>OY728136.1:1919938704-1924938704 GCA_963277665.1 Viscum album | reverse complement strand
AAAACAATCATGCATAAGTCATATGATTCTTTCCATTATATCTAACTCTATCCATGAAATCTACACATGTACCAAAAGTAATCCTGATAAGATTGTGAGTATTATTCATTAAGACACCATTAACAACATCCCAAAATAATCTATTCTGAATAGTGAGTGCATGTGATGGTTCCATATATAAACAATTTAAATAAAAGGAAAAATAATTAGTACCATGCTTTTATAATATGTAATGTATGATATCTATATTATTTTTTTGTTGTTTTTTCACTCTTTCTATAGGGTATAGTCTCCCTTAAGGAATATTATTCGATGCTAACTATTATTTGGTAACCTTTTTTGTACTGGGAGGTGTGCCTGAGGTATTGTTGTGTTCTAAACCTCTGACTACTGATCATTAGTTTAGGGCATTGGTGCACTAAAATGGAAAAATACTTTGGGACCACCTATCATAGTTATTAGACTTTTATTTTTTGAATATCGACATGTGGTTGAAGAATAAATGATAGAAAATGAATAACAGGACAAAAACCATGAAAATAGGTCATGTTAGTTAAACATGATAGAATTCATATGGTATTAAAATAAAATAATAATGGAGGAAAATGGTGCCATAGACATACCGCAAGGCCTTTATTTTACAAAATGAGTGGTCAATGGACATAGATTAGGAAATTGCGTGATTGTCTGCCAAGAATTTAAGAAACATCTCACATGGTTTATAAAAGAGTGTTCTATGACCATGAAAGATATACTTTTTGGTACATTGGGTATAACACAGATGGCATACAATTTTTAAAATCGTATGACCAAATCATGTGATCCCATTAAAAATTGAAAAATTAGCTACAAACTAGGAGAATCCCATGAAGCTATTTTGTGATCCTTCCAACTAGGAGGACGGAGAAGTGCCTTTATAAAGTATTAAAGTAAAAATGATATTCATTTCATATTTCTTTTAAATCCTTATATGTTACCTAACTCAACTACACAACCATAGAAAAATAATTTCATACAATTATATTTTCTTTAAATAAATTAATATCCTATTTTCTTACAACTATAGTTAAAATATTTTCTAATAATACAACCCTTAAGTACTTTATGAATAAGGTTGAAAAAAAATCAAGGATAATCATATGGATACTTCTTTTTCAGAAGTTCAATTTGGAGATCAATGATAAAAAGAAAAATGATAACCAAGTAGTGGACCACCAAATAATGCTTCCCAAAAAATATAAGTTTAAATTCTATTTAACGCCCCAAAATTTTGGTTTAAAATAATACTATACATGATATCTTTCTTAACATGCAACACCAAGATCTAAAAGAACTCTAATATAATATAAAGATAATATTATTTACATGTGACCATTATAACCCTTTCATTAAATTAGAAGATATGAAGAGTAAAAAGTACAATATAAAAAATATGTATAAAGGTTTTATATAATAAAAAATTATTTATTTATGCACAATAAATAAGTACTCAATTTTCAAAAATGTCATTTTATATTTCCAAAATATGTTTTCTTCTAAAATGGTGTTTATCAAATTTTTATATAAAAATTATAATTAATTTACACCCTTTTATATGATTTATTTTATGAAATTAATAAAAAAATTAAATAATCCTTTAAATATTATATTACGGTGAAATGTTGATATTTTTATAAAAATATTTATTTTTATGTGACTAATGAAAATACTGATTTTTCAAATACATCCATAATTTTCATTAAATAAAATAATTTAAAATGTATCATTATGTTTTGAATTTTATCTTCAAATAACATTAGTATACTTTAATTATAAATATTTTAATTAACTAAATAGGAATAATCATTATACTTTATTTTTGTATGAGTTTATTTTTGTGTTTAAATTTTTTTTCTAAAAACTCTTTTTATAAATGTAATGAATTTTTATATTATTAAATTAAATTAATATATATTTATTAATGGTTTTAATGAAATGATTAGATTACATATTCAGTAATATATTTTAACATTCAATTAATTGTTTTATAGAGGATGGAATGGATATAAATTTAATTTTATTCTTAAAAATTCATTTATCTTAAATGTGTTTTAGTTTCATTTTTAATTCAAATTTAAATTTAAATTCATCCACTTATAGAAATTTAATCAGGTAAAATGGAATCCATATTTTTAATAATAATAATTAATATAATTTAATTGGTCCAACTTAATTTTATGTAACAATGAATACTAAAAACATTAAAATTTTGTTACCACGGTTTAGGTTAAAACATTTTTACCATGGGGGTTAAACCAAGAGATAAGGGTAGGAATTCTACCCACACTATTCTAATTGTAATTAGCTGGATATATTTTAACCTTATAATATACTAACCTAGAATCCTTGTCTATTTTGATCTACTTTCATATGAAATTGACCTTATATTAATTAAATATTTTAAGAAATTCTATGTGTGTACCTCCCCTCACTCATAAAAGTGCACATCTTGCCCTCAAATAAGAAATGAAAGTATTTATCATGTGTATGTGTGGACTACTGCCTCTACATAGCAATATGATTCATTTTCAATAACCTTATTTAATGGTTGGTTATTATGATAGATTTAATTTTTATATATTATATTTATGAAATTATCACACTTATATAATTATAAGATATTATATACCTTCTTACCTTCACCTATATTGGATAACGATAACATCATTCATGTGTATGTGTAGACTACCACCTCAATAAAGAGATGTGATTATTTTTTCTTTTTTGATTTACAGGGATAGTAATTGGGATTGATTTAATGTTTATATATAATATTTATGATATAATAAATATTTAGTAAAGGTTAATTTTTATTTACTTTTCTTTCATTTCATCCATTTAAAAGTACAAACATCACTCATGAGTACATATGGAGAAACATCTCTGTAAAGTGATGTAATGCGTTATTATTACTAATTTATATAATAGTTATAAAATGGTTTATATTGATTAAATTTTACAATTATTATATTATTAAGATTTAGGAGTTAATGGAGCCATGATCAAAGTACAAGGACTGGAACTACTGAAACAAAACATACATGAGAAATGAAATAGTTACCACACAAAATGATGACTTTAACATAGAATTATTAATAAAAGGGTTTTGATGTGATATAATTAGAACATATATGATTTTATAAGTTTGAATAAAATTCGGTTATATAATTATAATAAATCTAAAAAATTTATATAGGAGGTTAGATTTATTATGAATCAAGTCATACATAAGGTAATGGTTTTTTTCCTCACATTTATTTCCATTAGACATATTTCATATTCACCACTTTTTTCTTTCATGGGGTCCAAATAATTCCCCTTTTGATATATTATATCATGAATATATTTATATTAATAGTATTTTAAGTTTCATTTGAAGTTATTTTTTCAAGTTGGTTTGATTCAAACATTATCAAAGTCGTAAGGGTTTTATGTTACAATATCATTTTTTTAACGAGATTACTTATTATACAATTTACAATGATGAAAATATATGAACAATATCTCTCAAATATTATTTATTTTGTTCTAATCTATTTATTTTTTTATATTACATGTATTCCTTTCATTTTCCTCCCTTATGTACTCAAGATACTAAATGATTAATTTTAGGGTGAACTGAATTTATTTATCTCTTCAGTCAGAAATATTTTTCCAATTTCCATATTTTCATTAAAAATCCTAGAATTTTTTTACTATTGTAAAAATATTTATTATATTCATTTTCACTGATGTCTAACTTTTTATACATTTTTTTAAGAATAATCTTCTTATAATTTTCAAAATAAGGTACTTTTGAATTTCTACTAATAATATAAAAAGACTATTTCTTTCAATATACACCGCATGAATAGATTTTCCTACCATCTTAAATTCTCTTTTAATTGAATCTTACTTTACTTGTTTTCATGGTCCTTTTCAAAGAAATTTTTTACCATAATGTTTTGGAATATTTTAGATTTTAAGTTAGTTATTTCAAAATAAAAAGGGTATTTCCCTCCAAAAATACATCAGTGATATTTTAAAGGTATTTTTTCTATATAATATCATACTTTGGTGTTTCTTATAATTTATTAGGGATATGATAAAAAAATTCAACTTTATTCTTTCTTTAGATTCTTTTTTTATTATAGTGTTGAAATATTTAGGGAACTCATTTTCTTTACCATTGATTAAACTTTGATCCAATGATAAATATTTTCATGATCTTTTGGTATAAATATGAATGTGTTATGATTATTTGATGAGTGCTTATATTATATCCCATGAATTTTTTGGGTAATCACTTATATTTTATGCGCTCAAAAAAACTTACACGGGAGGTTATCCTAAAACAAAAAATAGGGTACAACAGTGGTTATCCTAATCCCAAAATATGGTAAACATGAGGTTATCCCATGCCCAATGAGGGTACACAGGTGGTTATCCCAATACCAATATGTTATGAATTTATTGTTTTATAGACATGATGGATAATTTATTGGATAATGATAATATCACACTTTATGCTACTTTTTTATGAAATGTTCTTATTCCAAATTTATATTATCATGGATCATAATATTTGATTTTTTTATCATTATTTTCTTATGAACTACAAAATATTTATTCCATGATTACTAATTATAATCTATGAATCATTTGGTATGACTTTGTTATTTTAATCTTATTTTATCATATAATTATTCCTATCTTATGATCACTTATGTTCATTGACTGATATATCACATTGTTACCTTTATATATCTTCTGAAATCACCCTTTCTTATGTTTCCTTCCTCGGGTTATAAAGAAAAGTTTTAATTATGACATTTATATTTTAATATATGAATATTTTAAAAGTAAAAACTATGTTCGATAGTGTACTAGATATGTAACATCAATTTTTAGCCAATAACAAAATATTATTATTAAAATGTGACCATTATAACAAATCTGTTAAATTAGAGGGTATGAATAGGAATAACTGATTTTTGAAATAAATATAAAGTTATTACTCAATGTAAATGTATTTATAAATTATAATAAAATAATTACTCAATTTTTAGTAAATTCATTTTATTCTTCTAAAATACATTTTCTTCATAAATGAGTTCTCTTTCTTTTTATGAGTGATTATTATAATTAATTTCTAGTAAATGTATAAAATTAATTTTAAAAAATTAATTTCATTTTTTAATTCAACATTTAAAAATAATATTGGGAATAATTTTTGATAATTTTCTGAAAATATTGATCTTTTAATGAATAGTGAAATATATTGAATTTTATTAGAAACTATATTTCATTTTAAAGTATTTAAAAAGAAAATTTATATTTTTGATTAATTTTAAAATTTAATTAGTTAATTTAGAATTAAATTAATTAAATTATGGTTTTTGAAATGAATTTTAAACTTATATTTAGAATAAAAACATTTTATATTTAAAAGGGGCATTTTTTTGGAAAAATGTTCTTCATCACATTTCAAAATTAAATTATGAAACTTATGTTTTTTGAATTTTGAAAAATGGATTCCATATTTGGAATCATTGGTCACAAATTTTGTGAAAATGCGTCTTTATTTTTCAACAGTATGAATAGTAACCTTAGTAATTTTGGTTACCATAGTAACGGGTAAATCGGGTAATCAATGGTAAAAATATATATGATAAGGACTATAAAATAACCCTAAAACTTGAATATAATTTATTTTTGGATTATATATTATCTTCAATCATCCAAAGATAAAATATATTACTTTTTTCATTTGGATGTGATTGTGGCCTTTATAATATTTTATTTAATGAAAGTTCAAAAATGTTACATTCTCATTTTTAATAACTATGGTATTTTTAGCATGTGTTTAAAAATAATATATATTTGATTATAAATCTTTTTTTTAAACCTAAAAGTTTTATCTTCATCATGGTATTTTATTTTCAGTTTTTACTAAAGAAATAATTACCTTAATTGCTTACAATACACTGATGTAGAAATTGTTTACATAATATAAAAATAAAATAAATGATACTGAAAATATCAAAAATATTATAATTTGAGAAAATTAATGTTATACATGGATTTTATTGATGAAATTTTTATTTTTATGCTATTTTAAAAAAATGTTTACAAATTATAAGTGGTTTCCTAATATTATTAAATTTAATTAAATTCATAGTTATAAAAATTGACATTATTAATATTTTATAATAAATAATATTATATTGAATGATATAAAATCCATAGAA
The DNA here is from genome assembly GCA_963277665.1 of Viscum album. Classification (NCBI taxonomy): domain Eukaryota; kingdom Viridiplantae; phylum Streptophyta; class Magnoliopsida; order Santalales; family Viscaceae; genus Viscum; species Viscum album. The sequence continues at coordinate 1,924,932,435 of OY728136.1, read as the reverse complement.
ATATTATATTCATTTAATTAATTAATATATGGTTTATAATATCAACCATTATCCATTTATGGGAATTTTTTTATTTATAGTAACTATCTTGACCCTCAAAAAATAAAAAACCTTATTGCCACGATAAGTTTAAAAGGCTTTAATGAGAGCTTAAAACAAAAATATATTTATAAAAACAAAGTAAAAATCTTATTTAATTGTTATTTTATAATATTATTTCAACCAATAATCATATTATCTTCTCAATAAATCAATTTGGATCTATTTTTAATGTATATGAATTTATATTAATATGTTATTTTTGAGAAATTCCAAGAGTTCCCCTCCCCTCTCTCTTATAAATGAGAACCTCTTATTATCAATAACTTGCACTTAAAACACCTTTATTTAGATAATAACTACCCAAATATCATACTATAATCCCTCCCCTCATTATAGAGGGCTTATTTTTTGTATAATTCCAATATAATAGGTCTTATGGTGTTATGAAAAGGATATTTTCCAAGGAAGATGTATAGTTTTTATCCACATGTTGTAGTTTTGTTTCTTCAAAAAATTACCTAAAATATTATTTAGATAAGTTGATATTATAACATAAATATATTCACTATAATTATATTTTATTATAATTATATCTCAAGATTGGTTACAATGATGGAATTCTTTGTTCTTATGTATGGTGGATTACCGCCGCGAAAACCAATGTAATTAATTTTCCACAACTATATATCAAGACTGGTTATAATTATGGAATTAATGTTTATAAATGATATTAATTACATATTTATCATTTTAGAAAAATAATATATCATTTACTACTTTACCATTCCATTCACTTAAAAATGAAAACGTTGTTCCTGCATATGGGTGGACTACCACCTCCACTAAGAAATTTGATTTATTTTCCATCCCCACATCACATTGATGATAAATATAAGTATATATATATATATAATTAATATTATATATACTATTTTAATATGATTATTTAATTATAAAACAATACATACTTTCTTTCCATAATGATCCTCGAAAAATGGAAATGTTATTCATGTGTATGTATGGTCTACCATCTCCATGATTGCAACATAGTTCATTTTTCATATCAATCATTCATGATTGGTTTTAAAATTATGATTGATATACTGAAATGATAATTATATCATGATTATTATTCTGGATATAAATTAATAAAGACCTCTTGGAACATAGTTAACCTACCAAAGTCATTTTGGACATACGAGCAGAATATTGTCAAAATACCTGAAGTTAAATTAATTAATTAAATAATCATATATAGCAGGGTATTAAATAAAATTTAGTAGTAATGTAATTTCTAAATTTTCTGAAAAATTAAAAAATAAAAATAATTTTATAATTTAGGAAGTCAAATAACATGTGTGACGTGTTAAACACAATGTAAGGGAGTTTCTTTTAAAAATCAATTTTTAAGGTTTCCTTTAAAACTAATTTTTCTTCCATATCCATATTTTCAAAAAATGTTTTAAAAATATTTTTAATATTATACTATAATTTTCCAACATTATTTTAGTCCATGTTTTACTTTTTACAAAATGGTTTGTAATAAATATTTTTGTAGTTTTCTAAATGAGTTGCATTGTGACTTTTTTGAAAAAATAATAGAAGGGATTTTTTTTAAATTATAGGGAATGAGAATATTTTACCACCATAATGAAAAATATTTTTTTGAATATTCCATTATTATTTCATTAGTATCTTTTCAAATAGAATTTTTTCCTTTAAAATTATTCATATTTTTAAATAAGTGATTTTAAAATGGAAATTTTATTTTCCTTAAGAAATTTTTTTATGATTAAAAATTTTATATATCACATAAGGGTTATTTTAAATTGATTATGATGATGTGTAGTTAAATTAAAAACCAAATATGGGTGGTTTTTTATATCACTCTAATGCATTGGGTGTGGAATTCGACCAAATGGTTATTCCAAATATGGGATAGGGTTAACCGATTAGGTCTCTCCAAAGAGATAATAGGAATAAAGTACGATCATTATTCAAAAATTAACGTTTATGGTTAATCCATGAGTAGTTGTGATGGTTAACATAAGGTAATTTTTGTAAATTAATTTTTATGTTCTTCCATGATTATCTATGATGGTTACTCCAAACATTACCATAATGGATATTATATATGTAAGATTGAAAATTATAACTTTCTAAAAAAATAATCTGATTTAAAATTTTGAAAACAAACGGTTATGATTATATTTTAACATAATTATTTTTAATATAATGTTTTAGAAAAATTTTTGGATAGAGAATATTATTTACTGGGTAAGATAAGGGTTTATTTTTTTTCCTAAATATTATTTTAAAAAAGGAAACTTTTCAGAACTATTCGGTGACTGATTCTTTCTTTCTTTGTTTTATGTCCATTAATTAGATATTTTTCTCATAATATGTTTTTAAAAAAAATAGTTTTTATGTGTTGTTAATGGAAAATAATAATCCTATTTGAAAAAATTTCATATTTTCCATAAAAAGAAAACATGTTTCATTTTAACAGATTTATATTATTGGGAAAATTGATAGTGATTTCAAGTGTCCACCTTGTAATGTATGGGTGTGTTATCTAATAATTATTTCCTAATTCCATAAAAATATAAACCTAAATTATTTTTAGTAATTAATGGAATTTAATACAAGTATAAAGAAACTAGATTATGAAATTTTTAATTTTACCTCCATAAACTTTTTATCAGAGCAAGGATTAGTCAAATTTTGAGTTTAGGATATATCCATTTGAGGTTGTCTTAAGAGTTATGGATCCTATCATAAGTTTATAATTTTATGTTTTATTATAAGTTTGAAGTCTTATATACCTCTTATTTTGTTTAAATTGAAAGATTTTCAAGAGAATAATGATATTTTTGAAGATTGTATTTAGATGCGTAATCAACTTAGGATTAAAATATTTGAAGGTTATAATATTTTGGACTTTTTAAGGGTGTTATCTTTAAAAGGAAAATTTTCAGTTTAACATGAATTAATTAATTTTATATTTTAATGATGTTATACTCTACATATTAAATATCTATCATCAAGATGAAAGGTAAAGGATATCACACAACCTTTGTATACCTACCAGGCGATGTGATCATCACTATCATGGAAAATTTTGTTCAAATGATTTTGAATGATTTTTTAATATCCAAATCACCAGAAAGAAACTATTTGATTTATCCAATACATTTTCATTTCTCCAAATTTTCTATAGATCATGGATTCTCTTTTATATGATTTCAAAATTTCAATTTTTCTATCTCATTCAATAATGGAAATACCGCTAAGGACTTCACTATTTCATTTCTAGAGATATGGACTTCAAGCTAGATGATAAAGGAGATATCAATAACATAAAGAAATAAATTGATGTTTGTATTAAGGGTATGAATTATTTTCTTATTCTGTAATTATGAAACTTTTTAGGTTAATATTGGATAATCTTAAGGATATATTTTACATCTTTGGTTTATAGAAATAAATTATTAAGGAATAAAACAAAAAAAACAGGTTTAAAGGTTTAAGAAGGAAGTTTAGTGAAGGATTTTCTTGTCACTAATATTCTAATATATTCTCTACATAAACAGAATTATAAAACACCAAAATATATTCTATTGTAGATTTTTTTTAAATATGGATTCATTGTTAGATGGAAAAAATACTTTTGAAAAGTGGTGTAGTGAAAAGTTGAAAAAAATTTGGAGTCACTAATTGATTTTTGTTAAATGTTTTAGGTATATGTAACCCTTAAGTTTAACATTTGAAAAAAAATTATTTGATTAATAATTATCTTTTCGTTTTTTTCATATAATTTTAAAGGTATAGATAAACTTTAGGGTCTATATGATCTTTGATATTGAGGTAATTATGGGTTAATAAGGAATAAAAGATGGAATGTTTGACATAACATTTGTGGTTAACACATTCTTTAATATTTAATATATTATGGTTTTTTCTAAGTATTTTTATCACACTTTTGGGAACATATATTTTATCATATAAAAATTCTTGATATTGTAAATTGATTTGGTGATTATGTGATTAATGTTATTTTGTAAGAATTTCACTATTTGATAACATTATATGATTAAGTGAAACATAATAAATTGGTATTTTATTAGAGAAATAAAGGTTGAATTATATTTTGGAATAATATATGATTTTATTGTGGATTATTTTGATTTAGGTTATTTATAAAAATGTCTAGAATATATTAGTGATTATGTGATTATAGAAATTCCATTTTTTTAAGGAGACATTAAGAGTGACAGATGTTACTTAGAGATAAATATTTAATTTCTCTTGGATGACTACCGGATCAAATCCATATAATTTTTGGGTTTTTGTCTTAGTCTTAAATATTTTTGATTAATTTTAACTATAGTTTTTTATCAAATGATATAACTTGAATTTTGGTTATTAATATTTAATTTTGTATATTAAATTATTGTTTCTTCATTTCAAGGTTTATTCATTTTGGTAATCATCTTATCACATGTTAAACATTTTAGTTATCGTAAATGTATAAGACAAGATGAATATATTGTTTTACGTTTTTTGGATTATGTGATCTATTATAAGTTGATTCTGGTGCTTTATTTATGAAAACATCATATTGAATACTACTTGTTTGGATAAAAATATGATATTGTGGTAGAGATTGATTAAAAGATAAAATTATACTCATAAAGTATGTATATTTCCATATGTTCTTAGTTCATACAATAAAATAATTCATTTAATTTAAGAAAAGTATTTTTAAATAAATGTTATCTATATACTTTTCTTTTTGAGAAATCAATAGCCTTTTAACTAATCATAAATTTACGGTTTAATGATAGTTGAATTTCTCATGACCGTATTCTCTATCCAGCTCAATCAGTCCTTGGGATTTATTTTTCCCATTAATTTCCATGTTTTCACTTCCCACTAATTTTTTCCTAAATAGAAGCATAGTGATTGTTATTCTGTATGGCCTTCATAATTTCATTTACTCCCTTTTCAAGTGGAAGTTTTATTAACCCCATTTACGATGTGGAATTTCAGAAATTGTATTTTAAAAATTCAAACCCTTAGTTTTCATTAATGAGTTCAAATTGAGAGGATTTAATTTATTTAAATTTTGGAGAATTTAATAGCCTAACATTTTAAAATTAAATATTATCTTTGTTATTGTATAAGATACACAACACTGATCTAAAATGAGTGACAAAATATTATTATTTAAATGTGATTGGTATAACCTAGTCATCAAATTTTTTGTTATAAATAGGAATAATATATTCATTAAATGAATATAAATTTCTTACATAATGTAAATGTATTGATAAATTATATGAAAATAACCACTCAATTTTTAGTAAAGTCGTTGTATTCTTCAAAAAATAAGTGTTCTTCAAAAATGGGTTTCCTAATTTTTATGAGCGAATATTATAATTAATTTTTGGAAATTTAGACAATTTATTTTAAAAAATAAATTTAATTTTTTAATTCAGCATGTAAAAAATATTTTTTGATGAATTTTTTATAATTTTTTGAAATTATTTATTCTTCAATGAATTGTAAAAATATTGATTTTTATTAAAAACAAAATTTTCTGTTAAAGTATTTACATAGTAAAATTCTATTTTAATGTATCTTTTGAATTTCCTTATCTTATTTTTATTTAAAATAATTCAATCATGTTTTTTCATATATATTTTATACATAAATTTAGGATAAAAACATTTTGTATTTTAAATGGAATTTTTTTAGAAAAAAAATGATTTTTATCATGTTTTTATATAAAATTCCACAACTTATATGTTTTGAATTATGAATAACGGATTTCATATTTAGAAACAATAGTTACAAATTTGATAAATAAGTCCTTTTTATTTTTGGTTAATATCAATAGTATCCTTGGTAATTTTTGTTACCACTGTAAAGGATAAATCTTGTAATTTATGGTTAAAATGATATGATAAGGGTTATAAAATGACCCTAACACTTGCCTAAATTTTATTTAAATTAATTTATATCACTCATAATCTTCTAAATGTCGAATATATGACCTTTTTCTATTTAGATGTGATTATTACCTTTATAATTTTTTATTTAAATAAAATTCAAAATGGCACACTCTTATTTTTAATAACTATAATATTTTTAACATGTGGTAAACATAGGAAATTTGAGATTCTAAAAATTTGTTTAAGATGAATTTTTATTAAATACAAAAACACATTCCTAATGATCATAAAGATATAGTTTTTCCTGAGACTAGACACAAAAGATTTTTATTTTTTGAAAGATCTTAAACATCCCACATAAATATTTTCCCATATAGTACTCTTCTTATAGAAACCCTACTTGAAACCTTTATTCATTACCCGGGAAAATAAAACATAAGAAAAGGATGAGCTCTAATGCTCAGTACAGGTAAAAAAGTGGGATACGTAAGTATAACATGAGCATAAGTGTATGAGAACATGATCATAACATTTAAAAAACATACCCAGCATATCAAAGATCATAATCTTGAGTCACTTCATAACTATTGATAGTTCATAAGACATGAATCATAAGGAAATCAAATAAAATTAACCAAGAGATCATAAAATTGACATAAGGTATGAAATTTTGGTATACACATAAGCATTGAAATTTAATTCCACAGCACTCAAGGCTCACTACCAAGGCTATTATAGTGGAATGGGTCCACTCCCCAAACCATCATAGTAGTTAAGGTTCACTCCCAAGACAATTCTAGTATATAAGGTTCTTTACTAATCTAGTTTCACTCCTTGTTCTAGTCTTATCAATATCATGAGATATAAATATTTTTCCAGTCCATTGGAGAGAGAAATAGGTCCCACCCATCACACAATGAAAATCATATGTATGTGTTCCACAATATCATAAATCATTCATCATATAACAACCTATAAAATGAAATGGGTTTAATAAAAATTTCATTATAGCAAAACATCTATAAAAGAGACATGTTTAATAATCATTTCATCATTTCATCATACCAAACCCCTTGAAAAAAAGTGTGTTCCATAATAATTTCCTTATGGTATAACCCAAGGAAGGAAAACATATTTCAAAAATATCATGTCATTATAAAAATAAAATATTCAGATAAATAATAAGAATGTTATCCTTGGAACATATACATAATAAGGTATTGTTAACATCAATGGATGACGTATTATATGGAAAATGAACTTGAACGACACTTTAAAACATTTCTTTATGAAAATATCCTTTACAATTTGAAAAAAAAAGATCTTTTTAAAACATAAAAAAAAAATTAAAACATGTTTCTTTGAAAATAACCATGAAAATTTATGAATCAATAATAAAATAAAATAATGGTCATTATGGAAGGAAATTTTGTTCATTTCATACATGTTAAAATAAATATTCCTTTTAAATTTTTGGTAAAATCCAACTGGGAATTGTTTAGAAAAACACATGAACAATCATTTAAAAAAATTAAAAATTAAAATATGGGTAAAAATTTCTTTCAAAATATTTTTAATAATTTAAAAAAATTATAAAAAAATTAAAAAATATGGTTTTCTTAATAAAAAAATTTTTTAACTGAAGAGAAAAATAACAATGATTTTTCATAAAAATGTCACTTTAAAATATTGAGTAAATAAAGAGAGAAAAATAATGGGACAAAATTTATTACAAATAAAAAACCATACGAAGATAAAATTAATTAGTTTCATAAGATATAGATCATAATATTTCATCATTGGTATCAATCATAAACAATCCCAATAAATGATGATATTGTAGCATAAAACTCTTACTACTTTAGTAACTTTGAATCAGAGTCCACATGAAATAAAAACATTAAATGAAACTTATAATATAATGAAAATAATTATATTTAATATATAACATGTCAATGTGTTAGTATATACACCTCATAAAATAAGATATGTGCAAAATATAACTTAGGTCTCCAAGAAGGCAATTTGAGACAAAAATATCTTACCACTTCGCTTACTTTTGAACCATAAACTCCAGGAAAGAGAGATGCTAAAATATATTGTTAAATACCCATAATTTTAAGTATAATAATAATAAAATACATTCATGGGTAGTATATACACCACGTAAAATAATCATGTGGTGAATATGGCTTGTGTCTCAAAGAAAATAAAAGTGAGATGGAAATACCTTTCCTTAAGTCTCAAATTCTTTCATACATGTTCAAACATTCTCTACAATAAATATAATTTTTTTATAAATTTATTATAAAACCATAATTATATATATCATACAATATATTTTTACTTATGACCATTAATTACCTATTTATCATCAATTCTTTATTCCTCCAATGGCCCGAAGACCTTCATTTTTATTGATTTTGATAATCCACCTTTCAAGGGGTGAGGTGGAACCCTTACAAGGCCCGTAGGCATAAGTATTACATGGCCCATTGGCCTTAGAGGAATTCATTTCTCTTAAGCTTCAAACATTACATATAACCCCGACTAACTACTTATAGCTGCTCCTCCCAAGCATCTTCAACATGAAATCATCTCTCCACCTTCGCATGGTTGTTCGGGTAGGCTTTCCCATGCATGCATAGGCTTATCCCGAAGGTAGGTGCTATACCCTCTCATTCTTGAAATCTATTTAGATTTTGATATGGTGAAAGCTCCTTGATCATCCTCCTTCGGAAGCTTGTTCATTGTAGGTTGACTGGTTTGCATCTGCACTTAAGGTGTCCTGAAGGCCTTGAGGTGGCCCAAAGTCCTTACTGACCCAAAGGCATGGGTGGCCCAAAGGTGTTAAAGGACTTGGAGAGAAAATTGGTGGCCCAAAGGGCCAAATTGAGGAATATTCCTAATTTCTATAGTTCCAAATAGTGGATACTATAGTGCCACTACAGTACCTACTTCAGTATTGCATAGTTCCTGCTACATTACTACTATAGTACTGAAAATTATCCACTACCTTGATTTGATCCCGGGTCTCCTAGATGCACGAAAGTAGTCCTCACCAACTGGTTTTTTGTATGTATTGATTTGTTATTTTTTGAAACTCTTAATATGATCATGCATACATAATATCTATAATTTTAACCATCATATACATGTAATATATATTTACTATATATATATAAATCTATAAAATTAAGATATGGAAAATGAAATACATTGTTCATGGAGACAGTAAGTTGTACGTAAGCATGGATGTTGTTTCCATTTTCTTGATGAGTTGAAAGAAATAAATTAAAATAATATATTAACATTCTAGATTAATTTTTATTTCATATATATTATATATTTTCATCAAAACATTCCTTATTACCTTCCATGTAAAGTGTGAATGAATCACATCGCTTTGTGAGGTTGTTGTCTTGTGTACACATGAGCAATAATATCATATTCCAATGGAATATAAATTAAGAAGTAACATGTGATAACATAATAAAATAATCATATTAATATCATAAATATAATATATATTTGATAAATCAATCACTATATCCAATAGTGAGAGGTGGGGATGGGAAACGAATAACATTAGTTCGAGAGACGACAGTTTTTCGTACACACAAATGATGGTTAGATAACCCATTTGATGGAATTGGAGAAGGATTTAAGTTATTACATTAACATAATAAAATCTTATTATTTTTAATATATTTATGTCATTTTATCATCATGTTTTAAAATTAATTTAACTAGTTGGAGGAAGAAAGTAAATAAAATGATTCATTAGGGAGGTTACCTCTTCTTCGAACAAATTTTTTGATTTGCACCAAAATGATTCTTAGGTAGGATTTATACAAAAAGTAAGGACTATAATATGAGTGAAAGGAATTAAAAATTTTATTTTTTCATGTATTTTATAAAATAATGGGTTTTAAGAATGTGAATATGAGAGGACAGTGGGTGGCCTTTTATATGTGAGGTGAGTGGAACACTTGTAATTTTTTAAGAGAAGACGGTGTACTAATGTTTTTCACATGATAAAAAGATAAATAAAATGGGACATTATCGAAAATGAATTATATAAAGTCAAAATGTGTCCATACAATGGGTTTTTTGACAAGTTTTGGGTCATTTGTAATAGTTATCTTTTTATTTTAACCATCAAGTAAATACATTTTTACCTTAATAGTAGTAAATAATTTTTACTATTTTATTATTAATTATGGTAAAAAATTAGGTTAAAATTATAATATAATATAAATATATATTATTTCAAATATGAAATCAATTTCTCTAAATTCCATTCATATAAGTGGAAAAAATTAAATTAAAATTAATCCCATAAACGTGATGTGAAAGCGGGCTTTCAAAGAGAAAATGTTCCAAAGTTTAAAGACATTTATATCAAAATTTAATATTAAAATGATATAAATAAACTAAATCGGAATAATATATACATAATTGAACTAATATTTCATTTAAAAGTATTTATAAGATTTTAATATCTTCAAAAAATAACAATTCTTAATAAAAACCAATATTTTTTCAAAATTCATCAAAAAAAATATCTTCTCCAAATATTCCCAAAAATTATCCCTAAGATAATTTTGAAAAGATTATTTAAAAAAATAAATTTATTCTATAAAATATATTTTCAAAAAGTTTTTAAAATTTTTTTAAAATTAGTATGCAAAAGGGGACAATAATGTTTTTTAGAAAAATATTATTTTAATAATAAAATTTGATTTATTCTTATCTCTTGTATAGAAAACAAATAAGATGAATGATAAAAATTTTATTGAATTTATAATATATAAATTTCATTAAAATTATTAGAAAATGGTATTTATTTATTTTATTGAGATAAAACATGTTTTTGGTAATAAAAATTATTTTTCAGAAAAATATTTCCTTTATTTTTAAATAGTTTATTTTTTTCATTTAAAAATTAAATGTTCACCTACAAATTAATTATATATACATGTATAAAACATATATTTTTATAGTTTTATTAATCCTATTCATACCCATCATTCCAACAACTAGATGATAACTCTCATATAAAATAATAATATTTTAATGATATTTCACGTTTCTTTTAAAATCGGTGCTGCATGTAAGGAAAGCTACACATAGTGTTGCATTGTATGTAATGCAAGATAAAATCAGTTCTTTAAGTAATTTAATCTAAACTCTTTGTTGTGTTTAATTAGATCTAAAGTCTTTGTATTGTTTAATGCAATAAAAATGTGGTGTTGCAGGTAAAGAAAACTAAACTTGGTATTTTGTGCAATCAAACCTAAACTCAGTGTTGTGTGCAAAACAAGATAAACTTAGTGTTGTGTGTAATCAAAATTTTCAAAAATATTAAATTTATTTGAAAATATATATTTCAAAAAATCTCAATATGTTACATTCTAACACCTTAAAAAATTGTTTCCTTAAAATTTGAAATTATACTCAATAAGCTAGGGCTTGATATTTGAAAATCCCATTGTGAGAAACCCACATCATAAAATGGGTTCACCATAATTCCTCTTGAAAAGAGAGAAAAAGATGTGTGGAGGTCATCTAGAATAACACATACTAGGTTTCTAAATAGGAAAACATATATGGTAATTGAAAACATGTAGTTAGAAGAGAAAACTAACACCCAAATACTGATGGAGAGTGATATAGAACACAGTCAAGAGAAAATTGACAACTACAAAGCCAAAAATCCATGATATATGAAAATAACATTTATTTATCATAAATTAATGTAAATTTATAACATTTTATTTAAATATACTTATATTAAAAATGAATAATTTTCATTAGAATGTATTCTTACTTGATTTCATTCCATTTCATAAGCACAGTCTCATCCATTGGATGTTCCTTGATCAATTTCCACTTCATATATTATTCTAATAGTTGAATTTTTTGTGAATAAATCCCAATATAATATCCATAAGAGAGTGATAATTCATTACTTATATCTCTAGTTATTATCAAAAACAAAATGGTTCAGACAAGTTATGAATAAATCCTTATATACTAGAATTATACATTAATCTATTAAACCTCTTCCCAAATTGAAATTAAACCATTCCATAAATGGTTAACCTTATAACCCTTCCAAAATTAAAAATTTAAAAACAAGGTCATTAAATTTCTCAAAATCATAAACAATAATCACCCAAATATCATAAAGTTGATAGTGATTTTAAAATACCAAATATGTGAATACCTTAGTCATATATTTTATTGAATCAGGTTGTAATAATAATTACCATAAAAACAAAATGAAAACATATATAATCCTTTATTCCTTGAATAAAACCATATATTATTGAATATGTTCCATAAATCCAATAATTTTTTAAACTAAATTAATGATATCATAAACCAATTTTTTCATAAATCATTAACCAGTTCCAAGGTACTCGATACTATTCAATTTAATTTATTCAAATCAACCATCTATTTATCTAAACTAAACACCATTTTCTCAAAATCTGGAACATATTAAGGGTTATCTTCCCATAATCAAAATTTCAACATTCCATTAAATATCTTCTCTAGTTCATCAACACCACTAAAAATGACTTTTTAAAATCCATAATAAAAAACTTATACTGAACAATAACGACATATTTAATTATTTAAATAACATAATTACTGCATTCTAATACATAAACACTTCAATCATCCCACTTCCTTCTCCAACCATTAACTAAGATTTATCATCCTTTTCCTTAATAACTATTTCCAATAATATAAAATATGAATCAAGTATTAACATTCATAAACCTCAATATAATCATGATTCTCATGTTTAATATAAACAATATTGTTAAAACAGCTCATACCTTTCATATTTCAATTGTATTATCCTCATAATAATTAGTGTAACCATTAATCGTACCACCCTATTGATTCTCTTCATGATCTTTCCCATTAAGACATATATTTGTATAATTCTCATACTTTCCAAATTTTAAATATTCAATCATCTATGATATCTTAGGGATACCATTATTCTCATCAATTATATTTACCAAAATTTTCATTTTTCCTCCATAATTACTCACTTTTTGCCATTATTTTCCACACTCAAAACAACTTCATGTTTCTATAATTCATTAAACTAGAGGATTATTTAAACATTATAGACAAATATAAAATATAATATTCGTTCCTCTATAGTGTCCACCACCTAAACTCCCAATATACTCTATCCATACCTTATTTGGTGAGTTCGAGAGTTGTTTAAGGTGCATGTTTTTAATCATTTATCCTGATAACAAATTACGAATAATCAAAAATTTCTTCACTCCAATTTTCATCCCATTTGGTATCTCATCAGCACATTTTCTATGTAAAATATTACCCCTCCTTATTGTCTTAAGAAGGATGGAGGACTTTACTTGTCCTTATGAGACATCCCCAAGATGCATAAGGCTGGAAATAAATTCTTAGGGATTCATTTACAATGGAGGATGATTTTCCCTCTGAAAATAAAACAACCAACCAAACATGTCATTACCAAAAAAACCACTATATCATTCATGATATAAATGAAAGGTAACTCAAAGAAATACCATTTATATCAAAACCAACCACAAAGAGTTCCACAGCGAAATACAACATAATATCTAAGTATATAGTTGAAGAAAAATCCAATAAAGACCCAATGGAAACCACATAACTCCAAAGCATCAACATGAAACATGATCCAACACCAAAAATATTACAAGTATCACTAAGAACTACTAGAGAAGGGTGATAATTTACCTTTTCCAATGTCCTGAAAAACAACATCTATAAAATCAAAAAAAAATTAAAGAATGGTGAGTAATAAAACTCAGAAGTTTTTCCCTGAATGAAATCCAAACTCACTCCACTGGGATAGAACATTTTAGAAAATTTATATAAAATAGATTATATATAACAATTTAAACAATTTATAACAAATCAAAGAATTTAATTACCAAAGAAGTTTTTCATAGGAAAATGGTTTCTAAGAAAAAAACAGGCAATGCTCTAAAACAATTTCAAAATTTTCATTTTGGAATAACTAATCCCATTCCACATATCCACACATACAACCATCAATGTAACCTCAACCTCCATACACTCACAAGTGGTAAGTCACCCTTTCACTAAATCATCACATAATGAACACAATTTGATGTGGGAAATCCATGACCCTTACCCATCCCACTTATGATGGGGGAGACTTCTTGACCTTATCCATCTTGATTTCACATGAACACACACATCCATTATTTCAAAAACCAATTTCAAAACAACCATTTCAATATAAATATAATTTTATTGAAAACCTTCTAAAATTTTTTTAATAAAACATACCTTTATTGAAAACACATTTCTAGGAAATTCAAGTAATCATTTTAAAATCATCATTTTAAAATCATGTTACCAATTTCACTTTCCACAAGAATGCACAATTTCCACAATTCTATAAACTTTCACTAAGGAGGGTTTCCAACAAGAAATTCACATCAATTTTCACAACCAATTTCAAGAAAAACAATTAGTTTCAAGAAAAACAACCAATTTTAAATCAATCCTTCTAGTTCTAAATAGAGTAGTTGAGAGTGAATCCACTTAAATCAAAAATCAATTACGACATTGAAGGATGGAATGAAAACATAACAAAACTAGGTTAAATCTAAAAAAACCTACCTTAGATCTCTTACCCAAGTACCAAAAAATCCAAATATAATCATGTTTGGAATAAAATTCCTTATATATATCCACAAAGGATTTATATCTAAGAAACAAAGAGAGAGGGTGATGTAGATCTAAGGAAAACCGAGTACAACAACAAAAAACGGAGACTTAACCTGAGAATCTGGCTTCAATGCACCAAGAGAAGCCTTCAGATCACCTCTGGATAAATAGGAGAAGACTCTATAGCCTTTGGGAGGAGAAAACCTTGATTTAGGGAAATTTGGGTAAAACAAAAGGGATTTATATATGAAAACGTGTGAGATATACAATTTTAGGATCTCACTTTTAACATGTGAATAGTCAGTCGCACTGTTAGACAAATTGTGCGGTAATTGTGCACCATATTTTGTCTCATGGGAGGCCTCTCATGGTTTCCCCACACAGTTGGAAAAACTATGTGCAAACTATTTCAAGTCTCTCTATCACACTATATATAGTTTTTCCTAAGCAGCCACACGGTTTGGACAAACTGTGCTCCTGCCCATGAACCTTCACCTTAGCCCATTTTTTCATTGTGCATGGTTTCCACAAACCATTCTCAAAGTTTTCACCTATATAAAACCCCAAAAATATTCCAAAATTCTTACAAAACATCCCAAAATTCACCCAAACACTTTATATACATAAAACACATAAAGAAAGGGAGACTTTATTGAAAATAGGTGTGCAACATTCTCCCCACCATTGGCCTTTCTATTCCCAGAAATGTTAATCCACTGGTGTCCCAAAAGAGTTAGGACCATTACTGGATCATTTTTTTCTCACAATCCCAAGTCTTTTCCAGAATTTGACCATGTTTCAAGAAAAACCGCACTAGACTGATGATTTTTCTAGTCCAGACTTTCTCATGACTACCCACAATACACAAAGGCATGTGAACCAATGAATAATTCATCTCTAGTTCAATGTGACCAAATCTAATCACATGGTTAGAATCAGGTAGATAATTTTTCAACAAAGACACATGAAATAAATTATTCACTACAATGAACCGTGGTGTAAAATACAAACAATATTCTACCTCACCAACCCATTCAAGTATCTCAAAAGAGATTTTGTGCTGAGGAGATAACTTTCCCTACTTTCCAAAAAAACAATGTTGAAACCTTGAATAAACCCTAAAAAGCCAAGATCACTCATTGTTAATACCAACGGTCACAAATGATGATCCGCATATGATTTATGATCACATTGAGTTGCCTTTATCTTTTTTCTGATCAACTAAATCTTATCTGTTGTTTCATGGACAAGGCTCATCCCAACCAGTGAAGTTTCATCAGTTTCCACACAAAAAAGTGAAGAACAACAAGGTTTTCCATAAAATGCTACAAAATGATCCATAGGTATCAAGTCCTAATTATTATTGTTATATAAAAACTCCACTAACGGAATGAGCCCTTCCCATGATCCAAAAAAATCATTAAACAATTTGATAACATGTCTTCCAATGTTTGTATCATCTTTTAGGATTACCCACCATTCTGAGGATGATACACCATGCTCATAGTAAACTGAGTCCCAAGGGATTTTTGTAATGATTTCTGGAAACAGGATGTAAACCTCAGATATTTTTCTGACACTATCAACATTGGTATACCATACCTCTTTACCACTTTCTGGATATAGATTTTTGACAAGTCCTCCACCGTATGAGATTCATGAATATGGATGAAATGAGAAAAAATTTTAAGCTAATCCACTATCACCCATATAGCATCATGTTTTTTAACCATTATTGGGAGAAATATTACAAAATCCATACCTATCTTCTCCCATTTCTGTATAGGAATAGGTAAAGACTACAACATAACAACTAATCGATGATTTTCTTCCTTAACTTGATGAAAAGTTAAGTATCTTGAAACAAACTCTACCACCTTCCTTTTCATACTGATCCACCCAAATTGTTCTTTCAACACCTTATACATATTTTGTATTCCAAGATGAATATCACAAATTAAATGGTGGTAAGAATGAAGAACCTACTCCTGACTAGTTTTAGGTAAGACCATCTAATTTATGAACCACAACGTTGAACTCTTATCCAAAATCCAATACTTAATGGTCTCTCCACCATTGATTTTTACCCTCATTTCCACATATTCAGAATTAGACATCTCTACCTATTTAACCATATTCAACAAATAAGGAACTAATATAAATATAATGAAAACCATAAATTCACCTCGTTCTTCACATTCCAAGTTCATGTCGGCTAGGATTGACATCAACTTCTACTAATCTGAAGATTCATTTTCCAACTGAGCATATGACTTTATTCTTAATGCATTTACCGCTAAATTTCTTTTACCTGGTGTATAAATTAAATAAAATTAAAAAAAATTTAGATACTTCATCCATCTTATTTTTATCAGGTTCAAATACCTTTGTGATAGAATATGTTTCTGGATCTTATAATCTGTAAAGACAGTGAATTTCTCATGGAAGGGGTAATGACGTTGAGTCTTCAAATCAAGGACTACGATAGCTAACTCCAAATCATTTGTTGGGTAGTTATTCTCATGAAACTATGACTACCTTGATCTATAAGAAAAAACATGATCTCTCTACAAGATAACACATCTAAACCACAATCCCAAATAATCATAGTACACTACATAACCTTTTCCTAATTACATAAATATCAAGATTGGTGTGGATGTAAGGAAAACATTCAACTCATGAAAAGACTTTTAATATTCCATATTTCATTGTAATGGAACATTATTCCTTTTCCAGGATTTCATAGGTGAGTCCAACCATTATAAATCATGAAAAAAGCATCAATAATAACTATCTAGACCTAGAAAACTACGTATATTGAAGAAATTCTTCAGTGGTTTCAATGATATAACAGCCTCTATCATTTCTGTATCCACATAAAAAACTATTTTAGAAATTACATTTCCAAGTAAATGTAATTATTGTATCAAAAAAATTCACTTTGATAGTTTGGGATACAACTGATGATACATAAATACTTCCAACACTACTACTAAGTTTTTCTCATTCTCAACCCTTGTCCTTGAATAAACCAATATGTCATCCTCAAACACCACATCAAAAAAAAAGATATAACGGAAATATTTGATTCATCAATTCCATAAATATTTTTGGTGAATTATTAAGACCAAAAGGCAATAAAATATACTCATAATATTCATATATTCTTTTAAAAGATATTTTTGGGATATCCTCCTTCCTAACTCTCAATTAGTGATATCCTGATCACTAGTCAATTTTAGAGAACCGCTGTGATCCACTCAATTTATCAAACAAATAATTAATTACTAGAAGTGGGTACCTATTATTTAATTTAACTTGGTTAATATAATAATAATCTACACAAAACTTAAGAGTTATATCCTACCATTTGATAAACAAGATCTATTTTCCCCACAGATATGTTCTCATCTGAATGAAACATTTTATTTTCATCTCTTCAAAATTTACTTTCAATTCCCTTAATTTTATTGGTTCCATATGATAATATGTAAGGGGAATAATATGGGTACCCATAAGGATTTCAATAATAACTTCCACTTCTATTGTGGGTGGAAACCAAGAGAAATTATTAGGAAAAACATTAGAAAACTAATCAATAATTGCTGGAAAACATCCATTCTCAATCTCTTCCATAAATTCCAAAGTCAACATTGATGACTGGTATGAGATCCTTCCCAGTTATGGTGCCAAAAATATTGGTTCACATGTATTTATATTCTACTCTCCATGATAGATATTATTGACATTGTCTTCAGTTGTAAAACTGTTCTTTCTGGTATAACAATCTATGTGAGCCTTGAACATTATCAACCAGTCGATACCCTTGGATTATGCCACAGAAATCCATATCCATCACTAAGAAATCCCATATCAAATCGGATTCATAAAAATCTATAGAACATTATCTATACATAAAGGCTCTATATTCTCTTCAATCAAGAGGATTTTTATGTTTTAACATTGAAGGCATCATCTTGACTTTTAAACTCAAAAAATAAATAGCTTGAGAATAAATAACAGAATTGTAAGCACCAATGTCAAAAAAATATTTCATAATGGTAGAATTAAAAAGAATCATACCTCTCACCGATGATGGTCTAGACTTATCATCCACAATAACCTGTTTCGCCCCATATAATTGATTTCATGTGACACTTTGTTACATGTTTCCCTATTTAGATTTCCCTTTTTGAGGAGTCATGGTATTCCTAGAATCATCATGGCTATCACTAATCTGCTAATGAGACTGATTCTTCTAACCACATCCCTTCGAAGCATATAATGTCTATGACACCTGAGAAGTGTTCTTAACACCCTTCCTCGGATCAATGCATCAAAAAAATTGATGATTCCACACTGAGTTTCAATTATGACATGCTCTATGTGGTTCTATTCACTATTGCTTCATGTGGTTAAATAAACAACACTGAAAAATCTATAAGTATCACTCTCTAGAAACTAAAGGCTTAACAATTTCAAGTTCTTCCATATAATACTTATCACAATGTTTCCTTCCAAAATTAAACATTTTCCACATTCAACCATTTTATAAAATTCTTAAATTTCTTTTGAAAATCAAACCATTTTCAAAATAACCATTTCATTCCTTTTCAAAATATCAAATTTGAAAATAAATTTAACAATTTTCAAAACCAAAATCTTTATACCAAATCATAAATAATTATTAAAAATTAAATATACACTCCTAGTGGGAATTCATTTCTGTAATGCATGTCATGCTTGTCTCATTGGATAAACCCATGAAAATGAGATTCTAAATCCTATAAGTGTCTCCAAAACACTTATATAACCAAATACATGGTGACTTGAAGTTTAGAAAAAAAATCTTAACTATGAATTTTTATGCTCTAAATTTCAAGTCTTGATGGTCCTACTCCTTTATACAAACTCTATATAAAGAATAAACTTGGATGAATTTCAAATCCAAGACTGACAGAACTGATGAAATCTTTTTTAAAAAATGAGGACCACAATTGATACCAATTGTAACATCTCGCCCCTCCTAATTGTCTTGAGAAGGCATGAATATGTTACTTAGCCTTAAGTGACATCCCCAAGATTCCAAAGGTTGGAAATAAATATCAAGTGCTTAATTTACAATGGGGTACTATTTTCCATTTGAAGATAAAACAACCAACCAAGCATGTAATTACCAAATAAACCACTACTTGATGCATGATATTAAGGAAAGACAACTCAAAAAAATACCATTTACATCAAAACCAACAACAAAGAGTACCACAGTGAAATACTACAAAATATAAAAGTACACAGTAGAAGACAAAATTAAAAAAGACACAATGACAACCACATAAATCCCAAGCTCCAACATGCTCCAAGCTCCAACTACACAAACAACAAAAGTATCACTAATCAACACTAGAGAAGTGTGATACTTAACCATTTCCCATGTTCTGACAAAAAACATCTACAAAAAAATAAAAGTTCCAAAGAATGGGTTAGTAATGATACTCAATAGGCTATCTCCAAAAGACTTCTCTACTCATACCACTGGGATAGAACATGTTATCAAATTTATATAAAATAGTTTATATAAAATAATTGAAATAGTTCATAACAAAGCTAATAAGTTCACTACCAATGTTGTTTTTTATACTAAAATGGTGTCCAAGGTAAACCACCAAACAATGTACTAAAACCAATTCATAAGTTCCATTTTGGCATAACAAATTTCATTCAACATATCCACACATACAACCATTATTGTAATCTAGACCTTCGTACACTCGTGAGTGGGGATTCATACTTTCACTAATTCATCACTGAATGAACCAATTTTATATGGGAAATCCATGATCCATATATATCCCAATAATTATGGGGGGTAATTCTTACCCATATCCATCCCAAATGCAAATGAACACATATAACCATTATGCTAAAACCAAATTACAAAACAACCATTTCAATAAAACCACACTTTTATGGAAATATTTTCAAACAAATCATTTCTATAAAACCAATCCTTTATTGAAAAAACCTTTACAAGCATGAAACCAAGCAATCATTTTAAAATCATCATTTTAAAATAAAGTTACCAATTTCACTTTCGAAAAAATACCCAATTTCTACAATTCTATAAACTATCACTAAAGATGGATTCAAACAAGAAATTCACATAAAATTTCACTACCAATTTTAAAAAAAACAATCAATTTTAGATTAATCATTTCAGTTCTAAATAGAATAGTTGAGAGTGAATCCGACCACCTAAGAAAATTATGAAAACAATGAAGGATGACATGAAAACGTCACAAAATTGGGTTGAATATCCAGAAAAACTCCATATATCTCTTCCTCTAGTATCATATAATAAAATTATAATAATATTTGGCATAAAATACCTTAGATATATCCACATCAGACATATATATAAGAAACTAAGAGAGAGGGAGAAGTAGATCATAGGAAAACCAAGAACAACAACCAAAAATGAAGTCTTGTCATGAGAATCCTACTTCAACGCACCAAGAGAAGCATTTAGATCACCTAGAGATCAATGGGATAAGCCTTTACTGCCTTTGGGAGGATAACATCTTGAATTAGTGTTGTTTTGGGGGGAAAAGATGGATTTAGAGATGAAAACAAGAGAGATCCACAGTTTTAGGATCTCATATTTATCCCAAGCATGGTTAGTCACACGGTTGGACAAACCCTGTGCTAACTTGTGCCATATTATATCTCATGGGAGGCCTCACATAGTGGGAATCCACAGTTATAAAAACTATGTTCCAACCATTATAAATATCTATATCCCACTCAATGAAGTTTCTTATAGGTGGCCCCAAAGTTTGGGCAACCCATGCGCCTGCCCGAACACCATCCCCTAAGCGCATGTTTCATTGTGTACGGTTTCTTGTAGGTGTTTCATGGTAACCAAAAACCATTCTAAAACTGTTCACATATAGATTATCCCCCAAAAACATTCTAAACTTATTCCAAACCCTTCAAAACTTCGTGCAACCATTTTATATACTTAAAAATCATAACGAAAGGGTCTCTTACTTGAAACTAAGGATGCTAGAGTTTGTCACATTCAACATTGATCTACCTTCTTCTAGTTCCCACCATTGACTAAAACCAAAAATAATATTCTGAGTAAAACTATTCGTAGTTGGAAACTACGTAATCAATGAAAATCTCTAAAGTATGTCTAAGTCATGAAACCTTGTTTTTAATCTATGAAAACTTAGGTTTATCCTTGGTAATTCGTGGTCATTATTTAAAATCCTTCATGATGGTTTGTAAAGATTTTGTAAATTTCCAAAGAATATCTACAAGGAGTGTCAAACCAGGTTTGTAGTAAGTCCAATTATAATGCACCAAGTGAAAATAAATTCAAACTCATTGTGCCCATTTTAGATTTATTACCCCTATTTAAATATATTCGAGAGCCACATCCACTTATATTATCTATATAGATATATAATTTCATGGAAACCACTTTATCTATCATTTACCAATATACTAGGGCATTTTCCTATACATTGAATAATTCATAGACTTATCCTTTAAGATAACCTAAGTCATATCCTTATAAATATCCCTAGTCATCTCACTAAATTTTTCTTATCCAAGTTTCCCAAGGTTAACTAAACCTTTCCTCTAATACCAACTATGTGACCCAATATTCTCATGCATTAATATAACGTCTTTTCATATGAATATTCATTATATTACACAAACACCCTCATGAGGATCATTAAGGTATAGTTCCTTTGGATACTAGACACAAAATCTTTTTATTTCCAAAAATATCATATAATTCTTTCATAAATATCTTCCCACATAGTAATATTTCTAGACATACCCTAATTAAAAAATTTCATATTAACCTGGGGAAAGAAAACATAAGATTGGGTGATCTTAGATAATCTATATGGATAAATAAGAGAGATAAGTAAGAAAAACATGATCATAACTTTAAAAGAACATGAGAATAACATTTTAAAACCATACCCAACATATCAATGATCATAATATTGATTCATTGAATAAATATTTGAAGTTCATAAGACATGAATCATAAGGAAATCAAAGAATATGAACTGTGATATCATAACATTTACATAAGACTTGGAATTTTTGCATACACATAATTATGGAAAAACATTTCCATAATAGTCAAGGATCACTTCCAAGGATGATGTAGTGGAATGGGTTCACTCCCCAATCCATTATCATAGTCTCGTTTCACTCTGAAGACCATCACAATAGAAAAATTCACTTACTCAACTAGGTTCACTCCCGTTTTTACTCATGTATATCATAAGAGATATAAATCATTACCCAATACATTGGTGGGAGATATAGGTCTCACCAATCATATTATAAATTCATATATATGTGATCTATAAGATCGTAAAAAATTCACAATATCATAACCCATAAAATGAAATGTGTTTGATAATCATTTCATCATATCATAATCAATGAAAAAGATAATGGTTCTATAATCAATTCATCAAATCATAACCCATGAAAATAAGTAGATTTTATAAGCACTTCCTCATGGTATAACCCATAAAATGGAAACATGTTTCATAAGCATATTTAAATCATAAAAATAAACCATTTAGAGAAATAATAAGAATGGTACCATAGTATCATATCTATATTAATGCATAGATAACACAATCAAAACTCATATTTGATGGAAAATTATTTGGATGATTATTAAAAACATTTCATGAGGAAAATATCCTTTCTGCTTGGAAAAACAATTATACCTAAAAAAATTAAAATAATTTTATTTGAAAATAACCTTCAAAAATTATAATTCAATCTTCAAAATAAATAATTTCTTGGATGGCAGGAAATTTTTTTAATCTCGTATATGTTAAGAAAATGATTACTTTCATATTTTTTGTAAAATCAAAAACCACATTGTTTGTAAAATGACATGATGATTCCTTAAAAAATATTTTCTAAAATTTCAGACATGGGTAAAAATGTTCTTAATAAATAATTTTAATAAGGATAAAAACATTTTTGAAAAACAATTTAGAAAACTTGATTTTGGGAAAAAAACTTACTGGATCGAAGAGAGAAATAAAGTTAATTTTTCTAAAACACGTCATTTTGAACACATGATTACATAATGAGAGGAAAATGAACGTAAGAATTTATTATATTAAAATAATCATAGGATAAAAAATTTCAGGATTTTTTTTAGAGATATATCATCACATTTCATCAATATAATCATAATTATAAACAATTCTGATAAACGTTTAGATTGTAACAGAAAACTCTTACTACTATTTAAAATTTGAATCATAATCCCCATGAAAGAATAACAGTAAATGAAACTTATAATATAATTAAATGAATCATATTCGTGATATAATATGAAAAAGGGGTAGTATATATAAATCATATAAGAAAATAGGAGCTTGATATAACTTAGGTCTCTAGGAAGGTAATTTGGGAACAAAATACCTTACCACTTTGGTAACTTTTGAACTAAAAAC
Organism: Viscum album; assembly: GCA_963277665.1. NCBI lineage: Eukaryota > Viridiplantae > Streptophyta > Magnoliopsida > Santalales > Viscaceae > Viscum > Viscum album. The sequence goes on along the minus strand of OY728136.1, from coordinate 1,924,908,173 downwards.
ACCAGGAAAGAGGGATACTTAATGGGATATGTAAATATATATAATTTTAAATATAATAATAATAAATTAAATTTATTTGTATTATATAGACCACATAAAATAAACACATGGTGAATGCGACTAGTGGCTCACAGAAAATAAAAATTGAGATGAAAATATCTTACCTCAAGTTTCAACTTCCTTCGTACACATACAAATATCCTATATAATAAATATTATTTTATAATAAATTTATTATATAAAAATACTTATATATATTATATGATATATTATTTACTTATGCCCATTTATAACCCATTTATTAACAATTCCTTGTCAAAATCATGTTTTGGGTAATAACCGCTTTGTTTTTTGTTAAAGTTTTAATTTTTTATTTTTTTAAAACTATTAATTTGATCATGATTTCATAATATCCATAATTTTAACCATGATATAAATCTCATATATTTTCAATATATATTTATTTACACAAATCAATAAAATATAGACATAAAAAATGAAATACATCATTCATAGAGATGGTAGGTTTTATGTATGCATGAATGTTGTTTTGATTTTATTGAAGGGTTTAAAGAAACAAAGTTAAATAATATGTTACCATTATAGAATAATTATTATTTCATATATATCACATATTTTCATTAAATTCATCCTTATTACCCTCCATGAAATGGGTGAATGAATCACATTACTTTGTGAGACGGTAGTCCTCCGTATACATGAGCGATGTTATCATATTCCCACGGAATGGTAATTAAGAATGAATATGTGATGTCATGATTAAAGAATCATAAAAATATCATAAATATAATATTTAAAAAAATAAATACATCATTATATCCATCCTTAAGAGGTGGTGATGGAAAATGAATAACATCGTTTTTTGATGTGGCAACCCTCCAAACGCAAGAATAATGATTTCGTAACCCATTTGATGGAAGTTGTGAAGGATTTAGTTTATTAAATTAACATAGTAAAATATAACTATATTTAATATATTTCAGTTATTTTATCATCATGTTTTAATAATAATTTAACGTGGTTGAGTAATAAAGAAAATAAAATGACTGATTAGGGATGTTACCTCTTCTTTTGAAAACTTATTTTGGTACACACCGAAAGGATTCATAGGTTGGATTAATTACCAAAATAAGTCTTACAGGATTATAAGAGGGAATTAAGGATTTTATTTGGTCATTTATTTTCCAATCCAATGGGTTTTGAAAGTGTAAAGATCATAGGAGAGGTGGTGGCCTTTCATTAGTGAGTTCAGTGGCACGCTTTTAATTTTTGAAAATAAAAAAAATGTACCCATGTTTTCAAATGAAACAAGGCTAAAAATAATCCATTTTAGAAAATATAAGATATAAGTTTGAAATATTTCCATATAATAAGTTTTTTATAATTTTTGATTCATTTTTAACCCTTTTCATTGTAGTTTAACCCTATGGTACACCCATTTTTACATTAACTGTGGTAAATCATTTTTACTATTTTTATTATTAATTATGGTCAAAAATTAACTTGAACTTATAATATAATATAAAATATTTTGATTCAAAATATTTAATCAATTTTTTCAAATTCCATTAACATAATTGTAAATTTTTAATTTAAAATTAATTCTGCATACGTGATGAGAATGTGGGTTTTTAAAGAGAAAATGTTCAAATGTTTAAAAAGTTTTTATATAAAAAATAAATATTAAAATGATTAAAATGACCTAAATTGGATTAATAGATATATAATTTAACTAATTCATCTATTAACACCATCCTAAAACAATTTTTTTCTTTTTAAAATCTTAAGAGAAATTACAACTCTTAAGAAAACCCGGTATTTTTTTATTATTCATCAAAAAATCAACTTATCAGAAAATTCTCAAAAATTCAGACTAAGATAATATTGATATTATGATATCAAAAATGAAATTTATTTTTTAAAATAAATTTTCTAAAATTTCCAAATAATAGTTTTAAAAAAGTAATTAAAAGGCATCAAAACTTCTTTTTAGAAAAATATAGTTTTTAGATGTATAATTGGATTTATTATTATCACATATATTCAAAACAAATAATATGAATGTTTAAAATTTTATTGAATATATAATATATAAATTTAATTAAAATATTTCAAAAATAATTATTTATTTAATATATTGATACAAAACATGTTTGTGCACATAAAAAAAGTTTTTTAGAAAAATATTTTTTTTTATTCAAATAGTTTTAAATTTCATTTCTAATTAATTAGTCACCAAGGAATTAAATATATATGTGTGTGTCTAAACCATGTATGTTAATAAATTTTTTAATCACATTCATATCCTTCATTCCAATGTCTAGGTGGTAACTATCTTATTTGATAATAATATTTTTATAGTTTATCACATTTTGTTTAAACTCAGTGTTGTGTGTTAACGAAAACTACACTTAGTGTTGTAAGTAACACAATTTAAAATCAATGTTCCATGTAATGAAATATAAACTATGTGTTTTTTATAACATGAGAAAACCTATTTTTTGTGTTTAATATAATCTAAACTCAATTTTGTGTGTAACTCAAGATAAAATTGGTGTTTCATGTAACGCGAGCTAAACTCAGTGTTACGTGTAATGAATGATAAAATCAGTATTTCTAATAATTCTAATTTTAATGAAAATATCAAAAGGATTAAATTTTTATAAAAAATATATTTCACAAAATCTAAGGGTGTTACATTTTACCCCCTTAAATAAATTTTTTCTTCATAATTTGAACTTTTTCTCAGTAAACAAGGGTTTAAAATTTGAAAATCCCATCGTGGGAAACCCAAATCATAAAAAAGGTTTATAAAATTTCATCTTCAAAATAGATAAAGGGTTGTGCGAAGTTCATATGCAATAACACATACTTGGTTTCCAAATATTATAACATGGGTGGGAAGTGAAAACATAAACATAGAAGAGAAAAATGACACCCAAATAATGAAGGATATTGATAGAGAACATGGCCAGCAGAAAGTTGATGGAAAAAATCCATAAATCCATGATTGGTGAAAACACTATTAATTCATCTTAAATTAATGTTAATTTTAACATTTTTTCATGATATTTCCCTTAAAGTTGAATAATATTCATAAAAATATATACTTAATTTCACTCCATTTCATTAGAAAAATATCATCCTTTGGTTGGGACTTGAATAATTTATAGTTCATATCATACTCGAAGAGATGAATTTTTCATGTCGGTAGCACTAAATAAGATCCATAAAAGAATTTTAAGTCATTCCTTCTCTATCTAGCTTTTATCAATAACAAAATGGTTAGTACAAGTTAGGTATAAATCTTTATAACATGAAATAATACATTAATCTCTAAAACATCATCCAAAATTAATCCTAAACCATTCCATAAATTGTTAACCTTATAAGCCTTAAAAAAATTCAATATTTATAAATAAGGTCCCTAAATTGCTCAAAATCAACCAAACATTAATCCCCCAAATATCATAAGTATCTCTTTATTTTCATATAAAAAATATGTGAATACCTTAGTCATATATTTTCCTAATTCATGGTAATAACTACAACTACCATAAAACCTTAATGAAAACATACATACATCCTAATTCCTTCAATAAAACCACATATTATTTAATATATTCCATAAATAAAATAATGTTTTAAACTCCATTAATGATAAATTAAACCACTTTGTCAATAATTAATTAATCAATTACAATGTAATAAATATTATCCAATTAAATTTAGTCATATCAATCATATATTTATCCAAACTAAACACAATTTTCTCAAAAATAGGAACATATTAAGGGTTATCTTCCCATAATAAAAATATCACATTTCTATTAAATCACTTTTCTATATCATCAACACCATTAAACTTATTTTTTAAAATCCATAAAGAAAATATTACAATGAATAGTCCATATATATTTCATGATCCATATAACATAATTCTTGAATTTCAATACATAAACACTATGATCATACAAATTCCTTCTCAAACCATTATGTAGGCTTCATCATATTATTCCTTAATACCTGTTTCCTACAATGTGATATATGAATCATGTCTTAAAATTCATAAACCTAAATTTAATCATGCTTCTCATATTAAACATAAAAAATACTTTTAGAACACCCCATACTATAATGTACTGACCCAGGTGCCAATAAATGGTTCCTTGATCCTATAGGTCATAAGGCCTCAAGCACGAATCCATATATGTTAGAGGATGATGATGAGAAAATAAGTCCTACGGTGTATTTGTCGGGATACTACACCCTCATTTCAGAGAATAATGTAGCGGTATATGCATATCAGTCAATAGAAGAAGCATAATATGAATCACTGGAAGAAGATAAATATACAAAAGGAAATAGTAATAAATAATCCCAAAGTAGTCATATATAATATTATGGTAATTACATGTCTCTATAAAGCATGAAAATAGGTGTATATGAATCCAATACAATACATTTAACAAAATATATAGAAAGACCAAAATAAATATCTCCAGATAACATCGTGGTCTTGGATCATTCTTATTATCCCCTGCTCCTTAGGAGTTATGAAATCATGCTTTATATAGTGGGTATTTTCCCTAGTCCCTACCTATATCCACAAAGTCTATCCAGGTACCCAATAGAGACCTGGGCAGGGTATGATATAACACTTAGTAGCCACCACCAATGGTTTCTATAAAAAGTCCAGTATATGTAATATAAACAAAATAGTTATGAAATATATCATAGTTATAATAGAAATGAATGTAAAGTGTGATCAGGTCCATCAAAACATGGTTCCTGGAAAACAACAATCATGGTCCCATAAACAAGTTCAATTGTAAATAAATATAATAAGTAATGTTTTTTGATCAAAAAATTGTAAATATGATACCCATACTATGGATATCAGTAAGAATAGAAAAAATATCTACCATGACCATGCCATATAAAAATGTGTCGATATCCATGATGTCCATGACATGTAATCTTTTTTTAGACCACAAATGTTTGGATCCAAGTTATAGAAGGCCAAGGAATCCTCTTTGAGTCCTAGGAGCATCTCAATGGAAACATTCCATAGATTTGGGTGGAGTACAAGGATCATTTCTACAATACATGTCTGATGTGTGTCAAAGAAATTCATATCCAAGGGCTAGAAAGTCTAGTGGAATCCTACATAATCAATATCCAATTATTAAATAGGTCTGAGGCATCCACTACTAAAACAATTACCCGTGGATTATAAATGTCCATAGTATCCTATGGAATCAGGATACAAGTAGATATTATAAGGAATCCACTACCATAAACAAATAATAATCTCATTTCATTCTACATTCCATAACCATTCACATTCCATGAGTTCATCCAATTCATTTCCACACTTTCCATTTAAAAAATTAAAACAATTCACGTCACGTCAACACATGGAAAGGAGGCAGAACCTTCTTCTAATAATTCATTCTTTTCCCATTCAATTTATTAAGGATCCCAAAATAAGTGGCGAGCTCACACGCACCTAGATGTGGGGTGTTAAATAGGGAAGATAAAAAAGGAACACTCCATGGGTGGATTAGGTTGGGCCTAACAACCTCCAATAATCACAAAGGTACTAGTGGGAAACCTACGAGGGTTCCAAATATTTCATTCAATACATTTAATCAATTTTGTGGAAACATCTTAAATTTGGACATGCGACACAACTTGGAGATGATATAAAACAACCAAACCATAATGGAAAATGTATAGGCCACCAAAAATATATATGTGGTAGAACACTCATCTAGTACTGACCTCTGATTCGATCAAGGTCGGGAGAAAAAGGGAAAATGGAAGAAAACTCTGAAATTAGGGCATATCAGCTTGCATCAAAATAACTTTATCAAAAAAAATAAAAATAAAATAATGGTAGGTGATGAATATGAAAATCAAAACTATAGAATCTAAAATGGCCCAACATATTGCAATGAAAGATTAACTTATCTCTTGATCTACCTAAACCCAGCCTCTATGAGAAACGAAAAAGACTCGATCCACGACCTTGAAATCTAGAGTTCATCGACAACAATTGGGGTAAAATTTCTTTCTTGAATATGATATATTCATCTACTTCCAAATCATCTAGACCAACTCTGAAGTCTCCTGAATAATATGAGGTCCCAGAAACACTACTTATCTTTCCTCTAACTAGCACAGAGGAAATCGGTATGGCCTACTATAAAAATCCTCATAAGACTTCATTTGTATAGTCTCCTAATAATTATTTATGTAGGATAACTGAACTAGGGGTCTATGCATCTCCCAAGATCCCCTAAAATTCAGGACACATTCTCTAAGAATTTCCTCAAGCACCACAATTTTTCACTCTAATTATACATCAGTCTTGGAGTGGTATTTCATGCTCAAGAGCACCTGTGTACCCAAAGCCCTCTGTAAAATCTACCAAAATTAATATTTAAACTAGGCCTCCCTATCCAATACAATAGTATGTGTAACCCAATGATGTTTCAGAATCTTAGGGATATACAATCTCCCAAGATCTTCTATTGATAAAGTCTCCCTAGTTTGCTAGAAATGAGTAATATTATTGAGCCTTCCCACAATAACCCATAATGCATCACTACATCAAGGTGGCCTTAGAAACCTAGCCTTAAAATCTATCACAGAATCATCCTATTTCCACTTATGAGTTAGTAAGTTTTGTAAAATCCTAGCTTTTCGCAGATGTTCCGCCTTCACCTGTTGACAAGTGGAACACCTTGTGACAAAACTAGATACCTCTTGTTTTATCCCCGACCACCAATACTAGAAACTAAAGTCTTGGTACTTATTGGTGACACTGGGATGTACATCCCAAGAAGAGGAATGAAACTCTCAAATCATATCCTCAGGTATGTCTGCTGGAATCCAAACATGATTGTGAATACACATAATTTCATCCTCACCAATAGTCTAACTAGGAGGTGGCTCCTCACCTTCCACACTCTCCTATAGGAATAGTCCCTTGGCATCAGATTAATGTGTCATCCACAATCTATAAATAAGATTAGAATTCAAAAAAAAAGAAGAAATGGAATTTTTTCCACAAATATCCAACACATACAAGTGATTATATGAAAACAAGGCAATAATATGTCACTCATTATTGGAATCCTGAACAACGTCTATCTGAGTTGTCCTTATCAGTGCATCTACAACTCCATTACTGTTTCTAGGCATATATGTAAGATCAAAGTCAACAAACTATAAGTAATAAATACACCCTCACTATCTCATATTCAAGTCATGCTATGTAAATATTTAATTGAGGATTTTATGGTCTGTGAACACCAAAAACTCTCTACTAGAAAATAATGTCTCCAACAACACAAGGCATGAACCACTATGGCTAACTCAAGATCATGTATCAGGTAATTCATTTCATGTGGCCTCAACTAACGAGACCCACAAACCAGGACTTGTTCCTCCTATATCAAAACTGCTCTTATACAAATACTTGATGCATCACACTATAAAATATAGATTTTTACCTGCTCTAGAAGAATCAAGATCAATTTTGAGTCCATTATCCCTTTCAGCTCATGAAAGGTTATCTCATTGGTATCTGACCACAAAAACATCAAACCTTTTTAAGTTAATCCTTTAATAGGTGTTGATAAGTGTGATAAGTACTAAATTAAATGCATGTAATATCTAGATATCCCCAGTAAACTCTATGTATAAAAATGTTCTTGGCATTCTCTTAAGTAACTATAGCTCTTACAATCTCTAGATCAACTAATACTTCTGTATCTGAGATAATATGACATAATAAGTGAATCTAATCCATCCAGAAGTGGAAATTTGTGAGCTTATCATATAATTGATGCTCTATCAGTGTATCCAAAATAATCTCATGATGTTTTTCATGTTAATTTATATTATGATAATACATCAAGATATCATCCATGAATACCACCACAAGTGAATCCAAATAAGGATGGAAAACATGGTTCATTAGATCCATGAAAAATTATGGTGTTTTCATGAGACCAAACTTCATAACAAGATACTCTTATAGACTATACCGTCTATGAAAATCAATTTGAGATATTTTTTCAAGTCAAACACGTACCTGGTTATAAACCCACCTCAAGTTAATCTTCTATAAAACCTGGTATCCTCGGATCTAGTCTAAGATATCATCTATCTGAGGAAAATGATATAGATTTTTACTTTTAAAATGGTTCAATTTCTAATAAATCTTCACATATATTGAGGGTATCAACCACCTTTTTTGAAAAAATGATTGGTGAACCCAATGAATAAGTATTGGGTCAGATAAATCCCTTTCCCTCTAAGTCCTATAAAAATCTCTTGGGATCCTAAAAATCTGTAGTAGTCATCATATTAGTATGAATGGATACTGGGGTAAATATTCACACTAGATTTATAGAGAACTCTCACTCCCTCTTAGGAGGTAAACCAAAAAAATCATCTGCGAAGACATCTAGGTTGTCTTCTCACCCATCCCACAATTCTCTAGTCCATCTCATATCTCTTAAAACATCTCATTTCCCTCTGTGAACAAAAAATAAGGCATATGGTGATGTGAATGTCACCCTCCAATGATATCAATCCACATAGGCATGATAAGAAACGATCCAGTTTATCCCATGTATGATTTCAAACCCTTTAATATCGAGTAAAAAAAGATTCCATACTGAGTGACATCCACTAACCTAAAGGGGAACTCCTTGTACTAGCTCACACTCTCCATTTTGATCCCTAATGGAGTATCCAAAGTCATAACTCCAGCAAAAAACTGAACAATGTGACCAAGTATCTCTACCACAGGTAAAGATATGAATCTATGTGAATCACCTATATCAAAAAAATATTAGATTCTAGAGTAGAGGATACTAATATTGTACCTATAATCATAGATATCCCACTAATCTACGCCTAAAATGTTGGATGTATAGAATATATATGGCTTAAACCATAGCTGTGTGAAATAACCTCACTACCTAGAGTAGTCTCACACTATTGTTAGGGTAAAACTAGTGTATGGATTCCTCGACCACACCACCTCATCCTGAACAACAATCACTAATTTATCTCCCATCCTAATACAGATTTTTGAATCTCACTCTTAATCCTGGAGTTAGATTCGGTCACCTTCCATTAAATGTTGGAGGAAATGACTTGAAAAAATGTTGTATGTGGCACATCCTATAGAAATATTAGAACTTGAATGGGTCTATATCACATTGATTTCTCATATGTCTCCATCTCCCATAATTATGACAGATGACAGAACTAACAGCACTAACAGCCTAGCTGGTACTCCCCTCATGAGAGGCCTCAAAATGGTGCTTCCTTCAACTAGAAGATGAACCACTGGGTCGAGAGCCTAAATTTCCCTACTCTAAACCCCCATCTTCTCTCAGATTCTTCTTAGTAATAAATTCATGATTCATTGTCTGTATAATAGTATTCAAATAAAATATGTTGACCCGGTATCAAATAGCATACCTGAGACCTTCCTCGAAGTGTCTCTCCCTCGATAGATCATCAACAACATATATCAGTGCAGATAATTGAAGAACTATAAATCATGTAGAATACTCAATAAATATCATATCACTCTATTCTAGACAAATAAACTCACAAGAAATTTTATCGCTCAGGGTATCAGGGAAAAAGTAATCCTAATTGTTTGACTGGAAATCCCTCCAAACCATATCTCAGATTGTATCAACCAGGTTCAAAACATCCCACTAACTCTTAGTATCTCCCCAAATCATATATTTCATGATCTTTACTATCCTCTCATGAGGTTTCTTAATATTCTCAAACATAGAAAATTAAGTTTCAACCCATATCTCAAGAGTTTTTAGACTTCAATCCCTTGAAAACGAGGGTGGATGCTGCTGTTGGAATGCACACATCATCTCTTCCATAGACGAGGCCGAATACAGGGCTCGCTAAATGGTATTCATAAAGCACATAAAACTCTTGTGTAAATCTAACTCATCACCCATATATAGTACAACTACTGGTGTTGTAGCTGAAACTGTAATAGGATCTAATAATATCTCATAGCCTACAACATTCAAAGCATGGTTGTCTCAACCCTTCTGGAACACGATTAGAGGTCTACATGATGGAGTGTCTCTAAAATTTCAAACACATAACTAAAAAAGAAACAATAAACAACCAAGTAATAGGTATAAAAGTATAGGACATGTATATGACATTCTATAAACAAAAAAACCCTCTTCCTACTCTTAAATCCAAGATTTTTTTAAAAAAATGGTCAAAAAAGCATCAGAGACACTGCCTACAACCACTCTAATGTAGGGTTAAGGTCAAGTCCTCAATTTCACAATTTCAATATCATTAAATTTTATATTTATTTCACAATTATCTTTAAATAGTTTAACAAAATGGTTCACCACTTCTGATCCATAAAGTCCCATACACCTCATGAACAAAAAATATGGCATCCAATTAAGACAAACCATTACACGCTCCAATCCATGTGACCAATGGTCCATGACTCAAAGTGCCATAATTGACTGCTTAGGGTGTCTAATGTTTCTTAAGTAGAAAAAAACTATTTAAGTTATGGAATGCACTCTACGTACCAACTATTTTTTCAATCCTCAACAAAACTCATTAATGAAACAACATATGTATCAATCAATGCATACACAACAATATCATGAATTCAAGTAATGCATCCTATATGGCATGGAATAATTCATAGCATGTGAATCTTATAAAGTGCCTAAAATGATTCATGAGATGTATACCCTCATCTAACTGAGAAAAAAATCCATAATTATAATGAAATCAAACCAAAAGTGTGTCGACCAATGGTGGAATAAAATCAAGTGTAATAATAAAAAACTAGAAAATGGCAATTTTTTATTCAAGTAAATTTGGATTTTCCTACACATGGGTAAGATACACTCGAAAATAGATCATTACCAAATTACAATACCTTCCTAATCCACAATAGATTGTCTCAAAATATTAAATCCAGGAAAGAAATTATATAATACCACATTGTAACATTCTAACCTAGGTGCCACTAAACGATGCCTTGAGATGGTGTGTCACATAGACTAAAGTGTGCCTCTCTATACCCCATAGGTTGTAGAGTAGCATTGGGGTCTAGTGTTTGTTTAACGGGAGACTATTACCTAATTTCATAATGTAACACAATAATATAAACATGTCATTCAATATCATAAGAATAATATAAATCACTTGCAGAAGATAAACATCTTGAAGAAAGCAGTAATAAAAAATCCAAAAACAATCATATACAACATGATGGTCATTTCATGTCTCTATAAAGTAGTAAAATGGGTGTGTAGGCATCCACTACAATAAATGTATCAAAATTTACAAAAATAACATAATAATTATATATAGATAGCATCAAAATCTTATATCAGTCTTGTGATCCCTTTCTTCTAGGAAATGATCAAATCAAGCATCATATAGTGGAAGTGTTCCATGATCCCTACCTGTATACTCAAATTCTATTTGGATACCCAACGGTGGTCAAAATAGTGTGTCGGATAACACTCTCTTGTCCACCACCAACGGTGTCTATAAAAATTCCCGTATGTCTAACAAAAAAATGATGTTTCCAATATTTCATAGGTATAATAGAAATGAGAGAATGTTGTGATCCTATCCAGCCAATCATGGTTCCCTATAAAAAAACAGTCAAGATCCCATAAACTAGGGCAGCTGTAAAGAAATATAACAATTAATACACTCTAGTATAACAACTATAAATTTGATCCCAAACTAGGGATATTTATAATAATGGAAAAAATATCCACCATGACCATGCCATATAAAAAAGTGGCAATGTTGATAATGTTCACACCGTGTAATCATGTTTCATAGCACAAAGGTTCTGATCCAAGTTATAGAAGACCAATACAACCTCATAGAGTCATAGGGGCATCTCAAAGGAAGAAATATGAAATTTTGGGTGGAGTCTGAGGAGCATTTCTATAATACATGTCCAGTGCAAGTCCAAGTAGGCTAAATTAAGGAGTAACGGGTCCAAGGAATCCACTAATGTAAACAAGTCCCATGTAGTGGAAATTTCCATGGAATCCTATGGAATTAGGATCCAAGGAGATTAGCTAAGAAATACACTACCAAAATCAAACCATCATCTCATTTCATTCTCCAATTCATAACCATTCACATTCCATGAGTTTATCCAACTCACTTCCACACATTGCATTTAAAAAGTTAAAATAATTCACATTATATCAACACATGGCAATGCGGAATAAACTTATCCTAATCACTCATTCATTTCCCATTCAATTTATTGAGGCTCCCAAAATTATTAGAGACCTCACATGCACCCAATAGGGTGGTATTAAATAGGGAAGATAAAAAGGCACATCCCATGGGTGGCCTAGGTTGGGGATAACAATCTACAACAATCACAATGGAGATATTGATAATCCTAAGAAGGATCTGAATAATTCATTCAATACATTAAATCAATATTAAGGACAAATCAAGAAATTCCATCATGAGTGATAACTACAACATGTTATAAAACAACCAAAACATAATGGAAAAGGTATATACCACTAACCATATACACATGGTAGAGAACTCTTCCAGTAATGACCTTTAATTTGGCCCAAATTTGGTGAAAAGGGAATAATGGATGAAATCCCAATAAATATGGCATATCAGCTTACACCAAAATAACTCTTCTGATATAAATGAAAAAGAAGAGAAATATAATATGAATCGGAAACTCACCAATGTAGATCTAATAAGACTGATGGTGGAGGAAATAGTGTCCAAAATAATAATCGGCACAAAATCATAGGTTTAAGATTCTATGGTTTCTCTTATGTATGATAGAAGGGATAGGTGAGGTTATATTGAAAAAAGGATTCCCTACCTCTTATTTTAAAAACTAAACACATGAATTTACACAAAATTTAAATTCTTTGTCCTTCATGTAAATCTAGAGGTATTATCCCTGGGAAAAACCCTTTACATGTCATGAATTTTTCATTCTCAGACCATTACATGTCATATATTGGATACACATCATGTAATCTAATTAAACATTGTGTACTTGGCATGTAGCCAACCTACATCCTCCAGCCTCTTTTTTTCTAAAAACAAAACAACTGGCCCACAGACTTGGCTTTAGGTTCTAATCTAAAAATTGAACTTAAATATTGATTTAACTTGAAATAAAAGGATTCATACCTCGTTGAAAATCCTAAGATCTTGTACATAACATTAGTATTCCATTTTTAGTCTCTTCATCATTATTGGTATAACTATTACTCATACCACTTTACTAATTTTCTTCATGATCTTTTCCCTTAGGACATCGATTTTCCTAATTACCATAATTTCACCATTTGTAACATTCAACCATCAATGATCTATTTGGGATACCATTATACTCATCCATTTTATTAACCAAAATTTTCATTTTTCCTCTATGATTAATTTATTTGTTTCCTTATTTTCCACACTCCAAACATCTTCCAATCCCTCTCAGACATTCACATGGGTTCTTCATACCACATTCTCAATATATAGAAACTATAATATTCTTTCCTCCATGGTCTCCACTACCTAAAATCTCAATGAACTCTATCCTTCTCTTTTTTATTGAGTTTGAGGGTTTTTTAAAGTGTAACTTGTTAATATTATATCATGATACTTTATTAAGAAGAATCATAATATCCTTCACTCCATTTTTCATCCCATTTGGTTTCTCATTAGCACATTTTCTATCACATTCAACGTTGATCCAGTTCCTTATATCATCATTGACTAAAACCAACATTCATAGTGTTAAAAATAATATTCATATTAGGAAAGCACAAAATAAATAAAAATTACTTATATGATGTCTAAATAATGAAACATTATTTTTAATAAATGACACCTTAGGTTTATCCAAATTCATTCATGGTCATTATTTAAATTATTCATGATGGTTCATAAATAGTTTCCGAATTTATAAAGCATATCCACTGAAAGTTTCAAACTAGGTGTGTAGAAAATACCATTTTCATGCACCAAGTGACAACTAAGTCCAGCTCAAAGTTCCCATTTTGAAGTTATGACCCTTAGGTACCTTTTTTCTAGAGCTAAATTAACTTGTTGTATCCATATAATGATTTAATTTCTTGGAAACCACTTTCATTATCATTGTCCATAATTCCAATACATTTTCCTATACATTTAACCATCCTTATACATATTCATAGATACATCCCAAGACATATCCTTCTAAATATTTCTCATCCTTGTTTCTAATGGTTAACTAAACCTTCCCTCTTATGAAAACTATAGAGACTGAGGATTATTATACATAAATATGACATCTTCTTAGATGAATATTCATTACATTACATAAACACACACCTAAATATTGTAAAGGTATGGTACCTTTGGAGACAAAATATAAAATATTTTTATTTCTTGAAATATCATTAACATCTCCCATAAATACCTTCCCATGCAGTAATCCTCTTAGACATACCCTACTTAAAATTTTTCTTCATAACCTAGGGAAAGGTAACATAATAAAATTTGATCTCATAAGCTTAGTAATATTAGACAAGGGATGTGCATAATCATAACATGAGAATAAGTGTATGAGAACATGATCAGAATATATAAAAATCATACCCTTGATATCAAATATCATAATCTTGATTCAGGGTATAAATACTGGTTTTTCATATGACATGAATTATAATGAATTAAAAAAACATGAACCGTGATAGCATAACATTGACATAAGACACAGAATTGTGGTACAAGAATAATAATATAACATCATTTTCATAGTCGTCAAGGCTCACTTCCAAGGATATTATAGTGAAATGGGTTCTCTCCCAAAACAATCATAGTATTCAAGGTTCAATTTCAAGACTATCATAGCAAACAAAGTCCCTTACTGAATCGGGTTCACTCCCTATTTCATTCCATTCTCTCTCAGGTGATATCAATCCTTACTCAATGCATTGGAGGGAGATATAGGTCCCAACCAACACATAATGAAAATAATATGCTTGTTTTCAACATGATCATAAAAAATTCATCATATTATAACCCATGAAATGAAATGGGTTTCATAAACATTTCATCATATCAAAACCTATATAAAGGAGATGAGTTTCATAATAATTTCACCATTTCATCATTTCATAACCCTTTAAAATAAGTGGATTTAATTAGAATTTTCTCATGGTATAACCCATGGAAGGGAAACTGGTTTCATAAACATCATGTCATCATAAACGTAAACCATTCAGAGAAATAATAAAAATGGTATAATTATATCATACACCCAGTAAGGTATATCCAACATCAATAGATTTTTTATTATATATAAAATTATTTGGAATGATCATTTAAGACATTTCTTAAGGAAAATATCATTTCTTGTTAAAAAACACATTTTAAAACATGAAAAAAATTTGAAAATCCTTTTCTTTTAAAATAACCTTAAAAATTTCTAAATTAATATTCAAAGAAAATAATGGTCATGATAGTGGGAAATGTGGTTCATTTCATACACATTAAAATAAATATTCCTTTCATATTTTTGGTAAAATCCAAACGGACATTATTTGGAAAATAAAATGAAGATTTATTGAAAAAAAAATAGAAAATTCAACCATCGGTAAAAATTTCTTCAAGAAATCATTTCAACAATGTTAAAAAAATTATAAAACACTTTTATAAAATATGGTAATGAAAGAAAAAGGGTTTTCGAATGAGGAGATAAATAAAGAAAACTTTTCATAAAAACATCATTTTGAACTGTTGAGTACATAAATAGAGGAAAATGACCGGAAAATATGTATTCTATAGAAATAGACAAGAAATAATAAAATTAATGATATTTTTAATATATATATAAGAATATTTCATCATTGGAATTTTAATTAAAAACTATTCTGGTAGAATATGAGATTATAACATAAAACACTTACCACATTGGTAAATTTAAATCATAATCTCCATAAAAAATAGCATTAATGAAAAAAAATAATATAATAAAAAGTAGTATATCCATGATATAAGATTTTATTGAGTCATTATATAAACCCCGTAAAAGAAAATAGGTGCATAACATAACTCAGGTTTTTAAGAGGGCAATTTGTGACAAAAAAACACTTATCACAATGGTAAATTTTGAACAGTAAAACCCATTAAAGAGATATAATAAAATAGATATGTAAATTAACATAATTTTATAGATATTTATAATAATATTAATTCACGGGAAGTATATGCACCACAAAAAAGAAACATATAGGGAATATGGCCTATGTCTCATAAGAAAAAAAGTGAGACAGAAATATCTTACCTTATGTCTCGGCTATCTTTGTACATGTTCAAACCTCCTAAATAATAAATATAAATTTATTATAAATTTATTAAAACCATAATTATATATATCACACTATATATGACTTACTTTTGACCATTTATTACCTGTTCATTAACAATTCCTTGTTAAAATCAAGTTTCTTATAATAGCACTTTTATTTTATTTTTATTTTATGTTTTGATTTGATATTTTTTTGGTCCTATTAATTTAATCACAGTTTCATATTATCCAGAATGTTAAACATGATATAAATATTATATATAGACATTATAAATTTATTTATTTAAATCTATAAAAATATAGAGATATATAATTAAATATATTGTTAATGGAGACGGTTGGTCGTACGTACGCATAAACATTGTTTCCATTTTATTGATGGGTTTAATGAAAGAATATAAATAATAATAAAATCATATTTATCACATATTTTCATTAAACCTATCCTTATTACCTTCCATGTAATGTGTGGATGAATCACATCGCTTCACGAGGTGGTAGCTTATCGTACCCACAAGCAACATTATCGTATTCCCATAGAATGGAAAGTAAGGAGGAACATGTGATATCATGATTATAAAAAAAATATCATAAATATTATATATAAACAAAAAATATACCATTATATCCATACGTGATAGGTAGTGATGGAAAACAAATAACAACAGTTTGCGAGGTGGTAGTCTTTCGTACACACGAATGATGATTTTGAAATCCATTTTATGGAATATGAGAGGGATTTATTTTATTAAATTAACATAATAAATTATAAGTATATGTAATATACTAAGTTTATTTTATCATAATTTTTTAAAAATAATTTAAAGACATGGCGGAAAAAATAAAATAAAATTCTTGATTAGAGACGTTACCTCTTCTTTGAAAAACTTATTTTGGATTTTACCAAAAGGATTATTCTGTTGAATTTATAACCAAAATAAATCTTCCAGGATGAGAGGATGGACGTAAAGAAGTGATTTTGGAATGTATGGGTTTTTAAAGTGTGAATATAAGAGGATATTGGATTTCCTTTTATAAGTGAGGTGAGTGGAACACTTATAATTTTTGAAAAGTAAAAGGTTTGCCCATGTTTTTCATATTGCACAATGCTTAAAAATGGGCCATTATAAATACTTGAATATATAAGGCCGAAATATGTCAAATAAATTGGTTTTGGAATAATGTTTTGTCATTTTTAACACTTATATTTTTCATTTAACCCCTGATAAACCCATTATTACTTTAACCATTGTAAATTCTTTTTATTGTTTCTATTATTCATTATGATCAAAATTTAAGTTAACCTTATTAGATAAAATAAATTAATCTAATTACAAATATAGAATAAATGTTTTCAAATTACATTCACATAAGTATCTAAATTTAATTTCAAATTATTCTCTAGATGTGATGGGTATAGAAAGTATACTTTTCATAAACAACTATTACATAATTTTAGAGATAAACAACAAAAATTTGTTACACAACTAGGATCCAAAGGTTTAGTGTCTTGAGAAAATTAACACCATATATAAATTTTACATAATGAAATATAAATATTAATTTAATTCATTGTTGTCTACATTTTTAGTGGCCCTCATTTTCTCCTTAGTAAAATTAATCACCTGAGGATATACATCAAAAGAACGGGTGAGATGAAATCCCAATAAAATGATGATTAAGAGACATTAAACATGGGTGAGCTTAATCATTATCATTAAAAAATCATTATAATCAAAAGTGGAAGAATTAGAAAAATTCATGGAATATGGAAATTTGTAAAAATGAAACATCCTGTCATAGTGGTTAAATACCATTTATAGTTATAAACAAAGATAGCATCATGTTCATACATAATATATGTTCATCATCATAACATCATCATTGTGATCAAATATAGCACCATGTTCATGAATCATGCACATTATCTCATTAGATAAATCGCATTACCCAATGCATTGGATAGATATATAATTTCGGGTGAACCCGTTACATCAAAACAATCTCATGCGCTATATAATTCCTGATGCACCCATCACATCATAGCATTTTCATTATCATGCTTGCCAAATAGAAAGTATATCAATCTTGGACACAAAATAACACACTTAAAGGAATGGGTATAATTTAACAAATCCTATATTAATGAATAAATTTTGGGGTTCCCAAATGAAAGATAGAATAACATACTTGGTATAAGAATCTTCAGTCTTGAGTGAAGAAGAAACAATCTCACGATAAGTAAATGATGTATTTTTTGAAAGCAGAGTTTTCTTGGAAAAATATTTTTATTTGTCATAAAATAAAATTAAAAGAATGTATATCCCTGAAATGAAAAGGTTAGGATAATGAAATTATATTTTATTAATATAAAAATAACATACATACTGAAATTTGGCACAAAATAGGAATAACCTAAGGAAAAGAAATTATGTTCGAGAATCCCTTTACCTTATGTCTGAATGAATTATTCACTTTAATTTAATGGATAATCAAATTATATCTATTAATTAAACAATACATAACCTTTTATTCATGAATTTGATTCATTATATATTTATTAAGTTTATTTATTCACTTTACAATGAGTTTTAGAGTTTAATTTCAGCGTTTTAGAGTGTTCTTTTTCTTGGTTTTCATGATCGGTTCGCTTGTATATGAGTATGTAAATTCATGTAAAATTAAAATAATTATCCAAAATTAAAATTATATGTTATTAATGAAAATTCATAATATAAAATGATTTTATATATGATTTTTTAATATGACATGAGGATGAATCATTAGACAAATTTTTAATGATATATATTTAATTTATTTAGTAGATTTTTCAACTATCACGAACTCATATCATTCTTTTAATATCATATTTGTATATTGATTATAGAAAATTATATAACATATAATATATATATATATTAAAATATCATTTTACTATAATTATTTTTTTATTACCATCTTAGAAGGTGGTAGTGAAAAATGAAAATGCATCATCCATGGTGGGGGTAAATCGACACACCACAAACGATATTTTCATTTTTAGAATAAAAGGAAAAAGGAAAGATATTTGAAGAATAATTATTCCATTAAAATAATAAAAGTTCATTATATAAAATATAATTTAGTTTTAATATCTCTTGGATAGGTGGATATGAGGAGAGGATACGAAAACATATGAAATTGAAAAGAAAAAAAAGAGAAGAAAAGTGGATTTTTCATCTTGAATTTATCCTCCCTAAGAACCACTTTAGAGCAAACAGTTTGGTCTTTTGATGATAATAATGGCTCATGGAAATGTGGGATGGGATTTGGAAGAGTATTTGGTATATTTTTGACAAAATTCAATCCTTGAAAGGTGTGAGGAGAAGATGTGGTGAGTGGTGGTATTTATAGGGGGAGAGGGGTGTTTTTGCATTATTTTATACATTAGTTTATTATTTTGGCTCCAGAATATTAATAGTTTAAACCTTATCAATAAAAATATAAAAATAATCAAGGATAGTTCCATATTATGGGCTTACATCAGCTATAAATCATCTACAACTCAATAATTCATTTATTTAGCTTTAATCATAAATTATCATATTTTATTATTCACTAAAAATTCAAGTATTTTAGAAAAATAAAAAAAATAACCACAACCATTTTTTGACATGTAGAATTTAAAAATTAAAAATATTTTATGAAAATGATTTTATACATATTAGATATTTAATTTTTAATTAAAATCATCATTTATTCAAAAATTACTGATTTTAAAATTACAACTCATTTTATAACACGTTGAAAAATTAATTAAGGTCTCATAAAATTATATTATAATCATAATAAAAAAAATGTTAATTTATAAATCTATTTTATGAAAATAAATTTTATTTTAAATATATATATTAATTATAAAATTATAAATAAACACTTATGCTTTATAAAAAATACATACACTTAATTAAAAAAATTTAAAATATTTATTTACTTATACTATGATAAAATTATATAATATTATCATTTATAAGATTCCTAAATATTATTTATACTTCCATACATGAGGTTACTAATCTATTAGCTAAATTACTATTCATAATGGTCTTGTTACTATTCAATGGTTAGGTTAATAAGCCACCGGGATATATTCCTTAACTTATAGAAATACCTCTTATTCATTCATTCGTCATTTATAAAGTTTTCATTGTGTTCTCAAAGTGATTTTATATGGTTTATACTATATGAAATATTTATAAAAATGGAATTTCCATTCATAAAATTTTTCTTCATTACATTCCTCCTCCCTTATGAAATTTCACCCTCAAAATGTGTTTACATACTTTGGTGAAAACAAGTGAGATTAATTATCCTTCATCTCTTCCTCTTATTCCCATGTTGCCTCTTTGTACCTATGGTTCCTCCATAGTACTTTGACCATGTGAGTAGTATTTTTGCATAGAAATTTATCTATATGGACCATGATCGTCGCTGGTTTCCCCTTGTAAGATATATCACTATCTAATTTCACCACCTCTTGATTCAGTATATGTGAGGGATATGTTTTTTACTTCCTCGAGTGGGATACATGGAATACATCGTGTACTTCAGAAATGGTAGGCGTAAGTGTCAGTTGATAGGCCACATCTCCAACACGATCAAGGATCATAAAGGTGTTGATGTACCTAGGACTCAGAATTTCTTTCTTTACAAATCTCATGATCCTCTTCCATAGAAATATGCAGAGGAATACCATATCTATATTCTTATACTCTAGATATCATTGATGGTTTTTATGCACATCTCTTCTATCAAATCTTGGCTTCCTTGATGTGATGTTGAATGGTTTTCACCTTTTCCTCCATTTCTTTTACCATTTTAGTTCTTAGTAGCTTAAATTCACCGACTTCATCCCATCACACTATTATTCTGCATATTTTCCCATAAAGGTCCTCATATAGATCCATTTGGATGCTTGAGTGGAAATTGTTGCTGTAAGAGTACAAAACTAGAATTATATATTGGTTCCATCCTCCTTTGAATTGTATGGAACATTTTCTCAACATGTCTTCCAGTGTATGAATAGTCCACTCTGATTGGCCCTCAGTTTGAGGATGATTAGTTGTAATGAAGTTTGTCTCAGTGTTTAGAGAAAGATCGAGACTTTTCTGGAACTTAGAGGTAAATATTGAAACTCGATCAGATAAAATAGATATTTGTACTCATTTAAGTCTTACCAATTCTTTGATGTATATCTATTCATGTTGATATAGTGATAATTCATCTTGAATAGTGATAAAGAAAGTTTTCTTTATAATATAATCCATAAAAACTCATATAACATTGTTTCCTTTAGATGTATTGAGATGTCTGGTGACAAAGTATATGGTGTTTTTTTACCATTTCAATGTGGGTATGAGTAATGGTTTCATCATCCCCTTATACATTTCCCTTTCAACCTTAACCTGCTCACACACCAGGAACTTAGATGTATATTCTGCAATCTCTTTCTTTATATTGTCCCACCAATAGTTTTCTTAGGAATCTCAATACATTTTTAGGCTCCCTAAATGAATCGAGAAGGTTGATTTATGTGCATCATTCATAATATCTCTATATGTATCTATATTGGATGGTACACATAGTCATGACCCAAATCTCATGACTGTTTTTGCATCCATTTTTAACTTTGTGTATTTCCCATTTCTGATAGCTTCTACCATTCTCTGAATTCCCATATCATTTCTTTGAGAATCCTTCATTTTCTCTATGAGGGATGGTTGAGAAATAATTTGAGAAAGGATTGATGATGCTCCTTCCATAATGATTCCCGTCTCCATTATTTGTAAGTATAAGAATATTGTATCCTTCCCAATTCTCATCATTGATAATGTTGTAGGATTCTTTCTACTTATAGTATATTCCACTATATTCTCTTTTCCATGATGGTTGTGGATTTATCATTCATAATCCTTGATGATATCTAACCATATTCACTAGTTCATATTAATCTCCTTATGTGTGAATATATATTTGAGGAAATTATAATCGGTATATATTTCACACTTATCCCCATTGAGATAATGCTACCATATTTTAAAGATGAAGATAATAGCTGCCTGCTCAGAATCATGAATGGGATAGTTTTGATAATGAATTTTCAACTGTCTAGAGGTTTAGGCTATCACTTTATCATTTTTTATTAGTACATAGCCTAATCCCTTCTTTGAAGCATCATTATATATCATAAAGAGTTCCCCACTTTTGATAAGTGTGAGTACTAGCACAGTGATAATCCTATTTTTTAACTCATTGAAGCAATATTTACATTAACTAATCAAAAAAAACTTTTCTCCCTTTTGAGTTAGCTTGGTTAGAGGGTTTCAAAAAATTTAGAAGTTCTTAACAAATCACTAATAATACCCAACTAAACCAAGTACACTAGAGATCTCTATTACAGATGTTGTCTCAGACCACTCTTTGATTTCCTTTATCTTATAAGGGTTCATAGATATTCCTTTTCTGGTGATAACATGCCCTAGTAATGATACTTCCTCTATACAGTAATCACATTTACTATACCTTGAATAATTTTTCTCCCTTCAAAAATTATTTAGCACTGTATTCAAATACTTCTTATGTTCATCCTTGCCTTTCTAGTATATCAAAATATCATCAATAAAGGCAACCAAAAAATTTTTGGGTAATATCTAAAGAATCTATTGATTAAGTTCATTAATATTATTGGATCATTAGTGAGTCAGAAAGGCATCACAATGAACTCATAGTGTCCATACCTTGTTCAAAAGGTATTCTGGGGAATATCTTCCTTCCTCACCTTTAACTCATAGATCCACCTTAGAGAAATACTAGGCCCCACACAATTTATCAAATAAGTAATCTATCTCTATAATTGGATACTTGTTCTTTATCTTTTTTTATATCATGATAATCAATGCATAGATGCATTGATCCATTATTATTCCTGAAAAAGAGGACTGGTGCACCCTATAGTGACACACTCGGGCATATAAAACCCTTATCTAGATTCTCTTGTAATTGCTTCTTCAGATTCTCCAACTCAAAGATAGATATTCTATACTGTTTATTTGATATATGTGGAGATCCAAGAATAAATTCAATTCAGAAATCAACCTCTCAATTAGGAGGAAGACTGGGCAATTATTTGTGGAATGCATCCATGTAGTCCCTCACAATGGGCATGTCGTAGAGCATGATTCTCTCTTTTGTCTCAATAATTTGAGCTATATATACTTTCTCATAAGGAAATAATATCCACACTTGAGATGGTGATTATGAAGGATATTCATCCTCCTCCTTACACGTGTACAGAATTATAGGATTGCTCAATATATGAAGAGTGATCTACCTTTCATGACAGTTGATGTTGGAATTGTATAAAGATAGGAAATACATGCCCAATATAGCATTAAATTCTACCAAAGGAAGTGATACTATACTATCTAGGAGGTTCATTTCATATACATTAACTGTGGAGAAGTTATATACTTTGGATGAAATAATTTCCCCATTTTCTATTCTTATAGATAACTCAACCACCATATTTTGAGGATCTATTTGATTTGTTCTACTAAACTTGAAAGATATTTAAGAATGTGTATAATCTGAATAAAATAGTATTTTCACTATTATTTAATGAATAACTACTATAACAATCACCACATCATTATTAGGAACCACCTTATTAGTATTGATGGAATAAGCTTTACCTTGATCCTTCCTATTTGGTGGTTTTTGACATTGATTACCCTAAAGTACTCAAGGTTTAGTGCATTATCTTGAATAGTTCCCATGCTTCATAAAGTTTAAGCATTAGACCATGGGTGGTTCTCTCCTTGTATCCTCCATATTTCAATGATTCCTCATTTCTCTTGAAAATTAATTATATTGGTGTCCTTCTCTCTCAAACTTGAAGCATTTCCATGTCCTTTTGAGGCAATTCCCATGATGCTTCTTCCCACAGTTTTAACATGTGAGTGGTTCAAATTTCTTTCCGAATTTTTAATTAGATCCTCACACTTAAAACTCCATATTTTTTTATTATCTCTATAACCATGGAACCATTCTCTAAACTCCATCTCCACTTTTAGAGAACATCTAAAAACTTATTCATAATTCCCAAAGTCTCAAATTTCAATATCCTTTAGAAGATGTAGTTTTAAACCACTAAAGAATCTATCTATTTTGTTATCATTTTTGATAACAAAACCCAAATAAAACCTTGAAAGCCTTCTGACATTTTCTTTTTAGGTCGTGATATATTCACCTTAATTTTTCTTCAGCTCTATTAATTCTCTCTCTATCCTTGAATGAATAGTGTGAGGGAATTACTTATTCAGAAACATTATCTTATAGTCTTCCCACTCAATCTATTAAATTTCTCCACATAAATTATTGTTTTTAATCAATGCCCACCATTGATCAGCCTCTCCATCTAGTCAATAAATGGATAGATTCACCTTCTTATTCTCAAAATAGTGGAGAACAAAAAATATCTTCTTTATTAAGTTGAACCACTAATTCACGACTATTGGATCAGAATATTCATTAAATGTAGGTGGTCATTACTTCATAAAAGACTCAATAGTCAGTATATCACACTTATGTTAAAATGGATTTTCCATATTATTTTGGTTATTTTTTTATATCCTGATATAGTTGGGTAATCATCACTATGAAAATTTGAACTCTGCCTCCCATTGTATTGGGTATGTCATTCAAGCAATCACTGCATATTCCCTCACATGGGTTTTTGTCCTGGTTTTCCCTGGTTCCCACCATTTTCTAAAATAGAAATGGTTTGAACAAAACATGTGTAATAAATTGATGAATTAATATTTTATTTATTTGTGAAATTAACTATAAATGCATATCTTTTGGGATACCTATGTTTATCATTTTCTAAAACAACATTTCCTGAGTTCTTACATATACTTAGTCTCATACTAAGGGTTTTCACTAATGTTTTGTAATCCTAATTCCCAAATTAACTAAACCGAGAATTAATACCAACTATAGAGTCCCTACTTTTCTTATACAACTATTACATAGTTTTATAGATAAGCAATATAAAAGTGTTGCACAACTAGGATCCAAAGGTTTAGTGTCTTGAGAAAATTAGGATTATTCATAACTTTTACATAATAAAAAATAAACATTAATTTAATTCCTTTTTCTCTAGATTATTAGTAGACCTCATTTTCTTATTAGTATAATTAATAACCTGAGGATATACATCAAAATAATCGGTGAAATAAAAATCTAATAAGAGGATGAATAAGATACATGAAACATGGGTGAGAATAATCATTATCATAACATCATAATCATACTCATAAGTGGAATCATTATATAAAGTCATAGAATAATGAAATTCATAAAAATGAAACATCATATCTTAGTGGTAAAATACCACACATAGTTTTGAACAAAGATAGTATCATGTTCACGCATAACATATGTGCATCATTACAACATCATCATTGTGAAAAAAATCTAGTATCCTGTTCGTGCATCTTGCACATTATCGGATGAGACACATCACATTACCCAATTCATTTGAGTGCTATATAATTCTAGTAACACCCATCATATTAAAATATTTTAATGAAATATATATATTTAGGGTACCCATCGCATCATAACATTTTCATTCTCAGGCACTGGACATAGAATGTATATCAATATTGGACATAAAATAACTCATGGAAAGGAATAGGTATCATTTCACAAAGAATACACTCGTGAATAAACTTTGAGGTTCCCAATTTCAATAGTGAGTAGCATACATGGTATAATAATCATCAATATTTAGTTAATAATAAACAATCTCACGAGAAGTAAAATATGTATTTTTGGAAAGAAGAGTTCTTTTGGAAAAATATTTTAATTTGTCATAAAATAAGATTAAAACATGTATATCCAATAAAAGAAAAGGGAAGGAAAATAAAATTATATTTTATCAATATTAAAATAATATACATACTTAAATTTTGTATGGAATAGGAATAACCCAAAGAAATGAAATTGGGTTCGAGAATCCACATACCTTAGTCTGAATTTTTTCTTCACTTTAATATACAAGATAATCAAATTAAATTTTTTAACTAAAAAAACAATAACTTTTTATACATTTATTTGATTCATTATAGATTTATTAAGTTTATTTATGGACTCTTTTATGATTTATAGAGTTTAATTTCATTGTTTGGGAGTGTTCATTTTCTTGGTTTTCATGATCGGTTCGCTTTTATATCAGTATAGAAGTTCATGTAAAATTGGAATAGTGATTTAGAATTGAAATTATATATTATTAATGAACATTCATAATATTAAATTATCTTAGATATTATTTGGTTGTTTGTTATGAAAATTAATCATTAGATAAATTTTCAATGACAATGATTTAATTTATTAAGCGTATTTTACGATCATCAAGAACTCATATAATTTTGTTTAATATCAAGTTTATATATTGCTTATAAAAAAATTATATAACTTATAATATGAATAAGACAATATTATTTAATAATAATTATGGTTTTATGACCAACCTTTAAGGCTGAAGTGAAAAATTAAATTGCATCTTCTAGGTGGTGGCACCATGAATGATATTTTAATTTTTAGAATAAACAGAAAAAAGAAAGAGATTAAAAGAATAATTATTCCATTAAAATAAAAAAATTATAGTATATAAAATATAGTTGAGTGATAAGTTCTCTTGGATAGTTATAGTTGAGGAGATGAAAAGAAAATAAATGAAATTTAAAATAAAATAAAATAAAAAGAGATAGGATTTTATCTCTTGAATTTCTCCTCCTAGAGATCATCTTTAGGGAAAAGGGTTTGGTCTTTTGATGAGGCAAAGGGCTCATGGATTTGGGGAAGGGGATTGGTAATATTATTGGGTATAATATGGATAGGCTTCAAGTCTTGGAAGGTGTGAGGAGAAGAGGTGGTGAGTAGTGGAATTTATAAGGACATAGGGGTGCTTTCTCATTATTTTATTCATTTGTTTATTATTTTGGTTCAAGACTCTGAATATTTTGAACCATATCACTAAATATATTAAAATAATTAAGTATAGTTTTATATTATTGGCTTACATAATCCATACATCATCTATGACTCAATAATTCATGTATTTATCTTTTATCGTAAATTATCATATTTTACTATTCACCCTAATATCAATTAATTTAGAAAAATAAAAAAATCACCCTAACCATTTTTTGAAGTTTAAAATTAAAAAATGAAATCTATTTTATGAAAATGATTTTCTAAATATTATATATTTAGTTTTTAATTAAAATCTTCATTTATTCAAAAAATATTGATTTTAAAATTACAACTGGTTTTATAGCACTTTGAAAAATTAATTAAGGTATCATAAAATAATATTAAAATCATAAGACAAAAAATTAATTTTTTAATATATTTTATGAAAATAAATTTCCATTTAAATAAATATATTAAATATAAAATTATAAATAAACATTTATGTTTTATAAAAATATATACACTTAATTAATAATTATTAAAATATTTATTTACTTATACTATGATAAAATTATATAATATTTATCATTTATAAGATAAACAAATTTTATTTATACTTTTATATATGAGATTACTATTCTATTGGTAGAATTACTATTCCTAGGGGTCATGCTACTATTCCAAGGGTGAGGTTACTATTTCATCGGGATAGGTTCCTTAACTTCTAAAAATGCATATTATTTCAATAATTCATCATTTATAAAGTTGTTTTGTTTAATAAAAGTTATTTTATTTGGGTTATATTATATTCCATAATTATAAGAAGGTAATTTCCATTGAAAAATTTTTGGGCCATTACAACAGGATAGTGGGTTTTCAAACAGAAAATATTCTAATGTTTAAAAAGATTTCATTCAAGATTAAAAATGAAAAAGATTACAAGGTCTTAAATTATATAAATATATATATAATCAAACTAATTTTTCTTTTAAAACCATTTTAAAACAATTTAATTATTTCAAAATCAATTAAAGAAATGAAAATTCTTAATAAAAACCAATATTTTTTCACTATTCATTGAAAGATTTATCTTCCCAGAAAATTTTGATTTATTCACCCTAAGGTAATTTTGATATGATGATTTCAAAAATTAAAATTATTTTTTAGTATACATTTTATAAAAGTGTCAAAAATTATTTTAAAATTTAGTGAACAAAAGGCAACAAAAATACTTTTTAAAAAATACAGGTTTTAAGCATAAAATTGGATTTATTCTAATCTCATACCTAGAAAACACATATGATAAATTTGAAAAAAAAAATTGAATATATAAAATATAAATTTCATTAAAATAATTAACTGAAATTTATTTATTTTTTTATTTAGATAAAATATTTAAGTGCACTTAAAAATATTTTCTCAGAAAAAAGATTTCATTTATTTTCAAATAGTTTTTTCATTTATAATTAATATGTCACAAAAAAATTAATTATATATATATGTGTGTGTGAACCTCATATTTTCATAATTTATTTAATCCTATGCATACCCTCCATTCCAATACCTAGGTGATAACTATCAATTAAATAGTAATATTTTAATAGTACATCACATTTTTTTTAAATCTTGGTTTTGCGTGTAATGCTAGCTACACTCAGTGTTGTATATAACAAAAGATAAACTATGTGTTGCATGTAACATAAGTTAAATTTGTTTTTTTGTGTGATGAAATCTAAACTCAGTGTTATAAGTAACGTATGATTAACTATGTGTTGCATATAATGCAAGCTAAACTGGGTGTTACGTGTCCCACAAGATAAACCCAGGGTTTCTTGTAACGTAAGGTAAACTCGGTGATGTGTGTAATGAAAGATAAAACCAAAGTTTCATGTAATTCAACATAAAATCAGTGTGGTATGTAATAAAAGATAAATTTGGTTTTTTTATTCATTCAAAATATATAAAATATTAAATTTATTTGAAAAAAATATTTCACAAAATCTCAAGTTGTAACAGTTTTCCTACAAAATACAATCAGGTCTGGATACTAGCTAGTGGATGTGGTTGTATCATAGATGCACCTCGGGGTAACAAAACAGAATGGGATGGATTGGTTCATAACTCAATCATCTCCATTTAATAATGAGTGGAACAAATACAATAAACCCAACTAGACACTCCCATGGTCTTTGCTTGGGTTAATTCCCATTTTCTTTATGAACCATTTTTAAGTATTTGAATTGATAATGACCATGAATAACCTAGGTTAAATAGAATTTTGCATATTTTTAAAATAAGTTTTCATGATTTGTACATGACCGGAATATTTTTTCATGATTTTATTATTAATTTCTGTAATTTTTGTTTCCCACAGTATGATTTTTCGTTTTAGTAAATTACTAGAACTAGGAGAAATCATGTTAATGTTGAATGATATGTATGGTGAAGTGATTGTCCTTATAAGAAACCAAATTAAATAGGTTATGGAATATGAAAGCATATTATTAGGCCTAACCAGATATCTTTAATATTATTAACAACCAGAATATAGGTGAGTTTTTTAAAGAACTCAATAAGATAAAATGGAGTTTCATTAGGAGCATAGAGGAAAGAATATTAATCTTCCTATATATCTAAAATGTAAGAAGAATAACTCAGGGTAATTCCTCAAAGTAACATGAAAATGTAATATATATGGAATATGAGGTTATGAAGTGGTAAATTTATAAGGAAAGATTGAAAAAAATTATTTACACTATATTTGAGAATAATGGTTTATATAATGTATAAATAAGAGTTGAATATTTTAAATATGAAAAGTATGGTAATTATAAAAACCGATACCCTAATGGAAAATATGAATAATATGATTAGAAAGGTCATACGAGTAAAGGTTTTACTACCTTTGATGAAAAAACTACAAATGGAATATGAAAGGTACAAATTATTTTAAGAGTATTTCTAATGTTAAAAGTAAGAAACATGATAAAATTGAGTTTGATGAATATTTATTCCTGATTTACATTGCATATTTTAGGAAAAAAGTAATAGGGGTTAAGATGACATATCATGGTTAATGGTTTGATAATGAAGTGGAATTATTTAAGTGTTTATGTATTAGGATTCAAGAATTATATTATATAAGTGTTTTATCAATGATATTATGGTAATAAGAATCATGAAAATTATAATCTTTATTATGTAGTATTATTTCATTAAGTATTTCCAATAATAAGTTTAATGGTGTCGATAACTTAGAATATTGATTCAATGGTAAGAAGATATTTTTTAAAAATACATGATTGAGGGATAGATAACCATTAATATGTTTCTGATGTTGAGAAAATAATGTCTACTTGGTATAAAGAGTTGATTGATATTGATAAAGTAAATTGGATAGTATTGAATACTTTAGAAATTATTACTGATTTTATGATAAAGTCATTTATGATTAGGTTTATTTAATTTTTTGATTTATGGAATATATTCAATAGTCTATAATTTTATTTATGGAATAAGGATAGTGTTGATTTTTTAATGCATTTAAGATCTCATAGGGGTTTTATAGTGATATAGTTTTTATCATGTTTTAGTAGAATATATGGTCAAGGTAATTAGATGTTAGGTATGTGACATTAAGAGATACTTTATGTTGTTTGGTGATTAAAGTTAACTTCATTTTGAAAATTTAGGGACCTTTTTACTGAATTTTTTTGGGTTTTGAATTTAGTCAGAAATATTTTGGAGGATTCTTAAGTTTATCTAATTATTTCATAGTTTAATATGAACTTTGGGTGTCATTTTCTAGGTTTTAGATATTAATGTATAATTTCATCATAAGAAGGCTAATATATATCTAATAACCAGTGTTTATCATTTTAGATTTGGTAAATATCTAGAGAAATAAATAATAAATTTTAATTACTTTATGGGGATTATTTTTTAAAAAAAATTAATTTAGTGATTTAAGAATGAAAAATTCATCTTTAATATCTATTTGTTTGATTAAGAGATTACATGGAAGTAGAAATTAATCTAATCACAATCAAAGGATGAATTTGTACTTATAAAATGGAAAATAAATAAATTATATTCTATAATGTTCTCTATATTGATAGTAAAAGAACCCCACAAATCTAGGAATGGATCTCCAAATAAAAAATATATTCTTTTACCTTCATTTCTAGTGAATTTATAATCTTCTTTATCCCATACGGATTTATGGTTTTTTGGTCATTAACTTTCTCACGATCAAGTTATCTATCACTATATATTATTCCAAGGATGTTCTATTTCTCCCCCATTTATATATTTTTACTTTCCATTAATGATATACTTATTTGAGAACCAGAATATTTATTATTTCATGTAACCTTTTTACTTCCCACTTCCCCCTTTCAATAGAAGTTTTATTATCCCTTTGTATCTTATGGGTTTTCAAGAAATGTGGTTTAAAATATTGAACACTTAATTTCCAAGATAGAATTGAGAGTATATAATATATATAAGTGGATAGAATGTAACACCATAAAAATTTAAAATAATACTATGCAAGATATATTTCTGAA
The DNA here is from genome assembly GCA_963277665.1 of Viscum album. NCBI lineage: Eukaryota > Viridiplantae > Streptophyta > Magnoliopsida > Santalales > Viscaceae > Viscum > Viscum album. Next base: position 1,924,876,151 of record OY728136.1, on the reverse strand, counting down.
CACGAATCATCGAGCTCTAAGAGAAATGTGATATACTAAAAAGATAATATTATTTAAATATGACTATTATAACCTAGCCTTTAAATTAGAAGATATGAATAGTAACAAATACATTATAAAAAATATGCGTAAATGTTTTATATAATTCAAATTTATTTATATATTCATAATAAATAACTGTTCAATTTTTAGAAAAGTCGTTTTATGCTTCAAAAATATGTTTTCTTCAAAAATTGTTTTTATTACATTTTTAAACAGATTTTAAAAATAATTTATATCATATTTATAAATTTTATTTTATAAAATTAATATATTTTTAAATAATAATTTTTATATTATATTATGGTGAATATTTTTGAATTTTTTGAAAATATTTTTTTTCACTAAATAGTGAAAATTATTTTTTTTTATCTGTCATTTCTTTTCATTATATAAATTAATTTAAAGTCTCATTGTGCTTTAAATTTGATATTAAAATAAAATAATTCCCATTTAATAATAAATAATCTAATTCATTACATATTAATCAATATTTTACTTTATTTTTGTATAATTTCATTTTTTGTCTTAAAACACATTTTTCTAAAAACTGTTTTTATACGCACAATGTGTTTTTATATTAATAAACTAAATTAATATATTTTTATTAAAGGTTTTAATAAAATTTATAGATTATATATTCAATAATATATTTTAACATTTATTTTATGGTTTTTAAAAGGAGAGGAATGGATATAAATTCAGTTTTATGCTTAAAATGAATTTTTCTAAAATGGGTTTTTGTTATATTTTTTACACTTATTTAAAATTAAATTATTCCACATATAGAAATTTAAAATGGTAAAATTTATTCCATATTTTTTATAATCATAATTAATATAATTTAACAGTGATAATATTATTTTTTTCGTGATTAATAGTAAAAGCAGTAAAATTTTGTTATCATCGTTGTGGTTAAAATGGGTTTACCTGGGGGTTAAATCAAGATATAATGGTATGAATACCACCCAAAATTGTATAATTTTTATTTTTTAACTTATTTAAACCTTATATAACCCTTTATTCAAATAATTTTCCATTTTTATCCACTTTTACATCAAAGTGACCTTATATTATTGAATTGTTTTATAAAATTTCATGTGTGTCCCTCCCCTCACTTATAAATGGAAACCTCTTCTCCTCCCTTATTCAAAAATTTGAGCCTCATAGATCATCCAAGGCTTACCCCAAAACCATACTATATCACTTTAATTAATCCTAGATATTTTTTTTATTCTCTTAAGACCTATATTTGAAGGCTTAATTTGTAAACCAAAGAGGTATCTTAAAGAAGATATATAAATCTTAACTCAGCTCTTTCAATTTTATTTCTTTCTCCAACTTATCTAAAAATATTTTATTAATCATAATCTGATGAATCCATTATTATAAATATAATAATATGTTATTATGGTGATATAATAATCATTTCCCACATATTCTAAATCAATTGAGAAATGAAAGTATCTTGTGTGTCTGTGTATGTGTGGACTACCACCTCCACGTAGTGATGTGATTCATTTTAAAACATCATATTTCATGATTAGTTATTATGAGGGATTTAATTTTAAAATATTATATTTATGAAATAATTTTAATTCTTTAATTATAATATCATATATATCATCTTACCTTTCCATCCATTGGAAAATGATAATGTCGATACATGTGTACTATCACCTTCATAAAGCAATGTGATTCATTTTTCTATTCCAATTTACATGGATAATAATAATAATTGATTTAATTGATATATATTATATTTATGATATAATAATTATTTTGTAAATTGTATTTATTAATTAACTTTTCTTTGGTCTATCCATCGAAAATAGGAAACATCACCCGTGCGTACATATGGATTACCATCTCCAAAAATTGATGTAAATAATTTTTCATTACTAGTTTATAAAAATGGTTATAAAATTTTATATAATGATTAAATATGATATTTATTATATGATTAATATTGATGAGATAATTTAACTATGATCAATGTACAAATACCATAACATTTTAAACAAATAATACATGAGAAAAAAACTAGTTAACACATGAAATAAAAACTTTAATATATATTTATTATTAAATAGGTGTTGAAATTTTATAATTGTAAAATATATGATTTTATAAGTATTAATATTATAATGTCAAATAATTATAATAAATTTAAATTTATTGTACATGCTATTAGAGTGATTGAAACTTAATTTTGATATAAGGAAAGGGTTTCTAATCAAATTTTTATTTCTGTGAGACATATGACATATTCACCACTTATTTCTTTCATGTGGTGTATATAATGACCATTTAGATATGTTATATCATGAATATATTAATATTTATTATATTTAAAGTTTTTTTGAATTTATTTCTTTCATATGGGTTATGATTCAAAATCTACTAAAGTGGTAAGGGTTTTATGTTATGGTATCATATTTTTTACTGAGATTCTTTATGCATAAATTATCAATTATGAAATTATATGATATATGTAAATAAATGGACCACAATGACCCAAATATGGTTCCATAATTCATTACATTCGAATAGATATAAGATTAAAAAACCAAAGGATAGAATAGTTTAACAATTTTGGAAAAGTATATATATACTTGAAACCCATTTTACATTGAGAAATAAAAATAAAAAATAAAAAAAATATATAATAAAATTGAACCATGATAACTCATTAAAAGATCTCTTATTCATAACCTTTGGAAAATAATCAAAATAAGGTTGAGACCAAATTCTCAATATGTTTTAGGTATAGTGGAAAATAATTAAGAATAATCAACATGGTAAAGTTATTAACTGATCACACATTCCATTAATCAATAACTTGATCATAATATGGTGATAATAAATGGTGATCAAATAATTCCATATAAATAATTACATAATCTTGGAACTTGACCATGGATATTCTAACTAATAAATTTATCACATGGAATAACAATAATGATGGAATATATAATGTCGTGCATCTGAATTATCAAGATATGTCCTCAAAATAGTTACTCTCAAGATCAATCCTCTTGAAAGTTTAAGTCTATTGGTAGAAACCCCTGCACTATCAAGATATATCCTTTAGATAATTACTATAAAGATCAATCCTCTTGTACATTTAATTATGTGGGTAGAAACACCAGAAAAATCTTGATATATCCTCAAGATAGTTACTATTAAGATAAATCACCATTTCAGTTTAAGTTTGTGGATAAACACTCGTTCCATTTGGACAATTGATTTGTCTCATGAATGAATAACATTTAACAAAACTTTAAATATCATGAAAATAAATAAATTCATTACATAACAAGTCAAATGGATTTACAAACACCTCCTAAAATAATATAGGTGCATAACAAAAAAATATTAATCAGTGGATAAAAATTGAGATGAAGTCCCCTACAAAGATCATATCATTAAAGTGGGAATTAATCAATTGAATAGATTATGTGTATCCACTGTAAATACACATGAAAATTCAAAATACAACATAAGATAATCAAAATTCATTTCACACATAACCTTATCATAAAATAATCAATTAAATATAAGCTTAAACCAGTGAATAAAAATTGGGGTGTTACATTCTTCCCTCCTTCAATAAGTTTCATTATTGAAATTTAAGCATTTGATTATTAATCATGGGTTTTTCATTTTAAAATAATATTATGAAAATACCAAATCATAAAAGGGTTAATAAAACATCCTCTTAAAAGGATGTGAAGGAAAATGTGAAGTTCACCACAAAATTATGATTTTGAATTGGAGAACATTATTGGGAAGTGAAATTATGGACAAGAAATAAAAATAAAACTATCAAGTTTTGATGTAAGGTGATAGAGTACATGGTCATTAGAAATTTAACCCTCATAAAATAGTAACTATGTGAATGGTAAAAATACCATTGATTTCCCATAAAGAAAGTTAAATGTATAAATATTTTGTTCCATAATCCTTTTTGTAGAGTTGAGGGATTCTTTTACGATATAGGTAAGAACTTACATGATTTCATTCAAAGTCATAAGCATAATTTCATCTATTATCACTTCATCTATTATACTAGGAAAAGGATGATCAAGATGAATTTTTTTATTCCTGAAGCACTTTAATTAATTGTAAGATCCAAAAGTCATTCCATCAATCTTAAAATTCTTACTGAAACCAAATTAGTTAGCATATGTTATCAAAAAACAAGGATATCCAAATTTCAACTTAATCTATCCATAAGTAGTTAATCTTAAGACTCATCCAACATATGCCTTTACAAATTAAAAGACTGATAATTTAAAAGGTTAATAAATTTAAAAAAAAATCAAATTAAAATTTGAATCTCCAAACAAAGAAATTTAGATCTTACTGTCACATGCCAAATATATGACTAAATTGATCACCTTTAAACCTTAATGAAGACATGCATGCTTCTAGAAATAAAATTTTATCTTTTTAAATAAATTTCATAAATTCAAGCATGTTGTAAAATCCATAAACCATTAAATTAATAACCAATTACATGGTCATACATACTATCCAAAAATCATTTCTTCAGCATTGGGCACATATTTAGAGTTATCTTATGCAAATCATTTATTTTCTAAAATATCAAATTACAACAGAATCACTTCTTTACTTTACTGGTATTATTCATCACATGCTTAAAAATATATAAACAAGAATTATTGAAGTAAATACTAATATATAAAATGATTCTTATAACCAGGGAATCATTGATAAAATAATTATTGAATCCAAATACACAAGAACATTAATCAGTCTACTTAATTGTTAAACCATTAACTATGCTTAAAAAACTTTTTCCATAACACATCCTTCCTTTCATATGTCATTTATTGTCTCTTTATAATCAGTATTTTAATAATATCTCGTATAAACTTCCTAATTATATTTATTATTTTTTCACCCTAGGACATAGGTTTTCCTAATTTCCATATTTTTTACTTTTAAAACATTCAGCCATCAATAATACCATAGGGAGATCAGTATTCCAAACATTTCATTTTATTTATCAAAATTACATTATTTATATACTTCTTTTTCTATACCTAAAAAATATTCTTGTTTCTCTAAGACATTGAAATTGGTATTTATTCTCATATTCTATATAAACATGAAATTGAGTCTTCTTTACGCCATGGTCTTTACCACTCGAGCTCTCAGAAAAAATTTATCCTTCTCTTATTTGGTGAGTCTGAGAGTAGGTTAAGGTGCAAGATATTAATCATATATCATGATAACTGATTAGGAATAATCACAATATCCTTTAATATAGTCATAATTCCATTTAGTTTCTCATCAACATATTTTATATCGCATTCAATGACAACTTAGTACCTTCTGATTCTCACCACTGACTAAAACCCAAAGCATAGTGTGAACAATACTAATAATAGTTATATAGCCAAGAAGAATCATTTATAGGATGTCTAAATCATGAAATATTCTTCTCTATATATGATCCTTTAGGTTGAAACAATGTTATTCATGGTCATTACTAAATATATAGTATGATATCCTATACTTAGAATTATTATCAAAGTCAGTCATACAGTAATATTCTATAATCATTATTTTCCTAAATCTACTTCCCAAGGTTTCTACTAAAGTTGTTGTGATACCAAATGTAAAGACCCAGAATCTAGTAAAATAAAGTCAGTAATTTAATTTTTTACTTTTTCATAGATATAATATTAAAATACCAATAGACCAAACATTTTAGTAGTTTTGAAAAACAAGATATATACTTGAAACCCATTTTACATTGGGAAAACAAAACAAAACATAATACGTGAAAAAATATAACAAATTGAATCCACGAAAACTCAATCAAAGATATCTTATTAATAACCTGGGGAAAATAAAAAAAATAAAGGTGATCTAAAATGCTAATTAAGGGTTATGTACATTAGAATATAAATAATAATAATAATCAATATGGTAAGGGAATTAATTGAGCACACTTTCCATTAATCAATAACTTGAGCATAATATGGAAGGAATAAATAATGATAAAATAATTCCATATAAATAATAACATGATCTTGGAACTTGACTATGGATATTATAACTAATTTATTTATCACATTGAATAAAAATAATGATGTAATGCATAATCTCGGGTATCTGAACTATCAAGATATATCCTCCAGATGATTACAATCAAGATCAATATTCTAGAAAGTTTAAGTCTATGGGTAGAAATCCCAGAACTAGAAATATATATCCTATATATAGTTAATATCTAGATAAATCCACAATCTAGTATAATTATATGGGTATAAACCCATGAGCAATCAAGATCTATCCACAATATTGTTACCGTCAAGATCAATCCTCTTGCCAGTTTAAGTATGTGGGTAGAACCCCATCTGATTTGGACAACTTATTTGTCCCATGAATGAATAACATTTAACAAAACATAAATATAATTAAAAAAAATAAATGATATAAACTTAAAAGTGGTGTTATATACACCTCATAAAATAATATAGGTCCATAACATCAAAATATGACTCGGTGAATGAAAATTTAGATGAAATCCATTTACAAATATCCTATCATTGAAGTGGGCATTAATAAAATTAATATATTATGTGTATCCACTATAAATACATATAAAACAATTTTAAATACAACATAATATAATAAAAATTCATTTAACACATAATATTATCATGACATAATCAATGAAATAAATGTTTAACCCAATGAATGAAAATTGAGTAAAGAAATTCCTTAGAACTCTATAGTTAATCTAATTGTATGCCCCCTAAAATTAATACGTATAAAATGAAAAATAGAATAAAATGAATATAATTATATTCATTATATTATATAAAATGGTATTATATACACCATACACAAGAATTAAGTGGGGAATAATTTATATATCTCACAGAACTAAAAGTGGGAAAGAAAACCTCGTACCTCACGCTTCCCTTTAGTGGAATGTAGTTTAACCTAATTTATAATGATATAAAGAATGTTATTAATTTATAATAAAACCATATTCATATTTATAATACCTTTTATTATCCTTTTATATAATTTTACCACACATTCATTAATAATATTTCATTAGTTTGAAGGTTTCAGATGTTAAAGCTTTGATTTTGCATGTACGTTTTTTCATGAATGTCATAGTTATTTTGCATTAGATATAGATACATAATTAAAATAATGATATTAATTTTATAAATATCATAATTAATAATATAATATTGTTTTCTAACCATTCTATAATTTTGAACATGGAAAATGAATCCAATCACATCGTAGAGATAGTATGACGTACGTACACACGAGCGACCAAATCATTCCATTAAATTGTAAACAATTAAGGAAGTGGGTGATATACTAAATTTAAAGAATTTATATGATTCCATAATTATTATATATTTCCATTATTTCCATAATTATAATCATTCAAGTAAAGTGATGATGAAAAATAAATTACACCACGACGTGGAGATGGTAAGTCATACGTATGCATGTGTGGTGATTTTGTTTTTCATAGGATGGATAAAAGGTGTAATATGGTTTTTTAAAATCATAATAACATTTAAATGTGTATATTATACTGGAGTTACTATTTTATCACATAAATAACACATTATGAGTAAGTATAAGAATAAATAAACTAGAAAGAGTCAATAAAGATGATTACCTTTTCTTTGGAAAACTTTCTTTAGATCTCCTCTTAAGGACACTAGGGTTGGTATTTTTCGATGAAAAAGAACACAAGAAATTGTATAAGTTTGTTGGGTATATAAATTTCAGGTATTTGCCAATATAGATAGATCAAAGTTCTTTGAATAAGTGAGGGAGGGGGTTTCCTTTTATATTTGAGGTGAGGGGCACTTTCAGATTTTCCCAAAATATTAAAATATGATATAGTGATTCTAGATCCAAAGAGTTAAAAATATCATATAAGTTAATAGGGTATGATATATTTTACTATATACTATGCCATTTTTTATTAAATATTTTTATGTTTTTTAATTAATTTGATAAAATATTATATTCATGAAATATCATTATTTTCAAATTTGAGATTATTCATTACTTTGACATTAAGAATATCAATATGACAAGATACCTTTGAAAAAATAATTTTAATACATCCCTAATATTTTATATTAATATATAAAATTATTTTATGACCTTAAATATCAAAAATTATATTTATTTTAAAATTTTAATTTCATTTATTTTATTTTCCCATTAATTTAATCATTATTACGCCATCGTTGTGTTAGTATTTAAGGTAGTTACTTCATCCATAAAATTAAAATATAAATTACCATGATAAATATAAATCTTTTATATATATACATACTAATTATAGTCAAAAATATATTCTAGAAAACTATATATTAAAAATATTATACTTATTTAAAACCATAGTGTGAACACTTTGACTATTCTTAAAATAAAATATTATAAGGGGATTAATTTTAACCAAGTAGATCCAAAATATCATGAATTATACCCAAGTATTATTGTGGTATAATATTAATCATAAAATAAGATTTATTTAAAAATTCATTTAAAGGTTCTTATAATTTTAATTAAAATCATTTTATTGATTTTTCTTCTGCTTGCACAAGCACTGCGTCAGCATTTCATAAGCATTAAAGTTATTTATTTCATATATAATATTTAAAAGTAAATTATTATGATAAAAATAAATTAATTTGTCTAATTATTATATTTTATATTCATTAATTATGTATATTTACTCATATTTATGTCAAGTTAACTTATTTAATTTGTTAATTTGACTTTTCCAGCCTTGCACAATCATTGCACAAGTATTTTAATATGATTCTTGTTATATAAGTAAAAAATGAACCTATAATTAAAAATAGTAATTTATGAATTATATTTAATTAATATTTACTAAAAATACTTTTTGAACCTTAATTATTATCTATAATGTTCCAAATTTGACTTTTCCAACATTGCGTAGGCACTCCGTCGGCACTGAAAATGATTGTAACAATTATGAGAAAATAATTTATAAATTATGTGTTCTGGATTGTTTTTATGGGATATTAGTATTATATTATCATAAATGTTTATTTATATATGTTTAATAAATTTTTATATCATAGTTATGTTTTGAAAATATGATAAAAGATGTTGTATTCCATAAAAAATTGTATTTTTACTACTCATTAAAAAATGAAAATTTTAGAAAACTATCAAAACTTCATCCTGATAAAATTTTGACATTATAATTTCATAAAATGAAGATTATTTTTTCAAATAAAATTGATAAAATTTTCAAGATTTAGTATTAAAACAAGTGCTCCATTAAAAGGTGAAAAAATTTGTTTTTAGAAAAATATAAATTTTATGCTTAAAATTGGATTTATTCTTATCTTAAACATATTAAACTTATTGGATGAATTTAAAACAAAAATTTAACATATAACATAAAAATTTTCATTAATGTATTTTACTAATAGTGATTAATTAATTTATTAAAATAAAATTCCATTTTGGGTATAAAAATAGTTTTTTTATAAAAACCCATCCTATGTGTGGAATTGGTTTTTATTTTTATTTATAATTAATTGGAAAAATATAAATTAATTTTTTATAAATGTGTAAACTATATTTTAATAATTTTTATAAACTCATTCATTCCCATCATTCCAACATCTTGGTGATAACTATCATAATTAAATAATAATATTTAATTATTTTTTTAAGCTTGGTGTTCTATGTAATGTAAGCTATCAAAGAAGTTATGTTTAAAAAGAAACATATAGTAAAATATTAGGGTGTTACAATATATCTCTCCAAAATATTAGTTATTTTGTAATTATCTATTTATTTTTATCTATTATATGTTTTATTTTAATTTTCCCTCTTTAAGTACTCAATATGTCAAAAGAATGTTTTTAAAGAAAACCAGTTATATTTCTATCCTTAGCCCAAAAATATATATTCAATGTATATATTTTCTTTAAAATGTTTTCAATAATTCTTTTAATATTATAAAAATACATATTAAATTCATTTATATATTTATATATTAATTTCTATGAAATTTTTTAAAATGAATCTTCTTTTCTTTTTCTGAATATAATACTTTTGACTTTTTATTGAAAATGTAAAAGGAACTGTTGCTTTAACAAACATCTCCTAAATAGATTTTCCCAAATTCATGAATTAGCTTTAATTTGAATCTTAATTTAAAATTTTTTATTTTCCTTTTTAGATAAAAATATTTTCTTAATATTTTTTAAATTTTTATATTTTATTTAAGTGATTTCAAAATGAAAATTGTACTTTACTCAAAATATATTCTAGTAATAATTTGGAGGTATTTTTTATCTAAAAAAAATCCTTAAATGTTTATTATGCTATAGTGGTAATGTTATATGATGTTACTATATTTGTTCTTTAATTGTATGTTTTATGATTACGATGATTAAATACTGATGAAACATGTTTTCTTTTCCACAAGTTAGGCTTTGATGTAATGATAAAAGTTTTCCTGGTCTTATGTAATAAATTTGAATGGATTGTGATTATGTGATGGTAGGGTCTGTTATATCCCTTCTATTCATTAGGTACAGATTTATTTTTTATGATATCAAAAAAAGGTTACACGATTGCTTATCCCAACCCCAAAAAAAGGGTACATGGCTGGTTATTTCAATCCCAAAATAGAGTTCATGGGAGGTTATCCCATGCCCAAAGAGTGTACATTGGTATTTATCCTAATACCAACATGTGATAAATATATTAGTTGTTATTATTGACAAACTATTTCTATGATTATTATTATTCCAAGGTTTATTTCACTCTATTTTGAAATTTTCTTTTTCCAAAGGTATATTCTCATGGATCCTGATCTTTGATTCAATTATTATTCATGTCTTATGAACTGCCAATTATTTTTTGCATGATTTTTATTAGGATTAATGATTTTTTGTGTTTGAGTTTCTAATGCTAAGACCATTCTCTCATACCTTTATTCTTATATTATTCGCACTTATGTTCATTAACATATATCTCCCATGTTTTATCGTTACTGGACATCAGAGCTCACCCTTTCTTAGGATTCATTCCAAATGTTAGGAAGAAAGCTTTTAGGTATAATATTTATAATAATGGTTATAGTAGTTAAGAACATAGCAAGAGATGATGTAGATTGTTTATAAACCAACTATTTATGTATCCATGTTTCCAAACAAACTAAACCTTTATATTTTTTGTGTGTATCATAATAATATGTAATGAATATTCAACTAATAAGATGTAGTATTTATGAATGTAAATTTTGGCTCACTATATTTCATCCAAGGACCCCCTGAATGGTCATATTCTAGGAGATAATATGTATTTAATTAAAGTAGAATTTCATTGGTATGTTGACATGGTCAAATATATAGTAACTTCTCAAATCACAACCCACTTAAACCAAAAAAAAATTCAAAGAATTAAATCTAAATAAAAAATATACATTAGGGAATACCCTTATATTTGGAAAAAATTTAATAACCAAGTGACCAAAATATGCATTACTAAGATTTTGAAATAATTTGTTTTTTAATTTTTCCACACCCTAGATTATGGAGGCCTCCTTTGACCTCATAGGTCAGCAAGGAATGTTTTATGATATGAAATTTATTATCAAAATTTGTTAAAATATTTTTATAAGTTTTTCAAAAAAATAAAAATTTAAATTCACCAGAAAAATTTCAAAGAGGAAAAAAATACCCCAAAATCCAATCAATTTTTGTGAAAATTTTGAAGTATGGGGAATAGGTTTTTTTTATCCCTTTCCCATGTCATTTTTTAATTATTATCTTCATTATATTTTATTATGTTTCAAAATTTGTGTTATCCAAGGCCACAAAAATATATGAGCTCATATTGTGTGTAATTTTGGTACGGATAATATATTTTTTAGGTTTGTAGTTTCAAGGTACATTATCAGGGTTCAGAGGAAGAGGTGATTCAATAGGATCATGGGGTATTTAATGAGGAAATATGTATTGAATTATAAGAAATCAAGACCCTACCTCCCAAAAACTAATGTCCAAGATGAAGTCTCAAATAAAGAGATCAATGTAATTTTTTATAAAACATTTATACCAAGTTAAAAAGTTTAGTTCCAAATGTTCGATGATTATTTGTGGGATTATAGAGTGGAATATAAATAGAAATTTGAATGAGTATTTAGAGGATAATTTATGGAAAGTTTTTTCACCTACCAAATGATTTAGAACATAAATCTTATTAGGCAATGAAAAAAGTAAATATGGATACAGACAGAGCTGAAAAAGAGAGAATATTTCATTTTTAATATCTACAAAAAATTATAAAATAATCTTCTAGAAATTACAGAATTTAAAAAGAGAGTATAATAATGGATCATGATAAATTTATTCAACAAAAATACTTCTATCTAGGTGGAAGTGATACTATATAATTGAACACTAAATCTGATGGTAGGTAAAATTTATTACAAATAGAAATTTCCATTTATAGTCCCTCATGTATATCCCTTTGGTGTTGTGCATATTATGAAACAATGAGAATAAAACTAATTTACTACTAAAGGGGGTGAGTAAATTACCTTGAAACATTCCCCATTAACCAATGGAGGATATCACACTCCTCTAACCTATTTATCAATAAAGACCCATTAGGTTTTACCTCTCCTTAATAGTTTATTAACTTATGTGATTCCATTTAAAATATGATTTTCATAATAAGTATTCTATAATGAATTGATAAGACTATATCATTTAATTGTGGGGAGAGAACATTTATAATTTATTATTTTTAAATTTTATGTTTCATTCCCCTTTTTATGTATTTTTTAAAGTTTTTTTCGGAGTTTTTTCATTTTTAGTGTGTTTTTGAAACCTGGTGATATTAATTTGAATTCCTATGTAACTTTTTAATCAATTTAAATGATTATGTGATGATACGAACCATTTAATCAACTTATATGAGTTATAAAATTACCTTATTTTTAAATTCTATGTGAGGTAAGTTCATGCAAGGAATATATAACTTTGAATCACTTTCCATGACATATTATCTTAAATTTTAATCACTTACCTAATAGGATTCTATAAATATTTGGAAGTATTTTTTACAATTTAATTTTTAATGAGAGTATCAAAAAATATTTGAATATTTATATCTTTTCAAATAATCCATTAAAAACCTTGGATCATTTTAGGACTTCATTCTATAAATTATTGAGGTATTATTTTGATTTTAAATCCCCTTTTATAAAGAACTTTATTTTCAATACTACATTTACATTTAAACTTTATAGACAATTGAATACATGAATTTAATTTTTAATAATCCAAATTAAATTATAAAATACTTATCTACCTTACTCTAAAATATGATGCATTGTCTAGGTTGAATTGTATTGTAGGGAAAAGAATAAAATTAGTTTGGAGAAGTTGTTTTGTATAATATAATTAAGTTAAATTGAGAAATGATTCACCTTTTGTGATATTATTTTTTGAGAAACATAATGTTGGGAAATATGGAAAGATGTTAAGGATATCAAAAAAAGTTGTGTAGGGAATTCAGAAACTATTTATAATAGAAAATTATCTCTCTTTTCTTCTGAAAAAACAATTATACAAAAAAATAGATCTGGACTCAAGTTGAAATGATGTTACAAAATAAGTAAAGGGAAGTAACATATCAATGATGCTGAAATTTCCCTAAACTGTAATGAAAAAAGAATATTTATAGGAGTCTAGAGGAATACTAGATTTGAAATATGCTTTTATATTCTATTTATAGAATCTTTTTGAAGAACTATTTCTTCCACTAAAGAAATTCCATGAAAAAAAACAAATAAAATAAAATAAATCCTAATCTAGGGTAAGGGTTATGTCACATTTACCAAAGGAAATAAAAATCCCCTCTCTACCTTCAAGGGTATAATAAAAAATATATTTTGAAACCTGAAGAAGGAAATTGAGAAGGTAAATATTTTCTACTATTGTAATGCCAAGGGTGTGATTTTTCCTATTAGAAACACAAATTAGTGGAGATAAATTTGCAGAGAGGATATAAGGTGGAGGCCATTATTTATTGAAACTTAAGATTACTAATTATGTATAAATAAAGAGCATAAACATCTTATTTTCCTCATAACATTCTCAATAAAACCCATAAACATTAATTTATATAACATCCATGAAAATCCCCCATGATATTGACAAATAATTCACTCATTTGGTGGAGATTAATAAATTCATCAAGCCAATTGTGAAACATTCATGAACTTTTAATGAGAAAAATTTTCCTTAAATTCATGCTTGAGTATTGAGTGAAATATTTTCATGAAGGTAGGTATATGTGTACTCTAGAGGGTAAGAGAAGTTGTAATTCATTGAAGGTAATTAAGGAATAAAATGTAATTAATATCATTTTGGAGTCATTATAAGCTTAAGTAACATGGTGTTGAAAAGGAAAATCATATCAGCTTAATATTTGAATTTTACTTTGGTAATATTTTTTAATCTCACTTGTCTAAGTGTACAGGTGTTAAGTGTTGTGGAATTGACAAGCCAACATATTCAAACATTTTATATTATATTTCAATGATTTTTATCCCATCATTTTGAATAATTCTTATATAAATATCAAATTTATTAGTTTTGTGAATAATCTATAGTTTAATTGTTAAATTTATAAAATATTTATTTTTTAAATATTTATTAAATATTTGGAATTATTATACTAAATCATACACTAAACTTTGAATATTTTTATTTTTATTTTCAAGATTTCTGTAGATGATTTTTAAGGACCGTGTTTGATTTCAAGAAGTTCTAGTTCATTCTAGAAGTATTATACCCAAGTTAGAAATATGGATAAGAAATTATCATGGAGAGCATGTATATGAGATTTGAGAGCTGTATAGGGGTATTATCCTATATGTAATACATTTTCTATGGTTATGGGATATTTTTTTCTATGTAATGATATTTTAAGTGTGATAATATTTTCCAAAGAAAAAAATTAATATGTAGGAAAAAAAATCCCACCCATATGACAATTCATCAATCTGTAGGAGAATTATCTTACTATGGTGAGACTTTAATAGGTAATGGTATATTTTTAGGTGGTTGTATAATATTTTAGAAATCCAACATTACAAAACTAAAAAATTCATATGGTGAAAGATATTTTACCTATGTATAAGATAATTATACTATGTGTATGATATTATGGCCATACATAGGAGAATCATACTATGTTTAGGGAATTTTGAAAATGTGTTAGATAATATAGTTTATGAATAAATTGTCCAAATTATGATCACATCGAAGATTAAATGGATTCAACTATAATTTAAAATGTGACTTTAGAATTCAACTTCAGCATGTATTAAACAAATTAGATTATTCCATGTGGATCATAACACGAAGAATATTTCAATCAAGAACTAAGGAATGAAGATACATATTTTCAAGTATAATATATCATAAGAAAATTTGAGGTTGTGATGAAGAAGGAAACCTTAGAAAAAATCCATATTAAGGATCTTGAAGGTTAGAACACAATTGAAGAAAATTAAAACTATATCACTTAAAATAATCATGAGGTTGAATCTAAGAGAGAGTTCAAGTAGGGATAGACACAATTCTGTGTTACTGCTATTACTACTATTTTATTTTGTTGATTTAATTTTTTTTACTCATAAGTTTTATAATGATTTATTCTTTCCCATCAATGCATGTTACCCTTAAAATGCATGGAAATTTTTGAGTTACTAGGGTATGGTAGGTTATACTTTTATAATTCTTGATTCCTCGTACTTAATTGAATAAAATTATCTCCCTTTTGTTAACTTGTTTTGATCTTTAGTTATAGCATAAAATATTAGATGCAATTTTATTTAGTCTTAATTCTATTGTTTTTTTATTTCCTTGGTCAAATTAACCATATTATCCTTCCACTTAGTAGTAGTCTATATATGATTAAATGGTCAGGGATTAATGGTGAAGTTCTTAATGATTATTATAACATGTGGAACGGGTACTGGGAACCCTTTTCGTTTAGGGAGAATAGGAATTAATCAGGTATTAACTGGGTCAATTAAAGGTGACTTGTTATAACTATTAAAAACATAGTAAAGAGGGTAGACCATGATGAGATCTCGATTTTGATTTTCACAAACACACACCATTCAACCAAGGGTGACTGGGGAAGTGATTTTGGATCCTCTCACTTATAAGGTAACTATAAAAAGGGTTTAATGATTTAAATAGATGTGATAGTATTAAAAATGGGAAAAATAAACCTGGACTGATCATACTTTTCTTAATAATGTTTTCAATATCTGATTTATAATTAGTTTTTAAAACCAAAAATAATCAAATAACCTTCCTTTCTCTAACCCCAAAGAAAAGTGACAACTTATTTTCAGAACTCCTCTACGTATACATTCCTAGGGTCACCACTATAAGGACATTAAACCAAGTAAAATAAAATCTTTTGGAACCCACGCCCCCCAATATAGGTATGTAAAATCACAATCTTTTTAATATTCCTTCATATTGAAACTGTATAGAGTAATGGGTATATAGTTAAGTCAATACTAAAAAATTAATATAGAAATAGAGTAATTTATATATAATATATCAATGAAATTAAAGAATATGAATGTGAAGGTGAAAATAAATTCAAGAGAGGGATTAATTGTGATAGAGAAATTAGCCATTACAAATAAAGTAGGGTATGAACTATAAATTCATAAGAACATTTATAGGGTAATACTTTAAACATAACACGAAATGAAATAGATATTTTATATTTTAAGAGAAAAATGGAATCAAAATTATAAAAATAATTTTCATAATTATTTCTTAATATGGTTGTAAAAATAAATTTCTATGTCAGTTTCATAATTCTATTTCAATGGAAAAAAAAGAGGAAATGTCAAACCTTAACTTTAAAATAATTCCAAATTTTGAAACCTTGAAAATAAATCACGTTAAAAATATGAAATTTGGAGTGGAAGATAAATATATATAACTAGAATAAAATCCCTTTATTTATTCTTCTAAAAATTTAACTTTTATTTTTTAAAATAAAAAAAAATCATATTATAAAAGGAATAGGCTTTTATTGGAATAACCATGGAAATTTTATTAATATCCTTTATTAAGAAACACTAATATAAAATCAGGGAAAGGTTCTCATTTGATAAATATCAGAAATTAGTTTTTTCACACTTTTATAAATAAATTCAAAAATAAACCTTGTAGAAAATGTTAAAAATATTACTCTTAATAAAATTATAAAGAAATTTAAAAAACACTATAAAATGGCATTGATAAATATTTAAATTATAGATCAGAGATGTTTTAAAAAAATATAAATAATACGAGTATGGAATATAATGAATTCAGACTGTAAATAAGAGATAAATACAAGTCTACATATAAGAAATCATTTGGTCGAATTATGAAAAAATGGGAGGTGAAATATTAATAATACTTGTAAAACTTATAAAATAAATAGAGAAAATTATATAATAAAATCATAGGGTGGAATATACCAATACTATAAGGATGAATTTCAAGAATAAAGGTTATGATTTAATGAAAGTTAATTAAATTAACAAAAACAATCCTTATAAATTAGTTAATGTATGAATCAAAGGACATAGAAAATGGAGATGTTAAATAGAAGGGAAAATTTCAATAATAATAATTGATTTAAGATATAATAATTCAATAGGTAATTAATTTAAAAATATAAAATTAATTATATTCACAATAATAAATATGTCTCAAGGAATTAAAATTGATTCAAAGAACTCATACCTCAAAACCTAAATAGTTTGGTATGTGTGTCTATCCTCATGAATAATCAAATTAAGTTCATTAAATAATTGATTGAAAAACTTTTTCAGGTATATTTCTTTTTTCTAAGGTCTATTTATTATCATATGTCAGTAATTTAATTTACATTTTTTTCTATAATCGATCACATGGAATTGTTTAATATATTTTTCAAAAAACTACTTTAATATGTTGATTATGGTCAAATAAGTTTTAACATAGTTTCATAATATATTTAATTTTAGAGAAATATGTTACTTATTTTTTGAGAAGCACAAAATTTATGTCTTGATTTAACACTTTTACCTCATTTTAACTTTTACCATGGTAACTGATTTTCACCTCGATAACTTAATTTTATGACAAAAAAATAGATCTAATTAACTAATTTTGAAATTATAATTGTAGATATCAAATCTATTTTACTTGATTCAATTTATATAAGTGATAAAAATTAATTTTAAACTAATATCACATGATGTGGGAAAAATGTTTAGAAAAAATGTATCTTTTAATCATTAAGTCAATTTATTCTTATTACATGACAATTAAAAATAAATAAAATAATGTTGATTTTACTGTTTATATATATTATAAATAATTTTTTTTTTGTTAATTATTAAAAATTGGTAAAATTATTTTATTAAGAAAAAAATACAAAATATATACAGAAATACAACTCTTTAAAAAAATAGTCCTTTAACACTAATTTAGTCACATCCATTAATTATTAATAAATTAACAATTAAATTTATTAAATTTATTATTATAAGAACATATAAAATTATTTTTTAAAATAATAAATATAATATGTGATATAAATCATTTTGACGGTATTTTTATTTACTTGAGGTTTTATTTTTCTTGTAATTTTTTTAATGATATTTCGCATTTTATTCCTATGAGATATTAATGTTTACATTGTATTGTAAAATATATCATTGTTCATTTTAGTTCATTTTTTTCATATGATACAAGCTATTCAACAATGTATTCATTTAAATTAAAACACTTACTAAAATAACAAAGTGTTGCGTGCTTTTTCTAAACCACTCCCTAAGGATGAATTTCAAAAAAGTGAGTTTAATTATTATTATTCTATAAAGACATTATGAAGGATAATGTTTAGTAATACATTATTTATCAATAATTTTTTTATTTTTATTATAAAATGGGGATATAATCACATAAATATTTAGTATTTGTTTTTTCTTAAAGGTTCATTTCTTAAGGCTGACAATGCATTTAAGGGGAGTTTTTTTAAAATAAAGAATTTTTTATGTCAGTATAAACATGTGATTCTAAGTGTAACAAATTTTGATTTTAATCTATGTGTTTGTTTTTTATTGGGTGAACTTATTGGTCATAATAGTGTTTTTTCAACATATTCCAATTTATCTTAAGTTTTAATGATTAAAAAACCCTCAAATTTTTTTAATTTTTTTTCTTTAAGTGTGAAGATCAATCTTTTAAAAGTTCTAAATATATTTTTATAAACTATTTACATTCTAGTTATAAAAAAAGTATAAGTGTTTTATTCATATTTTTAAGTTATGTAATGTAATTAAGCCTTATTATGAATAATTGTGATCAGTATGAAGTCTGAGAGAAAATATAATTTTCAGAAATTTTCCTTAGTTTAGAAGCCTTACAATCGTACAAATTCTTATGTTCAAGACATATTTTCAGATAAAGATTTACAATGAAGTCTTGTGATTTTAAACTATTATAATAAAGACTAATGGTCATAAATAAGTCTCAAAGTTAAGTCTTATGGTAAATCATTACATTTTTATTAAAGTATTATAATCAAAAGTAATCCATATGATCCAAAAAGTCATCCAATCAGAAAAGTAGATGACAAAGACATACAATGAGAAACTAAAGTATTTTGGTTGTAGGAAAGTAATATTTTCATAAATAATTAAGATATTTCAATAAAGTCTTATGATGATCAAAATAATCATACAATAAGATATATATTTATGATTAGAAGTCTTGCGATGCTGAAGACTTATAAAGTTGGATATTCTTTAAGTAAGTTTAAGAAATTTTATCATAGTTCCTAGGTGATTTGTTACCATTTAAACATATCTATAGAAGTATAATTGTTCTTTAGTTTTATCAAAATTTGAGATATATAAATAAGGAAATAATATATTAATTAAACAATCTATTTCCAAGAAGATATATAGTTCTAAGGATGACTGTAGCTACTCCAAAAAAACTACCTATATTTTTCCATTTCCATAGAAAGTAATATGAAAAGGATAAAAAAATAATTTTTAAGTATTATATTATTTTACTACTAACCATTTTAGTTAAATAAAAAGTTTAAATTCAAAAGTAAAGGTGTTTTATATTCAATGGCTACAGTTAAGAAACAACATGCCTGTGCATACTCAGTTTTTTGGCTCATTAAAGATATGCAGCTAAAAATAGAAATTTTTTGTTTCTTTGATATTTAAAGTTTTACATATAAAAATTAAAGTTATATAGTTCCATTTTACATGTCTATGAGTTATCAAGAGAAATTTTATCATTTTTTAGTTTCTGTTTGAAACTGTGTCGGAACCCACAATATTTTCTTCATTTATTATTATATGAATTTTACACTCTATGTGATTATTGTGTGAAGGTTGAGGATAGGTATTGTAAAAGGGAGGGCCTAATTAAATGTTATTGTCATATTTTGAAAAACATAATATAGTTCCTTTCACTCAACTACTGAATTACTTATAAAAATGACATATATATTGAATATCACCAAGTTCAATGATATATTGTTGGTGGAGTAGACTAGGGAAACTTTGTTCCAAAAATCTCTATAAATTCTATGTTTTCTTATAATTATCTTTTATTTTAATTTTCCACTACTTATCTATTTAAGATACAAGGAAATATTTTTTTTAAATTTTTTAATAGGGTGGTTTTAAGTTGTATAAAATTTTAATAACACAATCCCCCTCCTCTGGAGGAATTTTAAAGCACCTAATAGTCCAATAATTAGCATCAAAGAGAGTGAATTTTGAGTTCTCAAGATTTTATATCTTAAGAGTAATGATCTAGTCTTAGGTTTATAAAATTTAAAATTATAAAGAAGGAATGTCTATGATCATAGAATAATACTTTGATAGAGAACATTATATTTTTTGAAATCTTGAATGATTATTTATTTCAAGATCCTTAGATTAAAATATTTTCTAAAGGTTTTCATGTTTATGAAATATCAGGCCATTATTCTTCATCAATTTTTAAAAAAATTAAAATAATTTTCAATGATTTTTAGATTTTTTTCCCTTTCAATAAATAGTTTTATAAAAATGTGGTTAATTTAAATTTAAAGACTAAATTAGAGAAAGTGAGGTGAAAATATTGAATTTAGAAGTTTTATTTTATTTTGGAAGTTTTGGTTTACCCTTACGCATGGACTAGGGGTTGTGTAAGGGTAAAATGTTCTTTACTCTTACCCATGAGGATTTTTAGGAGATGAATAAGGGTGACTTAAAATTTATTAAGTCTATGTAAGGGTATATGAGGCACTTGATGCACTACATAAGGGTAAAATCAATAGATATATAAGGATAAATAAGGTTTTATAAAGATAAGATATTTGCAACGTAAGGGTGCCCATCAATTTTCCTTGGTTATATAAGGGTATTACCGAGATCTCAGATTATATGAAAGCGTAAGGATGTATCTATGTAAAGTTAAGTGTGGTTATTTAACGGTAAGAAAGGATATATAAAATCAATACATAAAGGTACCTGGGGTTTTAAAGATTTATGAAGAGGTGGTCATTTTTTTATCTGTGTTAATTAATAGTAAGAAAGGACCTACATAAGGGTAACTTGGGGTAAAAAAGGCTAGATAAGGGTCATTCTACCACCAATATATGCTACCACAAAGTTCTAATGCCAATTGTATCATGCTAATTCCACCATGCTACTATCGTCTTTCACATGCTACCGCCACAATATGGCTTCCAGTTGTTATGTGCTACCCCCACCATCATCTATTACCACCAATATAAGATATTTTCACTCACCTATTCTAATGTGGATGCTCATACCACCATTATGCTACCATTGAACATTAATTTATCATTAAATTACAACTATCATTGCCTTAATACCACCACCACCACTATCATGCCTAATTTCATTGAGAAATTCTATTTTCTCCACAATAATATATTGATCTTGATATAAAAGGCCACTACCATGGATTAAGACTCTCATTTGAGAATGATGTCCAATTCCACTAGAACCTTTAACATTAAATATAGGGTTTAAGCACAAAGTGTCCACTAAAACGGATTTAATCCCATATTTCATGATGGGGTAGACATGTTTTTAAACAGAGGACGGAGTTGTGATGAGACACTTCATTCCATGCACCTATGATATGGGGTTTTAAAACATAGTAAATATCATGGTTTGGGAGACCTCATTTCATGCACATTCATGTTGAAATAATTTAAGGGTGATGAGAAGTTATATTCCATGCGAAAAATGAGTTTATTCTAAAATATTGATGAAGAAGGATTTGAATAGAGATGTGAATAAAGTATAAGATATGAAAATAAGGGGAATTCAAGATGGTTTATCTCTCTCTTGGATAATTAAAGTATAATTTTAGAAGATATATTCATATGGAATTAAAATAATTGAACTTTGACCACTAAGATACAAAGAGATAAACATGAAAATTAATGGGAAAATCCATTACCTATAAATAAGAGGGGTTTTATGCCACATTAGATATCCTAGAGGATTAAGATCTAGATCAGGAGGATGTTTTTGTTTAGTTTTTATCTACTGAAGTAATCATTTGCTTTTTCATGTAATATATTTTCATATGCATTTTTTATCAAAAATTGATTTCATTCCATTATTTATCTCTCTATTTATCTTTCTTCTACTATGATATCTTACACTCACTGTGGTGAGAGGATAACCTGGGGTTTGTTCTTGGGGGAGGTTTTAAGAGGTTCCTAAATTTTTCTCTTAAATTCTTATTGCTTTAATTATTTTTTTAGTGATTAAGAGATAATTATATGGGTGTGTCGATCGTCCACCATAGTATGAATCTAAAATTCATATCTATTATTTAGTTTACATTATTTCCGTCCATTCTAATGAAAACAAATTATTTATATGATGAAGTCGAGTTTATCAAATTGATGAAATGACATGTGATAGGGCCAAGACCTAGAAGGTTTCGCACTCTCTATTGAGGTGTGTCGTTAACATTGATTATAGGAGGAGGTAAATTTTGGTATACCAAAGTAGTATCCTAGGCATGAAAAATTTCACCATCAATAAATTAAAGGCTAGTAATTCATGAATGAGATATCATAAATAAATTTTCAAACAGAATAGTGAATAATTTAGGAACCCTAGTGACCAACCCTACTACCAAGAACTTTATTTTATAACTTTAGTTTCTTTTTCATCTTCATAGTAGTTTTAGTTTTTCATTCTATTTATAATTCTACCATATTTTTAATTATTATAAAAAAAAATATAAAACATCGAAAAGAAACAATAAGTAAACCACTATGAAGCTTCTCAAGTGAGTTGACTCTAGTCATCTGTTATGCATCACTAGGAAAAACATAGTATCTTTTTCACCACCCTATGATAGGTATGTCAAAATATGGTGACATTTTTGAGGATCTAGGTTGTTTTTCATTCACTTTTTATTTTCACATTGTAAATAGTTATTCAATGTTTCCTAAAAAATATTTTACATGATATATTCAAATGACTATTATTCTTCATAGACTAATTACTCACAAGTGTAGTAGAAACTCCTAGAGAAAGTGGTTGAAAATAATATTGAAGCGTGGTTGAAAATGATGAGTGATATAATATAGGAAATAGAGAAAAAAATAGAATAGATTTTTGAATATTTATATAAATAATAGGATAAGTAACCATAGAAATATCTTAATTCATTGATGGAAGATATTTCCCCACTCATTTTTTAAGTTGAAAAACTTAAGGAGGTTAAGGAGGATATACTTGAAGATCCATTTCACCTCTCTCAACCATTGATAGAGGAGATAGATGATGAATAATTTTTTATTTAGGTACAAGTGGAAGATCAATAAGATTTGGATGAGTTTTATAATGAATATGAACCATAGTATGATCTCCCCATATTTCAAAAACAAGAAAATATAGCACTATTGTATCTCTCTCTATCCTTGTAAGAAGAATAAGAAACCACCAAGGTTGTGGAATTTTAAGATAATAAGGAGGATCTGGGATAACTACCTTAACATAGTGAAAATTATCTCCAATATTTACTTTACACTAAAATAAATATTGACCCTGAAGAAAATTAGTGAGATGATATTATATTGAACTCTTTCTCATTAAATTATTACTAAAACAGAATTGAGTATAACCTTCTATTGTTTTGAATTTTATGATTTTCATAACTCTTATTTTTCCTTAGAGTGATATAAAGATAAAGAAGATACACTTTATGAGTAATATATGGTTCTCCTAAAACATGTAAAACATTTATTAGAGTAAGTCCATGATGAGATCCAAGCGGATCTACAAGAGGAAAAAAGATACATGTTGTCAATATTAAAAAAAAAATAATATTATATTGATTATTCATGTTTAAATTTGGATTAAATAAAATTATATTATAACTTTACCATTTATTTTTTTCATTTATGTAGAATAAATTACAGAAACACTAGAGAATTAAGAAGACATTGTGCAATTAGAAACCAAGAAAGAGGACTCTTTCTTTATTCATACCACTCCATGGAAGTTATATCTCATTTTCATGGGAAATTATTTGGTGAATTCTTATACATGGATTCCTTAGAACAATGAAGAAGCAATGAAAACTATAAGGAAGAAGTGTTTATGGTTCAAATCAAATAAACCTCGTCCACCATCATACTTTGGTTAACATTTGGTACTTCCATTTTATAGGTTGTAAAATCCAGGGCCTATTTGGGGGATTAAACTAAGACTTATATTTCTATTCTTTTATTTTTTACTTTCTGGAACACAGATTAAAATTTATTTCTTATGACTTAGTTTTAGAAATATTTTGGGATTTAGACCAATCCCCCTAATTATTTTGAACATTAATGACATGGTTCTTGTGATTTTATGAAAAATTATCTTTTGTAGGTCCATGATGATGAAACAAGGTGGTCCTAAAAGATTAAAAAATATGAGGACAAGAGCTTCATTAAAAATTTATTGGACTTTTATATTTATCACTTAAATCCCTAAATTTTTGTTTTAAAAAAAATTTTGATCTTTAAAATATAATTTTCATACCCACACTTTTACTTTTTTTCTTTACTTTACTAATCTAGGGGACATGAGTCTCTTAGGAATACCATGATTCTATGTTCTATATTTTAATGATAAAAATATTATATGATTAAGATAAAAAATTGAATAATTAGAGTGATGCATAGATGCTGATTTAATAAATAATAATTTGAATGAATCTATTGATTTATGTAAATGAAATTTCCCTACCATTATAATTCTTTGAATTTATAAATTTCATGAGGATTGACTTGTTATTATTGCAAGATTCCACGTATAATTATCTAATTTCATATGTTCCCTATTACCAAGAGGATTTATAGACCTATTTTTTCCAACTTTTATCTTGAGCGCATTTATTGAGTGATCTTGGGGCATGTCACCTACCAGAACATGCATTAGAACTTATCAAATATATGACCATTCAAAGTCACAGTTAATAATACTGAGACATTATTATATATTTATACTTTATCCTTAACTCTTCACTTTAAATTAATCATTGTTTATCATGTATAATATATTAATATTATTTCTAGAATTAGGTTAAATTAAAATCTATTTATATGTAGTCTTATCATGCTCTGTATTTTTCATGATATTTTAAAGTTGATGTATGGGGGTGAGGTAACTCATGGAATAAGGGATGTATTACATTGAAAGGAATAATTATAGGGGTTCAATTTTTGGGTATCGGGATAGGATCATGATTTATTCATTTCACTATTCATTGCTACCCCTCTTGAAACAATATATATATATATATATATATAAGTAAAATAAGAATAAAAAGAATGGATTGTAACTTAGGAGAATCATAAAAATCCAATTATCATACTGATGATTTTATCATATGTGGTTAAGTTGTGGATTTTATATTCATTCCATGTATAACTTTATAAAATAAAAAAAATTGAAAAAACATTTTTAAAAAGAAAAAAAAATTAAAAAATTAGATAAAATTAAAAAAAAATTGAATCTTTAATTATGCTAACATTGTTCATGGACTTAATTTGAGTTTAGGAAGAGGGTGTTTCCACTATTAAAGGGATATTTCCATTGATATTTTAGTTTTTATAATATGCATTATGATTTAGATAAAATATCCTTTTAATCCTTAAAAGTTTTTAAAATCAATAGCTATCAACCTTACACCTCGGATCCATAAAAAACATATTTTAAAAGCCCTCATGATTTCATGGGATTTTTGTCTTTACAAATAGAGTATATATATCCTTTTCAAGCTTATGGAAATGATTATGTACTCATGGTATGAGAATAAATCTACTTGAATTTTCAACTTGAGTAATGAGATAAATAAATAAAGGTGAGTTAGATCATAGCTTGGTATATTTAAAAATAATAAATTGAGAATCTTGAATTGAAGGAAGGATGAGACTCATCATTTTTTCAAGGGGGAAATTAAAATACTTTGTGTGATTGTTTCTTTGAAAAGTATGAAGTTTAATTGATATTTTATATATAACATAAAATTTTAATATTTCCAATCATAATTTCTTGGTTTAATTTCTTTTAAATTTAAATTTTGTCAGCATAGGTACTTTCCAAGATTTATCGTTGATATTCAATGCTTAAACACAAGCATAGTAAATTGTGGGTGTATTTTAGGCCATTATTTTCATGAAATTATTTGAAATTTTTATAATTAATTTAAATGGATTTTAATTTTTTTCCCCAAGTATTTAATTGGTATTTTCTTAATATGGGTGATTTAAATTTAAAAGTAAATTAGAGAAAATTTGGAAAAATATTTAATTTTGAATTTTTATTTTATTTTGGAGGTTTTAGTTTTCACTTACACATGGCCTAGGGGCTGCATAAGGGTTAAATGTGTTTTAACTTCACAAACAAATATTTTTAGGATTTATTTTAGGGTAAATTCCAATTTATTAAGTCTAAATAAGGGTATCCAACGCACTTCATGCACTATGTATTGGTAAAAGAAAGAGCTACATAGGGGTAGAAATGCGACATAAAGTTAAGATGTCTTCTACATAAGGGTAACCACTAATATTCAATAGATACATAAAGGTAGTACCAAGTTCTCTAGAACTACAAAATGGTAAGGATTTCACTATGTAAAGATAAGGGTGGAGCTATGTAATGGTAATAAAGTTTTCGTAAGGGTTCGAAACTGCCATGTAAAGGTACCTCGGGTTTTTAAAGAGTTTAATAAATAAAATCATATATTTATTAGTGTTATGTAAGGGTATTAAAGGACCAACATAAGGGTATATTTGTGTAAAAAAAGTATACATGAGGGTCATGTTACCACAAATATATGCTACCACTGATTCTTGCCTCCATTCATCACATGTTACTATTGCCATACTACCAACAATTGTCACATGCTGCCACCACCATATGTAACGCCCCGACCCCAGTTACCCAGAGTCGGTGCATTATTACATAACATTGGCATGATCACAAGAAAGATCAAATCTCGAAAGACCGATTGGTTTAGTATCCTTGGAAACACTAGATATAATCATAAGTTTTACATTACATCATAAAATGAAAAACTACTACAACAACATAATGTTTCCATAGTCCACACTATAATCCCCTCATAATATCCATGAAGGTCATTCATAACTGACTTCTTCACATCCTGGGAAAAATAAAACATAGAAAAGGGGTGAGCTCAAATGCCCAGTAAGGATAACAATATAGCGGAAACTTTCATAAATAAGAATAAACATTTAAGGCAATGTATTACTAAAACAAAAGCCTTTCAAACATGAACTTTCAACATGGTATGTCATAAATAAAATGAAATAATGCCATTTACTTATTCACATGTATATTCTACTAATCGAATAATCACATGCAAAAATCAATAACCACTTTCATAATGTTGGAATGCATAATGCCAGACTATCATAACCACATAGTCAAGGCCTCGTGCCAGGACTACAAATAAGATTTTGTCAAGGCCTTGTGCCAAGACACTAGTTTGTCTCATGAGACCTACCGATGCATCGAGGAGCTATAGCGGTCTCCACCCGTCACTTACTAAGTCCAATGCATTCCCATATGAAAAGGTTTAAGCATAACATAAACATTCGTATTAAAACTAGCATACGAAATGTCAATAATTTCACCATAAACTATGAATGGTATAAAAATAGCACATCCACAGTCAAACATATCACAAAACCTTCAATACAATATAGAAGTTTTGTATCATAATAAATCAACTTCAAATAAGCTTAAAATCCATAAAAGGATGTTGACATAGATGAAATCAAAACTATTTGAGAGAAATATCTCCTTTTTTGAAATCATTTAAAAGTCACACATTTATAAAGGAAGTAATTAAAAAGATATTTTTGAATCAAAGTGTCCCATACCACATTGAAACTTTTGAAAGGAATTAAAATTTTTAAAAACATTCATGTCCATATAAATAAATCCTTAAAAACCATTTTGAAGACATTAATTAAAAATATTTATAAAGATAAATCTTTAAAACATTTAAAATTCTGATTTTGATAAAGAGTACCTTTATGAAATTCTTAAATTATTCATTTTGAAATAATTTAAAAGTCACATAATTATAAAATAAAACATTTACTTTGAAAATAATCTTATAAGCTTTTAAGGGAAGTTTTGAAGATTTTATAATGGCGGAAATTAGCCGCACCCGCCGTATAAGTTAAAAAAAACATTCTTACCTTAATTCTGTCGAAAAGGTTAAAAATGACCTTGTTTTGAAAACAACAGAAAGATTCCTTTATAAACCTCTTATAAAAAGTCAAACAAGGGTATAAATGAATTTAACCCATATTCTTGTAAATAATAAATATGTTTTGAAATACATTTCGAAGAAACATGGATGTGTATGATAAAGAAATCCCAGTAGATTATTACGTATAAACAACCTCGGATAATGAAGAGATTGTGAAATAACCCTTACCTTGTACTTTTCCTTGGTTGGGGTAGGTTAACCTCCTGTATAATGGTGAAATAGTTGTTATTAAATTATACAAGAATCATATATAATAATATGATATCATATATGATCTTTTAACATTGATTTGTTAATAATATCTTAGTATTATCATTATATCGGGTGTTAACTTACTTGTTTTCTTTTATATGTTTTGTTACGTAAGACATGTTTGTAAAGGATAGGTTGTATATTATTCATATCCAGAATGATATCAAGTCCTTAAACATCATTTTTAAATCATCAAATGATAATTATACTTGAATGGATACGATGGAGAATGAATCTCATCGCGTTCGTGGAGACGGTAGTCCGTACGTACGCACGAGCGACAATATCATTCTTTTGATATTAAAATAATATATAAATGGATGGTATATCATATATACAGAATCATTAACATATTATATTTATTATTTACATGAGTTACACATCATTATTATACCCATCCAAATAATAATATATTGAATAACAATTACACCACGACGTGGAGACGGTAAGCCGTACGTACGCACGTATGGCGACATCTTATTCAAAGGGTGGATAGAATACTGAATATGGTTGTACCATATTTATAATAACATCACAGTATATGTAAGATACTGGAGTTATTATTTTATAATGGTAAGAACAAAGAAAGAGGAAGTGGAAGAAGAAAGGAACTTAGAAAAGGGTGGTGAAATCATTACCTCTTCTTCGGGTTCTTCCTTTTGATTAGATCAAAAGGGCTCCTTAGGTTGGCTTTCTGATCAAACTAAGGCCTCTAGGTTGTAGTTAGGGATGTTGGGAGAGTATTTGGGCAGAGTTTGGCCGAACCAAAAGGCTTTAGAGGTGTGAAGAAATGAGAAGGAGGAGTACCCTTTTATAAGAGGGGTGAGGGGCACCTTTGGAAAAGCTAGAAATATTAATTTATATTAAATTCATATTCGGTTTCTGAAGGCTCCAAAGTTGATTATTCAAAGGTTAAGGTGGGTATAGGTCTAAAACCACTCAACCAATAGAATTTAGACAGGTTTGGGTACTTATATTAACCTTATCTTTAAGTATTAACTCTAAGTTAATTAGTTTCACTTTTACAATGTCTCTTTGTATTTTTATATAATATGGTTAATAAACTTACTATATACATCCAAGAGACCCCAAAGTGGTCCATTAATGATGAACCTATCATGATATAAGTCTCTTGGCCGAACCTTAGATTTTTAGGAATTTAATATCAATTAATAATATAATATTTGTTTTAAGAACTCTTTTATGTCAATTTTGACACTATTCAATAGTTGATTTTTGTGAAACTCATAACAGATTTATTACTTCGAAAAAAGTCAATTAAATCAATCCTAATATATCATATTATCCTAGAAAATTAGTTTAATTCATTAAAAGTTTCATATTATATTTTTTTGGGTATTTATAATATCAATTATTTTAATTTTTCACTATTATAGTATTTACTGCATCATCATTGTGTCATAAATAAAATAAATTATTTAATGTCTAAAAATTATAAATAAAATATCATTATGTAGGAAATCTTTTTAGCTTTCTAATAAATATTTATAATCTAGAATCAAACTTATATAACCCTATGTAACAATTTTTTTTCTAAAAGATATATGCTTGTGTCATTTTTGTATTCATTTTGACTTAATTAAAATAAAGTGTCATTATCACTTACAAGTGGATCCATGGGGTCCCAAAATCGACCCAAAGATGTCCATGGTCGACCATGTATCAACCAATAGGGTTAAGACACGTTTTAGGGTAATTTAGTATTATTATAATATTATTTTTTTAACCCTTATTTACCGGATTTACCCTTAACCATGGTAAATAAAATATTTACCGCAGTAATTATTCAAAATGTCTAAAAATAAAAGTTACCTATTTACACAATTTGAACATCCTGATTCCAAATATGGAATCCATTTTCCTAAATTCAAAACACATAAGTGGCAGAAATTAATTTAAAATTAATTCCCGCCGTCAAAACAAAAAGCGTGTTTTTAAGAGATAATAACTATCAAAAGATTGACACTCGTTTATGTTCGGTTTAATTGTAAAATTATGTCCAATGACCAACATTATATTAAATGGTAAAAATATATTCTAAATATACTTTAAAACCACTCAAATTCATAATTTATCACTATTAATTATTTTTATTAAAAAAGTTGTTTTTAATTAAAATTTAGTAATTTTCACTATTCATCAAAATATGAAAGTTATCCGAAATGTACCAAAATTTCACCTTAGGCTAAATTCGATATTCCGAATCCAAAAATGAAGTCCATTTTCAAATATAAAATATATATAATTTCAAAAATTAGGTATTACTATTCATAACGGCTAGTTTGATTAGTTATGGTGTGTTAGAACTCGGTGTTGCGTACAACACACGCTATCACATTATTCAAAGAGAAGCGTACCGTAGAATCTTGGGATGTTTCATTTTAAATTTTTGATGTCCCCATTTAGTCAAAAAGTTTAAAATATAGTATTTAAAAAGGGTTCACTATTAAAGTTGATAAAAGTGCAATACTGAAAATGAATTTGTTCTTGCATTAT
This sequence comes from Viscum album, assembly GCA_963277665.1. Classification (NCBI taxonomy): domain Eukaryota; kingdom Viridiplantae; phylum Streptophyta; class Magnoliopsida; order Santalales; family Viscaceae; genus Viscum; species Viscum album. Next base: position 1,924,844,364 of record OY728136.1, on the reverse strand, counting down.
ATCTAAGAAACTCATAATATGGATTCTAAAATTATAAGGATTATATAAACATTAAAATTTATCTAATACTATTCATAACCTCTTTTGAACGGCTTGTTTGGTAAGTCATGGTGTTCTTGAACTTGGTGTTGCATGTAGTGAAAGTTATTGAATTATTTTGAAGAAGTAACACACTATGAAATCTTGGGGTGTTACATTCTCCTCTCCTTCAATAAATTGCGTCCTCGCAATTTGAAATTGTTCTTCGAAAATAAAAGGTTGAAAATAGAAAATATATTTGTGGGAAAACCCACATCGTAAATTGGGTTACTAAAATTTAGTCTTAATATGAGGAAAAGAGAAATGAAAGGGTCACTACCAAATTATGATCTTGATTAGGAGAACATTGGTGGCAATTAGAGACATATAATTGGAGGAAAAATGTAAATATTTATAGGTAGTGATTGAGGTCATCAATCACAAAAAAGTATAAAATTGAGGTCCTTAAACTCATCAATCTATGATGATTTGAAGTACCATCGGTTCAACAAAATATAGGGTATTGGGATAACACATTTTTTATGTTTCAAAATATCTTAGTTGAAATCCCACATCGAAAAATGAATTAATGAGGCCTCTATTTAAAATAAAGAGTCGAAAGTATGAAGATTACCGAAAATAACTCATACTAGGGTTCCATGTAGGAAAATATGGATATGGAAGAAAAATCTAACCATCAATTATCTGATGGAGAGTGGTAGAGAACATGGCTATGAAAAGGCCAACAATCCCAAATCCATAAATTAGTGATGATTTAAGGTACCATCTAGGAAAACATTTTTGTTCTAAGTTCCTTTTATTAATGTTGAGGAATTTATTTATGAGATTGGCTAAGATCATAAGGAGATATACTTACTTTATAATCAGAGTTTTATCCATTAATAAGTTTCTACCACCAACTCATCTTTCACTCTGAAAGATAATAGAATGTAATTTTTTATTTATTTATACTATTCGTACAGGGTTCCAAAATAAATGAATTTATAATTCATCTACCAGATCTTTAAAAAAACAACATTATTTAATCCAGGACATCTCATGGGCCAGTGGTAGGTGATACACCCTTGTCGCCCTTCAGTTGCGGGTTCAAGTCTCGTAGCCTTGCCGGACGCGACGGGTTGCCGCCCGACCTCCAGGTTGTCCTTTTATGGAAATCCAAAATAATCGAAACTAGAACTATCCAAAATACTTCTGTCCAAACTCACAGTCCAACATTTATAAGGAAGGTAAACATAATATAGATCCTTTTTACCCCGCAATAGCATATGAATACCTTCATCTTGTATTCTTTTAATAAACTGAAACATCTTGAATTACCATATTCCTTATTGATTACATTCATGATCCCCTATTCCATATAGAATGCTGGATATACTTCATTAATCCAAAAATGGTTTAAACCCCAACAATGATGGAATATACAAATCATTAATTAGTTCCAAGGTAGTCAAGAATATCCAATATAATTTATCCAAAACAATCACATATTATTCCAAAATCACTACCTCAGTATCAGAACTATATTATGATTTATCATTCTCTCAACCATATATTTTCCAAAAATTTATCCTGCTATTGAGTCACTTTTCTTTGTTCCACATAATCTCAAGTCCTTAATGAAATAGTACTGCATTACAATCCTTATATACTCCATAATTATTATAACAAGTACATTGTTGATACAACACTCAATTGACATAATCAACATAAGAACTCTAATCATTCCTCTTCATCTGTGGTAGTATCATAACTTGGTTATTATCCAATAACATCATTTGCGGCATAGTCTGATGACTGGGACATAGGTTCGCGTAGTGTCCAAACTCCTTGCAAATGAAGCATTGTACATTTAAAACCATTTTCTTACCCTTGCAGTCACGTACTTTGTGCCCTTTTCCTCCACACTTATAACAAACTCCCATTCCTTTCAGGCAAGTTCCAGGGTGTTTCTTTCCATAGTTACCACATATGGGAAAATTCTTCTTTTCCCTCTTCCCTTTATCCATCTTTCTCTCTTCCATCCTTTTCTTCTCTTGCTTCCCTTCAAATCCATAGGACTCAGTAAACTCTTTACATATCTTATCAACACATGATATTATTTCTTCATATGATGATAATACATGGGAGACTATTTCTCTTATAAATTCAAGCTTAAGACCATGAAAGATATGATCCTTCCTTCTCTTTGAATCATGTGTATTTTTGGAGTTCTCATTCCTTCTACTGGGCGCCATTTCTATACCATGGCATAAACTAGATCAGTTTATGAATCAAAACACATAATCCCATACTTATAAAACACTTAACATAAATTGAACTATTTATGGATATAATCCATAATCATAAGAATGTTTTCTTTGAGGATGTATATACTCATAATCCCTTCAAAATGATATGTAAAGAAAATGAGAGTTATCCTAAGCATATCCCCCGGGAGTGTCGTAACCAAGAGTGCAGCAAGGCCCGTTGTCGTGCACCAGTTCCCGTTCGAGTCTAGCTCAAAGCGGTGTTTTCGGGTTTTACCCCTAGGTACATCTGTGCCAGATCCGCCTCTACCTGCTCGTATCCAGACAGGGATGTATTGCTCGGAAAACTCACAAAATCTCTACAATACCAAAATTCTAGGAAGTTCTTCTATACTAATCCTCAAAGTTCATCTTAGGTCTATGTGCTCTAATCAGAGTTTATCTAATTCTAGCTTCCAAGGTTTGTACTAAACTTCCTCTGATACCAACTGTAACGCCCCGACCCCAGTTACCCAGAGTCGGTGCATTATTACATAACATTGGCATGATCACAAGAAAGATCAAATCTCGAAAGACCGATTGGTTTAGTATCCTTGGAAACACTAGATATAATCATAAGTTTTACATTACATCATAAAATGAAAAACTACTACAACAACATAATGTTTCCATAGTCCACACTATAATCCCCTCATAATATCCCTGAAGGTCATTCATAACTGACTTCTTCACATCCTGAGAAAAATAAAACATAGAAAAGGGGTGAGCTCAAATGCCCAGTAAGGATAACAATATAGCGGAAACTTTCATAAATAAGAATAAACATTTAAGGCAATGTATAACTAAAACAAAAGCCATTCAAACATGAACTTTCAACATGGTATGGCATAAATAAAATGAAATAATGCCATTTACTTATTCACATGTATATTCTACTAATCGAATAATCACATGCAAAAATCAATAACCACTTTCATAATGTTGGAATGCATAATGCCAGACTATCAAACCACATAGTCAAGGCCTCGTGCCAGGACTACAAATAAGATTTTTTCAAGGCCTTGTGCCAAGACACTAGTTTGTCTCATGAGACCTACTGATGCATCGAGGAGCTATAGCGGGCTCCACCCGTCACTTACTAAGTCCAATGCATTCCCATATGAAAAGGTTTAAGCATAACATAAACATTCGTATTAAAAGTAGCATACGAAATGTCAATAATTTCACCATAAACTATGAATGGTATAAAAATAGCACATCCACAGTCAAACATATCACAAAACCTTCAATACAATATAGAAGTTTTGTATCATAATAAATCAACTTCAAATAAGCTTAAAATCCATCAAAGGATGTTGACATAGATGAAATCAAAACTATTTGAGAGAAATATCTCCTTTTTTGAAATCATTTAAAAGTCACACATTTATAAAGGAAGTAATTAAAAAGATATTTTTGAATCAAAGTGTCCCATACCACATTGAAACTTTTGAAAGGAATTAAAATTTTTAAAAACATTCATGTCCATATAAATAAATCCTTAAAAACCATTTTGAAGACATTAATTAAAAAGATTTATAAAGATAAATCTTTAAAACATTTAAAATTCTGATTTTGATAAAGAGTACCTTTATGAAATTCTTAAATTATTCATTTTGAAATCATTTAAAAGTCACATAATTATAAAATAAAACATTTACTTTGAAAATAATCTTATAAGCTTTTAAGGGAAGTTTTGAAGATTTTATAATGGCGGAAATTAGCCGCACCCGCCGTATAAGTTAAAAAAACATTCTTACCTTAATTCTGTCGAAAAGGTTAAAAATGACCTTGTTTTGAAAACGACAGAAAGATTCCTTTATAAACCTCTTATAAAAAGTCAAACAAGGGTATAAATGACTTTAACCCATATTCGTGTAAATAATAAATATGTTTTGAAATAAATTTCGAAGAAACATGGATGTGGATGATAAAGAAATCCCAGTAGATTATTACGTATAAACAACCTCGGATAATGAAGAGATTGTGAAATAACCCTTACCTTGTACTTTTCCTTGGTTGGGGTAGGTTAACCTCCTGTATAATGGTGAAATAGTTGTTATTAAATTATACAAGAATCATATATAATAATATGATATCATATATGATCTTTTAACATTGATTTGTTAATAATATCTTAGTATTATCATTATATCGGGTGTTAACTTACTTGTTTTCTTTTATATGTTTTGTTACGTAAGACATGTTTGTAAAGGATAGGTTGTATATTATTCATATCCAGAATGATATCAAGTCCTTAAACATCATTTTTAAATCATCAAATGATAATTATACTTGAATGGATACGATGGAGAATGAATCTCATCGCGTTCGTGGAGACGGTAGTCCGTACGTACGCACGAGCGACAATATCATTCTTTTGATATTAAAATAATATATAAATGGATGGTATATCATATATAAAGAATCATTAACATGTTATATTTATTATTTACATGAGTTACACATCATTATTATACCCATCCAAATAATAATATATTGAATAACAATTACACCACGACGTGGAGACGGTAAGCCGTACGTACGCACGTATGGCGACATGTTATTCAAAGGGTGGATAGAATACTGAATATGGTTGTACCATATTTATAATAACATCACAGTATATGTAAGATACTGGAGTTATTATTTTATAATGGTAAGAACAAAGAAAGAGGAAGTGGAAGAAGAAAGGAACTTAGAAAAGGGTGGTGAAATCATTACCTCTTCTTCGGGTTCTTCCTTTTGATTAGATCAAAAGGGCTCCTTAGGTTGGCTTTATGATCAAACTAAGGCCTCTAGGTTTTAGTGAGGGATGTTGGGAGAGTATTTGGGCAGAGTTTGGCAGAACCAAAAGGCTTTAGAGGTGTGAAGAAATGAGAAGGAGGAGTGCCCTTTTATAAGAGGGGTGAGGGGCACCTTTGGAAAAGCTAGAAATATTAATTTATATTAAATTCATATTCGGTTTCTAAAGGCTCCAAAGTTAATTATTCAAAGGTTAAGGTGGGGATAGGTCTAAAACCACTCAACCAATAGAATTTAGACAGGTTTGGGTACTTATATTAACCTTATCTTTAAGTATTAACTCTAAGTTAATTAGTTTCACTTTTACAATGTCTCTTTGTATTTTTATATAATATGGTTAATAAACTTACTATATACATCCAAGAGACCCCAAAGTGGTCCATTAATGATGAAACTATCATGATATAAGTCTCTTGGCCGAACCTTAGATTTTTAGGAATTTAATATCAATTAATAATATAATATTTGTTTTAAGAACTCTTTTATGTCAATTTTGACACTATTCAATAGTTGATTTTTGTGAAACTCATAACAGATTGATTACTTCGAACAAAGTCAATTAAATAAATCCTAATATATCATATTATCCTAGAAATTTAGTTTAATTCATTAAAAGTTTCATATTATATTTTTTTGGGTATTTATAATATCAATTATTTTAATTTTTCACTATTATAGTAATTACTGCATCATCATTGTGTCATAAATAAAATAAATTATTTAATGTCTAAAAATTATAAATAAAATATCATTATGTAGGAAATCGTTTTATCTTTCTAATAAATATTTATAATCTAAAATCCAACTTATATAACCCTATGTAACAATTTTTTTGCTAAAAGATATATGCTTGTGTCATTTTTGTATTCATTTTGACTTAATTAAAATAAAGTGTCATTATCACTTACAAGTGGATCCATGGGGTCCCAAAATCGACCCAAAGATGCCCATGGTCGACCATGTATCAACCAATAGGGTTAAGACACGTTTTAGGGTAATTTAGTATTATTATAATATTATTTTTTTAACCCTTATTTACCGGATTTACCCTTAACCATGGTAAATAAAATATTTACCGCAGTAATTATTCAAAATGTCTAAAAATAAAAGTTACCTATTTACACAATTTGAACATCCTGATTCCAAATATGGAATCCATTTTCCTAAATTCAAAACACAGAAGTGGCAGAAATTAATTTAAAATTAATTCCCGCCGTCAAAACAAAAAGCGTGTTTTTAAGAGATAATAACTATCAAAAGATTGACACTCGTTTATGTTCGGTTTAATTGTAAAATTATGTCCAATGACCAACATTATATTAAATGGTAAAAATATATTCTAAATATACTTTAAAACCACTCAAATTTATAATTTATCACTATTAATTATTTTGATTAAAAAAGTTGTTTTTAATTAAAATTTAGTAATTTTCACTATTCATCAAAATATGAAAGTTTTCCGAAATGTTCCAAAATTTCACCTTAGGCTAAATTCGATATTCCGAATCCAAAAATGAAGTCCATTTTCAAATATAAAATATATATAATTTCAAAAAGTAGGTATTACTATTCATAACGGCTAGTTTGATTAGTTATGGTGTGTTAGAACTCGGTGTTGCGTACAACACACGCTATCACATTATTCAAAGAGAAGCGTACCGTAGAAGCTTGGGATGTTTCATTTTAAATTTTTGATATCCCCATTTAGTCAAAAAGTTTAAAATATAGTATTTAAAAAGGGTTCACTATTAAAGTTGATAAAAGTGCAATGCTGAAAATGAATTTGTTCTTGCATTATATCTAAGAAACTCATAATATGGATTCTAAAATTATAAGGATTATATAAACATTAAAATTTATCTAATACTATTCATAACCTCTTTTGAACGGCTTGTTTGGTAAGTCATGGTGTGCTTGAACTTGGTGTTGCATGTAGTGAAAGTTATTGAATTATTTTGAAGAAGTAACACACTATGAAATCTTGGGGTGTTACACCATACTACTTCCAATTTTCGTGTGATACTTCCACTATGATACTATCACCATTATATTATACCTTCAATATTATCTATCATTTCTCACCTAAAATACAATTTATTATCATACCACCCGCTTGATATTGTCAAATATGTTACTAAAATTCCACTTCCCCCGACATCGCCTCTATGCCACCACCACTATCACACCTGGGTTTATTGGGAAACACCATTTTCGTCATTGTGAGAGATTGATCTTGAGATAAAGGGACACTTTACAGACTAAAAACTATCATTTGAGAAGGAGGGTCGATTCCAAAAGAGTCTGACATTAAAGATAGGGGGATAAGCTTTAAGTTTCCACTAAAAATGTATTGAAGCATATGTTTCATGATATGGTAGATATATTTTCAAATAGAGGAAAGAGTTAGACTGAGACACTTCATTTCATGAACCAATAAGCTAGGGTTTTCAAATAAAGGAAAAATATATCATTGGAACACCTCATTCCATGCATGTGCATGGTGAAAAAATTTAATCATGTTGTTGTGTTTAATTATATGTAGAATGAAATTTATTTGAAAATAAGGATGAAGGAATATTTGAATAGAGATATGAACAAAGGAGAGTATATAAAAATAAGGGAAACTCAAGAAGTAATAACACTCTCTTGGAAAATCCTAAGATAATTTTAGAGGAAATATTCAAATGGAATTAAATCAAAGAAACTTTGACCAAAGAGATAAAACGAGATATGAATAAAGATTGATAAGATAATTCTCTTCCTATAAAAAGGAGGGGCGCTTCACCACACTATAGATCATCAAGGTTTGGGAGATCAACTATGATAAGGTTTATATTTAGTTCTTATATTCTATATTTTTTAGTTTATTTATTCATGTATTATATATACATATACATATTTTAATAAAAATGGATTCCATTCTATTCTTTCCCTATATGTCTCAATATTTATTCCATCGTGATCTCTTACACTAGCAATAGTAGGTGGATAAACTAAGGCTTATCCTTGGGGGGTTCACAGGGTTCTCAAATTATTCTCATAAATTCTTAATGATTTAATTCTATTTATGGTGAATAATAGATAATTTTATGGGTATGAAGATCTTCCACCACAATGTGACTCTAAAATTCATCTCTATTCATTATTTTACATTATTTCCCTCTATTATAATGAATAAATACGCTTCATAAAATGTATTTGAGTTTATACAATGGACTAAATGGAATACAATGGATCCAAGTTATAGAAAGTGTCACACTCTCGATTAAGGTGTGTCATTAACCTTGATTATAACAGGAGGTAAATTTTGTATGCCAAAATAGTATCCTAGGGATGAAAATTTAAAAAAATAATAAATTAAATCCAAGTAATTCATGTATGAGATATCATAAATTAATTATCAAAGATAATATGGAATAATAAAGGAACCCAAATGACCAACCCTAGGACAAAGACCTTTCTTTCCTAACTTTCAATTATTTTGAATCTATATGATAGTTTTAGTTTTTAATTCTCTTTATATATATCCCATGGTATTAAATTTTTTAAAACATATAAAATAACAAAAAATAAATAAAGAGTGAATTAGGATTAGTGAGTGAACTATAGTGAGTCTCCCCAATTAAGAAGGCCTTGGTCATTCACTATGCAATAGTAAAAAAAATTAGTTCTTTTCCACCACCCTACGATAACCGTGCACAATTATTAAGGTTTAAATAGAGATACGGGATGCTATAGTAAAATCATAATATTGTCTAACTTCCAAATCCATGAATGATATTATTTATGGTATAGGTCCTGATGAGTTTTTTTTTTTGCACAGTGTAGTACAAATCATGAAATATAGACTACCATTTCAATTATTTATATGGAAACAAATAATTTTATAAAGATCATATATAATACTACCAAGATAAAATTTGATGCATTTAGCATAGTTTAATGAGAAATAATCTCATGGTTAGATATAATATTAACTAAAATTTTGAATAATGTAGCCACATATAGTACTTTAGTTCTAGAACTAGATCAGGTATAGAATATTCATATAATCTAACCTTCTAAATAGAGTGGAATATATAATACTATAAGACAATAAAATCATGTCAAATATCTAAAAATAAATGTTATTATTAGATATTTGATGATTTATAAATCATAAATAGATAATGAAGAAGTTTATCAAAAGGTAATAAAAAATTAAAATGCTTACTTGAAAGTTTCTACTTCAACGGATGAAAGGAAACTCAAGGAAAAAATTATCTGACTCATCCAGTGAAAAAAATTAATGTTTGTTAGAATATAATGGATAATTTGGTCAGTTTTCAAGGAAATTCAATAAATTTAATAATAAGACAATGGGATTCAATAAATTCTTTAATAAATATAAAAAATATATGGAAATTCAAACGAAGTAACATTTTATAAATTTAAGAAGTTGGGACACATCAAACCTGAGTGGCCTCATCCAAAAGTGAATAATAAATTATAAAATAATCCTTAAACAAAATTTGGGTACAATAAAAAGAGAATAAGTAAATTAAGGCCACATGAAGTGATTTTGAATACTAAAATGATGAATCTCATTTAAACTAATTTATTTGACAATAAAGTTGAAAATAAAAATGTGTGATTTATAGCTCATTTAGAAGATGTATATCTAGTTTATTATTATTCTTAGGAATTTGAGTCTAAAAATAAAAATTTTACTTTTAAAAAATTAAATGAGTATTGTTAAATGTTAAAATACCACTATGAATCCTTGAATAAAAAGAACAATACTCTTAATAAATATTATCATTATGATGTTAATGAAAAAATAGTTTTAACTTGATAGATCTAAAAACTAAAATCCAAACTATATGGGTTTCTTTCTAGTTGTGTTGTCCATGACAATAAGATACAGGAATTAGTAGATGAAGTAAAAGATCTAAAATATGATATTATCTTTCCTACTAATTGAAAAATTATAAAAATCAATTACCTAGTAACAATAAGAAAAATAAATCTAAACAACTCATGGGTAATAATGGGGAAAAACCTAAGTGGAATAAGAATTATTTTTTCCTAGTTCTAAAAACAAAAAAAAAGTTTAATATTACATCTTTCCACTGTGGAATAAATGGTTATCATGCTAATGATTTTTATCAAATACATTCTCAAAATTGTGGTGTAAATAAAGATTATATATTTTGAAAAAATCTAACTTTAATTATGTAAATTCTAGTAATTATGGAAATTATAGTCATTCGAGAACGTATAGGTGTATTTGGTTTTCAAAATATTTTATATCTAACACTACTAGACCAAAGATCATTCGGGTTCCAAAAAATTTCTTGTTTAATTTTATTTTTAGGGAAAATACATTGTAAAAATAGTGGGAAATGGTTTAGGGATAGTGGTTTTTCAAGACATGTGAGTGGAGATTTTTCTAACTTCTACTATATATCAAATATTTATAGAGGTTATGTCATATTTGGTGACAATTTAAATGGAAAAATTATTGGGGTTGGGTTTATTAGAGATCCACATTCAAATATAATCAAAAAAAATTACTTTATATTTAATTATTAAAGCACAACATGATATGTATTTCTCAACCTTTTAATGATGGAATTTCAGTTTATTTTTCTAATAATTCATATTCTACTTTTAAATATAAATTTTTTAAATTTAGTGAAATGGTAACTAAAAATTTTTTTACTCTAGATCTTAATTATTATGTAAAAAAATTAAACTGTTTGAATGTTGAAATTAATGAATCCTGGATTCAGAATAAAAGGCTTCGAGGGTGGATAGAAGTGGTATCAGTCTTATTCCTCATCTATGTTGGTCTCCTTTACTCCCTAGCTTGGTTCTTTAATTTTTTTTTTTTTTTTTTTCTTATTGATTATGGGGTTCAGTTATTATTTTGTTTTGTGTTCATTTCTAATGTTTTTGTTTGGACAGATTTTTCTTCAGAAGATTCATCCCTATGTAGAGGTTTTTTGGTGATTGTCTCTAATATAGTTTTAAATTCCACTTCTCCTCTCCATGTCATTCTAGTGTGGTGTTTATCTATATCTTTGGGATGTGGTGCTTGAGTTTCCATCATTCTCTAAGAGTCATGACCTTCATTTGATTGATTGGTTTGATGGAGGAAGGTGTGATTGTGGTCTAGTAAACATCGTCAGTGGCACTAGTTTGTTTCAGAATGGTATGAATTCATTTGTCTCATATAATGGCATTCCAGGATGAAGGTATGTTCTAGATATGAGTGTTTTTCATTGTTTATATGATGGTCTATTATAGTTATGTTTGGTGGAAATGATGGACTCTAACTTACGGTTAACTCTGGTGAACCGGCGTGGTGATGATTCAATGAAAACTATGGTAGTGATGGACGATGGAGACTTTGAGAAGATAATTTTTTTTATAGTTATCTTTGTCCTTTGTAATATGTTTTGGTGTTCTAAATCGGTGAATATGGACTCTAATAGTCATTTTCTCTAGCGAATGATGTGGTGATTGGTCGATCATGATGAGATGGTGGTGGAATGGAAATGATTACAGTGGGTCTCATGATTATGATAAGTGATGTGATGTGATTTTGGATGTTTTGCTTGCTCATGGATCGAGGTTACCTCAGGTTTAGTGTGTTTTTTTTTAATTTTGAACTGGTTTTTTGGTATCTTTGAACTTGTATCCTACATAGTTTTATTGGTTACTCCTCAACTATAAAGAATCTATTTTGAAAATCAGAAAAATGTGAGAATTTTAGTCATAGAAGGCTTGGATGTTGTCATATTTACTCTTTATGAAAATTATCTAAGAAAAATTTTATTTTAGGTTTTCCTCAACTTAGACTATAATAAAAAACTATGTGATGCATGAAAAGTGGGAAAAATAATTCATCTTTCAAATAAATTAAAGTGGTTGGAACTTCTAGAACACTATAACTTATATATAAGGATTTTTTTGGACCCTATAGAACTACAAGACTATGTGGAAAATCATTTTTTATGTTTTGGTAGATCAATTTTCAATATTTCCCTAGGTTTATTTCTTAAGAATTAATATTGAATCATGTTCTGTTTTTATAAATTTCTATAATATAATAAAAAATAAAAAATATGCTAAAATATATTCTATAAGAATTGAACATTGGGTAGAGTTTGTGAATTAGGAATTAAATTCATTTTTCTCAAAACATGGTGTTAAAAATACCTTCTCTTACCCTTAATACACCTCGATAGAATGGTGTTGTTGAAAGGATGAATAGGACCCTAAAATACATTTCCAGAATAATGTTGTGTGAATATAGCATGCCTACTAAATTTTTAGGCTGAAGCGGTTAACATAGATTGTTATTTCATCAATATAATTCAAATAATTCATGTATTAAGGTAAATAACCTGTGATTTTAGGAATAATATAAAACCAAAGTTTAGATACTTTATGTTTTTTGGATGAAAAGTGTATATTTTGAACACCAAGGAAAATATTGGTAAGTTAAATACTAATATTGGTAATGGAATATTCCTAGGTTATTGTACAACTGCTAAAGACTATAGAGTTTTTAATAATAATTCAAGGATTATTTAAGAATCAACTCATATGAAATTTTATGAAGGTGACTCTTTTGATCACAAACAATTCAAAATTGATAACATAACTAATTATTTAGATAATAGGAGACTTGAACCTCTATTTTATGATAAAAATTATTATGATGTCAAACATGATCATAAAAAATCTGTTTATGAAAGCATTGAATTTGAATAACTAGAAATAGTGTTGTCTAGATGGCCTAGAACCATTAAAAACCATCCTTTAGAGACTATTATAAGAATATGAGATGACGGAGTTATGAAAATAAGGGGTACTAGGAACCTTTCTGATTTTTCTACTTTTTTATCACATATTGAACCAAAAACCCATATAAGAAGCCTTAATTTATGATATTTGGGTAGTTTCTATACAAAAGTAATTTAATCAATTCAGGAGGAATATGTTATGGGACTTAGTCGGTTGACCTTATAATTATCATTTTATAAGAACGGAATGGGTGTTTAGAAATAAGTAGGATGATCAAGGTGTAATCCCAAGAAGTAAGGCTAGGATAGTCTCTAAAGGTTACAACCAAGAGGAAGTAATATATGATAAAGAAACCTTTTCCCTTATTATTGGGTTAGAATATAGTAGAACAAATTTTGAATAGGCATCGTATATAAACAATAAATTCTTTTTGATAGATGTAAAATATATGTTTTTAAATTAATTTTTAATGGATGAAATTAATTTTAAATAACCTATAAGTTTTAAAGACCCTGTTTTTCAAAATTCTATTTTCAAACCTACGAAAAAATTTCCTACTCTTAAATAAAAACCTTTATTTTGGTATGAAAGGCTAAGTTCATATATTTTACAAAATGTTTTTATTTTTCTTCTTTCAAAACCCACTATTTTCAATAAAACCTCATCAAAAGATATTTTTTTAGTTAAAATTTTTGTTGATGATGTAATTTTTGGCTCCACAAATCAAAAACATTGTAATGATTTTTCAAAAATAATGAAAAAAAAATTAAATGATCATGATGTGTGAGTTAAATATATTTCTTGGATTTTATATTTTCTAAAAATATTTTTGGAATGTTCTAAATCAAATTAAATACATACATTATTTACTTAAAAAATAGTCTTGAAATATGTAAGACTTATTCAACTCCAATGAGATCTAATATTAATATTGATTTGGATAAATTTTAAAAACTTATTGGAAACATTCTATATAGAGGAATAATTAGGATCTTGATTTATCTAACTTAAAGTATATTGGATATTATGTTTATCATGTTTTTATGTGATAGATTTCAAGAAAATAAAAAAATGCACATTTAACAGATACTAAAATAATTTTAAGGCTTTTAAAAGAATAATTTATTTACCTTTATTTTTTCTTCAAAATATGATTTTGATATAATTTCATACTTATATTAAAACTTTAGAGTTTTTAGGTTAGATGGGAAGAGCACATCAGAAACCTTCTACTTTTGAGTAAAAAAATTAGTTTCATGGTTTATTAAGAAACAACACTCTATTTTTTTATCAACTGTTGAAATTAAATACATTGTATCTAGTTTTTTTGTGCTTAGGTGTGGTGAATTGAATAAAATTTAACAGATTTTGGATTCAATTTTATCCAAGTGATAATTAAACATGATAACACTTTTACTATAAACATTTTTAAAAATTCAATTAGCCATTATAAAATGAAATGAAATTATCTATGGAATCATTTCCTAAGTGATCACTCACAAAAGGGTGAAATTTCCATAGATTTCATTAGTAATAAATATTAGTTTACAAATATATTTAAAAATATCTTTCTGGATGACATAGTTTATTTCATTAAATTTAAATTAGGGTTCTTTTACTTTAAATTATTTTTTTATTATTTAAATATGATTCAGAATTATTTTTATTATTTTTATTTATTTAATTCCGATATTATGTTTTAAGAAGAGATTTTCTTAATTCACTATTCCAAAAATTATCATTTTTTACTTTAGTTTTTTTTATTTAAATTTTATTTTAATAAAATTTATTCCTCACCACTCAAGTTGAATTAGTTCACTTTTATCTATAAGAAATTATATTTTTAATGGTTTCTTGGCTCAAACCCACTTGATTTTGAACCTCATAGATCTCTATATCTCTCTCCTTGATCTAAATACTAACCATAAGACCTTTCATTATAAACCTATTGAATCTTATAAGGATATAGATGAATATTTATATTTTTTTCATGCGGTTGGGTATCTATAAAGTCATTATTAGATTTCATATGATGAAATCAGGTCATCGTCCATCATGGAATCCTAGTTTGGTAATCCTATTGTTGAAAAAAAGTATCAAAAATACCTAGAACCAGACCAAAGGTTCCTCTCCTAGTTTATTCAGACAGATAAAGCTCAGATAACTAAAGTATTTTAGAAATTAATATTTTAAGACATAATTTTTATGTATCTATTGTTTAATAATTATAAAGTTAACTTTCCAATATTTATGATTCATTATATGAATAATTTCTATCAACCAAAGATGAGGACTAAGTTTTACCCCTATGGAAGGATTCTGACCATGATATTCAAGAAGAAGGATGTAGACCTAATTGATTCTAAGGTAACCAAGTTTAAAATACATCATACTCTATTTGAAGGCCTGCTATAGAACATGTAGTTGTTCTAGAATGATTCGATGAAAAGGAAGTAAGTGAAAAAGAAAGGGGATAAGTAAGTAAGAGAGTATCTTGATGCTAAAGTTAGTGATCGTGATAAGGGGGGGATACTAGAGTTAAAGATCCTATTATTTCCGCATTTTTTACTCATGAAACATGACCCATTATAGCTGATGGGGAGTCTATGATAGCATCTAATATAGATGAGGTTTCTCTTATAAAGAAACCAGCTACTAATGCCAAGAATCGATCACCTAAAGTTGGAACTAGTGGTGAGATCAAACCTAAATCTAAAGTTTGAACAACTGTTTTAGTGAACATATTTTTTATAACTGAAGCAAAATTAGTTGAGTTTTAAATTTATATAGAAAATATATAGGATTTTAGAAGTGGGAATGTTTTTTTTCTCCTGTCATAAGGTATAATTAATTTTTTTTCAGAACATTCCTTCACTAGTTATAAATTAAAGTAGTAAAAGGTTGCCTTTAGCTAGTGACACTAAAAAAACTATTACCTATTTCTAATTAAAAAGAAGATTTTTCATAGTCAGTCATCCAAAATTAAATTTATTCTACTCTTAAATATAATTTTAATACCATTTCTTCCAAAGTATTTAATGAGTTTGAGACTATTATGGTAGAAATAAATGATCCTAAGATTGAGATTAAATCCTTCATGTATGAATTGAAAATATTAAAGGAGAACTCAATATCTAAAACTAATTTCTATAATGTAATGGAAATTATGGATGCTCAAACTAAAATTCTTAGTAAACTTCAACTTGTTCAGACTTGTGATTCTACATAACTTTTAGAGGAAGTGTGATATTTAAAAGTTTTGTTTAAATAATTGAAAGAGGATTTTGTTTCAAATATTAAAATTGATTTTCTGGAGAATAGGATAAGCTCTCAGTTGGAATTCATCAAAATTATTTATCCCTATAGACCAAATCTCATATCCAATTCAGATCTTGATGAGTAAAAAGGGTTAGTGAGTTCTCAATTTTCATTTTATACTGATATTCAACCTATTCATTCAGGAATTTTAAATGTATTTGTATAATAAACTTATTTTATGATATCTGAATTGAAAATAATTTCTTTATATGTAATAATCCTTAATGAAAGGGTCAAATATCAATAGTCTGAATCAATATTTGTAGATACACTTTATCATTTTATAAGATACATCATCACTAAAATTAAATAACATGTAGTTAAGAATAAGAACATTGTCAAGGTTTTAAAAGGATGGGAAGTAAACTTAAATGCCAATTTCATATTTTTCACAATTATCATAAAGTGATTAAGATAAGCCTTAAGAATCTAGGAGTTTCAAAATCTATCCATTTCTTGCATAAATATCTTCCTTTGAATTTTGATGTTTAAAAATATTTCTCTAATGGAAGGGAGTTAGAAATTTTTTGGGAGAAACCTTCCATATATCTTCCAAATGTGTTCAATTCTGAGTTGATTTCTCTAAATAAGTAAGCGGTATATTTTTTGTCTCAAGCTAATTTTTCTACCTTGACTAATATAGTGACTCGAGTAGAATTTTGGAAAGGGTTTATCATTCTGCTCAAATATTATCACTATTAAATAGTGCTGATGATGGGGGACTATGATAAATCTTTTTCTAAAATCATAGATATAAAACCTCTGGTGTCGTAGATTCATTAGAAATATTATCCATCTAACGAATAGTTGTAGTCTATGTTTTCCACCAAATCCTTCCCTAAATAATCCTAGAAGGCTGATACTAGGAATTAGAATTCATTTATTTCAAATACCTCTTTAGAGAATATCCCATGTTATTTGGAACCTACCTCAAACTCTCACTCGTCTATAGAGCCCCATGTTAGAAGAACCACTAAGAGTGGGTGAATCAGTGGTTAATTTTTATGAATTCTATTCTATCAAATTCATACTCCCAAACTTGTTAAGGTTCTCAATCCACTAAATATTATCTCTAAATCTATACTTATATGTATAAATACACAGATATAATATATAACACAATATTTATAAGGTTTGGAACAAATACTTAATCCTTTCAATATTGGTTAGAGCCCCCCCCCCCCCCCCCCAAGATGGATTCTCTGCTATAATATTGTTATCAATTACAATGGTTTTGGAAGAAACTATTTATACACCCTTGTAATTGATTCTCCTAAAGATCCTAGTAATTACCTCAAAAAATATAACTCATATACCTCAATTTTTTAGACCCCCCCTCCCCAATTGTATTATCTTGGAATAGTTATGCACCAAATCCATGTGCCTCTTCGTCAACCGGTTAAACCACCTAGTAAAAAGATACTTATATTTGTTGATACTGTATAATAAATTCCTATTTCTTCTTTAGAGAAGCGTACTATATATTATATACTTGCATATTATTCTTATATGTATTTAATAGTTGTTTGGAAAAATATTATTAGCCTCAAAACACCTCATAGATCTTGAATAATCTAAACAGTTTTCCTCAAATTTTCAGTTATAAGTGATGACCTTCTTTCCAAATTCCTAGCATTGATTCCTTCTCAATTGAATACAAAGATGTATTAGGCTTCTCAAAAAATACTCTTTCAAAAATCCAAATATTTATCTCTATACTCTATAAAATCTTCAACACCTTCATATGTCATTTATATTCATAATAATAATATCATGAATATGATCCTCGTTATTATCGTAGTACTTAACCATGAATATGGAAATACTAAGATCACTGATAGTAAGTTCTTAAATCATATTAATTTAAAATTAAATACTAAATTATCTCCTAAATTGTAATGGAAATTAATTAATGTTGAATATACAATAATAACTACTCAAATAAAATCTCTCTAAAATACCAGATTGGGTTAGGTCTTCTTCACCATCTTCACATGAATTAAATTAATAAAATATAATGGCACATAATTTTATACATAAATCATGATCTTTTATCATGATATTATTTATTGAAAGCGTGTATTTAAGGAATAATCGTGATAAACTCTTATATAACTTCCTCATTTAAATGCCCCAAGGAATCAGGTATTCATCCTCTTATTTCTTCACATGGTTTATAATATCTAAAACATTTACACTTCATTATCTCAAATATGTTCTTCATTCATTCCAACATCATTTATTATTTCATGTAACATTGTTTGTATAATATCCTTCATCATGTTCATACAAGACCATCTTCATGAGTATTTCATGCATGGAATGCATGTTCTCTTCCTTAGATGAAAAGAAATAGGACATGTCTACCTTTGTTTATCTCATTTGTATTTCATGCATGAAAGTAACACTTAATGAATAACCCATCATTTAGATCACACTTGATGCATAAATATAGCCCAACTACCATCCATGTTTTTTACTAGAGAATAGGTGCACATGGAAGAATGAGCTCCTATAAATCCACATGACAATCATCGAACTTATCATGACTCTAGGGGATGATAATATTGAAAATGGTGAACAAGAACCCAACCAGTTATTGTATCATATGCAGGGAATACCCTCCTATCAAGAAATTCTTGTGGAATCTCTTTATGGTGCCACCTCCTACCATCGTATCTCAATGGTAGAACCTACTACTATATCAATCTAGTAGTAGAACCTCCTACCATCATACTCTAGTGGTAGAACCTCCGATCATTTCTTTAGTGGTATCACCACCTACCATCACTCTAGTGGTATAACCTTATACCATTTCACTTCAATGGTGGCTCCATTTACCATCACTCAATTAGTAGCATAGTTCTCCAATTCATAGTCAAATGATTCTCTATGCTTGTATATCATTTTCTTCTTACCCTTATATGATTCATGATCCCCACATGGGTCACCCTTACACAAGCTTCTTGATACACTTATGTAAGTTGTGGAATAAACTTTACACAAGTATTTTACCCGTATGTGATATGGGATCAACCCTTATGCAAGTTCCTGTATACCATGATTACCCTTATGTAAGTCACTAGATACCTTTATGCAGTGACTTGAGTACCTTTATGCAATGAAATATACTTTTACATAACGAAATGTACCTTTATACAACAACTAGTGTATCTTTACATGGTAAAGACTACCTTTAAACAAGTTGCTTGTACCCCTATGCAGTTGGTGTAAATATCAATGTACCCTTATATAGGTAGTGTAAGTTACATGTTTCCCTTATGTAACACTTATTTCACCTTTACACATCCTGGGTTACCCTTACATTGGTAGTAACCTACCATTACACAACATAATGAGTTTATAAATACCTTTATGTTGTTCCCAATTTACTTTTACATAGGTATATATTACCTTTATGTAGATAATTTAATTCTTAATAAAACTTTATGTAGGTAGAAAATTTAACTCAAAACCATGTAGGGAATTCTCAAACACCTTTGGCTCAATTACCAAGGCCTTCAAACCTCCATAAAATGTTGTAGATAGTGTATCTACACCCACCAAAACTTGTCAAATATTCCTTTGAATATCAACACAACAATCATTAGATATAAAAGGAGAATTAATCAAGAATGAAATAAGATTCAATTAAATTAATCCATAATAATTCTATAAGCATTAGAACTTCACAATTCACACACAAACACATATCAACTCATTGAAAAAAGTACAACATTTGGGATAAAAAATATCCCCCTTTGTATTTTATTATCAATATATCTACACATTTTTAAAGGCAATATGTGTGATCAAACTTTCTTCTGCATGGTTCACTTAGAAAAGATCCTTTAGTTGGTATACTCTAAGATTAATTAGACTAAACCAGTTTAGAAAACAAGATATATGCAACCAAGGTTTTCTATGATATCCATAAACTACACTTAATGTTATTTCAAGCTCATAATTTCTTATTTATCTAATAGGTGTAGAATAAAAATGGATTTTTTTTAAAAACATGTAAATTGCTGACATATCAATAAACCATCAAAATAGTTCATGTAAAAGTCAAGTAACTCTCCCTTTTTCTCATGTTGTTATAACTAATAAAATCATTTAATAAGTGCATTTAATACAACCATAATAATTTTTTATAAGTGTGATTATCATACCTCAATCCTCCAACTATGAAATCAATCAAGAATTTTCAATTAGGATAGATTTTTAATAATATTTTATCCTCATTAAGGGATTCACTTATCTTCTTTTGTTTTCATGAAATTCAGTAGAATTCATGAGTAACAATCTCTTCATGTTTTCTAGCAGTGATCACCTTCTTAAAGAATTTCAAAGATTTTACTCCTTCTCACTTCGATACAAATATGTATAAGGATATTCAAAAAATACACTTGAAAAATACCAATATTTCTCTCTATGCTCTAAAAAATCTTCATCACCAACATATATCATCTATATTCATGATAATATAATCATTAATATGATCAAAATTATTATCATAGTAATGATCCATGAATATAGAAATGTTGGATTGGGTTATACCAAATATACACAAGAGGGGGGTAAGTATTGCATTTCACAATTTCTTCGCATAATAGTGATCTGTCATTTTACCTTTAAATCAAAGATTTAGTAGCAGAATGTAAATAGCATAGGACACATGATGTATAGTGTTTCGGGGAACAGAAGGCCCCTAGTCCACTCTACCAATGCTCTACTCCACAAGCTTGGTGATTTTAACTATCTGGTCCTCTTATCAACAGACCATTCCACAACTTAGTACATGAAGTTGAAACCTTTATAATTTAAGGAAAAACAAATCATTCCGATTCAATCGCAGAACCTACACAACTTAGTACGAGAAGTTGGTCACTCAAGATAAAAAATAAGTATTTGGTATTTGAAAATACTTCCCCATTATTATTCAAAATTACAACAGAATGAAATTAACAGTAGATGGATCATTGTCTTTAGAAATAATGATCTTCAAGTAAGAGTCATTCTAAGTCGATCCGATTGCAGTAGATATAGAAAAATAATTTACAACTTTAGTAGCAGTAGATTAGCAATAGATATTTGATGTCGAATTAGTGAATCTTCTATCGTGTTTCTTTTTCTTCAATAAATAGAGATTTGTCGCTCTTCGTAATAGTAGATCTACAAGTCTTGATTATCTAAATTGTCTCTCTGTATACAAAATGATATAGGTATATAAAGTCGAGTGTTCTCCATTCAAATTTAGATCCACAAAAGTCACCTTTAGAATCACGATATTCAAAAATAAAAATAACAGAGCAGTCATAACTCCCATGAAAATTAGGCTTGAAAAGGTTCTTTTAAATTGATCCTTTGAATCATAGATAAACGACTTTGAATCAGTCAAAGACACACTTTAAAATTATCTTTTAATCCGTCTTGAAATCAGCCTAATAATTCTCTTGAAGACCATTGCATAATAATATCATCTTTAATTCTTCAATGCCAAACGTAAGGTTGAACTGTATTGCATGCATCTTCTAAACTTAAGGTAGATCAAAAACGTGAGGTTGATGAGGCATCCTTTAAATGTAAGGTTGAATACAAACTTATGATAAATGATCCATACTTTTATAAACTTCCAAAGTTAAGGTACATGATCCATATTTTTTGATGAAATGTAAGGTTGTTCACAAAAGTAAGGTTGATGAACCATACTTTTGAGAAACAAACATAGCGTTTAAAACTTACGTACGATTCTTCTTCCATACTTTTCCAATATCCCAAATGTAGGGTTCCTTCTTAACGTAGGGTTCTTCTTCCATAATTTTTTGAAAACTTATGGTTGTTTAAACATACTTTTCTGATATCATATAATGTATACACCGCATTCCATCCTTACACAACACTTATCCACGAAGGGTATGAATAGTGTTCCTTGAACACGCTTAAGAAATTCCCAAATATGTAGAGTGTCAACAGTGTTTCCAGAACACACTAATGCAAATACTTTAGAAATTAATTCTCATTGTTCAAGGACATAAATATTTCTTCCTGTAATAAAAATATAATGAATAATTAATTCCTGAAATACACTTAAAATAAAGTCATTAGAAAACAATTAAGGGTATTTTTGAACATCAAAGTCATCATAAAGAAATAGAATATTGTTCTCAACAATCTCACCCGTTTTAATAAAAATATTATATATTGTTGAAAACAACGCTTTCTCAACAATCTCCCCCTTTTTGATGATCACAAAACCCATAAAATAATAAATGAAATTAACTTCCAAAATTAATTACATATAGTTTATAATTTTTCTTAGATAAAACAATATTTAATTTTAACAAGATTATTTCAAAGATAAATAAACATTTTGTTATCCATAATCATAAAAATAAATATTTCCCCCTTTTTCTAAAGTAAGAAATAAAAACAAAAATTTTAAAATAAAAATAAAAAAAATGTTTATCCAAATTTCTCCCCTAATAAAAAGAGTTCAAAAAATCTCCAATAAATTTAAAATAAAGATTTAGAACAATTAAAGTATAATGTTAAATAGTTAAAATAAAATGTTGTGTTTATCCAAATTTCTCCCCCTTTTGTGATATCAAAAAGAATGATAGAATATGGAAGAGAACACGTTTTAATGTAGCACTGAACTTAAATAAATGCTATTTTTAACTATTTATCAATAAGTGAATCTGAATTACTGGAATATCTAAACAAAGATAGTAAAAATAATAGAAACACACAAATATAGAATGAAACAAAATTTCATTGAAAATATGTAACAGTTACAATCATGATGAACACGGGAATCAAGGTGTGGTAAGGGTATGAGATAGGGTCTATCTCCTCTGAACTACTACCTTGATTTCTTTCAACTGCTCGCTCATACTTCTCATCATTCCATCTCCCGGCATGATAATAAGATCTCTATTCTCCTAAGTCATATGAATATATTCTATCATATTTACTCTGAAAAACTCATGGATCCTTTCTTCCTTCTCCATAAACAGAGTCAACCTCAATGTGAATTGAGTCAGTATAGTTCTAATACTTGGTTCACTAGAGGTCAACTAGTCAACTAAAAAATTTTGATTATCTAACAGCACAGACAAAGGGGCACTATTGAATTGAAGATCTTGTAATCTGTCATTCATATTTCTCATTACTCCTATAATAGCCTGAAATATTCTAATTAAATTAAGTGAAGTACCTGATGCACTTGCCTCACTTGGTTTGACAAGTACAAATTGTTTCTCCACGAAGGATTTTAATTCCATTAAATCAGTCTTCATAACCATATATTATTTCAACTTTGAAACTTCATTTAACATTTCCATCTTAAACACTTCAACTTCCTACTTTGAAACTGAACTAGCTTTTAGGTTCTGAAACTTTTGTCTCTCCCTTTCTAATGCACTTCACGAAGATACATTATCATCTTAAACTTTATTAAACTTTTTGTTCAATTCTTCCACATAATCATTATCAGAAACAGAGGAACATTATGCTTGATTCTCTATTTCAGCTTCATTCTTATGCAACAACACTATAGATAATGACTATGCATCATATTTCTCCTTATCTTCCTTATGATCAGGTTTTTCCACTGACTTTTCCTCAGAGACTTTCCCAGACTCTTCCACAGAAAAATCCTCATTCAGGACCTCTTTATGTACTTCAGAAACATTTTCATCTTGAATTTCAACATTTGATGGAGGTTTCTACTCATGAGCATCATCTTCATCCATTTCCTCCACTGGGTTTTCTAACCCAATTTCATCTTGAATTTTATGAGGACTGGCCACTTCTACTTCACCAGGAATGGCCTCCAGTTCTTTTTCAGATTCAGTTTCAACTTCTGCCTCTATAATAGTTTCAACACCAGCTGCAACTATTACATATTCTTGAGCCTCTGTTCCTTTTTCAACTTAAGGAGTCATCTCAATCTGAGAAGCTATTGTTTGAGTAGTGTCTTGTACTCCAGAGTCTCTAATGAATCTATAGCACAGAATAGGTTCAGTTTCATCTGGGAGTGCTTGAGTAGTCTGTTCAACAGCTTTAGTCACTCGATGTCTTCGCCTATAAAGTTTTTTTTTTGACTTTCCTCATCCGCTGAGGGACCAACTGCTTCAAACTTTATCCACTGTGATATAGCACTTGTTCTAGATTCAGCTACTCCTTCTTTTGATTTTTCGGGTTGGGCCTGAGCACTTTCTTCATCCTCTTCATCTCCAACAGGCAACAGTTTTCCATTAATAGTGCTCCAGAAATACCAAAAAAAATCAATGTACCAGCATTGAAGATATTACTATGGTGGTGTCTCACCTAACCATCCATTAATCTTATTATATCTTTCTTAAAAATAATTTTTGAGATAAATATTCCAAATAGATAAAAACTAATTCTTTCCTCTGGTTGGAAACAATAACTGAGATACCTCACCATGTATCTTGGAAAGTTCAATTTATTATCACTCATTATCAAAAACATTAAATACATATCTGGATACAGAATATTTTTCATTTCTGACATCCTTGTTGTAATCCCAATTTTCACAAACTTAACAAATATCTTCAGGTCTATTTCCAAGTCCTTTACAAACATTTTCCTGATATTTGTTGATCTAAATGGAAACGACATAATATCCTCAGATTTATGTACACTATCAACAATATTTTTCAAATATAAATGATAAAATACCTCATGAGGGAAGTTTAGAATTTGAGCTATCTCTTCAAAAGAGATAGAAACATCTATGTCTTCTATTTTCTCTATCATGGAATATTTATCTTCCCTTATACTAAACTGAACAGATTTTAAGAAATAATGAAGCTCCACATCATATAAAAACTCATTTTTCTCACCAATAAAAGTCTTTTCGAAGTTTTGAAAAGCAAGAACTTACTTCAGCAACAGGTTCGTTTGATATAACCATTCCAGATCTATGACCTTTCCTTTCAAAATATTCCTTCTTTCATAGCATTGCCTCTTGGAAATGCTAGCCTCATCCTCATCAGTTTTCTTGGTCTTGTCCATTTATGTCGTAAATCTCTAAAGGTTCGAAAAAGTATTAGGGTTTTGAAGGTTCAGGTTCGAATTGACAAAGAGCGGTAATGCTTCGTAGGCTCGAAAGGGTTTTTGGTAGAAATGAAAGGATTCAGAATTCAAAAGGGCTCTGACAGCCTTGATTCCCATGTCATCAATAATCATTACATAAATTTTAAAAACAAAAACAATTTTATGCGCGAAGAAAAAATATCTATTAAAAATAAAAATTATTATGCTTGAAAATAAATTAAGTAATTTATTTTAAATAGAAAAAAATCAAGTGAATAAAATAAAACTTTATTTAAAAAAAATAAACCTAGATCTCCCTTGATAAAATTAAACCTTGCACTGGGAAGTGGTTTAGTAAAAATATCACCTAATTGAATTTTAGTACATACAAATTCTAAAATATGTTCTTTTTAAGAACATGGTCTCTTAGAAAATAATATCTAATATCAATATGCTTAGTCCTAGGATGATTTATAGGATTTTTTGAAATATTTATTACACTTTTATTATCACATAAAATAGGTGTATTATTAAAATTTAGTCCAAAATACATAAGAGTGTTTTTAATCCACAAGACTTGATCACAAAAACTGCCAGCAGACACATATTCTGCCTTGGCTGTTGATAGGGAAACGAAATGTTGTTTCTTACTAGACCATGATACTAAGGATTTTCCTAAAAAGTGACAAGTACCTGAAGTACATTTTCTATCTAATCTACAACTCCCAAATTCTTTATCTAAATATGAAATTAAATTAAATTCAGATGTTTTTTGATAGAGAAGATATTAAAAAACTGTTCCTTTTAAATATCTAAAAATTATTTTAACAACAGTTAAATGATATTCTTTAGGATTTGATTATAATCTTGCATAAAGAAATAAATAATACATTATATCTTGCCTGCTAGAAGTAAGATATAATAAACTACCAATCATACCTATATATAACTTGTTGTATATGTCTTGTTGTTTTCAAGTCCAAATTTTTTTAATAAATCATAAATGTATTTGATTTGATTTAAAACATTTCCAAAATCTTTTTGATAAATTTGAAGGCCTAAAAAGAAATTTAATTCTCCCGTCATACTCATTTCAAATTCTTTTTTTATTAGATTTGAAAACTCGTGACAAAGAGATATATTAGTTGATCCAAAAATTACATCATCAACATAAAATTGAACTAATAAAATATTAGAGTTTAAAGTTTTATTAAATAGTGTTGGATCTATCATTCCAACAATAAAATCATTTTTCAAAAGAAAAGAGCTTAATCTTTCATATCAAGATCTAGGTGCTTGTTTAAGGCCATAAAAATATTTAGTAAGTTTAAAAACATAATATAGTTTTTGTGAATTTTCAAAACCAAAAGGTTGATCAACATAAACATCCTCCATTGAATAAAAATTTAAAA
Organism: Viscum album; assembly: GCA_963277665.1. NCBI lineage: Eukaryota > Viridiplantae > Streptophyta > Magnoliopsida > Santalales > Viscaceae > Viscum > Viscum album. The sequence goes on along the minus strand of OY728136.1, from coordinate 1,924,817,642 downwards.
AGGCAGACTTAACATCCATCTGAAATAATTTAAAGTTCATAGGATATTTATAGGCTAAAAGGATTCTAATGGATTCTAATCTTGCTACAGGTGAAAAGGTCTCATCATAATCTATACCTTATTCCTGATTATATCCTTTAGATACCAGTCTTTCTTTATTCCTAGTTATTATTCCTTGGTCATCTTGTTTATTTCTAAAGAACCATTTTGTTCCTATAACTGAATAATTCTGTGGTCTTTCAACTAATTTCAATACTTCATTTATTTTGAACTGGTTTAGTTCTTCTTGCATTTCTATCATCCAAATTTCATCATCTAAAGCTTCTTCTATAGACTTGGGTTCTAATTGGGATAGAAAGGCAGAAAACTCAACAATATTTCCTATATTCCTCCTAGTTTGTATTCCTGTTTCTAAGTCTCCTATTACAGTTTATAAAGGGTGATTCTTTAGGGTCCTTGACTATCTAGGTAGTACACTTATAGGTTCTTCAGTGTCATGTTCTTGTGGACTATACTGAATTTTATTTATATCTTTTTCAAAATCATCTTTTAGGTTCTCAAGTCTCATGTTATCATTAGAATCAAGATCATCTATTTGATCTGTCCTTTTGTCAAAGGGATCAAATTCATCAAATTTCACATGAACTAATTCTTCAACAATCCCTAACTTTTTATTAAAAACTCTATAAGATTTGGAAGTAGTAAGTTATCTTAAGAAAATTTCTTCATCCAATTTTGGATCAAACTTACCAAGATTGTTCTTGGTGTTTAAGGTTTAAACCTTGAATCCAAAAACTTTGAAGTAATTTACTTTAGGTTTTCTGTTATTCTAGAGTTCATAGGGTATCTTTTTCAAAATTAGTCTAATTAAAACTCTATTCATTATATAGCTGGCTATACTTACAGCTTCTTCCCAAAATAGGTAGGAAGACTGTATTCATTTAGCATAGTCCTAGCCATTTCTTGAATAGTCCTATTTCTTCTCTCAACAATTCCATTTTGTTGAGGTGTTCTTGGTGAAGAGAAGGTGTGTTTAATACCCATATTTGAGCAAAAGTAATTGAATTCAAGATTCTCAAATTCTCCACCATGATCACTTCTTAATAAAATTATCTTAAAACCTTTTTCATTTTGAACAGCTTAGAAAAAACTTTCAAATAATGTAAAATGTTCATTTTTAAATTTTAAAAATAAAATCCATGTAAATATAGAATAGTCATCAACTACAACATATACATATAATTTACCATCCAAGCTTTCTACCCTTAAATGTCCAAACAAATCCATGTGGATATGTTCTAGAGGTGTAGATGTAACAATTTTGTTAACAGATTTAAAGGATGATTTGTGCTACTTTCAAAGTTGACATGCATTACAAAATCTATCATTTTCATACATGAGACTAGGAAAATCAGAAACTAGCTATTTCTTAGATAAATTATTTAAAGAATATATATTGCAATGTCCAAGTCTTATATGCCAAATCCAAGATTCATTTATCTTAGAAGTTAAGCAGTTTACTTTTTGTTTACACAAGGAATTTAAATCTAGGATGTACACATTATTAGTTCTAGGTACTCTAAATTTAAGCAATTTGTTTTTGAAAACAAAAGAGAAATTGCTAGAGAAATCAATAGCATAACCATCATCACAGAGTTGAGAGATACTTATCATATTGTGTTTCAATCTTTGTACATAAAGTACTTTATTGATTGAGATATCTTATGGATCTCCAACTGTTCCAATGTCAATTATCATGCCTTTGGTACTATCACCAAAAGTGACTAGTCCACTATATTTTTGAGTTAGTGTAGTGAAATTTTATGAGCTTCCACTCATATTCATTGATTAGCCACTATCCATATACCATATGGCCTTTTTTTATGTGACCTGCTTCCTGCAAAGGCATTTAAAGAAATTTCTTTGGTACTCGTATTCTGTTGGGTCCAGGAGTGTTAGCCAGCAATGATCTGGGAATCCAGACTTGATTAGATTTTCTAAATTCATAAGAATCAAATAAATTATTTGATACAAAATATTTATTAATTCCACTTATTTTAGATTGTCTTAAGAAACAGTCTTTTGAAATATTTCCCCTTATCCCAAAGTAACTACAATTTAATCTTTTGGTGCTTGGAACAAAATAATTCTTGTACAGCTTTGGTTTTTCACCTTTACTGCCAATTCCAAATCTTTCATTCTTAATGATAGTTTTCCCAAGAATTTTATTCAAAGGGTTTTCTCCTTTGGTAAAAACAAGGGTTGTAGTTTTATAGGTTTCTACTTCATTTTGCAGTGTTTTTACCTTTGATTCATAATCTGTATAGTTAGTGTTAATTTAATTATAATTATCAGTAAACTCCTTAAGTTATTTCGGTATTGTATATTTTTCATCTAAAATAGCCTTGTGAATGTTCTTTAAAGACTTATGCTTCTTAAAAAGAGAATCATGTTTTTATTCAAGCATGTTGTAGTAGGCTACAAGTATTTCATTAGAATAGCTTGTTTCAGAACTAGAGTCGGCATTAGAATCAGAAGAGTAGTATGATTGTACCTCATCTGTTTCTGCCATAAATCACATGTTGTATTTCAGATTTACTTCTTCTTTCTCTGAGTCTAATTCTAAAGAGTTTTTGGAGTCTTCAGACACACTCCATGTAGCTTTCATTGATTTCTTATCTTTTGGCTCATAATCATTCCTTTTGAAGAACTTCTTCTTGTTGTATTCGTTTAACTGAGGATAGTTAGGTCTAATGTGCCCCATTTTCTTACACTCATAACATCTAACTTCCTTTTCATCCTTTTTTAATGTTTTTCTGAAGCCTTTCTTCTTTCTATAGAATTTACTAAACTTTCTAGCTAGTTGAACCTGTTCTACATCAGAAGTTGATTAATCAGAACTTTCTGATTTCACCTTTACTTCCTTTTTCTTTATCTTTCTGCTTTTACTTTGTGATGACACTTTTAAGGTAGTGTTATATTTCTTGATAAAAACCTTATTCTCATTTGCTTCATCTTGCATCTTGGCTTCATACATCATAAGTGTTCTAATCAGGTCTCTCATGTTTAAGTCTTTGATAGGTGTTGACTATCTGATTGTAGTAGAGATTCCATTTCATTTAGTAGGCAGTACTCTTAGTAATTTTAAAGCTTGATCTTTTTGTCTGATTAGTTCTCCCAAAGCAGTTATATTTTTGACAATTTCTATCAATCTTCCATTCATTTGAGTAATTACTTCACCTTCAAACATTCTAAATATATCAAATTTAAGCTTAGAAGTACCATATCTCATTTTCCTGACATTGTTAGTTCCTTCATAAAAAAGTAATAGTTTTCCACATCTCATATGCTATCAGGAATTGAGATACTCTGTTGGATTCATCAGGTCCTAGATCACATATAATTTAATTCATTACCTTCAATTTCATATCATATTCTGCTGCAATAGCTGCACTCCATGTTTCAAGTTTCTCTGGTATTTCATATGGAGTTAGAATCTTAGAATATACTCTGTATCCAAGGTTTTTCAGATAAATTATCATTCTTGACTTCCAGCATCTATAATTTTCTCTATTGAAGTATGGTGCTTTGACCATAGACAATTCCTCTCTGGTATCATTCATCTTTATCTATGTATAATCCTTAATCACTTTCATCTTGTTAAGGCTTTTTCAGAAAGCACCCACTATGATACCAATTATTGGATCGAGTTGTACCAAATATATACAAGAGGGGTGAATTGTGTCTTCCACAATTTTTTTCATAATCATGATCTATCTTTTTATATTTAAATCAAATATTTATCAACGGAAAATAAATAGAAAATGACACATGATGTATAGTGGTTTGGGGAACAGAAGGCCCCTAGTCCACTCCACCAACGCTCTACTCCACGAGCTTGGTAATTTTCACTATCTGGTCCTCCTCTTAATAGACAATTTCACAAATGAGTACAGGTAGTTGACACCTTTACAATCTAAGGAAAAATAGATCCTTCTGGTTCAATCATAGAACCAACACAGCATAGTACGAGAAGCTGGTCACTCAAGATAAAAAGAAGTATTTCTTCTTTAAAAATATTTTCCCAATATTCTTTACAATTGCAACAGAATGTAATTGACAGTAGATAGATGGTCATCTTCAGAAATAATTACCTTCAAGTAAGGGTTGTTCTGAGTCTATCCAGTTGCAGTAGATATAGAAAAATAATTCACAACTTCAGCAGATGTAGATTCACAATAGATCTTTGATGTCGAATGAGTGAATCTTCTGTCATGTTTCTTCTTCTTCAATAAACAGAGATTTGTCACTCTTCGTAACAGTAGATCTATAAGTCTTGATTATCTCAATTGTATATCTATATACAAAATGATACAGGTGTATAAATTCGAGCATTATCCTTTCAAATTTAGATCCAAAAAAGTCACCTTTAGAATCGTGATATTCAAAAATTCTAAATAACAGAGCAGTCATAACTCCCTTGAAAATTCTGCATGAAAAGATCATTTTAAATTGAACCTTTGAATCATAGATAAATGGATTTGAATCATTCAAAGATGTACTTTAAAATCAGCTTTTAATCCGACTTGAAATTAGCCTAATAATTCTCTTGAATACCATTGGATAATAATATCGTCATTATTTCTCCGAGGCCAAAATGTAAGGTTGAATTGTATAGCATGCATCCTCAGAACGTAACGTTGATGATGCATCCTTCAAATATAAGGTTGAATAAAAACATATGATAAATGATTCATACTTTTATAAGCTTCAAAACATAAGGTACATGATCCATACTTTTTGATGAAACGTAAGGTTGTTCACAAAAGTAAGGTTGATGAACCATACTTTTGAAAAACAAACGTAACGTTTAAAACTTACATACGGTTCTTCTTCCATAATTTTCCAATATCCCAAATGTAGGGTTCCTTCCTAATGTAGGGTTCTTCTTATATACTATTCTAATAACGTATGGTTTTTAACCATACTTTTCTGATATCCCATAAAGTATAAATCGTATTCCATCCTTATGCTACACTTCTCCACGTAGGGTATGAACAGTATTTCCAGAACATGCTTAAGAAATTACCGAATATGTAGAGCATGAATAGTGTTTCCAGAACATGCTAATGTGAATAATTTAGCAATAAATTCTCATTGTTCAAGAACTTAAATATTTCTTCCAGTGATAAAAATATAATGGATAATAAATTCCTTAAATATACTTAAAATAAAATCATTAGAAGACAATTAAGGGTATTTGTGAGCATCAAAATCATCATAAAGAAATAGAATATTGTTCTCAAAAATCTCCCCCTTTTTAATAAAAATATTATGTATTATTGAAAACAATACTTTCTCAATAAGAAATACTACAATAATTGAGAGTGGGTTCTTTTCTATTTTTAATTTTCTAATTAAAATACAAATTATCTCCTCAATTATTCTAGATATTATTTCATATTGAATATCCTAGAATAATTCCTCAAATAAATGCTCACTCAAACAACTGAAAGGATGGGATATTCTTCTCTTACTTTATAGAGATTACATTGTTCAAATATCATGACACATAATTTTCTATATAAATCAAGATCTTGATATTATTCATTCAAAACATGGATTAAAAACATTTTCCTAATACATTTCATGACCCCTACCCCCAAAGGTACCCATCCTCGGCTGCTAATGAGAGAAGGTAGATAAAAACTACATGAATCTTGCCTCCAATAGGCCACAGGTTGGTGACAATCACTGAGGGTATATCATATATACAAAATGTATGGCATTAACATCTAAGATAAAATGTATAATAGAGATACAGACAAGTACACCAATCAACTCTTACTCAAATAATGATAAAAGAGAACCTAAGTATATGCATGTAATGTCATACAATACTAGAAAAACTAGAAAGGGAACTAAAAGTACCAAAATATAAACACATCAGTGACTATGAATCCCAAACATCTCTTGAAAACCCGTGATATATTAATATCAAGACAAGTCTCCAATCATATTATACTGACTTGAAAAATAGTTTTTATATATATGGTGAGAATAACAGGTATACTCAGTAGGATCCTCCCTAGATCCTCTAATGAAAAAGATAATAAAATAATAATAAATCTGAGTGCACAACAAGAGAAACTAAATCATATTCTAAATAGGTATACTAATATACCAACCTCACCATGGATATCTCTCACCAAGTATCATATGATAACCCATATTTTAATACACCTTAATTCGTGATTTTATACATAATGATTCACATGATACAATCCCAAAATATTTTTAATCCTAGTTTCTTTATATAATTAGGTACATAGAGCATCAACTTGATACATGGACAAAACTAAATTATTGAAAATTTTCTTAACATGCTCCTAAAATTCTATTTCTCTTTTAAAATGGCAAAGAATAACCTTGGGAAATACATAAGAAAGGGGTAAGTTATAAAGTCCAACAGGGTAATAAACAAATCATAACACAAGGTAAAGCATTAAATTCTAGATAAGCGTAATATCAAGGTAACATAAGAGGGGTGATAATTATAATCTTGAATAATAAGTCATAATATAACAAGACAGTATAAAGGCAACTAGAGAATGTAGTGACAACATTAAACATGACATCATAAACATAGGTCAGGATAACCACCAATACATCATAACATGGAGTAAAAATTAACATTATGGATTATGTTTACTCCCTAACCCCATACATGATGTCTCATGAGACTAAAACAATACCTAATGCATTGGATCCCTTTTTGGGCACACCTATCAATTTCATATCATGTACATGAATAAGAGTGCCACATGAATCCTACAACATAAAGATTCATTTCATAAATTTTAATCCCAAAATCCTAGAGTGTAGGATATATACATGTAATTACCCCAACAAATTAAGGATATTCAAATCTATGTTAATTCTCTTAAGTGTAAATAAGGATGGGTATTCACAATAAAAATGTTTGGCATAGAAAATTTACAGGATAATTCCAATAGCATAACAGGGGTAACTAATGGTTCATGGAAGGGATCAATGAGAGTTAAAGGGGTATATCATCACTTTTAAATCAAAGGTGAAGTAATATGGGTGTGTGAAATAATATCCCAAGATGAATAATTTGTAAAAAAAGGCAATGATATAAAGGAGGTGCCTGAATAAAGAGGAGTGGGGAAGGATCCCTTACCTTGAGAGGGTATTTCCAAAAGCATGGGAAGATATTTTTAAGAGATTTGGGAACATTGTGAGGGATATATATAGGTAAGGGAATATTAATGCCAGGATCCAACTGTTTTTAGTGAATATAAATGGGAGGTTGGGTGGGTTTTGTATAAAAAAGACCAGGGAATTCTTTATTAATTTCCAAACATTGGTTTTTGACTCTACATGATAAAGTAATAAAAAACAAAAACCATCACATGGTTTTTTACCATGGTTTGTAACAAATGTTTTTTATTATTTTACATTTTTAAGAACCAATATCATTAAAATAATACCCTTGGTGATGTGGAAGTGGGTCAGGTTTAAAATAATTTATTTTTAAACTTTAAAATATAATTTAGGTTTTGGAGGATTCAGAAAGGTTTTATAAAATAAATAAATAACCTCAAAAATACCTTATTTTAAAGTTTAAATATATATTTGGTTCTATATATCTTTTATGGAATATATTACATCACTTTTGGGTCATTATGATGTCATAATACATACTGTATATTTTTACTATATTTAATTTTGATCTAAAAAAATGGCTACCTCCAAAAATTATGAAAAAAATACCAATATCTAGTTTAGATGTGATGATTTCAAAAAAAAATATTTTACTAAAATAATTATGTAAGTATAATATTTAACACTTTTAAATAAAAAATCTAAACTTATTGAAAAATACTATTTTTTACAATAACATTTTTCTAACCTTTATAAAAATTATTTTTGACATCACAAAATTATATTATCATTTATATTTGATAAAAAATATTTTATAATAATATTTTATTAAAATATCATTTATTTCACAAATTCTTGATTTCATTAAAATAGAGTGTCTTGGTTGAAACTATACATTTCCCAAAAATACAATTTGTGTTTTATAATATCAAAATCTAATTTCTAACAAGCTCATTATATAATAATTTAAAAGTAATATTCATAAGGGATAAATATAATCAGTGTTTTTTTTAAAATAAAATATTAAAATTCATATTATTTGATGCTAGATACATAGCCTATTATTACACCAAATAATTACTTAAGGGTAAGGTGTGAGATGGTGAGATTTTATTAAGGTGGTTCGGCATACATGGTTCAGTTCATGATCTCAATGAGCTTGAAATTCTCCCATAAATGGTTTTTTTATCATCAACTATTGAATATTTTCTTGGGTTCGATCGAGGTAAAATCTCAGGGATGATATCTCCCTTGGACGCTCTGAAAAATTGGCTTCAGAGGGTCATGGTCATGGCCATATATTCTTTCATATGTATCAGCTAGAATTTATCATAACCCTTAATATAAAAATATTAATGGTCACTTTAAAATGGATATATTATTAATGGTTATGATTCATAATGGTATTATAATTTTTAAAACCATATAACTATTTAGAAATTACCGAAGTAGTGCAACTTTTTTCTATTACTTCATTACTAAATAATGAATTTATTTATTCAAAAAGAGGGAATTTAATTTATAAATGTTCAGTTCATTACATTATTACCCCTTTGGAAATTTCACCCTCTAAATTTTCATTTCACACACTAAAAAAGATGAGGGTACATCTTTTTCGTCACCTATTCTAGTTTCCATGTCACTTCCTCAAACTTGTGGTTCTTCCACAACACATTGACCATGTGAGTTTTATTATTTTGTAAAACATTTTCTATAAAATATAAGATCTTCACCAGATGATCCTTGTATGAAAGATCATTTTACAATGGGGGCACCTATTTATTTATTACATGTAAGATTTTTAGTGTGTAATACCACAATATGGATGCATGGAACACATAATATACTTGAGATAGGTTATGTGGGATTTATAATCGATAGCCACCACTCTAATACGATCAAGGATCTCAAAGGTTCTGAATTATCTGGACCAATCTTTCTATTATTCCCAAACCTTTTGAGTTTTTTTATGGTGAAATATGAAGGAACACTTTATATTTTAACTCAAACTCTAGATCACGTCAATTATTTTATAAATATCCTTTCTGTTTAATTTATGTGGATTTAAATTGAAATTGAATAGTTTAAACCTTCTCTATCATTTCTTGGATAAGATCAGGTCACATCAGCTTCCACTCTCCAGCTTCATCCCATCATGTCGATGTCCAACACCTTCTCCCATATAGATCCTTATACTCTTTCATTTAAATACTATAATGAAAACTATTATAATTTGAAAAAACAACTAAGAGTAGGTATTGGTCCCAACATACTTATAACTCCATTGAATATGTTCTTAAAATATTCTCCAAAGTTTGAATGGACCTTTAAGAATAACCATCCATTTGAGGGTGCACTACCACAAAACAGGGCAAGGGAAGTGTGGCCCTTTATCAGCACTAAACAGAAAGCGCTGATAATGGGGTATTCCTTTATTAGTTCTATATAAAAGCACTCATAAATGTTACATTTATCAGTGCTTTTTTTAGCACTGATAAAAGGTAACATTTATCAGCGCGTTTTTTAGCGCTGATAAAGGTAGCTCTTTATCAATGCTAAAAAAGCGCTGATAAATGAATGTTTTATCAGCGCTTTTATTTTAGCGCTGATAAAACATGCCTTTATCAGTGCTTTTAACGAGCGGTGATAAAGGTTCTGTTGGTTTTTATATAATAACCCTAACAGGCCATCCTCACTTGCATGCGGTCAAGCTCTCGCGGAAGCTGAACCAAGCCCCTCGCCGCGCGACCTCGTCCTCCTCGTCCTCCTCCTTCTTCCTCCTTCCTCCTCCTTCCTCCTCCTTCCTCCTCCTTCCTCCTCCCCATCCTTCTCGTCCTCCTCCTTCTCCGGCGTCGCCGCCGCCTCCGCCCCTGCTCCCGCTACCGCGACCGCCTCTACCTCTGCCGCCTCCACCCTCGTTGCCGCGACCGCCGCTGCCTCTGCCGCCGCCGCCGCCTCTGCCTCTACCGCCGCCGCCGCCTCCACCCTCACTGCCACGACCACCACCGCCTCTTCCTCCTCCTCCTCGTGCTCTCAAGTTGAGAGGGGAGTTCCATGGATGGTATTCCCTTGGTATATTATTTATATATTGTGTGTGAGAGGACCAAATAGTGAATATAGATGTGAGATAGGAATGATACCATATCTTGAGCCTAATTCTAGTAAGTATTTCCATAATAGATAGTGTGTTCTTAATGTGATTATGATTATGTCTAGGGATGTGATTCATAATTAGTGATGAGTGTCGAAATAAGATAAGTTATTGATATTTAGCAACACAAGTGGGTTGTTTGTGAATGATTTGGAATTGGATACCCTATAGGTTCCATAGGGATATATTGACTCTAAGATGAATTATATGGTAATTGGTTAGTTATGATGGTTCACATGTGTGAGAGGTCAACCAAGGTTATGTGTGATGACTTCTGTTGATAACCAACCCTTGTTTTCATTTTTTTTTATTTTGAGTTACCATGGGCGGTAAGTTCTACCCCTTCGAGTTGAATATTTATGTATGAGATATAAAGGAAATAGTTTTTAATCTTATAGTTATATGGATTCCCAAATATTGTCCCAATGGAAATGATGATGGATCCATATTAATTTTCATCAAATAGCATAATCTCATAGTTATATGATTAGACAAAGATGAACCCATAATACAAAACATATCACCAAGTATGTCTGTCACATATACGAATAAATAAATTATAAAAAAAACCATGCTACAAAGTATAAAGGTACCATTAAATACTTACATTGGTAAACTTGTTTTAGAAATTGTTTATCTTTATCCGTACCTTTTACTTGCACCCATGAATTTGAAGGTGAGTATGTGTACACGATAGTTGACCTTCTTAGAGAAGAGTTTCTGGAAGAGTATAAGAGACATGAGTCAATGAATATCATTAGAGTGTAGGAGAAAATGTGGTTTCTACAAACAATGTGGAAATCGGCTTGTGCAACGCGGCCTAAGTTACAACTTGCAGGTATTGTAACTTAGGACACGTTGCACAAGCCGATTTCCACAATGAATAGCAAGATCTTCATTGCTTCATGTCTCTTATACTCTTCCAGAAACTCTTCTCTAAGAAGGTCAACTATCGTGTATGCATACTCACCTTCAAATTCATGGGTGAAATTACAAGGAACGAATGAAGATAAACAATTTCTAAAACAAGTTGACCAATGTAAGTATTTAATGGTACCTTTATGCTTTGTAGCATGTTTTTTTCTAATTTATTTATTTGTATATGTGACAGAAATACTAGGAGATATTTTTGTATTATGGGTTTATCAGGAGTCTGTATGATTTCCTGTTTCCACGTTTCATTTTAAATAGAATGTTATAATTATATATTTATTGTACCCTAATGGCTCAAATAGTCAGGCATATTGTAAATGTTTCTAGAATACTGTAGGATTATTTTTCCCCAATGGTAGTACATTTTTATGATGTTTTCACTGATGAGGTATAAAATTTACTTCTTAATAAAGAGATAAACTTTATAATCTAGTTAGTTTTGGGAGAAAATTCAGTTTCTATCACAATTTCTAAAATAACACCAAAAGATCATCAGTTGTTTGAATTACAATTTTATGATATAGAATATAATGGTTTCATATGGCATAGTACTTTACCATGGGGTTTTATAGTTCTCTAAAATAGATAGTTGATTGGTATTTATTATTTTTTTGGAATATTGGAGATTGAACCTGATGAGAGTCATGAATATGTATCCTCATCCATGCATTGATAGTCACATTGATCATCTATGAGGTTCTATGATCTTCTCCAAGATAGATTTGACATTAGGATACCATTAGATGAGTTGGACATCGATGGACTTACCATGGACTGCTTTTAGGAGTATTTACGGCCTGTATGATTTTTTAGCGATGATTTTTGGTTTAACTAATGCATTTGTTGTATTAAGGGACTTGATGAATAGTATATTTCATCCTTTTCTGGATCAGTTTTTAGTAGTTTTTTTCAATTAAATATTACTGTACTCCCAACCCATAGTTGATCCTGACCAACATCTTATCATCACCATGAGTACATTGAGATAGCATCATATTTATTACTATTTTCTCATATTACTCATTGGTTTCCTCTTATTTGCATGTCATGTATTTTCTAAGGCATCATTCTGTCTTTGAAGACAAACTTGGAATAAATTAGATATATGTCAGATTAAATCAGGTATCTTATACATACACGATGTTCACCCTACTGGACACACCATGTATATGGATTTCACATGTGTTTAAAGGCATTTGTACCATGATTTGTTTTTATAAAACCCAAACAATGCTACGTGATTAATTAAAACATAATATTAGGCAAGTTCTAGAGATCTAACCCGTAAAGACGATGAATATGAACAAAGAATGGATGAATGGAAATTGGTTGACAAAAGAGTATGAAGATGGCGTGAAAGAGTTTATCATGTTTCTAGAAGATCATGCATGTGACCCTTCTCAAATCCTTTGTCTATGTTTACGCTATTCTTATTCAAGACAAATTAGTCCAGAGGAGTTGGAAGAACACCTGATCTGTCACGGAATAGATCGAATTTATACATGTTGGAATAAACACGGGGAAAAAACCAATATAGGTAGTGACTCAGAGAACATGACATTTTATAGATCATCTGATATGATTAGAAGCATGAACAGTGAAGACGATCGTATGGAGGGTGTGATTATAGATGTGAATGATGATGAAGATCGTATTGAGGAAATGACAAGGACAATTGAAGATGAACTTCGTGATTGCCCAAAATTGTTTGGAAAGTTAAAGAGTTGTGCAAAAACGTCATTGTATATTGGTTGCACTAAATATACAGCATTGTCAGCCGTATTGAAGCTGTATAATTTGAAAGTAGGCAAAGGGTGGAGTGACGCCAGTTTTACGGAACTACTTGCTCTCCTGAATGACATGCTCCCAGAAGATAATGAACTCCCAAGCCAAACATATGATTCCAAACGAATTCTACGATCGATGGGTATGATCTCTGAAAGAATTCATGCTTTCCCGAATGACTGTATATTGTTTCGCAAGGACCACAAATCACTTAAAGAATTCCCAAAGTGTGGCGCTTCCCGATACAAGAAAGATGATTCTAGTCCTACGAAAGTTGTATGGTACTTTCCAATCATTCCTAGGTTTAGACGCCTATATAGAAGTGAGGAGACTGCAGGATAATTGGCATGGCATGCAGATACAAGAATTAAATATGGGAAACTATGTCACCCTGCAGACTCTCCTCAGTGGAAGAGAATTGATCACGAGTATCCTGAATTTGGGAACGAGCCGAGAAACCTTCGTCTGGCGTTATCTACAGATGGGATGAATCCTTTTGGTTTTCAAAGAAGCAGTCATAGTACATGGCCGGTTATGTTGGTAAATTATAATTTACCACCGTGGTTATGCATGAAACGAAAATACATCATGTTATATATGCTTATATCAGGACCAAAACAACCAGGTAATGATATTGATGTTTATTTGGCCCCATTGATCAAGGATTTGAAAATATTGTGGGATTCAGGTGTTACGATGTATGATGCTTACAAAAATGAACAGTTCACTTTGAAATCCATGTTGTACGGGATGATAAATGACTTTCCTTCTTATGGAAATTTGTCAGGATATAGCATTAAAGGAACTCAAGGGTGTCCCATTTGCGAAAAAAAGGTACACAGTCAATTAGGTTGAAACATTCATCGAAAACTGTGTTTCTAGGACATTGCAGATTTCTACCCCGACGACATAAGTACCGATCTTGGATGACATCATTCGATGGAAGTTCAGAGGAACATACAGCACCGTCTCCACTAACAGGTGATCAATTGTTTGAGAAAGTGAAAGATTTGGACACTACTTTTGGTAAATTGTTTTCGAAATACCTTACGAAAACTGGTTGGAAAAAGAGATCAGTTTTTTTTTAATTACCATACTGGAATTGTCTGTATTTCAGACATTTTCTTGATGTTATTCATGTTGAAAAAAATGTATGTGATAGTTTCATCGGCACGTTTCTAAATGCACCCGGCAAAAAAAGGATGGAATTAAGGCTATATTGGACATGGTTGAGATGGGAATACAAGAAGAGTTGTCACCAGTGAAGGGTGAAAAATGAACATTTCTTCCTCCTACTACTTACACTCTTTCCAGGCAGGAGAGATATCAGTTTTTCAACTTCTTGAATGACATAAAGGTTCCAGAGGGGTATTCATCAAATATCAAGAACATCGTGTCAATGGGAGATTTAAAATTAAAGGGTCTGAAATCACATGACTGCCATGTTTTGATGCAAGATCTAATTCCTATATCTTTACGTTGAATTTTTTCCAAGAATGTGTGCCATACAATAACGAAGCTCTATTTATTCTTCAAAGCTATATGCAAAAAAGTTATAGACCCGGCGAAATTTCCAACTAGGGAAAGAGAAACTGCTTTCATATTATGTGAATTGGAAATGTCCTTCCCACCGACATTTTTTGATATGATGGTTCATTTGATAGTTCATTTAGTGAGAGAGATTCGACTATGTGGTCCTGTACATTATAGATGGATGTACCCCATTGAATGGTATATGAAGATTTTGAAAGGGTACGTCAAAAACCGAAGTCGGCCAGAGGGTTGTATTGCGGAGAAATATATTGTTGAGGAAGCTGTTGAATTTTGTACCGAATACCTGTCTGGTGTGGAAATCGTTGGCCTACCAAAATCTCATCACACTGAGTGGCTTGAGGGTGAAGGAATTTCTGGAAGAGAGGTTGTCACAATCAATATTACAGATCGGGAGCATGGCCACCTTTACGTTTTGTATAACAGTTTCGACGTTGGCTCATATGTTCAAACCCACAAAGAAATTCTTAGGCGTTTGAATCCTTCTATGGATGAAAAATGGATATCAGATGCACATAATCGACAATTTATAGGATGTTTTCAAAACCATATTTTTAAGCAGTTAGATGAAAATCTAGACTCAATTTCAGAATGACTTCGATGGCTGGATGGAGGAGCAAGTGTGTACGTATTATCTTACAATGCTTATGCAGTTAACGGTTATACATTCTGTACTAATGAACATGATGAAGATAGTACCATGCAGAATAGTGGGGTTACACTTGTGGCTAAGGCGATGCATGTTTCTGGTGCTATGGACAAAAATCCCATTTATGCAAATATGTCATACTTTGGCATCATCAAATGAATATGGGAGTTGGATTATACGAAATTCAAAGCGCCGCTTTTTCAATGCAAGTGGGTTGATAACAGGACTGCTGTTAAAATAGATGAATTAGGATTTGTGAAAGTTGATTTCAGTAAACAAGGGGAGAAATATGAACCATTTATAATGGCATCACAGGCAGTACAAGTATTTAATGTTCCAGACCCCGCAAACCGAAATTATTCAATTGTTCTGTTATCGACCAAAACAACTGAAGGGTCAGATGAAAGTTCAACAAAGGTTGAACCTTTTATAGGGACTTCACAATCATTTCACAGTGGTCCAAATGTAGACAGAGTTTTTTATTTCAGAGGAGAACACAATGAAGGAATTTACATAGTCGATAGAGGAGTCAAATCACTTCAACCTTTAAAGAAAAAAATAGAGTACAATAATCAGGTTATTTATTTATTGTAACATACATTCTGTTATGTTATGTTATTATCTATTCGCTGCTGTTTTTATGTAATCTAAATTAAATATTAAACCACTTCTGCAGATAATGACTTCTACACCTACTGATGTGCCCAATCCCGAGGCACAAAAGGTCTCTCAACCAGCAGCTGGTAGTCCCACTGCAGATAAACAACAGGTTTCTCAACCAAATGTTGGTGGTCCCAGTGCAAAGCAACAACAGGTTTCTCAACCTGTTGTTGTTGGTCCCAGTGATGAGGTACAACAGGTTTCTCAACCTGTTGCTTTTGGTCCCATTGTTGATGCTAGCACTCCGGGGGAAGATATTTATGCTACTTCTGAGGAAATGGTAGGAAATGAAACCCTGAAAGCACAAAAAAACAAGAGCGTTGTAGTTTGACAGTGTTGGCCAAAATCCTTAAGGAAAAAGAAAAAGGCATCAAATTTGAGGTGGGATGGAATAAGCAAGGCTAGCATGTTAACCCCAACAAAGCCATCTTTAGTAGCTACATTAGAATCGTCACTCGGAAACGTGTGTCGATTGATGTACAGTCGTGGCACCATGTTGTCACCGGGATGAAGACACTAATGTGGGAAGAGATTACGGTAACATTATGATATCATTTTTTTAATTTATTAAAATAAAATAAAATGACAAAACATTGACTTACTCTTCATCATCCATTGCAGAGTGCATTTATAGTAGATTACCCTCACAAGGAATATGTATTAAGAGTTTCAAGAAGGATTCATAGAGGTTTCCGCACAATTTTAACGAAATATCATCTTAAAGATGCAGAAGGGAAAATCAAGCCGCACCCACCTCCTCTTTACGCACACTTAATATCTCAGGGAGCATGGTATGTGTTTAGAAACTGTCGTGGGGAGCATAATTTTCAGGTACATTGTGTGGGGTAATACGTTGTTTGATGTTTTCTTGTATTCATCACTCTGATTGACAGTTTTTTATTTATGAAACCGCAACTGAGTGCTGAAAATAAAAAACGCGCAACAGAACCAGCGTACCCTTAACGTAAAGCAAGGATGGGATACTCTGAACTTGAGAAAAAATTGGTACGTCTTTTAAATCTACCCTACTACTAGTATGTGACATAAAACAACACCATAACCATGTTTCTCTATTTATATGAAGATTGATGAATCGAAATTGAAATCCATATCCATCCTACGCCATGTGTTATGGAAGGAGGATCATGTAAATAAAGAGGGGACATTGATAGATGAAAACACACAAAAAGTGTGGGAAACAAGTGTAAGTATGACATAATATAAATTTGAGTTGCTTTAAATCTCTATTACATTACCATAACTACTTATTTTTCTATATTTTCTATCTAAAATAGTCACAAGAATTAACAACAACCGCACCAGATGCAGACATACCTTCAGCAGCCTTGAAGCATCCAGAAAAGTATGGTCGTGTTAGAGGTGCGGGTTTTGGGTTGACACCCCGAACATATTTTCAAAAACAAAAACAAGCGGAGGATCAAAATGAAAAAATGGAAAAGTTGTAAGAACAATTATCTATTTTTTTAAGAAGAATTACAATACCAGAGAGAGATTATAGAAAAATTGATGGGCGAGAGGCAAAGAGAAGAAACAACTCAACAAAAACCCGTGCGTGATGATCTCGCCCCACCCCCCACCAGCTTTGAGCCAAGCCATTCCCCTAAAAACCTGACTTAGATGAGGTAATAAATGTTTTAATAATTGTTTCTGTGAAATGTGATTTACATTGACATTGATACCGTTCCTGTACTAATATTCCATAGGGTGAAAATGACTGTGATTTAGATTTATCAACTCCCACCTATCGCCTTGTAGCGAGGGCTACGGTGTTCAATACGCAAAACAACATGCTACACAACAGACAGCTTCCAAAAGATCATCTTAGAGTGTCAATTAACATAGCTAATGAGTCGAGTGCCAAGCTACCTGTTCCAAATGACGATGACGACATTCATACGGTTTAACAAGCTGTTAGAACATTCATCGCATGGCCGAAAGTTCTTGTAAATAAACACGTCGACAAAAAGGTATTCATTTCTTATTTATTTTTCAAGATGGACCTTTAACATTTAATGAAAAAAGGTCTGAACCGATGACTGTTATTACAGAATGACAAATACTGTGGGTTGAAACGAAATATCAGCTCAAAACTACCTCAAGGATCAACCAACCGATTGAAACGGTCTACTGAGATCACCTTCACCCCACCCATTCTATATCCACAGTTAATATCATTACAGGATCATGTGGATACAAAGTTGAAAGACAGCAGTACTCACATAGTTGATTTTGAAAAATATATGTATGGAGAGAAGATATCAGATTTCATTAGTGCTAAAAATTTAAATGAAGTCCTCAAGTATGAATGGCTAGGCGCCTCAGTTCTAAATGTATACATGAGGTAATTTTTCATGATTTGATTTTACAAAAGCTAATATACTCTGAAAATTTTGACTAAATACATTTTATATTTGTCGCAGACGTATATATGAAAAATAATTGAAGGGATTTCCCCATGAAAAAAAATTTGGACTCGTTAGTCCTCACACCACATCTTCAAAGACAAAATAGATTCTGTTAAAGAGGCTGCAATAATGTCATCCCAGCTCAAATCGTTTGAAAACAAAATTACGGATGACAGACTCTTTTTAATACCAACGATGAAGGGGTAAAACTCTACAATTTAATCATATCAACTATATTTTCATTTCTTTCTTTACTTATTCCTTTTTGTATTTTTAGGGAGCATTGGATGCTAATTGCAGTCAATTTGGATACTCCAAAGATTTATTTTCTAGATTCAACGCATGGATATCCAACAAACCGACCACGCATGATGGCATTCGTTAATTTTTAATACACTAGATCCAACATTTTAAAACAAAACATCTAGTTATATAATTTATGTTATCTTTTAATGAAGATTATGTTATGATAGGGTGGTGCATCAAGATCATCTAATGCATGGAATGAATCCAAGGCATAAGGATGAGCACGCCTACAAGATCTACAACTGGAAAAGTATCTGGGTATATATAATAACATTTCACTATCCAAAAAAATATCAAAACAAATTACTTATTGTTGTAGATGTTTTTGTAGTGTCCAAAACAAACAAACGGAAAGGACTGCGGTTATTATGTTTGTAAATTTATGAAAGAGATCATATTTCATCAACAAACTAGAATCCCTGATGAGGTATTTTCAAAAATAGTTACGAGTTCATTTAAAATATTTATTAATCTTATGTGTATTTATATTTTTTCAGTACTATTATGACTGTCGCAAAAACTCATATTCAGAAGATGATATACATGTGTTTAGAAATGAATGGACAACATACCTGATGGAAGATTGTACAAAAATAGGATGAAGGTGAATTACTACCACTTATGTTATCTATATATGATCATTTATTATCTTCCAACCTTCTTGGGTGAATTGAGAATGCTCCGATGTATTGAAATCTTAATTTATTACTCAATGTTTTCTATCCCCGGATTCATATTATTGATCTTTGAACAAATCAATATTTAATTAAGGCATGATGGTGTGTAGTGCGTATGGGGTGAACGACGAAACCACTGAGGATCAACAAAATCCATTTTCTGTATCTCGTTTGTTTGAACTTGTATTTGAGCACATGTGTTGTTGTTTGACTTGCACAATTATTTCTAGGTAGATGCATGAGATAATCAGTATCGTTGAGGGATTTTTTGGAACAAAAATATGTGTCCCAAGATAATTCAAGTAAGGGAAAGGCTAGTTGAGATGAAATCCAAGCTCAAACGACCAGTACATCATCAAAAGAATCAACCCTGTGATGCACCATCATGTAGAATCTGGTCCTCGTGATGTTTTGAGGTGTTTATGGAAGGTATGGGGAGTCTGATAAGCCCCATGGCCACCATAAATAATGTTTACAGACAGCTCCACATGTTTTTTGTGCCTCATGCCTCTTTACAAGGATCACGTCATTCACATGGTCCATCTTATCATGTATGTCCCATTCATACCATTGCTACTCTTGGAAGAACCTGAGAATCTGACAAAGCATAAGCCCGACAAGACCCATACTCGTCCAACCAAGAGTATTCCTAATGTGAAGGGAAGCTAACCATGGGTAATACCCACAACATACCTCTTTTAAATATATGGGTTTTGATCCTTGTATTCTAAATAGGGTACGTAGGAAGCCTCCGTGAGGTTAAATCCCAACCAATGGTAAACCATGGTGACCCCCTCACTGGGGTACACCTTTGCTTATTTTCCCTCCTGTATTTCCCTTAGTGGCGTCCGAATAATTCTTCAAAATGAGAAACCTTACCCTTATGGGATGCACCACACTTGGGTCAGACCTCATTGGGTGTTTTGATCCATCTATCAGGTAAACATTCTAGGTGCTCCCTCCTAGAGATGTTCCTACTTGATCCACCCTTATAATTGTTTTGATCCACCCAGGTCTTACATCTCTGTAAGACATTAAATCATGACCCTCTATCCTTGTGGGATGTTAAACTCATGGAATACCACAAGTTAAACATGGGTTTCCATTAATATATTCAATATTAATGTTTAATCAGTCCTTATTAAGGTATTTTGGAGGTGTGGTTTTTTGTTTTCCAACATATTTTGGAAGATTCCATGCTTTATGTAGGTGATTCCATGCTTTTACATTATATGATGATTTTATTATCTTGTATTTGCTTGCTAAGTGTACTATATGAAATGTTTGTGTGGTTAAAAATGTGTTATCAAAGGAATTTGGGGTGTGTATAGACTTTAAATTAATTTTTAAAATGAATTCAGTTGTATTTCTTGTGAATTTTCATGCTTAAGTCCTTTAAATGTGTTTGAAGAAATGAGAAAGTTGTGTGATGGGTGTTTTCAAATGTATTTAATGTGTTTGTGAATTTTAAAGAGGGTTTTCTTATGAGATGTAGAGATTCTATATATGTGTATTTACATTTAATGAAAGTACATGAGAATTTCTTGATATATATGATGTGTATAATGTAAATTGAGTACAATTTCCATACAAGGTACTTTCTTTATGATGTGCAGGGGACGGGGTGAGAGGGTGGGGTGGTTTTCTGGGGGAGGGGGAAGGGGGAAAAGTGGTAGGGGAAAGGGGTAGGGGGTGTGCTAGGTTATTTTGAAATATGTAGGGGGTGGGCAGGGGGAAGTGTAGTGGGCAGGGGTGTGCTGGGGAAGGGGGAAGGGGGTGTTCAAGGGGCAGGGAGTGTGCAGGGGTAGGGGGTGTGCTTGGGGGTGGGCAGTGTGTAGGGGGTGTGCTGGGGAAGGGGGCAGGGGTGCCTCTTTTTTGTGGAATGGGGGGCCATATAGCCATGTTCTACTAAAAATTGGTCCATTTGATTATTATAGATGATTATCCCTAACCATGAACCAATTTTGTTAATTGGTTATATTATGTTTTGTGCCTCACTAGTATAATTCCATTTAGCAACCCCATTCTTTATTTCATTATTGTATTACCAACATAATATTTGTTTTATTATGTAGGTGAAATATTTTTCCTCAGTTCGAATGATTTGTTCAGAAACCTCCACCATGGACGACAATTTTTTAGAGCGGATGGATGTAAAAAGGATGGAACATCATTTTTTTTAACTATTTGTTGGATAAATGTAATTGTAACCAAATTAAACATTGTTTGAAATGTATATAGAAGTGTGTTGTTTTGTATTCATGATTTCAAGTAAATGTATGTATCATTTTTTGTTCTTCTGTGCTTTGTGTGTGGGTGTTGTGTGTGTTGTGGGTAGGTTTTGTTTGGACTATGTGCAGGTGTTGTAATGTGTGCAGGTGCTAGGCAGGTTCTGTGCAGGTTCTGGTTTTGGATAAGATCTTTGGCCTTTATCAGCGCTAGTTAAGCGCTGATAAATGGATAATATATCAATTCTATTTTGAGTGCTGATAAAGGTATTTTTTATTAGCGCTCACAATAGCGCTGATATATTATACATTTATCAGCGCTAAAAATAGCACTGATAAATACTACCTTTATCAGTGCTTGCTTAGCACTGATAAAGGGTCACTTTTATCATCGCTTTTTTTAGCGCTGATAAAAGTCCCCCTTTATTAGTGCTATTTTTAGCACTGATAAAGGGGACCCCCTTTATCTTCGTCGAGATTAACAGCGCTGTTAAAGGACTTTTTTAGCACTATTATAATCCATATTTGTAGTAGTGGTGGTAAGTATTGTTTAAGATTAGTTATATATCCAATGCTTGAAGAAGGCTTCTCCAAAACCTTGAGGTAAACCTTGGATCTCGATTGGATAGAATAAAGAGTGGAACTTCATGAATTCTTACCACTTCCCTAATGTATATTTTGGTGATTTGGTCAAGAGAAAAATATTCCTTGATAATAATTAAATGCACATAATTTTTAAGGTGTTAAACTACTACATAGATGTTGTTATTTCCTTTAGGTGTCCTAGGGAGTCCTACAATTAATTCTATGGTCATGTTTTCACAATTCTATAATGGTATTGGAAATAGTTTCATCATACCCTTAGACTTATTTTGCTCATCCTTGACTAGTTTTCATACAAAGAATTGAGAGAAAAACTCCATAATATCCCTCTTCAGTTATCCTACTAAAATTTTTTCTTCTGATCTCTATATATCTCAATGATTCCTTGATAAATATAGAAGAATGAGATATGTGAACCGTCCAAAAGTTCCCTCTTATACTATTGTTTTGATGCGACATATATCTGGGTTAAAAACCTTGTAACTATATCTTCAATAAATTTGAACTCTGTAATATTCTCTACCTTCTCCTGTAGCACCTCGTGAACTTTTAGGGCTTCCTTGATCCTCTAAAGAATGTATTTTTGAGTAATTATTTGAGAAATTTAGGATAAAAATTCTTTTAATATTAAAAAAATTATCCTTTTTATTACTAAGAAGATTGGATCACTCTAAATACCCTTAGCTTGAATTATATGGACATTGAATTACTTTTGTGTAATACTTAATACATGACACAAAAATATGCCCAAATACTATATAAGTTTAGTGTCTTTGGAAACTGAGAACACATTCTACTAACTTGATGAAATATTTTCAACATCTCCCATGAAAATATTCCCCTTTATATTTCCTATCTAAAACCTTTCTTTATACCCTGGGGAGAAGAAAACATATGAATAGGGTGAGATCAAATAATCGTTAAGGGTAAACAATGAAAATATCAAACAAAACATAAACATAAGAATATAAAAAACATGAACATAACTTTTGAAAATCATAACATGTATACCAAATATCAAAATATTGAGTCATGAAATAAATATTGGTAGTTCATAAGGCATAAATCATAAATGAACAAGAGACATGAGAAAATATAATTGGCATAAAAACTGGAATTATGGAAAACATATAAGCATAAAAAACATTTCCATATTATCTAGTCTCATTTCCAAGACCATCATAGTGGAAAAAGTCCATTACTGAATTGGGTTTACTTGTCCATTCATCCCTGTATTATTGAACCATATTTACTTGTCAATCAAGCCCTATATTACTGAACCATATTTACTTTTAATTATTTTCATGTATATCTCATGAGATATAAATATTTACCCAATTCATTGGAGGGAGATATAGTTCCCACCCATTTCATAGTGAAATGGTTCTTATATTTTCCACAATAACATAAATCATTCATCATAACAAAACCCAAGGAATAAAATGGGTTTCTTAAACATCATTCCATTATAACATAATCCGTGTAAAATAAATGTATTTTATAAATATCATTCCATCATAAACAAAATCAACCCTAAGAATAATATGGATATTATACTTGAAAAATATCCTTAATCTTAGATAGAAAACAATTTTTATAAAACACTTGAAATTTATTAGAAAATAACATTAAAAATTTGTAAGATAAGCTTCATGGAAATAAAGTGTTATGAAATCATAAAAATCCATTCATGTTGTATAAGCTTAAAAAACATTCTTCTCGTACTTTTGTTGGAAAAGTCAAAAAGTACCTCTTATGGAAAATTAAAGAAATATTCCTTCCAAATCATGTAGTAAAAGTAAAAAATGGGTAAAAATGACTTTAAACATCCATAGGATCATAATAAATAATTTATGAAAACATTTTTAGAAGACATGGACATGTATGATAAATATACCCCAGAAAATAATTACGTATAATCAATCTCAAATAACAATGATATTGCGAAATTATCCACTAAAAATTTATAATCAGTTTAATAATATGTCTCATAAATAAGGAAAATTATATTCATATGAAAATATCATAACCTTCATAATAATAATCATAAAAACATCCATGTGAAGTATAAACACCACACAAAAGAAATAGGTGGTGTATAAGGCATATATCCCAAAGATATAAAAGTGAGACAGAATAATCTCTTACCTTAGGTCTGATATCCTTTTTATGTATCTAAACCTATTTTATAATGATTTAAATGATTTAATTGACTTACTAAAGAATCATAGTCATCATATATGATTATATTATCAGCTTTTTGTTAGTAACATTATTACACATCCATCGGGTATTAACTTCTTTATTTTCTTATGCATGTCTTTTTGGATAAGTTACTCTTCTTAGGTTATAGTTATATCAATTAAAGAATTATATTAGTATAATATATATTCTATTTATTCACTCAATTCATCTTTATAATAATTCTTTAATGAATATCATATATAATGAATCGTATCGCATCGTGGAGATGGTAGGTCGTACGTACGCACAAGCGATGATATCTTTCCCATAATTATGAAATGGTATTGAAGTGGATGGTGTATATTTTATTCCAGAATCCATATCATGTTATAATAATAATATATAGATATTATTTGCATTATTATATCCATACAATTAATATGGTGGTGAAAAACATATTACACCACGGCGTGCAGATGGTAAGTCATACGTACGCACGTGTGGTGATTTCATTTTTAGTAGGATTGATAGAAGTGGGGATGTGGTTGTTCAATAACCATAATAACATATTAGTATATATATTTTACTATAGATATTAATTTATAATTTAAATAAAAAAGGAATTTGAATTTAAAAAAATAAATGATCTTGAGAGACTTGGTAAAGGAGATTACCCCTTCTTCGGTGAGATCCCTTTAGATCTTCTATTAAGGCACTAGAGTTTGCCTTTTGAGAATAAAAAAACATCTAGAATGAGAATAAGAAAGTTTATAATGGAAATGGGTAGGGTTTTTTCTATCTTAAAGGCTCAAAGTGAAGTGAAGAGGTGGGGGAGGAGGTTCCCTTTTATAATAGAGTTGAGGGGCACTTTTGGAATCCCCAAAAGTAATGATTTATAATAAATTAAAACCACATTCAAAAACCTTCAAAATGTCATATTTTAGAATATTATATGACATAATATTGTAATCTCATCAACCAATAAATTTTATACAAGTTTTTTTATCAATTTAAATCTTATCATTTTAATTAACCCTTAGTTATTCTATTTTAATTTTAACTAGGGTAATAAATGATTCAACATTAAAATAGTGTAATATTTAATTATTTGACATTAATTAGACCATAAATTGACAATATAGAATATTTTATACCATATAATAATTATTTTATAGTTTTAAAAAATTATTATGATTTTCTAAATAATTTAATAGAAAATTATTTTGACAAAGTATCAATGGTGTCAATTTTGACACTATTCATTTCATGGATTTTTAAAAATATAAAGATAAAATTTTCTCCTCAAAAAAAATATTATATTATATACCTTATGGGTCAAGATAATCTATAAAATTAAATTTGTATATTAATTATCCAAAATTATATTTATTTTAATATTTTAAAAAATATTAATTTGATATTTCTATTAATAAAATAATTACTACATTGGTTTTGTGTCATTATTTAATATACATATTTTTTGCATAAAAATTAAAAATAAAATAATATGATTAAGATAAATTTTATATATTTCATAATAATTATTATATTCGAACATATCTCTTGGAAAATATGGCATTAAAAAATATTATACTTTTTAAAACAAGAATGTGGAAAGTTTAACATCACTTTAAATAAAATAATATAAGTGTCATAATCTCTACTATAAGGATTTAAATGGTCAATAAATCGACCCTTGTATGATTTTGGTCAACATATACACTACAAACAATATTTTTTCAAGTGTTTTGGTTTTTAATATTTATTATCATTTTAATAAAAATTATTTTATTGATTTGTCAAAAATTAAATAATTTATGCATCATCAATATATGAGCCTTTAAATAAATTATTTTTTACTAAAAGTTAAAAATAAATTAATATCATAAATAAAAATATTTTATCTTTAAAATGAGTATTTATAATAAAATTTATATATTGTATAATCTTATATTAAAAATGATATATTTATTAAAACATGAATGTGACATCTTTAAAATTAAAATAAATAAAAAAATATAAATATCATAATTCGGACCATATGGTCGAAATTGTAAAAAATAAATTTTTATCATGAATATATGTTTCTTAAGTTAATTTTTTCATTTATATTCGTTCATAAAAAAAAATGTCCCCATGTGGACACATAATTGATATTAAACACAAAGAAAATGACACTTTGTATCTTTCTTTGATTTAAATATTATTTAGGATACATTTATGTAAAATTGTCCATTAAATAACATCATTTATATACTTAAATGTTAGGGTTCGTATTTAATTCATAGAATAAAATTATACCATTTTTTAGGGTTATTTTATAGTCTTTATAATTTTATTTTTAACCTAGATTACCTAATTTACCCTTTACTGTGGTAACAAAATTTACCATTGTTACTGTTCATTTTGGACAAAAATAAAAGGTTCCTTTTTATAAAAATTGTACCTTCAAAATAAAAAATTAATATCCATTTTTAAAAACTTAAAACCCATAATTTTCATAATTAAATTTAAAATAGAACTGGTAAAATGTCATGAAAATAGTTTTTCAGAAAAATGTCCTTTTAAAACGTAAAATGTTTTTATAATAAGTTATTGTCTAAAATACATTTAAAACCCCATAATTGGATAAAATTTAACTAATTAAAATTTAAAAATAATCCAAAACATAATTTTACTTTGTAATAACTTTAAAAGAAAACAGGTTTTTCAATAAAAAATAGTATTTTCACAATTCATCAAAAAATGAAACTTATCAAAAAGAATACCAAAAAATAAACCAATGTGAATGTATATAGTTATCCTTAAAATATGAAGTTTATTTTGTCAAATATAATATAAAAATGTTTTAAACTAGATTTAAAATGGGTGTGCCATCAAAAGGTGGCAAAACTACTTTTTTTTTGAAAAATACATCATTTATCCGAAAAAATGAATTTGCTCTTATATCATGTCTATAAAACATATAAGATGGATTTTAAAAATTATATTGAATATATTACACATATATTACATTAATAAAATCCATAAAGAGTGATTTTATTATTTTATAAACTCGATTATTTTCCTTTAAAAGGTTTTTTAGAATAAATTTTATATTATTCATACCCACCATTATAATGACTAGGCTAAAAGGTAACATAATAATATTTAGTTGTTCACTTAAACTTGGCCTTGTGTGAAATTAATTATATCAAAATAACTTGAATTTTTGTGTAACACAAGCTAATCATAGTTTTGTGTATACTACAAGCTAAGTCGGTGTTACGTATAGTGCAAGCTTATCTTGGTGTAGCGTACAACAAAAGACATTAAAGAAATTTAAAAAAACCCTATCTCATAAAAATATTAGGGTGTTACAACCACTTGAAATACTCATCATGGATAGAGTTTCAGAATCCTTTCTACTCATAGCATCTTCCACTTTGTTTTATTTTCTAGTATAGTAATTATTTGAAACATCATAATTCTGGATTATATCTTACTACCTTTTTTGGTTCATATTAAAATTATTTTGTGTGAATATATACTTGAGGATTTTATGATTCATATATATTTCACACTTTTCTATATAGAGGTGATTTGAACATATAATCAATTAAAAGATCACTTTAGGAAATTCTAGATCATGAGTTGGTTAGTTCTTCTCATGGATATTTAGTTGGCAGGAGGCATAGGCTATCAATTTTTCATCATTCATTAGTATACAACCTAATCACTTTTTTGATGCATCATTGTAGATCAAAAATTCTTTCTCACTAGTGGGTAATGTGAGCACAAGTGCAGTGATTATCCTCTTCTTCATATCGTTAATACTTTCTTCTTATTCCTAAATCTAGAAAAACTTGACTCCAGTCAGATTAAGTTGGGTTAGTGAGCTTAACAATTGTGAGAAGTTTCACACAAATTAATAATAGTACCCAGTTAATCCAAGGAAACATCATATTTCTATTATAGATGTTGGCCTTCTCCATCCTTCAATTACCTTGGTTTTTTAAGGATCCATAGTTATCCATTTACTAGTCATAACATACCCTAGGAATGTTACTTTTTATAGGTATAAGTTCTATTGATAACACAACCACTTGTTTGGGATGGAGACAAGAACATTTTTTGTAAAACACATCAGCAAATTCCCATACAATGGGTATGATATAAAATATGATCTTTTCCTTAGTCTCAATCATCAGATATAGATATTGTTTCTTGTAAGGAAATGATATCCATGATTGATATGTTGGTACCAAAGAATATTTATTCTCTTCCTTGAACTTATATATAATTGAAGGACGATTCGTGATACGGAGGGTGAATTTGTTCTCTGAAAAATTTATGTTGGTTCTATATAAGGGAAGCTAATCCATTCCCATAATTTCATCAAATTTTACTAAATGGAGTATCATAAGGTTTTCTAGTAATTTTAACCCACAAATATAGATAGAGTAGAAGTTATATAATTGGGATGCAATAATTGACCCTTTTTTCATCTTCACTGATAACTCTACTTCCATGTTTTGAGGTGGTGTTTGAATAGTCCTAATAAAATTTTATGATATGAAATAATTTGTAAAACCATGGATGATAGTATTTAATTTAACAATTTTATTATGGTTCTAATAATTTACTTCATCCAAAATATACTTAGTGATGATAATTTTTAAACTATTAAACACATAAATGAGAAACCATGAACATTAAAGGGATAACTCATAAATTATATGTATTATTTAACCTATTGACTTATAGGTTTCAATATAAGTTTCCCATTATCTGTTTCCTAACATAGAATATTATGGTCATTTCTATTCCCTTAATAATGGTTTATAAAGAGATTTTTAATTTACTGAATCATATCCCATGATATTTTTAAACTATGTGTGGTGCAAAGCCTATTTTAATCCACCATGTAACGATCAATCCTAGCTCAATGCAACCTTTTTGGGGTTATTACTATTATGTACATCTGTGTGAGAGCCGCATTCACTTGTAATATCCAGATAGGGATTTATTTTCTTTGAAACTACTTACTCTATACTTCACAAAAATTTATGGATTTTTTTGTATGTTTAGTCTTATCCATAATACTTTTACTTGAGTAACCTAAT
Source organism: Viscum album (assembly GCA_963277665.1). Taxonomy (NCBI): domain Eukaryota; kingdom Viridiplantae; phylum Streptophyta; class Magnoliopsida; order Santalales; family Viscaceae; genus Viscum; species Viscum album. The sequence goes on along the minus strand of OY728136.1, from coordinate 1,924,788,196 downwards.
CCAAATCCAAAAAATAACTGGACTTTTATTTGAAACCGACTATGAAAAATCATGCCTTAATACACTTTAATTCATGGTTTATTATATAAAGTTACACATGATATAATCCCAAAAGATCATGAAGCCTACTGTATTTAGTAAATTATGTACATATCACATAAATAATAAAAATGTATAAAATAAAATTATTAAAAATTTCCTTAATATGCTTTTAAAATTTCAGTACTCATTTAAAAATGCACATGATAACCTGGGGAAATACATAATAAAGGGGTGATCTATAAAGCCCGATAATAAAATACAAAAGATATATAATAAGAAAAATATGTACATGTGATCCAAGAGGCATATCAAGGAAACATAATAAGGATGAGAATCATAATATTGAACAATAATTCATAATATAACATGATATCATAATGGAAACATGGGAATATGGAGACAATATTAAACATGAAATTATAAACATAGGTCAAGGATAACCACTAAGAAATCATAACATGGTGTAAAATGTCCGATTATGGATTATGTTTACTCCTTAATCCCATATATTATGTCTCATGAGACTAAAACATTACAAAAATCATTAGAGTGCTATCTGGGCACAGTCATAATTTTCATATCATGTACATCCATAAGTTTTCCACATGAATCATAAAATATAAAGATTCATTTTATATATTTTAATACCATGATAAAGGATTTTGGGTTATACACATAAAATTACCTAATAAATTAAGGATATGTACATCTCAGTGAATAATCTTGAGCGAAAATAAAGATGGGTATTCACAACAAAAAAGTTTTCCATTGAAAATTTGCAGGATAATTCTGGTAGCATAACGGGGGGTATGTAATGGTTCACGGGAGGGGTTAATGAGATTGAAAGGGATTTATCCTCACTTTTAAATCATAAGGGTAATAATAGGGTTATGTGAAATCATATCCCAACATGAAACATTGTGAACACAAAGTGAATAATATAAAGGAGGTGCTTGAATAAAGAGGAAAAGGAGAGGATCCCTTACCTTGAGTGAGTGTTTCCAAAAGCATGGGTGGATATTATTAATATATAATAGAAACCTTGGTAGGGATCTATATAGTAAAATTTAGATCAATTTTAGGCTTCAAGGGTTTTAAGTGAATAGAAATGGGAGGTTTGGTTGGGTTTATATAGCATAATGGAGGAAACTTCTATATTAATTTCCAAACCTAGGTTTTAGACTCTATATGATAAAGTAATCAAAATCACAAATAATTTAATTGTTTTTACACATATTTTATTCAAAAGTGGAGTTGATTTCAATATTTTACATATTTAATAATTGATATCATTAATATAATACCCTTGGTGATGTGGGAGTGAGTCATGTTTATAGAGAATTGGTTTTAAAACCTTAAAATATAATATAGGTTTTGGAGGATTCATTAGCGGTTAATAAAATTAATCAAATAACCTAAAAACATTTTTTAAAATGTGAAATATATATATCTGGTCTTGGATACATTTTACGGCATATATTACATCACTTTTGGGTCATTATGGAGCCATAATATACACAGTATATTTATATTGTATTTAATTTTGACTGAAAAAATTGACTGACTCTAAAAAATATAAAAAAGCAATAATTGGATGATTTTTATATAATGAATTTGAAAATAATATTTATTTTATACAAATAATTCTATAAGTATTATAATTTACACTTGTAATTAAAAAACATACACTTATTGAAAAATACTAATTTTTTGAAAATAACTATTTTTAACTTTTATATGATTTATTTTTGACATCACAAAATTATATTTTAATTCATATTTAATAAAAATTATATAGTAAAAATATTTACATAGAATATAACTAATTCAAAAATTCTTAAATTCCTTAAAATGGAGTGTCTTTATTGAAACTATACATTTCCTAAAAATACAATTTATGTTTCATCATATCAAAATATAATTTTTATCAAACTCGTTATCTAATAATTTAAAAAGTAATATTAAAAAGTGATAAATATAATCATTAATTTCTTAAAATAAAATATAAAAATTCATTCTATTATGTTCAAGATACATATAACTTTATTACACCATTGAATGTTCTAATGGTAAGGTGTGTGAAGGTGAGATTTTATTGGGGTGGTTCAGCTTACAGGGTTTGGGTCATGATCTCGATGAGATTAAAATTCTCCCATAAAGGGTTTCATTCATGCTTCAGTTATTGAATCTAAAATTTGGATTGATCAAGGGAAAATCCTAATGATGTTTTCACCCTTCAAAGATCTGATAAATTGGATTCAAAGGGTTTGATCCTACTAGTCAAGTCCATCTCTTCTTCCATCTATATCAATTGGAATTTATCTTAAGCTTAAATATACTAATCTTAATGGTCATTGTTCAATGGATATATTATCAATTGTTATGATGCATAACGGTCTTTTAAATTTAACATACCATATAATTTTTCAAAAATAACCCAAGTAGTACACGTGTTTTCTATAACTTCATTACTTAATATTGAATTAATTTATTCAAAAAGAAGGAATTTCATTTATAAATGTTCAGGTCATTAAAAAACGCATACAAGAGATTATATAATATAATATATAGTCAAGGTACCCTTCTACCACTTCCCTACTTGTTTTTTGATATACCCTATCGTTTTATGACTTGATCCATCTCTCTCAAAAAAAAGTTAGCTCGAAGACACCTTGGCTAAAGTATCACAACATGAATTTCATGAATCATATCAACTCATCATCCCATCCATATATCCATATTGTAACTAAGTAGTTTCTAAGAGACACTATATATCATATGTCATGTATCATATATCAGGTTTTATAGCTCATGATAGCACAGCACATACAACAATTAATGTACCATGAGCCATCACAACCCATACACGTCTTACCTATAATAATACTTAGGATGTTATATTTGGAGATAAATGTGTGTGAAATAACCACAAGTCATTACATCCCTCTAAACACATATATGGGAAAACTAACAATAATGTATACTAGTAAAAAATAATACTACGAGAAGAGAGGGTGGGAATAGGGGGTATTCATCCATCTGTTCTTCAGCATCCTAGATACAGTGTAAAACACCCTCTCAGAATCCACTAGGTTTCAGTCACCCAACTAAAATGGGTCGGGTGGTGAAAGAAATCACAAAATTTATAGGATATAATATAACTCACAACCACACTATGGGTATTAACTTATTCTAAGGCTCAATTTTAGTTATCATTACGCAGACACATGGCTTCCACTGTTAAGAGCTAGATATCCTATAATCACACAACCATTTAAGAAGACATACATTAAATTATTTTTCCCATTTTAAAATTCAAACTTTCATTAATTAATTCATTATATATTAATTTAAAATATTACTATTACACAATATTAACCATCAATAGAATTCTATTATCTCTAAGAATAATCCAACTGATTACACGGTTTATTAAGATTAAAATTTTTGGCATTCCAACAAGCCACAACCCCGTGGGTTAAGTCATTTGTTAATAATTATCATTTCATAATTCCAAATACTCTATGAAATGTCCTAAGATACTGAAAAGTGCATAACTAAGAACAATCAGATGCATTAAGCGGTATTGAAAGGAATGTATAAAACAAGTAAACTTTCCATATGGCCATTAAACAATTTTCCAATAAGAAAGCATCTGGATTTCATCACAACAATGGGTAATTCTAGCTTCAACACATTCCATTAACTCTATTTCCATACCTTATACCACCATGTATATCACCATGCATCTCACCATCAAAGGCATCAATTATTAACACAAACCCAAGCCTCCCATCCCGTATCTTATAAATCAATAGTCATCCCATGCTTGCATCACATTTCATAACAAGACCCGTATCCAGAGTAATAAAAAAATGTAGTAGGTAACAAACATAGTTAACATGACTCTATTCCCAAAAACAAGACATCCATCCTTCACATGAAAATGGGCTCTCACGGGCCCAATGCAAGGAATTTAGCCTTTATAATAAAATGGGTGACCATAGCCCCAAAAATATTTCATTATCAAACAATTGGTTCATATTCCATCGTGAATTAAATGATTCATTTATTATCAGTTATGTCTATGGGTAACCTAATTATTCTGTAATCATAATCTATCACTTATCAAAACATGCTTCCTAGAATAAATTCTTGTTTCATAAAACTCTAAGGAATAAAAAATCATATCATGAGTTTATTTATCTTTAATAAAAAAACAATAATAGCTTCATGTTATTTATCCAATTCCATTAGAACATAAAAGAACGCACTTTAATTAAAACATGCATTTAACTTCAAATTGATTTCCATAAAATTACAAGAACATATATTATAAACATTTCTCTTTAATTATTTATCCAACCAAAATATTATCTCCCTTTTCTTCATTAACCAATTTCCTCAAACAATATTTTAATCCTTGTATAATCAATCATGATAAACCAAACATAACATAGATAGCATATTGTCTGGAAAATCAAGAGACAAACCATTATTACAGTGGAAAAACAATTGATTGCTAATCGTAACCCAATTATTTATTAATTCATTTTATCCTTTATTATAGATAATCCCACCACCACCCAAAAAAGATAAATCATGGTTAATTTATGATTATGCATAAAATAAAAGAGAATCAAGGAATCCCATACCTCAAATTTTATTCACTGGAAAATGAAAAGAACATGTGGATCTATGATCACCACTTATGTAAGTAAAATACACCCCTCCAAGGATTCCATGCCATAATCGAGCTAGAAACATCAAAATAAAATCTATTAGAATGATTAAGATCATATAAAATAGAATCTAAATAAGAATGAGAGAAAATATAGATAGAATAATGAAGAAACCAAAACAATAATGGGTAGAACTCACCTTGAATCAGAACAAATAAATCCCTAGAATATAGAGGTTTATCATGATATAAAGGGGGATTCGAGGCCTTTGAAAGGATCTCTAGGGTGACTAGGGTTTAATAGATAATGATAGAATAAAATTGGGTTTTGATGGGGTTTGGGGTATTTATAGGAAGACAAAAAAATTAAATGACCACGAAAGAGCCCTATAGACCATGGTGTAGACTACCTAGACCATGGATAATTCCTTGTAGATCACAGAGTAGCATACCTGGTCAAACTGCATATGAAGAACATAAAGTCTCCCATGACACTAATCCTATAAACCCAAAAAAGGACTATGGTTTGGCCAAAACTACCATGCCACATAACCCATTCACTTAGAATGAAGTTATGGATTGGCCTATACTAGATGGCATAGCTACCCCAAAATGGGAAGAACCACCCAAATCCACCCCTCAGACCCCTACACCATAGTAGTCCTCTCCATTCCATAGTGCTCGATCGAACTATTACGTAACCAACCTCCATGATGCATCCATGACATAGTGGTAGTAGCTTTGAAATCCTCCCTAAATCCTCCTTAAATCATAGTTACTCTCTCCACACCACAGCATCATACCCTATGGTAATTCCAAAGGGTACATTACATAGAAATCATTTCTCTAATATTAACTCCCTTAATTCCACCTCAATCCTCCTCTATGCACCTCCAACCCCAAAACTAAAAAATTAAGGGCTGCTAAGATCTGGACCCTTACATCAAATACCTCTATTTCATCAAGAAAAGAATAAAGGTATATTATCATCACAAATATTTCAAGAAAAAAATGGTTCTATGAGAACTCGTAAGTCTAAACTTTTTATCTTTGTGAAGGATATGTTGTAGTTATGATTTCACATCAGTTTCTCCATTTCCTGTTTTTTCGAAAAGGATACAGATGTGGTTATTCAGTTCAACCCGATGATTGATTTTCTAAGGTTCAATATCTTGCACAGTCATTTATGTCAGGTTAACCATTATCATTATTAAAAAAATCTCAATGGTTCCCACATTCATAACTGGGTATAGAACTGCTTTCCAAAGGCAGGTAGTCAGTTGGGGTTTCAGACCCAATGGAACTTAGCAACACACATTGGTCGAGAGGATCGTAGTTCAGGATCATCACACCCTTTTAGAGGGGTGATTATTTCCTACTCTAAGACTCTAATATATTTATGATTTGTTCATGAATCTATTCCTAATCCTGATACAAGATTGGTTACCCTAACAAAATAATCATAGGTTAAATAATTTTATATGTGTAGGGGAATCTTTTAGTGAGTTCATATGTATGTATTTGATGTTTTTAATAAATTTCCCACTGATGGGCAGTGTCTTACATGTTGAATCCATATAAACAGGTGCTCTGGGGTTTATTTTCATCCAAGGAGGTGATTAATATGTCTAGGAATGGATTAAACCTCTATGACACGTCCTTTGTATCCTATTTATAATAGGAATCAAAACTTGCATAGTTAATTAAATATGTGTAGTTTAACATCATGAGGAAAATAAATATATGGGGGAATTTAGTCTCTAATTACTAAGCTTAGGCCTTGAGGATATGTCTTATGTATCTTAGTTATGGCCAGAATTAGAATCACCATATTTCGATCACACCCTTAGGACTGGACCCAAGGTGGATGTAATTATATAGGGGAAATCATATCATGTCACTAATAGTGTCTTACACACTAAGGTTTCCCTGGCTGGTGGAGACTCATTACACAAGTGATATGAGTATTGTAATTCTCAAATCCTATGTGATCCATGCTCACTGTAGGGTACAAGGGATAGCAAGTAATTAGTCTCACTATATATAGATGTGGGGATTATGTGCTAGGATATCCCTTTGTATGTTTAATATGGATATCATTCTATGAGAATGTGTCCTAAATATCCTAGTTATAGCAGTAATCATAATTCTCATAGTTCAATTGATTTCTCAGTCCACTGGTGGATGATGAATAATGATCAGCCCATGGGAGTGATTGGGTCCCGGTGGTTGGAATTTCAAAGACATGTGGGGCTTATTCTATGTTGGTTTCCTCTTTGAGATTGGGCCTTGAGAATTCATCCTACGTATTTTTATTATGGCAGGAATAAGATTCATCTTAGTTCAATTATTGGGTATTACACACTTTGGTTTCCAAGAGATATGGGAAGTCATATCATGCCACTGATTGGTGATTACACACTGAGGATTACCTAATATGTACATACTCATATCATTCCATTGGATGGGGATTAGACACTGTGGTTTCCCTAATATGTGCACTAGAAAAGGTTATCATGTCCTGATATGCTTGGTTGAACTGGAATGGTTGTCTACCAGACCCACTTGACTGTCTTCCTAACATGTCTAATTGTCCTGGTGCCATCACGAGATCTAGCTGACATGAACTGGTGTCTTTATGTGATTTGGGAGACATTTTTGAAGGACATCTCAAGATCTATGTGGTGATCCCGTAGGGTTTCGTGAAACTTGGATAAACTGCCCAAAGGGAATCATGCAACTTGCTTTGATATGTCCAAGGGACATTGCATGATCCAAATCAGATGTCAAGGGAGCATCAAATGATCTGAGTGACATGTCTTGGTTCTTTTACAAAACCTATGTGGTTCAGGTGATGTTCATGAGGATCAGCGTATATGTTATTCACATAATTATCCCATCTTATTTAGTATTTTTTATAACCTTTTATTTCATATATTCCTTATATTTTTCTAGTATTGTCTTTTTTTAGGTTTTCTATGACCCAGCTAACATGCAGGATTTCCTTTTCATGATCTGATAGACACACTGGAATCTCTTCATGTGATATTAACTGATACATGTATATGTACTTTGAATAATTCTCCCATATTCTTTAGTCTTTATTCTATACTTTTATTGAATATGTTCCTTATATTTGTCTAGTGTAATCATTTTTTAGGTTTTACATGACCTAACTGATATCTAGGATGTCCTCCACATAATCTAGCCAACACATAAGAAGTTATTCACATGATCTTAAGTAATAACATTAAGTGTATATGCATGCATCACAACCCTTTTTTTAATCCCATTAATTTTACTTGGTATAAGACTTTCATGATCTCAAGATCAGTTTCTATGAGAAGTCTGCTCCTACGCTCTCATGTGTGATCAACTGATCAATTTATTTTTTGTTCTTAGGGGGTGATTTATAGGACTTTCCACCACATTTATATGTCATCTTATGAGGTTCATATCTCATAGATTCTTTTTGGAGTTGGTGGATGGATTTTCATTCACGTGATTCATGAGATCCTACCATTGGTCATTCAAGGGGTGTCGCATGATTTTCAGTGACCACAAGACCATCCCATCAGCACCACATTTATTAGAATTTGGTTGATCAATGGGGTCTTTCCTAACCATGTGTCCATTCAAAGGATATTTTATGAGACCATTTCAATATTTCTATGGAACTTCATGAGATCAAGATGATTGAAGGTATTTCTCATGATCTGAGATGACTTGTCTCTATTCTTCCATGAGATAAAGTTGTCTTGTCAAAGGGGTCTCATAGGGCTATGTTGGCGTGTCGAGGGGGGCCTCATGTGATTATTTGTGATCACTCATGGTATATAACCCCATTCATTTGAAATTAGTGTATATTCCCCTTATAAGAATCTCCCATCATATCCCCTTTTATTATTATTTTTATTTTACAAGGGTTAGAGATCTTGTGGAAAATTGTGAGTGTTGTCTAAGAAAAAAACCTTCATCATAAATAGTATATCATGTGACCAATAAAGGGGACCTATGGTGATTCATTATCATTTTCATGGAAAACCCTTATTTTTTTCTCATGGATCCAAAGGGGCAGCACAGGATTGGCTAGACATGTCTAAAACCCCTCTCACTATGAGGGTGACAAACCAGCGGGATCTTGAGTGATGAGGTGGAAATGTCACAAGGATTTATACAGTGCCTTGTGAACTGCATGGGTGCATCTCATGAATATTTATGACCATGAAAGGCTTACAAAAATTTTTTGTTTTTCTCTTATTTTATGAGGTTATTTGGTTGGTTTTTTATGATTCTGTCGATTAACAAATCACGTGACTCAAAAGAGTTCACTTGAAAGTTTTCACTTGATCATAGAATGTCTCATACACCTTAAAAAGAACCATAGGATTTTCCAAGGGGATCCACATGATCCAAATCAGTTCATGCGCTGTGAATGGACTATTCTCATGACTATACAAAGGTTATATAATCACATGTTCTTTGGAGGTTCACGTGATCTATGGATTTTGGCCACCTGGTTCTTTCTTTTATTTTCAAATAAAATAATACACCTATTTTAGGTATTCATTCCCTTTTATATTTGTCTATTATCATTTAGTGGGAATAAAAAAATTCCCTCCCTCATGAGTGATGTCTGTGGATACAAAGGGATCAGTTATGAGGAAATTAAATGTATTCCTGAGCCTTTAGGATATCACCATTTGATGTCTTGGGTGATGTTTGGTCTTCATGGTGACATTTGGTATTCCACAGAAGATACTATAAGTAGTGGAGTGGATGGAAACTCATTAACCTTCCACTCTAACTATCATATCTCCTACAATCATCATCCACCATGTGACCCCTTTGTAATAAATTCCATAAGAAATGATCGTGAGATCCTTCCACGAGACTGCTTTATGAGAACCATTTCATGAGATTTGTTTTCCTCCAACACATTATCAAACCAACAAAAAATACATCTTCTCTAATTTCTTAAGACTTAGTTGTATGGTTGTACAGTTTTATTTTTTGGTTTTATTGGATTCACTTGTTTGGTCATATAACCATTAAAATATTATATGAATCATGTGACCATGTCAAGTACACGTGATTGAGAATCTTATGAAGGGTCTTGTGGTCATGAGATGTCTTTTGGTTTATGTGGTCCATGATATCTCCATCATCCAGGAAATTTTATGGTACTATATGTGATCATGAATCCCATTATGATTCATGTGATGTTCATGAGGCTTCTAGGTTTATGCATTTCTTTTGATGTGGTTTTTTTTTCTTTTCTAAAATACGCCACTTACTTTTGTTCACATGGATTCCATATCTCATCATAGTTCCTCCACTAAGTTTAACTAGAGGTACATGATTTCTTGTAACTCTAACACTAATCCATGGTATCTTTTCTGCTCCTATAATGAGGTTCTAAAAATTATTCTCCCATATGAACTCCTGGACTATCCTTTATCACACCAGATTCCTCTATATGAATTTGGTCTGTTGGATGATGTTAGCACATGAGGATACTAATGCTGAGATTATCCTATAGCATGTTGTCACTCCTTTAAAATCACATGATTATGCCCAGTCTTGGGTGGAGGCCTATCCAACTGGTGTGTGGAATAGACTGGTCTATCAAGTGGACAAGTATTTTTTCTCACTAACCCCCCTACTTGTAGTAATGATGGAGCTAATTGAGGACTCGGGCAAGTCTTTTAGTAAGCGTTCTACTCCTGAATATGACCATCCCATTACTATAGTATAATTTTTCAAGGAATTCGGTCCTTCCATGTGGGAAACAAATGATGTGTATTTTGAGGGAAGAGTATATGGTGATTATTCTTCTCTTGTTTCCTCATCAACTCATCTGATTGTTCCCCCTTCTATTATACCTACTCAAAAATCTATAGAGGCTCAGACATAATGTAGGCTAGTCTAAAAATAGATTCACACTCTAATTATTGAGACTCCTTTAGAAACATTTCATGCCCAAGAAAAAAAACTTCTCCAACTATTTCATAATTTGGGGTTAGGTGGCTTTGACCACCAACCGTTATTTAAAATCATGCAACAAATCATCCAGAGACAGAAATAGTTGGATACAAGTGAGAGGGGATTTCATGATATTAGAAATGGGACTCCCCTGGCCAAATTGATGAATGATTCTTTTGAGTCATTGGAATAGATTTGTTAGTTCATATATGAGTTGCACACCCAATGTATGTCTTGACCATACAGATATGGAAATATGAGGAGATCTTAGATTGCTCAAAGTCAGATATTTCAACATCATCATCCTCCCTAGATTCCACTTGTAGAATAGTTGATTAGTTTTATACTATTATTGAGACCCTTAATCATAGGTAAATGGTGTAAGAAGTGGGGTGGGTGACACTTCAGTACTCAATCAACACTTCTCTTCAAACTCTTTCTGACTTGGCTAGCTTAACTGAATAATTCTTATTATATTAGTTTGATTTTTTATTTATATTTTGTTTTGATTTAATCTTCATATAGGATCCAAAATGTGGAGATCCCTTATTCTATATGCTATCAATGAACATATCTTCATAACCTTTTATGTTTTTTTCCAATCTTCTTTCATTCATTATGTACATAAAATTTCATCGATTTGATGTGGTATTAATCATCAAAGATACTCATACTTTTCATAATATCAAGTAAACCTAAATGCCTAGATTTTAATATTAACATATTTTTCTTGGGAATTCTAATTAATTCCCACCAAATTGATATTTCTTGGTGATATATCTGCTCTATCTATATTGATACTACCTAATTCACAAAAGGATAAATTAGGTATAATAAATGTTCCAAAGGGAGAATTCCCTATCTTTAACTAAATTTAGTGATCTTTGTGTTCATATATTTATTTTTACTATGGCCATATGGTGGGCCTCACAATATTTATATCTCTTTATTTATATTTATCTAATTTTTTCCTAATATTTATATAGAGGAAGGCTTGGGGAGTGTGGAATTATATTTTTCTCAGGCCACCCTCTTATGGGTTTTTGACCTGACAAGTTTTGTTTCTTCTATGTTATTATAGACTAAATAATTGTTGTGATATATTTTAGGGTCTTATAGCTTGGAGAGTTTATATCTATTAGTTTAGGGTATTTAGCTCAGACCTTTTATTGTTGTTGTTTATGGTATTTTATCCAATGACTTATATTATTGTGTTTTGAGGTATTTTATATCATACCTTCTATCCTATCTAATATGTCACTTTTGAAGTTGCATTCTCTATTCATTTTAATTTCATGTGGTAAGGAAATATTCCGTTCATTTTAACATCATACGTTAAGGACATAGATATGTTGTGCAGTTTAAAGTATTGCTTCCAGGACATCAAATGTTGTTCATTTTAAAGGATTTTTAACAATACTTGATTAGTGAATATGGAATATGGTCCATACATTTCAAGGATGACCTAAAACACTCTAGGATTCTGATTTTCACTGTGGTTTTGTTGGTTCTCATGAGGATTGTAGATCCTTTCCTAGAAGGAGGATATTACTCCAAATGGTAGGTCAAATCCCTTATACATCGGTATCATTGTCAAATAGAGGTATATCCACTCTTTTTCCAAGGTTCGTGGAAGATTTATGGGAGTAATATTGGTTGAGAGAGAAATACTAGGGATTCTAGGTCCACTTAGATAGTTGGAATATGGATGATGTAAGTCATAACCCAAAATTTTGAGTTGAGGAATATGGAATGGGGTAGACATGTAAGGAATGATTCATAACACCCTAAGGTGTTGGGTTATTCCATGGTGTTACTAGGGCTCACAAGGATTATATTTCCTCTTATGAAAGGAGAGTATTCCTCTAGTTGGTAGGTCAAAGCCCTTATGCGTCGATGTCATGGTTAAACATAGCTGTCCCCACACTTTTCCAAGGGCCATAAAAGATTAGTGAAGACTCAAATATCTGAAAAATAAAATTAGGTATAGAGGTAAAGCTATACAATAAGTGTCTTGAAACCCTCTGTAAATTTAGAACTTAAATTGTGAATCTAGGGCCCTATGACCAATGGTTTCAAGTCATGAGGTGTGGACCATAAAAATTTTCAAGAAAGGAGTGTTACATTACTATTTTGAGGAGGGGTACAAAACATGGTGATTTAACATAAAGGATGTAAAATATGATTGAATATTCTAGCTACAGGGATTTTAAATCATGGTCCAAAGTGATCAGTTCATGAAGTTGGTATGGGAAAATAATTACAAGAATGGCCCAGAACACTCTATGGTGTTGAGTTCTTCTAGAGAAACGTCAGGGATTATAAGGATCACAAAGAACTTTTTGAAAAGTGACCAAAAAAATTGATGAACATAGGGGAATATTCAAGATCCATAAGTATTCATGCATAGTAAAACAAAGGGTCAAATAAAGTCGTGTATCCTTTTCTAAGGTCCATGGAATGTCTGTTGTGGTCTGAGGCACTCAAATCAAGAAGTTTTATTTATGTAAATCATAATATTCAAGAAGGGTTCAAGCACCCTAAAAGTTGTTTTGTCACCTAGTGAACACATTATCATGGTGAGGAGATGTGACAAACCATTACTCTAATTTTTTCCTAGACTAGTGGGTCCAGCCAGCATGGATCAGCATTACTTGAGATACAAAGTATTCCCTATGAGATTTATGCCTCATTTATTTATGCTCTAATTTTTTCCAAAACCCTGGAGATAAATATTTTAGTGAGCAAAGACTTTAATTTTTCTTAGTCCATCCCTTTATGGCTTTCAACCAAACAAAATTTGTGTCGCTTTCACTAGAAGTTTAAGGTTTTGTGATTTGGACCAAAGTGTAGGCAGTTTAAGGTTAGGATGCATATGGGCCTAATATGAGATAAATGTTACGTAAGAACCTAATTAGGATACCCAGTGTCAAGATTAATCAAACATCCTTCTGAGCATGATATGAAAATGTGGTAAATCATGGATCATGGTTCTTAGGTCATGAGTAATGATATGGGATAATCATAATAGGAATACCCTAAAACACCCTAAGGTGTTGAGTTCCACCGTGGTGATGTTAGGCTCACAAGGATCAAAAATCCATTCCTATAGAGACAATACGCCTCTAATTGGTAGTTATGATCCCTTGTGAATTGATATCATGGTCAAATATAGAGGTCTCTTTTCCATTATAAGGTCTATGAAAGGTTTTTAAAACCCAAGGCACTCAATCCGTGATGTTTGGTTTATAGTATGAGGGGATTAAAAGATGATGAAATAACCATAAACTCTAGTTGACCATGGTCAAAATATTGTGGCCCTGTGATAAGGAATGATGAAGGATGATGTTATACACATTTTAACTCCATGTAGTAGGGATGTATTTTTCATGTAGTTTTAATGTCATGCAACAAGGATGTTTGCCTTACAGTTTAATGTTATGCAGTAAGGATGTGGGAGTCAATGTTAAAATTGGGAAAGATACCATTGGGGACACTTTCTAGGGATCATCTCTTATCCATGCATAGGATTATTGGTTGATGAAAATATATTAAGTCCATTATTGTGTAGATTTATCACATTCATAAGCAATCCATATGTAGATCTGACTCATGCCTTGGAAAAATGAGCCTGTATAACTCAGTCCTCTTTAAAAAGATGTATTTTTTTCTCTCATGTAGTTTAGTGTCATGAGGCTAGGACACTCACTGTATAGGTCCGGTCCATATACAATTGGTGGTGTATTTTTTATATTTTTTATGTAGCAGATGAACCCAAGATTGGAAATATAGGTGTCTCTATATATCTTGTTATGTTAAGAATCTATCCATACATAGTCCTTATATTTTTTTATTTTATCATAGTTGGACAAAATAATCAAAGATATGGGTCTCACTATATATCCTATGATAATAGGAATTAATCCACACATATTTCTTGAGAGACCATTCAATTTAATGTCATTTGGAAAGGACTTAGGCTCCCTAATGTGAAAAAAGAAATTTTCAAACTAGGCCTAAGAATTATGTTCTAGGAATCACTGTGTATCCTATGATGATAGGAATAAATACGCACATAGTTATTGAAGGAAATATTACTCTACAGGTATGACCCATACATAGGGAGAGGGAATTTATATTCTTATTTATTATGGATGGGCCTGATCTTGGTGATATGGGAATTACTACATATCCTATGATGACATGAATCAATCCACATGTATTTTTTGAATAGAGGTGTGTTGTGAGACCAACACCAAGGGTAGTGGTCCTCTTGCGTGAGGTCCATAGTGATGCATAGCTTTGTGTTATGAAAGGAATAGTAACCATACAGTTTATCATCATACGGCAGGGAATAATGGTGTACCTTTTAAGATATTTCATTCAGGACCATGATAACCCTATAATGAACTAATATATATTGGTTTCATGGGGGTATCCCTTAATAAAATTCCTAATCTCATGTAATATATGATAGGTGTGATAAATAATGAATGAAAATGGTTTCTCTAACAACATAGAGGCAATTATAGAATGGATAGGGTAATTTTGTATCATGAAGTGGCAGGTCTAAGATATAAATCCATGAATCCATATATATCTCATTAAAATAAGAATAAAGTCATACATAGTTCAACAAACATGTGTGCTTTAGTGTCATGCAGTAAGGCCATCAGTAGTGTAGTTTAACATCTTGCAGTAAGGACGTGGGTGACTCAACGTGAAAGAAGAGTAATGTTACAACTAGGACCAAGAATGGAGGTTTGGTCATCACTATGTATCATGTGATGGAAGAAATCAAGCCACATGTAGTTATTGGAAACCATTTAGTTTAGTTTCATGCATTGAGGACATCATCCGTGCAGTTTAACATCTTGTAGTAATGACGAGAAACACTGTACAGTTTAACATCTTTCTGCTATGATGATTAATGCTTGATGCAATCTGTGAAAAGTATTTCTCAAGAAAACTTTCATTGGTGGGGGTGTGATACGTTATATTTCCATTATTTCCAGTGAGTAAGCTCTATTGTGATAGACCTTATGTATGATATATGTTCCTTCCCATGTGGATTACAATTTAGGATTCTTCTTACCCGGTATCATTGGTGTTCTGAGAACCAATACCCGCTCTCCTTAGAGAAATGAATATAGGTAAACCTTTTTATTGAAGGATCGTGTGATCTGATTCTAATGAAATTTAAGGTTATGTAATATACGTAACCTATTCTCATAGATTCATTCCAACTCATCCAAATGATTTTTCTATTTATCATCATCTGAGATTTTCCTGAAAATGGGTATTCTAAGTGAGGGTAACTGGACTTATATGGGAAGCACTACTTCCATTTTTTACACCAATGGATATGGATTTCTTTTTAGAAATACACATAGTGGTATAGTAAACCCATAAATCATGGAGGATCATGTCTGAACAAGACTTATTGTACTTATTCACCATCTTATGGAGTATATTCTACATAGACTTATTAGAATCTTCCATCACCACCACAATGCATTTATTATTTTATTAAGAAGCCCCGTTTTGGAAAAGTGGAAACCATAAAAAAACCTCCACATATCACCCGCACAACCCCAGTTAGATAATCAACATATAGCATAAAAAAATTAAATTCAAAAACTACTACAAGCAAACCCTACATCCACTTCCACGTACCAAAAATCCATAAAATTTGAAATTAAATAATCAATATATCAGCATCCAACTCGATAAATAGGTCATCTCAATTCCTATGTCACCTTGGGTATTTCAGCCTGCCACAAGTCACACGCCTAAAGCAATGGCTACCCAGTCCGCATCAAACCAGATCTTCAGCGAGCTTCACCAGATTCCATCGTCACCGTCGAAGAAAGCTTCATCTTCTCCACCATACTCGAATCACAAAACGCCACAATGCCATCCACTAATCTAGATGATTCCCAACACCAGAAAATCATCATCCTAACACCACCATCATTGTCCTTGTCCGAACACCACACCATTTTTCAAGGCATGGCTAATCCATAACAAAACCTTACTAGAATCATAAGTTGAAAACATCACTGAACAAACCTCATACAAAGCCACCGTTGAATAAGAAACACAAGAATATTCTTTAAAACCCAGAAAAACATGTCACACGAGAAACATCAACCATCTCCAGATCCCACCTCCCAAAACAATTGAGAAACCACCGCTCTAGCTCCAACTCGGAGAGGAACATAGGTCCTTGGGGTCAGGGCTAGGATAAGAGAAGTTGGTGCCTCCAAGCGACACCATCTTGGCTGAACTGAAATGGGAAGCCAAAACCAAGATTACAACGACATAGGAGCACCTGGAAATCCCTTGAGCACCAATCTACTTTTCCCAAAACCACTGAGTACCCATCGTTCTAGATCCAACTTTGATAGGTGTGATGGAACGCAGGGTCAGAGAGGGAATGACGTGGATGGGGGATGTAGAACCGCCATCATCGAGATCGACAACCAAACCATGCCTCCATAGAATCATCCTGAAAAATGAAATTGAGAGGTTATAGGATGTGAGAGGATAGAATAAAGTAATAAAGAGAGGGAGTGAAGAATAGGAAATGGCACTCACACGTGCCGTCGACCCCAAAGAGAAGGGTTTCAGGAGAAACCCTATATGTATTTGAGATAAGGATGGGGAAATCAGGGGGCACTCTGATCTTACTGAAGATATAGGACATCCTGAAGTTCATGATATTCTTTGTCCTAACTTCCTTGAGGGGTATTTCATCATGAAATTTGGAAAAAAAGTCGATAGCAGTTAGGATTTACTTAAACTTCTTGGATGTGGTTGGGGGATATAGCCCCACAACATCCATTACACACATAGAAAATGGCTAGGAATATTTAGTTATATTTAGAAATTATAGGGGTTGATGGATCAAATTTTCATGAATCTATAATGTATGACATTTCCTTGTGAATTCCACACAGTCTCATATCATGGTGTGTTAGTTGTAACTGAGCCTCCTAGTTTGGTGGGAGAGCCAGGTCCTAAACTGATTCATTACATAAAATACTACTTGTAATTATTACATGAATGTGGGAATCTCTCTTTCTTCTATGCATCTAAGGAGGATTCCTTCTAAGCCTCACCTGTAGAGGGATTTTTTATCATTTGGACCATCTCATAGGGTGAAGTTCGTTGCTCGGCGTCAAATATATTCCCTTCTGGATCGATCATATGGGAGTATCCCATTCTAGATATAACTAATTGTGGGACCTATCCATTTAAAGGAGGATATTGGTTCATCAGGCTCTAGGGTGGTGTTGACCTGATTTATTTATTCATATCACAGATATTGATTGATGAGACCATTCTTCAGTATGTGATATATAAGATCACTTCCTCCAAATCAGTGTTGTCCAAGACCATGGATTCCTTAGACATCACGTCATCATGAACATTATTTGATTAGGGAACATGATTCAATGTGGGTTAAAAACGTAATTCTTCCATTAATCCCATGAAATAGCCACTGAGGATGGTCAATTCTTCCTTTTTGATGGTATATTATTCATTGATATGCTTTATCACTAGAACTGAATCCCTTTTGATGTTCAGGTTATCTATTTGTAGTTGTACGGATAGTTCCAAGATAGTGATGAGTGATTGGTATTCTGCTTCATTATTCATGAAGCCTTCTAATAGCTAGAAAGATTAGGGAAAAATTGCTACGTCTTGAGAAAAAAATAAAATCCCTAATACAAACCAATTGAACATTAGGTTTTCCGGTCTCTTTTCAATAGGACTTTAGGAAGTGCCATCAAAATATATCTCCAATGTCTAGGTAATGTCATGGGAATATTAAACCTCCTCATCCAAAATTTCTATGTCCACTTGTGTGCTTTCTGGGTGGGATGTTTCATGAGAAAATCATCTAGGGACTTTCACTAATTTTTGTGACATGAATTTGATGTCATACTATTATAGAATGAATTCTCATCTTGACAAAATCCCAGTCAGTATGGGACATCCAAGGACGTACTTGATCAGATCAATATGAGAGACTGAATGGACTTAGTGGTGCTGCAAGTAATGTCCCAGCTTTTCCACTGTAAAGATGAGTGTGAGGTAGTTCTTCTCGACATCATAATATCAGGTATCAGTTCCTAAAATCATTAGGATGAGGTAGTGGAGATTGTTCTCAGTCCCTATACCATTTTTCTATGTGAGTGTAGTTCCATGTGATCATTCCATGGAAGACACATATAAGATGAGTGGCTTTAATTCCATCGACAGTATCAAGACTGGTGGGTGTAGCAGCTGTTGTTTGAGAATCTCAAATTTTATTGGTAGTAATCATCCCATTGAGAGGTGAATCCCTTCTTCATTATCTTGGTGAAGGGGAGAAATTCGTTTTCCATGTTGGCTGTGAAACGCAAAATGTAGGTGAGGTTCCCTTGGATCCCCCTTAGCTCTTTGACATTCTGAGGGCATGAAATTTCCAAGATTTTTTCGGTTATTTTAGGGTCAACCTCAATGCCTCGTTGGCGTAACACAAAGCCGAGTAATATACCCAATGTTACCCCAAAAGTGAATTTCAATGGATTTTTCATCATATTATATTATCACAACTTGTTGAATATTGTTTTAAGATTTGTGAAGTGTTCACCTCCCTATGGATATTTAACCACTAGGTTTTCCACATAACATTTAGATATAGTTCATAAGAAAGTATTAACTATTTGATGCATGGTGCATTGATATTTAGTTCCAGTATTATTTAATCCAAATGGCATGACCTGGTATCATAATATTCCATGGGGTGCTCTAAAGTCAGTGTATTCTTCATATTTAGGGGACATATTTATTTAATTATACCATGAATACCCATCCATTAAGAGAAGGTATTGGAAGCCAGCAGTTGCATCGATCAAGAGTTATGTGATCAAAAATGGAAATTCATCTTTTGGGAAATCTCAATTAAGGTCACTAAAATCAATGCATACCTTAATATTCCCATTCTTATTCTTAACAGTGATGATGTTGGTGATCCATCTTGGTTATTTGAATTCTCAAAAAAAAATCTTTGATTAAATTGTCAAATTTCTCATCTACGTTAATAGAATTAGAGGGGTGCATTTGTATGGATTCCTACTTGAAACCATGATGGTCATTCAATAATCAAAGATGGTTCATAGCCACATATGGATTTAGACTGGGAATTTCCATATAATTACAAGAGAACACATATCAATGTTGCTTTAGAAATGAAATATAAATCTCCTCATCCTCAAGAGACATGGAGGAACTAATCAGTGTAGGTCAAAGGACATATTTTGTTCCCATATTCATCAGCTTGATCACATCAATGGTGGTGGAGATTCCTTCTTTGAATGTGGGAGGGGAATTCCTAAGGTCATCCTCTTCTTCTTACACCTCAGATTTTATAGAGTAATTTTCAGATAAATTTGGAAATATGAAGGCATATCTATCATTTTCAGGATGATAGAGGCCATGTGAATAGACATTGTCATACCCTACAACCAAATTAATTATAGAGAGATTTATAAGCTGGTTTTATTTTACACAATCACTAGGGAGAAATAGATCTTGGAAATTTGGGATGGAGTCTATTGCCTCAATTTTATTTATGGAAAGAACATAATTTATTTTGAGCATACTCTAGGGGTTTATAAGGTCGGTCCCCAAGATGTTGGGGGTTTGAACCTGTATATTGTCATCCACCATTGGTTTTTTTACTTCTCTTTTATAGAAACATGCCTCAATATATGTGGATTTTCAAGTCTCAAAGGGGGAAATATCACTATATAGTATTTTAAACTTTCCATCAATGGGATATTTCAAACACTTGTGGAATATTGAAGGTATTTCCACTTGGATATGGAGACAAGGTCTTCTAAGTATGACATTTTATGTGGTTCCATGATATACAACCTTAAACTCAGTGTTATATGTGATATCCACATACTGAGATTTAAGATTGATCTTCCCAAGAGATCATTACTCATTCATATCATACCCTTGAATGGTCATCTTTTTGGGAGATGGATCCCTTTATCTATATCACAAATTTTAAAGGGTCTTAATTGGGATGAGGTTGATCCTAGAACCATTTTCAATTATATACCTTCATATTTCAGAATTATTGAGTCTACCTAAAACATATAGGGGTCTTATGTGTCCATGTATGACCTCTTCCTAGTCCTACTCAATGAACGATGTGGTGACAAGAAATTCTGATGGAATTGTCTCCACTCAATAAACCTCAGATGTAGTGAATTCTATATCAAACTCTTATGGGGTTTGGAGT
Organism: Viscum album; assembly: GCA_963277665.1. NCBI lineage: Eukaryota > Viridiplantae > Streptophyta > Magnoliopsida > Santalales > Viscaceae > Viscum > Viscum album. Next base: position 1,924,767,182 of record OY728136.1, on the reverse strand, counting down.
GATTCAATTAGTGCCTCCCTAAGTTATTTTGAAAGATATATCACATCTAGGATTTAGATCTTGGATGGGACAACCACCAACTATTTCAAAATGTCATAATTTTGTTCTAGAGATTAGAACTTCCCAAGGTGGGGTTTCTCCTTATTATGTACTTTGGGAGATGATGAATTTGAGGTAGATGTGCATAGCTCTTATGTAGAGGTTGAAAATCATATTATTCTAGTGGCATAGATTTTGATGACCTTTTTCATTGTCTGGGATGATTTGATAATTGTACCCCTATTAGGCGGTTGTGTAAGACTACTAGGTGTGGACGATCATTAGAGGGTTCCAAGATACCTCCACATCTCTGTTGGTATTTCTTAAGTTGTTTATTATGGGTCTCAACTACATATATGTCCTCTATGAATATTTGATGGAAATATTGGGTCTGACCATGCCTGTATTGTCCTATGTATCCTTGTCTCCTGGGCCTTTGGCCTCTGATTCCCTGATCAGGTATGGGGAACTCATACTCGAAGGCGTATTAATCATCAGATAATGGGTATACCAATCGTATAATTTTAATAGTGTTGAATATGAGTTCTTCATCTGATGACGGTTACAATTGGTGGGGTGTCTTCCATGCTTCAGATGTTATAGGGAAGAAATTTGCAAGAGTCATATCTTGCATTAGAGCTGAAAATGAGTCTTCTTATTCTATCTCTTCTTGTGTTTGATAGTCACATCCACTTTCTAGAGGCATATTTTATGTGGCCTACCTAAGTGAAGGGACCTTTATGAGTCTGTGAAGTTATTCTATTACAATGGAATGAGATCAATTAACTGTCTTTTGAGCCATCTAGTTGTTGAAATTCAATACATTCCTATCCAGAACCTTTTTCCAATCACCTTGTTCTTATGAAGGTAAATGGTTATGTACAAAACCTATGTTGAGTATTTATTCAAAATCACCTTTCTATAATTGACTAATCTTTGGAGGAATTCTTTGAAGATGAAGTAATCCTGGATGTTGTGACCCAGCCTTCTATAAAAAGGGAAGTAGTCAAGATGAACAGTGAGGTTGACCTCATGGGGATTCTTCGGCTATGGAATATTGAGTAGGTTATCATCTATAACTATAAAGAAATAATTGGGGACTTGTTCATTTTGTAATGAGTATGATTTATTCATCCATTCCTCAAATCATGGGCAACCCAGATCTCTTTTTTCTTTTTTTTCGAGGGTTATTTTTTTATTCCTACCACTCGATAGGAGGTGATAGGCTGTTTGGGATTTGCTTAGGTTCTTGAATGGGTACTTATGCTAGTTTGAGGGAAACAGTAGTAGTTTCTACCTTTCTAAGCATTTTATCCTATATTGAGGGCATGAGTTGAGACTTAGCTCGGGTCTTCTGAATGGCCTCTTCCAAAAAAAATTCCATTTCTACAAACCCGTGAAATATTCTTGGATATTTCATTAGGATCAAAGGTGTATGAAACCCATCTTGTACATTTTCAAAACATAGTTCAATTAGATTATCCTATGAGAGGGGGATGTTGAGTGAGTAGGTAAAACCCTTCCATCTAGATATGAAGTCATAAACTCTCTCATTTTCATGTTTCTTTTAGTTTTTTAGGTCAAAAATTATTATTTTCCTTAGTTTCAAGATGAATTGGTAAAGGAACTGATGATGAAGGTCTTCCCATATTATAATTGATCCTAGTGGAAGGATGTTGTCCCAAACAAAGGTTGGCCATATCAGAGTCTGTAAAAACACCTCAACTTGATTTCCTCCTATTGATATTAAGGTACCATCATAAAACCACATCAAAACATGAATTTCGTGAGATATTGTTCTATGTCTCATGCGCCATCAAAGGTGGAGAAGGGAGGATTGCTGAAATTGGGTGGGGGAAAAGTGTCATCCATCCATTCAAGATATGGATTTTTCTAAGGTTGTACTAGTGCGCATCAGCCTTCCATGAATTCCATTTGAGTAGCTAGGGACTCAATTGTGTTAAGACATTTCGGAGGTACTAGTGTTTGACCTACCTCTCATCTACAGGGAGCGGGTGAGGCTTAACAAGGTGGCCTCGTTTTCATTTCATGTTGATTCTTAATCTATTTAAATACTAGATGATCATCTAGGAGAGGGATATGCATTCACTATAATGGTGGAAAGTCATGATTATTTTCAACTTTCTCATTTATGTAGACCGGCTACCAAGACGTGATGGGGAGATTTTTTTCAGCTAACTCTCTATATATGTCAATGTCAGACCTCCTAATCAGAAATACATGCCTCTATCTTATCAGACCATAGAATATGTTTCTCGGGGTCTCCTTCTGAAAAGAGTGGAGTGTGCTGGAAGTTTATGGGGAACTATATGTGTTTGATCCCATTATTTTGATCACCTCTCTATACGAAGGAATTTGAGTTTTGAGAACCTCTCTATATGAAGGTTTCTAGGGAAAGGGAGGATTTCCTAATCCATGGGAGATATAACCATGGGAGGTTGACCATAGAGGATTTCAGAATTAGACTCAATGTGATTCATATTCAACCACAAGCAGTACTGTCACAGTAATTATTTCCTTATTCTTCAGTTGAAGAGTTCTTAGACCCTTGGGGTATTGATAATGTTTCTCAAAAAACCTCAAGGACACTAGTATTAAGCATATTGGGAAAATGATCCTCATTCTACATCATGACCAGAATACGATGAACTGTCTTTTGGAATTGTGTAGGTATATAAGAATGTTGTATAACGGCTGACAGACTCTGATGATAACCTTATGGTGTTGTGGGATTATGATCCTACTGGTGAGAAGTTGATGGAATGTGTCAATGAGCTTTAATGACAAGAATATGAGCATGTCCAAAATAATTTTACACTTTTACTTGGTTATCCTTAGTCATAACTGGGATATTATCCTGATCTTGAGCCTTTTGAGTATGTCGTCAGTCTTTTTTGATAGGAATATGTGCCTATCCCAAGGCATGTGTCACTCCCACTTAGTGAGACCCGATTGGAGCAGGAATATGATCCCATTCTGAATATGAATTTCCTATTAGAATATGTTGATGGACCTCCAAAATGGGAGAAGGGATATTATCCTCCTCTTGTATAGATTTGAAAGTATGTTGGTGAAATTGTTCATCTATAGAAGTAGGGATATTATTCTAGCTTCTATGAACTATTGGAATATGTCGGGTAGATTCACTGATAGAAATATGATCATGTCCTGAGGCATGTTCCACTCTTACTTGATTATCCATGGTCAAAATAAGGATATCATCTCAATCCTGAGATTTTAGAGTATGAATCCAGTCTTTTTTATAGTAATATGAGCCTTTCCTAAGGCATGTTCCACTCTCACTTGGTGAGCCCTGGCCAGAATGGGGATATAATCCTAATCCTAGGCCTTTGGAATATTTTGATGTTCTTTATTTATAGAATGTTTCCTTGTCCCAAGTAATTTTCTACTCTCACTTGGTGATCCCTAATTGTAATAATAATATGAGCTCGTTCCAATGCCTCATCCTTTACCAGAATGTACTGATAATCCTCCTGTATGGGAGAAATAATGTTATCTTACTCCAAAGAAACCACTTTTTCATACTGATCAGAGAGTTATGATACTCTTTCTATAGGTATATGAATATTTTTTGGTCCCTATATCTTTACTAGTTCTAGAATATGTCAGTGGAGTTCTTCAACAATTTCTAGAATGTAATGACACTTTAGAAAAGTGTTTGTAGGAATTTAATCTTTCACATTTTCTATATCCACTATATACTAGAATATATATTCAATTAAAGAATGGATATGATCCCACTTCTTTCCTTCTTGTTCCAAAAAAATATGTTGAGGGGATTCATGCATGGGGGTAGGAATATGTGCCTCCCCTATGCTTGTTATAGGAATATACCCATAGACTTCTTCTGATTAAGAAGGAATATGATCCTGCTCGTGGGTTACCACTAGAATAGGTTGTTAGAAATCATCAGTCAGAGTGGGGATATGAGCCCACTCATGACTATCCAGATCCTTCCATGCCCTATGTGTCTTCCTTGTTTCCCATGCATGGGTTTTGGAGGTGGAAATGTGTTGAGTGGTACCCTTATAAATAGACTTAAAGGTACTAGTGGGATGAAACTAGTTATGACGATTGATATGATCCCTCCTTGATGGCTCTAAAATTATATAGAAACCATAGTTTAATCTCTAGTCTTTCTTCATTATATTTTAAAGGTTGTGATTATTTTACTTTGGGGATAAGCTCTTGAAACAGTTTGTGACATTGATGAGTGCCCCTAGATTTATTGAATCTTTCTTTGTGCAATAATTTACATCAGTTTCACCATTATCTTTCTTAATATAAACCCCCAATGGTTTCCACATCTATAACTGGGTATAGACCATATTTACAAAGGTAGATGTTCAGCTGGTGTTTTAGACATAATGGCACTTAAGAACTCACATTGGTTGAGAGGATGGGAGTTCTGACTCATCAAACCATTTTTGGGGGAATTGTTTGCTACTCTGGGACTCTCTTATAGATTTAAGATAAGTTCATGAATCTCTTCCAAATCCTGATGTGGAATTGGTTACCCTAACAAAATGATCATAGGTTAAATCATTTTATATGTGAAGGGTAATGTTTTAGTGAGTCTATTTTTATGTATTTAAGGTTCTTCATTCATTTCCCACTGATGTATAGCTTCTTATATGTTGAATATTTATAACCAGATGCATCGGGGTTAGTTTTCATCAAATGAGGTGATTAATATCTTGAGGATTGGATTGAACCTCTATGTGGTGCACTACGTATCCTCTTTATAATAGGAATCAAAACACGCATAGTTCATTAAACCCGTGAAGTTTAAAATCATGCATAAAAGATATATATGAGATAATGTAGGAACCTGGTATTGATATTGAGCCTAAGGGATGCATCATACATATCCTAGTTGTGGAAGGAATCATAGTCAACATAGTTCAATCACACCCTCGAGACTGGCCCCAAGTTATATATCATTATATGGAGGAAATCGTATCATGCCCTCATCATGGCATACACACTAAGGTTTCCCTAACTTGTGGAGACACATGATGCAATTGATATGACCATTGCATGTCCTTAATCCCATGTGAGGCATGATCAGTGTAAGAAACAAAGGATGGAAAGTAATCGGTATCACTGTATATGGATGTGGGGCTTATGTGTTTGGAAATCCATTTGGATGTTTAATATGGAAATCGATCCTTGAGAAGGCATCCTACGTATCCTGGTTATAGAAAGAATCTGATTTATCATAGTTCAGTTGATTTTTCAGTCCAATGGTTAATAAGGAATAATGACAGGCCATGGGAGTGATTGGGTCTTCATGGTTGGAATGTTGGAGACATGAGGGGAATTATGCTAAGGTGGGTGTCCCTTTGGGCTTGGGCCATAGGAAGGAATCCTACGTATCATGATTGTGGTATGAATCATAGTCATTATAGTTAAATTGATTTGGGATTACACACTGAGGTTTCCTTGATATGTGGGAAGTCATATCATGCCACTTATTGGGGATAACATGCTATGGTTTCACTAATATGTGCACTGGACAATGTTATCATGTCCTGGGATTCCTTCTTGACCTATCTTAGTTTTCTTCCTAACTCACTTGATTATCTTCCTGACATATCTGATTGTCTTCTTGACATGTCTGATTGTGTGCCTGACATGTCTGATTGTGTGCCTGACATATTTGAGAATGTATGGGAATTTTTGAAGATAATTTCATGATTTAGTTGAATTATCTAGAAAAAATTTCATGATATGGATGTAATATCTGAGTAGCATCACATAATCAAGGATGTCATGTATGGAGGGTTATGCAAGACATGGATGACTTGTCCAAAGGACATCATGAGATCAAGGATGGAATGTTCTGGTTCCATCACAAGACCTATATGACATGAACAGGTGTCACGGTCTGATTTGGGAGACATTTCTGGTGGACATCAAAAGATCTTGATGGTGAGCCCATAGGTTTTTTTGATACTTGGGTGGAATAACTGGAGGACATCATATGAATTTATTTAACATGTATAAGGGACATCGCATGATCCAAATAGTATGTCAAGGGAGTGTTGCATGATCTGAGTGACATGTACCAGTGTTGTCGTGTGACCCGGGTGGTTCATGTGATGTGCATGAGGATCAAAAAATATGTTCTACACATAAGTCTCTTGTCTTCTCTATTCTTTATTATAGCCTTTTATTGCATATGTGTCTTAGATTTGTCTAGTTTTAGCTTGTTTAAGGTTTCACATGACCCAAATGACATGCAGGGTATCCTTTTCATAATCCAACCGACACACTATAATTTTTTTACATGAACCTAAGTGATCACACGAAGTACCTATTCCAGTTGCACAACCCTTTGAGTCATCCCATGGATTTTACCTGACAAAAGACTTTTGTGATCGAATGATCAGTCGCTCTGAGAAGTTTTCTCCTACGCTCCCATGTGTGATCGACTGGTCGATGTATTTTTTATGCTGAGGGGGATGGGTTTTATAGGCCTCACCACCCCAGCTATACCCCACCTTATGTGGTGAATATATTGCAGATTCGGGCTGGAATTAGTGGAGCGATTTGGTGTCACGCACTTCATGAGATCCTTCCATGGGTCATCTAGGGGGCATCGCATGATTTTCAGTGATCACAAGACCATCCCTTTAGTAACCAATTTATTGTACTTTTGATGATTAAATGGATCTTGAATAACCATTTTTTCATGCAAATGAGCTTCTATGATATCAGGCCAACAGGTCTGGGGGCCTTCGCGATATCAAGATTCCTATTCAAAGTATTTCATGTGATCTGAGATGACTTGTCTGGGACATTTTGTGAGACAAAGGTGGCTTGTCAAAGGTGTATTGTGGGGATATGTTAGCTTGTATAGAGGGGCTTGTGTGATCATTGGTGATCACCCGAGGTGTATAACCCCATTCACATGAAATCAGCATATCTTCCCCTCATAAGAAGCTCCCATTATCTTCCCTTTTTTTCCTTTTTTATTTTACAAGGTTTGGGGATATCGCGACATTCTGTGAGAATTATTAAAGACAAAAAACTTCCTCATTCATAGTGTTTCACATGAAAAATAAAGGGTTCTTGTGGTGATGCAAGAGAATTATCATGGACAACCATTATGTTTACCTCATGGAGCCAAAGGGAGAGCACAAGACTATCTGGACATGTCTAAAACACCTCGCGTGATGAGGGTGACAAGCCGTAGACTCTTACATGATGAGGTAGACATGTTTCCAAGGTTTTTGTGGTGTCTTTAAAACCACATGGGTGCATCTCATGAAGATTTATGATCACTAAATTCTTCTTCCTTTTGTATGTTTTCTTTTTATTTTATGAGTATTTTTTATGGTTTTTCAGAATTTCACCAATTGACAAGTCACGTGACGTAGAGAAGTTCACTTGGAAGATACTTCTTGATCAATAAATTTTATGGATGCATTCTTGAGAACCATAGAATTTTCTAATGGGATCCACAGGATCTGAAGTAGGTCATGTGCTACACATGGCCCATTCGCATGACCTTTCGAAGGTAATGTGATTGTGTGTTCTTAGGAGGTTCACGTGATCCATGAATTTTGGATACCTTGTTCTTCCATTGGTTTACTGAGAAATTAATACCCAATTTTTGGGTATTTATTCCCTTATAGGTTTTTTTATGATCATTTGGTGGGAATTAACAACCTTTCAAGGTTTTCTAATCCTTGAGAATACAAAACCAAACTTGGAGAGAAAAGAAGTCAAAAAAAAGGGTTTTCCAAACAATCATCCCATGAGATACCTCTCAAGAATATCACTATCATGTGAGTTCAACCACCTTTCTTAGAGGAACAAAGTGAAAAATCACACAACACCAAAGACTTTCTCCTAAACACTCTCACATGAGAGATACCTCTATAAAAGAACAAGGTTATCATTAAAGTAATAAGAGGAAACCATCTCATAAACCAAATATAGGAAACATCCATAAAATGAGAAATTCTATAAGAGAAGAGTTAAATGAAAAATTGGTTGAGTTAATGATGGTGTATTTGTGACTCACATTCCTAGGTTCTCTCCTCCATGACACTATGTCTCCATAAGAGTCTAACTAAGGGGATAACATTCCCATGAAAAAAATTATTCTTGCGGTCTTGGATCTCTACAAGCTGCTACTTAAAGGTTACATCATCATAAACATTGATCTCTTCCCAATCAATGAAATGGGAATCATCTTGAAGGAAGCAGAAGATCTAAAAAACATGGTATAAATCATGCATTCAGATCATTTTGTGAAGAATTTATATCAGATATTCCATGCCTCCAATATTAACCAACACCTCAAAACTCCCCACAAACTGGGAAAAATATTACTCCCACGACCAAATACATACTACCCATAATGAGGAGTCACCTTTAAAAACACATGATCTCCAATGTATTACACCATAGGTCTTATCCTATAATCAGTATAGGACTTCTAATGATCCTTCTCTGCCTTCATCCACTCACAAATTACTTATAGAATTTCTATCATATTTTACACAAGTTTTAGCCTATGAATTTATAAACCCATGAGACCATTTAATCACAAAAGATATCGTAAAGGGAGGATGTAAAAAAGCTTCAAATGGTTCCATATCAATGGTGGAGTAGAAACTATTAATATAAGAAAACATGACAAAATATAGGTGCCTCATCCAAAAACCTCCAAAATCTAGGACACAAGAATGAAACATGTCTTAAAGAATCTGGATAGTCTGCTCTATATGACCATCCATCTATGGATAAAAATAAGTATTAAGAGATTACTAATAGAAAAAATAATTTTTGATAAAACTCCAAACCCTAGAGTTAAAATGAGAATCATGATCATAGATGATCATCCTCATGACTCCATTGAGTCTCACTACCTGCACTAGATACTACCTCGACAAAACCTACAGTGAGATCAGATCCTTAACTGCTATAAATTTGGATGATTTCATCAAATGATCCAATATCACCCATATAGAATCAAATCCTCCCTAAACATAAGTTAAATTGGTAATGAAGTCCTTTTAGATGTCTTCCCGCTTCCACTAAGGAATCTAATAGCTAGAGAAAACCACTAAGAACATGGTGATAGAACTTCACCTTATGGAATATTAAACATCAATACATAAACTCTGTAACAAAATGCTTCATCCCAGGCCACAAAAATTTCCCTAAAAGGGCTTGGTAAAAAAAAATTTATGTTGGGATGTATCACTATGGGTGATCTATGGAACTCATGGATAACCATTCCATGCATTTCTAAAGGCAAGAAAATTATTCCTTGAAACAAAACCTAATCTTTTTTCATCCTCAGATCAATCATCATGGGAATCACCAAAAACAACTTGTTCACTCCAGACCTCCACTTCAGAATACCCTAATTGTGTCGCCTCTACCTGTTTCACTAAATATGATCACACTATCATTTAAAAAGGAAAACCTCTTCCACTAACCTATCTTTTATCAAGATGAATCATTGAGATATCTTCCATTACAATGTAGAAATATATATATTCAAGCATGGTATCACTATTTGACTTCATACTCAGTGAATCAACTATGAAATTACCCTCTCCTAGTGTATATGAAATTTTGAATTCATAATCCTATAAGAATTTAATCCATCGTCGCTATTGCAGGTTCAAGTAACACTAGGAGAAGACTTAACTCGGGCTCTTTTGATCAGTAAAAACCAAAAAACACTCACTGATGAGGTAATGCCTCCATAAATTTAAGTAAAACATAACTGCTAGAAAATTGAGATCATGGTTGTAATAGTTACACTCATGGGGATGTAATTATTGAGACCCATAATAAACAAAAAATATTTTCTACATAAAAACATAGGGAAAACCAATACATAGAGTTCCTTAGAAAACCTCAAATTGAAATCCCTCTTTTGGAAAATAGAGGATTGAAGCACTAACCATATTCTCTTCTAAGTACTAAAAATATGTATGAAATTAAATATTCTAAAAGAATTATTGATCCTTCTTATTCAAGGTTGTTATAGGATTTTAAACCCGAGATAAATTATCTATGAACATCCTATAATAGAATACTAAGGAAACTTCACACCTCTGTAACAGTCTTGAGGTATTCCCAAGAAATTACTTCCTCGAACATTGAAGGATTCATATCTACTCTTCACTAGGACATGACATGTCCTGATAAATGAAATTCATGATCTCATAACTTGAACTTATATAACTTCCCAAAAAACTGATAATGATGAAGAACTCCCAAAATATCATGAAGATTCTCCTTATTCACCTCCTCATATATAGATTTCATGAGGATGTTGTTGATGAAAACCGCCATGAAATAGTATAGAAACTCCTTGAACACTATATTCATCAATCCCATGAACATGGATGGACCATTCATCGCATCTAACGACATCGTTATAAACTCATAATCACTAAAACAACATCAAAAATCATTATTTAGAATATCCTCATCTGTGACCTTCATTTTTTGATATCATGATAATTGATCGATCTTTGAGAACCAAATTTTTTCCTTCAAATAATCTAATAAATCATGAATCTATGAAAGAGGTTAGTGATTCTTCATTGTCACCTAGTTCAAGTGACAATAATCAATACAAAGATGCAAACTATCATTGACCATCTTCATGAATAAAACTGGTGCACCCTAAGGTGACACACTCATCCAAATAAAACCTCACTATAATATATCATCAAGATGTAATCATATATCTCACAAAATTTAAGGCTTCATACTATACATAGACATCGAGATTGTAAAAATTCCTAGTTGTAGCTTGACCCCAAACTTGATCTATCATCGAGGGGGTAATGGTAAAAACTCCTTAGGAAAAACATCAGGGTACTCTTCCATGACACTAGGAAACATCATCAAATAAACCTCTAAATAACTTAAAATTACTTCATCTATAAATGAAGATAAGAATGGAACATGATTCTGACCCATATGGGGGTCTCACTCACTAATGAACGCTATAGGCTCTCTATAAACATCATAGAACACAACATTTCTCCTAAATAAATCCTTATTATCATGCACTAAATACATCTATCCCATACCAAGGATGAATTAATATGGTTGTATACATAAACATAAAAAGTCTCCCCAAGAGTGTTCATATACCAACACTATCTCATAGTCTCTACACACTTCATACAGATAAGCTCAACCTCCAATTGGAATAGTCAATGCTAAGGGAACTAGATGTCTATCCACCTTAATTCCCAAAGCATGGACTAAGGCAAGTGATATTAAGGATTGTGTGTATCCTAAATCAAATAAAACAAGAACCCATGTAGAAATCAATAAAATGGAACCTTAAATAATGTTTGGCTCGCCCAACCCTGAAAACACAAGGGCATTCACTGACCACAACCTATTTCATAGCCTCTCTAACCCTGATGAAGACCAAATCCATGTCTATGCTATAATCTCTAAGGAAGAGGACCATCTTGGGGATATTCTCTACCAGCCTTGTCTTCTCTCTACTGATCCCAAGTTGGATCATCCTGCTACTACACCCTTGGCTAAAAATACCCCAATAGAGTAACCTAAAGTGGAACACCTAGTGCGTGATTTATGATCAGAAATGTCAGTCATTCTATCCACCATTTATCTTAGTCTCCACATAAAAATCAATTTTATGATCCCCTAAAAAGGTATATAGATCCTCTATACCCATAAAAATGATATTATGAGGATCGATACCTACCATTGTTTGTCTGCAATCTCTTATATCTAAGTAACTGGAAACCTCGGACCCCAGCTTTACTTTATGAGAAATCCTGAAAACTCCCCTATCATGTCGAACCAACTTTGGACAATGTCTTATCAACAACCTATACTCTCTCTAGAACCTCTATATATTTGTTAAGTATAAATGTGGTGACCTGGTGCTAGATCTATGGATGAAAATCCTCCGCAAAATGCCTCATCCTTGCCTCCTTATAAGACAACTTTATATATATATATATATATATATATATATATATTGGATGCATTTTTGTAAGTTTTAATAATGTTTTACTCAATAATAAGTTGGGATTTTATGTGTTTTCATAGGAATTTAAAATTCAAGACTTAAAGGAGGAATGATAGAAAAACAACAAAATTGGACATTTCACATCATGAATATGAAGTTCACAATGTGTACTCCTTGAGAAGACCACCTTCCATCTGGTTTGTAAATTTGAACCCCATTTATATGACATGAACCAAGTACATGATGTGAATATATATTAAACATCGTGAAAGACTCAAATTTCAAACCTGATGAGATACACGAAGTGAGCTCAGTACATTATATAAAAACTTCTAATTATGAATCATGACAAAGATATAGGAGGTGAAATCTGTGATATCCAAAATATTCAAAGAACTTTGTGGATCTGAAGTACGCGACATGAAATCCACTTACACTGCATGAAATACTCAATTAATAATCCACTTAAATGGGTTACACAACATGAATCATTTACACATCATGTAATGATCAACTGTTTATATATGCAGGAACCCCCACTGCAGATAGAGAGCTCAGAATATGATGGTCGAACCTCCTATTTTATTCTTCATTTCTTTTTTGTTTTCTTTATAGATTAATTATGTTTCTTTATTTTATTTTTTAAATCATTCCATTGTTGACTCTTTGGATTATAAGACCCATTCTTTTCACTTTATTATTTCAACACTTGAATTAAATCCCATTGGTTGTTCAACTTCATCCATTGATGTGTACTTCATTGTTTCATCATTCAAGTTAGTATTTAATTGATTTTACAATGTTTTAATTGTGGATTGGTTTATTTTGAGTTGTTTTTTATCATATTGAGCATGTTTCCATCTGTTTCTCTACTTTTTTAATATCTTCATGTGCGGATAATATGCTTAGGGTTAGGTGTTGAGATTAGGGGTATGTTTTAATGTAATAAATCTCTAAAGTGAAACTTAGTAAATCTATGGTTAGTAATTAGGTTAAAAAATTGTATATCCCATTATTTTTAATCTACCATGATCATGAGAGATGTAATTGAAGGACCCTGACCTAGTTGGAGTTGAGTAATCTTGGACAAAGATCTTGTGATAATTTATAACTAGATTTTAAGATTATTTCACCTAGTTTATTGAATATCTCTATAATGAAGAAAATTTGTAGGTTAGGTAGATCCAATTATTTGGAACAAGTCCAATTGGTGACCTTTTCACTGCTTCGCAACCTAATCCATAGGTCTATCCGAAGCTAGATTTAGGATTATCTTTTGATGAAACCCTGAAATTGAATCTTATACCCTATTTTAATATAAATTAAAATTCAAGTTACATAGTTTTAGTATAACCCACACCTAAGAGAGTTCATGACGAATCCCTCTAAAAGTTTTTTACTACTAGGTTGATTGCCTACTAATTGTTCCTGTGGGTTCAACCCTGCACTTCCACTATGTTATACCTTTGTAGCTGAGTGTTTTTGGGATATATAAATTATAATACAATCAATGACTATTCATAATCAATGATTTCATGTGGTCAATTCACCTCCTCAACTTTCAATAGGTCTAAATCAAATCAAAGAAGGGTCCTAAAATGGATACCAAACTTCAGGCACTAGAAATACCCTGTTGAAGGGAAAGAAACTCCAAGTGATTGGTTGCCTTTATGGTAAAAGAAAGAAACACTTCCTAGAATCAGTCCCTAAAATAGAGCAATATTACTTCTATAGAATATGGAACTAAAACTCTTGTCCAAGATTACTCAACTCCAACTACTTCTGAGCATGGATCAAACTGAAATCTATTACAACATCCTCCAAACATTCCACTATCTATGAGACTAAAATAGAGAAATATTACTTCTATGGAATATGGAACTAAAACTCTTGGATTTTACACCTTCGAGTTTTATCATCATCAGCCTCTACTTTGTGGCGATCTGCTAGCATATCCTACTGAACATCCTCTATACGAATTTGATGGGGATGTCGACGTGGTGCCATACCTAAAAAAACACACTGTTATAAAATCTTAAGCCTATAATATATAATATTTAACATTAATTAATTAATTACTTTATATTTATTTAAGGTTTAAACTATCCTGAGGTCTACCAATTTCAAACACAGGTTAGAATAAGAATGATGCATGATCCTTTCCTAGGTCTCTTCCCTGAAACTAGTACCACTTCTCTTAGTAATCTTGGTAAACTGATTAAAAATTTCATTAGATCATAAGGGGACCTAAATACCCATGTATTATCCAGTCACTCATGTTTACATCACTTATAAAATTTATAAGACACTATTTACCTTCTAACCCATGCAGTCCCATGTGTTCATAACACCAAACTACATCATATCCATCAACCTAAACCTTTTAAACCACTATTTCATAACCCCCCCCCCAAGGTACCCCTCTTGGTCTAGTAATGAGAGAAGAGAGATATTGATACCTAAATCCCACCTCCAATAGGCCACTGGTTAGTGACAATCACTGAGGTTATATCATACATGTGAAATGGAAGGTATTACACTCTAAGAGAACATGTAAAAGAGAGAAATAAGATAAGTAAACCAATTTAATGTTGATCAGATAAAGAAAAAAGAGATTCAAATTATATGCATGTGATTTCATATGAAACTAGAACATTTATAAATGGAACTATGAGTTCCAATAGATAAATATGGCAGCGATAGTAAAGCTCAAATAGCTCCCAAAAAACCAAAAGAAAGTAAAAAATATCCTGATCTCTAATCTGATCCTAGTGGCCTAAAATAGTTTATATAGATATAGGGTGATCATAACATGTATATTCAGTAGGATCCTCCCCAAATCCTCTCATGAAAAATATAAAGAAATCATACTAAATCTAAATGAAAAAAAATTGAAACTAACTCATCCCCTTGACAGGTATATTAAGTTCCCAGCCTCACCATGGCTATCTCTAACCAATTATCTCATAAAAGAGATCATATAATATAATATCCAATGAAGGTACTCCACTACCACTTCCCTAATGGTTTTTTGCTTTTCCTCAATGTCATATGACTTGAAACATCTTTCTCCAAAATAATACATCCCAAATATACCTGGACTAATGTATCATAACATGTATCTCATGCATCACATAATCTCATCATCTCATCCACATATCCATATTGTAACCAAGTAGTTTTTAAGATCCACCATATCCTATATATCATGTATCATACATCAATTATTATACCTTAAGTCATCACATCCAAAACACAGAGAAAAATATTGTGATCCATTATATCCCATACACGTCATGCCTATAATAATTCTTAGGATACTATATATGAAGATACATGTGTATGGAATAATCACAATTCATTAAATCCATCTACACACATATATGGGAAAACTAACCATCGTGAATATCATTATATAGTGCTACCATCCAGAATAAGAGAGTGGGGCCATAGGGGTAGTCATCCATCTGTTCCTCACCAACCTAGATGTTGTGGAAAACACCCTCCCGGATTCCACTAGGTTTCATTTTCCCTATCGATATGGGTGGGGTAGCATATGAAATAAAAAAATGTGCATGATATAATATAAATGAAAATTGTTCTATGGACATTAACCTGGTCTCAGACTCCATTGAATCTATAATCACTTGGACACCTGGTTTCCACTACTAAGAGATAGATATCCTATAAGCACACAAGAATTTAAGAAGACCTATATTAAAATTATTTTCCATTTTTAACATTTAACCTTTCATTAAATAATTAATTTTCCATTAATTAAAATTATTCTGATTTCACTACATTAACCACCAAGAAAATTATATTCCCTCCATGCATGATCCAACCGAGTCCACGATTTCTTGAGATTAACATTTTTATTATTCCAATAATACAGAAACCCATGGGTTAAATAATTTATTATTTATTATTATTCCATAATTAAAGGTACTATGGGAAAAATCCTAAGCTACCAACAAAGTTATTTATAACCAGGAACACACATCTCTCTCAAGAAGTGGGGAAAGGAATGAAGAAAACTAGCAACCTAGAAATCTAGACTTTAAATATTTTCTCAACAAGAAAGAATCAATATTTCACCACAATAATGGGTAAGCCAATATTCAACCCATTCTATCAACTTTTGTGTCATCCCCAATACCACTATTCATATCACCATGCCTGAATGGCCTGAAGGCCTTCTTTTTTATTTATTTTTTGATAACTCTCCTTTTAAGGGATGAGAGGGAACCCTTACAAGGACCGTAGGCTAAGAGATTACATTGCCCATAGGCTTGGAAACATTACAGGGCCTTTAGGTCTAAAGGAAATCATACAGACTATGACTACTTGAAACTGCCCCTCCTAGCTCTCCATCTTTGCATGGTTGTTCGGCTATCTATCTAGTGAAGAGATGCATAGGCCCGGTACCGATGGCAATTCCATACCCTCTCATTCTTCAAAATCTATTAGCCTTAGTTTGGTGAATGTGTCTTCCTCTTGAATCCTCCTCTGGAGCTAGTTCCTTGTAGAATATTTCTGGGTATCTGCATATCAAGTCTCCATGAAGGCCTTGAGGTGGCTCGAAGGCCTTGAGATGGCTTCAAATCCTTACTGGTCCGAAGTCTTGGGTGGCCCAAAGGCCTTAATAACTCTAAGCCCAAACCGGTGGCCCAAGTTGAATAGTAATAGATACTATAATACTAAATAGTACCTGCTATATTACCTACTACAGTACATGTACAATACTATTGTAGTACCTTCTACAGTACTACTACAGTGCTCATAATTATGCCTCCGCCTGCTTTCAAACCTAGGTCTTGTGGATGCACTTAGAAAGACCTCATC
Organism: Viscum album; assembly: GCA_963277665.1. NCBI lineage: Eukaryota > Viridiplantae > Streptophyta > Magnoliopsida > Santalales > Viscaceae > Viscum > Viscum album. Next base: position 1,924,750,255 of record OY728136.1, on the reverse strand, counting down.
TCTTCATCACGCACCTCAAATACTACCATGAACCCAGGCCTCCCCACCCATATCTCATCAACCAACAGTCATCCCATTCTCACATCACATTGCATAGCAAGGATCATATCAGGAGTAACATAAAAAGGTACCAAGAAAAAAAATTATCAACAAGGATTCAAATCCCTAAAACAATTCATCCAACCTTTACATGAAAATGGACTCTCATAGACCAAACATAAGGTATTTAACCTTCATAGAAAAACAATCAACCATGTCTCCAAACATTTATCTTTATCAAATAACTAATTATTATTCCATCTTTAATTAACTGATTCATTTATTCCAGGTTATGTATATTGGTAACCTAAGGCATCAATTATCACAAGCTATCATTTATTAAAACTTTATTCCTGGCATAACTTCTAGTTTCATCAAACATTAAGTAATAATAACTCATAATTCCATTATTAATCATTAATAATAAGCATTTTCAGCTTCATGGTCTTTATCCAATTATATTAACACATAGAAGAACATACTTTAATTAAAACATACATTAATCATAAAATTAATTTCCATCAAATTACAATAATGGATTTTATAAAAATGCCTCTAATTATTTATCCAACTATAACATTTTTGGCTTTATGTTCTTTAACAAATTTCCTTGAACAACATGTTAATCTAAGAATAACCAATCATTCTAAACAAATCATAACATAGAAATCTTAATATCTCAAAAACAAAGAGGCAAACCATTATCATGGTGTCAACATAACTCATCTATAACCATAAACCAATTATTTATTAATTTGGTTTATCCTTTATTTGGTTTAATTCCACCACTAACCAATGTAAAGAACCAAGTTGGGGTGCCATCCAACCCGACACTCGGCCCAATTCATGGCATGACCCAAAGGGAATTCCCAATCTCCAGGGGATGGAAACTAGTACCTAGGTATAAACAATATACTTTGGGATTGATTTTACCAATTTATAAAATCATAAATGACCAACAAAAATAAGAATCACAATAACTGATAACCATAATCGAAAGAGGTACAACAATTTTCAGATTTAAATTTTACAAATATAACCAAAACCAAAGGTACCAATATATAATGGGAACAAAAAGGCCATCACAAAACCTCTATGAAACAAGAGGGGCATTACCCGCAATCCACAACCACCAACACCTACAAGAAGTGGAACACTAGCAACCAGATCCACCATCACCACCACGAAACATCTTGCCTTTACTTGGGTCATACATAACAAATTCTACATACACCCAAAGGTGTATATAGGGTGTGACCCAAATCCCAGTAAGATGCCACAAAAATAAAGATTTCATGCTATAACATTAGAATAAAAATCAACACGCTCATTTCCATAAGAATATTTGAAACATTTATAAGAAAAAACTTTATGGAAAACTTTCTCAAGAAACCCTTTTTAAGGAAAAAACGTTTTACAAATAAGCTTGCTTGAAATAAAAGTGTACACAAGGTCCACCACATACCGATGGATAGAAATAGATCACATAATCATCACGTCACAAGATATCACCATGGGAAAATCCCTATAGGTAACTAGCACTAGTGGGACCATATGAACCTCATACCTCAGTGATCAAAATCCTTCAACTCAACTACCAACAACGTTCTCATGCATGATCCTCTAGAGGGGAACGTTTCCCAAAATTCCAATTGTCTCCAAATCAAAATCCAATACCAACAACATTACCATGTAAAATCTATAAGATTGGATTCCATCCCAAAGATATAGTGGTCTCCAATCATATCATGTGTTTAGTAAGTGTTGTCATAGTCAATCCTTCTAGATGAATCTGGGCCTCAGCCACTTCTAAATCTACTAAAGTATTAGTTCTAGTTCTCCCACCTTGATACCTAGGATTTCCTTTCTGATAAAATTTCATTTCATATATCACATAAAGAAAAACTTTCACATACACATTCCACGAATCATAATCACACAAGGAAATCGCCACTTCCACACATTCAAATTGATCCAACGATCAAAATCCACATGGAAACCACTATTTTCCATAGGAAAAACCACTTTACATTTTACATGCACACCAAAACCATTTGGAAATACATTTATCTCCACTTGTACAATTTATGAAATCCATTTGGAAATGAAACAAGAAGAACACATATTGAATCCAACCATTTCCATGAGAAAATTCCCTTTCAAAATCATATTCACATCAAAAAAAAATTATAACATACTTTACATCACTTTCATAATTCAAAGACACATTTAAGGTGCACAACAAAATATCAAACATGAAACAAAACCCATTTCACTTGAAAAATCCACTTTCAACACATTCACACCTTTAAATATCTTTTAAAAGACATTTCTCACCTTTCACACATGGCATGAAACACATTCAAGAAGCACCACACCAAAGAACACTTGAAACATAACCAATTTCCTTTAAAAGATCCATTTTTATCAAATTTGAATCTCAAAATATTTATAAAACATATTTTTCACTACACAAAAAATCCATAGAACACATTTAAGAAATCAATAAAGCATATCAAAATCATCTAATAATGTAATATCATGGAACCACCCACCTCACACTTGAAAACTTTCATAAATAGGTGTGAAAAGACAACTGAACCACCAAAAGACCCTATAAAGTCAACATCCAACAAAAAACATCATGATTTCACCAAACACCTCAAGATAGGACCCTCATCAGGTCAAATAACCCACTCGAAAATAATAACTCAAGGGGGGAAGAAGAACCCTATAAATAGGGAGAAATCAAAGGAGAAGAGACTTACTTTGTGATTATTTGAAGTTCCCAAAAACAAAACCACCCAAATATTGATGATAAAGAGGTACAAGAAGGATTGGAGGAATCTCCCATGGTTGAAAATCCTTGTTAGGACCAATAGGGTCCTATATACCCTGAGAGGGGGGTGAATCAGGGTATGGATATTCTCTTTCAAAATTCTTCTAGCCCCACTGGATCTTGACCTCTTTATTACAAGTGTCAATTTGTTTGCACTTGTGTGTCCATTATGATCACTTCTTTTCTTCTTTATCTAATGATGATGATTTAAATGCAATGTTGGGAAGCAAGCTGGCAGACACCGAGATTTTTACTTGGTTCACCCTCACTGGGCTATATCCAAGGAGCAGACAATGGCGATGTGCCGCTGTACCAAATCCACTAAAGCTCACTGCAAATTTACAATGTTTGGTCTGGATCACTTCTATGCCCAGGCTCACTACCTTTACAATGTTTAGGGTCATATCACTAATTTCCCAAGGGTCACTCTTTGTTCCTCTCTCTCAGGCTCACTGCTGGTAGAAAGGATAACCTTCTTCATCTTCCTTTGATCACTGCACTTGGAAGGGATCCACTCATAGTTTATAGACCTGTAGGTCTCTTCATTATCACTAATGAATACATCCTCCACTGTACGTAGATGCTCTTTTGAAGTCCAACTTTCACCCGTAGATGAATCTCACTTTGCACCGAAGGTATCGGGAAATCTTCCAGCTTTCGAGCAGCCCTAAAATGACTGGCATTCTTCTACCATACCTGGCGTGCTTTTCCAAGATGGTGCTCAAGTTTCGGTACGCAAGTTCAATCCAGCGCACAATTTCACATAAACCACTTGTGCAACGCTGGCTTCTTCAACTCCAAACTTGCGCGACTCACACCCTTTTACGCTCAAACCAATTTTGGCATTCCACTATCAACTATCGTGCTTTTTAAAAGTCGGGCATGCAACTATCAACTGGTGCGCAACTTCTAAATATCTTTATACTTACGTGACCACACCACCACTTGTGCGACCACAACACATGCGTGACTGGAGTTCTGATTTTCTCTAAGTGTTGTACTCTCACCGAATGAGGAGGGTTTGACCACTATTTATATAAATTTGGACACCTTGAGCGCCAGCTCGCAAGTCTCCTCTCGGCGCGCAAGTCCAGCCGCCCTAGTCTATGTCACCCTTGTCACTTGCGCGACCAAACCCAAAACTTGGGTGCCCCTTTTTCCTTTTTCCATATTTTGATGTTCTGATCTTGAAAAAAATGGAGTGAAAGTTTACAATCCTTCAAGACACCAGCACACAAGTCCCTTTTCCAAAAAAAACACTTTTCTCTATTTGTCGATTTTGAGGTCCAAATATTTGGAAAACACTAGGAAACGGTGCCACCTTGTATATTCTCTTTTTGAACCACCTCCAGATCGACCATTCCTTTGTCGACGTTCTTGAATCAATCATGGATCGTTAACAACATCCCTTGAACTCGACATGCCACCATGAAATCCCCTTTTTCAACAAATTTGTACGTCATGGTTTGCTTTTTCAACAAACACAACACAAAGGACCACTTTTTCAACAAACACAATCACCTCAAAAATGCTTCAATGATACCTTGAGGGATTTTTGCCCAAAAATCTCCCCCTTTGGGTTTGTTGACAAATATTCCATAAAAAGATACATCGTTTATTCTTCATCCACCATTCGCCTATTGCGATTTCGATAGAGGTCAAGGATTTACTCAACAGATACTCTAAGCCCACATGAGTAATGCTCAGCGTGAGAAACAAGAGTAAATGAAAATTTCATCAATGAATCACTTCAACTCTACACCCACTGTTGATACAAAACTGATACCAATTTTTGGAAATATTCTTACCACATTCCAACGCCACTCTTATACTTTTATCAAGATCCTCAGCTATCGTGATATCTATTCTTTGATCGATCACTTCTAGCATTGTCAGATTTAATTTTCTCCCCTTATCTCATTGCTCCCCCAATCTCACTGATCCACCTGTCAGCTTCTCCCTGTGTCTTGACTAAGACATGTTCTCCCCCTTGAACAATCATGTTTTCTCACGTATTCTCATGTATTCTCCCCCTTTGTCAATGAATGCAAAGGGCACTAAGTTGCAGTCTACAGCAGGGTAAAAACACATATCAGTACATGAGAGAAAAACACACCATACCTCAGGGAGAGGGGGTTCCACATCCACACTCGTTTATGTGTGGGGAGTTGACTGAACTCCCAAATCCAGTCGATTCCTCTCAAAAGCTTCCTTTGGTAAGGCCTTTGTCAAAATGTCTGCAACCTGTAGCTCTGTAGGCACATACTCCAACTTTACAATTCTCTGCTCAACTTTCTCCTCGATAAAATGATAATTTATCTCAATATGCTTTGTCCTTGAATGATGGATGGGATTTTTGATAAGATTTATAGCACTTGAGTTATCACACTGTATTCTGATCGGAGTCTTCACTTCAACTCCCATATCATCAAGTTGTTGCTTCATCCACAATAACTATGTGCATGCTTGAGTGGCCGCAATATACTCAGCATCTACGGTTCTCAATGAAATACAATCTTTCTTCTTGCTAAGCCAAGAAATAAAAAATCCACCAAGATAGAAAGCACCACCTGATGTTGATTTCCTATCATATGTTGAACTGGCCCAGTCTGCATCAGTATATCCCAATAACTCTGTCTAATATTTGTCATCATATGTCAAGATGAAGTCCACCATTCCCTTGATATACCGAATTATTCTTTTCACTACAAGAATGTGGATTTCCTTAGGATTACTCTGATATCTCGCTGCTTGGAATGTGGCGAATACAATGTCAGGACTTGTTGCGGTCAAGTATAGCAAACTTCTAATAATTTTTCTGTATTCTGTGATATTAACTGCCTTTCCATCCTTATCTTTGGACAGTTTCGTCTGGGTAGCAACTGGAGTCTTCATCTCCTTTTAATTTTCCATTCCATACCTTTTTGAAACCTCCTTGACATATTTGGATTGAGAAATGATTGTTCCATTCCTTCCTTGTGTCACCTATAGACCAAGGAAAAACCTTATCTCTCCAATCATTGACATTTCAAACTCACTTTTCATGAATTCGGAAAACTGTCTACACTGAGCTTCATCTAATCCGCCAAATATTATGTCATTGACATAAACTAACACCATAATCCTTTGATTACTTTTGTTTTTGAAATATAGATTGTAATCAACTCCCCCATGCTGGAAACCAAGCTTCTTCAAGTACTGATCAAGCCTTGAGTGCCATGCTCTTGGTGCTTGTTTCAGCCCATACAATGTCTTCTTCAGTCTGCAAACCTTGTTCTCATCCTCATGAATGAGAAAACCATCTGGCTGCTCAATATACACTTATTCCTCTATAACCCCATTCAAGAATTCATATTTGACATCCATCTGGAACACTTTAAACTTCTGTTTCACTACAATGGCTAGGAGTAATTTGATTGTCTCCAGCCTTGCAACCGGTGCAAATGTCTCATAAACATCTATTCCCTATATCTTGGAGTATCCTTTGCACACAAGCTATGATTTGTTTCGAATCATTATTCCATCTTCATTAATCTTGTTGTGAAAGACCCATTTAGTCCTGATGACGGTCTTATCAGCTGGCCTTGAAATAATCTCCCACGTATGATTCTTTTCTGAATCAGCATCAGTCACTTCTTCTCCCCATGTGTTTATTTCTTCCTCAATCCTTTCATCAAGAAATTTCTCATTATTTCATTATTCATTAGAATCAATTCTTTCAACTACTTTTCTGAGATTCTTGTTGAAACATTGTTGATACTCTCTTGTAGCTTCTTGGTATCCTAAAAATTGTCAGCTAATACCACTTGTTAGAATGAAATAGATAAGAATGAGATGCATGATTATTTCGGCTTCTCCCTATGTTTCTTTCTTCTCCTGATAGGAAACACCTGAGATGAGTCATCCAATTATTGCTTTAATGACTTTTTCATCTGATTTTGTTATTGAATGATCCCCCTATGTTATGCAACACTTCCTGGGGTTAGGACCACTGTTTAGAACCATAAACATTCTTCTTCTCCTGTATCATTTATTCTAATATTCCACTTAGAATTGATCCATTAACAAAATCTATAATCCTACTGAGTTAGAAACTCCATGTAGGAAACAAGAGATAAAGTTAATAACACAATCTCTCCCTATTGTGCTCAATTCCTTTTTTTAATATTTAACTTTGTTACCTGATTTGAGTTAATTGAAACTCTGAAGCATATCACTTCTCCACTTTTCATCTTTAGATGCAACTTCCCCTTGGATCATATCTCCCTAAAACCTGAAACATTTGAATCATTAGTTTATAAAATTTATATACATAGGGAGAGGGGTGCTTCTGGAATCCCCAAGATGAGGATTTCGGTTGATCCTAATGGGTCAACCCTTTGATTGTTTCTTGCAGATAATCACACTCTTTCCTTGCATCTTCTAGCTGCCTAGCCAATCTTAAATGCTCTTGCCATATGACTAAGCAATCATTACCCACATGTTGAGCCTTTTTCTTATATGTAGATTCTGAAGGCTTGGAATTTTTCAAAATTTGGGGTTTAATCCCACTTGTACACACTTCCATATTTGATGTACAACTAATATGCCACTTCCCTTGATTCCGTATCTGGGTTGGAATCTCTCTATTTGACATCTTTCCTTTCTTCTTCCACCATTTTAGGGAACTTCCTCTTTCCTCCACTTCTCATTGTGGCACAAGACATGTGAAGTTTTTAGTACATTCTTGGTTTATCTTTCTTTTATCAGATATTTGAGTCACCACACTATTTTGTGCTGGTGTTGAGTCCTCCACTGAGTGTCCATTCTTCTTTATCACAGCTGGATTAGATCTCCCCTTAATCTTCCAGGTTTGTTCACATCCTCTCCTTGAGAGCTGTTGTGAGCATGACAGAGGAGGTGACTGATACACCTTTCGTTCAGCTCCATGTGATTCCCCTAAGGCTATAATCCTATTCTTCACCTTACCACTTTGTCTCCCAGTGTAGAATTTATCATTATTTATCACTGGAGTCAAGAATCTCCTTTCAAGTTCCTTTTCCTTTCTTGTGTTCTTCTTACTGTAATTTCTTTCCAAATTCCCATAATTTGAACATATAAAACATTTTCCATCAAATTCATACCACATTTCATCATTTCTATGTTGAGATGTTGATACACCTTGAGTTATTCTTCTGAAACAGAGCTCTTGAGCTTCTAGACACATACTCATAGTTTGTCCCATTCTTCCATAGTAATAGCATCTAACAAATGATTTCCTCTGAGAGACTCTTATTTATGATTTCTCATGAAACATCTTCTTCTTCTCAGATCTAGTAATGTTTCTATTTTCACAGCCTGAGATGTATTCCAGTGCCTCTGAACAGAAGCTTGATGTATGACCATGAATCCCACAAAAATAGAACATGCTATCATTTCTTCCTGTAAAAGCCTTTTTAGGTCTATCTCCAGCACCTACAAGGTTTTTCTTAACTCTGGAGATTCTCACTACTCTTTTCCTATCATTCATTGGAGTGAGATCATCATATCCAACTCCTGATTTTACTAAAATGGATGGCCTTTGGGATGATACAATCAATTCGTGCTTCTCCTCTGATGTAGCATATTTGGATTTCATTTCATCATCACCTGCCAAAGGATAATCAAATAATAAGTGCAGTGCATCCTTCAACTTGGGCTTGTCTTTGGATTAAGATTTCTCCATTTCAATCTTGACTGATTCTATTTCTTCCTCCAGCTTTTGAATCATTTTATCTCTTGATTCAATTTCAGCATCAAGTTCTCTCTTGAGAAGATTTCCTCTACGAATATCATCTTCCAATTCATGTGTCAGCTTATCCACCATGCCACATTTCTCATTTACTTTCAATTTTTCCTGAGCAACAGATTCAGAGATGGATGCATTCTCTTGTTGTAGCCTTTGATTCTTCTGAACTAGCTCAAACAGCTATGTAACAAGATCATCATTTCTGACTTTCAAATTCTGAATTTCATCTGTTTCCAGATTCTTTCCCTTAACATCATCTTTGATCTTTTCTCTCTTTATAGACAACTTTTGCAGTTCTTTCATCTTGAGAATCATTCTTTTCCCTCAGATCAGTGTCCACATAAATAATCCTTTGATTTAATCTTCTTATCTTGTTAACCTCAATTTCTATTGCCTAGATTCGGATATCTTTAGACTTAATCTCTTCATCTAACTTCTGATCAACTTCTTTTTCTTTGTGGAAAACTTCTACTTTTCGACATCTGGGAGTTTCTTCATCATCAGTAGTTCCAACATCACTTGGCATGTTAGGTTCTTCACTCATTCCTTCATCATAATTTAATGAATAAGTATTTTCACTATTTGATTCATCAAAACCATTCTTCTGTTCACTACACGATTCATTTAACTAAATCACACTCTTTCCATTGACACTTCCACACTGGGGAATTTCACCAGACTTCTGCTTCTTATTTGAAGTTCTTCTCTTTCTCATGACACACCAAGATAAGAAGAGACTAGATAGTTAACTTAAGAAATCGACTAAACCAAGTGAAATCAAACAAATCTAATAAAAGAAACCTTCCCTCTGATACAAATTTTTAGGACCCATATGGGCCTATATACCCTGAGAGGGGGGGTGAATCAGGGTATGGATATTCTCTTTCAAACTTCTTCCAGTCCCACTGGATCTTGACCTCTTTATTATAAGGGTCACTTTGTTTTCACTTGTGTGTCCATTATGATCACTTCTTTTCTTATTTATCTAATGATGATGCTTTAAATGCAATGCTAGGAAGCAAGCAGGCAGGCAGACAGATATTTTTACTTGGTTCACCTTCACTGGGCTACATCCAAGGAGCTTACAACGGTGATGTTCCATTGTACCAAATCCACTAAAGCTCACTAGAAATTTACAATGTTCAGGCTAGATCACTTCTATGCCCAGGATCACTGCCTTTACAATGTTTAGGGTTAGCTCATTGCTTTCCCAAGGGTCACTCCCTATTCCTCTCTCCCAGGCTCACTGCTGGTAGAAAGGATAACATTCTTCCTGTAGATTAATCTCACTTTCCACCGAAGGTATCGGGAAATCTTACAGCTTTCGCGCATCCCTAAAATGACTGGCGTGCTTCTACCATACCTGGATCACTTCTCCAAACTGGAACGCAAGTTCTGGCATGCAAGTTCAATCTATTGCACAAGTTCACCTCAACCACTTGCGCGACACTTGCTTCCTCAACTCCAAACTTGCACGACACACACCCTTTTACACCCAAACCAATTTTGGCACGCAACAACCAACTATCGCGCTTCTTCAAATCCAGGCACGCAAGTGTCACCAAACTACCTACACGATACCCCCTTCTTCAACTCTAAACTTGGTAGACTCACACCCTTTCTCACCCAAACCACTTTGGGTGCGCAACTATCAACTGGCACGCAACTTCTGAATATCTTTATACTTGCGTGACCACACCACCACTTGTGAAACAACAACACCTCCACGAATGGAGCTCTAATTTTCTCTAAGTGTTGAAATCTCACCGAATGAGGAGGGTTAGATCTCTATTTATAGGCATTTGGACACCCTGAACATCGGCGCGCAAGTCTCCTCTCAGTGCGCAAGTCCAGCCGCCCTAGTCTCTGTCTCCCTAGTCACTTGCACGACCGAAACCAAAACATGGGCGCCCCTTTTTCCTTTTCCATATTTTGATGTTATGATCTGTAAAAACATCTGGTTTTCAAGTTTCCAAGCCTCCAAGATATCAGCGTGCAAGTCCCTTTTCCAAAAAAAACACTTTTCTCCATTTGTCGATTTTGAGGTCCAAAAGTTTGGCAAACACTGGAAAACGGCGCCACCTAGTATCTGCTCCTTTTGAACCACCTCCAGATCGACCATTCCTTTGTCGAAATTCTTGAATCAATCATGGATTGTTAGAAACATCCCTTGAACTCGACATGCCACTATAAAATCCCCTTTGTCAACAAATTTGTACATCATGGTTTTCTTTGTCAACAAACACAACACAGAGGCCCACTTTTTCAACAAACACAATCACCTCAAAAATGCTTCAATGATACCTTGAAGGATTTTTGCCCAACAATCCAAAATGGATTAGAATAGAGGATATTTAGGGTTTAAATAAAAGAAGGTGGAAATGTAAATTTTCACTTTTTAGTGATGTGGATAGGTTGGATGGATTTCCCAGACGATTTTCCAAACTGTGCGGCAACTGTGCATCCCTCACTATCCAAGAAGAACAATACACATGGTTATCCTACACCGTTTGACGAACCATGTTCCAACTATGCAGTCTCCACTATCCAAAATGACCATTTTTCGCATGGTTTCTTGGGAAAGTGTGCACTGTTTCCTCTAACTATGATCCAACAGTGTGCCACCTTATTTCAATCCCAAGATGTCCATTTTTTACCAAAAAGTCAAAGGGTTCCTAAGGAGAAATTAAAGAACAAAAATAAACAAAATAATACCTCAAAACAAAATCACGGATGTGAAAATTCTCCCAACCATGAAAACTTTTTGCCCTAAAAAATTCACTCCAAAGTCTGATCAGATAACAAAAATGGATACTACTCCTCAACCCAAGAATTACACTACCAAATATCATGAACATCATTACCATGCTTCTAAGGGACTCATACCAATGTAATAGACTTCCCACGAAGCAATTTATCCTAAAAATCCACAATCTATATTAGTCATTCAAACATAGACAAATTATACTCAAATTCCAACTCTTCACACTAATTGGCATAAGACTTATAGAAACTATGTGTCCTCAAAAAATGATTCTGGGTCAAATTGACCTTATCATAAGTATCTTTTACAAGGCTCTATCCCAACAACGAAGTCTCACCAACCTTATCCCAACACAAAGGTAACTGACATGGCCGGCCATAAAGTACCTCAAAAGGAGCCATTAGAATCAATGATTGGTAACTATTTTTATATGAAAACTCATCTAATACCAAATGAATATCCCATGAACCTACAAAATCCAACACACATGCCCATAGAATTTCTTCTGGAATCTGATTCGCCTGCTCCATCTAACCATCTGTTTGAGGGTGGTATATCATGATCAACTTGAATTGCGGCCTCATTTCCTTTTGAAGGCCTTCCCAAAACCATGAGTTAAAATTGGTGTCTCTACCCTAACAACCGACCTAACTCATCCACTTCCGGTCGAATCCTTGATTGGAATGAAATGTGATGATTTGGTCAAACATTCAATCATCACCAAAATGGAATTCCTCCCCCAAGTCAAACAAGGTAATATAATGATAAATTCCATGGAAATATCATCCCACTTATAGGAAGAAATACATCGTGGTTGAAGAAAATTGGAGGGCCTTTGTGCTCTACTTTAACATACTGACATGTATAACAGTGCGATAAGAAGTTATCTACATCTCACCTCATACCTGAACACTAGAACTATCAACGCACATCATAGTACATATTGGTAGAACCAAGATGAATGGACCATTGAGACTGGTGGCTATCCTAAATTAGTACGTTCCTCAATGAAAATGTCACTATGGAGCGACCCTTGAAGCACAAAACTCCTTTAAGAGAAAAATACCATTCACAAGGCACCTCCCTACCATTTAAAAATTGTATAGAATGTTGGAACATATCATTACCTATATTCTATAACTAAATAAATTTCAGTAGGGAAGGTGTTATATACACACTGGCCAAGAACACACCTCCATTATATTCTTTGGTCTCAAGATGTATCTAAGTGAATAGATCCAACAACATCTACTCATCACTTGACTTTTTCAATGCCTTAACTATCACTTTGGTACTCAAATCATTTTACACTACAATACCCTTACCTGGGGTATAGACTTTATCAAAGTCGAACCCCTAATGTTACTCAAACCAATGTCATTTACTTAGATTCAGATCTTTTTAGGAGAAAATATAGGATAAACTCTTATGATCTGAATAAAATACAAACTTTTCCCCAAAAAGATAGTGATGTCATTTCTTCAAGGAATGCACTATATTCACTAACTCCAAGTCATGGGATGGGTAATTATTGTCATGTGGTCGAAGTTAGAAAGATCCATGAGCCACCACCTGACCATCCTGCATCAATACACACCTAAGACATATAACTGAGTCATCACAATAGACCACATATATATTTACAATTTTTGATAAGATCAAAACAGGTGTTTTCGTCAACTGCTATTTTAGATCCTAAAAGGATTATTGAAACTTTGGACTCTATTAAAACTTCACCCCCTTCTGGTGAGATCTATCATGGATGAAGCAAGCTGAAATAAATCTCAAACAAACTATTTGTAATACCTTGCCTTGCCAAAAAATCTTCAAATCTCAAAAACATTCTTCAGCTTCTCCTATGACATAAATGCACTGATCTTCTGAGGTTCCACCAAAACCCATTGTTATGAGACCACATGACCCATAAACTTAACATCCCTAATCCATAATGTGCACTTATAAATCTTCACATAGAGATGATGATCCTGAATGGTGCTTTGCACAATTCTCAAATACCACTCATGCTCCAACTCGGTCCTAGAATAAACCAGGATTTCGTCCATAAATACCATGAAAAAGGAATCTATATACTAATGAAACACCCTTTTCATGAGTTCCATAAACACCAATGTAGAATTTTTTAACCCAAAAGGAATGATCAAGTACTCAAAATAGTCTTACCATCTTCAAAATGGTATTTTCAGAACATTCGCCTCTCTAACTCTGACTTGATGATGCCCAGAATGAAAATAAATCTTGGTGAACTACCTCACCCACTTAATATGATCAAAAGGTTCATAAATACAAGGAAAGGGTATTTATTATTGATTTTTACTTTATTCTACTTTTGGTAATCAATGCACAACTGGAGAGATCTATAAACCTTTTTCATAAATAGAACTGGGGTAGACCAAGGTGAGATGCCTAGGAAAATAAATCCTTTAGGTTCTAAATCTTCTAGATATACCTTTAATTCCCTCAGATCTATGGGGGGAATATGGTATGGGGTAAGATATATCAGATGTGTTCCTAGTGCCAAATTAATTGAGAATTTTACATCCCACTATAGAGGAAAACATTGGAAATCATTTGGAAAAACCTATGGGAACTTATACACCATAGAAAGTAAATCACCATCATCATCCTCCAATACAAGAGATTACATACGATAAACAAGATTTTTCAATTTTAGAAGTGGAGATCTAGCTTGTCCCAACTAAGGATCCCATTCACCTTGAAAAACCTTGGTACTTCCATCAGGTGCAACAAAACTCACTCACTGCCTATAGCATTCGATGTGTGCCTAAAAATGCACCATTAAATCCATACCAAGGATCACATTAAAGAGGTCCATTTCCAAAACCATAAATCCCCATTCTAGATCAACCCCTAACATAATTATTGCACAAGACAAACGCCTGAAACCATGCTATCATTTCTTACCAAGTGGCTTCACCAAATCTATCGCATATGGAATAATATCAGTTGGAAATTTTAATAAATCCACTAAACAAGCATAAATAAAAGAAATAAAGGCACTGATATCAAATAGAACAATAGGTAAAGGTGATTAAATAATAATGGTACCTTGAACTATAACAGACCATGCATCTGATTCCACTGGTTCTTGATATACCAAATGAATTTTCCTCATCTCATCTGGACCCTAAGACCCACCACTGACATGTGACTCTACCCTAAACTAACTCTACCAAGAAGAAGATTTGTCCCTGCCACTATAACCTCCAAACTGAGAACCCATTGTCCCAGACAGTTCTGACTGGGCCATCAAATCTTTGGAGGCCACCGATCCTACACCACTTTGATATGGGCACACTACCCTACAAAATTATTATAAGTTTCTCATAGATTCGCATCGATGACAAGTTCTAGGTGGATATGAGCACACAGATCCCATGTTCCCTACCTTCTCACACTAATCACACATGATTGACCTAGCATCAGAAGCCAGATATGAAGACAACCAGGAAGGATGGCCTAAACTACCACCTCCCTTCTTCCCTTGCTCATCCTACTTCCTCTTCTTCTTAGATGAACTGCCACTGCCCTAAACCACTTCTGATACTAATACATAGAAACCAAACTTTCCTCCATGATCAATTTCAACCATCATATCATGATCAACCACCTTAGTATAAGTTCTTATCTTGAATAAGAAGACCTGAGATCAGATCTCTAGTCGCAACCCTATATCTAACTTTTGAGCCTTCATCTACTCATTGGAAATGATCTTAGGTGCATACCAAACTATCTATACAAAGTGGTTAGCGTACTCCATCACAGTTTGGTCTCCCTAGATATGCTCCAAAAACTCTAGAGATTTGGTGAAGGCCAAAATCTTATGGTAATAATTCTCTTTGAATATGACCTTAATGTCTTTCTAACCCATCTACCCATGCTTCCAATCTTGCACAACTAAGGCCCAACACATTCAAATGGGACCTTCCAGCAAGAATGAATTAGGATTCACAATAACTATCTCAGGTGTATAAAGAAACTCAAACATTCTCTCTATTTTATCAAGCCACTCATCTGCTTCCTGAGGTTCCATGCTGCATTAGAAAAAACGATTCTTGTTCTTGAGTAATTCCTAAGATTTTTCCTTTCTAGGACCTAGTTTAGTTTCTGTAACATGAGTAAGATGAGAGTATGCTCCTTATCCCAAATCTTGGATACCTCAAACCACAGCTTCCATTAACCTTTGATCAATTGGTGAGGTAGAAATATCTTCAGCCTCTTCTCATGGTTGTAGAGGAATTCTATGAGGAGTCATTCTACAATATTAAGAAACAACCACAAAAAAATACCATCAACACATGTCATGAAAATTTTCAGCAATAATAACAAATCTCAAACACTTCCATAAATCATAACACAACCAAATCCATCATAATAAAAATACCGACCAAATCACTCCACCCCCACCCAGTGTCCATATATAGTCTGTAGCCTCTATGTCTCACTTAGAGGAGAAGTCAAACTAAATCCCAACATCCCAGGGTGACTCAAGTCCTGTTACGAGGTGTGTTGGCCATACGCCCCATTCATAACCAGAACCTCAAGCCCTATAATTCCTAGCTCTAATCTATCCAGACTCATCCCAAATAACTTGACCCAAAAGAGTGTAACATACTATGATACCATTTTTTTCACAAACCAAGTCGGGGATCCATCCAACCTGACACCCAACCCGATTCATGGCATGGTCTAAAGGGAATTTCTAATCCCCACAGGCTGGAAACTATTACTTGGGTATCAATAATATATTTTGGGAATGATTTCAACCATTTATATAATCATAAATAGCCAAAAAGAATAATCATCGCAACAATAGATAACCATAACTAAAGGATGTACAACAATTTTCAGATTTAAAGTAACTTTAACCAAAACAAAACGTACCACAATAGAATGGGAACAAAAAATACATCACAAAAACCTCCATGAAATAAGAGGTACATTACCCTCAACCCACCAGCACCAACACCTATAAGAATTGGAACACTAGAAACCAGATCCGCCATCACCACCATAAAATATCTTTCCTTTACTTGGTCCATACATAACAAAGTCTACATACACCCAAATGTGTATGTAGGGTGTGATCCAAATACCAGAAGGATTCCACCCAAAATAAAGATTCCATGCTATAACATTAGAAGACAAATCAACATGCACATTCCCATGAGAATATTTGAAACAATTCTTAGAAAACATTTTAAGGGAAACTTTCTAAAGAAAAACTTTTCAAGGAAACCCCTTTTTACAAATAATCTTTCTTGAAATAAAATTATACACAAGGTTTACCATATACCGATGGCTAGAACAACATCACATAAAGATTGTGTCACAAGAGAGAACTATGGGAAAATAATTATTGGTAACTATCACTAGTGGAACTGTATGAACCTCATACCTAAGTGATCAAAATCCTCCAACTCAACTACCAACAGTGTTCTTGTGCACAAGCCATGGGAGGGGAACATCTCCCAAAATTATAGTGGTCTCCAATGAATAAGCCAATACCAATAGTGTTCTTGTGAACAAACCAGTAGAGGGGATCCCATCCCAAAGATCTAGCGGTCTTTGATAATATCACATGTTTAGTTAGTGTTGTAATTGTTAATCCTACTAGATGAATCTGGGCCCCAACCACTTACAAATAAAAAGGGTTACTAGTTCTAGTTCACCCACATAGATACTCAGGATTCCCTTTGTTCTCAAATTTCATTTCGCATATCACATAAAGAAACACTTTCACATACACATTCCAAGTATCAAAAAAACACAAGGAAATAACCACTTTATCACTTTCACAATGATCCAATATTCAAAATCCACATGGAAACCACCATTTTCCATAGACAAAAGCACTTTCCATTTCATATGCACACCAAAATCATTTTGAAATACATTTTTTACCACTTATACAATTTATGAAACCATTTATAAATGAAACAATAAGAACACATATGGAATCCAACTATTTCTATGGGAAAATTCCCTTTCAAATTTATATTCACATGAAAACCATTTTATAACATTATTCACATCACTTTAACAATTAAAATATGCGTTTAAGGTGCACAAAAAAAATATCCAACATAAAATAAAAACCATTTCCCTTTTAAAATACACTTTTAACACATTTTCACCTTTAAATTTCTTTAAAAACACAATTTGTACCTTTCACAAAAAGCATAAAACACATTCAAGAAGCACCACAACAAAGCACACTTGAAAAATATCCACTTTCCTTTAGAAGATACATTTTTATCACATGTGGATCTCAAAACCTTTCCAAAACATATTTCACACCACAAAAAAATATATAGAACACATTTAATAAACCAAAAAAGAATATCAAAATCATCTAATAATGTAATATCATGGAACCACCTACATTACACTTGGAAACTTCTGTTAATCGACAAAAAACCACAATTTCAACACCAAAAGACCGTATAAAGGTAAGATCCAACAACAACCATCATGATTTCACCCAATACCTCAAGATTGGACCCTCATTAGGTCATATAACTTGTTGGAAAATGAGAACTCAATAATGAGGGAAGAAGAACCTTAGAAGGAGGGATAAATTGAAGGAGAAGAGACTTACTTGATGATTACTTGAAGTCCCCACACTAAAACCACCCAAATATTGATGCTCAAGAGGTCCAATAAGGCATGGAGAAAGCTCCAATGGAATAAAATCCTAAATGGGATGGAATAGATATGATTTATGAATAAAAGTAAAGAGGGTGTAAAGGTAAATTTCCCCTTTTTAATGACTTGGAGAGGTTGCACATTTTTCTTGTAAGGGTTTGTCAAACCATGCATCCCTCACTCTCCAAGAGGAACAAGTCTCACAGTTAGCTCACAAGGTTTTACAAACCATGCACCAACCGTGTGGTTGCCACTATCCAAAATGACCATTTTCGACATATTTTCCTTGTAAAAGGTACATGATTCCCTCTAATTGTGCACTAACAATGCACCATCTACTTCCAAGACCAAAATATCCATTTTTCACCAAAACCTCAGATGAAAAACCAAGTAGAAATGAAAGACCAAAAATAAACTAAAGAATACCTCAAAATATAATCATGTATGTGACACCAAAAGAAGGTAAAGTATGGTAAATTCATGATTTCACATAAAATAAAGGAGAATCAACAAATCCCCTACCTTAAGGTGACAACGGTATTCACATGAGAATAGAAAAAACACATGGATCTATGATCAACACTTCCATAAGAAAACTACATCACTCTTATGATTCTACACCAAAACTGCACCAACAAAATTAAAATAAACTCCATTAGAGTGATAGAGATCATCCTCCATGGTATGTAAAGAAGAACATGAGGAAAACAAGATCGAACGGAGAAGAAACCCCAATAATAAGAGGTAAAACTCACATTGGATCACTACAAATAAATCCCTAAAAGGTTGTGGTTGATTTCAATCAAAATGGGGATTCAAGTCCTTCAAAAGGATCTCTAGGCTACTTAGGTTTTTAGAGAGAAGGATGGAATAAAAGTGGGTTCAGAGGGGGTTTGGGGTATTTATAGGATAACTGAAAATTAGAAGACCAAGGTACAACTATAAAGACCATAGTTTAGGCCACCTTGACCAAGGAACATTCCCCCTGAACCATGGCATAGCCTTCTTGTTCAAACTACATCCAAATAACACAACACCTCCAAAGGTTTAGATCTTTTAAACCTAGGTAAGAACTATGGCTTAGCCGAAACCACCATGCCGCAAAATCCATTTGCCAAGAAAGAGGATATGATGCAGCCTATCCCCCATGGTGCAACTACCCCTAAAATGGTAGAACCACCCAAATCCACCCCTCATACCCCTATGTTACAACAATCCTATAACAACATAGTTTTTTCTCTGTGAGATTTATGAATATTTCTAGGAATATTTTTAGAGCCAGGCATTGAGATGGCATGAGATTTCAAGGCCCAATGAGACCGGAATTAATTTTTGAACTATATTAAATATCATTCACGCATAGTTTTTCTTGAAAAAATGGAATAACTCCAAAATAGTGTCTTGGATCATGAATCTGAAATCATCATTGGGTTCGAAATGTGGGGTTTACCCTAAGCATGACATAACCTTGTTCATCTTCGGGTGTTTGGATTAAGCGATATCGTGGAAGAAATTATAAAATAAATAAATTATTATTTATTTAATTATTTTAATTAGAATCCTAACCTAATAATTTCCTATATATATACTACTATGGACAATTTTTAGGGTTATTTGTATGACCCTACAAATTGAGAGAGGGAATTGGAGGAGATTTTTTCAGACAACATTGGACTAGATCATTGATTATCGTTGGGTGTGCAATGGGATTCGAGGATATTTCCAAATACAATGATGTGGATTCTTTATTCATTATAAATCGATCAATATCAAGTTAGGAAATTTTTTATTTATATTTATCCTTGTTTCTTATCAAATAAAGATCGCAAATCAATTGACTAATGAATTGATTTCCAGGTCAATCATTTTGCGGGTATGGATTTATTTGTGGGATTTGGGAATAATTATTATTTTGATTTTTCATTTATTTTTATAACTATTCATTCATATTTCTATGATAATGGATTGATATTGAAAACAAAAAAAAAGGTTTTTTCTACATGTTTATGGATTATGGTTTTGTCTCCCCACTCTACATACGTTCATCCTTGGAATTTTCTTTTAGCCTATGATTTGAAAATTACCTAATGAACAGTCATTTCATATTTAGTCTTTGGCACAACGGATCTCTACCACAGATTGGTGGTGGAGATCTGACATCACATTTGTGGTATACAATGAAGGTATGAGATCCAAGGATGGTTCTGGGGTTAGCAATACTAGTTTGGTGTGAGGCACTAATGAGGCATGATGGAAGGTGTTTCCCGAGTACCAGATATGGATGGGTTCTTGATATCGGCGAAGAAGAGGTTCAGTTAACCCTAGATCTGAGACGTATGGAATTATTTAAGGAAAAATTGGTGGCTGCAAATTCACTGGTGAAGAAGAGTGAGAATTTTTGAAGGTTCTATGAAAAACCAAACTACATTATGTGTAGTCCTATGAACACATGTCATGTAGTTAATTACATGTGGCTCTAAGGTTTTTATACAGAGATAAGTATCACATGTTTTGTGACATGTGTTGCATTTTGTGTAAACCTTAGTCGACTAGCTCAGCGTGTATAAAGAGTACACACAGAGGAGTCCATATAGTGTTACATTATGTGTAACACATGGCAGAAAGACAAACATGTACAAGGGGTACAAAACCAGGTGGCCATGTTTTCCAACATGTCATGTACTTGGGAAGTACACAGGTAGGTCGCCATAGATGGGTAGAGTTGTGTACCCAAAAATAGATAGGTACACAGATATGGAACAATATACACGGGCATGAACCAATGTACATGGTCATGGTAAGAATAGAACGCCAAGTTCTAGGGTGACATAGACACATTTGTTTACCTCAAGGGACACACCGTGTATTGTGGAAAAGTGCATGTCATGTGTGTGTGAGACACGGGAAGTGTCTGTCTTAGTGATACACATTGTTTCCCCCGAGGGACACATCGTGCAATATTTTAAGGATAGGATGGATTCCTCTTTCTCATTAGTTAAGAATCATGTAAACTTTTTTGAGATTACTTGGACCAATATCAGTAGGGTAGGTTCCCTTGATCCATTACCTAAGGTTTAAAAATGTAGTTCTGTCATATTCATAGGATGGTGATCCCCTATGAGGAATTTCAGTCTCATATAGAGTTATTTGAATCCCTTTGTGAGGCCCAGAGTGGGATCATATATCATCATAATTTTCTAAGTTTGGGTTCTTGGTATCATCATGAACTACATGGGTATAGAGCCCCTTGTAACTTCCCAGTTCCGGAAGCCACCCAGAGGCACCCAATACCCGGTTGGTCACATGGCCTCAAGTGCATTTCCCCAAATTCCAGAGGCTACTGACTATTAGTGAGGGCCCTCAGTGTGATAGTGGGGAAACTATGCCCTCATTAGAAGTGTAAAATAGTAGAAGGGAAAAAATACACAATAGAAGAAGCAGTAAATATACCAACAATAGTAATACTAGAAGACTAGAATAACAAACAATTGAAGCACATATATATGTACGATGCATGGTACATATGTCTAGGAAAGAATCCAAACAAATCACAATGATGGAATAAAAATAGTACTAAACCAAAGTACAAAAGAAATAGATAAACAGCTCCTCACCATCGCAAGCCTAAGCCTGGTCCCATGCTCTCCAGCTCCAAAGAAAATAAAGTACATGAAGTAGAAGGGCGCTTTCCCTTATCTATACCTGCAGAAATATAATATATTTGGGCCCAAAAGCATGGACCAAACAGTGTGTGAGACTAAATCCCAGTAGAAAACCATCCGAAGATCTGTGCCTAACAATCAGTGAATATATGGAAGGTAAAAGTACAGAAAGCAGTAAATAGGAAAGTAATCAGCAGTAAAAAATCCACAGTTTCAATATCAAGTAACAGCTAAACAAGAAGCTAAACACAAATAGGTAACCCTCTGGGAAGTACTCACAGCCCATCCCTTAGGGTACTACCTAACAAGTACAAGAAACCCTCTGGGCAGTACCCTCAGTCTAACCCCTCTGGTTCTGTCACAAGAATATATATAAATAAACTCTCTGAGGAAGCACTCACAGTCAATTCTTTTTATAGTCATAAGTAAAACAAGATTCTCTGAGGAATATCACATAGTCAATTCCCATTATAGTTTAAGGTAGTCAAAGACTCTATGAGTAATCTCACACGGTCAATTCCCCTTATATCCTCAAGGTAAAAGACTCTCTAAGGAAGATCACTCGGTCAATTCCCCTTATAGCCCAAAGTTGTTCAAGTTATTCAAAAACTCTATGAGGAAGCTCACACGGTCAATTCCCCTTATAGTATAAAGCAATAAATGACTCTCTGAGGAAGCTCATTCGGTAAATTCCCCTTACAGCCAAAAGTGGTCCTAGGCTCTCTGAGGAATCTCACTCGGTCAATCCCCCTTATGGACTAAAGTGATCAAAGACTCTCTAAGGAAGCTGACTCGGTCAATTCCCCTTATAGTCTACTACACCAGGTTCTCATGGACCTGTGTAGGTCAATGAGCATAGTAATGCAATATGGACAAAGTAAACCTACAGAACTGTTTGTCTAACTAGTCTACAGCATAACAAGAATGTTAGAATACAAACTCTCCACCCTGCAGCAACAGGCATGGAAAACAGGCAAGGCGGACCAAAGGCTAAGCAGGACCAAACGGTCATAAACAGATCATGCGTGGGTAAAACATCCAAAGTATAGTAATCAACCCCATTCAAAACCAATAAATCTCTACACAAGCATACAAGCATGGCAGGAAATCAACAGGGGTAAAACGGTAAACACGCAATACCACGTTCAAGGGTATTGGTCAAAATTTCACATAATACTCAAATAATTTCAACATAAAGGCACAAACCACCTACCTCAATGTTGGGAGATCGATATACTACAGTGTCAGCCCTTGGATCGACCTAGAACGTGGTAGATCTAAAAAAATGTCTAAAAATTTCAACCCATGATCTCTCATGAGAGAAGAGAAAACTGAAGATGGTCTTATAGGAGAAGTTATAAAACACTGATGTGACTCCAATGCAACTGATGGTGTTCGATTCGGAGGATGGATGCTTTCTCGGGGGTTCGTCGAAGATCTGCAGTTGTACGAAGCTATCGATTGAACGAGACCTAGAAGAAGAGCGTTCTGGCAATTAGAATCTTAATGAAAAAAAAAGTACACGGCGTGTACTCTCCATTTCCGTACTCCGCTTTAGGTGGCCTCTAGGTTACCCCACATGGTTGTGTGCATGGCCGCTACACAGCCAACACCCGGCTACCTACGGTAACCGAGTACACGGCATGTACTCATAAAGTACATGGCGTGTACTTCGAATATTTTCCAAATTTCCTCTTTTTCTCAAAAATGGACAGAAAACAAAGAACATACCTGAAAATAAGGTTTGTGGTCTTAAAAACTTCTCCCCTTAAAGAAATTCATCTCCGAATTTCCCTAGCGCTGTGTGGGGGAAGAAACCCCGAACAGTTCCAGCCACTATGCTCGTACATCAGGCTCCCTCTCACAAGTCTCGTCCTGTAATCGCCTGTGCTGCCATAGCACCCATACCAGAGGGACATACCAGCCATGGAGAACCTTTTTACTATGATCAACAATCCAGATAGGATGCTCCTCAAACAATGCATCCACTTCAAGCTCAACCTCCTCATGTTGAAAGACATGAGACGAGTTTGAAAAGTAATGTCGGAGCTGAGAAACGTGAAAAACGTCATGCATAGCCTGGTACCTCTGAGGTAACTACAACCGATAGGCAACCATCCCAACTCTCTCTAAAACCTCAAACGGCCCGACATACCTTGGCGAAAGCTTACCCTGTCTCCTAATCCTCCTGTGTCCCAACCTCAGTGTAACAAGTAGAAAAACCTGATCCACGACCTCAAACTCCATAGGTTGTCTCCACTGATCAGCATAAGACTTCTGTCGAGACTGTACAGTATCCATACTCTTCCAAATAAACTATATCTGCCCTATGGTCTCCTAAACAAGACGAGCTCCCAGCAAATCTGCCTCTCCTGCCTCCAGCCAACATAAGGGTGATCGGCATGGCCTACCATACAAATCTTCATAAGGTACCATTTGAATAGTTGCTTGAAAACTATTATTGTAGGAAAACTACACAAGAGGTATATGCTTCTCCCAAGAACCTCTAAAATCTAGAACGCATGCTCGAAGCATGTCCTCAAGCACCTAAATCGTATGCTCGGACTGGCCATCTGTCTGGGGGTGGTAAGCTGTACTCAAAAGTACTTGTGTACCCAAAGCCTTCTAAAGCCCTTTCCAGACCTGAGAAGTAAAATGGGCATACCTGTCTGAAACAATGGAGTGTGGAACTCCATGTAGATGTATAATATCACGGATTTATAATTATCCCAACTCATCAACACAGAAGGTCTCCTTAATTGGTAACAAGTGAGCAACCTTCGTAAGCCTGTCAATGACAACCCAGACTGTATCACTCCCTCAAGATGACCTCGGCAAGCTAGTCACGAAGTCCATCACAACATCATTCCACTTCCACTCGAGAATGGGTAATTATTGAAAAAGTCTTGCTGGTCGCTGATACTCCACCTTCAACTACTGACAGGTGGAACACCTTATGAAGAAACCAGAAACATATCTCTTCATTCCTTTCCACCAATATTGATGGTGTAGATCATGATACATCTTGGTGAAAACAGGATGAACTGCCCAAACTGAGGAATAAAAATCCTGCATCATCTCCTCGTGTATGTCTGCTGGCACCCATACGCGCCCCTAGAAATGCAAGATCTCATCCTCGCCTATGGTTCATCTAGGAATAGGGTCCTCTCCTGACACACTCTCCTATAGGAATAGGCCTTTTGAATCTGATATTTTCCTCATTCTCACTCGATCAAGAAGGGTAGAGGTAACAACTATAGAAGAGAGAAAAGTCTTCCCCTTACTATCATGCACCTCCAAATGCATCTCAGATAATAGATCCATAAGATACCACTCACTAATGGCCTCCTTAACTGCCTGTATCTAAGTCCTCTTGCTCAGCACATCAGCTACTGCGTTGCCTTTCCTAGGCGTATAGGCAAGCTCAAAGTCAAAGGATTGAAGATACTCAACCCACCTTCACTGTCTCAAATTCAGGTCACGCTGAGTGAAAATTTACTTGAGACTTTTTTGGTTGTTGAAAACCAAAAAATGCTCTCCCAGAAGATAATGTCTCCAACAGCACAAGGCATGAACAACTGCCGCCAACTCGAGATCGTGCGTCAAGTAATTCATCTCATGTGGCCTCAACTGTCGAGACCCATATGCAATGACTCCATCTCCCTGCATAAGCATAGCTCCCATCCCGATACCTGATGCATCACATTAAACAATATAGCTCTTTCCTGGCTCTAGAAATACTAGTATAGGTGCTGAAGTCAACCTCCCTTTCAGCTCCTGAAAGTTTGGCTTACAAGAATATGACCATAAAAACTTCACACCCTTTTTAGTCAAACCCGTCAGCGATGCCGCTAAGCATGAAAAGTCATGTATGAAATGTATGTAGTATCCATCAAGCCCTATAAAACTCTGCACCTCAAATACATTATTTGGATTCTCCCAGAAAACTACTACTCTCACTTTCTCTGGGTCTACTGATACTCCTGTCTCTGAAATAACATGACCCAAGAAGTGAATCTGATCCATCTAGAAGTGTCATTTTGAGAGCTTAGCATATAAATAATGCTCTCTCAGTGTACTCAAAATGATCTCAAGATGGGTAGCATCATCGTGTAGATTATGAGGGTACACAAATATATCATCCACTAAAACCACCATGAAGGAAACCAAGTATGGATGGAACACTCTGTTCATCAGTGCCATGAAAACTGTAGGCGCGTTCGTGAGACCGAACGGCATAACCATATACTCGTATAGACCATACCTGCTTCGTAAGACTGTGATAGGTATATCAGATGGTCTAATATGCAACTGATGATAACTGGATCTCAAGTCGATCTTCGAGAACACCTGGGCTCCTCGAAGCTGATTAATGAGATCATCAATCCTAGACAAGGGATATCGGTTCTTGACTGTCAACTGGTTCAACTTCTGATAATCCACACAAAGCCTAAGGGTATTGTCTGCCTTCTTCTCAAACAGGACAGGCGAACCCCAAGGAGAAGTACTGGGTCGAATGAAACCCTTTTCCTATAACTCCTCCAACTTCTTCATGAGCTACTGCAACTCAGGTGTAGCCATCATATAAGGAGGAATGGACACCGGTGTTGCCCCTGGAACAAGCTCAATATAAAATTATACCTCATGCTCTGGAGGCAAACCTGAAAAGTCCTACGGAAAGACATCTCTGAAACGATCCACCACTGGACGAAAGTCCACTTGTGAAGTACCCTGGTTATCCAAATATAGACTGGAAATCTGGGCCATAACTCCTCCCAACCCATGATGCTCAGGTCCTGCTCTACCCGCCTGGACATCCCATTCTCCCCTATGAAGAAAAGATCCACCCTATAGTGATATGAAACTCACCCTACGATGATAACAATCGACGACTACCTGGAAGGGAACTAACTAGTCCATCCCGAGAATGACATCATAGCCTATCATCTCTAGGACATAGAGGTCCTGGAAGAAGTGACACCCATCTACCTCTAGAGGGAACTCCTTTCTCTGGCGTACACTCGTCGTTCTAGTCTCCAACGGAGTGTCTAGCATCAAGACATAAACAAAAGAAAAGATGTAGAGCCCAAGGCTCTCAATAACAGTAACAGATATAAAGCTATGGGAAGCCCCTATATCAAAAAGAGAAGAAGCTAAAACTGGGGCTACTAGGATCATACCTCAAACCGTAGAGGGTCTGGGATCCTGCTTTTGTTGGGTCTGCTCCGCTACAAAAGTCTGACCTGTGTTGCGGCCCTATGGCCCTCCCTGACCACTCTGAGTTGATCCACCCTGTTGCCGCTAAAAGACTGGTAACTGACCACCACGGCCATGACCTCCACCTTGGCCCAAATGGCTGGAAGAACTCAAGTTCCCTGACTGATGAGAAACTGGTGGTGATACTCCTAAATGAGGAGTCTTAGAAGAACCCCTATCACTAGCTGCTGGTGAAAAGATCTGATAGAAGCGCTAAAGATGACCCATCTTGCCACAAGATCGTAACTCCACTGGGTCTCTCAGGTAATGTGGCCTCGTATGCCTGCTCTTCTTGCACTGGTAGCACACTACCTGACTACCATAAGAAGCATCCTGCCTACTCTGACCTCCTCGAGTAGACTCTCTGCGGTGCTTCCTGCTATCAGTAAGAGGAATCCTAACTCTAGATGTTAAACCACCCTGTACCACTGCTCTAGAATCCCTCATATTGCGCTATGTGATCAGTGCCTAATTGACTATGGAGGATATCGAATTCAACCTGAAGATGTTCACCTGCGATCGGATTTCGTGTCTGAGACCATCCTTGAACTTCCTTGCAATGAAAAACTCATCACCTCCTGGAATAGGCCTAAAACATTGCAGCTCTATGAAGCAAGAGGAATAATCCATAATAGAAAACGTACCTTGCTCTAGACTCATGAACACTTGGGCTCGATTAGCCCTCAAGGTCTCCAGATAGAAGTAATCGTAAAAGATGCACTGAAACTCATCCTAAGCCATATTCTTCTGGCGTCCTGCCTATGAGATCACATCCCACTACCTCTTGGCGGACTCTCAAAGCATGTAATTAGGGAGCTTAACCCTCTTCTCTAGAGGTACCTCCAGATGCTTGAAAATCGTCAGCATGGATTCTATCCATGACTCTACAGCCTGGGGTCATCCATCCCTTGATAAAGTGGGAGGATGCTGCTACTGAAAGACCCGGGTCAATTCTTCCATCGACGGGGTAGGAGGCGGTGCTCCCTGAAAGGTCTACATCATCCTCAAAAAGCCTTCTATGAACTGTGTATCAGCACCTGTGTCAGGTAAAATGACTGGTTCCAAGACTGGAACAACTAGAGGATCTGCAGGTAGTCCCTGATCAGCCATGTCCTGTGTCTAATCACCGCCTGGCAACTAGCATACAACCAGAGGACAACTTGGTGGAATGACTCTACAAGGTCAAGCACAGAGCTTAAAACAAGATTGTTAAGGACTGAAACTAGAAGTGTAAGGATGGAACAGGATAAATAAATCAATCAAGTTTTACAAAACATGACTACACGGTGTGTACAATTCCTACACGGTGTGTTCCCTTAAGCCATTCACTTGGGCATGTACTTCTGCTAAAACTGGTCGTGTAACACCCCAAACACACGGCGTGTTGTCCTAACACATGGCATGTACTTGAATCCTCTTTTCATTCCTGAGTCCTTCTACACGGTTAAGCCACACAGCTCTCCTAAGACAATACTACACGTCGTGTTCAATATAGACACGGCGTGTATGAGGCAAGCTTCACTTTGCCCGTGTTGTTAGTGACATGGCCTGACACACGACTCACACTACACGACGTGTTCTAGGCGAACACAGCGTTTACATGAAAGGTTAACACTGACCCGTGTTGTTGGTTACATGGCTAGCTACCTGGGTCAGACTACACAGCGTGCTCAATCCTGACACGACGTGTATAGCTTAAGGTTTATTCATCCATGTTATTAGTTACACATCGGACATAGGGTAAAAACTACACGGCGTGCGCAACTGGTACACAGTGTGTTCCCACCATAATTTCCTTATCCCGTGTCTCTACCCACATGGCCTATGACACGGTCAGAGACTACACGGTATGTACATAAAGTACATTGTGTGTACTTAAGAAAAATAGTTTCTTCCCAAAAAGAAGATCGCATGGAATGTAGTCAAAACTACACGGCGTGTATTCTAGGTTTTTTCAGACAGTAAGCCTCAGAAACTACTCTAGATCCCATAAAACACTGAAACAAACATCAAAGTGCCAAATTCTGATCTTTTAGGGCACATACTCCCCACGAATCAATGTTTTCCTCTTACACTTGTTATAACAAGGCAACAAGGCAATGATCCACCAAATTTTGGTCCATGAGGTCCCATAACACCTCAAGAACCAAATTTTGGCATTCATTCAAACAAACCCTTACACACAAAAAACCCTATCAAGTAGTAGGTATTTTTATCAAGGCATATATCACAATAGCATTCATATTTTACACAAAATCTATCACAAAAACATGAAATCGCTAATGCATCCTAGATGGCATGGAAAGAATGCATGACAAGTGATTTCTATCAAGTGTCTATATGATGCATGAGATGGCACACCCTCATCTCATTGGGCTACAACATAAATAGAACCTCAATAACATTAACGGTAACAGCACAAAACATGTGAATCACCCAATGGTGAAAATCAAATCAAACGTAAAGTTTCAAAACTAGAAAATTTTCATTAAACTAGGTAGATTGGATTTTCCCTACACACAGGTTAGCTACTTTCGAGCACAGCTTATTACTAAGTACCTATTTCGTCCTATCTCTAGATAAAGGCTCTAAACAGTAAGTCAAGAGAAAATAAATCCCCTGATACCACTTTGTAACGTACCGGTTTTGGAAGCCACCCAAAGGCGCCCCGTACCCGGTTGGTCACATGGCCTCAAGCGCATTTCCCAAAACTCCAGAGGCTGCCGACTAGCAGTGAGGGCCTTGGGTGTGATAGTGTGGAAACTACACCCTAATTGGTAGAGTAACACAGTGGAAGGGAAACAAATACACAATAGTAGAGGTAGTAAATATACCAACTATAGTAATATTGGAAGACTGGAATAACAAACAACTAAATCACATATATATGTATGATTCATGGTATATATGTCTAGGAAAGCATCCAAATAAATCACAGTGATGGAATAAAAATAGTACTAAACCAAAGTACAAAATAAATAGATAAACAGCTCTTCAGCATTGCAAGCCTAAGCTTGGTCCCATGCTCTCTAGATCCATAGAAAATCAAGTACCTGAAGTAGAAGGTCACTTGCACTTATATATACCTGTAGAAATATAATCTGTTTGGGCCCAAAAGCATGTCCCAAAAAGGGTGTGAGATTAAATCCCAGTAGGCAACCACCAGAAGATCTGTGCCTAACAGTCAGTGAATATATGGTAGGTAAAAGTACAGAAAGCAGTAAACAGGAAATTAATCAACAGTAAACAATCCACAGTTTCAATATCAAGCAATAGCTAAACAAGAAGCTAAACACAAATAGGTAACCCTTTAGAAAGTACTCACAGCCAATCCCCTTTGGTCCTACCTAACAAGTACAAGCAACCCTCTGGGCAGTACCCTCAGTCTAACCCCTCTAGTTCTGTCACAAGAATATATATATATATAGACTCTCTAAGGAAGAACTCACAGTCAATTCCCCTTATAGTCATAAGTAAAACAAGACTCTCTGAGGAAGCTCACGCATTCAATTCCCCTTATAGACAAAGGTAGTCAAGGACTCTCTGAGGAAGCTCACATGGTCAATTCCTCTTATAGCCCCAAGGTCAAGGAATCTCTTAGGAAGCTCACTCAGTCAATTCCCCTTATAGCCCAAAGTCATTCAAGTAATTCAACCACTCTCTAAGGAAGCTCACATGGTCAATTCCCCTTATATTCTAAAGAAGTCAAGGACTCTCTTAGGAAGCTCACTCAGTCAATTCCCCTTATATCCCCAAGTGGTCATATGTTCTCTGAGGAAGCTCACTCGGTCAATCCCCCTTATGGCCTAAAGTGCGGAAAGACTCTCTAACTAAGCTCACTCGGTCAATTCCTCTTATAGTCTACTACACCAGGTTATCATGGCCCTGTGTAGGTCAACAAGCATGGAAATGCAATATGGATAAATTAAACCTAGAGAACTACTTGGATTACCAGTCTATAATATAACAATAATCTCAGAATACAAACTCTCCACCCTACAGCAACAGGCATGGAAAACAAGAAAGGCGGCCAAAAGTCTAAGTAGGACCAAATGGTTATAAACAGATCATGTGTGGGTAAAACATCCAAATCATAGTAATCATCCCTATTTATAACCAATAAATCACTACACAAGCATACAAACATGGAAGGAAATCAACAGGGGTAAAATGGTAAACACACAATACCCCATTCAAGGGTATTGGTCAAAATTGCATATAATACTCAAATAATTTCAACAGAAAGGCACAAACCACCTACCTCGGTGTTGGGAGATTGATATACTATGGAGTCAGCCCTTGAATCGATCTAGAACGTGGTAGATCTACAAAAACGTCTAAAATTTTCAACCCACGATCTCTCACGAGAGAGGAGAAAATAGAAGATGGTGCTCTAATAGAAGAGAGAACTCATGGAGTGGGACCTATGGGTTGAGTGTGATCCCAATTTGTGTATTTATCTCTTCATAATTCCTTTGTTATTCTTCTTTTCTAGACCTGATTAGCAGTACCTATGGGTTGTGTGTCATTAGGAGTAGTATAGATTGTATATTGTGTTCTATTAGAAGAGTGTGACCTTTGGGATGAGTATCGAAAGTGTAAGTATAGCTCATGGAGTTTGTTCTCCCAGACACGTGTTGTATGGAACCTTTGAGAACGTATCATGGGTTGTCTTTGTGGTTGTGACTTTTCTTTAAGACTATGTGTCTACTATGAGTATTTCTGGATGTCTTATTATATGTATCACCTTATGATTGACATATCCTCTAATTATTTGACTAATCTTGATGCTTTATGCTTGGTGATTTTTGAGTTTCCTACTGGTTATTGTTATACTCACCCCTATATCGGCGCCGCCCACACATATCATGTCTTATGTTGATGATGGGCCTTTATATAGATTCCTTGGAGGACCAGGAGTAGGTGAATCTTATTTTGGGATAGAGAGACTTATTTTTATACTGGTGTTTCATTTGATAGTATTTACCTCCCTTAGATAAGGTTGGATTTTATTTCCCAGTTTGGGTGGGCTTGTATTTGGCCCTTATTTATGATTTCTAGTACCTTATATCATACTATGATTGTGGGATTATATAAGTATGCATGAATTTTTATTTGTTGTTTTACATTTCAGAATTGTATGGGATTGGAGATGTGTGTTTGTGTTTTTAAAGGTTCCTTATGATAATGCCTATCATGTGTGTGATATGCCTTCTCGGTGCTAGTCATCAGACCCTTACCTATTGTAGGCAGGCTTGGGGTAGTTGCAGTTTGGCCCCCGTCGGGTCCAGTCATGATAGAATCGTATTATAGGAGTACCCAACCTAAAGTGTTATGACATTTCCTATGTTTAGGACTAAATTTTGGAGTTTCTTTTGTCTATATGTGATTTTTGGTTTGGGAACTAAGGAAATAGTGTTAAAGTGTTTCAAGTTTGTCTCTCAGGATAGGGTGTCCAGTATTGGTGCAGCAACCGATGTATCCAATCACCAGGACCCTAATAACCTTATTGTTAACTCATTACATGTAGTAATTGGTTATAGGGAAAACATTGGTACATTCATCATATAGGAATGGTTTTTGGTTTCTATTTTCTTCTTGAGTAAAATCCTTATATATACTCATTAATTGTGGTAGTCTTGATGATCTTCAAGATGCCTCTACGATGGAATCCAGCTAATACTCTAAGATAGTTTCATGATGAAGACCAGTTTAGTGATGAGACCTTAGTTTAGGGACCCAATCATGAGTTTTTTCCTCCATGTGGGCATATAGTAGTGCTTCCACCTATTGAGTGGTTCTTTTATCCTTTGATGGATCGGGAAAATGATTGTTCATGTGTTGAGTAGTCGATGGATCCAACAGTATTGGATGATGGTACATGAAGAATTATCACATTACATGAGATCCATTGGTAGATAAAACTTAGGATTTATAGCATTCCATACTATCAGGCAATAGAGGATTGGCTCGAGTTGATGGTTTGAGTTTTCTGGCTTATATAAACCCTCACCGATTGGATAGCGCTTACGATCCATTTTCTTTGTGGAGATGCAGTTGACTCTAGTGGTGCCAACAGATGAAATACCAATGTTATGTGTGAATTATGAGTTCCAAATTTAGAAATCATATAGGATATATGGTGGGCTATACCCCCTTCTCATGTGATAGAGGACTGGAGTGAGCCAGTAGTGTGAATGTCCCACTTTGATAGGACCCCTTCTATATGGTTTTCCTTGTAGAAAGACTTATCTAGGGTTTCATGGGGAATCATTATATACTTTTTTGAGTGGTGTTTTGTGTGACTCTATACATGAAAGGAAGAGGTTAAATTCCCCCGCCAAGTTGTGTTCTTGAGACGTGATCCAAAACTGTGTGGGTGAGTTAGTGCCTCCCAAAGCGGATATTGTCGTGGTGTGGGGGAAGAGTTCTTCCAACATGTGTATTTGGGGTTTTCTGTTGTAATAAGGTTTCATAGAAAGACTTTATTGAGTTTAAATGGTGGTATAGAGAAATATTGATTCCCAAGTAGTGTAATTTTTTAGAGGCTTTGAGTGCGGTTTAAGGTATGATATGTGTCTTCACTTCCCTAGTTGTAATTTGCACACAAAGATTTAATCAATATTTCCCTAAGTGTATCCTATTTTCAAGACCTGGTGATACCAATGGATCCTTTTTTTTCAACCCTTGTGTTTAATGATCCTATAAAAAAAAGATCAATGATTACATGATTCTACCAATAGTGTGACCTGAATCTGGGAGGAGAGAGAGCGGTTCGTGTGGAATTTCTTCATAGTAGCGGTGAGACCCAATGATATCTTCCTTGGTATGGATTGGTTACCTACCATATATTATTAGATGTTTGTTACTAGTGATATTAGCAATGATTTTGGATTTTTGTGATGGATTTTTCCTCCTTTGATAAGGATTGATCCCAGAAACATCGGGATGAGTTCATGTGTAGGAGGTTATGACCGACTTCTTATCAGTTGGCTAGTGATACCTATAGAGTTGTGGATGCTATGAGATTTTTTTCCTATTGTATTGGTGGAGTTATAAGATGTATTTCCTAGGTATTTTTCAGGTTTACATCCCCATCGAGAATTATTTTCTACATGGACTTGCACCAAGGATGACCTGATATCTATGATAGCATATCGGATGACCATGTATAGTTGTGAGAGCATGAGGTGTAGTTAGAGGAGTTTTCATAGCTGGGGATTCATAATACCGAGTGTGTTTTCCTAGGAAGCCTTGTGTTGTTCAACCAGAGGTGGATGAGTTCTTGAGTTTGGGTGTGAATTAGTGTCACTTGAACCAGGTGACACATGGAGGACTATCCACACCCAAGAATCATTGAGTTATTCAACTAGTGGTTTGGGGTGAAGTAGTTCTCAGAGTTGGACTTGGGATAGGTTATCACCAACTCTATTTTTGGAGCATGATATACCATAAGTGACTTTCTAAACCCACTATGGTTATTTTGATCTCATGGTGATTCCTTTTGGAAAGTTTTATGCCATAGTAGAATTATGATACTTGTGAACTAGATCCTTAAAATTTATTGGATTAGTTCACAGTAGTCTTCTTTGATTAAATACATGTGTGTTTGACATAAGAGTTGGAGCATGTGAGACATTTGAGGATGGTATGGTTTACCTGTAGTTGATATTTTTTACTCCTCCACTTCTTCATAGATCTAGGGATGTGAAACTCAAAGATATCGATTGTGAAATTTTTCATAACTTGATATCCACAAGATATGTTCCCGATGGATTCCTTGAAGGTGGAGAGCATGAAATCCTTATACAAATATGGTTGGTGGCATCAATCACGCTACATAAAAATGTGTTGAGGAGGTTTTTACCCTTAGTAGTACACCCATAAGAGGGGTGGTTTTATTAAGATCCTTTGTATTTGGGTTTGGTGGCCAAGGATGTTGTGGATTGTTACTGAATTTAACTCTCGACATCTCACCTGCCTATATGTGGAGAATGAGGTGTTAGGAGGAAAATAAAATCAGATTGTTTTTTTTAGTTCTCATGATAGGGCTTCCATGATTTATGATAGGTCATGATGCTTCTTTAGGGATCATAGACTAACTCACTAGGTTGACCTACTTCTTACCCATCCAGGAGAAGAGCATAGTGGTGAGTTTGGGATGCTTCTGTGTGCAGTAAGTAGTCCAGATTTATGGAATTCTCTCAACGATCAGTTCAGACTATGATTATTACTTTATGGAATGATTAGGGAGAGGATGTGGTAATCCTTTTAAGACTCATTTAAGGTTTTGGTGGACATGCTTTGGGTTTGAATGTTGGTTTTGAGCCACAACTGGGAGATCGTCTACCATCATAGGGGTTTGTGTATCGTAATGATTACAACCCCACCATCAGAGTATCACCTTTTTGAGGACACATATAAGAGGCCTTGTAGGAAATTGTTATACTAGTTGGATACGGTGGGTAATAGTGCTTATGTCTTAGTTTTGGTGCTAGTTATGATTATAAAGGGTTCAGTTCATCCATGGGGGATGGGGATTGTCCGGTAAACGTCAGGAGTCCTTAGTGGACAGATGATAGAGGCCTTTAAAATTAGACTATTCTGAGGTATTACCAGGGTATTAGGCTATCTCTTGGGATATTATGCCCTTTATTTTCCTAATTATATATAGGGTTAGTGAGGTGGTGTACTGCTTAACCTCATGACCAGAGTTGTTTTGGTTTCTTGGTGTTCTCCACATGTCGTAGTTGAGGACGTATGTTAGTGACTCATTGTATGATATCGACCTAGGTAAGCTAGGTAATTAGTGTGGAGTTTCCATTTTCAAGGATACAGTGATGTTGAGGATCTTTATGAGAAATATCCCTCATGAGACAGTTTTTTCCTTGGGTTCATGTTTGTTGACAGCATAAGAAACTGTTAGAGGAGATCGAGGGAGTGGGAAACCCAATAGAGAGCTCAGTACCCCCACCTTCTTGCTTAGTTTGTGCTTTTCAAGGATATAAATCCTTGAAGGGGGGATAGTGAAATAATCCATTTCTTCACATAAGACATAGAAATATTTCTAGGAATATTTACAAAGTGAGGCGCTGAGATGGAATGAGATTTCGAGGCCCGATGAGCCCAGAATTAATTTTTGAAATATATTAAATATAATAAATATCATGAACACACAGTTTTCATGAAAAAGAGGAATAACTCCCAAAAGGAGTCTCGTATTGGGAATATCTGACTGTCGTAGAATTCAAAACATAGGGTTTACACCAGACACGACATAACATTGGTTAGTGTCAGGTGTTTGTCTTGTACACCATCATGGGAGAAATGATTAAATAAATAAATTATTATTAATTTAATTATTTTAATTAGATTTCTACCAAAATAATATTTTATATATATACTAATATGGACAATTTTCAAGGTTATCCGCATAACCCAGAAAATTGAGAGAGATAATTGGAGGAGATCTTATCATAAGACATCAGACCAGATCGCGGATCATCGATCGGTGTGAAGCGAGATTCAAGAATCTCTCCAATGATGATGTTGCAGATTTTTTCTTCATTAGCAATCGATCCATTTCTAGTTAGGAATTTTTTTGTAGATTTATCCTTGTTTCTAATCCCACAATGAACATGAAACAATCGACTAATGCATTGATTCGTAGATCAATAATTTTTTGAGTATGGGTTTATTTGAGAGATTTGGGGATAATTATTTTTTTTCGTTGATGTTTATACCTCTTCATTATTATTTTCTAAAAAAAATAATTGGGGGTTAAAATGAACAAAGGTCTAGGTTTGTTCCTCGCATTTATGGTTTTATCTCCTTATTCTACGTGTATTCATCGTTGTAATTTTCTTTCGGTATACGATTCGATGATTACCTATTGAACGATCATTATACATTAAATATTTGGAACAAAGGATTGCTTCCATGGTTTGTGGATGGATATCCAACATCATGGTTGCAGTATACAACGATGGAAGTAGATCCATGGATGGATCATGGGTTCATGATACCAGTTTGGCATGCAACACCAACAAGGCATGATGGCGGGTGTTTCCTGAGAATCGAATACAACCATATTCCATCTATTTATGGTGATGTGGTTTATTCAACCCTATATATGTGATGTATGGAGTGATTAAGGGTGGAATCAATGACTGTGAAGTTGCGAGTAAATATGCGTGAGAATTTATTCGGGATCTATGAAAAATCGTACTCACCGTGTGTAATACTATAAACACATGTCTTGTAGTTACTTATGTGTGGTGATAGGTTTTCCACATAGATATAAGTATCATAGGTCGTATGACATGTGTCACACTCCGTGTGACCCTTGGACAACTATCTTGACATGTGCAGGGAGTACACGCCCAGAAGGCCTTGTAGTGTTACACACTGTGTGTTCCTAGTCACTTTCCATGTAAAACATGGCAGATTAATCAACATGTATAGAGGTACACACCTAGGTGGACATGTTTTCCCACACGCCATGTACTTGGGATATACATGGGCAGGATGAGGTATACGGGCAGAGCCATGTACTCAAACATGACCAGGTACATGGACACAGCCCGGTGTAGATGATCACAGGAAGAACATCATGCCAAGGTGACATTTACATGTCATGTACCTCAAGGTACATGCCATGTATTGTGAAAAAGTTTGTGTTATTTGAGAATGAGAGACATGAAGTTCTAGGATTAGTGAGACATGTCATGTACTCCTAGAGTCATGTTGTGTACTCTTTTAAAGACAGGTTGGATTCCTATTTCTCCTCAATTCAGCTTAATGGTAAGATTGTTTGTGCTTCCTTGGACTAATATTAGTAGGGTGTGTTCCCTTGGTACATTCCTTGAGGTTTTAGTATGAATTCACATCCTATGCATACGATAGTGATCCCCTCTAAGGAACTCCATTATCGGATAGAGTGGTTGGAATCCCATCATGAGGCCTACATTGAAACCCTCTATCATCATCATTTCATAGGAGGGTTCTTGGTATGACCATGACCATAAATATGCGGTTTTTGAGCCCTTAATTAGTGGGTTAATCCAAATTGGGTTGTTGGTATACCCCATGGCCCTAGGTGTGATCTCCATTTGTGTATCAATCTCTTCAGACATCTTTTTTGTTTTTTCTTGGCTAGAGTTAATAACAATGACCTATGGGTTGAGTGTCTTTGATAGTATTAAAGACCATGGAGTGTGTTTTCATAAACTATTGTGACCTCTGGGATGAGTTTCAGTAGTATTTTTATAGCTCATGGAGTGTGTTCTTCTAAAAACGTGTTGTATGGAAACTTTGAGTAGGAATCCTAGGATGGCTTTGCAGTTGTGACCTTTCCTTGGGATTGTGTGTCTATTATGAGTATATCTGAATTTTTTATTGAATGTATGACATTATTATTAACATATCCAATGATTATTTGAATACTCTTGTTACTTTATGCTTGTTTATTTTAGGGTGACCTACTAGGTATTTTTATACTCACCATTGCATGGGCTCTGCCCCCAAATGTTGTGTCTTATACAGATGAAGGACCTTTTTTATAGAGTCCTTAGAGGACCAAGATCAGGGGAATCTTAGTTTGTTCCAAATAGACCAAGGTGTATAATAGGGTTGTATTTCATAATAGTTCCCTCCTTTGGAGTAGGTTGGACATTATTTTCCAATTTGGGTGGGCTTTGATTTGGCGCCTTTTTATGTTTTCCAATACTTTATGTCATACTCTGATTGTGGGATTATAGATGTATACATTAATTTTTATCAGTTGTTTTATATTTCATCATTATATGTTCTTGGAGATGTCTTTGTGCATACAGGTACCTTAGGATAATGCCTCTCAGGTGTGTGATATGTCTTATCAACACAAGACATCGTCCCCTGGCCTATTAGAGGTGAGATTGGGGTAGTTGTGGTTTGGGCCCCATTAGGTCAGGTCGTGAAATGCCTCTACACACCATAGAACTCAACTAGCCTATTTTATAACCTAACTCCATTGCACATCCATCCCATAAATGTAAGTATCTTTGAAATCCTTCCTCAAGCCTCCATACGCCACAATTGAGCTCTCCACACCACTGTGGCCAATCTTATAGTGCAACCCAAGGCTCCACAAAGTAGAAATCTTCCTTATGAGTTTAAATCATAATCTTTCTCCTTGATCCTCCTCTAGAAACCTCCAGTACCCAAAACTCACAAATGGATACCATGATCTGGACCCTTACAATAAATTATTCCATAACTTTCTCATTTAAATACCCTAAGGACTCAAGTATTCTTCCTCTTATTTCTTCATGTGGTCTGTAATAACCGTAACATTTCCACTTCATTTTCACATGTAGATTCTTCATTTATCTCTCCATCATTCATTATTTCATGGAATATCCTTATTCATGATCATGAAAGACCATATGCAAGTGTATTACATGCATGGAATGCACAATCTATTCCTTCAATGAAAAGTAACTGGATGTTGCTACCTTTGTTTATCGCATTTGTCTTTCATGTATGAAAGTAAAATTGCTTTGATAATCCATCATTTCAATCACACCCTATGCATAAATCCAACTCAATTACTATCCAAGTTTGTTTCTAGTGAATAGGTGTACATGGTAGAACAAGGTCCTATAAATCCACATGATAAGCTTTGAACTTGGCATGACTCTAGGGGATGACAAGCTCAAAAATGGTGAACAAGAACCCAACTAGTGATTGTCTCATATGAATTGTAGCTCCTCCTTTCAAGAAATGATCATGGAATCTCTAGTTGATACCATCTCCTTCCATCACATCCCATCTATAGCACCTCCTACCATCACACTATAGTGATAACACCTCCCACCATTGCTTTAGCAGTAACACCTCCTACCATTTATCCAATAGTAGAACCTCTTATAATCACTCTAGTGGTAGCACCTTCTACCATTTCACTATAATTATATAACCTCCTACCCTCACGCCAACTGTAGCATGATTTTATAATTTATGTTCAAAAAATTATCCATGATAACATAGCCTTTTCTTCTTACCATTACATGATCTGTGAGCCTTGCATGGGTTACCCTTATACACATCTCCAAATACCCTTATGGAAGCTATGGAATAAACTTTTTATAAGTGGTATAGCCTTATATAATCTAGGATCAAACCTTACATGAGCGTTCTATGCTTATGTGAGCTAGGATAGACCCTTATGTGAGTTCCCTTATACCGTGCTTACCCTTATGCAAGTCACCAGATACCCTTACATGGTGACCTGAGTGCCTTTATGAAATGACATGTATTGTCACATAGCAACTTGTACCTTTATGAAATGACTAGAGTACCTTTGTGAGAGATACCTGTATCCATATGAAGGTAGTGTAAATCTCAATGTACCCTTATATATGTAGTGTAAGTTACGCACTACCCTTTCGTAACACTTGGTTCACCATTACGCAGCCCGGGTTACCCTTATTTTGGAAGTGCCTACCTTTACATAGACTCATGAGTTTCCTAGTACCTTTATATAGTTCCCAATTTACCTTTACATATATATATATTACCTTTACATAGGTAGTGTAATTCTCAATTTACCTTTACGTAGGTATCCAATTTAACTCAAAATCATGTAGGGCCTTCTCAAACACATCAAGATCAACATAAAAGGCCTTCCAACCTCCATAAAATGTTGTAGATAGTGTTTCTGTAACAACCTGAGCTTTTGTGAATTGTTTTTTTCAAATTAATTTAACATTTTTGGTATTTCTCATTTCACATAACACTACAAAGAGTTTATTTTATATTAAATCACTATGTTTTCCTTAAGTTATATGAAATACCAAGTCAATTATGCACTACACACAACATAAATTTTATCTTTCTCCATACAAAACATCGAGGTTAGCTTATTTTACATGAAATAATGAATTTTCTCGATGTCTTGCGTAACACGCATGACCGATTTTTACCGAACAATATTATATCATTAAAATTTTATTATTTAATATAAAAAGATATAACAAAGAAGAAAAATTAGAGTTTATGAATAGTATTAAATAATTAATGAAAAATATATGTTTTACACAATATAATATTAATTCATAGGTTACCAATTAGTTATAAATGAATATGAAATCTGATTTAATAAAAAAGGTAATATTGTTATTTTTATGGTCACAAAGTTGTTTTACACAAATAAATTAAATTAAATACAATTTTTGAGTGATTTTAATTTAATATAAATGTTATATATTGAAAAAATATATATATTCATCTAATAGATTGGATAGACATAAGATAAGAACAAACCTAATTTTAAGCATATGAACCTATATTTTTTATAAATATAGTTTTAACGTCTTTTAATGGAGAATCCAATTTAAATCCAATTTTTGAAACTTTTATTGATTTAATAAGTAAAAAAAATTCATATTTGTAAGAGAAATGTAAAAATTAGTTTAGGATAAATTTTTAGTATTTTTTTGTAAGGTTTCATTTTTTAAAGAATAGTTAAAAATACTGGATTTTAATTCAAAACTGCTTTTTCATTTAATTTATTTATAGGGTTAAATTATATTTTAATTTTATAAAACAGTTTAATTAGATGATAATTTTATCAATTATTCCAATTTATTTAATTGGAACCAATTCTATATTGAAATTGGATATAAAAACTTACCAAAATTGTGATCATTTTTACTTTAAAAACTTGTAATGTCATCTCGTCAATAGGATTCATTTTAAATTAATTTATGACACTTATATGATTTGAATTTAGAAAAATGGATTCCATATTTTTAATAATAATAATTTATAATTTATAATAATTTCAATTAGTTTTTGACCAAAAATATTAGTGAAAGTGAATAAAATTAATTACATTGATTAAGGTTAAATTAAACTTAATAAGGGATTAAAACATAACCTTAAGGCCCAAAATGACGTATACACTTGTAAAAAACCATTTTATGGCCATAATTCGAACCTATTCTGACTTTTATTGTATTTTAATTAATATTGAATATAATTTCAACATGAAAAACATGGGTGGAATTCTCCCTTCAAATATTTACAAGAGTGTCACTCTTCCTTCCCTGTAAAAGGCCACCACCTCTCCCTCTTCTTAACACCTCTCAAAAATATAAGGTTCGGAAAAGATATTACTAATACACTTAAAAAAATCCTTCCTTTATTCCTATAATCCTCACATTGGGCATAAATCTATCCATGGAAGCCTTTTGGCACAAACCAAAAGGAGTTACGCTATTTAGAGGTAACATCTTCTCTTAAGCTTCTTGCTTTTATTTTTCTTCTCCACCCCCTCCACTCTCTTTATTCTATTATTTTATAAAAAAACCAGTATCCTTAATATACTATGATATTTTTATGATACTTTTTTAACCTAATATTACACACACCTCCATCTAATTGGTAATGAACATATTGTTTTCGTGTATGGAAAACTACCGCCTCACTAAACGATGATTGTTCATTTTTCTTTTACCACCTCTCATGGTAGATATTATGATAAACACTATATTATATATGTTATATATTATATGTTTTATGTATTTAATCTTATTTATTCCTTTTTAAAACACATGTCTTTTTTAATTTCCATTTGGGGTAAATATGATAATTTTGTTTCAGGAAGTGAGGACTACCGCCCCCTCAAAGCGATGTTATTTGTTCACACACTACATAAAATGTATTAAGGATGGGTTTAGTGAAATTATATGATATATATAATTTTATAATTATAATTTAATGATATTATATACATATATATACATATAAATCTTTTACTTTCTTTCTTTCAACACGAAAATTAAATGGATTTGGTGTTCATGTGTATGTACGGCTTATCGTCTCCATGAACGGTGTATTCTATTTCATAATTATATATCCAATAGATTATTATAATACACATATAATGAATATAAATTATATTTAAATAATTTTTTATATTTTGTAAATCATTATATAAATATAAGGACCAAAGATATAACAAATTAAAACACATGAAAAAACAAAGCGAATAATACCCTAAGTGAAACCTTAAGATAACATGGTTAACAAGTAGGTAACAGAAGGTTTTAATAAAACCATATATGGTATTATATATAACAATATGGTTCTGTAAAATATTTATAATAAATTTATATATATTATAAAGTTGTTTTTAATGAGTACGATGAGTGTCAAGACACAAGGTAAGGGGATTTCATCTCACTTTTTATTTCCATGAGATACATGTTATGTTCACCACTCTTTACTTTTGTGTGGTGTATGTACTTCCCATGATCATATTTTATGTATATTATAATTAAATTTATGGTTATTCACATGTAAATTTTATGATATTCCTTTAATGGGGTTTAAGTTTCAAAAGTTACCAAATAGGTGAAATAGTTTTGTCTCAATTTTCCGTCTTTGAGACTCATGTTTTGTTATGCACCTAAATTCTCTTTCAAGGTGTACATAATTCCATTTTACATGTTATAACAATAATTTCTTTATTTTAATAATATTTTCATAATATTTTAATTTTCCTGTAATTTCCTTTTCTGTAACAGCCCAAGCTTCCACAGTACGCTTCTTTTTAAATAATTTAATAGCGTGAACTACACGCAACACTGAGTTCGAGCGCACCTATCAAACTAGCCGTTTAAAAGGTGGATATGAATAATAATAATAAAATTATGAATTTTATGAATTTTTTTTTTTAAAATAGAATTCATTTTAAAATTAGTAATATCAAAGTTAGCTTAAGGTGGAATTTTGGTAATTATCTAAAAAGTTTCATTTTTTATAAATAGTGAAAACTACTATATTATTATTAAAAACCCAAATTTTTATTTAAATAATTATTTTAATGTCAAAATAGATACATAATACATATATTAGTCTAATTTAGTTCATTGGAATCATTTTTATAATATAATTAAATATATAAATTTTATTGAACTTTTCAACGTCTCTTTTACCTGCCTTCTAACCACATATGCGGATTAGCATTAAACATATTTTTACCGCTTCTATGAATTGAATTTTGAAAAATGTACATACATGGTTATAAAAAGAGTGAAAATTTTGGTTTAATAGGATCAAAATAATTTTTTCTGAATAGTAAATTTTGAATTTTATTTACCACGGTTAAAGGTAAATAGGGTAATTAATGGGTAAAAATATTATTATAATAATATATAATTACCCTAACACTTGTTATAATATCATTTTATAATTATATTTTGATCCCAATAAACTTTAGTTCAAAAATATGATCATTTTTAAGCCACTAGTGTTAGATTAAGACATTTATTATATTTTATTTAAAGAAGATTTGAAAATGGCATATTCAAATTTTAATAACTATTTTATTTTTAATATAGGTTATATAGGTGATA
Source organism: Viscum album (assembly GCA_963277665.1). Taxonomy (NCBI): domain Eukaryota; kingdom Viridiplantae; phylum Streptophyta; class Magnoliopsida; order Santalales; family Viscaceae; genus Viscum; species Viscum album. The sequence continues at coordinate 1,924,705,839 of OY728136.1, read as the reverse complement.
TGGTGGACTATAAATAGTATTTATAAATATAATAAATTTATCTACATCACGATAATTTATTTATAATTTTTATACATTAAATAATTAAATTAAATAGTGACACAATGATGATGTAGTAATTGTTTAATTAATTGAGATATCAAATAAATGATATTAAAAATATTAAAATAAATATAATTTTACATAATTAATGACATACATGAATTTTATATATAACATACATTGTTATTGACATATGAAAGGTATTGGTTCGAAGTGATCCTGATGGTTTGATATTTTTTAAAATGAAAATATTGAATATTATCAAAATTGACATAAATGATGCTTCAAAATAAATAATATTTTAATAAATGATATAAAAATCATAAAAATATAAGGTTCAACCAAATAACTTGGATAATTTCAAAGATTTAATAAATAATAAAATTGGTTTTTTTTTGTCATTTTAGAGTAACTATATTAACCCTATAATGTAAAAATATAAGAAGGCATGGTAAGAGTTAAATTGTTTAACTAAGGGTTAAATCCAAAAGTTAAGGTTAATTTTATGACCTAAACATGTCTAAAATTCATTGTTTTAGGGGATTTAGACCCATACTCATATTATAATTGAAATAAATCACTTTAGAGCTATTTCAAACCAAAAATATATTTGTAATAAATTAATATTTTTAGATCTTCTAAAAGTGCCCCTCACCTCCCTTATAAAAGGGAACTTCTCCTTATCTTTAATTCACACCTATAAAGCTATTTATATAGGCCAAAACTTACCCAATTATCCAAAAAACCTTCCTCAATTCATCCTAGAGGCCACACTTTGGGAAAAAATCCAACCTAAGGAGTCCGTTTGTGAAAATCAAAAGGAGACACCCAAAAAATAGGTAATTGTTTTATCATCTCTTTCAAAGTTATTTTCTTATTATACTTTTACTGTATATGTTGTTTCCATACTAAAGTAATAAATACATTAAATTATACATTATTATATTTTATTTTAATTATGGGACAACCATATTCCTCCTTTTATCCATCTTATGAATAAAAAAATAACCATTCGTGTGTACGTACGGCTTACCGTCTCCACGTCATGGTGTAATTTGTTATTCAATGCTACATTATTTGGATGGGTATAATGATGAGTATAATGGATGTGAATAATTAATATAACAGCATAATTATTATTTATAATTAATATTCCAACCAATTACATACCATTTAACCATTAAGAGAATGATATTATCGCTTGTGTGTTCCTACGGACTACCGTCTCCACGACATGATGAGATTCATTCTCCACATTAATCATTAAAGAATGATTATAAAATTTATAAGATGTGTAAAAAATAATAATTATTAACTTAATATAATTATTTATATGAATAAAATACATCCTATTAGTAACAAACATTACTTACACAATAAAACATGTATAGGAAAATAAAGCAGTTGACACCCAAAACAATGGTAATACTGAAATATTATTTACAAAATGATATGAGAGGATAATATATGATAAAATGAATATGGATATGGTCCTGGTATAATTTAATAATAGGTTTTAACCATTATACAGGAGGTGAACTCACCCTTGACTAAATTAAAGTATAACGTAAGGTTTAATTTCATAATCTCTTTATTATCTGAGATTGTTCATACGTAAGTATCTACTGGGACATATTTATCATCTATGTCCATATTTCTTAAAATGTATTTCAAAATATTATCGACAATTTTTTAAAGAAATTTTTACCCATTTTTTAATTTTTATAAAACATTTTTAAAGTAATCTTTCCGTCATTTTCCAAATTATGTACTTTATGACCTTTTTGAAAAAAAATGTTTTTTTAACTTATACGACGTGAGCAGCTATTTTCCACCATTATGGTGCCTTAACTTTTAGAATCGTCCCTTACAATATTACACTGTTATTTTCAAAAGAAATTTTTTATTTTATAATTTTGTGGCTTTTAAATGATTTCAAAGTAAAAAAGGGATACTTCTCTCAAAGAGTTTTAATAAATTTATTAGAGTATTTTCATTTATCTCAACATCCTTTGTTGGATTTTATGCTTGATTGAGGTTAATTTATTATTATAAAATCTTTCATATTTTATTGAAGGTTTTATGATATGTTTTCCAATGAATGTTCTATTTTTATACCATTCATGGTTTTTTGTTAAATTATTAACTTTTTGTATGCTAGTTTTAATATGAATGTTTACGTTATGTTTCTCCCTTTCCATATAAGGAATGAATTTAACTTAGTAAGTGACGGGTGGGGAATTTTATATCCCATTGATTCATTGGTAGGTCTCATGATATAAAATAGTGTCTTAACACAATTCCTTGATGGTATGGTTATGTATGGTCTCAGAACGAGTCTTTGACAGTGTGGTTGTGATGTCTGGCATTATGCATTACCTCATTATGAGATTAGTTATTAATATTTCATGTGATTACTCAACTAGTATAATATACATGTGAATATTTAAATTTAATTATTTAATTTATTCTTGCCATATCATACTGAAGATTATGTTTAAAAGTCTTGTGTTTCAGTTTTATACCTTAACTTAAAAAATTTATGTTTATTTATGATAGCTTATACTATATTGTTTATCCTTACTGAGCATATGAGCTCACCTGTTTCTTATTTTATTTTTACCCTGAATGCGAAGAATTATATTATGATTGACCTATAGGGATATTCTAAGGGATATAATATTTTTCAAAGGGGGTAGTATATTTTTTTCATCTTAAGATGTAATACAAAATTTGTGTTTGTATCTAGTTTTTTCAAGGCTACTAAACTAAAAGGTCCTTCAAGATTTGATTTATTATGATCATGCCAATGTAATAAAATAATGAAATGACTCTAGTAAACTAGGTTCAGGTTGTTACAGTTGGTATTAGAGGAATTTTATTACAAACCATGGAAACTAGATTTAGAAAAACTTTGATTCTTGAATATTACCCAAAGATAGAATTTGAGGATAAGTATAGAGGAACATCCCAAAATTTTGGGTAATGTAGATATTATGTGGGTATCACTAGAAAATAAATCCCTATCTAGATACTATAAATGGTCATGGTTCTATCACAAATGTACGTTTAAGTGAAAACTCTGATAAGGTGTTCTGGGCTTGACTTGGGGTAACCTGGTACATGAAAACAGGCCTTACTGTGCACTTGGTTTGAAACTCCTGAGGGATATTCTTAGGATAATTCTTATTTTCTTTAAAAAACCTTATGAAATATTTATGATTAACTATGTCCTTAAATAAAACATTTTTATTATTATAGATTAGATATGAATAAATATTTCAATTTATGTTAAGTATTTTACTAGTTTGGAATTATGAATTATAATTCATAACCTAATATGGTGTAATACATTGTTTAATAATGGTGCCTAGTGTAATAAATTGAAATTTTATTAATGCATGTAATCCATGTATGCATTTCCCTCCTATGCAAGATAGTGACAGTCTAGCTGGTGATACAATTGGTGTTGAACAGCTTATAACCATACTAGGACTGCTGAATCGGGTTATGAATAATAACCTTACCCATATGGAGCACCCTAATCCACAACGCAGAGGATCGATGTTATACCTCTTCATTATACAACAACCTCTAACATTCAATGGGACTAAAAATCCGTTTGTATCTTAGTAATGGATAAGTTCCTTAGAGAAAATATTTCTTGCTTTGGGGAGTAATGAAAGGTAAAAATTTGTCATGGAAGTTTACTATATCTTAGGAGATACGGATCAATGGTGGTCATTAATTCAAACTATGAAATAATATTAATAAGTATAAAATATGTAATGGAGGGAGTTTAAAGAACTTTTCTTAGAAAAATACTTTCCTCGTGAATATAGAGAGGATGTAGAGAGGCAATTTCTGAGTCTGAGGAAAAAGGAGGATAAGAATGTTGCAAAGCATGAAGCTAACTTTACAAGGTTAGAAAGGCATGATGCAAACTACATATATAACCCAATAAGTAAGATTGATTGATTCTTTTATGGGTTAAAACCATTCCTCTAATGGGAATTGGTCACACAATCTTTCTCATCATACGAATATATAGTCTCATGTGCTATCAATTTGAAAAAGGAATTATCTAAGTCTTATGACTTTAAATTAAAGAAATAAAAGAATAGGGCTGCTAAAGACACTGGAAAATGAAATAATGAGAAGAAGGGAAAATATTACATTCCAAACTACAGTAATTGTGGGAAGAAACACCCTTGTACTAGCCTAAAAGGAATGGTAGTTTTCTATAAGTGTGGAGAAAAATTCCACCAAGCTTGTGATTTCAAGTGTAATAAAGAAGATACCAATGTTCAATGCTAACATTTCAAATATATGGTACATTATGCAAATGATTCTCCTAAGCGTCAAGGAAATTTTCCCAAAAAAAGTCCAAGGGAGAAAGGCCAAGCTTCTGCGATCACAACTGCTGAGGTTGAAGTTTGGAATGACATGGTGGCATGTACTATAATCATCTCCTCAAATTTAGCCAAATATTTATTTGATTCTGGATCCTCGAATTCCTTTATATCTTCCCATTTTTTATTTAAAAATTAGATATTTCCAATTCACTTTAATAAGGGAGTTGTTAGTAAAAATTCCTAAGGGAAGTCTCATTGTAACAATGTGTTAGGCGGTTCCCATTATGGAATATAAATGTGGTTTATCTGCTAACTTTATCATCATACATATGGTCAACTTTGATATAATTCTCAGTATGGATTGGCTATAAAAATATTATGTGAAAATTTATTACAAGAATAATTAAGTTAAGATTTGTGAGGATGATGTATAATTCATTATCTTTAGAGTACAAATCTCATCATTGGATTCTTATCTAGATCCACCCCCAGAAGCTCTTCTGAATAAAATTATTAGGGATTAATAGAAAACATCATCCATGGGTGAATAAAGAAATATTAAAATTGAGGATGTGCCTATTATACAATAATATATTGATGTATTTCTAGAGGATTTACCAGAACATCCTCCAGGGCATGAAGTTGAGTTTTATATTGATTCAATCCCTGATGCAAGACCAATATCAAAGACTCCCTATAGAATAGCTACAGTGGAATTAGTAGAGATGAAGAAACAACTAGAGGAGTTATGTAACAAGGGATTTATTTAACCTTGTGTTTCTCCATGTGGATCCCCAGTTCTTTTTGTTAAGAATAAAGATGAATCAGTGAGGTTGTTCATTGACTATAGACAAATCAATGTTATTACAATAAAGAATAAGTATCCCCTGCCTCTCATTGATGATTTTTTTGATCAACTTCATGGATCCCAATATTTTTCGAAGATTTACCTTCATTATAGGTATCATCAATTATGTGTAAAGAAAGAATATATTCTAAATATGGAATTACGAATGAGGTATGGTCATTAATAATTTACAGTAATGCCATTTGGATTGACTAATGCACCCTCTGTTTTCATGGATCTAATTAATAGAGTGTTTAAGTAATATCTTGATGATTTTTTCTTATTAATTATTGATGATATCTTGGTATACTACAAAATCTACAAAGACCATGAGAACCACTTGAGGATTGTTCTGAAGACTCTTAGAAGAAATGAATTATATGACAAATTTTGTAAGTGTGAATTATGGATTTAGGAAATTTCTTTTCTTGGACATATTGTCTCAGAGGATAGAATATATATTGATCCTTAAAAGACAAAGTCAATCCAATAATGTCCATCACTGACGATCATAACTGAGGTATTTAGTTTTACTGGTTTAGCAGGTTACTATTGGTTTTTCGTCTAGAATTTTTTCTGATTAGCTAACCCATTAACCAAGCTCACATGTAAAAGGGTTAGATTCATTTGGAAAAAATATTGTGAAGAATTTTTTGAATAATTTAAGAGAATATCAGTCAATACTTCTATCTTGACTTTACCATCTGGAAATGATGGTTTTGTGATTTATAGTGATTCGTTAAGGAAAGGACTTGGTTGTCTCCTTATGCAGTATGATAGGGTTATTGCTTATGCATCAAGGTAATTAAAAATTCATGAGAAAAACTATACAACTCATGATATTGAGTTAGCTATAGTAATATTTTCCCTGAAGATATGGAGACAATATTGCTACAGTGAAATATATGAGATTTATACTGATCAAAATAGTTTGAAATATATTTTCTCATAGAAAGAACTCAACATGAGACAAAGGATATGGCTTGAGATACTCAAGGATTATGATTTCAGAATACACTACCATCTAGGGAATAAAAATAAGGTGGCATATGCTTTGAGAAGAAAGGACCATGGATTTCTGGATAAGATGAGAGTTGAAAGTGATCCTATGTTCATGGATCTCATAAAGATGGATATGGGGATTATCAAGTAAGGTTAAAAATCACTAATTTTTCAAATGGTTGTAAAACCATATTTACTGTAAAGGATAAAAATTTATCAGACTGGTGATGAGGATTTTCAAAAGAAAATTAAAGTTGTGAATGATGGGAAATTAATTGAATTCGTATATGAAGATGGAATTTTGAAATTTGGAAAGAGGCTTTGTGTTCCCATAATACCTAAGATAAAAAGGTTAATTATTGGATGATGCATAGCTCTAATTTCTCTATACACTCTAGTAGCACTAAGATTTATATAGATTTAAAAGAACATTTTTGGTGGGACAACATGAAGAGGGATATTGCTAATTATGTGTCAAGATGTTTGGTTTGTCAGCAGGTGAAGGTTGGAAGACAACATCCTAGAGGTTTCATGAAACATCTTCCTATAACTATATGGAAATGGGATGATATTATGATATACTTTACCATGGGGCTACCAAAGACTCCTAGAAGGAATGATACAATATGGATTATTATTTATCATCTTACCAAATCAGCACATTTTCTTGCTATAAGAGAAAATTTATCACATGAACATTTAGAAAGAATATATATTAATAAAGTTTTAAGACTTAGTGGTGTACCCCAATTGATTGTTTCTGATCGTGATCCCCATTTTTCATCACAATTTTGGAAAAGTATTCAGAATACCCTAGATACTGAGTATCGTTTGAGCACTGCATACCACCCTCAAACTGATGGATAATCAAAAAGGAATATTCAAACTTTATAAGAAATGTTGAGATCTTTCTCACTTGACTTTTAAGGTATGTGGGATCAGTATTTACCTCTAGTATAATTTTCCTATAATTATAGCTTCCATTCAAGTATACATATGGCACCAAATGAAGAGTTATATGGAAAGAGATGTCGTGCACCAACTTTTTGGGATGATGTTAGAGAAAGAAAAAATGTAGGCCTAGAAATTGTTGAGGAAACAATGTAAAGATGAAGATTATCAAATGCTACATCAAAATAGATCAAAGCAAGAAAAAGAGCTATGTCGATAACTGAAGGATGGATTTGGAATTTTAAGAAGGAGATCGTGTATTCTTGAAGGTGTCTCCATGGAAGGGTGTAATATGATTAAGTAATAAGGGTAAATTAAGTCCTAGGTACATAGGATGTTTTTAAATTCTAAAACAAATTGGAGTTGTAGTTATCGTTTGGAAATGCCGCCAAGTATCTCCAAAGTTTATGATATGTTCCATGTATCAATATTAAGGAAATACATGTTAGACCCAATGCATGTACTCTCCTATGAAGAAATAGAACTATAACCTGATCTATCTTATTATGAAGAGCCTATCAAGATTCCTGATACTAGAGAAAAAGTGTTGTGGAATCGAATGACTTGTCTAGTAAAAGTTCTTTGGAGAAAGCATAAAAAAGAAGAGGCGGTATGGGAACCTGAAAAACTTATGATAAAGAACCACTTGAATCTTTTTATTCAGTAATATTCTATATATTTCGAGGAAAAAATTGTTTTTAGGGAAGAATGTAACACCCCAAACTTCTACGGTACTCTTCTTTTAAAATAATTCAATAGCATGCACTACACACAACACCGAGTTCGAGCGCACCTATCAAACTGAACATTTAAAAAGTGGTTATGAACATTATTAAACAAATTATGAAATTTATAAATTTTATTTTTCAAAATAGGCTTCATTTTTTAATTCAGAATATCAAAGTTATCTTAGGGTGAAATTTTGGTAATTTTCTAAAAAGTTACAATTTTTAATGAATTGTGAAAAATGTTGCATTATTATTAAAAACCCAAATTTTTATTTAAATGATTATTTTAATGTCACAATAGATGCATAATACATATATTAGTCTAATTTAGGTCATTTTGATCATTTTTATAATAGAATTAAATATATAAAAAACTATTGAACTTTTGAATGTTTCTTTTACCTACCTTCTAACCACATATGTGGATTAGCATTAAGCATAATTTTACCACTTCTATAAATTTAATTTCGAAAAACAGACATACATGGTTGTAATCAGGGTAAAAATGTGGTGTATTATCATCAAAATAATTTTTGATGAATAGTAACTTGTAAATTTTATTTACCACGGTTAAAGGTAAATAGGGTAATTAAAGGTAAAAATAATATTATATTAATATAAAATTATCCTAACACTTGTCCTAATATCATTGTATAAGTATATTTAGACCAACATAAACCTTAGTTATAAAATATGATCCTTTTTAATTCACATTTGTTATATTAATACATTTATTATATTTTATTTAAGAGGAGTTAAAAATAAAATATTCAAATTTTAATAACTATTTTATTTTTAATATGAGGTTATATAGGTGATATGGTAGACTATAAATAGTATTTATAAATCTAATAAATTTATCTACATCATTATAATTTATTTATAATTTTTAGGCATTAAATAATTAAATTAAATGGTGACACAATGATGATGCAGTAATTCTTTAATTAATTGAGATATCATATAAATGATATTAAAAATATTAAAATAAATATAAATTTACTTAATTAATGAAATATAAAACATTTATAGATAACATAGACATGGTAGTGACATATTTAAAGTATTGGTTTGAAGTTATCATGATGGTTTGATATTTTTAAAAATGAAAATATCAAATAGTATCAAAATTGATATAAATGATACTTTAAAATAAATAATATTTTAATAAATGATATAAAAGTAATAAAAAAATAATGTTTGTCAAAATAACTTTTATAATGTCAAATATGTAATAATTAATCCAATTGGGGTTCGTTTTTCATTTTAAACTAACTAGAATAACCCTATAATGTAAAAATACAAGAAGACATGGTAAGAGTTAAACTCTTTAACTAAGGGTTAAATCCAAAATATAAGGTTAATTTTATGACCTAAACATGTATAAAATTTATTTTTTGATAGTATTTTGACCCATCCTTGTTTTATACTTCAAATAAATCACTTTTGAGTTATTTAAAACTAAAAATCAATTTGTAATAAATTAATATTTTATGATCTTCCAAAAGTGCCTCTCACCTCTCTTATAAAAGGGAACTTTTTGTTCTCATTAATTCACGCCTATAAATACCTTTTGATCATACAAAACCTTCCCAATTATCCTTATATCTTCCCTAAATTCATCCTAAAGGTCACTCTTTGGGAATAAATCCATCCTAAGGATTCTTTTTGTGAAAATCAAAAGGAGACACCCGAAAAATATGTAATTGTTTTATCACCTCTTTCAAATTTCTTTTTTTATTCAACTTTTTATTTCTATATTATGTCCATAATAAAGTAATAAATACAATACCTTATACATGATGAGATGTTATTATAATTATGGGACAACCATATTCCTTCTTTTATTCATCCTACGAATAACAATATCACCATGCGTGTGTACGTATGGCTTATTGTCTCCACATTGTGGTGTAATTTTTTATTCAACACTACATTATTTGGATGGGTACAATGATGATTATAATAGATTTAAATAATGAATATAACATTTAATTATTTTTTATAATTAATATATCATCCAATTATATATCATTTGACCATTAAGATATTGATATTGTCATTCGTGCGTACATACAGTCTACCATCTCCACGACGCGATGAGATTCATTATCCACAATAATCATTCAATAATGATTATAAAATTTATATGATGAGTAAAAATAATAATTATGAACTTAATATCATTCTGTATATGAATAAAATACATCCTATGTATAACAAACATGACTTACCCAACAAAACATGCATATGAAAACAAAGTAGTTAACACCCAAAACAATGGTAATACTAAAATATTATTAACAAAATGATATAAGAGGATCATATATGATATCATAAATATATATATATGTTCCTAGTATAATTTAATAACATATTTTAACCATTATACAAGAGGATAACTCACCCTCAACTAAAGAAAAGATAATGTGAGGTTCAATTTCACAGTCCCTTTATTATTTGAGATTATTCATATATAAGTATCTACTGAGATATCTTTATAATACATGTCCATGTTTCTTAAAATGTATTTAAAAATATTATCTAAATAAATTAAATACATTTTTACCAATGTTTTACTTTTTATAAAATGTCTTTAAATGAATATTTCCGTCGTTTTCCAAATGAGGTACTTTATGGCCTTTTTGAAAAAATAAAGAAAGAATGTTTTTTTTAACTTATACGGCGTGAGCATCTATTTTACACCATTATGATGCCTTAATATTTTGAAGATTCCCTTACAATATTACAATTTTACTTTCAAAAGAAATGTTTTCTTTTATAATTTTGTGCATTTTAAATGATTTCAAAGTAAAAAAGAGATATTTCTCTCAAAGAGTTTTAATAAATTTATTAGAGTATTTTTATCTATGTCAACGTCCTTTGTTGGATTTTATAATTGATTGAGGTTGATTTATTATGAAACAATCATCCATATTGTATTAAAGGATTTATGATATTTTTTACTATGGATGTGAAATTTTTATACCATTCATGGTTTATGGTTAAAATATTAACATTTCATATGCTATTTTTAATACGAATGTTATTGTTATGTTTCTCCCTTTTCATATGAGGAATGCATTGGAATTATTAAGTGATGGGTGGGGCTCGTTATAGACACAAGATGAAACAGTGGGTCTCATGAGACAAACTAGTGTCTTAGCACAAGGCCTTGATGGTATGGTTATGTATGGTCTTGGCATGAGGCCTTGAAAGTATGGTTATGATGTCCGGCATTACGCATTCCCTCATTATGAGATTAGTTATTGATATTTCATGTGATTATTCGACTAGTAGAATATCCATGTGAATATTTAAATGGAATTATTTAATTTATTCTTGTCATATCATGCTTAAGATTATGTTTAAAAGTCATGTGTTTCAGTTTTATACCTTGCCTAAAAATTTTTATGCTTATTTATGATAGCTTATACTATATTTCTTATCCTTAATGAGCATATGATATCACCCATTTCTTATGTTTCTTTTTCCACAAGATGAGAAGAATTATATTATGATTGACCTAAAGGGATATTATAAGGGATATGAGAGTTTTCAAAGGGGATAATGTGTTGTTTTTTATTTCAAGATGTAATGTAAAACTTGTGTTTGTATCTAGTTTTTTCATGGCTACTAAACCGGTAATTCCTTTGGGATTTGATTTCTTGTGATCATTCCAATGTAATAAAATAATTCACCTACTCTGGATAACTTGGGTTAGGGAATTACATTTTCTTTCATGCAGAGTATGATCCCAGGTTACCAACCTATAAGGTTTTATTAAGACAATCTCATCACTTTTCAAGATTGTTTATGTTTATGCTTCCTTTAATGAAATATTATGATCTATCTCTCAATAACATTCATGAATTTTATTCTCCTATAGTTATTAATGATTTATTCATATATTGGTACCATTTCTTTCAGTCTTTGGTACATAATATAGTTAAGAAAGTGTTTTTAATAAATCCTAACTTTACTCTCTCTTCGGTCGAAAATCAATGTTCCTTCAGAACCATGTTTTCAAAAAAGAGTTTCCAAGAATATTGTACCATTCTCCTTTAATATTTAAAAGAAAGTTTTCCCTTTTTTATTTGACCGATATCTTAAAATAAATCTTCTTGTTGCTTTCCAAACCAGGCATTTTTCTAACCATTTTACCATGAAAAAGGAATGTTATTTTTACCTCGTACAGCATATATGGATTTACCCATCATCAATTCATTGAATCTTACTTTACATTTTTTTAAGGTTAATTTTAAAGATTTTTTTTTAAAATGTGATTTTCAAGGATAATTTTTTTCAAAATTTTTTGAAGCCTTGTTTAAAAGTATCTAAAGTATTTTCAAATAAATGGTTTTCAAAACATTTTCAATATTTCTTTATATGTTATAAAATTGTTTTCAAATAAAAATGTTTTTAAAATTTTTTGAATCTTATTTTATAACTTTTCAACAAAAAACATTTTCAAAATGATTTTAAGTTTTATTTATAATTTTTCAAGGTAATTTTTTAATAAAATTATTTTCTAATGGTTTTTTTATTAAGATCCTTTTTCAAATAATAAAGTATATTTTCCACATGTTATGATATGATTGCATGTGTATGGTACCCTTTTCTTTTAATGGGTTATGATAGTTTTTTTTATGATTTTTTGGCACATGTATGTCTGATTTCATTATGAGATAGGTGGGACCTATATCTCTCTCTAATGCATTGGGTAAAGATTTATATCTCATGAGATAGACTAATATGTTATTGGGAATGAACCTTTACTATTAATATGGCCATAGGAGTGAACCATGACTATTATGATTGTATGAGGAGTGAACTCATGCTAATAAGATGGGCATGGGAGTGAACCATGTCTACCAAGATGGTATAAGGAGTGAACTCATTCTACTAAGATGGTCATGGAAGTGAACCATGACTACCAAGATGGTATAATGAGTAAACACATTCTACTAATATGGACATGGGAGTGAACCATGACTACCAAGATGGTATGGGGAGTGAACCCATACTACCAAGACGGTCTTGGGAGTGATGCCTTGGTTGCTATGGAAATCCTATTATGTGCTTATGTGGTCACCACAATTCCATATATTATTCCTATGTTATGCTTTCATGACTTATGATCTTAATTCTATTATGATCTATGTCTTATGAAATTCTAATCTTTATTATGATCTCTAATATGCAGGGTATGATCTTCAAATGTTATGCTCAAGTTCCATACCCTTTGTTCATGTTATGCTTATGCATTTCCTGTATTTACCCTTACGGAGCATCTGAGCCCACCCATTTCTTATGTTTCCTTTTCCCAGGTTATGAATAAAGTTTTTAGGTGAAATTACTTGAGGTGGAGATATTTATGGGAGATTTTTAAGATCTTTCACTAGGATAAAAGATTTTGTTTCCATGTTTCCGAAGACACTAAACTATTGTGGTCCTCGGGCTTGTATTTTTTGTAATGTACTGAGTATTCATCTAAAATGATGTAATATACATGTATGTTAATGAAGTGTTTCTATGTTTTCTACACCCACTAACATTTTCATGTATTCCTTTGAAGATCATCACAATAATAATCAGATATAAAAGGAATATTTCCCAAGCATGACATCCAATTCCATTAAATGAATCCATAATGATTCTCAAAGAATCACCACTTCATTATTAACTAACCAACACATATTAACTCATTTACATAAAATGAAATACTTGGGATTAATATAACTTATCTATAAAGCTCTTATATCATCACAACAACCAGCTTCTGAACGTCCACTACTAAACTGATCTTTTCATAATAATATCTTTCAGTTTTTAAGATATTGATAGAGTTTCTTGGTGTCTTGTGAACTTCGGTTTTCCACTTCCCCTTAAAGTGGTTTTAATAAAAATTTATGTTTGGAATGGAATGATAGAGTTTCTTGCTCATATAAATCAAAGTATGGATAATTTGGATAAAATTTTCCAGCACTGGTCTATCCAATATTGTTATATTCTTTTTAAAAAATTTAAGAGTTATAACTATGGTATAAATAATGGATATACCATTTTTTTAACTATTATAAAGATGTGCTTATAAGAAGGATGGATATGGTTAGAAAATCCTTATTAAAACTACGAATTAGAAATTCTCTAGGGGATGTACCAAAAATTGATATTGATATTCTAGGAAAATTTGGAAGAATGTTTTGGTCCTATCAACATCTACCTTGGTCGTGAATCACATGTTATTTCTCTTACTTGGAGAAAACTGGATACTACCTATATATCAGCAACTCCAAAACCAAAGCTTCATTACTCTACAATTTTTGAGGTTGGTGGGGAGAAGATGAAAATGATCCTAGATGATATGTTATCAGTGAAGACATAGTGAAGTAGAGATATAGCTGTTATTGGGTATATGGAATTCGAGAAGAGCCCTATCACACCAAATCCTGGTTTTTTTAGATAGGACCTCTTGATCCCAGTTCCAAACTTGTTGCTCTTAACCCTTGACCTAAATCTTTATACCAGCCCAATCCTAAGATGAAGTATAAATTTCCCTTTGTTATTAGTTTGGTGTATCATTTATGTATCTCTTTAATTCTGATTATTTGTTTAATGGGGTTTGGTTCTTTGGTTAATCACTATTAATTCATGTTTTCTTATTGTATTTCTACTTTTAGTTAGTATCTACCTATCCATGTCAAATTATAATTCATTTCAGTAATATATTCCTATAGTTCTGAAATTAAATGTTCCACATTAACTATGTTACATTCATTATTTTACAATTATTCTATCTCATAAAAAGGGGGATAAAAAATGGAACATACACAAAACTTAATTCAATTTTAACATTCTAAATTATTCTGATCAGTACCTCATTAAAATGCTTGGATTTGAAATATTATATAATGAAAATATATAAAATTTTACATCTAAGGTCTTATGGGTTTTTTTATCATCAAAAAGGGGGAGATTGTTGGACATAGTAATGTTGTTCCAACATGTCTTGTTTTATCCTAAGTTTTAATGATCCCAAGAACCCTCAATTTTGTTTCAAATGTTTTTTCTAGAAGCATGCAGATCAATATTTTTAAATTTATAATTATATTTGTATAGTTTGTTTACGTTTTATTTGAAGAATTTTTTCTAGGTGTTTAAGTCATATGTTCAAGTCATATGACTTATTGAAGCCTTATGTTGAAGCCTTATGATTGGTATAAAATCTAATATAAATTCTATTTTTCAAAAAAAAATCCTATGTCTATAAGTCTTATGATCAAACAATGTCTTACATTCTATACATATGATCAAATAAAGACATACGATGAATTCTGGTGATCATAAAGTCTTTTGATGAAAAATTATGGCCAAAAATAAATATCATGAGGAAGTTTTATGTTAAATCCTTACATTTGTAGTAAACTCTTATGATCAAAATAAAGCCTCACAATTAAACAATTTGTATGATTAGAAAGGTAAATGGAAAATGCTTACGATCAGAAAATAATGTCTTGAAATTGGTGGAAAGTCTTACATTCAGAAAGAGTGGTGAGATTTCAATAATATCTTATGATGATCGGAAAATTCACATGATCAAATGAAGACTTATAATCAAAATTATTATGATGTTGAAGACTTATAAAGCTGGATATTCTTTAAGAAAGATTGGGATATTTTATTATAGTTCCAAGATGATTTATTATCATTGTGGGATATCTAGACAATTTTACTCATGCTTTATTTTTATTAAAAGTAGTGATGTATAAATGAGGAATTTTGGATTAGTTAAAATTTCTATTTTGAAGAATATATATAGTCTCAAGGAAAGTTATCGCTACTCCAAAAACGACTACCTTTATTTTTTCATTTCTAGAGAAAGTAACATGAAAAAGGAAAAAAGAATTATTTTCTAATTATTATATTATTTTACTTCTAAACATTTGAATAAAAGATAGAAGTTTGAATATACAAGGAAATATTGTGTATATTCAAGGGCTACTGTGAAGAAAAAATATACACACATGTATACTCTATTTTTCTCCTCATTTGAGTTGTGCAACTGAAAATGAAAATCTGTTTTTTCTACGGGATGGTGAAAATCATCAAGCTCACTCAAAGAGTTTTGGTGGAGTGGACTATGGAAACATTTCTCCAAAAACAACTATAAATTCATTATGTTATTCTCCATCTATTCTATTTTAATTTAAAAATTATTATCTATTTTAGAGTGAGGGGAATGTTATTTTAATTTTTACAGAGGGTGGTTTTAAGTTGAATAAAATTTCAAGAACTTAATTCACCCCCCCCCCTCATGATTCATTATGGAACACATACAGGGCCAACTGAATTGTCCTGATATGTTTGTTTATCATGTTTGCATTAGATTTTTTATTTATCATACAAAAAAGTATCATTTTTATGAGAGGACAATAAAAGAAGATATTGGAAGTGAAAGAGGAATTGGAAGTGACTGTGAGTTAAGAATAGACAATGCTGAGTTTATTATTAAATAATTCTTATTACTTAAATAGAGTGTTCAAATATTTTATTTTAATTTATTAAATATAATTTATTTTCTTAATAATGTGTAGCATCCCAACCTAGGGAACGCTTATCCTAGGACTCGATTTGGTCGGTCACATGGCCTAAATCACACCTCCTCGTATGCCAGAGGCTATTGACTAGTAGTGAGGGTGTAAATATAGTACAATGTGGAGACTATACCCTTGTGTTAGAGTATCATAGTGGATAAAATCAAAAATAAATGGTATTGAAAGCATATATATATACAGACATATAGTATAAATAGGTAACAATAGAAGACTAAATAAACTAAATAATTGAATATAATATCAAAATCCTCTATGGCAGTGTATGATTCATGATGTATGTCATCCTATAATAAAAAATGGAACAAGCACTCACAAGCATGCTATACATTGATACAAAAGAAAAAAAGAAAAAAATAGCTATGTAAGCATCTTGATCATATGACCAGTCCCCTAATCCTAAGCTCCAACCAAAGATAATAAAATCGACAACTTGTAGAAGGGTGCTTTCTCTTATCCATGCCTATAGTAATATAATATTCTCGAGTAACGAAGGCATCCCAAGTATGGTGTGATATAAAAATTTCAGTAGGCCACCACCAATGGTGTCTACATGTAATCCAAGTAGTTCTTATAAATATAATAGTGTGCAGGTAATATAGAATAAGTGAAGCAGTGCTGAAATAAATAATCAGGATGCTCAGGTTCCGAGAAGACACCTGACGACACTACCTTCTTTATCTCATTGTCATAAGGAAAGTATGAAATATCACTATATATATAGTAGGAGTATATATATTTTATAATATATATATTACATCCACCTATATGATCCATGTTCATGTCGACACCCAATGTTCATACACCTGGAATACTAGTGTTGGGTGGATCGGGACATAACGCACTGACATCCATCACCGGTCTATCGAGTCTAAAATATCCCACGATAGGGTATATTCCCTATATCCAGATAGAGTGATAGATTCCATAATACATCACTCAATATGGTGAGTGTGCGCTCTATGGAAACACTCTAAGATGGAACATGGCGTGTAAAGCCCATCGCCTATGACAACCCTGCTTTTTATTACAACTTAAACATTATTTATTACATAAAAATTCACTTGATACAACAAATAAGATCGATAGGTTTAGTGTCTATGGGGCTTAGGATCAATACATAAAAACTAGAAACATGAAATACAACATCTTTATTGAAAACTTCCTTTACATGACCACTACATTCCCTCGTACTTAGCATTGCATGGGATAACCTGAGGACATGCATAAGAAAAGGGTGAGCTATAAAGCCCAGTAAGGGAATACACATGGAATAACATGAGGAGTACAATACATGTTAGACATTAGGCATATCAATATATCATAAGAGAAACATGAACATAAAGGCATGATAACGCATGATAATCATAACATGGAAATGTGGCAACAACACTTATCATGGAATTAGAATGAGCCAAGGCTCATTGCACATGGAGCATGAGTAAATCCTCATTGCACATAAAGCACGAGTAAACCCTCATTGAACTTGAATTAGAATGAGTCAACACTCATTGCACATGACGTATCATGATACTATACTTTACTCAATGCA
The DNA here is from genome assembly GCA_963277665.1 of Viscum album. Lineage (NCBI taxonomy): Eukaryota > Viridiplantae > Streptophyta > Magnoliopsida > Santalales > Viscaceae > Viscum > Viscum album. The sequence goes on along the minus strand of OY728136.1, from coordinate 1,924,687,747 downwards.
TTAGAGCGCTATAAGGGCACACCCTTCTTAAACATTTCATTTCATGCATAAGTGTGCCACATGGATCATAAAACATGGATTCATAAAACATAATAATTTATTCCACGATAAAGGAATGTGGAATTAATACATGAAACTTTGTAATCAATAAGTAAATGTGTATAAAGGTGAATACCCTTGATGGAGAAATGGGCATGGTATCCACTACACAATGGCATTAGCTTAGAAAATCGGTGTGATTTCGGCAGTGTAACGGCGTGACATAAGAATTCATAAAAATGGTTGATGAGAGAGAAAGGGGTTCCTCATAATATTTACATGTAATGGACAGTAAGGAGGTATTATAGATACATGTCCCAACAATTTTAATGGAATTTAGATTCGTGATACAAAATTCTTTCTTGAATGTAAAAGAAGAGAGAGAAGTTCCTTTCGGAATTTCGGTATAGTAACGGGTGTACATGGGAGGAATTTAATGAGAGAGAAAGGGGTATCCCATCATTCAAACAATAATATTTCAGTATGAGGGAGGTGAGAAAACATACCCCAACATTCATAATTTAAATTAAAAGGTCAATACAACTTAAAGAAAATTGACAAAAATGAGAAAGGAAGAAAAAACCCTTACTTGGAAGTGTGCTTCCAAAGGCTAGAGAGAGGCTTGTGAGAGGCTTATTGGGAGCTTGGGGCACCTTGGGAGGATTATAGAGATAGTAGTTCAGAGTTTGGACGAACTCCAAAGGTTTTGAGTGAGGATGAAGTGGGATCTTGGGTGGGTTTATATAGGAAAGGTGAGGGAATTCTTTATTATTTAGGTTTGGGACCCCTTATATTAAATTAATCCAAACCACAAACCATCCCATGGTTTTTGCCCATGGTTTTTGGAAAAAGGAAGAGGAAAAAAATATTTTATATGGCCAAAGTCCTAACTTCTTAAAATAATGAGGTTGATTATGTGGAGGTGAGTCACACTCCCATGGAAATTAATTTAAAAAGACAAGGTGTTTAATAAGTCTTGAGGGGTCCATTAATACTTTGAAAAGTAAGTCAAACAAACCCAAAATCACATTATTTTAATGTTAAAACATATATTGGCCTAACATAAAGATTGTAGTATTTTATTACATTACTATTGGGTCATTATTATGTCATAAAACACATTATATATTTAAACGGTATTTAATTTTTACCCAAAAATTTCACTGTCTCAGAAAATTATGAAAAATTCACCGTTGGATAATTTCGACATCCTGATTCCAGAAATAACATTTATTTTATCTAAATAATTTTCTAAATATGTCAATTTTCACTTTTAAAATAAAAACTGACATTTATCAAAAATTCACGGGTTTTGACAGAAATGGCTTTCAAACCTTAATAAAAATTATAATTGCCTTCATAAAATTATAAAATTATTTATATTTAATAAAAATTAATTTAATAATAATAATAATATTTTATAAAAATATTATTTAATTCAAAAATCCCTTAATTTAATAAAATATAATTCTTAATTAAATAATAACTAAAAACACTATTTGTACTTTAAAAACTATTTACAAAGTATCAAAAATGACTAGAAATTATATTCATTATTATATAAAAAAATAATGTACATGAACATAGTATGACTTATTTGTTACAAAACCCCTTAAAACAGCCGCATAAGACCTAAGGGTAAGGTGTGCGATGGTGACAGACTCTTGGGGTGGCTCAGATAACATCGCTCGAGTGGTAATTTCAATCAACTTCCACTTTTTCCGTAGACGGTCACGTTCGAGCTTGACATGATGAAGCTCAGCTTGGGATTGGTCAAGAGTGACTCCCAAAGACACCACCTCTTTTTCGAGCTCCGACAAATGGGCTTCGTATGGGGAAATACTGCTGGATGAGGCCATCGGTTCCTTTGTCTGGGTAAATTGGATTTGTTAAAGTCCTATATTTATACTAATCATGTGATCACTGTTCAACGGATATATTAGAAACGGTCAAAATTCTTAACATAAAACCAAGGAAGTTGACATTTTATATAAACATAAAGATACATTTAATTAGATCAAGAGGGATTTCCATTAATGAAACTTTGGGTCGTTACAATATTCCCCCCTTAAGAAATTTCGCCCTCGAAATTTTTCTTTTCCCACACTAAAATAGATGTGGGTAACTCAACTTCATCATTTCCTCTGATTCCCAAGTTGCTTCTTCAAACTTGTGGTTTCTCCACAACACCTTGACGAGTGGCATTGTATTATTTCGTAGAAATTTTTCTCTACGATCTAAGATCTTCACTGGTTGCTCCTCATAAGAAAGATCATCTTCCAATTATACCACCTCAGAAGAGAGTACATGTGAAGGGTCCAGTATGTACTTCCTTAAGATGGATACATGAAAGACATCATGTACTTTGGCCATGGTTGGTGGAAGTTCTAGTCGATAGGCCACAACCCCGACACGATCAAGAATCTTGAAGGGGCTGATGTACCTTGTACTTAACTTCCCTTTCTTTCCAAACGTCATGACCTTCTTCCACGGAGATATGCATAGAAAACCCATGTCTCCAACTTTAAACTCAAGGTCTCATCGATGGTTATCTGCATAACTCTTCTGTCGACTCTGGGCTTCCTTGATATGATGCTGAATGGTTTTCAAATTCTCCACCATTTCCTCGACCATTTTTGGTCCAAGCAGCTTACGTTCTCCGACCTCATCCCAACATGCCGGTGTTATGCACCTTTTCCCATATAGGGCTTCATATGGTGTCATTTGGATGCTTGAGTGGAAACTATTATTATAAGAGAACTCAACCAGAGGAAGATGTTGATCCCATCCTCCTTTAAAGTCCATTTATCACACTCTCAACATGTCCTCAAGTGTTTGGATAGTCTACTCAGATTGGCCATCGGTTTGAGGATGATAGGCCGTACTGAAGTTCAGTTCAGTATTCAGAGCATGTTGAAGACTCTTCCAAAACTTAGAGGGGAATCTTGGATCTCGGTCAGACACAATAGATAGTGGTACTCTATGTAGCCTTACCACTTCCCTGATATATATCTATGCTAGTTGATCCAAAGAGAAATCCTCCCAAATAGCAATGAAGTGTGAAGTCTTTGTAAGACGATCCACAACAACCCAGATTGCAATATTGCCTTTGGATGTCCTTGGAAGTCCGGTGACAAAGTCCATGGTGATGTTCTCCCATTTCCATTCTGGTATGGGCAATGGTTGCATCATCCCCTTAGACTTCTGCCTCTCTGCCTTCACTTGCTAACACACCAGGCACTTTGATGTATATTCAGCGATCTCCTTCTTCATATTATCCCACCAAAAGTTTTCTCAGAGATCTCGATACATCTTTGTGCTCCCTTGGTGAATAGAGAAATTTGAACTATGTGCATCATCCAAAAGTTCCTTCTTCATCTCCAGACTCGATGGAACACATAGTATTTTCCCAAACCACACGATTCCTTCTTCATTAACATTAAACTCTGAGGATTTTCCCTTTTTGATAGCTTCCACTTTTTTCTGAATTCCCACATCATCCTTTTGAGCATCCTTTAACCTTTCCAAAAGAGATGGTTGAGCAATCATTTGTGAAAGGATTGATGATGTTCCCTTCTTTATGATTCCCATGTCCGTCTTCATCAAGTCTAAGAATATTGGATCCTTCTCAATTCTCATCATTGATAGAATCGTTGGGTCCTTTCTACTTAGGGCATCTGCCACCTAGTTCGCTTTCCCAAGGTGGTAATGTATTGAACAGTCATAATCCTTGATGAGCTCTATCCATCTTCTCTGGTGCATATTAAGCTCTTTTTGTGTGAATATATATTTAAGACTCTTGTGGTCAGTATATATCTCACATTTCTCTCCATAGAGATAATGCCGCCAGATTTTCAAGGCAAAGATCACAGCCGCCAACTCTAGATCATGTGTTGGATAGTTTCGCTCATGGATTTTCAACTGCCTTGAGGAATAGGATATCACTTTATCATTCTGCATCATCACACAGCCTAATCCCTTCTTTGAAGCATCACTGAATACCACAAAAAGTTCCCCACTTGTGGGTAAGGTGAGCACGGGCGCAGTGATAAGCCTCCTTTTCAACTCCTTGAAACTTTCTTCACATTCATCACTCCAAGAAAACTTTACTCCCTTTCAAGTTAGCTTGGTAAGAGGGTTGGACAATCGTGAGAAATTTCTCACAAAACGTCGATAATATCCAGCTAATCCCAAGAAGCTACGGATATCCGTTACTGATGTTGGCCTCGGCCTTCCCTCAATTGCATCTGTTTTGGAGGGGTCCACAGATATCCCATTGCTTGTGATGATATGACCCAATAATTAGACATCCTTCAACCAGAACTCACACTTGTTGTACGTTTCATAGAGATTCTCCTTTCGCAAAGTCTCTAGTACAGTTTTTAAATTCTCCTCATGATCCTCCTTGGTTTTGGAGTATATTAGAATATCATCTATAAAGACTACCACAAATTTTTCAAGGTAATATCTAAAGACTCTATTCATCAAGTCCATGAATATTGCTTGAGCATTGGTGAGTCCAAAGGCATTACTATGAATTCATAGTGCCCGTATCTTGTACGAAAAGCAGTCTTGGGGACATCTTCCTTCTTCACCCTTACTTGATAATATCCCGACCACAAGTCCACCTTGGAGAAGTATTGTGCTCCACGTAGCTGATCAAACAAGTCATCGATCCATGGAAGAGGATACTTGTTCTTTATCGTGATTTTTTTAAGTTCATGATAATCGATGCAAAGCCACATTGACTCATCCTTCTTCTTGAGAAAGAGGACTGGTGCACCCCATGGTGAAGCACTTGGGCGTATAAACCCTTAATCCAGATTCTCCTGTAGTTGTTTCTTCAACTCTTCAAGCTCAACAATATCCATTCTATATAGAGTCTTGGATATTGGTAATGCCCGAAGTATAAGTTCAATTAAGAACTCAACATCTCTTCTAGGATGAAGACCAGGCAGTTCCTCGGGAAACACTTCTGTGAATTCCCTCACAATAGGCATTTCTTCAAGGATGGTTTCTTCCTTGGACTCAATCATCTGAGCCAGATACGCGTTCTCATAGGGAAGTAATATCCATGCTTGAGATTATGGAGCTAAAGGAGATTCATCTTCCTCCTGAAACTTGTAAAGAATCAGGGGTCGATTCTCTATATGGAGTGTGATTTCCCTCTCCCGGCAATTTATATTGGCTCTATATAAGGAAAGCCAATCCATGCCAAGAATTGCATCAAATTCCACCAGAGGGAGTATGATGAGGTTCGCTGAGAAATTCAATCCACATATTATAACAGGGGAGGACTTATACTCATGGGATGAAATGATTGCCCCATTTGTTGTAATCACCGACATCTTCACTTCCATGATTTGTGGTGGTGCTGGGATTGTTCTACTAAACTTTCGAGATATAAAAGAATGCGTAGAACCTGAATCAAAAAGTACGTTCTCTATTATTTAATGAATAACTAGCGTACCTATCACCACTTCGTTGTTGGGGTTCACTTCGGTAGAAGTGATGGAAAAAGCTCTTCCTTGCTGCCTTGGAGGTTGTTGGTTTCCTCCGAAAACCCTTGGATTAGGGAACTGATTTTCAAAATGACCCGGTTCTTTGAATTTGTATCATTGAACAATGCGTTGAGGTTCTAACGGAGCGTTCCTCTCCTCTGTCGCAGCCGCGGGTCTTTCTTGCCGAAAGTTAACAGCTAGGTGCCCTTCTCTTCAACACCTGAAGCATTTCCTCATCCCCTTAAGGCAATTTCCAGGGTGCTTCTTCCCACACTTTTGGCAAGTGGGGTGTTAGATCTTCTTAGCACCGTTGGATTTATCCATCGGACCACTAGCATTGAATTCCATCTTACGCTTCTTGTCCCCATGATACCCCTGTAATTCCCCGATCTCCATTTCAACCTTGAGGGCACATCAGACAATTCTCTCATAGCTGTCAAAGTCACGGATCGCTAATGCTTTCCGCAAGCTAGGCTTTATCCCACCAAAGAAGCGGTCAACCTTGCATTCGGGGGTAACAACAAAGATGGAAGCATATCGTGCAAGCCTTGTGAAGTTTTCCTCATATGCTCTAACAGATTATTTATCTTTTTTCTTGAGGGAAAGTAACTCCCTTTCCATCTTAAGCCGAAGGGTGCACATAAAATATTAATCGAAAAACATCTTTCGGAAATCCTTCCATTCTAATGCCTCAATCTCCTCCCCAGGCTTCGTATTTTTTATCAACGTCCACCATTGATCAGCTTCACCCTCCATACAATAAGCATCCAGGAGAACCTTCTCTTGTTCATAACATTGAAGGATGGAGAAGATCTTTTCAATGGAGTTGATCCATTGTTCAAAGATCGTGGGATTGGATGATCCACTAAAAGTAGGAGGTCTTTGCCTCATGAAGCTCTCGATAGCAACTTGTTCCTTATTAAGGGGGTTTGGACGTTCCTCTTGACCCGTGTTTCTATTCAAAACTTGAGTTAGCTGAGAGAGAAGCATGACAAAGTTCGCGATTCCCGCTCCCATTGGATTGGGAATCTCATTAGTATAGTCATCACACTGATCTTCACAACGGTTGTTAGCCCGAGTCCTCCTATTACTGGCCATTAGCTGGAATAAAAGGAAAGTTAGGGGTAACCCATAAAGGGTAATCCAAAGGCAAAAGTTGATGACTTGTAAATAAACTTTTATTTCCTTACTCATGAGTCTATGAGCTTCAATCTAGGCTTTTCATGATCTACTTTCTAACATATATTCGTAGGGGAATTTTTTTTAATTCCCTTAATAAGGGTTCATACTAATCTTTTGAATTTATCAAAACATATCCCCCGGGAGTGTCGTAACCAAGAGTGCAGCAAGCCCCGTTGTCATGCACCAGTTCTCCTTAAAGTCTAGATCAAAGTGGTGTTTTCAGGTTTTACCCCTAAGATACATCTATGCCAGAGCCGCCTCTACATGCTCGTATCCAGACAGGGATGTATTTGTTTGATAAACCACTTACTCAATACTTACCAAAACTTAGGGATGTTTTTATTATACTTAGTCTTGTCTCTAAGGCTTTACTAGGGTTATCTAATCCTAATCCTAAAAATAACTAAACCTATCCTCTGATACCAACTCTGACAACCTTTCTTTTTATTACAGCTTAAACATGATTTATTACATAAAACTTCACTTGATACAACAAAGAAGATCGAGAGGTTTAGTGTCTTTGGGGATTAGGATCAATACATAAAAACTCAAACCATGAAATACAGCATCTTTATTGAAAACTTCCTTTACATGACCACTACATTCCCTCATACTTAGCATTGCATGGGATAACCTGAGGACATGCATAAGAAAAGGGTGAGATATAAAGACCATTAAGGGAATACACATGGAATAACATGAGGAGTAAAATACATGTTAGACATTAGGCATATCAATAGATCATAAAAGAAACATGAACATAAAGGCATGATAACGCACGATAATCATAACATTGAAATGTGGCAACAACACTTATCATGGAATTAGCATGAGCCAAGGATCATTGCACATGGAGCATGAGTAAATCCTCATTGCACATAAATCACGAGTAAACCTTCGTTGCACTTGAATTAGCATGAGTCAACACTCATTGCACATGACGTATTATGATACTATACTTTACCCAATGCATTGGAGCGCTATAAGGGTGCACCCTTCTTAAACATTTCATTTCATGCATAAGTGTGCCACATGGATCATAAAACATGGATTCATACAACATAATCATTTATTCCATGATAAAGGAATGTGGAATTCATACATGAAACTTTGTAATCAATAAGTAAATGTGCATAAAGGTGAATACCCTTGATGGAGAAATGGGCATGGTATCCACTACACAATGACCCAATAGTGATGTAATAAAATACTATAATCTTTATGTTCGGCCAATATATGTTTTAACAACAAAATAATATGATTTTGGGTTTGTTTGACTTACTTTTCAAAGCATTAATTGACCCCTCAATACTTATTAAACACCTTGTCTTTTTAAATTAATTTCCATGGGAGTGTGACTCACCTCCACATAAGCGACCTCATTATTTTAAGAAGTTCGGACTTTGGCGTTATAAAATATTGTTTTCCTCTTCCCTTTGACAAAAACCATGGGCAAAAACCATGGGATGGTTTGTGGTTTGGATTAATTTAATATAAGGGGTCCCAAACCTAAATAATAAATAATTCCCTCACCTTTCCTATATAAACCCACCCAATCTCCCACTTCCTCCTCACTAAAAACCTTTGGAGTTCATCCAACCTCTGACCTACTCTCTCTATAATCCTCCCAAGGTGCCCCAATCTCCCAAAAATCCTCTCACAAGCCTATCTCTAGCCTTTGGAAGCACACTTCTAAGTAAGGGTTTTTTCTTCCTTTCTCATTTTTGTCAATTTTCTTTAAGTTGTATTGCCCTTTTAATTTCAATTATAAATGTTGGGGTATGGTTTCTCACCTCCCCTATACTGCCCTATTATTGTTTGAATTATGGGAGACCCCTTTCTCTATCATTAAATGCCTCCCATGTAACGGTTTGAATATACAGGTGTACATGGTATCCACTACACAATGGCATTGGCTTAGAAATTCTGAAATTACCCAAAAATTTGACTGTCTCAGAAAATTATGAAAAATTCACCATTGGATAATTTCGACGTCCTGATTCCTAAAATAACATTTATTTTATTTAAATAATTTTCTAAATATGTTAATTTTCACTTTTAAAACATTTATCGAAAATTCACGGGTTTTGACAGAAATGGCTTTCAAACCTTAATAAAAATTATAATTGCATTCATCAAATTATAAGATCATTTATATTTAATAAAAATTAATTTAATAATAATAATAATATTTTATTAAAATATTATTTAATTCAAAAATCCCTTAATTTAATAAAATATAATTCTTAATTAAATAATAACTAAAAACACTATTTGTACTTTAAAAACTATTTACAATGTATCAAAAATGACTAGAAATTATATTCATTATTATATACAAAAATAATGTACATGAACATAGTACTATTTATTTGTTACATAACCCCTTAAAATATCAGCATAAGACCTAAGGGTAAGGTGTGCGATGGTGACAGACTCTTAGGGTGGCTCGGATAACATCGCTCGAGTGGTAATTTCAATCAACTTCCACTTTTCCCGTAGACGGTCACGTTTGAGCTTGACATGATGAAGCTCAGCTTGGGCTTGGTCAAGAGAGAATCCCAAAGATGCCACCTCTTTTCTGAGCTCTGACAAATGGGCTTCATATGGGGCAATTCTATTGGATGAGGCCATCGCTTCCTTTGTCTGTGTAAATTGGATTTGTTAAAGTCCTATATTTATACTAATCATGTGATCACTGTTCAACGGCTATATTAGCAACGGTCAAAATTCTTAACATAAAACCAAGGAAGTTGACATTTTATATAAAAATAAAGAGACATTTAACTAGATCAAGAGGGATTTCCATTAATGAAACTTTGGGTCGTTACATCGCCCATATGGTAGTAGTGGTGTGAGATTCCATACTCAACACCGATAAAAGGAAGTGTGATTACCCTTCTCGATCATCACCCCCTTACCATCTAAAAAACCTTTATAAAGGTTTATAATATATATATATATAATTGTCATGGGGAATTACCTCCCATCCATAATCATATATATATATATATCCCATATCTACATAAGATACATAATCACATTTATCAGTTCAAGATATAAGGCATTACCTATCATATAACCTTTTTGTCAAAAACAACCAATTTCAATCATTACAATTTAATAAATAATTTGTAAGGCATAAAAAATGAAAGATTTTTTAATAACACAATTCATGAGGCAAGGACCTATCAAGCATGTCATTAGCCATATTAAATTCTATTTAGCCCATTACAATTCATTTTAAACAAACTAGCAAGTCATATGGATAAAGTTTCAATAGGAAGGGTCATTATCAATTCATTTTACGAATTCCACCATCTTTAATAACCATCATATACAAATCCAATCACCCTAACCAGTTCATTAGCTCTTTTAAAACATGGCAACACCACTTATAAATCCCAAGGGTCAAAGGTCAAGGAAAGTGTCATAGAAACAACTCAATTGACTATTTGGTAAACTCACATTCTAAGAGTACCAAACACCTATAAGGTGTATTGTAATCGATGAATTACACATGAGTCAAGGTCTTTTACATTTAAAATACAAACTGATAGCCATTTGGGAGTTTCATGCAATTTGGACCAATTGGCCAAAATGGAAAATTCTAAGTGGCACACCTATGGGTATGTATATGAGGTATGGGTGATGTATAAACCCATAAAAAGATTCAATTAACATGTATCTAGATTCAAGCTTCAATTAGACATAAAGGAATCAACATATTAAAGATGTGCTATAAAGGATGGCATGTGTCTTGACAGAATTTGTTACGAAATGAAGAAACTCAACAAGAAAACTATGTGACCACCTACCTCTCGGTCATAGATGAGTCCTCACTTAGTATTTGTATCACCCCAAACATTTTATGGTATGTTTCTCTTAAATACATTCTACCCATAGCCTATATTTAATAAAGCGCTGAGTTTCTTTGAAACACCACTTGGTTATTTTGGAAACAGTCATATCCTAGCCATTGAATTTAAATTTTCTACTTGTGTGTTTTGAATTTTGAAAATATGACATACGCAGTTGTTTTTAGGATGATATTTAGAGTCTGATAGAATTAACTTAATTTTTTGGTGAATAATAACATACCCTTATGAATAGTAACCTACCCTTATGAATAGTAATCTAACCTTATGAATAGTAACTTACCCTTATGAATATTAATATGACTCTTATGAATGGTATCCACACCCATGAATGTATAAATAAATTTAGGCACCTTAAAAATGAAGTTGAATAATTTAAGTGTTTATATTTTTCGATAAAATAATGATTTTAATTAAATATTAAAATAATCAAATTAGAAAATTATTTTTGAAAAATGGAATTTATTTTTGGATTCTACACTTCGAAAAATGGTTATGGTGAATTTTTGGGATTTTTCTGAAATACTTGAATTTTTTATGAATAGTAAAATGCGATAATTTACGATAAATGCTAAATAAGGGATTTATTGAGACATTGATGACGATCTGCTATTGTAAGCCCAATTGTTTTGAATTCACATGCATTTATTACTATTATTGGTCATGGAATACTTAATATTTTTTGGCTTGTGAATTAATAATAAACAAATGATTAAAAAATTATGAAAACCCTCCTCTCCTCCACTATAACCCCCCCCCCCCACACACTCTCTCTTCTCTTCACTCCTATCAAGCCTTGTTCCTTGCCAATATTCTACCCAAATCTCTCCCCAAGATCCTCACACACGTCCAAAATCCCCTATCCTCTTCAAAATACCAAAACCTATCCCCTTAAGAGGTTCTCAAAGGAGGAAGTCTCAAGAGGTAAATTCCTCTTTCCAATTCCTTCTTTTCTTTTAAGTTCTTGTCTTTTTGTTTCTTTCCTCACCTCCCTTCACCCAAATTGTATGATAACTCTAGTAAAATACATGTACTGGAATGTTTCTATGTTAATGGGATATTTCATTATCTTCTCTAATTTCCCCACCTTTTATTTGAAATAAATGAAAGCGTCGTTTGAGATGTGCCAATTTAGCACATTCAAGGACAACGGTTTATCAATTTCTATTATTATATTTAATTCTGGTCATGAAAGCATTTGTGTTATGGTTGAACAAGATTATTATATATTTAATATATCCTATTTTTTATTCTATAATCCTTTGGTACAACTGTATTATGTTATAAAGCAAAACATGTTCTTTGTAATCAAACCCACTGATTAACAAAAACAGTTGGCACTATGGTTTTATATAATAATTCGACTTCACTCCAAGTAAACAAATTAAATTTAAAACCATTTAATCTACTATATGTGCACTAATATAACATAAATTCAATTATGTACAACCAATTTCATCTTACATGTTAATCCAAACATGAATATAAGCGAACCAGTCATTAAAACCAGGTAAACCAACGAGCTCAAACAATGAAATTGAACATCATAACCAATAAAAACGGTTTTAAATCAACATTAAATGATTATAATAAACCAATTATATAAATAAGAGGTTATGGAATTATAAAATAATAAACCTAATTTCTTTATTCAGGTCTTTAATAACAAGTGGAGAATGTCAACGGATTTAAGGTAAGGGATCATCTCTCTCACTTTTGTTCAAGAATATCCCCTATGTTGTGCTCTTTTATTTTTAATACCTAATGATGGGTTATGTGTTTTCACCTCCCCCATACTGCCCTTATGATATATAAATAATGTTATACCCCTTTACCTCTCATTAATCCCTCGCAAGAACACTCATTACCATGCTGAAAAGTTTGTAAGGGGTTTTCTCATCTCACTTTCAATTCAGTGGGATTTCCATTGTTCACCTCTTGTTTATTCAGGTCTTTAATAACAAGTGGAGAATGTCAACGGATTTAAGGTAAGGGAACATCTCTCTCACTTTTGTTCTCCCCTATGTTTTTCTCTTTTATTTTTAATACATAATTATGGGTTATGTGTTTTCACCTCCCCCATATTTCCCTTATGATATATAAATAATGTTATACCCCTTTACCTCTCATTAATCCCTCACAAGAACACTCATTACCATGCTCAAAAGTTTGTAAGGGGTTTTCTCATCTCACTTTCAATTTAGTGGGATTTCTATTGTTCACCACTTATTTATTATATGTGGTATAGGTGTACTGAAATTTGATATATATTATCATGATTCACTTTATATTCATGGTATTATTTTATTCATTTTTTAGTTATTAACTTTTGGTCATACGACTCAATTGATTACAACGTGGTAACGAGCTTTGTCTCAATTTTCACTTCATTGTGACTTTCTTAGTATTGTGCGCCTACTCTTTCTTATGTGGTGTACCTAATTACCATTTGAGATCACTTTTAAATTTAAATTATATTCCATTTAAATTTCCATATTCTCATATCATGGATATGATTATTTTCTAAGACGTATACCATTTTACATACGGTATTTATTTTGAATGTTGTTTTGACTGTAGAAATATTGATGAATTTGTATCATGTATTCTATACAGATAATGTAAAGTCATATAGCTCTGGTGTTGAATCTATGTATAAATAATGCTTTGTACATGAAGTGGAAGGTGGGGCCTGCTACATCCCCTCGATGCATTGGTATGTCTCATGAGACAAATCAGTTGGCGACAAACCCTTTGATTTTGTTTCCAAAAATCCAACGGGTTTCTACCCACATAACTATACCGTTTTTATGGTATTATGGTATCATGTTCTAGATACATGATTTCCAATTAATAATCATTCTCTTTATTCATTATCAGTTATTACTATCCATGAGGTTTTCACTATGACAAAATCTATGGATGCAGTTTCATTCTCAGTTTGTTAATGGCGTGAGTTTTTCATTTATTCAGCATGCCATATTGATTATGTCAAATTGTTTACAATTCAGTTATTATTGATTCATGATTCTTCCATTTATAACCCTTACTAAGAAATTGAGCTCACCCCTTTCATTATTTACCTTCAACAGGTGATGAAGAGGAGATCATTTATTGAGTCTATGTGGTTGCAGTTTTAAGTTTTTGTTATGTATTGTATTTTTTAACCTTTCCAATGTAATTTGAGTTACATCTATGTATATAGTTTCTTCAAGACTACTAAACTGATTGTTCCTTTGATATTTTTATTCCTTCTAACCATTCCAATATCACAAGTAATGCACCGGCTCCGGTCTAGAAGGGTCGGGGTGTTACAGTTGGTATTAGAGGAAGTTTAGTAGAAAACTTGGAGACTAGATTAGAAAATGTAGATTTGGAGAAAAAGACCTAAGGTGGTATTTGGGGAAAAACATACAAGAACGTCTCGATATTTTTGTAAGGAAAAGATTATGTGAATCTTTCGAGCAATACATCCATGTCTCGATACGAGTAGGTAGAGGTAGCTCTGGCATAGATGTACTAGGAGTGAAAGCTCTAACAAGGAGTTTTGGACTTGACCTAGGGTATCCTGGTACACGAAAATGGGCCTTGCTGCACTCTTGGTTATGACACTCCTAAGGGATATGCTTAGGATGATTCATATTTTCTTTACAAGACATTATGAAGGATTGAAATGTAAATTATTCCTCAAAGAAATCATTTTTTTGATTACGGGATTATCCGAGCATAGGATATCAATTTATGATAAGTATTTTGTTAATTTAAGATTATACATTATGATTCATACCCTAATCTAGTCTGTGCCATTATTTAGAAATAGCGTTTAATGCAATAAGGGGAATCAATACTCGTGGGAAATGTAGGGATCTCCCTACTGAGAAAGTCAACACAGTCAACGTTGGAGAAGATCATATCGTGACCATATTGGGACAACTTACTCGGGTTGTGACGAAAAACCATTCCACACCTGTGTTGGATTGTTTCATGTGGAAGAAGCCCCCATCTTTCAGCAGGACTACTAATCCAGTGGTTTCTGAGCAATTTATTAAGTCCCTTGAAAAGATATTCATGGAATTAAGATGCAATGAAAATGAAAAGGAAGTACTGGCAGTATATTGTCTCAAGGGTGACGTTGATCAATGGTGGTCCTTGATTCATAATACCATAGAGGGAGAATAAATAGAAGATATGTAATGGAGGAATTTTAAGAAAATATTCTTCGAAAAATATTTCCCTCATGACCAACGAAACGAAATGAAGAGGAAATTCCTTTGATTAAATCAAAGGGAAGAAGATAGTATTGTAGAGTATGAGGCTACCTTCACAAGGCTAGCCAGGTATGCCGTAGATTATGTACATGACTCAGCAGACAAGATTGATTATTTCTTTGAAGGTCTTAAGCCAAGTCTTAGAAGGGAACCGGCTTCTCAAATATTTTCATCATATGATGAAATTGTATCAAGTGCCATAAAAATAGGGAAGGAAATTTCTAGATCAAATTTATTCAAGGAAAACCAAGATAAAAAGTGGTTCCTAAAAACCAAGGGAAAGGTGAAGTGCCAAAGAAGAATAAGGGAATGAAAAAATTCACATTATGTGAGAACTGTGCAAAATATCATCTCGAGAAATGCTTGAAAGGCTTGGGAGTCTACTATAAGTGTGGAGAAAAGGGGCATATATATAATGAATTCAATGGGAAGAAACAATTTAATGATGTTTAATGCTATAATTGTAGAGATATGGGACATTATGCAAATGAGTGTCCTAAGCACCAGGGAAACTTTCCTTAGAAAAGGCCAAGAGTGAAAAAGAGAGCTTATGTGATTACAACCGTGAAGGTTGAAGTTCCTAATGATGTGGTGGTAGGTAATTTAATTATTTCCTCAAACTTAGCCAACACTTTATTTGATTCTGGATCATCGCATTCATTTATATCTTACCAGTTTTCCAAGAAAATTAGACATGTCCAATTTTATTTAATAAAGGAGTTATCAGTCAAAACTCCTAAGGGATGCATCATTACAACAAAGGTATGTCAACTGGTCCCCCTCGTGACTCATAAACGTGCTTCAGTTTCTAACCTTATCATCATACCAATGACTTACTTCGATATAATTATCAGTATGAATTGGATTTCAAACTATAATGAAAATATTTATTGAAAGAAAAAAGAAGTTACAATTTTTGAAAATGGTGTAGAATCTATTATCTTTAGAGTAGAGACCTCTCCATCTAATTATTATCTAGACCCACCCTCAATAGCTCTATTGAATTCAATTCTTGGAGAGGAATAGAACCCAATATCTATGGGTGAGGAAAGAAATCTTAAAATTGAATATGTGAATATTGTACAATAATACATTGATATATTTCCATAGGATTTACCTGGACATCCTCCAGAGCAGGAAATTGAGTTTTCCATTGAATTAATCTGTGGTGCAAGATATATATCAAAGACCCCTATAGAATGGCCATTGTGGTGTTAGTGGAGCTAAAGAAACAACTAGAGGAGTTGAGTGATAAAGGATTTATTTGAAATAGTGTTTCTCCATGGGGATCCATGGTTCTATTTTTTAAGAAGAAAGATGGATCTATGAGGCTATGAATTCATTACAGGGAAACCAATGCTATTACAATAAAGAATAAGTATCTTCTTCCTCAGATTGATGATTTATTTGATCAGCTTCATAGATCTCAATACTTTTAGAATATTGGCCTTCAATATGAATATCCTTAACTGCGTGTGAGGAAAGAAGATATTCCTAAGATGGTATTTCAAACCAGGTATGGGCAATATGAGTTTACAGTGATGCCTTTTGGACTGACTAATACATCCTCTATTTTCATGGATTTAATGAATAGAGTTTTCAAGGAATATCTTGATAACTTTGTTGTGGTATTCATCGATGATATCCTGGTATACTTAAAAATTGATGAAGACCATGAGGATCACTTACAGATTATTCTAAAAACTCTTAGAAGAAATGAATTATATGGGAAGTTTAGCAAGTGCAAATTCTGCCTTCAATCAGTTTCTTTTCTAGGACATATTGTCTCTAAGGATGGAATCCAAGTTTATCCTGCAAAGACAGAGTCAATCCAAGATTGTCCCATGCCAACAAACATAACCAAGGTACATAGTTTTATTGGCTTAGTAGGTTACTATCGAAGTTTCATTCAGAATTTTGCCCGACTGGATAACCCACTAACCAAGCTCACATGTAAAGGAGTTAAGTTTGTGTGGATGAAAGAATGTACAGAATTCTTCGAATAATTGAAAAGAAGATTGGTTAATTCTCCAATTTTTACTCTTCCATATGAAAGTGGTGGATTTTTAATATACAGCGATGCATCAAAGAATGGATTGGGTTGCATCCTTATGCAAAACAATAAAGTTATTTATTATGCATCAAGATAGTTTAAGACTCATGAGAAAAATTATCCAACTCATGATCTTGAGTTAGCAGTCGTAATCTTTGCTCTGAAAATATGGATACATTATCTCTACGGAGAAATTTGTGAGATTTATATAGACCACAAGAGTTTGAAATACATTTTCACATAAAAAGAACTCAACATGAGGCAAAGGATATGGCTCGAGTTACTCAAATATTATGATTTTTCAATACACTACCACCCAGGAAAGGAAAATAAGGTGGAAGATTCATTAATTAGGAAAGATCATGGACTCCTCACTTGCTTCTTCTTCTCTTTGGGGTTCTTTTAGGGTTTCAATCCCAGATTTCTTTTAGGGTTTCAATCCCGCTCATTATCTTTTCAATGTTTTCTTCATTAGTTCTAGGGTTTCACTTTGGGTCTCGAAGTTGTGTTTCGTTAAGGAGATTTGGCCACCCGTTTCTCTGCTCTGGCACCTGATCTCCACCTCTCCCTCTGAGGTGGATTGCGCGGTGGTCTCCTCGATGCTCTGGGATTTGAGTTCGAGTGGCTCGGTGTCTTGTGGAGACTTCTTCTTCGTAGACCCTAGTTGGTTTATGGGGATGGCTTAGCGGTTCACCTTTGGGGAGGCCTCGTCACTTGTGATCTGCTCTAGCTTCCAAGTTCTTCGCACCCTCCCAGGTCGGTTGGGTGTGTTTGCTTCTGAGGAGACTTTGGGATGTGTTCGTGCAAGCGGATGGGCATCCTCCATGGAGTTGCGCCAGAGTTTCCTTTCTTTGGTTTCTTTCGACACCGTGGAAGTTCGTTGTTGTGCGTTATGGGTATTCTAGCGATGTGTCTAGAGATCTATGTTCATACGATGTGTGTGGAGTGGAATTTGAAGGTGAAGAGTGATTTTGGTGGTGATGTTGACGAACTGGACGACGGTGTCGAGCGATGAGGATGGAGACAATGGTGATGGAAGCTTCAGCAATGAATACGGCGATGATGAAGGTGGTGGTTTCGAGAAGCGATGATGACAGAAATGTCTGGACGAATCGAGGCAGGTGACCGAATCTACAGATGGATGACTGGTGTGATGGTTGTGATCTTGAGGCAAGCGTGTGAATGATGGAAGGATTTTGAATTTTTAATGTTGTGTTTTTTTTTTGGAAGGCAGCAATGGCGGTAGATCAGGTTTGCTATTTTGTTTGTATGAAATTTTAATGTTGTATACTATAATTTTCGGGGTGGTTTTGTGAGGGTCTACACTTACCCTTTAAAAGTGTTATCAGAAAATACAAAAATATGGATTTTTGTGGTTAGAGGAGTGATGAAACCTCTACCTATTCTTATGTGTAAGTGGGAAAACATTATGATGGATTTTGTCACCAGATTACTAAGGACACCTAGAAGGAATGATGCAATATGGGTAATTGTTGATTGTCTCGCAAAATCAGCACATTTTCTTCCTATAAGATAGGATTTACCACTTGAGCACCTGGAAAGACTTTATATTAATGAATTTTTAAGACTTCATGGTGCACCTCTATCGATTGTGTCTCGTCAAGATCCCTGGATTACATCAAAATTCTAGAAAAGTCTTTAGAATGCTTTGAATATTGAGCTTTGTATGAGTACTGCTTATCACCCCCAAACTGACGGACAGTCTAAAAGGACTATTCAAACTCTGGAATACATGTTGATATCATGCTCTCTTGACTTACTAGGTATGTTGGATCAATACTTGACTTTTGTATAATTTTCCTACAATAATAGTTTCCATTCTAGTATTCAAATGGCTCCATATGAAGCATTATATGGAAAGAGATGTCAAACTCCAACTTGTTGGGATGAAATTGGTGAGAGGAAACTTATAGGCCCAGAACTTATTGAAGAGACCATCGAAAAGGTGAATACAATTCAAGCTCATATTAAAGCATCCCAAAATAGACAGAAGAGTTATGCTGACAACCAGAGAAAGGATTCGGAATTACAAGTGGGAGATCAGGTCTTTCTGAAAGTATCTCTTTGGAAGGGTGTCTTATGGTTCGGTAAGAAAGGGAAACTAAGCCCCAGGTACATCAAACCGTTTGAAATTATGGAAAAAATCAGAGTTATATCTTACTTTTTATCAATGCATCCAAGTCTCTCCAAAGTTCATGATGTGTTCCATGTGTCATTATTGAAGAAATACATGTCAGACCCAATGCATTTACCCACTGATGAAGAAATAAAACTGGAACCTGATTTTTCATACTGTGAAGAGCCTATCGGGATCCTTGACACAAGGGAGTAGGTATTGAGAAATCGGACGACTCATCTAGAAAAGGTTCTTTGGAAAAACCAGAATATGGAGGAAGAAACATGGGAACCTGAGAATGTTATGAAAAAGAACCACCCACATATTTTGGATGGGCTTTATAAATGAAAATTTTCGAGGAAAAAATTTCTGAAGGAGGGAATAATGTATCACCCCAAACATTTTATGGTACGTTTCTCTTAAATACATTAGATTCATAGCCTTTATTTAATAAAGCACTAAGTTTCTTTGAAATAACACTTGTTCATTTAGAATATAATCATATCCTAGCCATTGAACTTAAATTTTCAATCTGTGTGTTTTGAATTTTGAAATTTTGACATACACGGTTCTGTTTAGGATGATATTTAGAGTCTGATAGAATTAACGTAATTTTTTAGTGAATAGTAACATACCCTTATGAATAGTTACCTAACCTTATGAATAGTAACTTACCCTTATGAATATTAATATGACTCTTATGAATGGTATCCACACCCATGAATGTATAAATAAATTTAGGCACCTTATAAATGAAGTCGAATAATTTAAGTGTTTATATTTTTTTATTAAATAATGATTTTAATTAAATATTAAAATAATCATATTTAGAAATTTATTTTTTAAAAATGGACTTCATTTTTGGATTCTACACGTCAAAAATGGTTATGATGAATTTTTTGTATTTTTCTGAAATACATTAATTTTTTATGAATAGTAAAATGTGATAATTTACGATAAATGCTAAATAAGGGATTTATTGAGTCATTGATGACGATCTTCTGATGTAAGCCCAATTGGTTGGAATTCACATGAATTTATTACTATTCTTGGTCATGGAATACTTAGTATTCCTTTTCTTGTAAATAAATAATAAACAAATGATTAAAAAATTATGAAAACCCTCCTCTCCTCCACTATAAAACCCCCCCTCACTCCCTCTTCTCTTCACTCCTCTCAAGCCTTGTGCCTTGCCAATATTCTGCCCAAATCTCTCCCCAAGCTCTTCCCCCACGTCCAAAATCCCCTAGACTCTTCAAAATACCAAAACCTCTCTCCTTAAGAGGTTCTCAAAGGAGGAAGTCTCAAGTGGTAAATTCCTCTTTCCAATTCTTTCTTTTCTTTTAAGTTCTTGTCTTTTTGTTTCTTTCCTCACCTCCCTTCACCCAAATAGTATGATAACTCTAGTAAAATAAATTTATTGTAATTTTTTTATGCTAATGGGATATTTAATTATCTTCTCTCCTTTCCCTACCTTTTATTTGAAAGAAAACAAAGCATCGTCTGAGATGTACCAATTTAGCACATTCAAGGACAACGGTTTATCAATTTCTATTATTATATTTAATTATGGTCATAGAACCATTTGTGTTATGGTTGAACCAGATTATTATATATGTAATATATCCTATTTTTGGTTCTTTAATACTTTTGTACAAATGGTATTATGTTATAAAGCAAAACATGTTCTTTGTAATCAAACCCACTGATTAACAAAAATGGTTGTCACTATGGTTTTATATAATAATTTGACTTCACTAAAAGTAACCAAATTAAATTTAAAACCATGTAATCTCCTGGATTTGAACTAATAGAATATAAATTCAATTATGGCCAACCACTTCCATCTTATATGTTTATCCAAACATGAATATAAGTGAACATGTCATTAAAATCAATTAAACAAACGAGCTCGAACAATAAAATTGAACCTCATAACCAGTCAAAATAGTTATAAATGAACTTAAAATGATTATAATAAACCAAATAAATATATAATAGGTTCTATAATTATTAATTAATAAACCTAATTTTTTTATTCAAGTATTTAATAACAACTGGAGAACACCAACAGATTTAAGGTAAGGGATCCTCTCTCTCACTTTTGTTCAAGAATCCCCCCTATGTTGTGCTCTTTTATTTTTAATACCTAATGATGGGGTATGTTTTTTCACCTCCCCCATACTACTCTTATGATATATAGATAATGTTATACCCCTTTACCTCTCATTAATCCCTCTCAAGAACACTTGTTACCATGCCGAAATGTTTGTAAGGGGTTTTCTCATCTCACTTTTAATTCTCTGGGATTTCCATTGTTCGCCTCTTATTTCTTATATGTGGTATAGGTGTACTGCAATTTGATATATATTATCATGATTATATTTATATTCATTTTATTTTTTGATTCATTTGTTGGTTATTAACTTTTGTTCATATGACTCAATTGATTACAATGTGGTAACGATCTTTGTCTCAATTTTCAGTTTGCTTAGTATTATGCACCTACTCTTTCTTATGTGGTGTACCTACTACCCATTTGAGATAACTTTTCAATTGAAATTATATTCCATTTAAATTTTCATATTCTCATATCATGGATATGAATATTGTCTAAGTCGTATACCATTTTACATACGGTATTTATTTCGAATGTTGTTTTGACTGTGGTAATATTGATGAATCTATATCCTCTATTCTATATGGATAATGTAAAGGAATGTTTCTTTAGTGTTGAATATATGTATAAATAATGATTTTGACATGCAGCGGTGGGTGGGGAACGTTACAACCCCTCGATGCATCGGTAGGTCTCATGAGACAAATCAGTTGGCGACAAATCCTTTGAGTTTTTTTCCAAAAAACAGACGGGTTTCTACCCGTATAACTAAATCGTATTTATGGTATTATGGTATCATGTGCCATATACATGATGTCCAATTAATAATCATTCTCTTTATTCATTATCATTTATTACTATCCATGAGGTTTTCACTATGAAAAAATCTATGGATGCAGTTTCATTCTCAGTTTCTTAATGGTGCGAGTTTTTCATTTATTCACCATGCCATATTAATTATGTAAAATTGTTTACAATTCAGTTATTATTGATTCATGATTCCTCAATTTTTAACCCTTACTGAGCATTTGATCTCACCCTTTTCATTGTTTACTTTCAACAGTTGATGAAGAGGATATCATTTATTGAGTCCATGTGGTTTCAGTTGTTAGTTTTTGTTATGTATTGTATTTTGTAACCTTTACAATGTAATTTGAGTTACATCTATGTATCTAGTTTATTCAAGACTATTAAAATGATTGTTCCTTTAATATTTTCATTCCTTCTAACAATTCCAATATAACAAGTAATGCACCGGCTCCGGTCTAGAGGGGTTTGGGCGTTACAGTATCAGCCTCAAATTTGGAGTAGGTTGGAAGAGATCTGAGAAATTGTCCAACACCCTAAAAATAGGGCATATGAGCCTGCATCCAAATAGTGTAAAGTATGGCAATAAGAACTTAGATTGGAGTAGAAATATTGGGGGAGAATACCATTGCAGATCCAATGCTTCCTTCAGATCAAAGATCAGACATCGGATAGAGGCCCTATCTTAATGCCTAGGCTTAGGTGTCTTATAGATCAAAAGAGTGGGAAGAGCTCCTAGTTTTTCCATTAGAGGGAGAAGGAAAGGAAAATAGGGTCATAACATTAAGTTGGGGAAATGGAAATTTTTCCCCAAAATCCCACTGTGTATAGTTTAGGCACATGGTTAGTCAAACCGTACACCAATCGTGCATGGTTATCTGTAGGGAAGGGATCCCTGCATGGTTAGGAACACAATTTGACAAACCATGTGAAAATTGTGTGTCAAGGAAATGTCCCCTACTTATAACTAGTCACATGGTCGTGCACCCTAGGCCTCATGATTGCAAAAAAACCATGCGACCCAGCCTATTTTCCCCTATTTCAGAACTCTAGGGTCCAAAGGAGACTTGGATGCTTCTATGACCACAACAACTTTATTAGAAATCAAAATTAGGTCCATTTAAGGTAAAAAAAATAAAAAACCAATGATTTGTACCTTCGTTAAAAAGAGAGGTCATTAAAACCTCTAATCCTTAAAGCAACTCATCCCTGAGTTGGCCTTCTGAGGGTAAAGGGTATTTTTAGCAAAGAGAACCAGCTATTGAGATCGTATACCAACTTCATTTTCCTAGGTCTCATCATGCACTCATCCATGATACCATATCACTTGTACAAGAGGAATGGACCTACCTTAGAGTGTCTTCATGCTCCGATCCACTATATACACTGGATACTCCTCGAAGAAAGCATCCATATCCAATTCAACCACATCAAGATGAAAGATGTCTTATGAGTCTAGATAGTATTGGAGAAATTGAGATACATGAAAGACGTCATTCATAGACCAGTATCTCTAAGGAAGATCCAACTGGTAAGCCACTAGTCCAATCTGTTTCACAACCTCGAAGGGTCCAACAAACCTTGGTGAGAGCTTACCCTGCTTTTGAATATTTTTATTCCCCAACCTAAGTGAGACTCACAAGAAAATTAGGTATCCAACCTCGAACTCAAGAGATCTCTGGAGTATATTGGTATAAGATTGATGTCTAGACTAAGCTGTCAGCATGAATTTTTTGATTAGTTGGACCAACTATGTAGTCTCCTGGATGAGATGTGGTCCAAGAATAACTGATTCTCCTACCTATAACCAGCACATATGTGAGTGACAAGGCCTACCATATAAGGTTTCATAGAGGTTCATCTCAATGGTAGCATAAAAGTTGTTGTTATAAGAAAACTCCACAATAGGAATGTGTTTCTTTCAAGAACCTCGTGAAGCATGTCCTCTAGAACCTGAATAGTATGTTATGTATGTCCATTGATCTATGGGTGATAGGATATGCTCAGAATTACCTGTGTACCTTAAGGACTTCTGCAACCCCTACTAGAACTGTGATGTAAAATGGGAATCTTTATTAGATATGAAAGAATGAGGAGATTCATGAATACGTACAATATCGATAACATAAAACCCTTATCTCATCTATCAAAAAGTTCTCTCACACATGTGAGAAATGTGCGGACTTTATCAGACGATCAATGACAACCCACCCTACATCATTGTCCTAAGGTGATCTGGGTAAATTAGTCATGAAGTTTATAAAAACATCATCCCATTTCCACTCAAGAATGGAAAACGGATATAAAATCCCTGATGGATGTTGATTTTCTACCTTCACCTACTGATAGGTGGAACACCTAGTGATGAAACTAACAATTTCATGTTTCATGCTAGGCCACCAATACTAGCGATGTAAGTCTTGGTATTTTTTTGTGACACTGGGGTGAACCAACCATACTGAGGTGTATAATTATCTCATCATCTACTCTCTAATGTTTGTCGAGACCCATACACACCCATAGGAGAATAAGGTATCATTTCCACCCATGGTTCAGTATAAATATGTATCATCATCTGAAATGATATCCTTTAGGATAAGCCCTTCGATATAAGATAGATGTCTTGACCTTACCCATTACAAAATAGTAGAGGTCATTGCTAAGTCTAACAGGATAGTCTAACCATGGTCCTCTTGAACCTAAACATGCATCTCTGAGAATATAAACATAAACTTTCACTCATCACTAGATTCCAGGACCACCTGTGTCTAAGTATTTTGGCTCAAAGCATCGGCTACTGAATTCCACTTTTTAGACATGTAGACAAGCTCAAAATAATATGATTGTAGGTAATTGACTCACCTACGCTACCTGGTATTAAAATCCCACTATGTGAAGATGTGTTTTAGTCTTTTGTGATCTATGAATACCAAAAAACACTCTCCAAAAGGATAGTGTCTCCAACAGCATAAGGCGTGCACTGTAACAGCAAGTTCAAAGTCGTTCGTCAGGAAATTTTACTCATGAGGACTCACCCGATGTGAACCATGTGAAAAGAATCACTCATCCTGCATCAGAACAACTTCAAGACTGATACCTGATGCATGATAGTATACTGTATAGCTCCTTACGGGTTCCTAAAAGGTTTCTTTGCAAGCTTCTAGCCAAACATATTTTACACCCTTCTTTTTCAAGCCCATAAGTAACATTGCAAGGCATGATAAATCTTGGATGAAGCATATGTAATATTTGGATAGCCCCGATAAACTATGAATATTAAATACTTTCTTGGGATACTCCCATGAAACTACATATCTAACTTTTTATAGGTCTACTGAAATTCCTGACTCTAAGATAATGTGACCCAGGAAGTGGAATTTATTGATCCAGAAGTGACATTTAAAAATATTAGCATAGAGTTGATGCACTCTCAGTGTATTTATCACGATCTCAAGATGGGTTTCATGATCGTTTTTGAAGTGAGAAAACACTAAGATATCTTCAACAAATACAACCACAAATGAATCCAGATATGGGTGGAAAACTTGATTCATAAGATCCATGAAGAAAACAAGTTTTTTTTGTGAGTCTGAACAACATGACCAGGTACTCATAGATACCATAACTTCTCCTAAAAGATATGTGAAGTATGTTTGAAGTACTAAAACGCACCTAATGATATCCTGAACTTAGATCAATCTTTAAAAGTACTTTCTCTTCTCATAGATGATAAAAGAGGTTGTCTATTATAGGTAGTGGATACCAGTTCTTAATAGTGAGATGATTTGAACAAAAGTAATCTACACAGAGCCTGAGGGAACCGTCCACCTTTTGGTGAAAATAACTGGTGAACCCCAAGGAGAAGTATTGGGGAGTATGAATCATTTCACCTTCAGATCCTCCAACTACTTCTTGAGCTCTAGAAGCTCCTTTGGTGTCATCCTATAAGGAGGAGTGGTCACTGGTGTTTCTCATGGCACAAGCTCAATAGTAAACTCTACCTGTCGTATCTGAGGTAGACCATAGAATTCATCAAGAAAGATGCCTTTATAACTCTCTACTATGGGAGGAAAAATAGTGGATTTCAACACCTGATCATCTAATAAAAGACTGGTGATCTGAGTTTTCACACTACCTAGCCTCTGCTGCTCGAGTCCTAATCATCAAGATTACACATCTCATTCTACCTCATGCATGTGTTTACCGCCCTATGTTGATGTAAAATTCACCCTCTAACGATAACAGTCAATAAAAGCTCTCTAGGGAACTAGCTAGTCCATCCTGATGATTTCATCAAAGCCTTTCATATTGGGGATGTACATATTCTATATAAAAAGGTAACTGCCTACCTTAGGGGGATAGTCCTTACAATAACGAACACCCTCAGGATGGATACCTAATGGTGTATCTAGTATCATAACGCCATAAAAGTGCTCAAAGTTGAGGCACAGACTCTCAATAATTGCCTCATATATAAATGATTGAGACACGCCGGTATCAAAAAGAGTAAACACTAAAGTAGAGGCTGCTAGAATAGTACCTTGAACTGTAGATGGTCTGGTGATTTGCTCCACTATAATAGGTTGGACAGCATGTAACTGGCCTGTATCGTGGCCCTGAGTCACTGCTTGACTATCCTGAGTAGGCATGCTCTGCTGGCACTGAGAATCATATGTCTGACTGCCTCTTCTTCGACCGCTACCTCGGCCTGACCGACCAATGGTATTCCAACTACCTATCCAACATGATCTTCCTGGCCCAGCTCCTGACTGAGGAGTAGGTGCAGATCCCCGCTCACTGGCCATTAGAGGGAAAGTCCTGAAGAAATGCTGAAGATGGTCTATCCTACCATGGATTCTACACTCGACTAGATCACATGGGCACTGTGGTTTAGAATGATTCTTCTATCTACACTACGGGAAAATCCATTTTTTGAGATGGGTTATTTGCGATGGGAAAAGGTGCCCCATCGTAAAAACCTACGTGCAGATTGGTGCGGTTTGGGTGCCAAACCGCGCGAAAGGGTATTTGCGATGAGTAGGCATTGCCCGTCCCAAATACCGGGAGACGGTAAGAACTAATTACGACGGGGGATCCCCATCGCAACTAGTTCGACCCCCGAAGGGTATTTGTGACGGGCCCCGTCGTAAATACTTGGCGGCGGTAAAAGGCAATTTGTGACGGAATGTTGTCCCGTCACAAATAGTGTGTCGGTAGGTTACTAGTCGCGACGGGACCCGTCGCAAATAACTTTTTAACTACATACCGTAATTAATGCGGCCGAATGTATTTGCAATGGGTCCCGTTGCAAAAAAATACTATTTGTGATGGGAATCCCATCGTAAAAAAGTTCTGTCACAACTAATCTAACCTATATATACCCCCCATCTATTTTTCCTTCTCTTTTAAATTCCTTCTTCTTCAGCTTCTCTAAACTCTAATTTTAGAGTGAAAATTTTTTAAGGTTAATTTTTTTTTACGAAAAAGCTGTGAAGTCGCCTACAATTATAAGAGATCAAGTTTCAAGGTATTTATGTTTTATTTAATTTAGTATTTATTTCAATTCTTTATATTAATTTTAATTATTGTTGATTAGTTGTAATTAAGTTAGATTTAAATTATTTTGTCATCAGTATTTATTTGTAATAATAAAATTAAATTATTAGTACTAATTCTTAGTAATTAGTAATAATTAATAATTATTAATGACAATTAGTAATGTATATAAATAATTAGTGGTAATTAGTAATTAGTAGTTGTATTTTGCAGTAATTAATAGTAATTAACACTAATTAGTAATAATTAGAAATAAATAGTAATAAATAGAAAAAATAGTAATAAATATTTACAATTAGTAATAAATAATATTAATTAGTAATAATTAGTAACAAATACTAATAATTAGTTACAAATAATAATAAATACTAATAAATACTAATAAATAGTAATAAATACTAATAAATAATAATAAATACTAATAAATTGTAATAAATACTAATAAATAGAAATAATTAGTAATAATTAGTAATAATTAGTAATAAGTAGTAATAAATAGAAATAAATAGTAATAAATGGTAAAAAATAGTAATAGTTAGTTATAATTAGAAATAAATTTTAATAAATAGTAATAAATACTAATAAATACTAATAAATAGTAATAATTAGTAATAATTAGTAATAATTAGTAATAATTATTAATAAATTGTAATAAATTGTAATAAATTGTAATAAATTTTAATAAATTTTAATAAATTGTAATAAATTGTTATAAATTGTAATAAATGGTAATAATTAGTAATAAATACTAATAAATACAAATAAATACTAATAAATGGAAATAAATAGAAATAAATAGAAATAAGTAGTAATAAATAGTAATAAATAGTAACAATTAGTAATAATTAGTAATAATTAATAATAATTAGTAATAATTAGTAATAATTAGTAATAATTAGTAATAATTAGTAATAATTAGTAATAATTAGTAATAATTAGTAATAATTAGTAATAATTAGTAATAATTAGTAATAAATAGTAATAATTAGTAATAATTAGTAATAATTAGTAATAAATACCAATAAATAGTAATAATTAGTAATAAATAGTAATAAATAGTAATAAATAGTAATAATTAGTAATAATTAGTAATAAATAGTAATAAATAGTAAAAATTAGTAATAATTAGTAATAATTAGTAATAAAGAGTAAAAATTGGTAATAATTAGTAATAATTAGTAATAATTAGTAATAATTAGAAATAATTAGTAACAATTAGTAATAATTAGGAATCATTATCAATAAAGAGGAATCATTAGAAATAAATAGAAATCATTAGGAATCATTAGGAATCGTTAGGAATCGTTAGGAATCATTAGGAATCATTAGGAATCATTAGGAATCATTAGGAATCATTAAGAATAATTAGAAATCATTAGAAATCATTAGGAATCATTATGAATCAGTAGGAATCATTCTGAATCATTAGGAATCATTAGAATTCATTAGGAATCATTAGTAATCATTAGGAATAATTTGGAATAAAATCAATTGTAATAAATTGTAATAACTTGGCACAATTTCCTGTGGATTGACGGCACTCCTTTTGCTCGATGACTCTTCTCCTTTCAACTCTCACTGACTCAAAACATTATGAAAAGTATGCTTCTACGTATGCATATCCAATATCGTATGCATGAGTTTGAATATGAATTCGTAGGACCACATTTTTCATAAGGTTTTCAGGCATTGACAGTTACAAGAAGAAGATTTATCGACGAAAAGGGGGATCTTTTGTCCGACGACTCATTTACTTATATCTTTTTCACACTAAAATCACAATGAAGAATCTGCTCAGAGGTATGCTTATACATTCTCATATGTATGAGAATAAATAACTGTACCTCTGAGAAGATTCTTTATTGTGATTTTAGTGTGAGAAAGTTTCAAGTAAATGAGTCATCGGACAAAAGAGTATTTGTCAATCCACTAGAAATTGTGTCTCCCTTAATTAATGGTAATTATTAAGAAGTAGTTTTAATTATTTATATTATTTTTTTGGATAGTGTTTTTCTAATTTCAAATTATTCCAAAACGGTAATGATTTTATATTTTGTAGAAAAATATTGAATAAGGAAGTTGACAACAGTCATTATTAGATGATCGTGCTTGGATAAATCAGTAGAGAAATCCAAACAGTTCTTGTTTAAATCCTGTATATATTAAGGGTGTTGAATCTTTCTTATCATTTGCATCATCAAAACTAAAATTTGTTTTAGAAGGAACAATTAAGTGTCCTTGTAAAAAATGTACTCTGAGAATGTTTGACACATTTTACAAGGTTGGGGGACATCTCTTGCGGTTTGGTTTTCAACCAGATTATGTTTTTTGGTATCAAAACAGTGAACACAGTTCCAGATAAGATACTAATAACTTGATTCCAGATCCATCACGGTTTCAAAATTTAGTACATGATGTTGCAGGTCCATTTATTCAATAAACTGAAACTCAGGATGATATTGATTTAACTCTTGAGTTGGCACCATCTGAATTTTATGAGTTTTTGAGGTCTGCTAAGGATGCATTATATCTTGGTTGCAAGATAAGAAAATTACAAGTGGTTGAAAAATTTATGGCTATTAAATCAGATAATGCAATATCAAAAAACTGTTTTGATCTGATATTTTCTTTGGTTAAAACACAGTTACCTAAAGGAAATGTGTTTCCTGCAAATTACTATGAGAGAAAGAGGTTGTTTCATAATTTGGGCCTTAGTTATCGGAATATTCATGCATGTGCAAATGATTGCATCTTATATTTTGCTGAAAATGAGTCATTGGATAGTTTTCCCACATGTGGGCAATCGAGGTATAAAGAAGCTCAACCGGGGAAGTATGGATCGATTCTTGTAAAATAGTTGAGATATTTCCCCCCTTACACCTAGGTTTTAGTGTTTATTTATTTCTCAGAACACAGTGCCAAGGATGTCATGGCACAAAACCAATATTTCAACCGATAAAAGCTTGAATCATCTATATGATGGTGATTCATGGAAACATTTTGACCGACTACATCTGTCTTTTTCTTTAGAATCCTGAAATGTGTGATTGGGTCTTTATATTGACGATTTCTATCTGTTTGGTTCTTATGGTAGTCAGTATTCATGTTGGCATATCTTTATAACTTCGTACAATTTACTTCCATGGATGTCGATGAAAGAGCCCTATATCTTTTTGACCTTATTAATCTCAGGACATCTAAAAAAGAATAATGATGTTTATTTGAAACCATTGACTGATGAGTTAAATTCGTTGTGGAGAAATAGTGTTAGTACATATGATGTTACTGCGGAAAAAAATCATATTAAAAGCTGCATTGGTGTGGATTATTAGTGACTTCCTGGCATATGGTATGTTATCTGGTAGGATAACACATAGTCCGAAATTATATCCTTACTATATGAAAGACAACAAATCCTTTATGCTCATCAATAGAAAAAAACTTGTTATTTTGACTGTCAATACAGATTTCTTCCAACCGATCATCCTTTTTGAAGGAACAAATATCATTTCAAAAAAGGCACAATTGAAAGGGATGAACCTCCAAAAATGATCTCAAGTATAGAGTTAAAATCAATTTTATTTTCATTAACTCCCATCACATTTGGCTCAATAGTTAACCAATAGAAAATTCATGGCTTTGGGAGAGAACATAATTAGATAAAATAGAGAATTTTTTGGGATCTTTCATATTGGTCTGATTTGTTGGTCTACCTCATGTTGGATGTCATACATATTGAGAAGAACTATTTTGATAATTTATTTCATATAGTTTTGGATACACCAGGTATGACCAAAGATAATGTAAAGGCATGATTAGATCTCACCCAAATTTGCAGACAACCAGAAATTGAACTATTTCAAAATGTCAAATCATAGAGTTTAATGAATCCAAAATAATCTTATACATTATCAAAAGAGAGTTTCTTATTATTTTTTCATTAGATTTCATATTTGAGACTTCATATAGTTATGCTTCCAATTTGGGTAGATGTGTTAAGAATGTTCATATTAGCGGATTAAAAAGTCATGATTTCCATGTTATAATGGAAATATTTATGCTAATTGGATTTAGAGGTTTGTTGAATTATATGATTTAGGATTCGATAAAAGACATATCATGTTTTTTTGAGACATTTGTGCGGTGACAACAGACTATGATGCACTAAGTAAATTGGAAGAATATGTTGCTATCATTATATGTAAACTGGAAAAAACATTCCCGTAGGCTTTCTTTAACTCAGTGGACATTTGTCGTAAGAAGATAAATGTGGAGGTCCAGTAAAATTTTTATGGATGTAACCATTTGAGAGATACATGTAGGAATTAAAGAAAAAAGTATGTAACAAAGCATCAGTTGAAGGCTCTATTACTGAAGCTTATTTGCAAGAGGAAATTTCTTTTTTCTTTTCTCATTATTTTGAATCTAAATATCCCTCAAAACACAACCAAATGGGATGGAAAGAGGGGAATTTTGATGATGAAATGGACAATCAATTATCAGTTTTTAATCGGACAGAGCTTGGCTTCGCTGGAGTTCATGAATGATGGCTTTCAGATGATCAACATCACAGAGCGCATACATATGTTCTGCTCAACTGTGAAGAAATGACATCATTTGTACTGTGAGTGCTTCTATCAATTATTATATAATTTATGTTACAATAAGTAAACTTATATTATTTTTAGGTTATATGATAATCATATCAAGAAATATCTTCCACAAATTACAGCATCTGCTCTTGAAGAACACCAACAAAAAATTCTCAATGGTTTCAAAAACTGGTAACATAAATTATTGATGGTGTAATATATCAATTTTGTTTATTATTTATTATATTGATAATTGTTCTACAAATTTTCAAGTGTCTCAACAGGCTGATAAAATTGATAATAGACTGTATATATTGAGTAACCCACCATCCAAAATGGTTAAATATTATAATGCATATGTGGTGAATAATTTTCGATTTCATACACATGCATATGGGGAATCAAAAAACAATGAATAGTGGATTTTGCTTGAGAGGATTACATCATAGAGAAACTTAAGTTGACTTTTATGACATGCTGGATAAAATAATTGAACTATGTTATCTTGAAAAAAATAACATGACAATGTTTAAATGTCGGTGGTTGGATACTCCGAGAGGCTTGTGTGTTCATCGATTCATGGAATCATCGATATTAAATATAAAAGTCTTCTTGCAGTAAATAAACCATTTTTAGTGGATAAATAGGCGCATAAAATATATTAGGCAAATTACTATGCTACTTCAAGAGACCTGAGTGATTGTTGGAGCATAATAAAAATGAAATCTCGGGAAAATCATTTTACTCAAACTGAATGTGGTTCCGATGAAGTACAAGGAATTGAAATTTTTCAAGAGACTACTCAAAATCCATCTTTTTCAAAAAGAGACATGAATATCGATGATGTCACCCCCACAATTAAGGGTTGATGGTGACGATGATGTTAATGATGTTACAAATGAATTTGAAATGGAAATAGATGATGAAACTGAAACTCATATGGATATTGATGACACCGATGGGGAATATGAAGACATTGACATCTTCAGATATGAAGATGATGATGAAGGTGAACATTGACATAGTTAAATGTTGGTTATAATCATAACTAATATATATCTATATGTAATATTTATTTTCAACTATCTGCTAACAACAATTATTTTTTGTTTCAGATGGACCCTAATCTATTTCATGAGTTAAAAGAGACTAAGCTACCTTTGGATGAGGAGGATTTGGGATCATCTGACCCTCAGCCTACTGGCAGTTCAGGGGGTATGCGGAGGGGGTGTGGTCTTACGTGATTGATGATTCTTGACCCTATCTCCAAGCGACGTCCACGTCTTGGTTTCGATCCACGCACATGAAGGTATTGTAACCTGTGTATTTTATTTAGCTTTCATTAATTTATTTATATACTAATTGTCTGATTATTTTTTATTTTTTCACAGTTTTGTGCATATAGTTGTTGGACGGGGGAACACTATCTTTCACAATTATTTTTCTCAACCATGGATCACATGGGAACATATACCCATTGATGTGTAGCTTGGAATGTTCAATCATTGGATGGTGCGTAAATAAATAATATTTATTTAGAAATTTATTTTATTAATAACTTGATATTATAAATTATTTGTAGGGTTTATAGAATCCCATCGATGGTAGCATGTGTGGCGCTATCCATGAGGCATGGGAGGTGTTTATGCGTGAATGTTTCCATCAATTTTTGTACAATTTGAGAAGGATGGTTAATAAGAAAGCAAGTGTGTCAGTATTTGATGAGTCATGTAGCACCCACCGACCAGAGTAAATTTCATCTCACATTTGGGATGAATTATGTTCACACTGGTTGAGTGGTGATTTAAGAGGAGATCTTCATTGGGCCGGTAGAACCGAGGGAGACAGGTGGTGACACATCGAGTTGGTAGTCGTACATTCAGTACGCATAGAGAGCATCTGGTAAGTATCTTTTTTAAATATTTTATATAACATTAAATATAAACAGTTTATTTTGTATTCATATAGGTAGTCGAGTATCCTGATATTACGGAGTATGATGTTTATTAAAGGATGTACAGTGATCCAACCACTAGAGAGTTTAGAGGTGATTGCCAACGTCAGATTGTAGTCAGTATTATTTCTTTTTCAGTTTGAAAATTAACTACATATAATATTTTCACTATTTTAATTTCAAATTGAAACTTAAGGAGTCATATGAGGCTACGACCTCTCAGACACGGGCTGAGAGTCAAGCCAAGACGACCGATCAGATTAGTGCCCACCATTTCGATGAGGCGACATGGATGTAGGCGACCCAGTATGCCTTCAAGAAGGGACGAGTAGTTGGTATCGGCTCTCATTTGACTCCTGAGACTTATTGTGGTATTGTTGTGATGTTGGCGTCCAACTCGAGAGGAGCTTGTGGAGAGGCATCATCTTCTGTCTCACAGTATCATGAGCAGTTGCGTGCTCAAACTGAGCTTATAGAGAGCTTTTAGAAGCAGTAGAAAGAGATGTGTTAGAAGTGCGAGAAGGACATGCGTCAATGACAGCAGCAGCAGCACGAGCAGATGGAGTACATGCACCGCCTGACTTGTAGTATAGGGATGGAGTTTCCTCCACCATATCCTCCAGCTCCTCCAGAAGACTATCACCCTCAGTGATTTTTTTGCTCTGTTAAAAGCATTTGAATTGAACATTTTTTGTAATATGAACTATTTACAATTTTTTTCTTTTATATTGGTGTGAATATTGCATATATATTTTGTAATATTATTTTATTTTATTTATTTATTATTAATATTATATTTTTTAATGTTTGTTTATTTTACTAATAATAATAATAATAATATTTTATGATTTCTTTATATTTTTTTGTGAATATTGAGAATTTTAATAATTTTTATTTTTTTTATTTTAATAATATTAATATTATTTTTTCATTAATCATTATTTTTTTATTTTTTTTATTTTTTTTAGTATTTGAAAATATTGAGAATTTTAATATTTATTATTTTTTTATTATTTTAATAATATTAATATTATTTTCTCATTAATCATAATTATATTTTTTTTATTAAGTATTTGCGATGGGGACTTTTGCAACGAGGTCCCATCACAAATAGATTATATTTTTTTTAGAAAAACTTATTTACGATGGGTTACTTTACCGTCGCAAAAAAATTGTGACGGGCCCGTCGCAACAGGTTTATAATTTAAATCTATTTACGACGGGACATCATCCTATCGCAACAGGTTCTTGTATATATAATGTATTTAATCGGAGATCTATTTGCGATGGGACTACTTTCTGTTGCAAGTATTATTTTTTCTGACGGGCCCATCACAAAAAATACTAGTTGCGATACCGTTTTCTACAATGGGCTATTTGCGACAGGATCCAGTCGCAAAAGAGTTTTTGCAATGGGATCCTGTCGCAAATAGCCCGTTGCAAATATCCAAAATTCCAGTAGTGCTACACTGGTGATAGATAATAAATCTATCTTCATTGGGATCCTGACTGCTCCTACCTCTATGAGATCCCTCAAAGCATCGCTTTCGCATAGAAGAAGAACCACTGGAATCCCTAGGTGCCAAACCACCCTAATTTTCACTATCATATTCTATCATATTTCCCTCTATAATAAGGTCCTATTTGATGGTTTTTATAATGGTGGTTAACCTGAACACATTGAACTATGATCAGATGGCATAAACCAGCCCATCCTCGAATCTCCTAGCAGTCATAAGATTATCACCTGCTAGATTAGAAGTGAAACACTTCATATTAGTCAAGTGGGATGAGTATTAAATAACTAACATACTCCTCTACTATATATTCATGAATTCTATAGCTTTTTCAGCCCTTAGATTCTGTGGAAAGAAGTATTCATATAAGATGGTC
Source organism: Viscum album (assembly GCA_963277665.1). Classification (NCBI taxonomy): domain Eukaryota; kingdom Viridiplantae; phylum Streptophyta; class Magnoliopsida; order Santalales; family Viscaceae; genus Viscum; species Viscum album. Next base: position 1,924,651,768 of record OY728136.1, on the reverse strand, counting down.
TAAAAATCTGCTCAGACTGTGTCTCTATGCAGTCCTTCCTGGGTGATGACATCCCACCACCTCTTGTCTGAATCAAGAATCATATAAGCATCTATATTGACCCTCTTCTCTAAATGCGTCTCTAGATGCTCGAATATAAATAGGATAGCCTCGATCCAAGACTCTTTAGTAAGAGGTCCTCCATTCCCCGAGAAGGTTGAAGGATGTTGTTGCTGAGACTCGTGAGTCAACTCTTCCATACTCGAGGTAGGTCATACTAAACCTTTCATATCCTGAAGCATATGTATAAAATCATCTCATAATTGGGCATTAGTTCCCATATCTAGTATAGGAAGAGGAACCACATGTGGCTCTACAGGAGGAATCACTGGCAGCTCAAAGACCGCCACCTCATGAGTACAGTCATCACCTCTTTCAGGGCGTATGATAGGAGGACATCATAGTGGCATGACACTAAAATTCCAAACACACACCTCATAATATATTTAAGCAATTTAGAATATTTCATTCAAGAAACTATGATAGGTACTAAATCCATATTATAGAAACAATCACACTTGTTGACCTTCTTTAAAAGCTACGTCTAGATAATAGAACATACCATAACAGGCCATAAGAACATAGAAAAACCCATTACCCGCTACTAAGGTCGATTTGAGTTCTAAGTCTCTGAGTCATATATGTAAAAGATGTCTATATTCCTTTTAGGAGTCGTATACCATTTGAATTTGTTCTTGTCGGCATTTGAATCAAATTAAAATGGTTAAATCATATGGTTTTCTATTTTCCAATCCATAAGGGCTTATACACCTTATGAACCAAACCATGGAATCCATACAACTCACACCATGACATGTTCCATATCATGCGATCGATAGTTCATAGCTTAACATGCCATAATTGACTACTTAAGGCGTCTGATTTAACCTATTAAGGAAAATACTATTAAGTTAAGGAAGACACTTTAAGTATCAATTATTTTTCCTAACCCTGTAAGGAATTTCATCAAAATTCAATACATATCAGGGCATAATCAATATCTAATAGGAAAATGCATGCTGAATATAAACGTGGCATGACAAGAATTCCTAACCTATTATCATACTGTGCTTATAGTGATGCATGATCTAATGCAGATCCCTCATTTCATCAGTCAATAGTAAAAAATAATAATTTCAATGAAATCAATATCAATAAGATCACAATTCATGTGCATCATCCAATGGTGAAGTCGTATCAACAATAAATAGAAAAATCAATAACAACAATTATAATCGATGCAACTCAGCCTTTGTCCCTAACATGGGTTCGCGGCGCCCAATCACTGCTTATGACCAATTTCCAAATGTTCCAAATGTCCAATTTATTGTCTCTAAATAGAAATTAAATAAATAAACTCATATGATTCCACTTTATAACGTCTCAACTCAGGGACCACTTATCCCATGCCCCAAGCTAGTGGATCACATGGCCTTAAGTGAAGCTCCCCATATGCTAGAGGCAGCTGACTGGCAGTGAGGGTGTAAAGCTGGTATAGTGGGGAAACTATAACCTCATATCAGTGTATCACAGTGGATAAAAGCAATAAGAAATAGTATCAGAAGAATATATATATATATATACACAGATAGACAGTATATACAGATAATAGCTGAAGACTGAATAAATTAAACAATTGAATATAATATCAAAAGCCTCTATGGAAGTGTCTGATACATGATCCATGGAATGCTATAATAAAAAAATGAACAATCGGTCATAAGCATACTATACAATGATACAAAATACAAAAAGAAAAAAATAGCTCTATAAGTATCCTGAGCCTATACCTGGTCCCCTGCTCCAAATCTCTAACCAAAGAGAGCAAATCAACATCCTGTAGAAGAGTGCTTGACCTTATCTATACCTATAGTAATATAATCTTCTAGGTAACCAAAGGCGGCTCGAGTAGGGTGTGATATAAAAATCTCAGTAGGCCACCACCAATGATGTCTATCTGTAATCTGAGTAGTTTTCATAACTAAAACAATGTTCAGATAATATAGAATAAGTAAATCAATGCTGAAATAAATAACTAGGCCACTCAAGTTCCAGTAAGACACCTGACGACACTACCTACTTTGACTCATTGCCGAAAGAAAAGTCTAAATGGTCACTATATATATATATATATATATATATATATATATATATATATATATTTCATCCAAATCTATGATCTAAGTGTGTGTCGACACCTAATGGCCATATACCTAGAATACTTGTGTTGAGAGGACTGGGACATATTGTGCTGACATCCATCACTAGTCTATCGAGGCTAAAAGCTCCCATGATAGGGTATATTCCCTACATACTAATAGAGTGATAGTTTCGATACTACATCACTCAATATGGTGAGTGTGCGCGCCATGGAAACACTCTAATATGGAACGTGGTGTGTAAATATCATCTCCCATATGGTAGTGGTGGTGTGAGATGTCATACTCAACACCGATTAAAGGAAGTGTGATTACCCTTCCGACTCATCATCCCCTTACCATTTAAACAACCTTTATAAAGGTGTATAATATATATAACTGGAATGGGGCATTACCTCCCATCCATAATCATATATATATCCCATATCTACATAAGAGGCATAATCACATTTATCAATTCAAGATATGAGGCATTACCTCTCATATAAACTTTTTGTCAAAAAAAACACCAATTTCAAGCATTTCAATTTAATAAAGCATTTGTAAAGAATAACAATGGATTGATTTTGTAATAACATAAATCATGAGGCAAGGACCTCTCTTGCATTTCATTATCCATATTAGATTCCATTTAGCCCATTACAATCCATTTTAAACAAACTGGAAAGTCATATGGATCAAGTGTCAATAGGAAGGGTCATGGTCAATTCATTTTAAGGATGCCACCATCTTGCATAACCATCCTATACAAATCCAATCACCTTATCTCTTTTAAAACATGGAAACACCACTTATAAAGTCAAGGTTCAAAGGTCAAGGAAAGTTTCATTGAAACAACTCAACTTCCCATTTGGTAAATTCACATTCTATGAGGAACAAACACATATGAGGCATCTTTGAATCAATTAATTACACATGATTCAAGGTTTATTACATTTAAAAGATAAGATGATATCCATTTGGGAGTTCTGGTCAATTTTGACCAATTGACCAAAATGGCCAATTATAAGTGGCACACCAATGGGTGTCTATGTGAGGTATGTGTGATGTCTAAAACACTAAACAAGATTAAATTAACATGTATCTAGATGAAAGGTTCAATTATAAATGAAGTAATTGACATATTAGAGATTCTCGGAAAAGGTCGGCACGTGGCTCGATGGAATTATTTATGAAACGATGAAACTTAATGGGAAAATTATGTGACCACCTACCTCTCGGTTGTAGATGAATGATCACTCAGTATCGGCCTCGTATTTGGAGTAGGTTGGAAGAGATCTAAGAAAAATTCCAACACCTTGAAAATAAGGCATATGATCCTACATCCAAATAGTGTAAAATTTGGAAATAAGGACTTATATAGGAATATAGAGACTATGGGAGCTTACCACTGCAAATCCAACGCTTCCATCAGATCGAAGATTGGACACCATATGAAGACTCTAGTCCAATTCCAAGGTTTAGGTTTCTTGGAGCTCAAAGGAGGAGGAAGAGCTCCTGGTTTGGCCACTAGATGGAGAAGGAATGGGAAATAGGGTTATAACAATAAGTGGGGGGTAAATGGTAATTTTTCCCCAAAATCCCACTGCTCACAGTTTAGGTGCACGATTAGTCAAATTGTGCACCAATCATGCATTTTTGTCTATAGGGAAGGTTTCCCCACATGGTTAGGTGCACAGTTTGACTAACCATGTGCATACCATGCACTAAGGCTCTATCATAAACCTAGCTAGAGTGTCATCTAACCCAACACCAAACCTGGTCCATGGCATGGCCCGAAGGGCATTCCCGATCCCCATAGGCTAGAAACTAGTGCATGAGTATCAACAATGAATCATGGGAATGATTTTACTGATTTATATAATCATAAACAACCAATAACAATAAACAACATAATAACCAATAACCATAACCAAATGATGTTCCACTTCGGTGGTGGTGCGGTGGTGAAGGTGAGTGGTACAAGCATGTCGTTCTTTGAGAGGTTCGGGGTTCGAATCTTAGGAGTTTTCTATCGGGGTTAGCCTCTCCACTAGGATCCACCCATCTTTTCGGGTCACCTCATCTCATCTGGAAAAGTAAAAAATGAGGCTTATCCCATTATGTTGAAGGATTTCTTTGACGAACCATCACCGATCAGGTTGTTACCCTCCAGGATGCTCTGCCATCTCAACTGGAAACGGAACCTTCCCTGGTGGGGGCTCTACCTCAAGGTAGTGACCTCTTCGTGGGGAATGGGAGTTTCCGTGTGTGGAGGGTTCGAAAATCCACACATGGAAATTCCCTTCAGATGAAATGAAAAAACCATAACCAAATGATGCATAACAATTTTCAGATTCAAAGTTTTACAATCTAAACCGGTACAAAAAGTACAAAAATGGAAAGGGAAACACAAAATATCCCAAAACCTTCATGCGACATAAGGGGAATCACCCTCAAGCCACCACCACCAACACCTGCTTCACGAGGAACTCTAACAACTGGATCCACCATCACTATGAAACATCTTGCCTTTACCTGGGTCATACATAACAAAACCTTCATACACCTAAAGGTGTATGTAGGGTGTGATCCAAATCCCAGTAGGATACCACCAAAAATAAAAGATTCCCTTCAATAACATCAAAAGAAAAAATTAACATGCACACTTTATACAAATGCCTTTGGAACATTTTCAATAAAATAAGTAAAACCATTTTCAAGGGAACACTTTAAGTAAAACCCATTTCTCAACAAAATTGATTAAAAATTAAATGTACTCTTGGTCCACCATATGTCGACGGATGGCACCACATCAAATAAGTCTCATGTCATAAGCGAGAATCATGGGTAAATCCCTAGGGGTAATCTAGCTCGAGTGAGGCACTAGAACCTAGTACCTTAGTGAAATGTGGTATAATAACCACAACCATCAGCTTTATTATGCACGATCCACTATGAGAGAACATCCCATAGGCCTAGTGGTCTCCAAACATCATCATAGTTTATTTAGGGTTGTAATTGTCAATCCATCTAATTGAAATCTGAAGTTCCCAGTCAGGAACCAAGTATCACTGAGAGGGAGAGGGGGTGAATCAGTCATATCTTTTTCTTTTTATGTTTCCTTCTTTTTGAAACAACCTTCGCCTCCTGTTAAAGAGTTTCTTCCCTACTAAACACACACAACCACAAGAACACAAGATTTACAAGGTTTACTACTCAACAAGAGTAGCTACATCTTTGGTATGGTACTAAAACAATCTAGGTCCACAAAATCCACAAGAAAACAATCCTTTAATGTGGAATACAATGAGTAGTATATTCCCTTACACTCGTGTAGCACTTTGAAAAAAATACAATTGTGCATGTGCTCCCTCTTAGCACAAATAGGGTAATGTAATGATTATGTGCTTCTTAATGAACTTTCACAAATCAAATATTTCAAAAAAATCTTCACTTTCCTTCCCAAAAGGTGGTAAGAACCTCCTGGTGCTAACAGCTTGCATGCCACTCCTTGCTTGCACACCTCCCTGCTTGCGCACCACTCACCTTGTGCGCCATCTGCTTGCGCGCTACTCAGCTTGTGCGCCTACCTTCTTGTGCACCACTAACTACTTGCACACCACTATTGTGCACAGCTCACAACTTGCGTGCCACCTTTGGCTTATACACAGCACACTTCTTAAATAAACCTCCCCGCTTGCGTGCCTCTAACAACTTGCACGCCACTTCTACTTGCACACCACTCTGCTTGCACACCACCCTTCTTACGCGCTTTATAAATAACCCTCAACTTGCGTGCCACTTCAGCTTGCATGCCACTTTCTACTACTTGTGAGATCAGAGCTAAAATTTTCTCTTAAGTGTTGAGCATACATAAATGAGGAGGTTGGTTGTCTATTTATAGGCATTTTGGTGACTTGTGCGCCACATACACTTGCACGTCATTCCTACTTGTGTGCTGCTCCATCACTTGTGCGCCGCTCCATCACTTGAACGCCCTTCCATCACTAGCACGACACTTTCTTACCTTTGTCATATTTTGATATAATGATGTTGAAATATGACTTGCGCGCAACATACACTTGCACGCCTCTTATACTTTCACGCCACACTTGTGCGCCCCTTATACTTGCATGCTACTTTTTGACTTGCACGCCAATCTTTAACTTGCACACCACTTTATTTACTTTGTCATATTTTGATGGGATGATCTTGAAATATGATTTGTGCACAACATACACTTGTGCACCACATATACTTGCGTGCCACACTTGTGCGCCACTTTTGACTTGCGCGCCACTTTCTTTCCTTTTCCAAAAACATGCCTCTACTCTCCCTATCCATCATAAGGCTTGCATCACAAGTTCTCCAAACTTATGATATTTGTGAAATACAAATCAGCAAAGCATCATCATATCTTTCAAGTCTTTTACAAAGTGAATTGATTTATACTCTTTTGACAACAAAAGACAACACTTTGCAAAAAGAAAACTCTTCAAACTTCCTTCTTCATCCAACTTGGTCCCAAAAATATCCCCCTTTGTATTTTATTATCAACCAAGATTCATAAATGACTGAACTTTTTAACCTCAAGAAATGGATTACTTATCAACAATTATAAGACTACGTGAGCTAACTCATTATTATAAACAAGAATTATTGACAGCCAAAACCATGCTGTCTAAAAACATTGACTATGAAATTTCATGATCATATCTCCTCAGCCTTCTTTAGAACATCTTCCAAGCTTCTACCTCAGCACTCTTCACTTCTTCAATTTTCTTGGAAAACAAAAAAATTGTTTCCTAAAACCACTCCAACAAATAGTTATAATAGTTCACACACATACATGCTGGATTCACAGCTTACCCGCAACTCCCCCTTTATGAATTCTTCCATAAGGATAGATTTAGGAAACAATTCTCCCCCTTGAAAACACTATCCAAAGGTAATATGAGAGAGGGGACAGACACATGTACCTCAACCTTGATGAGAATGAGGTTGGACACCCATGTTCAACCTCAATTTATCAAATGGTTCCTTCAGTAATGGTTTTGTAAATATGTCAGCAACTTGTTCTGATGTAGGAACGTACTCTAGATTCAATTCAATCTTCTCAACTGCTATTTGATGAAGTGGTATTTTATGTCAATATGTTTTGAACGAGAATGTTGTACCAGGTTCCTTATAAGATTGATTGAACTCTGATTATAACATCCCAAGAGTAAGGGTAGCTTCACTTCAACAAGTAGATCTTCCAACTAAGTCTCCATCCACATAAGTTGGGTAGCATCTTGAGTGGCAGCAACATACTCAGCTTCATCCATGCTAAGAGTCACTGAATTTTATTTCTTTGTATGCCAACTTACACAACTTTTCCCTAGAAAGAAAACCCCACCAGATTTGGATCTTATATCATCAACATTTTATGCCCAATCAGCATATGAATACCCAAACAAATAAATGTTTTATGTGCCATCATACTTGATTACATAATTTTTTGTGCCTTTGATATATCTAAGAATCCACTTTCCAACAATTAAATGTGATTCTTTAGGAGCACTCTGAAACCTTTCACATAAGGTAATAGCATAGACAATGTCGGGTCTTGAGGTATTCAAATATAATAAACTTCCAATCAGCTTTCAAAACTCTTTCTGATCAACTTTCTTACCTTCTCCATATTTAGACAACTTGGTTCCCATTGAAATTGGTGTGGAAATTGGTTTTGAATTTTCCATGCCAAACTTCTTCAAAAGTTCCTTAGCATACTTCTCTTGAGAAATAAAAATGTGGTTTCTATTCTACAAGACTTTTAACCCAAGAAAGTATTTCATTTCTCCCAGCATGGACATATCAAACAACATCTTCACCTCTTGAGTAAATATTTCACAATATATTTCATCATTTCTATCAAAGATAATGTCATCAACATAGACAATTACAATGATAGAAGACTCCTAACATTCCTTGATGTAAAGATTGTTTTCAACTCTTCCTTTCTTGAAACTCATATTCCTTAAGCAAGTATCCAGTTTGGAATACCATGCCATTGGATCTTGTTTTATCCCATACAAGGCTTTCTTCAGATTACACACATAACTTTAATCTTTCCCAAAAATAAATCCACAAGGTTGTTCAATGTAAACTTCTTCATCAATATTTCCATTTAGAAATGTGGACTTCACATCCATTTGAAAATTTGTGTAACCTCATTGTGCAGCAATAGCAATAAATATTATGATTGTTTCCAATCTAGCCACTGGAGAAAAGGTATCATCAAAATCAACACCTTCAATTTGTGAATAACCTTTGCACACTAATATTTCCTTGTTCCTTGTCACTTCTCTTTCTTCATTCAGCTTATTCCAAAATCCCATTTTGTACCAGTAACACTTTTTTCATCTGGCTTGGGTATGAGTTCCCAAGTATCATTCTTTTCTATGTAATCAATCTCTTTATTCATAGCCTAAATCCATTATGGATTCTCGAACGATTCATTCACATCATTTGGCTCCACTTTTGAATACAAAGAATTGTGTGTAACATCATTTGTTGTTGTTCTTGTTTGAACCCTCTGATGTTGATCACCAATAATGTTTTGAGCCTCTACTTTCTTTCTTAGCCTAGGATGAGCTATTTGAATTTCATCCTCATTACTTGAAATTTCTGAGTCTGATTCTTCTTCTTGAGTAGGATTACCACTATTGGTAGCATTATTAGAATCGTTAAGAAGACATTCCTTATCCTGCTCAACTTCTATATTAGTAAAAGTCTGCTTTTCCATCTCAACATTTTCAATAACTTTCACATCATAAGAATCGAAGATTCTTCCTATTTATTTGTTGAAACATCTATATCCTATTCCTTCTGGAGCATAGCCAAGAAAAATTCCATCATTTCCTCTTTGTTCAAACTTTCCAAGTTTTACACCCTTTTTCTTTATGATGCATGGACTCCCAAAAACTCTTAAGTGTTTCAAACTTGTAATTTTTTCATAAAACATATCATATTGAGTCATATTTGAATGTGGTCTATAGAAGAATTGGTTCTAAATATACACTACAGTACACATGGATTGCCTCCAATAATAATGGGAGATACCATGTTCAAGTAACATAGTTCTCCCCAGTTCAACCAGACTTATATTCTTCCTTTCAGCAACCCCATTTTGTTGAGGTGTGTATGGTGAATTGAACTCATGATTAATTCTATGCTTCTCAAGGTAACTTTAAAACTATTCATTCTTATACTCTCCATCATTATCAGTTCTCAACTTCTTCACTGAATACTCACATTCCTTCTCTGATTTACTCCAAAAAGTCTTAAACATTTTCAGAGCATCTGACTTATGTCTCATATACATAACACAAGTAATGCGAGTAAATTCATCAATGAAAGTAATGAAGTACTTATCTCTATTTGTTGATTGATTTCTCATTGGTCCAAAAATATCAGAATGTATAAGTTCCAAGGGTAGTTTTGAATGAATGTCAACTCTCTTATGCAGAGAATTTGTAATCTTCCCTTTTTCAAAAATAGTGCAACACCAATCTCTTCTTCTTGATAAATCAGGCATATCTCAGACACTGTCTCACATTGATAACTTTCACATGTTTCTCTGACACATATGTCCTAGCCTTTTATGCCATAACTGATTTTCATCCACCATGCCCATGTAACAAGATTTTTGTATTTCACTAACTTAGAGAAAGTTCCCTTTTGTACATTGGACTCTTTTAACTACCTTTCCATCATTTTCAATTTTCACAAAAAACCCATATTTTCGGTAGATAACTTTGTTTCCCTCATCACAGAGTTGTGAAACACTCAGAAGATTATGTTTCAACCCAACAACATATAACATTTTTCTATATTTCATTTTTTTTCTTTCCCGATGATGGCTGATCCAACACCTTTGATCCTTAGAGACTCGTCATTTCCAAATATAACTTTTCCTTCTTTGATGTCTTTCATATTCTTTAGCAACTTTAAGTATCCTGTCATATGATAAGAACACCCACTATCAAGAATCTAGGGACATTCTCCTTTTGTAGCTTTCAAGGCGGTTTCAACAACAAGAGCTTTTTGTTCTTCCTTTTCATTAATCGCCTCCAACTTATGAGATTTGTTAAGAACCTTTTGTTGTGATGGAAACAAAACAAGACATCCCTTAGCAAGATGTACAGTATGTTCACATATTTCACAAATATTTTCCAATGGTTGTAACTTATTTTCAACCTTCACACCAACCTTCTCATATTTCTTCTGAACTTCCTTCTCATAGTTCCCTTTTCGAGAGGATTGACTCCCCCTCAAAACTTGTCTTTTATAACTTGTGGAATAGTATTAATGTTTTTTATTAAACCAACACATGTTTTTAGTGTGATTGAATCCACCACAATACTAGAAGTAACCATAGAATGAATATTTCCCTCTAAAACTTCTATAATGACCAGAGTTGTGAACATGATTCTCAACAACCTTCTTAATAGAACTCTGCTGACCATCAACCTTCTTATTTTCAATCATAACTTTCTTCTTTAGCTCAGATTTCTGTTCAGACTTATCATAACCATAAGTATTATAAATCTTTCTAGAATCAGGATTTTTATGTACTTATGATTTTTCAGCATTGCAGACTTTGGCCACATAAATAGTCTTTCCATCTTTGTTCTTATCAGAACCAGTTCTGTCTTTCATCTCAACCTTTTAACGTAACTTTTGTGGATCCTTCTTTGGTTCATTTTTACTAGAACATTCACCAACATCCAAGATAGATCGTTTGAAACTGATATTTATTTCTGTAGCTTTTGAAAGTTTCTATTGGACAAGTTCCAACTCTTCTTCTTTTGCCTTCAGCTTTACTTCAAGATGATCATTACGATTCTTTGAGTTCTCAAGAGAATTCTTTAGGTCATCAATCTCCTTTTCCATATTGATTTTCTCATCAAGTAAACCTTCTTGATTGTTTAATGTGGATTTTTAATTTATCAACTTCTTTTTTTCCTTCTCAAGACTTCTAATCTTCCTCAAACATTCTTTCAACTCTTCTTTCAGATGATATTCATGTTGAGTTTCTTCTTCTTTAGAATTGTGGCTCCTGTAATCTTCATTATTCACTACTGCAACAAAGTTATTCTCTCTAGTTTTTTCATCAAATGATTTCTCGGATTCATCTTCGCTATCTTCTTCATATTCATCTTTAGATAAAAAGATACTTATTTTTTATTTGAAGAAATTTTTATCCTTCCACTTTAAAAAATATTTATCTTTGTTAGCTTGTTTCTTCCACAACCTTCTTGGCCTTCTGTCATCATCATCACTATCTTATTTTTTATTCTTTTGAGGACAGTTAGCCACAAAGTGACCAACGGTTCCACACTCAAAACATTTCAATGGAAGTTTACCCTTGTATTTACCTATACCTCTTTTCACATTCTTTGAAAACAAGGATAAAATTTCATCAAAATTTTTAAATATCACATCTTCATAATCAAATTCACCAACATCATATTCAATAAGATCCTTCTTTGACTTCTCTCTCTTTACAACCTTAAATTAAATTTCTCTATCAGCTTTTGTTTTTCTCTTCATAGTCTTCTCCCTTCTCATTTCATAAGTAATGAGAGTGCTATGCAAATCATCTGGAGATAATGTCTCAGGGTCTCTATCTTCTAATGAAGACACTTTAGCATCAAACTTGTCGGGAAGAATTCTCAAGATCTTCTCAACAACTATAGAATCCTCAAATGTTTCACCAAGACATCTGATTGTACTAATAATTTCATTTATCCTAGTAAAGAAGTCCCTAACAGATTCAGATTCTCCCATTTTCAAGTCTTCATACTTTAGCCTCCAGATTTTTAGTTTTTCCTTCTTCACTTTTTTATTTCCTTCATAGATTCTCTTTAACTTATTCCAGATGTCTTTAGCTATAGTGACACCTTTCACTCTTAAAAAATCACTCTCAGAAAGAGATTAGAGTAATGCATTTTTAGCTCTTCCATCATTCTCAAGATTCTTCTTATCAGTAGGTGTAAGGGGAACCTTGTCATCAATAGGAGGAAATCCATCAGTTGTAGTTTCAAGAACTTCAGACCCAAGAGACATAAGATAAGTCATCATTTTATCTTTCTAGATATGATAATTCTTTTCATAAAATATTGTAATCCCATTACTGTTCATGCAATTCAGATTTTCCATCACAACTTGTCTTCAAAACTTTAGCAAATAACAAATGAAGGGAACCAGCCTATGATACCAATTGAAGTTCCCAATCAAGATCCAAGTATCACTGAGAGGGGGAGGGGGTGAATCAGTGATATCTTTTTCTTTTTATGTTTCCTTGTTTTTGAAACAACCTTCACCTCATGTTAAAGAGTTTCTTCCCTACTGAACACACACAACCACAAGAACACAAGATTTACAAGGTTCACTACTCAACAAGAGTAGTTACATCCTTGGTATGGTACGGAAATAATAAAGTACCACACAAACCACTAGAAAACAATCCTTTGATGTAGAATACAATGAGTAGGATATTCCCTTACACTCATGTAGCATTTTGAAAACAATCCAATAGTGTGTGTGCTCCCTCTTAGCACAAATAGGGTAATGTAATTATTCTGTGCTTCTTAATGAACTTTCACAAATCAAATATTTCAAAACAATTCTTCACTTTCCTACCCAGATTCTGGTAAGAACCTCCTGGTGTAAACAGCTTGCACACCACTCCCTACTTTCATGCCTCCCTGCTTGTGTGCCACTCAGCTTGTGCGCCACCTTCCTGCGCACCACTCAGCTTGCGCACCTACCTGCTTGCACGCCACTAACTACTTGTGTACCGATATTGTGCACATCTCACAACTTTCACGCCACCTTTTTCTTATACACAATATACTTCTTGAACACACCTCCCAGCTTGTGCGACTCTGAAAACTTGCACACCACTTTTGCTTGCGCGCCACCCTACTTGTACGCCTTATAAATAACCCTCAACTTGCACCCCACTTTCTAATACTTGCACGATCAGAGCTCAAATTTTCTCTTTTAAGTGTTGAGAATACATAAATGAGGAGGCTATTTCTCTATTTATAGGCATTTTTGGTGACTTGTGTGCCACATACACTTGCACGTCATTCCTAATTATGCGCCGCTCCATCACTTGCACGCCGCTCCATCACTTGTGCACCCTTCCATCACTATCGCAACCCTTTCTTTCATTTGTCATGTTTTGATATGATGATGTTGAAATATGAATTTCGCGCAACATACTCTTGTGCGCCTCTTATACTTGCGCACCACAATTGCACGCCCCTTATACTTGCACGCCACTTGTTAACTTGCGCACCAATCCTTAACTTGCGAACCACTTTATTTCCTTTGTCATATTTTGATGGGATGATCTTGAAATATGACTTGTGCGCAACATACACTTGATCGCCACATATACTTGTGCACTACACTTGCACGCCACTTTTGACTTGCACGCCACTTTCTTTCCTTGGCCAAAAACACTTCTTTAATCTCCCTATCCTTCATGAGGCTTGCATCACAAGTTCTCTAAACTTATGATATTTTTGAAATACAAATCAGCAAAGCATCTTCATATTTTTCAAGGATTTTACAAAGTGAATTGATTTATACTCTTTTGAGAACAAAATACAACACTCTAAAAAAAGAAAACTCTTCAAACATCCTTCTCCATCCAACTTGGTCCCAACAAAATCGGAACTTGATACTTCCATATCATCGGCGTACTATATCTGGTCAGCACACCTAGATACCCCGGATTACCTTTGTGCTTAATTCCATGTTTCACATGTTACACAAATCACCATTCTCACTTATCATCACACAAAAACCACTATTTTCCATAAACAAACCACTTTCCATTTTACACACACCAAAATCGTTTAAAAACATTTTTCACACTACATGCATAGTCCATTAAACACAGTAGGCAACATTCTAAGAAAAATACATAATTAACTTAACCATTTTCTTACACCAAGCCTCTTTTCAAAATCAACACACAAGCTAAGTTGTCTTTTTAAAACATGCTTCTCAACATTAACACAATTTTTACAACACATTTAAAGGTGCACAACAAAAGCCAACAAACCAAAGTAATTAACCTTCCTTCGAAAACCCATTTTCAACACGTATTCACCTTAAGTTCCCTTGGAAACACATTTTTCATTCCAAAAATTCATAAAACACTCCTAATAAGCACCACAAGAAGGAACACATGAAAACTTAACCATTCCCATTATAAAAATCCACTTATATCATATATACATCTCAAAATATTTCCAAAACATATTTTTCACCACATAGATCAATCATAGAAAATATTTATAACCTCAAGCATGATAGCTAAAATCATTTAAAGATGCTAAATCATGGAACCACCTACCTCAAGTGTAGAAACTTTCGTAAAATGATATGAAACTGCAATTTCACCACCACAAGACCCTATAAAGGAAAGATTGAACACTAAATATCAATATTGAACCCTAAAGAACAAGATTCAACCCTAAAAAGACCATTTAACTTGCTAGAGATATGAAACCCAATGAGAGAAGAAGAGAAACCCTATATAAGAGGTGAAATTGAGGAGGAGAACCACTTAAAAATTTCTTGGAGTTTCCATGCCAAATACACCAAAATGAGGGAGCCCAAGGGATCCAAGAGGAAGAGAGGGAGGTGTATAGGGTTTATAAGCTTGAATGGGGTGAGAAATAGGGATTTGGTTCTAAATCCCAAGAGGACATAAAGGGAATTTTCATATTTTTAATAACCTTGACAAGTCTCATAGTTTTCTCACACGATTTGACAAATTGTGCGGTGATTGTGCACCCCTCACTATCCAATGGGCACCTACTGCATGGTTAGTTCGCACGGCCCGACTCACCATGTGCAAGATGTGCAGTATCTACTACCCAAAAAGCACCACCTACCACACAGTTACCTGGGTAGGGGCGCACGATTTCCCTTAAATATGTTCCACATGATGTAGGGACCAAATTTTTTATTTTTCTCCAGAAACATGAAGAAATCACAAGGGGGGGAATCTAGAATAAAAATGAATATAATATTTCCTAAAAAATTCAGACCCATCACACCCAGTTCCTAAGAGAGAGAGAAAAACTAAGACCCATAAATGAACTAGAACCGAGGATGAAAAAAAAACCTGGGTGTGAAAATTCTCCCCACCATAATGCTTTTATCCTCTGAAAAGCCATAACAAGGCTTGATCCAAAAAAAACGATACTCATCCACAACTCAAGAAGGATACCAAAAAATGTCAAATGAGAAGAAATAAATAACACCACAAACAAGAAAAAATTGGTTCACAAGTTTGAACTCGGGAGGCCAGAATGGACTCCCCACTATATGCATTTTACCCCCTAGAAAGCTACAACACCTCCAGTTGATCGATCAAAAGAAAAGGAATTCTCACAACTGCATAATCCAACCCCTAAAGAGAATAACACATCATACATTACAAAAAAAAACTCATACCTATTATCTGAAATGAATAAGAAAACCCAAACCACTTCTCGAATAATGTCAAAATACTCAAACCACAACTTTTCAACTCTTGATTCAAACAAGGTCGTTGGGTGCATTCTAAAATCCCCACATTTACTCAAAAGGAAAACTTAAATCCAGCATCCCTAAATAGGACTTTTCAATTCCAGGATACACCAGATATTGAACCAAATTATGAAAACAGGAGGCCTGAATAGACTCCCCACCATTAGAAATGAACCAGAATCAATTTACCCTAGAAAAAAAATTTAGTGAGACCCATGGTGGGTCTCCCCACCATAAGAACCAACCAACTTAACCAACTAGCATAGATCAATGTAGGAACCTGACATGGGAAAAATTAGGAAATTCTTGCACATACCAACCCCCCCCCCCCACACACACACACACACACTACCACACACACACACTAGGGGAAGAAAACTTGACAAGGGAAACACCCTCCCATGAGACGAACCATAACAGAAACCAATTCACAAAGGCCAACTACATAGGGATAACCAAATTGGGATCCACATCCAGAAAACTCAACCATTGTAATTTCAATGATGTGATACCACCTTGTCTCCTTAAAATCAAATAAGATATTTAAAACCATGTGGGTCACAATGAGAAAATGAGGTCTCTGTGTCTCTTCCCACAAAACAGTACCATTCAAGACAAAATATCTACACAAGAAGCTTAAACTGTCTCCATTTACCTCATTGAAGAAAAAAGATATACCATGGTTCCTCACACCCTTGGGGTTCCTGACAGCGCATGAGCTTCACTTCGGGGCCTATGGTTGGAGCCCTGGTGTTTGAAGCATCTCCTTCCTCGTGGCTAGAAGCAGACAATTCCTGATCGGAACACTTTCCTTTGGTTTCATGAGTGACCACACAGCGTTCCAGATGGAACAAAAGAACAAAACTCCCCACGATACTCAAACTACTCCAACATGTCACTTTCACCAAGATAGGGATATAGAAAATGCACAAGCATCATCTCCTTTCACCTCAATCAAGGAACAATAGGAACAAAGAACACACCGAAGACAATTCCATTTAAAATAGAAGAATTTAGAGTTTCTGAAAGAAAAAAATGCTTCCATTAAAATGGTAGTTTTCAAAATATTCCAAAACATTCACTTCTACATTAAAAAGAAAATATGACACCACAAAACACCACCATGCATGGCCATAATAACAGAGGAAGAACACATTGGAAGGGACTTCAAACTGAGCCTTGATAATGCACTAATCCTGCAAACAGGCAAGGGTGTTTCTTCAAAGAGGTGGGCCTAGCTCAGAGATGCTTCCTAATAACACCCCAACAAGATAGTTGCAAGTGAATTGGGCATCCATAGGCATGGAAGGTCTTCAAAGTAATTAGAAATGATGGGTTATTATGACCATAATTTCCACACTAATGGCACAGCATGATCCCTTGCTTAAAAGAGGATAATGAAAAATCTAAGGACCTTCTAACACCATGGACAACACCAATAGCCTCAGGCTGCTTTCCACTCTCCTTACTATAATTCCCTTCACCACTTCCAGATATAACCTTAAACAAGGAGGTGGAAAACTTCACCTTCAACTACTCAGACAAATCAAGGAAATTATAGTTTCTTTTAACTTTCCACATCCACTCTTCCACTTAGAGAGGATTCATGTGTTCATAAGAGAGGGGAGGATTCAAATATGTAAACTCAAGAAGAAATTCGATGGGTTGATAAAGTAGAGGCTCTTTTGATGGTGAAATACATGTGATCACACCTTGAATATCCATATAATCTTTTGGGGGTATACACTAGCCAACAACAAAACCGAGAACTCAAATAAACTAATCCATTGTCCAAAACTCACCACAAACAAACTTTGAACACACACAAAGGGAACCAACTCAAATGCTTCCTAAAACACTTTTCAAAAGAATCCACTAACCATTATTTCAAAACCAAATCATCAAAAAAAACTCAAACATAAAAAACCATTCAAACAAAAAGAGTTCTCAAACTCAAATAACCTTGCTAGAAACATTCTCAAATAATAACGAGAAATGCCACACAACTGTTGGTTGTCAAATATCACAGTTTTTCTTTAAAATAAATTTTGAAAAGAAAACAAGTTAGGTGGGTTACACATTCACCAAAGGTATTCCATAGAGTCTCACACGTGCAAGTTCTCATGCCAAACTAGGCACTAATCCACTTTTCTACACATGTCCTATGCATGTGATCACTCATGGAAATACCAAATGTAAAAACAAATATTTTCCACTTTCCAAGACAAAACATCCAATCCACGCTTTCAACTTATAAATTTACTTCCCATTTCAAAATTCATAATCTTTTCAAAAGTTCACTAACCACCAAATCGATAACAATTTTCAAGGTACACACATTAATCCATTTTATCTTTCTTAAAATAATCCAAAAATTCCAACTCATCTCATTCAAAATATTTTTGATAGCTCAAAAAAATACTATTTAAAACATAGTTTCAAACCCGTCTTGAAATAGTTCATGTTTTCCAAAAAACAAATTTTGATGAATCATATATTTTAATTATAGAAATCCAATATCAATAAATTCATACCCTTTTATTCAAAAATAATTTGATTAATAGAAAATTCCAAACCCTCTTGAAAATAGGTTTCTACTTTCTAAACAAATGATTTCATAAGCTCTAGATTTTTTATTATAAAAACTTAATTTTCAATAAACTCGTTACTGCTTTACCCAAAAGTTAATTTCATAAAAATTGAAGAACCTATGTGGTGTTTTGTTTTGAAAAAGTTTTGTATTTGTTGATAACTAATATTTTTATTGAATAATGTTTTTTAGTTACAGAAATTTGAAGTTGTTGGTTTCTGAAGATTTTGTTAAAGAGGATGATGTTGAAAAATAAGAAGTCATAAGTTAAGAAAGTGTCTCAAAATTTCTAAACAAAATCAAACAATGCTTTTCTGATATTAAAGTTCTCACATATCATGAAAAGTTTCATGATAAAAGCTATTGAAGAAATGGAGAAGAGGATTGACGATTTTCACTAAGAAAAATTCTGAGAAAATTCGGAACCTATTTCCTGAACCTGAAATCCAGAACCTGTTTCCTAAACTAGAAATTCGGAACCTATTTCCTCAACCAGAAATTCGGAACCTATTTCCTAAACCTGAAATTCGGAACCTGTTTCCTGAACCAGAAATTTGGAACCTGTTTCCTGAACCAGAAATTCAGAACCTATTTCCTAAACTAGAAATTTGGAACCTGTTTCCTGAACCAGAAATTCAGAACCTATTTCCAGAACCTGAAATCCAGAACCTGTTTCTTGAACCAAAAATCCATAACCTGTTTCCTGAACCTGATTTCGGAACCTGAATTTTGAGAACCCTTATGAGGAAATCTGGATCCTACTTCTTAAAATGTTATTCAGATCCTACTTCTGAGCATGTTGCTGGGAAACTCGGATCCTATAACCTGAAGATGTTGTTGATCTCAAGGAAATGTTTCCTACAACAAACTTCCTTAGATAAGGAAAAGTTCCTTAGAGAAATAAAAGTTTTTCAAAGAAAAGGTTTGTCAAGAAGATTGAAGAGTTGAAGAATTCAAAGGAAGGTCAAGAAAAGTTTGGAACCTGAATTCGAAACCTTGTGACAATTCTGAGTAGCATGTTGAGAAACCCAGAATGACAATTCTGAGCAACATGTTGAGAAAAACGGAATGAAAATTCTAAGCAACATGTTGAGAAAATCAGAACCTGATTTGTGCGCAATTCGGAACTTGATTTCTGAGCAAGTTTTTGAGAAAATAAAAACCAAGATCTAGCTTTATCATTCTGAGAAAGATACGAAGAGTTCAAGAAAACCCAAATTTCAACTTTGCGTAAATCTCGGAGAAATTTAAGGAGATTTGAATAAGTCAAAGATTGAAGATTAAATGCAAGAGATTTGCGGAGTTTTTGAAATTTTAGGAAACGGGAAAGATTTTCATGTTTACTGCCTTTGTTTTTTGAGTTTCTTATAAATATATGCTCAGATCATTCACTCATTTGCAATTTTTCACACACGCGGAAAAGGCGGAGCACTAGAGAATTCGAAGTGAAAAGTTTCTACCATCTTGAAAAAGTTTTCTTGAGTGTTTGAGAAGAAGAGAATCATAATCATCTTACCTTTCTAAGAAGATCAGAATTATCTTGAAGAAGTTTTTTCTTGAGTTTTTTAGAAGGAAATCAGAATCATCATTACCTTGCTGAGAATACCGGTTTCAGAAAATCGGATTCAAGAAAATCGGACTGAAGATTCGGAGTGAGAATTTGTGGAGCAGCTTCAACAAAGTTCTTATTATTGTGTTTGGCTCATTTTTTCTTTAACAAAACATTGTAAACTGATGGGAGTCAGTATAATCTTTCCTATCAGGAGATAGAATGTGTCTAATGGGAGTTGGAACAAGTTTTATTCACTTATTTATTATAGTGTATTTCCATAGACCCATGTAAGTGGCTATGGCAAGGACGTAGGTTCTCTTATTTAGGTCGAACCTTGTAAATCTTGTGTGCTTTTCTTGCTTTACCTTTCTTGCATGCTCGAGTTTCTTGTTAAAGGTTGATAAGGAAATAAATCTTAACAGGTTGCAAGGGTTATGTTTCTTAATGTTTTGAAACTTATAAAAAGTTTAACAACTGATTCAACCCCCCCCCCCCCCCCTTATCAGTTGTTATTCAATCCTTGGAACTTCAAGTGGTATCAGAGGTAGGTTCCCTTGTTTTATCCTTATCATAGAGAATATCAATTCTGTCAATAGTAGAGGAATTCCTACATTCGATGGCAAGAATTATTATGGATGGAAAAATAGGATGATTCCTTATCTCCTATCTATTGTCCTTGAAGTTGTTGATGCTACTACTATTGGCTTTCCACCTATTGAGAAAAATTATTCTATGACGTTTGCTGATAATAGAAACATAGAATTTGGTGGAAAGGCTAGAAATTCTATTCTCATGTCCTTATTAGAAAATGTTTATCAAAAGGTGATGGGTCTCACAACATATAAAGGCATGTTGGACAAGCAAGAAAGTGTTTTTGAAGGAAATACAAATGTCAAGGAGGCCAAGCTACAAATGTGGCATAATAGGTTTGAAAACATCAGGATGAGAGATGATGAAACAATTGATCAATACTTGACTAGAGTTAATGAAATTGTATGCAACATCATAGTATTCGGAGAAGACTTGTAAGATTCTACAATTGTGAAGAAACTTTTGAGAAACTTTCCAGACAGGTTTGATTCTAAAATTTTAGCTTTAGAAGATAAGGATGATTTATCTCTTGATGAACTGCATAACTTTCTTGTTGCTTATGAAATGAGGAAAGCTCCAATATTTAATAAGATGATGAAAGATGAAATGGATTTTGAAGCTATGAGAAAGATGAAAATTCAAGATGATGATGAAACTGAACATTGTGAGTTTGTTGATAAGGAATATGAAGAGTTGAATGAAACAATAATGTCTCTCATATCCAATAACTATCAAATAGGAAGAGGAAAGTATGGAGGGAAAATTCCTCTCAAATGTTTTGAGTGTTGTGGAATCAGACACTTTGCTATGAATTTCCCTTAAAAGAAAGTTGGAGAATATAAAGATGTTTCTAATGAGAATCCTCAATGGAAGATGTATAACAAGAATGAAAAAGAAGATAATACTTTTAAAGAATTCAAGAAGAAGTTTTCTGGAAATAAAAGAAGTATGTTGAGTAAGAAGGTTGAATCAGAATCATCTGACAATGATTCCTCAGAAGATGAAAGTAAAGAAATATTCAGAACCTTCATTGCAAAAGTTGAGAAAACAAATGTTTCCTCATAGAGTGAAGAAGGTGGTGAAGAATCTTACAGTGAATATCAACTAAGATCCAAACTTCTTGCATGTATTTAGAAAAAAAATCTCTCAAGAAATAAATTCATGTGATGAAGAAAAATCATGAATAAGTTCATGATGGAAGTAAAGATGTTACCAACAGGGAAGATGAATACATTCAAGAAATTTTAAGTTACAAATTTAGAATTTATGAACAAGGAAAGATGATTGAAGATCTTAGAAATAAGATGGAAACTAAAGAAGAATAGGTCAACAAGTTGCAATCAAAATTTATTGAATCCTAAAATACCATAAGGAAGATGAATGAAAACTTCCACAAAGCCACTGAAGTAAAAGCTGAGACTTCCAAGATTGTTGAGAAGTCTTACCATGAGAATCAGGTGAAATATTCTCCTATCAAAAATAATGTTTTATCTGATTCTTATAACATTTCAGGTTATGAAAAAAGTATTACTAAAGCTTGGGTGGAGAAAGGGTGTGAAAAACCTATCAATCCTACAAAAGTATAAAACTCACTCAAAAGAAGAGATGGCCTACATCCTGAGTTTTCTAGCACTGAAATAAGTTATGAACCTCAACAAAGTTTTCATAGAGAAAGATCATTCTTGAATAGAAAACCAAGATTTGAGGGCTATTTCTGGTGTTGTTTAATATATGGGCATAGATCTTATAATTGTTGGCTCAATTTATCTCTACCCAGAAGAAGGTTTGAGCAAAGTGAAAGAAATA
Organism: Viscum album; assembly: GCA_963277665.1. Taxonomy (NCBI): domain Eukaryota; kingdom Viridiplantae; phylum Streptophyta; class Magnoliopsida; order Santalales; family Viscaceae; genus Viscum; species Viscum album. Next base: position 1,924,629,444 of record OY728136.1, on the reverse strand, counting down.
GTGAAATAATAATGAGTAACTTTCCATACTCATAGAAAGTTGAAAAGGTGGATTCTCAAGATGTCAGAAACATTCCAACAAAGAATTAATTTGAATGTTTGAAAGAATTTTTTGGAAGATGTGATCAGTCTGGACATCATTCCAAATGATGTATTACTCTCCTTCCAGAACAAGTTTCTTATGATAAGAAAGAAAAGAAATATGAAAATAAGAAGGTTGATGAGAGAGATTTTATTATTGAGATAGCTTTGAAAGCAAGTAAGAGGAACAAACCATGGATTCTTGATAGTGGTTTTTCTTCACACATGACAGGTGACATAAAAATCTTGGAACGTGTTGAAAGTCATGATGGAGGAGAAGTTACTTTCGGCAATGACAGTTCCTTAAAAATTAAGGGAATCGGAACAGTAGAGATTGAAGCAGAGAAACTGAAATCTAAGGAAGTGTTGCTTGTTGATGGGCTAAAACATATCTTAATTAGTGTAAGTCAACTTTGTGATGATGGAAAAGAAGTTATCTTCATAAAGGATTCTTGTATCATTAAAAGTGTAAAAAATGGAAAAGTGATTACAAAAGGAGAAAGAACCAGTGGGAATCTCTTTCAAATTGGAGAATCCAATAACTCTTGTTATTTGAGTGCTGAATATGAAAACAAGTTGTGGCACCGAAGACTTGGACACCTTTTTCAAAATAACATGAGTAAGCTTTCTAAAGTTGATGCCATTCAAAATTTTCCAGAACTGAAAATAAGAGATGAAGATGTTTGTATTACTTTCCAGAAAGGAAAGATGACTAACAAAAGTCATAAAAGGGTTGAGATTCAATCTAAAAAACCACTTGATCTTATTCATTCTGATCTATGTGGGTTGATGAGACATCAATCAACAAAAGGAGATTTATACTTTATCACTTTTATTAATGATTTAACTAGGATGACAAACATCATGTTCATGAAGCATAATTCAAAGGCTATTGAAATGTTTAAATTCTTCAGAAGAGATGTTGAGAAAGAATTGGGAGCTTCTATAAAGAAGCTGAGAACAGACAATGGTACTGAATTCACAAGAAATGCTTTTGAAATTTATCTAAGGAAGCATGGTATCAAACATAAGTATAGTTATCCCTATACTCCACAACAAAATGGAGTAGCAGAAAAGAAAAATAGAAGCTTGGTGGAAATGGGAAGAAGTATGTTATCATAATACAAAATTTCAAAATTCTTTTGGAGAGAAGATGTTAGCACTACTGTGCATGTTCAAAATAGATGATTGTTGAGACTAGAAACCAACATGACTCTTTAAGAGATGTGGTATAACAAAAAACCTTATTTTAAATACTTCAAAGTTTTTGGAAGTCCATGCTTTCTCAAAATCAAAAATATGGACTTAGGAAAGTTTGATGAGAAAGATGAAGAAGGATTATTTATGGGTTATTCACTGAATGGAAGAAGTTATGAATGCTGGAACAAACATTTACAGAAGTTGGTGGACTCATATGATGTGAAGTTAATTGAAAATACAAGTTCCTTCACAAAATCTATTAAGAATACTGAGGAAGATAAATTAGAGAATCCCCACCATAGTGAAAGTGACTCAGATGAGTCACATAGGGAAGAAAGTGATGCTGGGAAAGGAAATGTGAGTTTTCCTACCTTAAAAAAACATGTTGAATCTAAAAATATTATTGGGGATCATAAGGCTTCAGTTCAGACAAGAAGGAAGTTAAGATTAGAAATCAGACTTCCCTTATCTCAAAAGTTGAACCAGAATCAGTTTCAGAAGTTATTCAACATAGAGAATGGGTGGATGCTATAAATGAATAACTTGATCCGATTAAGAAGAATGAAACATGGGAACTTGTTCCAGGGCCATCAAAAAAGAATTTTATCGGAACCAAGTGGGTTTACAGGAATAAATTTAATGAGCATGGAGAAGTTACAAGAAATAACGAAAGGCTTGTGTGTAAAGGATATGCACAAGTGGAAGGTGGGGATTTTCATGAAACCTTTGCCCCTATTGCAAGGATGAAAACTATTCAAATGTTTCTTGCAGTGGCTGCTCATCAGAATTACAAGGATTATCAGATGGATGTAAAGTTAGCTTTCTTAAATGGTGATATTGAGGAAGAAGTTTACATTGAACATCCTTGTGGGTTTTTACTTGATGAGAATGAAAACAAAGTTTTCAAATTGAATAAATCCTTGTATAGGATGAAACAAGATCCACGAGCATGGTATTTGAATCTTGACAATTCTCTGAGAAAGATGAACTTTTCTAAATGAAAGGTTGATAGAAACTTGTATGTTAAAGATGTTGACTTCGAAACTTTAGTTGTAATTGTTTATGTGGATGATATAATTTTTGTTGGAGATGAAGAAAAGGTTTGTGAAGAGTTACTTGAAGAGATGAAGAAAAATTTTGAAATTTCAATGTTGGGAGAATTAACTTTCTTCCTTGGCTTACAAGTTCAACAACAAGAAAACTACATTTTATTATCCCAAGAAAAATATGCCGAGGAATTGTTAAAGAAGTTTGGGATGAAAGAATCAAAGGAAGTTTCAAATCCTTTCTCAGTGGGCACAAATTTGAGTAAATATGAATCAGGAAACAACGTGAATCAGAAATACTTTCGAAAGTTGATAGGAAGTCTTCTTTATCTTATCACTTTAAGGCCTGATATTGCTTATGATGTAACTCTTTGTTCCTGAAATCAAAGTAATCTAAAAGAATCACACATGTTGGAAATTAAGAGGATTCTGATATATGTTAAAGGAAAAACTTCACATGGGTTTTTATACAAGAGAAACAATGAGATGAAGTTTCATGGTTATACTGATGATGATTGGGCTGGTGATTGTAATGATAGAAAATCAACATCAGAAGGAATATTTTTCTTAGGGGAATGTTGTGTGAGTTGGCACAGTAAGAAACAAAGTTTAGTAACTTTAAGCACAGCTGAATCCGAATATGTTGAAGCTACTCAGGCTTGTACTCAAATGATGTGGATGAAGGTTCAGCTGGAAGATTTTAAAGTAAAAGTTTCTAAACCTTTGAAGATACTCTGTGATAATAAAAGTGCCATTGATCTTTCTAAGAATCATTTTCAACATTCAAGATCAAAACACATTGATATAAAGTATCACTTTTTTAAAGAGAGAGATGTTGCTGGAGAAGTCTTGATGGAATATATTTCAATAAAGTATCAGATTGCTGATATTTTTACAAAAGAAATGTCAAAGGAAAGGTTTGTTGAACTGAGGCTGCAACTCCATGTTCAGCCTCCTCCTATGAATTTCTAAAAACTTATAAGGAAGTCTCCCCCACCGTGCTTTGTATTATGTTGACAAAGTGGGGGAGTAAGTAACAATGTTTACTTGGATTTAATTTATGAATTTGAAGCTATGGTTATCATATAATGGGGGAGAGAGAAAGAAAAATGAGAGAGGAAAAAAAGTGAGAAAGAGAAAGATAAAAGTTGAGGGGGAGTTTGAGTAAGGTGAAGTTTATCCTTACATGACCGCAAAATTTTCTTGTCACCAAGGGATAGAAATCCTTCAAAAACATTACTTTATCCAGTAGTGTGGTGTTAGGACACTCTCTTTATGGGAAAGGCTATGTTTTGGTAAAGTTCAAGAACCTGATATGTGAAAATAAATTGAGGTGAAAATTTGTAAACAAGGGTTGCCAACAAATTCAAAGGGGGATACTGAAGAACCTATGTGGTGTTTTGTTTTGAAAAAATTTTGTATTTGTTGACAATTAATCTTTTTGTTGAATAATGTTTTTTAGTTACAAAAATTTGAAGTTGTTGGTTGCTGAATATTTTCTTAAAGAGGATGATGTTGAAAAATAAGAAGTCAGAAGTTAAGAAAGTGTCTCAAACTTTCTAAACAAAATAAGACGATGATTTTCTGATCTTAAAGTTCTCACATATCATGAAAATTTTCATGATAAAAGCTGTTGAATAAATGGTGAATAGGATTGATGATTTTCACTATGAAAAATTCTAAGTAAATTAGGAACCTATTTCCTGAACCTGAAATCTAGAACCTGTTTCCTAAAATAGAAATTCGGAACCTATTTCCTGAACCAAAAATTCAGAACCTGTTTCCTGAACCAGAAATTTGGAACCTATTTTCAGAACCTGAAATTCGAAACCTGTTTCCTAAACTAGAAATTTGGAACCTGTTTCCTAAACCAGAAATTCGAAACATGTTTCCTGAGCCAGAAATTTGGAACCTGTTTCCTGAACCTGAAATCCAGAACCTATTTCATGAACCAGAAATTCAGAACCTATTTCTTGAACCATAAATTTGGAACCTGTTTCCTGAACTAGAAATTCAGAACCTGTTTCCTGAACCTGAAATCCAGAACCTGTTTCCTGAACCAGAAATCCAGAACCAGTTTCCTAAACTTGATTTTGGAACCTAAATTTTGAGAAACCTTATGAGGAAACCTAGATCCTACTTCTAAACATGTTATCCAGATCCTACTTCTGAGCATGTTGCTGGGAAACTCAGATCCTGCAACCTGAAGATGTTGTTCAGCTCAAGGAAATGTTTCCTATAACAAAATTCCTTAGATAATGAAAAGTTCCTTAGAGAAAGAAAAGTTTCTTACAGAAAAGGTTTGTCAAGAATATTGAAGAGTTAAAGAAGTCAAAGGAAGATCAAGAAAAGTTCGGAACCTGAATTCAGAACCTTATGACAATTCTGAGTAGCATGTTGAGAAACCTGGAATGACAATTCTGAGCAACATGTTGAGAAAAAGGGAATGACAATTCTAAGCAACATGTTGAGAAAATCGGACCCTGATTTGTGCACAATTCGAAACTTGATTTCTGATCAAGTTTCTGAGAAAATCAGAACCAAGATCTAGCTTTATCATTCTGAGAAAGATACGAAGAGTTCAAGAAAACCCGAATTTCAACTTTGTGTAAATCTCAGAGAAATTTAAGGATATTTAAAGAAATCAAAGATTGAAGATTAAATGCGAGAGATTTGTATAGTTTTTGAAATTTGAGGAAGCAAGAAAGATTTTCAAGTTTCCCACCTTTATTTTTTGAGTTTCCTATAAATATATGCTTAGATCATTTGCTTATTTTCAATTTTTCACACAGGTGGAAAAGGCGGAGCACTGTAGAATTCAAAGTGAAAATTTTCTATCATCTTGAAAAAGTTTTCTTGAGTGTTTGAGAAGAAGAGAATCATAATCATCTTACCTTGCTAAGAAGATTAGAATTATCTTGAAGAAGTTATTTCTTGAGTTTTTTAGCAGAATGAAATCGGAATCATTATTACCTTGCTAAGAAGACTGGTTTCAGAAAATCGGATTCAAGAAAATCGGACTGAAGATTCGGAGTGAGCATTTGTGGAGCAGCTTCAACAAAGTTCTTATTCTTGTGTTTGGATCATTTTTTCTTTAAGAAAACATTGTAAATTGATAGAATTCAGTATAATATTTCCTATCGGGAGATAGAAGGTGTCTAATGGTAGTTGGCACAAGTTGTATTCACTTATTTATTATATTGGATTTTCATAGACCCACGGGAGTGGCTATGGAAAGGACGTAGGTTCTCTTATTGAGGTCAAACCTTGTAAATCTTGTGTGATTTTCTTGCATTACCTTTATTGCATACTTGAGTTTCTTGCTAAAGTTTGATAAGGAAATAAATCTTAACAGGTTGCATGGGTTAAGTTTCTTAAAGTTTTGAAACTTATAAAAAGTTTAACAACTGATTCAACCCCCCCCCCTTATCATTTGTTATTTGATCCTTGGAACTTCAAAAATCCATTTTTCTAATGTCTTCCTCAAAGTTAATTCTGAAAATCCAGTTTACCCTTTTAAAAATCAAACCATTACCACCTTAAATATAGTTTTCACAATTTCCAAAACAAGGATTCACAAAACAGTTTTCAGAACTAAGGAAGACCCAAACAATTTATAAGGGGAAACTAGTGTCGATGGGCGACTCGGGAATATGGTTGGCAGTTATATGCTGATCACACCACCATCATGGAGAGTATTCTAGGACTATTCCCCTAGATCTACATGGCTTGTCAGGCCCTACGATCTCACTGAGACCATTGACCTGACTCTCTTTTCATTTCCAAAACACAAAACAACCCACAAGAACCAAAGAAACGAAGTGTAACCTAACTTCCCATGGAAACTCAAGCCCCTTCACAAGGTGTTGTCTAGGCACTCTACTCATAATTAAAACATCAAGTCCTAAAAATCCTAGATCTGGTCTATCCTGACTCTTCCCCAAATAAGATGACCCAAAAAGAGTGTGACCTACTCTGATACCATTTTATCATGAAACAAGCTAGAGTGTCATCTAATCTGACACTTGACTTTTGGGAGAGAATCTTGACCTTGGGATAAAAATTATTTTGATCCAACTTATAAGAAACCCAGTGAAATATAGAAGCAATATTAAGAAGAATAAATAAACTATCATGTGGTATTTTAAACGTGGAAAAACCCTTTGATGCAGAGGATTAAAAAACCATGGAAACATTCCCAAAAATATACACTATGAATCAGAGAATACAAATAAATTCAAGTAAAACCTGAAATTGAATTGAAAATGAGAGTTCATAGGAAACCTATGTGAAAACCACACCCCAATACGCCTCTGCCTTCTCTCTGATAAACATCTCACCAACACTATGTATCAAAAGATCCATCTATAAAAAAACATCACCCTTCTATCGATGAAATGTCCCTACCTTGGAGATCTTCATTCAAACATGTGTCATCCTCACACCATCTTGTGGAACCCAAAGGATTTCTCTCTCATGATCTCGCCATCATGATGTATCGTTGATCTTCAATCGGGACACGTCGCTTGATCACCGCAATCAAGAAGACTCTCGATACATGGTCTCGATCATTGATCAAGTCATTACTGTTGCGTACATGTTCAATGTCGATGCGCCACACATGATACCGCTCACATGGTATCCATTCCCATCATAGATCCACCGTCGATACTCATTCTCCATTTATGATGACCCACATGAGCTACCACAAATGCGGCGGACCCTTCCCTCCAGATCTTGGTGGACTACATCTTGAGCAGCTCCCACTTTGTTTTCCATCAGTCACTTCCCCTTTTAAATCATTCACTACTTACTTTTTCAAATACGGATAAGATATCAAATATTATATCTTATATCTCTAAATCACCATATATCTTTAATGTTAAGATTCAAACACATATCTAATCTAAATAGATATAAAAGATATATCTCCTCATGAGAAACACATGAAGCTTTATCTGTGTGATAGGATAAAATATATCTCATATTAAAAACTATCTTATCTCAAATTTGGAAACACCCACATGTGGGATGAACCCCAACAATATCCCCCTTCAACCCGTCAATGGAGATACCATACAACATATTCAGTTGAACCAAAAGCTTATTGGTATCACACCAAACATCATCCTCTATAGAAAATTTATGATGCCCTTTTGTAGCTCTGACAGAAACCTGACTGCTCCCACTGTAAAAGAAACTCAAACCCTGAAGTCTTCATCATACCTATGTCTGCACCGCTAATACCAAAATCAACAATATCTTGTTCCCTCAAAATCATTATTTCCATATAATCTGGATCACCTATAGGAAAAACTTTCCCCCCTACTCAAAATCCAAAGCAGCTAGCACATCACCTTGATCTTCAATTTTCAATTCTTTCTTCACCACTCACACATTCTGAAGATAAGAGTTAGGTGTATAACCCAAAACACCTCTCTCAACCTACTTTGTCTCCCAAATCTTATTCTGGATCTCACACGCGCCATCGATGCTCTCAAAAAATATTCAAAATTCTCACCACAAATTGCAAGTCTAAACCATTAGCTCTGATACCACTTGTTGGGGGAGAATCCCAACCTCTAGATAAAAATTATTGTGAACCAACTTATGAGAAACATAATGAAATAAGAAAGAAATATTAAGTATAATAAAAAACTAGTACACGTGATTTTTAACATGTAAAAACCTTCAATGTGGAGGATTAAAAAACATAGGGAAATTCCCAAAATATCTACTATAAATCAGAGAATACAAAGAAATTCAAGTAATTCCCAAACTTCAATTGAAAATGAGAGTGCATAGAAAACCTATGTAAAAACCACACCCTGATACACCTCTGCCTTTTCTCTGATAAACATCTCATTATTTCCATGTATCAAAAGATCTATCTGTGAAAAAACGTTACCCTTCTATCGACAAAACATCACTACCTCAGAGATCTTTATCCGAACATGTGTCATCCTTGCACCATATTGAAACACCTAAAGGATTTATCTCTCATGATCTCACTATAATGATGTACCATTGTTCTTTAATCAGGACACACCACTTGATCACCACAATCAATAAGACTCTCAATACATGGCCCCGATCATTGATCACATCATTGCTTCTTCGCACCTATTCCATGTCGATGCACCACACATGATACCGCACACATGGTATCCCTTACCATTGTAGATCCACTGTTTATACTCGTTCTCCATTGATGAAAACCCACACGATCTACTACAAATGTGACAACCCCTTCCCTCCTAATCTTAGTGGACTACATCTTGATTAGCTCCCACTCTATTTTCCACTAGCTTCTTCCCCTTTTAAAGAATTCATTGTTTCCTTTTTCAAATACAAATAAGATATGAAATATTATATCTTAAATATCCAAATCACCATATATCTACCATGTTATGATTAAAACACATATCTCATCTAAATAAATATAAAAGATATATCTCTCTATGATAAACACATGCAGCCTTATCTGTGTGATAGGATAAAAGATATGTCATATTAAAAAAACTATCTTATCCCAAATTTGGAAAGACCCACATGCGGGCTGAACCCAAACACCGACCCAGTCTGTGGAATGGCCTGAAGGGAATTCCTGATCCCCACGGGCTGGCAACTAGTGCCTAGGTATCAATAATACATCTTGGGAATGATTTCACCCATTTATATAATCATAAACAACCAATAATAATAAAGAACACAATAACCATAACCACAACCAAACGAGACATAACAATTTTTAGATTCAAAATTTTACAATCTAAACCAACACCAAAAGTACAAAAATGGAAGTAGGAACTCAAACTATCCCAAAACCTTCATACGACATGAGGGGCATCACTCTCAAGCCACCACCACCAACACCTACTTCACGGGGAACTCTAACAACCGGATCCACCATCACCACAACACATCTTGCCTTTAACTATGTCAAACATAACAAAATATACATACACTCAAAGGTATATGTAGGGTGTGAGACAAATCCCAGTAGGATACCACCCAAAAGAAAATATTCCTTGCTATAACATTAAAAGAAAAATTAACATGCACTCTATATACAAAATCCTTTGGAACATTTTCAAGAAAACATTTTTTTTAAAGGAAAACCACTTCCAAGGGAAAACTTTAAGGAAATGCCATTTCTCAACAAAATTGATTAAAAATTAAATGTAATCAAGGTCCATCATATACCGACATATGGAACCACATCACATAAGTCTCATGTCACAAGAGAGTACCATGGGTAAATCCCTATGGGTAATCTAGCTCGAGTGAGACACTAGAACATCGTACCTCGGTGAAACATGGTATAACAACCACAATCATCAACTTTCCCATGCACGAGTCACTATGAGGGAACATCCCACGAGCTTAGTGGTCTCCAAACATCATCATAGTTTATTTATTTTTGTAATCTTTAATCTTGCTAAGTGAAACCGGGACTTTCCACTTCTATATCAACTAGTGTCAATCTGTTAGAAGAAACTAGGACTTTCCACTTCTGTGTCACTAGCATACTAGATATAGTCAGCCCACCTAGATATATGGGATTCTCTTCATGATCAATTCCACATTTTTCTTGTTACACAAATAACCATTCTCACTTATCATCACACGAAAACCGTCATTTTCCATAAACAAACCACTTTCCATTTTACACACACCAAAACCATTTGAAAACATTTTTCACACTACTTTCACAATCCATGAAACCCATTAGGAAACATTCTAAGAAAAAAACATAATTAACTTAACCATTTTTATGGTCCAAGGCCTTTTTCAAATCAAAACACAAGACGATTTCTCTTTTTAAAACATGCTTCTCATCATTCACACAATTTTCACAACACATTTAAAGGTTCACAACAAAATCCAACAAACCAAAGCAATTTATTTTCCTTTGAAAACCCATTTTCAATACATATGCACCTCAAGTGCCCTTGGAAACACATTTTTCATTCCAACAATTCATAAAACGCTCTTAATAAGCACCACAAGAAGGAACACATGAAAACTTAACCATTCCCATTAGAAAATACACTTTCATCATATATTCATGTCAAAATATTTCCAAAACATATTTCTAACCGCATAAATCAATAATAAAACATGTTTATAAACTCAAGCAAGAAATCTAAGATCATCTAAAAATTCTAAAGCATGAAACTACCTACCTCAAGTGTACAAACTTCTGAAAAATGATGTGAAACTGCAACTGACCCACCATAAGACCCCATAAAGGCAAGATTGAACACTAAACATCAAGATTCAACCCTAAAGAACAAGATTCAACCCTAAAAGGACCACCTTACCTGCTAAATATATGAAGCCCCATGAGAGAAGAAGAGAAACCCTAGATAAGAGGTTAAATCAAGGAGGAGGACTCTAACACCACAGAATGATAAAGGGTTAAATGAAAAAATGATATGACTCATGTCAACAAGGTGAACCTTCCTTTTCAGGATCCTACCTGATTAGAACTTCAAAGTTAAGCATGCTTGGATTGGATTAGTGATCAGGATGGGTGACCTTCTAGGAAGTTTCCCGTGGTGTGTGCAAGTGAGGACAAAGCACACTGGAAGGGACATGTGTTGGCCTGTGGGGACTGTCGTTAGTCATATGACACATTCGGGAATGAGGGTGGGCCCCAGGGTGTTGACCACGTGTCTATGGGGAAACTGGTGGTACCTGGAGGGCCAGGACCTGATGGTCATGTTGAGGTGGGGTGTATGTGTTGTCACTGGGGCCTAGTTGTCACATTTGGTATTAAATAAGGAACTCGGCTTTAAGTGTGGTGCACTGCCTGGGTTGAGATGTAGGGACCAAAACGAGGACACTGTGCTCTAAAGGGAGCGGAATGTAACACCCCATAATAATAAAAGGTTAAATAAAAAAATGATATGACTCATGTCAACAAGGTTCACCTTCCTTTTTGGGATCCTACTTGATTAGAACTTCTAGGTTAAGCGTTCTTGGCCTGGAGTAGTGATCAGGATGGGTGAACTTCTAGGAAGTTTCTCAGGGTGTGTAAAAGTGAGGACAAAGCACACTGGAAATAACATGTGTTGTCCTGTGGGGACTGTCATTAGTTAGATGACCCGTTCGGGAACATGGGTGGAACCTAGGGTGGGGACCATGTGTCTGTGGGGAAACTGGGGGTACCTGGTGGGCCAGGGCCTGACGACCATGTTGAGGCGGGGTGTCTATGTTTTCATCGGGGCCAAGTTATCATAAGAACCACTTACTTGATGATTTATTAGAGTTTCCAAGACAAATCCACCAAAAGGAGGGAGACCAAGGGATCCAAGAGGAAGAGTGGGAGGAGCCTATGGATGAGAAGCATGAATGGGGTGAGCAAGGGGGATTTGGGGTTAAATCCTGAGAGGACACAAAGGGAATTTTCCTATTTTTAATGACATAGAAAATTCATATGGTTTACCTGCACGGTTTGAAAAATCGCACAACGACTGTGTGCCCCTCATTGTCTAAGAGTCACCTACCGCATGGTTAGCCCGGAAGGCCTAACTTACCATGCGTAAGCTATGCGGTAGCTACTTCCCAAAAACCACCACCTACCGCACGATTACCTGGGCAGGGGAACATGGTTTCCCTTAATCATGCGTCAACTATGCACCAGGTGTTGTAGGGACCAAATTTTCTATTTTTCTCCAAAAACATGAAGAAACCCAAAGGGGAAAAGTCTAGACTAAAAATAAATAGAAGATTACCTCAAAAAATCAGACCCGTCACACTCGGTTCCTAAGAGAGAGAAAAACCAAGACCCATAAATGAATTGGAACCAAGGATGAAAACAAAAACCCAAGTGTGACAGGCTCTATCCCCCATCTGTAACTGGCCACACGATCATGCGCCCCTAGGTCAAACTGTTGCAGAAAAAGAGTGCAGCCCAACCTGTTTTCCCCATTTCAGAACTTCAGGCTCCGAATGAGCCCCGGACGCTTCTGTGACCTCTTTGACTTGTCACACCCTGACTTTTTAAATTAATTTTTATTTTATTATTTCTTAGTTTCGGGTTCTCGGGCCAAGGTTCAGGTCAGGTCCCAGTTTAAAATTTTCGATATTTAATGATTTTGGTGGGTTTCATACCGGTGCACGGGCACCACATGGTCAGTAGTAACCATACAGTTTCCCCTGATGCTTGCGCGGGTGCCCAAGTGGTTTGGAATGAGGCATGCAGCTTGCAAGCGGGTTATTAAGCCATGCGGCGAGCGCGCGGTTATTCGGTTTTTAGAATAAGATAAATAAATGGATTAAAACTTAAAAGAATGTTTGATAGAAATAAAAATATTGTGTTTTTATTTTTATTATTATTATGATTATTATTAAGAATATTAATATCATTAATGATATTAATATTGTAATGGCCCGGACCTCTCCGGACCATTCCTTTGTCGAAAAGAAGGTCATGAAGTGCTCTGGAGGGTAGAATGCACGTTTCCCACACTTTTCAGAATTTTGTTACTACACGCCGTGTAGTGTGAGTACACGCCATGTACCACCTTTCCGGGTATACCCCATGTTGAGGTTGTGTCCTTTCCGTGTGAAATAAATGAGTACATGTAGTGTAGCCTATACTACACGTTGTGTAGTTCCTCCCCGCTTACGCGTTACCGTGTGTTGACCAGTCAACGGATGTGTTCCATGTTGAAGTCATGTCCTTGCCACGTGAAATAAATAAGTACACGCCATGTAGCCCATCTTACACACCGTGTAGTTCCTCCCCGTGTACGCGTTACCGTGTGTTGACCAGTCAACGGCCGTGTGTCATGTTGAAGTCGTATCCTTACCGCGTGAAATAAATAAGTACACACCGTGTAGCCCATCTTACACACCGTGTAGTTCCTCCCCGCGTACGCGTTACCCTCAAACTGTGTGTTGACCGTTCAATGGTCGTGTGCCGCATTGAATGTCGTGTTCGAAGCCGCGTGGCGACAGTGTGAAATGGCCTAGTACACACCGTGTACTAGGAAGTACACACTGTGTACTTTAGTTTTTCTCGCCTATAAAAGGAGGGGGCCTCTCCTCCTTTTCAAATCATTCCTCTCCTCCCCATTCCTTTGAGCAGAGCTCTCCCGAGAGACTCCAAAGCTCCTTTCTTCCATAACTTCTTCGTCCGAGCTCCGATTTACGATCCATCAGTGGCCACGAGATCGTAACGACGAGGCGGAACTTCTGAGCTTGGATCTATTGATTTCCCTTCGGCCTTTCCTTCCCAGCTTCCACCCAAGGAGGTTTTTTCCAGGTTTTTTCAGAAGCGACGGACGCCAACGGACGTCTTCTAAAGTTGATCTGGGGGAGCGTTGCGATCAGAACCTATTGAGGTAGAGATTTTACCTTCGTCTCTCTAATTTGTGCATCATGAGGGGTGGGTATCCTCTTGTTTTCATGATATACGGTTGAACCAATAAATAAAGATAATAACTGGTTAAGTAATGGGGATGGGGAAGTTGTTTATCTTTGTTTATCCTATTATTATGTTGTGAATTGAATAGGCTTATGCCTACTGAAAATCACGGTCGTTGGGGGACTTTGCTTGTGCAATTAAATGTTTCCCTATCTTTCTAGACCATTTTGTGGATGGAAACTTTATAGAATATGGAAATTGGTTAATCACGTAAATTCGGATGATTAAAATCCGGAACCCTTGTGTGATCACCCCGGTTGAACAAAATAGGTTAATCACGTAAATTCGGATGATTAAAATCCGGAACCCTTGTGTGATCACCCTGGTTGAACAAAATAGAATAATGAACATGTGGGTATTGACTTGGTTATGTGGTGTGTGAAAGGGGGGTGAATCCTGGGTTGTTACGAATAGGATGGGCAGCGGGGCTATGGAAAATGATATTAAAGGGGCACTGATGTGGCACGAGCCTTGTTTTGTGATACGGTTGTGGAGATGTGGTTATAGTGGTAGCAGGTCTGCAGTAATGGGTTGTGATATTAGAAGAAAGTGGAAAGTTGATAAATGAACTATGGGGAACAATAATGAATTAAACGTGGGAAAAATCAATATGGATGGTTTGATGATAAAAAGGGTTGGTTTTGTGTTGCTTGTGTTTTATCTAACTTGATTTGTGGTTGGTAGGGTTTTTCTATGAAACGCTTGATCTGGTTTGGTTTTTGTTAGTTTCCCAATAGTTAAGGAACTAATAAACTAATACTGTTGAAACATGATAACCTAAATGGGGTCGGGTTTGTTTGTTGTATGCATTCTTCATAGTAGCAGTGTCGAGGCACGTGCTCAGTTTCTTTATTTAGAATCCATAGGTTGGGCTGTATGTTTGGTATATATATATGTATCTGTATCTTTGTGTTTTGTCGCACCCCACCCATGTTGAGCACTTAGTGTCGAACACTCCCATTTCATGGGAGAGGGTGTTTTCTCCTTAGTTACTAGCTCCTTCCTTCTCCTTCTTCCATAGGTTGTGATGGCTTGAGGCGACCTTACACCCAATACTCTTCGGGTAGGTTTCAATTGGGATGTTTTTATCCCAAGACTCTTTGAGCAAGTTTACTGTTCCCAAAAATATTTGGGATGAGGCCCAGGTGTGTTCGAGTGGGGATGTGATTGTGGTTTGTGAGGCTCAGGTGTGTGCGGGTGGGATATGTGGTTGTGAGGCCCATGTGTGTGTCGGCGGGATATGTGGTTGTGAGGGCCAGGTGTGTGCGGGTGGGATATGTGGTTCTTGAGGCCCAGGTATGTGCAGGCGGGAAGAGTGTTGTAGCGTCAGGACGTTCGCCGTTAGGAAGAGCAGCTAACTAGTGGGAAATGGTGCGGGGTACCCAATACTCTTGTTCTTATATACTACTACTAATACCTATTGTTTTGTGTTTTTGGTGAGCGTGGCTGGTAAGGTTGGGTGGATAGAATTCCTTGCTAGGTTTTGATTCCTTCTGTTTTCTCACGGGACATTAGGATATCTCCTCACCTGTGCACGAGAGATTTAGGTTTCCCTACTAAGTATACTTGTATGCTCACCCTACGTTTACTTTCAGGTTTCCAGGAGGACTACCAGGGCCGTGCGGGACCCTACTAGTTAGGACAGTTGGAGTTGTTGCAGTTTGTTGTACTCTTGTTTCTTTTGGTATTGTACTTTTGAGCTTTCTTGTACTTGTACCTTGTTTTAGAATTGTTTAAACATGCTTGTGGGATTGGTTTGGGTTTATTTTCATTTACTTTTTCCTTTTTATTTTGGTTTTTGACTCATCCTATTTCCCGATCTTAAATAATAAAAAGGGTAATGCCTCCCATATTATGAAAACTCATACCCTTGGTGCTAGTCGCCACTACGGGGCCTACTCGAGGTGGGACTTGGGGGTCATTATCTCCCTTTCACCATTGCTAGCTCAGGAGGGCATATTTGGTGGGAGGGGTAGTGATAGAATAGTATCATAGGGAGGTTGAGAGATAGAATGGAGTCTGGAGTTGGGCACGGTGAGGATTGCATGGGATGGTAGGGCGACAGTGTTGGCCGATCTTGGTGCGTGACATAGGCCAGGGAAGACCGGCTAGGACATGGGATTTTAGGGGCCCCTCGTGATCCGATGTAAGGACTCTGATCCTACTAAACGACCAAGTGAGACTACATTGATTGTAGGGTAGAGACCCTAGGGAAGGTACATGCATCATCATGATTGTGTTTTACTTGATTTGGGTGTTCTGGGAAAGAAATTGAAATAAAGTGATAAAATGAAACCTTGAGAAATTTCATTACTACTTGGGATTAGGAGATCTTTGTTTATCGTACAGCTATGGCACCTGGACATCGTCCCTAGGTAACTCAGACAGTCGAGGCCCGGCAGATTCAAGCGGTCGATCAGTTGATGATTGACCGAGAGGAGGAAGATGGCCAGTGGCAAAAGTCTCTCTGTTCTTTCCAGCGACAAACCCTCAACAAGTATGGGGGTAGTACTTTCGATATGGATACGGAGGGACGGCTTGAGGAGATAGGGATCGCTTTTACTTTGATCCGTGCTCTGAGGGAATATTGGGTTCCCCTGGTAGTCAGTCATCTGAGAGGTGTGGTGCGTCAGTGGTGGACACTCTACCTCGGGGAGAGGTCAGAGGCAGAGGTTCCATGGGATGACTTTGATAAGGAGTTCCGAGAGGAATTCCTTTCTTCCATGATCAAGGAGGAGAAGCGTCAGGAGTTACTCTCCCTCTAGCAGGGGAGTATGTCAGTACGAGAGTTGGGGATCAAGTTCAAAGGTCTCTTACGCTTTTCTCTGGATCTCTTTTCGGATGAGGAGTCTCGGGCGAGACGTTTGGAGGAGGCGCTTCGTCCTTCGCTCCAGTATGCTATCACCCCCTTCACCCTTCTGATGTACTTGGCAGTACAGAAGAAGGCAGAGGTTTTAGAGAGGATGCACTCACAGGGAGGTGCACTATGAGAGGGGATCCAGCCGGGTTCATCAAAGGGGAAGGCAGTCAGCAGTAGGTCTCCTGCGACAGGACCTTTCAGATTCATGCCAGTAGGGAGCAGGCCCCAGTAGTTCCAGTTCATACCTTTGGGTCCTCGTCCCTTTTTCACGAGCCCAGGACCGAAGTGTTTCTATTATGGAGGTTTCAGGCACATTCAGAGTCGGTGCCCGACCCGAGCTCATTACGGTGGAGGTGGGCAGGTTCAGCACCCGCCTGAGCAGCACCAGTTGCCGGCGAGGCCCTTCCAGCAATAGCAGGACCCTTCTCCTCTAAGGGCAGACTTTGCAGGAGGAGGCCGACCTTAGGGTGATCCTTAGGGACCTTGACCAGGGTGTGGTCGGGGACGTGGTCGACATCAGAGAGGCAGAGGAGCTGGGCGTGGACAGTTTCACGTAGCAGAGTTGGTGGCTCCAGCAGGACCAGAGGTGGTGCGAGGTGTGATTTGTTTGTTCAGCACTCTCATTTTTGCTTTGTTCGATTTGGGAGCTTCACACTCCTTTGTTGAACCCGGTCTATCCCATGCTTTGGGTCTAGACGTAGAGAGAATTTTTGTACCCCTGGTGCTGAGTACATCAGTTGGAGATCAGACCATTATATCTTGTGTTTGCCATGGATGTGGGCTGACGTTGGGATCGCATCAATCTATTGGGGATATTCTTTTGCTACAGATGCAACCATACGATGTCATCCTAGGCATCGACTGGCTATTTTCTGTTAGTGTCGTTATCGACTACTTCCGAAGAAGAGTCGTGTTCTCTGACGTGGATGGGCAGCGTGTAGCTTTCGTTGGCAAGAGGAGCTATCAGGTGGGAATCCAGCATGTGAAGCCTCTACTTTCCTTGTTAGGCGGGTTATCAGTGGTTTCAGCTGATACAGAGATGATGGATGTTCCAGAGGTTTTTGGGGATTTCCTCGATGTTTTTCTCGAGGAGGTTGTGACTCTACCCCCCCCCCCCCCCCCCCCCCGACGTGGCATTGAGTTTGGGATAGACTTACAGCTTGGTGCCCGTCTGATTTCGATGTCCCCTTATCAGATGTCACCTTCGGAGTTGTGGGAGTTGCGGATTCAGATTAACGATATGATGGAGAAGGGATTTATTCGACCCAGCATGTCGCCATGGGGTGATCTAATTTTGTTCATGAAGAAGGAAGATGGTGGTCTCAGGCTATGCATAGACTACTGAAGGTTGAATCAGGTAACGGTTAAGAACTGTTACCCCCTTCCAAGGATAGATGATCTCTTCGACCATCTGAGGGGAGCAGAATAGTTTTCTAATGTTGATCTACGATTTGGATATCATCAGCTGAGGGTAAAGTACAGTGACATCTCGAAGATGACTTTCAGGTGCAGGTATGGGCACTTCGAGTTTGTAGTGATGTCGTTTGGAGTTACGAATGCACCAGCTGTGTTCATGGGACTTATGAACTTTGTCTTCTGAGAGTTTCTAGACCGGTTCATTGTTGTGTT
The DNA here is from genome assembly GCA_963277665.1 of Viscum album. Lineage (NCBI taxonomy): Eukaryota > Viridiplantae > Streptophyta > Magnoliopsida > Santalales > Viscaceae > Viscum > Viscum album. The sequence goes on along the minus strand of OY728136.1, from coordinate 1,924,611,189 downwards.
TATCAATGACATCCTGATCTACTCAAGATAAGAGGAGGAGCACGTTGAGTATCTCAGGGCAGTCTTGGAAGTCCTTCGACACCACCATCTTTATGGGAAATTGTCTAAGTGTAAGTTCTTAACACAATAAGTACACTTCCTTGGGCACGTGGTGTCTCAGCATGGAGTGTCAGTGGACCCGTCGAAGGTGGAGGCAATTGTTTCTTGGGCGGCACCCAAGAGCGTGGCAGAAGTTCGTAGTTTCCTAGGGTTCGCAGGTTATTATCAGAGGTTCGTTTTGGACTTCTCTCGAGTTGCTGCTCCATTAACAGCTTTGACTAGGAAGAACCATGTCTTCCTATGGAGCGAGCAGTGCCAGAAAGCTTTCGACTAACTGAAGTAGAAGTTGGTCAATGCTCCAATACTCAGGTTTCCAAAGGAAGGGTTGTTGTATGAGGTGTTTTGTGATGCTTCTGGCCTTGGGTTGGGGTGTGTAATGATGCAGAAGAAGGGTGTGATCTGTTATGGGTCTAGGAAGTTGTGCCCTCACGAGCATAACTATGCCACCCATGACCTAGATCCTGTAGCAGTAGTGTTCGCACTGAATTTGTGGAGACATTACCTCTTTGGGGAGCGCTTTGTGGTCTTCTCAGATCACAAGAGCTTGTGTTATATCTTCTCTTAGCGTGACCTGAACTTACAGCAGCAGAGATGGGTTGAGTTTCTCCAAGACTATGACTTTGAGATATCTTACACTGAAGGTAAGGGCAACGTTGTGGCTGATGCCCTGAGCAGGAAGTCGCATAAGGAAGTGGTTCGGGAATCTGCTGATGCTTGGAAGGCGATGGGAGAGTTGGTTGCCTTACACTTGGACGCAAGGGTAGAGGGTGTTAGAGGTTGTTTGTTTCAGATGACGGTGCAGTCCTCCTTATTGCAACAGGTGGAAGAGTCTCAGTGGGGAGACTCTGAGGTAGAAGTAATGCGGGATCGTGTCGATCAGGGAAATTCTATAGAAGGATGGTCAGAGGACAGCCGACATCGGATGCTTTTTCATGGAAGGTTGTTTGTTCTGGAGGCGATGCATGAGGGAGTTCTCTGTGAGTTCCATAGATCAGCCTTGGCGGTGCATATGGGAGTTTCAAAAATGTACCGAGGCCTGAGGGAATAGTTTTGGTGGCCCGGGGTGAAACGGGCAGTGGCGGAGTTTGTGGCTAAGTGCCTAGTGTGTCAAAAAGTAAAGGCTGAACACCGTGTTCCCAGTGGTTTATTGCATCCTTTATATGTCCCCGAGTGGAAATGGGATGACATCTCAATGGACTTCGTCACAGGACTACCTAGAGCTTAGGGTGGTTATGATGCTATCTGGGTAGTGGTGGATCGAATGATGAAATCAGCTCACTTCTTAGCAATTAAGGAGTCGGGCCCGGTGAGTACCTTAGCACAGAGGTACGTAGACGAGGTGGTGTGTTTTCATGGAGTTCCAAAGACTATCGTCTCAGATCGGGATACTTGGTTTACCTCACGAGTCTGGAGGGGGTTACAGCATGCTTTTGGCACCCAGCTATGCCTTAGCACTGCTTTCCACCCCCAGATCGATGGGCAGATAGAGCGGACTATCCAGACATTGGAGGACATTCTGCGAGCATGCGTTCTGGATTTCGAAGGATCATGGGTGTGACACTTGCCTTTAGTAGATTTGTCCTACAACAACAGCTTCCACTCTACTATTGGCATGGCACCGTTTGAGGATTTTTATGGAAGACCATGTCGTTCACCCATTTTCTGGGAAGAGTTTGGTGAGACAGGTGCTCTTGGGCCAAAGGTAGTGCAGATCACCACAGAGAAAGTTCAACTTGTGCATGAGAGGATGAAAGCGGCTTAGGACCGACAGAAGTCTTATGTTGATCGTCGGAGGAGGCCCTTGGAGTTCAAGGTGGGAGATCATGTGTTCTTGAAGGTTTCCCCTCGACGGGGGCAGCGGAGGTTTGGGAAGGGGAGTAAGCTCTCCCCTAGGTTCATCGGACCTTTCGAGGTGCTGAGGCGAGTTAGTGAGGTGGCATATCAGCTAGCCCTACCACCTCAATTGGAGAAGGTTCATGACGTCTACCATGTCTCCCAGCTTCGTCGGTACTTACACGACGACTCTCACGTTATCAACTGGGGAGAGTTAGATATGGGAGAGGATGAGACCTTCGAGGAATGACCAATCAGAATTGAGGATCATAAAGATAAGGTGCTCCATGGACAAACTATCGCCTTGGTTCGTGTGTTGTGGAGGCATGGTGGCCTCGAGGAGAGCACTAGGGAGTGGGAGGCCCAGATGCACGCTCAGAACCCGGAGTTGTTTTGACTTGTGTTTTTCTTTGTTCTTCTAAGCTTTGTTTTGATGTTATGCTTTGTACCTTTGATATATGGAATGCTTGGCTTATCAGTTGTGAGACGTTTTGTTTCCTTGTTCTCTAGAAGTGTGTAAAATTTCCGGATGTGTGGGGAAAGGGAAAACCTAATCCTTAATCGAGACGCATTAATGCGGATGCGATTGAACCTGTGCGGTCGAGTCAGTGCCGCCTAAAGCAGATAATATCTCGAAATGGGAGAAGGAATTTCCCCAAGCCACATGTTTGGGCAGTGTTTTGGTTGTACAGTGTTGGGGGCAGTGTAAGTTGAAAAATCCTAATGTATGGAAGTGGGAAGACCCAATTCTTAATCGAGACGCATTAATGTGGATGCGATTAAACCCGTACAGGCGAGTCAGTGCCTCCTAAAGTGGATAATATCTCGACCTAGGAGAAGGAATTCCTAACACATATGATTAGGGTTTTTGGTTTGGTTCCTGTTATAATGAGAGCCCTAAGAGGTATCTTGTTGGGTTCCTCTGGGTTGGTTTTTGAATTCTCGGGGACGAGAATGTTTTAAGAGATATCTAATGTAATGGCCCGGACCTCTCTAGCCCATTCATTTGTCAAAAAGAAGGTCATGAATTGCTCTGGAGGGTAGAATGGACTTTTCCCACACTTTTTAGCATTTTGTAACTACACGTCGTGTAGTGTGAGTACACGCCGTGTACCACCTTGTCGGGTATACCTCATGTTGAGGTTGTTTCCTTGCCGCGTGAAATAAATGAGTATACGCCATGTAGCCTATACTACATGATGTGTAGTTCCTCCCCACGTACATGTTACCGTGTGTTGACCAGTCAACGTCCATGTGTCATGTTGAAGTCGTGTCCTTGCCATGTAAAATAAATAAGTACATGACGTGTATCCCATCTTACACGTTGTGTAGTTCCTCCCCGCATACGCGTTACCGTGTGTTGACCAGTCAATGGTCGTGTGCCGTGTTGAAGTCATGTCCTTGCTGCATGAAATAAAAAAGTACACACCGTGTAGCCCATCTTACACTCTATGTAGTTCCTCCCCGCGTACGCGTTACCCTCAAACCGTATGTTGACCGGTCAACGGTTGTGTGCCGCGTTGAATGTCATGTTGGAAGCCGCGCGGCGATCGTGTGAAATGGCCCAGTACATGTCGTGTACTAGGAAGTACACGTCGTGTACTTTAGTTTTTCTCGCCTATAAAATGAGGGGGCCTCTACTCCTTTTCAAATCATTCCTCTCCTCCCCATTCCTTCAAGTAGAGCTCTCCCGTGAGGCTCCAAATCTCCTTTCTTCCATAACTTCTTTGTCCGAGATCCGATTTACGATCCGTCAGCGGCCATGAGATCGCAACGACAAGGCGGAACTTCTGAGCTTGGATCTATTTATTTCCCTTCAGCCTTTCCTTCCCAACTTCCACCTGAGGAGGTTTTTTCCGGGTTTTTTCAGAAGCGACGGATGTCGACGGACGTCTTCTAAAGTTGATTCGGGGAAGCGTTGTGATCAGAACCTGTTGAGGTAGGGATTTTACCTTCATCTCTCTAATTTGTGCATCATGTGGGGTGGGTATCCTCTTGTTTGCGTGATATACAGTTGAACCAATAAATAAAGATAATAACTGGTTAAAGAACGGGGATGGGGAATTTTTTTATCTTTGTTTATCCTATTGTTATGTTGTGAATTGAATAGGCTTATGCCTACTGAAAATCATGGTCATTGGGGGCCTTTGCTTGCGCAATTAAATGTTTCCCTATATTTCTAGACCGTTTTGTGGATGTAAACTTTATGGAATATAGAAATTTGTTAATCACGTAAAGTTGGCTGATTAAAATCTGGAACCCTTGTGTGATCACCCCGGTTGAACAAAATAAAATAATGAACATGTGGGTGTTGACTTGGTTATGTGGTGTGTGAAAGGGGGGTGAATCCTGGGTTGTTACGAATAGGATGGGCAGCGGGGCTGCAAAAAATGATATTAAAGGGGCACTGATGTGGCACGAGCCTTGTTTTGTGATACGGTTGTGGAGATGTGGTTATAGTGGCAGCAGGGCTGCAGTAATGGGTCGTGATATTAGAAGAAAGTGGAAAGTTGATAAATGAACTGTGGGGAACGATAATGAATTAAATGCGGGAACAATCAATGGGGATGGTTTGATGATAAAAAGGGTTGGTTTTGTGTTGCTTGTGTTTTATATAACTTGATTTGTGGTTGGCAGGGTTTTTCTACGAAACGCTTGATTTGGCTTGGTTGTTGTTAGTTGCCCAGTAGTTAAGGAAATAATAAACTAATACTGTTGAAACGTGAAAACCTAAATGGGGTTGGGTTTGTTTGTTGTATGCATGCTTTGTAGTAGCAGTGCTGAGGCACGTGCTCAGTTTCTCTGTTTAGAATCCATAGGTTGGGTTGTGTGTTTGGTATACATATATGTATCTGTATCTTTGTGTTTTGTCGCACCCCACCCATGTTGATAACTTAGTGTCGAACACTCCCATTTCATGTGAGAGGGTGTTTTCCCCTTAGTTACTAGCTCCTTCCCGATCCTTCTTCTATAGGCTGTGATGGCTTGAGGTGACCTTACACCCAAGACTCTTCGGGTAGGTTTCGATTGGGGTGGTTTTAGCCTAAGACTCTTCAGGTAGGTTTGCTGTTCCCAAGAATCTTTGGGATGAGGCCCAGGTGTGTTCAGGCGGGGATGTGATTGTGGTTTGTGAGGCCCACGTGTGTGCAGGCAGGATATGTGGTTGTAAGGCCCAGGTGTGTGCGGGTGGGATATGTGGTTGTGAGGCCCAGGTGTGTGTGGGTAGGATATGTGGTTGTGAGGCTCAGGTGTGTGCAGGTGGGATATGTGGTTCTTGAGGCCCAGGTGTGTGCGGGCGGGAAGAGTGTGGTAGCGTCAGGACGTTCGCCGTTAGGAAGAGCAGCTAACTAGTGGGAAATGGTGTGGGGTACCCAATACTCTTGTTCTTATATACTACTACTACTACCTGTTGTTTTCTGTTTTTTGTGAGCGTGGCTGGTAAGGTTGGGTGGATAGAATTCCTTGCTAGGTTTTGGTTCCTTCTGTTTTCTCACGGGACATTAGGATGTCTCCCCACCTGTGCACGAGAGCTTTAGGTTTCCCTACTGAGTATACTTGTATGCTCACCCTACGTTTACTTTCAGGTTTCTAGGAGGACTACTAGGGTTGTGAGGGACCCTACTAGTCGGGACAGTTGGAGTTGTTTCAGTTTGTTGTACTCTTGTTTCTTTTGGTATTGTACTTTTGAGCTTTCTTGTACTTGTACCTTGTTTTAGAATTGTTTAAACATGCATGTGGGATTGGTTTGGATTTATTTTCATTTACTTGTTCCTTTTTATTTTGGTGTTTGACTCATCCTATTTCCCGATCTTAAATAATAAAAAGGGTAATGCCTCACATATTGTGAAAACGCATACCCTTGGTGCTAGTCGCCACTCCGGGGCCTACTAGAGGCGAGACTCAGGGGTCATTATCTCCCTTTCACCATTACCAGCTCAGGAGGGGCATCTTTGGTGGGAGGGGGTTGTGACAATTATTATTATTACTATTACTGTTATTGTTTTTTAGAAAAGTAGTTAAAATTTATTATTAAATTTAAAATTATTATAGTAATGGTATTATTATTATTATCGTATCATTTTTATTATTGTTATAATTTTTATTATTATTGTTGTTATTTTTATAATAATTATTATTATTATTACATTATAATTAAAATGAAAAAAAATATGGAAACCTAGTTCTACTCAACGCCCCCTTTCCCCCCTAACCCTATCACGCAGTGGCACCCTCCCTTCCCCTTACCTGCGCGAGCTGCCTCCCTATTCCCTATGCACCGCACCCAGCAGCCTGCTCCACCAGCCTTGCTCCGCTTCTCTCGCCCCCTTTCAGGACCTCACCCTGGGCGTCGCCTTTTCCTAGCCCCGCCGCCCTCACCCCTCCTCCAACTGCCCCACTCCCAGCGCCCAGCACCTGCTCACTCCCCGCATCTCCCGGTTCATCCCAGCCCTCCGCGCTCGCCCTCGCCAGGTTTCCCCTCGGCCTCGACCCCTCAGCACACCCAACCTCACCCTGCATCTTTGGCCAACCTCCCTCATTTCCCCACTCCAGCAGGCTGTCGTGCTTGCCCCTACTGCTCGACCCTTCGCCATCCACCTTTGCCTTCCCCCAGCAGTTGACACCCACCTTCCAACCTCCCGATTCTCTACCCTCACCCCAAACCCAGCTAGCAGCGCACCCACCCCCCTGCATGGCTCCTCGGCACCTTCCCGCTCCCGACACACCGGGCCTCTGGCCTTCTCCCCAGCCACCTGTCCTAACTAGCCACCCTCCGGCTGCTGCCTCCTCCTTTCGGTCCGACCTCCCTGTCATCGGCAATTCGAATCCCCTACGCAGTGTCGCTGCCTTTCTCTGGCATGGCTGAGCCCCCCCCCCCTGCCGGTAACTATTTCCCCTCCGGTATATCTATTCATTTATTTATTTATTTATTTATTTATTTGTTTATTTATTTACTTACTCATTTATTTACTTATTTATTTATTTATTTTTCCTTCATTTCATCTTTGGTGTTTTTATTTAATTTGGATAAATCCTAATATTGTCTTGGGTTGTGTGTCATGTGTTTTTATCACTGTTCAGCATGCGTGGTTAGTCCGCGAGAGATTGTTCCACCTTCCGGTGGATTTTCATCACGTCTGCGCTTAGTTTGAGGTAGGCGTTTCCAATCTTTCTTTTTCAAAATGATTCATTGTCACTTGCATGTCTTCAATCGATTCTTAAAGTTTAATTGCACCTCTATTGTATCTATGGTTTGATGTGATTATTGTTTTTGTCTTGTTAGAACTTACTAAAAATGAGTTTTTCTAGGTAATGGTGTAAATTTCTCAAGTTAAGATACCTAAGGAATTTATTTTAAATGTTTTTTTTCTTCAAAGTGGGATCGGGGGGCTTCCACTAAATTGTTTGGTCCATTTATAAAGTTGTTTATAAATTGTTTAGTCAGTTTATAAAATTACTTGGTTTGTTTATAAAAGTGTTTACAAATTGGTTGGATTGTTCATAGAATTTTTTTATAAACTAGTTGGATTTCTTATAAAATAATTTCTAAACTATTTGGTTTGTTTATGAAATTATTTACAAATTATTTGGTCAGTTATGGTTTAAAGGAAATTGGTATTTTGTGGAAAAAAATATCTGAGTGTCTCTTTGTATGTTTGGGGTGCTACTAGATGTTGGCACATCCATGGGTGCACTAGGTGCACACATGGATGTGTCATCAAATGAAAGTGCTATTTTAAATTGACATTTCCTTAAAATTTTGGTTTTCTAAATGTTTAATGCCTTCCAGATGATGTTGGGTCTTTTGTGAGGTTCTTAAAATAGTTTTCAATGTATTCCTTAAGGTTTGGCCATTTGGCCTTGAAACGTGATTTTGTGTGAGTTTGGAAAGAACCATGCCCATTTGTATTTATAAATTTAAAAGCGGTATTGGTAAGATGTTTTGGGTAAATGGATTTAGACATGTCGACTCAAAGGCTCGTTTGGCACTTTCAGCTTTAGTGTAATGTTTGTGTTGATTCTTTGAAATGATGATGTTTTGATTACTGTATGCCCATTTAACAACTTTAATATTTTGAAAAAAAAAGTATCAAATGGTTTTAATGATTTCATGGCATGACAGCCCGATTGGCACTTTGTTAATGCAAAATGATTGAATGTGTATTTGGGGGCACTCTTGTCTAGGGTAACCCTTTATGGGTGAAGTCATAGGAAGCGCCCGTGTTTGGGGAAGGAAAGTGCGGTGAGATGAGACACGCATGCGAGGGTCTTCCTAATTACACAGTATTATTATAACCACCATGGGTTCTTGGGCATCTTTTATATGATCGAGTAACGGTTGCTGATCAACCCTGATTAAACGGGTTGGTACCCCCTGGATTGGTTGTTAGGCCAGGCGGGCTTTACCACTAGATTGGTCAGTTATAGGGTGGCTAGTTGGTTATATAGACTTAGGAGCTTCACCATACGCCAGTAGGTGTTTTCGAAACCAAGTACGTCCATGGGTCGTCTAGGGATGTTTAGGATCACCCATGGTCTGTCTTTTCTTTGCTTGTTTACTTTCATCTATACTTGTTTTTTCAGCTTATATTGTCACCTGTTTCTTTTAGCATTGTCGTGTTTTCCTTGTTTGGCTTTTGTTTGAAAAATTTTAATTTGTTTTAGAAATGGCATGTGGTGTGCGTTGGGTTTTTAAAATGGGTAAATGATATTTTTTTATTAAAGTATGGAAAACCTACTTTTATAATTGTATTTCAATCTTGTGTTACTGGGTTGTTTCGGGAAAGGAGACGTTGGATTCTGTGGTTTATCTTGGTAACCCTACTGATCATTCTTAAGGCTCACGTATGTCTTTATCATTTCAGTTGTAGGTTTCCTTTTCTCTGGTTCTCTTGGCTAAGTTTCTCATTATTGGAGCAAGGTCGGCCTTTGGTTGGGAGGTTACCTAGAAGGTCACGTGGAGGCACATTGAGTTGTCCCGTTTATTTTCTTTTTCCGCTGCTCGAATTCAGTTTTATTATTCTATTTATTCTTGTTTGTTTATTTTTCTTTATGGGTAAAATCATTCCCAGTGATTAAATTTTTATGCCCGACACTAGTTGTCAGCCCGTGGGGATTGAGAACGCTCCTCAGGCCATGTCGCGGACTGGCTCGGGTGACCGGTTAGGGTCAACCCGGGTTGGTTCGTGAAAAAATGGTATTAGAGGAGACCCTTGTTATTTGGGGTGTCCATTAGATGGATATTAGGACTATCGGGACTCAAGAGGTAGGTACGGGAAGGATGTCATGAACTCTCACTCGTTCTGAACCTCAATTCGCCAAGGGTAGTCCAAAATTTGAATCCTTGTTTCGTTTTGGTTTGTTTTAGATTGAGGGACGACAATAGAGGCAAGGCGGTGTTACATCATGATTTCACATGGAATAGTGACCCATGTGGAGTCTGAGTACATGGTTTAAGTTCTTCCTAGTTGTTGACGCTTACTTGGGGCATGGCCCACTACTATGTCACCAGGTTAAGCATGACTACTAGTCCCTCACTCCGGTAGATTGATGCAAGTTAAGTGTTGTCTTGGTTCTGATTGGTGTGAGTAAACTTTTAAAAATAAAAAAAAGGGTTTTTAAAATGAGAATGATTTCTTTTAAATGGATTTAAATTCATGAAATTGGTTTTAAAACCGAATTCTCTTGGTCTAAAAATTTGGTGTTTTCTTGGAACTGGTAGATAAATGGTTTGTGTGCAACCTTCGGTACTCTTTATGAAGGTTTACACATTTGAGGGGATGCATGAGAAGTGTGTGTTGGTGCGTATGGATGAAAACAGATGAAGACATGTGCAATGGTTCATGGGATTACTAGGGTGTGTACTTGGAATTAAAGGCTTGACCTTGCTTTTCTAAAGTGATTTTAAAAAGGGAAAATGATTTTGGAAATTGAATTTGGTTTGAAAAGTGGGTTTGGTATTTGGAAAATGTCCTTGAAAGAAGTTGGTTTTGAAATCTGATATGAAAAGGGATTTTTTTGGGTTGTGTTTGTATTTGTTTGGTTTTTGAGATGGTTGTTTTTGGATGAAATCACTTTCAATGATGTTGCTTTGCCTTGATATTGGTTTTGGATTTGTGTTTTATATGTTGTTCAGAAAATGCTGCTGAGAAAGGTCCCCAAGGTTTCTGATAAGTCATGCCCAGTTTTTAGTCCTTCTCAAACATTACATATCCTTCATGGTGATTGGGGTCTATTAGAGGCAGCATGGTGTCTTGAAGAGGTCGAGCATGTCTTCAGGGTTTTGGGAACTCCAGAAGCTGTTAGAGTGTGTGTCGTTTTGGGTCTATTCGAATGTCCAGCTCTGGACGAATGAGAGTTGTTCACCCCGCCATCACTGCAAGTTGGGATGACGTGGGATATCTTTAAATCCGTCTCCATCCGATGGTTTATACCAAAAGAGGTGAAGATGAAGAAAAGGAAAGAGCTAATGTGTATTAAACAAGTCTAACGGATAGTGAAGACATATGTTGACCATTTTAAGGAACTTTTGTCCTTTTCTCCGGAGGTAGAATCGCAGGATTTGATGAAGAATTCTCTCTTCATCGGGGGTCTTCGCCCAAAAATCAAGGAGCGGGTCCTCTCTTCCAAGGACCATTGTTTTTATAAGCTGGTGGATGAGACGTTCCTAGCTGAGTTGGTCTTCGGAGTGCAGATGGTTGGCAATCCAGCATATCTAGTTACTCGTGAAGGTTCCCCATCTGGCGAGTTGGATGTACCGAAGGGGTCTATTCTTAAAGATTCATATACAGTGGTTATTGCTTTTAGTTCATCGGACCGTTTATTGGTGTGCCACCAGTGTTTCCGGTTCGAGCACGTGAAGTCGTCATGTCACATACCTCTGAAGACATGTCATTGTTACGATTATCTGGGTCATCTAGAGAAGTTATGTAAGAAGCATCACCTGAATAAGACGTTGTGACTAAAGGATTCTAGTGCCTGACTGTGAGGCAGGAGATGCTTCATCCATTAGATCCCTAGTCATAGGTCTTGGGGTGAAGCTCGCGCGTAGTTAGGAGTAGCCGGGGGTGTGAAGCCTTGGTCCAGGTTTTGTGCTTCGTGTTGGCGGTGGAACATTTAAAGTCTTTCCATTCTCATTTTTCTACTGTTAAAGTTTTGATGTCATTGTAAGTTCATTGTTTCATTGTGGAGTTATGACATACATGCTCTATTATAATCCAAACATTTTTGTTTGTCTGATCATGGTTTTCTGAATCATACATTTTTCTTAAAAGTGTGTTTGGCCCCTGTATGGGTTGATCTTGGTTTAGCAGTGTCCATTTGGTGATACAAGTTCCAGTGAAGGAGTCAAGGCTTGTAGTTATGCTCGGGTTTACTATTGGGATTACGTTCTTCTCGGAGGTTTTTCTCTAGTGTTTGGGGTTTTTGGTTTGGATCGAGAGTTCCAAGTTTCAGCGGGGGTGTTGTTCGCTCGTGCTATAGAAGTTAGTTTGGATCGGTTGGGAGTTTATGCGTCGAGCCCCTTCCTGGGATGATATGTTTAGGTGTTAAATTTATGCACTAGTTGAGTTCTTGTGGTGGGGAGAACCCTTTCGTGTTCTCTCGTTCTCTTGTGTTGTGGTTTCTTTCGGTTTCAATCGGGCATAGATTCTTGTTTTGTCTAGTGTTCGGCTGGGTAACTTTCTAGAGGCAGAAAGTGTATGTGGTAAGGAGAATTGTTGCACCTTGACTTTTTAAATTAATTTTTATTTTATTATTTCTTAGTTTTGGGTTCTCACGCTGAGGATCGGGTCGGGTCCCAGTTTAAATTTTTTGATGTTTAATGATTTTGGTGGGTTTTAGACCAGTGCACAGGCACAGCATAGTCAGCGGTAACTGTGTTGTTTCTCTTGGTGCTGGCGCAGGTGCCCAAGTGGTTTGGAATGAGGCGTGCAGCTTGCACATGGGTTATTAATCCATACGGCGAGCGCATGGTTACCCGGTTTTCAGAATAAGATAAATAAATGGATTAAAACTTACAAGAATTTTCGATAGTAATAGAAATAATATGTTGTTATTTTTATTATTATTATGATTATTATTAAGAATATTAATATCATTAATGATATTATTATTATTGTTATTGTTATTGTTTTTAAGAAAAGTAATTAAAAATTATTATTAAACTTAAAATTATTATAGTAACGGTATTAGTATTATTATTGTATTATTTTTATTATTGTTATTATTTTTATTATTATTGTTGTTATTTTATTATTATTATTATTATTATTATTATTACATTATAATTAAAATGAAAAAAAAATATGGAAACCTAGTTCTACTCGGCGCCCCCTTTCCCCCTAACCCTATTGTGCAGCGATGCCCTCCCCTCCCCTTACCTGCACGAGTCGCCTCCCTGTTCCTTGTGCGTCACGCCCAGCAGCCCGCTCCACCAGCCTTTCTCTTCCTCTCTCACCCCCTTGCATGACCTCTCTTTAGGCGTCGCCTTCGCCCAACACCGTCACCCTCGCCCCTCCTACAGATGCCCCGCTCCCAACACCCAACACCTGCTTGCTCCCCACATCTCCTAGTTCATCCTGGCCCTCTGTTCTCACCCTTGCCAGGTCCCCCCTCAGCCTCGACCCCTCAGCGCACCCAGCCTCGCCCTGCATCTTTGGCCAACCTCCCTCGTTTTCCCGCTCCAACAGGTTGTTGTGCTTGCCCCTGCTGCTCGACCCTCCACCCTTCGCCTTTACCTTCCCCCAGTAGTCAACACCCGCCATCCAACCTTCCGGTTCTCTCCCCTTGCCGCAAGCTTGGCCAGCAGTGCACCCACCCCCCTACCTGGCTCCTCGACACGCGCCCGCTCTCGGTGCACCAGGCCTCCGTCCTTCTCCCCGGCCACCCGACCTAGCCAGCCACCCTTCGGTCGTTGCCTCCTCCTTCCAGTCTGACCACCCTCTCACCGGTGATCCAAACCCCCTGTGTGGCGCCTCTGCCTTGCTCTGGCATGCCACCCCCCCTGCTAATAACCTTTTCTGCCTCTAGTATATATTTTCATTCATTTATTCATTTATTTATTTAATTATTTATTTATTTTTCCTTCATTTCATCTTTGGTGTTTTTATTTAATTTGGATAAATCCTAATACCGTCGTGGGTTGTGTGTCGTGTGTTTTTATCATTGTTCAGCATTCGTGGTTAGTCCGTGAGGGATTGTTCTACCTTTCAGTAGAGTTTTGTTGTGTCCGTGCTTGGTTTGAGGTAGGAGTTTCAAATCTTTCCTTTCCAAAATGATTCATTAGAACTTGCATGTCTTCAATTGATTCTTAAAGTTTAATTTCACCTCTATTATATCTTTGGTTTGATGTGATTATTGTTTTTGTCTTGTTAGAACTTAATAAAAGTGAGTTTTTTTAGGTAATGGTGTAAATTTCTCAAGTTATGATACCTAAGGTGTTTATTTTAAATGTTGTTGTTCTTCCTAGTGGGATTGGGGGGCTTCCACTAAATTGTTTGGTCCATTTATAAAATTATCTATAAATTGTTTAGTCATTTATAAAATTGCTTGGTTTGTTTATAAAAGTGTTTACAAATTGGTTGGATTGTTCATAGAATTTTTGTATAAACTAGTTGGCTTGCTTAAATAAATCATTTCTGAACTGTTTGGTTTGTTTATGAAATTATTTACAAATTGTTTCACCAGTTGTGGTTTAAAGGCAATTGGTGTTTTGTGGAAAAATCATCTGAGTGTCTCTAATGTTATTCACTTATTTAGAACTTATTATATACTCCCTTAACTGATTTATATGAAATTTTCATAATTTGTGTGAAATATTAATGTTTAAATATTAATTATAATTTGTGAGCACTATTTGAATTCCTCCAGATTCAAGTCAGTTTACTAGTTTAATAATAACTATTACCCTACTAGTCCAAATTTTGTGGTTATTGTTTATTAGTATTCCTTATTCAATTTCACACATATCATTAGAAAGAATCATTGGCCAATTCTGTTATTTGAAGGGTCATATGGATCACACAAGAAGGCCCACATAATTTGTGAAGAAACTGGACCATCCATGAAGATTGAATTACTGGGCTCAATCCAGAAGTTAAAATTCATTCATTCTCCTCAAACATTCGAATAAAAATACAAAGAGTTGTGAATAAAAATTTCAAGGCCCAAATCCAAAAACAAGGGGGGCAAATGAAGCTTTAAAGTTCATCCCACCATTCTAGCCGGGAATTAAAATCAGGACATTATTCCTGAATTTTCTCCTGATTTAATCATCAAATCAGGCTGATATTTTTTGGTGTGAAAGAGGAGATATAGTCGGCCTAATTTTTTGAAGAAATCAATCATATTTTATGGCATATTTCTATTAAAAAATCCATTCACATTTCGTCCATCAAAAAAGAATGGATAGAAATGGTCAGTTTATAATTGTTTAATCAAATCGCCATAACTTTGGCTACTTAGGTCCAAATGCCTCCAAATTTTGAGAGCAGTCGGCCAACATTATTATCTAAAACTTTTAAGAAGAAGATATCTTTATATTATTCTTTATGGATGGACAAATTTGAAATTCAAGTGGAGGGGAAGTTTTGGAATGCAAACAGTCCAACTCATTGGGCTATAAATACACCCCCCTCCTCTCCATCAAAAGGGTTGGCATTTCAGAAGAGAGGAGCATACATCGGAATGAAAAAAGCCATGAAAAAGTATTGGTATGACATTCCATACTCAAGTTTTCACTTGATATACCCTTCCTCCTCTCTTTGTTTTCATTTACTTTTGTGTTCTTCTTTGTTGTAATCTTGTAAGTCTTTGTTTTTGTAATTCTATTTTAATGCAAGTTTCTTCTTGTTCATCTATTATTCTCATCCACCTTCTGTTAAATAATATTAATGGTATTAAAATAGTTTAAATATAGTTTAATCCCCTTCCCTTCTTTTGCTTTCTCATTCAATCTAAAGTCAGTATTTAATTCCCTTCATTGTTTGTGTGTGTGTTCGACACACCACTCTTTTCTTATCCATTTCTTTTTATTATATTCTTAATTTATCATCATAATCATTATAACTAGATTACTGATCATTTCAATGGATGATTAAATCTCTCATTGGGGTGAGTTATAATTTAGGGATGTTAATCAACTAAGATCTTTTGCTCGATGAGTATTCTTTGAATTAACATTGTGTATGTTGGACTTAACATGACATGGATTAATGAATTTTTTTGTTTAACGAGTGGTTTTAATGGATTATTGGAACCATAAATACACTACCATAAATAAGATATGTTTAATATTAGAACCCTAAGTTATGTTAAGGCTTGGATTAAAGCCTTAACACTTGGGAATTCCAATCAACGTCAACTTGTGACATGGGTGTTAATTTAATGTAATATAAAGCAAAGCTCAAGGATATCACAAGATTAACTACCTAATGATGAACTCATCCCAATATTTATCAAATTGTTAAATCAATCTTAATCAATCATTCATTTCAATTAAGCTCTAAAAACAAACCCCCCAATCAAAATACAATCTACTAAAAACATTCGACTATTAAAAAGTATCATCGTCGAGGATTCGACCCGAGTGCTGCTATACACATTAGCCGAGCATCGGAACCTTTAACGGTCGATAGGTGACAATCGGCCGCACTTTCAAATGGTTTTGTTGTCGGGGATGGTGCTTTAAATAGTTGTTAGTTTTTAATTATTATTAAAAAAATAAAAAAAAAATTTAAAAAAACTGAAAAAAAAAACAAAAAGAAAAACCCACCTTCTCATAAAAATCATAAACATAAAAAAACCCCGTCTTCCCCTTTCTTCCAAAATCTCTTTGAATTCCCCATAGCCTCCCAAAAAATCTCTCGAATTTGTTTGACCCTGAAATTGAGCGAACACTTTGCCAAATTAGAAGGAACATAAGAGATAATCATCTCATTCAAGAACTTGTCCTTGTCCAACCAATTGAATTAGATATAGTCAATCCTAGGGAAAAACACTTAAATAACTTTCTACCCCTGATATGAATTATCAATCTCTTGGTATTCAATATCCAAACATAGAGGCTGAATTTGAACTCAAATCAGGTTTGATTAATCTTCTCCCTCATTTCCACAGGCTATCCAGTGAGGATCCACATCTCCACCTTAAAGAGTTCCAAGTGGTGTGCTCTACCATGAAGCCTCAAGGGGTTTCTGAGGAACAAATCAAACTCTGAGCATTCCATTTCTCCTTAGATGACACTGCTAATTCATGGCTTTACTACCTCCCTCTTGGTTCTATAACCACATGGAATGACATGAAGTGACTCTTTTTAGATAAATTCTTTCATGTTTCTCGTACTGCTTCTATCTAAATGGAAATAAGTGGTATTCATCAATTCCCAAATGAATCACTCCATGAATACTGGGAGAGGTTCAAAAAGCTTGTTTCATCCTGCCCACACCACCAAATCTCTGACCAAATCTTGATCAAATACTTCTATAAGAGGTTATTGGCTATGGAGATAACTCTCATTGATGTTGCAAGTGGTGGTGCTCTTATTGATAAAACTCCTACAGCTGCAAGAGATCTCATAAGAAACATGGATGCAAACACACAACAATTCAATACTCAAGCACATGCTCAAGTCAAACAAGCCCAAGATAGTCAATCGATAGAGCCGAACAAGATGACCGAGTGGATGAGTGAACTTATAGGTCTTGTGCGACAACTAATTGTGGCTTTCAAAGCCCCAACCTCATATTCTCCACAATAAATGTTTCCTAGACCTATAAAAAACTGTGGAATCTTCAACTCTCTAACTCATCCAACAGACACCTACCCACAACTTCAAGATGATCCATCTGATTCATATGGACCAATAGAGCTCAATGAATTCTATGCTCAGCATAACACCAACCCTCAACTATTAGGTCAGTTCATTAGAACCTCTAACCAACCTCACTTTGAGCCCTTATATTCTTCTTATAACCAAGGCTTAAGGTATGGAAACTCCGTCCCTCAATTCCCTCCTCAAAACCCAAACTAGTTTCAATATGGTCAAGGTGTTGGTAACTTCAAACAACCTTATTTGTTTGTTCCTCAACCTCAAAAGAAAGATCCTCTTCCTGGATTCCACTATCCTAGTGAGCCTTCCTAATTCCAAAACCAATAAAATCGCTTTCACAGGAACCAAAATCAAGGTAATCCTAATCTGGGACAAGCCTCTTCTTTCAAGAAGTCATGGGAAAGTGTTGTGAAATATCTTGCCTCCTTCACCCGTTATAGCCTCAAAAACATTGAAACACAAATTGGTCAAATTGCATCCCACCTGAGCCAACAACAAAAATCAAATTCTTACCAACTCCCAGCTCAACCATTACCCAACCCTCAAGGGTAATGTAAGTGCGATTTTACTTATATCAGGGGAGCAAATTGTTATGCCTCAAGATAAGTCCTCCAACCCCCCTTTAAATTTTGACCTAGAAAATGAAAAGAAAAAGAAAATAGAAAAGGAATCTGAAACCATTCCCTCACCTCCTTGCATTCCACTTAGGAACCCAATTCCTTTTACTCAATCTATTTCTAAGGTAAAGAAGTCCTTTGAACCCGATCCTGAAATCCTTGACATGTTTAGACATGTTGAAGTCAACATTCCCCTCTTAGATGCCATAAAACAAATCCCTAAGTATGCCAAGTTTCTTAAGGATTTGTGCGCTCATAAGAGGAAACTTAGGACCTTTGAAAATGTTTCCACCCAGTAGTCTATTCCCATAAAGTGAAAAGATCTAGGTACATTTACGGTTCCATGCTAAATTGGAAGTTCCAACTTCGATGATGCACTCATTGACCTAGGAGCATCAATTAATGTCATGCCCAAATCCATATTCTCCAACCTTGGTCTAGGTCCCTTACATCCAACAGGTGTTGTCATTCAGTTAGTCAATCGAAGCACAGCCAGTCCTGAGGGAATAATTGAGGATGTCCTTGTTCGTGTGAATGATCTTATCTTCCCTACTGATTTCTATGTCCTTGACATGGAAGGTGAGATGAACTCTTCTCGGTCTCCCCTAATTCTAGGAAGATCATTTCTAATGATAGCGAGAACCAAAAATGATGTCCATTCAGGAATCTTATCCATGGAATCTGGTGACCAACTGGTCAAGTTCAATATTTTCCAATCCATACAATACCCATCAAAGAATGAATTTGCATTCTCTATCCATTCTTCTAAAACTCTCTCTAAGATTGTATTGAATCCCAATCCATCGTTTTATTCATGTTCTACTAATTGAGGAGTTTGTAAATATTTCATCCTCATTAACCAATTCATAAATGGAGAAGTTGATGTTGACATTACAAATGAAAACTCCATTGATCTAAAGGATCTTGAAAACTATTTGGAATCCCAACTCACCTCTGGACTCCACTGCTCCAACTTGGACGGTAATGGGGAAAACGAACAAGCATGTTCATTTTTTGATTCAAATCAGATTATCCAGCATTCAACATTTTCTATCCATGATTCTAAAAATTCTGTTATTTGTGGGGTGAACCCTGAACCAATGTGTTTATATTGTCCTGATGGTAGTGATGTTTTTGATATTTGTTCCCTAATTAATAAAATGATCACTGGTGAGGTTGAAATTGACCATTCATTTGCGAACAACATTGATATAAAGGATATTGAAAAATTATTCAGTCTTATGACTCCAGTGATCCTCATTATTGTACATCAGTCTGTGATAAAATAAATGAGTTAAAAATAATTGGGATCTCATACTCTGGTTTTGTGTTATCTAATCCTTATATAAATACACCATCAGAATTGAAACAACTTCCTGAATTTACAAGCATTGAAAACTAGCACTTTGTGTATAACATCATTCCTCAAGTTAAAGACCAAAGGGATGATAGTCATATTCTCTTTCCACACCCATTGAATTGCAAGCGAAACAACAAGGTATGAAATTATCCAATGAATCATTGGTCCTCCCAAATGAAAAGTTTTTCTAGAAGCATACTACAGTTGAGAAAATATGGTGGCCACCATCGAACCATGGGTAGTCCACTGCAATTTCCTAGATGTAGACAAAATAAATGCAGTGCTTCTTGGGAGGCAACCCATGTTTTCTTTTACTTTTATGAAATTTTAATTTATTTTTCATTTTTCATTAAATGAATATTGATTTTTGTTTTTTTTCTATTTTAGGTAATGGTCATTATCTAAAGCATCACCATGAGAGGACACACATCCTGGGAACCACATCAACTTCCATCAGATCCATAACTTCTATAGTATACCCACCACTGGATGGAGATGGCAAACCACCAAATCCAAACCAGGGGCACCTCTTTCACTTTAACTCTCTCTTTATCTCTTTCTCTCTCTACCTATTTCTTTTTCTTCCTCTCTCTTTCATTTTTTTACCACTTTCTTCATCAAACCCTTTCTTTCTCTTTTGTGTGGGTGTGTATTTTAAAAAACACTAAAAAACTAAAAACAAATAAAAAACCCAAAATAGTCATAATTACTCACCTTCAACTTTTGAAATTTTTTCTAACCATTTTGAGGTGTCAAAAAGACATGGTTTCATCTCAAAAATCTTGTGTTTTCATCATATATTTGGATAAATAATATTGTGTCAAAACCAAAAAATTTTGAATGCTCAGTTGTTGATTTGGAAAATAATTTTCCCCACCCATGAGGAACAACATTTTCTTTCATTCCAAGGCCACTTATGGTCATCTTTTCAAAATGTGTGTTTTTTTACCCTCATTTGTGATTCTTGAGTTTGTGGACCTTTGAGCTGAATTTCCAACTTTGGTGTGCATTAATATGATAGAGGAATTTTATGAACCTCATAAGAATCACAATAGCCAAATATCCTTCCATTTCACTTACATTAATCCTCCTTTTGAAAGCCTCTTCGAGCCTATGAAAATATTTTCTTTGATAGCCACATTACATGCCCAATACCTTATCCCACCCAATATAAACATGGATTTTCATTGCATATTTTTTTTAAATTTAAGTGAGGGGGAATTGATTTCATTTTGGGTACCCTTTTGTTGATTTTCACCATGTTATCATATGTTTGATGGAAAGCATAAATTTAAGTGTGGGGGAGATGTTGTCCTTCAGTGGGGTTTGGGAATGTATGTATGTTTATCTTGTACAAATGATATTGAAACGTGTTCAAAAAAATATCAAAAAAAATAAAAAAAATGAAAATAAGAATAGGTTGTGTCTTGGGTGGGTCAAAAATCATTCTTCCTCAACCTTTGATCTTGTTATAACCATTACAATTAGTGTCGTGAGGATATTAATAATGATTAGGAGATGAGTGTAAGATCTATTTCAAGTTCAACTTTCGAAAATTGCAAAAAAAATGAACACTTATGTCATTGGGAGAAGTTTCGTGGTTTGTAAATATTTCATCTTCTCATCTAATTCAAATTTCTTTCCTCTTTTGTGTCTTATTTTACATTTTCATTCCCTCATAAATATGTGTTTCCATTTCCTTTCATGTCTCATTTCAAAAAAATGTGCATTGCTTTTTCCATGTTGATGTTTTACCCCATTTTTCCTATCTTTTAGATATCATCTTCCTATTGTCCCATAGCCAAAGAAAACCCCCTAAAAGATCTCTTCATTTTTGAGCACTTTAATATAGGGAGTGGAAGCTGAGAGCTCTTACAAACTCTAAGATTTTCACTTTTGGTTGGTGAATGAGTGAAGCTCCATAAATTAATTTTATCATCTTGAGAGGAGTAAGTTTTGTGTGCCACTATTTCCCATTTCTAAATCTGAGCATTAAAAAAATGAATTTTTTTTAACATTGTTTTTGTAACAACTTGTGGTGGAATTCAATATGGATGATTTAAATAGTCTAAACCTCCCCTGAGTGAAAAAAACAAAATTTTAATATTTGTTGGTGAGTAAAAATGATTTTGTTATGTTTTTATATTTATTATACATGAGGACATGCACAAGACTAAGTGTGGGGGATTTGATGTTATTAACTTATTCAAAAATTATTATATACTCCCTTTACAGATTTTATATGAAATGTGCATAATTTGTGTGAAATATTAATGTTTAAATATTAATTATAATTTGTGAGCACTATTTGAATTCATCCAGATTCAAGTCAGTTTACTAGTTTAATAATAACTATCACCCTACTGATCCAAATTGTTTGTTTCTTATTTTTAGGATTCCTTGTTCAATTTATCACATATCTTTAGAAGGAATCATTGGCCAATTATGCCATTTTAAGGGTCATATGGACCACACAAGAAGGCCCACAGAATCTGTGAAGAAACTATACCATCCATGAAGATTGAATTACTGGGATAAATCCAAATGTTAAAATTCATTCATTCTCCTCAAACATTCTTATAACAATTCAAGGAGTTATGAATAAAAATTTCAAGGCCCAAATCCAAAAACTAGGGTCCCAAATGAAGCTTTGAATTCCAGCCCACCATTTTGGATGGGAATTAAAATCAAGACACTATTCCTAAATTTTCTCCTGATTTAATCATCAAATCAGGCTGATATTTTTTAGTGTGAAAGAGGATATATATTATGACTACTTTTTTTAAGAAATAATTCGGATTTTAAAGAATATTACTATTCAAAAATCCATTCACATTTCGGCCATCAAAAAAGCATGGATAGAAATGGATAGTTTATAATTGTTTAATAAAAGTGCCATAACTTTGGATCCTTAGGTCCAAATGCCACCAAATATTTAGATTAGTCAGAAAACATTATTATCTACAACTTTTAAGGAGATGATATCTTGATATTCGGCTGTCTGGATGGCCAAATTGGTTATGCAAGTGGAGGGGCAGTTTAGGAATGCAAACAGTCCAACTCTTTGGGCTATAAATACATCCCCCTCCTCTCCATCAAAATGTTTGGAATTTTAGAAGAGGGTAGCATACATTGGCACGAAAAAAGTCTTTCCAAAGGCTTGGGATGACCTGCCATACTCAAGTTTTCACTTGAGATACCCTTCCTCCTCTCTTTGTTTTCATTTACTTTTGTGTTCTTTATTGTAATCTTGTAAGTCTTTGTTTTTTTTAATTCTATTTTAATGCAAGTTTCTTCTCCATCGTCTATTAATCTCATCCACCTTATGTTAAATAATATTAATGGTCTTAAAATATTTTAAATATAGTTGAATACTCTTCCCTTCTTTTGCTTTCTCATTCAATCTAAATTCAGTATTTAATTCCCTTCATCGTTTGTGTGTGTGTTCGACGCACCACTCTTTTATTATCCCTTTCTTTTTCTTATCTTCTTGATTTATCATCATAATCATTATAACCAAGTTACTAATCATTTCAATGGCTGATTAAATATCTCATTAGGGTGAGTTATAATTTAGGGATCGTAAGCGATTGAGAGCTTTTGCTCGATGAGTATTTTTTGAATTAACATTGTGTATATTAGAGTTAACATGTCATGAATTAATGACTTGTTTTGTTTAACGAGTGGTTTACATGGATTATTGGAACCATAAATACACTACCATAAACAAGATATGATTAATATTAGAACCCTAAGTTATGTTAAGGCTTATATTAAAGCCTTAACACTTGGGAATTCCAATCAACGTCGACTTGTGACATGAGTGTTAATTTAATGAAATATAAAGTAAAGCTCAAGGATATCACAAGATTAACTATGAACTCATCCCAATATTTATAAAATTGTTAAATCAATCTTAATCGATCAATCATTTCAATTAATCTCTACAAACAAACCCCCCAATCAAAATACAATCAACTAAAAACATTCAACTATTAAAAAGTATCATCGTCAAGAATTTGACGCAAGTGCTGCTATACATATTAGCAGAGCATCGGAACCTTGAATGGTCGATAGGTGAAAATTGGTCGTGCTTTTAGTCTCTTTGGATGTTTGGGGTGCCACTAGATGTTGGAACATCCGTGGGTGCACTAGGTGAACACACGGATGTGTCGTCAAATGAAAATGGTGTTTTAAATTGAAATTTCCTTGAAAGTTTGGTTTTCTAAATGGTGCATGCCTTCCAGATGAGGTTAGGTATTTTGTGTGGCTCTTAAAATAGTTTTCAATGTATTCCTTAAGGTTTGGTCGTTTGGCCTTGAAACATGCTTTGGTGTGAGTTTGGAAAGAACTTTGCTCGTTTGGCTTTATAAATTTAAAAACGGTATTGGTAAGATGTTTTGGGTAAATGGATTTAGACATGTCAACTCAAATGCATGTTTGGCACTTTCATCTTTAGTGTAATGTTTGTGTTGATTATTTGAAATGACGACATTTTGATTACTGTATACCCATTTAATAACTTTAATATTTTGAAAAAAAATGTATCAAATGGTTTTAATGATTTCATGGCATGATGACCCAGTTGGCACTTTGTTAATGTGAAATGATTGAATGTGTATTTGGGGGTGCTCCTGTCTAGGGTAACCCTTTATGGGTGAATGCATAGGAAGCGTCCGTGTTTGGGGAAGGCAATTTTGGTGATATGAGTCACGCGTGCGAGGGTTTTCCTACTTACACAGTATTATTATAACCATCATGGGTTCCTGGACGTCTTTTAGATGATCGAGTGACGGTTGCTGATCAACCCTGATTAGACGGGTTGGTACCCCCATGATTGATTGTTAAGCTAGGCGGGCTTTGCCCCTAGATTGGTCAGTTATAGGGCGGTCAATTGGTTATAGACTTAGGAGCTTCACCATACACCGGCAGGTGGTTCCGAAACCGAGCACATCCAAGGGTCTTCTATGGATGTTTAGGATCACTCATGGTTTTCCTTTGCTTTTCTTGTTTACTTTTAGCTATACTTGTTTTTACATCTTATATTGTCACCTATTTCTTTTAGCACTTCCTTGTTTTCCTTGTTTGGATTTTTTTTTTCAAAATTGTAATTTGTTTCAAAAATGGCACGTGGTGTGCGTTGAGTTTTTAAAATGGGTAAATGATATTGTTTTATTAAAGTATGAAAAACCTACTTTTATAATTGTATTTCAATCTTGTGTTAGTGGTTTGTTTTAAGAAAGGAGACGTTGGATTCTGTGGTTTATCTTGGCAACCCTACTGAGCATTTTTAATGATCACGCCTATCTTTATCATTTCAGTTGCAGGTTTCCTTTGCTCTGGTTCTCTTGGATGAGTTTCTCATTATTGGAGCAAGGTCGACCTTTGGTTGGGAGGTGACCTAGAAGGTCACGTGGAGGTACGTTGAGTTGTTCCGTTTATTTTCTTTTTCCGCTGCTCGAGTTCAGTTTTAATATTATGCTTATTCTTGTTTATTTATTTGTCTTTATGGGTCAAATCGTTCTCAGAGATTAAATTTTGATGTCCGGCGCTACTTCTCGGCCTGTGGGGATCGGGAACGCTCCTCGGGTCATGTCACGGGCTGGCTCGGGTGACCGGTTCAGGGTCAACCCAGGTCGGTTCGTGACATGACTTGATTATACATCAACATTAGGGCCATTTAAGATAAAAAAAACAAAAAATAAATGATTTGTACCTTCAGTAAAAAGATGGGTCGTTACATAATGAGTGGATTTAGTGTGAAGGAGATATATGGTGAATGGTTGACGACAAAACCAAAAGGGGGATATTGTTGAAGAATTTGAAGTTCGTGATGGAAGGTATTGAAGGTCGTGTCGGATTTTGTTGTTAAAACAAGGTCACATTTATCAACATGTGAAATAAGTGTTCTAAGGTTAGTTGAAGTCCATTTAGAGTGAAGGATGTTAGTGGAAGAGATGTGGAGTTGAAGTGTAAAGATAATCAGAACACATTGTAGTGGTAACCAAACCACGCCATGGTTTATGTATCAAAAAATGACTTGTGAAGGATCAAGGACAATGACCAAATGATGGTTTTGATTTGTACAAAAGAAATGCTACAAAGAAGTTATATTGTGTCGTGGTTCTATCAGAATTGGTAGTTTTATCTGGTTTGCGAAGAAAAACAACAAACCCACCATGTCATGGTTTATCCATCGTGGTTGTGGTTTCACATTGAAGATGTCATTGTTCTTCCAACCACATTGGTTTAGTAGTCATGAATCTATAAAGAGGGGAAAGAGGTGAAGACCACACTGTGGTCTGTTCAAGTTAGTCATGATTTTAGAGTTTGAAGGAGCAGTTTAAAATAGCTCGAAGTGGTTGATTCAGAAAACATTGTGTTGCAAGACTCACAACGTCATTGTTTATTCAAATGTGAAGTTTTAAAAGTTTCATGATGATGTGAATCCATACATGCCACATGGGCCACACAAACTCAATCATAAACGTGTCTTGATTATGCCAAAGGTGGAGAGATAGCCCTCGATGATCCAAGGGGTGAGATTGAAGCTAAAGATGTTGGAAGTTACTTTGGAATATAGATTTCAAATTCGATATTCAGAAATTCAATGAAAAAGGAAGGATGGGAGAAAAATGTTGTGGGAGGGTGTGGTGGATGGGTGGAGAGAAAAAGAGGATAAAAGAGGGAATAAGAGTACAATGCAATGTGTGTGCTTAAAGATGGCACCATAACACTACGATCGTGCATCGAAGAAAATGAAGATTTCACACCTACTCTAAAATTCTGAGAAGTGCAGG
Organism: Viscum album; assembly: GCA_963277665.1. Classification (NCBI taxonomy): domain Eukaryota; kingdom Viridiplantae; phylum Streptophyta; class Magnoliopsida; order Santalales; family Viscaceae; genus Viscum; species Viscum album. The sequence goes on along the minus strand of OY728136.1, from coordinate 1,924,585,653 downwards.
GGCACTGATGATTGTAGAGAGATTGTTGTATCCCAAGGTCATGTATAAACCATTGTACCCATTTGATGATTTCTAGGGGATTATGTGATCATCGGTTTTCCAGATCATGCCAAGGATGTAATCATTTTTATTGAATGGAGAGCCTTGTACATTGAGTGTTGCTATGGTGATTGTTTTTGCTTGTTGTTTGTTTCACCAAGGTGATCTACCACAGTAACAAGTGAAGGTTTATTTTGAAGAAATCTTAAAAGGACAATCAAAAGGTGTTTGGCGGTTCACCCCCCAGTGAACACTCATCATATTTGGGGCTCTCAGTTAATTGATCGAACATTGTTTGTATCACAGACACAACATTCTTTGGAATGAAAAAGTCAGTGACCAGATGATCCTTGGGCATGATATCCTTCCCATGTTGCACATTTTTTGTATTGTTTGTAGTTGTTATAATTGTTTGCAATTGATTTTTTTATAATTGTTGTATAATATATAATTGATATTGTAATTATACTGAACTGTTACAATGTAATAATATTGTTATTATTTGAAACAATTGCCATCTTGTACAATAACTTTCCTTTTTTCCCCCTTCTTTTTTGGCTATTGTTGTTTGATATTATCTTGCACCAAACTGTAGCAACTGGATAAGGTCTTTATCTGTGTTAAAATTTGCAAGGCATTGACATGTATTATTAGCAATTTTAATGTATTGATAAAGGCTATTTTAAGCCTCGATAAAAACATATTTTGTAGTATAAATAAAATCTAACAAAATTCAAGCTCACGTAACAGAATCACTAAAAATCCCCAAAAGCCATCAAAGGTATTTTAAAAAACACTTTTGTTATTAAAATGATTGAAATATTTACATTGATTAAAAAATACCTCGTATGACTAAAAAACTCAAAATATCAATGAATAAAATGTATCAATGGATACATCATGTGATGGATGATTGATCCTTATATGTCTATCCATTATTTAAAAATTACAAGTAACTTGCTATTTTATATCATTCATCCAACTAATTAATCGTTGATGTAAAACAAATTTTCGAACTTTAACACAAATTTTAAACTTTCATGAAAATTCAAAAATATTTTTAAAACATTTTTGTTTCCTACATTGATATAAAAAAATTATTTTCCTGAAGAATAAGCAAAGTATAAAGGAATAACGAATTGAATTAAATACTGAATAACTCAAGGTGAAGAGATGCCATGTGAGGAGAGCGACGGTTAGAGACTGTGCCATGTGAGGAGGGAAACGAAAGTCAAAACTTGTGAGGAATATATATAAAATGACTCGAGAAGATGCCATGTGAAGGCGTGGCGGCATATATTGAACCCATCAAAACATCCTTAATATTTAATGACATTTGTTATTATTATTCTGTAACAACTACTGTTTTTTATGTCATAGGTTATAAGATGGCCAAAATGTTGTATTATTATTATTATTATTTGAAACCCAAAAGAATAATCATATAATTAGGGGTTCCATGGAACCTACAAAAAAAAAACAATAATCATTATCTTAACATTTCATATCAATCTTAAAACATTGAATTCGATAAAATTAAATTCACTATCAAAATTTAGATATACATGCACATTACTTAATATAGATCTAGGGATACTTACCCATAAAATCATTTTTTTAAGATTTAGACCTCCGTAGATATTTCAAAAAAAATGTTTTTTTTAAAGTCCTTCAATGATAACCTTCTTAATTTCATAATTGGGTATCCGGATCCGTAAACATTAAAACCCTAACCCATCCATATTTGTAAATTTAATAATTTCAGATATATCAAAAAAAATGTTTTTTTAGCATTCTAATAAATAATTCAAAAAAAAAAAGATTGATCAATACTGATAACTTTCTTAATTTCATAATTGGGTATCCCGATCTGTAAACATTAAAACCCTAACCCATCCATATTTGTAAATTTAATAATTTTAGATATATCAAAAAAAATGTTTGTTTAGCATTCTAATAAATAATTCAAAAAAAATGAATGATCAGTACTGATAACTTTCTTAATTTCATAATTGGGTATCCCAATCCGTAAACATTAAAACCCTAACCCATCCATATTTGTAAATTTAATAATTTTAGATCTACTTAGATATTTCAAAAAAAAAATGTTTTTTTAGCATTCTAGTAAATAATTCAAAAAAAGGGAATGATTAATACTGATAACTTTCTTAATTTCATAATTGGGTATCCCGGTCTGTAAACATTAAAACCCTAACCCATCCATATTTGTAAATTTAATGATTTTATGATTTTATCTATTTTACCAGCCAAATTTTAAACAATACCTAATCAATCTAATCTAGGGTCGTACACTTTGTTTGGTTGACCATAATACAGGATGAAAAGGCTTGATTTCCCATAGGTGATTAGAGTTTAATAATTATGATTATGCAAACTTAATTAAGCATAATTAATGAAACATTTTAGTGGCCTTTTTAACTACCTCTATACATAATGTAGTATCTAGAGGATATTGATCCAGGTCAAAGGAGGCTCAGCCCACCCCTGGAATCTTCTTTATACCTGACCCGCATATATAGCCAGTATTTTATATTTACCAAATTCCTTTTTTTATATAAGTCACCGAATAAAAAAATTTAAATATGGAAAATAAAGATAGGAAAGGCATATAAATGCACATGAAATGTCACGCGTAGATTAATGAACGGCAGAAGTGAATTGCATCTAAGGTGATGATTCAATATGATTGTAGTAATTCGAAAAATTAAAATAATATTAATAGCAGGAAATGATATTAATGACTACCGAGTCTTTAAATATATTAACTTGACCATGCATTCGATACCGCCCTCATTTATCACTGTCACGGTTGCCTTTTTTTTTTTTTTTTTTGCTTTTTCTTTTAAAATAGTCATTGGAGAAGGTGAAAGCAATGAATCGTCTCAATTAGTAATAAACAAGGCCGAAAAATCACAGTAATTTATGAAATTTTATACTCAATATTTAAGTTTTAATGGAAACTTCCAAAAATTTAATACAAATTTTCAGTGAAAATTTTTGATATAAATTTTCCGTTATCATTAAAAATTTATACTCGGAATTTAGTTTCCAATTGAAATTTCCAAAATTTCAATGGAATTTTTCATTCAAATTTAACTGAAAAATTCAAGTTTGCAGTAAAAAAATTATTCTCAAAATATTGACTACGGTGAGGGGAGGGGAGAAATAACGAAAATCTACCTACTTTGATGATGGGGGCTAAAAAACGAGACATCCACCATAGGACACAACCACTAGGGTGCGCCCATATAGATTTTTTCTCTAAATTTAATTTTTAAAGAAAACATCCAAAATTGCTCTAGATTTTTTCAACGAAAATTCAAAGTGGAAATTTTTATTTGAAATTTAATTTTCAATAGAAACTTTCAAATATTCCAATATAAATACTCATTTAAAACTTAAGTAAATTTAGAGTGAAAATTCACACCGAAATTTTCTAGTGAAAATTCTAATTGAATATTTCGAAGTAAAAAATGTCAGGCTATTTCTAGTGTGAGTTTGCATTAGAAATTTTCAATTGAATTTTACACTTGAAATTTGATTATCAAAATTACAAAAAACAAATATTATCGGAAATTTCCACTTGGAATTTAGTTTCCAATGGAAACTTAAAAAACAAATCATTAAAATTTCACAGTAGAAGTTCTACTCAAAATCTAGTTTCCAATGTAAACTTCTAAAATTTCAATAGAATTTTCAATGAAAACTCACAATGAAAAAAAGTTGCGGGTGGAAATTTATACCCAAAATCTACTTTTCCAATGAAATTTCCTAATTTTCTATAGCTATTTTCAATGATAATTCATAGTGGGAATTTTCGGTCACGATGGAAATTTCTATTTAAAATTTTATTTTCAAAATAAACTTTCAAAATTCCAATAAAATCTTTCATTCAAAATTCGAAGTGAAAATTTAGTGTAAATTTACATTGAAAGTTTTGAGTGAATATTTATCACAACGTATTAAAATTTACAATTATCAGTCGAAATTTCTTCGCAAAATTTAATTTTCAATGAAATCTTCCAAAATTCCAATAGAAAATATTTAATGAAAATCCAGTGCAAATTTACCCTGAAAATTTCCATTGCAAAACTCTAGTGTATACTTTTTACGCAACATATATGTACGTAATTATAATTATGTACACAAATTTACACTGAAAAATTACATACGTGTTTACATATACGCACACACACGCACACAAAATTTACACCGCAAAATTTGCTTTGAAAATTTACAATATATTTTTTTTCATACACCACATGCTATAAACAAACATGTATTTAAATATTATAATGCGCCATTCAACAAAAAAATAACTAAATATATATATATTTTTAAAGGTTGGGGTTGAAGTCTCATTTTATTATTAAACCAAAGACCTATTTTTGTTCTGATAGAGGGAGATACATTACATAGCCCAAAGTCCCAAACCCAAATGACCTGAATACAAGACTTGAAATTTCATTTTTTTGCCCAAAGAGCCATTCGGTAAATAGTATTGCTACAGTACCCGAGCTGCTACAGTACCGCCGCCGCTACGGTTTCCGCTACAGTGCCACCGCGGCTACAGTGCTGCTACCCATTATAGTAACTTGAGAATTTCTCCCCTGTCCGGATTTGATATTGGGTCTTTTTGATGCCAAACTGAAACCTCTAGCACTTGGGTACATACTTGTTGGCTAATAGCTAAATAATGTATACATAATATGTATATATAATTACTGTTGCGGGGAGCGCCCCTGCGCGAGAGGCAGTCCCTGCGGAATAGCCCAAGAACTATTGGGTGTTTTGATTCGTCAAAATCCGAAATGCATAAACAACGTTTATATTCAATTTCTTACATGCAAATTGATAAACATAGAACATGATCACAAAGCATTCAAACAATAAGAAATGTTCAAATGAATTTAAAGCACCATTGAATAAGAGACACACATATAGAAAAGAGAGGGGCAAGGCCGGAGGAGAGAAGTGACATCGCAAGCGCGAGGGGCTCTCCAAACTCGGATAGCAGCGGCACACGTGGATGGATGCTCCGACCCTGGATAGCAGCATCCAATCTAGATCGAAGAGCTCCTGAGTAGCGGCGATGGACCTGGAGGGCATCGCCTTTTGGGTTTTCGGGCGAGGGATTACTGGTTTGGCGTTTTTGTTCGACCATGAGGCAGGTCTGAGGGAGAAGAACCCCGACGAGGGGTTTTATTGTTCGTCGAAGCAGCTACAACAGCAAAAAGATCATCTACGAAGAGTGTGCACTCCTCATTCTTGAACCTGGAGGATGATAAATCGAGTTCTTGGTGCATGATAATGGAGCAGCGAAACTGGAGGTCTCGACGGGCCTGGATCATTTGTCTGTGGCTTGTTGCAGCACAAAGGCATCATCTGAGGTGAAGTTGACCCCTGGTAAGGGGGGTCTCGACTTGTTTTACTCTTCAGTAGCATTTTAATTCTTCGTAGATGCTGCTTTGTTGTACTGTTGTCCTTCACATTTCATGTACTCCATTTCCTTGCATAGTAAAAAACCCGTGATGATCCTGCCCCGTGCACGTAGGCCTATGGCCGAAGCACGTAAATCATTGGTGTCCCTTTTACTGCTTTACTTTTCCGCATTTGTTCGACTTGTAAATTGCTGAATGAATTCGCTGCTTCTGAATATTAATTAAAATACGTCAGTTTGAATTAAATAATGTCGTAATTGTCACTGCGATTATGTATTTGAATAAGCCACTGCTATATGTGTGTCTCTTATTCAATGCTGCTTTAAATTCATTTGAACATTCCTTATTGTTTGAATGCTTTGTGATCATGTTCTATATTTATCAATTTGCATGTAAGAAATTGAATATAAACCTTGTTTATGCATTTCGGATTTTGACGAATCAAAACACCCAATAGTTCTTGGGCTATTCCGCAGGGACTGACTCTCGCGCAGGGGCGCTCCCCGCAACAATTACAAACAATATAAGCATTGTTCAAAAAATACTTCCTATAATTTTGCAGTGTAAATAAAAAAATCAATGTGTATAATATATATATGTGTGTATGTATGTATATAATTGATAAATACATAAATATAAATATATTAAATATTATTTACAATTATATGCTTAATTTTTTTTACTATTATAATATATTTATAAATAACGTATGTCTTGTTTAAAAAAGACGTAGTGAATTTGCAGTGTAAATATATAATGCATATATATATATATATATATATATATATATATAAAGTATATGAAAAATGAATAAAAATATATATACTAATTATAGTTTTACAAATGATATATGTAGTATTTAAAGAACAGACTTGCATTCTATACAAATAATATATATATATATTTCTATTTATCTTTAGTATTACTTTTTTTAAAAAAATTATATCGAAATATATTTGTTTTTAAATCAAACAATGGACGTAGTATTTTTTTTAAAACATTATCAAATATATATATAAATATGAACATATAAGAATATTATTGTTTTACTGATTTTTAATAGAATTAAAATATATTAATTGTATTATGAGTGGACTACAACAAACTTAAGGGCATTTCCTTTCCTCGATTTTCCTACATTTTATACCAGATTCCCCCCCCCCGATTTAAGAGTGTTCGAATATTTAAGAATAATTCTCTCTCTATATATATATCTAAAAGCTGCAATCTTTATTACCATACATGTGTTTTTCATTTTTTATATCAACAACGATGATTAAAAAAGGCCTGAGATTTGAATTGATTTTTCATATTTGGAAAAAGAAGAAGAATGATGAATGGGATAATTTAAAAAAAAAAGGATTAGTTACCCGCCAGGGACAGGTAGTAAAAATGATTACGGGATTAAATTAAAGTAAGGGTGTGTTTGAGGTCCATGTGAAGGAGTAGAGATTCATTATTAAACAAATCACGCATGACTTGACCCAAGTCAAGTCAATGATCCGTATAAATCAAAATGATTGGTGTCCCAATACAAGATACCTCTGCAAACGATGGTGGGAGTTATCCTTTCCCTCACAAAGTCACTGCACATTTTTTACCACTTTGGGTCCAAGTCAAGTTTGAATGGAACAGTTAAAGTTTGGATGGAACTTTAAAAAATACATATAATAGATGCTTCTAGGCAAGGATAGTATTTTGGTCCAAACCATTGATAAAAAAAAAACATCTCAACCTCTGGATTCATTGTATCATCCCGGTCACGTATAAATTTCTAATATTATCCGTTGGATACTATCTCTACATTGAAAAATGCATTGCCACCCCAATGTAGACACTGATATCTTATTCAAGTAAAGACATTTAATGGTCGATGAGGTTATCTTCATCTCCACATCCTTTGTTATTTGACTCGTAAGTGGTCTCATTTTTGAGACATGGGCCACTATGGTGACCGAAACATGGTCCAGCGTGAATATTTTTGTTGAAGACCATTAACAATGAAAGATGAAGGTAGTATCATTATATAGATGATTTTATGTTGTTTCTATTGGACAATTTATACTATATATTTTTCCACAAAAGTGCACTACCATAGAATTGTGAAAAATCGCGATGACTTTTATTAGTAATTTTTATAAGTGTTCGTAAAGAATAACTTTTATCGGATATTGTGAAAAATGATGATAAAAGTCACTCTATCAATTTTAAAAAAACACCAATTGAGGGAAATAATTAGCATTGCACCTTTTATCAATGTTTTTTTAGCACACATAGAAAATGCTATTTATTTACATTTTTTTAACAATGATAAACAGATCTTATATATATGTGTGTGTCTATAGATTTATATTTTACATAATTATTAATTTATATTTTTTATGAGTTCTTTTACTGCGTTTTTTAAATATTTATGAAAATGAATTTAGGTTTAAAATATTTTTAGTTATGAGCCTCAAATGCGTTTAAGTCCTCAATGCATTTTTTTCTTTAATTAAAAGCATCGAGGGATTTAATGCATTTCGTTCTAAATTGAAACGAAATGCATTATAGCATCTAACACATTTCCAAAAACTTCGAAATCTCATGGTTTCTAAAACCTTTCTTATGTATTCTCCCGGTGAATTAAATGAGATTCACATTAATGTTTAATTAATGTTTGGAAATCCCGATGGTCTCCTATCTTTAACTATAAAATGAAGATCTTTCCTTCATTCGAATCTTTGCTTGTTTTTTTTGAGTCCAAATGAATCAACATCTTGTTGTTGGACCTTGAAGTCTCGTCTACATCTACAGGAGCTGCCCTGTTTGTGTCCTGAGAGTGTTCAATAGTTCGGTTGACACTTTGTTTTTCTAAAGCATTGAGTTGAATTTGAGGTTGGAGCTTCTTTCTCTTTGGTTTTCCTTCTTCTCTATAAAAGTTAAATGTTGTTAAAGCCCTGACATTTGGGACATCCAAGCGACAACATCATCAATTTCTTTTCCATTATGTTCCAATGCATTGTGTTTGAGAACTTCGGTTTCGAGTAGGGGATCCATTGCTTCTCTTGTTTACGTGCAATCATAAAGTTATCATGCTTTATCTTTTTTGGGAAACATTGAAATTAACCTTAATGACGGTTTAACTTGATTAAATAAAGAATTAGTTTTTCCGTTGAAGCGATCACATGTGTTTATGCCTTAATAAAGGTTTGCCTCTTGTTTTGCTTGATAACGTTCTATCTATGTTTATGCTATGGTTTAACATGTTGTTATGTTTGGAAATTGATAACGAACGTAAAGTTGCTTTTCTTGTTGGGTAAATAAATAAAGAGGCACGTTAAACTATTTAAAGTTGGTAATGCTTGTTGGATACTAATAAAGAGACACACTTAATTTGAAAATGTCCATCCTTATTATTTGATAAAAATCAAGGTGATGTGCGTGGCATGTTTAAATGAAATGTTCTTCCTTATAGTTTGATGAAACTGAAAGTGATGCTTGAAAACATGTTTAGATAATTCTTAGCTACTGATAGGTGACGCCTTAGGTTGTCTGTGGTTGTAACCTATGAATAAATGAATCAGTTAATTCAAGACGGTAACAAACCGGTTTTTTGATAAAGATAAATGTTTGGGGGCGAGTGAACCTGTTTGCTTGTGATGGACGAATGCCTTGCTTTTTAGGGACTAGATGCCATGTTAACTACTTGTTGTTTCTTTACCACCTTGTGTGAATGCTCTAGAAGTGAGTCTTGTTATGCGATGTAATGTGAGACTTGGATGGATGATGGATTGACGAGAATGGGCGGGGAGGCCCAGGTTTGTGGTATTAGTTGATGCCTGTGATGGTGGGATGCATGATGATGTCAAAGATGACACCGGGACTGATGGAATGGGTTAAAGCTGGACTTGCCTGTTGTTGATATGTTGAAAGGTGGGATGCTTTCTTGTCAATGAATCTGCTTAAAGGGATGGATGACCAGGTTGTTTGTTTTTACTTACCTTTCCCAACTGCTTGATACAGTTAGTTGTGCTTGGTTTATGCATATTCTTTTATGGTAGTATATGATGAGTTCTAGAGTACCTGAAATTATATAATAATAATGAATAATAAATGTTTTAACCTATGGGGTTGGTGCTTGGATGAAATGAAAAATGATGATAACTCTTGAGGAACCATGAGATCGGTTGGATTATACTCGGAGGACACGAAAATGGTTGGTAATCAATGTAACTAAGAGATGTTTAAAAGAAAGAATTAACTGAAATGTCTTTTGAAATGCTTGTGTGCTTATAGGATATCTAGTCCTTCATAGTGGAAGTCGGGTGCCTGGGAGACGATAACAATAGTTGTGGTTAAGGCTAGGTAGTTTTCCTAAGTGTGGTTGTGATCTATATGTATATTCCTATGTAATGTGATTTCATAAGCTACCCCACCCATGCCGGTAGGGCGACTGACACCCAATGGACTTTGGGAGGGCGTTTTCCCTGACATCCAGGTTGGTAAGGAATGGATGAGTGACTACCCCCACTTTTCATGCTCTCTTCTCCTGGTAGTATTATTGTGCTGGTATTCACGGTGGTTATCATTCCTATATATGTGTGTAGAGGACTATAATGGATTGTGATTATTTTATACACATGTATCTTGAAATGTAGTATCCAATGGATTATTATAGGTATGTTGTGTATGAGATGTGATGACTTGAGGTATAATATACAAAGTACGGGCTGCAGGGGCTCCCAAAAACTACTCGATTACTATCTGGAGATGTGGATGATGATGATGGGATGATGTGATGCATGAGGTGTATGATATGTTTCGGAAAAACTTATATATTTGGAGAGAGACGACTTAGGACGCATGATGTTGGGTTAGAGTAGAAAATAAGTGGGGAAGTAGTAGTGGGTGATGAATTTTGTATGATCATCTAATAATCATTTATAGCGGAAGACAACCCAAAACATAGGCAGATCAATCTTCAAGAATAAATGATTAAATAATACTAAAAAATAGAGTACCTGGAAAACATGAGTTGCAACAACTTCCATCATCATCCCGCGATGGAGTGAGCTTGAGTGAGATTAGAAAGAGTAGTGAATGAAAACACCCTACCTCTGAGGTGATACACCGACCAATGGATCTGTGACCGTATCATAAAAATTCTTGAGAAACCAAAGGTGTGCTAGCACCGTATCAGGTGAGATGAACAATGCTTAGAAAGAAGAGAGATTTATAAGAAGCTCATACACATCACACCACACACACCCACTAGGATAGGATATCATCCTCTTATATAACTGAAGCCCAAGCCATCTCTATTCATAACACTTAGTATGCATTTTTGACTTTTGGGGTAAAATTCATTAATCCATCCAATGGCCCGAAGGCCTTCATTTTTTTATTGATTTTTGATAATCCACCTTTCAAGGGGTGAGGTGGAACCCTTACATGGCCCGTAGGCGTAAGTATTACATGGCCCGTAGGCCTTAGAGGAATTCATTTGCCCGTAGGCTTCAAACATTACATACAACCCATACTAACTACTTGGAACTGCTCCTCCTCAGCATCTTCATCGTGAAATCAGCTGTCCACCTTCGCATGACTGTTTGGCTAGGCATTCTCGTGCATGCACAGGCTTGTCCCGATGGCAGGTGTCATACCATCTCATTCTTGCAATCCGTTTTAGCTTCTACTGTGGTGAAAGCTCTTTGCTCATCCTCCTTGTAGAGCTTGTTCCTCGTAGGTCGTCTGGTTTGCATCTGCACTTAAGGTGGCTTGAAGGACTTGAGGTGGCCCGAAGACCTTACCAACCTGAAGGCCTGGGTGGCCCGAAGGTCTTAAAGGACTCGGGGACCAAATTGGTGGCCTGAAGGCCCAAACGGAGGCATATTCCCGACTGCTACAGTGCCAAACAGTACTTGCTACAGTTCCGCTACAGTACTGCACAGTTCCTGCTACAGTGCCTGCTACAGTACTACTACAGTACCGGAAAATAATTTCGCCGCCTAGATTTGATCCCGGGTCTCCCGGGTGCACTCACTACTACAAAAACGGACAATAACAGCGCTAAAATCGGGCTTTAACAGCGCTAGAAAAGCGCTGTAAAGCTCAGCGCTGATAAAGGGGGGGGGTCCTTTAACAGCGCTAAAAAAGCGCTGTTAAATGTCACCTTTAATGGCGCTAAAAAAGCGCTGTTAAAGGATACCTTTAACAGCGCTAAAAAAGCGCTGTTATATGTTTCCTTTAACAGCGCTTTTTTAGCGCCATTAAAGGTGACATTTAACAGCGCTTTTTTAGCGCTGTTAAATGTCGCCTTTAACAGCGCTAAAAAAGCGCTGTTAAATCCCTGCCTGCTGCTAATAAAAAACCTGCACTAGTACAGCCAGCCGAGCAGACCTGCACAAAAACCAGTATATCAACCACAGACCTGCACAAAAACCAGTATATCAACCACAAGCATGTCATCAACCGATCACAACCCAACCAAACAATGTTCTTACCATGAGTTAGATACCATCTACCCAGAAACCAAAACTACCTCATTACATAGTATCACAAAATATTCCTACACAACTCAGAAGATAAATACTAGAACATTCCACTATGCATTGTTTCTCCTTGGATTGCCACTTGGTTTTGACAAATCGTGCAGAGCCCGTGCTCCTTGAATCATTCTGCAATACATAAAAAGGATATCCTAACTCTCCCAACCATCACCCTTAGTAATTATGTATATTAATACAAAAAAGGTAACATATCATAAATTGGGGGACTGTAATGAGACATCAAGATTAACATTCTATATATAGGATCGATGTCTGGTAGGATTGGTTGCGTTGATACATGACTCTACCTGGACCTCAAAAATAGATATATGATCTCACTCTAGGACTTTCAGAGAGACTCCAACTATGTCTAGGACGTCCTGCTGAAGCGATCGTACTACCGTAAGTCGGAAAAGATACCAAAACCATCCTAGGAAGGATCATGGGAGCCAACCCTAATGAAATATGTCCTTGATATAGTGTTCAAAGAGATCAATCATGGTACATAAAATTATGTGTCATTTAAAGGGTCACATGCCTTGTCGCTTTACCCTGGGTAACTCCAATGTTTAGCTGCCTGTGTGAATATACATGTCATATCAATAGGAAATTACATGGCATGTTAAAAAACATATACGTGTTACCCTTTGATCTTGTGTCCTCTTATGCACCCTTGCCCTATGTTAGTACATGACGTCGATCTCGTGTGATTCTTCCTGTGTATCTGTACAAGGGATAAAATGCGTAGCTGGCTCATTAAAGACGTGTAGTGGGATATATTCCATGTAGGAAAGCCATGTAATTCACCCCAGGTTTGACTCGTACACGTCACATATGACCCATGGATCATTGTACTAAAGTGTTAACACAATCCAAAGGCGTTTGGTCGGTTTCCCGTATGTCAGTTGTTGATTTCACTTAAAAATAAATCAATTTTGAACAAAATAGATGCACTTTGAGTGGTGTCGGCCACACCGGGCCTCAGATTGAGTCGGGGTTGACTCTTACACGTCAAATTTGACCCATGGATCATTGCCCTTAAGTTTCAACAGAATCCAAATGCGTTTGGTCGGTTTGCCGCATGTCAGTTGTTGATTTCACTTAAAAATAAGTCCATTTTGAACAAAAGAGAGGCACTGTGAGTGGTGTCGGCCACACCGGGCCTCGGATTGATGCGGTGTTGAATCGTACATGTCACACATGAGTCATTGATCGTTGTGAAAAAGTATCAACGCAATCAGAAGCCGTTAGATCGGTTTGGCGTATGTACGTAAAATATTGTCCATTTTAAACTAAATACATACACTTGGAGTGATACCGGTCACACCGCGCCTCTGATTGAGGCGGGGTTGACTCGTACACGTCACATTTGACCCATGGATCATTTTCCTTAAGTTTCAATAGAATCCCAATGCGTTTGGTCGGTTTTTCGTATGTCAGTTGTTGATTTCACTTAAAATTAATTCCATTTTTAACAAAACAGTGACACTGTGAGTGGTGTCGGCCACACCGGGCCTCAGATTGATGCGGTGTTGAATCGTACACGTCACACATGAGTCATTGATTGTTGTGAAAAAGTATCAACGCAATCAGAAGCCGTTAGATCGGTTTGGCGTATGTACGTAAAATATTGTCCATTTTAAACTAAATACATACACTTGGAGTGATACCGGTCACACCGCGCCTCTGATTGAGGCGGGGTTGAATCTTACACATCACATTTGACCCATGGATAGTTGTCCTTAAGTTTCAATAAAATCCCAATGTGTTTGGTCGGTTTGCCGTATGTCAGTTGTTGATTTCACTTAAAATTAAGTCCATTTTTAACAAAACAGTGACACTGTGAGTGGTGTCGGCCACACCGGGCCTCGGATTGATGCGGTGTTTAATCGTACACGTCACACATGAGTCATTGATCATTGTGAAAAAGTATCAATGCAATCAGAAGCCGTTAGATCAGTTTGGCGTATGTACGTAAAATATTGTCCATTTTAAACTAAATACATACACTTGGAGTGATACCGGTCACACCGCGTCTCGGATTGAGGCGGGGTTGAGTCGTACACGTCACATATAACCCATGAATCGTTGTCCTAAAGTGTCAACACAATCCGAAGGCATTTGGTCGGTTTCCCGTATGTCAGTTGTTGATTTCTCACTTAAAAATAAGTCCATTTTGAACAAAACAGAGGCACTTGGAGTTGTGTCAGCCACAACAGGCCTCAGATTGAGGCGGGGTTGACTCGTACACGTCACATTTGAAGGTGAGTATGCATACACGATAGTTGACCTTCTTAGAGAAGGGTTTCTGGAAGAGTATAAAAGACATGAAGCAATGAAGATCATTAGAGTGTTGGAGCAAATGTGGTTGCTACAAACAATGTGGAAATCGGCTTGTGCAAAGCGACCTAAGTTACAACTTGCAGGTATTGTACTCTATTTTTTTCTGGAAGGTTTCAGTTTAAATGCATTTTGGAATGATCATTGCTAGCCATTGTCTTTTAGGTTTTTTTGACAGCCGAGGGGAAAGGGTGGGGTCTGAAGACATTGTAGGATATGTCGAAGGGTGATTTTGTGTGTGAATATGTTGGAGAAATGTTAACTCCCGCAGTTCTGAAAAGAGTCACTATTTAAAAGAAAGTCACAAGTTTAGATACATCTCAAGATGGTCAGTTTAAAGACATTTTGAGGGACACTACTAAAGACATGCTCAGATATGCACACATCCCCCACTTTTAGATCGTTGTCTACTACAATGATCTTCCAAACAAGATATGCATTAGAACGCTCATGATACATAAATAAATTCACTGGCCACCTTCGAGAATGATCTGAAGCACAAACCATGATAGCATTATGTTTTTAACTTCAGCACCTCAATTGAGAATGTGACACCTTTGAGGACTTGGCGCCATTGTATGTGGTTTCGTCCACTGAATGGGTCTATCCTTTTATTTAATTTTTTTAACTTCAGTCAAATATTCTAGAAAGATGTCGCGGCAGATCCTTCACCATTTTGTTTTGCTGAACATCTCATTACATTGTTAAAAAAAAGCAGGGTGTCTTGCATGGGCAATACGTTCCTGTATTGAAGATGATGCACTCCCATTTATTCGAACCCACAAAACCACCCCGCATGAGAAAACAGGGACTCATATTTTTCTGGAAGGCGGGGAGGAACCCAGGCACCTGCCGATGACCGCCGCGCCGTGGGGTGGTTTTGTGGGTTCGAATAAATGGGAGTGCATCATCTTCAATACAGGAACGTATTTCCCTTGCAAGACACCCTGCTTTTTTTAACAATGTAATGAGATGTTCAGCAAAACAAAATGGTGAAGGATTTGCCGCGACATCTTTCTAGAATATTTGACTGAATTTAAAAAAATTAAATAAAAGGATAGACCCATTCAGTGGACTAAACGACATACAATGGCGCCAAGTCCTGAAAGGTGTCACATTCTCAATTGAGGTGCTGAAGTTAAAAACATAATGCTGTCATGGTTTGTGCTTCAGATCATTCTCGAAGGTGGCCAGTGAATTGCTCTATGTATCATGAGCGTTCTAATGCATATCTTGTTTGGAATATCATTGTAGTATACAAAGATCTAAAAGTGGGGGATGTGTGCATATCTGAGCATGTCTTTAGTAGTGTCCCTCAAAATGTCTTTAAACTGACCATCTTGAGATGTATCTAAACTTGTGACTTTCTTTTAAATAGTGACTCTTTTCAGAACTGCGGGAGTTAACATTTCTCCAACATATTCACACACAAAATCACCCTTCGACATATCCTACAATGTCTTCAGACCCCACCCTTTCCCCTCGGCTGTCAAAAAAACCTAAAAGACAATGGCTAGCAATGATCATTCCAAAATGCATTTAAACTGAAACCTTCCAGAAAAAAATAGAGTACAATACCTGCAAGTTGTAACTTAGGTCTCTTTGCACAAGCCGATTTCCACATTGTTTGTAGCAACCACATTTGCTCCAACACTCTAATGATCTTCATTTCTTCATGTCTTTTATACTCTTCTAGAAACCCTTCTCTAAGAAGGTCAACTATCGTGTATGCATACTCACCTTTAAATGTGACGTGTACGAGTCAACCCCGCCTCAATCTGAGGCCTGTTGTGGCTGACACAACTCCAAGTGCCTCTGTTTTGTTCAAAATGGACTTATTTTTAAGTGAGAAATCAACAACTGACATACGGGAAACCGACCAAACGCCTTCGGATTGTGTTGACACTTTAGGACAACGATTCATGGTTTGTGCTTCAGATCATTCTCGAAGGTGGCCAGTGAATTGCTCTATGTATCATGAGCGTTCTAATGCATATCTTGTTTGGAAGATCATTGTAGTAGACAATGATCTAAAAGTGGGGGATGTGTGCATATCTGAGCATGTCTTTAGTAGTGTCCCTCAAAATGTCTTTAATCTGACCATCTCGAGATGTATCTAAATTTGTGACTTTCTTTTAAATAGTGACTCTTTTCAGAACTGCGTGATATGAAGGTATTTTGGAGATTTTACTAGTTCATGCATGATATGAAGGTATTTTGGAGATTTTACTGGTTTTTTTGTCCAAAGGCCAAAGAAATGTGGTCCATAATTCTTGCATGTTACTCGTACACGTCACCAAGGACCCGTGGATCCTTCTCCTAAAGGATGAAGGCAATCCGGATGCGTCTGGTCAGATTTACGTAGGTCAGTTGTTGTTTCCAATTAAAGTGGTGTCCATTTTAAACAAGAGAGCGACCCTTTGGGTGGTAGCGGTCACACCGTGCCTCGGATTGAGGCGGGGTTGACTCGTACACGTCACCAAGGACCCGTGGATCCTTCTCCTAAAGGATGAAGGCAATCCGGATGCGTCTGGTCAGATTTACGTAGGTCAGTTGTTGTTTCCAATTAAAGTGGTGTCCATTTTAAACAAGAGAGCGACTCTTTGGGTGGTAGCGGTCACACCGTGCCTTAGATTGAGGCAGGGTTGACTCGTACACGTCACCAAGGACCTGTGGATCGTTCTCCTAAAGAATTAAGGCAATCCGGATGCGTCCGGTCGGATTTCCGTAGGTCAGTTGTTGTTTCCAATTAAAGTGGTGTCCATTTTAAACAAGAGAGCGACCCTTTGGGTGGTAGCGGTCACACCGTGCCTCGGATTGAGGCGGAGTTGACTCGTACATGTCACCAAGGACCTGTGGATCGTTCTCCTAAAGGATGAAGGCAATCCAGATGCGTCTGGTCGGATTTCCGTAGGTCAGTTGTTGTTTTCAATTAAAGTGGTGTCCATTTTAAACAAGAGAGCGAACCTTTGGGTGGTAGTGGTCACACCGTGCCTCGGATTGAGGCGGAGTTGACTCATACACGTCACCAAGGACCCGTGGATCGTTCTCCTAAAGGATGAAGGCAATCCAGATGCGTCTGGTCGGATTTCCGTAGGTCAGTTGTTGTTTTCAATTAAAGTGGTGTCCATTTTAAACAAGAGAGCGACCATTTTAGTGGTTCAACATTCTTGCATGTTGCTGGTGCATATCATCTGTTAAAATGGAAAAATGACTCATTGGACAAAGAATGTTTTATTTAATAACAATTACAATTTTGCTACGAACATTTACATACAACAATATTTCATCTTCTGATCCCCTTAACCCCTCTCAAAAATGACCACCAATTGTACATGTCCCCAAGTCAGATCTTCATTGTATTTGTGTACAATCTGTCATCAGGTATGCGGCCCACTCGTTTCTGAACACATCTATATCGTCTTGTGAGTATGAGGCTTTTCGGCAGTCATAGTAGTACTGCAAAATAAAAAAATAAAGAATTAATAAATAACTTAAACGAACTAGTAATTGTTTTTGAAAATACCTCTTTAGGGATGCTAGTTTGCTGATGAAAAACGATCTCTTTCATAAATTTACAAACATAATAACCGCAATCATTATCGTTTGTTTGTTTTGGACACTGCAAAAAAATTGATCATTAGGAGAATAAATAACTTGTGTTGAGATGTGTTTGGATAGTGAAATTTTATTATATATACCCTGATATTTGTCCAGACGTAGTACTTGCTCGGCTCCTTATGCTTAGCCCCTGTCCTCATACCATGATTTAGACGATATTGGTACACCGCCCTATCATAACAGAATCCTCAGTAAAAGATAATATATATTATATAAATTGATGTTTAGACCTAAAACGTAAGATGTAGTGTCTTACGGATTCACAAACTCCATCATGTATGGTCGGTTTGATGGATATCCTAGCTTTGAATCCAGAAAATAAATCTTCGGAGTATCCAAGTTCACCGCAATTAGCAACCAATGTTGCCTAAAAACACAAAAAAGAATAAGTAATAAAAAAACTGAAAATATAATTGATATGCTTTAATCGTAGAGTATTACCCCTGCATGGTTGGTATTAGGAAAAGTCTGTCATCTGTAATCTTGCATTCAAATGTTTTCAGCAAGTCCTTCACTATTGCATCCCTTTTTGATGACTCTATTTTTGTTTGGTGTGTTGATGTGATATGAGGACTAACCAGTCCAAATCTTGGCTCATGGGAAAATCCCTTCAACTGTTTTTCATAAATGCGTCTGTCAACAATATAAAATGCATTTAGTCATAATTTGCACATTAGATCAGCTTTTAGAAAATCAATTCATGGAAACATACCTCATATATACATTTACAACAGTGACGCCTAACCAACCGTTTTCAAGGATTTCATTTACATTTTCAGCAGCAACGAAATCTTGACTTTCCTCTCCGTATATATTATCTTCGAAAATCACTATATTACTATTACCATCTTTTAGCTTCGTATCCACATGAGTCTTCAATGCTAGTAAATGTGGAAAGAGAACAGGTGGTGTTATTGTGCTTTCAGTAGCTCCTTGGGATCGATTGGTCGATCCTTTAGATGGTTTCGAGCCGATGTTAGTCACCCCCTTTCCTTTCTCCGTCTATAACAACAATCATTGATTCAGACACTCTTTTCATTAATTGTTAAGGGTTTAGCTTGAAAATAAATGGAAATAAATACCTCTTTGTCTGCATGTACTCTTACAAGTTGTGCCGGCCATGCAATGAATGTCCCAATAGCCTTTTCGACCGTATGAATATCATCGTCATCAAGTGGAATATGTAGCATTGCATTTGGCTCATGAGCTACAGTAATCGTCACTTTCAGATGATCTTTTGAAAGTGGTATATTATGCAGTGTGGCATCTGGGATATTGAACACTGTAGCCCTCGCTACAAGGTGATAGGTGGGTGTTGACAGATATAAATCACAATCATTATCACCCTGTAGAAGATCAGTACAGATAAATTATCAGTGTTTGTCTGATTCATATTTCATGGGAACCGTTATTAGAATATTGATTACCACGTCTAAGACATTTTTTTTAGGTGAATGGTTCGCCTCAAAGCTGGTGGGGGGTGGGGCAGGATGTTCATGCGGTGGTTGTTCCTGAGTTGTGTCCTCCCTTTGCTTCCCACCCATAAAAGTTGCTAGCAACTCTCCCTGCCATTGCAATTGTTTTTCAAGGGTTGCTATTTTTTCGCTCATTTGTTCCAATTTTTTCTCTGTATCATCCATTTTTTTCTTCTCAAAATATACTCAGGGTGTCACCCCAAACCCTGCACCTCTGACACGACCGTATTTTTCTGGCTGCTTCAAAGCCGTCGATAATAGGTCTGTATCAGCTACAGGAGTAGCTGATTCCTGTGACTGTGAGATATAGGAAAAAAACTAATTATTTTTATGTAATAGCAATTTTAAACAAATATTTTTATCATCGTGTCATACTTACACATATTTCCCACACTTTTTGTGTGTTCTCATCTATTAACTTCCCTTCTTTGTTCACACGTGCCTCCTTCCATAGCACATGACGTGGGATAGAAGTGCATTTGGTTTTAGATTCATCAATCTACATATAAACATAGAAAGATAATTATGATGTTGTTTATTGGCACCTAACAATATTACTGTAAATTTACAATACGTACCATTTTCTTTTCTAATGAAGCGTACCCCATCCTTGCTTTACGATAGGGGTATGTTGGATTTGATGCACGTTCCTTATTTTCAGTACAGAGTTTCTGTTTCATAAATGAAATATTGACAATCAAAGTGATGAATACAGGTATCCTCAAACAACGTATTATCACTCACAATGTACCTGAAACTTCTCATCCCCACGACAGCCAATAAATGCATCCCATGCTTCTTGGGATATCAGGTGCGCATAGACAATGGGTGGGTGCAGGTTTATTTTACCTTTAGAATCTTTCAGGTGATATCTTGTTAAAATAGTACGAAAACCTCGATGAATCTTTCCTGCAATCCTTAGTACATAATCCTTGTGTGAGTCGTCTACTATAAATGTACTCTGCAAGAGATTGAGAAGAGTAAGACACTGTTTCATCATTTTATTTTCTAGTTAATTAAAGAAATAAATTCATAATGTTACCGTAATTTCTTCCCAGATCACAGCCTTCAACCCGGACACAACATGGTGCCATGAATCTATGTCAATCGGCACACGTTGCCGAGTGACAACTCCAATGTAACTGCTAAACATAGACTTGTTGGGATTCACATGTTGGCCTCGTGCATTCCATCCGACTTCAAATTTGATGCCTTTGCTTTTCGCCTTAAGAATTTTGGCTAACACTGTCAAACTACGACGCACCTGTGATTTCTGCGACGTCGGTCCTTCATTCCCGACCATTTCATCGATATCAACATCATCTATATGTTCATCTACTATGATATCAACGGCATGTGCTGATGGTTGTTGGACCTCAACACTAAGAGAAGGAGCCACAACAGCAAGAGCAGCAGCAGGAGCAGTAGGAGCACCAGGAGCCGCAACAGTAAGAGCAGCAGCAGGAGCAGTAGGAGCACCAGGAGCCACAGCAGGAGGAGGAGTAGGAGCCACAGCAGTAGGAGCAGCAGGAGCCGCATCAGGAGCAACAGTAGCAGCAGCATGAGCTATAGAAGTAGCAGGAGCAGCAGCAGCCGCAGCAGCAGCTGCTTGAGAGACTTGTTCAGTCTCAAGGTTAGGAGCACCAGAATGTGCAGAAGTCATTATCTGCAAAAGTGGTTGAACAGTTCATTCAAATTACATAAATTCTGTAATGATAAGATAATAACATGAGATAACAAGATCTATATTACAAACAAAATATAACCTGTTTACTGAACTCTCTTTCTTTTTTTCAAAGGTTGAAGAGATTTGACACCTCTATCGACAATCCAAATCCCTTCATTGTGGTCTCCTCTAACATAAAAAACATCATCTGCATTGGGACCGCTCCAAATTTATTGTGACGTACCACTAAAAGGATCGTCCTCAACTGAATTTTCATCGGAACCCTCAATAGTTTTGGACGATAACAGAACAATCGACCACTTTCGGTTTGTGGGATCTGGAACATAAAAAACTTGTACCGCTTGTGATGCCATTATAAACTGTTCGTCTTTGTACCCTTCTTTACTAAAATCAACTTTCACAAATCCCCATTCATCTATTTTAACACCACTATTGTTATCAATCCATTTGCATTGAAAAATCGGCAATTGAAATCTCGTATAATCCAACTCCCATATTAGTTTGATAATGCCAAAGTATGACATATTTGCATAAATTGGATTTCTATCCTTACTACCAGAAACATGCATCGCTTCAGCCACTAGTGTAACTCCACTATTTTGCATGGTACTCTCTTCATCATGTTCATCCGTATAGAATGTATAACCATTAATTACATACCCACTGTAAGATAATACATACACACTTGGTCCAACGGATAGCCATCGAAGTCGTTCTGAAATTGAATTTGGATTTTCATCCAACTGCTTAAAAATATGGTCCTGAAACCATCCTATAAACTGGTGATTATGTGTATCTGCTAACCATTTTTCAGCCCTCGATGGATTCAACTGCCTAAGAATTTCTTTGTGAGTTTCAATATATGGAGCAACCTCCCAACTGTTATGAAAAACATAAAGATGAGCCTGCTCCCGATCTGTAATACTTATTGTTACAACTTCTCTTCCAGAAATTCCCCCACCCTCAATGCGTCCAGTGTGATGAGATTTCTGGAGACCAATGCTTTCCACATCAGATAGGTATTCAATACAAAATTCAATGGCTTCCTCAACAATATATCGCTCCACTATACAACCCTCTGGCCGACTTCGATTTTTGACATATCCTTTCAAAATCTTCATATACCGTTCAACAGGATACATCCATCTATAGTGCACAGGACCACAAATTCGAATCTCTCTCACCAAGTGAATCATCAAATGAACCATCATATCAAAGAATGTTGGCGGGAAGAACATTTCTAATTCACATAATATGATGACAATTTCTTTTTCCATAGCTGGCAATTTCCCCGGGTCTAAAACTTTGCTACATATAGCTTTAAAAAAGAAACAAAGTTTGGTTAACGTATGACGAACATTCTTGGGTAAAATGCAACGTAAAGCTATAGGAATTAGATCTTGCATCAAAACATGGCAATCATGTGATTTCAAACCTTTTAACTTCAAATCATTCATTGAAACAATGTTCTTGATATTTGATGAGTACCCCTCTGTAACCTTTACATCATTAAAGAAGTTGCAAAACTGATATCTCTCTGCCCTAGAAAGAGTATAAGCAGCAGGAGGAAGAAACATTCGATTTTCACCTTTCACGGGAGCCAACTCTTCTCGTATTCCCATGTCAACCATGTCCAACCTTGCCTTAATTCCATCTTTTGTTTTTCCAGGGGCATTTAGAAACGTTCCAATAACACTATCACATACATTTTTTTCCACATGCATCACATCAAGAAAATGTCTGACGTACAAACAATTCCAGTATGGTAATTCAAAAAAAACTGATCTCTTTTTTCCAACCGATTTTCGTAAGGTTTTTCGAAAATGGTTTACCAAAAACAGTGTTCATATCTTTTACTTTCTCAAACAGCTGATCACCTGTTAGTGGAGACGGTGTTGTGCGTTTTTCTGAACTTCCATTGAATGATGTCGTCCAAGATCGGTACTTATGCCGACGAGGTAGAAATCTACGATGTCCTAGAAACACAGATTTCGATGAATGTTTCAACCTAATTGATTCTGTATCTTCTTCGCACACGGGACACCCTTGAGTTCCTTTAATGCTATAGCCTGACAAATTTCCATAAGCAGGGAAATCATTTATTGTCCCATACAACATCGCTCTCAACGTGAAGTATTCACTTTTATAAGCATCATACAACATTACACCTGAGTCCCACAATAACTTCAAATCCTCGATCAAAGGAGTCAGATAAACATCAATATCGTTATCTGGTTGTTTTGGTCCTGATATAAGCATAGATAACATGATGAATTTTCGCTTCATGCATAACCAGGGTGGCAAGTTATAATTTAGCAACATAACAGGCCATGTACTATGAGTGCTGGTTTGAAAACCAAAAGGATTCACTCCATCTGTAGATAACGCAAGACGAAGGTTTCTCGGCTCTTTTCCAAATTCAGGATACTCATGATCAATTTTCTTCCATTGAGGAGAGTCGGCCGGATGACGTAATAACCCATCTTTATTTCTTTTATCTGCATGCCACGACAATTGTCTTGCAGTTTCTTCACTTCCATATAAACGCCTAAACCTTGGAATGATTGGAAAGTACCATACAACTTTCGTAGGATTGGATTTATCTTTCTTGTATCGAGAAGCACCACACTTTGGGCATTCTGTAAGTGATTTGTTCTCCTTTCGAAACAATATACAGTCTTTCGGGCAGGCATGTATTCTTTCAGAAATCATTCCCATCGAGCGTAGCATTCGTCTAGCTTCATATGTCCGGCTTGGGAGCTCATTATCTTCCGGGAGCATGTCATTCAAGAGAGCAAGTAGTTCCATAAAACTGACATCACTCCATCTATTGCCTGCTTTCAATTTATACAACTTCAGTACAGCTAACAATGTTGTATACTTAGTGCAAGCAGCATACAATGGCGTCTTTTCACAACTCTTTAACTTCTCAAACAATTTTGGGCAATCACGGGGTTCATCTTGAATTGTCTTTGTCATTTCCTCAATACGATCTTCATCATCATTGACATCTGTAATCACATCCTCCATACGGTCTTCTTCATTATCTATATTTGTATTCATATCTGACGATCCATAAAACGCAGTTTTATCCCATCCAGTAGCTACATTCGCTTTTTATCCGTGTTTATTCCAACATTTATAACTCCGATCTATTCCGTGACATATCAAATGTTCTTCCAACTCCTCTGGAGTAAGTAGTCTAGAATAACAACAACGTAAACACGGACAAAGGATTTGAGAAGGATCCTTTGTGTGATCCTTTGCAAACTTGATGAACTCTTTCACTCCGTTCTCGTACTCTATTGTTAAACGATTAGAATCCATCCAATCTTTATTCATCTTCATCCTATTTGAATCTCAAATATTAGTATTTATGGTTCAAGTACACAAAAGAAGACTTCCAAATACAGTAGAAGGGAACCACTTCCTTGGAAGGAGATCAAGTAGTCTAACCTACAATCAAGATTCATAAAAAAGAATATTAGATTCACTAAAAAGATGATTATCTATCACTCTATAAGGAAGATATAACAGGAGATAGAGGATTTCCAATCGATGAGAGATACCTTTATCAGAGCACCGAATAGGGGAACCTAAAGGAGACTTGTAATAGGGGATCCTCTCATTATTTTATATCTTATCTCTTGGTAAATGGTTTCTGTTTTGTGTTAGAGTACTTTTGTGGGATCATGTTGGTCAACACACCATTGGGGGTGTGATTAGAAGGCATCTGTCTTCGTAAGGGATGTTCCCTCATGGTTTGTGAGTATTGTTTCATTTTGGATTTATACATGCTTGATATGATATGTATTGAATATATAGTGATGATGTAATTTTTGGTATTTAATCAATATCACATTGATTGTTACCGTAGATGAGTGACCGTCATGCCTCATAAGGGTAGAGCCCATGTCTTTTATGGAGAATGGGATATCTTGGTAGACCATATAGGACCAGTTCTTCCACAACTAGGTGAGAACATAGACCAGTTTATGAATATTTTTCTTGATGATAATGGATTGAAACAATAAATATTTCCCCCAGTAGTAGACTGGTTCTAGGATGTGTTTCATGAGAATTGATCAGGGCTACCACCTAAAAGAGACTTTGATTTCATGATTGAGCTGATGCGTGGAGTTGAGCCATTTTATATAACGCCTTTCAGAATGAAACAAGAATAGATTCAGGAACATAAAACTCAATGAGAGGAGTTAGATTATGAAGGGTGCATCTGCTCGAGTATGTCACCTTGGGGATCTCATGTTTTATTTTCCAAGAAGGATGACAGAACATTACATATGTGTTTCTATTAATAGAATATGAATCAGATGAAAATTAAGAATAGATATCCACTTCTTTGTATTTTTGATCTATTTGACCAGCTGAGGGGTTCCATATTGTTCTCTAAGATTGATCTAAGGTTTGTTTATCATCATTTGAGGTTGAGAAATTCTGATATACTATAAACTAATTTTGAAATCATGTATAGTTTTTATGAATTCTTCATAATAAAATTTGTGTTGACGAATTCCCCATGGCATTTATTCTCTTGATGAGTTGAATATTTCACTTGTACCTAGACCAGATTGTAGTTGTTTTATGGATGACATATTGGTGTAATACCAAAATAATGATGATCATTCCCAACATCTGGACATCATCATGAGTACACTTAGAGAGAATCAGCTATACACAATCTATCTATATGAAAACATATACATCTTCTTCATAGATTGTTACCTTAAGGCGGCGGCCGAGGGCGTTGCGGGTTGCGGAAGGCGGCCGCGGAGGGCGACCGAGGGCGGCCGAGTGAGGTGGAGGGCGGCGGAGGCGGCGGAGAGCGGCCGAGGGTGGCAGAGGGCGGCCGAGGGCGGCAGAGAACGACGACCGAGGGCGTTGCGGGCAGCCGAGGGCGGCAGGCGGTGGAGGTCGGCCGAGGGTGTTGCGGGCAGCGGAGGACGGCGAGTGTAACGAGGGCGGCAAGCTCTGGCGAAGCGAACACAACAGCGGTATTCGGGAGAAGAGTAGCAGGGTTACGGTTCCGCGAGGGCTTTAGCTGCGATAAAACGAGGGCACTGTGCGACCGACTTTATAAAAAAGTCGACTAAGGTTTTATCAGCGCTAAAAAAGCACTGATAAAGGCTACCTTTATCAGCACTATAATTTTAGCGCTGATAAAATCTAGCTTTATCAGCGCTTTTCTAGCGCTGATAATATTATGATTTATCAGCGCTAGAAAAGCGCTGATAAAGATTCCCCGTATCAGCGCTACAATTATAGCGCTGATACAGGGTCTCTTTATCAGCGCTTTCTTAGCGCTGATAAAGATAATTTTTATCAGCGCTTTTTGAGCGCTGATAAAGGATACCCTATATCAGCGCTGAAATTTGAGCGCTGATAGAGGTGTTCTGTATCAGCGCTTTTTTAGCGCTTATATAGGCGAACCTTTATCAGCGCTTTTTGAGCGCTGATAAAGACCAACTGTATCAGCGCTAAAATTTTAGCGCTGATACAGATCATATTTATCAGCACTTTTCTAGCGCTGATAAATATTACTATTATCAATGCTAAGAAAGCGCTGATAAACATTAGCTTTTTCAGCGCTATAATTTTAGCGCTGATATAGGGTATCCTTTATCAGCGGTTTTGCTTAGCGCTGTTATAAGGGCGCGCTTCCCTTGCCCGTTTTTGTAGTAGTGACTTACGGAGTCCTTACCAACCGGGCTAAGGCTCATTAATCATTTTCAATGAATTTAATGAAAATCCCTTAATCCATTCATAACGAATTGTAACTGATGAATAAACCATTAAGGAGAAATAAATTATATATATATATATATATTATTTATACATCACATGTATTAAAATACATGCATCATATGAAGATATTAAATGTACACTATATATAATATCATATATCATATATATACTTCATGCATCTCATGAATGTACATATTAGTGTGCATCCAATAATCTCCCACTTGCACTAAAACCCAACAAGGACTTTATGCAAAACATCACAAAAACATTGTGAATCCATCCAAACTCTTTTGGATATGGGTTTTCATCAAACCCTCTTCATTTTGAACAAACACTCTGTCCAAAATTTTATCCTTATCCAATGGCCTAACTATGTGACCATGTAGGGATAAGCATTGTCAACAACTATGAAATCCCAATTTCATATATGTAAGCAAAGAGTGACCTCTAACAAAGCGTCAGTGCTACTCAAGCTACTAAGGGGCATGGCGTGATCTCCATCAAACATACTCATATCTCTATATAAACATGTACACCAGAAGATGTATTATATAAATCCTATGAATATGTATAAAATGATTTTGTAAATTAATTTGAGTGACCACTAGACATGGAACATGTCAATATAGTATAGATATCTCATATTTTCTCAATTCTCTGAAAAATGATTGACCAAGTCGTTGAATAAATCACATGTCATTCATCTATCTGATAAGTACATCACATGTCACTTATCCAAGTATTTGAACACATCATATGTGAAACAAATAAGCACGACTATGCATTCCCTCAGTCTAATTCAATCAGGAGCCATATGTCCTTACATAGGTCATACAAGTTGACAAATCCCATCATGGTTTTGCTCCAACCGATGACATAATCAACGATATACCCAATCACCCTCATATTAGAAAAGTTCATATATTGACTTACATAAGTAGGGTATCAAAGTATGTATGTTATCTGGCTAGGTATCTCTCCAACCTCAGGTAAAAGGATTGATAATAAGAATACACCCCTAAGTATATCTATGGCCGCGTGACATTCCATGAGATATAATTTCACGGATCAATCCAAGGAATAAGTCTCTACTTATTACCTTAAGAATCTATACTTCATATCTTGTATACAACACTTTGTAATGGATATAAGAATCTATTCAAGCTAAACTTTACATATAATCACAATAACCCATTATACTTTATTATGATCATCAGTTAGGGACAACTCAATGTTTTTTTACTTTAAGGGGATATTTATCATTCAACCGTTCATGTAATGTAAATTGCAGCATACATGAATGAATAATAAATAGAAATTGAATTTATTTTAATTACATGGTATGTTTACAACCTTTACAACCAATCACTTAAGATATTCTACATGAATTTCATGTTGTTTCTGTAGAAATGGTTTTTGAACATTAAATCCATATGTAATTCCTATCACATCCCTATGTGACCATCTGATAAAATACTTCCGCTAACCTCTTAGTGAGTAACATTTATGAAGCAAGCTAGTTTGAATAATGATGAGACTTTGAAATCATATTCCTTATGTTCAGATCTTTGGACTTATATTCAAACTCCTTAACTTCATAACATCAAATGTTATGATGTTAGATTACATTGTTTACTTAGAACTATTTCTATGTACATCATCACAATCCTTGGAACACTTTCCATCAAACTTTTTCCTTGAAACATTTTATAAATAATATAACTATTTACATTCTCACTTTACCAAAATATCCTAAACTATTTTATGATAAAGTGTTATCCAATTATTTATGGTAACTAATTTAAATCTTAACATTTCTCTTTACCACTACACCCTAAACTCTTTTAGGATACCAAGTGACACATTTTGTGTATTGGCTAGTATAAAACTTTAGGGAATAATGATTTTCACTTGTTATGGTAACTGAATAAAACTCTTTACATTTTTCTTCACCATCACATATCCTAAACTTCTTTTAGATATTATGTGAAGAATCATTATAATCTTAGACTGGTAAAATCCTTTACTTAATAGTGATATTCACTTTCTCATAGTAACTAAATGTAACTATTTACATTTTTTATTTACTGTTACATACCCTGACTCTTTAAGAAGTTTAATTAAAAATCATTCAAACTCATATTGGCCCAATATTTTATTTGTTAACTTTGAACTTCTTTAAGTCTAAACATACTCCCACTAGTATCTTAGAAATTATATTCTCTTTGAAATATCTTTGTAAGAATCAACACAAACTACTTTGTGTTTTGAGAAATAACACTTATTTACTTTTAGCAGGAATATCTAACAAATAAATTATTGATTCCATATATCATATGGACTTTTATTTGTTTAGAGTATTTTCTTGAAAAATAAGATTTTATTCATTAATATACACCACTATTTGGTGGAATCACATTCCATCACATTTTAACAAATATCCAGATAAACACTTTATCCTCAATAATACACTTTTATCCATATGTTGTTCTCAAAACATGTTATTGAATCTAATAATTTTTAAAACCAGTGAATATAATTAATCATCTCATGTTGTTCATAATAACTCTTTTTAGACACCTCTTATCATATAAGATAAGCAACATGAAGACACACTTTACTAAGATTCATCCAAGCTTGATAAACATATTTGCATTCAAATTTCTAATGTAGAAATTGTTTACTTCATCACTTGAATGAAAAATATAAGTTCTTTTCAATTCTTCCTATGATTTTGAACTCCTGTATATTTAAAACACCTATAAAACATACACTTGGTATCGTATACCCTTCAAAATCAAAGAATAAATTTCTATAACATTAATACCTGTCATGGAAATTCTATGGAGTTCCCAAACCCCTTCAGGTATTCTATATAATCCCATCATATGGAATCATTAATCCTTCTTGATAACACTATAAAGTTTCAAATAACCTTAAATAGATTCTTAAAGAAATATTATTAGACTTTCTAACTTTATCTCTTCTGGTTTTGGACCTTTACCTCCTTGTATTATCTATACAGTACCAAAACTTAGACTGTCATGACCCAACCCATTGGATTCTGAATCACGACTATCCTAAGCCCGACTCCAATAGGCCAGGGGCTGGAGACCATCGCTGAGTAGGCATATCTCACAAATGAGAGGCATTAACCTAATGTAACTATACACACACACACATATCCAAGCCCACATGATGATGAAATGTAAAACAATGAAAACCAATGCATGCATACATCTACAATCCCATAACCAGAGTATGACAATAAAGTACTAAAAGAGAAAAGGGGCCAAATACAATCCCAACCAAAAACCGTAAAGAGTCCAACCTTATATAAGGACGATGACTATGATCAAATGCAAGCACCCAAAAAACACCTCGATTTGTCAAGATCAAGCTATGCTTTACTTGTTCCCTATCCTCCCAGTACACCATCAAATGGACTGTCATCTACATAAGACATGGCACATGCGAGTAGAGCCCATACAGGGGTGAGTATAACAATACCTAGCAGGACACCCGAAAACACTAAACAAGAAGCATAAAAAATAGTCAGATCATAAGAGTGATACAATACTGAATAGAAACAAGAGAAAATCCTTGATATACTTAGGAAGGACACCGTGCGACCAGGTGATCACAACCAACTGCCAGCCACAAGATTCTGCTAAAAGAAATGATCATTATGGGAGAACTCACTCCATGAGCCATGGTATCATAATAGACAATCATACAAGAGGTCAAGATCATTGGGCCCCACATAAGAAATCCCACTGGACTCAGAAGACCCTGATACTCAAATAGGGGGTCACACCTAGGACCGTCGGGGGACACCACAAACCCAATCTAGATCAACCCGCTACGTAGGGGATCACATGCCAACAATACCTACAAACCCTATCAATACGACCCGATAGATGAAGGATCAATGCCCGAATCAAGGAGGTCATGTTGATTGCACAAATCTCACCTAAGGTATAAGAAAGATAGAGGATCACACTCCAGTCACAAGGAGGGACACCACGAACTCAATCTGAAAATCACCCTCTAGAGGGGATCAAGATATGTAGCTAATGATGTAATTCTGCACTATACCCTTGAGGGAAAGGACCAAGGGGAAAACCAATCAACAAAAAATGTTCCGAAATGAATATATGAAGAGCTCCAATCTATCTCTAAGGGAGTACACGGTGTGTAAGCAGAGTACACAACATGCATCGCTCAACCTGGACTTTTCCATGTGGTGACACCTCACACAACATGTAAATATCCATATACATGGCGTGTAGGTATGGAACACAAAGTGTATATATCGCTTGAAACCCTATCCATGTCACCTAACTATTCCCATGTACTGATAACTATGCCCATGTACTGCTGTTTGTGCTCGTGTACACCTGGCCGTGTCCGTGTCAGAGCACACGGCGTGTCCGTGCCCGTGTACTCTTATCCATGTTCATGTACCCTCTGAGGTACATTCCAAGCCACCAGGGAAGGGTCACATGGTGTGTAACCATGTCACATGGTGTGTAACCATTTCACACAGTGTGTGGTATTTAACTTTAGCGGAAACCCTAGCACCACAATCAGGGAGTCCCACACGGTGTGTAACTCCATATTACACACCGTGTAAACTAGGATTTTCAAGATCCATCGAGATTATCCTTCACATCACCCATGCATGCCGCCACTTCCACCCTTGCTATAAATCACAAATCTGGGGTTTTCTAATCCCTACTATCATCGTTGTCCAACATCTGAGTTTATATCTTCTCAAAAAATGTCTCCATTGAACCATTCATCACCGTATGTCAAAACCAAGAAGAACGAAAACCGAAAATCCATTCTGATTCACCTCCAATCATCCTCCATCATCATCGCACCTCAATCGTACCCCCAATCATGAACCGCACCCGCGGTATTGACTTGTTGCACTAAAGAATAGTCACACAATGATCTAATACCGGGTATTTATCAAACCATGGGCTAAAGAAATTGCCCGTGATGAACGTGCAAAGAATGTGGAAAGAAAAAAAACAATACATAAAAAAGCAAGGAACAAACATCAGTCTTTGTTCATTTTGAATTGATTTGTTGTCATAGAAATAGACAATCAAAGAGGAATAAAACAAAACAAACAAAAACAATTCCATCAATTTAATATACCATCGATGAGCGAACCAATTCTGTTTTTAGAATTGATCTGTATTCAAACGGGATGTAAATTTAAAAATCAAACATCCTACATGGAGTTTGGATCGATCTTTGAGTAAGAACGATTTTGCATTGCTGTCATTGATGAGATCCACAAACTCTGTTGCTGGAATGATCCTCGATCTATCCCAATCCATTTTCATTCACCAAATCACTCTCCAACGATCTCTCAAGGTCTCCAGGGTTTAGTGACCAACCCTGAGACATTTCTATAACCATGCAATTATAGACAATCTTGGTCGCTGCGTCAAAAAATAATTGAAATAAATAAATATATTTATTTTATTTATTTGAGCTCGTAATAGCTTTTTCACGAACACCCCACACCAAAAAATGTTATGCCATGCCTAGGGTAAAACCTATACTTTGAACTCAACCATTCCATAAATTTTTTTATTAGAAACCCCACTCAGGAGTTATTCCACTTTTTCAGGAAAAATGAACATGCATGATATTTAATATATTTCAAATATTTATTATGGGCACATTGAGCCTTGGAATCTCACTGTCTTAGCACCTAGTCCCAAAAATATTCATATAATATCCAAAA
The DNA here is from genome assembly GCA_963277665.1 of Viscum album. Lineage (NCBI taxonomy): Eukaryota > Viridiplantae > Streptophyta > Magnoliopsida > Santalales > Viscaceae > Viscum > Viscum album. The sequence continues at coordinate 1,924,552,969 of OY728136.1, read as the reverse complement.
ATAATATATGGAAAATCTGAGTCATTACATTCTACTCAACTTAGGCCTTTTCCTCCCAAAAAAGAAAAACCTACTAAAAAAGATGAGGGTACTGGACTCGCATCTGGGTCTCCCACTCCTAGGTCCTCTCCTAAAGATTCCCGTGCTACCACCGAACATGCACTAGGGGGATCGATCACCCATATAGTATCCTCTTCCATCAATTATTAATCTTCACTAGGTACTGAGTAAAGGTAACTCCATCCTCAATGTCTAGATTTCCCCAGTCGATAACATGTGAGGGAAGTGCACGTACCTCCTCAACTGCAACACATGGAAGGCATCATGTATCTGGTCCAACTATGGTAGTAGAGCTAAGTGGTATGCATCTTTGATAACTCTATGTAGCATCTGGAAAGGAAAAATGAATCTCAGAGATAAATCTCTACCTCGGCCAAATCTTCGCACTCCATGTTGAGGTGAGACCCTTAGGAATGCATGATCTCCCTCCTCAAACTTCATAGGTATCCATCGTCTGTCTTTATAAGATTTATATTGTATTTGTATAGTCCTCATCCACTCCTGGATGATCTACACCTTCTCTATAGTAGCTCGCATCAACTCTGGGCCCATGAGTGTTGACTCTTCTGGACTATTCTAACAAAGTGTTAACCCACAGGGTCGCTCGTAAAAAGCCTCGAATGGTGCCATACCAATGGTGAAATGATAGATGTTATTGTATGCAAACTCCACCAAGGGTAGATGATCCTCCCAATTATGGCCAAAATCTAACATGTAGGCCCGCAACATGTCCTCCAAGACCTGAATGGTCTGCTCAGTCTGGCCATCAGTTTGGGGGTGAAACACTGTGCTCAAGCACAACTGAGACCCAAAGGCCTCATGCATTCCTTTCCATAATCATTATGTGAAGAGATTTTCATAGTTTAAAATGACCGTAAAGGGAAATCCATAAAACCAGACTATCTCCTACATATAGAGGCACCCCAAGATCTCTACTGGACTCTACTCTCAAATAGTTAGAAAGTGGGATAACTTGGTTAGTCAGTTTATGATCACCCAGATGGCATCGTATCCCCTGGATGTATATGGTAACCTCATCAAGAATTCCATGGATATCCCATCCCACTTCCACTTTGGCACCTCAAGGGGTTGATCTAAACTCACTGGAACCCGGTGTTCACCCTTTACTTGTTAACAAATGAGGCATTGAGAGACAAACTCTACAACACAACTCTTTATGAATAGCCATAAAAACTGATGTTGGAGGTTTTGGTACATCTTTTCTACACCTGGATTTACTGCCAAAGGGGGTGTATGAAATTCCCACATCACATTCTCCCTCAATGTCAAATATAACATCATCAATCAACTAAAAAGTATTACATGATCCCCACCTTCAGAATATCCATCATGATCATGTGGAGTGGATATTTGAGTATGTAAGGCCTCACAGTCGGTATCTCCATGCCGAGCATCCCTAAAATACTATAAAAGTGGTGGGGTAACAACCATCGACTGAATATATGAAGCACCATCCTTTTCAACTAAGGAAAACTACAATAAGGATAACTACTCTAATGCCTCAACCAACAGTTGAGAACGAGATTTACTACTAAAAGCATATTCCACCATGTTTCCCTTCCCAAGAGTATAGAAAATCTCAAAGTCATAGTCCCGGAGGAACTTTAACCATTACCTCTATCTCAAGTTAAAATCCTTCTAAGAGAATATATACTTGATACTCTTGTGGTAAGAGTAAATGATAAACCACTTTCCCATTAGGTAGTGTCTCCACATATGTAGTGTGAAGACTAATGTTGATAACTCAAGATTGTGGTTCACATAGTTCTTCTCATGTGGTCTCAACTGAGTGAACCATAAGCAATCACCACCTGTCGCTACATTAGAACAAAACCAAGCCTAGTCCTTGATGCATCATATAACACTATGTACTCAACACTCTCTTATGGAAATCTCAAGATGGGAGTACTCTTCAACCTCTGCATAAGCTCTTGAAAGCACTGTTGGCAGTTTTATGTCCACTCGAAAGGCTACCCCTTTCGTGTCAAAGCTATCAAGGGTGATACCACTCTGGAGAAATTAGGTACAAACCACTGATAGTACCCTGTCAACCCAAGGAAACTCCTCCCCTCGGTAATACTCTTGGGTGGTTCCCTAGTAAGAAATACCTCAATTTTCACCAGGTTTATTGTCGCTCCTGCTTATGAGATGACGTTTCCCAAGAAGTGGACTTCTCAAATCCTAACACTTTTGAGATATTATCATAAATGTAGTGCTCTCAGAGTGTGTCCAAGACCATCCTCAAGTGTCTCTCATGATCCTCCTCGAACACTGAGTACACTAGGATTCCATTGATGAAAACCACCACAAACTAGTCTAAGAAAGGATTAAAGATCCAGTTCATGAGTCTGATGAACACTTCTAGGGAATTAGTCATGATGAATGACATCACCAAGTTCTCATAGTGACAATAACAACATATGAATTTCATCTTTGGTATATCCTCTTACATTACTCGTAGATGGTGATAACTTGATCTGAAGTCAGTCTTTGAGAACCATCATACCCCTCTCAACTGATCAAAGAGGTTTTTGATCCTCGATAGTGGATACTTATTCTTCACAGTCACCTAGTTAAAGTTCTAGTATTCCACACATAACCTCAATCTCTCATCTACCTTTTTAGTGAGAAACACTGGGAATAACTAGGGGGAAACACTAGGTATTACAAATCCCTTCTTTTATAGGACCTCTAACTGCACCCTCAGTTCACGAAGCTCTATGGAATCCATCTGATATGCTAGCAAAAATATCAGGGCCATATTAGGGTGTAATTCAATAAATAATTCTAACTCTCGGTGGATAGTTAAACCTGGTATGTTCATAGGAAATACATCCTCATGATTCTCCACCACTGTAGGAAACTAGTAAACCATAGAATCGACTGCAACAAGAGTCATGTTTTCCAACTATTGAGTAATCAGATACTATATCCTATACCTAAGCTCATCCTACTTTACCAAGTTTTTCTTTTTATCCAAAAAGGAAAACCTCTTCCCATCAATGTAATTACACCTCATCTTCCACCTAAAATAGTCAATCCGGGCATGAATTGTGGATATCCAGTCCATATCTAAGATAATGTCATAAGGAATCATCATTTCTACAAAGAGATCCCATACAAAGCTATCGCCTCCAAGCACTATATCTCACTATCGGCAGAAGTGTGCAGTTGTTGAGTCACCGCCTGTCAGAGTCTCTAACCACAAGGGTTAAGACAAAGGCTCAATCATAATCTTTAAGTCTTGAGCCAGAGAAGTAGTAATAAAGGAATGACTCACACCCATGTCTATCAATACTGTAACTATAGTATAAAAGACAAAAATCGAACCTCATATCATCCCTAGAGCCTTAGGGTCATAGGCCTCCATAGCCTACAACTAGCCTCGTCCCTGACCAATAGCTCCCTAAGCCTAGCGTAGACCACCTGGGGATGGTGGTGGTAATAGGTCAAACCTCTGACCACCTTATGTTTCTTTTCCAACCCCTCTTCCATGCCCTCCGCTCTACAGACCACCCTGATCCTGCCTCTGCCTCTGTATTAGCGGTTCCTCGAATGTCTCTCAATTAGCTATATGACGGTTAGGAGAATCCCATGCCAAATGTCCCTGACCGTCATAGAAGAAACACCACCCCTCCCTTGTATGATTCAATCCATTATGAGAGCCCTTCACTATTGATTATGAGTCTTGTGATCGCCTCCTGAAGCATATGACGTGCTTGGATCTCTGCACCTGCCATCGAATTACTGCTGCTGAGGTCTCAGCTCTTGGGTTCCCTCTATGAACACCCATTATCAACAACTACTCTTCCAGGAAGCTCTCCACCTCTAAGGATTGATCAAGCACCCCAACATAGTTGGGAATGCATAGGGATATCACTGAATCCCTCATATCATAGCGTAATCCCTTCTCAAAGGTCCATGATCTAAAAAAAGGACCCCAAACCATATCCATGGAGTAACATGAGAGATCACTAAACCTTTCCAAATACTCCTCCACAGTCAAACTAATCTACTAAAGATGCAGAATCTCTTGTATACACACTGATCGCAACATGGCTAGATAAAACTCCTCCCTGAAGAGATTCTCAAAGTATGACCAAAAGAGAGCTGTATTGTCATGTGGACAAGTCACTAAACTCCACCATCGCCCAAAATATCATTGAAGAAGAATTTCCATGATGAATACTATTTGATCTGTAGGCATTCTCACAAGGTAGAAAATGTGAGTGAATGCCTCTATCTAATCTACATCCACATGGGGGTCTAGCTCACCTTAAAACCTAGGAGGTCACTACCTCTTAAACTCGTGTAGCACACTCATCCCACGTACATCCTCTATTGAAACTACTAGTGCTAGCTTCTTCTTAAAGGGTGATAGTATAAATGGTAAACCACCTGAAGGTTCTATCTATGGTATATGCCTCTATACTAAAACCTTATCACTCAAAAGATGTAACATCCCAGCTCGGGTGCCACACATTGGTGCCCTGAGCTGGTCGGTCACATGACCTCAAGCATACCTCCCCGTACTCTAGAGGATTCCGACTAGCAGAAAGTGTCTGGTAAGTCATTCATGGGGAGACTATACCCTCATTTATCAGAGTAAAACACCATTAGAAATAAACAAACAAACATGGCATAATATATAACCAGAACAATACTCATGTCACAAGATAACAAAAAAAAATACAATACTAAACTGAAAGGAAAAACATGTTCCCTAGGTAAAACCATATCTTCCGAAGGATACCCATACCTCAATACTAACTTCATCTTGTACAAGATCCTCGAATGTTCCCTAGTTAAAACCATATCTTAATACCATCTTCTAACCGAAGCTCAAAGTATTCAAGATACTATGATATCTCTGTACCTGATTTGACTCATGTCGGAGTTCACATATTCTCATATGAGGCCATAAATCGAAGTACCATTATTTCCATTCTTTAATTTCACATTTATAAGCCACATTTTCAAATTTACCAATATAAAAAACATAAGTAATATGACCATGTTACCATGCTTACCCCTGAATAGAATGACCATGTTCCCGTTCTCTTTACTCATAAGTATAATTACCATGTTACCATGTATACTTCTCAATTTAAAATGACCATGTTCCCATTCTCTTTACTCATAAGTATGATGACCACGTTACCATTTGTACTTATCAATTTAGAATGACCATACTCCCATTATTTGTCACATAATTAATTTACCAATTAATTATCCACCCCAATATCATTATTGATTCAAAAATTAGTTAAACACATTCATTCCATTAGTTAACTGAACAATTAACTAGGTGATTCAAACCATTAATTAATTCATCAATTAATTAATAAATATCACAATTCATATTCCATAATTAATTTTCCATAATTAATTATCTCATTCTAATCTCAAATTTCCATAATTAATTATCTAAACCACATTATCAAAGGCACATAATTAATCCATAATTAATTATCTCAACTTATCCATTTTAAAATATCATAATTAATCCCCCAATTAATTATCTAGATTATAATTCCTACCTATTATAACCAATTTCTACAAATTAATTATCTAATAGGGCATCCCCTTAGTCTCATGATTAATTCCCCAATTAATCACCTATTTCAACAAAGCTTCGATAACTCAATTGGCCAATCTAATAAACCCAATTCAAGAATAAAATTGCTAAAGGATGTTAGCAATTCTAAAATTTTGTATATACATATCAAATAAAAAACTATGGGAATTAGATTTAGACCATCTACCTTGGTTCTCCCCATAAATCTGAGTAGCAAAACGACATTGATTAAAGATATGGATCTAAATCCCTAAACCAAAATCAAGATAAAAAACATCAAGATCTCATAAATCTAGATCTAGCTCTATATCTATAATGGGAGAAGTATCAGGATAAAATCCACTTATTGGGAGGAGAGCAGATCTTCAATTCGGGCTATCAATTTCGAAGAACGGTGTTCGTAAGGCCTTGGAATCCCTCTAGTTTAGTCACACGATTAGAAAAACCGTGCGCTCATTGTGCGTTAGCCACTACTTCAAGGGGGTACTTCACATGGCTACCTCACACAGAATCTGAAACCGTTCTTTAACCATGCCGAAGCTACTGCCTCAAATAGAAAAGGACACAAGTTTCTCCAAGACTGCCACACAGTTTGGAAAAACTGTGCACCAACCGTACAAAGCCCCTTTTCCCCAAAATTTTCTTATACTTCACCCAAACTTACCCCAAGTCACAAATCCCATCAAAGGTAGTTAAGTAAAAAAAAAACAAAAATTACCTAAGATTGCACCCAAGATAACTCTAGAAAAGGTGAGGATCTTACAATCTATCCACCTTATAACAACCCATCATCCTCAATCTGTACCTCTAAGCCTTTCTAAGATTTTGAATAAAAAAGATCGGGCCATTGATCCCTCACATCTACTTCTCTTTCCCATATTTCCTCTTTTACATGTCCATGTTGCCACAACACACGAACTATCAACATGGTCTTTCCTCGCAACACTTTCTCACTGTGATCCAACACACGTACCGGATTCTCCTCAAAGGACGCATCTGTCTCAAGGTCAACCTAATCCAAATAGATCATATGATATGGGTTGGGGTGATACCACTGAAGTTGTGATGCATGGAAATCATTGTGCAGAGAATTGTATCTCTATAGAAGAGCCAATCAGTACGCCACCAGCCCGATTATTTCCACTATCTCAAAAGTTCCAACAAACCTAGGCCCCAACTTTCCCTACCTCTATATCCTGGAATGACCCAACCTTAGTGACACTCGAAGGAACACACAATCACCCTATGTAAACTCTTGGGGTCATCTCTGTCTATCAACATACAACTTTTTTCTACTCTGAGCCATAGACATACGTTTCTGAATCAACTGAACCTCCTCAGATGTCTCCTACACAAGACTCGGTCCCAACAATTCTAACTCACCAGCCTCCATCCAGCATAACGGTGACCTACAAAACCCACCATAAAGAGCCTCATATGGTGACATCTATACAGTTTCTTGATAACTGTTATTATAGGTGGACTCTTCTAAAGCCAAGTGCTTTTCCCAAGATCCACCAAATTTAAGCACACATGCCCATAGAATATCCTCAAGCACCTGTATAGTACGTTTTGACTGCCCATCTGTCTGTGGGTGGAAAGCCGTACTCAATAATACCCGTGTGCTAAGAACTTTATACAAGCCCTACCAAAAGCATGAAGTAAAGAATGAATCATGATTTGAAACTATAGTCCTTGGCACTCCATGAAGATGAACTATCTTCTCAATGTACAGTCCTCCCAACTGTTCTACTATAAAGGTTTCCCTTATTGGAAAGAAATGCACTACCTTTTTCAATCGATCCACAATGACCCAAATAACATCATTCTTCCTAAGAGTATTTGGAAGAACCACAAAAAATTCCATGGTCACATCATCCCATTTCCATTCTGGAATAAGAAATGACTGTAGTAAACCTCTAGGTCATTGATGCTTTGCCTTCACCTGCTGATTAGTGAAGCATCTTGTCACAAACCCTGCTATCTCCTTTTTCATGTCTGGCCACCAAAACTACCATCATAGGTCACGGTACATTTTGGTTACACCTGGATGCACTGCCCACTTTGAGGCCTAAAATTCCCACATGATCTCCTCTCGTATGCTCGTAGGTACCACAACTCGATTCCTCACATAGATGATCTCATCCTCATCTATCAACCAGTCTGAAGATGTCTCCCCACCGTAAAAGATTTCCCTCATTGCTAAGTAATCTGGATCCTCATACTGTCTATCCCTGACCCATCTCAAAAGAGTATACTCCACTACAACTGAAACCAGAGTCATCTTCTCCCGACTCTCCTGAACCACCACAGGTATTTCAATTAGTAGGGTCATCATCTTCCACTATGCACTCGACTCCTAAACCATCTAAGTCTAAGCTTTCCTGATCAAGTCATCAACCACACTATTTCCCTTCCTGGGAGTATATTCCATTTCAAAATTGAAAGACTGTATATACTCAACCCATCTCCATTTACAAAGATTCAAATCACACTGTGAAAATATATACTTCAATCCCTTGTGATCTATATAGACTATAAACTTTTATTCCAAAAGATAGTTTCGCTAAAACTTAATAGCATAAACCACTAATTCCAACTCGAGGTCATGTGTAGGTTAATACCGTTCATGAGGCATCAAATACCGAGACCCATATGCCACAAATCGATATCCCTACATCAGTATAGCTCCAAGTCCGATCCCAAAAGCACCAAAATAAACTATATACTTCTTACCTGACTCGAGTAGGATCAAAATTGGTGTTGATGTTAAGTTCTTCTTCAACTCTTATAAAGATATATCACAAGCCTCTGACCATTCAAATTTTACTCTCTTTTTGGTCATGCCTGAAAGCGGTGATGCTAAACGGGAAAAGTCTTGGATGAATCTTCTATAATATCCAGCTAATCCCAGAAAGCTTCAGGTATCAAAAAAATTATTGGGATGATCCCAAGAAACCATTGCCTTAACCTTCTCTGGGTCCATAGACATAACTTCCTCTGAGATTATGTTCCCCAATAAGTTTACCCGATCAATCCAAAACTAACACTTAAATAGCTTGGCACATAACTGATTCTCTCTCAGTGTACTTAGGATGATGTTAGGATATTGGAAATGATCTTCATGAGTCTTGGAGTACACCAAGATGTCATCTACAAACACTACCATAAAATAATCTAGATACAGATGAAAGATCTTGTTCATCAAAGCCATAAACACTGCTGGTGCATTTGTTAACCCAAACGACATTATGAAAAACTCATAAAGGCCATACCTGATTCTGAAATATGTCCTCGGTATATCAAAAGTCTGTACTCTCAACTGATTATACCCTGATCTTAAATCAATATTTTAGAACACACAAGCTCCCTTCAATTGATCAAACAAATCATTGATACACAGAAGATGATATGATTTCTTCATAGTCATTTTGTTCAACTTTCAGTAATCAACACATAAATGTAAACTCCCACCAACCTTCTTTGCGAAAAAACAAGTGATCTCTAAGGTGACATACTTGGACAGATAAATCCCTTATCCTTCAAATCCTCTAACTGAGTCTTAAGCTCTTGAAGCTCAGTCGGTTCCATTTTGTATGGTGGAATAAACACTGGATCAACCCCCAACATGAGCTCAATAGTGAATTCCATATCTCTCTCAGGTGGTAGCCTTGAGAAGTCTTCATGAAATACATCCTAAAATAGTTCTACTACTAGTAGTAGGACGTCATGTATAACACCCCCATAATCCAAAAATAGACTAGAAACTTGGGTTGTGAGCTCTCCCAGTTATTGATTAATTGGCCATACTCGGCCTTCTTGGATATCCCACTCTCCAAGATGAATATAATGGTATCCCTTAGGAGACACAAAAGTCACTCTCCTATGGTAACAATCAATGTGGTCTTAGTAGGTGTCTAGCCAGTCCATCCCTATAATCAGGTCGAATCCCTTCATATCAAGAACATATAAATCCCATAAAAAATGATATTTCTCAATATCTAGTGAATATCCCTTGTATATACAGATATCTCTAGACCACACTCCCAATGGTGTATCTATAGTCATTACCCCACTCACAAAATCCACCACCAAGCTCAAACCATTAACAAGTTTTGAAGATATAAAGGAATGAGTGGCACTGGTATCAAACAAGACACTATCTAAAGTAGAAGCTACTAGAATAGTACCTCTCACTGTCAATAGTCCAACCTCTCTATCCACAAGTGTAGGTCGTACCTCATGTAACTGTGCTTCCCCTCTTCCCTATGATGCTGTCTGACTCCCCTGAGTAGTACCACTCTGATGATGTGGGTGCTCCTACCCAGAAGCACCATGTCCACTACCTCAACCACCTCAGCCAGTATAACTCCAAATGCCAACCTGATATGGTTTAGAAGATCCTTTTCTCATACTATGACTCTACCCAGCTACTCCTTCAGTACCGGTCTATCACTGTGACCTACAAAATTTTTGTAGATGTCTAACCTTTCTGTAAGATCAACACTCTACTAGTGGTCACAAAAAATGTTGATGATATTGTCCTGAATTACCACATTAATGATAGATCACCCTAGTAAGAACCTATCCAACCGACCCTCCTATCTTCATACTCTGCTTCCTACTACCTTGATAACGTTGTCATAATGGAACTTCCAGCTCTCAGAAGTCACACCTCCTGATCATCCAGTAACAAATACATGTCAGGAATTAGAATCCTCCCTCGAGTTCCCTTCAACTATGAGAGCTTGATACAACACTTCTGTAAACTTCTTTAGCCTGAAGATATTCACCTAGGACTTAATCTCACACTTAAGTCTAACCTAAAAATGCTTCTCCATAGCTACCTCATCTCATGCTAATGTTAGAGAAAAGCATTGAAGATCTGTGTAGTGTCTAGCATAATCCATTACTAACATGATCCCCTATGTTAGGTTCATGAACTCAACATATTTATCTTATCTCATCCTATTTGGACAAAAGTGCTTTAGGAACCTCTCCAAGAAGTCATTTTATAATATACAATCAGTCTGTCCAGTTCACGCCTCAACATCCCACCAGCGCTTAGCTGAATACCGTAGCATATAAGATGCCAACTTGAACCTCCTCTCATTAGGAGTCTCCAAATGGTCAATTCTTGTCTCTATGGACTCAACCTAGAATTTATCTCCCTTAGGTCCACCCTCACTAGTAAAATTTGGAGGGTGCTACAATTAGAACTCCCTTGTCAGCTCTGACATACTTTTCACAACTCACCTTGGGACTCTTTCCATGAATTGTATGAAGTGAGTGAAATTCTATCGAAACTGATCCCCTTCATCTTTAGTTGGAATGATTGGTTCCACAAGTTCCCTAACTAGAAAACCATTCCTAGGAACGCCCCTCGGTCATCCCCTCAACAAGTTCCATGGAGGCATACTTTGTACAATGCCAAACACACATCTCAGGTCTCATAACACAACCTTAAAACATTTACATAATAGAAAATAATCACAACATTCCTTTTCCCCCACCTCGCCACATGGTCAAAACCAAGGTTCTATCACTACCCTTAACCATCATACTTATAGGTTTTGGTTAACAAGGGTAAAAACACTATCATAAATAAATTTTATCATCAGAAACCCAATTATTCTCATTTTGAATCATTTTAAAAACTTTTATAAATTCATGTTTGGCACCATTTTCATTTTAATCTCATAAAAAAGTAAAATAGTTCAAGTTTAACAACTTACCACAACCTCTTTCCCCGTGCATGCCTAAAATGATTCATGTCACAATAACCCTGAGTGCCTAGAATGATGCATACAGGCTCAACTCTCATGCCATTCTGGGACATGAATCAATACTAAAAAATTCTCAAAAACAATAATCACATCACACCACAAGCATGTCACCCAAGGTGAAATAACATTCAACTGTAACAAAAAAAAATAACAACAATCCCACCCTAAGTTATTGGGTTTTCTCCCATACATGGGTTTGAAACTCTTATGCACAAGATCATTACTAAGCCCTAACTCTTCTTAGTATCTTGTCTACCTTTCCCAAAATAGTAAGACAAAAGAAGAACAAAGAAAACCCCTTTGATAAAACTTTGAAATGTCCCGACCTGAGTGCCACGCATCGGTGCCCTGAGCCGGCCGGTCACATGACCTCAGGCACACCTCCCCATACACTAGAGGCTGTCGACTAGTAGTGAGGGTCTGGTAAGCCATTCATGGGGAGACTATACCCTCATTTATTAGAATAAAACACCAGTGGAAATAAATAAATGAACACTGAAGAATATATAACCAGAACAATACTCATGTCACAAGATAACCAAATAGGAAATACAATACTCAACTAAAAGGGAAAACACACAATGCTAATATAAGTGTCAAGTGTCTATAATGAAACTAAAAATAAATACACTACAACTCCCTAAACAGGTCCCGAACCATGTCTGGTTCCCTCCTCCAAGCTCCATCCCCAATCAACCACCTATACTAGGGCCTTTTCCCTTATCTAGTCCTGCAAAAAATATAATCTATTTGGGTACCGATCAGCCAGTCCGAATAGGGTGTGAGTACAACTCAGTAGTCCACCACCAATGGCGTTTAAAACAATTCCATTCAAAAGAAAGTGAATGAAGTTCTATAAGGAAATAAGTACAACACAATAATAAATAGTTCATCACATTTTCATTTATTATTATCAAACTAAATTAACTCTAGGGATCCTAAAGATACCTGTACCTTAAAATTAACTTCATCTCATATCAGAGCCCGAAGTGTTCCCTAGGTAATACCATATCTTAATACTTTCTTCTAGATGAATCTCAAAGTATTCAAGGTGCTATGACATCTCAATACCCGATTCGACTCATTCCAGAGTTTGAATATTCTCATGTGAGGCCATAACTCGGAGTAACACTATTTCCATTCTTTAATTTCACATTTATAAGCCACACTTCCAAAGTTACCAATATCACAAAAATAAGTAATATGACCATGTTACCATGCTTATCCCTCGATAGAATGACCATGTTCCCTTTCTCTTTACTCATAAGTATAATGACCATGTTACCATGTATACTTTTCAATTTAGAATGACCATATTCCCATTCTCTTTACTCATAAGTATGATGACCATGTTACCATTTGTACTTATCAATTTAGAATGACCATACTCCCATTATTTATCACATAATTAATTTACCAATTAATTATCCACCCCAATATCATTACTGATTAAAAAATTAGTTAAATACATTCATTCCATTAGTTAACTCAACAATTAACTAGGTGCTTCAAACCATTAATTAATTCATCAATTAATTAATAAATATCACAATTAATATTCCATAATTAATTTCCCATAATTAATTATCTCATTATAATCTCAATTTTCTATAATTAATCTCACAATTAATTATCTAAACCACATTATCAAATGTACATGATTAATCCACAGTTAATTATCTCAACTTATCCATTTCAAAATCTCATAATAAATCCCCTGATTAATTATATAGATTACAACTCCTACCTCTTAAATTTACATAAATTAATTATCTAATAGGGAATCCCCTTAGTCTCATGATTAATTCCCCAATTAATCACCTATTTCAACAAAGCTTTGATAACTCAATTGTCCAATCTAATAAACCCAATTCAAAAAGATCAATCCCTAAAGGATGATAGAAATTCTACAATTTTTCATATACATATCAAATCCAAGACTATGGTAATTAGATTTAAACTAACTACCTCGGTTCTTTGATGGATGTTTACCCAACCAAAATCCCTAAAAAATCTGAGCAGTACAACGACGTTGATAAAAGATCCAGATCTAAATCCCTAAACCAAAATCAAGATAAAAAAATCAAGATCTCATAAATATAGATCTAGATCCAAAATTCTAGATCTTGATCTCACCACAAAGTTTTATATCTAAGTAAAAAGGGGATATATTCAATAAAAAGATAAAGTAAATATTTAAGAAAGAATGAGAAAATCATCGAGATGAATTCCACTTATCAGGAAGAGAGAAGATATTCAATTCGAGCTTTTGATCTAGAATAACGGTGTTCATAAGGAATTATAATCCCTCCGGGTCGATGGGAGAACCTTACTTTACCATTATGAAAGTAAAATACCATGTTAGGGCCACATAGGAGTTGAAATAGGTCATTAAAAGTTGAAAAAAGTGAGATCCACAAATTTAGGATCTCACTATCAGCCCTCGCATGGTTAGACAAACCATGCTCTAATAGTGAATTAGCCACTACTTAAAAGGGGAACTTCACATGGATACCTCACATGACCTCTCAAATCATGATTTAACCATGCTGAATCTACTACCTCAAATTATAGAGGATGTACGGTTTCTTCTAGACTGCCACACGGTTGAAAAAACTGTGAGCCAACCATGCACAACCCCTTTTCTCCAAAATTTTCTCAGACTTCACCCAAATTCACCCCCAGTTACAACTCCCATCAAAGGCACTCAAGTAAAAAAAAGTACCTAAAATCACGCCCGAGATAACTCTAGAAAAGGTCGGGATCTTACAACGGATCATCCTCGTGATCACCCAGTGGAATCACGACTGGCTTTCTTCACGGAGGCATCTTGAAATAAACAAGATGTACCATGGTCAAAGAGTATATATGGGGAGTTAAATAAAGAAGGACATTGAAACCACAAAGCATTCCTATATGATTCATGTACCAATGTTATTTACTGTAACTAGTGTCTACATGTACTGAGTCGACAAACATGTAATCAGAGTCTTGGTTATAGATACGTCGACCACCACACCAACACTGGAGTCCATGGCCTAAAATTCGAACTCAAAAAACTTAACACCATTTCCCTAAACCAATATCATAGATTATGGTCATATGGTAGAATTGAATGCTCTAATACCACTCTTTCATGATCTGACCAACCGAGGTCCAACCCATGACTTCCTTAATCCTACATCCAATAGGCCAGGGGATGGTGACCAGTGTCGAGTAGGCATATCCCACAAATGGGAGGCATTAACCTAATGTACCTACACACACACACACATCTCCAATACCAAACAATACTGAAATGTAAAACAATTGAAACCAATGCATGCATACATCTATAAACCCACAACTAGAGTACGATAGTAAAATATTGAAAGAAAAAAAGGGGCTAAACAAAATCCCAACCAAAAAATGTAGAGATTACAACTTTCTTTAAGGGTTAGGACTAAGATCAAATGAAAGAAACCATAAAAATTGTTGTTCTGTCAAGCTCAAGCTATGCTCTACCTGCCCCCAATCCTCCTAGGACACCATCAAGGGGCTGCCATCTACATAAGACATGACATGTGTGGGTAAATACCATGCATGGATGAGTATAAAAATACCCAGTAGGAAACCCCAAAAACACTAAACAAAAAACATCAAGAATATAAATCTCATAAAAATAATATAGTATTGAATATAAATAATAGAAAAACCCAGATATACTCAGGAAGGGAACTGCACCACTAGGTGGTCACAACAAACTGCCAACCATAGGATTCTACTTGAACTAATGCTCATTCCAAGAGAACCCACTCCATAAGCCATGCTATCACTAGAGACTCATCCAAGAGGTCAAGATCATTGGTACCCACCCAATAAATCTCACTGGTCTCAGAATACCCTAATACTTAGATAGGGGGTCATGTCTAAAACTATCGTGGGACACCACAAACCCAATCTGGATCAAACCTCTATGTAGGGGTTCATATTCCAATGATACCTAAAAACACTACCGATATGGCCTACTATATGGAGGATTAACTCCCTACTCAAGGAGGACACCCCGATTCCACAAACCCAACATGAGGTATAAAGAAGATAGATGATCACACTCTAGTCTCACGGAGGGACACCATGGACTCTATCTGAGACTCATCCTCTAGAGGAGATCACAATCCATATCTAAGGACATAATTACACACTCCACCCTCAAGGGTAAGGACCAAGGAGAAAACTGATCAACCAAAATTGGTCTGAACTAAAGATATGAAGAGTTCCAAGATGTCTCTAAGAGAGTTCACATTGTGTAAGTTGAGTACATGATGTGCATCACTCAACCTGCATCTTCCTATGTGATGATACCTCATAATGAATGTAAATATACAAATACATGGTATGTAGGTATAGTAAAAAACATGTAGAGATCACTTGAAACCCTGATTGTGTCTCGTATCTGGGCCCATGTACCACTAACCGTGCCTGTGTACCACTATCCATGTTCGTGTACACCTGGCCAGGTTCGTGTTAGAGCACACGGTATGTCCATGCCTGTTTAATCCTAGACATGTCCATGTAACCTCCAAGGTACACGCCAAGCAACCAGGTAAGGTTCACATAATGTGTGATATTGAACATCAGTGAAAGCCCTAGCGCCGTAGGTAGGGGGTCCCACACAATGTGTAACTCTCAATTACATGCCGTGTAAACCGGGATTTTCCGGATCCATATGGATATTACTCCGTGTCACCCACGCACACCGTATCCACCACTAAAATTTATAGAAATCATAGATTTGGGGTTTTCTGAGCCCTACCATCATCGCTGACTAGGATCTGGGTTCAGATCTGCTCAGAATACACCTCTGTCAAACCATCCTTCACCGCATGTCAAAACAGGGAAGAACAGGATCCGTAAATCCATTTTGATCCACCTCTGATTATCCTACATCATATTTTCATCTCAATTGTACCCTTGATTATGACCCTCACCCATGGTATTGATTTGTTACATCGAATAATGGTCACACAACAATCTAATACTGGCTATTGATCGAACCACAGGCCAAATAAATTGCCCATGATGAACATGTGAAGAACGGGGAAAGAAAACTATAAGCCATAAAAATTGAGGAATAAACCTTGGCCTTTTTTTCATTAGGCCTTGATTAATTTTCATATAAATAGACAATCGAAGGGGAATAAATTATAATGAAGAAAAAAATTCCAACAATTTAATCTACCATCAATGTGTGACTCAATTCTGTTTGTTGAATTGATCCACGTTTGATTGAGATAAAAGAATAAGATGAAAATTCAAAAATCAAACATACTAGCTAGAGTTTGGATCTATTTTTTATGAAGAATACTTATACATTTCCACTGTTTATGAGGTCTTGGAACTCCATTGGTGTAATAATCCTCGATCCGATTTTGATCCATCGTCATTTTCCAAGATTGCTCTCTAATGAAATCTCAAGGTCTCCAGGGTTTAGTGGCCAACCCTGAGATATTTATATAACCACATACTTATAGAATATCTTAGTCACTACATGAAAAATAAATAAATAATAAATTTATTTATTTTATTCATTTTTACCTGCGATAAATTTTCCACAAACACCCCACACTGACAAAGGTTATGCTGCACCTAGGGTAAAACCCATGTTCTGAACTCAACCGTGTCCTTGGATTTTTGATCCTCACCCATTTCAAGAGTTATTACATTTTTCAAGAAAACTTCATGTGTGTGTTATTTAATATATTTAATATATTTCAAATATTTATTCCGGGCACATCAGGCCCTAGAATCTCACACCATCTCAACTCCTGGTCTCAAAAATATTCCATATAATATCCAAAAATAATAAATGGAAAATCTGAGTCATTACATAGATATCATATACCTAGTTCATCTTTTATCAACACTTTGAGAATATCTGATAATATTTTATTGAATTTATCCATTTTACTTTAACATTTCCATAGATGACAACAAAATGAATCCCTTTAATAGAATAAGCCTTATAGGTATTCTTTGGTCTCTCCAAACATATTCAATCATATTTAATATCATTGACATAACCAATGATATTGATTATATAAGTGGAGTTTATAATTCATTAGTTTATTTCGCATTAAATTCCTTTTAATCCTTAAATGAATTATTCCATGATTCTATAAGAATCTTGATTTTATTATTGAACAAATTCAACACTTGGTTACTCAGGAAGGAACTATTCTAACAGATATAATATTTCTCTTGCTCAAGAAAATTTCTTAAGCCATCAGTAATAGGATTTTCTTAATTAAAGCTTCAAATTTAAAGGATTAATATAAATTTTATTTTGATGATGATAATGAATTTATCTATAACAAAACTTTTTATTAGATGAATATTATGTCTTATATATATTCTTTAAGTAATTACAATGGAAGTGATCCCACTAAAAATGATGACACCATACATCAAATCCATTTAGTGATCCAAGATCTATATTTCATCAAAACTTACATGAGTTATCACATAAGAAATATATAATTATTTAGGTAGGGAGTCATCCCAATAATAAAAATTATGATTCTTGGATAGTTGAGTGGATAACAACTTATCTAAATCCATTATATGGATTCAATCAAATCTATTACTATGGTATCCCAACCTTTAGGGCTTCCAAGATAGTGTAACCCAAAGTAAATGAAAAGAAGAAGATAAATAAATACAATCAAGGGATACTCATACTGAGGTATATAATACCCAACATGAAAATCTTGAGTTACTTATACCTTTATTTCCTCACATAATATAATCCAGGGGTACTCACCCTAAGCTCAACAATACGTGGTTGAATAATCAAGCTCTTGAAAAGTTTCTCTTTGGAAGGAATCTCACACATAGTATTTTTAGAGTTTTATTTTAGGGTATCACCAATATAATATAAAACACATGAATATTTAATTAAAAACTACTAAATCATATGTAATAATTATCATTTCATGTTTTATTTTCTTTTTTTATGCATGCTTCTAAAAATTTAGTTTTGGAAATCCCTATTCCATCCACCAAATTAATGTGTTCAAAACCCATTAATGTGTAACTCTTTACAAAACCCACAAGTTCATGTTAATTAACCAAAAATAGAAGTCGAGTATATTCACACATATCCAAATGAATCATATGTTTAAGGTACATTAATTCTTCATGTAAAGTCATAGAGTTATGTGAGTTTTACAAAATCCACATGAATAAGATTAGAGTTATTGTAACGACCTAGATATTTATAGAATAATACTTTTTGATTTATATTAATATTTATGAATAAGATATTATTTTTATGTTAAATAGGTTACTTTTTCTGATAGAGTACTCGACACGCAACAATGGGTTTCTATGAAATCTTACATTGCACACAACATTGAGTTATACCGAAAAATACTATAATAATAATATTATTTTAAATGGTAGTTAACGCATAGCCATTGTATTTATGGAAATAAATATAACTAACTATATTATGATTTTAAATATTTATTAAATGTTTTTACATTTATCTAATGAATATTATAGGCTTCAAATAAGAATGAATCTGATTTTAATCATGAAATATTCTAATATTTTTAAAATGTCATTTTACTACCTTTTGATGGAGAACCCTTTTTAAATCTAGTTTTTGACACCTTTATATGTTTTATTTGAAAAAATAAACTTATTATTTATAATAGAAACATCAAAATTTACTTTGGATGAAATTTTGGTATTTTTTTGCTAAAGTTCATTTTTTAATGAATAGTGAAAAATACTGCATTTTAATTCAAAACTTCCTTTTAATATAATTTATTTATATAGTTAGATTGTACTTTTAATTTGTTTTAAAGTTTAATTGGATTATATTTTTATTATTTAATCCAATTTTGGTCATTGGAAGTAATTTCACTTTGAAATTGGACATAAACACATGTCAATCTTTTGGTAGTTTTTTACTTATTAAAAATACGATTTTTTGGTTTTGACAATGAGAATTAATTTAAAACTAATTTCTACAACTTCTGTGTTTTGAATTTTAAAAAATGTATTCCATATTTGGAATCATGAGGTCAAAATTGTGTCAATAAGTAAATTTTATTTTTAGAAATTATGAATAGTAACTTTAGTAAATATTTTATTTACCATGGTTAAAGGGTAAATATAGTAAATAAGGGTAAAAAATAATGTTATAATAATATTAAATTATCCTAACACATGTCCTAACACTATTTTATGAGATATTTCTGACCATGGGCATACTTGGGTCGATTTTAGGACCCCATAGAGCCACTTGTGTGTGAAAATGACATTTAATTACTTTTAATTTAAAGTTAAGGAAAATATAACCTAAACATGTATCTTTTAGTAAAAAAAAATTATGTGGGGTTATATAAGTGATATTTTCAACTATATATAGTAATTATAAATATAAAAATATTTCATAAATCATGGTATTTTATTTATAATTTTTAGATATAAAATAAATAAATATATTTATGACATAATGATGATGTAGTGATTACCTTATTAATAAATGATTTAAATAAATGAGATTATAAAATTAAAATAAATTTATTTTGAACCTTTTTATGACATAAAATAATTTAAGGAATGATTATTACTTGTTATATCTGAATTAATAAAGTTTATTTGAAATAATCAAGTTGTTATAAATTTTTAAAAAGTCATGATATGAATAGTTTAAAAATTGACATAAATGAGTTTTAAAAAAAAATACTATTTTATTAAATGATATAATAGTCCAAAAAATATAATAAATAGTTAAATTACTTATATAATGTTGGAAATGTCATTAATGAACCAATTGAGGTTATATTGGCATTTTATGGTAACTATATTAACCATATAGTATGAATATACAAGAAGACATGGTAATAGTTAAATTAGTTAACTAAGGGTTAAAGCTAAATGATAAGGTTAAATTTGAAAACAAAACTTATATAAAACCAATTGGTTTAGAGTATTTATAAAAATAATTATCTTATATTCAAATTAAATGAGTGTTGAAACTTTTGAAAATCGAAATTTTGTTTATAATAAAATAATCTTTCAAGACATTCCTAAAGTACCCTTCCTCTCTCTTATAAAAGGCCACCACCTCTAATCCCCTAATCACACCTCTCAAGCCCTTTGGCTAATCCAAACTATGATCCAATAAGCTCCCAACATCCATCTATTTCTCATAAAAGCCTTACCATATATATAAGGCAATTCAAGTAAGTCTTTTGGCTCAAATCAAAGGGAGTTACCCATTTTAAGAGGTAACATCTTCTCTAAAGTTCCTTTCCAATATTCTAATTCTTCAATACCTATTATATTATTATTCTTTTATTACATAACAACATCAGTGTAATCAATATTCTAGAATTTTTTTATGAGAAGGATTCAAACTACACTTACACACACCTCCATCTAATGGATTTAGAACATACTGTTTCTGTGGATGGTGAACTACTGCCTCACGAAACGATGATTGTTCAATTATCTCCTACCGCCTCTCATGGTGGAAATTATTATGGAACTATATTTATATGATATATATATTATCATATTGTCTTTATGATTCTGTAATTTTTATTTTCAACATATCTTTATGCTTTTCATGATGTGTAAACACAATAATTTAATTTGAGGAAGTGAGGACTACCACCCCCTCAAAGTGATATGACTCATTCATGCCATACATGGAACGTATAAAGGATGGAGTTAATGAAATTATGTAACATATATAAAATATTATATTATACTATAATTATAATATACATATGTATCATTAAGTTTTTATTCCATTTAAATATGAAATAGAATTGAAAGTAGCGTTCATGCGTACGTACGACTTACCATCTCCATCAACAGTTCATTTCATTTATTATCTCAAAATGTTATGAAATATTATAAATACATATATACTGAATATATATGACATATATATGAATACTATTCTAAATATAATGGAATTTTTACCACATGGGAAAATTGTAATTATAACAAGATCATTTTCGACTCAAGTACCCAATATCGACAAAACGACCGATATTAACTTAAATAACTATGTATTTTTTATAACGTGGTAATAAGTGATATAAAAGGAATAATAAAATTGAAAAAGGTTCTGAAGCAATTAAAAATTAACTTAAGTTTATTATTCAGGAAATTAAAGAATAAACAAGTCAAGTCAGACATGAGGTAAGGGACTTCGTCTCAATCTCCTTTCATTGAGGCATATTTTGATTTATACAGTACTTTGTTTTATATAGTGTATAAACCCATTTGAATTTTCATTTCATTCAAAGGTAATATTTTTCTATAAAGCATTTTACTAAATGGAAAAAGGAATGTTTTTTTAACGTATGCGGTGGCAATGACCTTTCCGCCCCCACGAGTATTATTTGATATTTGGATTCCTTAACACACCGTGATGTTTTTAAATGGACAATAAATACCATATACCCTTTTTACATATTTTGGTATTGAAAATGTATTTGAAAGTGGATTTATTATTTAAATATATTGAAATTATTTCTTATTACTGTAAATGAAATTTTATGATTGTAATACTGATATTTTCAATCTTTTATGATTATATAATGGTACTTGGACATTTGACGGGTGGTTATGTGATAAACCAAATGATGGGTGGTTCCGTGAGAAACCAAGGATGGGTGGTTACGTTATAACCTCTAATGAATTGGGTATAGAAGTCAGCCGTTTGGCTATTCCATTTAGTGATATGTGTGGAAGTCGACCGTATGCTTATTCCATTTAAGTATGTTTATGTCCCAAGTTACCTTTATATGCTATATGTTATTTTCTACAGGATTTATGGTAATATTTTGGTTACAAAAAGGGTAAGCAGTGAGCATATTTTAGTGAAGTGTTTTTGCTACTTCTTTAAGGTGAGAAGTATTAATTTATGGTAAAGTATTCATGGTTTACATGTTTTTTGAAAAAATAATAATTTTTCATCTTTATATATCCCTTAATAAGCTTTTTTATGCTCATCCCAAGTTTTGAAATGTTTTTTAAAGGACTTAAATATGAATAGGGTCAAGGATAGGATCAAAGAAAAGTCATGCTGTCTAAAACATGGAACTAGACATGTTTCTTTTTTTAAGTGTTTTTGTTTTATGAAAAAATGGAGAGTGAGTAGAAGTGTCTACATGTAATATTCAAGTTGTTATGTATAAGTTATGACATAATTATCTAAATCCCTAAACCTGAAAAGATCCTCAACGTGAATTATTAACTTAATTAAAGATTATGTAATGTTTAAGGATGGGGCCTTACAGTTAGTATTAGAGGTCGGTTTAAATAACTTTAGAGGTTAGGGTGTTATTTAAGAATAAGTGACATAACCATAATGGTTAGCATATTAGAAAGAGTCATAGTTATTTTAGAAAAATTTAATGAGTTTAAGATAACATTAATATGTATATCTTAGTATTTACCCTCATCATAAGATATTATATGATGATTTTACTGATATACTCACACTAACCTTTTTGGTTTTAGTAAATGGATGGATCTAGTAGGAACCAAGGTAAAAATGGATGCAAAGAAAACTGTGACGTTTTTCTAAATAAGCAACCAAATAAAATGGGAGATGCAATTAGAACTCTTGTGGTTATTCTAAACCAACTATCTCGAGTCATGATTTACCACTTGAACCTTGGTGATTTTTCTAAGGCATCATATATGCGATAAATGAATCCCGATGGAAGTTCAGGTAATAATCATAGAGGTAAGTATATTAAAAAACCTATGTGTCAAGGATGTGGAAAGAAACACATAGGAAAATGATTCAAAGTGATGGGAAGATGTTATATATGTGGTAATGAAGGTCATAAAGCAATAACCAACCATGAAAAAAGGAAGTGTTTAGTTGACTCTAGGAAAGGGAAATAAGTTCTTTATAAGGGATCAATTGAATGTTTTAAATGTGGTGTGCATGGTCATTATACAAATAGATTTACTATGAAGAATGTTTGGGAATGGGATCAGTATGACTATACAAATATATGTTTACCAATACCTAATTCCATTCCAATTTAGGATGAGGAAACTGACAATGACCAATGAAAGGGATGGATTATTTCTTAGCTGATGTTTTGACATTATTTAATCTTAGGATATGATTCATGATTTTGTTTTTAGGAAAGAATTATTATGTAATAAGTTGAAAAAGAACAATTAATTGATCATGAAGAACTTTGAATGAGTAAGAAGTCTACATATAATAGATTCAATAGTTATGGTAGATTTTAGGATGATGAAATGATTAAAAGTATTAAGGCTCTTGTGATGATGAGATTACTTTGGAAGACTTTTTCTAGTATGTGTAACCCTGAAGTTTGATATGTGAAAAATGTTATTCAAGAAAGAGTTATATTTTCTTGTGTGGACATAATGGATAACCTTAGGGGTTCATATGATCTTTTGTTTTTGATGTGATAAATGGTTATTACATTCTTGGGATGCAAAATGAAAGGTATTAGATAACCTTTGAGGATAAAATAGGTTATGGTTATTTTTGAAGAAAATATCTTATTTTTGATAATTTCATAAGAATGATATGGTTTTAGAAAAAGGACAACCCGCAGGATGTGTGACAACCCGTCGCGTCCATCAAGGCCCTGGGAATCGAACCCACAACTGAAGGGCGACAAGGACGCATCACCTACCACTGGCCTACGTGAGGTCCCTGATTAGTATGACTTATTCTTTTTAGTTAAATAACTTTATTGATCAAGAATAAGTTTATTTGGGATCTTATGTTTTATCAAATGGATATCCTTAGTATAAGAAAACAATTTTGTGATTAAGTGATAAAGGCTATTTTGGAAGACGTTTACTCTTTCAGAAACACTATATGCCTAAGGAAAATAGAATACTTTGGGATTTCAATTGAGTAATGGTGGAATTTTATTTTGGAAGAATCTATGTTTTTATTTTGGACATATATAGATTTAGGTTATTTATGGAAATGATTAACCTATCATAGAGAATATGTGATTAGGTTAATTACTTTTCAGTATGAGACTTTAAGAGTAGCTGATGTTATTTGAAGATAAATATTAAGATTTTTGGGGAATACTATGTGATCAAATCCTTTTGAATTTTGGGTTTCAAACGCAGTTTGGATTATTTTGTTTAATTTGAAGGAAAATTGTGTATTGAATGGTATTTATTGAGATTTGAGTATTGTTTGTTTAATTTTGGAGATTAAGAGTAGTATTTCTTTTTATAAAATATTATCCTTTTTGGATATTATCTGATCATGTACTAACCATTTTGGTTTTGGTTAATGTCTAAAGACATGGGAGATATATAGTTCATCTTTTTTGGATAATGTTATTCTCTAGAAGTTTATTTCAGCACTTCTGGTGTGACCAATTCATCTTTAATACCCATCGTTTGGAGAAAAGATGAGTTTTTGGTAGAAACTTATTAAAGAATGAAACTCTACTTAAAAAGTAAGTATATTTCCTAATGTTCTTAGTCAATATCATAAATTAATTCTCCAAATTTATGAAAGGGAACCTAAAATAGAAACTTTGTACGTTCAATTTTCCTACTAGGTAATCAAAGACCGTTTAATCTATCACAAGTTTGTGGTTTTCTGTTGGTTAACTTTCTCCTAATCATGTTTTCTGTCATTCTCCATTAGAACTTGATGGTTAGTTTTCCATTCCATATCCATGTTTTCATTGAATCCTAGTATGTGTTATCTCGGGTTACTTTTATAATTATATTTATTTCTTTTAAAGTGATAGTTTTATTGACTCTTTTTCCGACGTGGGACTTTCAATGAAGTTTTCAAGCCCAATTTTAAAATTGCGAGGATGCAATTTCCAAAAGGAGAGAAGGATGTAACGACCGAAATATTTATAGAATAATACTTTTTTATTTCTATTAATACTTATGAATAAGATATTAATTTTATTTTAAAGAGGACACTTTGTTCGATAGCCTACTCGACACGCAAAAATGGGTTTCTATGAAATCTTACGTTGCACACAACATTGAGTTATACTAAAAAATAATATAATAATAATATTATTTAAAATGGTAGTTAACACATAGCCGTTGTATTTCTGAGAATAAAAATAACTAACTATATTATTATTTTACATATTTATTAAATGTTTTCACATTTATTTAATGAATATTACAGTATTCAAATAAGAATGAATTCGATTTTAAGCATGAAATACTCTAATATTTTTAAAAGGTCGTCTTACCGTGTTTTGATGAGGAACCCTTTTTAAATCTAGTTTTTGACAACTTTATATATTTTATTTGACAAAATAAACTTATTATTTAGAATAGGAACATAAAAATTTACTTTGGATGAAATTTTAGTATTTTTCTGCTAAAGTTCATTTTTTAATGAATAGTGAAAAATACTGCATTTTAATTCAAAACTGCCTTTTAATCTAATTTATTTATATAGTTATATTATACTTTTAATTGGTTTTAAAGTTTAATTAGAGTATATTTTTATTATTTAATCCAATTTTGGTCATTGGAATTAATTTAACTTTAAAATTGGACATAAACGCATGTCAATCTTTTGGTAGTTTTTACTTTTTAAAAACACGCTTTTTGGTTTTGACAACGAGAATTAATTTTAAATTAATTTATGAAACTTATGTGTTTTGAATTTGGAAAAATGGATTCCATATTTGGAATCAGGAGTTTCAAATTTTGAAAATAGGTAACTTTTATTTTTAGACATTATCAATAATAATTTCAGTAAATATTTTATTTACCGTGGTTAAAGGGTAAATCTAGTAAATAAGAGTAAAAATTAATATTATAATAATATTAAATTACCATAACCATGTCCTAAACCTATTGGATGAGATATTTCTGACCATGGAAATCCTTGGTTTGATTTTAGGACCCCATGGAGCCACTTGTGTGTGAAAATGACATTTAATTACTTTTAATTTAAAGTTAAAGAAAATACAACCTAAACATGTATCTTTTTGTAAAACATTTTTTATGTGGGGTTATATAAGTGATATTTTTGACTATAAATAGTCATTAGAAAGATAAAATTATTTCCAAAATCATGGTATTTTATTTATAAATTTTATATATAAAATAATAAATATATTTATGACATAATGATGATGCATTGATTACCTTATTAATGTGTGATTTAAATAAATGAGCTTATAAATATTAAAATAAATTTATTTTGAACCTTTTTATGACATAAAATAATTTTATAAATTATTATGACTTTTTATATTTTAATTAATGAAGTGTTTTTAAAATAATAAAGTTTTTATGAATTTTTTAAAATTCATGATATAAATAGTATAAAAACTGACATAAATGAGTTTTTAAAACAAATACTATTTTATTAAATGATATAATAGTAATAAAAATATAATATTCATAAAAATGACTTATATAATGTTGTAAATGTCATTAATGAACCAATTTATATTTTATTGGAATTTTATGGTAAGTATATTAACCATATAGTATGAATATACAAGAAGACATGGTAATAGTTAAATTCGTTAACTAAGGGTTAAAGCTAAATGATAAGGTTAAATATGAAACCAAAACTTGTCTAAAACCTATTGTTTTAAAGTATTTAGAACAATAATCATCCTATCTTCAAATTAAATGAGTTTTGGACCTTTTTAAAATTGAAATTTAGTTTATAATAAAATAATTTTTCAAGACATTCCTAAAGTACCCCTCCTCCCTCTTATAAAAGGATAACACCTCTAACCCCCTAATCACACCTCTCAATCCACTTGGGTCATCAAAACTCTTATACAATAATCTCCTAAAATCCCTATATTCCTCTTATAATCCTTAACTTAGGCAGAAGGAAATTCAAGAAAGCCTTTTGGATCAAATCAAAGGGAGTTACCCGTTTTAATAGGTATCGTCTTCTCTAATGTTCCTTTCCAGTATTCTACTTCTTCACTCCATATTATATTACTATTATTTGATTACATAACAAAAACAGTATCCTAAATATACTAGGATATTTTTATTAGAATTATTCAAACTAAAATTACACACACCTCCATCTAATGGATTTAGAACATACTGTTTCTGTGAATGATGAATTACTACCTCACGAAACTATGATTGTTAAATTATCTCATACCACCTCTCATGGTAGAAATTATGATGGAAGTGTATTTATATTATATATATTATGTTTATATTGTGTTTATTATTCTTTAATTTTTATTTAAAACATACCTTTATGCTTTTAATGATGTGTAAGCATGATAATTTCATTTGAGGAAGCGCGGACTACCGACCCCTCAAAGTGATATGACTCGTTCATGCCATACATGGAACGTATAAAGGATGGAGTTAATAAAATTATATAACATATATAAAATATGATATTATACTGGAATTATAATATATCTATGTTTCATTATGTTTTCATTCCATTTGAATATGAAATAGAAATGAAAGTAGCGTTCATGCGTACGTACGACTTACTGTCTCCATGAACAGTGCATTTCATTTCTTATCTCCAAATGTTATAAAATATTATAAATACATATATAATGGATATATATGATATATATATGAATAATATTTCAGATATAATGAACTTTTTACCACATGGACAAATTGTAATTATAATAAGATCATTTTGGACTCAAGTACTCAATATCGACAAAACGAACGATATTAACTTAAATAATTATGTAATTTTTATAACGTGGTAATAAGTGATATAAAAGGAATAATAAAATTGAAAAAGGTTCTGAAGCAAGTATAAATTAATTTTAGTTCATTATTCAGGAAATTAAAGAACAAACAAGTCAAGTCAGACACGAGGTAAGGGACTTCGTCTCAATATCCTTTCATTGAGGCATATTTTGATTTATACACGAATTTATTTTATATGGTGTATAAACCCCTTTTAATTTTTATTTCATTCAAGGGGATTTTTTTTCCACAAAGCGTTTTTCTAAATGACAAAAGGAATGTTTTTTTAATGTATGCGGTGACAACGACCTTTCCACCGCCGCGAGCATTATTTGATATCTGGATTCCTTAACAAGCCGTGATGTTTTTAAATGAAAAATAAATACCATATAAGCTTTTTACATATTTTTCTAATGAAAATGGTTTTGAAAGTAGATTTACTATTTCAATATCTTGAAATTATTTCTTGTGATTTAAAATGAAATTTTATTATTGAAATGTTGATATTTTAAATCTTTTATATGTGATGATTATATAATGGTACTTGGACATTTGATAGGTTGTTACATGATAAACCAAATGATGAGTGGTTTTGTGATAAACTGAGGATGGGTGGTTACGTTATAACCTCCAATGCACTAGGTATGGACGTCAGCTATATGGCTATTCCATTTAGTGATATGTGTGGAAGTAGACCATATGGTTATTACATTTAAGTTTTTTTATGTCCCAAGTTACCTTTATATGCTATATGTTGTTTTCTATGGGATTTATGGTAATATTTTGGTTATAAAAAGGGTAATCAATGAGTTTATTTTAGTGAAGTGTTTTTGCTACTTCTTTAAGGTGAAAAGTATTACTTTATGATAAAGTATTCATGGTTTACATGTTGTTTTAAAAAACTAACATATTTCCTTATTTATGTATCCCTTACTGAGCTTTTTATGCTCTTCCCATGTTTTAAAATGTTTTTCACAGGACTTAAAAGATGAATAGTGTTAAGGATGAGATCATTGAAAAGTCATGCTTTCTAAAACATGGAACTATACATGTTTCTTTTTTTAAGAGTTTTTGTTTTAAGAAAAGAATGGATAGTGAGTAGAAGTGTCTACTTGTAATATTCAAGTTGTTATGTATAAGTTGTGTCCTAATTATTTAAAGCTATAAACCTGAAAAGATCCTAAATTTTAATTATTAACTTAATTCAAGATTATGTAATGTTAAGACCGGGGCCTTACAGTTATAGATAACCAACCCCATTCACTTATCCTTACAAAAGGCATAATAATCTAGATAAGTAGGTATTTTGACCCCAATTTCCTCTACCTGATGGTACTTTAATCAAGAGATAATTCAATTCACAAAAAACTCTAACACCAAATATGCACAAACCATGTCCAATACCTATTCTCAAGCTCATAACTAAAATTAAAAACCAAATTCAAGGTTGATAAAACTAAAATTTATGAAATGAAAAAAAACATGATATGCATGGCTCTATATTAGAATATTTTTTTCATGGGAATACGCAATATTCACATTTCATAAACAATTTACTAAACATTAATTTCAAATAAATTTAACTAATAAATAAACATTTTATTTATTTTCCAAAACATAAAAAATTTATAAAATATTCATAGATAAATACTAATTATAAACATTTCATAAATTTACAAGAATATAAACATTTTATACTCATTTCAATATGAAACCCTTCATATTTTATATTAAATGGAATTTATATGATATTTCATGAATTATAAACATTTTATAATACAATATCTATTATATAAATTTTTTATTTAATATAAATACAATATATTTTTTAATTTATAAACACTTTATATATCACCTATTATGATTTTTAAATAAAACTTTTATTTTTAGGTTATAAGCTAAACCATTTAATTTGTCAAAAGGTATTTTAAAATATTAACTTTTAATACTTGGAAAATATGTTTCATAAAAATTTATTTAATTAATTATAAACTATTTATAATTAATTTATAAAATCCCTATAAATTAAATATTCCTAAAATACAATTTAATAATATTTATAAACAATTTATAAAAAACAATTCTAAATAAGGGTATCCCATTATTAACCTTACGTAGAGGCTCTATGTAAGGGTAAACAATGTTTTTAAAAGCTTTCATAAAGGTAATTTAAAGGTTACCTTTATGTTTCTCGATTGAAAAACTACCATCTAAAGGTAATTAGTAGATAGCCTTTATGTAGCTACCTCATGTAAATGTATTACCTTAACATTACTTCTTCGTGTATTGGTACTCTCAATATTTATTATTCTATATAAAGGTAAACATCGGGAACCCTTATGCAGCTTCTCAAATACCTTTACACATACGGGTAAAGTGTCGAAGACCTTTACAAAAAGATCCTTTCATAAGGGTACTAACTCTACACAACACATTTTCATAAAGGTAACAATGAAGTTAGCCTTATATAGAACTTCTGTGTAATGTACTAATTTTTTTATGAAGCATGAATCCTTTAAATTTAAATTTAAACATTTATTTTATCCTAATGGAATTTTTCGATGGCTTGAGCAATATTACAAAAGCATTTGAGGCTTTTTAGAGCCTGAAAATCTGATTTTTGAGGAAATATCCTGAGGCACACGGTTGGCACGTGATTAGTAGTAATCATGCAGATCAACCATACATCCTAGTAAAAGGAGGTGCATGGTCAGTTTAATCATGAAAAGGAGGCCGAAAAATCATGTGAGGAGTTGTAGAGAAACTGTAGAGAGAATCTACATGGTTTGTCCATGGTTTAGAAAACTATACGCCTATCCCTCATGGATAGAGACACTTAAGTAGTGACCCCACATGGTTGGTATATAGTCTGGAAAAATTGTGTGAAAAAACTGCGCACCTCATTAAAGACCCTGTAAAATGAATTTTACCCCTCATCTCTTTAAAACTTAAAGTACACTTCTCCCCCTCTCAAAGCACTATAACCCACTTTTTGGATCTATCATCAT
Source organism: Viscum album (assembly GCA_963277665.1). Lineage (NCBI taxonomy): Eukaryota > Viridiplantae > Streptophyta > Magnoliopsida > Santalales > Viscaceae > Viscum > Viscum album. The sequence continues at coordinate 1,924,521,785 of OY728136.1, read as the reverse complement.
CTCCACCACTTTGGCTTTGAGTGTGGTTCTTTATACAACATCATAATTGTTTGTTGTTTTTTGTGTTGGATAACCAATAACGAGTGATTCAATATTATTCTTTACTTTCTTAATTTATCTCTTTGTATGGAATGCTAAGTCCATGAAAGAAAATATGCCCTATTTTAAGGGCATTTTTCTATTTCTTCAATTTCTAACATTCTATTTGGATTTAAAGGCCGATAATGGATCAAGAGAGTAATAACCATATAAAGTAGGTAGTCTCTACCATTTCCCTAAATTTTGGGTGTTTATAATTCGTCTCCATTATGCCACACACCAAACTTTCTGGTTGTTTATTCTTAAATTAATAAACCCTTAAATTTGTAATGACCTATGTTTTTCCAGACTGAAAATTTTGAGTAGAAATTTGAATTTTTGCTAAAATATGTTTATAAGGGGTAAAATAGAATTTTTAATATAGAAGATGATCTCAGATAATTTTTCTGACCACTCTTTAGTCCTAAAATTGGGTGTTTTCCCTAGGAAAAGTGTTTGGTAGAAATCTGGGCCATTCAAATTTTAGTAGAATAATTAATAATTAATAATTAATTAAATAAATATTAATATATTCATGTTAGTTTTTTTGACCTAATATTTTGAATAGATAATTGTATTGAGATTCTGTGTCCATCATCGAGTCTGGAATGGGGAGTTTTTCCTAAGTGAGGCATAAACTCAGGTTAGGCACTAGGGCTGACCGACACCCTTTCCTTTTTTCTTTTCCTTTTCTTTTTCTTATTTTTTTCTTTTCTTTTACTTTACTTCCTTTCCCCCTAGATTCTCATGCAAAACCTTTTGGATCCACCTTCATGCGGTCTAGAGAGGGAAAATAGGAGAGGTAGAGAGAGAAAGAGAGAGATAGATAGATAGATAGGAAGAAGGGTATCCCTGTAGAGCTCGGGATGCATCAGATCATCATGAAACAACCACAGACTGCAGAAATGGGTGAAGCTTCGGTGGATTCTGCCCAAAGGTAGTACATTTTAAATTTTCACTATAAATACCTATATTTTAATCATTTTCAAGTTTTAAAGCCCGATTATGATTACTTATGACCCATCATGGTCTGATCTGTTGTTTGTAGGGGAGAAAACAGGGGTTTCAAGGTGATTTGGGGGTTTTTTCTTTCAAAAAAACCCATCTACATGACATGTGGTTCAGGGAACACATGTCATGTATTCTTCCTTTTTAGGGAATATGGCATTTTTATAAGTACACACCGTGTATGTTCATTACACACTATGTAATGGGTCTCAGCCATGTAGTAGAGTACCCTGGTAGGTTGCCCATGTAGGGGAACATGGTCATGTAGAGTACACAACTAGACCCCATGTGGGTTGCACGCCATGTAGACATACATGGATAGGCGTTATACAAGGACAAGTCATGCGAGATACATTAGAAGGTACCCCGTGTAGGGTATACTCTTTGTATAAGACCAACATTCCATGTATTTGGGCTTTTACACACCAAGTATAACTAGATTACACACCTAGGTGGGGCCTTGATGGCACACGCCATATACCAGGGTACACACTTCATGTACTCCTCCCTTGCTACCCATTGAGGGTTTTTTCGTATCCTTCACCCAGGAGTCAAAATTGGACCCATGATCAGTCTATTCCATGTATATTTTCACATATATCTCAATGGTGGAACCCTTGTGGTGTTTTAAGGACTCCTAGGTGTCATTTTATAAATTTTCTTAATGGATAAGTTATTTCTTTAGTTATCAAATTCAATCATCTCCTGAGAGAGATACTTGAAATGATAATGATAGGTTAGGTATTAGGACCAACCTAGTTTGATACCTTGATCTGAGATGGTCTATGAGACATCTCTCTTACTGACGCATTCATATATTATTCCCTTGAGTATATCCCCCTTACGTGATGTACCCTTCTGGTTTAAGAGTTCGTGAGACCAGTTGTTTATGAGGATCCCCAATAGGATTTCTCTTCATTTGTTTCAACCTAGAGAATCCTATATAGGATGACTCTATCTTCTCCCTATTACTAGGGGTCCCATATGGGATGGAATTTCTTACATGATGACCTAGGGAATCCCTAGTTATATCCCTTTACTTGTATATTGTTCTAAGAATCCCTTGTTGGATGACTCTATTGCTTGTTGTTCTATGATTCCAAGTAGGATTCCTCCCCTACCTTTCCAGATAAGGATCTTGAGTAGGATTCCTTCACTTATGTTTAGACCTTGAGAATCCCAATTAGGATTCCTCTTCAATGTTTGACTTATGGGACCCAGAGGGTGCCCTGATTTTTGACCGACCCTAATCTAGTTTGCTAGGTTTTGGTAGAGATGGTCTTGGGTATCACCTTTGAACCTGTACTGTACTTGTAATCCCATGGGGTAGGGAATTGGTGTTGGGTTTAATAGATAATCCACCCACACTCTTTTGTTTATATCCTTTAACTTGTTTATTTCTGATGCAATGTTGTTTACGAGAGGCACTTCCTTGTTGGTGGATGATGAGCCTAATGCGAGGCATATTTATTTCTCTGTGGGATACCCATACATGCTTTCCTAGGATCCAACTTCTGATCCATCTTCCTCTATATTTATTTGTACACCTAGAGGTACTACCAGGTACCCAGCTGTTTAGACTGTATATATATTTTGATTATTATACAATTGGGATTTACAAAGGTGCTTCCTAGTATCTTGATTTTGAGCCTATGGCTATGGTATACGGGCATGGAGTCCCTAGTAATGATAATCATGGATGATTCTACTCTCTCGAGTGAGGAGGATGATTCCTCTCTCCTCTATTTGGTATGTGATGAGGATGATTACGCTCTCCTTGATCTGATTATACTTGTGGATGATTCTCCCTGATTAGTTACTTGACCACAGTGTTGGACATGGTGTTTCCAATCATTGGATACCTGTGGATGATTACAATATACCAGATGATAATGATGATTCCACTCTCCCTTATTAGAGATCTCCAGGTGTGGGTATGACATTTGACCGGTGATCTCACCTTGTAGATCACCTAAGGGTCAGACCCTTAGGGTTCATTCGAGTTCCAAATATCTTGACTGCCTACGAACCATGACTTAGGGATCGAACATTAGACTATATTTAAATGGAATGAGTAGTATGGACTCTATCTCATTGAAAATTTTTAGTATGTAATCATGTACTTCCTTGTAATCCTTCTTTGTAGTGATTGGAGGTGAGTACGAGTGAACCAATAGTTAGGATGAGTATCCCCCTATGGAGACATGTCTTGATCAGAGACATTTATGGGGATAGAAGAAGAAGGTATTTGTTCATTGGGATTACAGGCCTAGAGATTGAATTAATGATACATGGATCGAGTAGCAAGACTTCCATCTCAATGCCCTTTCATAGGATGCTTAGGAGATTGGGATTATGAACCCAAGTATCATCTACTTTTGGTTTTATGTTATTTCATTAACCTTACTCATGTATACTCATATTTATGTATATATTAATTAATATGGCACTATACACTTATATACATATAAATATGGATATTCATGATTTCAATTACCCAGTCGATCAAGATTATGGACCTGGGTTCGACTTTGGTTTCAAATTTATTATCTTTAATTATCTTTTCAGTTGAGTCTCGGTTAGGCTGAGCATATTTAATTTGATTTCACTTGTGGAAATGTATTTATAGTTTTATCATTGGAGTGGCCTACTGATATTATTTCTCACCATTTTACATGCTCCTCATTGTGTGTGTATACTTTATATCTGCTTTTCAGGCTGAGCATAATTTCATGGTGGATAGAGATGGGCCCCAAAGTTTCATGATCAATTAGAGATGCTCGTTTGGGTTCTTATGATCATGTTGGTGTAGTTCGATAGTGTTTAGAGACTGGGTATGTGGTTTGGATTGAAGTTAGTAGTAGAGACCCATGCTTTTATTTTAGTTTATTTTGTTTACTCATGTAACTGTATAGTCATCCCAATGGGTGACCAATGTTTTATATATGGAATAATTGTTTGATAATTCATATATTATTCATTTATTATTATAAAATGTTCTATTTCTATTTATTTACTACTTCCTCACTCTATTTATTTTATTATATTTATGATACATAACTATTTATGCTATTTTTTACTTTGATATGAGGGAATAGTCTCTCCATTATCACTCCCTAGAACATCATTTCTATTTAGAAGACTCTAGAGTATGGGGAGGCATGCTTGAGGCCTCATAACAAACCACCTTAGAGCACCGATTAGTGGTATCCGGGTTGAGGCATTACAAAGTGGTATCAAACCTGTTATTTTCTTGGTCTTTACTATTTGTGATATGGTAGATATAAGTATTAGGAATGTTTTAAAACCTATGATGGATATCATATTGGTGCATCCATAACACTTATTCTCATAATAATTATTGTTTTACAGGGTATGGGATTTCTGTTCTGATTTATGAGGTTACAGTTGTATGTTATTTTCACCTTGAGCGATGCACACATTGTGTAGATGTTATGATTTACTATATAAATCTTGATCTTAGACATTGGCCAGAGGCTGATGATGGTTTTTGACTCTTATCCGACAAAGGTAAGAGGTTCCTCAGGCATCATATTTGGCATGTAGGATTCACATCATATAGGTCTTCTAGTGTGTGATTATATTGACGATAGTGTAAAATTGTTTAAAGTTTCAACAAAAACCTAAATGGTGTTTTCTAGTATAGGTTTTTAGTGGAATTATTCTCAATTGAGCCTACTTGTATATATATTTCCTTCTAATGGTATGTAATGTGGATCTATATTGTGGAATTTTATGGTGAGGTTGATGAATCGGTCCTCACGCACGAGAGGTGTAGCGGCCCTAGTAGGCCGATCGGGAGCATTATAACCATAAGTTATACCCTTATAGGGGTATCATTCCATTTATGTTTATCTAGTTGGATCTTCAAGCATGATACTGATAGGTACCCTTTCTATTTCTTACGAACTAGACCTTGAGGGGGTATTACCATATACAGATGCCTAATGAGTTTCAGTTTAGTATCTCTTCTTTATTGGAATCGTGACCTCTAGGGAGTAGTTCCTTATGATGATCATCGGTGTGGATTAGGCCCTTGTAGGATGTGCTTCAAGTTTAGACCATTATATGTTGTTATGATCTTTACCTTATCTATATAGGTTTGATTTTTTGGGCTAGGTGGTTAGACTTTGTGACCAATTTTTCAGACTTGATCTATAGGGATATGTGGGAGACGTATAGTCCCTTAGTTTAGAATTAAAACCTAGTAGTTTGGCTTTGTTTTTTTGAGGGAAATCTATTAACAAGGTTGTCCCAAGTTTTCTAATTCCTTTTTAGGTAGTGATCTTGTTTTTATGATTGTTTTGAATCAAGTCACGTTAGGTGTTTGGGGTTTTTTGATGTAGGCATGTTGACACCTTCATCTTTTGACAAGAATCTAGGGTGCTTTGCTATCAAGATCAGATTCAGCAGGCCAGACCATTCGGGTGCCTATCCTAGTCAATTAGTGTTTCCACTATTATTAATTTAGTTAGAGCATGGTTAAATTCTTGTGACTGGAATGATGCCAATTGACAAGCGGTCGTGGAATAAATCATATAACAAGTGAGGTGCCCAATTTTAAAGAGGAGTCCTAAGGGATCCTCTAGCTTAGTGAGACTGATGTTCCATGTAGCATGGTCAAATAATTCTTGTGTTTGATGAATCTAAAGAGTATTAAGAGAGTGATAAAGGAACATGTTTTCTATTCATGGTACCATTTTAATTTTCAATCATTTAGTGGATGTGTGCAATTTGAGGACCGATGGTTTCAAAGAATTGGAGTGGGAAAGGTTTCCCAGGAGTCGTGGTTAAATGAAAAATACCCCTCCATGGTAGAGGAGACATAAGAAGTAAATCAGGTACCATGAGATGATTGACTAATGGATAGACCTGTACATGAATTTTTATGATACATGATGTTAAGTGCTGGTTAAAGGTAAGGTTAGATTATTTGATGTGAGCGTAGCTCAAAGAGATATGCACACGACTTTTAATGGAGTCTTAGTGTACTTATAGTTAGAGACAATCATGATCTATCTCGACATCATCCTAAGCATACTGAGAGAATTTCATCCCTATGTCAAGCTTCTTTTCTTTTCAAATGTCTTTCTTGGTTTGCTAAAGGAAACCTGTTGAAGTTGTGATTGAGGAGTGGTATAAGGTAATCCATATGGTGGGGAATACAACATTGGACATATGAGGGTTTTGAATCTTATTTTGGTTAACATTATTTGTTTTCCATGGGTTGTTTAGCTTCAAGTCGGGTTTGAGATAACGATAAGGGTATTCCTATGGTGGGGAGTACAAGATCGATCATAGTTATATGTCTTCTATTTAGGAGATATTTGTTAATGCTATGAGGCTGATCTTTGGACAGTTCAGATAGATTGTTTGTGTATATTATCAGGTTGAGATCATGGCTACTATTATTACCACCAAGATTCTTGGGGATGAGAAGGTTTATGTTGGGGATGTTGTAACGACTCGTATTTTTCTGGACTGGAAATTTTGAGCATAAATTTGAATTTTTGCTAACAGATGCTTTTAAGGTGTAAAATGGACTTTTCCCCTAGCATATGATTTTGGATAATTTTTCTGACAACTTTGTTGGTCCCAAAATTGGGTTTTTTCCCTAGGATAATAGTTTTGTAGAAATCCAGGCCGTTTGAATTTTAGCGGAATAATTAGTATTTAATATTTAATTAAATAAATATTAATATATCCCTGCTGGTTCATTTAGCCTTATCTTTTGAACAGAGTATCATATTAGGATCCCATCTCCAGTATTAAGTCTGGAATGAAGAGTTTTTCCTAGGTGGGGTATAAAATTAGGTTGGCCACTGGGGTCAGTAGGCCCCCCCTTTTCTTTTTTCTTTTATTTTTATTTTTCTTCTTTTATTTATTTTTGTTTTATTTCTTTCCTTTCTTCCCTGGATTCTCATGCATACCCCATGGCTACTCTTTCACGTGGATGAGAGAGAGAAAATTGGATTGGTAGAGAGAGAAAGATAGATATGGGAAGAAGGGTACCGCCGTAGAGGTCGGGACGTGCCAGATCGTCTTGTGATAACCATAGACCATAAAAATGGGTGAATCTTTAGAGGATTCCACCCAATAGTAGAACCTTTTAAAGTTTCACCATAAATCCACATATTTTAATATTTTTCATGTTTTAAATCCCTATTATGATTTCTTATAACCCCTTCTGGTCTGATTTGTTGTTTGCGGGGAGAAAATAGGGTTTTTTGGGTGATTTGAGGGTTTTCTGTTTGGGAAAACCCGTTTAAACGATGTTTGGTTCATCGAACACACACCATGTGTTCTTCCTATTTAGGGAAGACAACATTTCTCAAAGTACACACAGTGTATGAGCATTACATTTCATGTACTGGATCTTGGCCGTGTAGCCGAGTACCTATCTAGGATACCATGTAGGGCCACATGGCAATGTAGTATACATGGACAGACACCATGTGGTATTTACACCATATAGATGTACACATCCATGCATTATACATGGACATGCCATGAAAGGTACACAGGAAGGTACCCCGTGTAGGGTATACACCATTTACAAGACCAACATGTCATGTACTTGGGATTTTACATGCCAAGATAGGCTAGAGTATAGACCCAGGCGGGGCCTTGATGGTACACACCATGCACTAGGGTACACACATTGTCTATTCCTCCCTTTCTACCCTTTTAGGGTTTTTCATATCCTTCAACTAAGAGTTGGAATTGGACCCATGAGTAGTTTATTCCATGTATATTTTCATATATATATCACTATGGTGGAATCCTTACAGTGTTTTAAGGAATCCTAGGTGGCGTTTAGGGAATTTTATTAATGGAGAGGTTCTTTCTCCAGTTATAAAATCCAGTCATCTCCCAAGAGAGAGACTTGAAATGATAATGATAGTTTGGGTGTTCAAACCAATCAGTTTGAGACCTTGATCTGAGATGAGATTTGAGACATCTCTCTGACCAATGCCTTCATAGCTTTCCACCTTTAGGATGTCTCCCTTGTGAGATGTGCCCTTTTGGTTTTAGTGGATATGAGACCAGTTGTTTCTGAGGATCCCCTATAGGATTCATCTGATTATGTTTCAACCTAGAGGATCCCATGCAGGCTGAATTTATCTTCTCCCTATTAATAAGTGTCCCCTATGGGATGCATTTTCATACATATTGACCTGGGGAATCCCTAATAGGATTCTTTTACTTGTATACAGTTATGAGGATCACTTGTTGGATGCCTATGTTTCTTGTTGTTTGAGGAACCCAAGTGGGATTCCTCCCTTACCTATCCAGCTAAGTATCCCAAGTAGGATTTCATCGCTTATGTGTAGACCATGAGGATCCCAAGTAGGATTTCTCTTTAGTGTTTGGCTTGAGGGACCCAGTGGGTGCCCCGATGTTTGACCGACCTAGAGTTAGTATGTCGGGTTTGGGTAAAGATTGTAGTGGGTGTCACCTTAGAATCTATACCAAACTTGGAAACCCATGGGGTTGGGGTAGTAGTGTTGAGTTTAGGCATTTATCCACCCTCAATATTTTGTTTATATCATTTCACTTGTTTATTACTGATGTAACAATATTTACTAGAGGTAATTCCTGGTTGGTTCCCGTTGAACCCGATGCGAGGCATCTTTATTTCTCTTTGGTATGTCCATATGTGCTTTCCTCCGATTCAACTTCTAATCCATGTTACTTAATATTTATTTTTTTACCTAGAGGTACTACCTGGGACTTGTTTTTTGATCATATATATATATTTTGATTATTATACTATTTGGATTTCTGTATGTGCTTCCCAGTATCTAGCTGTCAAGCCTATGGATATGGTATATGGGCATAGAATCCCTAGTAATGATACTCATGGATGATTATGCTCTCCCAAGTGATGAGGATGATTCCTATCTCCTCTATTTTATATGTGATGTGGATTATTACACTCCTCTTAAACTAATTATACCCATGAATGATTATGCTCTCTTGAGGGATTGGGATGATTACACTCTCCCTGATTGGTTACATAACCAAGATGTTGGATATGGTGTTTCACAAAATTGGATACTTTTGGATGATTACAATCTCCCGAATGATAGGTATGTTTCCACTATCCCTTATTAGAGACCTCCAGGGGTGGGTATGTAATCTGAATGGTGAGATCTATTTGAAAATCGACTAAGGGTCATAACCTTAGGGTTCATTTAAGTTCCAAATGTTGTGGCCACTTATTGAAAGGGACATAGGGATCAGAAATTGGACTAGATTTACATGGAATGAGCATCATGACATCTAAATCTGTGAACATTTTCAAGATGTCCAGTTGTAATTATCTGGAATCCTTATTTACTATGATTGGAGGTGAGTATGGGTGAACCCAGGGTTAGGACGAGTATCCCCCTATGGTAATGTGGCTTGCTCAGATACATTTCTAGTGTTAGATAAATTATGTATTTTTTGATTGGGATTATGGACCCATAGACCAAATTAATGACACACAACTTGAGTGAAATGACATCCAACTCAATTCCCTTGCACATGATTCTCATTTAATCGGGATTACAGACCAAGGATTGTCTGCTTTTGATTTTATGTTATTTCATTCACCTTAATCATGTATACTCATATTTATGTATATATGCATAGGTATGGGAATATAAATGTATAAACATATAAATATGGATATTCATGATCGCAATTTCCCAGTTGACCGAGATTATGGACCTGGGGTTCAACTTTGGTTTCACGTTTATTTGATTTACTTATATATTAAGTTGAGTCTCATCTAGGTTGAGTATATCTCATTTGAATGAACTTGTGGCAGCATATTTATAGGTTTATCATTGGGGTGTCCTAATGAAATTATTTCTCACCCCTGTATATGCACCTTAGTGTGAGTATAGACCTTATGTTTTCTTTTCAGGGTGAGCACAGTTTCATGGTGGATTGGGCTGGGCCCTAGAGTTTAATGATCGAGTGGATATGCTTGTGTGGATTCTTCTGATTGGGCTGATATTGTTCGACAGTGTCTGGAGACCAGGTATGTGGTCTGGATTGGAGTTAGTAGTAGAGCCCCATGAATTTATTTCAGTTTTTTTCTTTACTTATATATCTGTATGGTTGGCCCAGTGGGTGACCAGTGTTATATGTATGGAATAGCTATTCGGGTTTTCATATATTTTTAATTTTTTTATTACAACATGTTCTATTTCTATTTATTTAATTCTTACAGACTCTATTTATTTACTATTATGTATGATACTTAGTTATTTCCACTATTTTTTTACTCTGATATGAGGCCATCGTCTCTCCACTATCACACCCTAGGCCCTCAATGCTAGTCGGCAACCTCTGGCGTATGGGGATTCACACTTGGGGCCTCATAATGAATCGAGTTAGAGCACTGGTTAGTGGGATCCGGGTCAGGAAGTTACAAAATTGATCATTTAAAAAATGATCTAAACATGTTAGAACACCCATATATAGGGTTTGAGGTTTTTATTCTCAACCCAAACCACCCTTAAGGTGGGTTTATTCGATAGTTATGATTATTACACCCTTTGGGTGAGTTGAGCTCACAAATTATTAATGATATACATACCTAAATTAAATGAATTTCTAATGGTTAAATACCTCATGAAACACCTTTTCATTTATAAATGAAAGTATTAGTGAAATGGAATAAATGGGAATTATGAAATAAAATGAAAAATCCCTTGGCTTATGCATAATTAGGTAATTGATTAGTGAAGTTTCATGGACACAAAAATTGAACTCCTTATCACTTGTATGTGAGTTGGTTAAAGAATTAACTTTGATTAATTCAATTAAAAAAGGTAATGGACACTAACATGGTCCCTATATCGCTTCTATAACTCATTTAATGGAATCAGTTAAAAGCATGAAAACTAACATGCATCCTACCCTATTACTTGTATGTGAAATGGTAAATGAAAATATTATGATAAATTCAGTTGATAAAAGGGAATGAATGCTAAAATGGAACCTTGAACCATTATATATATTACAATGATAATGGATGATATAGTATGTCACCAAAAATCCACTTACATATAATATATTTGATTCCTTAGATTGTTACCTTGGATCCAACTTGCTCGGATCACCTCTAACATGTTACTTGAGCTCCACCTAAGTATTTATCGATTTTCTATGTATTTTCTTTGTAGAATGGAAGAGGATGACTTCAGCCATGGGACCTGGGTCCTGGACCATATAGGTATACGTTACACTAAGTTTTCTATGCACGATATCTGTGTACTCGAAGAGGATGCCTTGGACATTGGCCCTTGGTCTAGGACCTTGTAGGTCTGATACATTATTATTCAATGTATTCTATACTTGATTGACACTTGACATGTCAATATAGACCATAAATGATTCCTTACTCTATTATACAATTATTTATCATTTATATATTAATTATTATAGCATGTTCTCATATGCGGTATCGTATCACTTATTTTACAGATTTATCCCTGTTATATCTACACACTATTACAGCTTATATGCATATAGACTGGATTTGTTATAAACATTTTTGGTGGTGGAATACCGAGTATATCTCACACCCTGTTCGAGCCAATAATTGGTACCTGGAAAGAATTAATGATTTCAAGTATGGACAAAGGGAAGGATCCAATTTTGGATGCCTTATTTCTTATACTAGGATAGAGTATGAGAGTAGAGGACCGAGCTTATGCTCATGATTCTATTAGAGATAACTTTTGTTCTTTTTGTAATTTTGTATAGCATGTTGTATAAGTCTGATTCGATGTTCCCATGTACTTTATATTTTGTATATTATCAAGACATGATCAACATCATTTTGTATAGTATATTGGATATGGTTTCTACAAGTTATTCAATATGGTTGGACGATGTACTTATTCCGCTACCATTTATTTATTCCACTTCCACTGCTATTTGATTATTATACCACAATATTTTATTATGATCATTAGGGTATTGTAACAACCCTAGATTTTATGAAATATATATATTTTAAATAAATTTAATTTCTTCAATAGCTTTCATTACACGCATCACAAATTTTTAATGAAACACGATATAGTATTAAAATATTATTATTTAATATGATAATTATCACCTAACCGTTGAAATAATGGGTATGAATAAGATTAAATAAATTATGAATATATATGGTTTACACATTTATATAAAATTCATTCTTTTATGACCAAGTAATTAGAAATAAAAATTAAAAATCATTTGAAGATGAAGGAAATATTTTTCAGAAAAATAATTTTTTATGCGCAGAAACATATTTTGTGTCAATAAATTAAATAAATAACTTTTAGTGAATTATTTTAATGAAATTTTTATATTATATATTCATTAATATATTAAACATTAAATTTATTTGTTTTCTAAGTGATAGATAAGAATAAATCCAATTTCATTCTTAAAAAGTGTATTAAAAAAAATATTTTTGTCGCATTTTGCGCACTTGTTTTAAAATTAATTTTTACCACTTTTAGAAAATTTATTTTTAAAAATGAACTTATTTTTTGAAATTATAATGTAAAAATTATCTTGTATTTATTTTTTTATAGTTTTCTAAAATGATAAAATTTTCAGTGAATAGTAAAAAATATTGGTTTTTATTAAAAACTGAATTTTAATTCAAACTTTTTACAAGATAAATTTTATTTTAATATGGTTTTAAAAGTAAAATTAGTTAAATTATATATCTATTAATATAATTTATTTCATTAGAAAAAATTTCATATTGATTTTTTATATAAATACTTTTTAAACTTTTAAAGATTTTCTCTTTGGAAAACATTTTTTTCATTGCATACACGGGTTTAATTTTAAATTAAAAATTTCCACTTATATTAATGTAATTTGGGAAAATGGATTAAATATTTTTAATAATAATAATTAATATTATATAATGATTTAAACTTAAATTTTGAACATAATGAATAGTAAAAACAATAAAAATTAATTGTCGTGCTTAAGGTTAAAATGGGTTTTCCAGGGGAAAAAACTAAAACGATAATGAGTAAAATAACCTAGAAACTTGTAAAAAAAACATTTTATAGATATATTTAGACCTTATAACCTCTAAAGTTTGATAATTAATCATTTTTTATCCTTTTTCCATTTGAAAAACGTGGATACACTTTATTCTTTTAAAAAATTACAAGTGTGTCGCTCACCTCACTTATAAAATGCCAACAAAAATCCTATGTTACTAACACCTTAAAATAAATTTATACAAAGTACAATACCTATAAAAATATCTTACTTAATTCCATAAACTCATCCTATATGCATTATTTTTTTAGGAATCCCTCCTAATAAGGCTTTATGTGTAAACCAAAAGAGGCTCTCTGAAGAAGTGGTAAAAGTTTTATACTTATGTTTTTGTTTTATTTTTTATTACTCCTAATTTATTCCTATTTAAATATTATGATATAATAACACCATTATATTACATATACTGAGATGTTATTATGTTTTTGGCATAACCTATATCCATATCGACTTCCATCAAATGGTAAACAAAATCGTCAATTGTGTGTACGACAAACTACCGCCTTGCGAACTGATGTTAATCGTTTTCCATCACCACCAATAATGGATGGATATAATTATGTATTTAATGTTTATATAATATATATATGATATTATTATACTTATTAAATTTTAATATCACACCTACCTTCTTAGCTTAAACAATAACATCGCTCGTGTGTATGGCAGACAACCGCCTCACAAACCAATGTGATGCGTTTTTCATTCATGTTTTACTTAGAGGGTGGTAAATATATATTATATATGCAACATAATTTTACCTATGTAATTACTATATAACATAGAACTTTTTAATTTCTATTTTGTGGGGTATACGATAACATCGCTCATGTGTACAGCGGACTACCGCCTCGCGAAGCGATGCAATTCATTTTTCACTAATGATTTACATAGAAAGTAATAAGGATAAAGTTAATAAATATATGTGATATATATTAAATTATAGTGATAATTAAATTTAAATTATTATTTACCATTATTTTTTTCCATCTGTTAAAAAAATGGAAACAACGTTAATGCATATGTATGACCTATCGTCACCATGAATGGTGTATTTCATTTTCTATATCTAAATTTTATGAATTAATATAAATAAATATATAATGAATATATATTATATTTTTATATAATATATTTATAATAAACCTATATTAATTATACAGGAGTTTCGAACGTGTATGAATGAATTTGAGATTTATGGTAAGGTCTTTATATCTCACTTTTATTTTCTATGAGACACATGCCATATTCACCATGTGTTTCTTTTATGTGGTGTATATAATACCCATTAATTTATTTTATTATTATTATCATGAAAATTATGGTGATTTACATATCCATTTTATGATCCCTCTTTCATGGAGTTTAGGGTTCGAAATTAACCAAAGTGGTAAGATATTTTTGTCTCAATTTGTCTTCTTTGAGACATACATTGTGTTGTGTGCCTATATTATTTTATGAGGTGTATATACAACCCATTTGACATATAATATAATTTATTTATTTATACTAATGATATTTTAATATTCATTTAATTTTATTCCATTTTTGGGCTTAAAATTCAAAGTTATAAAAGTGGTGATGTTTTTACGATACAATCTCATCATTTATCGAGATTATTTATAATTATAATTCCAATGATGAAATATTATAATATATATATATATATATATCAAGAAAATCATGAATTTTATTATCCTCTGGTTAATTCTTTAGAATACATGGTTTCCATTCATTTTACTATCTTTATGTACTCATGATTCCAAAAGAATATTTTTAAAGAAAACTGATTTTCTTTCTCTCTTCGGTTGAAATATATTTTTCTTCCATATCCATGTTTTCTAAAAATGTTTTAAATTCTTTTTAAATTATCAAAATTATTTTTTAAATACATTTTTACCTATGTTTTAATTTTTAAAGAATGTATTGAAATAAATCTTCATGTCAATTTCCAAACAAGGCCTGTTTCTATTTTACAAAAAACGTGAAATAAATCTTTATTTTAATGTATATGGACCATGTGGATTTTAAATCATTTTCTTTGAAAATAAAATTGTAACCTTGTAAAGTGAATCCCATTTTATTTCTATAGGTTATTCTATGATGAAAAGTTTATGAAACCAATTTTTATTCTATGGGTTATAATATGATAAATGTTTTTTGATATTATGGCACAAAAATGTATGGATTATGTGTTAGGTGAGACCTATATATCCCTCTAGTTAATTGGGTAATGATTAATGTTATATTAGATTAAAGGGTATAAAAGATGTTATCCTAATCCCAAAATAGTGTATATGGGAGGTTATCTAAAGCCCAAAAGAGGGTACATGGGAGGTTATCCCACACTCAAAGTTGGTACATGGGTGGTTATCCCAAGAAAAACATGTTATGATTGTATTAGTGGATAAAATTGACATAATATTTTCTATGATTATGCATATGCCACAAATATATATCTTATTCCAATGTTATGATCCCATGGATCATGTTCTTTGATTCCTTTATGATTCATGTATTATGAACTACCAAGATTTATTCCATTTCTCAAGTTTTTGATCTAGGATATAAAGGTATGGTTTTTAAAAGTTATTCTCATGATATAATACCCTTATTATCATGATATGTTGATATCTACCCTTTTTACCCTAATTTATCATCAGTGCTCACCCATTCCTATGTTTCTTTTCCCCATGTTATGATGAAAGGTTTTATGTATGATATGTCTAAGAAGGGTTTTATGTATGAAGAACTTAGTGGGAGATGATGTTGATCACTTATGGACTAGTTGTTTTTATGTCCAAGTTTTGAAAGGCACTAGACCTAATTTTTTTCACATAGATCGTTATGTTATGTAATGAATATTTATCCACTAAGATATAATATTTTTGTATGAGAAGTTTGGGTCTCTACAATTTGTATCAAAGAAAGGTTTAGTTATCCTTTGTAATCTAGGATAATAAAACTTTAGTGAGAACCCTTCAAAAAATCCTAAGTATAGGATAACATCATAAAGTTTTATTAAAGAATAGGTAATGTGGTTTAAGTAGGAATACATCCCTATTTAGATACTATAAGTGGATGCGGTTTTATCACAGAGGTACCTAGGGGAAATAACTCTGAAAAAGGCACATCAGACTTGACTCAACCATTACCTGATACATGACAATATGCCTTACTACACATATAGTTTGAAACTCCTAAGGGACACTCTTTGGGTAATACACATTTTCTTTATGAACCATTATGAAGGGATTAAATAACTAATAATCACAGATGGTCTAGGTTAAATCTAAGGTTTCATAGGATGAAAAGAAGGTGTCATTATTTAGACATCCTATAATTTTTTCATGATTATGTGGTTTTCCACTATGAATAATATTTTTCATGCTATGATTTTTGGTTTTAGTCAATGGATGAAACTAGAGGGATCTAGGTTAACATTGAATATGATAGAAAATGTGTTGATGAACAACCAAATGGGATGACGATTGGAGTGAAAGATATTGTGATTATTTTTATTTAGTTATCAAGATATATGATTAACAACCTACACCTCTAACAACTCTTGGACTCACAAAAGAAGAGAAGGATAGAGTTTGTTGAGAGCTCTGTTGGTGGAGAGCATGTTGAAAAGAAGATTTAGTTTCATATATGTTGAGAACGTGGGAATAATCACTCTAGGGGATGTATTAAAGGAATGAGAAGATATTTTATGTGTGGAGAAGAAGAAAACAAAGCAAGTAATTTCTGAGGAAAAATGAAAAGTTTAGTTAAAAAATGAATAGAAATATTGGTCTCCCTAAGGTATTATCAACAGATGAATATTTAGAATATTGAAAGCAGGGAATTATACAAATAGATGTCCTAGGGGGAAATCTCAAGAAGAGGACTAGTGAGTTGGTAAAAGTAAAGGTTTTGTTGTTGATGATGAGGAGACCACAAATGAAATATGAATGGTATGGGATTTTATAATAGTATTTTTTATGTTAAACATAAGAAGCATGATGCGATCGAGGTTGATGAATTTTAATACATGATTCATATTTCATATTATAGGAAATAGGTATTAAGGAATAAGATGATGAAGCCTATTTAATGGTTTAAGAATGAAGTGGAATGATTTAAGTGCCTATGTATTATAATTCAAGAATTATGTTATATGAATCATGAAATATATAAGTATTATTCTACAAAAGTTTTGAATTAATGATTTTCAAGAATATGTTGAATGGTATTAATAACCTAAAAAACTGATTTAATGTCAAGGTAATATTTTATGGAAAACACAATATTAAGGGAAATATAACCCTTAACATGTTACTGATCTTTAGATAATTATGTTTAGTTGGGATAAAAAGATGATTGATATAGATAAGGTAAATTGGATAGTATTGATGACCTAAAAATTGATTAATTATTTGTTGAAAAAGTGGTTTATGTTATCTTTGATAGAGTTTACATTTTTTTTGTATTTAAGGAAAATATTCAACAATAATTAATTTTATTTAAGAATGAATAAAGAGTTTATTTTTGGAAGAAATTATGTTTTCATTGTGGTTTTATGGCAATTAAGGTCATTACCATATTTCATGAGAATATATGACCGAGGTATTCACATATTTGGCATGTGACCATTAAGATCTACTTAATGATATTTGGGGGATTAATATTACATTTATTTTGGGAAATTTAGTGACCTTATTTAGAAATTTTTAATCTTTTAAGGGTAATAAGGTTAACTATTTATGAAATGGTTTAAGATGAAATCTGGATAAGGTTTTAGATATTAATGTATAATTTCATCACATGATAATTTATCCATTTTATATAACATGTTCTAATAATTTTAGTTCTGATTACAACTTGATATATAAGGAATGAATTATCATTCTCTTATGGTTCTTAGGATCTGTTAGTGCTTCAGACATGAAAAATTCAACTCTTAGAGTAAGAGATGAACTATAAATTGATCGAGGAATAACAAAAGGTGAGATTGTTCTTATGAAATGGAATGAAATAAAGTAAGTATATGTTCTCATGAAAATTAACCAAATTTAAGAAAAGGATATTGAAATATAATTTTATACATTTACCTTCATTTCTGATGAATGAATAGTATTTTCAACTATCATATATTTATGGCTCTATGGTTGTTAACTTTCTCCTGACCATGTTCTATATCACTCTATATTAGTATTTAGGCATTAGTTTTCTTTCCATGTCTATATTTTTACTCCCCAATAATTTTCACCTACATAGAAACATATTTATGTGTTACTATAGTTGATCTTGATACATCCCTATATCTCCTTTGAATAAGAAGTAATATTAACCCTTTTCATGATGTGGGTTTCCCACAAAGGTATTTTCAAATGTTAGATACCTGATTTCCGAGCACAAGTTAAAATTGTAAAAAAGAAATTTATTTAATGGGGGTAGAATATAACACCATGATATTTTATGAAATATTTTTTTAAATAAATTTAATTTCTTTAATAGCTTTCTTTACATGCAACTCCAAATTTTAACGAAATCTGACATACTATTAAAGATTATTATTTAATATGATAGTTATCGCTTATCCGTTAGTATAGAGGGTATGAATAGGATTAAATAAATCATGAAAATATATTGTTTAAACATGCATATAAAATGAATTCTTTGGTGACTAAGTAATTAGAAACGAAAATTAAAAACTATTTAAATATAAATGAAATATTTTTCTGAAAAACTATTTTTAATGCACACAAACATGTTTTATATCAATAATAAAAAAATTAGTGAATGATTTTAATGAAAGTTTTATATTATATATTTATTCATTTGTTTAAAATCCATCTTAATTTTTTTCTAATAATAACATGAGAGTAAATAAAATTTTACCCTTAAAAACTATATTTTTCAAAAAAATAGTTTTGTCACATTTTGCGCCCTTATTTTAATTTTTTTTCACTTTTAGAAATTTATTTTGAAAAATTAACTTAATTTTTTAAATATTCATGTAATATTTTTCTTGAAGTGAATTTTTTAGAATTTTCTATAAAGATAATTTTTTCAGTGAATAGTGAAAAATACTTATTTTTACTAAAAAACTACATTTTCATTCAAAGAATTCATAAGATACATTTTTTTAATATGATTTTAAAATTAAAATTAATTAAATCATATATATATATATATATAGTAATTCAATTTATATAATTGTAATCAATTTAATATTGAATTTTGATATAAAAACGTTTTGAACTTTTAATGATTTTCTCCTTGGAAAACCTTTTTGTCATCGCATCTATGAGTTTAATTTTAAATTAAAATTTTCTAATTATGTGAATGGAATTTGGGAAAATGTATTAAATATTTTTAATAAACATAATT
Organism: Viscum album; assembly: GCA_963277665.1. Classification (NCBI taxonomy): domain Eukaryota; kingdom Viridiplantae; phylum Streptophyta; class Magnoliopsida; order Santalales; family Viscaceae; genus Viscum; species Viscum album. The sequence continues at coordinate 1,924,502,219 of OY728136.1, read as the reverse complement.
AATATAATCTAATGAGGTAAACTTAATTTTTGACCATAATGAATAGTAAAAATAGTAAAAATTAATTATCACGGTTATAGTTAAAAAGGTTTTGTTGAGGGGTTAAAAAAAATGATAAGGGAATAAATGACCTATAAAATTGTACGAAACCAATTTTAAAGAAATATTTCTACCCTATAACCAATAATTTTTAATAATAAACCATTTTGGAGCCTTTTTCCTTGTAAAAAACATTGTCACACTTTATTCTTTTCAAAAATTACAAGTCGGACACTCACCTCACTTATAAATGGAAACCTCCTATCATCCCCTATTAAAAAATTAAAGATGTTTTGATCATACAATAACTTCCAAAATATATTCATAACTTCCCTCAACTAATCCTAATGGCCTTATTTTAGTACAGAATCCCTCCTAAGAAAGCTTTAAGTGTAAACCCAACGAGGCTCTCTGAAGAAGAGGTATAATTCTTAAACTTGTGTTTTTGTTTTATTTATTTTTAAAAATACATTAATATTATTAAAATATGATGATATAAAAACAAAATTATCTCCCATATATTGATATTTTATTATGTTAATGGAATAACCTATATCCATCTCTACCTATCATGTGGGAAACGAAACCGTTGCTCGTGTGTATGACGGACTACCGCCTCACGAACTGATGTTATTATTTTTCTATAACCACCACTAAAGGATGGATATAATGATGTATTTAATATTTATATATTATATAAATTATATTATTATACTTATTTAATTATAATATCATACCTACCTTCTTACCTTCCAACCCATTGGAAAATAATAACGTCGCTCGTGTGTATGGCTGACTGTCACATCGCGAACTGATGTGATGTGTTTTTCATTCCTATTTTACTTGGATAGTAATAAGGTTGATTAAATGAATATATATTATATTTTTAAAATTATTATACTTATTTAATTATTATATCACATATAACCTCTTATTTTCATTCCACGGGGGATACGATAATATCACTTTTGTGTATGGTGGACTAGAGCCTCGTGAAGCAATGTGATTCATTTTTCACTAATTATTTTCATGGAAGGTAATAAGAATAAATTTAATAAATATATGTTATATATATGTTATCATAATGATAATTAAAATGTGAATTTTTATTTTCATTCTTTTATTCAATCTGTTATAAAAAGGAAACAATGTTCACGTGTACGTATGACTTATCATCTCCATGAATGGTGTTTTTCATTTTTTATATCTGAATTTTATGGACTAATATAAATAAATATATACTTAATATATATTATATTTATATAATGGATAAAATTATGGATATTATGGAACCATTATTAATGTAAATGGATCGAAAATACCAAATCAAATCATACATAAAAAACAAAGTAGTAATTATACATGACGCGAATTTAATAAGAAATTATTAATAAATGGGTAATAAAAGGTCATAAGTAAATAACATATGATATTATTTATATAATTATTGTTTTAGAATATATAAATAATAAACCTATATTTATTATACAAGAGGTTATAATGTGTACAAAGAGAGTCGATATTTAAGGTATGCGATTTTTGTTTCACTTTTATTTTTCCATGAGACACATACCATATTCACTATGTGTTTATTTTATGTGGTGTATATAATACACATAAATTTATTTTATAATGTTTTTCCTGAAAATTAATGGGATTTAAATATCCATTTTATAATCTTTTGTTCACGGGGTTTAAGGTTCGAAAGTTACCAAAGCGGTATATGATTTTTGTCTCAATTGGGCTTCTTTGGGACATACATTATGTTATAAACCTATATTATTTTATGAGGTGTATATATATATATACAATTTTAAATTTAATATCATGAATTTATTTATTCTCATGTTATTATAATATTAATCTAATTTTATTTCTTCATGGAGTTTACGATTCAAAGTCATCAAAGTGGTAAGTGTTTTACGATAAAATCCCACAGTTTGCTAGGATTGTTTATGTTTATTCTTAATTTGATGAAATATTATGATATATCTCTCAATAAACTAATTAATATTTTTATCCTATGGTTATTTATTGAGAATACACATTTTCCCTCATTTTGCTCTCTTTATTTACTCATGATTCCAAATGATTTTTTTAATTAAAACTGAATTTATTTCTCTCTTTGGTTGAAACCCCATTTTCTTCGATATACATGTCTTGTATTTAAAAAAAAATGTTTTTAACATTATAAAAATGATTTATTAAAGATATTTTTACCCATGTTTTACTTTTTACAAAATGTTTTGAAAGGAATATTTATGTCATTTTCCAAACAAGGTCTGTTTGACTTTTACTGAAAATGTGAAAATAATATTTCTTTAAATGTATATGATATGAATAGTATTTCTTGATGTTATGAAGACTAAATGATTTAAAAATTACCTTATAGGTTTCAACGATATTTTCAAAGAATTATTTTTCTTAATATTTGAGAAATTTTTGGATTTTAAATAAATTATTTCAAAGTGAAAAAGTTTTTTTCCCCAAAAAAATATTTTAAATGACATTTAAAGATTATTGTATAAGTTTTTAAGGTTAATTTAAAAAAAAAGGGTTTTGAAATTTTTTTATGAATTTTTATTTTTGAAAAGTTATTTTAAAAGTGAAAAGGTTATTTTCCTCAAGAAATGTTCTGAGCAATCTTTCAAAATCATTTTCTATCTAAGATTACATCATTTGATGTTACTTAAGATTCACTAGTGATATGATACGATTGTACCATAATTATTATTTATATGGATGGTTTATGATTATGGTGAAGATATTTTTATGAAACCCATTCCTTTCCCATGGGTTGTGCTCTAATGAATTGAGGTGATGACTTGAAACCCATTTCCTTTCTATGGGTTATGATATGATGAATTGTTTTTGAAAAATATTTCCTTTATATTGTTTATGATATGATAAATGTTTTATGATCATGTGGAACACAAATTTATGGTTTATGTGATGGTTGAGACCTATATCTCCCTCTAGTGAAATGAGTAATGAGTAATATTATATGAGTTTAAAGGGTATATGGGAGGTTTTTCCAGTCCTAAAAGAGAGTACACAAGAGATTATCCCAAGACTAAAATAGGGTAAATGGGAGATTATCCCAATCCTTATATAGGTTAAATGGGTGGTTATCCTAATCCTAACGTGTTATTAATGTCTTGGTGGAAAGCCATGAAATAATATTTTCTAGGCCTATGTGTATGCCACAAATATATATCTTATACCAATTTTATGATCTCATGGATCATGTTCTTTTATTCCTTTATAATTCATGTTTTATGAACTACCATGATTTATTCCTTGACTCAAGTTCATGATCTATTATATATAATGTATGGTTTTGAAATGTTATTTACATGATATCATACCCTAATGTTCTTGATATATTGATATCTCCCTTATTTTCCCTTATTGAGAATCTGGGCTAACCCATTATTATGTTTCATTTTCCCTAGTTATGATGAAAGGTATTATGTATGATATGTCTAAGAATGGTTCTAGTTATAGAGAACTTAGTGGGAGATGATATAGTTCACTTATAGACCAGTTATTTATGTGTCCAAGTTTCCAAAGGCACTAGACCTAAATGTTTATGGGATGGATCATTATGTTATGTGATTAATATTTATATACTAATATGTAATATTTATGTATGAGAATTTTGGGTCTCTAAAAGTATAGTCTCCCCACCGTACTATCATAGATCCTTGTTGGTAGTTAACAACCTCTAGTGTACGAGAAAGCACGCTTGAGGCCAGTTGGCTAATAGTTTTAGTTACCGATTAGTTGTAACAACAAAAAATTTTATCAATAGAAATTCCATTCTTATAATTATTCCATATAGTATAAATCACATAAAATTTCACTTATTACACAATATAGACTTTATAAATGAATAATGAATTAAATATGAGGTATTTCTAGAAGTTAAGGAACCTATACCAATGGAATAATAACTTGAACTTTGGAATAGTAATGTGAACATTAGGAATAGTAATCTAAAAAATAAAATAGTAACCTAACCTATGAAATTATAAATAAAATTTAGTTATCTTATGAATGAAAAAATGATATATTTATTTTATGGTATAAGTAAATAAACATTTTAGAAATGATAAATTAAGTGTTGGTATTTTTGTAAGTTATAAATATTTAAATACAATTTTATAATTAATATAATTATTTAAAAGAAAATTTATTTTCATAAAATGTTTTCATAATTTTTTTCTTCTTATTATTATAATATAATTTTATGAGACCTTAAGTAATTTTTTGACGTGTCATAAAATCAATTATAATTTTAAAATCAATATTTTTTCAAATAAAGAATAATTTTATTTAAAAAATAAATTTATCATATTTATAAAATTATTTGCATAAAATATAGTCTATTTTTTAATTCTATACATCAAAAAAAATTTAGGGTGAATTTTTGGGATTTTTCTAAAATAGTTGAATTTTTAGTGAATAGTAAAATGCAGTAATTTACGGTATATATACATTATAAGTTAAATACACTATTACTTGAGTCATTTCTGATGTAATCACCATAATCTCAAATAGACATTAATTATTTTAATATATTTAGTGAGAAGGTTAAAACTATTCATAGTATTGATCTAAAATAATAAAATAATGAATAAAATAATAAAAAAACACCCCTCTCCTCCACTATAAATACCACCCCTCACCACCTATTCTACTCACACCTTCCAAGCCTTGAAGATTGACCAATTTCTACATAATCCTTTTCCCAAGCCTCTTCCTCACATCTAGGATCCTATAGTCTCAAAAAAATACCAAAACCAATCTCCCTAAGGAGGTTCTCAAGGAGAAGAATTAAAGAGGTAAAATCCTCTTTCTTTTCTTTTAATTTATTTTAAATTTATTTTGTTTTCTTATTCTATCATAAACTTCCCTTATCCAAGTGGCATGATAAATAAAATATCTTATATATACTACAATTTTATTATGTTAATGTAATAATCTATCATCAAAACTTTTCTCCTCTCTCTTTTATTCAAAAAATGGAAACATCATCTATGAGGTGTTGATTTATCACCTTTGAGGATGAAAAGTCTTCATTTTCCTTTACCACCTTCAATGATGTCCCAAAAACGATTATAATGGTTGAAAAATATTTTAAAATTTCTGTTATAACCATGTTTATGTTATGTAACTAACATATATACATAATATTAAATAATAAAACAAAATGAGTTCATTGTGACCAAAAGCTTCCAAAATTATTTTAAATGATTATCAATAACTATTTATCTAATTATTAATACTCATAAAAAATAAAAAAGTGATTTATAATATCATTTAATCTTATTTAATTTCATTAATAACCTATAATCTCAATTTTGGATAGTTATCTTCATTTTACATGAACTTCCATACATTTATACAAGAGATCCAATCAAGAAAAACAAGAAAATGAACACCCCAGAATGATGAAATTGAACACTATAACTCATAAAAAATGGCCATAAGTTAACTTAATAAAATTATAATTAATAAAATAAATTTATAATAGGTTATTTATTAATTAATTATTTAATCTAATTTTTTATCAAGGATATTAAAGTGAATAAATCATTCAGGCTTAAGGTAAGGGGATTCTCAAACTCAATTTCCTTTCTTTGGGTTATTTCTATTTCATTCCAAATTTTAGTGTGGATGTTCTTTAATATTACTAAAATACAACTTATTTGTTATTAACTTTTTTATGGTATATACATGTTTCCAATCCAATTTTATGAAAAATGCAAAGATTTTTCCAAAATAACTCTTCTTTATAAAAAAAACATCTTTTACTTCTCTTAAGATTGTTTCTTCTTCACTCAAGATTGATGATTATTATACCAAGTATGTTATTCCATTTTTATTTTAGGAACCACAATTTTTATTTGTTAAATTATTATTTATTAAATTTTCTTGAAACCCATTTCCTTTCTATGGGTTATTTTATGGCAATGATTGTTATATGCTCTATGTAGTTTTCATGATTATGTAAATGTGATGATGTGATGGGTGCGCCTGAAACTATATAATTCTATAATGCATTGGGTAATATGTTATGTATCAAGAGATAATGTGAAATGTTAATGAACATGATTTTGTATTTTTTCACAATGATTATGTTATGATTATGCACATATGTTATGCATAAACATGATTCTATCTTTGTTCACATCTATGTGTGGTAGTTGACCACTAAGACATGGTGTTTCATTTTTATGCAATTCCATATCCCATTATTTTATATAATTCTTCCTCTAATGATTATTATTTTGATTCTATTCTTATATTATGATGATTATTCTTATGCTCACCCATGTTATATTGATTAATATTATTATCTATCCTCTTACTGGGCTTTTAGATCACCCTTTTCTTTAATATATATCATCAGGTGATTAATTTTACTAAGGAGAAGACATGGAAAACCAATAATCTAAGTAATAAGGAATTAAATAGTGTTTATGTTTTATTATGTAAATGTTATATTTGGTCCTAATTTTCCAAGACAGTAAACCTTTGGATCTTTGTTTTATAACACTATTATATTGTTTATCTTTAAAATGATATAATAGTAATGTAAGAAAATAAGGTTCGCTATAGTTGGTATCAGAGCATGTTTTAGTTAATTTAGGAATTAGTAATAAAGAACATTAGTAAAAATCATTATCACGAGACTATGTATATTAAAACACCCAGGAAGCTTTGTTTTAGAAAAATGATAAACATAGGGATCCCATAAGAGATTCCTTTAAATTTAATTATACAAAGTAATAAATTATTCATTCATGGCTTGTTGAATTATGTTTTGTTAAAACCTTTTGTATTTTATAAAATGATGGGAACCAAGAGAAACCATAACAATAACCCATGCATGGGAAAATGCAGTGATTGGTTAAACGACATTCCCAATGCCTTAGGAGGAGGAGTTAAAACATTTGTGGCGATGCTTACCCAGCTATCTTAGGCTATGAATAATAACCTTAATAATGTGTAAATACCACCTTCCCCTAATAGGGATAAATTTTCTATTGAGTCTTTTGTGAAAAAAATACCACTTTTTTTTGGATCTTCTGATCCACTAGTCACGAAACAGTGGGTTAACTCAATAGAGAATATATTTTATGTGCTTTACTATTCTTAGATAGAGAAGATGAATCTGGTCGTTTATCATTTAGATATAGAGGCCTACCAATGGTGTGTGTTTATTAAGAACACCAAGCTGAAGGATGAAATTTAAGAGATGGAGTGGGAAGACTTTAAAAAAATATTTCTTAATAATAATTTCCCTATAACTTTTTGGAAAAAAATGGAGAGATAATTCATAGAGATGAAGCAAAAATAAGGTGAATATTTCAAAACTTATAAAGAAAATTTAACAAGGTTTACCTTGTACACCTCGAGTTTTGTTATAAAAATGATAGAAAAATAGATATATTATTTAGTGGTTTAAAACCACACCTTTTAAAGGTTCCATAAATTTGAGACTTTGGGAGTTATGAAGAGGTTTTTTGATGTGTTCTCAAAGTGGAGATAAAGTTCGGAGAATGGTCCCATAGATATTGAGATAAGAAATGAAAGATGGAGTTTCAAGATGGAGGATCATATTATAAAGGTGGAAATAAAACTCAACCACTCACATGTCAAAAATGTGGGAAGAAGTATCATGGGAATTTATTCAAAGGGATGGGGAAATTCTTTAAGAGTGGGAGACAAGTCCACTATGCTCATGAATTCAAAATAGACGTAAGGAATAAGGACAATGTGTTGTAGGAAAGGAGAGAACCATCCATGGTTAAATGATTCAATTGTAGGGAGAAAGGGAACTATTCAAGATGACGTACTAAACCTCAAGTCCTTGAGGGTAATTAGTATAAGCAGACACCAAAGGCAAAGGAGAAATTTAAATCTTATTCCGTCACTACTATTGGGGTGGATCTAGATAATTATATTTTTATGGGTATGCTAGTTATTCATTCAATAATATCAAACATACTATTCGATTCTACTTCTACACATTTTTTCATATCTTTCAAGTTTAGTAGAACAATTTAAACACCACCTCAAAATCTGAAGGTTGAGTTATCTATGAGAACAAAAATGGGGAAATTATTTCATCCAAATAATATAAATCCTACATGGTTAATGTTTGTGTACCGAACCTCCTAGAAAATTTTGTTTTACTTCCTTTTGTAGAGTTGGTTTCTATATTGGGCATGGATATGCTATATTTATAAAAATCCAAAATCAACTATTGGGAAAGGGAGATCACTCTTCACATCCTAAGGAATCCTCTAATTATGTTCAAGTGTAAGGAGGAGGATGAATCTCCTTCAGAATCATCATCTCAATTGTGGATATTATTGACTTATGAGAAAGAATATCTAGCTCAAATTATTGAAAAAATGGAGATAATACTGATCAAAGACATGCCCATTATGAGGAACTACACTAATTAGTTCCTTGAATAATTTCACGATCTTACTCATGACTGAGAGGTTGATTTCTTGAAGGAATTTATTCCTAGATATCTACTGATATCAAAGAAACCTTATATAATGGACACCATTGAGTTGTAAGAACTGAGGAAGTAGTTATAAGATAATCTGGACAAGGGTTTTATATGCCCGAGTGCTTCGCTATGGGGTGCACCAGTACTCTTCGTCAAGAAGAAGGTTGGATCAATGCACCTCTACATTGATTATCGCGAGCTCAATAAAATCACAATAAAGAAAAATTATCCCCTATCATGGATGGATGACTTGTTCGATAAAATGTGTGAGGCCAAGTGTTTCTCTAATGTGGAACTTTGGATAGGATATTACTAATTAAATGTGATAAAGGAAGATATTACCAAGACCACCTTCCGAATGAGGTATGGACACTATGAGTTCATAGTGGTTCCCTTTAGACTCACTAATTCTCCAAGAATATTCATGGACTTAATGAATAGAGTCTTTAGAGATTATCTTGAAAAATTTATGGTAGTCTTTATTGATGATATTATGACATACTCTAAGAGAAAGGGGGAACATGATAAACATTTTAATACTATGCTAAATACATTGAAAAAGGATAAGATTTATGAAATGTATAGTAAATGTGAGTTTTGGATAGAGGAAGTATCATTCTTGGGGAATGTTATCACTATCAAAGGAATATCTGTGGACCCTTCTAAGAAAAATTCAATCAAAGAGTGTCACGGGACAATATCTGTAATGGAGATCTTTAGTTTTCTTGGACTAGTTGGGAATTACCGGTGATTTATGAAGAACTTATCATGATTTTAAAACCAACTAACCAAGATGTATTAGAAGGTAGAAATGTTTTCCTAGATCAGTGAATATGAATTCTGCTTTCAAATATTTAAAAAAGAGACTTATCACCATTCCAGTACTCACACTTACAACATGTGGGGACCTTTTTGTTGTATACATAAATGATTTAAATATGGTATTAGTCTGTGTAATGATGAAAAATTATAAAGTGATATCCTATGCCTCAAGCTAGTTGAAAATCCATGAGAAATACTATCCCACACATGATATGGAGTTCGCGATCGTGATATTTTCATTGAAAATATGGAGAAATTATCTCTATGGGGAGAAGTGTGAAATATATACCGATCATAAGATCCTAAAATATATATATTCAAATAGAATGAGCTTAATATTCAATAGTGAATATGGTTGTATCTCATCAAGTATTATAACTACTCAATCCACTACCATCATGGAAAAGTGAATAAAGTAGAGGATGCTCTAAGTAGAAAGGATCCTGCAATATTATCAATGATGAGAATTGAGAAGTATCCAATATTATTATATTTTTAAACGATATACATAGGGATCACTAAGGAAGGAATATCATCAATAATTTCTCAAATGATTTCCCAACCATCCCTTATTAATAAAATAAAGGATATTCAAAGGAATGATGTTGAAATTCAGAAAAAAGTGGAAGCTGTTAGAAATGGGAAATCCTCAGAGTTAAAAATTTATAAGGAAGGAGTTGTAAGATTTGGATCATGACTATGTGTACCATCTAATACAAAGATAAAGAAGGATCTTCAGAATGATGCACATATACCAACCTTATCTATTCATCCAGGGAGCACAAAGATGTATCAAGATCTATGAGGGCACTATTTGTGGGACAATATGAAAAAGGTGATTGTTGAATATACCTTGTCACGAACCGAATCTGGTCGCCTTAAAAATCGGCACCTGATCCGGTCCATGGAAAGACCCAAAGGGCGTTCCCGATCCCCACGGGCTGGCACAAGTGCCTGGGTATCATAAAATGATAATTGGGAACGATTTACCCAAGTTTATAAACTTAAAACGACAAAAGAGTCCAATAAAACAAATCTGGATTTTTCAACTAAAACCGTCTTTTACAAAATTTCAGAACTGAAATACATAAGTTAAAACTATGTTTAAAGACCATTTCAATGGTACATAACCAAATAAGGACATCCCAAGAACCTCCACAAGGAAAGAGGCACCTCCCTCACGCTATCTCCACGACACTGCATCCCAATGGACAACTAAAAACCTGAATCAATGGCATAAATCCTGTACCCAAACCTGTGACATAAAATAAGCAAATATACTTAAACCCAAAGGTGTAAGTAGGGTGTGAGAGAAAGCCCAGTAGGATACCACCACTAATAGATTCCATGTGATAAACATTTAATGGCGAAAAGCATGCAAGTTTTCAAAGACATGAGATGCTAGTTAAAATTTCTAAAAGATGCAACATTAAATAAAAACAGTTTTCAGGTGGGCTAATTTAAAGAATAAAAACATTTAAAATAAATACCATAGCTACTGAATTTTCCAGCCTCTCATACCGTATACCAATGGTAAGAACAAAGTATCCAGTGAGCACAATCAATGGGAAATAACCCCTAGGCACTAGCTAGCTGTGGGTCCCAGGTACCTCGTATCTCGGTGAGAGTAACCATCACAAATATCCATTATCGTGCACGAGCCACTAGTAGGGAACATACCCATAACCTAGTGGTCCCCAATCATCATCATCATAGTTTAGTTATAGTTGTAAGCGTCAATCTTGCTAAGTGAAACTGAGGCCAAACCCCACGGATTCACTAGCATACTAGTACACGTCCACCCACCTAGATACCCAGGTTTTCCCTTTGTGCTCAAACAAGTTCAGAAATCCAAGAAGTATAGTTCTCACATGAAAATATCACTTACACATCACAAATTAACCAAACAACCCCATGTACATCACGCAAGTCAAAAATTCCACTTTTCATTCAAATGCATTTTGAAATCAAACTCACTCCAAATTGCCTACAACACTTTTCACATTTCTTTAACACTTCCACAAATCCATTAAACAATTTTATAAAACCATTACAAGATATTAAACTCACATAACATCCCACACAAATGTCACACAATACCCTTCTCACCTTCACAATTCATTTTATAAATAAACTCACATGAAATATCCCACACCCGTGTTTCGCACAAAAAACACAATTTAGTAAAACATTTCGACAATTTATAAAAAAATTCTAAAAATGTTTAACATCTCAAATCACCACTTTAAAATTCAAAAACCCACATTAGGTGAACACACTCACCCAAACAGTACATATACACCCTTTCCCAACTTTGTTTAACCAAATAAAACATTTGCAATTTTTATAAAACAAACCCAAGAGGTATAACCATTGTTTGCACACTAAACCAATTTCCAAAAACCTCATTTAAAAGCAAAATCATACCAATACCAATCCAAAACAGAATCTTTAAGCCCTAAAACAATTATCAAACCACCCCCAAATTTTATAAAAATACATCAAATAATACCACAAAGATACACATGAAAAACACACGTTTTCATAAATCACCTTCAAGAAGTACAACATGTTTTTACACCTTAAACTCATTAAAAAAAACCTACTTTCAAGGCCAACATGACAATAAGGAATTAACAAACCAGAATTGTCACCCCCTTTCAAGACTAATAAATCACTTTCATATGTTATAAACTAAACCCAAACATTACCCCAAGAGTCACACATGAAAAGTACCCAATTTCAAGCTATAATGCAACTAAAAATTAAATGTTTAACCAAATCCATAAAAAATGTTTTCACAGCACATAAAACAGATTATAAACATGCTAAATTAATAATCCATGCAAGCTAACTCATCAAAAAATGGCTACACATGGAATCACCTACCCTTTTGAGTCGAAACCCTCAAAACTTGGTGCGAAATCTTAAGCGCACCACCGTTGCACCAAAAGGAATATAAATCCAGACCTAAACCACAATAATTTACCCAAAAGACACCAAATCAGACATTAGGATCAAACCCCAACTTCTGGACATGAGGAACTTCAAGAAAAAGGAAATAAAACTAAAAGAGGATGGAAGGAACCAAGAAGGAATTCCATTACTTGAAATATCTTGAAGGAATCGGCCCCAATCCACCAAATAATGAATCACCAAGTACCCAAAATTGGTATGTAGGTTCGAAGGATTCATATTAGGTCATGTGGGGACTGAAATGGGGGAAAAAGGATAAAAAATAAAGGAGTTATGAAAGGATCAATTTACCTCTCCAAATCTGCGCGATTTTAGAAACCCTAATAACTTCAGTACTGAATCGCGATGAAGAAGAGCTCCAAAGAGGGTAGAGAGAGCTTGGTCGCTCGTCTGGGTTCAAGGGCCGCAATCGAGGCTTTGAATCACCGAAAAATACTTAAAAATGAATAAGTTATTAATTAATCAAATTTTATTTTTAAAACTGGAATTGGGCTTTCGGGCAGGCCCAATCCCTTAAATAAAAACCAACATAAACCCTGGTTATGGATTTACAAAGGCTCCAAATTTTAATTGAGGTGTTAATATATCAGGGTAGGATATTTAGGAGTTGGAATGAGTGAAAAATATTAAAAAATTAAAAATTTATAAAAGAAATAAAATTTATTTTTAAATCTGGAATTGGGTTCACGGTTTGACCCAATTCATGAAAACTCACATATTCTCCATAAAACCTTCGGAAACCCCCAAAACAAAGAATTAATGGAAATTAAAATAAAAATACATTTAAAATAATCTATGTATGTGACAATTCTCCCCACCATAAAAACTTTCCGCCCCGGAAAGTCACAACAAGGCCAAAGTAACAACCAAACCCAACTGAGAAACCAAGAGGTACTCCCTTGTCTGGTTTCTCCCCCAAAGGACAAAACACCTCCAGTGATCAATTAATGAAGGATTACTCTCACAAAAAAAAACTTACACCACTTTCCTAAAATAATAAATCACATTCATAATTTATCTCAAAATAAAACTCCTCAAACACTATCCGAACAAGACTCAAGCAATTCACCCAAACGAACAATAACATTGAACAAGATTACACATACCTTACTTTAACTAATACATTGGGCACTCTCCAGTCCCAAAGTTTACCCAAGGAAGATGTAAGTAGTTAGATATCTCCCAATGATATTACCTACTTCCCATACAATACCAAGGAAAAACACGAGTTACTTCTATGAAGAGACACAAATGGGCTCCCCACCATAAGAGACAACTTTATTTTTTTTCCCGAGACAGAATCAAGACACTAATAGGGGGAGGCCCAAACAGACTCCCTAGTACAAGGGGTATACATCCATTATAAATTTACAAAATAATATGCATGATACCCATGGTGGGTCTTCCCACCACAAGAACCAACCATCTTAACCGACCGGCGTGGGCCGACACGAAAAGACCCCAAAATTAAGGAGTTGGGACAGTCACACGGTTAGTCTGCACAGTTTGAGAAACTGTGCGATAACTATGTGGATCCTTATATCTACATGGTTATTTTTTTTGTTCATGGTTATAAATATCCATGTGAAAACCGTGTGCTCAACTTGTCTAGCCAAATTTCCAACCATTCTCCAAAGACTCAATGGAAACCAAAGGGGGGGGGGAATAACATTGTGTGATGACATGGGTACAAAACCCTCCACCTATTTCCACTGAACGGGAACAACAGAAGAAATATGATGACACCATAGGTTTAAACTCTTCCTATCTTTCATACTGAGGATAGGACTTTGTACAAGGGTTTAAACGACACTGGGGTTTCCCCTGACTTCGCGCCAGCTTCTCTCCGGGACCTATGGATGGAGCTCAAAATATTGAAGCATCTTCGGCCACACAGTTTGGCTGTTGAAACCCCTATGTGGAAATTCTTCTTTCGGTGCCACAAACAACTACACCGCATACCCTGATGGGTTCATCAAGACATAACACACTCCATAACTCACTTTACCAAAACCAGACATTTCCCTGAAACAAGGGATCAGAATAACCACACACATCACACCTTGTTTCTTTAGGTGAGAAACAACAGCAGGGTAGGACACGTATAAACACTATCCTCTAAGATAGAGGATTTGATGTTTTTCCCAAGGGATACATACTCCCAACATAATAGAGAACCTAAGAGGATTGTGTGACCTTGACCTTTACAGTCAAAAGAGCACACAACATCACAATGCGTCACCGAACATGACCCTTGTGATTGATAGAAACAATACATGGAACATGACCATATTCCAAGTCCCTAAAAATAGACAAGTCCAAAAAGTGGACATAATATCCTATTAGGACCAAAATCTCAAAATTGGTTGTTTAATAATAACTGTTGCTTCAAGGAAACTATGAAGAACCCAGAGGCCCTCTTAGACACCATCATGACACTCATCCACACTAACAACCAAAGAACACTTCCACCTTCGATGAATCATGAAACTTAAGAAACCAAGGCCTCTTTCAACCTTCCACAAGAACTATCCCACTACAAGAGGATCTAAAAATCAACTAAATGAATGGTTGTAGACTCAATCAACAATGATCTATAAAATATTTCTTATATTGATCAACTGGAGGATTTTCCAATGGAGAAACAATACGGGTTGCACTTCAGTTGTGCACTAACCCTAAATGGGGGCGTACCTTATCCAACGGGAGAACCCAAGGACCCAACCAAGATGGTCCATTGGTCAAAAAAAACCATAAACCAGATCCAAACAAATGAAGGTAACCACCATAAAGGTGTCCCGAAACATATCTCAGAGGAGACTACTAACCCGTCCTTCTACCTAGCTTACCGACCAAACATAATCCCAAAACACAGTTCAAATAGGAGGGGTTATTGGACTAAAAAAAAACATCCCACAAAAACAACATCTTCAAAGACCCATAATACAAACCATCCCAAAACTATTCATCAATACATCATGTTTTTCTTTAAAACCATTTCTTTGAAAACAAGCGGTTCAACGGTAAGAGTATCGACCAATGGTACCCCATGGGCCTCACACATGCATGTTTTTTTGCCACACCAGACACCCACCTCATATCCGTCCCGGAACTCATCCAGTCATGCCATCAACCATCCATCATCCTATATAACCCCATGCATGTGGTCACTAATGGAAATACCAAAGTTTGAAACAAAAATTCTTTCCACTTTTCAAAACCAAAACGGTCAACCAACACATCCTTTTTTTCTCATAACCGCTAACCACGAGATCAAAATCCCAACTCACATCTTACAAAAATTTTCAGAAAGTCACAACCATTTATAAAATAACTCACATTCAAGATATTCACATAAATTTCAAAACATCTCATCCCATTAAAACACACTCTGATTTTTTAGAAAACTCTATTGGAAA
Organism: Viscum album; assembly: GCA_963277665.1. NCBI lineage: Eukaryota > Viridiplantae > Streptophyta > Magnoliopsida > Santalales > Viscaceae > Viscum > Viscum album. Next base: position 1,924,486,427 of record OY728136.1, on the reverse strand, counting down.
CACTTTTCAAAACCAACTTCAATACAGTTTCTACCTTCAAAAGAGGTGTAATCACACCATTTTCTATTTCAAAATAATTCTGAATATTTAGTTCCAAAATTTCATAAATCATACCATTCCATCTTTATTTGAAAATCATTTCACAAAAACATTACACTTCTTAAAACCAAGTCACTTTAAAACCAAAGTTCCAAGATTTAAAAAATAAAGAACACAAGACAATGCGAGAGGAAACTAGTTTCAGTGGGTGACTTGGACATATGGTTGGTGGCCATATTCTAATCACTTCACTATCACAGATAGTGTTCTAGGGAATATCCCCATCTCCACATGGCTTGCCAGACCCTGCGTGCTCATTGAGACCATTAACCCAACTCTCTTTTCATTTCCCCTAATCATCATCAAACCAAGAAAACCAAAAGACATAGACAAATCCCAACTTCCCCTGGTGACTTGAATACTGAAATGAGGTGTGGTGATCAAGCACACTACCCATAACCAGAATTCCATGTCCCAACAATCATAACTCTATACTATCCCAACTATTTCCCAAATTACATGACTCAAATAAAGCGAACCTCCTCTGATACCATTTTGTCACGAACCGAATCTGGTCGCCTTCAAAATCGGCACCTGATCCGGTCCATGTCAAGACCCAAAGGGCGTTCCCGATCCCCACGGGCTGGCACAAGTGCCTGGGTATCATAAAATGATAATTGGGAACGGTTTACCCAAGTTTATAAACTTAAAACGACAAAAGAGTCCAATAAAACAAATCTGGATTTTTCAACTAAAACCGTCTTTTACAAAATTTCAGAACTGAAATACATAAGTTAAAACTATGTTTAAAGACCATTCCAATGGTACATAACCAAATAAGGACAGCCCAAGAACCTCCACAAGGAAAGAGGTACCTCCCTCACGCTATCTCCATGACACTGCATCCCAATAGACAACTAAAAACCTGAATCAATGGCATAAATCCTATACCCAAACCTGTGACATAAAATAAGCAAATCTACTTACACCAAAAGGTGTAAGTAGGGTGTGAGCGAAAGCCCAGTAGGATACCACCACTAATAGATTCCACGTGATAAACATTTCATGGCGAAAAGCATGCAAGTTTTCAAAGACATGAGATGCTAGTTAAAATTTCTAAAAGATGCAACATTAAATAAAAACAGTTTTCAGGTGGGCTAATTTAAAGAATAAAAACATTTAAAATAAATACCATAGCTACTGAATTTTCCAGCCTCTCATACCGTATACCGACGGTAAGAAAAAAGTATCCAGTGAGCACAGTCAATGGGAAATAACCCCTAGGCACTAGCTAGCTGTGGGTCCCAGGTACCTCGTATCTCGGTGAGAGTAACCATCACAAATATCCATTCTCGTGCACGATCCACTAGTAGGGAACATACCCATAACCTAGTGGTCCCCAATCATCATCATCATAGTTTAGTTAGAGTTGTAAGCGTCAATATTGCTAAGTGAAACTGAGGCCAAACCCCACGGATTCACTAGCATACTAGTACACGTCCACCCACCTAGATACCCGGGTTTTCCCTTTGTGATCAAACAAGTTCAGAAATCCAAGAAGTATAGTTCTCACATGAAAATATCACTTAAACATCACAAATTAACCAAACAGCCCCATGTACATCACGCAAGTCAAAAATTCCACTTTTCATTCAAATGCATTTTGAAATCAAACTCACTCCAAATTGCCTACAACACTTTTCACATTTCTTTAACACTTCCACAAATCCATTAAACAATTTTATAAAACCATTACAAGATATTCAACTCACATAACAGCCCACACATATGTCACACAATACCCTTCTCACCTTCACAATTCATTTTATAAATAAACTCACATGAAATATCCCACACCCGTGTTTCGCACACAAAACACAATTTAGTAAAACATTTCGACAATTTATAAAAAAATTCTAAAAATGTTTAACATCTCAAATCACCACTTTAAAATTCAAAAACCAACATTAGGTTAACACACTCACCCAAACAGTACATATACACCCTTTCCCAACTTTGTTTAACCAAATAAAACATTTTCAATTTTTATAAAACAAACCCAAGAGGTATAACCATTGTTTGCACACTAAACCCATTTCCAAAACCCTCATTTAAAAGCAAAATCATACCAATACCAATCCAAAACAGAATCTTTAAGCCCTAAAACAATTATTAAACCACCCCCAAATGTTATAAAAAAACATCAAATAATACCACAAAGATACACATGAAAAACACACGTTTTCATAAATCACCTTCAAGAAGTACAACATGTTTTTACACCTTAAACTCATTAAAAAAAAACATACTTTCAAGGCCAACATGACAATAAGTAATTAACAAACCAGAATTGTCACCCCCTTTCAAGACTAATAAATCACTTTCATATGTTATAAAATAAACCCAAACATTACCCCAAGAGTCACACATGAAAAGTACCCAATTTCAAGCTATAATGCAACTAAAAATTAAATGTTTAACCAAATCCATAAAAACTGTTTTCACAGAACATAAAACAGATTATAAACATTCTAAATTAATAATCCATGCAAGCTAACTCATCAAAAAATGGCTACACATGGAATCACCTACCCTTTTGAGTCGAAACCCTCAAAACTTGGTGCGAAACCTTAAGCGCACCACCATTGCACCAAAAGGAATATAAATCCAGACCTAAACCACAATAATTTACCCAAAAGACACCAAATCAGACATTAGTATCGAACCCCCAACTTCTGGACATGAGGAACTTCAAGAAAAAGGAAATAAAACTAAAAGAGGATGGAAGGAACCAAGAAGGAATTCCCTTACTTGAAATATCTTCAAGGAATCAGCCCCAATCCACCAAATAATGAATCACCAAGTACCCAAAAATGGTATGTAGGTTCGAAGGATTCATATTAGGTCATGTGGGGACTGAAATGGGGGAAAAAGGATAAAAAATGAAGGAGTTATGAAAGGATCAATTTACCTCTCCAAATCTGCCCGATTTTAGAAACCCTAATAAGTTCAGTACTAAATCGCGATGAAGAAGAGCTCCAAAGAGGGGAGAGAGAGCTTGGTCACGCGTCTGGGTTCAAGGGACGCAATTAAGGCTTTGAATCACCGAAAAATACTTAAAAATGAATAAGTTATTAATTAATCAAATTTTATTTTTAAAACTGGAATTGGGCTTTCGGGCAGGCCCAATCCCTTAAATAAAAACCAACATAAACCTTGGTTATGGATTTCCAAAGGCTCCAAATTTTAATTGAGGTGTTAATATATCAGGGGAGGACATTTAGGAGTTAGAATGAGTGAAAAATATTAAAAAATTAAAAAGTTATAAAAGAAATAAAATTTATTTTTAAATCTGGAATTGAGTTCACGGTTTGACCCAATTCATGAAAACTCACATATTCTCCATAAAACCTTTGGAAACCCCCAAAACAAAGAATTAATGGAAATAAAAATAAAAATAAATTTAAAATAATATATGTATGTGACATACCTCAAAGTGCCTGGTATGTCAGAAAGTGAAGGATGAAAGACAAAAGTCTAAGGGGATGATAAAACCATTACCCATACCAACATGAAAATGAGAAAACATCACCATGGACTTTGTCTCCAGACATATGAAGACATCTAGAGGAATCAATTATATATGGGTTGTTGAGGAACATCTCAAAAAGAAATCACACTTTATCATAATTTGAGATGACTTATCACTATATTAACTTGAATGGATATATATCAGAGAAGTGGTAAGTCTTCTTGGAGTACCACTATTGATTGTATCTGATCGAGATCTAAGATCCACCTCGAAATCCTAGAAAAGTATCCAATATGCTCTAAACAATGAACTAAACTTTAGTATGACCTATAATCCTCAAAATTAGGACCAATCTGAGTAGACTATTCAAAAATTGGATGACATGCTAAGGGAATATTATATGGAATTCAAAGGAGGATGAGACCAACATCTTCCTCAAGATGAGTTCTCTTACAACAAAAATTTGTAGTCGAGCATACAAATGGATCCATATGAAGTACTTCATGGGAAAATTTGTAAAACACAAACATTATGAGATGAAGCCAGTGAACTAAGGATTCTAGAACCTGAAATGGTTGAAGAAATGGTGGAAAAGGTGAAAACCATTCAACAACACATCAAGGAAGTACAAGATCAACAGAAGAGCTATGCAGAAAATTATCAATGAGACCTAGAATTTGAGGTTGGAGACATGTTATTCATCCAAATATCTATATGGAAGAGGATCATGTGATTTGTGAAGAAGGCAAAGCTAAGTCCCAGGTACATCGACCCCTTCTAGATTCTTGATCTTGTCGAAGCTGTGACATATCGACTAGAACTTCCACCTATCATGTCTCAAGTACATGATGTATTCCATGTATCTTTCTTGAGTAAGTACATACCAGATCCATCATATTTACTAAATCCAAAGGTGTTACAGTTGGAAAATGATCTCTCTTATGAGGAGTAGTCAGGGAAGATCTTGGACTATAGAGGTTAAGTTATACGCAACAAGACAACTCACTAGTCAAAGTACTATGGTGAAACCATAAGTAAGAATAGAGAACATGAGAATCAGAGGAGGAGATTAAGGAGAAATACCCTCACTTATTTTCATCATAGTATGTAAAATGAAATTTCGATGGTGAAATTTCATAAGCGGGGAAGAATGTAATGACCCAAAATTTTATCAATGGAAATTCACTTCTTATAATTATTCTATATAGTATAAATCACATAAAATCACATATAGGACACAATATAGACTTTATAAATGAGGAACAAATGGAATAAGACGTATTTCTAGAAGTTAAGGAACTTATACCAATGGAATAGTGACTTGACCTTTAGAATAGTAATGTGACCATTAAGAATAGTAATCCCGTCAATAGAATAGGAACCTCATCTATGAAAGTAAAAATAAAATTTAGGTATCTTATTAATGAAAAAATTATATATTTATTTCAAGGTATAAGTAAATAAACATTTTATAAATGATAAATTAAGTGTTGGTATTTTTGTAAGTTATAAATATTTAATTACAATTTTATAATTTATATAATGATCTAAAAGAAAATTTATTTTCAAAAAATGTATTCATAAATTATTATTTTGTTGTCTTATGATTATAATATAATTTTATGAGACCTTAACTAAATTTTCAAAGTGTCATAAAATCAGTTATAATTTTAAAATCAGTATTTTTTCAAATAAATGATGATTTTATTTAAAGACTAAATTTATCACATTTAGAAAATTATTTTCATAAAATTGAGTCCATTTTTGAATTCTAAGTCTCAAAAAATTATTAGGGTGATTTTTTGGTATTTTTCTAAAATAGTTGAATTTTTATTAAATATTAAAATACGATAATTTACAGTATATATACATTATAAGTTAAATACACCATTACTTGAGTCATTTATGATGTAATCAACATAATATCAAAATATTATTTAATATTTTATTATATTTAGTGATATGGTTCAAAATATTTATATTCTTGAGCCAAAATAATAAACTAATGAATAAAATATTCAAAAAACCCCCCCTCTCCTCCACTATAAATACCACCCCTCACTACCTATTCTACTCACACATTCCAAGTATTAAATATTGTAAAATTTCTACCTGATAATATTACCAATTATCTTCCCCACATCTGATATCCTTTGTTCTCAACAAAATACCAAAACCAATCTCCCTAAGGAGGCTCTCAAGGAGAAGAATTTAAGAGGTAAAATCATCTTTATTTTCTTTCAATTTATTTTATTTTCTTATCCTCTCCTAAACTACCCTTATTCAAGAGCCATGATAACTCTAGTATATTATATATACTATAATGTTATTATGTTAATGGAATAATCTATCAACAAACCTTTTCTCCTATCCATTTTATTCTAAAAATGGAAACGTTGTCCGTGAGGTGTTGATTTATCGCCTTCAAGGATGAAAAGTTTTCTTTTTCTTTTACCACCATCAAAGATGGTACATAAACCATTATAATGGTTGAAAAATATTTTTAAATGCATTTTATAACCCCTTTTATGTTCTAGAACTAACATATATACATAATATTAAAAAACAAAACAAAACGAGTTTATTGTGACCAAAAGCTGCCAAAATTAATCTAAATGATTATCATTAAATATTTATCTAATGATTCATCCACATACCAAATAACCAAATAATTTATAATATCATTTAATCTTATGGAAGTTAATTAATAACATATTATCTTAATTATAGAGAATTATCTTCATGAAAAATCTCAGTGTAGATGTTCTTTAATAGTATTAAATTATAATTTATTTGTTCTTACCTTTTTTTATAGGATATACATTTTTTAAATATTATTTTATTAAAATGAAAATATTTTTCCAAAATAACCCCTATTTCTAAAAATTACATCTTTTACTTCTCTTGAGATTGTTTCTTCATCACTCAATATTGATGATTATTATACCAAGTATGTTATTCTATATTTATTTCAGGAACTCTAATGTTTACTAATTAAATTATAATTATGAAATTTTCTTAAAACCCATTTCATTTCCATGGGTTATTTTATGGTAATGATTATTATACATTATTTGTGGCTTTCATGATTATATAAATGTTATGATGTGATGGGTGTTCTCCAAATTATATAGTGCTCCAATGAATTGGGTAATGTGATGTATATCATGATATAATGTTTAATATATGTCGACATGATGCGATATTTGTTCATAGAGAATATTTTATGATTATGAAAATTTATTATGCGTGAACATGATGCTACCTTTATTCATAACTATGCATGGTAGTTGACCACTAAGACATGGTGTTTCAGTTTTATGCATTTCCACATTACATGATTTTATCTAATGCTTCCTATAATGATTATGATGACAATTACATGATTATTTTATGATGATGATGATTAATCTCACCCATTTTATATTTATTCATGTTATTATCTATACTCTCACCAGGATTTGAGCTCACCCATTTCTTTGATTTATATCCTCAGATGATTACTTTTACTAAGGAGAACACAAGTGCCACTAAGAAGCTAGATAATAAGAAATTAAATAATGTTTATTTTTTATTATGTAGATGTTATGTTTGTTCTTAATTTTCCAAGACACTAAACCTATGGATCCTGGTTTTGTAATGATATTATATTGTTTATCTTTAAAATGATGTAATAGTGATGTATGAGAAGTAGGGCCACTATATTAGTGAACCATACCAAGGGTGATACAAGTGGTATCAGAGGATCCTTTTTATTTCATCTTATTATTTGGATTATTAGATAGAAGACTATGAATATATTAGGATTTGGTAATGAGATTGTGCCTCGGAGTTGCTAATCCACATATAGGGAAAATCCAAATTATCTGGTATATGATATTACTATTCTGGATTATGCCTATTACAGTTGTATTGATTTCACTGTTGGATGACATGCATGATTTATGGAACTATTATTATCATTTTCAGTTATCTTTTACCCTTGGACCAGTATGACAAGGAAGTGTTGTCTCATGCATCATTATCGACACTTGAGGATTCATATATCATGCACATTCTATGACATATTTATATTACTATGAGAATTACCTGCAAAATGTTATTAGTTCCTTGATTGATAAAATCCTAGAAATTTTCTAATGTTTCATGAAGGGAATGGATAAATAATCAGGTATTAAAGTTTTTTCATCAACCTAAACAATGTTTTCCCATATAGCTTGTTGGTGAGACCTTAATTAACCAAATATTACATTTTTGAGATGTGTAAATATGATTACATGCGATGAAATGTTTGTTGGATGTGATTACATGGATGAAAATTTCAATTTATAAATCTTATACTTTTGTAAATTGGGAATGGGGATCCATCTAATTGAGCTATCATTATGGACTTGTTTCATTATGATGCCAAATGTAAAAGTCTGGTCATAGTTACATGACATGCTAATTGGAGATTATAAAGTGTAGTAATTTATAACATGGGAATGGAAACTCATATAACCATACCATAATATATATAAATGAGTATAAAATACTAATTGTTAATAATTAAAAGATATGGTTTCCGTTAAATAGTGATACCAATTGAAACTCAAAGGGAATTTTCATCTATAAATTGAAATTGAAACATTGTATACTGAAACTCCTAATGTGAAACAAAGGAATTTACCCTAACCTAAAATTTGTAGTGGGAAGTGGGAAGTATCTCTTATGTTTCTTCATGGCCTTGTATGCCACCGAAACCTGGACATAAGAGTAGGAATAGGGGTGTGACTCTTATATAGGAAGTCTTGAATCTATCATATTTTTATTTATATGATTTAAGTCATTATAAAAGATATTTATAGGCATGTAATTTACATTTATAGAGATATTCCAACATGATATCTTGGTTTCGTTCCCCAGGAGGGTGGTGATAATGATGCTTTAGAGGTGGTGGGCCCTGATCCACCAGTATTACCTCCATTAGTGCCACTTGAAACAACTACCATTATACCCAACTAGGGAAATGACATCTAGTTTCAAGGGGGATTATTACAGCTCTTGAAGAATATGAAGGGATCCTTATGACCTGCTTCTATAATGGTAGAGTTTACATAAGATTTTTGGTAGTAGTATTCAACCACGTTCTTAGGGGATGATAGTCCATAGGATACAGAGTCATGGTTGGAGTCCATGCTATCTATTTTTGAGCATCTAGAGATCTATCTAGAGAGGAGGGAAAAGATCATAGTTTACATGCTATGTGAATCAGCCAAGAGATGGCGGGATGTGTTGAACTAGGATAATCATCATCAGGATACGTTTTGGAGTGATTTCAAGAGAGACTTCTATGATTATTTCTTTCTAGAGATGCTAAGGGCTGATAGAGATTGATAGTTTATGCACCTAGAGCATGGGGTTTTATCAGTTATGGACCACTCTTCTCATTTCACAGAGCTCCAATATTTCACACCGATCCTTCTAGGTTACAAGTTATCCAGGTCTAGGTGATTGAAATATGTCTCAAGCATGACAACCAGTCATAGGTGAATGTGTTTCATTTGACCACCATCCCTGAGATAGTGAATTAGTGTCACAAACTAGCCCAAATAACTAGGTACCCTGATACCCAATATTGATTTTACATGGAATGAATGGAGTTCCTAATACCCATAGGTTGTTGAATATAACCTAGAATCAAACATGAATAAATAAAGAATGATTTGTTCTAAAAAATAGTGGAAGATAAACAATACATGTCAGTATGATCAAAAATCCAAAGGGGGATATACCAAAATCAAATAGGTAAAATGATACCCAAATAGAAAACCATCAAGAGTCACGACATATTCTAAGATAAAAATAAAAGATAAACCTATGTAACAAGAAGATAATATCTCCACTAGACACCTCCATCACTTTGAGTCCCAAAGATCAAGAATATCCACCACCTCCAAGTGGCGCTTTTCCTTTGCTTGGACCTAGAATTAGATAATCTACAAACACCCAAAGTAAAAGGTAGGTTGTGATCTATAAATCCCATTAGGGTCTCACCAAGTGTTTCATAATCAACTCCATAACAATAAAACCAAATACACTTTCAATTTAAGTAAAAAAATTCATGGCATTACATTCACATATTTAAAAAAAAACATGATTTCATAATAAAAATAGATTAAAAATATATCAAAATAGTCATAAAAAATTTCATATTAAAAATTTATATAAAATAGTTGGCATAAAAAAAACAATTCTATAAATCAATGGAATGTAATCATCAAATCAGATATATCATAGAAACATTTATCAATCCCTATGTTATTTTAGTTTTTAGTAATGGGATCCTCAAAATACTCATCATTGATCTCAGATCAATGTGTATACACATCCCACCACTTAGGTCATCAAAACTAAACTCCCCATTAAGGAAAAAAATCACGCCTTAGTATGTTTAATTCAATGTTTTCATTATAAATATATTTATAGGGGGTCAGATCTTAGTGTGATCATCCTAGATACCCACTAAATACACAAGCTTACATGTTCTTCAGTGAGTCATTCAATCAATCAACCATGGGAAAATCAATCATTTCATATTAGTTAAAAATAATTTCCTATTTTAGTTTTAAACATGCCTTTCTCATTTCAAAACCAAATCATAAGTTTTTATCAATTCATGCATTTTCAAATAATATTTCAATTTAATCCATTTATCTCAAGGTTTAACCTTAAATCATTTCATCAAATAAATTTACAAATCAATCCATTAATTTTATCATATAAAATAAATAATTAAAATTACATTGAAATTGTTTTTTTTTCACAATTTCCATGCCTTTTCAAAATAAAACACCAATCAATTCAAATACAAATTTTTAAATAATTTAAAAAATCCAATCAAATCAATCAAGAAATTAAAAGGTTTCAATTAGATGGAAAAATAATATGAAACCACCCACCTTTAATCAATAATCAAATGATCAAACACCCAAAACAGGAATGTCAACAGAGATTTAGAGGCATGAAATCTCAATAAGAAATCCTAAAAACACCATAATTAAAAACATGAATCTAATAAATCATCAACATGGGGATTCATCACGCTTAAAGGAGAGAAGATAAGGAAATATAGAAAACAAAAATGAATAGATTCACTTACTGGATAGAAATAAAATGATTCCACTAGATATTTGATCCGAGAAGAAAGGAGTAAATAGGAGTTAAAATTACTTTAAGGAGCCTTTAAGAGAAAAATTTTGAATGATAGTCGAGTGAAAGAAAAGGAAATATAAAATAGGTATCATGGAATTTAATTCTATAAAAACATATACCACATAGCAACCCCCATGTTTATAGTGCAGAAAGGATGGGAATAGCCAAACCATGGAACAAACTCCTTAGACCATGCCACAACCACCGCTGATCAACCACCCTCTTGAAAACAAATTGCAGACCTTGACCAGATCCACTTCACCTGGGTCAAATCTATGGTGCAACATAAGAACCATGCAACAGTTATGACTAAATAGGAATTATCACCGAAATTCACGAACTAGGGCTCCATAGTGCAACCATACCTCCACGATTCAACTATGAAAAAATTGGAAGTTGCTCTAAACAATGGAATCAAGCTCCCCTATGCCATAGCCTGATGACCCACGGTGTAGCTTGGACTCTCCACACTACAATTTATACACCATGATGAAACCCCCAACTAAACAATTTATACTCAGAATTCATTAACTCTAAATAAAAATACACCCCTAAAATTTAGGTCATTTCCCATGATAAAATATATTTATAATTTGAAGTCCCAAAACACACCCAAATAAAAAGGAAAAAAAGTTAATAAGTAACAAATAAAAGGTAACATTCTATTACAACCATCCCACTATAAAAATTTTATGTCCTTAGAATGTCTATCAAGAAGTTTATATGTCAAAGAGATGAGTCCACTGCTCCCTCATTAGTGCCTCATACTCCCACATCTCATGAGAATAAGAACCATGCTTCCATAGAATATAGAAAATAGGTATCATCTTCCCATGAAGAACCTTTGTCTCAGAGTCAATAATCCTGGATGGATGCTCAATCATGGATAAATCAGGATCAACATCGAGATATTCCTATCTTCGAACATGATAAGGGTTAGAAATATACTTCCGAATCTATGATAAATGAAACATATTGTGGATTAAAGTCAACTTTGATGGAAGTTCCAATTGATAGTACAATTTTCCCACTCAATAAACAATTAAAAAAGGACCCACAAACCTTGGCATAAGATTTCCCTATTTTACAAGGAGTTGATGAAACAACCAAGGTGAAACTCTCAAAACACCTTATCTTCATTAGAAAAATCCAATAGTCACCAATGATGATAAATATAGGATTTATACCAGCTCTGTGATATCAACATATTTTGATGAATCAATCGAATCCTTACCATTGTCTCTTAGATAAAACTCGATCAAACCAAGGAAATTTATCCAATATTTGACCAATACGGTAGAGATCCACAAGGTTGTCTATACAATTCCTCAAAAGAATCCATTTTGAAAGTATACTGGTAACTATTATTGTAGGAAAACTCAACTATCTGCAAATTTCCATCCTAAGCTCCATTGAAGTCAAGAACATAGGAACACAACATTTAATCATGAATATGTATAGGTCTCTCTATCTAGCCATCCATCTATAGATGATATATTGTGTTATAAGGTACCTAAGATTCCATGGCCTTTTCAAGGCCCCTCTATAAGCAATAAGTTAAACAAGGATCCTTATTAGAGACTATTGCCTATGTAACTCCATGAAATATGACAATATCTTATACATAGAGATGTCCCAAGTACTTAACTCTAGTTGTATATTGAATGGGTATAAAGTGAGATGATTTGGTTAGCCTATCAATCACAACCCACATTTCATTCTTGCCTTATGGGGTATGCAACAACCCAACCAGGACATCCATATAAATTATGTCCTGCTTACAAGTAGGAATTGGATGTGGCTAAAGAAAAACAAAAGGTATTTTGGTGCTCTAATTTAACTTTTTGGTAGGTATAATAATGAGATACAAAGTTAGAAAGGTCTCATATCATACCTGGACACAAAATATTCACTACATATCATAAAAAAAATATTTTTAGTTCTATGGTGTACAAACCACTGGGAACCATGGTAGTACTCCATCAAATCCTTCATTATAGAAAAAATAATTAAAAGATGACTCCAAAAACATAGGATTACCAATGGAGATAAATATCATTCACCAATAGTTTCCCCACCATAAAGAGAGTCCCTAATTTCATGGAGTTCATCATCAAACTGCCGCTCCTGAAAAATAATCTTGACAAGAGAGGATTTCAAGTTAACACTTTACAAAATAACCTCAGAATAATTCTACCAAACTACTAAATGAAACTAAGTAAAGAGATCTATATGATTCCACTCTTCTGATGATTATTTCATGGTATGGGTTGGAAGTTTCCTACTCAATGAATCAAGAATGACATTATCCTTTCCAGGGGTGTTAGCATTATCGAAATCCAAATACTGTAGGTACTATACCCAAAGTTGTTATTTAATATTTAGATATTTTTGGGATAATATATAACTTAATATTTTTTGGGTGGAATAAATGGTAAAACTTTATCTGAAAAGGAAATACCAAAAACTCTTGAGATCATACATCATAACTGCGAGCTTGAGATCATGGGTTGGATAATTCTTCTCATGCGGACTAATATATTTAGAGACATAGGCTACCACATGATCACCCTGAATAAGGAAAAAAACCATTCTAGAACATGATATATCAAAAAATACCACATAACCCTACATAGCCTCTAAAATATTCAACACTGATGCATAATTCAAAAGGAATTTTAGCTAAAAAATAACCCAAAAATTTCCTATCCAAAATGAACTTTACTCCTTTATAAGTGAGAGAGGTCATCAAAGAATCCAACTCAAGAAATATTTGATTAATATATGGTAATATCTTTCCAAACCTAATAATAACCTAATCTAGAAAGTATTATGTAGTTTCTCCCATGTCATAACAGCTTTCACATTCTCAGGATTAGCTAAAATACCATATTCCAAGACCACAATTCCCAAGAAATTCACTTCTCAAATCCAGAAATCACATTTCGATAACTTGGAATAAAGATGATTATTTCTCAATGTTTTCAAAACTTCTCCCAAATGATGCACATGGACCTCCTATGTCTAAGAGTAAACTTTGATGTCATCCATAAATACCACTATGAAAGAGTCCAGCTACTCATGGAATATCATATTCATCTATACCATTTAAACTATATGAGAATTATCTAAACCAAATGGAATAACTAGATACTCATAATGGATATACCTACTCCTAAATTACATCTTTTAAATTTAAAACTCTTTTATTCTCACCAGGTGATAACCAGATCAAAGTTGAATCTTCAAAAACCACTTTTCCCCTTTCAATTATTCAAATAAATAATCAATATATGGTAATAGATACTTGTTCTTCACTGTAACTCGATTGAGTTTCTGGTAATCAACACATAGTTGAAGTTTCCAATAAGATTTATTTACAAAGATAATAGACACTTACCAAGGTGAAACAATCAGGTGTATAAAAAATTTCTCTATTAAATCATAAAACTTAGATTTTAACTCTTTCAAATCCACTAGTATCATACAGTGGGAAGGAATAGACACTGGATGAGTATCAGGTACTTTATGAATAGAAAAATCCATCTCACTTACTAATGGAAATATATAGAAATCAGAAAAATCATTTGGAAACTCAATAAAAATTAGAGGGAGATCATCACACAAAGATTCTTACTCCAAGTTGAAAGTGACAACCAATATTACCCTTACCAAATATAGAAAATAAGGTCTAGCTCCATAAGATCTCAAGTACCATTCTCCATAAAAGACATGAAACACCTCATAGAGAACAAAAAATGAGACCCATCAAAGATAACATTCAATATGGGCCTTATAATCAATTATCCAATCCATCCTAAGAATGAAATCAAGAGGTTTCATATTGAGAACCAAAAAACTCTTAGTAAGCTCAATATCTGATGAAGAGAAAACACAAATTAGTACATTGAAGACCCATATCTATCTTCATTCGGAGGGGAATATTAATATACATCACATAAGATAGAATCTTCATAATAATATTTAGAAAATCCATAACTCAGGCTGATATAAATGAGTGAGATGCATCAGTATCAAATAATGTATTCACTAAAGATGAAGCTATAATGATGGTACCTTTAATAGTCGCTGGACTCGCATCAACTTCCTCTAGAGACTCTTCTACTGCATGAAGAATCTTTGTTAAATATGCCTATGGTTGTATCCCCTTAGTTCTTGAAGCATCTGATTTCACCATAGTGCTTTTGGTGCTATTGATCCCATTCCACTATGCGTAGTAGAAAATAAATGGAAGAAATTTATTAGGTTTCATGAGTTACTATATAAACTACAGATCTTGGGTACCTCAATGAAAACCCATCATGAATTACCAACATTACCACACTAGAATAAAGTAAAAGGTCCTATTCAAAGCACTACAAGAGGCTTGAAAAACACCTGCTATTGAGAACCACCATGGGACTCATCAATATTCCTTCCTCTAAATGAACTCACAAAACTTCCACTAGGAGAAAAAGAAATTCCTGTTAACCGTGACTGGCCATCCAGGTCAAGATAAACCATCAATGCTATATCCAACACATCGGTATAAAAAGTGAGATTCTATAATAAAAACTATTATTGGATATCAGGACGAATACCCATCTCAAATATTTATTTGTTCATCTTATAATTAGCCACTATCTTAGGAGAAAACTGAATAAGCTTAGAAAAAAGGTTCACATACAGTGTCATAGTCTTGTCTCCCTTCTGAAGGTTGAGAAACTCCATGAAATTCACCAAGACAATCTAATCTAGATAGAATTGATTAGTGAAAAGAAATTTGAAGTTATTTCACTCCAAAACCTCCTAATTTTACACTATCACTATCAAATCCCACCATCTCCTACTATGTCCCTCAATATCTAAGTTATAACATTTCACCTTTATAGGTTCTGTAAATTTGAAAAAACTCAAAAATAAGTCCATTATTTTTCAAAAAACACTCAAAATCTTGAGGATCATTCAAACCTTGAAAATTTAGAGCTTTATGATTAAGAAACTCTTAAACATGATCTCTAAATTTGTCCCTTATAGGCTCCACAATTAGAGCCTGAATGGGAACAAGTTTCGGTGGTTGTACCAAAGCTTGGACAATAAAAAAAATTATCTCAACAAGATTTGGGTCAACTACAGGATTCAACTACTATGGTTCACCAATAACTTTCTCTTGAGGCTTTTTCAAACATATTCTCAGAGTCATGATTCTACACAACATCAATAGACAATATTGAAAGCATCTGAAGGGATACAAAAATCATCGAATCAAATAAGAGTCACGTGAATATTAATTCCATCAAGTAAAATTCAAGATTTTTTTAACATACTCACAATATTAGTGAGTAAAGTTATATAAAAAAGATAAAAACATTCCTTAATACACTTTTCTTAAACACCTATAGGGATTTAAGGATTGTTAGGATGAGATCTATCTCGGAAATTTCTCATAACTACCTTTTAAGTCCTGTAAATTCTAACTTCTATATACTAGGACAACCTTACTGAAAACTAACATCAAGGAAATACTCATAACCTACACCTTTGATACCAATTTTTCACGAACTAACCCAGATACCCTAGTACCTTGGTACCTATGCTGAATCTGGCATGGATCGAAGGACATTCTTGATCCCCATGGGTTGGAGACTAGTACCTGGAATCAAAATTAAATAATGAGGGAATAATTAGTGCCTCAAAACAACACAATATAAACAATAAAAGTCATTATTCTCAACAATCTAAAAGGGGAAATAACTAGAATCAAATAGGTTAAATAGCACCCAAACAATACATCATCAAGAGACACAATTTTTTCCAAGATAAAACTCAAATATAAACCCATGTAACAAGTGGATAACATCTCCACCAGTAACCTACATCACTCTGGGTCCCAAGGATCAAGAGAATTCACCACCTATAAGTGGATCTTTTCCTTTTCTCATAACTAGCATAATATAATCTACAAATGCCCAAAGGCAAAGGTAGGGTGTGAGCTATAAGTCCCAGTAGGATGTCACCAAGTGTTACATAATAAATTCCATAACAATTAAACTAAATATTATTTCAATTTAAATAAAACAAGGCATAGAATGAAATTCTCATATTAAAAAAAACCATACTTTTATATTCAAAAGATGTGATAGATATATTAAAATAGTCTTAAATTAACATTTTATATAAAACATTTATATAAAATAGTTGGCAAGAATAAAAAGTTTCTATAAATCAGTGGAATGTAATCATCAAATTTGGTATACCCTAGAAACATGTATCAAACACTATGGTATATTTGTTTCTAAAAATAATATACTCACATTAATCATAAATGATATCATCGTAATGTGTGTACACGCCCCATGACTCAGTACGTGGGGACTCAACTCCCTATTTGGGAAAAAATCATGCCATAATATGTCTATGTTAGTGTTTTCATCGTCAAACTGGTTCTAGGGGTCAGATCCTAGCATGCTTGTCCTATTTACCCAATAACTACCTAGGATAACATGTGATTAAGTTAATCATTTAATCTATTAATCATGGTAAAATCAATCCTTTCAAACCAGTTTAAAATACAATTTCCCATTTTCAAATTTCAACATGCCTTTCTCATTTCAAAATCAAATCATAGGTTTTTATCAATTCATTAATTTTAAAATCATATTTCAATTTATGACATTTATCTAGAGGTTTAAACTCAAACCATTTCATCAATTATATTTTCAAATCAATCCTTAAATTTTCTCAAATTCACACAGCAATTCCAATTCCCTTGAAATTTTTTTTTTCACTATTTTAATAACTTTTCAAAATCAAACATCAACTACCTAAAATATGGGTTTTTAAATAATTTAAAAACTCTTTCCAAATCAATAAATTAATTCAAAGGTTTTAATTATAGGGGAAAATCATATAAAACTACCTACCTTTAATCAATGATCAAATAATCAAACACCCAGAATAGGAATGCCAACAGAGAGTTGAAGGCATGAAAGATCAAGAGGAAATACTAAAAACAAAATACATCAAAACATGGATCCAAACCATAATAAACATAATGATTTATCACTCTCAAAGGAGAAAATATAAGGAAGGAGATAAAACCAAAATGAGGAGAGATCACTTACTATAGAGGAATCAAATTCTCCCACTAGATCTTAGATCTGAGAAGAAAGGAGTTTGGAAGAGTTAAAACACCACTAGAGAGCCTTCTAGAGAAAAAAGTTCTAAAGATATTTGAGTAGGTGAAAAAGAAATATATAACAGTTTTCAGGGAATTTAATTCTATAAAAAGACATACCATGCCATAACCCCCATAGCCACTACACAGAAAGGCTAAAAATAGCTAGACTATAGTGAAGCCTCCTTAGACCATGCTGCAACCACCCCCGATCAACCGACCTCTTGAAAACACATTATAGACCTCAACCAAATCCACTTCACTCAGGGAAAATATACATAACAACATAAAAACCATGTTGTATCTATTCTTAAATAGGTATTAGTACCAAAATTCACCAATTGGGGATCCATGTCATAACCAGACCTCAATAGTGAAGCTATTATGAAACTGGAAGTAACTCTACACAACATCCTTAAGCCCCCCCCTATGCCACAACCTGACGTTCCATGATGTAGTTTGGAATATTCACACCACAACCCATACACCATGATGCAACTCCTAGCTGACACATTTATACTCGGTCTCCATTAACTAAAAAAACATACATCCCTAAAATTTAGGTCATTTTCCACGATAAAAGATCTCCACTATCTAAATAAATAAATGAACCCAAAAAAAAGGTAAATAAAACAAGAGTCAAGAAATAACTGATAAGGTGTAGAGCTGATCATAATAAAGACACTAGGGAGGGGCTATTTCAAGTAATAATAGTTTAGGATGTATTCCATTAGGACCTTCAGGTCCTGCAATGTCATGAATCTTGTGAGAAATGTAATGTAAGAGTTCCCCTTCAACCCTTAAAAGGATATTATCAAAAATAAATAAAAAAATTAAGGCCTTTTTCAAATTTAGGTAATAAATACATAATAAAAGGTAATAGGATTTTACAAATATGAGCTGTTTACTGAGCGTAACCTAAGAGAGTTTGTGGGTGTGAGATAGGGAAGTTTGGATCCTAGACCCAAAACTACTTTGACCAGTGGTAGGAATAATTTCTTAGAGTTTTATTTAGGAGGTGGCAGTTGTCAGAGCATGCGCTCAGGTAGCCATGTGTTCTGTCATTGGTGTGGTAATAAGGGTCATATGATTCCTTAATGAGATAGAGCTCCATTTGAGTTTGGATCCTACTATAGGATGGGCCATCGATATAGGTTTTTTGTAACCTTTAGACCAATTTCTAGTGTAGGAAGACCCAAATAGGATCTTTCTTTAAGAGTAGTATCAAAAGCTCCACATCATCTAAGGATATGGAGCACTACTGGCCATGTAGGCCAAGGTGGTGGTCATGGTCGAGGGAGTCAAATAATAGATTTATAGTGTCAGTAGAGAAGGAATACCTTGGGTAGTAATGATGTATCTCATGGATATGAATCGAGATAGATATATATAGTGCATCTGATCATTGAGGATCAGAGTTCCGATCCACGTATAATTATAGGTACGATTTTAGTAGACGCTACTCTAGTTTCTACTATATTTGATACGAGCACTTCTCACTCCTTTATATATTTGATGACTATGGAGATTCTTAGCCTTGAGATAAAGTATTTATGTGGCATGGTGAAAATTGATACTCCATTGATAATTTGATATGAGAATGTATTCCAATTCTTATATATTTGATGACTATGGATATTCTTATCCTTGAGATAAAGTATTTATGTGGCATGGTAAAAATTGATACTCCATTGATAATTTGATATGAGAATGTATTCCAATTCAAGGAGTTCCAACTTGAGATATGAGGGCATCATTTTTTATGGAACATCTTCATCCTAAATATGATAGGTTTTGATATCATTCTTAGGATGGATTGGTTGGTTATGATTATTTCAATTTTTATTTCCAAATGGTATCCATCACATCACAATAGGGTGATAGTTATATTTACAAGGGTGAATAGGATGTCTAGGAAAGTCCAATTGGAATCGAGTATCGTGGGCTAGGTGGAGTGATATAGCAAATTTATACCCTTTATATAGTTGATTAGAGAAAACATTAGACTAATTTTACTCCTATAGTAGATCATTTCAAGGTATTATTACTTAATTAATTTTCTTGAATACCTATGGAGAGAGTGTTAGAGTTTACTTTTGATCTAGTTCTAGGAGCAGCATTGGTATCCATTACTCCTTATAGGATGGCTACTATTGAGTTATAGGAGCACAATAGGTAGCTAGAGGACTTGAAAACTAAGGGTTTTATATGGCCTAGTAATAACCCCTTGGGTTCACATGTATTTTTATCTAAGAAGGTGGATGATACCCACATATTTTTTTTGGATTATCATCGTTTAAACTAGTTTATGTTTAATAACTGGTATCCACTTCCACATATAGATGACTTATTCAACTAGATTTAAGGAGCAGGGGTTTTCTCCAAGATTTATTTGAGGTTGGTCTACCATCAGGTGTGTGTATGACCATCATATATACCACATACAACATTCAATAGTATACGTGGTTTGTATGAGTATTTGTTCATGTCATTGGGTCTTACGAACACACCATAAATATTCATGGAACTGATGAATTAGGTTTTTGACCCATATATAGATTTATTTGTGGTAGTCTTCATGGATGATAACTTTGTGTAGTCACATACTTGAAATGAGCATACCCAACATCTTGATATCATTTTGAGCACACTTATAGAGCACTATTTTTATGATAAGATCACTATATTCCACTTTTGGATCGACAAGGTCCTCTTCCTAGGTCGCATCATCTCAGAGAAAAGAGTATTAGTTGACTGAGAGAAGGAGAGAGTCATTGTTTCTTGAGAGTAGCTCAAGAATATTTTTGATATATGAATTTTCTTAGGTCTAGATGGCTATTACATGTGATTCATTCAGGATTTCTCATGAATATAATAACCTCTTATGGGGTTGACTAAAGAGGGTGTAAAATACCTGTGGTTTGAAGCATGTGAAAGATCCTTTTAGGATCTTAAAGAGAGTTTGACTTCAGCACCGATCCTAATTTTACCTAATCCTAGAAAAGGTTATACAATTTACTTTAATTAACCAAGAATCGAGTTGAGATCTATTCTAATAAAGGGTAATTGGTTCATGGAATATAGGTCTCACTTTATGAGGCCTCATGAGAGTAATTGGAAGACACATGATCTTGAGCTAGTAGTTGTGGTTTATGCTGTATGTTGTTGAAAGAAATATTTATCGGGAGAGCATTTTGTGGTCTACACAGGCCAAAAAAGTATCAAGTATATATTTACACAACATGAATTTAATATCAGGAAAAAATATAGGTTTAATACCTATAGTTGATCAAATTTGGTATTGCTTATATACCCAGTAAGGGAAATGCTATTGCTGATTCCCTGAGCTAGAAGACTTAGATACAGAAAGTTTAAGTGGAAAATAGTGAATGGTAGTTGATGAAACTTTTTTTAAGATGTACTTATAGGTCTAGTAGAATCATTGGTAGTTTATTATTATAGATTTATTCATGAACTTTTCACTTTTTTATAGAATAAAGATGATTCATATTTTCTATCCCAAGGTCTTGGTACTATGGGAGAACATTTTAGGTGAGGAACCACTACTTGGTTGGATCGTTGATGAGGCCAAGGTCTTGCAGATTTATGGATGCATCTAAGTTCCTATAGACATCTCAGAGAAATTAACGTGAGAGTCTCATTTCTATACTTGGGTGGTACATCACGACCTTATGAAGATGTACCATGATTTACACCAATAATATTGGTGGCTTGGTATGAAAAGGGAGATGGCTAGTTTCGTCACTCAATATTCCACCTATCGACAGGTTAATGCAGAACACCATCTGCCAGTAGGGATTTTACAGTCATTTCCAATTATTGAGTGGAAATGGGATGATTTCACTATGTATTTTTTGATAGGATTACCTAGGTCACCTCTTGGATATGACACAATATGGGTGATCATAGACAGATCGAAAAAGGTTTATCACTTCCTACCTATCAGAGAGACATTTTAAGTGGATGATCTAGTAAGACAATATTTCATAGATATCATACACTTTCACAAAGTTCCACATACTATCAAATGATAAAAATATGCTCAATTCATTTCATGATTATATAAGGGGTTGTAGAGGGAAGTAGTTTTATAGGTACTTTTGAGTATAACCAATTAACCACATAATAATGGTCAGTTTTAGCATATGATACAGTTCTTAGAGGACATGCTCTAGGCATGAATCCTAGATTTTGTGGGTCTTGGGATAAACACCCACCACTTGCCGATTTCACTTATAATAATATATTCTAAGTGACTATACAAATGAATCCTTATAAATATTCATAAGGAAGGCTGTTCCATTATACCATATACTAGTTATAGGCAAGAGAGGAAGTGATCCTAGAACCTCATCTCATTTAGAAGACTTTAGATAAGTTAATGATTATCAAGAATCATATGGCTACAAGTTAGTCTAAGTATAAGTCTTACACTGATCATCACCACTGGCCACTAGAGTTCTAGGTTAGGGATCTAGTCTTGTTGCTTATTTCACCTATAATGGAGCATAAACAGATTTCAAAATAGGGGAAGCTATCACCTCATTATGTTGAGCCCTTTGATATTTCAGAGAGAGTTGGTCTGGTAGCCTATTGGTTGTGGTTACCTTAGGGGTATAGATCTATGCATGAAATTTTCTATGTACCTTACCTTCGTCACAATTATTCAGACTCATCTCATATTCTTTATCCTAATGTGGTCGAGTTAGACATAGATGCATCCTTTGAGGATAATTCTATACGTATCATTGATCAAAGAAAGAAGGATATTTGAGGTAGGTTAGTTACTATAGTCTGGGTGCTATGGAAGTATTTCTATGTATAGGACAAGACCTAGGAGTGAGAGGACAATGTATTTTATCATTATCTGGAGTTATTCTTAGATGATGTTTTACCACCCTCAAAAGGGAAAATTAGAGATGAGTTGTTTTAAGGAGGGGAGTTTGTAACATATTAGATATTTTAAGATGTATGAATCCATTAAATTTTAGTTTAAACCTTTATTTTTATCCTAATAGAAGTTCTAAAGGGATTAAGTAAGAGTTCGAGAGCATCCAAGGCTTGTCCATAGCCCAGCGATCAATTTTTTGGAGAATCTGCATGAGGCACATGGTTGGTGTACAATTTGCAATATCCATGAATCTCAATCATGAGACCTACTAAGAGGAGGTAAATAGTTTGTTTAACTATGAACAAGAGGCCGCATGACTATGTGATGAGCTACAGAGAAACCATATAGGGGATCTACATAGACTGTGAATGGTTTGGAAAACCATGTGCCTAGCCTGCATGGGTTGTGCCACTTAGGCAGTGACCCTACATTGTTGGTACACAGTTTGTCCAAACCATGTATCCAAGATGTGTGCCTCATTAAGGACCCTATAAAATGACTTTTTTCACCTTATCTATTTAAATATTAAAACACTATTCTCCCCCTCTTAAATCATAATATCCTACATGTTGTATCCTCATCTTCTCCACCACCAAATATTTGATGTAGGTTTATTATACATTTTCATAATTTTTCACCATTGGTTGTGTTGGATAGCTAATGGTGAGTTCTTCAATCCTCTTCCTTCCTTTCTTTATTTATCTCACCATATGGAATGCTAAATCTATGTGAGAAAATATTCCCTATTTTCAAGGCATTTATTTTTTTCTTTTATTTATCCCATTATATCTGGAGTTAAATGAAGATAATGGAAGAGGATAGTACTACCCATATATGGTGGGTAATCTATAAATTTTCCCTAATGTTTTGGAGTTTATAATTCATTGACATTTGTATCGTATGTTAAACCTTTCCAGTATTTCTCCTTAAATTAATAAACCTTTTAATTGATTATTTAAACAATGATTTAAACATGTTAGGACACCCTAATATAAGGTTAGAGGTTTTCAACCTCCTACTCGAACCACCCTTAAGGTGGGTTAGCTCTATAATTATGATTATTCCAACCTTTGGGGTGAGTTGATCTTGGTAATTATTAATTGGAGCCATACCTAAACTAAATGAATTTCCAAAGGTTAAATCCCTCATGTAACACATTATCATTTATAAATTAAAGGAGTAGTGAAATGAAATAAATGGAAATCATGGAATGGAAAATCCCTTGGATGATGCATAATTATGTAATTTATTAGTTAAGTGTCATGAAAACTAACGTGAAACTGCTTCCTATCACTTGTATATGAGTTTATTAAAGAATTGAATATGATGAATTCAATTTAGAAAAAGGTTATGGAAACTAACATAGACCCTATATCCCTTTTGTAATTCACTGAATGGAATTGGTTAAAGGCATGGACACTAATATGGACTCATCCCTTGTCACTTTTATGTGAAATGGTAAATGAAAATATAATGATAAATTGAATTGATAAAGGGGAATGGACACTAACATGGCCCCTTGAACCATTATATAGATTATATTGATAATGTATGATACAATATGGAACTTAATTATGGTTCCGAGCACATTCGAAGTGTGCAGATGTGGGATATATATTAAAATTTCTTTTAATAATTGTTACCCAAAACCGAGAGAGGATATTTCACATCAAATTTATAATTAATTTATCTATTATTTGAAGAAATAAATACTTAGGTTTATAAAATTTCTTCGTTGGTGAATATTGATCGTCTGAAAAGACCCTTTTGGATTACCTTTGTTGCACTATGAGGATCCAAGGATATAATCCATCTAGTAGTGATCCATACATGCTCCTATGATCTCCGATAAACACCACTCAATCTCCGAGTGCTAGTGTAGTGAGTTGAATGTCTTGCGTTGTTCTTTCTTAATCGATCATTTTTAGGTATTTAATAAATATCTCTTTCACTTATCATTCTTGATAGAGAGAGATAAGGAGTTGAGATACAATTTTTTTTTCACAACAATTGTAACACCCCAAGATTCCATTAACATTTCCCTTTAAATAATGAAATATCTTGTATTGTACGCAACTTCAAGATTCTAACACACCGCGAACCATCAAACTAGCCATTATGAATAGTAATACCCACTTTTTAAAATTTTATAAATTTTATCTTTAAAAATGGACTTCATTTTTGGATTTGGAATATAGAAATTAGCTTAGGTTGAATTTTTGGCATTTTTCTGAAAACTTCCAATTTTTAATGAATAGTGAAAAACACCGAGTTATTGTTTAAAACCGACTTTTTATTTAAATAATTATTTATTTTATTTTAATCTATTTTAGGTCAAAATAGATACATAATACCTATATAATTTCAATTTAATTCATTTGAGTTATTTTATAATGAGTTTAGATATATAAAAATTTTATTGAACTTTTTACCGTCTTTTACCCACCTCCTAGGAGCATCTGCAAATCTGTATGAAACTTAATTTTATCGCTTATGTGGGTTAAATTTTAAAAATAAAAAAGATGCGGTTAATTTTTGTAAGTAAAATGTGGTTCAATAAGATGAAAATAATTTTTGATGAATAATAACTTTTGACTTTTATTTACCACGATTAAAAGTAAATAGGGAAATTAAGGGTAAAAATGATATTATTATTAACCCAACACATGTCCTAATTATATTGGATAAGTATAATTCGACCAAAAAAAACCTTAGGAATAAAATATGACCCCCTTTGGTCCACTTGGATTATATTAGGACATTTATTATTATTTTATTTAAAGAAGAGTTAAAAGAGTTAAAATCAAAGTTTAATAAATAAAACATTTTTAATATAGGGTTGTTCATAAGATAAATTAGACTATAAATATTCATTAGAAATATAAAAAGATTTCCTACATAATGGTATTTTATTTATAATTTTTAGACATTAAATAAGTAAATTTATTTATGACACAATGATGATGCAGTAATTACCTTATTAATGAAAGATTAAAATAATTGATATTATAAATATCCAAATAAATATTATTTTAGACTTTTAATGAATTATTATAATTTTATAGGTTAATATGACATTTAATGGTTGATTAAATGATTTTTTTTCGAAGTAATAATGTTGTTATGAATTTAACAAAAACAAAATACCAAATAGTGTCAAAATTGACATAAAAGCATTTTTAAAACAAATATTATATTATTAATTGGTATTCTATTCCTAAAAATATAAGGTTAGGCCAAAGAGATTAAATAATATTATATATATCATTAATGAACCACTTGGGGTTCTCTTGTATGTTTATAGTAAGTTTATTAACCATATAATATAAAAATACAAAGAGACATGGTAAATGTCAAACTATTTAACTAAGAGTTAAATCTAAAATATAAGGTTAATATGATGACCTAAACCTGTATAAAAACTATTGTTTGAGAGGTTTTCGACCCATACCCACCATATAATTTAAATAATTCATTTTGGATCCATTATAAACTGAAAATTATTTTATTATAAAATAATATTTCAAGCTTTTCCTAAAGTGACCCACACCTCTCTTATAAAAGGGAACTTCCCCTTCTCTCAAATTCACACCTTCAAAGCAATTTGGATCGTCCAAAACCTGCCAAAATATCCTCCCAAATTTCCTCTCTTCATCCTAGAGGCCTTAATTTATTCCTAAATCCAACCTAAGGAGCCCTTTTGATCAAATCAAAAGGAAGAACCCGAAGAAGAGGTAAATATTTCATTACACCTTTCAAGTTCTTTTCTTCTTACACTTCTTCTTTATTTGTTGTTTCCATTATAAAATAATAAATCCAGTCTCTTATATATACTGTTATGTTATTATAAAAATGGTACAACCATATTTATTATTCTATCCATCCTATAAATGAAAAAGTCACCATACGTGCGTACATACGAATTACCGTCCCCAAGTCGTGGTGTAGTTTGTTATTCAAACACTTCATCATTTGGATAGGTATAATAACGAGTATAAATTATGTAAATAATAAATATAAAATGATAATTATTCTTTATATATGATATACCATCCAATTATATATGATTTTAATATCAAAAGAATGATATTGTTGCTCGTGCGTACGTACGGATTACCATCTCCACGAACGCGATGAGATTCATTCCCCATCGTATCCATTCTATCCATAAAAAACATTACTTACTTAACAAATCATATAAAGGAAAACAAATCAGTTAACACTTGAAATGATGATACTACAGAAATATCATTAACAAAGAAATATTAGAAGATCATATATAATATCATATTTATGTATATAGTTCTTGTATAATTTAATAACAATAATTTAACTATTATACAGGAGGTTAACATACCCTCAACTAAGGAAAAGTACAAGGTAATGGTTAATTTCATAATCTCTTTATTATCTGAGGTTGTTTTTGCGTAAGTTTCTACTGGGACCTATTTATCATCCATATCCGTGTTTTCTTAAAAATGTATTTCAATTTTTTTATCATTTACTAGAATGTGTGTTAAAGTCATTTATACCCTTATTTGACCTGATATGTTTTGAAAGGAATATTTCCGTCATTTTCCAAACAAGGTACTTTATGACCTTTTCAACAAAATTAAGGTAAGAATGTTTTTTTAACTTATACGATGGGTGCGGCTATTTTACACTATTATAACATCGTTGAAGCTTCCCTTACAATATTATAAGAATATTTTCAAAATAAATTTTTTCTTTTATAATTACATGAATTCTAAATGTTTTCAAAATAGAAAGAGATATTTATCTGAAAAAGTTTTGATTTCATCTATGTCAACATCCTTTGATGGATTTTAAGCTTGTTTGAAGTTGATTTATTATGATACAAAACATCCATATTGTATTGAAGGTTTTGTGATATTTTTGACTGTGGATGTGTTATTTTTACACCATTCATGGTTTATGGATAATGTATTGAAATTTCGTATGCTAGTTTTAATACAAATATTTATGTTATGTTTAAACCTTTTCATATGATGAATGCATTGGACTTAGTAAGCGACAGGTGGATCCCGCTATAGGTCCTCGATGCATCGATAGGTCTCATGTGAAAAACTAGTGTATTGGCACAAGGCCTTGACAAAATATTATTTTTAGTCTTGGCACAAGGCCATGACTATGTGGTTATGAAGTCTAGCATTCTGCATTCCATCATTACGAAAGTGACTATTGATATTGCATATGATTATTCGATTAGTATAATATCAATGTGAATAAGTAAATGGAATTATTTGATTTTATATTTTCCATATTATACTAAATTTAAAGTTTAAAAGGCTTTTGTTATAGTCTTATACATTTCCTTAAATGTTTAGGCTTATTTATGAAAGTTTCCGCTATATTTTTATCCTTACTGAGCATATGAGCTCACCCCTTTCTAGGTTTTATTTTCCCCAGGATGCGAAGAAGTATATTATGATTGACCTACAGGGATAGTGTAAGGGATATGAGTGTGGCCTATGGAGACTATGTTGTTGTAGTTTTTCATTTTATAATGTAATGTAAAACTTATGAATGTATCTAGTATTTCCAAGGCTACTAAACTAATCGGTCTTTCAAGACTTGATCTTTTGTGATCATGACAATGTTATGTAATAATGCACCGACTCTGGGTAACTAGGGTCGGGGTGTTACAACAATTCTATATTATCATTTTTGGATGCTCTACATAATATACATAACTTCCTATTTATAGAGTTGGGATTTAAGTTAAAATATTATTTAATTACATATAATCTATTAAATAAAATTTATCACCCTTAATAAATTCTATACCACACAATAATAATTATATAATTATTATTTTGTGGTGTGCACCAACTTGGACAATAAAAAATATAATATAAAGGTCTTATAAATTAATATTTGTCACCAGAATCGGTCTTGGTCCATTTTAACTCCTATATCATTTATTGAAAAACCGAATAGATATTTTATTCATAAATAAATATTTTATTCAAAATCTTGTGAATAAATATTTAATAAAATATTCAATAAATAAAATAAATATTTATTCCAAAAGTCAGTGAATGAATATTTATTTAATTTTTGTGATCAATATAACTTGAATAAAATTATTTCTCAAACTTGAGAATAATATTTATTCCATTAATTAAAATCAAATAGAATTTAATTGAGATCAATAGAAACACTTATTGTGTGACCCTATAGGATTCTTTCTTATTGGCATTAGGTAGTATTGCCTAAAGTCCAAGATTACCGTCTAACAAAGGGTTAAAAAACCCAAGGGAAAGAACTTATTGTCGCAACATAGACAACCATATATGAATGCTCACTGCAAAATATAATCCTTTTTTCACAATATCTTATCAAGAAGGTTTCACATCCATGTCACCAACCTATATGATCGACATATCTTTCTTTGACTATCTAAAATAAACACATCATTACACCATGTCCATGGAATTTTATGAGATGGTTCTATTCCAATAAAATGGATGAGATATCAAATTCCATAAATATGGAAGGGAAAAATCCTTCCTCATCTTATTCATTAATGACTTGTCACTCGTGACTCACCCAACATATCCAACTTCTCCATGAACTGCTATCATTATGATTTACAAAATACATCTATGTGCATGAGTTGTAACAAGCATTAATAATAGTCTTAAAGTCAAAGGACCATCACACAAGCTCATAGATAGGAATATCTGATGACACCAAAATATGTGGAATTCCCACTGGTGGGTCTGTTCTCATAATATTCCATCTTGGAGATTACTAAGTTCAAACTTAATGAGAAGAAGACTCATCTACTTATGAGTACTCATACCTGACATTATATGTACCATGTGTCCCATCATAGTAAGTTATCCAACTACAAAACATTATTTGAGAGTATCATTATAGTACATCAAGGTTCTCATCATAGTAGTAAACTTCTTTGACCATATCAATGCAACATGTATTATAGGACATTATTACATTATATTCATGAAAAACAACAAAAAATATGTAGTTAGAAGTTTTATTAATATTCGATACATATAATATACATGCAATGAAAGTTTAAATAGTTTCTCCTAGGACACCAACTATAACATACTCCCACTTTTACTAGAGATAAATGCCTAAAACCTTCAGTCCACTAGACCTCACATGATATTCATGTTTCTTTTCAGTCTAGGATTAAGTCAAGGGGTCTTCTATGTTGTCTTCCATAGAAATAATACTCCCTGAAACTTCACCTCTATAAGAAAAATACCTCAAGATATGATAATTATGAAGTATGTGAGGGGTCTGTTGATGTGACCTTGTATATTTTTCAAGATCCACAATTGCAGCATTATCACAATAGAGTGTGATTGGATATTTACTACTAGAATACCACTTCATTCTATTGGATGAAGTTTTACATCGATACTGCTTCTTTAACTTCCTTAGATGCCACAATATACCCAGAATTAGCTGTATAATCTGTAACCACAACTTTATTTGAGATCTTACAGCTCACAATAATTCCATTCAAAGTGAATATGTATCCTGTTTCTGAATTCATATCATCTTGATCAGTTGGGAAACTTGAATATGTATATCCGATGATGACTATTTCCTAATCTCATCCATAAAGCAGGAGCATATCCTTAGTACACCTTAGATACTTAAGGATAGTCTTGACTTCCATATAATGTTGGTCACCTGGATCATATTGATATCTTTATTCCATACTTAATTCATAGTAAACATCTAGCCTAGTACATAGTATAACATAAATTACTAACCCTATATCTGATGTGTATATAATCCTTGTCATTCTAGTTCTTTCCTCATGTGACCGAGGGCACCGTTTTCTAGAAGGATGGTTTCCATGTGATGTTGAAAACAATCCCCTCTTGGATTATTCCATACTGAATCTCTTCAGTATCTTTTCAATGTATGTACTTTAACTTATGCCGAGCAACCTCTTGGATCTATCATGATGGATATTGATCCCAAGAATATATGCTACCTTTCCCAAGTCCTTCACTGGGAATAATTTATTCAACCAAGACTTAATAGACTATAAGACTGGAATTTAATTTCTAATGAGTAGTATGTCATTAACATATACTTTTAAGAAAATAACTACACTACCACTAAACTTTTTATAGACACAAGGATCACATTCATTTTTCATGAAACCAAATTCCATTATGGCCTCATAAAAACCAATTTTCCATGGCTTGGATGCTTTTTTTAATCCATAGATGTATATTTGAAAATTTTATACCTTGTTGGCATCATTTGGAGTCACAGACCCTGCAAGCTATGTCATATAGAAATCTTGTTGAAGGTTCCTGTAAAGGAATACTATTTTGAAATACATTTTCCACATCTCATAATCATGGAAAGACACAATGGTAGGTATAATTTTGATAGATTTCACCATTCCAACAAGTGAAAAGTTTTCTTCGTAGTCAATGTCTTGATGCTATTTAAACCCTTTTGAAACCATTCATGCCTTATAGGTACTAAATTTTCATTCCATGTCTAGTTTCTCCTTGAATACCCATTTGCACCCAATAGGATTTAAATCTACTAGAGGGTATACCAAAATCCAAACTTGTTTTTGGTACATGGAATCCATTTCAAAATTCATGGATTATTTCCACTTCGAAACATCTATTCCACTTATTTCTTCCTTCTAAGTTAGTGGATCATTATTATAAACTAATAGCAAGTCACCATTCTTGAAAAACTAGAAAACCATACCATTCTGATTCTCTAACCTCTTTAGTACTCCTACATTGTAATTGTATCTCTAGAACAATTTCTTCTTCCATAGACATTTTTGGAATTTTTTATTATGTCAAATATTGTGTATCTTAAGCCTGGACTTAATAAAAGTCTATCATGATCCCACCATCTCTTGTAGATATAAGATCCCCCTAATTAACTGTGGGACATCTATCAACCAAAACCATTTTTTCTAAAGGATTATATAGGCAGTATCCCTTTTTTTTATTTGGGATATCCTATAAAGATAAACTTTGTGTATCAAGGTAGAATCTTATTACCTGAAGAGGCCTTAACAAATGCTTTGCAACCCCACACATGTAAGTAAGAAAATATGGGTTTCTTTCCATTCCATAATTGGTATGTTATATCGTCTGTTTCTTTAGTTGGCACTTGGTTTAGTCATATGATGCTATTTGAGATGTGTATCCCTAGAAGTATAATAGAAGATTCACATGACTCATCATTGATCTCACCATGTTCAACAAGGTGAAATTCCTTATTTAAGCTTAAATAATTAATGAAGTCTTTATTAAGATACTATCCACCATTATATGAGTTAATTGTCTTAATCTTATTACCAATCTAGTTCTCAACTTCATTCTAGTATTGGTTGAATTTATCAAAAGATTAAGACTTATACCTTATTAACTATACATATCCATTTCTACTAAAATCATCAGTAAAAGCTATAAAGTATGAGTACCCACCCTTTTCTTCGATAATAAATTCGCCACACACATAGGTATGAACTAATTTAAGAATCACTGTATCCCTTTCACTTTTCCCACTAAATAGGGTTTTGGTCATTTTTCCTTGTAAATATGCATGACATACACCAAGTGGTTTTTGGTCAAAAGATTCTAAATATGCATCTTGCTATAATTTAGTCAAGCAATTTTCACTTACATGACCTATCCAGTGATT
Organism: Viscum album; assembly: GCA_963277665.1. NCBI lineage: Eukaryota > Viridiplantae > Streptophyta > Magnoliopsida > Santalales > Viscaceae > Viscum > Viscum album. Next base: position 1,924,453,874 of record OY728136.1, on the reverse strand, counting down.
CCAAAGTTGGGTGTGGTGTAATTCATGTAAAGTAACTTTGTTATTGATTTCCATTATTTGGTTCGTGTAATCCAACATAGAAAAAAACTTCCATTATATACACATGCTATAAGAAAACACGGTCTGGGGACTCGACCCCACGACCGATAACCCACACCCAACCCCCCTGCCACCCCAACTGCCTGTCGGGGGGGGGGGGTATAATTCAACACATAAAGACCATTATTTTAATACATATTACCATAAAAAATGCTATTTTTATAAAATAAGAAAAATTTATTCCCAAATTTGAAAATAAATCCATCCATATCATGTATGGATACATAAATAACGTTTTTGGTAACTAAAGTCACATAATAGAAACCCTTTATAACTAAGATCATTCTAGTTAGAAACATGAGGTGGTAGTCCCCAACAGATACCAAAACAAGTTTAGGTCCGTTGTCTGCTTGAAGATCTACCTCAACTTGGTCAATCTTTTTGAAAATACTTGGTTCCTATATTTTAATAAATATAAGAGAACCCCAACATGTATCTAATATCAAATTTTTAGAAATATATAAATTGCACTCAATAAAAAATGAACCTAAAGATTCCCTTTACTTCTTTGGTTGGGTGTAGTTTTTCTTCTAGTGGCCCTTCCTACCACATGTGAAACAGAAAACATCCTATTACCTTGCTTTCCTCTTGATCTTCCTCTTATTAGAAGGGTGTGAAGAATATTTGGGCTTAAATATCTTTTATTTCCCTTTAATTTTTTTCACCATAAGGATGTAAGGTTTTTCATGCTTTGTATCTTTATCTACTTGGTGAAGAAGAGTAAGAAGATATGATGGAGACTTCTCAATGTTGTTCATATTTAAATTCACAACAAAGCTGGAGAATACCTGAGGAAGTGATTACAAAATGCGGCCAGTGCCCATTTATTTGGGGAGTTTAAACCCTACAACCATTAAGCACTCAATGTAGACATTGAGCTTGACTATGTGAGGTGCAAATGGGGCACCCTCTCTAAGATTTCTTTGAAATAGTGACTTGGAAATATCAAACCGTTCCTATCTATATCTATCCCCGTAAAGACCACAGAGGTGATGAAGAATTCTCTATGCATCCATGTTTTCATGAGACTTAATTATTTCAATAGAAATTGATTAATTAATCAAACATTGAACGTCGACCATGCCGTTATTTTTTTTTCATATATTAGTAACTTTTCATCACTCGCCACTTCAGCAAGTGGATCAGACAATGAGGATTCTATCATGTAAGATTTCTGTTCATGGCGCAACACAACCCAATGGTATTTAAACCACTCGTGGAATTTACTTCTAGTTAAAAGTTTATCTTTCTCCAATATTGATCACAGAGATAGTGTGGATGATGAACTATTCAATTTATTCTACAATTAAAAATAATAGATTAATAATACTTTCCTTGATTACAAAATAAGTGAGATATAAAAAATTAAAATTTTTATTTATTAAATCTACCACTATTTTATCAAGTCTCAATATCCCTCAACATTGAACTAGGAAAGTATAGTTACTTTAACATTCTAGTGGAAATTATCCACATTACTTTTCTTAATGACCCAGACTTTGGCTATGAAAACCATAAAAAAGTAATTTGGTAGGCATTCTTATCAACTGTGGACTTACAACTCCTTAATCTATTGATGGGATTCCCCTATTATGAAATCATGACTTGGATTTCCTCAACACTTTCCTAAAAATTTGTATTGAATAGGCTTTTTCCATTAAACTCAACACAAGATCAATTAAGTCAACCCAAAACTCTCATGATAACTCCCCAAAAAAAGTAAGTGTCCAGAATTTTTCCATGTATTGAACTTAGTTCTATAGTTTTATTTCCAATAACGTAATGAAAGTCTTAGTATGGCTTAATATTTAATTATGAGATTTTAATTTATCATGCATAAATCTTATCTTTTTTATTTTTTATATGTATTTTTAATATTAAGTGGATGTTATTTAATTAATTAACCATATTGGATAAAACATTTGTTCATAATTCATTTATTTAATTTCCATATTTTCACATTAATTCATCTATTTATGTGATCATGGACTTGCATCCATAAAATAAATAATTACATAGGAAGAAATAAATAATTAATAAGTGACCCGTTCATGAGCTTTATATAATAGTCAATTTAATGAGCGTACATTAAATCAACCTTTGATAAAGAGGAAATAACTCTTATTGTTGGCCTTGACATGAGTTTCAACATTCCAATTTTCCACTTGTGTATCAATTGGGTTGATATCATTATGGTTCCATCTTGAACTGCCTCCATGTTCCTTGGGATGCTCCATTAATTACAAATATTTATTACCCGCATGTAGGTGAGGGGAACCAAAGGATTGATTAAAGGGGATTACATAAATATCCTTAGACACGTAGGTACTATATAATAAAGGAGGGAGGGCTGAAATTTAGGACATAATTTAATTTAATATTAAATAATTGTAAACTCATGTAATAAATTAAATTAAAACATCCAACACGTACACAAGTCTTGGCCAAGTTCATGAACAGTTATACATGCAAAAAATACAAAAAAGAAAATCGCTAGCATTTATTTCTTTATTCATTTTTTATTATTAAAGATAAAAATTCTTGCATTAATTAATTAATTAATTACCTTTTATCTTTAATGATCATCTAATCCTATTTGGATATACTCATCATTAATGTCATTAATGGAAAATAAACAACAAAACTAATAATAACATATTAATTACAATAAATTAATTGAGCATTTAAAATTATTTAAAAGAATTTTTAAATTTTAAAACACAAATTAGTGTGCCAATCAATAAAATAAAGTTGCAATGCTGTAATCTTCAAATTTAATGTAATTTTATTTTTTTTCATTAATGGGAGACTACACGATGTGTACATGCAGCTATACTCCATGTACCTAGGTTCTCATATATCCAAGTCACATGTCAGGGGCTTCAGTGTGTTAACTCGATCGGACTACACAATGTGTACATTCCTTCTAAAATCCCTATATCCACTTTATATATGCCAGTTTGGCCCATTCAACATGCGATGTTCAATAAAATCACTATGTGTAATTAATTTTTTGGTGCATCTAGATACAATGTTCATGGGTATATGACATGTGCTCTGGCTGTACTCCATGTAACCCATTTTTACCAGCTATAGATTTGGTACATCCTGATGGAATGTATGGTAATTCATCATTTTTTATTAAACCTTTAAGAAAATGAAACACTTAATGAACATGATTAATATATCGATAACATGTTAATTCAAATAAGATTAAAAACATATAACTTAAAATTAAAATCTACCCACAATTGTGTATAGATCAAAAATAAAATAAATAATTAAAATTTAAATGTGACTGATGTGATACCACATTATGGATCTTGGTGCTACATAAGCATGCTGAAGTGGTCGATATATTAATTTTTTTTAATAATCGTTTCCTGAAACCAAGAGAGAGGATTTTTCAAAAAAAAATTATAATTAATTAATTTTATATGTGAAGAAATAAATACCCAGAATTAGGAAATTTCTTCATTGGTGAATGTTGATTGTCTGAAAAGACCCTTTCATATTACCTTCATTGCGTTGTGATGATCCTAGGATTGAATCCCTCTAATGGTGAGCCACACATGCTCCTATGATCTCTGAGAAAACACTACTCAATCTCTGGGTGCTAGATAAATAAGTTGAATGTCTTATGTTGTTTGTTCTTGATTGATTGTTCTTAAGTCTTGAAGAAATATCTCTTTCACTTATTATTCATGAGAGGGAGAGATAATGAGGCTTTGAGTGAGAATTTTTTGTGTGCAACAATTCACCATTCTCAATTTTTGGATGCTCTACAGAATAGAAATTACCTCTTATTTATAGACTTGAGATTTAAGTTAAAATATTATTTAATTGCATAACATCCATTAAATAACATTTATAACCTTAAATAAATCCTATTCCTCATAATAATAATTTTATAATTATTATTTTTTGGCACGCACCAACTTGCACAATAAAAAAATATTATATAATGGTCATGTTAATTAATATTTTCACCACACTCAGTCTTGGTCTGTTTGAACTCTTCTAGAATTTATTAAACAACTGAATAAATATTCTATTCATAAATAAATATTTTATTCATAATATAGAGAATAAATATTTATTAAAATATTCAATAAATAAAATAAATATTTTATTCAATATATCCAACTTAATACGATCAATATAAATATTCAATATAAATATTCAATATAAATATTTTATTCAATATTCAATATTAAAATATTAAATATATTTTATTCAATATTTTATTCAATAAATATTTTAATATTTATTTAATTTATACGATCAATATAAATTGAATATAATTATTCCTAGGACTTGAGAATAATATTTATCCCATTAATTAAACTAAAATATAATTTAATTGAGATCATTGGAAACACTTAGTGTGTGTGACCCTCTAGGATTCTTTCTTATTGTAATTAGGTGGGATTGCCTAAATTCCAATATTATTGTCTAGAAACGGGTCAAGGAACCCAAGATAAAGAACTTAATATTGTAACATTGACTACCACATATGAATGCTCACTGTGTAATATAATTCATTTTTCACAATATCACATCAAGAAGGTTGCACATCCATGTCACCAACCTATATGCTCGATATATCTTTCTCTGACTATATGAAATAAACACGTCATTATACTATGGAGATAGAATTTATTGTGATGGTTATATTCCAATCAAAGGTATGAGATATCAGCTTACATAAATATGGAAGGGAAAAATACTTCCTCTACTTATTCATTAATGACATGCCACTCATGACACACCCAATGTATCCAACTTTTTTATAAATCGTTATCGTCAAGGTTTACAAAATACATATAAGTACATGAGTTGTAACATGAATTAATAATAATATTAAATTTTAAGTACCATCACACAATATCTTAGATAAGAATATCTGATGACACAAAAACATGCATAATTCCTACTGGTGGGTTTGTTCTCATAATCTCATGCCTTGGGGATTATCGAGTGTGAACTTCAAGAGAAGAAGCCTCCTCTACTTATGAGTACTCAAACCTAATAGTCTATGTACTATGTGTAACATCATAGTATATTGTCGAACCAAAGAACATTATTTGAGAATATCATCATAGAACATCAAGGTTCTCATCATAGTGGGTAACTTCTATGACCTTATCAATGAGACACATAATCTAGGAAATTATTACATTATATTCATGAATAAAAAAAACAATATGTAATAATAAGTTTTATTAATATTCAATACATCTAAAATAATATAATAAAAGTACAAAAAGTTGGTCCTAGGACACCGAATCCAACACTGAAGACCAACTTACATATGGTATATTGGATGCCTTAGACTGTTACCTTAGATCTAGCTTGCTCAGACCACCTTAAACATTCTCCATGGGCTTTACCCAAGTGTTTACCGAGTTTGATATGGATAAGCTCCATGGGATTTAAGAGGATGACTTTGACCGTGAGAACTTGGTCCCATCCCATGCAGGTCTATATTATATGAAGTTTTTTATAAGTAAGCTACATGGACTCAAAGATGAAACCTTGGACATTGGCCATTGTTCTTATCCCTCGTAAGCCTGATACATGATTATTTGTCATATTCTGAACTTTCTTGAAATTTGACATGTTGAAATAGACCATATCCAATTCCTTTCTATCTTATACAATTATTCATCATTTATAGACTACTTATTATAACATGTTCTTATAGGCTGGATCACATCACTTATTTTATAGATTTATTCCAGTTATATCTACACACTATTAAAAATTATATACATGGACTTGATTTATTATAGACATTGTTGGTGGTGGCCTACTGAGTATATCTCACACCCTATTTGGTCCAGTGATTGGTACCTGAGAAGACATCATAATTGAAGGTAGGGATAATGGGAAGGTTCCAATTTCGGAGTCCAGATTTCTTATTCTTAGACAGAGTATGAGAGAAGAGGAAAAAACTTATGCTCGTAATGATATTGGATATAGATTTTGGTCTTTTTTTTATTTTTTTATAACATGTTGTGTATTCCTACTTCTATATTCCCATATAATTTCCCTTTTGTATATCCGCATGGAATGATCAACACCTTTTTGTATATAACAATGGATATGGTTTCTACTAGTTTTCTTTTCACATTGGATGGTGTACTTATTCCAATTTTATTTATTTATTTTACTTATGTTCTTTATTTGACTATTATACTACTATGTTTTACTTAGATCATGAGGGTATAGTCTCCCCACTATACTATCATAGACCCTTGCTTCTAGTTAGTAGCCTCTAGCATATGGGAAATCGCGCTTGGGTCCAGGTGGCTCTCAGGTTTAGTTACTGATTAGTGAACTAGACTTAAGGTGATACATTATATTTAAGGGTATTTCATCAGGGTAAATAATATTTACTTTTATTCATGGTGTGTGTTTATAAAAAACTCTATTCTTGTTTTCTAATTCTTATTTTTTCTCAGAAACCAATGATCAAATCACATTAAAAACTGTAAGAACCTTCCTTTGATACCAATGATGAGTTTTTTATAAACATCTAATAATAATTTTCAATGGAATATGAACCCAAACATTGGAAGATCTAGTGCCTTATTAGGAGATATAAACAATGATCAAGAAGTAGAGAGATTCAGAAGAGGCTCATACACATCACACCACACACACCCAATAGGAGAGGATATCATTCTATTATATATCTGAATCCCAAGGCATATTCTATTTATAAAACCTCATATGTTTTTATGAATATTGAGGTATAATTCATTAATTGTTTTCAATAAATTTAACGAAAATATTTTAATCCATTAACAATGAATTATGGCTAATGAATAAACCATTTAGGAAAAATAAATAATATATATATGTATCATATTTGTGCATTGAATGTAGAAAAATACATTCATTATATTAATATATTAAATGTATACTATATATAATATCATATATCATATATATAATTAATGCATCATATTCATGTGTACATGAATCTCATGCACATAAATTTTAGTGCACATCCAATAACATGATAAATTTGATATTATATTGAATATTATATTATCTCTTGCATGCGATACTTGATGAGAGATCTATGGTGAGGCAGGGAACATAGTATACCTGATCAGGTGACAAGTTAGTTTCACTTGTTCACTGGAATTTGGTATGGTTTCTTCATATTTTTTAGAAGAGGCTCTAAGGAGGATCCTACTGAGTATACTTGTTATTCCCACCCTATATATATAATTTTTTTTCAGGTCCACAGGAGTTGGTTGGAGATCAAGCTAGACATTACTAGCTCATGGGTTATTCATGAGCTATTTAGGCTTCATGGTTACTTTAGAAGATTTTCTTTTAGTACTTGAATTTTCTTTTTAGTTGTCCTGTTGTATGAAATTTACGTTTATGTATTGAGATATTTTATCTCAAGCATGGATTTATTTTTTTTTATATAATCTCTCATTACTCATGTTCATCTTAGAGGGTAATTCATCCCATTTGTGTGCATGATATACCCACAGTACTTGTCAGAAACCCATTTCTTATTGGATGTGGTATTTGATCATCATTATCTCCCTTCTCTCATTTATGGCCTAGGAGGGGGTACCTTGGGGGAAGGGGGTTGTGAAAAATTAATTTAACAAAAAATTATAGTAATAATAAAAATAGAATATTATTTACATATATTTTAAATTTTATTTATAATCTATGGATTTATACATATAATGGTTTTCTTGTAATTAAATTATTAAAATTTTAATATAAATTGATGGATTATTATTAAAAATTATAGTATTAATTAAATTATATGAATAGTAAATATTACTAATTATTGTAATTTAATTATTCTATAGAAGTAAACTTACTTGAAATATATTTATTATATTTAATTAGTTGAATAATGTTTATATAATAATTATAACATTATTGATAATATATAATGGTCAATGAAATCTCATACTATTTGAATTCATAGAAAGCATAATAAATTAATAAGTATAATAAATTTTATCTCTTTCTCTGATGGAGTCCTATCCCATAGTTTGGAGTGATACTTTCACACCTGTATTGAATCTATAAACTTGTGGGATATAGTGAAGTCTGATGCACTACAGGGGGTCTTCCTTATATACATGAACCAAAAATGTTTGTTTATTCCCTGTTTTTGATTCATTGGTAGGAGGTGCCTTCGGGATATCAAGATGTGATAATGGTTTATTGGATCATTATCTTACCACGTAAGTATAAGGATGTGAAATCCCATAATTAATCCACCCGATATATGAATGCTTAGTAAAAAGGATGAAGAAATAGAAAATGATAGTTGATATGATCTAGGATCTACTAGACCTAGAAAACACCATGGATATCAGAATAAAATATTTGGAACTCATAGTTGTTGGTAAACATCATAAACAAGCTAGGCTTGTTTGTTAGAGGTGCTTTATTTTCCAATGGAATATGTGAAACCTCATGAGTAGCCCAATGCCATCTATTCTATCCTCATGGATCCCCAATGTCATCATCCACTAGAGGAGGTGCCTGAGTGGTTACCTCATCTCCATAAGGTGGATGATATATGAGACAATAATGTACACTTAGGAGGATCAAAAATATGTTTTGTACTATATAATGGTATGAAACCTGAATAAATAATATAACCACTTCAGGATCAGGTATACAGATAAAATGATTCAGATGACTAGTATATAAAAAAATAAAAGTTGAACAAAAAAATAATTCTAAAACAAACTGGATAATATTGTGTACTTAAAAGATCCATGATCCCTCTATCATGTCACATATGATTTAGAATTTTTTTTAGTTTATTCCATGATTCATACTCAACCTTATATAATAAATGGAATTGTTTTATATTTTCACCATATATACGAAATGTCGTATGTCTGTCCCATATATCTATATACTATACATAATACCACCTCTAGTTTAAATCCTACCACCCTTTTAGATTCATTGAATGAAGTGTTGGTTGCTGTCTCAGTGTTTCTGGAATATGCTTGACACATATTAACTCATGCATAACTCTATTAGACTAATTCCATGTAATAATATGAAGGTGCATGAGATGCACTATAATTGATGGTGGGTGTTATAATCTATTTAATAAGTTTCCATGGAATAGTTAATGGTTCAATGGAACTTCACTTAAAAAAGTGCAGTAGGTGCATCTTTGAAATGAGAGTATTTTGGTCAAAATGATTGATCTCAAAAATCATATCAGCCCTGAGATTAATTGTATCATCCTGGTCACATATAAAGTTTTAATATTATTAATTGGATACTACCGCTAGATTGGAAAATGCGTTGTCACCCCAATGTATACATTGATATATTTTTTAAGTAAATACATTCAATGTTCGATGAGGTTCTCTTCACCACCACATCATTTTTTATTTGACTCAGGAGTGGTCTCATTTTTGAGACACATGATGTGATGGTGATAAGAACATGCTCTAGTATAAATATTTGTTTTGAAGACTGTTAATAATTAAATATGAAGGTAGTATCTTTAAATTGATTATTTTATGTTGTTTCCATTGGAAAATTTATACTATATATATTTCTATAAAATATCACTATCATAGAATCATGAAAAAATAACTTTGTATTTTATTAATACTTTTTGTAATTTTTCATGAAGGATAAATTTTATTGCCTCTTCTGAAAATTGGTGATAAAATTCACCCTTTATCAGTGTTTAAAAAACACTGATTGAGGGTAATAATTACCACTACATTATTTATCAATTTTTTAGTGAACTTAGAATGTGTAATTTAATGATATTTTTTGACAATGATAAAGGTACATTTAATATATATATATATATGTGTGTGTGTGTGTGTGTGTGTCTGTATGTGTGTATTATTAAATATAATTCATATTTTACATATTTATTTATTTATCTTTTTATGAGTTATTTTACTAGGTTTAAAAAAAAATTATGGAAATGGTTTGAGGTTTAAAATATTTTTAATTAGGAGTCTAAAATGTGTTTAAGACCTCATTGAATTTTTTATTTAGGTAAAACCATTGAGTTATTAAATGAATTTCATTCTAGATTGAAATGAAATTTATTACAATATCTAACACATTAAAAAAACATTACAATTCCCTAGTTCCTAAAACCTTTCCTTTTATGTTTTCCTTATGCCTGGAGGTTCCAATGAGGTGTATGAGGTCTTGTTTTCCTTGATTTTTTTTTCAAAGATTGGTCTTGGTGTCCTAATAGAAGGTTGATATCAAGGTAGAAGGTTAGTCTCATGGTAACAAGTTGGTCTCACGGTAGAAGTTTTGAACATGGAAGCTAGTGTACTCACGATAGAAGGTTGGTCTCACTGTAGTAGGTGGCCTGACGGTAGAAGGTTGGTATCATGGTAGAAATATGGTTCATAGTAGTAGGTGGGATCATGGTAGTAGATCAGTCACATGGTTGTAGGTGGGATCACAATGGCAAGATGGTCTCACAATAGAAGGTTGGTATAGGAGTTGCAGGTGGTCTCACGATAGCGTGTTGGCTCATGGTTGCAAGTTAGTCTCAAGGTAGTATATTGTCTCGTGGTTGTAAGTCCATATCATGGTAGCAAGTCATTCGAAAGGTAGCAGGTTAGTCACATGGTCTAGTTTTTCAAAATTTCTAGTTTTTCAAAATTTCCTGTTTTTCCCAGAATGTCATAAATACCCTTTTTTATTATAAATAAGGATTTAAAGCCTTAAATATGGTAAATTAAGGGTGGGTACAAATATGATATTTATATACATGGTTTCATAAAATAATGTTGCTTTTAATATGACTATTTACATGAGAATTAAATTATAGATGCATTAATATTTAATTAATGTTTAGAAATCCTAATGGTCTAGTGTTCTTAACTATAAAATAAATATATTTCATTCGTTAAAATCTTTTCTTGTTTTATTTGAGTTCAAACAAGTCATCATATTATTATATGACCATGAATAGTCATCTGCATCCATGAGAGCCAAATTTTTCATGTAATAAGAGTGCTCAATAGTTTTCTCTCCACTATGTTTTTCTATAACAATGAGTCATGCTTCAGTTAGGAGCTTATTTCTCCATGGTTTTCCTTTTTCTTTATAAAATTTAAAGGTTTTGAAAGCCCTTATAAACAAGAAATTCAGTGTAACACCCTAAGACTTTTTGAAATATATATTTTTCAAATAAATTATTTTTTTTCGATATACTTCATTACACACAACAATGAGTTTAGCTTGTGTGACACAAAACCATGATTTTAGTTTGTGTTACATGAAACACCATGTTTAAATGAAACATGACATACTAGTACAATATTATTATTTAACATGATAGCCATCACCTAGCCATTCGAATAGTGGGAATGAATAGGATTTACAAAATTTAAAAAATATATGTTTTACACATGTACATAGAATGAATTCTTTAGTGATCAATTTATGAAAAATGAAAATAAAAACCATTTGAAAATAAAGGAAATCTTTTTCTGAAAACAATTTTTATGTGAAAAAATGAGTTTTATCTTAATAAATTAAATAAATTACTTTTGGTTAATGATTTTAATGAAATTTATATATTAAATACTTAATAAAATTTTTAAAATTCATCTCATGTTTTTTCTAGAAATGAGATAATAATAAAACCAATTTTATGCTTAAAACAATATTTTTCTTAAAAGTAGTTTCATAGCTTTTTGCGCACTTATTTTAAAATTAATTTTTTAAAATTTTGAAAATTTATTTGTAAAAATTAACTTCATTTATTAAATCATCATGTGAGTATTATCTTTGAGTGAATATTTGAGAATTTTTTGAAAATATAAAGTTTTTAGTGAATAATGAAAAATATTGGTTTTTTTTATAAAAAACCAAATTTTCATTCAAATAATTTACAAGATACATTTTATTTTAATATGGGTTTAAAAGTTAAATTATTTCAATTATATATATATATAATAATCCAATTTTTATCATTTTAATCAATTTCAAATTGAATTTTGATATAAAAAATTTAAATACTTTTAAACATTTTTCATTGGAAAATCAATTTCTCGTCGCGTCTGTGAGTTTAATTTTAAAATAAAATTTTCCACTTAGATGATTTGAATTTGGATAAATGGATTACATATTTGTAATCAAAATAATAATAATTATTTAATAAGTTCAACTTAATTTTTTACCATTGTGAATATTGAAAATAATAAAATTAATTAATATAGTTAAGATTAAAATAGGTTTACCAGGGGTAAAATAAAAATATAAATTGGTAAAATGACCTAGAAAATTGTAAAAAACCCATTTTATGGAAATATTTAGACCTTATAACCTCTAAGGTTTTAAAATGATCCATTTTGGATCCTTTTTTCATGAAAAAAATGTGGGTACACATTATTATTTTAAAAAATTCCAAGCGTGTCCTCTCCCCCACTTATAAAAGGCTACCCCTCTCCTATCAGATTCACACCTCTAAAACCCTTTGATTTATCCAATTTTTTCCCAAATATCTTACTCAATTTCATAAACTCATCCTAGGGTCCTTAGTTTGATAATGAACTGATCCTAATAAGTCTTTATGTATAAAGATAAATAGGTTCTTCAAAGACACTACTACAAAACAGACCTTTAATAGTGTTGAACTTTTTCAGCGCTAAAAAAAGTACTGATAAAGGTCACCTTTATCAGCACTAAAAAGAGTGTTGATAAAGAGTACCATTTATCTATGCTAAAAAATTATTGATAAAAGTTATAAATAACATATTTTTAACAGCGGTGACATGTTTTTCATGCTATGAGAAGGTACACATCATGTAGGGGGTTAAATAATAGATTTTTAACCAAGGGAATGGGTTTTTTTCATCATAACTTATCCAGTGTGTCCTACACAACATGAAAAAGGGGTACATGTCATGACTCAGCCCACACCTGACTTAAAGTCATGCATTTGGATATTTCTCTTGGCCCTCTCTTCCCAGAATTCATTTTTCTCGACCCCAGACTGCTCTTTGATAATTTTTAGAGGTGCCCCTCCTTCTGAATTGATCCAATCGGCCTTGGATATTCGTTGCATCTGTAGTGAATCTATCCGGGTAAGTGTTATTTCATTTTATTCATTGCTTTTAATATCGATAGTTCCCTAGACTTACATTATCAGATCTGCTGATCTAAGTTGGATTATTCTTATTATATTATTCTAGATCTGTCATGAGATCTTGTTCTGAAGGTTGTTCCTTATCTTGTTGTGGGGTGGTGGATGTCCATTATTGAGTTACATGGGTTTTATTATTGCCTCCTTCCCCTTGTCTTATGAATTGAATCAATCTTGACGTAGTTCAGATTCTAGGGCCTTTGTTGTGGTTTTGGGTTTCATTGATTTTGGATTCCCGTTGTGGGTGTGTGCGACCTGAACTTTTAGGTAGGTGGTTCCATCTCTAGACTATGATAATGAGATTTATTTCCATTTCTTTGTAAATTGATTTATGAAATTGGAATAATTGTTTGTGTGTGTTGAAAAAGTGTTTTGAAAAAGGAATGGTTTTCCCCTAGCTTTTGATAAATGGATTTTTGAAATGGTTTTGAATGATTTTCAAAGTATTAAAATTGGTTTGTGAAAAAGAGAACATGGGTTACCTTGGTTACTTAGGAGGAAGGTTTATCTTGAGGCCATTATTCATTGTTTGTGATTATTAAGGGGGTTTTTCTTGGGGATTTCCTCTGTTTCCTAGGTCTGTTGTTATTGGATACCAATATTGACATTTTTGGGAGTTTACTCATGGGGTATTCCTCTAATTTCTAGGCCCGTGTTCTAGGATCAGTTTTTGTGCACTTGATTATTGGGGTATGAGTAGTCTAAGGCTTGGTCCTGTAGTATTCCTTGGGGTTGTTATACCTGTTTTGATGTTTTTTTATTGCTTTTATTTCTGAGTTATCCTTGATATGCAGGATTATGCTTGTGGAAAGTGATATGGAAAAATATGTTTTGAAACTGATATACTTTCTTTTGTTTAGAATTGTGGAAAAGGGAAATTTTTTTACTTTGTTTTCTATAAAACTAATTTACTACTTATCATTCCATGGTTTATTTTAAAATCAGCATGCACGATTTTTTATACATAAACTTGTTGTGGAACACCTGGGTGGGATCCTTCTAAGCCTGTTAGCTCACACCCTACACACCTCTTCAGTGGTACATAGACCTTTGTTTGTATTCCAGTGAAGGGAAAGGAAAGGTGTTGTAGTGAGGTGGTGAGGTTCATGTCATCTGGTTGGGTAGATGGTGGTGAGATGGTGGGAGTTTTTCCACACCATTGCTTGGAGTAACTGTTAGTTTAGCCCTTTGGAGACAGTTGGACTTGTCTTTTCAAGTTTTAGATACTATTTCAATTCTTCTGTTTCCACTATCTTTCTTAGTGTTATGGCACATATATTTGTTAGTCTTCCACTATTTCTTTCTTGTTGTTTATATGTATACCATGTGGTGTTTCAGGTTGGGCCAAATCCTTCCCTCGGTTTTTTCGTTCGTTTCCCGGGTGATTTTTGCCCGCCCATGGGGATTGGGAACGCTCTTCGGGTATGCGACGGATCGGGTTAGGTTCTGGGTTTGAGGGTAACCTGGGTCACTTCATTAAAATTTGGTATCACAAGAGGTATTTCCTCAAGAATATTTTCCGAGGATGTCTATTAGACAGGAGGTAGGATTTTCAAGACTTGAGAGGTTTGTTTCCATAAGTGCCTGGCCAGATCTTATCATAATGATACTCAAGTAGCTATGGGATGTTGGGATGTGTGTCTCTAGTATTGGGTTTTGTTTGTAAAATCTCAATTTTTGATAAAGGGTTTTTTAGTTTGGATGGAGATATTTTTTATCGTCTGACCATTTTGATGTTTCGGTGTGCAACACTATGCTTCCAAGACATCTTCCAAAGGTTCCTCATGAAGGTTCAGCTAATGATCCTAAGAGGAATCCACCTATGGATCAAAATATCATTGATTTAATCATATTGGAAGTCTGTGTTGTCAATAAGGATGTTCCATGAGTTCATAACACTGTGGTTTAAGTACAACCAGGAGATGGAGGAGAAAGAGATCGATCGTGAGAGTTCTTATGTGAGAAGCCACCATCCTTTAAAGAGATGACTGAACCTCAAGAGGTGGAGGATTGGATGGAAAGGATTGATCAAATATCTAAATTCTTGTATACACCTAATAATATCAGGGTAGAGTGTGCTGTGTTCAGGATTGAGGGTTCTAGAAAGCATTGGTTGGGTTTTATGGTCTAGGAAGACAGACATGTGGGCTTGGATTGGAAGGGTTTCAAAACCCTATTATTTTAGCAGTTTTGTACAGATTCACTAATACTAGAAAAGTCTCTGGAGTTCCGGTCATTACAGCAGGGAGAGTCTTCAGTGTCAGCGTACACCAACTGATTTGATGATCTTGTCTGCTTTTCTCTGGATAAGGTAAAGAATGATCAGATGAAGGTGCAGAAGTACCTTCAAGGTTTGTGACTAGATATTAGACTGTAGGTGTTAATGATGAAATTTTCTACCTATGTAGAGATGTTAGACAAAGAAACGATGACAGAGATGAATATGGAAGGAAGGGTTGGCATTACCACCACTTCTCTTCCAACTGGTGATAGATTTAGTGGCGTTCATGGGATAAATAGGAAGTGAAATCACTGTATTATAAGTGGTGGAGGTGGGCCTCAGTAGCGAGCCTCCTCTACATCATTCTTTGTAGTTGGAAGTGTGCCTCTGACTTACTACCGGTACAGTAAGGGAGGGAACACCTGAAGTTCTTGTTTTATGCCTATGAAGATGTGCAATAGCTGTGGATGTGTTGGACATCTACAATGTTTTGTTCAGGCTATGACTATAGCTCATTATGGTTAGGGTTCATAGACTCCAAAGGCTATTATGGTGCAGTCAGATTATTCGAAGACTACATGTCTCCAACCATAAGCCTCAGGAGTGAAGCATTTACACATAGTATCTAAGTTTCCAATGGAAGTTGATGCAAGTCCAAAAAAAGTGATAGGTACACTTATTATTACATCTTTAGTAGAAATTGCTTTGTTTGTTATTGTCACCTACCACTAATTTATATCTGCATGATTTGTTTATGCACTTAAACTTCCAATGGAACATATTCCCTTTACAATGGAGTTAGAAAAACCTCTTTGAAATAGGAAAGAGAAGGGGTTTTAGTGACCTTTTTGATCATTAACGATAGCCAATACAGAGTTGGTCTTTGATTTTCTCATTCTTGATATGGATCTGTTTGACATCATCATTAGTATGGATTGTATTGTCGCTCATTGAGATGAAGTTGATTATTATTTTCAGCATGTTTTGTTTCTTTCTATCGATGGGAGATATCATGTGTTTCAGGGGGATTGGGACCCAAAGCCTGGTCATGTAGGACCTTCCCACCCAGAGATCAAGAGTTCTTTGGTTTCTATTTCATTTTATCCTGATGACGTTTCTTCTATTAATGGCCTTGTGATTGTTGTTTAAGATTTCCCTAATGTTTTCCCAGAAGATTTATTTGTACTTACTATAGAGAGCGAGAGTTAGATTTTATGATTGAAGTAGTTCCAAGTACACATCCAATATCGATGTGTTCTTATCATATAGAACCAGCGGAGTTGAAAGAGCTCAAGATTCAGTTCAAAGACCTATTAGATAAAGGTTTCATTCTCTCTAGTGTTTCTCCTTGGGCATACCCTATGCTCTTTGTTAAGAAAGAAGATGGTTCACATTGGTTATGTTTGGACTATCAGAAGTTGAACCAGGTAATAATAAAGAACAAATATTTATTTTCTCATGTGGATGATTTGTTTGATTAGTTTAAGAGGGAAAGTGGTTCTCAAAGATAGATCTTCGGTCAGGTTATCATCAGCTCAGAGTTTGAGAGTCTGATATACTAAAGATAACCATTAGGAGTAGGTATATCCATTATGAATATCTTGTGATTCTTTTTGGTATGACTAACACTCCTATAGTTTTTATGGATTTGATGAATCAAATGTTTCCCCAATATCTTAACACTTTTTCTGGTAGTGCTCATGGATGATATTCTAGTTTATTCAAAATTTGAGCATGAGCATGAGAACCATCTGATTTGGGGTTTAAAAATTCTAAGAGGCCACTATCTGTATGGAAAGCTATTGAAATTTTGTTTCTAGATTCAAGAAGTAAAGTTCTTGGGGCATAGAATTTCTAAGAATTTCTTATCAATTGATCTATATAAGGTAAAGGCTATTATGTCTTTGAAGGAATTGTAGAACGTCTTTGAAATTCTAAGCATCCTTGGTCTTGTTGGGTACTATCAACAGTTCGTTAAGGATTTCTCTAAACAAACATCACCGTTTACTACTCTTGATAGAAAAGTAGTAAGACACACATAGGATTAAAAGTGTCGGTATTATTTTGATGAAGTGAAATGACTTCTAACACTAGCTCCTATTTTTATCTTACCTGAGCCCGATAAGGGGTACGTGGTGTTTTATGATGCATCTGGTTTTGGTTTGGGACACATGGTTATGTAGGATAATCATGTGGTAGATTACAACTCTCGTCAGCTCCAAACTCATGAGAAGAACTACCCCACTCATGATTTAGATCTTGTTGTGGTTATGCATGTGCTTAAATGTTGGTGGAACTATCTCTTTGGGGAGAAGTTTACAGTCTTCTCTAATCATAAGTGTCTGAGATATTTCGTTTCTCAAAAAGACTTGAATCTTAGAAAGAGAAGATGGATAAAATACCTTTATACATTTGACTTCGACATCGCCTACACCCTATTTAAAGGGAATGTTGTTGTGTATGATCTTAGCAGGAAGGTATCATCAAAATATGTTTTGAAAATGAAGGAGGAGTGGAATATTATGGGTATTTTCGCTCAGTTTCCCTTGGACATTTAGAAGGATGTTTCAGGTATGGTTCTGACCAGTGCTCAGTCATCATCATCTCTCCTGAATCCTATTTTTCAAAGTCAGTATTAGGATGACGAGTTTTAGAAGACTCAATAAAGTCTTTATCATGGGGAGACCGTTTATTGTTGGTATTTTTCTTCAGATGGCATGCTTAACTTCAGGAATCGAGTTTCCATCCCAGTACCTGTGAGAAGTTCATTCTTGTTTGATTTTCATAGCCCTTCATGGGGCATTCATCCAGACGCTATAAATATGTATTATGACATGATAAGAATATTTTTGTGGCTAGGTATGAAGAGTGAAATTTTAGATTATGTGTCCCACTATTACACCTGCCAAAAAATAAATGTAGAACATTTTAAAACTTCTAGTTTCCTTCATCCTCTTCTAGTGCCAGTTTGGAAAAGGGACGAGCTATCCATGGACTTTGTTTTTGGGTTACCGTGGACACCCCGAGGGAAAAATGACATCTGGGTGGTTCTTGATCGGTTGATAAAGTCTTATCATTTCATTCCGATCAAATACACCACTAAATTTAAAGATCTAGGTAAGCTATATGTGGAGAAGATTGTGATGTTACATGGGAGTGCTTCGTCCATTGTTTCAGACAGGGATCCTAGGTTCAACTCAAGGTTCTAGAGGAGTCCTCAAGATGAAATGGAGACTCAAATTAAGTTGAAAATGGATTACCATCCACAAACAGATGGCCAAAAAGAGCATATAATTCAGATACTGGAGGATATGATTCGTGATTGTGTCTTGGATTTCGATGGATCATATTATAGCCATCTGGGACTGGTTGAGTTTTTTTACAAGAACAAGGTCATCCGTGTAGATCAAATATTTTTTGGGAAGATGTGGGAGAAGTAGATTTGGTTGGACCAAGTCTGGTTCAAGAGACGTCAGTAAAGATTCAGGAGGTACGACGATGTCTGGTTACAACCCAGAGTCTATATAAATATTATACTAATCTGTGAAAACATTATTTAGAGTTTTCCATGTGTTATTGGGTTTTCTTGAATGTTTCTCGTCATTTGGGTCATCGTCGGATTGAAAAATAGGGAAAGTTGGCTTCGAGATATGTTGGACCATTTGAGATCACTGAACGACTCTGACAAGTTTCTTATCAGTTAGCATTGTCGATTCAGTTGATGGGAATTCATGATATTTTCCACATATCCCAGCTTAGGAAGTATCACCTTAATCCTACTCAAATTTTGAGTTGGCAAGAAGTGAGTTAGATCCAAATTATTCTGTTTTGGATAAACTAGTTGAGATCAATGACTCTCAGAGGAAAGTCTTGCGTGGGAAGTCGATTCTATTGGTTAGAGTTCTATGGAAACAAGGATAAAATTCTCATGATACTTGGGAATGCAAGATTTTGATGAGGTACCAATGGCCTCATCTTTTTCTAGGAGTTACATCTTCCACATGACTTCCCGAGGATGGAAATTATTTATGGTGGGGAGTTTGTAACATCTTTTTACCTTAATCAGGTAATTTCCCCCTTTTTATAAGTTCCCTTTTGGTTAAAATTCCTTAGAAGTCTTTTTCTGGATTTTCTGTAGGCTGAAGAGTAGTTACGTCCCATTTACTATATGTACACCCTGTAACCTGGAGGTAGACTCAGTGTACTAGAGATACACATTGTGTACTAGAGGTACACACCGTGTACTGGAGGTACACGCCGTGTACTGGAGGTACACGCCGTGTACTGGAGGTACACGCCGTGTACTGGAGGTACAATCCGTGTATTGCAAGTACACGACATATACTAGTTGCTATATTCAATTCATGAATGGGGAGATCATGCTGTGAGGAGGCACACATTGTGTACCTGAGGTACACATTATATAGGGGTGAAATAACTTATTTTTAACCGAGAAGACGAGTTTTTTGGCGTAACTTATCCAGCGTGGCCTACACGACGTGACCAAGGGGTACCCATTGTGAATTGTCCCGTGCCCAACTTAATGTCATGCATTTGGATATTTCACTTGGAACTCTCTTCCCAGACTTCATTCTCTCAAACCTAGTCTACTCTTAGGTGATTTTCATAGGTCCCCTCCTTCCAAATCGATCTGATCGGCCTTGGATATTTGTTGCGTCAGCGGTGCGTCTCTCTGGGTAAGTGTTCTTTCCGGATCTTCCTTGCGGTTGATCTCAATAGCGACTTAGCCTTGCATTATTGGATCCAATAATCTATCTTGGATTATTATTGTTTCCTTCCTCTAGATCCGTCATGAGATCTTGTTCCAAAGGCCGTTCCTTGGATAGTTGTGGTGAGGTGGAAGTCCGTTCTTGAGGTACACAGGTTTTATTATATCTACCACCCCCTTGTCTTCTAAATTGAATCAATCTTGACTTATATTTTATTCTAGGGCCTTCGTTGAGAGTGTTGGGTTTTGTTTCTTTTGGATTCCCATTGCAGGCCTGTGAAACCCGAAATTTGATGTAGGTGGTTCCGTTTATAGCCTATGATAATGAACTTGATTACCATTACTTTGTAAATTGATTTATGAAATTGGCATGATTGTTTGTGTGTGTTAAAAAAAGGGTTTTGAAGGAGAAATGGTTTTCCCTAGATTTTTATAAATGGATTTGTGAAATGGTTTTAAATGGTTTTTAAAGAATTAAAATTGGTTTGTGAAAAAGAGCACATGAGTTACCTTGGGTACTTAGGTGGAAGGTTTAGATTGAGGCCATCGTCTATTTTTTGTGATTATCAAGGATGTTTTTCTAGGGGATTTATTCTGTTTTCAAGGCCTATTGTTCTAGGATACTGATATTGACATTTTGAGGGGTTTACTCATGGGGTATTTCTATGATTCCTTGGCCTATGTTATAGGATTAGTTTTTGTGCACTTGATTATTGTGGTATGAGTAGTCTGCAACCTGGTCCTATAGTATTCCTTGGTGTTGTGATACTTGCAATTCTATTTTTTATTTCTTGGATTTCTGAGTTAGCATTGATATACATGTTATGCTTGTGGAAAGTGATATGGAAAAATATGATTTAAAACTGATATACTTTCTATTGTTTAGAACTGTGGAAAAGGGAAATGTTTACCATGTTTTCTATAAAACTGGTTTACTGCTTATCACGCCATAGTTTATTTTAAAATGAGCATATTGGTTTTGTTATACAAAGAATTGTTGTGGAACACCTGGGTAGGATGCTACCGATCCTGTTAGCTTACACCCTACGCACCTCTTCGGTGGTGCGTAGACCTTTGTTTCCCTTCCAGAACAGGGAAAGGGAAGGTGCTGCAGTGAGGCAGTGAGGTTCATGTCAGCTGGTTGGGTAGCTAGTGGTGAGATGGTGGGAGTTTTTCCACACCATTGCTTGGAGTAGTTGTTAGTTTATCCCTTTATAGATAGTTGGACTTGTCTTTTGGAGTTTTAGTTACTATTGTAGTTCTTCTATATCTGTTGTCTTTATTATAGTTATGGTATATATATTTGTTAGTCTTCTGCTGTTTCTTTCTTGTTATATATATGTATTCCATGTGGTTGTTCATGTTGGGCAAAATTG
Organism: Viscum album; assembly: GCA_963277665.1. NCBI lineage: Eukaryota > Viridiplantae > Streptophyta > Magnoliopsida > Santalales > Viscaceae > Viscum > Viscum album. The sequence goes on along the minus strand of OY728136.1, from coordinate 1,924,432,287 downwards.
TTCCCTCGGTTTTATCGTTCGATGCTCGGGTGCTTGTTTCCAGCCTATGTGGATCGAGAACACTCTTCGGGTATGTGGTAGATCGGGTTGAGTGTCGGGTTTGGGGGTAACCCGAGTCAGTTCATTACAAAAGGTACCTTTTATCAGCAATTTTTAGCACTGATAAAGGGTATCCTTTATCCGCGATTTTATACAGCACTGATAAAATGTACCCTTTATCAGCGCTTTTATTTTTAGTGCTGATAAAGGGAACCCTATATCAACGCTTTATTTTTAGCACTGATAAAGGTCTAGAATAAAATAAAATAATTAAATAAATAAAAATTAAAGAAATATAAACAATTTTATTAATTAAATAATTATTGATAAAAATTAATAAATTGAATATACATATATATAAATTATAAAAATTAATAAATAGTTTATGTTAAATATGTTCATATGTAAAATGAATAAAATGAAATAAAAAAATAAAAATTAAAAAGAGTAAATTAAAAAAATATTAAACATTTTATTAATTAAATAATTATTGATAAAAATGAATAAATTTAATATAAATATATATAGATTATAAATATTAATAAGTAGTATATACTAAATATAGACATTTAAAATTAATAAATTGTAATAATTAAAAAAATTAAGAATGAACAAATTGTAATAATTAAAAAAATGTAAAAATGAATAAATTAAAAAATTATTTAAAAATTTATTAATGAAATAATTATTAATAAAAATGAATAAGTATGATATATATATATATTAATTATAAATAGAAATAAATAATATATATTAAATATAAATATATATAATATGAATAAAATGTAATAATTAAATCATATTAATGTCTTATCCATGTTTAATGTTTTTTGATTTTTAAATTTAACAAATATCAGACGTTTGTTGCATTGATTTGACATACATATACGTAATTAATACATTTTTATTTACAATGCACACACACAAATATTTTCACAATTAATAAAATCTTATATAGAAACACATACACCTACCGAATGGCCCAAAGGCCTTCATTTTTTTTTTTTTGATAATACACCTTTCAAGGGGTTAGGTAGAACCCTTAAAAGGCCCAAAGGCTTAGATACAATTACATGACCCATAGGTCTTAGAGAGAATCACTTAGACATGAAAACTCAGAACTGCTCCTCCCGCGCACATGTCATGATATTAGCACTCCACCTTCGTAGGGCTAGTCAGTTAGCTGTACTGTGTAGAACTGTATAGGCTTGGTACCGATGACAATGTCATACGACTACGACAAAATGACCATTTAGCGGCGGTTTATTTTTCCGTTTCGCGGCAGTTTATACCGCCGCTAAATCGATTGGCGGCAGTTTTGAAAAATCGCCGCTAAATTGTGCGTCGGGAAACTATTCGCGGCGATTTTCAAAACCGTCGTAGAACATTTCACGACGGTTTTTTTTGAATTTTTTTGAATTTTTTGAATTTTTTTTTTGATTTTTTTCATTTATTTTTTATTATTTATTTATTTTATTTCGTATTTATTTTATTTTATTTCATATTTATTTATTTTATTTCATTTATTTCATTTACTTTATCCATGCATGCACATACCCATGCCCATGCCCATGCACATGCCCATGCAATATAAAGATATACTGCGTTTGGTGAGATTTGAACCCCTAACCTCTTGCATATTTTCCAAAGACTTTTCCAATCCAGCAAGCTCGCCATGTGGTTAATAAATAGAATTTAACATACTTATATATACTAATTGAAAAAAAAAAATACATAACTAATAGATATAAACCCAATAATAATTAAACAGTAAACAATAATCAATAATCAATAATCAATAATCAATAATCAATAATTAATAATTATTGATTTATTAGTTATTTATTGAGTTATTTATTTATTTATTATTATTTACTGTATATTATAATAAATAAAAAATAAAAAATAAATTATAATAATATTTACATATATTATAAAATTATGAAAATAATATAATAATATAATAAAATTAAGAAATTAAAATAATAATACAATAAAACAATAAAATAATAATACAATAAATAATAAATAATAAACAATAAATAATAAATAATAAATAATAAATAATAAATAATAAATAATAAATAATAAATATTAAATAATAATTAAAAAACAATAAAAAACAAACAATAAACAATAAATAATAATAAATAATAATAAATAATAATAAATAATAATAAATAATAATAAATAATAATAAATAATAATAAATAATAATAAATAATAATAAATAATAATAAATAATAATAAATAATAATAAATAATAATAAATAATAATAAATAATAATAAATAATAATAAATAATAATAAATAATAATAAATAATAATAAATAATAATAAATAATAATAAATAATAATAAATAATAATAAATAATAATAATAAATAATAAATAATAAATAAGAAATAATAAACAATAAATAATAATAAATAATAAATAAATAATAAATAATAAACAATAAATAACAAAAAATAAATAATAATAAAAAAATAATAAATAACAAATAAATAATAATAAATAATAAGTAATAATAAATATTAAATAATAAATAATAATAAATATTAAATAATAATAAATAATAATAAATAAATAACAATAATAAATAATAAATAATAAATAATAAATAATAATAAATAAAAAATAATAAAAAAAATTCTAAATAAAAAAGTAATAAATAATAAATAATAAATAATAAATAATAAATAATAAATAATAAATAATAAATAATAAATAATAAATAATAAATAATAAATAATAAATGATAAATGATAAATAATAAATAATAAATAATAAACAAAAATTAATAATAGATAATAATAAATATATAATAAATAACAATAAAAAATAATAATACATAATACATAATACATAATACATAATATATAATATATAATATATAATATATAATATATAATATATAATAGATAATATATAATATATAATATATAATATATAATATATAATATATAATATATAATATATAATATATAATATATAATATATAATATATAATATATAATATATAATATATAATATATAGTATATAATAAATAAAACATTATTAATAGTAATAATAAATAATAAATAATAAATAATAAATAATAAATAAATAATAAATAATAAACAATAAACAATAAACAATAAACAATAAATAATAAATAATAAATAATAATAAATAAATAATAATATATAATATATAATATATAATATATAATATATAATATATAATATAAAATAAATAATAAATAAAATATTATTATTAATAATAATAAATAACATATAATAAATAATATATAATAAATAATATATAATAAATAATAAATAACCAGTAACAAATATTATGATTGATAATAATAAATAATAAATAATAAATAATAAATAATAAATAATAAATAATAAATGAAAAATAAATAATAAATAAATAAAAATAATAAATAATAAATATTCAGTAACAAATAATAGATAATAAATAAATTAAAGTATAATATAAATAATAAATAATAAATAATAAATAATAAATTATAAATAATAAATAAATTAAAGTATATTATAAATAATAAATAATAAATAATAAATAATAAATAATAAATAATAAATGAAACACATGAAAAAGTACAAAAAGGCATGATAAGGGATGAAAAATTATGAAAACGCATGAAAACAGATAGAGAAGCATGAAGAAAGAAGCATTAGAAAGCATGAGAACACATGAAAACTCATAAAAACTCTAGAAAACCCCTTAAGAATGCAACATAATCATCAAGATAACCCACAAAAAACCATTGATAAAGATAAAAAGTCTTGGAAACCCAAATAAACAGTAATAAATGGAGCAACCGTTAAAACCCGTCAAAACGGTCATAAAGTGACAAAAACATTTGACTCACATTAAGAGAGATAACTTATGATCTGAAAATTTATTCCAGATCTGCGACCATTCAAATCAAAGATCTTAAAACAATCTTCGAGATGGTATGTGAAAGTGATCGAATGGACCGGCGAATTGGAAGTTCCGACCATTTAAAAAAAACTGACGGGGAACGAGTGCTAGAAATGAGGCATCAAAAAACATAACAAACTCACTACCCACTAAAAAGGCCATAACTTATGATCCAGGAGTCCATGTGGGCGCCGCGACTAGTCAAACTGAATCTCATGGAACGAACTACGATCTGGAAGTTAGATGAGTCTGAACTGACACACGGATCAAAAGTTAGGTCCGTTTGAATACAAGTTCAACGGGACAATGGTGACGGAAACGGGGTTTTGGGGGCCTTCATAGGGGTTTTTGGGGTTGAAAAGCATTATAGAAGCTTTAGATTCCAAATTGTTTTGTATCTCTCTTCGCTGGCTTTGATTTGATATGTGGTAGAGCCCAAACGGACACCCGGAGCGAAAGTTATGGCCGTTTGAAGTTAAAAAACTTTTTTCAACTTTTTATAACTCTAATATCTTCCGCACCTTAGACCGTCTCACGGTTTTGATTATACGTGCCTCTAGATCTCTTCATGATCTTTGATTTGACTGGTCGTGGCACTCTAACGGACGCCCAGATCAAAAGTTATGGTCGTTTTAGTAATTTCGGTGTTTCTCATGTTTTTTTTATTTTTTTCCTTTCATTTTGCGGCAGTTTCGCGGCGGTTTTTTAAAAAACCGCCGCTAATCTCCGAAAATATTTCAAAAAATAAAAAATAAATTTCGCGGTGGTTTTTAAACCGCCTTGAAAAAACTGCCACGAAATAGAGGCCCAAAAAACATTTAGCGACGTTTTTTAAAACCGCCGTGAAAAAACTACCATGAAACGACCATTTTTTTGTAGTGTACCCTCTTGTTATTCCAATTATGGTTAGCTCTGCTCTGGTGAATATGCATGCTCTGAATCCTCATCTAGAGCCATGTATCATATAGTTTGACTGGTACATCTGCATATTCCTGTGGCTCGACGGCCTTGGGGTGGCCCGAAGGCCTTAAGAGACAACTTGCCTGAAGGCCTTGGGTGGCCTGAAATCCTTATAGGACCCAAGGACCAAACCAATGGCCAGAGGCCCAGATGGAAGAATAGTTCCAGCTGCTACAGTACCAGCTACAATACTTCTACACTACTCAGAAAAATATGTCTCCACCCAGATTTGATCTCGTGTCCCCTGGATGCACTTGCCGAGTCCTCACCAACCGTGCTGAGGCTCATATGCAGAAACACATACACATAATATTTATGTAATTTATTCAAATTTTAGTATTTTTTAAAATTTTATTATAATACGATGCATTTAATATATTATATTTTTAATCAGTCAATTTTATTTATTTAATTTTAATATTATTATAGTTAGGTATTATTTATTCATTTTTAATATTTTTTATTTTTTATTATTTATTTTATTTTTGAATTTAATAATTTTTTATTATTTATTTATATATATTTATTTACTATGTTTTTGGTATTTTCAATATGCATTCATATTTACTTTAATATATATATATATCCATAGTTTTTTAATAATTTATATTTATTTAATAAAACTTATCCATTTTTTCAATTTTTTTAAAGTGTACTCATTTTTAATTATTCAATTTCACTCATTTTTAAAATGCATGTATTTAATATTATATATATTCATCAATAATGTTAAAAATATATTTGTAAATAAATGTTTATAAATAAATATTTATAAATAAATATATTTTAAATGTATATTTACTATATTTATCAATTTATATATTTATAATTATTATAAATAAAAAATATTATTGTTTTTAAAAAAGTATTTATATAATTATGAATAAATAGTTATATAGTTAAATAATTATAGAATTATAATAAATTTATTTAAATAATAAATATACTATATTTATATTTATATTTATTTTAATAATATGTATACATATACAAGTTGCGGTTAAAGCCTAAATTTATTTGGGGAAAGAGGCTACATTACAAAGAAAATCTGGCGACATATAATGCAAGCATGTACTCGGTGACACTCAAACTCGAGACCTCGCTGAGACCCATAGGGGTAGCTACCACTAAGCTGCACCTTGTGGGATTTATATATATATAATTATATAAATATATAAGTATATAAATTTTATTTTTTTAAATTATTTTTAATATATTTATAAATAAATAATTATATATTTAAATAATTATAAAATTATAATAAATATATTTAAATAATGAATATATTTATATTTATATATATTTACTATATATATATATTTATTAAATATATACATATATAAATATATAAATATATATAATGATATAAATATATTTATAATTATAAAATTATTATAAATATATTTGAATAATGAATATATTTACTATATTTATATTTATATATATTTATTAAATATATATATATAATTATATAAATATATGTAATTATATAAATATATTTTATAATTATAAATAAATAATTATAAATAAATAATTATAAATAAATAATTAAAAATAAATAGTTATTAATAAATAATTATAAATAAATAATTTTAAATAAATAATTATAAATAAGTAATTATAAATAAATAATTATAAATATATTTATAAATGTATAATTACTATATTTATAAAATTATATATTTGTAATTATAAATAACAAAATATTATTTAAAAAAAAGTATTAAAGTAATTATAAATAAAAAATTATATTTTTAAATAATTATAAAATTATAATTAAAAATATATAATTCTATAAATTTTTTATTTTTTAATTATAATTATAATTATAAATCCTTTATCACCACTAAAGTTTTAACGCCGATAAAGGTTCATTTTATTAGTGCTTTTTTAGCATTGATAAAGTTTTCTTTTATCAACACTTATCAATTTAGCACTGATAAAAGGGCTCCTTATCAGCGCTTTTTTGAAAGCACTGCTAAAAGTGTCCCTGGTTTATTTAAAAGAACCCTAGGCACGAACCATTTAGTCGTGATTGTCAAGATCTCACGAAACTTGCCTGTTGCTGGTGCTACTCCTCTACATTCTCTCAGACGAATCAAGGCTAGAATCCAAAGTTAGTGATTTTCTCATTTTCCTCTCTCGTTGTTTGATTTTTTGGGTTCCACGGTTTGTGTTTTTGTGATGTTCTTAACCATGATTAACCCAACATCTCATTTCTCTCTCTCTATCACTTACCTATACCTACACAACGCCACCACTACCCTATAAAATCATTCCAACTTCATATGAGAGCAATGCAAACTGCATCTCCATCCACTATTGCAACTAATGGTGATTTTCTTGATGTCTCTATTATATTATTTCTTGTTACATTTTAATTAGTGTGTATTCACATTTTTTGAATCTTGTTTCCACATTATGACACGCACATGAAGATAAAAAGAGTTTAAGATAATAAGAAGAATTATTAATATACGTGTATCTATTAAGAAAATCATCTTTATAAAATTTCATAGAATGATAAGTTTGGATTTTTTATTAATTAATATTGGATGATCAGTTTCACATAGGTGATATAGTAGAATGAATAAATAAAGTTTGGTCCCATGTCATAAAATGATATATTTTTATGTTGGTTCCTATATATTTTCTTTCATTTGATTATTTTTTGTTGTTTATACAAAATTTGAATATAAATCTAAATATAATTTCACATGACGAATATATTATTGAATAATGAGATGATGATGTACCAAATTAAACAATTATTAATGGTGGTGAGTTAAACTTGTGTGAAATATTAGAAAATTCAGTGATGCTTAACACTTGTATATTATATTTACGATTGCGGGAATTTTTACCATAAATGAATTGATAAATTCAAGCCGGTTAAATGGAAAAGTGTTTATTAGGATTACATTGTGGTTGGTGGTATGTTGTGATGTAAAGTGAATTATATTTTTGATGGAGGTCATAAAACCTTTGCAACATGAGTAACAATGATGTGTTGTTTGATATTATTCTTTGATTAGGATTATAAATCAAGAATTCATAATCATTTTTAATGCTACAAAGAACTAAGGGTTTTAAAAATAAGGTTGTGTAAATAAGGATTCATCTTGGTAAGAGAAATATAAACACAATACACTTCATGCATAGAATCCCACATTTGCATGCATCTTGCATGAACATTGTTACTATCTTGAACAAATATACTATACTTTAATAATCCTGTACAAATAATCCTCACTACCTTTCTTTAATCCTTCCTCATACACTTGATTTCCTTCCATCTATTGATGATGGATTAAACTGACTCTTCAAACTATCCTTCCCCCCATCAGTGAGGTTCCAAAGTTCCCTGATGTCATACCTCCCGCTCATATTTTATTCATTAATCTTCATCAAATACACTGCTATGAATTTGAATACCGTGTCTCCCATCCCTTTCTTTAAATATTTCATCCTTTCATTCTCCTCATTTACTACTTCCTGATAACACTAGTAACACCATAAGTTTTTATCTCCTATAATCCATGCAAAACATATATCCATAACAAGTGACCTTAAAGCACTTTTTCAAAAATAAATCTAAAAGTCTTATAAATAAGAACTTATCATAGGTGTTATAAGTAGTTCTCAGTAAGTTCTATAAAACAAAGCCTAAATTCTTTAAGTATTTTTGAATACATGTTGCAAAACCGAGCCAAATATACTTTAAATAGAGTAGAAAACTTAGTATATATGAGGGTAATATAAAAAAGAAAAAGTTATAAGGTAAAGAAAATTAAATTTACTAATCCTTGAATAATGAATATATATTTAAATAAAATGTTTGAACTATTTTATCATGATTATATTTCTTTCAATAAAGGTTATGTAAGAAAAAATGCATCATGTTTTGAAGAAATTGTTCACTATAATTGGCGTCTTTGGAGAAAAATAAAGCTGGATACATTTTCACCATATTTCTTTTGATACAAAGACACCAATTGCAGTGAAAAGGGTTTCCCTAAAGGATAATAAAAGCTAGAATTTAAGAAATTTCTAGGGATAAAAAATAGTGTTTTATAAAAAATAATGGATCCAGGAATTAACTATTTGATAGATTAAGGGAATCTGAATTTATTTCAATTTTTATTTGAATGTTCATTCCTTTATTTTTGAAATGTAATGTGTTATAATCCATAATTAAAAATTGAATTTAGGTTATTTTTTAATATGAGTGGCACTTTATTAAAAATATCCATAATTCATTTGTGACGTGTTGGAATTATCCACAAAACAATCTAATACACAATGCTCCCAATATTACTCAAAGTGTCTGTTATCAGTTTAAAATTGATATTTTAATGAAAAAAATTGCCACTCATTGAAAACTGAGAAATCTCACTCGGATTGTCTTGATAATTTAGGACAAAGATTAATAATTCATTTATGATTTGTAAGAATCAGTCTCATGGAAAACCCACATAGTGTGCGACCTGTATGCCTCAAAGTGCATGTTTCAAATTTAAAATTAAATTTTAGTATAAAAAAAGTTGCATACTCAAAATTGATGAAACTAATTCTAATTTTTTTTGAAACTTTAGGGAAATGATACATAAGTCATTTGAGATATATATGAATCAACTTCACCTCCATATAATACACAGTTTGATCGGTATGACTCTAAGTGCATATTTTTATTCAAAATTTACGTTTCGTTTAGTAAAAAAATGACATAATCACAAATGATAAAACGTATTTTAATTATTTTGGTACTTTAGAAAAACAATCTATAATTTATTTTTGATGTGTATGAATTAGTCACACCTCAATCCAATACAAGATGTACCCAGTATGACTTAAACTATCTGTTATCAATTTAAAATTGATATTTTAATACAAAAAGTGTCACTCATTGAAAATTGAGCAAGCTCATAGATATTATATTGATAATTTATGAACATTATTCAAAATTCAGTTGTGATGTCTAGGAATTATTCTCATGTAAAACCCACACATGATGGTACCTGTATGACTCAAAGTGTGTGTTTCTATTTTAAAATGAAATTTTAGTAAAACAAAGTGGCATAGTCAAAAATGAGGAAACACATTCATATTGTTTTGATACTTTATAAAAATAATCCACAATTTATTTGGGACTTGTAGAAATCATCCTCACATCCATACGATGCATGGTGTGACCATTATGACTCTAAGTGCATATTTTTATTCCAAATTTAAATTAATTTTAGTAAAAAATAAAACTAACATACTCAAAATGTAGAAAATTCATTTGGTTTTTTTGTTATTCTCGGAAAAAACTTAATAAGTCATTTTTTGACATGTAGGAATTAGCCATGCCTCAATCCAATACATGATGAAACCGATATGACTCAAAGTGTCAGTTAACAGTTTAAAATTTACATTTTAATATAAAAAAGTGTCACTCAATGAAAACTAAGAAAATTCACTTGTATTGTATTAATAATTCAATAAAATTAATCATAATTCATTTTTGAGATACAGGAATCAGTCTCATATCAAAACCACACATGATATGGCCTGTATGAATCAAATTGCATGTTTCCAGTTTAAAATGACATTTTAGTAAAAAACATAAGTGATGTACTCAAAACCAGGGAAACACGTTCAGATTGTTTTGATACTTTATAAAAATTATCCATAAGTCATTTGGGATGTGTAGGATTTATCTGCACCTCCATCTGATGAATGGTGTGTCTGGTATGACTCTAAGTGTGTCTTTTTAATATATAAGTGTCTTTTTATTTTAAAACATGCATCACATCGCTAAAAACGAGCAAAAGAGCCTAGGTTTTTTCTCATCATTTTATCTTCTATTACTTAATTAATTTCCTTATCATTATTATCTTATAATTATTTTGTTATTTTTCATAGAGATAATTCTTGAAGATGAACAATAAATGGCATGTGATGTGAAAAAATTGACTACAAGGCAATCTGATACACAACGTTCTTGGTATAACTCAAAGTTTAGTTTAAAATCAACAATTTATATTTAATTTACTTATTTATATTATTAATAGCATAAGAATTGTTTTATTATATAGATGTGTTATGTTTCTCAAGCCAGAGTGGCTTTTTATTTTATATAGGTGTATTCTTTTTCTATATAATAGTTTCTTTATTATATTTATGTTGGAAATTTTATTTCATTTTAATTCTATATTTGTATTTTATTTTTCTAATTTCTAATGCTATTTATGGTGATTCGGTGTGCTATTATAGAAAACTTTGTTATACCCTATTCCTGGTGTTATAGTGCTCTGTAACATTACACTGCAATATTCCCCTTTATTAGTGCTAAATAAATGCACTGATAATGGTACCCTTTATCAGTGCTTCTAAACAAATTAATAAATTATTACTTTATCAGTGATATATAAATGCACTAATAAATGATATATTTTACCAGTGGATCCAAAAGTTCTAATAAACACCCTATACTTTTAACTGTGTTTTGGTAGTTAGCACTTTTTTAGCACTGATAAAGGCATATTCTAGTGCTGTTAAATGCCGTTTTTGTAGTAGTGAGAAGAGGTAAAGTTCTTAAACTTGTGTTTTATTTATTTATTTTTTAACCACCTTAAAATATTATTAAAATATGATGATATAATAAAAATATTATCTCCCATATTCTGATATTTTATTATGTCAACGGCATAACCAATATCTATCTCCCCCTCCATCAAATAAGATATGAAACAATCGAGGGTGTGTTTGGTGGACTACTGTCTTGCGAACCGATGCGATGTGTTTTTCATTTACATTTTATTTTGATGAAAATAAGGATATATTAAATTAATATATATGATATTTGTAATATAATTATACTTATTTAATTATGATATCATATATAACTTGTTAATTTATATTCTGTGGGGGATACAATAATGTCGTTCGTGTGTACGACAGACTACCGCCTCACGAAGCGATGTGATTCAATTTTCATTAACTATTTTAATAGAAGGTAATTAGGGTAAAATTTTATGAATATATTTAATATATATGACATAAAAATAATTATTAAAAGGTTTTATATTATCTAAATTTATTCCATTTCATCCGTCGAGAAAATGGAAACATCGTTCATCCATACGTACGACCCATCATCTCCATGAATGGTGTTTTTCATTTTCTATATCCAGCTTTTATGGATTAATATAAATAAATATATTCTGAATATATATGATATTTATATCATGGTTAAAATTCTTTAGATTATGGAACCATGATAAAATTAAGAGGAACTAAAATAATAAATCAAAACATACACGAAAAACAAAACAGTTACTACTCGGAAAGTGATTTTAATGGGGAATTGTTAATAAATTGGTAATAAAAGGTAATAAGTAAATCATAAATGTTATGATATATATAATTATGATTTTTTAATATATTTATAATAAACTTATATTTATTATATAGTAGGTTTAAACATGTATGAAGGAAGTTGAGACTTAAGGTAAGATATTTTTGTCGCACTTTTTTTTGTGAGACACATGCCATATTTTCCACATGTTTCTTTTATGAGGTGTATATATGAACCATTAATGTATTTTTTGATTCATTTAATTAAAATTATGGTTATTTACATATCAATTTTATCATCTCCCTTTCGTGGTGTTTATATTTTAAAAGTTACCAGTACAGTAAGTGATTTTTGTCTCAAATTGTCCTCTCTAGGACATACATTTTGTTATGAACCTACCTTATTTTATGAGGTGTATATAAAACCCATTTGAAATTTAATATCATGAAATTATTTATTATCATGAAATTTTAAGTTTCATTAAATGTTATTCTTTTAGGAGTGATTCAAAGTTATCAAAGTGGTATGGGTTTCATGATACAATCTCATCATTTATCGGGATTGTTTATGCTTATGATTATGATGATGAATTATTATGATTTATCTCTCAGGAAACTCATTAATTTTATTCTTCTATAGTTATTCTTTTAGAGTAGATATTTTACCCTCATTTTCATCTCTTTATGTACTCATTATTTCAAAATATTTTTTTTAAAGAAAACTGACTTTATTTATCTTTTCGGTTGAAAAACCTATTTCATCCATATCTATGTTTTTTAGAAATGTTTTAAAAAATGTTTTAAAAAACGTTTTAAAATTACCCAAAGGATTTATTAAAGACATTATTAACCATTTATGACTTTTTAAAAATTATTTTAAAAAGGAATCTTCAGGTTATTTTCCAAAAAAGGCATGTTTGGATTTTATTGAAAATTTGAAAGAAATATTTGTTTTAATGTGTAGGGAATTAAAAAAATTTTCTACAATAATGACCACTATTTTCTTTGAAGATCCCATTATTAATTTCCAAGGTTATTTTCAAAGAAATGTATTTTAAAAGTGTTTTATGTTTTAAAAAGTTTTTTTCAAAGTGAAATGGTTATTTCCCTTAAGAAATGTTTTAAATGATCTTTAAATCTCCCTTTATGAGTTTATAAATTTATTTTCAATGAAAAGGATTTTGAATTTTTTTTATAATTTTTTAGTTTTAAAAATTTATTTTAAAATTGGAATTTATATTTTCCTCAAGAAATGTTCTCAATGATCTTTAAAAATCATTTTCCATCAAGGATAGCATCATTTGATGTCTAGGGTGCCTTCACATGATCAAGGAACTGCTTATGCGAAGTGAATTATTCCTTCATGTGAAAACACAATGCATCATTTTTTTCATGAATCTTATATAATTTTTATACCATTTAATATAAACACCACAATTGTTTTTAGGTGTTTGTATACTGAGGCATCGTGTGATTAAGCTGTCATTCCGATGGACCTTTATGTGATCCGAATGACATGCTAGAGATCCTTCATGTGATCAATAAAATGATCACAAAAGGCACATATACATACCATGTAATCCCTTAAGTTAATCACCATGCTTTATTAGGAAGAATAATCTTGATATCGCATGATACTTCACTCTAGAAAGTTTGATCTCGACTTCGTGTGCGTTTTCAACATGTGTCAAGGGGGATCTTATCATGCGTTTCACATGATTTAGCCACATGATGTTAATGACATTTTCTTTGTGCCACATGATAAAAATTAACCACATGATCTCTCCATCATTACTAGATTTATTGATCCCATGGATTACCAAAGGGGTTTCTCATGATCTATCCAGGATGTCTAATAGATTTATTGTGATCAGATCAACATGTCTGAGAGCCTTCACATGATTGATTTGACATTTCACAGTGCCTTTTGTGTGATCGAATCGACACACCTAGGGTATTTTACGAGGTCAGGATGGCATGTCTGGGGACCTTCTTGAGATTAATATGGCATGTTTAGGTCACTTTTTGAGATCAATATGGCATGTCTAGGGCCCTTTATTAGATCAATATGGCATGTATGGGGCCCTTCGTGAGATCAAGAAAGTATGTTTGGGGCCCATCATGAGAACTGTTCATGATACCTTATCACATGACCTCATCACTTGATATCTTTATGTTAATTAATTAACTTGAAAAATAGTGTAACAAACCCTCTAATCTAATAAAAAAACGTTTCTTGAACTATGAAACACATCCTTGGCCACATGGTCACTTCATGTGCTTCATGTGATCTACTTAAGGGCTATCACATGATTGATTAATCTTTATTCGATTTGTCTAAACTTCACATGGTCACATGATTTGTAGTCTTTAAAAATATCATGCGATGACAAGATATTATGTGGGTCACATGATTATAAGATTTGTAACATGTCATGTGATCGTAAGCATTTATATGGGCTACACGATTCAAAAGGATCAAAATGTTTCATGCACTCCACATGATGTCATCCAATTCACACATTATTCTCTTACTTATATTATTTGATTAACCTAAATAATCATTTCTTCAAGATTGTGAATCTTCTCACGTATGGTTCATATTTTATTAATATGAATTCTAATTTTTAAATTTATTTTTAAGTGGCCGACCGTAGTGCCATAATTTTTAGGAAATATAATTTTGATCCTTAATACAAGGTATTTTTTGAAAATGAGGTTTTAAAGGGGATTATTTAGATTGAGATTCAAAACTAACCTCTATTTTATAGACTTCCTTTTTATGGGTTTAGAATTTTGGATAATTATACCATCACTTCAGCCAACTAAAATCTCCCATATTTCTGGTTGTCATGCTCTCTTGAATGCATTAAAACGACCATTTTAGATGATAGTAAGTTTATTGTGGCACCAATCAAGGGACTATCCTATAAATTGGCCAACTCCCCTATGGTTCCAGATGGCTGTGGACATACTCATCTACCAATTTCTCAAAGTTACTCAAATATACTGATCTCCTCTATAGACAACCCACAAAGTGGATGGATTTTAAAGTGGGATTTAGACCATGGAGAAATTTTTTATGATGAATGGGAATAAACACTCATGGTTAGGTAGAGCTATACATAATTTCATGATCAACTGCATGCCATCCTTCTCTATTAAGTGACATGGATTTCTCAGTTCATCATGTACCATCAAACAAAACTCCTTAGAGAGCTAATTAGTCACTGGCTTCCCAATGACAACTCTTTTCATATGACCCATAGAGAGGAAAGAATCAGCCTATGGGGTAGTTATTAGCATTGGAGAATACTTTACCTAGAAGAAATGTACAATTAATTCCTTCACAGCACATATTTTTGGGATGAACCTAAATAGAATCCAACCTTGTCATGAGATATTCTCACCATCATGAAGGAGAAGTTAAAGAAGAAGATGAACCTATGCACACTAATGTCTTTCAATGATTAGACCAGTTTCTTCCTTTTTTTAATAGGGACTCATCCAACTACTAGAAACCCTCATCGATGCCCTTAATTGATAAGTTCAAGAAAACACATTTTCTTATTAGGCCACTCTAGTGGAGGGGTAATACACTTCTTGGTGTTATAAGGTGAGACTAGAGGTTTATACAAGCCTTCTATTAGTGGGATTTTGGGCCATGTTTTTAAATTGATGGATTTTTTCAATTGGGGATGCCAACTTTGGAATTCGAGTCAAAACATTAGTGATAATAGCCCGATCGGCATAAGAAAGGCCTCCCAACCTAGTTGTGCCAACACTTGCTCGTATTTATCCACTGCTTGTCCATGTTCAATAGGGTAATATCCCTTATTAGATTATTGGACCTTTTGAATTTTTATTTTGTTATATAGGAGAGTATTTTTGATGTTACAAGTATCTGAATACATTCAAAATTTCACATTATATGTTTTTTCTCGGTCTACTAAACATCTCCACGGTTTAGGTTATTCCATTAGGTGCTGATGAGGTTATTAATATATTGAACCAACATAGCTATTAAAATTTCATGTCAAACCCCTCACCTACCAAGATGATTATTTATAATGGTGGTGGTTCCCCTAATGATAGGTCATATAAAGTCTCACTTCAAGATAGGGTTATTATAGTTTGTGTAAATAATCTAATCATATTTAATCTATACACCCCTCATAGGGTTTATTGCTAGTTTCAATAAAATGAAAGAGTTTATCCTCTTACTTTAGCTATAATGCAGGGAGAACCACATCAAGGGATAATTATCCAATTTTTTCTTATATTGGCATGTGAATATACAAATTATAAAATAATTTTTTTGCCTTTTGATTCCTCTATCTACTTATCCTCGATACTATGACCAAGCTTGGGTAGAAGCCTACCTAATTAGTATGATGAGTTGATTAATTCATAAAGTAGACAGGACCTATGATTTCCTGACCCCCCTATAAGTGGTAGTGAAAGAGATAATTTAGGACTCAATAGAGCCCCCTAGGAAGCTCTCTCACCATAGTGATGAATCTTCTATCTGTAGGGCAGAGTTTATTGGGGAGGCTGGCGCTTCACTACCAATGGAAGATAATGTAGTTGTTAAGGGAGAATACAAGGGAATTTTTTATTCTTATTCCTCATCAGCTCAGATGATCATCCCTTCAATGAACAGAAAACCTGGATATATCCCATCAACCATTATTCCTTCCAATTCACTCCCTCAAACAATCATCAAGATCAGGGTATCACAAAGGCTATTTTGGAATCAAATCCATGCCCTGATTACTAAGACTCCCATGGATGTGATGCCTAACCAAGGGGAACACCTTAACCATATCTTTTCTGAATTGGGAGTAGGTTTCTTTGACTATTATAAATTCTATAACATTATTCTATAGATTTTCTTAGCTTATAAAAAATTTTCCTGTAAGGAGAGGTACTTACACAACTTTGATGAAAAAATTCCTATGATTCAGTCAACATGGGAAGCTTCATATGTTATGGAATAGAGATGTTAAAATGTTTCTTAGTTTCATACCCATATGGATGATTTTACTTCACATATAGCATAACATAAAGTGATAATAGTTATCACAAGGTTTGATCTTTCAAAAGCATCATATTTTTTTGGACAACACTTAAAAATAGGGTGTAGAGTTTTACTCTTTTATTGAAACTCGTTTTACTCTAGTGATAGTGGACGAAATGGAGCATATAGAACTTCGACATTCAATCGACACCTCCCATTGAAATTTGGATGATTTAGAAAACTCATCCGAACATATTTAATTATGATTAATATGTTCACTTATATGCTTTTTCTCCTTTTGAAACCATTGGAGAGATAATAGATTGTGGAGATTACTTCCTTTATACTATATCATTAATGAACATATCTTTTGAACTTTATATATCGTTTTCAAGCTTCCTTTCCTTTGTTGAGAATTTCCCATGGATGATTAATGACATAAGAATCCTTATCGATGAATATACTCCAATCACTCTAAAATCACTAGATTCAAAAATATAATTTGGGAAAATATGTCCCAGAGGGAGAGTGGTCTAAATTATTTCTACGATAAGGGACTAGAAAGCATATCTTGATTTTTTCAAGAGTGAGATAATGGTCCCAACTGTCTTTTTATCTCTTTTTTTATTTGTTTTTGACCTAAATATTTCTTAATACTTTGAATTAAATAATTACCTAACTTAGAATTGGATTTTTATTAGGCCTCCCTTTATGGGTTTTTATCATTATAAGTTTTATTTAATTTCCATTTTATAGGTTCTCAATGTTTCTTGGATTACACATTGTGTGTCCAATGGGCAGAGACTTGAATTTTTCCAAGGTCCCCCTTTATGGGTTTTTAACTGAGTTATAATTGTGTCAATTTCAATTGACAGTTTAAGGTATTTCATGTTTGGCCAATGAGGTTCTATAGTTTAAGGTTTTTTAGATCATACCTACGATTACTGCAGTTTAGGGTTTTTTAGACTGAACCTGACATTGCTTTCTATTCCTAATACATAGAATGGATTAAGGATGTGAATCCATGAAGGGTTCATAAACTTTTGGTTAGTTTTATTTTATGGATATGAAGCTCGGTCCCTACATCTTTTGGTTTTAGGTCATGCAATGAGAGCTATTACAAGGTTCTAGAATGAAGTACCACATTTTTCTTTGAGAATGGGTATGATGTGATGTTAAGGATGTCGAATCCACTTGACTAGTTTAGTCCTGATAATTATAAATCATGGTTTGGAAATTTCTAATTCAACTAAAAATGGAGGCTAGTGGGCACATTTAGACCATTATTTTTGGTGGAAACTAGTACTACACGTAGTCATGGAAATAAATTATTGATTTAAGGGGGAATTTTCCTCTAGGACTGAAACATCCACTAAGATCAAGCTCTGAGATGTTTCATTATTCACTAGTGAATCCAAGTGGGGTACTTTATGATAAGTTTTTCCCTATTACCAATACACTACATTGGAGAACCAAATGAAATTACTCAAGGATATGGGGTTCAAGGATATGTGTATCAACTCAAGGAATTGGTTGGTGTTAAATTATATTTCAAATACATGAAGGTGGTTTATAGAAAATATAAGATTCAATAAGTGTTTGATCCCCCTAAAAGTTGTGTCGCCATGTACTAAACATATTATCATGGCTAGGGATGTGATAAATCATCGATCTAACTTTTTCTTGGACTTGGGGGTCCAAAGAGCATAGTTCATCCTTTACTATGGTCATAATATAGTCCCTAAGATAATTGTACCTTTTTTTATTTTCTCATCAAATTTTTCCTAAGCTATATATTTACAGAGATTAGTGAGTGAATAATTGAATTTTGATCAGAATTCTCTTTGTATATTTTTATCCTGATAAGTTTTATGTCTATTTAACTAGAATTTTAGGGCCTTTTTATTTGGACCATCATAGGATAAATCTTAAGTCCTTATATCTTGGACGAAAGTACACATGGTTTGATGTCATGATACACATGGACTTGTTAGAAGGAGATTGTTATACAATAGCCTAATTAGGATTCCCAATGTTGATAATACTCTAACATCAATTTGAGTAGGTGATGAGAATGTTTTAAATCACGTCTCAAGGTTCTCGGGTCATAAGTAATGGTGTGGGAAAATTATATTGAAGATGATTTTGAATCACTCTATTTTGAAAAGATCCAGTAAAATGGTGTCACAACTCACAAGGATATAAAGGCCCTTCATACAAGGCCAATAATACCTATGGTTGATGGTTCTAAGTCCCTTATGTATATCCATCTTGTACATGGTCAAAAAAGGGATATTTTTTCCTTTCCAAGGGATGTGGATGGTTTGTGGAAAGTTGAGGAACTCAAGACATGAAGTTTGATTTATATATTTAGGTGATTAAAAGATGATAGAAGCACTCCAAACTTTGGTTGACCAAGTTCATGCTCTTACAATCCTTTGATAATGAGTGCTGGTGAAATAAGGTTTGAGTGGTTTAGCATCATGTAGTGGGGACACACCTTCCATGCATTTTAACATCTTTTGGAAAGGATGTAATAGTTGTAAAATTTAACATCATGTGACAAGGATTTATTCCTTGCAGTTTAATGTCATGCAGCAAAGATGTGGGAACCAACTTGAAAACTTTCAAGATATCATTAAAGACTCCTTGTTTTTGTTGGGGGCATTCGAATGCGGGAGGCATTATTATCTTTTCATAGGATTACTAGTGGGTAGCAATATGGTAGAGCCCAAACTACTACGATCTATATCATAATCAAGAATGATGTACATAGATTTGATTCATACATAGGTAAATCTATTCCTTATGGCCCAACCATACTTAAGTAGTTTAAGGTCTTGAAATGTGGACCGGTTCTTTGGGGATTATGAAATTTTTAAGGCTGGGCTTTCCTGGGTTTCCCTATACTTTTTTTAAGGGCATGAATCATGCCAAAATCATCTTTTCAAGGAGATCCCTCCACATATATCAAATCATATGTGAAAGGGGGAAGGACACACACATTTTTTTTTGTTTTTTCAACTGGGCCTTGGTTTGATGGACCTCAGGGAATCACTACATATCCTATAACAACAGGAATCAAGACACAAATAGTTCTCTTATGGTTCCTCACATATATCGAATTAGTGTGTGGGGAAGGGGTATTTTGTTTCAATTCATTCATAATATTTGTGATGTTTCCTCTTCAAAGTTATATTTCCCATGCAGGAAATGATAATTAAGCCTTACTTTAGTGTAGGGATTCCATAGAAGTGAAGTATCACTGAAAAGGTTCAGAAACTAAGGTAGGAGGGGTCATTTTTTTAATTCATGGGTATGATTTGTGAAAAGTGGTCTGAGTGTCACTACGTATCCTATAAAGATTAGAATCAAGTCACACATAGATTTGGAGAATTTAATTGTCCCTTTATATTGATCTGATTCATATGTAGGGGAGAGGGAAATTCTTCCCATGAAAGGGAGGTCACCCACTATTATTTTGTTTCATGATCACTTACTGTCGATAGTACCATTGAGCTGAAGGGATATCTTATTGGGAGAGACTTAAACTGATGAAAGGGGGGGATTTTTATAGTATCATGACCAACTGAGGTTGAAAAATTTTGAATATAGATCAAGCACTTGGTAAGGTTGTGATAGTGGTAAACCTATGACTGAGCTTAATAAAATATACCCAAGTGAATTTTTTTATCTTGATAGGTTAGGAATAAAGACACACACAGTTCTTGCAAAAAGATACTCCCTTCATAGATGAGATCATTTTGAAGATTCTTTCTTTCCTTTCAACAGCCTATGGGGATATGTGAGGTATTGAAATCCCTGGTTGTAGGATGTGTCTTGGGGGAATTTTCATTTTTTGTGTAAAGATGGTTCCACTTCATTATATATTCTTTTCAAAATTTTTGATTGGGCTTGGTGAAAAGTGGTATGATAATCATTACATATGTTATAGAGATAGGAATCAAGCCACACATAGTTCTTATATGAAAGGATTCCTCACATATATCTAGCTCATATATAGGGAATGGGTATTTTTTTTATCCTCCCTTGGTGAGCCTCACCATCATTTTCTACTAAGGGATCCTCTCTGTAGACCGAGATCATACACAGGAAAATTCCATTTCCAAATTTCATTCTAGTATGGAGATGAATCATTAATCTTTTTCATATATTTATAGATAAGATTACCTTATCTAAGAAGTTTTTTGGTATTGTATGATGTACCATATGTCATGTAGTTTAACATCATATGACTATGATGTATCTATGAGAGGAATGACCAAATCAAGGAATTTGGGTCC
The DNA here is from genome assembly GCA_963277665.1 of Viscum album. Lineage (NCBI taxonomy): Eukaryota > Viridiplantae > Streptophyta > Magnoliopsida > Santalales > Viscaceae > Viscum > Viscum album. The sequence continues at coordinate 1,924,410,684 of OY728136.1, read as the reverse complement.
TCATATGAGACACACACTCCAAAATGGAAGGATATAAGAATAAAATTCTATAATCTAGCTTTGAAAATGGGTGCAATTCATAGATTAGTATCATCAAGGGAATTCAAATACCAAATGAATAGTTGGGTTATGGAAAGTGTACATCATAAACCAAGACTATCTGAATCAATAAGATATGAGGACTTGTGGGTGCATGTCGACCATTAATAATGATAGATAGCCTATATCCCATGCATTTGGGACAATAAAATCAAGATTTATGGGGGGATATCCATTAATACTAGAACATAAACTAGGTAAAATATATAAATAATTGTTTTATTCACTAGAGAATCATATCTAGGTCCATTTAGATTAACCAGTCTTGGTTACCAGTTCTCCATAGGGTATAACCAAAAACACGAGGTCTCAAAGTCTATGTGATTCCAACACAAGTATAAAAACTCAATTAATTGGTTGGTATTGACTTGAATATCAGATATATGAAGTTGGACCCTAGATAATGTAATATTCAAGAAGGGTTTGAGTACCCTAAAATCCATTCCAACATGTATTGAGCACATTTTTTAGGAACATGGATAAAACATGCAATTATTGAGTACACAACCATTAGAATGATGATCTTTCCAACATGAATACCTTAATTTATAAAATTTAACATAATTCGACTAGGACATTTTCATGTAGTTTAACGTCATGTGATTAGGAAGTTTTCATGCAGTTTATCATCATTTGACTAAGATGTGGATCCTTGTCTTTGAATAAAACATACCTTAATCGCACTGGTCAGCCAACTTTCAAAGTTCCCTAAGCTCACTCGAGTCCTGCTCAGCATGATAAACAAGGGACATCTGGGTAGTTGATTGAGTCATGTGAGGGTTCATGACAAGAAATAGGTAGGGATATCTACATTTTGATATAATAATGAATATCTACATCAAAATGGTTCTCATCGAAGAACCTATTTAAGAGAGACAAGAATTCATGGATTGTCCCAGGAAAGAAGATCTAGGAATCACTATATATACTATGATGACAGGAATCAGGACACACATAGTTTTTAGATAGAAAATTACCTTCATAGGTCTGACCCATATGCATGGAGAAATCATTTTCCATTTATATTGCATCTGAACCTAGTATTTGAGATCTGATCATCACTACATATCCTATGGTAACAGGAATCAAACCACACATAGTTCTTATAAAGATGGTGTGAATTTTATAGTATTTCATCCATGATTTAGGTATGAAGGTATAAACCATAGAATAATTCTTGATCCCTATAGTATTTGAGGAATAATGGGTAAAACAGGTCATGCATTTAAATTCAATTGGTGTTATTAACATCACACCATTATAGAAATGAATCATGGAGTTAAAGTAGGACTTTCCACTAGGGCCAAAACATCTACTAGCGCAATATCTAAGGCATTGTGTTATTCACCAATGAATCCTAGTATGTTTCCTTCAGGAACTAAAACACACCCTAGGAACAATATCTTGGGCACTATGTTATTAACATGAAATTCCTAATAGGGCCCTTTAAGATTAGTTATTCCCGATTACCAATATGCTATGAAATACCAATGGATTATGAAACTAAGTCTTTCAATGATGTAGACATGAAAAAAGGGCATGAAGTTTATTTTGGTGGGGAGGGGTTCTAAATGGATTTAAAATCTTAAGGAAGTTGGGTACAAAATTTGATATACATACCTTTAAATTAAAGGGTATAAGAAATCAATGTCTAAATATTACTTTGATGATGTGTATGATGCACAGATGAGAAGCATCAAGGAAATTTGAACCCTGATTGAATAGTTGGGTTATGGAAAGTGAAAACCATAACCCAAGAATATCTGAGTCAAAAATAGATAGATACCAATGAGTACAAGTCAAACATTAATAATATTTTAATCCCACATTTCACATAGTTAGGATAAAATCTCTTGGATTTAAAGGGGACCTCTCCACTAGGACCAAAATATCCACTAGGCAGAATCTATTAATCTATCCAACGACCTGAAGGCCTTCAAATTTTTATTTTATTTTAATTAGAAAATACCTTTTAAAGGATGAAGGGGGAACCCGAACAGACTTCAAGGACATAGGAAAATCATGACCTGAAGGTCTAGAGATACAAACCAACCCGAAAACATGGAGTTATCCCTCCCTAGTATTTGACCGTGAAAATCCCTCCACCGTTGCATGGCTGTACAGCAAGCCAATGTCTTGTGTCAATGCACAGGTCAGATCCGATAGCTGATGCCATACCCTCTCAACTTCCAAATCTGTAAAGCACCGCAAAGATGAAAGACTAGCTCTGAAACCTCCTCTGGGACTTGCTACATGAAATCAGACTCGAGTACAACTCCAATCCAAGAGATCACATAAAGAACCATTACAAATAAAACATCTTCCAAAGAGAAATGATAAACACAATGCTGGAATCAATGCCACAGAAGCTCACCGATCCATGGGCACCTCCGACACCACTTGTAACAACCCGGAGAGGAAGACAAACCAAGAACGTGAATCCAAGTATTCGTCACCTAGGGCTGGAAGATCCAAAATCACATTAATGATATGCCTCCATTGAGGGGGTCTGAGCTAATTAGAACTATAAGTGCCTATCTGAGCATGAATCCAATCACCTAAAACTTCAGAAGAACCCTCATCAAATTCCAAACTGGTCAAACCATAGGAAACAAAAGCACCAACAAGGAGGGATGCTCCTGAAATGAAAACACCTCAAGAACACCATCCACATAGATAACATTAAAAACCTATAAAATAACACCACGACCTCAAACTGAAAAATCCCATAGCCTATCAAGGACCAAAAAAATCCCACCCCCTGAGCCGTGCTGAAGGCAAATCCAAACTGTCCATCGAAACCGAGACGCACTAGATCATTGTGTTATTCAGTAGTGAACCCTAGAGGGGTCTTTTAGATCATCCAGTCCCTATTACCAGTAGAATATTGGGTATAACCAATAGTATGTTGGCCCAAGGTCCTTGAGGTTCCAAGATAAGTGTATTAACTCAATGATTTTCTTATTATTAATTCAGATATCAAAGATATGAAGTTGGTCCATGGGGAATATAATATTCAAGAAGGGATTGAATTCCATAAAGGCTACACCAATGTGTATTGAACGAATTTTCAGGGAAAAGGGATAAAACATGCAATTCTTGAATACAAAATCATTATAGGGGATCATATTTTCAACATGAATACCTTAAGTGTAACGTCCCGGTTCCGGAAGCCACCCCGAGGCGCTCCGTACCCAGTTGGTCACATGGCCTCAAGCGTATTTACCCAAAACCCAAAGGATACCGACTAAAAGAGAGAGCCTTGGGTGTGATAGTGGGGAAACTATGCCCTCATTGGCAGAGTACACAGCAGAAGTAAACAAAACATGCAATAGCAGAAGCAGTAAATATCCAACAACAATAAACAACAGAAGAATAAATAATAAATAACTAGAAAACATATGTATATATGAAATGATGCATGATACATATCTAGGAAAGAATCCAAATAGGTCACAATGCTGGAAATACAAACAGTACCAAAATAAGTACAAAAGAAAAGATAAACAGCTCCGCAGCATCGCAAGCCTAAGCTTGGTCCCATGCTCTCCTGCTCCAAAGTAATCAAGTTCCCGAAGTATAAGGGCGCTTTCCCTTGTCTATACCTGCAACAATATAGTCTATTTGGGCCCAAAAGCATGACCCAAACAGGGTGTGAGACTAAATCCTAGTAGGAAACCACCCAAAAATCTGTACCTAACAGTCAGTGAGTATATTGTAGGTAATAGTACAATAAGTAGTAAACAGAAACAGTAAACAGTAGGCAGAAATCAGTAAGCTGTAACAGGATGATATACAATAATAATCAATCCATAGAACAACAAGCAGCAGAGGAGAAAACAACAAACCACAACAGGAACCCCTATGGGGAGTACTCACAACCAACCCCTCTGGTCATATCCATGAAGTACCAACAACCCTCTGGGTAGTGCACTCAACTTAACCCCTCTGGTTTAGTCATACGAAATTATAAGACTCTCTGGGGAAGATCACTCAGTTAATTCCTTTTATAGTCTAGGGTAGTCGGGGACTCTCTAAGGAAGATCCCGCGGTCTAACCCTCTTATAGCCCCAAGGTCTAGAAACTCTCTTAGGATATCACTCGGTCAATCCTCCTATAGTCTCAGGTCTATCACAGACTCTCTAAGGAAGCTCACTCAGTCAATTCCTTCTCTATCCTGGAAAGGTTTTAAATAAATTCAAAAAAATTAAAGACTCTCTGAGGAAGCTCACTCGGTCTACCCTCCTGTAGTCTATAATAACCAAGACTCTCTGGGAAGATCACTCGGTCTATCCCCTCTATTCTATAATATCCAAGACTCTCTGGGAAGCTCACTCGGTCTATCCCTTATAGTCTATAATATCCAAGACTCTCTAGGAAGCTCACTCGGTCTATCACTTATTTTCTATAGCACCAGGTTCTCACGGTCCCATGCCAGTCAGTGCATAATAATGATATAAGGCCAAAGTAAACCAACAGAGCTACTTGGCTAACCAATCTACAACAAAACAAACATGTCAAGAATGTTATTCCATCCTACAATCACAAGACATGGAAAACAAGTATAACAGCCAAAGGCTAACAAGACCCAAAGGTCGTAAATAGAACAAGGCATGGGAAAAACATCGAAGCACAATAATTATCCGAAAACATGATCAAATTACCTCTACACAAGCATACAAGCATGGGAGGAAAACAACAGGGGAAAAACGGTAAACATACAATACCTCGTTCATGGGTATTGGTGGAATTTTCACATAAAACTCAAATACTTAGAACGGAAAGGCACAAACCACCTACCTCGATCCTAGGAGATTGATATAATTGAACCACAAGGCCCGATTCTCCTTAGAACATCGTAGATATAAAAAAAAGCACAAAATGATCAACCCAAGATATCTAGAGAAAGAGGGAAAATCATGGAATGAAACTCAAGAAGAAGGAAGAGATCACCGCTGTGGTTCCAACGTAATCGACGACGTTCGATTCGGAAAACAGACGGTGGCTTGGGGGTTCAGAGGATGTTCGCATCCATACGGGAACTCTTGGTCAAAGAACCTGGAGAAGAAGGTGTTTCTGTTGATGAGAGCGACCCCGGTCCATTTTGTAGGTTCCGGGAGTAGCGGAAGCGCATTGGTGGGTTATCCCAACTTTAATTTTAACGTTAAACAACGTTCAAACCGAGATCTGTCACTATATAAAATGAAGAATCTTCGGAATAGAATGAAGAATGAAAAGAAAAGAAGAGTCTTGGAACCCTTGAGGAGGATCATCATATGTTGATTATAATTAATTTAATTAATGCCTAAGAATTACCTTGTTGGAATTCTTTCTTCGTTGATGTGTCCGGTCACGATTCGGTGATCCGTCGTTGCGTCGTAGAATCCAAGTGTAGGATTCCTCTAGCAGTGATCCACACGTGTGTCACATATCTCCAGATGTCGCCGAAGGGATCTCCGAGTGCTAGCGCAGAAGAACCTTCACTTGCGATGTCCGCCTTTGACCGCCTTGATCCAGTGGAGGATCTTGCTCTCGTAACTTGATGGCGTTCTTGGTGGAAAGGTAATTCTCTCTTGGCTGGAGAGTATTTCCAAATCTATTGTGTACAACAATGGATCTCTAAAATTTTGGGGTTGCGAGGTTATTTTAATCAGGTTTGAGGTTAATAGAGTTATGACAATAAATAAACGCGTTACGCGTTTTATTTATTTCATTAACTCTTATTGAAAACCCCCATGTCGAATTATTAATTCCTTGACATGCACCCACGCTGATTATAATAAATATCATTTAATAAAACAATATTAAATCCTCAAAATCCCAACTGGAAAAACTACACGGCGTGTAATAATTAATACACGACGTGTACTTGTTTTCCATAAAACTACACGACGTGTATATTTAATATACATGGCGTGTACTTTTATTTTCCATTTTTATCCACCACATTTATTAGACCATGAGTAATGACTATTTATTTCTTAAATAAATGTAACTGCATTACTCGCTAATAAATATATTATTTCATCCACAATATATTCTCTCGAATAACTAGTGTCAAAATAAATGCGATCAGACATCCTTAAATAATTATTAAACCACAGTCGGGAATAATATTTATTTAACTTGTTAAATTAATATTTAACGGAGATACATGGACACATTTAGTGTGTGACCCTCTAGGCCTCTTTCTTAGTGCCATTAGGATGAGCCTGCCTAAAGTCCAAGGTTAGCGTCTAGAAACACGCCAAGGCACCCATAGAGAAATAATTTAACGCTACAATGTCGTGTCACCTCCTACAAACGCTTACCGTGTAATATAATCCCTTTGTCTCGATATCTCCAATCAAGCGGGTTGCATGCTAGTGCCATCAACCCATGTGCTTGATTATTCTTTCTTTGACTTCCCAGAATTGAACTTTCCCATACCTTACCATGACCATGGATTTATTTAGGATATATCAATTCATCAAAGGGCCTGAGATATCTACTTCCGTTATGGAACATAAGGTACAAATCCTTTCTCGCATTATCTATTAATGCGGTATTACTTGTGACATACCCAACGTATCCTACCTCGCTACAAATAGTGTGTCGTCATAGTTTTCTTCAATACATATAAGTGCACAAGTTGTAATACCCATTAATAATAATCTTAAAGTCTAAGGATCAATATACACGTCCGCAGATAGGAACATCCAATGACACTATGAAATGTGAATTTCCTACTGGCGGGTCTCGTTCTCATAATATCCTCCTGGATATTACCAAGGGAGCACACCATGAGAAGGTGCCTCAAAGTTTAATGAGTCCTCACCCCTAATGACCTATATTATTTGTGTCCCTCAAATAATATCATCCGGACATAGAACATACATTCAAGAACAGTGTTATGACACTTCCGGGTTCTCATCATAGCAGGGATCCGCTATGACCCTTTAATGCAATAGCTGTCCTTAGGAAATTATCACATGACATGTCATGCAGAAGAACAATCAAGATGTGATAAGGTTTTTATTTAATGAATAAAGTACAAAGTAGTTGGTTTTATACCACCAACTCCAACACGTTTAATGACAAAAAGAAACTACACAGCATGTACTTCTGGGGTACACGACATGTACTTAGCTTTTTTGTACTATGCTTTAAGCGGCCTCCACATCGCCTTTACACACCGTGTGTGTGGCTCAGATATGGCCAGCACACGTTCTTACGCGACATCAAGGTACACAACGTGTACTTATAAAGTACACAACGTGTATTTTGAAAATTTCTAGATTTTCCTCTTTTTCTCAAAAATGACCAGAAAAGGAAAAACATACCTGAAAAGAAGATCCGGGTTCTTACAAACTTTCCCCCTTACAGAAATTAATCCCTGAATTTCCCTAGCGAGGTGTAGAAGAAGAAACCCCGAATAGCTCCGGCCACTGTGATCGTATATCGACCTCCCTCTCCCAGGTCTCGTCCAACACTCACCTGTGCTGCCATAGCGCCCGTACTAGAGGAACATACCAGCCACGGAGAACCTTCGTACTGTGATCGAAAATCTGGATAGGATGCTCCTCAAACAATGCATCCACTTCAACCTCAACCTCCTCAGGTTGAAAGACATGATACAGTTCTGAAAAGTAACGTCGGAGCTGTGAAATGTGGAAGACGTCGTGCATAGCCCAGTACCTTTGAGGTAACTGCAACCGATAGGCAACCGGCCCAAATCTCTCCAACACCTCAAATGGCCTGATGTACCACAGTGAAAGCTTACCATGTCTCAAAATCCTCTTGTGTCCCAACCTTTATGCGACACGCAGAAAAATATGATCCCTGACCTTGAACTCCAAAGGTCATCTCCGCTTATCAGCATAAGACTTCTGTCAAGACTGTACTGTAGCCATCCTCTTCTGAATCAACTCTATCTTCTCTAATGTCTCCTGAACAAGATGAGGTCCCAAGAAGGCTACCTATCCTTCCTCCAGCTAGCACAAAGGTGATCGACATGACCTACAGTACAAATCCTCGTAAGGTGACATCTGAATAGTCACATGAAAACTGTTGTTATAGGAAAACTACACAAGAGGAATATTATTCTCCCAAGAACTGCCAAAGTCTAGGATGAATGCTCGGAGCATATCCTCAAGAACCTGGACCATACGCTCGGAATGGCCATCTGTCTAGGGATGGTATGCTGTACTCAAAAGTACCTGTATACCTAAATCCTTCTAAATCCCCTTCCAGAACCGAGAAGTAAAGCATGCATCCCTGTCTGAAACAATGGAGTGTGGAACTCCATGTAAACATACAACCTCTCGGATGTAAAACCGCCCCAGCTCATCAACACTGAAGATCTACTTGATCAGAAAGAAGTGAGAAACCTTCATAAGCTTGTCGACAACAACCCAAACAGCATCACTCCCTCGAGGTGACCTTGATAACCCTTTCACGAAGTCCATCGCGACATCGTTCCACCTCCACTCGGGAATGGGTAACTGCTGTAAACTCCCTGCTGGTCGATGATGCTCAGAATTCACCCGATGAAAAGTAGAACACCTCATGACGAACCTAGCAACATATCTATTCATATCTGGCCACCAATACTGTCTGTGTAGATCACGATACATCTTGGTGACACCCAGATGAACTTCCCAAAATGAGGAATGAAAATCTCGCATCAGCTCCTCGCGTATGTCTACTGGCACCCATACGCGTCCCTGGAAATGAAAGATCTCATCCTCGCCCACTTTCCATCCAGGAAGAGTGTCCTCTCTTGACACAATCTGCCACAGGACTAGGCCTTCTGTTTCTGATAGCTGCCTCATCCGTACCCGATCAAGAAGGGTAGAGGTAAGAGCTATAGAATAAAAAAAGTCTGTCCCTGTCTATCGTGAACCTCCAAGTGCATCTCAGAGAACAGAGCCATAATCTTCCACTCACTACTAGCCTCCAGAGCTCCCTGAATCTGAGTTCTCCTGCTCAACTCATCTGCCACTGTGTTGACCTTTCCCGGTGTATAGGGAAGCTCAAAGTTGAAATACTGAAGATACTTGACCCACCTGCGTTGTCTTAGATTCAGATCATGCTGATTGAATATGTACTTGAGACTCTTGTGGTCGGTGAAAACCACAAAGTGCTCTCCCAGAAGGTAATGTCTCCAACAACGTAAGGCGTGAACAACAGCTGCTAACTCCAGATCATGCATCGGGTAGTTCCTCTCGTGTGGCCTCAATTGCTGAGACCTGTACGCAACGACTGCATCTCCCTGTATAAGCAGATCTCCCAGTCCGACACCTGAAGAATCATAGTAAACTGTATAGCTCTTGACCAGATCTTGCAAGACTAGTATCAGTGCTGACGTCAACCTCCCTTTCAGCTCCTAGAAGGATATCTCACAAGAATCTGACCATAATAACTTCTCCCCTTTCTTGGTCAGACCTGTCAGCGGTGCTGTAAGGATTGAAAAGTCCTTTATGAAACTCCTGTAGTATCCCGCTAGCCCTAGAAAACTCCGCACCTCAAAGACATTCTTCGGATCCTCCCAGGAAACTACAGATCTCACTTTCTCTGGGTCAACTGATACTCCTCTCTCTGAGATAACGTGACCCATGAAGTGAATCTGATCCATCTAAAAGTGGCATTTCGAGAGATTAGCATATAACTGATGCTCTCTTATTGTACTCAGAATGATCTCAATATGGTTAGCATGGTCATGTCGAGTGTGCGAGTACACCAAGATGTCATCCACAGAAACCACCATGAAGGAATCCAAGTATGGATGGAACACTCGGTTCATCAGTTCTATAAAAACTGCTGGCACATTCGTGAGACCGAATGGCATGACCATATACTCGTACAAACCATAACAACTTTTGAAGGCTATAAAGGGTATATATGATGGTATAACGGTAAACTGATGATAATTGGACCTCAAATCGATCTTTGAGAACACCTGGGATCCTCGAAGTTGATCAAAGAGGTCATCAATCCTCAAAAAGGGATATCGGTTCTTGAACATCAACTGGTTCAGCTTACGATAATCCACGCAAAGCCTAAGGGTGCCATCTGACTTCTTCACAAACAGGACAGGCGAACACCAAGGAGATGTACTGGGTCGGATGAAACCCTTTGCCTGCATCTCCTCTAACTGCTTCTTGAGCTCCTCCAACTCAGGAGTATCCATCCTATAAGGAGGAATGGACACCGGTGCTTCTCTTGGCCTAAGCTCAATCGAGAAGTCCACCTCACGCTCCAGAGGAAAACTTGAAAAGTCCTCTGGAAAGACATCCCTGAAACGATCCACCAGTGGAGGAAAGTCCAACTATGAAGACCCCTGGTCATCCAAATATAGACTAGAAATCTGGGCTATAAATCCTCCTAGCCCATGATGCTTGGGTCCAGATCTACCTGCCTAGACATCCCATTAGCCTCTATAAAGAAAATATCTTCCCTCTGGTGATACGAAACTCACCCTACAGAGATAGCAATCGATGACTGCCTGGAAGGGAACTAACTAGTCCATACAGAGAATGACATCATATCCTGTCATCTCTAGGACATAGTGGTCCCATAAGAAGTGACACCCTGCAACCTCAAGAGGGCACTATCTTCACTGACGTACGCTAGATTTCCTCATTCCCAATAGTGTATCAAGATTCAACATGTTGTCATACAACAACATACAGTGCCCAAGGCTCCCCACAACAGCCGCAAAGATAAATCTATGTGAAGCACCAGTATAGAAAAGGGATGAAGATAAAACTGAGGCTACTAAGATCATACCTCGAACTGTAGAATGGCCTGGATCCTGATCCTGATGGGTATACTCCACAGTGAAAGTCTAGCCTGAACCGTGGCCCTGCGCCCCTAGCAGACCACTATGAGATGATCCACTCTACTGTCGGTGGTAACCTGGTGATGGACCACCACGGCCGCGACCTCTAACTCAGACTGAACGACCGGAAGAACTCCAGTTCCTAGACTGGTGAGAAACTGGCGATACATCTCCTATACGCGGGGTCATAAAAGAACCCCTACCACCAGCTGTAGGTGAGAAGATCTGACAAAAACACTGAAGATGACCCATCTTTCCACAAGATCGACACTCCATCGGGTCTCTATGGCACTGAGGCCTAGTATGCCCGCTCCTACCGCACTGGTATCATACAACCTGCCTACCCGAAGATGCATTCCGCCTACCCTGATCTCCTATAGAGGACTTCCTACGGTGCTTCCTGCTATCAGTAGGAGGAACACTGACTCTGGAAGTCGAACTGCCCAGGCTCACTGCACTAGAATCCCTCAGATTGCGCTTAGTGATCAGATCCTGGTTGATGATAGAGTATATTGAAGTCAACCTGAATATATTCACCTGGGATTGGATCTCCTGCTTGAGACTGTCCTCAAACTTCCTAGGAAGTAACAACTCATCACCTATTGGAATCGGCGTGAAGCACTGCAGCTCGGTAAAACTTGACAAGTAATCCATAACAGAAAGAGTACCCTGCTCGAGACTCATAAACTCTCGGGCTCGGTTGGCCCTCAAGGTCTCCGGGTAGAAGAAATCGTAGAAGATGCGCCAGAACTCATCCCAAGTCATACTCTACTTGATCCCTGACTATGAGATCACCTCCCACCACCTCTTGGTGGTGTCTCATAGCATATAGGTAGCTATATTCACCCTTTTATCTGGAGGTATCTCCAGATGGTTGAAGATCGTCAGTGTGGCCTCTAACCACGACTTTGCAGCCTGGGGTCCTCTATCCCCTAAGAAAGTGGGAGGATACTACTGCTGGAAAACCCGCGTCAACACAACCATCGATGGGGCAGGAGTAGGTTCTCCCTGAAAGGTCTACACCATCCTTAGGAAGTCCTCCCTAAACTATGCATCAGCACCTGTAACGGGTATAACTACTGGTGCCAAGGCTGGCATAGCAGGAGGATCTGCAGGAAGTCCCTGATCATCTATATCTGGTGTCGGATCACCATCTGGAAGCTGACGTACAACTGGAGGATATCTCGAAGGCATAGCTATGAAAGATCAAAAGCACACCTTAGATCCGGATTATCAAGGACTGAGAAAAATAAGAGTAAAAAATGGGAACATGAGAAAAGAACAAACAAGTTCTACAAAACATGACTACACGGCGTGTATAACAACTACACGGTGTGTCCTCTTAAGCCAGACACATGGGCATGTACATTTTATACACTAGTCGTGTAACACACCAAAAAACACGGCTTGTACTTGGACTCCATTCCCTTGCCCGAGTTTCTTTACATGGATAACCCACATAGTCCTCTTAAACCTAGACTACACGGCGTGTTCACTAAGAACATGACATGTACTAGACAAGGCCTCGGCAAACCCTGTTGTTAGTTACATGGCCAAATACATGGATGACACATACACAACGTGTTCCGATCAAACATGGCATGTATAGAAGAAGATAACACCGAACCGTGTTGTTCATGACACGGCTGGGTACCTAGAACAAGGCTACACGGCGTGTTCATTCCAAACACGGTGTGTACTACACAAGCTTCCCCGACCGTGTTGTTAGTGACACGACTGGGTACACAACTCACTATTACACGGCGTGTAACGACCGTACATAGCGTGTTTCCGAAAACTTTTTAACCACCCCGTATTTTTTCTCACACAGTCAGTGACACGATTTAAAACTACACAGTGTGTAGTCAAGTAAACGCCGTGTATTCTGGGTTTTTCCAGGCAGTAGCTAAGAAACTGTACCAAAGCCCACAAAACATTGAAAATCAAACATGGAGGTTCCAAATTCTGATCCGTGAGGGCCCATACTCCCTACGAATCAAAGTTTGACATCTCCTATAAGTCATATACATGAGAAACAAGTCTACAATCCACCAAGTTCCGATTCATGAGGACCCATAACACCTCAAGAACCAAAATTTGGCATTCATTTAAGCAAGGTACAATACAACCAATTTCTCTATCAAACAACAAGGATTCTATCGAGCATCTATCACAACAGCATGCATAATCTACACAACGTCTATCACAACAACATGAAATCGCTAATGCACCCTAGATGGAATGGAAAGAATGTGTGGCATGTGATTTCTAATAAGTTCCTATATGATGCATGAGATTTCATACCCTCATTTCATCGTGTTGCGATAGAAATAGAACCGCAATTGCAACAATAATAACAACACAAGTCATGTGAATCACTCCAGGTGAAATCATATCAACCGTAAAATCTCAAAACCATAAAACTGCAATAAACGATGTAGATTGGAGTTTCCCTGTACACGGGGTAGCTACTCCTGGGAACAACTTATTACCAAGTACTGAATCCATCCTATCCCTGACAAAAGGCTCCAAACAGTAAATCAAGAGAAAAGAATTTCTCTGATACCACTTTGTAATGTCCCGGTTCCAGAATCCACCCAGAGGCACTCCGTACCTGGTTGGTCACATGGCCTCAAGCGCATTTCCCCAAACGCCAGAGGCTTCCGACTAGAAATGAGGGCCTTGGGTGTGATAGTAGGGAAACTATGCCCTCATTGGCAGAGTACACAACAGAAGTAAACAAAACATGAAATAACAGAAGCAGTAAATATCCAAAAACAATAAACAATGGAAGACTAAACAATAAATAACTGGAGCACATACGTATATATGAAATGATGCATGATACATATCTAGGAAAGCATCCAAACATGTCACAATGATGGAAATACAAATAGTACCAAAACAAGTACAAAAGAAAAGATAAACAGCTTCACAGCATCGCAAGCCGAAGCTTGGTCCCATTCCCTCCTGCTCTAAAGCAATGAAGTATCCGAAGTCCAAGGGTGCTTGACCTTGTATATACCTGCAACAACATAGTCTGTTTGGACCCAAAATCATGACCCAAACAGGGTGTGAGACTAAATCTCAGTAGGCAACCATCCGAAGATCTGTGCCTAATAGTTAGTGAGTATATGGTAGGTAATAGTACAGTAAGTAGTAAATAGAAATAGTAAACAGCATGCAATAATTAGTAAGCAGTAACAGGATGATATACAATAGTAATCAATCCACATAACAACAAGCCGCAGAGAAGCAAACAACAAACCACAATAGGAACCCCTCTGGGGAGTACTCGCAGCCAACCCCTCTGGTCCTATCCATGAAGTACCAACAACCCTCGAGGCAGTGTACTTAGCCTAACCCCTCTGGTTTGGTCATACGAAATTATAAGACTCTCTAGGGAAGCTTTCTCAGTCAATTCCCCTTATAGTCTAGGGTAGTTAGGGACTCTCTAAGGAAGATCACACGATCTAACCCTCTTATAGCCCCAAGGTCTAGAAACTCTCTGAGGATCTCACTTTGTCAATCCTCCTATATTATAAGGTCTATCACGGACTCTCTAAGGAATCTCACTCAGTCAATTCCTTCTCTATCCTGGAAAGGTTTTAAAGAAATTCAAAAAAAGTAAAGTCTCTATGAGGAAAATCACTCGGTCTACCCTCCTGTAGTTTATAATATCCAAGACTCTATGATAATCTCACCCGGTCTATCCCCTCTAGTCTATAATGTCCAAGACTCTCTCGGAAGCTCACTCAGTCTATCCCTTATAGTCTATAATATCCAAGACTCTCTGGGAAGCTCACTCGGTCTATCCCTTATAGTCTATAACACCAGGTTCTCACGGTCCCGTGCCAGTCAGTGCATGATATTGCTATATGGCCAAAGTACACCTATGGAGATACTTGGCTAACCAGTCTACAACAAAACAAGCATGTCAAGAATTTCATTCCATCCTACAGTCACAGGGCATGGATAAAAAGTATAATGACCAAAGTCTAACAAGACCCAAATGTCGTAAATAGAACAAGGCATGGGAAAAACATCCAAGCACAATAATTATCCACAAACATGATCAAATTACCTCTACAAAATCATACAAGAATGGTAGAAAAACAACACAGGCAAAACGGTAAACACGTAATACCATGTTCATGGGTATTGGTGGAATTTACACATAAAACTCAAAGCCTTCGAACGGTAAGGCACAAAAAACCTACCTCGATCCTAGGAGATCAATATACTTGAACCACATGGCTTGATTCTCCTAATAATGGAGTATATATACAAAAACGCACAAAATTATCAACCCACAATATCTTGAGAAAGAGGTAAAATCATGGAATGAAACTCAAGAAAAAGGAATAGCTCACCGCTGAGGTTCCAACGCAATCGACGATGGTCGATTCAGAAAACAGACAGAGGATCGGGGGCTTAGATGATGTTCGCAACCGTACGATCCCTCTCGGTCGAAGAACCTGGAGAAGAAGGTGTTTCTATCGATGAGGGCAACCCCAGACCGTTTAATGAAAAAAGAAACGACACAGCGTGTACTTCTGGGGTACATGGCATGTACTTAGATTTTCCGTACTCCACTTTAAGTGGGCTCCACATTGCCCCTACACACCATGTGTGTGGCTCAGACACGGCCAACACATGAATTTATGTGACATCAAAGTACACGACATGTACTTATAAAGTACAGGACGCGTATTTTGAAAATTTCCAGATTTTCCTCTTTTTCTCAAAAATGACCAGAAAAGGAAAAACATACCTGAAACGAAGATCCGGGTTCTTAAAAACTTCCCCCATTAAAGAAATTCATCCCCAAATTTCCCTAGCGAGGTGTAGAAGAAGAAACCCCGAATAGCTCCAGCCACTGCGATTGTACATTGGCCTCCCTCTCCTAGGTCTCGTCTTGTACTCGCCCGTGCTGCCATAGCACCCGTACCAGAGGAACAAATCGACCACAGAGAACCTTCATACTACAATTGAAAATCCGGATAGGATGCTCCTCAAATGATGCATCTGCTTCAAGATCAACCTCCTCAGGTTGAAAGAAATTAGAGGGGTCTGAAAAGTAACATCGGAGCTGAAAAACATGGAAGACATCGTGCATATCCTAATAACTATGAGGTAACTGAAACCGATAGGAAACCAAAACAACTCTCTACGACACCTCAAAGGGCCTGACATACCATGGTGAAAGCTTACCCTGTCTCCAATTCCTCTTGTGTCCCAACCTCGGTGCGACATGCAAGAAAACATGATCCCCGACCTCAAACTCCAGAGGTCATCTCTGGTGATTAGCATAAGACTTCTGTCAAGACTGCACTGTAGCCATCCTCTTCCGAATCAAATCTATCTGCTCTGAGGTCTACTAAACAAGACGAGGTCCCAACAAAGCTACCTCTCCTGCCTCCAGCTAGCATAAAGGTGATCAGCTTGGCCTACCATACAAATCCTTGTAAGGTGCCATATGAATAGCTTCCTGAAAACTGTTGTTATAGGAAAACTCCATAAGAGGAATATGCTTCTCCCAAGAGCCTCCAAAGTCTATGATGCATCCTCAGAGCATATCCTCAAGCACCTGGATCGTACGCTCGGACTAGCCATCTGTTTGGGGATGGTATGCTGTACTCAAAAGTACCTGTGTACCCAAAGCCTTCTGAAGCCCCTGCCAGAACCAATATGTAAAGCGCGCATCCCTGTATGAAACAATGGAGTGTGTAACTACATGTAAACGTACAACCTCTCAGATGTACAACCGCCCTAGCTCATCAACACTAAATATCTCCTTGATCAACAAGAAGTGAGAAACCTTCGTAAGCCTGTCGATGATAAACCAAACAACATCACTCCCTCGAGATGACCTTGGTAACCCGGTCACGAAGTCCATTGCGACATCGTTCAACTTCCACTCGGGAATGGGTAACTGCTGTAAAATCCCTGGTGGTCACTAATGCTCTGCCTTCACCTGCTGACAAGTAGAACACCTCATGACGAACCCAACAACATCACTCTTCATACCTGGACACCAATACTGGCTGTGTAGATCACGATACATCTTGGTGACGCCAGGATGAACTTCTCAAACTAAGGAATGAAAATCTCACATTAGCTCCTTGCATATGTCTACTGGAACCCATACGCGTCCCTGGAAACGAAAGATCTCATCCTCAACCACTGTCCATATAGGAAGAGGGTCCTCTCCTGACATACTCTCCCGCAAGACTAGGCCTTATGAGTCTGATAGTTGCCTCATCCATACCCAATCAAGAAGGGTAGAGGTAATAGCTATAGAAGAAAGAAAATTATGTCCCTGTATATCGTGCACCTCCAAGTGCATCTCATAGAACATATCCATAAGCTTCCACTCACTGCTGGCCTCCTGAACTGCCTAAATCTGAGTTCTCCTGCTCAACGCATCTGCCACTACGTTGCCCTTTCCCGGCGTATAGGCAATCTCAAAGTAAAAAGACTGAAGATATTCGACCCACTTGCGTTGTCTTAGATTCAGATCATGCTGAGTGAAGATGTACTTGAGACTCTTGTGGTTGGTGAAAACCACAAAGTGCTCTCCCAGAAGGTAATGTCTCCAACAACGTAAGGCGTGAACAACAGCTGCCAACTCTAGATCATGCGTCTGGTAGATCCTCTCGTGTGGCCTCAACTACGGGGACCCGTACGCAATGACTTCATCTCCCTGCATAAACACAGCTCGCAGTTCAACACCTGTAGCATCACAGTATACTGTATAGCTCTTGCCCGGCTCTGGAAAGACTAGTATCAGTGTTAACGTCTACCTCCCTTTCATCTTCTGGAAGGCTGTCTCACAATAATCTGACCATAATAACTTCACCCCTTTCTTGGTCAGACCTGTTAGCAGTTCTGCAAGGCGTGAAAATTCTTGTATGAAATGCCTGTAGTATGAAGCCAGCTCTATAAATCTCCACACCTCAAAGACATTCTTCGGTTGCTCCCAGGAAACTACAACTCTCACTTTCTCTGGGTCTATTGATACTCTTGTCTCTGAGATAACATGACCCAAGAAGTGAATCTGATCCATCCAAAAGTGGCATTTTGAGAGCTTAACATATAACTGATGCTCTCTCAGTGTACTCAGAATGATCTCAATATAGGTAGCATGGTCGTGTTGAGTGTGCAATTACACCAAGATGTCGTCCATTAAAACCACCACGAAGGAATCCAAGTATGGATGGAACACTCGATTCATCAATTCCATAAAAACTGCTGGCGCATTCGTGAGACCGAATGGCATGACCGTATACTTGTACAGACCATACCTGCTTTTGAAGGCTGTAAGGGGTATATCTGATGGTCTAACATGCAACTGATGATAAATGGACCTCAAATAGATCCTCTAGAACACCCGGGATCCTCGAAACTGATCAAAGAGGTCATCGATCCTTGACAAGGGATATCGGTTCTTGACCGTAAACTGGTTCAGCTTTCGATAATCCACGCAAAGCCTAAGGGTGCCATCTTGCTTCTTCGCAAATAGGACAGGCAAACCCTAAGGAGAAGTAATGGGTCGGATGAAACCCTTTGCCTGCAACTCCTCCAACTACTTCTTGAGCTCCTGAAACTCAGGTGTATCCATCATATAAGGAGGAATGGACACTGGTGCTGCTCCTGGCACAAGATCAATCGAGAAGTCCACCTCACGCTCCAGAGGCAAACCTGAAAAGTCCTCTGGAAAGACATCCCTAAAATCATCCACCATTGGAGGAAAGTCCAACTATGAAGACCCCTGGTCATCCAGATATAGACTAGAAATATGGGCTATAACTCCTCCTAGCCCATGATGCTTGGGTCCAACTCTACCCACCGAGACATCCCACTCGCCTCTAGGAAGAAAAGATTTACCCTATGGTGATACGAAACTCACCCTGCAGAGATAGAAATCGAAGACTGCCTAGAAGGGAACTAACCAATCTATACCGAGAATGAAATCATAGCCTGTCATCTTTAGGACATAGAGGTACCATAAGAAGTGACACACTGAAACCTCAAGAGGGCACTATCTGCACTGACGTATGCTAGATATCCTTGTTCCAAATGGAGTATCAAGAGTCAACATGTTGACAGATGAAAAGATACAGTGCCCAAGTCTCTCCACAAAATCCATAAAGATAAAGCTATGTGAAGCACCAGTATCAAAAAGGGATGAAGATAAAACTGAGGCTACTAAGATCGTACCTCGAACTGTAGAATGGCCTGGATCCTGCTATTGATGGGTCTACTCCACAGTGAAATTCTGGACTGAACCACGACCCTGCTCCCCTGGATGACCACTCTGAGCTGATCCACTCTTCTATCGCTAGTAACCTGGTTACTGACCACCATGGCCGCGACCTACACCTTGGCCCAAACGGTCAGAATAACTCCAGTTCCCAGACTGGTGAGAAACTTGAGATACATCTCCTATAAGCAGGGTCATAGAAGAACACCTACCACTAGCTATAGGTGAGAAGATCTGACAAAAACACTGAAGATGACCCATCTGGCCACAAGATAGGCACTCCATCGGGTCTCTATGGCACTGTGGCCTAGTATGCCTGCTCATACCACACTGGCAGCATACAACCTGCCTGCCTGAAGATACGTTTGGCCTATCCTGATCTCCTCGAGTGGACTCCCTGTGGCACTTCCTTCTATCATTAGGAGGAACACTGAATCTGGAAGTCGAACCGCCCAGGTTCACTACTCCATAATCCCTCAGATTTCGCTCAGTGATCATCGCCTGGTTGACGATAGAGGATATCGAAGTCAACCTGAATATATTCACCTGGGAATGGATCTCATGCCTGATACCATCCTCAAACTTCCTATAAAGGAACAACTCATCACCTGCTGGAATCGGCGTGAAGCGCTGTAGCTCAGTAAAACAAGATGAGTACTCCATTACAGAAAGAGTACCCTTCTCGAGACTCATAAACTCCCAGGCTCAGTTGGACCTCAAGGTCTCCGGGTGGAAGAAATCATAGAAGATGCACCAGAACTCATCCCAAGTCATACTATGCTTTCTCCCTGACTGTGAGATCACCTCCCAACACCTCTTGGCGGTGTCCCAGAGAATATAGGTTGCTAGCTTCACCATTTTCTCTGGAGGTATCTCGAGACGCTCGAAGATCGTCAGTGTGGCCTCTAACTACGACTCTACAGCCTGGGGTCCTCCATCCCCTGAGAAAGTAGAAGGATGCTACTGCTAGAAGACCCACGTCAACTCATCCATCGACGGGGAAGGAGGAAACACTCCCTGAATGGTCTGCATCATCCTCAGGAAGTCCTCCCTGAACTACGCATCAGCGCCTGCAATGGGTATAACTACTGGTGCCAAGGCTGGCACAACAGGAGGATCTACAGGAATTCCCTGACCAGCCATATCTGGTGTATGATCACTATCTGGAAGCTGACGTAAAACCGGAGGAAATCTCATAGGCATAGCTCTGAAAGATCAAAAGAACACCTTAGATCATGATTATAAAGGACTGAGAACAACAGGATTACAAAACGGGAACAGGAGAAAAGAAAAAAGAAGTTCTACAAAACACGACTACATGGCATGTATAACAACTACACGACATGTCCTCTTAAGACAGACACATGGGAGTATACATTTTCGACACTGGTCGTGTAACACCCCAAACTACACGGCATGTACTTAGACTCGATTCCCCTACCCGAGTTTCTTTACACAGCTAACCCACACAGTCCTCTTAACCCTAGACTACACGGCGTGTTTTCTAAGAACATGACATGTAATAGACAAGGCCTCGGTGACCCGTTTTGTTATTTACACGGCCAACTACAGGGATGACAGTTACACGGCATGTTCTGAACAAACAAGGCGTGTATAGGAGAAGATAACACCGAACCGTGTTGTTCGTGACACAGACGAGTACCTAAAACAAGGCTACACGGTGTGTTCATATGAAACACAACGTGTACTATACAAGCTTCCCCGACTGTGTTGTTAGTGACACGACCGGGCACAAGACTCACTACTACACTGCGTGTAACGACCGTACACGATGTTTTCCTGAAAACTTTTTCACCACCCCGTGTTTCTGCTCACACAGTCAGTGACACAGTTTAAAACTACCCGGCATGTAGTCAAGTACATTCCGTGTTTTCTGGGTTTTTTCAGGCAGTAGCTCAGAAACTGCACCGAAGCCCAGAAAACACTGAATAACAAATATGGAGGTGCCAAATTCCGATCTGTGAGGGCCCATACTCCCCGCGAATCAAAGTTTTACATCTATTACAAGTCATATACATGAGAAACAAGTCAACGATCCACCAAGTTCTGATTCATGAGGGCCCATAACACCTCAAGAACAAAAAATTGGTGTTCGTTTAAGCAAGGTACAATACAACCAATTTCTCTATCAAACAGCAAGGATTCTATCAAGAATTTATCACAACAGCATGCATAATCTACACAACGTCTATCACAAAAACATGAAATCGCTAATTCACCCTAGATGGAATGGAAAGAATGCGTGGCATGCGATTTCTAACAAGTGCCTATATGATGCATGAGATTGCATACCCTCATCTCATTGGGTTGTGACAGAAATAAAACCGCAATCGCAATAATAATAACAACACAAGGCATGGGAATCACTCTAGGTGAAAACATATCAATCGTAAAATCTCAAAACCAGAAAACTATAATAAATGAGGTAGATTGGCTTTTCCCTGTACACGGGTTAGCTAATCCCGAGAAGAGCTTATTACCAAGTACTGAATCCATCCTATCCCGGGCTAAAGGCTCAAAATAGTAAATCAAGAGAAAAGAATTCCTCTGATACCACTTTGTAACATCCCAGTTCCGGAAGCCACCCAGAGGCGCTCCATACCCGGTTGGTCATATGGACTCAAGAAAATTTCCCCAAACGCCAGAGGATGTCGACTAGCAGTGAGGGACTTGGGTGTGATAGTAGGGAAACTATTCCCTCATTGGCAGAGTACACAGCGAAAGTAAAAAAAACATGGAATAGCTAAAGCAGTAAATATCCAACAAAAATAAATAGCAGAAGACTAAACAATAAATTACTAGATCACATATGTATATATGAAATGATGCATGATACATATCTAGGAAAGCATCCAAACAGGTCACAATGCTGGAAATACAAACAGTACCAAAACAAGTACAAAAGAAAAGATAAACAGCTCCGCAACATCGTAAGCCTAAGCTTGGTCCCATGCTCTCCTTCTCCAAAGAAATCAAGTACCAGAAGTCAAAGGATGCTTTCCCTTGTATATACCTGCAAGAACATAGTCTATTTGGGCCCACAAGTATGACCCAAATAGGGTGTGAGACTAAATCCCAGTAGGCAACCACCCGAAGATCTGTGCCTAACAGTCAGTGAGTATATGGAAGGTAATAGTCTAGTAAGCAGTAAATAGAAACAGTAAACAATAGGCATTAATCAGTAACCAGTAATAGGATGATATACAACAGTAATCAATCCACAGAACAACAAGCAGAATAGAAGCAAACAACAAACCACAAGAGGAACCCCTATGGGGAGTACTCGCAGCCAACCCCTCTAGTCCTATCCAGGAAGTACCAATAACCCTCTAGGTAGTGCACTCAGCCTAACCCCTCTGGAATGGTCATACAAAATTATAAGACTCTTTGGGGAAGTTCGCTCGGTCAATTACCCTTATAGTCTAGGGTAGTCAGGGACTCTTTGAGGAAGATCACACAGTCTAACACTCTTATAGCCCAAAGGTCTAGAAACTCTCTGAGGAGCTCACTCATTCAATCCTCCTATAGTTTCAGGTCTATCACAGACTCTCTAAGGAATATCACTCAGTCAATTGCTTCTCTAGCCTGGAAAGGTTTTAAAGAAATTCAAACAAAGTAAAGACTCTCTGAGGAAGCTCACTCGGTCTACCCTCCTATAGTCTATAATATCCAAGACTCTCTGGGAAGCTCACTCAGTCTATCCCCTCTAGTCTATAATGTCCAAGACTCTCTAAGAAGCTCACTCGGTCTATCCCTTATAGTTTATAATATCCAAGAATCTCTGGGAAACTCACTCGGTCTATCCCTTATAGTCTATAGCACTAGGTTCTCACGATCCTGTGGCAGTCAGTTCATAATAATTCTATAAGGCCAAAGTACACCTACAGAGCTACTTGGCTAACTAGTCTATAACAAAACAAGAATTTCAAGAATGTCTTTCCATCCTAGAGTCACAAGGCATGGAAAACAAGTATAACGACCAAAGGCTAACTAGACCCAGTGGTCGTAAACAAAACAAGGCATGGGAAAAACATCCAATCACAAAAATTATCCACAAACATGATCAAATTACCTATACACAACCATACAAGCATGGCATGAAAACAAATGGGGAAAAACGGTAAACACCCAATACCCCGTTCATGGGTATTGGTGGAATTTTCACATAAAACTCAAAGACTTCAAACAAAAAGGCACAAACCACCTAACTTAATCATAAAAGATCGATATACTTGAACCATGAGGCATGATTCTCCTTATAATGGAGTATATCTATGAAAACGCACAAAACTCTCAACCCACAATATCTTGAGAAAGAGGGAAAATCATGGAATGAAACTCAAGAAGAAGGAAGATCTCACCGCTGCAGTTCCAATGAAATCAACGATGGTAGATTCGAAAAATAGACAGAGTCTTGGGGGCTTGGGAGATATTCGTGGCCGTACGGGCGCTCTCGATCAAAGAACTCGGAGAATAAGGTGTTTCTATCGATGAGGCGTGACCCCGGCCCGTTTAATGAAAAAAAAACTACACAGCGTATACTTCTGGGGTATATGGCGTGTACTTAGCTAATCCATACTAAACATTAAGCGGCCTCCACATCGCTCCTACACACCATGTGTGTGGCCCGGACACGGCCAGCACACGGCCTTACACGACATCAAATTACACGGCGTGTATTTCGAAAATTTCCAGATTTTCCTCTTTTTCTCAAAAACAACCAGAAAAGGAGAAACATACCTGAAACAAAGATCCGGGTTCTTACATCAAGTCATATATTTTAACGTCATGTGGTTAGGACATTGATGTTTATTTTAACATCATGAAAGTAGGATGTTGTCACATGTTTTAATGTCATACAACTAGGATGTGATTTTCTATCTTTAAATATAATGTACCTTGATCACACTAGTTAGAGATACTTTTCATGTATCCTAAGATCACATGATTCATCCTTATTGTGAGAAACAAGGTACAAATTGGTAGTCTATTGAGTCATGTGAGGGTGTCTGATAGGGAATTTGTATGGATTACTAAATTTTTATATGAGTTTAAATCACTACATAAACTTGGTTCTCATCAAGGAACAAGTTGGGGGTGATGAGAACTCGCACCAGGGAATGAAATGAGAGATATAGGTTTCACTACATATCCTGTGATAATTGGAATCAAACCACCCATAGTTCTTATATAGATTCCCCTATGTTGGTCTAAACCATACAAAAAGGAAGGGGATATATAAATATATATTGTGTGGTATCATGGTTTGAGATTCAGGAGTCACTACATATCCTTTTGGAATAATAATGAAGCCACATGTATTTCTTGGATTGAAAGTTACCTGAGTAGGTTTGAACAATATACTAAGAGGGGGGATTCTATTCATTTATATTGAAAATGAACACAAGATTTGAGATTCAGGAATCACTATGTATCCTATAGTTACAAGAATCAATCCACACAGAGTTCTAAGATTGGATCACACATATATCAAACTTGTATATGGGGAAGGGGAATTTTATCATTACCTCATGGATGGACCTAAGATTAGAGACCCAGGCATCACTACACATCCTATGGTAATATGAATCAAGCCACACATATTTCTTAGTAATAAAATTCCCCATAATTATTGAGTTTCTATACATGAAGGGTGTATTTTTATCATATTGTGGCTGTGCTAGGATATAAGGTTTGGGTGTCATTACATATCCAGACAGGGTGATAATCTAGCCACACATAGTTCTTAGAAAAAAAATTCGCAACACTACTTGATTTATTGTGTAGGGAGAGGGAATATTTATCATATTTTTTATAGACTAGTATATAAGGTCTAGGTGTCACTATGTGTCCCATTAGAGTTAGAATCAATACACACATAGTTCTTAGAAAGAAAATCCCCCACACTACTTGATTTCCTATATAGAAAGAGGTAATTTTTATCCTATTGTGGATGTTCCAGGATATTAGGCCTGAGCATCACTATGTATCTCATTAAAGATAGAATCAAGACACACTTAGTTTTTAATAAAGTTCTATACACAACTCTGAACCACATATAGGGAGGCGGGTATTGTTTTTTATTTTCTCTTATATTACTACTCGACCTAGGATTTGAGATCTGGGTGTTACTACATATCATTTGGTAACATGAATCAGGACACACATAGTCATTATATATGACCCCTTATATAGATTTGGTTCAAAAATAGGGATGAGGGTACTTTATATTTTTACCTCTACATAGATCTAGGTCATGCATAGTGAATCAATCAAGATGTAATGTCCCTGATTATAAAAGAAGGAAAACTATTTTGAATGGTTTTTTGGTGCCAGAACCAAGTGAGACCACTTTACCTTTGTGTAAGGTTATTAGATAAAACTCAATGTAAGATGGTAGGACCCTATACTAATTTTTTTTACATAGATCTGGATCACGTGTAAGAAGAGGAGGAAATCCCCACAAGGTGACCCCATGTTTTCTATCTTTTAATTCTTGTGACTGGAACAATGTTCTTCATAGTTTAACATAATGCGATGAGGATGTACTCCATTTAGTTTAACATCTTACAATAAGGATGTATTCCATGCAGTTTAATGTCATATATTAATGATGTTGAATTATATATAGTTTAGATTCTTTCTACTTGGAATTTGATTTCATGATAATAGTTATGAAAATTACTTCTTAAAAAACCTCACATTGGTGGGGGGAGTAACATGTTCCCAATCAATAGTGGCCAATGAGTAAGATCTATTAGGATATACCTTATGTATGATGTAAGGACCTTCCCACATTGGTTCTATATTTAGAGGTTTCTTGTTGAGTATCATTGGGGTTCTGATAACCAATACCAATTCTCCTTAGAGTAATAAGAAAAGGTGGACCTTTTTATTGAAGGATTGTGCAATCCAATTCTGATGAAGTTTGAGGTTGGGCAGTGTATGCAACCTTTTATCATCAAGTCGTTCCTACACATCCACCCTCTTCTGTGGTAATTCATTATTTGAAAGTTGTCCACATATATTTATTCAGAGTGAGGGAAATTGTAATTCGATTGGTAACCCTACCTTTGTCCCATGAACTAGAGAATATGGGGTTTCTTGTGTGGAAGTTCACCTGGTAGTATAGTAGTCCCCTAAATCATAAAGGAGATAATCTAACCAAAATTTCTTATTTTTTACACCATATTCTAGAGTATATTCGATAGAGTCTTATTGAAGGCCTATATTAGTCCATTTTTCACTACATGATAACAATAAGAATGGTTCGACTTGATGTTATACTTCTGATACACTCTCTTCAACTTGGAAGAACATAATATGGTTCCATTATCCATTATATCATGTGAGGGACACAAAATCTGGGGATGATATTGGACTTCATGAAGTTGATGATATTATTCATACCAACTTCAATGAGGGGTATGAACATAACCAATTTTTAGATAAATTCAGGAACTATATGGATATTCTTAAACTTCTTAGCTATAGTTGGGGTATATGGCCCCACAAAATCCATTTCCCATACAATTAATGACCATGAATACATAGTTGTGTGTAGAAAATATAGGGGATGATAGATAATGTTTTCATGAATCTAACATGTGTGAAACTTCCTAGTGAGTTCCTCATAGTCCCACATCATTATTTTTCAGTAGTAACTAGGCCTCTTAATTTGGTGTTACAGTCTGGTTCCAGACTGGTGAGCATTACAGAAGCCTGTATTAACTTTATCTATAATGGTGGGAATCTCTACTTTTGAAACAAATCTGAGGAGGAATCCATCTTAGCCTCATTTTTAGAGGGATTTCTTCTTGTTTGGCATATACTTATGGGTGATGTTTGCTACTTGGAAATGAATATGTTTCCTTTTGGAACGATTATATGGGAGGATCCCATCTTATAGGTAATCTATTATGGGATCCATCTACCCATGAGTGGATATCAGATCATCATTAACTAATTTTTTTTAACCTAATTAATTTCCTCTATTTTATAGATAATTACTGTCAAGACCACACTTAAGTGTGTAATGAAAAAAAGCCACTTCATCCTGATCTAGATGAGCTAAGATTTTGGTTGCATTAGCCGATGCATTGGTACAATCATTTTGTGATCAAGGGAGATGATTTAGTGTTATATAAAAAGGTAATTCCTCCATCAATACTCTAACATAACTGATGATAAGTGAAAATTATTATTTTTTGATTGTATAATAACTATTGATATATTTGATTACTTTATTTGAGTCCCCTTTGAAATTTAGGTATTTTAACTATAGCTATAAGTCTAGCTCTAAGCAAAAAAATAAGGGCTTGATATTCTTTCTCATTATTAGTGTAGCCTTTATATAGTGAGAAACAATAGGGAAAAATTTCTTTGTCTGGGGAAATGAATACAATCCCTTGAACAACCTGGTTGATCTTTAGGTTTTAAATTTTCTTTCCAATAGGACTTTGAGAGGCACCAAAAAATACATCTCCCACATTCAGGTAGGGTCATGGGAATAAAAAACATCTTAGTATGCAAGTTTTAAGTCTACTGGCATGTTTTTAAAGGTAAGATGTTCTATAAAGAAACCAGTCAGGGCCTTCCCTTCAACTTCCTTACATAGAAATAATTGAATGTCATACTATTGAAGAATAGATTCCCATCGATCCAAACATATAGTCAACATAGGGAGGAAAAGAATGTACTTTATAGGGTCAATATGAGAGACTAGGTGGACTTCATGATGTTGAAAGTAATGAATCATATTTTTCATTATGAAGATGAGTATAAGGAAATTCTTCTCATATCATAATATCAAGTCTCAGTATCTATCATTGTTTAGTTGATTTAGTAGAGACTATTTTCATTCCCCATAACATTTTTGTTAGTGAGAATAGAACCAAGTGATTGTTCCATGACAACCATGTATAGTATAAATGGTTTTCCTTATATCATTGGGATAAATACTAGTGGATATAGAACAAATTGCTTGAGGTTCTGAAAAGCTTATTGGAAGTCATCATCCCATCAATAAGTTACTCAATTTTTCATTAACATAGTAAAAGGGAGAGATTTTACTTCTAGGTTGGCTATAAAATGATGAATATAAGTTAGGTTCTCTTAGATACCCATCAATTATTTAAGATTATTAGGGGGTGTAATTACTAGTATTTCACTAGTATTTTATGGATCAATATTGATTCCATGGTGGTCTACCACAAAGATAATAAATTTCACTAAAATTACTCTAAAGGAACACTTCAAGGGGTTTATCTTTAAACTGTACTGCTGCAATTTTCTAAATATTTTTTGAATATCGGTGAACTGACACAATTTTTACCAATATTTTACCACAATATCATCAATATAACATTCCATGATTCATTATAGAAGGTTTTAAAGATATTATGCATGGCACAATGATAAGTAGTGCGAGCATTATTTAATACAAAGGGAATGACCTGGTAGAAAAATACCCCTCAAGGTGTTATGAAGGTAGTTAATTCTTTATCATTGGGGAATATATTTATCCGATTATACCATGAATACCCATCCCAAAATAAAAGATCTTGGAATCCAATAGTTTCATTGATCAAAATTTATATGATCGTTAATGGGAAATCATCCTTCTGGAAGTGTTGATTAATGTTTATGCAATCAATGCAGACCTTGATTTTTCTGTTCTTTTTTTAGAGGGGATGATGTTGGAAATTCATTTTGGATATTTCACCTCTCATAAAAAACTAGATTTAATTAATTTTTCAACTACCGATTCTATGTTAATAGCATGAGAGGGGTGAATTCTTCTAGAATCCTACTTAAAATCATAGTATTTATCAAGAAATCCCAGGTGAGGAGTATCCACATGAATATCTATCCCAAACATCCCCATATAATTCCAAGATAAAATGTATCAATTATTATTTAGAAATGAATTATAAATATCCTTCTCTTTAATATGTATGGAGGCACTGATCAATGTAGGTTGTAGGTCTTATTTTATTTTGAGATTAACTTACCCAATCTCATCAATGGTGGGGAAGCCACCTTCCTCGACCATGTATGTGGATTCTATAAGGATGTGACTAGAATATTGGGTGTTTCCATGATCATGTCATCTATTATACCCTCAGATTTTGTGACCTCAGTCTCTGGCTCCCAGGCCAGGTATAAGGAATTCATATTCAAAGAATATTCATCATCAGATAAAGGGTATGTTAAGTGAATAATGTTAACAATACCAAAGATGATCTCTTAATATGATGAGGATAACATTTGGTGGGGTTGTTTCCTTTTTTTGGATACTGAAAGAAATAAATCCTCAAGAGTTAGAGTCTATGTGGGAGTTGGATATTACTCTTTCACTTGTGTATTTTTCTACATTTGACTATTACATTTTCCCTTGGGAGGGGTATTCAACGGAGTCTCCCAAGGTGTTTTGATCATTATTGGTTTGTGAAGCTACACTCTTAGGGTGGAATGATCAAGGTTAACTATTTTTTGAGTCATCAAGTTATCAAAATTTTATTCACACAAAGCCAAAACTTCTTTCTAGAAACCCACTTCTTCTAGTTGGGTGGAGGTCATATTGGACACATGTTCTGGGGATTTTTCTAGAACCACCTATCTAGAATCAACCATGCTTTAAAAGATGTATTTGAAGAAAATTTTTTATTAGATGGTGTGACCTAGTCTCTTATGAAAGTGGTAGTAGTCAGGGTGATCACTAAGGTTTACCTCATTGGGTTTCTTAGGATCTAGTAGCTTGAATTGGTTATTTTTCATATCTATGAGGAAATAAGTTAGAAATTGTTAATTTTATATGGAATAAACTTATTCATCCATTCCACAAATCATGGGTGACCCTGATCTCTCTTTAACAATGATAGATGGATGTTTTTATACCACTGCTGCTCAACGGGAGGTTCCAGGTGGTTCAGGTTCTGCATGGGTGATCTAATGGTCACAACTAGTTTGCGGGTGACAGAACCAGTCTACACTCTATCAAGAATTTTTACTTGTGTCATGGGTGTAAGATAAGATTTCTCCTATGTTCACAAAATTGAATTTTCTATGAATTTTTTCATTTATATAAAATCACAGAATCCAATTGAATATTTAATAGGGATCAAAGGTTATTTCATCTCATCTCAAATATTCTTAGCACAATGTTCCACAAATTTCTATTATGATATTGGGATATTGAGTGAACATGTTAAAAATTTTCACCTAGAAATAAAGACAGAGGTTATCTCATTTTCACATTTTCTTTTAAATTTAGGATGTTGAAAATCATAGGTTTTCTTAAAATGGAGATGAATTGATATTGAAATAAAAAACTAAGGTCTTTACAACCTATGATGGATCCCTCTAGAAGGTTTTTGTACCAAATTAAGGCTAGTCCTTCCAAATTCTGTATAAATCATCTTAGTTTTGTCACCTCTTTTTGTTCTCATGGTCCCCTAATTCGGATGCAACAAGACATGATGTGAAAGAGATTCCATTCTAGGCCTCCCATTATATTTAATGTTAAGAATATAGGATTTATGAAATTAGTTTGGGGTAAAGTGTCATCCACTGATAAAGTATATGGATTCTTTTCAGGCCGGGGGGGGGGGGGTGCGCCACCCCTCCATGGATTCTATCCAAGCAACTATGGAATCGATGGTATTTAAGAGTTACGAGGGAATCACTACCTAGATCACCCCACATGTATAGTAAGCATGAGATCCTTGACATTGTATCCTTGATTTCATATCCCACTAATTCTTAATTCATACCAGGGATATATGATCACCCTGATAGGGTAGTAATTATCACCTCAATGGAGGAAACTCATGATAATCCTTATCTTTCTTATTTATATAGACCAATTTCTTGGATCTAGAGCTAGAATGGGGATAAAATTATGATATTTTATGTGTATTATCTCGATCTTGATGTGTGGGAGGAGGGATATACATTTTTATTTGAAGGAGATACTCAGCAGAAATATTGCCTCTGTTTTGTTCCTTATTGAGTTTGTGAGGTTTTGTATATCATTATTGTATTGTTTTATTCATTTCTCTCTGGAGGGGATTTTGTCTATTCTAGGTGGTGAGTGGGATGTATCCACACATTTTCTTTTTTTTTTCCATGGAATAGTTATTCTAAAGAGGTGGAAACTCATCATTTTGAGGTGTCTGGTTTAGGGTCCTTCTCTGATTCCGCATATGTGTATCCTCAGGTTGTTCATCCAGATTACCTACCTCTTGTGGTACTATTTCTATTTTCTCTCCTCTCTATGTCTTCATCTTATTCACATAATTTAATATATTTATAGTGATGAAATTCACTAAGGTGTATCAAGTAATGGTAGTCACCCCATCATTGACTAAATAGTAGGGAAACCTCGTACTTCTCATTTATGCTTCAAGAGTTTCATGGGGAACCTACTTATGGCCTTTGACCTTATTGTGTATTATTTACTTATGAAACATATAGATCTTGATTTTAAATAGCAATTATTCCCCTTGTCTTGGCCTATGAATAATTAATTTGTGTGAATCTCTAA
This sequence comes from Viscum album, assembly GCA_963277665.1. Taxonomy (NCBI): domain Eukaryota; kingdom Viridiplantae; phylum Streptophyta; class Magnoliopsida; order Santalales; family Viscaceae; genus Viscum; species Viscum album. The sequence continues at coordinate 1,924,378,929 of OY728136.1, read as the reverse complement.
CCGGGTATACTAAACAAGCCCTAAATGAAAGGGGTTTGTCTCGTAATGGGAGGAATGGATAGGATTCCAGCTGTTGATAGTTATTCCTTAAACTAGATAAAAATGATTCCCTTTGAGGTAATGGTGAAAAGTCCCCCACCCCTAAGGGTTTGGGCCAATTTGGAGTTGTTGTTGGAACTCTATGATCATGTTGCTAAGCATATGATGACCCCTTGGGTGTTGATTGAGATAAAAATTCCATATTCCAAATGGATGTGGTTGATTTGGATTCATTGATGATTAATTTAGGACCCTTTTGGGGTATGATGACCCTTGGGGCTGAGTTTGTGGAAACAATTCCCCCATCCATGTGGGTTGGGTTCTCTTTTGGATGACTTCCATGACGACCACTATTTTGATTCAAGTGATTTGGAGAAATCTTATTTGTGCATGGGTGGGGCATAATGGATGCTTATAATGGGAGTCACTTACAATGTGGAGCTATTAGGTAATCCATAACTTTAGATTCTGTATTGGAGATGTGTTCCCATTTTTTTGAGATACCAAACTTAGGAGTCTTCTAGAGACATTATCTCTCTATTCATGACATATTTTCATCCTCAAAGTGGGAGAGCATCATTTTATTGACCAACTGGACCATGCATTACCTAGTCCCCTAATATCTCCTATAGTTATGACATTACATGATACCATATCCAGGGAGATTTGCTGGACTAGGGATAGAGTGAAGTGAAATGATCCATACTTTTCCCACCATCAGATACAAATGTATGATGGGGTTTTGTAAATTAGTATTTAGAGAGTTTTCATACTGTGGAGTCTAGCATGCTATAGATGTTTATTATGATCTTCCAATATTGGGCCCGATACCATGCAGAACACAAACATATCTAGCGGAAAAATAGTGTGTTTATGATTCACAGGTAACCCTCATATCCTTGATGAGGTTTCTAGACTTAAATAGATGATGGGTCATCCACTTATCATAGAATAAGTTGGGAATAAACCCCTTCTATGGATCATCTAGGACCTTATAGCTGGAGGTGGGAATGGGATAAAATACAGTCAAAAGGTTTTTTTTTCCAGTTCCTTCCATATATCTATGCCAGCTTCTACTTCATCAAAGTCACATTCCTCCACTTGAGCATGCCATAGAGGTTGTCTATATAGGTCACCTACTGAGGAAGATGAGGTGTTGGTGATACTTGATAGGGAACTATATATGATTAACCCTAGTGTTTCAATAACAACTCATTATGAAGGTGTCTAGGAAAGGGTAGGATTTACTTTCTTGAGTGATATATTACTGTGGGGAGGTTTTCACGATATATTTCATGAGTATATTCCATGGAATCCATATCTCTACTTCCTTGAGGAGGACTATCAAGGTAGTTATTACCTTCTACGTCAGATGAAGAGTTGGAAGAAATTCAAATTGTTGAAGATACACAGCGTACAACCTCAAGGACACTAGCATTAAAAAGATTAGGAATAAAAGCATCATTCTATGTCATGCCTATGATATTCTAAATTTTATTTTTGGGTTGTGCAGGGATATGAGCCTATGACATGAAAATTATTGAAATATGTTGATTACTGTCTGTTTTTGTGGGAATATGAGCCTGTTGCTGAGAAGATGCTAGAGTATATTGGTGAGATTATTTATCATTAGTAGGGATATGGACCTAACTTTGGGTTGTTTATAGAATATTCCAGTCAATCTTGGTTGAAGTAGGGTTATGGGCCTTGTTCAAATATGCATTCCCCATCAGAATATGTTGATAGATCTTTGAAATGGGAGAAGGGGTATAAGACTTCTCCTCTTATATATCCTCTAAAGGATGCTGGTGTGTTTTTTCATTAGAGGAAGTAGGTATATGAGCATAACTCTCACAAGATGTTGGAGTATTCCAAATAGATTCATCGATAGGGATATGAGCCTGCCCTACGGTGATTTCTAAATTTTACTATTGGGATTTGGTTAGAGAGGGGATATTAGCCTGACCCCGTGAATTTCGAGAATGTCAATGAATTTATTTGATAAGAATGTGTGCCTATACTGAGGTAGTTTCTAAATTCAGTTGATGAGACCTAGTGGGAATGAGAATATGATCCCTGTATTGTGCCTCGTCCATTACCAGAATATGCTAATAATCCTTTTGGATGGGAGTAAGAATATGTGCTTTCTCTATAGTATCCACCTATTCATGTTGATCATGGTTATATTCTTATAGGAATGTTGGGATAGTAATATGAACCTATCCTTATATCTGTACTAGTGTTGGAATATGTCGGTGGATCTCTTCTACCATTTCCAGAATATAGTGTCACATTAGATGAGTATGTAAAATTATATAGTCCTGCACGTTCTCGGCCTCCAAGATATGATGGAATATGTATTTGATTTAATCAAGGATATAAGACCACTCTTTTCCTTCTCTTTACATCGTGACATGATGATGAGCTTCACGTTCAAGGGTGGGGATATGTTCCCACCCTTTATTTCCACCAGAATATGCTGGAAAACTTTAACTAGGTGAGTAGCGATATGATATTTCTCAGAGCCTACCACCAAAATATGCCATTGGGAATAATTAGTGGAAGCAGGCATATACTGCCACTCCATTTGATATGTCACTTTCTATACCTAGTGATATCTCTTTGGTGCTTGGGTATAAGTGCCCTGGATATAAAACTATTAGGTAGTACTGTCTGTAAGTGACTAGGCGGAATTGGTGGGATGATGCAAACAATGAAGTTTGACAAGATCCCTCCAAGGTATCTCCTAAACTAGGATAGAGTTAAAATTTACTAATTTATCCACTTTACTACGGTAAGGAAGGTGCTGATTTTCATGCTGCATGGAAAGAATTCTAGAGCTATTTGTAGTGATGATAGGTATTTTCAGATTCAAAGCCTTCCCAAAGTGAGGTGGGATTTACGGCTTCAATACCTTGATACTCTGTGTGCAACCTTGTGTGATGAGACCATACCATGATGGTGGTATTTCTAGAACATCATTCTTGTCACATGATGTTCAAGGCATCAAATGGGTGATGTTGCTTTGTGATCAATAGTGGTTTCTATCATAACCGAGGTTCTATAACATTTGCTTGATGATAACATGATCTTGGTTTAAGGTAATGTTAATGATAATATTATCTATAGTCCCAAATACAGCAAGGAACAAGGTTTAAAATTAGTGCATCATCATAATTATAAAAAATTATCAATTAGATATGCTTGGGTAACACAATTGTTTGTTCTTGATGTTGTTTTGGAAATTTACTTGTACGAGATTCAAAGAAATTGCCTATTTCATGGGAAACCTAGTTATTTTTTTATTGAAATATTCAGGTTGTGTTCACACTTTTTTTCTTCTGGATTCTTGTTGGCTATCTGGGTTTGGTAAAAAAGATTCCTGATGCCTATGGTGACTCAGTTTTTCCATTATCACATTCTTTCATGTTAGGTTTTCCATCTTGGGTTCCCAAAATAAGTAATGTGTGTAATTCCTAGTGGTTTATTGTGGATGATCGAGTGTGTTATCATAATCATTTCTATCAGTTTCACCTCTTCTTGTCTTTCAAAAAAACTCTCAATAGCTTCCACATAGGTAATGAGTCACAAGCATACTTTCCAAAGGTAGGATATCGTTTGGGGTTTCAAACCTAATGATTTTTAGAATCCTGTATTAGTCAACATGATGGAAGTTTGGGATCATCACACCCTTTTGTGGGGAGTTATTTCTTACTTTCGGACTCTATTATATATTTAATATATGTTTGTTGTCACGAACCGACCCATGTTGGGGATTGAGATGCAACTACCCTAAGACCGCCTCCATAGGCTAGGGAGTGGTGACAAGTGCCGAAGGCACAAAAAATTTAGAGAGACCTTTTCCTAAGTACCTATACACATGCACAAAACCAACTCAATTCAAAAGTGTAGAGGAAAAGTAAGAAAAGATAAAACACTGCTATAAAAGGAAACCAAACATGTATCGATATGACCACCATGCGTGGTCTAAGTACCCCGTATCTATATGTTCCTCTAAAGTCATCATCATCTTTTCTATCATCTTCATATGGAAAAATACATGTAGGAAAGGCCCATGCAGGGGTGAGTATAAAAATACTTAGTAGGGCACCCCAAAAAGGTGAGGGGGGAGTAGTAAGAGATAAAACTAAAGCGGAAAGAAGTAGATAGAATAAGATACAGTGAAAGAGTACAACTCAACCCAACAAGAGAGTGAAAGAAAACTTGTCCAAAACACAATGAGATCAAAATGTTGATAATATGAACTTATTATTTAGTCTTTGATACATATATTTGGAGAGTATACTCATCCAACAAAGAGAAACTAGACACAGAAATCATGTGGCACACCCCACGTGTCTTCACCCCTCCTCAGAGGATAGTAACCAAAACCCAAAGAGTGGGTAATAAAACAGAATATATATACAGACACACACACACACACACACACAGATATATATATATATACATTCAAAGAAACTAAAACGAGAGAGTAAGGGGATCTCTATCACACAGCTCAGTCCAGGAAAAGAGTCTCGAATTGTTCTGAGAGTATCCATCAATGATACCCAACATCCCACACGTCTACCCTAAACACATAATTCAAAGGGGATCAATCACCAAACCTTGATAATATCTACTTTGGGTGGCACTGACTCTCCCTAATAGTTTTTAGGTTGCATAACAAGGATGTGTCTTAGTGGGGGAAAGAATCCCTCTTCCTTGTGAGTCCAAAGTTACATCAAAGTATGTATCCCCACTAATTCGAATATCTAGATGGTGAAAACTCAAAGTAGAGGACCCACACCCTAGTAAGTTAGGATGATTCCACTCTAATATTAGATGTAGAGTACCTATGAACTAGTGCGTCTGGGGGATTCCACTCTAGTCATCAGGGATCCACACTATAGTGCGCTAGAGGGATCAACACCTAGGAGTCAATTGAGAGGCACCACCCAGCCCCGCTGAAGGGTAATACGCTGGAGGATACTGCCCGACAAGTAGATACAGAGGACCCACACCCTAGTACATCGAGGGGATTCCACTTTGGTCATAGGGGATCCACACCCTAGTACATCAGGGGGATCAACACCCAGAAGTTGCTGTAGAGGACCCGCGCCCATGCCATTGGGGGGTCAACACTCTGGTTATCGGGGAACTCCATCACCTAACCTAATTGGAGGGTAAGCCCAGTACTGCTCTTATAATACTGTATGATCACTGCAATCATAGAGCATCTCTCGGATAGGTGTCACAACCATAACATATCACACCATATCACGAAATATACTACAGAGGGCACTTTCATGTTCTACATGAAAAAAACTTAGGAGAGGTTGCTCACGGGCCAAAATTCGAGTTCAAAAGAAGAAGATACAAGATATAGAAGATTCATAATGTGGTAAATGCTGTGTGTGGGGACCACATGATTTGTGAAACCATCTAATCTCCTCACCATGTACCTATCCATACTTGGGTACTAAACTATGCACAAGTACCCCTAGATGTTCCAATGTACTCTCAGAGTACATGTCCCATCTGGACTAAAAGGCCAACGAGTTCATGGTGATATTCATTTTTCCAAAGATTAAAAATGTAATTCTAATAACATGCCACATTAAATGGCCTGATATAAACAAACAGGTTACACCGTTGTGATCCTTATGGAAAAGCTCACATGATCAACTATTGATTCACCCAAATCGGACACCCAGTGAAGAAGATTCACTTCACAACAATGTGCATGAGTAGTGCTTCATGTAGCCCATGCCTCGATCCTAAAACACATCTTACAGATTTCACCATTGTGATCCTCAAAGAAAAATACATGGGATTAACTATTTATTCACCCAAAACGGAAACTCGGTGAAAAGGTCACATTTCACTACTAACGACCAAATCGGGCCTCATGGTCCCCACACCTTAATTTCAATTTAAGTGCCCAAAAATTGGTCTTGAAATTTATAACTCATTTTAGGGTCGTGTTGCCACTAACAGTTCACTAATCAGACATCGTATGCAAGAGTTTTTCCCGATAAAAAAAATCCTTAATAATAATAATAATAATTATATTATAATTATTATATTTAGGTATTTCATGAAACCGAGCCATGATCCTGAAATATAAAATTCCCAAACTGACCAAAAAAGTTCCTTCTTGAAAGTAGGATCATGTTACCACTAACGACATGAAAAATGGACGGTCTGTCTAGGAGATATGGGGGTTTGAACCTACACCCGAAGACTAGCCTGGCTCACTCTACTTGGATCCGACCCGCTCCAGCCAGACCGTTGTGTTGGACCAGCCCACTACCTTGGCTCGGCCTACCACCATAGCTTGGGTCTGGATGCCTTATCCTATGTCCCAACCATAGTTCTAGCTCCCACTCTCTAATATTCCCGAACGCGCTCACGTTCCGCTACCCACACCTGGCCACTCCGTGCTCTGCCGTCCACACCTGGCCCCACTTCCCCACGCTCCTCCGTTGCCGTTGTGTGGCTCTGCTGCCTTCCACGGTTTTCATTGGATTCCACCGACTAATTATGACCACCACATGCTGGTGGTCCCTTTTTCGGACCACCGAGACTCCTCCAGTGATCCAAAACTGAAAATAAGCATAGATCCGAGATCCTCGGGTCCCGATCTACACAGACCTATGCGCCACTTGAAGCTTCATTGATGTTTCAACATAATGAAATGTAGGCATCACTTCTGCTCTCCATTGCACATCATTTGGTGGATAAAACTTGAAACCATCGTAGATCCATAATCAATGGATCATGACCTTCACAGATTTACACTTCGCTCGGCGTTTTGATGGATTTTCAACATGTTGAAAAGTTTATCAATGAAGAATGCAAATAATTGGAAAAGAACATGAAGAATGAACAATCTATAATTAAAACGGTCAATGTACATGTTAGTATGGCCATCAAAAAAATCTTTCAAAGTATAAAAAATGATAAGAAATCAATTTAGACAAACAAAACTTTGACCGGGGAATTGTGAAATTAGATAGAAGAATCCTTCCTAGATTTTAGATTTTCCATTGCATTCGTCGCGCTCTAATCTACTCGAATATGAAATCTTGTTGGGATCTACCAAAAGTTCAATGTCGAGTTTTCAATGGGAGGAGAGGAGGAACTTCACCGGTTGTGGGAGGAAATCATCAAAAACCCTTTCTCATTTCTTTAAATACATATTTATAGGATTTAGCAAGTCTCCCGACAATGGTTGCGGAATTCGATCCTCCTGCACCCTATCGCCTGATATCGCACATTGGGTAAGCACCATTCTATGAACTCAACAGTGGTCTTAGATTTACAATTTGATTCCCCTTTCATAAGTTATTCAAAGTAGCATCCAAATTAAATAATTTTATTTAATAATTTTATTTAAAATTACATCCTCGATAACTTTTTCTACTGAAGGATTGCACCAAAAAAATTTATACCCCACATAGGGTAAATGCCATGCTCCAGAATCAACCGCGGAATTGTATTTCTGATCCGATATACCAATTGAGAGATATCTTATTTCATCAACAAGCATAGTATAGAAAATACTTAATATTTTTATAAAATTAATTTTGGGCACACCGGGCCTCAGAATCACATATCGTATCAGTACCTAACTCTGGAAATATATGCATAAATATTAAAAAGTCTTAAAAGGAAAAAAAGGTCTCCAAATCATTCCCTACTTCTATATTTTCATCCTAGAAAAAAAAACTAGGTAAACAACTCAGGATACTGAGCTCCCACCTGGTTCTCCCACTCCCAAGAACTCTCCTACATGTTTCTGTGATGCCACAACACACAAACCAAGGGAATGGTCTATTATCTTAAGGTTTTATCCTGTCGATTATGTGCATAGGATCATGAAAATATCTCCTCAATTGTAAAATTTGTAAAACATCGTGCACTCACTCCAGCTGTGAGGGTAGGTAAAGGCGGTAGGTAACCTCATAAACCCTTTGCATGATCTCGAATGGCTCGAAAAACCTTAGAGAGATCTTACCTCCACAAATGAAGAATAACATGCAAGACCTCATCATATACTAAAACAGATGGATAGTGCACTCGGTATGCCCCTTGGTTTGGGGTGAAAGGTTGTACTCATCCACAACTAGGTCCAAACGCCTCCTGTAGGACTCTCTAGAATCATGACATAAACTGTGTGTAACGATCAGAGATAAATGTCGAGGGCACCATGTGAAGGCATATAATCTTTCTTATGTAAAACTATCCCAAAATCTATATGTAACTCTACTCCCTTATAGCAAGGAAGTGCTCCAACTTTTTGAGTCGGTATACTATCACCTATACAGTGTCATGACCCTTCGCTGTGCATGGAATCCCTGTGATGAAGTCCGTGGATATGTCATCCCATTTCCACTCTAAGATTTAAAGAGGCTACAACAACCCACTAAAACTTGGTGCTCAGCCTTCACCCACTGATAGGTGAGGCATCGTGAGATGAACTCAACTATACTTCATCTCACACCAGACTAGAAAAACTACCACTGAAGATCCCTTTTCATCTTCCCTACACCAAGATGTACAACTAATGAAGAATTGAGGAAATCTCGCATCACCCATCCCACATCACAAACAAAACTACTCTTTTTTACTTGGAATAAGGTATCATGATTAACTCATTTAGAATATACATATGGTACATCAACTATGGATATATTAGTCACAAAATATCTCTCAGTCGATTTCTCATAGCCGGAACTCTCTCACACAATTGAGAAGTGAGGGATTCAACACCATCGATTGAGAAAAAATTGTACCCTCCTACTCCACCAGGGTCAAATAAAGGGAAAATAATTGCTTAAAATATTCCCACACTAGGAAATCCTAGGAATTTATGCTAAGGGAATCTACTAAAACATTTCCCTTCCCTAAAGTATATACTATCTAAAATTTAGAGTCTTGTAAGAACTCCGACCTGTGTCGCTGCCTCAGGTTCATGTCTCTCTGAGTGAAGACGTACCTAAGACTCTGGTGGTCTGTGCAAATGAAAAATTATTCTCCTAGAAGGTAGTGTCTCTACATCCTCAGGTAAAAGGCTACTACTACAATCACCAAGGATTGAGTTTCATAGTTTTATTCTTGGGGTCTCAATCACCTTGACCTATATTCGATCATTGAGCACCCAAAGGTACCCACAGACAAGGTAGGTTAGTAAACTCATCCAACCATAAGAATCAAGACACCAAAAGCATGTGGAACACCCTGAATGTCTTCACCTCTCTTGGAAGGAGAGTAACCCCAACCCATAAACTTCACCACACACAATAGTTTCATCCCAATCAAAAGGAGTTCAAGTATAAAAACTCCACTGGAAATGCCAGGACCTGCTCCAACACCCCATTGCACAAAATCACCCTAAAAAAAGTCAGAAGGACTCATCCACCACCCCCCAATACTATCCACTTTGGGTAGCACTGACTCACCCTCATAGTTTTACCCACATCACAAAAATGTGTCTCTATGGGGGAAGTACTCCTCTTACTCATGCATTCAAATCTACGTCAAAAAACAAGTACCTAAGGTTACATTGATGCCCTACGTCACCCTAGTAAAACCTCAATAAATAAGTAGGGAGTAAGGAGTATCTCACACAGTGTATAAGAATTTCTACCACAAAAATTAAATGAGACACAAAGCATACCTCTTATCATCTCAGTCATTGTACGATCGTAGACATCCAATGCTTGCAGCTGTCTGCAGCCCCAACCATCAGCTCCCTAAGCCTGATGTTCATTGTACGGTGGCGGTGGTGAAAATAACTCATAGCCTTGTCCACCACCCACAGATCCTACTATTACTCTTCCAACATCATCTCCTCGGGGACTACCCCGTACCCGATTGGGAGATCCTTGATCATGGGGCTGTCTCTACCGTGGTGGTCTATCTGTTACCTACCTGGGACACTCAGTACGTATGGTTGGGAAATATTATGCCATGCGACCTCACTCATCACAACCATAGAATCGGCCCTCCCTGGGCTTTACTAGTGCCCTGCGCTATCCATGACGATGTGTCTGAGTCTGATCATGGAGAGGACTCTTATGTCAAGTCCCTTCCAACTGAATTCTTATAGTCACCACAAATATCTCATCTTTGTTTTACCCACTGCCAAAACTAGCTATCTCGAATCCCTTTGAAAAAAATATCACGGTCACCAGTTCCTACTCCATCACCCAAGCATTGGTGGGGATTCACAAGGGTACTACGTTTGCATGGATCTCTCTACAGAGTCCCCGCTCAAACTTCTGGTCTTCTAAGTAACCATCGAAGATTATGTCTAGAGAGTAGCATGTAAGGTCTATAAACCTAGCCATGTAATCAACCACTATTATCCCTCCCCAATTAAGCTCTAAAAGCTCCTGAATTCAGATGGAGTATAATAAGGAGGGGTAATAATCATCACATAATAGCTGTTGGAAGTCATCCCACTAGAGTACCGACTCATCGTGCATCTGAGTAACTAGAATCCAGCAATGCCCAAATGATCCATGGAAAATACTGGATGCTAAATCCACCATATGATCCATTGGTTTTTGAGCAATCCCAAATAGATAGGCCACAAACTCTATCCAATACTCTACTACCTGAGGATATAGATCACTGCGGAACCTCAATGGTCTCTGATGCTGGAACTCACGAAGTGTGATAAGCCTACGCACATCCTCATCCTTCTCTACAAGGATTAACTATTGATCAACAGGTGGAGGTTCTAATAGGTGCCCAACTAGAGGAATGGGGATTGTATGATGGACCCTGAACTGAGGCCTCCTCACTCATCGGGTTGTCACAACGAACTAGAGCTGGCTGTCATCGCGAATTAATCTTGAAACTTATCAAGGAGTAAAATGGTCAAATGAGCATATGTATATATATATATATATATATATATATATATATATATATATTTCAACATCAATGGGGTTCTGATTCAAGAATTATATTCAATTACTCAATCCTGTATGATGCATGTGCCATTTATCCCTACAATAAATGTCTCAAGGTGCCGATTTTACAAGCAGGTAGTTAAGGTCCTGGTGAATGCCTACATCGGCCGCCACACTATCACTAGACTTCCTAGTCTGAGAGCCGCACTCAAGAAACTTTGAAACGTTTCCCTTATCCCAACTAATACATTTTTATGGAAACATCCGAACAACTTCCCAGGGGTCAAACCCCCTCAAATACCAATTTTTCATGACCTAAACCATTCTAAGGATCAAGCTAGACCTACCCCAAGCCCACCTTCATAGGCTAGGGGGTGGAAAAAAGTGCCAAAGGTATAAAAAACTCAGGGAGGCATTTTCCGAAGTTCCTTTATACAAGAAAACAACCAAATTAATGCAAAAGTGTAGGGTAAAAAGATAAAGATATACAACACTGTTATAAAAGAAAACTAAACATGCATTGACATTTAATTAGAACAAGTACATAAATGTTAATTGAAAGGGAAAGGGGAAAAAATAAATTCCCAACTAGAAGAGTGTCACAACCTGACAACAACTAAAAAATTAAAATAGTCGTGAGAGGCCCACTCATGGATCCCCAGCTACGACCACCGTACGCGGTCCAAGTACACTTATCTCTAAGCTTATCCGAAGTCATGATCAACCTATCCATTGGCTGCATATGGCACGATATGTGCATGCAAGGCCCATTTAGAGGTGAGTATAAACATACATAGTAGGATGACACAAAAATTTTATGGGGGATAAGTAAGAGATATAATTGAAGAGGAAAGAAGTAGATAAAACATGATACAGTGAAAGAGTACAACTGAAGCCAACAAGAGAGTGAAAAAAACTCATCCAAACATAAGGAGATCAAATTGGTGATAATATGAACTTCTCATCGTGTATTCTATACCTTTAGTAGGAGAGTAGAATCATCCAACCACAAGAAGCTTGAAAAGGAAAGCACATGGAATACCACACACATCTTCGCCCCTCTTGGAAGAAGAGTAACCAAAACCCAAGGAGTGGGTACTAAAAGAGGATATATATATATATATACATAGTAAAAAAACCAAATGAGTGTATAAGGGTATATCTATCTCACATATCATCCTAGGAAAATTGTCTCCAATAGTTCTAAGAGTACCCATCAATGATTCCTATCATCCCACATGTCTACCTTGAACACACAAGTCAAAAAAGATCAATCACCACACATTGATACTATCTGTTCTAGATGAAACCAAATTGACCTCATGGTTTTTAGGTCATGTCAAAAGGATGCATCTTGGTGGGGAAAGAGTCACTCTTTTTTGTGAGTCCACAGTTACATCAAAGTACATCTCTCCACTGATCTGTATAGCTGAATGGAACGAAGTTGAAGTGGAGGACCCGCGACCTAGTACGTCCTGAGGATTTCACTATAATAGTAGCCGTAGAGGAACTGTGCCCTACTATATCAGGGGAATTACTCTTTAGTTATTAGAGATCTGCTCTTTAGTGTATCAGGGGGATCGACCCCCGGTAGTCGAAGGGGACCCACTGCCCAGCCCCTCTGAAGGGTAATAAGCTGGAGGGTATTGCCTGAAAAGTATCTATAGAGGACCCACGCCATAGTGCATCAGAGGGATTCCACTCTAGTTATTGGGGCCCCTTCCCTAGTACATTAGGGATATCAACACCCAGAAGTAGCTATAGAGGATCCGCGCCCATGCTGATGGGGGGTCAACACTCAAGTCATCAAGGGACACCACTGCCCAGCCTAGCTGGAGGGTAATCCCGGTACTGCTTTGATAATCCTGTATGATCGCTGCTATTATCAATAATTGATCAGATATGCATCAAACCCAGAACATCTCGCATCGTATCTATAAATCCACTATAGAGGACATCATCGTGTTATATGTGGGAAAGAATTTGGATAGGCTACTCTCAGGCAAAAATCCGAGTCCAAAAGAAGGAGATACGAGATATAGAAGATTCATAATGTGGAAAACGACACGTGTTGGGTCCAAATGGCATGTGAACCTGCCTCATCGACTGGTCATGTACCTAGACATAATTGGGTACTAAACTATGCACTAGTACCCCTAGACATGCCAGTGTAATCCAAGAGTACATGACCCATCTGGACTAAAAGGATGACGAGTGAACGATGCTCATCATTTTTCAGAATGAAAAAATGTAATTCTACCAATGGTCCTCCTCAAATGGTCCCAGATAACCAAACAGATTACACCATTAGTATCCTTATGGAAAAGAACATAGGATTGAATATTCATTCACTTTAATTAGAGACCTGGTGATGAAGCTTCATTTCACCACATTTTGAATGAGTAGTGCTTTGTGGGGATTGAGATGCAATCTTAGAACACATCATATAGATCCCACCACTGTGATCCTCAGGAAAAAACACATAGGATCAGCTATTCATTCATACAAAATAGACACCTAGTGAAAAGTCACATTTCAACACAAACTCCCAAACTAGGACTCATGGGGCCTATACCTCAATTTCATTTTAAGTGCCCAAAAATATTATTGAAATTTTCACCTCAATTTCTGGGTTATGAAGCCGCTAACAGTGCATCGATCAGAGATTGTAGGCATGAGTTGGTCTTGATACAAAAATGATCAAAAATAATAATTATATTATAAGTATTATAATTAGGAATTTTGTGAAATCGAGCCACGTTACCAAAATATAAAATTCTCAAAATGGCCTTAAAAGGTCTGTCTTGAAAGTAGGATCACGTTGCTGAAGACTGAATGCAAAACAGATGCTCCGTCTAGGAGATATGGGGATTTGAACCTGCACCTAAAGACTATCCTGTCCCACTCTGACTCGGCCTACTTTTCCTGGCCCCAGCCCACTTCGGCCAACCCATTGTCTCATTATGGCCTGCCATCTCGACTGGGCCCGTCGCCGCCACCCGTGACCCTACTTCCTCGCCCCACGACCAAACCACCTTCCTGGCTCTCACTCGCCGGCAGTCCCGACCACGCCCTCTCTTCACTGCCCGAACCTAGCTTCACCTCACCCCGCTGCCTGCTCCTGGCCACACTACACTCCACTGCTCTGTCCTTTCCATTCCACCCCCTGCTCCTCCTCTACGACTTTGTATCTCAGCCTCCTTCTGTGGCTACTGTTCACCTCCGCCGACCATCTCGTGCCGGTGGTCCGTTCCGCAAACCACCAGGACTCCTTTGGTGCTCGAAAACTGAAAATGGGAATAGATTCGAGATCCTTGGGTCCCAGTCTACATAGACCTATGCTCCTATTTATGATTCTCTAATGTTTCGATGTGAAAAAATGTAGGCGTGGTTTTCGCTCACCACCGCGCCTCCTCTGGCACCAGAAACTCAAAACCATCGTAGATCTGGAATCCTTGGATCACAAACTTCAGAGATCTAGGATTTTCTATATGTTTGGATGTCATTTCAACATGTCGAAAAGTTAGTAATGAAGAATGAGAATAATGGGTGAAGAATACAAAGAATGAGTAATCCAGAATTAAAACTATTAATGGCTGTGTTAGTATGACCATCTACAAAGGCTTTCAAAGCAGAAAAAATGATAAGAAATCAATTTCAACAAAAAAAATTTGATCAGGGAAATGCAGAATCCCATAGAATAATCCTACCTAGATTTTAGATTCATCATTGTGTTCACCGTGCAATGATCTTCTAGAATTTTGAATCTCATCATGATTTTCCAAAAGTTTGGTGTCGATTCACCAATGGGAGGAGAGGAGGAGCTCCACCGGCCATGGGAGGAAATGTTCCAAAACCCTTTCTCATTTCCTTAAACACGTATTTATAGTATTTATAAAGTCTCTCTCCAACAGTCATGGAATCCTCCCACACCCTCTAACATGAGGTTGCGCCTAGGGTAAAAACTGTGCTATAAACTCAACTATGGTCTCATATATCCAATTCAAGTCCCTGTTTAGAAGTTATTCGAAGTAGAATACAAATAGAATAATATTATTTAATAATTTTATTTATGGTTATGTCCTCGATAACTTTTTATACAAAAGTTTTGCACTAATAAAAGTTATACCCTGTATAGGGAAAACCCCACACTCTGGACTCAATCAGAGCCTCATATTTCTGATCTGAGATATCATTTGAGAGATATCTCATTTCCTCCATGTGCATTGTATAGAAAATAATTAACATTTTTATAAAAATAATTCTAGGAACATCAGGCCTTAGAATCATATATAGTCTCAGTGCCTATCTCTAGAAATATATGTAGAAATATTCCAAAGTCTTACAATTCAAAAAACAGGTCTCTAATTTTTTAAATCTTTACTAAATCTCGATACGTGACTAGCTTCCCAAATAAAATAATCTAAAATTGAATCACTATACCTGTAAGAGGATTTTCTATTAATTATCCCCTCTATATGTATTAGAGTTTCTCCATCTAGTTCCCATATTTCTTAATAATTAGGGACTTATTTTTTTAAAGATATATGACAAAGAACTATGGAGTTTACTATAATCCAGATAGGCCATTGGTGTTTTGGGATTGGGATTGAACCTCTAAGAGGTATCCTATGAATTATAGGAGAACATGAATCAAATCCCATGTTGTTTATTTAGGAAGAAACCATGTATTTTAAAATCATACAGAAAGGATTTATATGAGGGTATTTAGAAATAAGGAATTGAGATCAGGACTTAGGAAGGAGTCTTATGTATCCTACTTATAACAAGAATTGGAGTCTTCGTAGTTTTTTCCTCAACCATATGATACGAAGAGATATATAATTAATAATCATGAGGGTTATTTCCCTTGTGTTTATCAATACAATAATTCCTTAGAGACCTGCATGAAGGTGGATTCCCATGTATGGAGGCACTTGTATCATGATATTGAGTGGGTATTACACACTAGGATTTCTCTACTTGGGGGTATTTTTATGATGCTAGTGATAGAATCATTATAAATACCTCATCTAACTTTAGTCATGCTCGGTGTGAGAAACATGATATAGAAATGATTTAATGTACTATATATAGATTTGGGGCTTACACATTGAGTCAACATTGATGGAATATTTGAAATGGATCTCGAACCTTAGGAAGGAATCCTATGTGTCCTACTTATAACATGAATTAGAGTCTTCAAAGTTCATTTAAGTTTTCTTACCTTCTGGATGAGGAAGAAATGTAGACCCCTAGGGTGTGGGTCCTATAAATAGGAGTAAATGGAATACCCAGGGACTTACATTAAGGTGGATTCTCACAATATATATCTAGCCGTTATCCTCAACAGATAAAGAGTGGGAATTTTAAGTAGTTTATTGAGCCTTTTTGGGAATCATGTGGGTCCCATAATACAAATTTGGTTGCATAAGTGCATAAGAATAGTCCATTAAAGACACTTACCATGTGAAGGTGTAATTCTCGAACAAAGTCTCATGGTGGGGGTTCACACGGTTCAGGGGTACATATACAAGTGTTCCTGTTGGACAAGGTGGATGTGTCTAAGGATGTATACCTAACTTGCCTAATGATGTTTTTGTATGTCTTCCTGACATGTCTGAGGATATCTGTTTGATGATACCAATATTTCTGAGTACGTCTTCCTCACATGTCTAGGGGCTTCAAATGAAGTAGTTTTACATGTATAGGGTGTGTGCCATGATCCAGATGACATGCCCAAGGGTTTTCACGTGATCAAAGATAACATGTAAATAAAATTAACATAAACTAGCTAACATGTCCAAGAGATGTTGCATGATCAAAGATAACATTATTGAGAGTTGTTTCTTGTTCAAAGCCGACCTTCCCATGGATTTTTCATGAAACAAGATGACATGTCCAGGGTGTGTTATGTGATCCAGATGACATGACCAAGGGATTTTTTTGATTAAAGCTAACATGTATAGGGACTTTTCATGAACCAGATGACATATCCAGGGTGTTTCATGTAATCTGTATAGAATTTTCAAGGGAATTTGTGTGATTAAATATATCATGAAAAGGTACTTCACATGAACCAGCTGTCATATTTGGGGTGTATTGTGTGATCAAATATGACATTCCCAAGGGATCTTCATAAACCTAAATGAAAATTTCACGGTTCCTTTTCATGATCAATGAACTAATTAATTGAAGTTCATAATTAATTTTCATTAAAAACTGTATCTTCCTTCGCATGAAGCTTCCTTCATTTTCAGACTTTTTCACGTAAACACCCCAATAATTTTCAGGAGTTTACCCACTGATTCATCATGTGATTAGGCCATCATGTCAAAGTCCCTTCATGTGATCCAACTTTCATTTTCTAGATACTTAATATGATTAATAAAATGATCACGAGAAGCACATAAAACACCGCGTAATACCTTAAGTTACCCACATAGATTTTTTAGGTGGAAGAATATCGAGATCACATGATCCATCACTCTAGAATGTCTTCTCTTTCCTCTGTATGTGTTTTCACTTCATGTCAAAGGGGATCTTATAGGTATAAACACACTAAATCTATGTCACTTTTTATGCTGTTTAAATATCATATTTTGGATTGATTCGTTGGAAGCAAGGCTCACATAAGTTGATAATATATCAAACATTTTTCAGGATTTAGCTACATGATGTTGATTGTGCTATCATTGTGTTTCATGATAAATAGTGTCCATGTGATCTCTCCTTCATTACGAGTTTCATTAATCCCATATATTTCTAATGGGATTTTATATGATAAATTATGGACGTCTAATGAAATTCACATGATAAATTATGGATGTCTAATGAATTTCACATGATTTAATCAACATGCTGAGAGACTTTGAATGATTGAGAAGACATGTCAAAGGGCCTTTCATGTGACCAGGTCAACACATTGGGGGCCTTTCATGAGATCAAGATGGCATGTATGGGGCCCTTTGTGAGATCATGCTGGTATGTTGGGTTCCCTTTATGAGATCAATATGAAAAGTCTGGGGCCCTTCATGAGATCAGGGTGGCATGTTTGGGGCCCTTCGTGAGATCATAGTGGAATATATGGGCCCCTTCATAAGATCAAACAAAATTTTTTGGGGCCCTTCATGAGATCAAGGTGGTACGTCTAAGGTCCTTCACATGATAAGAAAATTGATTATTCAAACCACATTAGCCCTTCTCATAAAACCCAACGCACTATTCTTCACATAAAGGTCCCATCATTTTCATCTTTCATCACATAATCCCCATGGGTGATTGTTATAAGTTTTTCAATTGACATGTTACATGATAATACGGACTTGTTCTAAAATATTTGTGAGATAAATTGATAGATTATGTGAAGATCATGACCCATTTTTATGATGGTCCTAGGGTCAGGTGATCATTATTCCCATTGAAGTTTACATGATTCACATGCTCTAAACAAATAATCTCTATTTATCCATGATTTTCAATTTTTTCCTTTGTGGGGAACATAATACATATGCTTTAGGTGTTTTCCCAACCATATATTTTCCAATGATCATTTGTCATGCATCAACAATGGATTGATGAGAATGGGTGGAGTGGCCCTAGTTTATGGAAGTAGTTGTCACCTTTATTGGTAGGATGCACAGTGGGATGAATAATAGTGTTGATCATGAAACTAGGTTTGATGGAGCTAGTTGAAGTTGGTCTTACCTATTTTTGATGTGCTTAAATATATGATTCTTTCTTATAAATGAATCTACTTAAATGGATATATGATTATGCTACTTTTTTTTACATTCCTTTCCCCACAACTTGATGTAGCTAGTTGTTCTCAGTTTATGAATATTCTTTTACAGTAGCTTAGGATGAGTCCTAGAGTACCTAAAATTATGGAATAAAAATGAATAATAAATTTTTTAACCCATGGGGTTGGTTCTTGAATGAAATGAAATGATGATAATTCTTGAGGAACTGTGAGATCAGTTGAATTATTACTAGAGGGAACATAAATGGTTGGTAATTAATGTAACTGAGATATGTTTAAAAGAAATAGTGATTTGTAAATTATGTCATTATTCTTTCATGAATATAGAATGTCTAATAATTAGTGGTGGCCGATGGGTGTTCAAGAGATGATAACTACAGTTGTGGTTAAGAATTGGTAGTTTCCCTTAGTGTGTTGTGAGCTATAAGTATATTCCCATTTCATATGATTTCATATGATTTTCCACCCATATAGGTATTAATACTAAAACCCAGTGGACTCCAAGAGGGTTTTTTCTATAACATGTACGTTTTCAAGGAATAAATGACCAACTAACCCTCTTTATATACTCTCTTATCATGGTAATATTATTATGTCGATATGCATGGTGGTATTATTATAGGCATGTTGTATATGGGCTGTGATGACTTGAGGTATAATACATGATGTATGAGATATGGTGGATCCCAAAAACTACTCAAATACCATATGAAGATGTGTATTATGATGATGATATGATGTGATGAACATGGGGAATGATATGTTACTGTTTCCTAAGTGTCTTCAGATAGAATTATATATTTGGCGAGAGATGGGTAAGGACATACAATGTTGGGGTAGAGATGAAAACCAATGGGGAAGTGGTAGCGATTTACCTTCTTCTGATATAATTTTGGACATTATATTATATCTTGTATGAAATACTTGGTGAGATATCCATGGTGTGGCTGAGAACTTAGTATACCTGATTAGGTGAATGGTTGGTTTCACCTTTTGTTCATTGGGATTTAATATTATTTCTTTATATTTTACACGAGAGACTACAGAGAGGATCCTACTAAGTGTAACTATTATGGTTACCATATATATATATATATATATATATATATATATATTCAGGTATGTATGACCCATATTGTGCTCGAGCTGAACATTACTAGCGCATGGGTTTTTCCGGAGCTATTTGAGATTTGTGGTTTCTACCAAGGATTTTCTTTTGGTACTTTCATTTTGTTTGTAGTTGTTACGTTGTATGAAATTACATGTATTTATTGAGATATTTTATCTTTAACATGAGTTTTTTGGTGGTTTTTATCTTATTTATAATTACTTATGTTTATCTTAAAGGGTAATGCCTCCCATTTGTGTGTTTGATATACGCTTGGTGCTTTTCACCAACCTGTGAACTATTGGAGGTAGGATTTGGGAATAATTTTATCTCTTATCTCATTGAAAAACCAAGTGGGGTAACTTGGGTGGAGGGGTTCCTGACAAACCTAATTAAACAAAAAATTATAGTAATTCTAAAAATATAATTTTATTTACATTATTTGAAATGCTATTTATAATATATGGATTTATACATATAATGGTTTTATTATAATTATTTTATTTTTTTATATAATTTAATGGTATGTTATTAAAAATTATTATATTAATTAAATTAAATTAATAGTAATTAATAATAATAATAATAATTTAATTATTATATAGAAGTGAATTTACTTCAAATATATTTGTTATATGTAATTAGTTGAATAATTGTTTTAGAATAAATATAAAACTACTAATAGTATAGATTGGTCAATGAAAGATAATACCATTTGAATTTATAGAAAGCATAAAAAATTAATGAGTATAATTAATTTCATCTTCGACCCTGATGAAGGCCCATCCCATAGTATGAAGTGTGAATGTCTCACCCATATTGACTATGTTGACTTTCATGATGTAGTGAAGACTTATGAATTGGAGGGGTTTTTAATCTTATACATGAACCTTAGTTTTTTGTTTCTTCCCTCTTTGTGATCCATATGGATGATGTCCTCTGAGATATCAAGATGTAATGATGATCTATCTCATCCTTCTCCCACCATGTAAGTGGAAGGATGTGACATCCTATAAGGAATATACCCTATCTATAAATTCTCAATAAAAATGGATGAAAAAAATAGGAAATGCCAGCTGATATGAGATAGGATGGACTGGAACTGGAAAATAATTCTGATATCATGATAAAATATGTGGATCTTATAGTTATTAATACACATAATCAGTAGTCCATGCTCATATGTTGGAGGTTATTCCTATTTCTATGGAATACAAAACGCCTCATGAGTATGCCGATATCATCTATGTCACCCTCGTGGCTCCCCAACAGTATCATCCACTAGAGGAGGTTCCTGAGGAGGTACCTACTCTCCACTAGGTGGATGATTGATGATACTATCATATACCTCAATGAGTATTAACAACATATCTTTCACTGTATAATTTCATGTAACATGACTAAATATTACATCTGATTTAGGATCAGACATCTTGATAATATAATGTACATGAATGGTCTATAAGAAAAATAAAAGTTGAAATAAAAAAAAGTCTAAAAAAGTATAATGTTGTGAACTAACAATATCATTTACCCCTATATCATGTCACATAAGATATAATATATATTTTAGTCTATATAGTGATGCATACTCAACTTGATCTAATAAATGGCATTAAATCATGGTTTCACCCTCTATAAGATATGTCATATTCTGTCTCATATATCAATATAATATTCATAGTAATATTTCCATTTGAAATCATACCACCCTTTTAGATTAATGGAATGAAAAATTTGTAGCTGTATCGGCTGCATTAGAATATTCTAGACACATCCAAGATGATGCATACCTCTATCAGGTTGATGCAGTGTAATAAAATGAAAGTGGATGAGTGGCATGAATAGAAGGGGTTTTAAGGATTGATTAACTCTTAATCAACATTTTGAAAAATAATTGAAACCTCAACTCCTAGGATCTACCATGTATGAAACTGAAACCATGAATATATTAAATAAATAACTTTATGTATCTTTCATTAGTCAAGTTTCCTGTTCGATATGCAATCATTGTGGTTTGATGAGGATCACTGAGGGGTAGCTGAAGGGATCCCTCTTCCATGGTGTATCCATGAGTTTATTCTAATTCACCCATATCACAGGTAGGACCCTCTCATATACCATTACCTGATACTATTTTATAAAGTCTAATAGAGAAGGAGGAAGAGAGCATTATGATAAATATATAATCTGTTAGGAGCTTCAAACTCAATTGAATAACCATCCCATAATATTGGATTCCTTATAAATTCCTCATGGATGCTTCCCAAGTGAAAATACATTTACTAATGCATTATAATGCATGAGTAAATCACATTTACCCTTTAAATATTTAATCACATTAATTCATCCCCCATACATTCATTTTGGGAAATAGTAACAATTCTGATAGCCAATGTGGTATAATAATAGTGCGATAAAACTTATTATTCAGCTGCTATAAGTAGCAGCATGTTATCACTTATAACGTGAATTATGATAAATCATTTAGATATGCATATGATATTCCTTTGATCCATGCATGTTGTACCATATCAAATTATAATATCCTATAAAACAATATAAGGCTTTATAGAATATCACCATTAATATACCACTAGCACTAAACCTTCATAGACTTAGTTCCATTTCACCTAATATTATATTATATACAATAAATTATGAAACCATACCCAAAAATCCTTTTTTATATTTCCAAAACATTTTTGTAACTTTATAACCAACTGGACCATGTATCGCATCATATGAAATACCTTGTTAATACCAATCCAAATATAATATTAGATCAACACTAAGACACTTTTAGGGAACCTCTATGAGTAAAAACCAATCTTTTTCAATTAAACACAAAGTGTGACCCCATGTAACTTTGTAGAATTGATAAAAAATATAAATTCCCAAATTCATAAATATAACAAAAGAGATACCTATAGAAAACAATTTATTCAACTCAGGCTATAAAAATATCTGGGGTGATCTCCATCAAATACATTTATCTATATAGCTATGTTCAAAAACCACATCAAATGAAATTATGCATATTAATACGACCTCTATTTCCAAGGAATCAAGTGGCCATGAGACACAAATTATGTAAATTCCAAATATCCAACTCATAATATATTGATTCATTGAGTATAGACAATCAAGGTTGATAAATACATCACATGTCATTCATATTTATGGATGATCACATAACATGCTCCTCACCCAATTGATAATTGCATCATATATGTTATCTAGGTACATTACTACAATTCCTCAATCTATCTAAATCAAGGGACCATATGTCATACTTGTCATATGAGATAGAAAATCACATATTTGTCAAGCACCAATCGATGACATGATCAAACACATACCCAACCACCCTTGATTATCTATGGATCAAGGATTAAATAAGAAAGGTATCAATGTATGGAGGCTATCATGCTAGATATCTCATCAATATTTAGAATTTGGGACTCCAAATATGAACCATGCTCCCATATTATACCAAAGACATAGTGAAATTCACTCCTTATGGTATACTTCATGGATTATCCAGCACAAAAAACTTGTTTTTTGACTTATTATCATATTATATATATCAATTTAAGAATCATACTCACAATAACCTTAAAATTTCATCACAAACTATAATAATCCATGATTAACATTGGTTAAGTATAAATCAATGTCATACTTAGAGAGTCCATTTATCATTTCATTTCATGATATATATAGATGTATATATACAATCAATGTGAATGAATGAAAAAGTGGTGGTCACCTTTTGTATAACATGATAGTTTTATATTATTAAATACTTTTAATAATTTTATTAAAATAATAAATAATCACCCCTCTTATCATATCACATATAATAGACTCTTAGATCAACATTTTTTTTGCTATACTTTTATGGGTTTGTTGAACTTTTTATATATCTACATAATTCCTGCCACATATCTATGAGATGACATGATAAAAAACTCCAACTAAACCCTTCAGTAAGTAAAATATTTCAAGAAATAAACTTTGAATAATGTTGGGTCTTAGGATTCAAATTAATATCATTCAAATGTGACCTCTCGGACCCAGATTCCACTCAGAGGTGCCCCGAGCTTGGTTGGCCACACAACATCAAGCACATCTCTTGGAATGCTAGAGGCTAATGACTATAAGTGAAAGCCTAGGGTGTGTCCATAGGAAGACTATTACCTCATTTCTAGAGTGAATTACAATGGATAAATAATAATAAAGGTAAATAGAAGAAGTAGTTTTACTAAATAGAAACCACAACAGAAGCAAACTGAATAACAAATAGCTGAAACAACACATAATAATAATAATGAAAATATAATGATGATATTTCATGTGTATAAAATTCCAGGAAATAAGGATAAAAATAATTAAAAAATACATGCGACAAAAGTAGAAAAATAGAATAAAAAAACTATTTCCTGTATCCTGAGATCCAGCTTGGTCATATACTACCAGCTCTATCCTATGAAATCAAGAAATAAAGTGTCTGAAGTGATGCACTTACCTTTATAAACACATTCATACATATAGTATTTCTGAGTATCAATGTAGGTCCAGATAGGGTGTGAGATAAATCTCAATAAGCCACCACCAATGGTGTCTATAACATCACATCTTTGCAATATAAATGGAAATAGTGCGTAATCGTGCATATATAAAAGTAAAGTAGCATAATAACATAAATACCCAAGTAATTGATTCATCCCTCAGTTTATGTATGTAAATATAACTGGTTTATTAATGAATTAAGTTCCATTTTATACTAATAGGTCACATGAGGTAATAACAACACTAGAAACTTGAAATGATAGTAATAGTGGAGGATATAAGGTGATCAAGGCATCCATGATGTTATTTATAATAACGAAGAGGTTCCAAGGTAATAAACAATGAAACCTAGAACTTAAGGGTCACCAAATCAGTAGTAAATGAAGCCTAGATATGGAATAAGAGTGTAATACAAGGAGTTTCTTCCAAGGCATTCTACAATAGTGTGATATAACCAAGTCTGAGGAATAAGTACATGGTAAAACAAGATAAAAAATGGCTAGGCCCAAGGATGTAACCAAGGAACCTCATGTTTGTATAATCCATGCTATATCCAAATAGTGTATCTAAGGAATATTGTAATAGTAAATGAGGGTTCCTATAGTGTCCTATCGGGCATCCACTAATAGAAAAAATATTGGGTTCCAAGGTGGGTCTCACCCTTGGCGACTGACATCTCTAAATTGGAATGGCGTCCACGAGTGTTCAATGCATTCCCTTGGGAATCCAAAAGATAAATCATGTATGACCACTCCTATAGTAATTTCAATTCCCATATATAAGTAGGAACCTTAAAATGGATTCATTTAATTAATTAATCCACGTAATGGTCATGTCATTTAATAAGTTCATTTGGTTCAATCCTTGGCTCTCATTAGTGTGACAAGTCCAAGGGGAATGAAACCATTTAATTAATTCAATATAAGTAAAAATAAATTTATAATTTACTCTAAAATACCTTCCATTAGACATGGAAAGGGGTGTTATGGACATGAAGCCATTCCATTTAATTGTATTCCAATAGTCGAAGTCATATATATACAATATACTTTCCATTTCCATTCAGATTGATTTATCAAAGTTGAAGAACTTACCTTAGGTGGGTTAGGTGGAAAGAAAAACCTATTAATATCCATTCATAAAAACACACTTCAACAATTTCAAGGTATTACCATTAGTAGGGTCAATCTACACACTCATATGGTGGAGTAAATTCATAAAAAACCACTAAAAACTCAATTACAGAAAACCCCCTTTATGGGGTGGTCGACGTTGGGGATATAACCAACAATAATGAATAACATATTAAATTATAGTCTTATAATATAGTTCCAATGACTATAAGATATACATGTTAAATAAATAGGTGATTCCCGATGAGATAAGAATGCACACACAACAAATTATAAAATGAAGAATCATTAGGGATGAGTTATGTAACACCTATTGTAACACCCGAGATTTTATGAGAAATATTCTGTTTTTATGTATTATGTTATATAAAGTAATCTTTCACTACACACAACACTGTCTTGGCTTGTGTTACACGCAAGAGCAACCTTCCTCGATAGCTTGCGTTGTACGTAATACCGAGTTTCACTAAACAATGATATGTTATTAAAATATTATATAAACTAGCCGTTATGAATAGTAAAACCCAATTTTTAAAATTTTATAAATTTTATCTTTAAAAATTGACTTCATTTTTGGATTCTGAATATCGAAATTATCCTAGGGTGAATTTTTGGTATTTTTCTGAAAACTTTCAATTTTTAATGAATAGTGAAAACACTAGGTTACTATTTTAAAACCAACTTTTTATTTAATAATTATTTATTTTATTTAAATTTATTTTAGGTAAAAATTTATACATAATACCTATATAAGTTCAATGTAATTCATTGGAGTCATTTTATAATAATTTTAGATATATAAAAATTTTATTGAACTTTTCACCGTCTTTTACCTACCTCCTAAGAGCTTTTTGCAAATTTCCATAAAACTTAATTTTATCGCTTCTGTGAGTGGAATTTCAAGAATACGAGAGACACGGTTAGTATCAAGGAGCAAAATGTGGTTCAATAAGATAAAAATAATTTTTTGGTGAATAGTAACTTTTTACTTTTATTTACCACAGTTAAAAGTAAATAGGGTAATTAAGGGTAAAAATGATATTATTATTAGCCTAAAAAATGTCCTAATTCTATTGGATAAGTTTAATTCGACCAAAAACTACCTTAGTAATAAAATATGACCATTTAGGTCCTCTTGGATTAGATTAGGACATTTAACATTATTTTTTTTATAGAAGAGTTAAAATAGTTAAAATCAAAGTTTAATAACTAAATTTTTTTAATATAGAGTTATATATAAGATAAAATCAACTATAAATATTCGTTAGAAAGCTAAAACGATTTTCTACATAATGTTAGTTTATTTGTAATTTTTAGAAATTAAATAAGTTAAGTTATTTATGACACAATGATGATACAGTAATTACCTTATTAATGAAATATTAACATAATTGATGTTATAATTACACAAATAAATGTAATTTGAGACTTTTTATAAATTACACTATTTTTTTAGGTTAATATGACATGTTAGTATTGATTAAATTAACCTTTTTTTAACTAATCATGATGTTATGATTTTCAAAAAAATCAATTATCAAATAGTTTCAAAATTGACATAAAATAGTTTTTAAAACAAATATTATATTATTAATTGTTATTATATTCCTAAAAATATATGGTTCGGACAAATGACTTATATGAGGTTATATATATTAATAATGAACAACTTGGGGTTCTTTTGGCTTGTTATATTAATTTTATTAACCATATAGTGTAAGAAAACAAGAAGACACGGTAAAAGTTAAATTATTTAACTTAGAGTTAAATCTAAATCAAAAGGTTAAAATAGTAACCCAAACTTATCTAAAATCTATTGGTTGAGATTATTTTGACCCATACCCACCTTATCTTCGAAATAAATCAATTTTGAGCTATTAAAAAACTGAATATGACTTTATAATAAAATAATATTTTATGTTTTTCCTAAGGTGACCCTCTCCTCTCTTATAAAAGGGAACCTCCTCCCTCTCCTCTTTACACAACCTTGAGCCTTCAAGCTCAGCCAAACCCTGTCAATTTATCTTCTCCACTTCCCTAGTAATATTCTAGAGGTCCTGGTATTCTTGAAATACCAATTTTAGTGCCCTAAGTGGAAGTTTCAAAGAGGCATGTCGAAGAGGAGGAGGTTCGGACACTTACGAAGCAAATCAGACCTAAGGTAAGGGAAAATCTTGAAATCTCTTTTTTATCCAAGATTGTTTATACTTTAGAATTTACTGGGGAGTACTTATCATTCACATCCATGTTACTCAATATGTAATAATATTTCTATCCTCCTATAATTATTCCAATCCAATTTTACCAATTGGTGAGTTTTTAGTAAATGATATGAAAGGAATCTTTTGTCATTTTTAGTACGAGGTACTTTTTTGAATTTTTCAGCCAAAGTACGAGAAGAATGTTTTTCTTTAAATTATACGGCATGAATGGATTTTTAGAACATTATTTCCATGAAGCTTCCTTTAAAAGTTTTCAAGTTTAGTTTTAATCAACTTCTTTTGGTTTAAAATTGTATGACAAATGTTTTTGAAGTAGAAAGGATATTTTCCTCAAGAATGGAGTTCAAGTGTTTTATCAAAATTATTTTCAATATAAGATAATATGGTGTTCTATTTCTATCCCTTTTTTTTACATTGATTTTTTTATGTTATGATGGAATTATTTTTATGATGTCCTTTTATCTTATATGGATTATGTTATGATGGCATGATGTTTAAGAATCCCATTTTTATTACATGGGTTATGCTATGATGTATGATTTATGATCTTGTGGCACAAATAAGAATGGTATCATTATGATATGGGTGGGGCCTATATCTCCCTACAATTCATTGGGTAAAGATTTATATCTCATGATATTGACATGGCTGGAACAACAGGTTAATCTAGTTCAGTGATACAGGAATTAAATGAGGAGTGAACTTGGTTCAGAAATGGACTTTGTACACTAAGATAGTCTTGTAAATGATTATTGACTACTAAGAAATGATTCTCTATGATTATGTGTGTATTCCACAAAGTTTCATGTTTTATGTTATGATTATTGGGATTACATTTCACTACTATGATTTATCCCATGTTATGATATTATGATCTCTTTTGCAGGTTAAGATTTTCAAAATGTTATGTTCTTATGTATAAGATATGATTGATATTTCTTTTGTTTACCCTTGCTGAGAATTTGAGCTCACCCTTTTGTATTTTTTATTTTCCCCAGGTCAGGAATAAGGTTATTAAGTATGATATTCCAAAATGGACTCTAGATATGATAAAATAAAAGGGAGACGATGTAGATGATTTATGAACCAGTTTTTTCTGTTTCCCAGTTTCTAAAGACACCATACCTATACGGTCCTTTCATGGGTTTTTTATATGTCATAATATGTGTGCTTCAATTTTGAAGTAATAACAATGTATGTAAAGTATGGGTCATTATAGTTGGTATCAGAGGAAAAGGAGGTAGGAATGTATCCGATCCTTGGGAACTCTCACATGTGAGCATTGGACAAAGCATGGATCTCTGCCCAAGGGCTTCATGAGGAAATGGATGCCACTGGGGATGGTGGTGTGTCCCGCCTAGGGAGTGTATCTTCCCATGGAGTTCCCTGATAGGTATCAATTATAGTCCATTGGAAGTAATTCTAGACCGCTATAGTTGGTATCAGAGGAAAGGTATAGTCAACCTTTGGAAACTAGGATGTGAAAGCCTTAGTAAGAACCCTAAGGATATGTCTAAGCATAGAACACAATCTTAGTGTTTTATAAATGGCCATTAATCACCTATGATAAGACCTAGAGCGTGAAATTTTATTCTTGATTATGTGGTTTTACTATTATTATTAGTGTATCTCACACTATACTTATTGGTTTTAGTCAATGCATGGAACCCGAAGGAACCATGTTATTGCTGAATGCGACGGGCAATGAAATGATTGTCCCCCTGAGAAACCAAACGTTATGGGAGATGGAATGAAAAATCTTATAGCCATGCTTACAAAACTTTCTCATGCTATGAATCATGCAGGACTTCCAAACGAGCAAAGGAAGGAGAAACATTCTGTTGAATCCTTCATGAGGCAGCGTCCACCCTCATTCAGCGGGTCTACAGATCCATTAGTGGATGAACAATGGATCATTACCACTGAAAAGATATCTTCAGTTCTTCAATGTTCTGAACATGATAAATTCCTCTTAGTAGTATATCATTTGGAAGGTGAAGCTAATCAATGGTAGAATCTTATCAAGAATACGAGGCCAAGAGATGAAATTGAGTCCATGGAATGGGATGAGTTCAAGAACTTATTTTTCAATAAGTAATTCCCTCGTATTCTTCAAACAAATATGGAGAAGTAGTTTCCTGAACTAATGCAAAAGGATGATGAATCTGTTGGTACCTACGAAGCAAATTTTACAAGACTTGCAAGGTACGCTTCTGGGATTATTATCCAACCTGAGAGTAAGATCGATCGATTATTTAGTGGCTTAAAACCAAGTCTTCTAAGGGAATTATCCATAAGGTACTTCAATAGCTACGAGGAAATCATTTGATGTGCTCTCAAGGTTGAGATGGAGATTGGAGTAACCCATCAGTAATATGTGTTTGATAAGAATAGGAAAATGGAATTCAAAGGAAAATATAAAGAGCACACTGAAAAGAAGATGAGTTTCCCCTTATTCTCAAAGTGTGGAAAGAAACATGGAGGGAATTGTCTTAAAGGGACAAGTAAATGTTTCAAATGTGGAAAATTAGGTCATCGGGCATTTGAATGCCACAATGATGGGAAGAAGATGTCTAGTGATGCAAACAAAGAAAAGGCTACACAGAGTGCACCTCCTGCACTTCAATGTTACAAGTGAAAGTAAGTGGGGAATTATGCTAATCAATGCCCTAATCCAAGGGTTGTTGATGATGATCGATGTCGACAAACTCTTAAGGCTAAAGAAAAAGGAAAGTCACATGCAATTTCTATCAGTGATGTGGAGTACGATAACGAAGTGGTGAAAGGTACACTTACCATCCACTCTAAAGTAGAAAATGTTTTATTTGATTATGGATCCACCCACTCTTTTATTTCTGAAGAATTTTCTACGGGTATCTCCGTATTACCTCAACAATTAGATGTTGAGTTATCTGTGACAACCCCTAATGGCACAACAGTCGCATCAAAAGTGTTCAATTCTTCTCTGATTGAAGTTTGTGGGAATTTCTTCCTACAAATCTTGTGATCCTTCCTATAGTGGAATTTGATGTTATTATTGGCATGGATTGGCTTTCTTTATATGGATCTCATATCAATTTCCAAATAAGGGAAGTCACATTTCATATTCCAGATCAATCTATGATCGTCTATCGATGCAAGGATAAACATAACCTTCCAGTGGAAATTTCTTCCATCTTATGGGTCTTGATTCCACTAAATGAAGGTTATATATCTCAAATGGTTGGATAGAAACTCACGATTAAGAATACACCCATTTTACGTGAGTTTGATGATGTCTTTCCAGAGGAATTGCTGGTTCTTCCACCAAATCGTGAAGTTGAGTTTTCAATAGAACTCGTACCGGGTGCTTTGCCTATTTTAAAGACACCTTATAGAATAGCCCCAATTGAGTTGCAGGAATTGAAGAAGCAACTCCAAGAGAATTCTTATAAGGGATTCATTTTCCCTAGTGCGTCACCTTGGGGAGCACCTGTTCTGTTTGTTAAGAAGAAAGATGGATCAATGAGACTCTACATTGATTATCTAGAACTTAACAAGATCACTATCAAGAACAAATATCCTCTCCCGCGTATTGATTACTTATTTGACCAACTACGAGGAGCTCAATACTTTTCCAAGATTTATCTCTGTTCAGGGTATCATCAATTAAGGGTCAAAAGGGAGGATATACGAAAGATGGATTTCCGTACAAGGTATGGACACTATGAATTTATAGTGATTACATTTGGTCTTTCTAATTCCCCTGCTATCTTCATGAATCTAATGAATAGAGTCTTTAGAGACTATCTAGACCAGTTTGTGGTAGTCATTATAGACGATATTATTGTCTATTCAAAGAGAAAGGAAGAACATGAAGATCACTTGAGAATTGTAATGAAGACCCTGAGAAAGGAGCAGATTTATTCCAAATTTAACAAGTGTGAATTTTGGCTTCAAAAAGTTTCATTTTTGGGTCATATAATCTCAAAAGAGGGGATATATGTAGATCCATCAAAAACAGATGTTATCGAAAGATGGTCGAGAACAACAATAGTAACTGAGATATAAAGTTTTCTTGGTTTGTATGGATGTTATCGACGTTTTGTGATATATTTTTCACAATTATCTAATCCACTCACCATGTTGACTCGAAAAGGAGTTAAGTTCGTTTGGACGGAGGAGTGTGAAGAGAATTTCAAAGAGTTAAAAAGAAGGTTATCTAGTGCACCTGTTCTCACACTACCTTGTAGTAGAGAAAGGTTTGTGATCTATAGTGATGCATCCAAGAAGGGGAAAGGGTGTTTTCTCATGAAAAATGATATGGTGATAGCTTATGCCTCACGACAGTTGAAAATACATGAGAAAAATTACCCAACTCATGATTTGGAGTTAGCTGCGGTAATCTTTTCATTAAATATTTTGAGGCATTATCTTTATGGTGAAAGGTATGATATTTATACTGATCACAAAAGTTTAAAGTATATTTTCACACAAAAGGAGCTGAATATGCACCAAAGAAGATGGTTGGAGCTGATTAAGGATTACGACTGCTCAATTCATTACCACCTTGGGAAATCAAACAAGGTGGAAGACACATTAAGTCGACAAGACCTTACTAGCTTATCCATGATGAGGATCACAAAAGATATAATATTTTTGTATTTATAAAGGATATGTCTTGGAATTATAATGGAAGGGGAGAAATATTATCTTTCTCAAATTAATTTT
This sequence comes from Viscum album, assembly GCA_963277665.1. Lineage (NCBI taxonomy): Eukaryota > Viridiplantae > Streptophyta > Magnoliopsida > Santalales > Viscaceae > Viscum > Viscum album. The sequence goes on along the minus strand of OY728136.1, from coordinate 1,924,346,455 downwards.
CAACCATCTATACATGTGAATATTAAAGATGCACATAAAGAAGATGTAGAGTTACAAAAGAAGGTGAGAAATGTTCCTGAACTCAACCTCGATTGTGATGGGATAATAAGTTTCAAGAATCAGGTTTGTGTTCCTTCCATCCCAGAATTAAAGAAGGATCTATTGAATGAGGCTCATAGTTCTTCATTCTCTATTTATCCTGGAAGCATGAAGATGTATAGGGACTTGAAAGAGTACTTCTGGTGGGATGACATGAAAAGAGATGTTGCTAAATATGTCTCTCGATGCTTGGTTTGTCAGAAAGTTAAAGCTGAGAGACAGAAGTCTAAGGGGATGTTACAACCATTACCCATACCAGAATGGAAATGGGAAAACATCACTATGGACTTTGTCACTAGACTTCCAAAAATATCCAAAGCCAAAAATGCTATCTGGGTTATATTAGATCGTCTTACGAAGTCGGCACACTTCATTGCTATTAGAGAGGATTTCTCTCTTGATCAGCTTGCTAGGATATATGTAAAGGAAGTCGTAAGATTGCATGGAGTACCACTTTCCATTATATCTGATTGGGATCCGAGGTTTACCGAAAAGTTTTGGCGAAGTCTTCAGCATACTCTAGATACAGAGTTGAGTTTCAGCACTGCTTATCATCCTCAGACAGACGGTCAGTCTGAGAGAACAATTCAAACTCTAGAAGATATGTTAAGAGCTTGCTCTATGGATTTTAGAGGTGGTTGGGATAAACACCTACATTTGGTGGAAGTTTCTTATAATAATAGATTTCACTCCTGTATTCAGATGGATCCTTATGAAGCTCTCTATGGAAAGAAATTCTGAACTCCAACTTGCTAGGATGAAGTTGGGGAAAGAATGCTATTAGGACCTGATCTTGTTGATGAGATGGCAGAAAAGGTCAAGTCTATTCAACAAAACATAAGAGCAGCTCAGAGTCAACAAAAAAGTTATGCCGATAACCGAAGAAAAGACCTAGAGTTTGAAGTGGGTGATAAAGTGTTCTTACGAATTTCCACTTGGAAGAGAGTAATGAGATTTGGGAAGAAGGGCAAGCTAAGCCCTCGGTATATTGGTCCTTTTGAAATATTGGATCGTGTTGGGAAGGTAGCGTACTGATTGGAGATTCTACCATACATATCTCAAGTTCATGATGTGTTCCATGTATCTCTCCTGAGAAAGTACATACCCGATCCTTCACATGTACTCAGCTCAGAAGTTGTACTGATGGAGTGAGATCTTTCTTATGAAGAACAGCCGATAGAGATTCTGGATCATAGCTAAAAATCCCTACAGAACAAGACCACTCAATTGGTGAATTTTTTATAGAGGAACCACCAATTATAAGAAGCTACATGGGAACTTGAGGATATGATGAGGGAGAGGTATCCTCATCTGTTTGTTACAAAGTGACGAATTTCGAGGGTGATATTCAATTTAAGGGGGGTAGAATGTAACACCCGAGATTTTATGAGAAATATTTTGTTTTTATGTATTATGTTATATAAAGGAATATTTCACTACACACGACACTGTCTTGGCTTGCGTTACACGCAAGAGAAACCTTCCTCGATAGCTTGCATTGTACGCAATACCGAGTTTCACTAAACAACGATATGTTATTAAAATATTATATAAACTAGCCGTTATGAATAGTAAACCCCAATTTTTGAAATTTTAATAATTTTATTTTTCAAAATGGACTTCATTTTTGGATTCGGAATATCGAAATTAGCCTAGGGTGAATTTTTGGTATTTTTCTGAAAACTTTCAATTTTTGATGAATAGTTAAAACACTGGGTTACTATTTAAAAATCGAATTTTTATTTAATAATTATTTAATTGATTTAAATTTATTTTAGGTAAAAATTGATACATAATACCTATATAAGTTCAATGTAATTCATTAGATTCATTTTATAATAATTTTAGATATATACAAATTTATTGAACTTTTCACCGTCTTTTACCCACCTCCTAGGAGCTTTTTGAAAATTTACATAAAACATAATTTTACCGCTTCTGTGAGTGGAATTTTGAAAATCCGAGAGACACAACTAGTATCAAGGAGTAAAATTTGGTTCAATAAGATAAAAATACTTTTTTTGGTGAATAGTAACTTTTATTTTTATTTACCACTGTTAAAAGTAAATAGGGTAATTAAGGGTAAAAATGATATTATTATTACCCTAACACATGTCCTAATTCTATTGGATAAGTTTAGTTCGACCAAAAACAACCTTATAAATAAAATATGACCATTTAGGTCCACTTGAATTAGATTAGGACATTTAATATTATTTTATTTAAAGAAGAGTTAAAATATTTAAAATCAAAGTTTAATAACTAAAACATTTTTAATATAGGGTTTTAAATAAGATAAAATAGACTATAAATATTCATTAGAAAGCTAAAAATATTTCCTACATAATGGTATTTTATTTTTAATTTTTAGACATTAAATAAGTTAATTTATTTTTGACACATTGATGATGCACTAATTACCTTATTAATGAAATATTAACATAATTGATGTTATAAATACCCAAATAAATGTAATTTGAGACTTTTTTATAAATTCCACTAATTTTTTAGGTTAATATGACATGTTAGTATTGATTCAATTAACTTTTTTCTAACTAATCATGATGTTATGATTTTCAAAAAAATCAATTACCATATAGTGTAGAAATTGACATAAAATAGTTTTAAAAAAAAATATTATATTATTAATTGTTATTATATTCCTAAAAATATAAGGTTCAGAAAAATGACTTAGATTAGGTTATATATATTAATAATTAACAACTTGGGGTTCGTTTGGCTTCTTATAGTAAGTTTATTAACCATATAGTGTAATAAAACAAGAAGACATGGTAAAAGTTAAATTATTTAACTTAGAGTTAAATCTAAATTATAAGGTTAAAATAGTAACCTAAACTTGTCTAAAATCTATTTGTTGAGAGGATTTAGACCCATCCCCACCTTATCTTATAAATAAATCAATTTGGAGCTATTAAAAAACCGAATATGACTTTATAATAAAATAATATTTTAATTTTTTCCTAAGGTTCCCCTCTCCTCCCTTATAAAAGGGAACCTCCTCCCTCTCCTCTTTACACAACTTTGAGCCTTCAAGCTCAGTAAAACCCTGCCAATTTCTCTTCTCCACATCCATAGTAATATTCTAGAGGTCCTGGTCGTCTTTAAAGACCAATTTTAGTTCTCTAAGAGGAAGTTTCAAAGAGGCATGTCGAAGAGGAGGAGGTTCAGACACTTACGAAACAAATCAGACCTAAGGTAAGGGAAAATCTCACAATCTCATTTTTATCTGAGATTGTTTATACTTCAGAATTTACTGGGGAATATATATCATTAAAATCCATGTTCCTCAATATGTAATAATATTTCTATCCTCCTACAATTGTTCCAATCCAATTTTACCCATTGGTGAGTTTTTAATAAAAGATATGAAAGGAATCTTTTTTTCGTTTTTAGTACGAGGTACTTTTTTGATTTTTTTGGCCAAAGTACGAGAAGAATGTTTTCCTTTAACTTATACGACATGAATGGATTTTTAGAACATTATTTTCATGAATCGTCCTTTACAAGTTTTCAAGTTTATTTTTAATCAACTTCTTTTAGTTTAAAATTGTATGACATTTTAAGAAAGGAAAAATGTTTTTGAAGTAGAAAGGATATTTTCCTCAAGAATGTAGTTCAAGTGTTTTATCAAAATTATTTTCCATCTAAGATAATATAGGGTTCTATTTCTATCCATATTTTTACATTGATGTTTCTATGTTATGATGGAATTATTTTTATGTTGTCCTTTTATCTTATATGGATTATGTTATGATGCCATGACGTTTAAGAATCCCATTTTTATAACATGAGTTATGCTATGATATATGATTTATGATCTTGTGGAACACATAGGAATGGTATCATTATGAGATGGGTGAGACCTATATCTCCCTCCAATATATTGGGTAAAGATTTATATCTCATGAGATAGACATGGTTAGAATGACAGGTTAATCCGATTCAGTGATACAAGACTGAAACGAGGAGTGAACTTGGTTCAAAAATGGACTTTGTCTGCTAAGATAGTCTTGGCAATGAGTCTTGACTACTAAGAAATGATTCTCTATGATTATGTGTGTATTCCACAAAGTTTCATGTTTTATGTTATGATTATTGGGATTACATTTCACTACTATGATTTATCACATGTTATGATATTATAATATCTTTTGCAGGTTAAGATTTTCAAAATGTTATGTTCTTATGAATATGATATGATTGATATTTCTTTTGTTTACCCTTTCTGAGCATTTTATATCACCCTTTTGTATGTTTTCTTTTCCCCAGGTCAGGAAGATGGGTATTAAGTATGATATACCAAAAGGGACTCTAGATATGATAAAATAAAAGGAAGCCGATGTAGATGATTTATGAACCAATTGTTTATGTTTCCCAGTTTCTAAAAACACTATACCTATATGGTAATTTCATGGTTTTGTTATATTTTGTAATAAGTGTGATTTAATTTTTAATTAATAACAATATATGTAATGTATGAGTCGTTATACCTATCCCATACTTGTATGACTCTCCTAATCCAATATCAGCCTCTAATTCGGCCTAGATTGGAAGAGTCATGAATGATGGATCAACACCCTGAAAATAAGGCATATGATCCTTCATCTAAATTGTGTCTTATATGGGAAGAAGAAGGATTAAATATTAAAAAGGAATTGAGTACTTACTAGTTTAGATCCATTGAGATGGACATTGCTTCAATCAGACTCAAAAAGGATGCTTGAAATTGATTCCTAGATTAGACTAGACGAGGGATAAAAATGGGAGATAATGAGAAGTTCTATCTACTGAAAAATAAATATGAAAGAAGGGTTGATTTAAAACTTAATTTAAGGGTAAAATTGTAAAATCTCCCAAAATTGGCCTTCACATGGTTTGGTCGATGGTTTTCCAAACTGTGCACCAACCGTGAATGGTCTACTGTAGGATGGGGCACCCATATGGTTAGGACTCATGGTTAGGGAAACCATGTGAATCACCTCTAAAATTTATCTGTAGTTTTTAGCATGACCGTGCCTCCCCTGGAACACTATTAGGGAAAACATGCACCCCTTATCACCCCACTATCTAGCCTTACATGGTTATAACTAAACATTCAACCTGACCCTCTTGGTTTCTTCAAACCTTATGACATATCTTTTTCTCCGAAAAATCTAGTTTTCAGGCTCTGAATAGGCCCCAAACACCCTCAAGACATTCTTGAACCCACTAGGCATCCATATTAGGTCCAAAAAAAAGGACTAGTCCAAAATTTAAAGGATCCACACCGTATTAAAAAACTAGGTTGTTACAGTCTTCCCCTTAAAATTTATCCCTGAGTTCACCTTCCAAGGGTGTCGAAATACTGTCTGAGAACAAATCTAGCCACTGGAAACATATATCGGCCTCCCACTCCCAAGCCTTGTCCTGTACACGGCTATGCAGCCATAGATACCATACTAAAGGTATAGACGAGCCTCTTAGATCCTTCTTGCTCTGATTGATGATGCATATAAGATACTCCTCAATGTTAACATCAAAATCTAACTCAACTTCCTTAGGATCTAAAGTATGATATGGGTCGGCATGATACCGGTGAAGCTGTGAAATGTGGAAGAATTAATGAATGGAATGATACCTTTGAGGTAGTAGCAACCTATAAGCTTCCATCCTGACTCTCTCCATGATCTAAAAAGGTCCTACATAATGAGGTGACCACTTCCCTTACCTATGTATACATATATTCCCTATCATAGGAGAAAACCACAGGAAAAAATGATCCCTGACCTTGAACTCCATAAGCCTTAAAAAATGATTGACATACAATTTATGCCTAGAATGAGCAATATATATACACTTAATGATCAGCTCAACCCATCATGAAGTCTCCTACATGAGATAGAGACATAGTAGTTATGGATCACCTACCTCTAAAAAACACAGGGGTGAACAACGCGACCTATTATACAAGGCCTCAAAGAGATCCATCTGAATCATTTCATAGGATCTATTGTTATTGGAGAAATGAAAAAGAGGGATATGATTCTCCTAAGAACTAATGAAATCAAGGAATCTTGCTCAGAGCATGTAATCTAGGACTTGTGTCATCTATTCTGACTATCCCTCAGTCTAAGGATGAAAGACTATTCTTAGAAGCTCCTGTGTACCCATAGACTTCTGCAACCCCTTCTAGAACAAGGATGTAAAATGAGCATCCCTATCTGAAACAATAGTATAGGGACCCCATATATTCGAATGATATATATCACACCCCGACCTATGTTGTTATTTTATTTTATTATTTATTTTGGTTATTTAATTATTTTCAGGCCTTTAAATATTTTTGGTTGGGGTTTGGGTTGAGTACTGGATAAATGTTCTGAGTTTATGTTAAAAAGTGAACTTTTTGTGTTGATGTTGCTGGGTGCATGAGCAAAGCACATTTTGGAAACCCTGTGCGGCTTTTCCCAGGAAAACGTGCGACATATCCATCCTTTAGAAACTAAAATGAGTAATTTTTTTTAATTTGTTATGTCATTTAATTTTTTTTATTGTTATTAAGAAGTTTAATTATTTTAATTTTATGTGAAAACTAAAATTATTAATTTTTATTTATTATTCTTATTGTTATTATTATTATTATTTATTATTATTTATTATTATTATTATTCCATCTATTATTATTATTAAGTTATTACAAATTTTAATTAGTTTTTTAGGTTGGTTTTATTTTCTTAGGGTTTCTAAAAACCCTCTTATCTTTCCAATTAGTACCCCACTCTTTCTTTGTGTGTGCAGTGCGAGCATCCCCTCCCAACGCTGCCCCCTCTCCTTCTTGGTCTCCCCCTTTCCTCAAGTGAGGTGTGAGATCCAGCCGCCTCCTCCGTTTACAGCAGCGCCTCTCCCCCGATCGACCTCCTCTGCCCCGCTCCGGCCGTCAGCCCCCTGTAGCGCTAGCCCGACATTCACGGCCCCCCTACTCGATGTGTAGCAGCGCAACCCCTCCTCTCCAGCCCGACCATCGCTGCCCCGACCTTCTCCTCCCTGCACTGGCTGACCGACCTCTGTCTCCCCTCTTTCTCATCGACGACCTCCATCTCACCTCCTTCTCACCAGCAACACAACCCCTGTGCCGACAACCTACTCGAATGTGGCCCCCTCCACCTACTCATATCAGGATCACTACCTTTTTTTTCAAGTGGCTTCCCATGTGTAGAAGGTGTGGCTGACGCCACCTCCCTTCTCCGGTCACAATGACTCCCTGTTCGGTGTGCACAACTCCAGAGACCCTCCTTCCATCGCAACCTCCCTCTTCCGGTGAGTTTCTCTCCCCATGAGTACATCTTTGTGCTTTATTTATTTTATTATTATTTTTATCCTTGATTTGTTAGTAATTTTTTTATTAAGGGTTTTATTTGGTAGAGTTATCATTTTAGAACCCATGCGGGGTGATTCCGAGTGGGCATTATCATGACGCCTTAGATTCAAGGTAGGATTTCACCTTGAACTTATCTTTTTAATTTATGATTCGCTGCTTCATGATATTTTTACCTTCTACACATTCTGAATATCATCGATTGATTCTGTGAATAATTATATAGCGTGTAAAATGACATTCTATCCCAAGTTTTTTGTTTAATTGCATTGTTTTGTTAAAAAAAGTCACATTGCATGTCTGATAAATTATTTATTGACAATTTTCACATGATTCGTGATATTTTAAAAATGGTTTAACAACTAAAATAATTTTAAGGCATGTAAATGGTGTTTATATATTTTTCTTTGTATTAAATAGAAATTGTTTTAGTAAATACTTCACAACTTGTGAACTTTTTTATATTAGTAAAATGCTCGGTGGGATTTTACGAGTTAAGTGTGATTTAAAAAAAATGATTTCTTTGGATTTATAAATATATAGGCATCATGATAAATGATGTTTTGTGGTTCCTTACATGGTTTTCGAAACATTTTGGGATTTATAAAGTAATGAGTTTTGGTTTTCAAGGTGTTTTGGTGTGTTTGGACCCCTTGATAAAAAATGCCTGTACATATTGATAAATGTGTTTTTAAATAGTGTTTTAAATGGTTTCAAATTAAAAGGAAGAGTAGTTGTTTATTTTAAACCGGTTTGATGTGAAATGTTAAATTGCAACCCTATTGACGTTTTCATGTAAAGTGTTTTTGTTTTGACTGTGTAGAGGAAATATTTTGAAGAATGGTTATAAATGTTTTTGATTGGAAATGGTGTGCTTAACACCACTTTTAGAAAGTGTTTTCATTTTGAGGCAAGGTTTTCTTGGTGAATGTTTAATGGCTCGTTTGGTCATTTCATGAAATTAGTGAAAAGTGTTTGTTATGAAAATCCTTATTGGGTGTTTCTCCTTCCTTGATTGTGTGAAATGGGTGGGAGGTCCTTGCTGGGGAATTATCGGGATCCATTATTAGGGTTCTTCAGTTGGAACCTTTTATAATTATTTTATTTTTAGGTATGAATATGGTCCCAGGGGAGACTGGGGGTAGGATATTTTGTGTATTATTATTATATATACTTTGTTTGAATGCTTATATGGAATCTATTTGTTCACCCCCTTTTCGAATACTTGAGACGTGGGAATCTTGCATATTGACAAAATATTCTGAGAATGATTTCCACATTGGTAGGTTGTGGTATTGACCAGTGGCCCATTTTAGGTGGATGTATTGGGTTTATTACTGTGGGATTTTCCCTCGACCTTCTTCAGAAAGGATGGCTGAGCATTTTTATCATTTTGATTTCATCGTGTGAGACATGTCAATGAGGATGATCTCTCATTTATTGGTGTCTTCGGTATTATTCTTGATCTTTTAGGATCACACATGTATTTTGTATTTCAGTTGCTTTTAGTGATGAATATGGTTCTCGTATGAATATCTACATTTCCCTTATTATGTTATTTCTATTGTGCATTTTTGTGTATTGTTTTTCTTGGAAAGTGGTTAGATAATTTGGTTAGGTTTCTATAAATGTTTTTCAAATGAATTTTTTTATTCTCTTTGTACAAATATGAAAATTTAAGCATCACTTTACTTTTAAAAATTTCATTGATACTAATGAAAATATATAGATTTGAAAATGGTTAAGGTTAATGGTTCGTACTTTTCTTTTAAGTAAATTATTTTTAAAAACCTATTTTTTATAAATTGCATCTCAAAATTGAAATGGTGTTTGTTTTATTTTAAATTTAGTTCATTGGGGAATAGATATCAGGCAAGCCTATTAACTTTTAATTCTCACACCTATAGTTATTTTTGCGTTTTAGTTCTTGCGTATGATTTATCTTGGGTGCGCTCAGCTTGGGCGACATTTGGTTTTGAGTTGAAGAGTGATCCGCGGGGTCACATGGAGATAGTGGTTGTCCCATTCAGTTAGTGTTATTTTCATTAGTTCTTTTTTTATTTTTTTCTTTAGTTTATTTATTCTGAAATTCCCTTTATTATTTTTCCTCTGATTTTATTTATTTTTATTATGATAAATCATTCCCATTGTCTCTGTCATTGGCTTGGCACTTTTCTCCATCTCAAGAGGATTTCGAAAGCCACTCTGGTCTTACCACAAATTGTCTCGGGTGACTGGTTTAGGCTGGACCTGGGTCGGTTCATAAAAAAATAGTATCCGAGAAGGTCATCTCTTATAATAACTTGCTTTTTCAGAGCACCCTTTGTTATTTGGGAATATCAAGGTAGATATAGTAGGACTGTTGGGACTCAAGGGGTATGTGTAAGAAGAGCGTCGCGAACTCTTGATCATTCTGATCTTTGGGTTTCTATGGGAATTTCAATTTTGATAAGTTTTTTTTGGTTTTTTAGGGAATGTTTTGTGATTGGGATGTGACAAGGGGAGTTGGGCTAATAGTCCTCGTGAGCTCGTACAACCTGGAAATCCATGTGGAGCTAGGGGCATGGTCCTAAAAGGCTCTCTATGTCAATGATGTGTTTGGAATATATATTCCAACCATGTGGTCAAGTCACCCACTGACTATAGTTCCCTTTTTGAGTTGTTTTGGGTCTCCTTTGACTTCTAGAAGTTTCTTGAATCAGAAAAATTGGTTTTGAAAAAAAATGGTTTTTTGAAATGACATGTTTAATTTGTGGATTTTTAAAGTAAATGGGCAGAATGATTTGTTTTTAGAAAATGAAGTTGTTTTGTTTTGGCCTTGGTGGTCCTATGGGTCCTCACATGCATAGTGGTATGTTGGAATATGAATAGATGTCTGGTATTGTTGATGGATGCCTGGGGCGACACTAAAACATGTATGTGAGTGAGACTCTAAAGAATACCAATAGAAAGTGTTTAAACCACCAAACTTGTTTTAAATTAAAGATGTTTTCAATAGGAAAGTTTTGATGTTATAATATATTGTGTTCTTATGTTTAGATCTTGTCACCTATGCGGTGTTTGATTTTGAGGATTTTTATTATTGAGATGGCCTTGATTGGGTTCCTGACTTTTCTTGTCCTACTGTTGTACCCTTGAAGCTTCTATGGGTGATTATAGTGTAGTTGATCAACCTAAGGATTTTATGCTTGAGTTTCGGAAGCTAGATCCACCTCTCTTTGATGGTAAATAAGACACTTCTATTATAGAGGAGTGGATGTAAAAGATTGAAATAGAATTTAACCTTGTTGAGTTTCCCGAGTCATTGAAGGTAAAGTTTGAAACTTTCATGCTTGAAGGTTCACCATTGATGTGGTGGAATTTAGTGTCTCAAATCAAGCCCCATCAAGAGCTTACTTGGGAGTTTTTCAAGGCTGTTTTCATTCATCAGTATTTATATGAGAAAGAAAGGGTGAGAAAGGGGATGGAGATTTGTTGTCTACAACAGGGTGATGAATCCCTATTTAAGTATTTCCAGTGCTTTATGGACCTAGTCCCTTATGATTCAGGGTATGCCACAAATGACTCCAAAAAGGCTTGACGTTTCGAGGTGGGCCTCCATCCCGATCTACAATCGTAGGTGTCTGTATCCAACCTATCTTTGTGTGCCAATGTGGTGAGATAATCTCTTCATGTTGAAGTCGTGTTGGAAGGAGTGCCCAAGGTAGTCCTCCATGCTTCAATTCTTAGGAGCGGTGGGGAGACTTCCAAAAAGAAGATGAGTAAGCGATCAAAAGTCGATGTAGAAGGTCATGGAATGGAAATGACTTGGGATCTTTAATCAACCTCTTCATAGAAAGAGATCCTTGTGTGTTATCAGTGTGGAAATTTGGGTCACAAGAATCCATCGTTCCCAATTACTCCTAATCCCCCTCATGCTTGTGGACATTTGGGTCACTTAAAACGATTCTGTCGAGGCATCGCTAGAAAGTGTCATGGAGGAAGTTCTTAGAGGTGATGTGTTGTTGGGTTTTTGTTTAAATTTTATTGTGTAAGTTTCCTTTCAGTGTAAGTGATATTTTTTCTTGGTAGCTTTACTAATGGTGTTTTTGGTTTTTAAATGTATGGGAATGTCGTGGGTCTTTTGATGAACTCCGATTTTCAATGCCAGTGTGGTTTTTATTTCAAAATTTTGTCATTTAATTTGTCAAATCAAAATATATATGTTTCTTATAAGGATTGTTAGATCCTGAATGGTAGGCAGAGGACACTTCAACCATCATAGATCTAGGAAAAAGGCCTCAGAGTGAAGCCAGTGCGTAGTCAAGAACCCTAGAGGGATTTTAAGAAGGTCTGTTAAGGTTGTGATTCAACCATACGATGAGACAATTTTAGCGTTTATTTTGTGGTTTCTCTATCATTGTAAATCTCCTCTTGTTTAAAAGAGCATGATGGAATTATCCCTCATGCAATGTCAGCAATTGTGCCTTTTTGGATGCGATTTGCTGATCAGTGTCCTGGCATGGACTGCCCATTTGAATCGGATGAGGTCTTTTTTTTTATTCATCCTTAGCTAAAAAGGGAGGAGATCGTTTAAATTTTCATGTTGTATTCCTTTTAGCTTGGGTAAGTCCTGGTTCGGGTTCAAGTTGTATTTCCATTTTTTCACTTTTAGGTTGGTTCTTTATGGTGGGGAGACCCACCATGAGTTTCTTTGGGTTTTCTCTTAAGTCATTTTCGGATGCTAGTGGAATTCTTATGGTGGGGAGTCTGTTCAGGCCTCCCCTATGATGGTAATTTATTTAGGGCAATGAGGTTGAGTCCTATTAGTGGTTGATGAAATGTACTCAGATTAAGAGGTTGGATCATGCTTATGTGGAGTCCTTAGGTTTTGATCGATCAGCTAGATGGTGCTGTGGCTTTCCGGGGGTAGAAATCTTTATGGTGGGAAGAATTGTCACACCATGACCTATGTGGTTAATTTATTTTATTTGCTATTTGGGTTACTTAATTATTTTCTTGCCTTAAAGTATTTTTGGTTTGGGTTCGGGTTGAGTCCCTTACAATTTTTTTTTATTTTAGATTAGAAAGTCTGCTTTTTGTGTTGACGTCGCTGGGCGCACGGGCGAAGCGCATTTTGGAAACCTCGTGTGGCTTCACCCAGGCAACCGTGAGACATATCCATCACCTAAAAACTAAAATGAGTAATTTTTTTTAATCTGTTGTGTCATTTAAACTTTTTTATTATTATTAAGAAGTTTAATTATTTTAATTTAAGGTGAAAATTGAAATTGTTAATTTTATCTTTATTATTATTATCATTATAATAATAATAGTAATAATTATTATTATTCCTTTTATTATTATTATTTTTAATTTATTACAAATTTTAATTAGTTTTTTTATGTTGGTTTTATTTTTTTAGGGTTTTTTAAAACCCTGTTGTCTCTCCAATTAGCACACCCCCTTCTTTCTTTATGTGTGAGGTGCGAGCAGCCCCTATAATGCTGCCTCCTCTCTTTCTCAGTCTCCCCATTCATTTAGGCACGACACATGACCCAGCCGCCTCCTCCATTCGTAGTAGTGCCTCTCCCCTGACCGACCTCCTCCGCCCCTCTCCGGCCCTCGACCCCCTTGTAGTGTCGCCCCACCGGTCACGACCCTATTCTTGGCGTGTAGCATCACGAACCCTCCTCTCTAGCCGAACCATACCTACCCTGACCTTCTCCTCCCTACTCTGACCATCCAGTCTCTATCTCCCCTCCTACTCACTAGCGACCTCCGTCTCACCTCTTTCTCACCAAAGACAAAAACCCTATGCTGTCAACCTACCCGGATGCATCCACCCTCCGCTTGCTCAAACCATAAGGGATACCTTTTGTTTTTTTTCTGGCAGCCTCCCATGTGCAGCAGGTGTGGTCAGCGCCACCGCCCTCCTCCGGTCACAACGACCCCCTGTTCGGTATACGCAACTCCGAGGACTCTCCTTCGATCGTGGCTTCCCTATACCGGTGCATTTCTCTCCCCGTCGGTACATATTTTTTATTCATTGATTTTATTCTTGTTTTCCTCCTTTCTTTGTTAGAGATTTTTGTGGATTAAGGGCTATATTCAGTAGAGTTAGTGTTTTAGAACCCGCGCGGGGTGATTCCGAGTGGGCGTTGTCATGACACCTTGGATTCGAGGTAGGAATTCCCCTTGCACTTATCTTTTAAATTTAATATTCACTAATTCATGATATTTTTACCTTCTATACATTTTGAATATCATCAATTGATTCTACGAATAATTATATAGCTTGTAAAATGATAGTATATCCCAAGTTTTGTGTTTAATTGAATTGTTTTGTTAAAAGAAGGAACATTTTATATCTGATAAACTATTTATTGAAAATTTTCACATGATTTGTGATATTTTACACATGGTTCAACAACTAAGATAATGCTAAGTTATGAAAATGGTGTTTATATTTTTCTTTGTATTAAATAGAAATTGTTTTGGAAAATAATTCATGACTTTTGAACTTTTTATATTTGTAAAATGCCCAGCTGGATTTTATGGGTTAAGTGTGATTTAAAAAAATGAATACTTTGGATTTATAAATATGGAGGCATCATGCGAGAAGATGTTTTGTGGTTCCTTATATGGTTTCCAAAACAGTTTGGTATTTATAAAGTAATGAGTTTCAGTTTTCAAGGTGTTTTGGTGTGTTTGCACCCCTTTATAAAAAATGCATGTGTATGTTGATAAAAGTGTTTTTTAATAGTGTTTTAAATGGTTTCAATTTTAAAGAAATAATAGTTGTGGCTTTTATATCGGTTTGATGTGAAATGGTAAATTGTAACCTGATTGAGATTTTCGTGTAAAGTGGGTTTTTTTTTCTGTGTGAAGAGAATGTTTTGAAGAATGGATATAAATTTTTTTGAGTGGAAATTTTGTACTTAACACCACTTTTTAAAAGTGTTTACATTTTGAGATAAGGGTTTATTGGTGAATTTTTAAGGGCCTATTTTTACACTTCGTGAAATTAGTGAAAAGTGCTTATTATGAAAACCCCTGTTGGGTGTTTCTCATTCCTTGATTTCATTCAATGTGTGGGAGGTCCTTGTTTGTAGATTCATAGGGTCCAATGTTAGGGTTCTTCAATTGGTACCCTTTATAATTGTATAATTTTAAGGCATGAGAATGGTCCCAGGGGAGACTCGGTGTGAGACCTATTTTGAATTATTATTATATATACTATGATTGAATGCTTGGATATAATTAGTTGGCTCACACCCTTTTTAAGTACTTGAGACATGGGAATCTAGCATATTGGGAGAATATTCTAAGAATTATTGCTGTACCGCTAGGTTATAGTACTGAATAGTGGCCCATAGTAGGTTGATGTATTCGGTTTATCTCTATGGGATTTTCCCTTGACCTGCCTGAGAAAGGATGGCTAAGAGTTTTGAGAATTTTGATTTCATCTCGTGTGACATGTCAATGAGGATGAGGTCTCTTGTATGGGTGCATTCTATATTATTATTGACCTTCTAGGTCCACCCATGTATTTTGGATTTTAGTTGCTTGTGGTGATGAATATGGTGATCGTATATATATATACATTTCTCTTGTTGTGTGATCGCTATTTTTCATTTTTGTATATTGTTTTTCATGGAAAGTGGTGAGCTAGTTTTGATTAGCTTTCTAGAAATGGGTTTCAAATGAAAGCATTTCATCTTCTTTATAAAAATATGAAAATTTAAACCTCAATTTCCCTTTGAAAATTTCATTTACACTAATGAAAATAATCTTGATTTGAAATTTGTTAGGGGAAATGGTTTGTACTTTGATTTTTAGTAAAGTATTTAGAAAAACCTATTTTTTTAGAAATTGTAGTTCAAACTTTAAATGGTGTTTAATTTATTTTAAAGGTAGTGCATTGGGGAATATATATCAGGCTAGCCTACAGAGTTTTAACACTCACACCTATAGTTCTTTTATATTTTTAGTTCTTTTACAGGCTCTAACATGGGTGCACTCACCTTGGGTGACATTCAGTCATGAGTTGGAGAGTGACCCGTGAGGTCACATGGAGATAGTGTTTGTCCTATTTGGTTAGTTTTATTTTACTCAATTATTATTTAGTAATTTAATTTTGTTTTTATTACGATATGATATTTATTAATTTTCCTCTGATTTTATTTATTTGTATTGGGAGAAATCATTCCCATCATCTCTATTGATGACCTAGCACTTGTCACCAGCCTGAGAGGACCGAGAATGCTTCTCAGGTCTTACCACGGACCAGTGAAGGTGACCGGTTCAGGGTCGACCTGGGTTGGTTCCTGAAAATATCATAGATATACAATCTTCTTAGATCATCAAATAATAAAGTCTTCCAGATAGGAAGGAATTGGGATTCTTTTGTTCGTCGATCAATAACCACCTGTACAACGTCACTACCTCTTGGTGATCACGATATGCTAACTAAGAACTCCATGGAGATATCTTCCCATTTTCATTCTGATACTATATTTGGCTATAACAAGCTTGCAAGTCACTGGTACTCTAACTTCACTTGCTAAATGGTATAACACCTACTGATAAAACATTCTATATGATATCTCATCCCGAGCCACTAATCATGGACTCAAATGTCTTGATACATATTGGATATTCTTGGATGAACTTCCCACTGAGAAGCACAAGACTCATGCATAAACTCTTATCCCATATCTATAGAAACCCATACACATCCATATATACACAAGATGTCATCTTTGTATATAGACCAATCTAGAGGCGGGTCATCTTCTACAATACTCTCATGGGGAACCAAGCCTTCAGGATATGAAAATTGTATTCTATTCACCTTCTCAAGGAGGAAAGTGGTAACTATCAAGCATTATATATAAGGATACTCATGACTATCATGAAACTATAGATTCAGATTGGGAAATAGGGCCATCAATTTCCATTCATCAGTGCCTTACCTTTTGGCTTGTGCTTGAGTTTTCTAACATAATGCATCGTCTACTACATTGCCCTTTGTAGGAATACAAACAAGCTCAAAATTGAAGGAATGAAGATATTCAAACCATATTAACTATTTTATTTTCATGTCACACTATATAAAGATATATTTTTGGCTATATTCATCCATATACGCCACAAAGCACTCACCAATAATATAGTGTCTCTAATAAGATAAGGCATGGACCACTACTTCTAGCTCAATGTCATTCATCAGATAGTTTCTCTCATGAGGCCTAAAATTCTAAGATTCTTATGAAATAACTCTATCCGTCCACATTATCACCACTCCCAAGATGATGCATGATGCATCACAGAACACTATATATCCTCTTCCAGTATCTGGAAGTATCAAAATTGGTTCTGAGATAAACTACCATTTTAGCTACTGAAAGGCTTTCTCACACTCTTATTACCACAGGAACTTAAAATCCATATTTGTAAGACCAATAAGAGGTGAATCCATGTGCAAAAAGTACTATATTTTTCTTAATATCCATCTAATCCCAAAAAAATATTTATATCAAACATGTTCTCAGGATATTCTTAGGAAACCACATCACTAACCTTCTTTGGATCACCAGAGGCTCTTGATTCCAAGATAATATGAAAAAATAAGTGAAATTTGTTGATCCATAAGTGAAACTTAGAAATCTTGGCATAAAGATAATGCTCTCTCAACATAATCATAATGATATCAAGTTTATTACCTTGGTCTCTACAAGTGTGAAAATACACTAAGATTTCATCAAAAAATACTATGAAAAAAGAATCCAGATAAGGGTGGAATACTCTATTCATTTTATCCATGAAAATGGAAGGTACATTCGTAAGACTGAACGACATAAAAAGGTACTCATATTAATTATACCTACTACAAAAGGATTTATGAGGTATATCTGATGGCATGAATTAAAACTTATGATATCCCAATCTTAGGTCTATCTTAGAAAATGCCCTAGATCCTCGGAATTGGTCAAATAGATCATATATACAAGGTATTAGATATTAGTTCTTGACCGTAAGCTGGTTCACTTATTTGTAATCCATGCATAGATGAAGGGTACCATCCAACTTCTTAGCAAAAAGTATGGGTGAATTCCAAGAGGAAGTACTGGGACATATAAAAAGGTTGGACTCTAAATGCTCTAATGCCACTTGGTCTCTTAGAGCTCCATAGGTTCCATACTGTAATGGGGAATTGACACTAGAGATACTTCTGGAATGATATCAATTGTAAACTCTACGTCTCTCTTAGGAGGTAATCCAGAAAGACTGTTAGGAAATATTTTCCTGAAACGATATACTACTAGATGAAATTCATCTTTATATAAACCTTGATCCTCAATGGATAAATATAAATCTAGAAGGTCACTCCACTAATCCCATGATGCTATGGTCTAGATCTATTGGGATGGACATCCCGCTCACCCTTGTATAGATAACTATTTCCCTCTCCTGATGTAAATGATACCCAACATTGATAGAAGTATAAAAAGGTGGGATATATAACTAACCAATCCATACCAACGATGAAATTGAATCCATTCATCTCAAGAAAAAAGAGGTACCATAAGTAATGGTGACTTCCTATATCAAGTAGACAATCCTTACATTGGCGTATGCACTCTGACCGTACTCCCAATGGTGTATCCAGGGTCATTACACCACACTAATACTATATTTCGTGCCTGATAATTTTCAAGATAGATAAGGATATAAAGGAGTGTGAAGCACATGTATAAAATAAATTAGATACTATAGTGAAGGATACTAGAATAGTACCTCGTATTGTAGATAGCCCCACAACCTGATCCATAGTTATCAGCTATAGCTCATGAAACTGACCAAATCCATGAACCCGTGCAATAGATGGATTACCATGATCATGATCACTCTGATGGCGCTGCTAGAAATTTAAAGTATGGCTATTTCAGAAATGACCTATTCCTCGACCAGTCTTTTCAGTGCTACTCCAACTCCTCACCTAACATAGAATAAAATTACTTTCCCCAAAAGGTAGAGATGGTGACGATCCTCTTCCACTAGAATTTGATGGAAAGATATGACAGAATGTTTGGAGGTTACCCGTATGGCCACAAGACCTGCACTCGAGAGGGTCTCTATTGCACTGAAGCTTGAGATGCCCCTGTCTTCCAAATTGATGACACACCATAGATCTACTAGTAGGGGTACTCTGAATTCCTCCCCCTTGATGAAAAATATTGAGGGAACATTTCTTACTACTGGTAGAACTACTATCCTACCACGATAATGATCCTCTATATTTAGTACTATCACCGTTCCTTTTGTTTCAATCAGTGATAAGAGGCCTGATTGACTATTTAAGATAATCTTGGTAGGATAAATACATTCACCTGAGTACATATGGAATACACAAGCCCATCCTTGAAGTGTCTATCATGAAAAAGTTCATCACCTGCAAGAAGCATTGCAAGTCACTATAACTCTATGAAACATGCTGAATACTCCATGATTGGATAAAAACTAGATTGAGATGCATGATCTATCTGTATATATCTTCTCTCGTTATTTGAGGAAACAAATGATCATAGAATGTGGTCTAGTAACCATCCCATACCATTGACTGATGGTGACCAACCTTGGTAACTACATACCACTAGCTCTTGGTGTAATCACACAATATGTATGCACAAATCTTGACCCTCATCTCTAGATAAATCTCTAGTTGTTCAAAGATAGAAAGGGTAGCCTCTATATAGGACTTAGTAGCATGTGAATCACCATCCCCCAAGAAAGTAGAAGGATGATTCTATTGGAACTCAAAATTCATATCATCTACAGTAGGTGTAGGTTTTGGAGAACCTTGAATGGACTGCATCAGATGTAATAAAATATAATTATATTGATCATCATTTCCTAGACTAGGTATAACAAGCAGTGCCTCAAGTGGCACTCTTTTTGATAAGAATGATGGCTCAATGCCCACCATGTCTAGAGCATGTTCACCAACACCTTCCTGACATATGAAACAAGGGCTTCATGGGGGAATTTTTCTATAAATGTCATGACCATTCCTCAGATAAAATTAAGGAATATAGATAGTAATAACAGAATCTAAACGAAAGGAAAGGGCTCAATACACATATTATACTTCCCCAACTACCCTCTTCGAAGGCCAAGTTTTAGTAGGTGATATTGTTTAAATTACATGGGTTCCAATAGATAATGGGTCAACTACACCTTACATGATCATTTACTAGAAACCATATGATTTTACAAGTTGTGGATCACTTATCAGTTATATTTAATTATTTCCATACATCAAGATTCATTTAAAATGAGTTTTCTGTATCAATGAATTAGTTCCCATACTCCTTATCGATGAGATAAAAACCCATTTAAATTATAATTAAATGCTTGAATTAGTAAATTACTCATCCCAACCCATGAGGTTCCATACACCACAAGAATTGAAATAAGAAATCACTCAATCACAACCAAAGAGTAGAATAAGTATATATATATATATGAATATATAGAAACATGATCACTCAACAATCACAAGCATATCAAGAAAATAAAAGCAATTAAATACACCTATATTGTATAGAAATATGCATGACATGTAAATTCTAGGTGCCCATGATGATGAATGTAATAATGATATTTTACCTCATATAATTATACCAAGGATGAAATAATATCCTCAATCAGGATAATAATAATAACAACAACACTACATGTTCATTTCCCAATGGTGAAATGTTATCAACTGTAATAGGAAAAATAAGATCAACAATTATAGTTTAAGAAAATCGACTTTTACCCTGAACATAGGTTAGCTACCCCCAATAATGAATTGTAACCAATTTATAAGAATTCATAATCTCTTGAATGTTGTATCTAAATAGTAAATCAAGAAAGAAAACCTCTAATACCAATTTGCGACATCACTGACCTAGATGTCACTCAGAGGTTTCCCAAGACCGGTTGTACACATGGCCTCAAGCACATCGCCCTGAAAGGCAGTGGCTAATGACTAATAGAAAGGGAATAGGGTGTGTCCGTGGGGATACTATTATATCATTATGAAAGTGTATAACAATGGATACATAATAATAAAGGTAAATAGTGGATGCAATAATAGTAAACATAAGACACAACAGAAGCAGAATGAATAATAAACAACTGGAACCACTCATAATAATAATAATAATCAAAAGACGATGATGTTATTTCATGTTTATAATAAGCTGGAAAACAAGTATACGAAGTAGTAGATAATACATGATATACAAAATTATCAAAAAGGAATAAAAAAACTGTCCCCAACATCCTGAGCACCAACTCAATAATCTGCTACCAGCTCCATCCTTAGCAATCAAGAAATCAAGTGTCCGAAGTGATACACTTCCCTTTATCAACACCAGAATATATGTAGTCTCCCCTAGTACTAATGGCGGTATGAACAGGGTGTGAGGTTAATCTTAGTAGGCCACCACCAATTGTGTCTATTACATCCTATCCATGTAATACAAACTATAACTGTGTACAAAAATGATTATATAAAAGTTAAGTGGTATAGTAACATAATTACCCAAGTACCTTCTTCATCCCTTGACCAGTGTCTTTACATATAACCAGTTCATTAATTAATTATGATCTAATTTATACTAATAGGTCAAGTGAGGTAATTCTAGCACTAAAAATTTGATATGATAGTAATAGCGGAGGATCCAAGGTGAACAAGGAATCCATGGTGTTAATTATAATAATGAAGAGGTTTTGAGGTAATAACCAAGGACACGTAGACCTCAAGGGTTTCCAACTTAGTAGTAACTGCAGCCTAGATAAGGGGTAAGAGTGTCGTACAAGAAGCATTGTCCAAGGAATTCCACAATAGTGTGATCAAACCAAGTCCAAGGAATACATACAACGTAAAACAAGATAAGTAATGGCTAGGCCTAAGGATGTAACCAAGGCACCTCATGTCCGTAGAATCCTTGATGGATCCAAGGAGTGTATCCAAGTCACCCTTTAATAGTAAAGGATGTATCCTATGGTGTCATAATGGGAAGCCACTGATTTAAAAAGACTAGGTTCTAAGGTGTGTCTCACCCTTGGCAACCAGAATCTCTGAATCAAAATGGCATCCAGGATTGATCAAGGAATTACCTTGGGAATCTGAAAGATAAATTGAATGTGAACACTCCAATTGTAATTTCATGGTCCATATATAGATAGGAACCTTACAATGTATTAATTTACTTAATTAATCTAAGTAATGGTCATGTCATTTAATAAGTTCATTTGGTTAAATCATTGCCTTCATTAGTGTGACAAGGGAAAGGGGCGTGAAACTATTTAATTCACTCCATATAAGTTATAATCAATTTATAAGGTTCACTCCAATAACTACCATTAGACATGGAAAGGGATTTTATTGACCTAAAACCATTCCATTTAATTGTATTCAAATACTCCAAGTTATATATATATATATAATATTCTTGTGATTTGCATTTTGATTTATATATCAAAGCTGAAGCACTTACCTTGCCTAAGTTAATTGGAAAGAAAAACATAGTACTAACCATTAATCAAAACACACTTAATCTATTACAATGTATTAACACTATTAGGGTCAATCCACACTCGAACAGGGGATCAAAGTCATAAAAAGCCACTAAAAAAACAATTATGGAAACCCCCCTTAATGTGGTGGTTGATATTGTAGACATAACCACCAATGTTGATTAAAATATTTAACAGTAGTCTTAGAATAAGGTTATAAAGACTATAATTAAGACACATAAATTAAATAGGTGACTCTTGATGAGGTTGGCATGCATAAATTCCAAATTATAAAATCCGGAATCTTGAGGGATTAGTTATAGAACACCTACCTTGTACTCATATGACTCTCCTAGTCTAGTATCATCCACCAATTTCGCCTGGATTGGAAGAGATCTGATGAATGGATCAAGTCCCTGAAAATATGACATATTAGACTACATCTAAATAGTGCAGTTTATGTGATGACGAATGATGAAAGATAAAAAGGAATGAAGTACATACCGACACTGATGTAACGAGATGAACAATGCTCCGATCAGACTCCAGACGGATGATTGAAATAGATTACGATATTAGGCTTGATGAGTGATAAAAATCAGAGAGAATAAGAGGTTATATCCCCTATAAAGGGAATAAGAAATAAAGGTTTATTTAAAACTTAATTTAAGGAAAAAACCATAAAATCACCCAAAATTTTCCTTCACATGGTTTGGCCACACGATTTTCCAAAATGTGTACCAACCATGAACTGTCTATTGTAAGAAGGGAGAACCCATACTGTTAGGCCATATGATTAGGGAAACTTTATGCCAACCATGTGAATAACCTATTAATTTTTTCTTCAGTTTTTAGCATGGATTTGTGGCCCCTAGCACACAATTAGGGAAAACCTTGCACCCTGTATCATCCCACTATCCTGCCTTTCACAGTTAGAACTAACAATGCATCCTGAACCACAAAGTTTCTTCTAACTGTGAAACATGACTTTTTCTCCCAATATTCCAGGTTTTGAGCTTTGACCAAGTGCCCAAAACCCTGATGCCGTTGTGAACTCACTAGGCATTCATATTAGGTCCAAATTTTTTTTTGATGAAATTTTAAAGGATCTAAACCTGATTCAAAAACTGAGTTCTTACATAAAATCCGTGAAAAAGTATCTTAACCACATTACTTCCCAATATCAAATGACCCAATGTTAATAACTTTTGTTTTCCACTGAAATATATTTTATATTTCATAATAATCATCATCATTTAAACTTATTCAATAAAATGTTTCCTTGAAATCTTTTGGTAACAAATGGAACACCCTATTACTTATGGATAAATTGATATTTACTTTGAATTTTATTGGTTTAATATTTAAATTGTGATTTAAACTTATTAAAGTCAAAATATAATCCTACTATCCTATTAAACACTATTGTTTTTAAAATCTAATTCTAAGTTACAAAAAATTATTTTTGTTAGGAAATAGATTATAATTCCTTTAATGGAAGATATTTAACAAATAAACTATTGATCACCATATCTTATATGATATTCTATGTGTTTTGATCATTTTTTAAAATAATATTTTAATTTATTAAAATATATCATTGATGTTGGTGAGATCATATCTCTCATATTATTATATTCATCCAGAAAAATACTTTTATATTGAATAAAATATTTTCACCCTTATTTATTTATAAAAAAATGTTATAAAATTTGATGAATGAAAAAACCATGTGTACCAAACCATCATCTCATATTACTGATAACAAATCTTTATTAAATACATATTATCTCATAATATACAATAAATTAAATAAACATACACATTATTTATTAAGACCCATTTGATCTTGATATTTTCCTTTTCATCAATTCTATGATTTATAAACCCTTTGCTTCATCATTTAAATAAAAATACAAGTTTATTCAATTATTTCCTTTATTTTTAAACTTTTTTATATTTATGACATTTTTAAAGTAGAAATTTTGTATCATATACCCTTAAAAATATAGGAATTTATTTCTATAACAATGATACCTGACATGAACTATCCATGAAGCTTCGAATTATCTTTTAGGTACTTTAGAAAATCTCATCCAATGTAACATTTCCTTCCTTTCCTAATAATAATAGATTTTAATGAACTTGGCTGGATACTAGAAGAAACATTGATGGAATTTCCCAATAACTTTTCTTCTTCCAGTATATAATTCTACCCACTTGTACCATAAACATATCACCAAAACCTAGATATCACATTACTAGTACTTATTTCATTAACACTTAGGAAACATATGTTAAAAATTTATTGAACTCATTCACATTATCAAAAAACTTCCATTGATATCAACAAAATAAATTTCTTAACTATTATAATCATTAATGAAACCTTTAGTGAATCATTCAATGCTTCTCCTTGGAATCTATTAGACCTAATTGTTTATCTACTTCAAAATATAGTTACTCAGGAAGGTATTTTAGTTTAACTCATAGAATTCCTATACTTAATAATTTTTCTTAAGTTAACATTCTTTGAAAGTTTCTTCCCAAAAGAATCTCCATTATAATAGTATTGATCCCAAAAATTAATTTTGAATGATGATAATGTAATTTATCTATAAAAAAAGATTTTATATGATGCATATTAGGTTTTAAATTATTTTAAAAAAGACTTTTATTAAATATTCTACACTAAATTGATTAACTGTTTTCAAATCCACTATATCCATTAGTGTACCATGATCCACATTTCATCGAGAAATGACCCCACTTTGGTATGAACCTCACCGCTTGACTATTTAGATAGGTGTTTATGATATTTATATCATATAAAAATATTAGATGGTTTATGAGAATTTTTTTGTCTAATTCATCATATAGAATTGAAACTATTCTTTTGGATTTTTAACTCTTAGGATTTCCTAAAAAAGAATAACCTAAAGAAAATTCTGCAAATGAGAAACCTTACTCTCAGGGTTACCTCATTACTTTATTACCCTATATAAGATAATACAAGGGCACCCCAATTTATCTTTAACCTACCTAGTTGTATGATTAAGGTATTGAGAAGTGTTCAATTTTGAAGGAATCTAACACTCATCATTTTTAAAGGCATTTTAATCTCACCATCTTTTCTTATGATATTCTCTTTACACAAATCATGTCTTACATTACTGACCTAAATTAAAATCCAACAATATTCATATATATCCCAAATAAATCCTATATATAAGGTACATGTAACCATTTCATGTATAGGTTTAAAATCATATTAAATCAACTATACCACAAGATTAATCCAAGAGTGATAGACAGATTACCCCCACTTATTTGGAAAAGGCATAATCCTCAAGGCCAATGAGCATTCCAAGGACAAGACCCTCTATCCAAGGAAACTTTATATAAGAGTGGTCTCAATTAAATCATAATTTTAACACCTAATATGTATAAACTATAATCAAACTTTAACTTCATGATCATAATATAATTCACACTAAAAACAAGGTATTATAAACCTAAATCAATTATCATACCAAGCATGTATCTCCTTAGATTCTTATATGGAAATTTATAGAAATTTATTGACATTTATACAGAAGAATACATAATAATTAAAAATATATAAATTATAATTATGAATAAATAAAGGAATAAATTAAATAAATAAACAATTCATAAATTTATACATGAGATAATTTTTTTATAAAAAAATCATAAATTAAGAAAATTATAAAAACATTAAAATTTTAGTTATGAATTATGGAAATTTAATAATCAAATAAATATAAACATTTTA
Organism: Viscum album; assembly: GCA_963277665.1. NCBI lineage: Eukaryota > Viridiplantae > Streptophyta > Magnoliopsida > Santalales > Viscaceae > Viscum > Viscum album. The sequence continues at coordinate 1,924,320,629 of OY728136.1, read as the reverse complement.
TATTTACTTCTAATATAAACACTACACATTATCCTTTATATATAATTTACTTTAAATATATGACATTAAATGAAATATATGTTGTGCCTCTCTCTATCAGAGAATTTTTAGGATAAAATTTACTCATTTATAGTTCCAACAATTTTATTGGTTGTTTTTTTAGTTAAATGATTCAAACTCCAAGTCACGAGATTAATGGACTCAAAGGAAAATTCATAATATCATGAAGAAATCTTGAATATCCTTGAGGAATAATTGTTGGATTTTGTTTTATGTATTAAATTGAATGAAATATTATGATGAAATAATGGAAGGAATATTTAAGGGTCTGTTGGAGGCTTGGACGGAAGTTAAAGGACCATGGTGAATCTCTCATGACTATAGGTAACATTGGATAACTATTGAAAATCCACCAGATAGATAGTGGAAATGAAAAAAAACACCTTATGTAGCAGGAGTGCACCAACTAGTTGGTAAAAGTAGATAGTTCTAGGAGTTCCTTAGGCATCTCGTTGTCTAGCTGGTGGGTTCAACCGACTAGATAGTGACTTTATTCTAACAAGTAAAAATTTATTACTTTAGGAGACCCAATATCTCTTAAACTCCCATTGATAATTCTTAATGAATCTGATTAATTGTAGAATATTCCTAGACCTATTGAAGAATATAAATATATATCCTTGGTGGAATGTAAGCTATACCAGTTAACGGTAATGTTTCATTTGCGAATTTGATCCTTAATCAATATTTGAAACATCATAAATGAAGATATAGTTGATGATCTCCAATATAAAAGTTATATCAAGTTCCAATCTCAATTATTTTTCAATATCTATGGATATATTCTTCTATCATCTCCCTATCTATAATCTCAATTTTATAAATATTAATGGGATATTAGGGAGAATATTTGTAATGGGCTTGAGATAAGAAAAAATCCCTTTTTCTCATCTACTTTTAAAATGTTTTCTCAATGCCATAAAAGAAAGGGATAGTTTCCTTGGATACCATTGAAGTTCAATAGGGTGATCAAAAATATAATTGTGAGGGATAAGTTTTTTTGACCATCTTCATAATCAAGGGAGTAATAATATAAACCTCTCAAATTGATGGGAGGAAAGAAGTGTCTCACACTTATTTCTTTCTGAATGATGTTCTCCAAGGGTATTATTAAATATAATAAGGATTAGAAAATTTAATAATTTATATTTAAATAAAAAAAAATTGGATAGATAAATAAATATATAAATTGACAAGTGTTGGGTCTGATTCATGAGATGGTGAAAGTAGAATTTAGGAATCTTAAAAAAATAGGGTCTAATTAAGGTTTTTTTGAAAGGGAACGAAAAAATATTGGGTTTTAAACGATTTGGAGAATGTGTTCCAAGATTTTATAGATTTGGGGTTTAGGTGCTAGTGAATTTATAAATTAAAGTGATTTTACAAGATTGTTATTGGAGTCAAGAAAATAGAGATCCTTGGTCCTGGAATTCCGTCCTTAATATAGAAATCCCCCATTTTCCATGGTCAAGTACTTAGGATTTTTAATTAATTAAGTTCCTTGATATCGTTTTTAAACATAGTTACCCAAAACAAATCAATGGTCATGACTAGTTTGAGGTAATTATTTGTTAAATTAAAAATATACTTTCCAAATCCCTATGCCCATGATCACAAGATAAAAATAGGAAGGAAATTGAAATAAATTCTGATCCCAACAACCCAAATTTGTAAAAAATAATCGAAAAATAATTCAAAACACCTCCCACCTTTATCTACATAAACCAATATAGTTTGGGAGTTACCCCCTCATGCTAGTCATGATGGAGTGAGAGGGGAGGAGAAAATAAAAGCATTGTATAATTGAAATGGTGGAGGAGAACTGGTGAAGTAATGTATAGTAGGGTAGCATCTTTCCCCATTCTATGCTCTATGAATGAAATACCTTTAGATTAGTAGCCCAATCCTCTTATTTAAAGGCATATATACCACTAAGGTCAGGTTAAATTCCCCAAAAATAGAATTTTAAATTTTCTTGGGTGAATCCCAAGAGTTCATGATAGAACCAATTTGAAATTCATTAATGATTCTGAAAAATTAAATCTTCAATTCTACTATTAACTGTATGTTCTTGGCATGAAATATTGTTTCCTGGCGTGAATGGTGTGTCTCTTCGAATCCATATATTCTTTCTCAAAAATTCACATGGTGAATTACATTTAATTTTTTGAATTAGAAAGAAATATTTATCTATCTTGATCAACTCAATACATAAATTTATATTAATACTGTGAATATTTTTTAGGATTCTTTTACAAGGAGTGAGTCTCTCTTATCATAGCATGAATGGTCGACTTGATTTTCATTGTATGTCAACCTAAATATATTTATATTTTGTTTGGTTATCTCACATTTTGAATAATTATTTCCCCAATTCCCTATACTTTTATTAGGAAATATTTCCCATTTCCTCCCTACAAAACTTCTTTTAACAACATGAACTATTTATAGATCCCTTTATTCTTCTTTTTTCTTCAATTTCCTCAAAATTGTATTCAAATATCTCCTAAAAAATGAGTAAAAATATAATTTAAATTTTAGGAATAATAACTTTTAATCAAAAAACCAATATATTTAGTATTCAAAAATAAATTCATTATTCACAACAATCTATCCCCCACACTTAAAATCATGCTTTCCCTCAAGAGTGAAATATAAACATATAAAAAAGGATTCTAAATCTACCATGATTTAAATTCAATATCAATAAAACTAATTGATTCACTGGGGAATTGAATATTCAAGCATTACATTGGAAAATTTCATCAAATCCTCAATTTTTAGAGAAACAAGTCAATAATTTATTTTAATCTTTCTATTTTTAATTAGCCATGCTTCTTCATCCTTCTATTTATATTCTTTAATTAATTATCAATATGCATGACAACTTCAATTTAACTCAATTGAATTTATTTTTCACTCATCACTAAAGGTATACATGTAAATGGAGTTCTTCCCATACCTATAATCATATTAATTACCATAGGATTGGAATGAATTGATTTTATCCACTCTATAGAGGGAAAATCACAAATAATCATGAGGGATTCATTATTAGGATCAAATGCTTATAAGGTTTCATGGTATGTGGGTAAATGATGTAACACTATTAATGCTAAAAAACAAGGATATACTATAAAATAATCCTTATCATAAGAAAAATCATCTAAATTTAAATGACCTCTGTAAATTTCATCACCCTTTAACCTCAAAAAATCAATTTAGGTTCCTGAAGTAGTGAACTACAATGAATGAAACACCCTCTTGTTTTTTTAAAATTTATGCTTTGGTCAATTCTCACTTCCACTACTCAACCAAACATGAACTCCTCATGACAATATTTATAATAGTTATAACAATATCATTGGTAAAGAAATGTTTATTTTTGAATTATCCAAGACATGAACCATTTTTGAATTTTTTTATGAGGGTGAACAATGAGTACATTGTATTAAAATCATGAAATTTTTCACCAATCCCATGAATGAACACTCTAACTTATCTAATTCAATATTAACATCCCTTCCACTATGTTACCAAAATTTTCAGAATCATATTTATGATAATCATGAAAAATACATAGGGTAGGGTAGAATAGGTTAAAGTAGTCATATAACACGACTCTTCCTTAACAATGCTATTCATGGTTTCTATGGGCTTAAGCAAGATTAATGTAATGATGGGTCTCAGAATATTGGATAATAAAAAATATTCCTCAGTCGTATTAAATGTGACTTTTTACAATTATATATTCAATAATATGAAAAGTATTTACCATAAGAAAACATGTTAGAGTACCACTCAAGAAATATGCTCATGAAAAGAATGAGTAATATTAGGCTCAGAAAATAAATTAGGAAAGAGAAAAAATGACTGGAAAAATCACTTATTAAAAAGTATACATAAAATAAAATAAATTTATTCAAATATCATAAATTAAAATCATAAAAATACCATAAAAAGTTCTTTTAATTTTTTTTAAAAGTTCCCTTAAATCCTGATTTTTTAGATCCAAATTCCCATGTTTATCTCTACTTATTTTTTCGTCCATTTTTTTCATTCAAATTTATTGAAAAAGACATTTAAAAACAAGAAATGAAAATTAAACTTATAACTTTTTCCCTTGGATTTATGAATCAATAAAAAATTTAAGTTAATTTATAAAATTCATAGTTAAACCCCACAAAAAACAATTTAAAATCAGAGGGGTAAAATAAAATATGAAATTGAAACTTATACTCCCCTTCCAAAGATGCTTTAAAGTGGTATTCACTGGTTCTTTCTATACTAGTTCGTGAAGTGATTCAAAACACCACAAAATTAATTCTCTATAGTTAGATTTTTAAGTACTATTCACTCTTATTTCTTTATAGTACCTTGTTTTGGATGTAAAATTGAAAATAATCAAGTGAAAGTGAATAATTTTTTTATGAAATTTAATAAATTTTGGGAGAGGGTTCCTACACCTGAAAAAATCCTAAAAATTTAGATTTTCCACCCTAAAGTGTTTTTTTAATTTTATTGGTTCAACTTTACTTATTTAGCTCAAGTGATAGGATATTAGAAATATTTTACGTAGTTTAAATCAAAAAACAACCTTAGCTATGAACTGTCCATATAGTTCCACCGCTATCCTTCCTTTGAATATTGATTAACTCTTCCATATGGTCATAACCTAATGAGACAATATTAGATCGATCCACCAATTTTTCTTTAATTCTAAAAAATTAAATGGAAAATCATGTACCATCTGTACCGAGTAGCTCTATTTTAACTTAGTGGAATCAGCTACTCCTCCAATGTCATTGATCAGGTCCCAAAAATCTATTCTTCTCTATTCTTTAGTTCCATCATATTATTTTTCTTAGACAACATCAAACTTATTTGATTATTTAATTAATTAAAAATATTTTACTTCAAGCATTCTATCCTCTACCCGATCATTGTCTTACACATCATAATTTTTCATCACTCGGTGATTATTGAAAATCACTTTCTCGCTACCAACTCTTAGGTATAGTTACCCAAATTTTATATCTATTCGTGATCATATAGTGGCTAAGAACGATCTTTCCAATATAATATGGGTCATTTATAACACTTTTTAAAACACTAATAATTCCACCAAGAATTATAATTTGTAAACTTTTACTATTTTATCTCCAATGATCCCTCTATGGTATTTCATCTTTGAGTGTACTAGTTGGAGTGAAACTATTGTATTCTTCATTTTACCCAAACCTAAGTTTTTTAATGTATTTTATGGAATGATGTTTATGCTAACACCTACATCGCACAATGCTTTCCCAATTTTGTTATACCTGATATTAATCGAAACTGAAAAGGTACCTAGGTCTTACTCTTTCTTTGGTAAGTATTTTGATATAATATCCAAGAATTATAGTGTGAGTGGTATGGTGATAATCTCTTATAGATTTTTATTATTGGTCACTATATCTTTCAGGAATTTTTCATATACTGGCATGGTGGTAAGAGATTATATGAAAGGGATACTAATATACAATTTTTTTGAAATGTTCTAGAAACTTACCGTTTTGTGCATCAATTCTTCCTTGTATTAGTTGCTATAAAAAAGGTAGTCTCAACATGAATAGGGTGAGTTATTATAATTATTATTCCATGGTTAATTTCTATTTATACTTACTATTTTACATGTTTTATTTGTATTTTTAATCTTGTACTTCAAGATATATTCTTATTGGCTTTGTGATGCCTTCTATTTTTTTACAACTTCTTAGAGTTATGGCCTTAATTTATCCTCATGGGTTGACTTCTAGGAGGTAAATAAGCATTCATCATGGTATCTCTCTAACATTATCTATGATTTTCCTACATGAAATTATAGTTTCCATAGTAAAACCCTTTCTATATTTAGAATCATTCTTCAACTCCTTGATAGCTACCCCTTGTTATTTTTAATCAGTGATCAATTACTTGATTGAATCTCGAATTGTAGTCATGAATGTAGCCCAAGTTTCTCCCAATGTGTGGAATTGGATCTTTAGTGATGGTCCTTACTGTGTTTGTAAACTTGATTCTACATGATGAAACCCCTAACATTGTAGTTATTAGATTAGAAAAACCTGAAATTTATTTTGATGATTATAATCAAATTAATTTACTTCTTTAGTTCATGTACCTTAGGGATGTTTTTAAACCATTATTTTGTCAATATTTTTTGTAATAGATTCCATATAAGATATCATCCAGGTATTATTTTTGACCTTATTCATGCCACTTTTTTCATCCCTTCCACTGGAATATAATAATCCCTATCTCATCTAGAAAATTGTATCTCTTATCTCTTTATTTCTTAATTAGTGATCCTACAATTATAGTATATACAATTAAAATATTTCCTAGTGAAATACATTTATAATTTTTTTGAATTAATATCACGATCTATATACAAAGATTTTGGCATTTTATAATCAACTATTTGAAATTATCCCACATTATATACAAAGATTCTACATTATATTGGATGAAATATATAATGTTCACATGGATTTAAATATATTTGGAGGGAGGAAATAATTGGATGAGAAATTTTACTTCCATCTCATCCAATGTGGTGATAGAATTGGATGTGAATCTTTGAACCCACTATTGAGAACATGATTTTAATTAAAATTAGGAAAGATGAAGTATTACCACATCACTGTATACTTTAGAGAATTAGAAGGCATACAAAATATTTAGGAAAATCTCTAGATTCATGCTTGGATATTCGTGCGATATTATATAGAAATACACCATATTGGATTTCATTAGAGTGATTTTCAAATTGATCTTAAATTGTGTGGAATCCACTGGTTGTATGAGTATGCTTGGATGAGATCTTCTATTCAATGATATACCGTATATTTCTAGTTCTCATAGTCTTGTATCTATTTGTTTCTCACCTCCAACCACTTGATTTGGTTCTATACTAGCCTCTGAATCTTCTTATTTATTCTTCCATAAACTGTGTTTAAGTTCAAGATCAATTTCAAGAATGCATTTTTCCCCCAAGTGTAGTAATTATGAATTAGTGATTCAGTATTGAAATTATGGAATTATAGTGACCAATTTTAAAGAGTAAAATAAAATAATAAACAAAAAATAAAATTTCTTAATTCTACTTGTTGATCATCCCTAAAAATGATGCAAGACATTTTATGGCCCCGAAGGGTGTCATTAAATCCAAAGGGGATACAGAAATTTAGTAATTCATATTTTACTCAAAAAATGTGACTAACAAAAAAAATAAAGAAATAAGTAAGTCTGGGGTCGAACCAATTTTATGGTGAAAGTAGATTTTAGGAAATTTAAAAACAATTTTGATTAATTAATGTTTTTTAAAAAATAGAGAAAAGAGAATAGATTGGTTTTGAAATTAATTAGATAAATAATACTAGTGTTTTGTAGATTCTGGGTTCAAGTGTTAGTGAATTTATATATTTAAGTGATTTTCTAAGATTTTTTAAGAGTAAATATGAGAGTGATCATTAGTCTTGGTTTCTGCTCCTTAATTCAGAAATCTCTATTTCCCCTGGTCAATTACTTAGGGGTTTGAATGAATTAAGTGTCTTAATGCAATTTTAAAACATTATTAACCTAAAATATTCAATATTCATTACTATTTTAATGTAATTAGTTAAAAAATTAAAACAATACTTTCAAAATTCTTACGCGAATGATCATGAGATAAAGAGAATAAAAAATTTTAAAAAAAATTCTGATTGAAACAAACCAAACATGAAAAAAAGACCATAAGAAATAATTCATAGAACCTTAGCCCTTTGTTTAAATTACTTAACACGGTTTTGATGTTACCCCCTTATGCTAGTCTTAAGGGACTTAGAGGCCCTAATGAAAAAATTACATATCCCAATGGTTTAGAAATGTTGGTATATGTCCCCAAACTGTTGGTATAACCTATACCAATGGTTTGGGTAGCCGTTGGACGACTTGGAATGGGGATATACCTATCCCAACCGTTTGGGTAAAACCGTTGGGATAGTTCTTTCCTAACGGTCTTCCCCAAACAGTTGGGATAAATCTATCCACACGCCAAATCACCAAACAGCTTCCCAAACCGTTGGTATAGTTAAATTAAAAAATTGTTACAGTGGAGGTTTGAACCCACAACCCATGTGGTATATATCAAAGACATTACCACTATCCAACAATTACATTTGTGATTATATTTGGATATATATATATATATATATATATATATTTATATAAAATTTATATATTGATTTATTTGATGATATTTTACAAAATAATTCATAAAAAATATGGTTCCCTATGCCAACAGTTCTTAAAACTATTGGGATAGGTACCCACCCTTTCCAAATAGTTTTTCCAAACTATTGGAAAAATTGGTATCAAAGTAAACTTTTCCCAGTGGTTTGGAAAATCTTGGGAAAGCTATACCCTTTCCCAATGGTTTGGCAAAACCATTGGGAAATGTAGTCTCAATGTGGTATTTTCTCAATGGTTTGGCAAAATCGTTGGGAAAGCTATACCCTTTCCCAACAGTTTTTCCAAATCGTTGGGAAAAGTGGTATCAAAGTGGGATTTTTCCAATGTTTTGGAAAAACCTTTGGAAAAACCACACCCTTTCCCAACGGTTTTTCAAAACTGTTAGGAAAAGTGTTCTCAAGGTGGGATTTTCATAACAGTTTTTACCAAACCGTTGGGAAAAGTAGTCTCAAAGTGGGATTTTCTAAATAATTTTCCCAAACCATTGAGAGAATTGGTCTCAAAGTAGGATTTTACCAACATTTTAGAAAAACTATTGGGAAAGACAGACCTTTTCCCAACGGTTTTACAAATATTTTGGGAAAAGTGGTTTGAAAGTGGGATTTTCCCAACAGTTTGGAAAAACTTTTGGGAAAGAGGACCTATACCAATAGTTTGTAAAAACGGTTGGTATAAATGTGTTTTTATAGGTTGTATTTATAGTAGTAAGGGTATAAAAAAAAATAAGTACAAAATTGAAATGGTGGAGCAGAACCGGTGAAAGACTTTATAGTAGTGCAACACCCTTCCCCAGGATTTTATCTCTAAATGAATTCCCTTTGATGCAAAAACCACAATATCTTATTTATAGTCATATATATCACTTGGGTAGGATTTAATTCCCTAAAAATTGGCATTTAAATTCTTCTCGGTCAATCATGGGAGTATTCATTCCAAAAACCTTGAAATTCCTCAATGATTTTATAAAACTGGATCTCCAATTCTGCTGTTAACTGTATTTTCATGATGTAAAATAATGTTTCATGATGTTAATTGTGTGGATATACCTATACATAACTTCTTTATATAATATTTAAATGGTTAATGTTGTTTCACATCATGAATTAGCATGACCACTTTCTCTATTTTGATCAATTCAATAAATGAATACATATTCATGTTTTGAACCACTTTTATGTTTCTTGTAGAAGGCACTAATCTATATTCTCACAATGTGAATGGTTGAATTGATCTTCAATGTATGTTTTCCTTAAACCAAGTTTTAAATTAATGTTTTTCTATTGTAGTGAGTAGGTATTTCCAAAAATTCGTCAGATCTGCTCAGTGAAAATTTCCGAGTGTCATGTTGTGACACATCTTGTCACAAAGTGATGTATTTTCGGCCTCCTTTTTTCATCTATTTTTCTTAATTTTTATTTAAATTGTATTCAAATGTAACCTGATATAAAAATAATTAAAATAATTATTAATTTTTAAATAATAATTACTTTTAGTTCCAAAATAAATACATTTAACATTAAAAAATAAATTTAGGATTTACAACAATCACCAAACTCCTTTTTCAATTGGTGTTTGCTCTCTATTTCAATTTATTCTTTTCATCATTAAAATACAATAATCAGAATTGTATAAGTTTTATATAACCATTTCATTTGTTCTTACTCACTCAATAAATATGGAAATAAATTTTTTTATATGTATCAAAATTATTTCTTTATCATATTGATTTCATTTAGGTTTGAATTTACATTTTTATTTTATAATAATTTTAATTGGAAAATTGACTCCATCTTTTCATTATAATCTGACCAAAAATTGATATTAAAGGATTCTCTGTTTTTTTATTAAAAATATCCTTTTTAAAAAAATTGTTTCTTGATGTTGTTTTAATTTGTGTTTAGATCTTGTTTTCAAAAATTTTAATTTTAGTCTAAATCTATTTCAAAATTTGATATATTTATAATGTCATCTAACTCTAATTCACATGATCTTATTTTTGATGGAAGAAATTATTCCTATTAGAAAAATCACATGTCAAATTTTCTTAGTAGCGTAATTTACCCCATATGGAAAATGATTATGCATGAATGTATTCCTACTAAAGAACTAGAAGATAAGTGTACACCTAATTATATTAAATCCATTTAGATTAATATAAAATACATAAACACTCAATACTATATTCTTGATTTAAATGAATTTAATCATGGTTTTATGTGTAAAACTACCCATCAAATATGTAAATTTTTTTAATAAACTAATGGAGTAACCTATAAAGTTAAAGTTACTTGATTATACATCTATAAGAAAGCTTTTGAAAGATTTTCTATGCATCCAAATGAATCCATTACTAGTATTTTTACATAGTATATTGACATGTAAAATGGTCCAAATTATCTTGTTGATGATTTATATATATAAATATTAGTAAAAAATATACTCTATATCCTTCTAAGAAATTGGGCAACAAAATTCACAACTATACAACAAGAGAAGCATATATAGAAAATGGTAGTCAAATAACTTATCTGATATCTAATTATATATAAAATTACAATAAAGTGACAAGCTTAGAATGAAACCTATAAAGTTAAATATATAAAGAAAACAATCACCTTTAAAGATAATAATGATGACTCATATTGTGGCGATGTTCAATAATTTTATCAACTTTCCAAGAATATTGAAAAATTATTTAAGAAAAATATTTTAACTAATGAAAACATGAAGTAGAATAAAAAATTGGAAGCAAATGTGACATGAAATAAATATAAGAAGAAGGGTAACATCAATATGGAGTGACTTATTTATAAAAAAGGTTTAAGGAAAGGAAACAAGTTTAAATGGTTATTAAAATTACAACATGGAATAAAAGTGATGACTCCATGAACTCAACTTCCTTAAACCCTTCAAGTGACTCTAGTACTAAGTACCTTATGGAACAAATTGATGAATAAATTGAGGTTAGTTTATATTGAACCAATATATATAAATATATTATATCTTAATAGATGAATATTCAATACAATTCACAAATACATGCCCGAGGACTGTAATGGTTTAGTGCTAGGGGATACTCAATACAAAATCTTATTATTTCATAAAATGTCTTCAAAATCTCCCATACATATCTTCCCACATATTAAAATTCATATACATATCCAAATTGAAACCTTTATTCATAACCTTGGGAAAGGAAACATAAGAATGGGTGAGCTCAAAATTTCAGTAAGGGTAAACATAGGGGATATCAACATAAAAATATCAACAGGGTATGAAACATGATAATAACATTTTAAAACCATACTCTACATATCATATATCATAAAATTTATTTATGGAATAAATATTGGTAGTTCATAATACATGAATCATAAAGTAATCAAAGAACATGATCCATGTCATCATAACATTGGAATAAGACTTAGACTTCTAACATACAGATAATAATAGAAAAACTTATATTAAAGATACCCAAAAAGAAATTCATAACATCTTAGGCTTAGTCTAACAACCCATTCACCTAATTTAGGCTTGGGATAACCTCCCATGTACCCTCTTTTTCAGGAATGGGTTAACCTCTCATGTACCCTATGATATCATAGAGCATTAATCACAGCCCAATGATTTTGAGGGAGATATAGGACCCAACCATCACATAATACATACATTCATGTGCCAGAATATCATAAAAAATTCATCATATCACAACCCATATTAAGGAAATGGGTATCATAAAAATGTCATGACATAATAACCCATATAAAAAAACATGTTTTATAATCATGTCATGAATTCATAATAGCATAACCCTTAGAAAAGGAACAAGTTTTATAAACATCTATTCGTCACAATCATAAATAATCTAGAGAAATAATTAGTACAATATTATCAGATTATATCCCAAGTAAAACTTAATTTACATAGAAAGATATTATCTTAGAAGTAAAATTATTTTAAAAGATCACTTGGAACATTTCTTTAGGAGAATAATCTTTCCAATTTGGAAAAAAACTATTTTAAAACGTAAGTTACTCAAATATTAAAAGAAAATTTAACTTAAAATTAACCATGGAAACTTATAAGGTAATATTTAAACCATTTATTGGCCATGATGGCAGAAAATACCATTCATGTCGTACACATTATAAAAAATATTCTATTTATATTTTCATTAAAAGTCAAAAGTACCTCGTTTGGAAAATGATCACATGATTCATTTAAAACCATTTTGAAAAAAAGATTCAAACATGGGTAAAAATTACTTTGAAAAATATTTGTAAAATATTAAAAACTTTATTTAAAACATTTTTGAGAAAACATAGACATGTAAATAAAATAGTTTTTCAAATGAAGAGATAAATAAAGTCATTTTTCCTTAAAAACATTATTTTGGACTAATGAGTACATAAAGAGTGGAAAATGAAAGGAAATAAAATATTTTCCCAAAATAAACATTAGAGAATAAAATTAAGGAGTTTATTGATAGATATTTTATAATCGTTTATCTTGATAAACTTAATCATAAATAATCCCAATAAGAAATTGGATTGTTATATAAAACCTTTACCACTTTGATATGTTTTTATTCATAAGACACATGAAATAAAGAAAATGATATGGATATTTATATCCCATAATTATCATGATAATAATAATAAAATACATTCATGATTAGTAATTACACCATATAAAATAAACAAGTGGTGAAAATGGAATGTGTCCCACATAAATCAAATTGCGATGAAAATCCATTATATGAAGCCCACACTTCCTTCATACATGTTGGAACACAATTTATAATAAATTTTGGTTTATTATAAATATATTCCATAAAAATAATTATATATATATATATATCATTCCATATATTATTTTCTTATGACCTTTTATTACTTATTTGTTAACAATTCATTGTTAAAATCACATTTTTGGCAAAACTACTTCATTTTTAATGTGTGTTTTAGTTTGGTATTTTCAGTCCTTTTACTTTGATCATGTTTATATAATTACAATTTTTTTACCATGATATAAATATCATATATATTAATTATATATTTATTTATATTAATCAATTATATATAGATATGAAAAATGAATTACACCGTTCATGGAGGCGGTAGGCTGTATGCATTCATGAATGTTGTATCCATTTTCTCGATGGATGGTAAAAAATAAAATTGAATATAAATTAATCTTAAAAAATAATTTTTATATCATATATTTCATATATATTCATTTAATCTTTCATTATTACCATCCATGTAAAAATAAAATAAAAAATATATCACATCACTTAATAGAGGTGGTAGTCCACATGCATGCATGAACGAAATTATCATTTCTCGACGGATTGGAAGATAATATGATATATGTGATATTATAAATTAATAAGTATAACAATTTCATGAATATCATATACAAATTTTAAGTTCATCATTATCTCCAGTCATGAGAGGTGGTGATGGAAAACAAATTTGATCAGTTCCAGAAGCGGTGGTCCACCATACACCTGATCGACAGTTTCATTTCCCACTTGATGGAAGAGAAGATATATAAAGGTTATAGAATTAACATATTAAAGTCTAAGTTTAATGGATCTAATTATTTTATTATATCAGAATATTTTTGGAATATTTCAACGAGTTCAATGAAGTAATAAAATTAAAACGCATGTTTATAGAATATACCTATTTCTGAAGAACTTATTTAGGTTTACACCTAAATACTTGTTAATAAGATTTAATAATAAAAATAAGTTCAATTGGTTGTCTTTAGTGAATGAAATAATGAATTTATTTTTGTATTGGTTGACCTAAAAGGTTTTGTAAGTGTGTAGAGGAGAGGATAGTGGGCACCCTTTTATAAGTGGGGGAGATGACATACTTTATATTTTGGAAAAGAAAAAGGTGTACCTATGTTTTAATCATGAAAAAGGATCCAAAATAGATCCCTATAGAGACTTCTATTGTATATAGTCAAAATATGGCCATAAAATTAGAGTTTTAAACGTTAATAGGTCATTTTACCTTTTATATTTTTATTTTAACCACTGGTAAACCTGTTTTAACCATAACTGCAATAATTATTTTTCACTGTTTTTACTACTAATTTTGACAAAAAATTATGTTATACTTATTATATAATATTAATTATCATTATTACAAAAAACTAATCAATTTTTTTAATTACATTATCAGATTTAAAAAATTTTAATTTAAAAATAATCCCACATATGTGATGAAAAAGTGCTTTTCTGAATATTTTTTCATAAGTATTGAATGTATTTATAAAAAAATTAAATATTAAATTGTTTCCAATAACATAAAATTAATTAATAAAAACATATATTAACTAATTTTACTTTTAAATCTATATTAAAATAAAATGGATCTTTTAAATTCTTTAAGTGAAAGGTTGCTTTTAATAAAAATCAATATTTTTTTACTACCCATTGAAAAATTAACCGTTTACAAAAATCCTAAATTTTTTTCTCAAAGAGAATTTTGATATATATATTTAAGAAATGAATTTTATTTTTTAAAATAAATTTTCTAAAAGTTTAAGTTTTTTTATTTGATCTCAAAAATAAATAAAAAATATTTTATGAGAAATTATGATTTGTAGAAATTATAACGAATTTATTAAAAATTATGGAATTTTTGATGAATATGATTTATTTATATAAAAAATTATAATTATTTTTTAAAATGTGGTTATTAATATTAATTTATCCATGTTTAATGGAAAGGTTATAGTTTTCTTGTTTAAATAATTATTTTAATTGTATATTATGGTTTTTTAAAACTTAGTGTTGCATGTAAGGCAAGTTATTGAAGAAATTTAATTTATTCAATTTTTTTTCATAAAACCTCAGGGTGTTACATATTTATCCGCTTTAAATTTTTTATAATTTTTTTGTTCTCATAATTTTTATACGTATTCTTACTCTTATTTATCCTCAAGTAACCTTAATTATGATGACCTAAAATATGATCACAGTCACCTCAAAAATGTATTTCATGAACTTACATAATTATACAGATAAATTGATTAGAAATACAGGAGATTTATCAATGAAAAAGGAAAATTTAAATAGGATAAGAAAAAAACTTCACGGAAAAAAATAATTATGTATGAAAATTAAGATTCAACCAGATGTTAATAAGATCAAATCTACAATCAAATAACTCAAAAAATATCTCTCAAAATTCATCAATGGTTAAGATAATATAAATAAAATTTAAGGGTTCTTAATGTCATAAAAAATATGGGATTTTATTGGTTTCTAAAATCATGAAATCACCCAAAACAATAAATCAAAAAACAATTTTATCAAAGTTTTATCTCAAGATAAATATTTTTAGTTTTTGTAAAATAATTAAGAATTTAATTTATTAATGTCATTGCAAGAATGAACGTTATGAGAGACCCAAATAAATTCATTTTTCATACTATATTTCCAGTATAAAATAATATAGTAAGCAAATATGGATACCTAAATCATTATTATATAAAATCAGTGCACCCAAGTTTGTTTGGGGACCAAAAAATTTATTCATTTGATTTGATATGAAAAATGACTTGAGATCAAAGAAAAAGAATCCCAATAGTACCTAGATAATGTTTTCTAAAGGAAGATTTGTGAATACCTCTCCAAATTCAATCAAATTGATAAAATCTAAGGATTCCATATAACCTATGGTGATAAAAATAAGGGTAAAAAATTGTGGAAGGTAGAAAAAATTTTTATGACAAAAATACAATTAAAAATGTTTTATTTTTCAAATAATTTAAACACTATTTTCCATGTACTACTTGATTGTGTGATAAAAATTTTAAAATTTATTTTGAAACTTAATTTTTCAAAGTTTTTAACTAAATAATAAATTTTTTATTTAGTGCATCTAATTTTTAGAATATTTATACAATCAATTTAAAAATATCTCACTACCCAAAATTTAAAATTCTTGATTTCAATAGTTAGTGAGTCTTGGATTTCGCATAAAAACCTTAGTCACTACAGCACACACTCACTTTTCAAACTCAAATGTTATCAAGTAGTATGATATTAGACCAAAATTAATTTCAAATATGACATGGTTTGTGAATAATTCTAAAATGGAAAAATAAAAAATATTCTTTTAAATAAAAAAATTGAATTTAATCATCTAAGGATCTCGAATTAATTCATCTTGATTTATATAGAAATTTAAAAATTTAAATCCTATAAGTTAAATCATATAATTCTTTTATTGTTTATGACTTTACAATATTCCATTGGGCTTAAGTATTATCTATTAAAATAGAATCTTGTAAATATTTCATCATGTTTTATAAAAAAAGTTAAAAATGAAAAATTTAATAAATTATTTCCATTTAAGTGTCCATGATAAAGAATTCAACCATATAGATTTTAATGATTTATTCACTTATCAAGGATATAATCATTCTTTTTATACTTCTCAAATCCCACAAAAAAATGGGGAAGTAGAGATGTGAAATCAAACTATCCAGGAATTCTCTTGAACTATTTTACATAAATTTTTAACTTAACTAAATATTTTAAGGATGGGTTTGTGAATTCGATGTTCTTTATCATTAATATCATTCTTGAAAGATCTTTTTTTCAAAAATACCAGATTTGAACTTTGGAAAAGTAAAATACATAAATTGGTATTCTTTAAAGTTTTTGGTTGTAAATTATTTATTCTCAACACCAAATACAATCTTAGAAAATTTGATTCAAAATTGTGAGGAAGGTATCTCTCTTGAGTACTCCAACTCAAGAAAGGGATAGAGAGTCTTTAATAAGAGGTTTAAAATATTGGAACAATCAATTCATTTTTTTGATGAAAATCTTCCAAAATATCTTTATCAAAATGTTTTGGTTGGAAAAGATGTTTTAAATTCAAATAAACCTTTCCAATTTAATAAATTTTACATTTAACAATAATCTAATTTAAATTATTTACATAAAATTTTTATAAAAATATAAATACCATCCAATTGAAAATTTTAGTAGATATTTAAAACTAGTAAATCATACTAGAATATGAGTCCAAAATGATGTTAAAGATCTTTCCTTTTTATCTCACTTAAATCCTTAAAATATAAATGATTACTTTAATGATAAAAATTGGGTTTTTTCTTGAAATATGAACTAAATTAATTAACTACAAAAGATTTATGGACACTCATGGAATTAACTATTGATATTTCCATCATAGTATCTAAATGAGTTTTTAGGAATAGGTTAGATGATCTTGGTAATATTACTTGAAATAAACCCCATCCAGTTACTGAAGGTTATAACTAAGAAGAAGGAATTTACTAGGGAGAAAACTTTATACCCATAACTTAGTTATAATACATTATAATATTGTTGTAATTATCCTACCACATTAATTCTGAACTGTTTTAAATGGATTCTATAAGCACATTTTAAATTGTATTATTAATGAAAATGTTTTTTTTCGAATAACCATGGGGTTTTGCAGATTTTAATTTTCAAAATCATGTTTTCTAATTAACTAAATCTCTTTATGGTTCAAAAATATCCCCTCAGGCTTACTATGGGAATTTTTATATTTTTATTTTATCAAATGGTTTTAAAATGGTAAAATATGATTCAATTATTTATGTAAAACACTTATAAAATTACTTTTTACTTTTCCAAATCTATGTTGATGATGTGATTTTAATCTCAATCAATGAGTCTATATGTTTTGAATTTTTAGATTATATAAAAAATTAATTTAATTGTTCTTTATGGGTGAACTAAAATTATTTTTTGGTTTTCAAATTTCTTAAAAATGATGGTAGTTTTTAAACCAAGGAAAATACAATAATGAACTTTTGAAATGATTCAGCGAGGATAAATATAAGGAAATTAATAAACCCATGAGGAAAACTTGTAAGATAACATTGGATGAAGATAGTAAGTCAATAAATAACAAGATTTATAGACTTATTATTGGTAATTTAATTTATCTTATGCGACACAACTTGAAATCATGTTCAATTGTTTTCTTTGTGGTTGGTTTCAGTCAAATTCAAAAGAATATAATCAAAATCATTAAAAATTATTTTTCATTATTTAAGAGGAAAGAATAATCTTTGTTTGATTTATACTAAAGGAACTTGTTTTGAATTAGCTAGTTTTTATAATATTGATTTTTGTGGATTTCGACCAGATAAGAAAATTATAAGTGGTACTTTTCAACTTCTTAGAAAACACCTTATCTCATAGAGTAGTAATAAGAAAGAATCTATTGGTATTTATATAACCAAAGTGGAATATATATCCATTGGGAGTAGTTGCACCCAAATAATATGGATGTGACACACTCTTTATGACATTAAGCTTAAATATGAACATATCCATATTAGATGTGATATAAATAGTT
Organism: Viscum album; assembly: GCA_963277665.1. Taxonomy (NCBI): domain Eukaryota; kingdom Viridiplantae; phylum Streptophyta; class Magnoliopsida; order Santalales; family Viscaceae; genus Viscum; species Viscum album. The sequence goes on along the minus strand of OY728136.1, from coordinate 1,924,301,886 downwards.
CCATTAATATTTCCTAAAATACTACCCAGAACTCTTTCAATAAACACATTGAACTTAGGGAACATTTCTTAATATATTAGTTCCAAAAGGGTGATATATTTTTTCAATTTTTTAGGAAGAGCTATCAACTCACTAATTTTTTCAATAAACCTCTAGCAGTATATTGTTTCAAATTCATTAAAGGTAAATTAGGAATGGTATATTTGTGACACTTTACATTTGGCTATAGATAACATGAGTAATATCTTTAAAATTTATTTTTATTCCTTATTTACTTGAAAATAATTCTATTTTCTCTCTTTTATATGATCCCTATATCATATATGTACTTTTATTTATGGGGGATACCTATCCCTTTAATTCTAAATTTTTTATTAAGAGATACTTTTTTCCAGAAATTTATTTTTAAAATTTAAAAATGTTTTTCTCTTATTTTCAAAATTCAATGTCATATTTTCCATTAATGTTTCATGGGTTATATAATATTTACATTATTCCACATGCCTTACTTCCCATGAATTTCTCGTAAAATTTATAATGCCTTTAATTTAATCCATAAACCTTGAAATTTAGGGTATTTTGATCCGATGACTTAGTTAGAGTTTCAGGACTCAACTAAAACCACCACTTTGGGCGATTTTGATTAATTTTTATAAAATTTATATTTCACTTGAGATTAAACCACCCCTTGGGTGTGTTCTCTTTATGTATTATAATAATATAAATTTATATTCTTCTATACCACCTCTTAAGGTGGATTGAATAGACATATGTGATGTGAATTATTCTTGATGAATAACTAAATGGGAAGGAATTACACTTGGATACATCTAAGTGATTTAGTGAAAAGATTTAACCTTAAAATACATGAGTAAAAATATAAATATAATTAAATTAATCAAAATAGAATTTTTAAATGATATGTATTTAGATGAACCTTGTTTAGGCATGGGTGGAACCCATGGAATACCTTTTTGTTTGTAAATGAAATGACATAATTTCATGGTTTGACATATATTATAGAATGGACAATCCCATGGAATTATTATTTACTTAAATTAAAATGAACTATTAATTAGTTCTACTTGAGTAATAATGTGATATGGTTACTAACATTACCCATTTACATTATTACTGGTGACACTCGGGCATTGAATCCCTTTTATTATGATACTCGGGCATGGAGTATCTGGGCATGGTGTCCCTTATATTTTGATTCTCTGGCATGAAATATCTTATATTACGATACTCATGCATGGTGTCCCTGGGAATTTCATACTTTATGTTATGATTCATTGTAATGGCATCCCTAGGCATGGCTTCCCTTATTGTTATTCATCAGAGAACATTGGACATGGTATACCTTATTAAATTATGAAACTTATTTTATTATTATGCAGAAACCTGAGCGATAAGATATGGTTCATCACTATTTAATTTATATCTATGAAGATATTAGTGTTTATGAATATGAATTCACAAAAATGATGGAACTTATTTAAAGACATTTCTTTCTTAGGCTGAAGAAGGTATGGTATTCTAAGTGTCCTTGAGGTACCTGAGTTGACAGGTTTTCATCTAAAATTACTTCATCAATTTACAATTGATAAAATTCAACAATTATTAATTTTATATTCAAGGATTGGATTATATTAAAAACCTTGGTGGTTGCCTATTGGGTATATTTAACAACCTGTTTGTGACACCATTGCACCGTGGTACCCAAATAGACCACATGGTTACAGGTTCATGATGATGGTTTGTGGTATATACTTTTATTCTTTTAATGGGAGACTTGGTGGAGAGGATTGAGCCATAACTCAGGATTCTTTGTGAGATATCCCTTCATACAGTTTTCTTTTCATTGTGTGTTGTATCACCTTCTGTATGTCAATTTCTTATAAATTTTAGTAGGTTCATGCATGGTCATTGATTAATTTATTATTATTTTTCAGTTGTTTTTAAATTATACTTATTTCTATGTGTTACTTCTTACATTGTATTTATTTTTGACCCAGAGGGTATAGGCTCCCCACTGTACCTCCTTTAGAACCTTTCTCCTAGTCAAAATCCTCTAGCATATAGGGAAGAGCTTTTGAGGTCATGTGACCAATGAACTCGAGGCACCATTTCAGTGGCTCCTAGGTCCAGACATTACATCCTAAGGCCTCCAAAGATCATTTGAACATTTTGGATACCTCATTAGAATGATTCCCCATATAAAAACATAAATTTTAGTCATTACAACTATTGGAATCCCATTCTGAGTCTTTATCCAAAATTTGACCCATCCAGTAAAAAAGTATTCAAATTCTATTTGGAATTTTCAACTTGAAAGAATGAATTATCTTACAACCTCCCTACCGTAATAATTCTCATCATCAATAAGTTTCGATGTCTGTTTATTTGCACCAACTAACCTATGTAGGTTACCATATAAAAATAATAACCTCTTCTAGATTCTAGATGCCTGAAACACTACTGAGGCGTAACCTCTAACTCAAGGTACTCACTCAGCCAAAACCCAAGCCAATGCCAATTATTAAAACAGAAACACCAAGACGGTTCTTACCTAATCCCATTCATATGAAAAACCATTTTTTCCTCTCTTAGTCACTCCTTCAAGGTATGAATCCCCCCACTATAAGATTCTTCTTATAACCACAAAATTCTAATTCTTTTCACCCCTCAATCAAAAAGACCAAAATAATCTTGAACTATTTCTCCCACAACATACCCAACATGGTTACTAACACACCTTGTCTAAAAACCCAAGAGAATTACAATCAATATAAATACCATAGTATTATCTAACACCATTCATAGTGGATGAATACCTACCCCCATTCATGAAATAAGAACAAACTGACTTCTCCTCAAGAGCTCGATACAAAAATTAAAATTAAATAGATGTTTCCAAAATTAATTATTGGATGTAATTTGAAAATTTCTACATCGATTCCACATACAAACCCAAGTATCTCTATAATTGGCCCCTATGTCTAGAATGTGGATAAGCTCCAACTGCCAACACATTTCCCACCTTACCCGATCACGATGCCTTCACCATTTGAGGAATCCCATGATCATACAAACTCACCCACTGAAGTCTAGACCTGAATCTCGATGATATTACACAATTGGGTCCTCTACAAAACCAAATCCATATGAATGCCATACCGCACCATTGACTCACCACTGACATAAGCACCCTAGATTAAATTTTGGAACCACCTCTAACAAAAATTCAATGCTTATATCTAAGATCCACTATAGATTATTTCATTTTAAAATTACCTAATGAATTTAAGCATGTAAATCAATGAATCCTCAATGGATCATGATTCCACTACAACTAATCTGCATTTAAATCAACACACCTTTAACCCTTACAGACCGAGGGTTATATCTATCTTACTGACATTCCAATCCCCAACCAAGGAGAGTCGTCGTTACCACCTCACTGAAGAGACTCCAACCACCACGGACCATGATCCAATCACTGCTGAACTCATGATTTGGATATGGTTATCTCACTATTGCTAAAGAGAAAAAATGTCAAATGTTACAAGTTCCTAGCTTCTGAGAATTGTTCCCATGAAATTATCCTACATATTGTCCACCATAGGGACCTTATTCATAGATTGACGATGGTTCACTAACCACCATAAAACTTTAGATACATTTCTTCCAAAGAACAATACACAAGGGAGACTTTAATTAAACTTGATATTTCATTTAGATAGATAATTTTTTAGATGATTCTCTACCAATATTCCCTGGACGATATCAAGATATTGTGTATGATTCTATCTAGACTAAGAGTATGATAAGGTGTTATCAAAAAATACCACCATAAACTCATCCAATGGCCCCGATCATCCCTTACCTTAGCATCTCATTACTCCCCATCATCTCTTAGACAACCCACGACTTCATTATTAACTCAAGAAACTTGTAATATTCCCAAGTTACATCCAATCCATGATCCAAATAACATAGTGTGTCACTAGAACTTGTGTCTCCAAGGAACCATTAACACTAAACCATTACATGATCTTGTGTAACATAACAAAAAACTTATTTATGACTAAAGAGATTTATAACACATAAAACCAGACTCAAAAACCCTATTAACTATCTATGTATACTCGAAAATCTAATCTCACCTAAAAAAATATTCCTTCCAAAACTAAAGGAAACCCAAATATTCAAAATCACTTACATGACCAAAACCCTCTTTAAGGGTTTACCTATACACAATCGACACCTATTCACCCATCCTCGAACACACTATGTATACCTTACCTTTATAGTTTCCTCCCAATGAAAACTCGCATGTCAAAAGACACATACCCCTGAGAAACTCATATGCTCCCAATCCTTCTCATAACCATCAGGCACATACACCTGTACAATTGTTACCCAGGTCAGGTGCCTAAATGATCATGGATCAGTAAAAACAAACCAAAAGGATAAATCACTAGCAAAAAAGTGAACCATACAAAAAAAATCATCCAATGTGCCTAAACCCCATACCAGGTTTCACCTTTTGTGAAAAATTAGAAAAAGTACAAAACATTCACTCGTGCCTCACACACCCAAAGGCACACAAAACTCTTCTAAACCATCTCATGGGTCACCTTAAAAATTCACTATCCCCCAACTACCCAAACTAGAGTCATTTATATATAGTCACTAGTCTCTACACCTATCCCCACCCGTCATGTTCCATGATAATTACTAGGTCCAACCACCTAGGTCTTTGATAACTCATAGAAGTCCAAAATTCACAGGGTTCAAAGAATAGTCACATCTAATGTCACTTGACATTAATTTTTCAAAACACTTATATCTTGGGTATCACACATAAAAGGAAAAATAACGACTCATAACCTGGACACCCCTCCACTCCGAGAATCTACACATCAGTGTTCTCCCAGGAGGACCCAGTCACACAACCAATTATAAACATAATCAATTGATAGGGGGTCCAAAATTCCTGTAGTCATACCATTCTGACCCACCATAGTCAATGAACCTATTATAACTATATAATGAATCAACATCCTCATCATTTATCATCTCACCATAGATACACATAACCTACTCTCAGAAAGATGTCTATATACAAGTTAGTGTAGCTTATTTGAATACACCAAATAATTATAACGAAAAATTATATATGATTAGATTTTGAAACTTTATACAACCGTTCCTTAGTCATTTGAAAAAATTACACAATAGTAGTACTATATCAAGTGGATCCTATGTTCTTATCATGATTCATGAGATTCCTATTGACCCTATATTGCACAGTTCAAAACCAAATCATATTCCTCTTTCCAATGGGCCTAGAGCTAAAAATCCATGATAAACCATCAAATTCAAACCAAATGTGAACTCAAAAAAGAAAAAAATACTATAATATAAAATATAAAAAACATCAATCCCATCCATTGGTAAACTAGAATTACTATCAGAAAAAGTTTTCATGATACACCTGTCTAATATTTGTCTCACGATTTGACACATTCATATATCTACAATATACAAAATACCAAATAGTAAAAAAATAGGAAAGTAAAATATTATAATACCAATTTTTAACATACCAACCTAGATTCCACTAAACTAGTTCCCAGAGATGGTTCACCATATGACCTTAGGTGCACCTCCTTGTATGCCAGAGGCTACCTACTTGAAGTGAGGGTCTCGTTTGGTGATGTGAGGATACTATAACCCATATTAGAGTGTGAAATATAAAATAAAAAAAACCAAAAATCATATAAATTAGTGTAAATATAAATAATAAATCTACTAAGTGTTCCATAATAAATAAAATGTAGTAAAGGCTCAAACAACCACATCATAAAAACAACTTACCACCCTCGGGACAATTATGTAACATGCTCGAATAAAATGAACCAATAAGAAGGTTACCCAACCCCTCTTAGAGAAATATAATCCAGTATCCAGATAGTTTTGAGATATCCTACCCCATCATTAAAAACATAACCTCAGACTCAGACCAATTTTTTTTTGAAAATAAATATGTCAGAGCTTCTCGGGTACCCAATTTAAGTGGCAGTCTAATAAGGGTGTGAGTATAAATTAGTAGTCCACCACCAATGGTGTATAAATAAAATACTATTCATATAAACAATTTATAAAAATAAATAGTGATATAAATAAATATTACTAAAAAGGAAGGAAAAACTATCAATAAAAAAACTGTTTACCAAAAAACCCATTGGCCCTCAGTTTCTTAGGAAACACCCATGCCAACCAAACCTAAATTGTTCCAAAATTTTCATCTAAAACATAACATAGGTAAATACACATTTTTGAATAAAAATAAAGTATTTTCATTTATAATTTACACAAGGAGGAATAAAAATTTAGTATCATCCATAACTAGAATCTCAGACCATCACTTAACCCACATACAATACAATTGGTACCGTTACAAAGCATCACGTCTAAAAACTAACCCATGGAAGTGGAACATAATATCCAAATTTATCAACCTTAGATGTGGAATGTCATGTTAGAAATATAGAACTATATACATGGAACCATCATGCTCTTTATATTAACCTCAGATTTCGAGCATCATGTTAGATATCCAGAACCATATCGTGGAACTATCATGTCCACTATCCCAACCTTGGATGTGGATCTTCATGTACAAAATTTAGTGCCATCCCAACACTTAAACAAAAACCAAGTTACACAATTTGACCTTAAAAAACATTCAAAGTTTACAAGGACACTTTTTAAACCCTTTATCATTTACCCAGGTCCCAATGGTCCTTTAACACAAATACATGGCTCTGATTATCAAACCTATTTTACATGAAAAAAAATAATTACAACACTACGTAGAAAAACTATAGATCTTACACAACCATTTAAAACATTTTTAAACCACCCTTTAAACATTATATACCTATTAAGCAACCAAAACAGGGCCAACACCTCTATTCCAATTAATATTATTAAAAGAATCATCAAGACATTTTCAATAAAAGGGAATCTACACAACCATTTCCAATCAACATTTGAAATTCATTTAAAAACCAATTTTTAAATCACTTATATTTAAACACATCACTTAAAAAAAATACACTTAAAAACATAGTTTTCAACATTATAAACCCAAAACCAAGTCAAATCCAAACACACATAATTAAAACCATTTCAATCCCTCGTAGTATTTTCCCAAGGGTTTAATACATTAAAAACATTTATATTCAAACATATAACATATTATAAAACATTTATACCTATCTTATACTAAGTATAACTTAACCCTTTAATAGAGTCATCCAATGAGATTAAACAAGTTAAGCTCATAAACCACTATATATACCCTCACATCCCCACTTAAACACTTCCAATTAATGGTGAACCCACACTAGGCAGCCATAGGTTAGGTATTATAGATACCAGCGGATCCAATGAGATCCCCCAATGGCCTAATGAATAAATTAAAATCCCCAAAACAAATTACATAAACCATGAAAATAAAAACACCAGACATAAGGTTTATGTAACATACCACATACAATTATAAGTGAAAATAACATTAATATGGGTAAATCTCTTAGAGGACCTATCCCATCATTGGAGGCTTTTATAACATTTCCATAGTTCGGTGGCCTTACCAAGGCCCATACAAGCCTCATTAAAGCTCCTTGTCATAAAAATGAGCTTATTTCTACCATCATAGATCTAACCTCATACCAAGTAACCATAATTTATTTAATTATAAAAATTATAATTAATAAATTAATTAAACCCCCCCAACTTGGAATAATTACAGAAAACTTATTGAGCACTCACCTCCTTAGGAAACTCCATGCAACTACCCTCAGTAGTTTATAATGGACTCCTAATACCATTATCTAGAAAATCTCTATGATATGATACCATTAAACACTTAATTAAATTAAAAAATTATGTAAACCTAAAAAAATCCAAAAAAAAAAATGAATACTTTAATGAAACACTACATAACAATGTGCAAAAATTCTCTCAAGACTCCCTCTATATAAGTCGATGAAAATCCCCATAAAAAATAGATGATTCCACCATGATCTTGTGAAATCATAAAAAAAACTAAACTCCATAAATCTAAAATTAGATAGACAGAAGGGAAGAGGAAAGGAATTCACCTGAGGATAATAACTCAGCTAAAATGCCAAAGCAGCATCATGAATACACTCCAAGTCAATGGATTTGAGTAGGATGAATGGGTTGGGAACATCCCTAGTTATTTTGTACCAATAGGAAGAGGAAGAGGGAGGATTATCCAAAAAACATAAGGGGTAATTATGGTAAAATTATACGTTTAATGAAGTTCTAGGAATCTTTACTAGTTTTCCACATAGTTTTCTAAATCGTACACCAACTGTACAGTTGGAACTATCCAAATCCAATCCACCCACATGGTTTGGCTACACAATTGTCCAAAAGATGTTCCAATCATGAAACAAACCACTAGACCCATCTACAATAAGGAACATGGTTTTCCTAAAAGAATGTACAATCTATAAACCTGTCCGAGACTATCCAACACCTCACATGGTTTCACCTATTACCTCATACGATTTACCCTAAAATATGATCTAATAGTGAAAATTATCCTTTTTTATTTCCAACTGAACTAAAAAACCTATGAGCATAAAGGTTTCACATGGTTTCTCCTAAATTATGAAAACCAAACCATACACCCTGAAAAAAACTCCAAGACTCCTAAATCTTAACCCATAACATCCAAATATTATTTGAACATCTAGGTTGCCTCTTGATCATCATTCCTCATATAAAAATATCAATTTGAGGCATTATAAATATGATAACAACATTACTAGTCTTGATACAAAACTTGAACCATTGAGTAAACAAAAATTCAAACTCCCCATTAAATTTACAACTCATAGGGATGAGTGATCTTATATTAGAATATGCAGCCAGGTGTCAGGGAATGGGAACTATAGTTGTGGTTAAGGCTAGGTAGTTTTCTTAAAAAAGGTTATGATCTATATGTATATTCCTATGTTATGTGATTTTATAATGTAACCAATATATTTGAGTAGGAAGACTGATACATAGTTAAATCTGAGAGTGTGTTTCCCCAACATCTAGGTTGGCAAGAAATGAATGGATGATTGTACTATTTTCCCTGACTCTCTTCTCCTAGTAGTATTATTGTATCGATATGCATGATGTTTATATTTCACATATATGTGTGTATAGGACTATAATTAATTTTTGTTATTTCACACACATGTATATATGGATATAGTATCTAATGTATTATTATATGTATATTGTGTATGAGTTGTGATGAATTGGGGTATAATACACAATGTATGGGATATGATGGATCCAAAAAACTACTCAGTGACAATATGGAGATGTGGATGATGATGTGATGATGTAATTCATGAGGTTCATGATATGTTATTGTTTCCTAGGCGTCTTCAGTTAGGATTATATATTTGGAGAGAGGTGACTCGTGACATACAATGTTGGGTTAGAGTAGAAAACCAGTGGGGAAGTGGTATCCAGTGATGGGTTTTGTAAGTTCTTCTAAGAATAATTTATTATGGAAGGAATCCCAAATCTCATTCAGATATTTCTTCTAGAATAAAAACATAAATAACACTAGAAAACGTAGTACTTAGAAAAAGTGATTTTTAGAGACTTTTATCTTCATCCTACAATGGAGTGATCTTTAGTGAGATCACAAAGTGAAGTGAATGAAAGAACCCATCCTGTAAGGTGATACACCATCCAATTGATCAACAATCTTATTGTGAATATTCTTGAGAAACTGAATGGGTTCTAGTTCCTTATAAAGTGAGAAGAAAATTTCTTAGTAAGAATAGAGATTCAAAAGAGGCTCATACACATCACACCACACACAACCAAAAAAAAGAGGATCTAATCCTCATATATAGCCAAAATCCAAGGAATCTCCTATTTTTTTAGAGAAGGTGACATGGATTGGTTTCCCAATCCCTGTCGGAAGGAATTTATTAAATGAAAAGTTTACAATGAGGTCTCGAGGTGCAATGAATTTACACCATCTGAAAACAAGAAAACAACCAAACAGAATTCCATCTTTAAAGAACCTGGTATACAACATCGGAGGGCTCTAGAAAATTAAAACTGAAGATTCAGCCAGCAGCTTCTAGGTGCGTGAAAACACAGAGGTTCCAGATCAGAAAAATTAGAGAGGTAATAGAGATAAAGGCAGCATGTTGCGGCAGAGAAGCAGATCAATCCAAGCAGCCAAAGAGTATCATCATGACAAAGCTCAAAATCAAAACTCAAACAGGCAGCAACACTCCTTCTAAAAGGCAAAAACATGCCGCAAAGCTCCATCTAATAGGAAAAGATCCATCTAATAGGAAAAAACTCAGAATCTGATCTCAAACAAGCAGCAAAGATCCATCAAATAGGCAAAAAACAGAGATATAGCAGCAAGAGCAAGTTGGGAAAATCCATAAAAACTGCCCCAGCATCAAGTAGAAACAGAAAATCAAAACTCCAGCAACCAATATCAGTTTCAGACCAGCATTGTAAAAAGATAAAAGCAATGTGAAAGTAAAACTTAAACCAGGAAATGAGCATGAGAAAAACTCCTTACGAAATCAGCAACATACCACAACAAGAAAGACTGACAACCAGAAAGTAAGTAGACAAATCCTGCAAAAAGGAATCAGTACACCATCCAAGAGGCATTAAGGAGTTTTTTGAAACTCCTTCCTGATCATCTCATTAAAAAGGTCTTGTTTGATAGCTAAATATGTGTCCCTTGAAATTTACCATTTTCTAAAGGATTTATATAAAATTTAATCTCTAATTTTCTCTGATGAAACAACATCTTCAAAATCATGCACATTCTGATTTTCTACTCCTTCCTCATGTTGCTTTCCCTCTAATTTTTGAGATTTTTCCAGAGTATAAAGTTCCATTCTTGAAGTATCCAATGATTGTGTGACTATAGTTCTTTCCAATTGGGAGTAATCATGACGTTTCCTCATTTTTTTTGGATTATGGGTGATAAATCCATCCGCATCTACTATTGGTTTTTTTTCTTTTCTCGCTCTAGTTCTCAAATACTCTTCCTCCAAATGTGTAGGCTTATCTTCATATTCCATAGAAGTGTCACTATTTTAAGATATATCACATTCCTCATTAGTAACGTCCTCCTAAGAATCATCATTCTTTTTCTCTCTTGGAATATCCACAAGAGGAGGGTTAGTACTATGGGGCATATTAATAGTCACAGTAGTAGGTTGTTTAACCAGGATAAGTGGAACAGAAGCCTCTTGATTAGATATATGCAAAGAATAAACTTGTTTGATGCTCTCTATATGATCTTTACAGGTAGATTGAGATGCAGTGGCATCCAGTAAAACATTTACAAAATTTGATATTTGATTTTCCTCAACATGTCTATTATTAGAATCAACATTTGAGACAGGATCTAAACCATTTTTAAAGAGATCTGAAGGGCCATCTTTGTCCTTTTGGTTTTGTTTTCTTTTTTCAATCCAAACATTTTTCAAAGTTTAGGTTTCATGGAGTCCTTTCCACAATAGTTCAAGGAGTGACCAAGCCTAAAATAGTTCTGACAGTAATAAGGAAATATTTCATAAACAACCTCCTGAGAAAAACCAAAATTCCCACTTTTTATCCAGATTTGATTCATCAAATGCTGGGAAACATATATTTCAATACAAATTCTAGCAAAAGAAGGTCTGGAAATTTTTTTTTTACTGAATCAAGCTTCAAAGGATTGCCAATAAGTCTTGCAATAAGAAATAGAGCCTCTTGCTTAAACAGGTGTAATGGTAGATCAGAGAAGTTAACCCAGATAGGGACTATTGGTGATTCTACGTATGGGTCAAATTCAGGCGTTCATTTTAAAATTTTCATGAAACACCCCCGAAATACTAGGACCTCTTCACCCAAAGTCGATAGTAATCCTCATAATATCTCAAGCATAATACAATATGTGATAAATTAAGGAGACCCAAATTAAAACCCGTTAAACCAATTGATTCTATAGATGTTCGAAGAAACTTCAAAGAAGGCCGATGATTTAGGAATTTACCAACAAGAAAAAGTCGTAGATCAGAGGCTAAAAGTTTTACCTCATCTTCAGTAAATGAAATCACAGGTTGACCTCTATGTCGAAATAGTTCCGTTTTAACCTGCACTCTAGGAAGCGCATCCACATGAGAAGATTCCCCTATTTTACCGGCAACCACATCTGTAAAAAATCAGCTCACGTTAGGGTTAGGGTTGAGGCTTTTCATCGGGTATCGCTGCGGCGGCATGCATTGGGTCTCTATTCCAATCTCCTATTCATAATGCATAGTATGAATTTATGTCTATTGGGGTAAAATTCATTAATTTTTACCAAATAATTAAATATAAATCCTTTAATCCATTTATAAGGGATTTTAAATGATGAATAGAACATTGCGGGGAAATTAATAATGTAAATATAAAAATATATATATATATTATTCATATATTGCATGAATAAAAAACATAAATCATATGAATATATTAAATTCACAATATATATTATCATATATCATATATACACTTAATTCATCATATTCATGTGTACATGCATCTCATGCATATATATTTTAGTTCACATCTAACAATATCCTACTTCCACTAAAATCTAATATGTACTTTATGCAAGACTTTAGAACATATTTTTAATCCAACCAAACTCTTTTGGATATAGTTTCTCATTAAAATCTCTTCATTTTGAACAAAATATTTGTCTAAAAGTTTTTCCTTATCCAGGGGATTAATTGTGTGACCCTATAAGACTTAGTTTTTTTTAAAAAAAAACTATGAAATCCTAATTTCATAAATGTAAATAAAGAGTGGACTTTATGAAATAATTAGTACTAATAAAGATACTATGGGGTCTAGTGTGATGTCCATCAAATAGAATCATATTTATATATGAACATGTCCACCATAATATTTATTATATACATCATAAGTACAACCATATAATACTTCTATCCACAACCTCAAGTGATCACTAAACATGTAACATGTCAATATAGTATAGTTGTCTCATCGTTTGGTTTCACTCCTGCCGATGACTTGATCAACAATATTCCCAACCACCCTGAGATTAGAAAATTTCATATATTTACTTTCATAATTATAGTATCAAATTATGATGGTTATCATTATATGTATATTAGAAACCCTAAGTAACAAGATTTTATAATAAGCATACACCCCTAAGTACATCTATGATCATTTGACATTCTATGATATATACTTTCACTGATCAGTCCATGTAATAAGTCTCTACTTATTAAACTAATAATATATTATCCATATCTTGTATACAACCCATTGTAACGAATATAATAATATATTCAAGAAAATATTTACATATCATCACAATGACCCATTATATTCCAGGATGATCATTGGTTAAGGATAAATCAATGCATGTACTTTGAGGGGAAATTTATCATTAAACTATTCATGTATAGAAAATTTCAGTACACATGAATGAATGATAAATATAAATTACATTCATACACCTTAACTTCATTAAATCAAATTTTACAATGATATATTATATTTTTTACATAGAACCCTTTATAAGTACATCATAATAATTATTATAACTCTTTCAATCAAAAATTTCCCTTGAATTATTTTTTAAATAATGTAACTATTTTCATTATCACTTTACCAGAATATCCTAAACACTTTTTGGATAAATTTATATTCACTTTTTTATGATGAATAATATAACTCTTTATATTTTTATTTACCCCCATACACTAAATTATTTTAATATACCAAGTGATACTCTTTGTGTATCAGCTTGTATAAACCTTTAGGGAATAGTGATATACTTTGGAAATGGAAACTAAATGTAACTGTATAAATTTTTCATCACCATCACTTATCCTAAACTTCTTTAGGATATTAAGTGAAGAATAATTATAATCCTAGACTCATAAAATCATTTAGGTAAGAGTGATATTCACTTTATCATAGTATCAAAATTGAATTATTTACATTTTTTCTTTACTTTCACATACCCTAACTCTTTAGGATGTTTAATAGAAAACCATTCAAACTTAGATTTCTACAATATTTAAATTTTTTAACTTTGAACTTCTCTAAGTCCAACCATACTCCCACTAGTCTCTTAGAAACAATATTCTCTTTGAAATATCATTATAAGACTAAAGACAAACTACTTTTTTTGTTTTAGAAAATAAAAATTATTTCCTTTTTGTAGGAATTTGTAAAAAATAAACTATTGTTTCCATATCTCATATAAAACTCTTTGTGTTCATAGTATTTTATTTAAAAATTAGATTCTATTCATTAAAATAAACAACTACTTAGTGGAATCACATTCCATCATATTTTAACTAATAGCTAGATAAACAATTTATCTTAAATAATTTTTTCTAAAAATGTTCTTCTCAAAACATGTTACTGAATATAATAAATTTTAAACCCAATGTATACAATTAATCATCTCATGATGTTCATAAAAAATATATATAAAAACCTGTTATCAAATAAGATAATAAAGATGAAGACACACATTCATTACTTAGATTTTTCTTTGATAAACATATTTACATTAAATTTTTTTATATAGAAACTCTTTACTTCATCACTTGAATGAAAAATATAAGATATTTTTATTTCATCCTATGATTTTGAACTATTGTATATTTACAACACATTTAAAACATACACTTGGTATCATATACCCTTCAACAATCAAATAATAAATTTCTATATCATTAATACATGACATGGACATTCCATAGAGTTCACAAACCCCTTCAGGTATTCTAGATAATTCCATCATATGGAATAATTACTCATTATAAATAATACACTAACATTTAAAATAACATTAACTGATTTTTTAAAGAAATATTATTGGAATTAAAAAATTTATACCTTCTATTTTTAAATTTTTACCTACTTGTACTATGTAAACAGTACTAGAACTTAGACATCCAATACTAGTTCATCTATTCTCAACACCTTGACAATATCCTATGAAGTTTTTTTGGATTCATCCATCTTACTAGAACATTTTATATAGATTACTGTAGAATGAACCCCTTTATAAGAATAAGTATTATATGAATTCTTCAATATCTCCAAACATATTAAAACATATAGAATATTATTGATATACCCAACTAAATTTAGTATATGAGTGGAGAATAAAATTTTTTAGGTTATTTTTTATTAAATTTCTTTAAAACCTCAAACTAATCATTCAGCACTTCCATAAGAATATTCATTTTCTTATTAAATAACTTCAAAACATGATTACTGAAGAAGTAATTATTCTAACACATAGAATATCTATCTTTATCAAGAAATTTTCTTAAGATACTAGTCTCCATAGTTTCTAACAATAAAATTATATTTTCATGGATTAATATAAATATTAGTCTGGTGATGATAATGAATTTATCAATAATTGAAAATTTTATTTTATGAATGTCATGTATTATATATATTCATTAATGATTTTTAATGAAAGAGACCCCACTAAAAATGATGACACTGTACATCAATTCCGTTCAGTGAACCAAGATCTATATTTCATCATAACTTACAATGATTATCAAATAAGAAATTTATAACAATTTATGTAATGAATCATTCGAATTATAACAGTTATGATTATTAAATAGATGGTTGGATAAACACTTATCCAAATCCACCATATGAATTTAATCAAATATATTCCTTTTTAATTCTACCCAATATGGATTTCGGGCTAGTGTAACCAAAATTAAATTCCAAGAATAAGACAACTATGTAAAATTAAGATATACGTGTGCTAAGTTCAATAATAACCAATGTGAAAATCCTAATTTACTTATATCTTTCTTTCATTATTCAAGATATTACAATGTTACTCGTGATGAGCTTGAAAATACCCAGTTTAATGATCAAGGTCTTGAAATGTTTCAATTTGGATGGAATTTCGCACATAATATTTGTATATTTTCTTTTAATGTCTCACCAATTTAATATACATCAAATGTATATTAAACTAACAACTATTACAACTTATTAAATAATTATAATTTTATATTTTATTTACTTTTTTTTGTAAATGCTTCTAATAATTTAATTTTGGAAATCCCTATTCCAACCAACAAATTAATTTGTTCACACCCCATTAATGTGTAACTATTTAAACAACCCACAATTTTGTGCTAATCCCCCAAAAATAGAAGCCAGGTATACTCATACATATCCGAATTCATTATATTTATAAAATAAATGAACGCATCATGTAAATTCATGAAGTTTTATGAGATTGAAAAGTTCCATATGAAAAATACTAGAGAAATAAATAGTAAACACCATTTAGTTATCCTTAGATAAGGAATGCACCTCTTGGTATGTTGGTGGTCCGACCAGAAGTAACTCTAACCAGGGATAATTTAATCAAGTTAAAATTAAATTCATGAAAAACTCTGACACCTAATATGCCCAAACCATTCCCAACAACTATTCTCAATCACAAAACTAATATTATAAATTGAAATTAATGTAGATGAAAACTAAATTTTATGATATCAAACCTAGCAGGATATTCATGGATCTATAAAAGAATAAATTTATCATGGGAATACACATTATTAATAGTTCATAAAAAACTCACTAAAAATGAATATTAAATAAATTTAGATAATAAACAAACTACTTATTTATTTGGAAAAATATAAGACAATTATGAACTAGTCATAAATTAATACTAATCATAAAAATTTTATAAATTAGAATAAATATAAATATTTTTTATTAATTTCAATATGAACCCCTTCATATTCTATATTAAATGAAATTTACAAGTCATTCCAGGAATTATAAACAATTTATAATATAATATCGATTATATAAGTATTTTATATAATCTAAATATCATATATTTTGTAATTTATAAACACTTCATATATCTCCTCTTAATTGTTTTTTAAAAAACTTTTATTTTTATATCATAAGGAATTCCATTTAATTTTTCAATATGTATTTTGATATATTAACCTTTAACATTTAGGAAAAAATATTTCACAAACATTTATTTATTAATTATAAGGTACTTATATTTAATTTATAAAATCCCTATAAATTTAATATTCCCAAAATAAAATTTAAAATAATTTATAAAAAATTTATAAACCACTTAAACATTTAATATGTTCAATTTTTTGAAACTATTATCTATTTACCCTTATCCAAAATCCTTATTCTTTATAAGGTAATCCCCTTATTAGCCATTTGTAGATGCTCCATTTAAGGGAAACTGATGTTTTTGAAATCCTATGTAAGGCTAATTTAAAAGTTAACTTTATAAATCCCTATTGAGAAACCACTACGTAAAGATAATAAGTAGATTACTCTCATGAAGCTCTCCCATGTAAATGTATTACCATTATTAAACTTTATTTCATAAGGGTACTCTAAATAATTCTAATTATTTTTAAAAGTAAACATCATGGGCCCTTATGCAATATCTCAAATAGCTTTTTGTATATGGGTAAAGTACTGAAGTCCTTTATGAAAACCCCTTATGTTAGGGAGATACCTTTATACAAAAAATTTCGTAAAGGTAATAGAAAAATTACCCTTATACATACCTTCTATATAATAGTACTGGATAATGGTAAATCATATAAACCTTTATGCAAGGTTTATGTTTATAAAAAACACTATTCTTATTGTCGAGTTCTGATTTTTCTTAAAATCCAGTTATCAAATCACTTTAAAAACTTAGAGAACCTATATTTGATACCATTTATGGGGTTTTAATGATTATCTAATAATAATTTTGAATTGAAGATGACCTGAAACACACACATATATATCTATATTCAACAATATATAAGTAAATAATACCATAAAATAGATTTCCTAGAAAACATGAGTTGTAGAAGCTTGCATCTTCATCCTTTGATGGAGTGATTTTGAGAGATATCACAAAGTGTAGTTAATGAAATCATCCCCCTACAAGGAGATACACCAGCCAATGGATCAAGGATTTTATCATGAGGATTCTTAAGAAACTAATTGGGTAGTATTACCTTCTCAGGTGTGATGAACACTACTTGGGAATAAGATAGATTCAAAATTGGATCATATAAATTACACCACATATAAGGCCCCAGCCTTAAACCTTACTTAATCTTGAGTTATTACAATATTACACATTGAGGATCTTTTCAGGTTTAGAGTTTTAGAGAATTAGATCATAAAACTTTCATTACATTCCACATTTAAACAAAGTGGTTACATAAAGGATAGTATTCATTTTTCCCATCAACAGAAACATATTTAAAATAAAACATGGATTCTTTCTTGACACTTCCTTGATACTATCATCATATCATGTACCCTTCCATTGACCTGTGAAAAACATTTCAAAAACTTGGGATGAGCATAAAAAGCTCAGTAAGGGATATAAAAATAGGGAAAGGAAAATGAGTACATGTATACATATGAATGAAATCATAATTTACCCATAAAACATAATCATTTTAACATACCTCATAAAATCATGAATAAATAATAGAAATCATAAGAGATAAAGGTAACTTGAGGCATTCATAACTTTCTTATGTAGGGAGTAACCCTCTTGGTTATGTTTGGAATACCCATCACAGTATATTCCCTAAATATCTTTGGAGAAACCTTAACGTTTAACCCCTTCGTGTTACCCAATGCATTGGAGAGCTATATTGGGCTCACCCGCCCTTAGTTTATCAGGGAACCACCCGTCTTCATGTCAATTCCCAAGAACCATAACATATTCTTATCACATAAAACATGCATAAAGGAAACATAATATTTCCAAATTTCAATAACAAGATATCAATACAACACATTGATATAAAAACATTATGAAAACCATTTTAAATACCAAAATAAAAGAAAAGTAAAACATGGTATTTTTTTTTCTTATAAAAAGAAGGTATGGATTGTATAGGAAACCGAAACTCAAATAATGGTCACGGCGGCGGAGAAGTTGTTGTCGCCGCATATGTACGACAAAAACATTCCCTTTTTTCATTTAGTAAAACACTTCGTATAAAAAGATTCCTTTTTGGATAAACGTAAAAGTCATATGGGTTTAGGCACCGTATAAAAGAAGGTTGTGTATAAAACAAAATATGCCTCAATGAATGGAGGTTGAGACGAAGTCCCATAGAAAGACGGTATCCTTGGATTAAGGATAAATAAATTACATAATTATGTGTGACAAATGAATACACCAAATATAAGTGGATATTAAGTGTAAAAAAATCATAGGACATTCACACATATTCATAGTATGACATATTCAAGGAGTACAAGTTTATCCCAAAGAATCAAAATTGGGTTAAGAAGTTCCCTTGCAAAAATTCGACAGCCTAACGCGTCACTTAAAAATTCAGAAAAAGAGTTGATGAGAGATAAAAAGGGTATCTCATCACTTGGAAATAAAATTTACATCAATAAGGATATATAAGAATATATCCCAACATAATAGTATGTGAATTAAAAGACATAACAAAATAAGTCTTTTAAAAAGAGGAGGGTGAAAGGTTCCCTTACCGACTTGGGTTACTTTCGAAACATACACACCGTGAAAGAAAGACAATAAAACATTGATGTAAATACTCATAAATGAAATTATATTACACAATGAGTAAAATAATGGTCAGTACATACACCACTCAAAGGAAATTGTGGAAATTGTGGCATAAATCTCACAGGAATAAAAGTGAGATGAAAAATCCCTTACGAAAACTCGACAGCCTAACGACGCCACTTAAAACTTACAAAAAAATGGATTGATGGGATCAAATAGGGTATCTCATAATATTAACATAACGTTTATAGAAAGAGGAATATAAAAGAACATCCCCCAACATAACAAATAGGAGCTTAAAATAAGTGACATAAAGGAGAGTACTTAAAAAGAAAGAGAGAGGTTAGATCTCTTACGAAAATTCGGCAGCCTAACGGTACCACTCAAAACTTCCAAAATGGATTGATGAGAGAAAATAGGGTCTCTGATCATATTAACATAAGAATTACAGTAGGATTAATATAAAATAACATCCCAAACATAAGAAAGATAAGCTTAAAAGGACTGACATAAAAGAGTGTACTTAAAAAGAAAGAGGGGAGTAGGATCACTTACCTCAAGTCCGACTTGTCTTGTTCGTTTATTTATATTCCTGAATAATAAACATGAGTTAATTTCTAATTTATTAAGAACCTTTTTCAAGTTCATTATTCCTTTTATATCACTTATTACCATGTTGTGAACATTATGTAATTATTTAAGTTAATAATGGTCGTTTTGTTGAACATTGGTACTTGAGTCAAAAGTGGACTTCTTATATTTAAAAGTTGTTCACGGAGTCAAATATCCATTATCTCAATAATTATATTCATGATGTAGATTCCATATATTTCATATATATCCATTATATACATGCATTTATAATTTTACATAATCATGTAGAAGTAATAAATGAAATGCACCGTTCATGGAGACGGTAAGCCGTACGTACGCATGAACGCTACTTTCATTTCTATTTCGTATTTTATGGAATGGAATAATAATGATATAAAGGTATATTATAATTCCAGTATAATATCATATATAGTATCATAACTCCATCCTTTATATTCCCCACATATGGTATTAATGAATCAAATCACTTTGAGGGGGCGGTTGTCCGCACTTCCTTAAATGAAGATATCACGTTTACCCATAATGGAAACCATAAAGATATGCAATAAATGAAGAATACAGAAGCTTAAGTAAAACATAAAAATATTATATATAATATATAAATATAGTGACATCATAATGGCCACCTTTTAAGGTGATATATGAGTGTTGAACAATCATCGTTTCGTGAGGCAGAAATTCGCCATCCACAGAAACAATATGTTATTTAACCATTAGATGTAGGTGTGTGTAAGTGTAGCTCAAATCATTCTTATAAAAACATACTATTATATTTAAGATACTGGATTTGTTACAAAATAAATAAATAAAAAGAGTTTAGGGGGTTGGAGAAGCAAAATAAAACAAAAGGACTCAAGTGAAGACATTACTTTAAATTCAGGTAACTCCATTTGGTTTGAGCTCAAAGGCTTCCTTGGTAAGCCTTATTCCCAAAGTGAGGCTTCAAGGAGTTAGATAGGGATGTGGATATATAAAATGGTCAGGGGTTGGCCGATCCAAAGGCTTTAGAAGTGTGGGTAAAGAAGTAGAGTTGGGGGCCTTTTATAAGAGGAGAGGAGGGGCACTCTTGGAAAGTAAAGAAATGTAACTTTATTTAAGAATGAGTTTCGTATTTTAATGGTCCCACATTGATGTGTTTCTAGGATAAGGTGATAAGGGTTCGAAATCCACCCATAAAATAGGTTTTGGACATGTGTAGGTCTTATATTTTACATTATATTTCCATTTTATTTAAATCCTTTATCAATGAGGTAATCACTACATCATCATGATGTCATAAATAATTTAATATATTTAATGTCTAAAAATTATAAAAAAATATCATGATGTAGGAAATCTTTTTATATTTATAATGAATATTTATAGTCAAAAATCTGAATTTTATAACCCCATGTAACAATTGTTTTAGAAAAATATTTCATGTTTGTGTCATTTTTACTTTAACATTAAATAAAAAGTTATTTATGTCATTTCCCAAACAAAGTGGCTCCATGGGGTCCCCAAGTTGACCCATGGATTGTCTTGGTCTTACATGACTCATCCAATGAGGGTAGGACATGTGTCTATGTCATTTCATTTTATTAAAACAGTATTCTTACCTTAAACTACACTAATTACCTCTAATCACGATTAAAAACTTAATAAGTTACTATTCACCAAAAAATTATTTTAATCTCATTGAACCGCATTTTACTTCTTAATGACAACGATTTATGTCTGATTTTTGAAATTCAAAACACAAAGATGGAAAAATTTCATTTAAACGGAAAATCAGTTTTTATAAGTACCACTTAGTGGTTTCACTATTCATCAAAAATTGAAGTTTTTCAGAAAATTACAAAAAATTCACCCTAAGATATATTTGATATTATGAATTAAAAAATTATGTCTATTTTACAAAATTAAAAACATATAAGTTGCATTAATTAATTTAATATTTAATTCCCGCTATCAAAACAAATAGCGTGTTTTTATGAAACAAAAAGTATCAAAAGATTAACACTAGTTTAAGTCCGATTTCAAAGTGAAATTAATTCCAATGACCACTATTAGATTAAATGGTAAAAATATATTCTAATTTTACTTTAAAACCAATTCAAAAGATAATCTAATCATATAAATAAATTATATTAAAAAGGGGGTTTGAATTAAAATACAACATTTTTCACTATTCATTAAAAATTGAACTTTTTCGGAAAAATACCAAAAATTTACACAAAGTAAATTTTGATGTCCCGATTCTAAAGAAGAATTTTATTTAGTCATATATAACACATAAAATTTTCAAAAAGTGGATTTAAAAGAGGCTCGCCATCAAAAGGCGGTTAATCGACCTTTTAAAGAATATTAGAATGTTTATGCTTAAAATTGGATTCATTCGCATTTTTAATCCTCTAACATTTATTGTAAAAAGTAAAAATATTTGACAAACATATATAATAATTTTTTAGTTAGTTCTATTCATTCCCACCATCACAACAGCTAGGCGTTAACTACCATTTAAAATAATATTATTTTATTATTAGAGTGCAACGTAAGATTCCCAAGAAACTCGTTGTTGCGTATTGGGTACGCCATCGAGCATAGCGTAACATTTAAAGTAATATTAATATTTTATTCAAAAATATGGATAAATATAAAAATGAAATATTCTTTATTTACCTGGGGTGTTACATCCTTCCCCCCTTTTGGGAATTGTGTCCTCGCAATTTTAAAATTGATCTTGGAAACATCCTTGAAAGTCCCACATCGGAACAAGAGTCGGTAAAACAATCACTTTAAAATAAAGAAATATAAGTACAGAGGTCACCCGAGTTAACCCATACTAGGATTCCATGTAGAAAAACATGGACATGGAGGAGAAAACATAGGGTCATGTTCTGATAGAGAGTGATAGAAAACATGTTTAGGAGAAAGTTAACCACTAGAAAATCACAGACTTGTGATGGGTTAAATGGTATTCGATTCCCCAGTTGGAAAAGTTAATAGACAACATTTTTATTTTAAGTTACTTTATATTGAGTAATTTATTCATAAGGAAACATAATCACTTATCATGTTGAATTTCAACTTTTATTAGATTCCTTACACAAACTCATATTTTCTCCAAAAGACGAGTATTTAGGAAGAATTGTTCACATTAAGAGTACTATAATCAACTTCTAGAGAATCACCTAATCCAAAAAAAGAACTATATAATTCCCATGTCTTTATACTTTAACCAAAACCAAAACCAAAAAGGTTAGTACAAGATCAGATAATCCAGAAAAGGATAACCCTTTATAAAAATAAAATCTATTCTTAATCTCCAAAATTTGTCCAACAAAACCCAAAGTTCAACGAGGACCATTCGATAAACAATTTGTACATAAAATTCTTCCAAGTAAACCAAAATAAGATTTAAACCCAAATATTTGAAGGATTTAGTCACATTGTCCTCCAAGTTAAATCGTAACATTTATCTCCAAACAACATCAGTTACTCCTAAAGTCTCGTATTGAAAAGTAATTAACCTAATCACATATCCTCCATGATAGGTTAATCATTTTCATAAATAACCCAAAATAAACTTACTCTTGATGCCTAAAATAATCTAGCTAAAAATAATTAGTCAAAATAACCAGGGACTTCACGTAGTCCAGTGGTAGGCGATAAATACCAGTTGTACTTTGGTTGTGGGTTCGATTCCCGTAGCTTTGTCCGACGTGACGGGTTGTCACACGGTCTGCATGTTGTCCTTTTTCCAAAACTATATAATTCTTAAAACATTCCCAAAAACTAGATAAAATCTTCAAAAATAATAATAACATATTTTAACCTCATGTTTATCTCATGCCTTTCATTTTCCATCATAACATATAATAACCCATAATTACCTCAAAAGTAAGGATCATATAAACCCTAATAATTATTACCTGAACTTCCACATCGATTGGTCATCTCGTACATGATGCATTACAGAACATAACAAGGTAAAAGTGGTTGATCATGACTCCTGGATAGTTGGTTTAGAACAACCATGAGTTTTCTCATTGAATCCCCCATTTCATCCAGTCTCTTAATCAGAGAACCACCACAGTTTCCTTCAAACCTATTGTCACTTTGGTGCCTGCTAGATCCAGCCATTTACTAAAACCAAAATGGTCAGTGTGAGTATATCAACAAAACCATCATGTACTAATGAGGAAGATAAACACTAAGATATACTTACTCATTCACTTTATCTAAAACTACGACTCTTTCTGAAATCCTAACCATTATGGTAATGTCACTTATGCTTAAAGAATACCCTAACCTCTAAAGTTATCTAAACCTCCCTTTGATACCAACTATAAGGCCCCAGCCTTAAACCTTACCTAATCTTGAGTTATTACAAGATTACACATTGAGGATCTTTTCAGGTTTAGAGTTTTAGAGAATTAGATCATAAAACTTGCATTACATTCGATATTTAAACAAAGTGGTTACATAAAAGATAATATTCATTTTTCCCATCAACGGAAACATATTTAAAATAAAACATGGATTCTTTCTTGACACTTCCTTGATAATATCATCATATCATGTACCCTTCCCTTGACCTGTGAAAAACATTTCAAAAACTTGGGATGAGCCTAAAAAGCTCAGTAAGGGATATAAAAATATGGAATGGAAAATGAGTACATGTATACATATGAATGAAATCATAATTTACCCATAAAACAAAATAATTTTAACATACCTCATAAAATCATGAATAAATCATAGAAATCATAAGACATAAAGGTAACTTGAGGCATTCATAACATTCTTATGTATGGAGTAACACTCTTGGTTACGTTTGGAATACCCATCACAGTATATTCCCTAAATCTCTTTGGATAAACCTTAACGTTTAACCTCTTCGCGTTACCCAATGCATTGGAGAGCTATATCAGGCTCACCCGCCCTTAGTATATCACGGAACCACCCATCTTCATAACAATTCCCAAGAACCATAACATAATATTATCACATATAACATGCATAAAGGAAACATAACATTTCCACCTTTCAATAACAAGATATAAATACAACACATTGATATAAAAACATTATGAAAACCATTTTCAAAACCAAAATAAAAGAAAAGTAAAACATGGTATTAATTTTTATTTTAAAAAGAAGGTATGACTTGTAGAGGAATCCAAAACTCAAATAATGATCACAGCGGCAGAGAAGTCGTTGTCGCGACATACGTACAACAAAAACATTACCTTTCGTCGTTTAGTAAAACGCTTCGTATAAAAAGATTCCTTTTTGGATAAACCTAAAATTCAAAGGGGTTTATACACCGTATAAAAGAAGTTTGTGTATAAAACAAAATATGCCTCAATGAATGGAGATTGAGACAAAGTCCCATACAAAGACGTTATCCTTGGATTAAGGATAAATCAATTACATAATTATGTGTGACCAACGAATACACCAAATATAAGTGGATATTAAGTGTAAAACAATCAGAGGACATTCACACATATTCATAGTATGAAATATTCAAGGAGTACAAGTTTATCCCAAAGAATCAAAATTGGGTTAAGAAGTTCCCTTGCAAAAATTCGACAGCTTAACGACATCACTTAAAAATTCAGAAAAAGAGTTGATGAGAGATAAAAAGGGTATCTCATCACTTGTATATAAAATTTACATCAATAAGGATATATAATAACATATCCCAAAATAATAGTATGTGAATTAAAAGACATAACAAAATAAGTCTTTTAAAAAGAGGAGGGTGAAAGGTTCCCTTACCGACTTGGGTTACTTTCGAAACATACACCCCATGAAAGAAAGACAATACAACATTGATGTAAATACTCATAAATGAAATTATATTACACAATGAGTAAAATAATGGGTAGTAGATACACCAATCAAAGTAAATTGTGGAAAATGTAGCATAAGTCTCACGGGAATAAAAGTGAGATGAAAAATCCCTTACGAAAACTCGGCAGCCTAACGACGCCACTTAAAACATACAAAAAATGGATTGATGAGATCAAATAGGGTCTCTCATAAAATTAACATAATTTTTAAAGAAAAAGGAATATAAAATAACATCCCCCAACATAACAAATAGGAGTTTAAAATAAGTGACATAAAGGAGAGTACTTAAAAATAAAGAGAGAGGTTTGATCTCCTATGAAAATTCGGCAGCCTAACGACACCACTCAAAACTTCCGAAATGGATTGATGAGAGAAAATAAGGTTTCTCATCATATGAAAATAATAATTAAAGTAGGATTAATATAAAATAACATCCCAAACATAAGAAATATGAGCTTAAAAGGAATGACATAAAAGAGTGTACTTAAAAAGAAAGAGAGGAGTAGGATCCCTTACCTCAAGTCCGACTTGTCTTGTTCGTTTCTTTATATTCCTAAATAATAAACTTGAGTTAATTTATACTTGCTTAAGAATATTTTTCCAGTTCATTATTCCTTTTATATCCCTTATTACCATGTTATGAACATTATGTAATTATTTAAGTTAATAATGGTCGTTTTGTTGATCATTGGTACTTGAGTCAAAAGTGGACATCTTATATTTACAAGTTGTTCACGTAGTCAAATATCCATTATCTCAATAATGATATTCATGATTTATATTCCATATATATCCATTATATACATGCATTTATAATTTTACATAATCATTTAGAGGTAATAAATGAAATGCACCGTTCATGGAGACGGTAAGCCGTACGTACGCATGAACACTACTTTCATTTCTATTTCATATTTTATGGAATGGAATAATAATGATATAAAGGTATATTATAATTACAGTATAATATCATATATTTTATCATAACTCCATCCTTTATACATCCCACATATGGTATTAACGAATCAAATCACTTTGAGGGGGCGGTAGTCCGTACTTCCTTAAATGAAGATATCGCGTTTACCCATACTGGAAACCTTAAATATATGCCATAAATGAAAAAAAAGAAGATTAAGTAAAAAATAAACATATTATATATAATATATAAATATAGTGACATCTTAATGGCCACCTTTGAAGGTGATATATGAGTGTTGAACAATCATTGTTTCGTGAGGCAGAAATTCGCCATCCACAGAAACAGTATGTTCTTTAACCATTAGATGTAGGTTTGTGTAAGTTTAGATAGAATCATTATTATAAAAACATCCTAGTATATTTAAGACACTAGAGTTGTTACAAAATAAATAAATAAAAAGAGTTTAGGGGGTTGGAGAAGCAAAATAAAACAAAAGGACTCAAGTGAAGACATTACCTTAAAATCGGGTAACTCCCTTTGGTTTGAGCTCAAAGGCTTCCTTGGGAAGACTTCTACCCAAAGTGAGGCTTCAAGGAGTTAGATAGGGATGTAGAGATACAAAATGGGCAGGGGTTGGCCGAGCCAAAGGCTTTGGAAGTGTGGGTAAAGAGGTAGAGGTGGTGGCCTTTTATAATAGGAGAGGAGGGGCACTCTTGGAAAGTAAAGAAATGTTACATTATTTTAGAATGAGTTTCAAATTTTAATGGTCCCACATTGATGTGTTTAGAGGGTAAGGTGATAAGGGTTAGAAATCCACCCATACAGAAGGTTTTGGACATGTGTAGGTCTTAGATTTTACATTATCTTTCCATTTTATTTAAATCATTTATTAATGTGGTAATCACTGCATCATCATGATGTCATAAATAATTTAATATATTTAATGTCTAAAAATTATAAAAAAATATCATGATGTAGGAAATCGTTTTATCTTTCTAATGAATATTTATAGTAAAAAATCTGAATTGTATAACCCAATGTAACAATTGTTTTAGTAAAACATCTCATGTTTGTGTCATTTTTACTTTAACATTAAATAAAAAGTTATTTATGTCATTTCCCAAACAAAGTGGCTCCATGGGGTCCCCAAGTTGACCCATGGATTTTCTTGGTCGGCCATGACTCATAAAATGAGGGTAGGACATGTGTCTAGGTCATTTCATTTTATTAAAACATTATTCTTACCTTAAACTACACTAATTATCTCTAATCACGATTAAAAACTTAATAAGTTACTATTCACAAAAAAATTATTTTAATCCCATTGAACCAAATTTTACTTCTTAATAACAACCATGTATGTAGGATTTTTTAAACTCAAAACACAAAGATGGAAAAATTTCATTTAAATGGAAAATCAGTTTTTATAAGTACCACTTAGTGGTTTCACAATTCATCAAAAATTGATGTTTTTCAGAAAATTACCAAAAATTCACCCTAAGATATATTTGATATTCCGAATTAAAAAATTATGTCTTTTTTATAAAATTAAAAACATATAAGTTTCATTAATTAATTTAATAATTAATTTCCGTTGTCAAAACAAATAGCGTGTTTTTATGAAACAAAAAGTATCAAAAGATTGACACTAGTTTAAGTCCAATTTCAAAGTGAAATTAATTCCATAGACCAATATTGGATTAAATGGTAAAAATATATTATAATTTTACTTTAAAACCAATTCTAAAGATAATATAATCATATAAATAAATTATATTAAAAAGAGGTTTTGAATTAAAATACAACATTTTTCACTATTCATTAAAAATTGAACTTTTTCAGAAAAATACCAAAAATTTACACAAAGTAAATTTTGATGTATTGATTATAAAGAATAATTTTATTTAGTCAAATATAACACATAAAATTTTCAAAAAGTGGATTTAAAAGAGGTTCTCCATCAAAAGGCGGTTGATCGACCTTTTAAAGAATATTAGAATGTTTACGCTTAAAATTGGATTTATTGACATTTTTAATCCTCTAAAATTTATTGTAAAAAGTAAAAATATTTGAAAAACATATATATTGATTTTTTAGTTAGTTATATTCATTCCTTCCATCATAACAGCTAGGCGTTAACTACCATTTAAAATAATATTATTTTATTATTAGTGTGCAACGTAAGATTGCCAAGAAACTCGTTGTTGCGTATTGGGTATGCCATCGAGCATAGCGTCCCCTTTAAAGTAATATTAATATTTTATTCACAAATATGGATAAATATAAAAATGACATATTCTTTATTTACCTGGGGTGTTACACCACACACTCCCAACAAGAGAGGATCTCATACTCTTATATAGCCAAAACAAGAGGCATATCTTATTTTTAACACACCACATGTGTTTATGAATGTTGTGGTATAATCAAATAATCATTTTCAATAAATTTAATGAAAATACTATAATCCATTTATAATGAATTATAACCTATTAATAAATCATTTAGGATAAATTAATAATATATATATATATGTATTATATTTACCCATAACATATATAAAAATAAATGCATCATATGAATATATTAAATTTATACCTTATATAATATCATATATCTTATATATACTTCATGCCTCATATGCATGTGTACATGAATCTCATGCATGATTTTTTTTGAACATCCAACAGTAGGGTACCTTTTTTTATATTATATTGGATATTATATTATCATTTATGTGAAATACTTGATGAGAGATCCATGGTGAGGCTGGGAACTTAGTATACCAGATTAGTCAATGTGTTAGTTTCATTAGGATTTAATATGATTTAATTATCTTTTATTCAAGAGGATCTAAGGAGGATACTAATGAGTATACCTATTCTGATCACCCTATGTAAATATATTTTTTTAGGTCTATAGGAGCTGTTTGGTGATCAATCTGCTAATTACTAGCTCATGTGTTGTTCATGTGTTGTTTGGGCTTTGTGGTCACTAACAAATATTTTCTTTTGGTACTTTTAGTTTCTTTGTAGTTGTTCTATTGTATGAACTTAAATTTATTAATTGAGATATTTTACCTTGAGTAGGAGTTTTTTAGTGATTTTTATCTTATCTCCCATTACTCATGTTCATCTTATAGGGTAATGCATCCCATTTATGTGTATGATATACCCTCACTTATTGTCACCAACCGTTTTCCTATTGGTGGTGTGCTTCGAGCATCATTATCCCCCTTCTCTCATTGTCATCCCAATAGGGGTACCTTAGGTGGTGGGGGTTGTGAAAAAACTAATTAACAAACAATTATAATAATTATAAAAATAGAATTTTATTCACATATATTTTACAAGTCATTTGTAATCTAAGGATTTATACATATAATGGTGTTCTTATAATTAAATTATTGAAATATTAATGCAAATTGATGATTTTTTATTAAAAATTATAGAATTAATTAAATTATATGAATAATCACTATTCTAAATAATATAATTTAATTATTATGTGGTTGTTCACTTACTTGAAATATGTTAATTATATGTAATTAGTTGAATAATGTTTGTAGAATAATTTAAACGTTATCTATAATATAGAATATTAAATGAAATATAATACTATTTTAATTCATATAAATCATGAAAAATTAATGAGTATAATAAATTTCATCTGTGTCTTTGATGGAGCATATCCCATAGCCAAAATTGCAAATGCCAGACCCATATTTACTCTATTAACATGTGTGACATAGTGAAGTCTGATGAACTGGATTGGGTCTTCCTCATGTATATGAAACTCAACTATTTATTTACCCTTTATTTGCGATTCATCATGAGGAGGTCGCATTGGTATATAAATATGTGATGATAGACCACGAGATCCTTTTCTCACTGCATAAGTTCAAGGATGCGACATCCTATAAGGAATCATCTTGTTCTATAAAATATTTTTCACAAATAACGAAGAAATAGGGAAAGAGAATTGATATGATCTAGGATTCACTAGACATATGAAATACTATATATATTTGGATTAAATATTTGGAACACATAGTTTTTGATACAAATCATTAGCAGGATAAGCTTATATATGGAAGTTTCTTAATATAAATATGGAACACGTGGAGCCTCATGAGTAACCTGATATCCTCTATTCCATCCTCATGTCTCTCCAAAGTCAACATCTACTAGAGAAGGTTCTTGAGTATGTACAAACTCTTCACTAGGTGGACAATTGATGATACTATTTTGTACACCAATGAGCATTGAAAACACGTCTTGTTCTGTAGAATGGTGTGAAACATGACAGAATAATACACCCAACTAAGGATATTAGATAAAGATAATATGATGTATATGACTACACTATAAAAAAAATAAAATCTTAACATAAAAAATTTATGAATAATAGGATATTTTTGTTCACTTAAAAGATCAATGATCCCTCTATCTTGTCACATAAGATATAGTAAAAATTTTACTCTATACCATGATGCATACCCAATCTACTCTAATAAATGGAGTCGTATCATAATTACACCCTCTATATGAAATATTTATTATCTTTACCATATATAAATAAAATATGGATAATAATCCCTCCAGTTGAAATCCTACCACCCTTATAGCTTCATGGAATTAAGTGATGGAAGCTGTCTCAATTCCCTTGGAATACACTTGACACATATATACTGATTCATAACTCTATCAAGATGACACTATGTAACAATATGAAATTATATTAGAGGCACTACAAATGATGGTGGTAATTGTCCCCTCTTTAATAAGTTTTAATGGAACACTTAATTTTTAAATAGAACTTAACTTAAAAAATATAATAGTGCATTTTGGAAATGTGAATAATTTCCTCTAAATGATTTATCATTAAAATCATCTCAAACCTAGGATTCATTTTACTATCCTACTCATGTATGAATTTTAAAATTATTCATTGGTTACTATGCCTACATTGGAAAATGCATTCTTAACCCAATGTAAACACATATATCTTCCTTAAGTAGAGACACCAGTGGTTGACAATGTTGTCTTCACCACCACATCCTTTGTTATTTGACTCATGAGTGGTATAATTTTTTAGAAATATGATATGATTGTGATCGGAATATTTCCTAATATTAATATTTGTGTTGAAGACCATTAACAATGAAATATTAAGGTAATATCATTATAATGATTATTTTATGTTGTTTCAATTCCAAAATTTATACTCCCTTTTATTTTTATATAGAACTTCAGTGTCATAGAATCATGAAAAAATAAAAATGAATTTTATTACTAATTTTTATAAGTGTTCATAAAGTATAAATTTTATCAGATCTTATGAAAATGGATGATAAAAGTCACCCTTTATCAGTGTTAAAAAACACTAATTGGGGGTAATAATTAGGACAAAACTATTTATCAATGTTTTTTAGTGCTCAGAGAAGGTGTGATTTATTGATATTTTTTAATAATGATAAAGGTACCTTTAATATATATATATATGTTTGTGTGTTTTTTACTCTTAAATATGATTCACATTTTACATATTTATTTATTTACCATTTTATGAGTTCTTTTACTATGTTTTTTAAAAATTATTATTGAAATGTGTTTAGGCTTGAAATATTTTTAATTATGGATCTTTAATGTGTTTAATACAACAATGAATTTTTTATTTAATTAAATTAATCAAGGTCTTAAATGAATTTTATTCTAGATAAAAAATAAATTCATTATATAATCTAACACATTTCAAAAAAATCCTTTCAATGACCCGATTCCTAAAACCTTTCCTTTCTTTTTCGCTAGGTTTGGATGTATTAATGATGTGTATTAGGTATTATTTCCCTTTAAATTATCAATTTGGTCTTGGTGTCATGATATAAGGATAGTCACATGGTAGTAGGTTAGTCTTATAGCTTAAATTTGGTCACATAGTAGTTGGTTAGCTCATGGTAGTAGGTGCACTCACAATAGCTAGGTGATCTCATGGTAGCTGGTGGGATGCTGGTATCAGGTTGGTATCATGATAGTAGGTTGGATCATGGTAGAAAATGGGCTCACTATAGCAAGTCGGTCCCATTAAAGCAGGTGGGATCACAGTAGAAAAGTATCTCTCACGATAGAAGGTTGTTCACATAGTTGTAGGTGGTATCACAATACCTGTTTGGATGAAAATAGTAGGTTGGTCTCAGGGGGGAGGTTGTATTGTGGTAGCTAGTTGGTCTCACAACAATAGGTTGGTTTCACAACAGAAGGCTAGTCTTGTGGTTATGTTTTTCAAAATTTATAGTTTTTCCTAGAATATTGTAAATATGACTTTTTATAATAAATATGGGTTTAATGCCTTAATTGAGAGAAATATTTCCTTGTGATTTAGACCATAAATTATGGTCATTTAGAATAGAATATTTTTATACTCAGTTTCATAAAATACATAATGTTTTAATGGGAATATTTCCTTATAAATTAGATGACATATGAATTAATGTTTAATTAATGTTTGTAAATCCTAATGTTCTTGTGTACTTAACTGTAAACTGAATATCTTTCATTCATTTAAATATTTTCTTGTTTTATTTGAATATGGAAAATCAACATCTTATTGTTAGACCTTGAAGACATGTCTGTATCTACGGGAGCCACCCTATTCATGTACAAGGAGTGTTCAATTGTTTGGTCCAAAATATGTTTTTCTATAGTAGTGAGCCACTCATGAGGTATGATCTTGTTTCTCCTTGGTTTTACTTCTTCTCTATAAAAGATTAAGGTTGTTATAGCCGTTATCTTAGAGAAATTCAGGTAGTGAAATCATCATTGTATTTTTTACCATGTTTCACTATTGTGTATTTAAGAACGTTATTATTAGGTAGGGAATTATTTTCTTATCTTGTTTACATGAAATATTAATGTTATTCTGATTTATTTATTTGGGTAATATTAATATTAACTTTAATTAAGATTAAAGTGGTTTAAATACATATTTTTTTAGTTGAAATTATCACAGGTGTTTATTTGATAATAATGGGTTGCCTATTGTTTTTATAGTTAATGTGTTGTCTAAGTTTTTTCTATAGTATAAAATGTTCTTATTCTTCAAAATTTATAACTATCATAAAAATAGTTTTCATATTGGATAGATAAATTAAGAGGCATATTAAAATATTTAAAGCTGGTAGTGCTAGTTGGATAATAATAAAGTGACATGTTTAATTTTGGAATTTTCTTCTTTATAATTTGATCAAAGTTAAAGTGATGTTTTTGGCATTTTTAAATAAAATTTTATTCCATCTAGTATGATAAAAAATGATGTCATTCCTTAAATAATGTTTAACTAATTCATAGTTGTTGATGTATTTATTAGAATGGGTGGGGAGGCCAAGGTTTGTGGCAACAGTTAGTTCCTGTAATAGAGGGATACTGGGTGAGATTCATGATGGTGATGAAGATGAAACTGAGACTAATATAAAAGGTTGAATCTGGTATTGGCTATTATTGATGTGCTGGAAGATGGGATTATTTCTTGTTTGTGATTCTTTTTATTGGGGCATATGATTTAGTTTTTTGTTTCTAGTTTCTTTTCCCCACTACTTGACACATTCAGTTGTGCTTGGTTTAGGCATATCCTTTTATGGTAGCTTAGGATAACTCCCAGTGTACTTGAAATTATAAAATTATAATGAATAATAAGTTTTTTAACCCATGCAATTAATGATTAGATGGAATGAAAATGTTGTTAAATTTTGTTGGACCATGAGATCAATCAGACTATTCCCAAAGAAAAAACAATTGGTAATTAATGTAACCGAGCGATTTTTAAATGAAAGATTTAATTGAAAATTCTTTTGAAATTCTTGTGTGTTTATATGATATATAGTCCTAAGTAGTTGAATGTTGATGTCCGAGAGATAATAGATACAATTTTGGTTAAGGATAGGTAGTTTCCCTTAGTGTGTTTTGATATATAAATATATATAAATATATGTATATATATATATATATTCTTACTTTATGTGATTTCATATGATACCCCATCGATGTGTATAGGGAGTCTGAAACTCATTAGACTCTGAGAGGGTGTTTTCCACAACATCTAGTTTAGAAAGGAATGAATGACTAAATACCTGATTTTCCCCAATCTCTTATCCTAGTTGTATTATTATGTAAGTATGCATGGCGGATATATTTCCCATACATATGTGTAGAGAACTATGATGCCTTGATGTTGTTTTACACACGTATCCCTAGATATAATATCCAATGTATTATTATTGATATGTTGTGTATGGTATGCGATGACTTGAGTTATAATACATGATGTATAGGCTATGGTGGATCCTACAAACTACTCTATTACTATATAGATATGTGGATGATAATGATGAGATGATGTAATACATGGGGTGCATGTTTTATTACAATTTTCCAAGTGTTTTCAGAAAGACTTTTATATTTTGAGAGATATGGATCATAACATAAAACCTTGGGGAAGAGTGAAAAGATAATGGGGAAGTGGTAGAGACGTACATTATTTTGATATTATGTTGGATGTAATATTATCTATTTTATTCATATATAGTGAGTGTATCCATGTTAAAATGAGAACTTAGTGTACTTGATTAGGGGACGAGTTGGCTTCAATTTTTTTCAATGGGATTTTGTATGATTAATTTATCTTTTAAAAAAGATACTCTAGAGAGGATCCTATTGAGTATACCTATTATTATCACTGAACATATATAAAAATATTTTATCAGGTCAATATGAGATGTTAGTGAGACTGTGGCGGAGAATCTTCTGTTGCAGCAACATCTAAGAATTTGTGGACTCGGTCGTGTTGGCTATTTGCACTATGGTTGGCCTCTCCTCGCCCTTATCGTTCTTCACTGGACAAGGTTTCTCATGGCGACACGATGCCGATATGTGGCTGAGATCCAACAGCAGTGGCTTTAGAGTCTTTACCTCGTCTCTAGTGTGTGCATTGGGTGGTTCACCTTGGTCTCCGTGAGAGACTTGTATGATGAAGACGAGATATGGTTTTTTGCAGTTCTCTTCCTGGCGTGTTAGTGTTAGTTTTAGGATTTCGTTGTTTTGCAATCGTTTTTGGTTTGGGATTTGTTTCGACTCTGTTTCTGAGTTCATGTGTCAGCGTTGGGCTTCGAATCGGTTCTTCTGTTGGATTCATGTTTTTTTGAGAGGAAGATGGGATCTGAAGCGTGCTCTGGAAGAGGCTGATGGTGAAACAATGAAGTATTAGAAGATCAATATATTGTGTTTGGTCTGGGTTTGTCTGATCCAGAAAATGTTGATGATTCTCAAGTAGAGGCACGATATTTTGGTTCTGCAGTTGGTTTTGGGATGTGTAGGTTCTTTGAAGACTTGGCAGTGGAGGGATTTCTATTGAGGTGTTGCTTGGATACTGAGTTTGAGAGCTGTAGGTGGTGGAGTTGTAGCTTAGTGGTGGAGGTTCTCTGTTTATCTGTTTTTGTTTGGAGTATGGGAAGATCTTAGTTTTTGGTTTTAGGTGTTGAATATGATTTTCAGTGATGTTAAGATGGACAGATTTCTGCTGAACCATAGGTATTGACTAGATTCGTTGAGAGGTATGGTTCATCAATTTCATGGGGGTGTGAGCAACAGTCCGAAAATATTTGTCAGTTTTCATTTGATGATTTGTATTTTGGAAGGTGTATTGGTTCATATTTTCTACAAGGAAACGCTTCAGATGAGGATTCAGAGGAGGTATCTTTCTCTTTGCATGACTATTCAGATTCAGAAGATTGAGAGGGTATGTCCTAGCCATCGGTACCAGGCCCATGCATTTTTGCATGAGACAGCTTGCTGAGTTGACATGCATTGAAGGAGGATTGCCATTATGATGTTGATGGTGGGGAGGGGAATTTCTTGTAGTTATGTTTTGGGACCAGGTTATGTTTAGGTATTTATGTATTTGATGTCTTATGAGTTTTCCACCTTTTCCTTAAAAGGGGGTTTATCCAAAAAATTAATAAAAATTTAGGCCTTCAAGCCATTCAGTCAGTGATCAAGATGAACATTACTAACTCATGGGTTATTTAGAAGCTGTTTGGGGTTAGTGGTTACTACCAAATATTTACTTTTAGTACTTTAATTTTCTTTATAATTGTTATGTTATATGAAATTACATGTATATATTGAGATATTTTATCTTGAGCAGGATTTATTTGGTGGTTATTGTCTTATTTCTAATTCCTCATGTTCATCTTAAAGGGAAATGCCTCTCATTTGTGTGTATGATATAACATTGATGCTTTTGCCAAACCATGTCCTATTGTAGGTGGGATTCATGCTTCATTTTCTCCCTTCTCTCATTTTTGACCTAGGAGGGGTACCTTATGGGTGGGGATACTTAAAATCCTAATTGAAAAAATTATAGTAATTATAAAAATAGAATTTTATTTATTGATATTTTAAATGTTATTTATAATCTTTTCATCTATACATATAATGTTTTACTAGTAATTAAATTATTAAAATGTTAATATAAATTTATAAATTTAATAAAAATTATAGTATTTGTTAAATTATATGAATAATAATTATTACTAATAATTATAGTTTCATTATTACGTAGAAGTGGATTTACTTGAAATTTATTTGTTATATAGAATCACATGAATAATATTTTTAGAATAATTATTACATTATTTATAATATAGAGTGGTCAATGAAATATCATACAATTAGAATTCATAGAAATCATGAAAAATTGGTGAGTATAAAAAATTTCACCCATGTATTTGGGGGAGGCCTATCCCATAGTTTGGAGTGTGAATGTCACACCGGTATTCAATCTGTTAAAAAATGTGATGTAATGAAGTCTAATAAACTAGTGGGGGTATTTTTCTATATAAAATAACCTTAGATATTTGTTTCTCCTATTTATATGATTAATCTGGAGGATGTTCCTCCAAGATATCAATATGTGATGATGGTCCACCCGATTCTTATTTTGTTGTGTAAGTGGAATGAGGTCACATCACCTAAGGAATCCACCCGGTCTATGAAATCTTAGTCACAAAAGATGAAGAAATAGGAAATGATTACTAATATGATATAGGATGCACTGGAACTGGAAAATAATATAGATATCCGGTTAAATTATGTTGATCTCATAGTTATTAATATATAGCATCTTCATGCAATTTTCTATGTTATAGTTTCTTCATATACTGATAGAACATCTAACACCTCATGAGAAGCTCAATATCATCTTTTTCTTCCTCATGGCTCCCTAGAGTCAGAATCTACTGGTGGAGGTGCCAAAGTTGGTTCCTCCTCTCTTCTAGTTAGATGATGGAAGATAATATCATGTACATCAAGAAGTGTTGAAAACATATCTTGAGCCATAGAATGGTACACAACCTAACTGAATACTATTCCCACCTTATGATCAGGCATCCGAATAATACGATACAATTTAATAGTCTATAAAAAATAAAATTTTAACTAAAAACAAAGTCTAAAAAAATAGGATAATGTTCAAAATATAAAAAATCCTTGACCCCTCTATCTTGTCACATAAGATATAATATAGATTTTAGTCTATAAAATGATGTATACTCAACTTTCTCTAACAATTGGTGTTATATGATAGTCACACCTTCGATAATAAATGTCATTTTATGACTCATATATTGATACAATATGCATAATACCACCTCCAATTGAAATCCTACCTCACTTTTAGATTCCTATAATTAAGCATTGGTAGTTGTCTCGATGCTTCTAGAATACGATGGACACATCTAAACTGATTTATAACTCTATTATTAAAATAATACATAGTAATATGAAAGTGGATGATAGGTGCTACAAGAAGTGGTTTTAAGGATTGATTAATTATTAATCAACATAGTGAAATATACTTGAAACCTTAACTCCCAAGATCTACCATGTATGAATCTGAATCTATGCATATATGAATTTATAAACTTTTTATACCCTTAATTAGTCAAGATACTTATTTGATCTTCAATTAGAGCAGTTTGATGAGAATCACTACGAGGAAATTGAAGGACTTAGTCCTCCTAGTGTATGGATTGGTTTAAGCTAATTCACCCATCACATGGGCATGACCCTAATATCTACCATGACATGCTTCCATGTTATGAAGGCTAAAATAATGGTAATATAGCTTCATGATAAAGAGGGAACCAGTTAGGTGATTTAAACTGAATTGAATAATCATCCCATGGTAGCGTATTCCTAATAAATCCCTCATAGATGATCCTGAGGTGCACATGTATTTACTAATGCATTAAAATTCATGACTAAATGACACTTATCTATTAAATGATTAATCACATGATTTCATCTCCCATATTTTCATCAGGTGAATCACTTACAATTATGATATCCAATGTGGAATAATAATCATGGTATTATACTTATCATTAAAATTATTTAGGTAGCAACATTCTATAAATTATGACATACATTATGATATCCCCTTTAGATAGGCATATGATATGCATTTGATCCATGCATGTCATACCATATGACATGTTCATATATTACAATATGAAAATATGATTCAGATAATATCTCCATAAATCTTCCACTAGCACTAAATACTTGTTGATTTAGTTATATATCATCTCATATTTTAGTATATACAATAAAGTTTTAAACCATACCCCAAAAAACATTTTGGATATTTCAAAAACAAGTATTATAAATTTATCACCAACTTCATTATGTATCCCATCATATTCAATGCCTTATGAATACCAATCAAAAATTCCTTTTCGATTTACTTTAAAACTCTTTTTGATAACCTCATCAAGTAAAACCAATCCATATTCAATTAACCATAGAGTGTGACTACATGGGAATTTGAATCATTAGAACAAAAAGAAATCCAAAATTAATAAATGTAAGTTAATAGAGGCCCATATAAAATAATCAATTCTACTCAAGATATAATTATATCTGGGGTGATCTCTATCAAAAACATTTTTCACTATAGCTATGTTAACTAGCTACATCACATGAAAGCATACTTATTAATATAATCTATTTGTATTATACATCGAGTGGCCATGGGATATGAATTATGTCAATCCCATATAGCCAAATCATACATTCTTGGTTCATTGATTATAGATTGACTAGGTTCATAAATACATCACAAGTCATTGACCTTTATAGATGAGCACAATACATTCCCCCAACCTAATAAATAGTCACATCATATGTGTTATCTTGGTATGGTCGTACACTTCCTAATCCTATATAAATCATGTTCCTAGATGTCATACTTTTCATATGAGAGGATAAATTGAGAATTCCCACCCATGTTCCAAGTATCACTAAGAGGGGGAGGGGGTGAATCAGTGATATCTTTTTATTTTAAGTTTCAATTCTTTTGGAACAAACTTCAAATCTAGTTAAAGATTTATTACCTTTCTAAAAACAAAAAAAATTACACATCCACAGGAAAAGAAGAATTTACAAGGTTTAGTACTCAAAAAGAGTAGCTATTTACTTGGTATGATACAGAAACAATTTGATACCACACAATCCATTAGAAAAAAATTACTTTGTGAGGATACAATGGGTAGGATATTCCATTACACTCATGTAGAACTATGTTCAATAAAATAGTGAATTTGATTCAAGTAACACAAAATTATTTAATACAATTTTCGTAACAAGTTATGAAGCTTTCAACAATTGCTTCAAAACATGCTACTGTGATGTCTTGTAAACATTTATAAATGTGATCTCCAAAATAATTCTTCAGTTTCTTACCTAGTAGAAGGTAAGAACATTATTAACTTTATAATGATACTCTGTATGATCTCCCAAGTATGATTGCTCATTCTGGAAATATATCTTTTCATGAATACCACTGAAACAATTTTAAACTACTAATAATTTATTCCATAAATCCTTGTATGGTTACTCTGTCCGATCTAAAAATTATGAATAAGATTCATCATCATAATCTTATGTCTGGTAAACTTACTCAGGAAATCCCATTCTAATAACTCCTCCTTAAAACTTTTAGTGCTCCACCTTCTCTCCTATTTTCATGAAAAATAATTCCACTAGTTAATTGTACAATGTACTTCCACTATTTATGGGTGTTATAAATATGGTTTGGGAGGGATTCTAAATACCTTTCCCACTCAACTAAATTTCTAGAAACTTCAATTTCCCTTATATTTTGGGTGCATCATTGACTTATTCATCACTTCTAAACTCTTGTATTTATTCTCATACATTCTCAAATTTTCTCACAACTTTAGGTCTCTTTAGTCTTTCTAATATTCTTCAGTATGATTCTAATTTCCTTTACAATTTATCCATTAAGATGGAGAAATATTTTCAAAAATAGATTATTCATTATTTTTCTCTCAACTTATTAAAACATATGAAAAAAATGTATTCTCATTATGATTTTCAGAATAAAATAAAAATAAACTGCCCATTCTGATTCTTTGTACCAACTAATAAGACTGAATCTCATTCCAATACTCCATACCAAATTGTACATACAATATTTGAAAAAATTTCTTCCATAAATATTTTTTCTACTTTTCTAGCCTTTAGTCACTTTTCTTTTGTCATAAACATAGTGAAAACTTATAAAGATTCCAGTACTTCCTCGTTAACACTTCATCATCGGATTCAAAACTTCTTTAAACAAATCTTTTTAAAACCCCCTTGAAAACATATTTGTGGATCCTTTAAATAATAATTATTTTATTCATTTTCTTAATTTGATGATCCTACACCAAATTAAGTTCATCATCCAATGAATTTCATTAGTGTCAGCCTATTCCTGATAAATTACTATTAGTGCTAGTGTGATGACTCTTAACCTAATTGAAAACATATCAGAGTTTTATTTTCTATTTACCCACTTATTAAGTTGACATGAATTATTTTACTCATGATCCATTGATACAATCTAATTTAACCTGATGAAAATGGTTAATTATAACATTGATCTTTATCCAGTTGACTGATCTCTGAATTCGTCACACCCATCTGTCCCAAAAAATTCATTTTCATTTTCAGTGGTCCCAACAACTACCAATGAAAAAACTTATTCTTCTAATCACCTTTTGAAAAAATCACTGCATCTGGTGATCAGTGTTAGGATTAATCTGATGATCAGTGATACACTACATCCAATGAACTAGTTCAAAAAACATTGACTTTAGAAACTTATTTGAGTTTTTGATTTCAATACACACTTCCATCATTTAAAAAATTATTTCTTTGAAGACTTGTATCTCATAACTCATTTTTCTAACTAAAAAACTTCATGTTCACAAATTCACATTATAAAAAAACACTTCATGGACTTCAATTTTTTTTGCATCCAGTGATATCATGCTAATGACCTAAGACCCGAAATTATTGTCTTTACAAAATTTATTCTTCAAAAAAAATTAGCATGTTTCATGAATTTCTCATTCCATTGAAAACCTTTAGGAATAAAATCACATCATCTGAATTACATTGGGAAGTATTATGACTTCCCATCCTTCCAGTAACTTCTTTCTTTCCAATATGATCCTCAATATTATGGGAAACATTTGTTCTCCCCCTTTACTTCATAAGGATTTCATCACATGTTTTCCAGAAAACTTATGATTTATTAGAACTCTAAGATCAAAAAATAATTTTCAGGTTTATATAAAATCCATTCAGACTTATATTATATTCCTCATTATGAATAAATCTTTATTCTAGACCCATGTTGAGTCTGATTAACCTTTTCATCCAGAAAAATCTTCCCAAATTGGTTGAATTTCTTGAGATTTTTCAGTTTGATCTTCTGATTATGATTATGAGTTTTCCAACCAAATTTTACAAAGTGAAGTGTTTTATTTTCTTTTTTGATATCAAAAGACAAAACTTATATCTCAAACTTCTTTCTAATTATTATGGTGAGTTCGATCTTCATAGTGATGGTTCTCGATCTGATTTAGAACTTTGAACACATAACCTTATTCTACCTAGAGTTCCATTAACTTATCAAATTACTCACTTTCTTAGAAAAGATAAATATATTGTTCCATTAATAAAAAATAAAACCAAAACAAAACTTGGTCCTAAAAATCTCTCTCATTGTGTTTTTGTCAATAACCACTTCAAAACAGTACCACTTGTTTTCTTTTCTCGCTTTTTATTCTCCCCATTAATTTATTTCTCCCCCTATTTATTTTCTCTCCTACTTATTGAGAATAAAATACCAAGAGGACACTCCAGATAACCTTTATTAATAGAAAAATCTTGAAACTGTGATTCATGAGAACATAAGTATCACATGTGTTTCTTAACAATGATACTTTAACTAAACAACTATAAGTCTATGTAGGACATCCTATCATAGAAAAAAGGAGTGAATAATCAAGGTTATTAATGTTGTCCATAACTGAAATTTCATATAATACATTAACATTATTATTTGAAAATTTTCATCTCTAGGGAAATTTTGAAAGGATCTCTTTTGGAAAAAAGTAACCTACCCCCATCTCAAGAAACAAACCAGAAGGATCAATTGTATAAAAAAATATTTTTTTGAAACTCATTTTTTTCAACTTCATTAATTTCTATTAGAATAAGTGTAAGCGAATCAACAAAATCAGATTCCTTATTTCAAGTACTTAAATTACCTAGAAGTTAGTATAAGTATACAAAAATTTGAGGAATAATGAGGAACATTATTTGTTTCTTATAAGTAAAAATTGGACTAAGATTCATCGCTCAATCTTGACTTTTTTCTCCTTTTATTGTATTTTTTATTAGATGTGTTTTCTTCATTTTGTTAATCCTTCTCAGGTTTTATAGAATTTTCTTACCATCTATAGAATATAATGATGATGCTATCAACTTCTTCTCATATTTAGTGACATATTTTTTTACAATGAGTTGGTAAAAACTTTTCCATGATTTTCTATTAATTTGGAAAAATATTCAAACAAGTTTTGGTAACATTACCTCCTTGCTCACATCTCTTTCTTCTTTTAAAATTTTCAAACCTCAATTTATTGATATATTTTTATCAACTTTCATTATATTTTCAGAAATATTTTAATTTTATTTTTCTCCCAATTATTTTTGTGATTATTCTAACTTTCTATACATGTCAAATTTTCCTATACAGATGACCAATCAATATTTCTTTATAGAATCATCATGTTTACTTTTCACAGCTTTGAAAATATCCTTCTCAAAATTATCCTTTTGAGAGGATTGAATCCCCCTAAAAATTTCCTTCTATAATTTGGGGAATAGTTACAGTATTGTTGATTAAACCAACACATATTTTTCATGATCCCAAATCCATAAAAATACCCACAATATCCATATAATGAGTTTTTACATTTGTAACTTCCATACTGACTGGAATTGTGATCATGTTTTCCAACAACCTTCTTATATGAACTTTGTTGACCATCAACCTTTACATTATCAATCAGAATCT
Source organism: Viscum album (assembly GCA_963277665.1). Classification (NCBI taxonomy): domain Eukaryota; kingdom Viridiplantae; phylum Streptophyta; class Magnoliopsida; order Santalales; family Viscaceae; genus Viscum; species Viscum album. The sequence goes on along the minus strand of OY728136.1, from coordinate 1,924,257,304 downwards.
TCTTCTTCATCTCATTTTTACTTTTATCCGTATCATAACCATAAGTAATAGAAATTTTATCAGACTCATAATTCCTATAAACTTCAAAATTCTCCACATTTTCAGTTTTGGCCACATATATAACATTACCAATTTTTTTTTTCTCTGAAACAATTTCATCTTTATCCTCAACCATCAAAGGAAAATTTTGATCCTTATTAGGTTTACCCTTACTAGAAATTTCCCCAACTTCAGAGATATAATTCATGTAACTTTAACCCTAGTATCATATTTAGAAATGTTTTGTTGGATATGTTACAACTCTTTTTTTCAGCTTAACTTACAGTTGTTAAGTATGATTCCTTTATTTCTAAAGATATTTATTCAAGTAATTAATCTCTTATCGTAGCTTAACGTTCCTACAAATAAATAATTATTGATTTTTTTAAATAATTTTAAAATTTAAAATTCCTAATTTCTTTCTCAGGTCTCCCAATATTTCCCAGAAATTTTTTCGATTATTTCTTTAGTTGAAATTATAATTGAGTTTTTTCTAATTTATAACTATTTCTTATGAAATATTTATTTATAATTTTTTTAATAAAAGTATTATTTTTATCCCTCTCAATATAGTTTTTGGATTCAGCTTCACTAACTTCTTATTTAGAATAACTTCTTTAACTGCTAGCAAAACATTCACCCAAATGTTGCAATAGACATGTTTTGTTCAGAATTGTTTTTAAATTATTCACTATAATCCTCATTAGAAAGAAATATTTTCCTTTTATATTTGTATAACTTCTTATCTTTACACTTTAAATAAGATTTCTTTTATCACTATGATTCTTCCAAGATCTTCTTGGCCTTCTTTTTTCTTTATCACATTATTCTTCATCACATACTTCTTTATCACCTCTTTAAGTAAAATTTGTGAAAAAGTTACCAATGGATTTATATCCAAAACCTTTTAAGGTAAGTTTGACCATATAATTTTTGTACCACTTTTCACATTTTTATAAAACATGGATAAAATTTAATCATGATTTTTACATGAATCTTTTTCTAAATCAGAATCTCCAACTTCTTCTTCAAGAATCTTCTTAGGATTTTCTTTCTTCAAAGCCTTGAAAAAAATTTCATGATTAAATTTTTTACTTTTATAAATATATCACTTATAAATTAATATGTGATGATATTACTATGAAAATCATCCAGAGATAATGTTTCTAGATCTCTATCTTTGAATGAGAAAACTTTGGAAAAAAACTTTTCAAGAAGAATTATCAAGATCTTTTCACAGCAGTATAATCTTACAACTTTTCACTAACAAATATGATTGTGCTAAAAATTTCATTATCCCTAGTAAATAAGTTACCCATATATTCAGACTCACTTATATTTATATCTGCATACTTTAACCTCTATATTTTTAATTTTTATTTATTCCCTTTTGTATTGACTTTGTAAATGTTTTTTAACTTTTCCGAGATACCTTTGGAAGTGGAAAATCACTTTACTCTTAGAAATTCACTTTTAGATAATGATGAGAGTAAAACATTTTTATCTCTGCCATCATTTTCAGGATTCACCTTATCAGTAGTTTTAAGAGTATCATTTGCAACACGAGGGGGAAAACCTTCTTTAGAATCTTTAGAAACATCATACCCAAGATAAATAAGATATGAAAAGAATTATATCTTCCCAGATATGATAATTACTATCATTTAAGATCTGTATTCCCTTACTATTAACACAACTAAAATTATCCACAATAACTTCTTCAAAACTTCTGAAAAGAGTTAAAAAAGGGAGCCTTTTCTCTCTTACCACTTGAGAATTCCCTACCAGGATCCAAGTATCACTGAGTGGGGGTGGGGATGAATTAGTTATATATTTTTATTTTTAGTTTTATTTATTTTGAAACACCCTTAACCTTATATTAAATAGTTTTTAACTTTATGAAAACAAATCAATCACACATCTATAGAAACATAAGAATTTACAAGGTTCACTACTCAATAAGAGTAGCTACATCCTTACTATGGTATGGAAACAACCCATACCAAAAAATCACCTAGAAAAAAAACTTTTATGTGGATAAAATGGGTAAGATATTAAATTAAACTTATGTATAAATATTTTCAATACAACAATGCATGCTCTTAAAGTAGCACGAAGTGATGTAATACAATTTTTGTAAAAAGTTAAGAAACTTTCACCCGTTGTTTCAAAACATGTTTCTATGATTCCTTATCAAATTTCACAAATTAAATATTCAAAAAAAAATTATACTTTCTAGCCCAAAAATGGGTTATAAATTTATATACTTTGTAATGATACTCTGTCTAATTCCAAATCTGAACTTCCCAGTCCGATTGCTCAGTCTAGAAATATATCTCCACCAGAATACCACAAAAAAAAATTCTGAAATGCTTTTGATTTAGTTCTGAAATCCCAATGGGATAATTTGGTCCAATTGGGAAACTTTGAATAGGATTATTTATATTCTTCTTCTGTATAAGAAACTTCCTCATGGAATCCCATTCTAGAAAATCTTTCTCTCTAAAAATATATAGCGTGCCATATTTTCTCTTCTTTTTTTGAACAGTACTTCAATTAGTAAAAAGTAAAGTGCACTTACACTATTTATAGGTGTTCCGAATATATTTTGGGAGGGATTATGAAAAGATTTCATGCTCAACCAAATTTTATTAAACTCTACTTTCCCATAAATTTTGGGTGCATCTTTGACTTCTTCATTACTTATCAACTCTTCTCATTTTTTCTCGAACCTTATCGAATATTCTCAAAACTTTAGCTCGATTCAATATTTCTAACATTATTTAGCCTGATTCCGATTTCCATTCTGATTTTTTTATTATGATGAAAACATATGTCCAAAAAAAATTCTTTATTCTTCTTCTCCACACTAATATAAACATATTAAAAATAGATGAATTCTCACTACAATGTTCATAATTAATTGATAAACAACTGCTCATTACGATGCTTTATACCAAATGATAAGACAAAATATCATTTTGACGATCGATGCCAAATCGTAAATAAAAATTTGAAAACATTTCTGCCAAAAACATTGTTGTTACTTCTTTATTCATCTCTGACTTTTCTTTTGTCATTATCATAGCGGAAACCTCTAATGATTCTTGTACATACACGAAAAAACTTTAGCACTGGCTTAAAAAATTATTCAAAAAATTCTTTCAATACCCCCTTAACCACACTTTTTTGGCCTCTTGAAATAATTATTATTTTTTCCTTTTATTTATACTGATGATCCTGCATCTGATTAGGTTCATAATTTTATGAATTTCGTCAGTGTCAACCTACACCTGATAAATTGATGTCAACGCCATTCTGATGACTCTTGACCTAATGGAAATCATATCAGAGTTTTATTTTCAATTTACCCACTCGAAAAGGTGACATGACTGATTTTTCTCTTGAACCAATTAATACAAAATAATTATACCTAATGAAAATGGTTGACTAAATTATTGATCTTCCTCGAGTTGATTTATCTCTGACTTCTTCACACTCATGCATCCCAAAAACTTCATTTTCCTTTTCATTGATACCAAAAAATCCCAATGAAAACAATAATTCTTCTAATTCCATTTAGTAACAATATTTACATTATATGATCAGTGTTAGGATTACTCCGATGATTGGTGTCATACCACGTCTGATGAATCAGTTTTATAAAATTTGACTTCAATAACTTCTTTACTTTTCTAATTACTATACACACTTCCAGAATTCAGGAAATTATTTCTTTGAATATTTGTATTGCATGGCTTGTTGTTCAAATAGAACTATTATCTTCATAAATTTATATTTTGAACAAAAACTTCAAATCCTTCAATCAATTCTGCATCCGTTGATCTCACACTAATGAATTGAGACCAAAAGGCTAGTCTTAATAAAATTTCTTCTTCTACAAAATTTATCTTATACCATGAATTTATCATGAATTTGAAAACATTTAATAATCTAGTAACATATTTTTACTTAAATTGGGATGTGTTATGACTTCCCATACTAATAGAAACTTCTTTCTTTCCATGAATATCATCAATATGATTGGAATAACATGTTTTCCCCCTTTCCTTTAGAAGGATTTCATCACAAGTTTTCTTGAAAACATACGATTTATGAAAAATTCAAGATCATAAAAGTATGGTCATATTTATATTAGATCCGTTCAAAATCTAATTCTATTCCTCATTATGATAAAATCTTCATTCCAGACAAAAGGGGAGTCCAATGAACCTTCTCTTCCAGAAAAAATCTTCCCAAATCAATGGATTTTTTTGAGATTTTTTCTATCCAATATTCTGATTACAATTATGAGTCTGGTCACCATCTTTTTTTAAAATCCTGGACTGGTTTCCACTCACCGGTGCCCCGAGCTGGTCAGTCACATGACCTCAAGTGTGACTCCCTGTATACTAGAGGATGTTGACTAGAAGTCAGGGTCTAATATCGATCATGGGGAGACTATACCAGCCTTTTTTATTTATTAGAGTAAAACAACTGGGGAAATAAATAGAAAATAACTAAATAATTATATAACATAACCAGAATAATTCATTATCACAAGACAAACAAAACTATAAATAAAATATCAAAACTAAATAGTAGATATTCCATACTAAAGCATGTGCTGAGTGTCAAAATGAATGTCTAATGTAAAGACACTGAAAAATCCCAATAAGGTATCAAACCATGTTTGGTTGCCTCATCCACGGTTCATCCCAATTATCTATCTAACATAGGGACTTTTCCCTTAACCCATCCTGCAATCATGTAATCTATTTGGATACCGACCTAGAAACCCAAGTATGGTGTGGGTACAATTCAGTAGGCCACCACCAATAGTATCTAAAACAATATGCAGTAAAATAATAGTGTATACAGTTGCATAAAGAAATAATTACAATTCATAAATAAACAATTATCACATTATCAATTAATCTTTATTTAACCACATAAACCCTCGGGTCCCTGTGGACACCTGTGCCACAATAGCTACTTCAGATCATGTTAGAGCCCGAACCATTGAACTATTCTTCATCTCAATCCACACATAAATGCCATTGTTACCATTCATTGTTCTCAATTAACACATGAATGCCAATGTTACCATTCATTGTTTTCAATTAAAACATAAATTCCACTGTTACCATTTATTATTCTCAATTAATACATAAACGCCATTTTTACCATTTACTGTTCTTAATTAACTCATAAATTCCATTGTTACCATTTTTTGTCGTCAATTATATCATACATTCCATCATTAACATTTATTTTTCTCAAGTAACAGATAAATTTCATTGTTATAATTTATTATCTCATCTCATTCTCTTTATTAATTCAATAATTAATTAATAATCTCTACTCTATTAATTAATTCAATAATTAATTAATCTTATCAACTTTATTAATTAATTAAAAAATTAATTAATCTTCTTAACTCTACAAATTATTTCAAAAACTAATTAATCTTCTAAAATATATTAATTAATTCACAATTAATTAATCTTCTCAACTCTACTAATTAATTCATCAACTAATTAATCACATGAACTCCATTAATAAATTCAATAATTATTTAATCACAAAAAATTTATTACCAATTCAAAAATTAGTTTATCATATCAATCAATGAAAATAAAAATTAATCTTATTACCTCATTCCAAAATCAAAAAATCTAATTAATTAATTAAAAAATTAAGATATTCATTTTAAGAAATTGTAAAATCACAAAAATTAAATCAATTAATCCAAAAATTAGATAATCAATTTTGATCTGAATGGCCTAAAGGCCTTCTAATTTTTATTAATTATTGGATAATCACGTTTTTAACTAAGTTGATAGGTAAAACTTACAGGGCCCATAGATCCAGAGTCAGAAGAACCAATATATGGGTTGAAGACCTAAGAGAACTGACACCAAAAGACATACCTTCCTAATATATATATATATATATATATCATCAAACTCCCAACCATTGCAAGGATCCACAAATAGCATTTCCCCATGAATTCATGGTTCCTAGTCCCGATGGAAGATACCATACCCTCTCATTTGTCCCACTTTGGTTGACCTGCAAAGATGGGTGTTATTTCTTGAGCCCTAACTGAATTTTCACATATGGAGGAATCATTTAAAATTTTTCCTGCCAGTCATTTTCTACTTATTTTAAGTCTCTCATCACGACACATGCCGCACCGACCGCTGATCCTCTGCCATTGCTTCACGATGCATGCTAGCTGCCACTATCGTATGAGCCAGCCTCACTTAAATTCAAAAAATGGCCAAACAAGAACACACCCTCCACAACCCTTAATCAATGATCCTGACCACCCGTATCCCACTACATGAAGTGGACCCTAATGCCACACCCCTCTATCAAAGAGCCTAACCACCAACCCATCTATCCACATGAAGCTGTATCTGTCCACTGACCACGTCCAACACCGACCAAGACTCACTTCCCCCAACCCACCATCAACTAAGATGGATGCCACCACGATAAATCTAAAAATTAAGAGGCTATCAAGGATAAAACTTTAGTTGATGTAGGATTATGGGGTATCCATAACCAGTAGTTTAGGAGCCCAACTACATTAATTAATCTCTTCATATTCAAAATATCCCCTAATTAATTCAACTATTAATTATTCAATTTTAAATCTCAATATCTTATAACTAATTCATCAATTAATTATTCAATTTAAAACCCCAATATCCCATAATTAATTAATTAATTAATTAATCGATCTAGTGGAAATATCATTACCCCATAATTAAATAAATAAATAATTATTCAAATTCACAATTAAACATTCCATAATTAATTCAACAATTAATTATTCCCCCAAATCCTATAATTTCAACACTCCAATAATTAACTCAATTATTAATTAAAAAATTCCCCATTTCCATAATCACAATGATACATTAAATAATTCAACAAATAATTTATCCAAATTAATAGTCATAACATTTAATCTATATATTAATTCACTAATTAATTGTTCATGTCAATTGAATTAATTAATTTCAAAAATAATTAATCACATTTAATCCCTTTAATTAATTCACCAGTTAATTGTTTACATCAATTGCATTAAATAATTACACAACTAATTAATCACATTCAACTTCTTCAATTAATTTTCCAGTTAATTATCCACATCAATTGCATTAATTAATTCCACAATTAATTATTCACATTCAATCCTTTTAATTAATTCTCTAATTAATTGTCTATGTCAATCCCATTAATTAATTCACAATTAATTAATCACATTCAATCACTTAAATGAATTCAACAAGTAATTGTTCACATCAAATTCATTAATTAATCCACAATTAATTAATCATGTTACTTATATTAATTAATTAATTAATTAATTAACCCCATAAATCCTATTATTTAATTAAACAATTAAGTAATCGGATTAATTTAATTAATTAATTCATCAATTAATTAATCCCATCAATCCCATTTTTAATTCAATAGTTAAAAACTCACATTAATTTCTTCAATTAATTCATCAATTAATTAATTCTTCAGTTAATTAATCCCATCAATCCCATTATTTAATTAATCAATTAAATAATTAAATTTCTACATTAATTAATCCATCAATCAATCCCATAAATAACATTATTTAAATCAAAAATTAAGTAATCACATTACTTACAACAATAAATTTATTAGTAAATTAATACCATCAATCCCATTATTTAATTTATCAATTAAATAGTCACAATACTTTCATTAATTAATTTATTAATTAAATAATCCAATTAATCCATTTATATAATTCAAAAATTAAATAATCACATACTCCATCAATTAATTCACCACTTAATTGTTCAATATCAATCAATTCAATATCCCCAATTAATTACTTAATTAATTGTTCCATGTCAATAAATTCAATATCTTCCAATTAATTCCTCAATTAATTGTTCCATATAAATAAATTAAATATCTCCAATTAATTCCTCAATTAATTTTTCCATCTTAATCAATTTAGTATCCCTAATTGATTACTCAATTAATTTTTCCTTCTCAATCAATTCAATATTCATAATTATTTCTTCAATTAATTTTTCTATTTCAATTAATTAAATATCCCCAATTAATTACTCAACTAATTTTTCAATATCAATAAATTCAATATACCCAATTAATTACTCATTTAATTGATATATCTCATTCAATTCAATATCCCTAGTTAATTATTCAATTAATTGTTCTCTCTTGATAGCACATGAGGAAATATCTTCATATGATAAGAAGGATTGTGAGACTAATGCTCGCCAGAGAAATGGTTTTAACCCATCAAAGAATTTATAAATATTACCCCTTGGGCTATGTATATAATCTGTAGCATGCCTTTATAAGCATGTAAATTTAGCCTCATATTTTGGACATTCTCATTCTCCTTTTGTCTTTGACTCAAAAATTTTATTTCTATATCTGCTCGATGGTCATGAGGAAAATATTTTTCTAGGAAAATTTATTTAAACTCCCTCCATTCAATATTTGATACTTCATAATCTTCCTTTGTGTTTTGAATCAATAACCACCATTGATCTGCATCTCCCGTGAGGTGATAAACTCCCTTGATAAATTTTTCCCTTTCACTACTCCCCAAAGCATGAAATATATTATATAAGGAACTTATCCATTTCTCAGATACAAATGGATTTGTAGTCCCATTTAATTTTGGTGGTTGTTTCCTCATGAATCTATCTAACATTGATCCTCCACGTTGTGGATCAGGGTGCTCCATATGGGTAAGGTTGTTATTCATAACCTGTGTGAGTTGTCCCAGTATGGTGATAAGCTGATCAGCACCAGTTGCATCACCAGCTCCACTATAATTGTCTTGAGAAGGAGGGAAATCCTTACATGGATTACATGCATTAATAAGGTTTCTATTCCTTCCACTAGGCACTATTTCTAAACAATGGCATATAGTAGATTAGTTTATAAACCGCAATACATAATTCCAAACTTATAAAACACTTAAACTAAATTGAACAGTTTATGGATATAATCCATTATCATAAAAATGTTTTCTTGGAGGAAGTATATACTTATAAATACTTCATAATTATTTTTAAAGAAAATTTGAATTATACTAAGCATATCCCCTAGGAGTGTCATAACCAAGAGTGTAGTAAAGCCCATAGTCGTGCACCAGTTCCCATTCGAGTCTAGCTCAAAGCGGTGTTTTCAGGTTTTACCAATAGGTACATCTGTGCCAGAGCCGCCACTACCTGCTCGAATCTAGATAGGGATTTATTACTTGGAAAACTCACAAAATATCTATAGTACCAAAATTCTAGGAAGTTCTTGTATACTAATCCTCAAAGTCTCTCTTAGGCTAGTGTTCTCTAATCTGAGTTTTTTTAATTCTATTTTCCAAGGTTTTTACTAATCTTCCTATGATACCAACTGTAATGCCCCGATCCTAGTTACCTAGATTCGGTGCATTATTACATAACATTGACATGATACAAGGAATCATGTACAGAAAGACCGATTAGTTTAGTAGCCTTGGAAGTACTAGATACATTAATAAGTTTTACATTACATCTTGAAATAAAAACATCAACAACATTTTGTCCCCTTTTAAGACACTTATATCCTTATCCTATACCTGCAGGTCAACCATTAAATACTTCTTCACATACTAGTAAAAATAAAACAGATAAAGGGGTGATCCCAGATGCTCAGTAAGGATAACAATATAGCGGAAACTTTCATAAATAAACATAAACATTTAAGGCAATGTATAAGACTAAAACAAAAGCCTTTTAAACTTAAAATTAAGCATAATATGGTAAAGATAAAATAAAATAATTCAATTTACATATTCACATGGATATTTTAATATTCTAATAATTACAAGCAATTTAAATATCCAATTTCATAATGATGGAATGCATAATTCCAGAGTTCTTAACCACATAGTCAAGGCCTTGTGCCAAGAATAAAAATAAGATTTTTTCAAGGCCTTATTCCAAGACACTTATTTGTATCATGAGACCTAATGATGCATCGAGGAGCTATAGCAGGCTCCACTTGTCACTTACTAAGTCCAATGCATTCCTCATATGAAAAGGTTTAAACATAACATAAACATTCGTATTAAAAATAGCATACAAAATTTCAATAATTTATCTATAAACCATGAATGGTATAAAAATAACACATCCACAGTCAAACATATCACAAAACATTCAATACAATATGGAATATTTGTATCATAATAAATCAACTTCAAAAAAGCTTTAAATCCATCAAAAGTATGTTGACCTAGATGAAATCAAAACATTTTTTAGAGAAATATATCTTTCTATTTTGAAATCATTTAAAAGTCATATAATTATAAAATAAAACATTTATTTTGAAAATATTCTTATAAGATTTTAGGGGAAGCTTTGACGATGTTATAACAGTGGAAAATAGCCGCACCCATCATATAAGTTAAAAAAACATTCTTACCTTAATTTTGTTGAAAAGGTCATAAAGTACCTTGTTTGGAAAATGATAGAAATATTCATTTCAAAACATATATGGTAAAATAAGGGTATAAATGACTTTAACCCATTGTCTAGTAAATAGTATTTTTTTTTGAAATATATTTTTAAGAAAACACAGATGTGGATGATAAATCGGTCTCAGTAGATACTTACGTAAAAACAATCTCGGATAATAAAGAGATTAGGAAATTAACCCTTACCTTGTACTTTTCCTTGGTAGAGGGCACGTTAAGCTATTTTATAATAGTTAAATAATTTTTATTAAATTATACAAGAACCATATACATAAATATGATATCATATATGATCTTATAATATTTCTTTGTTAATAATATTTTAGTTGTATCATTGTTTTGGGTGTTAACTGATTCATTTTCCTTTATATGCTTGGTTACGTAAGCCATGTATGTTATGAATATGATGTATTTAATTCATATACATAATTTTATTTAGTTCATAAAAATTATTTTTAATTATAAAATTAAAATTGTTATTGAAGGATTATGATGGGTAATGAATCTCATCGCGTTCGTGGAGACAGTAATCCGTACGTACGCAAGAGTGAAAATATCATTATATTGAGGGAGAAATCATATGTAACTGGATGGTATATCATATATAAAAAATAAGTAACATGTTATATTTATTATTTAAATCACTTATACTCATTATTATACCCATCTAAATAATGAAGTGTTTGAATAACAAACTACACCACAACGTGGAGATGATAAGCCGTATGTACGCACGTATGGTGACTTTTTCATTAGTAGGATGGATAGAATAATGAATATGGTTGTAAAATATTTTTAATAACATAAAATTATGCACAAGGTACTGAATTTAATATTTTGGTATGGAAAAAACAAATAAATAGGAAGTGGAAGAAGAAAAGAACTTGAAAGAGGGTGGTGAAATTATTACCTCTACATCGGGTGTTTCCTTTTGAGTTGATCAAAATGGATCCTTAGATTGGATTTATGATAAAATTAATGCATATAGTTTTAAGTGAGAGAAGTTGGGAGAATATTTGGGCATGGGTTGGCTGAGACAAATGGATTTGGAGGTGTAAAATTAAGAGAAGGGGAAGTGCCCTTTTATAAGAGAGGTGAGGGTCACTTTAGGAAAAGCTTGAAATATTATTTTATAATAAAATCATTTTCAGTTTCAAATGAAAAAAAATGAATTATTTAGAGTATAAGGTGGATATGGGTAAAAAAACTCTCAACCAATAGGTTTTAGACAGGTTTAGGTCATCATATTAACCTTATCTTTTAGATTTAACTCTTAGTTAAATAGTTTGACATTTACCATGTCTATTTGTATTTTTATATTAGATGGATAATAAAATTACTATAATAAGACAATATAACCCCATTTAATTAGTTATTAATATATATAATCTTATCTAAGTCCTTTTTCCAAACCTTATATTTTTAGGAATTTTATATCTTTTAATAATATTTTATTTGTTTTAAAAACTCAATTTTTTCAATTTTGAAACTATTTAGTATTTGATTTTTTTTGAAAGGCATAAAAACTTTATCAATTAGAATAAAATTTATTTAACCGACCCTAACATGTCATATTGACCTTTAAAATTTGTTTAATTCATCATAAGTCTCAATTTACATTTATTTGGATATTTATAACATCAATTATTTTAATATTTCATTAATAAAATAATTACTCCATCATAATTGTGTCATAAATAAATTATATTATTTAATGTCTAAAAATTATAAATAAAATAAAATTATATAGGAAATACTTTTATTTTTCTAATTAATATTTATAGTTCAATTAATATTTTGTGTAACCTTATATTAAAAATGGTTAAGTTATTAAACTTTGAATTTAACTCTTTCAACTCTTCTTTAAATAAAATAATAATAAATGTCCTAATATAATCAAAGTGGAGCAAAGAGGATCATATTTTATTCATAAGGTTTTTTGGGTCTAATTATACCTTATAAAATAGAATTAAGACATGTGTTAGGGTAATTATGATATCATTTTTATCCTTAACTACCCTATTTACTTTTAACCATGGTAAATAAAAGTCAAAAGTTACCATTCAACAAAAATTATTTTCATCTTATTGAACCACATTTTACTAACTAATATTGACCATGTCTCTCAGATATTTGAAATTATACTCATCGAAGTAGTAAAATTATGTTTTATGGAAATTTACAAATACTCCTAGGAGGTGGGTAAAAGACGGTAAAATGTTCGATAAAATTTTTTATATCTAAACTTATTATAAAATGACTCCAATGAATTACATTTAACTTGTATAGGTATTATGTATCTATTTTGACCTAAAATAAATTTAATTAAAATAAATAATTATTTAAATAAAAAGTCGATTTTAAACAATAACTCAGTTTTTTTCACTATTCATCAAAAATTGAATGTTTTTAGAAAATTACCAAAAAGTCTTCCTATGATAATTTCGATTTTAGAAATCAAAAAAAGAAGTCTGTTTTGAAGGATAAAATTAATAAAATTTCAAAAAGTGGGTATTACTATTCATAATGGCTAGTTTGATTGATTGTGGTGTGTTTAAACTCGAAGTTGTGTACAACACAAGTTATTGTATTATTAAAAGGGAAATGTACCATAGAAGATTGGGTTATTACATTCTCCCCTCCTGAGAATAATTTATTCCTCATAATTTCTAGAATATTATAGCATAAAATGATTTGGGTGGTTCTTCATCATAAGTTCCTCAAGTTCCGACGTTTCCTCTTTCATCTTATGGATTTTCTATATAACTTTTACCAGACGCGTCATATGGTTACTCAGAACTTGTTCTCTTGTATCAAAAATCTTGACAGGCTCTTCAAAATAAGACATATCTGGTTCCAGTTCAATTTCCTCATAGGTGAGTACATGCGTTGGGTCAGGCATGTATTTTCTCAACAATGATACGTGGAATGCATCATGAACTTTGGAGAGACTTGGCGGCATTTCCAAACGGTAATCTACAACACCAATTTGTTTTATAATATCGAATGGTCCGATGTACCTGGGACTTAATTTACCCTTCTTACTGAATCATATAACTCCATTCCATGGAGACACCTTTAAGAAAACATGATCTTCGACCTGAAATTCCAAATCCTTCCTTCGGTTATCAACATAGCTCTTCTACCTACTTTGATCTGCTATGATGTGGGTTTGGATAACCTTCACCTTTTCCATCATTTCCTCAAAAAGTTCTCAGCATACGAGTTTTCTTTCACCAACATCATCCCAACAAGTTGGTGTGCAACATATCTTTCCATATAACGCTTCATATGGTGCCATATAAATACTTGAATGGAATCTATTGTTATAGGAAAATATATCATAGGTAAATATTTATCCCACATACCTTGAAAGTCAAGTGAGAAAGATCTCAACATGTCTTCTAAGGTTTTAATAGTCTGTTATGATTGTCCATCGGTTTGAGGGTGGTAGGAAGTGCTCAAACAAAATTCAGTATCCTGGGCTTTCTAAATAATTTTCTATAATCTTGATGTAAAACAGGGATCATGATCAGAAAAAATCGATAGAGGTACACCATGGTGTCTTACAACTTCCTTAATTTATAATCTTTCTAGATGTTCAAGTGGTAAATCTTCTCTTATATCAAGAAAATGTGTTGAACTGGTAATAAGATCAATAATGACCCATATTGCATCATTACTTCTAGGAGTCTTTGGTATCCCCATGCCAATGTCCATCGTAATATCATCCCATTTCCACTCAGGTATGGGAAGAGGTTGCATGACTCCTCTAAGATGTTGTCTTCTAGCTTTTACTTGTTGAAAAACCATACACCTCGACAAAAAATCCAAAATATCTCTCTTCATGTTGTCCCACCAATTTGTTTTTTCATATCTCTATACATCTTAGTGCTACCAGAGTGTATAGTGAAATTGGAGCTATGAGCATCATCCAAAAATTCCATTTTTCGATCAGGTATGTTAGGAACACAAATTCTCTTCCCAAATTTTAAAATTCCATCTTCATATATAATGTCACTAAATCTCCCATCATTCACAGATTTAATATTCTTTTGAAACTCCTCATCACCAGTCTAATAACTATTTATCCTTTCTAGTAAAGATGGTTTGGCAACTATTTGAAAAAGTATTGACGTTTCACCATCCGTGGTTATTCCCATATCCATCTTTACTAGGTCAATGAAAATAGGATCCCTTTCAGCTCTCATCTTTTTCAAAACACCGTGATTCTATCTACTCAAATCATATGCCACCTTATTTTCCTTCCCTGTGTGGCAGTGTATAGGGAAATAATAATCCTTGAGTAGTTCAAGCCATCGTCTTTACCTCATGTTGAGTTCTTTCTATGAGAAAATATATTTCAAACTCTTGTTGTCAGTTTAAATCTCACATTTTCACCATAGAGATAGTGTCTTCATATTTTCAGAGCAAAGATTACAGCTGATAACTCAAGGTCATGAGTAGTATAGTTTTTCTCATGAATTTTTAGCTATCGTGATGCATATGCAATAACTCTATCATTCTTCATAAGGACACAACCAAGTCCTTTCTTTGAAGCATCACTATAAATAACAAACCCATCATTCCTCGATGGTTGAGTCAATATAGGATCATTAACTTATATTATATTTATTAATTTGAAAAATTCTTTACATTCTTTTGTCCAAAGAAATTTGACCCCTTTACGTGTGATCTTGGCTAATGGGTTTTACAATCAGGAAAAATTCTAGACAAAATTCCAATAATAACCTGCTAAACCAATAAAACTGCGTACCTCAATTATACTCATCGGTGCTATCCATTCTTGGATTACCTTTGTCTTAGAATGATCAACATAGATTCCATCCTTAGAGACAATATCGACAAGAGAAGAAATTTCCTGAATCCAGAATTCAAACTTTATAAACTTCCCATATAATTTATCTCTTCTAAGAGTCTTTAGGATAAAGCACCAGTGATTTTCATGATCTTAGTTTCTTTAGGAGTATACCAAGATATCATCAATAAATACCACAAAAAAGTCATCAAGATATTCCTTGAAAACTCTATTCATTAGATCCATGAAGATAGATGGTGAATTAGTCAATCCAAAAGGCATTACTATAAACTCGTAATGCCCGTTCCTAGTTCGAAATGCTGTTTTTAGAATGGCTTCCTTCTTCACACACAACTGGTGGTATCCACATCGAAGGAAAATCTTTGAAAAATATTGGGCTCCATGAAGTTGATCGAATAAATCATCAATGTGAGGTAGGGGATACTTGTTCTTTATTTTTATAACATTGATCTCCCTGTAGTCAATGCACAACCTCATAGATCTATCTTTCTTCTTAACAAAAAGGACAGGGGCTCCCCATAGAGAAAAACTAGGGAGAATAAATACCTTGTTACTCAATTCCTCTAGTTGTTTTATTAGATCCACTAATTTCACAGTGGCCATTCTATAAGGGGTCTTCGATATTGGCCGTGAACCAGGAATTAAATCAATGGAATACTCAATTTCTCATTTTAGAAGATGTCCTGGTAAATTCTATGGAAAAAAATCAACATATTCTTGCAAAATAGGCACATCATCTATTTGAACATTCCATTCCTCACCCATATTTATTTTATTCTCTTCCTCCCCAATAATTGAATTTAGTTGAGATATTGAGGGTGGATCTAGATAAGAATCAGGTGGTGTCATTTCTTCTCTAAAGATAAGGTACTCCTTATCATCATCGAGAATTGAAACCTCCTTCTTAAAATAAATTTTCATATCATGGTCCAAAATCCAATCCATACCAAGGATTATATCAAATTCAATCATGGGTATGATGATGATATCAGCAGATAAAGAACATTTATATTCCCTAATGAAAACTGATTCACAAAACTTAGTTGCAATGATACCCCCCTTAAAATTTTTGACTGACCACTACCTTGTTAGATATAATTGAAAATATCTAATTTTATAAGAAAACTGGGAAGATATTAAACAATGCAATGATCCATAATCATATAAGGCATTGGTTAAACTTGAGGAAACCATTAAATTTTCTGAAACCACGTTTTTCAGAGCTTCAACCTCAACAGTAGTGATCGCATAAGCTTGGCCTTTATCCCCTGGAGTTATTATGGGGAATGTTTCCTTGGCGGTTAGGAAATTCATTTGCATAATTTCCCTTTTCTCTTCAATTGTGGCATTCAAAATTAACAACCTATTTCTTTCCTTTGCAATCACGAGCTTGGTGGCCTTTTTAACCACACTTTTAACAAACTACCATTCCCTTCAGGCAAGTACCAGGGTATTTCTTCCCACATTTACCATGTGATGGACCTTAAACTTTTACCTTATTCCCCTTATTTCCATTTCTAGAGTGTTTAGTAGATCTCTTCTTCTCTTTATTTTCTTTAAAGTCATAAGGCATAGAGAATTATTTTTCTATCTTGATAGCCCATGAGAAAATATCATTGTATGATAAGAAGGATTGCGAGACTAATGCTCTCCATAGAAATAGTATTAAACCATCAAAAAATCATTCAATAGTATTCCTTGGGTTACATATATAATCTATAGAATTCCTTGCTAACCTTGTAAAGTTAGCCTCATATTTGGCAACATTCGTATCCTCCTTTTGTTTTAGACTAAAAAATTTCTATTCCGTATCCTCTCGATGGTTGCAAGGAAAATATTTTTCAAAGAAAATATCTTTAAACTCCCTCCATTCCATATTTTATACTTCATCATCTTCCTTTTTCTTTTGAATCAATGACCACCATTGATCTGCATCTCCTGTGAGGTGATAAAATTCCATGGAAACTTTTTCCATTTCACTACTCCCTAAAGTGTGAAATATTTTTTCTAAGGAACTTATCCATTGCTCGACTAGAAATAGATTTGTAGTCCCATTGAATTTCGGTGGTTGTTGCCTCATGAATTGGTCTAACATTGATCCTCAATGTTGTGGATCAGGGTGCTCTATACGGGTAAGTTTATTATTCATATCCTCTGTGAGTTTTCCCGGTATGGTGATAAGCTGATCAACACTAGTTGCATCACCAGCTCCACTATAATTATCTGGAGTAGGAGGAAAATCCCTACATAGATTATGTGCATTGATACAGTTTCCATTCCTTCCACTAGGTGCAATTTCTAAACAATTTCATACATTTGATTAGTTTTTGAACCACAATACATAATTCTAAACTTGTAAAATACTTAACATAAATCAAACAGTTTATGGATATAATCCACAATCATAAAAATGTGTTATTTGAGAAATTATATACTTATAAATATTTCATAATGGTTTTTAAATAAAATGTGAATTATCATAAGCATATCCTTTGGGAGTGTCTTAATCCAGAGTGCAACAAATCCTATTGTCGTGCACCAGTTCTCGTTCAAGTCCAGCTCAAAGCTGTGTTTTTGAGTTTTACCCCTAGGTACATCTATGCGAGAGACACCTCTTCCTGCTAGTATCCAGAGAGGGATGTATTGCTTATAAAACTCACAAAATCTTTATAGTACTAAAATTCTAGGAAGTTCTTCTATACTAATCCTCAAAGTCTATCTTAGGCTAGTGTTCTCTAATCTGAGTTTTTCTAATTCTAGTTTCCATGGTCTATACTAAACTTCCTCGAATACCTACCGTAATTCCCCGACCCCAGTTACCCAAGTTAGTGCATTATTACATAACATTGGCATGATACAAGTAATCATGTCCCGAAAGACTGATTAGTTTAGTATCCTTGGAAGTACTAGATACATTCATAAGTTTTACATTACATCATGAAATAAAAACATCAACAAAATTTTGTCCCCTTTGAACACACTTATATCCTTTGACTATCCCTGTAGGTCAACCATTAAATACTTCCTCACACCCATGGAAAAATAAAACATAGAAAGGGGTGAGCTCAGATGCTCAGTAAAGATAACAATATATCAGGAACTTTCATAAATAAGCACAAAAATTTAAGGAAATGTATAAGACTAAAAAAAATACTTTTAAACTTAAAATTCAAAATAATATAGAAAATATAAAATCAAATAATTCCCTTTACTTATTCACATGGATATTCTACTAGTCGAATAATCACATGCAATTTCAATATCCAATTTCATAATGATGTAATGCATAATGCTAGACTACATAACCACATAGTCAAGGCCCTGTGAAAAGACTACAAATAAGATTTTGTCAAATCCTTGTGCCAAGAGACTAGTTTGTCTCATGAGACCAATAGATGCATCGAGGAGCTGTAGAAGGCTCCACCTGTCACTTACTAAGTCCAATGCATTCCTCATATGAAAAGGTTTAAACATAACATAAATATTTGTATTAAAACTATCATATTAAATGTAAATAATTTATCCATAAACCATGAATGCTATAAAAAAAATATCCCTAGTCAAACATATCACAAAACCTTCAAAAAAATATGGAATATTTGTATAAAAATAAATCAACTTCAAGCAAGCTTAAAATCCATCAAAAGGATGTTGACGTGGATGAAATCAAATTTTTTTTAGAGAAATATCTCTTTCTATTTTGTAATCATTTAAAAGTCATATAATTATAAAAGAAATCATTTATTTTGAAAATATTCTTATAATCTTGTAAGGGAAGCTTTTACAATGTTATAATGGCGGAAAATAGCCACACCCACTGTATAAGTTAAAAGAATATTCTTACCTTAATTTTGTCGAAAAGGTCATAAAGTACCTTGTTTGAAAAATGACGGAAAGATCCATTTCAAAAAATATACATTAAAATAAGGGTATAAATGGCTTTAACCCATTATATAGTAAATAGTAAAAATGTTTTGAAATACATTTTTATGAAAACACAGATTTGGATGATAAAGAGGTCTCAATAGACACTTAAGTAAAAACAACCTCGGATAATAAAGTGATTGTGAATTTAACCCATACCTTGTAATTTTCCTTGGTAGATGGTACATTAACCTCATATATAATAGTTAAATAGTTGTTATTAAATTATATAAGAACTATATACATAAATATGATATCATACATGATCTTCTAATATTGCTTTGTTAATAATATTTTAGCAGTATCATTGTTTTGGGTGTTAACTGGTTCGTTTTACTTTATATGGTTGGTTACGTAAGCCATGTTTGTTATGAATAGGATATATTTGATTCATATATAGAATGATATTATATTAATAAAAATTATTTTTAATCATAGAATGAAAATAATTCTTGAATGATTATGATGGGTAATGAATCTCATCGCGTTCGTGGAGACGATAGTCCGTACGTACGCACGAGCGAAAATATCATTATATTGATGGAGAAATCATATATAATTGGATGGTATATCATATATAAAGAATAATTAAAATTTTATATTTATTATTTACATCAGTTATAATCATTATTATACCCATCCAAATAATGATGTGTTTGAATAAAAAAGTACACCACGATGTGGAGACGGTAAGCCGTACATACACACGTATGGTGACTTTGTCATTTGTAGGATGGATAGAATAATGAATATGGTTGTACCATATTTATAATAACATCACAATATGTAGTAGGCACCATATTTATTATTTTGGTATGGAAACAAAAAATAAAGAGGAAGTGGAAGAAGAAAAGAACTTGAAAGAGGGTGGTGAAATTATTACATCTACTTCGGGTGTTTCCTTTTCAGTTGATCAAAAGGCCTCCTTAGGTTGGCTTTATGATAAAAGTAAGGCCTCTAGGTTGAAGTGAGGGAATTTGGGAGGATATTTAGCTAGGGTATGGCTGATCCAAATGTGTTTGGAGGTGTGAAATTAAGATAAGGGGAAGTTCCATTCTATAAGATAGGTGAGGGTCAATTTAAGAAAATTTTGACATATTATTTTATAATAAAATAATTTTAGGATTATAATGTCTCCAAAATGAAGTATTTAGAGTCTAAGGTAGGTATGGGTCCAAAAACTCTCAAATAATAGGTTTTTTAGAGGTTTAGGTCATCATAATAATCTTATCTTTTAGATTTAACTCTTAGTTAAATAGTTTCAGATTTACCATGTCTCTTTGTATTTTTGTATTATATGGTCAATAAACTTACTATAAAAAGACAAGAGAACCAAATGTGGTTAATTATTAATATATATAACATTATATTAGTAATTTGTAAGAACCTTATATTTTTAGGAATATTATATCAATTAATAATATAATATTTGTTTTAAAAACTCAATAATGTCAATTTTGACACTATTTAGTATTTGATTTTTTTGAAAGCCATAAAAACTTTATCACATCGAATAAGATTTATTTAACCAACCCTAACATGTCATATTGACCTTTAAAATTAGTGTAATTCATCATAAGTCTCAATTTACATTTATTTCGATATTTATAACATCAATTATTTTAATATTTCATTAATAAGATAATTACTCCATCATCATTGTGTCAAAAATAAATTATATTATTTAATGTCTAAAAATTGTAAATAAAATAAAATTATATAGTAAATACTTTTATCTTTCTAATTAATATTTATAGTCTAATTTATATTATGTGTAACCCTATATTTAAAATGGTTTAGTTATTAAAAATTGAATTTAACTCTTTTAACTCTTATTTAAATAAAATAATAATAAATGTGCTAATCTAATAAAAGTGGATAAAAGTGGATCATATTTTATTTCTAAGGTTGTTTTTGGTCGAATTATACTTATCCAATATAATTAGGACATGTGTTTGGGTAATTATGATATCATTTTCACCCTTAATTACCCTATTTACTTTTAATCGTGGTAAATAAAAGTCAAAAGTTACTATTCACCAAAAATTATTTTAATCTTATTGAACAACATTTTACTTATTTATATTAACAGTTTATCTTTGATTTTTTAAATTCTAATCATATAAGTGGTAAAATTAAGTTTTATGCAAATTTGCAAATGCTCCTAGGAGGTGCGTAAAAGACGGTAAAAAGTTTGATAAAATTTTTATATATCTAAACTTATTATAAAATGACTCCAATTAAATAAATTGAACATATATAGGTATTATGTATCTATTTTGACCTAAAATAAATTTAAATAAAATAAAATATTATTTAAATAAAAATCCGGTTTTGAACAATAACTCAGTGTTTTTCACTATTTATCAAAAATTGAAAGTTTTCAAAAAAATACAAAAAAATCACCCTAAGATAATTTTGATATTCTGAATCCAAAAATAAAGTTCATTTTGAAATATAAAATTTATAAAATTACAAAAAAGTGGGTATTCCTATTCATAATGGTTAGTTTGATTGGTTGTGGTGTGTTTGAACTCGAAGTTTTGTACAACACAATTTATTGTATTATTAAAAGGGAAACATACCATGAAAGCTTGGGGTGTTATATTAAATTTACCCAATTTATTTTTCAATTAATTATTCAAAACAATATATAATCCCAATATCATCAATTTCACATTTCCCCCAATTAATTAGTTCAAAAAATTAATTAATTCTATCAAGAAATAAATTTTTAAACATATAATAGAAAGTATAAAATTAAATACATATAATTTCCATCAAGATTTTGGGATTTAAATTATAGACCACCTAGATCAAAAATAGTGACACATACCCACCAATAAAAATCCTTAATTCAACCGAACAATGAGAAAAAATGAGATCCTCATTTGATCTATATATCCATCAATTAAATAAATCAAGATTTAAAAATCCTAGTTCTCAATCTAGATAAAACAGTAGATAAACATACCTATTTTATTTGGGAGGAGAAGCAAGAGATAAAGGGAGATCTAAATGGGAAGAAACCACTTATCCAGGGAGGTTCAGATCCATAATCCGCCCTTCTATTCACCAAGAATGGATGTTAGGAGCTATAGGAAATCCTTTAGGATATTCCAAAATTGAGAGGAATCATTAGGGGTTGAGTGGGGGTCAATTTGGGGTTAATATAGGGGTTTGAGTATTTCAAAATATAATTTTTAGGTTAATTAATATCATGAAAATGTTTTTCTTTATAGGGTGAATGGGTTTCCCTAACCATGTGCCTTAACTATGTGCCTCTTCTAGGGGGTGGGGGTGGTGCACAGTTTCTCCTTTTAGGGTGCACGGTTTTTCAAACCGTGTGATAAATGTGTGAATCCCCACTTCCTGGGTTCTCATAGTTATCTTGGCTTTGGTGCATAGTTTGGTAAAATCATGAAATAGCCATGCACTTCCCTTATTTTTTCCAAAATTCTTAAAATTCACAAAAAAAATTCCATGAATTTTTACAATTTGAAAGTACTCAAAACTAGAAGAAAGTGTACATGAAAACAAGCCCTAGGTATCTCCATAAAAATTATGGATCTTATAATCTACCCACCTTATAACATATCATTGTCAAGTTGTACTCCCAATAATCCCTAAGATTTTGAGTCAAAAATATTGGGCCACTATGCCCTCTTATCCACTTATGTCCCCCAAGTTTCCTACTGAACCCATCCATATTTCCACAGTACAAGAACTATCAGCATGACCTTTCCTCGCAACACATTCTCACCACGATCTAACACACATATCTGATGCTCCTCAAAGGATGCATTAGTCACAAGATCAACTTCCACAACATACTTGAAGTGTTTCCCGACTCACTATTCCCAAAAACTGAAAAAACACCATCCAACATTGACACTTAGACTTACCATAAAAAACCGCATGGTCATAATTTAAATCCACTAACTCCAAGGCCCTCCTATCCTTTCCCAAAGTAATTTAAACATGCTCCTTACAAGTTTCTAATTTATAAACTATCAAAAGAATAACTACCACCATCCATCTCCATATATACCACTTCATAATTATAACCTCTAATATGCCTTATATCAAACCAAAACACATTCAGGTAGCGAGGCGTATATCCAAATCTTTATCAGCATACCCAAGATGATGTCAAGGTAGGGGTCATGATTGTCACAAATAAAAGTATTATAAGAAGTCATTGGTGAACATGGAAAAACATAATCAATCACTAATGTTACCTACTTCTATAGAAACACCTTAATATATTAAAAGTCTCATGCTTCCCTACCCACCAACATCTCACCACACTGATCCAAAACAAGAATGTCCCTTGAATAAACTTCAACTGAGTTCTCAAACTTGGGAATTCTAACTACCCAAACCCCCAAAATCAAGGTACAAAAAAAACATAAAGGATTCTAATTTCACTACATTAACATATTTAATAAGAGGGATTTACAAAAAAACATAAAAATTACTTCCCTATTTTTCCAACCATATGGTCAGAAGCGAGGCACTAACACTACCCTTAACAATCCAATATCTACATCAAGGCTAACAAGGGTAACTCATTTTCATTTTTCAAGTTTCTCATTTGACACCAATTTATTCTCATATTTCATCATTTTTACCACTTTCAATTTCATATTAAGAACCTTTTCATTTCAATTTCACAAGTAGGTAAATAAAGTTCATGTTAAACAACTTACCAAAAACCCTTTTTTCTTTTCATGCCTAAAATGATGCATGTCATAATAATGTTGAGTTCCTGGAATAATTCATGAAAACTCAACTCTCTTGCCTTACTAGATCATGAGTCAAATCTAATTTTTTTTGAAACAACAATCACATCACACCACAAGTGCATCAACCAAGTTGAAATATTTTTCAAATTTAACAACACACAACAATAACAACAATCCCACCTCTGGTACTTGGGTTATCCCCAATACCTGGGTCAGCTACTCCCATGAATGAGATTATATCCAAGCCATGACTCTTCCAAGTCTCCTGTCTATCTTTCCTAAATAGAATGAAAAAAGAAAAGAAAAGAAAATTACATATCATACTAATATTGTAACGTCCCAGGCAAGGTTCCACTCACCGATTCCCTGTGTCGGTTGACCATGTGACCTCAAGAACTCGTCCCTATATTCCAGAGGCTACCAATTTGCAGCGAGGGTCTAATATTGATCATGTGAATACTATAACCTCTTTTTTTATTTTTCTGAGTAAAAAACTAGTGGAAATAAATAGATATAACTAAATAATGATATAACATAACTTGAAAAATTCAGTATCACATGATGAACAAAACTAGAAATTCTATATCAAAACTAAATAGTATATATACCATGATAAATTATGTTACGAGTGTCAAAATGCAACTCAAAATAGTAAATACACTGGAAACTCCAAAGAGGGTCCTGAACCACATCCGGTTCCATCATCCATGCCCTATTCCAATGATCCATCTAACACATGTCTTTTTCCCTTAACCAATCACGAAATCATGTATTGTATTTGGAAACTGAGTAGGCAGCCCGAGTAGGGTGCGAGTAAAACTCAGTAGACCACCACCAATATCATCTAAAACAATATCCAGTCAAATAATAGTGTGTGTAGTTTTATAAAGAAATAATTACAATGAATAACTAAACAATTATTAGATTATCATTTAACATTTATTTAACCACATAAACTCCTAGGACCTTATGGAAACGCATGCCATAGTACCTTCTTTAGTTCACATTGGAGGCTGAACCATTATATTATTATTCATCTCAATCAACATAAGAAGGCCATTATTACCATTCATTGTTCTCAATTAACACATGAATTCCATTGTTATCATTAATTATTCTCAATTAACACATAAATTCCATTGTGTTCATTTTTTATTCTCAATTAACATATAAATTCCATTGTTACCATTTGTTGTTATCAATTAACACATAAATTCCATGATTACCATTTATTGATCTCAATTAACATGTAAATGCCATCATTACCATTTATTATTCTCAATTAACACATAAATACCACTGTTACCATTTATTATTCTCAATTAACACATAAATTGAATTGTTACAATTTATTATCTCATATCATTTCATTAGTTAATTCATCAATTAGTTAATCAACCCAACCCTATTAATTAATTAAACAAATAATTAATATTCTCAACTCTATTAATTAATTAAAAAATTAATTAATCTTATCAAATATATTAATTAATTCAAAAATTAATTAAACTTCTCAACTCTATTAATTAATTCATTAATTAATTAATCTTCTCAAATTAATTAATTAATTCAATAATTAATTAATATCCTCAACTCTGTTAATTAATTCAACAATTAATTAACCTTATTATCTCTAAAATATAATTCAAAAATTAGTTAATATTCTCAAATATATTAATTAATTAAAAATTAATTAATATTATCAACTGTACTAATTAATTCAATAATTAATTAATCACATCACCTCCATTAATTAATTCAAGAATTAATTTATCACGTCTAATTCATTACTAATTCAACAATATTTTATCACATCAATCAAGGCTAGTAAACACTAACCTTCTTATCAAATTCCGCAATCGAAAATGCAATTTTTTAGTTCAACAATTAAATAATTCATTTCAATTAATTATAAAATAAAAAAAATTATTTTAATTAAACCGATAATTAATCAATAAATTCATAATCCCAATATCCCTAATTAATTTAGCAATTAATTACTCAACTTGAAATCACAATATCCCATAATTAATTTATCAATTAAATATTCAATTCATAACCTTAATATAGAAAAATTTATTAACTAATTATTTAATCAGAAATATAATTATCTCATAATTAATCCAATAATTAATTATTCCAATTCACAATTTAATATTAGACAATTAATTCAATAATTAATTATTCCCCCAAATCCCACAATTTCAATACTCTGATAATCATTTCCATAACTAATTATCCTATTCACCATTTCCATAATCAGAATAATCAATTAATCAATTCAAAAACTAATTAATCCAAATCAACAATCATAACATTACATCTATAAATTAATTCACTAACTAATTATTTACATAAATTACATTAATTAATTCCAAAATTAATTAATCACATTCAATCTCTTCAATTAACTTACCAATTAACTATTCACATCTATTTCATTAATTAATTCATTAATTAATTAATCATATCCAAACCCTTCAATTAATTCACCAATTAATTTCCCACATCAATTTTATTAATTAATTATTCAATTAATTAATCACATTCAATCTCTTGAATTAATTCAATAATTAATTATCCTTATAAATCCCATTAAGTAATTAACAATTAATTAATCACGTTCAATTCCTTCAATTAATTCACCAATTAATTTTTCACCTAAAATTCATTAATTCATTCACAACTAATTAATTACATTTCTTCTATTAATTAATTTATTAGTTAATTAATCCCATCAATCCCATTATTTAATTCAATAATTCAATAATCAGATTAATTATATTAATTAATTCATCAATTAATTAATACCATCAATCCCATTATTTAATTCAATAATTAAATAATCACATTACTTTCATAAAAAAATTCATCAATTAATTAATCCTAGAAATCCAATTATTTAATTCAAAAATTAAATAATCCCATTACTCCATTCATTAATTTATTAAATAATTAACTCCATAAATTACATTATTTAATTCAACAATTAAATAATCAAATTAATATATTAATTAATTCATCAATTAATTAATCCCCCAAATCCCACTGTTTAATTCAACAATTAACTAATCATGTTTCTCCCATTAGTTAATTCATAAATTAATTAATCACATAAATCCCATTATTTAATTCAAAAATTAAATAATCACATTACTTTCCATAATTAATTTATCAATTAATTAATCCCATTGATCCCACTATTTAATTCAACAATTAAATAATCACCTTACTTTATTAATAAATTCAAAAATTAGTTGTTGCATCTCAATCAAT
The DNA here is from genome assembly GCA_963277665.1 of Viscum album. Lineage (NCBI taxonomy): Eukaryota > Viridiplantae > Streptophyta > Magnoliopsida > Santalales > Viscaceae > Viscum > Viscum album. The sequence continues at coordinate 1,924,229,922 of OY728136.1, read as the reverse complement.
TCAATATCCCCAATTAATTCCTCAATTAATTATTCCATCTTAATCACACAAATAACTCACAATTAATTCCTAAATTAGTTGTTCCACTCTAATCAATTTAATATCCAAAATTAATTCCTCAATTAATTGTTCTATCTTAATCAATTCAATACCCCTAGTTAATTATTCAATTAATTTTTCTATTTTAATCAATTCAATATCCTCAGTTAATCACTTAATTAATTTTTCTATCTCAATCAATTCAATATCCCCAATTAATTTATCAATTAATTATTCTATCTCATTCAATTCAATATCCCCAGTTAATTATTCAATTAAGTTTTCTATCTTTATTAATTAAATATCTCTAATTAATTCTTTAATTAACCGTTCTATATAAATCAATTCAATATCCCCAATTAATTCATCAATTAATTATTTAAAATTATAATATATAATCCGGGTACCCCAAATTTCACATTTACCTCAATTATTTAATTAACCAAATTAATTAATCTATTCAAGAATTCAATTTCTAAACATTAAATATGAATTTTACAATTACATACATAAAAGTTCATTCAAGAATTTTTGATTTTAATTATAGACCACCTACCTCAAAACTGGTGACAAACTCTCACCAATGAAAATCCCCAATTCAAAGAACAACGTCCGAGAATGAGATCATGATTAAATTTCTTGATCTAATATTTAAATAAATCATGATCTAAAAAACCTAGATCTAAATCTAGATCCAATAGTAGATAAAAATTCCACTTTTATCTGAGAAGAGGAGTTGTAGAGAAATACAGAACTAAATGGGAAGAAACCACTTACCCAGGGAGGTGTAGATCTTGAATCTACCCTTCGATTGACCAAGAATGAAGGTTGGGAGCCCTAGGTTTAATTCCCTGGCCCCAAAATCCTGAATATGGTGCATTATTTTAATACATTGACATGATTAAAAGGAATCAAGTCTTGAAGGACTGAACAATTTTACAATTTTGGAAAACATATTACATACACGAAAATTAAATCATAATTTCTAACATAAAACACATCATAAATAATCCTTTTAGAATCCTATTATTCCCCTAGATTAACCCTACATATCAATCATAAAAAATTCTTAGAATCCAGGGCAAATAAAATATAAGAAATGGGTGATCTCAGATGCTTAGTACAGATAAACAATATATCAAAAGATATCACAAATAAATATAAACTTTTAAGGAAAGATAAAAAACTAAAACACAAGCCTTTTATAACATTATATTCAGCATAATTTGGAAGGAATAAATCAAATAATTCCATTTAAACATTCACTTGGATATTTTACTAGTCGATTAATCACTTGTAAAATCAAAAACTAATCTTATAATGAGGGAATGTATAATGTGAAACATCTTAAACATACAATCAAGGATTTAGAAAAGACTCCACACCTAAGTAGGGAAGACGTTATCAAAAACCCTAACATAATTGTCTCATGAGACTACTGATGCATTGAGGGGTATAACGGGCCCCACCCAATACTTACAAAATACAATTATTTCCACTTATAAAAGGGTTAAAACATAACCAACATAATCATTCATATTAAAACTAGTATTCAAAATTGCAATAATTTAACCACAAACCATTAATGGTATAAAAATAGAATATACATAGCCATACATATCATAACTCATTCAATACAATATGGAACATTGTATTATAATAAATCAACCTTAATCAATAATAATATCTAATAAAGGATGTTGACATAGTTGAAAAAAATTAGTAAAACTCTTTGAGATAAATATACCTTTTTCATGAAATTATTTCAAAGTTGCACAATTTCTAAAGGAATTCATTTAAAATATATTTTTTAATCAATGTTTCCAATACCACTTCAATATTTTTAAGTAATTAACATTTTAAAACAATCATCTCCACATAAATAAATCCTTAAAACCATTTTGAAAACACGGACACTAATTAAATAAATTTAGAAAAATAAAAATTTAAAATATCTAAAATGATGATCTATTTAAATATTACCTTCCATAAAACCTAAAAATATTCATTTTGAAAACTATTTTATAAAACACAGACACTGATGATAAACATGTACTTGTAAATACGTAAACATAAACATTCTTGGATAATAATGGGATTGAAGAATTTACCCTTACCATAGGTCCGATAATCTCCGTACCTATCTGAAAATCCTATATAAGATTTTTAAACATATTATTACCTTATATAAGAATAATAATAATATTTATGATATCATATATGATTCTTTTATGACATTATATTACTCGTTTATTAATAATTACAATTTAATGCAACATTTTGAGTAATAATCACTTTGTTTATCTTACATGTTTTGACTTGTTATTGTAGATCATATTACTTAGATCATGATTTAATTGAATTAATAATGTAAAATATGATTTATATATCATATATATTCATAATATAAATATATATTATAGATAGATATATGAAATGGAATACACCGTTCATGGAGATGGTAGGCCGTACGTGCGCATTAATGCTGTTTCCGTTTTCTTATCGTATGGAAGTAAGTTAATGAAAAATATTTATATATGTATATATATATTATTATAGTAGAATTATTATTTCATATATTTCATTATTATTCATAATATATATATATGTTTGTTATAATCATTCTTGGATGGTGGACGTGGAAGATGAGTCTCATCGTGTCATGGAGACAATAAGCCGTACGTACGCATGAGCGACAATATCATTTTATTAATGGTTAAATGATATGGAACTATATGGTATATTAATTTTAAAGAAACATAACAATGTCATATTCACTATTTATGCCTATTATACTCATCATTATACCCATCCAAAAAAAATAATGTGGAATAAAAAATTACACCATAGCGTGGAGATAGTAAACCGTACGCACACACACATGGTGATATTATTATTTGAAGTATGGATAAAATGATGAATATAGGTTTCCCATGATTAAAAAAAACTTAGTATATGGATGATACTGGATTTTTTTTACTTTGGTATGGAAAAAAATAGAAAGGGAAAGTAGAAGAAGAAAATTACTTTGAAAGAATGGATAAAACAATTACCTCTTCTTCGGGTGTCTCCTTTTGATTTTCACAAAAGGACTCATAAAGTTGGTTTTATGAACAAATGGTGGAATCTAGGATTATTTTAGGGAAGTTGGGAGGATATTTGAGTAGAGGTTGTCCGATCCAAAGGGATTTGGAGTAGTGAATAAAATAAAAGGAGAAGTGGCCTTTTATAGAATAGGTGAGGGGCACTTTAGGAAAGTCTTGAAATATAAATTTATTATAAATTGATGTTCGGTTAATAATGACTCAAAAGTGAATTATTTAGAGTTTATGATGAGTATGGATAAAAATAATCTAAACCAGTAGGTTTTATACAAGTTTATACCATGAATTTGACTTTACATTTTTGCTTTAACCCTTAGTTTAATAAGTTAACTCTTACCATGTCTTCTTTTATTTTTATAGTATATGGTTAATATAGTTACTATAAAATTGAAAGATAACCTAAAGTGGATTATTAATTAAATTTGTAACATTATATAAATCATTTGGCATAATATTATACTTTTTGTAATATTATATCATTTAATAAAATAGTATTTGTTTTAAATACCCATTTTTGTCAATTTTGACATTATTTAGTAATTAATTTTTGTTAAATTCATAAAAACTTTATTCATTTGAAAAAATGTAAATAAATCATTCCTCATATTTTAATGTCATACCTAATATTCTTAGATGACATAAAAATGTTCAAATTACATTTAAATTAAAGTTTATAAATTCATTTAGTCTAATAATTCATTAATAAGGTAATCACTTCATCATCATTGCGTCATAAATAAATATATTTATTTAATGTATAAAAATTATAAATAAAATACCATGATATAGGAAGTATTTTTAGTTTTTAATTACTATTTATAGTCAAAAGATATCAGTTACTTAACCCTATATTAAAATTTATTTAGCAAAAATATACATGTTTATGTTATATTTCCCTTTTTAAATTAAATTTTATAAAACGTCCTTTCCACACCCAAGTGGCTTAAAAATACCAAAAGTTCAGCCTAAGAATGTTCTGGCTTGAAAATATATCATCCAATAGGTTTAGTTAACATTATAGGGTAGATTTATATTATTGTAATATTATTTTTTACCCTTATTTACATGATTTACCTTTTAATAATGGTAAATAAAAATAATTACTAAAGTTACTATTCGTAATATCCAAAAATAGAATGTACCTATTTACTCAATTTGGACATTCTGATTCAAAATATGGAATCCATTTTTCCAAATTCAAAACATATAATTGGCCATAATTAATTTAAAATGAATTATTGTTGTCAAAACCTGAAATAAGGTTTTTAATAATTAAAAACTATCAAAAAATTGACATGTTTTTATGTCCAATTTCAATGTGAAATTACTTACAACGACCAAAATTGGATTATATGAGAAAAAAAATAATCCGATTAAACATTAAAACCAATAAAAAATATAATCTAAATATATTAATAATTTAGATGAAAAAGTAGTTTTGAATTAAAATATAGTATTTTCACTATTCATTAAAATATGAAAGTTATCAGAAAACACCAAAAATTTATCCAACCAAAATTATTATGTCCCACTTCTAAATAAGAATTTAATATCTTAAAATTGAATATATAAAAGTTCCAAATATTTTATTTAAAAATGGGCTTCCATTAAAAGGCGTATATTTACATTTAAAAAAAAAATACTTCTTTTATCTGAAAAATTGAATTTTTCCGTATATTATGTACAAGAAACACATAATATGAATGATAAAATTATATGGGATATTTTAAATTCAAAATTTGGTTAATTCTATTTGTAACCTCTTTTTTAAATGGATAGTTTGATAGGTCGTGGTGCGCTTGAACTCGGTGTTGCGTACAACACACGCTATTGAATTATTTAAAAAGGAAGACTACCATGAAAGCTTGGGGTTTTACACTATGAAATAATCTTGGATCCTCCAAAATATAGAGTAAATATTAATGTATTATTGGGGGTTGATTTTGGGTTAATATATGGGTTCATGTATTTTAAAATATAATTTCCAGGTTAATCAAATCTGTATGAATAGTTTTCTGCTCAGGGCACATTGTTATAGATACCCAAGCCTTTTAAATATAACATTACATGATTTTAGTCATAATTATACATCATAGTACAAGCCAAGGATCATTAAGTCTCTTGTCTTGGAAGACTAGGTATATAAAACATAAAACATGTGGCTTAAAAAACATTTCTTTATTTAATCTCCATAAAGAGCTCCTAACTGCCTTTGAGCCCTTGCATTTGCATGGGGTACCCTGGGGAACACATGAACAAAGGGATGATCTGAAAATCTCAGTAAGGGAATGAACATAAGGATATATCTTAAGCACATGAGTTAGGAGGCATGACATAATGATATCCAAAGCATAGAACATATAGAATCACATCATGTAAGTGTGGAATCATAGAAAAATAAATCATATAAATTTGGAAGAATCATAAAACATGTCTTTAGTACAGGTCAAGTCTAACCACCAATCCCATTTACCATTTTAGAATGGGTTAAGGCTAACTAGAAATCCCGTTTCCCATTTTAGTACTGGTCAAGCTAACTGCCAATACCGTTTCACATCGCATCTCACGAGACTTAACTTTACCCAGTGCATTGGAGAGCTGTTTGGGACCACCCAACTTAACATTTTCATGAATATTATTTTCACATAAATAATCATATATAATCACCCATACATAAACATAATGATACCCATGGAAAGAATTGGGTACCACAATCATGACATAAAGCATAACCAATGAGAGTATCATGAAAGTGTCCATTAAAGAAAGTGATTAGAACATACATGGATGTTCATATGGTAAAATAGGATTATAACATGGTTGGTGGTGTAAAAAATTAGTTACAACATATAATAAATATATTTGATAAAAACTATCATTAAAACATTTTTTCATGGTTTTCAGGAAAATACTATAGAGCTTTTAAAATAGAAAATAGGAAAATATTTTATATAAAACCAGAATTGGAACAAGGAGGTTTTCATAATAAAAAATATTTATTTTTTAAATACACTGGTGGCTTAAAACATAAGATATAGTTCACTTGAAATTGGGTAAAAATTCCGGAAGTTCCCTTAAAATAGGTTTTCTTATCAGAAAGTTCTAAGGAGAGAATCTATTAAAAATAGGTATATCCTCGAAAGAGAGTGATTAAAGGGTTTTAATAAGTGAATTTTGTAAAAATAAACATAATTTTTAATTTTTACATAAAAAAATAAGATACCTTCACTTTTATATAAAGAAATATAAGGCAACCCGAATGAACAAAAAGGGTTCGGGTAGAATTCGTTACGGTTTATTGGCATGGTGTCAGGAGTACCTAAGAGGGCTTAATGAGAGACAGAAAAGGGGTTTCTAGTCACTTATAAATCATGAGGGAAATATAGGGTAGGTGTGTAAACATACCCCATAATTAGGGATTACATATAAAATGACATATCATAGAGGAAAATCTTGATTTAATAGTGAAATAGAGAGGATCCGTTACCTCAAATCCTTTGGTGTTCTCCACTTGTTATTAAAGTTCTCTTGAGACTTCCTCTATTGAGAACCTCTTAAGGAGAGAGGTTTTAGTATTTTGAAGAGGCTAGGAGATTTTGGACTTGGGGGAGCAACTTGGGGAGAGATTTGGGTAGAATATTGGTAAGGTACAAGGCTTGATATTAGTGAAGAGAAGATGGCGTGAGGGGGGGGGGGGTTATAGTGGAGGAGAGGAGGGATTTCAAAATATTATAATCATTAATTTATTATTTCTTTAAAAGAAAAGGAATAATATTTATTCCATGACCAATAATAGTAATAAATGCATGTGATTTCGAACTAATTGGTCTTACTACAGCAGATCATCATCAATGACTCATTAAATCCATCGTTTAAAATTTATCGTAAGTTATCGTATTTTACTATTCATTAAAAATTCATGTATTTCAGAAAAATCTCAAAAATTCACCCTAACAAATTTTCAATGTCCAGAATCAAAAAATGAAATCCATTTTTCAAAAATAATTTTCTAAATATTATTATTTTGATATTTAATTAAAATCATAATTTATTATCAAAAACCAGTTTTAAAACATTCATTTACTTATTCTAAAAAATAGGGTTATCATAATTTTAACTTGAATATTATTTATATATTATCATTGTTAAGGTTACTATTCATTAGGGTATATCAATATTCATAAGGGTATGTTACTATTCCTAAGGGTAGGTTACTATTCACCAAAAATTATGTTTTTCTTATCGGACTCCAAATAAATTACTTATCGCAACAGTGTATGTCAGATTTCTGAAATTACAAGCACATAAGTGAAAAAATTATGTTTAAAGGTCACTTAGTACTTAGTAGTTCATTATGTTGTGTTTTCATGTGATTTTATGACATATTTATGATAAGGGAATTTCCATTAAAAATCATTGGGTTGTTACATTCTTCCCCCCTTAAGAAATTTTTCCCTCAAAATTTCATTTTACATTCTAGAAAAAAACTGGAGGGGGGTACTTTTCCTACATTTCTTCATCCAGTTCCCATTTTTCCTCTTCATACTTATGGTTTCTCCATAGTACCTTGACCAAATGAGTAGTCTTGTTGCATAGAACTTTGTCTCTACGATCCAAGATCTTCACTGGCTACTCCTCATAGGAAAGATAATCCTCTAACTAAACCACATATGAAGAGAGTACATGTGAAGGGTCCGACATATAATTCCTTAAGAAGGTTACATGAAATACATCATGTACCTTCGACATGGTAGGTGGAAGTGCCAGTCGATAGGTCACAGCTCTGACTCAATCAAGGATCTTGAAAGGGACGATGTACTTGGGACTTAATTTTCCTGTCTTTCCAAACCTCATGATCTTATTCCATGTAGATATGTGTAAAAATACCATATCTCCAACATTAAACTCAAGGTCTCATCAATGATTGCCAACATAAATTTTCTGTCAACTTTGGGCTACCTTGATATGCTGCTGAATGGTTTTCACCTTCCGCACCATTTCATCAACCATTTTAGTTCCTAACAGATTACTTTCACCGACTTCATCCCAACACGCTGGTGTTCTCCACATTTTTCCTTAAAGGGATTCATATGGTGCGATTCAGATGCTTGAGTGGAAACTATTGTTGTAGGATAATTCCACCAGTGGAAGATTTTGGTCCCATCCTCCTTTGAATTCTATAGAACACATTCTCAACATGTATTCCAGTGTATGAATTGTTTTCTCAGATTGGCCACAAGTATGAGGATGATAGGCCGTACTGAAGTTCATTTCAGTGCTTAGAGCATGTTGGAAGCTTTTCCAGAACTTTGAGGTGAATCTTGGATCACGATCGAATGTAATAGATAGTGGTAATCCATGCATCATTACCACTTATTTGATGTAAATATGTGTAAGTTAATCCAATGAGAAGTCCTCTCGAATCATGATAAAGTGAGATGTCTTTGTAAGAAAACCCATAATGACCTATATAGCATTCTTTCCTCTGGATGTCCTTGGAAGTCCAGTGACAAAGTCCATGATAATGTTCTCCAAATTTCATGTTAGTATGAATAGTGGTTGCATCATCCCCTTTTAATTTTGCCTCTCCACCTTCACTTGATGTCATACCAGGCACTTTGATGTATATTCAACAATATCTATTTTCATATTGTTCCACAATAAGTTTTCTCAGAGATCTCGATACATCTTTGTTCTCCCTTGGTGGATAGAGAAGTTCGAGCTATGTTCATAATTAAATAGCTCCTTCTTTATCTCTAGATCAAATGGTACACATAATCATGTCCCAAATCATAAAACTCCTTCCTCATCAATTTTTAAATCGAAGGATTTCCCATTTCTAATAGCTTCCACACTTTTTCTGAGTTTCCACATCTTTTATTTGAGAATACTTTATTTTATCCAAGGGGGATGATTGATCAATCATTTGAGAAAGGATTGATGGTGTTCCTCCCTTAATTATTCCCATGTCTATCTTTTGCAAATCTATGAATATCAGATCCTTTTCAATTATCATCATTGATAAAGATGCAGAATCTTTTCTACTTAGAGCATCTGCCACCATGTTTGCCTTACCGGGATGGTAGTGGATTGAGAATTTACAATCCTTGATGAGCTCAATCCATCTTCAATGGAACATATTAATCTATTTCTATGTGAATATATATTTGAGAATCTTGTGGTCAGTATATATCTCACACTTCTCCCCATAGGGATAATCCTGCCATATTTTCAATGAAAAGATCACAGCCACCAACTCCAGATCATGTGTTGGATAGTTTTGCTCATGGATTTTCAGCTTCCATGAGGTATAGGCTATCACATTATCATTTTGAATTATCACACAAGCTAATACTTTCTTATAAGAATTACTATGCACTACAAAGAGTTCTCCACTTGTAGGGAGTGTGAGTACTAGTGCAGTGATAAGCCATTTTTTCAACTTTTTGAAATAGTCTTCACATTTACGATTCCAGACAAATTTTACTCCCTTCCGTGTCAGCTTGGTCATTGGGTTTGACAATCGAGAAATTTTCTTCACAAATCGTTGATAATACCCAGATAGACCCAGAAATTTGTGGATCTTCATTAAAGAAGTTGGGCTAGGCCACTCTTCAATTGCCTCCATCTTGGAAGGGTCCATAAATATCCCTTTGTTTGTGATGGAATTCCCCAAGAATTATACTTCCTCCATCCAGAACTCACATTTTTTGTACTTTTCATACAAATTATCCCTTCCAAGGTCTTTAATAGAATATTGAAATACTCCTCATGTTCCCCCTTTCTCTTGGAGTATATCAGAATATCATCAATAAAGACTACCATAAATTTGTTGAGGTAATCTCTAAAGACACTATTCATTAAATCCATGAAAATTTCAGGATCATTAGTGAGTCCAAAGGAAATCACAATGAACTCATTGTGTCTATACCTCATTCGAAAGACAGTCTTGGGAATATATTCCTTCCCAATCTTTAATTGGTGATATCCCGACCTATGGTCCACCTTAGAGAAATAACTTGCTCCACCAAGCTGATCAAACATTTCATTTATCCATGGTAGGGGATACTTTTACATTATTGTGATTTTATTGAGGTAATGATAACCATTGCAGAGGTGCATTGATTCATCCTTATTCTGGAGGAAGTGGACTGGCACACCCCATGATGAAGTAATCAGGTGTATAAAACCCTCCTCTATATTATCCTATGACTGCTTCTTCCGCTCTTCCATATCTACGGTGGCCATTCTTTAAGGTGTCATTGAGATAAGTAGAGATCTAGGGATTTGTTCAGTTGAGAACTCAACCTATTGTTTAGGAAGAAGACCAAAAAACTCTTCAGGGAATACATCAGTGTAATCCCTCACGATGGGCATGTATTCAAGAATGATTCTCTCCTTTGTCTCAATCATTTGAGCTAGATATGCCTACTCAGAAGGTAGTAATATCCATGCTTGAGATGAATATTATAAAGGAGATTCATTTTCCTCCTTACACTTGTAAAGAATCGAAGGATTCTTTGGGATGTGACAAGTGATCTCCCTTTCCTGACATTTTATGTTGCTTTGGTATAAAAATATCCAATACAAGCCCAAGACAGCGTCGAAATCCACTAAATAAAGTATGATGATATTTTATGGTAGGTTTAGTCCACAAACATTAACCGAGGATGAGTTATAAACCATGGACATAACAATTTCCCCATTCCCTGTTCTCAGAGATTAACTTCACTCTAAATTTTGAGGTGGTGTTTGAATAGTTCTACTAAACTTGCAAGATATGAAAGAATGCGTAGAACCAGAATCAAACAGTACGTCTTATATTCTTGAATGAATAAAAAATGTACCTTTCTTTACATCGTTGTTTGGATCTATCTCAGGAGTAGTGATAACATAAGCCCTTCCTTGTTGCCTAGGAGGTTGTTGCTGATTGCCTCCGACAACCCTCGACCTAGGGAAATTGTTCGCATAATGCCCATGATTCTTGTAGTTGTAACACTGCACTACAGGATGAGTGTTTCTCTACTTTAGTTCTCTAAAGAAGTAATCAATCTTTATTTCAGTGTTCATGACAAAGACAGAGCTGTACCTTGGAAGACTAGAAATTTTTTCTTCATATGCCCCGATGGACTCATCTTCCTTCTTTTGGAGTTTGAGGAACTCTCTTTATATCTTGAGATGGAGGGTTCAAAAAAAATATTTGTTGAAAAAACATCCTCTTGAATTCCTCCCAATCCATGGAATCAATTTCCTCTTCGGGCTTGGTATTCTTGATCTGTGTCCACCACTGATCAACTTTTCCATCAAAACAATAGACAACCAGTACAACCTTCTCTTCTTTTGAGGAATAGTGGATGGAAAATATAATTTCAATGGAGTTAATCAGTTGTTACATGAGGAGGGGATCAAAAGATCTTCTAAATAAGGGAGGCCTTTGCTGCATGAATCATTATTCGACAACTTTCTCTTTCCTTGGAGGAGGATGGCGTTACCCATGATTCAAGTTATTATTCATAACTCAAGCCAGCTGAGCAAGTACTGTCATGATGTGTTGAGAAACCACTCCCATAATATTAGGCATATCAATTGTGAAATCTTCACATTGCCTATCACATTGGTTATTGGAAAGTGTTATTCTATTTCCTGCTATTAATGAAGAAAAAGAATGTATAATTAGAGGTCCTAAATACTTAGCTATTAAGAATAAAAAGGAAACTTTGAACATAAAACATATAAACTTATAAAGAAGAAGTATATCCTAACTTGATATTCCTTAGGATTATATCTAGGTTATGCTCGATATATTTCTTAACTCATATTTATATGGGCATCTTGTCCCTTAATAATGGTTTATTCTAAGCACATGAATCTACTAAAGCATATCCCCCGGGAGTGTCATAACCAAGAGTGTAGCAAGGCCCATTGTCTTGTACCAGGATACCCCGAGTCATGCCCAAAACTCCTTGTTATAGTTTTCACTCCTAGGTACATTTATGCCAGATCCACCTCTACCTACTCGTATCCAGACATGGATGTATATTCTTGATAAAAAACTTACTCAATACTCACCAAAATTTAGGAGTATTTTCTTATACTTAGTCTCATCCTTAAGGTTCTCACTAAGGGGCTCTATTCCTAATCTCTAAAAATAACTAGACCATCCTTTGACACCAACTATAGTGACCTAATACCTTTACATAAACATTACTTGATTTTAAGCATAATTATACATCAGATTAAAAGACAAGGATCGTTAATTCTACTTTCTTGGAAGAATAGGTTCATAAAACATAAAACATAAAACATGGGTCTAAAAAAACAGTTCTTTATTTAATCTCCATAAATATCTCCTAACTTCATTTAATCCCTTACATATTCATAGGTTACCCTGGGGAATACATGAACAAAGGGGTGAGCTGAAAATATAAGTAAGGGAATGAATATAAGGATACATATTAAGCACATGAGTTAGGAGGTCTGCCATAATGATATCCAAAGAATGGAACATATAAAATCGTATCATATAATCATGGAATCATATAAAAATGGAATCATATAATTGTGTAAGAATAATAAAACAAGTATTTAGTAGGGTTCAAAGATAACCACCAATCCCGTTTCTTGTTTTAGTATGGGTCAAGGCTAACCGCCAATCCCGTTTCCCATTTTAGTATGGGTTAAGGCTAACCGCCAATCCCGTTTCACATCGCATCTCAGGGGACTTAACTTTACTTAATGCATTGAAGCACTATCTGGGAACACACATCTTAACATTTTCATGAATATTCTTGCCTCATAAATAATTATACATAATCACCAATACATAAAATAAGGATACCCATGTAAAGAATTGGGCACCACAATCATGACATAAAGCATAACCAATGAGCGTATCATGAAAGTGCCCATGAAAGAAAGGGATTAGAACATACATGGATGTTAATAAGGTACAATAGGAATATAACATGGTAGGTGGTGTTAAAATGAAGTGACAACATATAAGAACTTTATTTGAGAAACATTTTAGTACTGTTTTAAGGAAAATAATATAAGGCATTTAAAATAGAAAAGAGGACAATATTTTATATAAAACCAGAATTGATCCAATATGGTTTTAACAGAAAATACAGATTTTATAAAGAAAACGGTGTCTTAAAATAGAGGATAGAGTTCACTTGAAATTGGGTAAAAATTCCGGAAGTTCCCTTAAAATAGGTTTGCTTATCTGAAAGTTCTAATGAGGGAATATTTTAAAAACATGTATATCCCCAAAAGAGAGTGATGAAAGGGTTTTAATAGTTGAATTTTGCAAAACTAAACAACATTTAGAATATGTACATAAATAGATAAGATAAATTCACTTTGATATAATGCAAGAAAATGCAACCTGAATGAACAAAAAGGGTTCCGGTAGAATTTGTTACGGTTTATTGGCATGGTGTCGGGTGTACCTAAGGGGGATTGACGAGAGAGAGAAAATGGGTTTCTCATAACTCATAAATAATTATGTAAGTATGGGGGAGGTGTGTAAACATACCCCATCATTATTTATTACACATAAAATGGAATATCATGGGGTAAAATCTTGATTTAAGAGTGAAATAGAGAGGATCCCTTACCTTAAATCTGTTGGTGTTCTCCACTTGTTATTAAAGACCTCTTGAGATTTTCTCCTTTGAGAACCTATTAATAAGATAGGTTTTGGTATTTTGAAGAGGATATCGGATTTTGGATGGGGGAGGAGCTTGGGGAGAGATTTGGGCAGAATATTGGCAAGGCACAAGGCTTGAGAGTGGTGAAGAGAAGAGGGAGTGGGGGGGGGGGGTTATAGTGAAGGAGAGGAGGGATTTCATAATATTATAACCATTAATTTATTATTTCTTCAAAATACATGGAATATTAAGTATTAAATGACCAATAATTGTAATAAATGTGTGTTAATTAGAACCAATTGGGATTAAATTAGCAGATTATCATCAATGACACAATAAATCCACAACTTTGCATTTATCAAAAATTATCGTATTTTACTATTCATAAAAATTCAAGTATTTTAGAAAAATCTCAAAAGTTCACCCTAACCATTTTTCGAAGTGTAGAATCCAAAAATAAAATCCATTTTTGAAAAATAATTTTTTAAATATGATTATTTTAATATTTAATTAAAATCATAATTTATTAACAAAAACCTATTTGAAATCATTTATTTACTTATTCTAAAAAAAGATATATCATAATTTCAACTTGAATATTATTTATATATTATCATATATAAGGTTAATATTCATTAGGGTATATCACTATTCATAATGGTATGTTACTATTCATAAAGGTAGGTTACTATTCACCAAAAATTATGTTTTTTTATCGGACTCCAAATAACTTTCTGATCTCAACCGTGTATGTCTGATTTTTGAAATTCCAGACACAGAAGTGACAAACTTATGTTTAAAGGTCACTTAGAACTTAGTAGTTCTTTTTGTTCTATTTTAATGTGATTTTATGACATATTTATAGGAAGGGAATTTCCATTGAAAAACATTGAGTCGTGAAAACCATTTTCCCTAACCGTGGGCCTTAACTGTGTGCCTTTTCTGGGGGGGGGGGGTGCATAGTTTCTCCTTTTCAGGTGAATTGTTTTCCAAACTATGTGTCAGCCTTGTGAATCCCCTTTTCCTAGGTTCCCATGGTTAGAAGGTCTATGGCACACAATTTGGGAAAACTGAGCGCCAACTCTGCAGTGCCATTCTTTCTTCTTAAATTCCCAAAATTTTCCCAAAACTACCCTAGAACTTTACCAATAAAAAAGTATTGAAAAATATAAAAACGTTTACCTGAAATAAATCCCATGTAATATCTATAAAAATCATGTTTTTATACTTTTACAAACTGAGGTGATTTATTTTATTCATTGATTACAAAACACAACACTTTCATCACAAACTTCTTTCTGATTATGGTGGTGAGTCTGATCTGTATGTGGATGGTCCGAGATATGACTGAAAACTTCACATATACAATATTCTCAAATCCTAAAATCCATTACCTTCTCAACTTACTTAATTTATTCAAAAAACTCAAAATGTAGTTCTATTGAAAGTAAATACAACCAAAACACAACTTGTTCCTAAAACAAATCTCATATTGGCTAAGAACCAATCAATGATATGATCAACAACATGCCCAACCACCCCTGATCATCTAATAACCAATAATTTTTTAATAATTTTATCAATGTAGGGAGGTTCTCATGATAGGTATATCACAAAATTATTGAATTTTGGAATCCAAAATATGATCCGTGCACCCCTAGTATACTAAATACATAGTGAATGGTACTCCATGTGGTATACTTCATGGATTATCCTGTACAATTTTTTTCTACCTCATGATCATATCCCATGTCTTGATTCAAGAATCTTACTCAAGATAACTTTAATACTCCATCAAAACCTATAATAATCCATGATGAACATTGTTTAAGGATAATTAAATATCATACTTGGAGATGTCTATTATCATTTCATTTAACGATATATACATGCATATATATATACAATCATTGTGAATGAATGATAAAGTGGATTTTTTCTTTTGTATAACATGATAAATTTATATACTTAAACACTTAATAATTTTATAAAATCCCCACATAAGTACCTATATTATCATATAACATATAATATATTCCTAGATCCATATTTTTTATGTAATATATATTTTATTTTGTTTAACTTATTTATCTCTACTTAATTATTTCAACATCACTATGAGAACACTTGATAAAACAATGAAAGGAACCCTTTAGTGTGTAGCATATATCAATAAATCACATTTGAATAATGGAGAGTCATATGGGTCATTTTACCATTTCTTAACTCCTTAAACAATTATTAAACCCCCTTTACTTCAACACATTAAATGTTCTGATGTTAAAAAATATTTATGTCTGCTTAAAAGTATTTCAAAGATTAAAATCATCATCATCCTTATAACTTATTCCACCAATTGTTTCCTTTATATCTTTTGTAAACTAATGGAACATACAAAATTTTTAAGGATAAAGTTATGTTTACTTTTAATTTATTTGGTTTAATATTTTATTTATTAGCATTGAACTTTTAAAAGTAAAAATATAGTCCCACTATCATCTTAATCACTTTTTTAGTATATCATTATAATATATAAAAAAAAATTGAGTTAAGAAGTAAATTTTAATTAATATAATGAAAAATATTTAAAAAATAAAATATTTATTACCATATATATTATGGTATTATATGTTTCTATATTTAAAAAAAAAATAAGATTTTAATTTCTTAAAATATTTCCCTGATGGGGTGAGATCATATGTCTCATATTATAATGAACATTTAGATAAATTAATTTGTACTGGAAAAAATATTTTTACCCTTATTTTATTCTCAAAACATGTAATCAAATTTTATGAATCCTAAACAATGTGTATCAATCACATCATGTCATAGTATTGATAAAAACCATTTGTAAAAAAAAACAAGTTCTCTTGTCACCTATGAGATATGGAAAAACTAAACTCATAATTTATTAACATATATATAACCTATATGTTTTTGTTTTCATCATCTATATAATTAATCAACCCTTCTCTTCATCATTTTAATATATACTACATTTTTTTCAATTATTTCCCTTATATTAGAACTCATGTATATTTACAATATTTGAATGGTAGACATTCAATATCATATTCAATTCCAAATATAATTATTTATTTCTAAAATACTGATAGATGACATGAAATATACAAATTTTTCCAAAAATTGTTAATATACTTCAAAAAATCCTATGAAATGTGAAATTGATTTCCTTTCCTGATAACTGTAGGTTTTAATGACCTTTGCAGGCTACTGTAAAAAATACCTTTGGACTTTATAACTAATTTTTCTTCTTAAGATATGAAATTTTAGCTACTTGTACATTAAACATAGCACTAGAAACTAGACATCACATGCCTAGATCATTTTTTTAAACACTTTGAAAAAACCAGGTAAAAATTTCTAGAACTCATTCAAATTATCAAAACGCTTTCAATAATATCCACAAATTCATTTTCATAACTATTAAAAACCTTAAGGAAATCTCCAGTGAATCATTCTATGTTTATCCCAGAATTTTATTAGACCCTTTTTTTGAACTACTTCAACATTAAGTTACTTAGGAAGGTTTTTTTACCTTAACTCATATAATTTCAATAATTAATAAATTTTCTAAAGTTTCTAATCTTAGAAAATTTCTTCCCATAAGCATATACTTTCTTATAATATTGATCTCAATATTAATTTTGAACGATGATGGTATAATTAATCTATAAAATAATATTTCATCTTATTATTATTATGTTTTACAATGTTTTAACATGTACTTTCATTAAATGTCCCCCACTAAAATAATGAACCATCTTAAATCCACTATATCCATTAGTGGGATAAGATCCATATTTCACTGATAAATTACACCAATTTAGAACGAACATCATGTTTTATGAAAATAATTTCATAGATGGACCTTATATGGTCAATGAGACACATTTTATCCAATCCATCATATAGATAAACTCAACACCATTCCTTTGGTTTTTTTAACTCTCAGGGTTTCTATGCTAAGAATAACCGAGAGAAATTTACACAAATGAGGAACCAAACTCTTAGGGTTAATACATTACATTATTTCATTACATATGTTAATCTAGGGGTACCCCACTTTAGAGTTAACCTACCCAGTTTTATGATTTAGGCATTGATAAATTTTCACTTTATAAAGAATTTAACACTTTTCATTTTAAAGGGATTTTATTCTCACCATCTTATCTCATGATATTATATTTACAAAAACCCTTTTCCTACATTATCGACGTAAATTAAAAGAAAAATATATGCATACATATCCAAATTCATCCTGTGCATAAGGTACATGAAACAATTTCATTTATAGGTTTAAAATCATATAAAATTCACAATACATACAAGATTAATCTCAGAGTGATAGATAGGTGACCCCTACTGTTTTGGAAAAGGCATAATCCTCTAGGACAATGAGTAGTGCAATGAAAATTTCCTCAACCCAAGGGTAATTTACTTAAGATAGACCTCAATTGCAACATATCTCTAACACCTAATATGTATAAAATATAATAAACCATTAAATTCAAGATTATAACATAATACAAGCTAAATCTGAGGTATAAGAAAGCTAAATCAATTATCATACCAACCATGTATCTCTTTAGATGTATGTATCGAACATTTTAGAATAATTTTAACATTAAAAAAATAATAAATCAGAATTCATAATATAATAATTATAATTATTAATAAAAAAACAAATAAGTTAAACCAATGAACAATTTATAATTTAGAACTGAGGTAAAAAATTTTAAACAATTCATAAATTAAGAAAATTATAAACACTTTATAATTTCAATTGTGAATTATAGACATTCCATAATAAAATAAATATAAACTCTTAATATTTACTTTCAATATGAATACTTCATATTATTATTTATTTGGAATTTACTTTAAAGATATTTAATTAAAGGAAATATATTTTTTATGACCCTTTCTCATAAAATTTTCATGAACATTAACAATAATTTATGGATTTAACAATTTTGTTGATTTATTTTCTGTTATATTATTTAAACTTTAAGTCATGAGATTAATGGAATCAATGATGAATTACTAGGATCATGATTACATCCTAAATATCCTTGATGAGTCATTTTTTAATATTGTTTTAATTATTTATGTTTATGATATATTTTTATATAATCATGAAATGAAGATTAAAGTGTTTAACATACACTTTGAAGGTAGTTGAAGGACCTTGGTGAAGCTCTTGAGACTATATTTAGAACTGACTATCCATTGTAAAGACACTATCCATATGGTGGTGATGGAAAAAAAACCCTTATGCTGTAAGATTCAACTAGTCTACCAGTGGAAGTAAAAAGTTTCAGGAATTCCTTAGGTGTGCCATAAGATAGCTGGTGGGATCATCCAACAAGCTAATGGGATCATCCTACTATCCAATTCCTTTGATCTATCCAGTAAAAATTCATTAATTATGTGGACCCCACAGATATTAAAATCCCATTGATGATGCCTAATGAATATTATAAATTCAAGAATATTCCTAGACCTATTGGAGGCTATAAATAGGTCTCTTTGGTGTCTTGGAAGATCTATCAGTTAATGAGAATGTCTCAATTGTGAATCGAATCCTTGATTAATGTTTGGATCACCAAAAGAGAATATCTAGGGTATTTTATCCAATATTTAGGTTCTATCAAGAAAAAATATCAATTATTCTTCAATATCAATGGAAATCATCTTCGAACATCTCTTTACATCTCATGTGAATTGTACAAATCATAATAGGAGACTAGGGAGTAAATTTGTAAGGGGTTTGTGCCAAGAAAGCCTATCCTTTTCTCATCTTATTTTTCCACAGGTGGTCACTACCGAAAAAGTATGGGACATGTTATTTGGATACTAGTGAAGTTCAAAAGGGTTATCACATCTGTAGTTATGAGGGTCAAGTTTCTTGATCATATCCAATATTAAGGGAGTAATAACATAAACCTATATAACTTATGAGAGGAGAAATAGAGGCTATCACCCATCTATTCTTTAACAATATATCCGAAGGGATTCGTTAAATCCAGAGAAGTTAAGAAAATTTAATAATTTATATTTTAATAAAAAAATGAAACTAACTAAATAAATGAATAAATAAATGAGTTTTAGATCAAAACCATGAGATGGTAAAAGTGGAATTTAGGAAATTTAAAAACAACTAAAATTGATTAATATTGTTTATGAAATATTGAGAAGAAAAATGATTGACTTCGAAATCATTTTGAGAAAGTGTGCTATGGTTTTGTAGGTAATGGGTTCAGGTGCTAGTGAATTTTGATATTTAAGTTATTATCCATGATTTTTATTGAATTTGAGACAAGGTGGATCCTTTGTGTTGGTGTCCCATTATTAATGAAAAATCCATATTTTAACATGGTTAATTACTTATGTTTTTTAATAAATTAAGTTTCTTGATACATTTTTTAAACATAATTAACATAAAAATTTAAAGGGTTATTTTTTAGTTTAAGGTAATTAGTTTTGAAATTAAAAATAAACTTTCCAAATTAATATTCCAATCATAATGATATATAATGAGGAATGAAATTAAAATAAATATTGTTTGTAATAACCCAGACATTAACAAAATAATTCAAAAATAGTACATAGCACCATCCCCCATTTTATAAATCAACCGACACAGTTTGGTAGTTACCACATAATTCTATTCATGAGGTAGTCATAAGGGAGGAGAAAAAAAATACTTGTATAACTGAAATTGTGAATTAGAACCGGTGAATGAATATATATTAGGGAACCACCTTTCCATGGGCTCTTGTCTTCAAATGAAATCACTTTGGAGAAAATCCACAACCCTCTTATTTATAGGAATATATAACACCAATGTTGGACTAAATTCACCCAAAATAATAATTGAAATTTTCCTAGGTTAATCCCAAGATTTTTTGGTCGAACCAATTTGAAATTAGCATTATATTATTCAAAATTAGAACTTCAATTATGCTCTATACTGTATTCTCTTGGCATAAAATATTTTTCCATGATGTGAATATTGTGGATTTACTACTCCATATATTCTTTCTTTAACTTTCACATAGTGAATTATGTACCAATTCCTGAATCAACATGGTCTCTTTTTCTATCTCAATCAAATCATGATATGAATTGGTATTCATTATTTGAAACACTTTTATGCAGCTGTGTGTGGTGTGAATCACTCTTCTCACATCATAAATATTCATATTGATTTTCAATGTATATATAACTTATCCTATTTATAATGTGAATGGTAATTTCACATTACGAGTAAGTATTTCACCAAATTCCTTATATTTTCACAGTAAAATTTTACCATTTTCATGCTATGACACTTATTTTTATAGTGAAAAATCTTTTTAGCTTACTTTATTCATCTATTTTTCTTCATTTTCCACTAAATTGTTTTTAAATATCTCCTAACCAAAAAATTAGTAAAAAAACAATTTAATTTTCAATAATAATAAATTTTAATTAAAAAACAATATATTAAAAATTTAAAAATAAATGTATAACTTCTGGGAATATACCCCTACATTTAAGATTTCTCTTTCCCTTAAGAATAAAATATCAACATACTAAAAAGGATGCTCAATGTACCCTGATTTGAATTAAATATCAATAAAAATATGTGATTAAATGGAGAAATAAATATTTATGCATCACATATGAAAATATCGTCAACTCATCCCTTTTCAGAGAAAGAATTCAAAAAATTATTTTAGAAATTATTTTTGGAGATTTTCATGGCTATTCGTCCTTCTATTTATATTCTTCATTTCATTATCAATGTGCATGAAACTTTCAATTTACCTCACATGAATTTATTTTTTAACCATAAATCAAGGATTATATGTAAGTGTAGTTCTTATCATACTAGGAATCATGTTTCCTATCATAGGCCTCTAATGCATCCACTTTCTTTACCCTATAGAGAAAAAATCCCAAATAATATTGGGGGATTCTTCATTAGAATAAAATGTTTCCGAGGTTCGAGGGTAGGAGGGTGAATGATGTGACACAAGTAAAGCTTTAAAATTTGGTTTAACTCTAGAAATAATTTCATGATAATAAAACTAATCTCAATGGAAATCTCCTTTGTAAAATCTATCACCATTTTACCCTAAAAACTCAAAGTAGGTTCAGGAATTCGTGAAGTACAATGAATGAAACACCCAATTTTTTGGAAAGTTGTGATTGCATCAATTTTCACATCAACCACCCAACCCTTAATGATTTACTCCAGAAATTATATTTAATAGTTATAATAAGATCACTAATCAATCAATGGTTATTGTTTAGATACGCATAACACAACCCATTTTTTAGTTTTTTTCAAGAGGCCGAGAAATGAGTATAGTGTATGGAAATCACGAGAATTTCCCCAAATCCCAAGAAAGAATCCCCACACTTCTCAGTTTCAACATGCTCATCCCTTATACTATATAACCATCTCTACCACACTAATTTTTTTTATAATACAATGAAATATATAGAGTATGACCAGAAAGGTTAAAGTAGGCATGTAATATGTATCTTCCCTAACAATGCTATTCATGGTTTATATGACCTTAAGAAGGATTAATGAAATAATGGGTTTAGAAAAAAGTTACTAATATTTTTTTTTCACAAATCATGTTGAATGTGACTTTGTACAAGCACAACTTCAAAAAGATATAAATCAAGTTCTAGAAGAAAACATGCCCATTTTCACTCAAGAAATATTCTCAAGAAATGGATAAAAAATATTATGTTAAGAAAATATATTTAGAATGAGAACAATATATTGGATGAATCGCCCATGGAAATTTTCACTAATGATGTAATCTATTAACACAAATATTTTAAATTTGAATAATGAAATATCTCAGAAAAATTTCTTTTACAAAAATTTAATTGTTCCCCTAAACCATTTTTTTAAATAAATAAATTCCCATTTTTATATCTACTTATTTTCCCCCTATTTTTCACATTCATATTTATTTAAAATGAATTTTAAAAACATGAAATATAAATTTTACTTATAATATTTTTCTCCTGAAAGATTGATTAATGTGAAATTTTAAGTGAATGTATGAAATTTGTAGTTAAAATCCTATTTTTTTTTAAAAAGTGTAGAAAATAATGAATTGAAACTGAAAATTCCCTTACAATGTTGTATCAAAATGGGATGAATAGGTTCTGTCTATACTTGTTGATGAAGTGAACTGACATATCATGACATGAATCATCTATAGGTGGATTCTTAA
Source organism: Viscum album (assembly GCA_963277665.1). Taxonomy (NCBI): domain Eukaryota; kingdom Viridiplantae; phylum Streptophyta; class Magnoliopsida; order Santalales; family Viscaceae; genus Viscum; species Viscum album. The sequence goes on along the minus strand of OY728136.1, from coordinate 1,924,206,852 downwards.
TTCCTCTTTATTCAACTCGCTTCCTAGGGCCTTATTTTGGACCAAAGAATGAAATGAATCATGTGAATGCGTAAGACCATTTAAATGAAATTTATTGAAATTTTGGGGAGAGTTACTACTCTTAAAAATACAAAATTAAAAATCCTAAAAAATATTATTTGCCTCCCAGAAGAACTTTTGTGTTATATCATTGAATAAACCATGCATCTTCAGCTCAGATGAAAGGTGATTGGAAGGATTATACATTTTTTGGACCTAAAAATTGACTTAGTTATGACCTGTACACATAGGATATCCCCTTTAATTCCTATGAATATAGATTAACTCTTCTTGTGGGAGGCATTTTTGTAACCTCTATTTGACAGATCCACCAGTGTTTCTTTAATCCTAAAAAAATGAATGTAAGATCATGTACCATCCATACCTGCTATTACTCTTTAAACTTTTTGGAATCAGCTATTCCTCAAGTTTTAGTGTCTTGATCCCTTAGCTCTACTATTATCTACTCCCCTGTTCCATCTTATTATATTTATTGTAAAAAATAAACTTCATGTTTTTCTTAAATTACAAAAACATCACCAAATTCAATCATAATATCCTCCTCCAAAATGTCTTCTTACATATCATCATTCGTCATCACCAGATGAATATTGAAACCCATTTTCTTGGTACGAATGTTGAGTCATAGTTTGCTAATTTTTACATCTATCAATGATCGTTTTAGGGATAAGAACAATCTTCCCAATATAATTGGGGTCGTATATTCCACCATGAACACAACTAAAAAGTGAATAAGATAGTATTATTTGTTGAATATTACTATTTTTCCTTCAATAATACCTATGGGTTATTTCACCTTTGAATCTTACAGTTAGAGTAAAACTCTTGTGTTCTCCATTTTATCCAAACCTAATATTTTGAATGTATTATATGGCATGATTTTCGTTGTAATAACTTCATTCCATAGTCCTTTCCCAATTTTATTAGACCATATAGTAATTGAAATTGAAAAGATACCTGGGTATTATTTTTTTTGATAATACTTTTTATAGAACAACAAAGAATTATAGTGTGAGTGGTATGGTTCCAATGTCCCCCATATTTTTCTTTTTGGTCACCAAATCTTTCATGAGTGTAGTGTATATCGAAATTTTTGTGATGTATTCTATGAAAGGGATATTAATATTATTATTTTTAATTAGTCTAGAAGGTTAACTTTTTTTCATCAATTATTAATGAAAGACATGATATATAAAAGGTATTATAGGATTGAATATAGGGGGTTCTTCTCTTAATTATTCTAGAATTAATTTTTATTTCTCCGTACTCATTAAAAATTTTTATTCTTATTTTTCATCTTTTAATTTAGGCTATTCGATGCTCGGTTTAGGGTTTTCTTATTTTTTTCTTGATTCAAATAATTATGGACTTCATTTCCCCTCATGGGATGATTTATGGGTGGTCTAGAATCATTCCTTGTGGTTTCTATCTAACTTTCTATGGGATTTTGTCCCTTATAATTATAGGCTTTGTAGTTCAACCTTTTGATATCTTGAATCATCCTTCACTTACTTATAGATTCCCATTGATCTTATGAATAATAAATATGTTCCTTGATGAAAAATCTTATTCTAATAATGGATGTAGTCAAATTTTATTTTAAAGAAATCTTTTATTTAGCACATATCATTTTTAAAATAATTATACAATCAATTTAAATTATATTTATATCCAAAATATAATTTTTTTGAGTTCCCAAGATAGTGATTCATGGATTTTTCATAAACATCCTGGTCACTATAGCAGACACTCACCTGTCAAACATAACATTTTTAAACTAGTATAATATTTTACCAAACCTCATTTCAGAGATGATTTGGTTTGTAAATCATGTAAATATGGTATCAAACATAAATATTCCTTCAAATATAAAAAGTAATTTCTTATTCTAAATTTCTAAAACTAATTAATCCTTATTTATTTAGAACTTATCAAATCTAAAGACTTCAATGTAAGTCACATAATCCTATTATTGTTAATGAATTAAAAAATTTCAATTGGGATAAATTGTTATCTCATACAAGTGGATTTTTAAAATATTTCATCATTTTTTCAAAAAAAGATAAAAATTAAAATGGCTTTAAAATTATTTCCATTATAAGTGACGTTGATGAAGAATTTGAAAACAAGGAATTTGATTATTTATTATTTTCTCAAGGATATAATAATTCTTTTTTCTGGTCCTTAAATCCCAGAACAGAATGTTGTGGTAGATAGGAGAAATTATACTATCCAAGAAATAAATCAAACTATTTCAAATTAATTTTTAACTTAACTGAATATTTTTGGGTTGTGGTTGTCAATACTTTTAATTTATCATTAATCACGTTATCATAAGATGTTTTCTTAAATATAACCCTAATAAACTTTTGAAAGACAAAAAACCTAATATGGGATTATTTAATGTTTTTGGTTGTAAATGTGTTATTCTCAACACTAAAGATAATATCAAACAATCTGATTCAAAATTCAATGAAGTTATATTTGATGAGTAATTTGACTCAATAAAGTCATACCAAGTCTTTCAATAAAGGAAAAAATTGGTTAAATAATCAATTAATGTTGTTTTAATGAGAAATTTCCATAATATCATCTCAAAATATTTTTGTTTAAAATGATTTTTTAACTTCAATTGTGCCATTATAATCTAATGAAGTTAATGTTTAATAAGAATATCCTTCAAATTCTTTACCTAAATATTTAAAAAAATGTAATGACCATTATCATGAAAATTTCATTAGAAATTTACAAGTGGGAACTCATACTATAAGATGATTCCTAAATAGGGTTAAACATATTTCCTTTATCTCTCATGTTGGACAATAAAATATCAATGACACATTTAACTATTAATATTGGATTCCTAATGGGAAATATGAACTAAATAAATTAAATATGAATGATTTATGCAAACTCATGTAAATACCTATTGGTAATTCAATTATAAGCTCTTAATAGGTTATTATATTAAGTTATCTGATCTTCTTAATATCCCTATACATAAATCATATGTAGTTGTCAATGGTTAGAACCATAAAGAAAGAATAAACCATGGTGAAAACTTCAGACATATCATTTGTTTTTAATCCATTTTAATCTTGTTGGAATTTTCCTCCAGCATAATTTCAAACTCTTTCAAATGGATGTTAGAAGGGAGTTTTAAATTTTCTTATTAAGGATTTTTTTGTAGAAAAACCTCCAAGTTTTGATGATTTTAATTTTCCAAATCATGTTTTACAATTAACTAAATCTCTTTATGGTTTAAAATAATCCCCTTGGTATTAGTATATACATTTTTCTATTTTTATTTTATCAAATGGGTTTAAAATGGTAAAATATAATTCAACGATTTTTCGAAAATAGATATCAAATTATTTTTCATTTTCTCAAATTTATTTTGATGATATTATTTTCACCTCAACCAATGAGTCTATTTAATATGAATTTTATGATTTGAGGAAAAATAAATTTGAAATGAGGTTTATGGGTGAGCTCAAATTCATTCTCAATTTTCTAATTTATCAAATAATGATGGTATTTTTCTAAAACAAGTGAAATTTACTAATGAAATTTCAAAACAATTCCACATGGATTAAGATATTGAAATTAGTACACCAACGAGTATAACTTGTATGTTGATATTAGATGTAGTTAGTAATTCAGTCAATAATAATCTTTAATGAAGTATTATTAGTAGTCTAATTAATCTTATATGACCTGGACCAAATTCTTGTTCTGTTTTTTTCATTGTGATCATTTTCAATAAAATCAAAAAGAATATCATCTCAAATATATTAAATATGATATATTATTATTTAAAAGTATCTAAAAATATTTGTTGGTTTTATTCTAAATGATCATGTGTTGAATATTATTTTATTTTTATAATTTTGTGGGTTAAAAATTAGATTGGAAAAGTATAACTCGGACCTTCCATCCACTTGGAAAATGCTGTGTGTCATGTAGTAGTAAAAATAAAAACTCTATTTCTCTTTCAATAACTTAATTGGAATACGTATCCATCAGGAGTATTTTCTCTCAATTAATATGGATAAAAATCAATCTCTTAGACTTTAGGATTACATATAAACATATACCTATATTGTGTGATAATACTAGTACTATTAATATCTAAAAAAATTACATAGACCACTCTTCCACTAAACACGTTGACCATATGAACTCTTTCTTAAGAAATAACTTAAAAAAATTGATATCATTTTGTATTTTTTTGGACGGACTATCAACTCCATAATATTTTCACTAAACCTATAATAGTTGATTATTTTTATTTCATTGAAGTTGAATTAGGAATTTTTTGTTTTTTATACTTTCTATTTGACCATTTATAACTTGAGTAATCATTTAAAAATTCATTTTTATTCATGATTTATTTTTAGTTTAATTTTATTTTCTCTCTTAATAATGATCCCTGTATCTCACTTGTGTTTTCATTTAAAGGGGAAACATATATATCTTTAATTATAAAATTTTCTTAATGGAGTCTTCTTTTTTTAAAAAATAAATTTTAAAATAAATTTTATTTTACATTTTTTTAAATCTTCAATGTTCGATTTTCAAAATTATGTACTTTTTATTATTATTTTACTATTTTTATTTTTTAAACACTGAATATAATTTTTTTTACTAATCATCTATGTTTTTAAATTATTTTCAATAATTATAAAATAAATTATTTATATGGTCTATTTTTTAAAATGGTGTGTTATCATCTCTCTCAAAGGAGTATCTATTATGAGTAAACATTGCAACTTATAACTGTCACTCTAATAAATTTTTTAGTTCTCATTTATAAAATAAAAATTATAGGCTTCATTATAAGGATTATATCACATTCAGAAGAAATTCTTCTAGACTTTTCGAGAAAATAATCAACAAAAAGAGTTAAAATCATTCTCTGAGGGAAGAAGAGTTTTTTGGAAAAGGTATGTATCAGTTCTCAATATCCTTTTATAAACTTATTTTAAACTTATTTATATCTCTCCCTAAAGCAAATTCTCTTATTAAGGGGATTTTGGTAGATAATAGGGGTTTAAATTTTTTCTTACACAGTTATCTTACTTATCTTTTTAAAATTTATTGATGCTTTCTCTTATTCTAAATCTTCAATCTCTATGTATCAATTTTTATGAATATAATTTAAAATATCTCTTGAGTGATTCTTAAAAATTTTCCTTTTAAAACTTCTTTTTCCTCTCCCTATTATACTTTTTTATCTGTACAAAGGAGGATAATTTTATTGAATGAGAATTTTATTAATCTTTAAAGTTGTATATTTAAATTTAACTTTTACGGGGGATAAATTTAACGAATTTTATTGAAAGGTTAATTTTTTTTCTATTCTATATGTTATTAATTAATTTTTTCATAAAGGGAGAGTTAAATTCTATACTCATTTTTGATGTATGGAATGTCTGTTTTATTTTACTGTTGAGAATATTGAACATATTGTTAAAATATCTTGTATATTTTGATATATTTAACTCATTTATATATCTTTCACTCTGGATTTATTATATATATATATATATATATTTTATATTAAGGTTTTCTTATCATTGAAATAGGGAGAATGTTTTACCTCTCTATATAATGGTGTTTTCATGATAAAAAACACTCATTTATGGTTCTAAAAATATTCATTTTGTGTTCTTTAGTTATATTTTTTAAACTCCATGCCATGAGATTACATGACACATTCACTAATTCATAAAATCATGATGGTATCTTCAAGACCCTTGAATAATCATTGTTGGATCTTGTTTAAAATTATAAATTGAATTATATTTTATGATAAAATCATGGAAGGAATATACAAGGGTCTAGTAGTGTATTATAGGGAAATTAAAGGATTGTGATGAAGGTATCAAGACTATAGGTAACACCAGATAACATGTGCAGGGTCACCGACTAGCTGATGGAGATGGAAAGAAATTGCTTATATGGAATGAGGCCACTGACCTCCTAGTGGAATAGAACTGACTAGCTAGTAGAAGTTGACAGTACCTGGAGATCTCTAGGTGTCTAATTAGGTAGCTGGTGGGACCTCCTAGCTAGCCAATGTATTTGATCTAGTAAGTCAAAATTCATTACTTTGGTGGACCCCTTAGATCTTAAACTCCCATTGATGATAATTAATGAATACAGAAAATTTCAACAGATTCATAGACCAATTGGAGGATATAAATATGTATCCTTAGTGTCTTGTAATATCCACCTATTAATGAAAATTCCTAGATTTTGAATCAGTTCGGTAATCAATGTTTAGCTCACCAACAAGGAAGATCTAGCATATTCTCTTTAATATCAAAGTTTACTTGAGAGATAATTTAAATTTTATTTAATGTATAAGGAAATTTTATTCCGTTGTCTCTTTATCACTCATATAAATTATAAATATCCAAATGATAGTTCAGAGAGAGTATTTTTAATGGGTTTGAATTATGAAAACCACTCATTTTTTAGACCCTTTTGTAACGGGTGATCACTACTATAAAAGTGAAGGGTGAATTTGTCAGATGCAGATGAGGTTAATGAGGAAGATAAAAGCCCTTATTGTAATTGATTAGTTTCTTGATCACTCATAAGATAATAGGGTAATAACATAAACCAATCAAACCAAGGGGAGGGGATATAAGTGCTCAAATTAAACTATTTTGAAACTCATTTATCAAAAAATGTTTTCTCTCACTTTAAATTTATTCTTTGAATAATTTAAATATGATACAGATAATTGCATAAATTCTCTGTATCCATTTATATTGTTGTTATGTGATAAATTAATATTGAAATCAACATATTAATTGGCATCAATGTTATTTCTTTATCCCGTAAATTTCATTCAGTTTTGAATTAACCATTTACTTTTCCTTTAATTTTTAAAAGGGTAATTAACCCCCTCTTTCCATTCTACATCAACCAACAATATAAATATTTTATACTAAAATTATATAATTCACCCAATTTACTTAATCTAAATTTCATATATTTAATATTATTTAATCTCTTACCATTTAAATTATCAAAAATCTTTTTGATTTGGTTTTTATAATTTCATAAAAAAGTCTGTTAATTTGAATAATTATAATTAAATAATTATTAAAAATTTATAATTAATATAAATACCCTTATGTTTTATCCATATTTTATAATTTATAAAATTTTTATAAATTACACTTACAATTTACATATAAAATTTTTATATTCATACTATAAATTATTTAAAATAAATTTAAAAATCTATCAAGTATCATTATTTGATATTATGGATATTTAATCATTAAATTTTTAAAAAATATATAATAATTAATTTTAAAAAGTATCTAATTAGTTCATTAATAGAAATTTAATAAATAAAAAAAATATCAAAAGATGAATTTTAATATGATTTATAAATATTTTATGAACCATTTAATTAAAATTTAGGACCATGATATCTACAAGATTCATCATGTGATAGTGGAGTCCCACTATTACCCTTGTTACCTTATGAATTCGATGAATAGTCCATTTTATATACATAACACCTTAGAGCTCGACTACAATGACTATAACACCACAAATCCCCATAAAGGACATGGAAAATTTGAGCCTTTATATAGCATAACTCCAAAATGATTCTCTTCCTTGAGAATAAAAACCAAGCCCTGAAAGAAAATTCTACCACTACTAAACTAATAACCCTGTGAAATAACTCTCAAACTGAATCTCCCCATTTCCAAAGCATAATGTAACATAAAATCATATATATTGAGAATTATTGAATAGTGACCGAGACACACACTCCACCATAAGAAATGGTAGATCATACTAATATTGAATAGTGACCGAGACACACACTCCACCGTTTAGTAGTGGTAGATCATACTAATATTGAATAGTGACCGAGACACACACTCCACCATTTCACAGGGTTATTAGTTTAGTAGTGGTAGATCATACTAATATTGAATAGTGACCGAGACACACACTCCACCATTTTCCTATTCATAGACCACTAGATCATACTCTTAAATGAATGAAACATATTTTTAATATTAGTATGATCTACTAAAGGTGATCTATGAAACTCTATAAGAACCACATCTCATATCACTGATGGAATAAAATCATCCACTGAAACATCACTCAATGTTGATCACCCTCTACCTACCCCTTAGATGCATCACCATAAATGACAAGATCAATATTGACATCTAATTTATGATATACCAAGTGCGAATCCTCTACTAGATGAATCAAATAATATTATAATGTCTTCTAATATAGGATAAATCTATTTCTAGACTCCTCTATATCAATATATATGGATTCCAATTTCTCTATTTTTCTCAAAATATCTCTTGTATGACTCCCTATAGACATGACCATACAATTAAAAGACCTAAAGAAAATATATATTTTCAATATACCTTCCTAAGAAATTTTATTTTTATAATTTTAGTGACTTAGGAGAAAACATTAACGAAACAAATCAATGTATTTTTAAAATAAAAGACATTTTACCACTATATGAGCATCTATTTGAATCGTAAAAAGTATAAAAATATCCCATAATTATTTTCACATAGATATTCATATAGAAAATATTTATGTACTAAATTTATTTATAACAAGGGGAAGTAGAAAAATAAGAAAGGGGTGAGCTCAGTTTCTCATTAATTGAGAGATTTTGAAATCAAAACATGTCATGGATATGAATTTTGGAATAACAAAAGAATATGAACACGATAACATGAATATAATTATTATAGATATAAAATTATCATAAGTACATAGAGCATAACTAGTAAATTTGGATACAACATAAACATGATTCATTCATAATAATATCAACAAAGTTCATCACTATTTTTTCATAAAATAATATTACCATGGGTTTTCACTAAGGTTTCAGAAAAAATTACCAAGGCATGCCACCAAGGTATCATGAATATGTAATCTATATAGATTAATTATTTACTAAATGAATTGTATTGCTATCAGAGATCAATCTTCATTACCAATGTTATTCAATATGGTATCAAAAAACATTATGAATTAATGCTTCCAAAGTATCATAAACATGTAATTTATAAAATTTAATTCTTTAAAAATTTAAATGGAGTGATATCAAGGAATACCCTTCATATGTTCAACATTATGTGTTTCACATAAGGAAATCATACAAAATTTTGTCAAATAATAATTACCCTAAGAACTAGATTGGTTATATGTTAATATAAAACATAATAACATGACATATAAAGAAATAATGGGTATAGTATCATAACATAATATCATATTAATGAATAGATTATGGTGACATAGATAAAAAATACCCTTCTTGAGAGAATTAAGAAAATTTATTTGGAAATAGGGAGTATCCTTGAACATTTGAAAAACTTTATTTATAAGACTTGAAGAGTAAGAATTTCGATAAGAAACCATGAAGGAATAAAGTGTAAGTTTCATAGAAAAATAAAAAATTTAATAAAAATACATCCATAGGATAGAAAAACGTTAAAATATATTCTATATTTTTTTAACATTATCGTTAAAAGACAAAGTTACATGTAACTTTAAAATTTTATATTAAAAAAGTTGAAGTGAAAAAGTTGTAAAAAAATTAACTTTGAAAAATAATTTTTATTAATATATCATTTAAAAGATATAAATTTTATCATGTGAAATTTGGGGTGGAATATAAAACATGCAATCATGAAAGGAAATCCATTTTATTATTTTAATATATCTTTTCCAAAATCCATCATTGTGAAATTAGTAATAATTCATTTTTAAAAGAGGAAAAGGTAAATATGAATTCCATAAGTGATAATACCTATTTCAGTTTAAAAATATAAAGGATAAAATTGGTGGAAATAATTATATGGGTATGAAGGGGAAGCCTTCATTAAAGTGGATGGAATTATTCTTAACAATGATATACTTTTTTAATAAGAATTTTATCAAGGTAGACAATTTTAATTAAAAAATCATTATCCAAATCGATGAAGATAACACACATTTAAATAGAATCTTTGGGTGAAAGAAACAAATATTGATAAAAAAATGTCAATAATAGTAATTATAACTCAAGTAAGGGAGTTGAGTTGACTAAAACACTTTGAACTTTGGTATCTTTTGAATTGAGAGACACTTGAATAAATAGCATAATATAGATCTTAAAATACCTTTAATTTCATGAATATTGAAATATATATTCAATAGTATGTAATCATACCATATCAAAGATATTATGGTGTATAATAAGAAATATGTATCGTGGAATTAAAATTGAAACAAAGAACCCCTTAATTTCATTCCAAAATTCCACTCAAGCACTTGTATATATTGTTTAAAAAAATAAATACATTAATAACCTATTTTAGATCATTTTTAATAACTATAAACTCTTATAAACATCATTTATAATTAATCTCTACCTGTAGACTATTTGGTCATTATCAATTTTCAATATCGGGTTTGAGTAAATTTGATCATTTAGAATTATTTTCATAATAGATGCATTTTTGTTCATTAGTCTCCAAAATTTCATCATTTATAGATAATAAAAGGTACTATAATTAATGTTTTACAATTGTTTTTAATGTTATAATTTCATTTATTAAGTATTTTAGTTATTATTCATGACGATGAAGTTAAAGACAAGCTTGTTTTTGTAATTTATATTGAACGCACATGGTTTTCCTAGTTAATGAGTTTTGTGTTTATATTAAAATTAATAAATAATAATTATTTAATTATTAACAAAAAATATTATGTTTTCAAATCCATCATTGATATAAATGTATAGTATTATTCATATATGCAGTTAAACTGTTTGAATAAGAACATGTTATAATCTATGTATGAATATGACAATGGAAGAGATTTTTTTATAACATAATTATAACAGAAGTATAATGATATAATTTAGATATTTTTAAGGAAATTAATTATAATTGTTAATATTTATAATAATAATGTAAGTGGAAAATAATTTTTCACTTAAAAACAATTCCCTTTTCCCCTTACTATGTTTATTTTAGGGGATCAGTTTTAAAATTTTCATTTTCTTCTAATATCACTAAAATAATTACTAGTTTATATTTTAAAAAATTAATCATGATATAAATAACATATATAAACTCTAAACCCATTTCTATAACCATCCTTGAAATATGATTAAGAAAAACAAAACATTCCATTTAGGGAGATGGTAGTCCATACACACACACACACACATGCATGAGCAACATTTTCATTTTTTCAACTGAAGGAGTTGGTTTTATATAATGATTATTCCATAAATATAATAAAATTATATTATATTATTCATATTAATGTCATTATATACATATGTTTTGAATGGTTTTTTAGGAGGGTGGTTGAGAATGATAAATAAAAGAGGTCAAAGGGTAAGTAATACTTACGTTGAGGATTTGATATTCTCTTGAAGCATCCTTTGTAAATTAAGGAATTCAGGGACAATACTGTTTCTATATTCTTCCAAATGTTTATAGGGGATCTAGAATAAGTAAATTGGTTAGAGTTTTTATATAATTTCAAACAATGTATATGGATTTAAATATGTATAAGTTAGCTCCTTTTATATGTGAAAAAGGGAAAATATTTGTAAAATAAAATTAGGTAAGGGGAAATAATGGTATTGAATGATATTTAGGATGGTAATTTTTAGTGAGACATATAGGTAATAATTTACAACATAATAAAGGTATTAGGGAGGGTCTAAGTGTCAAACTGATTTAGTAAAATTAAATCAACATTATATTATCTATTTTAATTACTAAAAATATAAGATGAAACTTCATAACAAATCCCAATGCAATGAATATTAATTTAGGTTCCATTTAATCTAATTAATTTTAGAAATATTAGAAAAATAACTTTCAAATTAAATCATATAATGTGATGAAAGTCTGGTTTTGTTGAAAAATGTCATTTTAATCATTAAGTGTTCTTAATATTATTCAATATTGATTACAATTAAATGTGTGTTTACTTATTTGTATATATAGTTTAAAATAATATTATAGTTTTAATTTAAAATATATTGACATAATTTAAAAAATAAACAATACATATAAAGATATCATTCTTTAAAAAATAACTATTTTACCGCTGTAACCTATATTTATCTTAGTAACTTTATTCTTCACCAAAATATTAAATTGAAATTATTATATACTATAAAAATATTGATCTAAAATATGAAATGTATTATTTTATATTTAATATCTACATGTTATGAAATCTAATTTTTAATATAAATATATAAAAACATTTTTTTTAAGTAAATTTTTATAGAAGTTTCCAAATAGTTAAACATGGATTTTATTAAATAAATATAGTATTTTTAAATCAATTATATTAATTATCAAATATATATTATATAATAATATTTTTTCATAGATTTTTTGGTTTTTATTGTGTTAATATTGTGTCAAAAAAGTGATAGTTTCTAGAAAAATCTGTATTTTCACAATTCATATAAGTATCAATTATTTTAGAAAAATCTAAAAAATTCATCCAAAGATTATATCAAAATCATTAATTTTAAATTGAATATTTGTTCAGAAAATTAAATTTAAAAAATTAAAAAACTTATCTTTTAAATATGATATATAATTAAAAACTATTTTTATGTAAAAATAATCTTTCTTTTCCTTTAAAATCCAAAAATGAAATAATATATAAAATACATGTTAAAATAACATGTTAAATTTACTATTACCTGATTATATTATCACAAATTCTTGTTACATTGCATCTAAATATCTATTTTTATGATCTAAGCATAAGATAAGCTCTATTGGTAGTCTAGGTTTGTGATTCTACTAGCACAAATCTTCTGGAAATTTTTGAAAGGTTGAATTTATCTCATAGTTATAGTTCCAAATCATGCTCTTCCAAATAAACAATATGTGAGGGGTCAATATGATACATATTATTTAAATAACCATGGATAAATTCATGTATGTTATTCATTAGATATGAAAAATCTAATAATTAAGATACTTTTGTAATATGCTTAGTAATCTAAAAATATCCCACATATTTCATTGATAATTTACCTTGCTTTCCAAGATGATGGTGACCTAACCGAGGTGAAATTTTCAATAACACCTAGTGACCTATAGAAAATTCTTGAGGGCAATTCCAATGATCTTTACAATATTTATATTAACTTTGATCCATCTCTAGTCCTAGAATAATAATCTGAATATTAACTAGCCTCTCCTAAACAATGCTTTGTCACATAAGAGATATTTCACCCACCTCATACCAACAAAGAGGTGATTACATGAAAAACCCTAAAAAGTATCAAAGGGAATTATTTTTATGGATAAATGGTGACTATTGTTATTGGAAAACTCAACCAATCCCAAATATCTCTCCTAGGAAACTCCGATATCCATAGTGTAATCTCAGAGATTATACACTTAAATATGAATTCCTCACTCCATTTTCCCATCAATATGAGGATATTAGGACCTCCCTAACTTAACTTGAGAAACTCTTAACTTTTGGAATCCTTTTAAAAATCAAGAGGTAAACCAGGAATCACTATCTGGAATGATTACAAATGGAACCTCATGTAGCCTCATGTTCTCTTGATCATATAGCTTTTCCAAATCCCCAGCATTGGGGTTGTATTGAATCAGATTGAAATGATACGAGTTTGTTAATAAACCAATCATCAACCATATGGAATTATTCCATTGTGTAGTCTAAGTTTACCTATATATTAACTCCATTGATTCCTCATCCCATATTTATATAGAATTTAGAGAGAGGTTGAAACACGTTAGAAGGATTTCTGGGTTTCACCTAAATCTACTAATAGGTATAACATCAAGACACAAAATCAGCTATGTCACATTTTATACCTATACACAAAAATTTATTATTCATTTCATAGTACTTATCTATATTACTAGGATGAATAACCCATTGAGAAGAATGAAAACTTTCCACCATATCCATCCTTATAGATGCAGGAATAAAAAACTAGTTTATGAAACAAGGAATACCCTTCAGGGAGAAATATAACTCGATAGTGGTCTCCCTACCATATAAATTGTTATGATACTTATAAACTCTTAATTTCGTTGTTTCTATTTAAAAATAAAATAAATAAGATATGTTGTGAACTAAGAAATGGAAGAACAATATGAGTCTCTTCCCGCAACACATCTAGGTGCATTTAAGTAAAGATTACCATGATATTCCATTCATATTTTGATTCCTCACTAATTGATATGGAAAATTTCTTTTTTTAGCATCCAAAACAACATTACCATTTCCTAGGGTATATGAAATATTGAAGAGAAAGACTGATGATACTCTACCCATTGACAATATATAACATTTAGGTCCTTCTGATAAAGGATGAAACTTAAACTCTTATAGTTAGAATGGATAGTGGACCAATCACAAATTAAGAAATGACACCAAATATTTAGAGAAATAATAAATGATAAATATTCTACATCATGGTTGGGATAATTATTCTCATGTGTTTGAAGACGAGGAGATCTAAGTGCCACTATTTAATCTTATTTAATAAGAAGACAACCCAATCTATCACATGAACCATCAAAAAATAACACATAACCCTTCCCATATTATGTTAATATCAAAGTAGGTGATAAATTAAAATATTTATTCAATTCATAAAATGAATCTTGACACTCAAAATCCCATTTTAATTTTACCCCGTTCCTTGGTAGAGAAGTCAGTTAAGATGAATGCTTTGAGAATTCTATCAAAAACCACTAATAATTTCAAACAAAACATAGAAAATTTTTATTATCAAATAAATTATGTGTCTAATCCCAGGACAAGAAAACTTTCACCCTCCTATGATCAAATGATATTCCATGTCTTGAAATCACATATCCTAAGAACTTAACTTCTCAAATATAAAAATGTAACTTTGATAACCTTTAATAAAGGCAGGGATACTTTAAGATTTACAGAATTGATTTCAGGAAACACACACGGTCTTATTAAGTTCTTGAGTAAACCATAATTTTATATATTAATAACATGATAAAGGAATCTGGGTAATAATAGAAAATATAATTAATTAGGTCTGTGAAAATAGATGTAGCATTAGTCATAAAAAATATAATCATGAGATATTCAAAGTGGACATACCTTCTTTTTAAAAAGGTATTTGGAATATTTAACTCTTTAACTGTGATTTTACAATAAATATACTAAATTTTGATTTTAGAGAACCACTTTACCTTATTTAATTGAGAAAACAAGTCATTTAAATTGGGTAAAGGATAATTATTATTTATCATTACATGGTTGAG
Source organism: Viscum album (assembly GCA_963277665.1). Lineage (NCBI taxonomy): Eukaryota > Viridiplantae > Streptophyta > Magnoliopsida > Santalales > Viscaceae > Viscum > Viscum album. Next base: position 1,924,191,442 of record OY728136.1, on the reverse strand, counting down.
ATTTCAGTAATAGAAGCAAAAATATAAAGAACCCTAATAATTTTTATAGACAATAACAAGGGATTCCCAATGTGAAACAATAGTATGAATGGATCTTTTATATTTCAAATCATCCAATTGAGGCTTTAATAACTTTAATTACACAATATCTAATTGGTATGGAGTAATGGATATCTTCTGAGTTCTCTAACCCAAATAAATTAAAAAATAAAATTACTTCATGAGAGGGAGATCAGAGAAATCATCTAGAAAAACTTTGGAAAATTTCATAAACACCAATGGAAGTTCAAAACCCGCATGGTCATCCCCAAGTTCATCTATGAAATTGGAAATCAATTTTATATGTTCTAGTAAATGAGGTCCTGATCAACTAGATGTTAGATCCCACACTCCCTGAAGCACTCAAGAGTTCACATAGGAGTTTAAAAATAGAAACCAGTAATGATAAAAATAAATATTTTATTTTTGGGAAACTAACCAATCCATTCTGAGGATAACATTAAAGTGATCAATGTCAAGAACTATAAAACCAAAAACTAGATCGACTTCCAATATAAATATAGATCAGTAGGGATTTTGAAAACACTAATCCTTCTTTCTAGGAGGTTTCATTTACTCCATAAAAAATATAATGAGTTCCTTTAGTAGATTTGAATGATTCACAAAGTGGGTTGATATAGAAGAATGGGAGGAAATAGTATCAAATAGAGCAATTCCTAAAGATAGTTTAATAAAGATAATACATATAAAGTTACTGGGACTACATCAAATTATACTAGAGAATCCTATACTACATGAGACTACTCTATTCAAGAATATTGGGGGTAAAACTTATTAGTTTTTGGAGCATCCAACGACACTATAGATACTTTAGGTGCCGATGAGAATCAATCATAACATGGATAAGAAAAAACATTATAGAACTTATGCAAGTGACTTCAGCTTCCACATAAGTTAAATATTTTTTGTGGTTTAGGGAAAATATATCTCATATTATCTATCTTTCCTCATAATCTTGAAGTCATTATTTTATTACTAACTAATTATAAAGGTTTGGTATAAGTACATTATTGGGAGACACTACCACAACCATTGAAAACCTCATTACACTTCCTATTATTTCTAGAAGATCTTTCGAAATTACTACAAGGTAGAAGTGGATCACCAACTAACCTATATCTTCATTCCAGATCAATCACTTCCATTAGATCTCTATCGACCACCTCATTTTAGGAGTTAATATTCAATATATAAACCAAATATTGAATATCTGGTCTCAAGTCCAACTAAAAAGTCTAAGCCCTAAACTTATAACTTGATATAATATTGAGAGAGAAATTCAATAGTATAGTAAAGAAAATGTCATATGCCATTACTTTTTCATGATCTTGTTTTAGGGTGAGATACTCCATGGATTTAGCCATTATAAATGATTCATAGAAAAAATAATAGATAAATATGGTCTTGAAGTCATTACACTCTAAATACTCATGTTGTTTTTCCAGATCTTTCATGTACCACCATCTCTTAGTAGGGATTTCGATATTAAAGTTATAACCTTTGACTTTGATGTAGTATATATATTTCCCGAGAATTAAAAAATCTTCTCAATCATATCTAAATAGTCCCTCACTTCTAAAGGAATTTTCTTTCTGTGGAAGGATGGTGGTTTCTAATAAAGAAACTCTTGATAACTATCCTTATCTTCTCTAGTACTTAGTCTCACATCCCTAGCATGAGACAAGGCATGGGAAACACCTTGGTGTATATCATGGACTACTCACATTGTCTCATTAACACATTTAAGATCAAATGGAGGGTTTCATCATGAAACATCATCCAAAAGACCCTAATGAAGAATTATTTAAATCCTTTTAGGGGGTATGGTACGACATTAAAGAAAGAATATACACCATCATACATGTAAGGAATTTTAGATTCAAACAAGAGAAAATTAGAATGGAACTGATATGTGATCAAAACCCAAAAGAAGAGACACAATTATAAACATAACATTTTAAATTTAGGATATTTATAATGAGAATTGGTCGTGAATACACTTTTAACATTTCCATAAAGTCCAGAAGATCCAATGTTATATCTACTATAAATTACTAAGACAGAAAGACCAAGGGAAGATAAACACGCCTTTGATACAAATTTATCATTTACTAAAATAGTTTATTCCAAAATTAGACACCCGAGCTGAACTATGGTAAGGAATGATGGGAATAGTTGATCCCCACACGATTGTGAGAATTAATTGAGAATCAATATCTTCCTTATGGAATGATTTATCCAACAATAAACTAAACAAATAACAATTGGAATATATAAAAGAATTAAAATATACTAATAAAAAGTTAGATAGTAGATGTCAGTGACTATAAGGAAAATATAACTTTCAAACCAAAACTTGTACATAAAAAGTTTTTGTTACCAACAAGAACCCATAACCATGTGATATGAGGGAATATATCCCACTATGTCACTGAAAAACTCCCAGACCCTGCTAACATGGATACCCACGAGCAACATGAAACACTTTACCTTTACCCGTGTTAGATAAAACAAGATCTATATACACATAAATGTATGTTTAGAGTTTAAGGAAAATAATCCTTGTAAGATCACGCCAAGTGATCTATACATAATATTTAAAAAAAAAATTTATGGTCTTTTAAAAAAATAAAAGGCATGAAATATAACATATATATTTCTTAATGAATCATTAAAATACACCCTTTTTAGAACACATTATCATTCATGCATAAACAAATCATTTTCAAATCATTTACCAATAAAACATTTATCAACTTTTTTTAAAATCCAATCCAACATGAGAACTTTAGAAACTATCCCTAGTGTAGGTTATGTTTGTGTTGGTCAACATCCTCACACCTTAATGTTTAAATGACTAAGTGTGAATATATCCCTAGAACATATTCCTAGGGATAAGAGCACACTATAAAAAGAGAACCCCATATGAAAATAAATTTTAGTTATTGTTTTAGCACATATCCATTCTAGGTAAGTGAAACCCATCGTATCATGCATGTCCCAATCTATTCGGATCATAAGTTACCTAGATTTATAAGTTATATAGTCCACACTTGGATGACTTAAATTTCACAAAAATCCCACAATTTAGGGGTCTCATTTTTATAGTTGAAATAATTTAAATGGAATATCACAAATAAACAATATAACTACCAATTTTCACAATTAAACAAGAATTTCTTCCATTTACATTTTCAATAAAAAATGGAAATTACATTTTATAAAATAATATAAATCTATCACATTTTAAAAATCATAAATCATGAAAATAATGTTTTTATAAAAACTAATTTAAAATGATCAAGGAATCATGGATTATAAACAAAGGATTTTTATTAAAACTAACCATCTTAAATACATGGTATTTATAAAAAACAAATGTGATCCACATGACAAGAGTAATAGAGGATCCTAATAATAAAAAGTGATCAAAAAATTATCAAATATATATAATCAATCCTAGATTGAACAAATTATTGATTAATAAAGATAAGAGAAACCAATTACCATTAAAATTCCCAAAGAATCACCCAAATATTTATGTAGATATAATATATATCTTTCTATGTGATAATTTATTTATAAAGAATGCCATTATATCATGAAACAACCAATATATTTGATCAGAACATCCCCAATCAATGGTTTATTCTATGAAAATGAGAGGAGATATAGAATAATGGTGAAGAACAATAAAGAACCAGATATTACTATTAGTTTCCAAGATACATCACCCCAAGATATATCCAAATTTCGCTTCAGAAGTGTTGGGATATCCATGATCTCCAAGTGGAATCACTAGAGTTTAGATCCTAGGTTCTTGGAGGGAGAATGGGGTTAACGGGAGGTGTATTTGTCATGTATTTTTTTTCAAATTAATTAATTATTATGACATGGTCTCGGTGCTTGATTTTTTTAATCTATTCCCTAACCATGAACTCATTTCTATCAATTATAGTATTTATATATTGTAACTAAACATTCACAAATTTTTTGAAATTGCACTATCCAAAAATACCACAAGTCAATTGGTTTCCTGGGAATGTCACCCGGTTTGGACTAGGCATTTTACAACTACGAACATTCTAATAAATATCTAAAATTTATGAAACAAATATCATATAAACAGTTAGAATAGTTAAAAAGAAATGATACTCAAATAAAAAGAATATACGTACTAAAAAGTGACACTAGGATTTGATAGGTTATTTACATTTATACCATCTCATATTAAAACAATATTATAATGGTCAAATTTTATATTAGCATATCAGAGTTTCATTTTAGTTTGATGTTGTGTGTGAATTGAGATATTGAACACATTCATTTTTAAAGGAAAATATATATTTTGAAATATATGATTGTTAGATTCCCCCTTAAACAAATTTCATCCTAGAACTTTTAAATTTTAGTCACTAATAAATTCAGTTTAGGGTATCTAAAAGATATTCACAACTCGTGATATATTTTAAAATAAAGAGTTTATATTAATATATTTGGTATAACTAGGAAAGGCATATTTATCCTTTATCATGTTAACTAATCACTTCATTTTACTCCGAAACTTGTTCCTTTATGCCATAATTTTCCATATATAATCCATAATACAATTTCCTTAAGACATTAAACTTGGTTTCACTTCCCACATTTTTTACATAAAGGAAATTGAATCTTCTTTCCTTAATCATTTTCATTTCCTGGACATACATGAAACTTTATCATTTTTTTATTTGTTTTTTGGTTACTCAGTTATGTTCAAATTGTTAATCGTAATTCTTGATAGCTATTTTTTCATAATCACAATATTTCTCGCTTTAATTCATATATCATTAGGTTTCTCATTGATATAATCTCAACGTTGTTCGTGATACCCATAATTAACATTATTCCTTTTGGATTAATCTATTTTTAAACCCAAAATGAGTTAACATGAGTGATTACTAATTAACATCATAATTAAATTATTATAAGTTGGAAAAATCAACCTAAAAATATTATACTTTTCAAAATTATGACATTAGATTTCAGTTTAACCTAATTCACTATTAGTTCTATCTAAGGTTATTTAGGGTGTGTTTTTTGATATTTCTTAACCTAATTCCTTATCATGATAAATCCATAAAAATATATTTTATGGATAATATGATTAACCAAATCATATCCCCCATGTGTTCCTAGCCATGTGTGTAGTCTTAGGTGAACTAAAAATACACCAGGGTGAATATTTATTTGATACTCAACCAACCCTTTTTAGAGTTTCTAAACCTTGTATAATTTCTTCCATAATGTAATTTTCATTTCGGTATCGTGGTTGGGTTTTAATTTCTAGAAGAACCATACAATATCTACTTTTAAAAAACATTGGTATGTTAACCTTTACTTCGACTTACCCCTTATTCATATCCGCAAGGAATTAACTAATGTATTCATATCCCAATAACTAAAATATTAAATATTAGATCAAATAACCTAAAGGCTTATCTATAACTTTGAAATAATGATAAAAATTAACTTATCACCCATTAAATTATCCTCTACTAACACCCTAACCTCTAAATTTATCTAAACCTTGCTCTGAAACCAAATAGGGTTCCCCATAGATGTATCCATCTAATTACACAACTTAAAGAAAATATTTATTTTAAAAAATTTCTAAGGACTTTTAGAAATAGCGTTTTATATAGTAATTAAACAAATTCACTAACAGAACCCATGTCATTTTAAACCAATGAACATTTATCCCACTATATAAGTGACTTATTAAACCATAAAATTCTTTACCATCACCAATAAATTCTCAACACAAGATAATATTATAGACACATTATATGTATTACTTTTGTTCATAGATGAGGGAAATGGAAATAGTAGAAAGGGGTGAGGTCAGATGCTTAGTAAGGGATAAACAATGAAATCAAAAAATATCACTGGTAAGACATGGGACATAATGTAAGAATATTAACATAAGAACATGGTGATAATTTCACGAGGGATAACATGAAATAAGTACATGAAGCATTAATTGTAATTTTGGATACAATATAAACATGATATATTCATAAGAGTATCCCTAAATTTCATCACTAAGTTGTCTTAAAAGCATATTACCAAGATTTTTCAATAGGGTATTAGAAAAAATTACCGAGGAATTCTTCCAAGGGATCATGGTCATGCCATCTCTAGAGATTAGTTATTTACCCAATGCATTAGAGTTTTATCATGGTGCACCCATGATTACCAAGGGTTTTTACCAAGGTATAATAAAAAATTACAAAGGAATGATTCCAATGTATCCTAAACCTATCATATCTAGAGATTTATCCTTTACCTAACTCATTGTACCACTATCAAGGAACAACATTCATATATATAAAACTATGTGTGCCACAAAAGGAAATCATACACAATTACATCAAAGAATAATTAAACCAAGATTGAAATGGGTTACATGTTAATCCACAAAATAATCATAGGCCATCAAAATAACATTTCTTGATAAAATAATAAAATAATATCAAATAAACCAATATAGGGTTTTGATATATGTGTAAAGTTTCTTTTTTGGCGCATTAATAAAATTTATTTGGAAATAAGAAATATCCTTGAAAATTGGAAAATAATTATTAATAAAACTAGGAGAGTAAGAATTTCTTTAAGACACTAGGAAAGTGTAGAGAGGATGTTTCATATAAAAAGAAATTTTTTTGGAATGATATTTTCACATGGAAGGAAAATATTAAATGGGATTCTTGAAAACATTTTTAAGATTATCATAAAAAGTTGAAGTTACGAGTCAATTTAAAAAGTAATTTTCAAAATTGTAAAGTGAAAAATTTATAAAGAATTTAATTTTTAAAATGATACATCAATAACTAATCCTTGAAAATACATAATGGCAATCAAGATAAATATGTGGCGGAAGAAAAAACAAGGGATCATTTTAAGAAAATAATTTTATTATTTTAAAATATCTTTGATGAAACACCTAATCAGAAAAAGGGTAATAAAAATTTATTTTTTAGAGATGATAATGAAAATATATCAGTTACATGAGATAACTCATAATTGTGTTTCCAAATATAAATGGAAATATTTTTGGGAAGAAAAATATAGAGAAGGAGGAGAGACAATCATTAAAGTCGATGAGAATTAGTCTTAAAGATGGTCTAATTTTTAAAGATGTTTTTTTTTCAAGGTGAAAAAATTGGATTAAAAAATTATTATCCCTATGAAGGAATTCAAAGTACCTTGAAATAAAATCTTATTGTGGAAAAAACCCAAAAAATATGGAAAACTTTCAAGAAGAGGCATTATAACTCAATAAAGGGATTTGAGTTGTCAAAATCACTTTAAAATTTTGTACCATTTAAATTGGGATCAATTTGTAGAAAGAAAATGATATGGATATTCATATAATATTATACACAATAAAAATATAGATAAATTTTTTTTTTTACTCATTAGTAAATTTAATTAGATTGGTTTTCTAAAAAACCAATAAAAATTAAACAAATTACAATTGGACAAAAAATATAAAATAAAAAACCTAAAATTGGTAAATACAGATTGTCCAAATCTCCAAAAATCATCGACCCCACGACCAACATTATAGAAATGGAACAGAATATTAGTAAACTAAGTAATATATGATAAAATGAAATTATATAACCTTGGGATAGATTTTAGTGACTATTGAGTGAAATTATGAAGAGGTATTTATATGAGGTAATGTGACCATTAGAGTATTAGTACCACTATTGGGAATAATAACATGACTATTGGGAATAGTTGCCTGACCGTTAGAATAAAAATTTAAACTCAAAATAATAAATTGTGATATTAATAATATTTATAATGGTTAATTTAAGTAAGAATAAAAATTATAATGTTAAATATTTAATATCATTATCAAAAACCCAAAGAAAATATAAGCACATTTTTAATAAAATTTATTTTAATGTATTTCACAAAAAATAAAAAAATTAGATATTAAAAATTAAAATTACATAGGATAGAAATTTATTTTGAAAAAATGATTAGTTTTTTTTAAATCAGTATTTCAAAATTCTCCAAGGGATATTGTTTTTGTAATTTTCTAAAATACTTCAATTTTTTGGTGAATAGTAAAAATAGAATTCTTCTCATAACTAATGTATCTTAAATATCCTCATTCATGATATAATGGAAACATAAAACTTTATATAACATGTGGTTTGGTAAAAATATATTTAATTACATAAATGATACATTAAAATGAAATAATCTTAATTTCTAGGCTTAATGTTTTTCCAAAAGCTAGAGTCACATGTGATCCTTAAAATAACTATTTTTACTTTTTCTATTTTTTTAATAAACTAAGTGAATAAGAATTATAATGGTATTTAAAGCACTAAATACATTCTTTTATATTTATATATGATTTATATTTTCAAAAAATTTACTATTAAATGTTTTACCTTTGATATAGTATTTTATTTAATATTTTATTATGAAAATACCCCTATTCTCATGTATAAATAACCCCTATACCTCCCCTTGTAAAACCAATCATCTCACACTTTCCAGTGCCAAAGTTCTTCCCAAATCCACTATATTATGCCCTTATTAACCTTAGGGATTTATTGAAGTAAACCAACTCTATTCATAAAATGGGTTTTAGTATCATAAAATGGAATCTAAACTAAGGAAAGAGATGTCCAAAATGATGAAATAAAGCAAGAATTATGGTAAGGGGACTCTCAAACCCAACTTCATATCTTTGGGATATCTATCTATCACAATATGTTCAACATGGATAATAATCTATTATTTAATAAATATATTTTCCCTATTATTCCTTTTTCTTTTTAGGGATATACCTGTTTTCATCTAGATTTTTAAGCAGAATAAAAAGATTTTGAAAAAAAGAATTTTCTTTAAGAAACCCTTATTTTACTCCTCTTGTTTTGTTTCTATATCACTAAAAAATGATGATATTTATGAAAAATATGTTTTTAATTACTCATTTTTTAACACCCAATTAATTATTGAAATCATTTTTTATGAAACTCTTATGAAATCAATTCTATTCCAAGGGTTATTTTGTGACTATGATTGTTATTTGTTCTAAGTGTCATGCATGATTATGTAAATATTATGATGTTATGGTTTGTAATAGAATTATATATCCCTACAATTCATTAGGTAATGTTATTTATATCATGAAATAATGTGCATTTTTCATGAAAATAGTGCTATGTTTGTTAAAAATGATGATGTACTGATTATACACATATTTTATGTGTGAACATGATGCTAGTTCTATTCAAAACTATGTGTGATATTTTACCACTACGACATGATGGTTCATTTTTATGCGTTCCTATATTCAATGCCATTATCAAAATGTTTCCTCATGATGTTGATAATGATACTATGATTATAATATGATGATGATGATGATTATTCCCACCTATGTTATATTTATTCATATCCCTTATTCATCCTCTTACTGGTCTTTCATCTCACCCCTTTCCTTGATATATATCCTTTAGTGACTATATGTACTAAGGATAACGTGAGAGATTTTAAGTGGATAAGTATTTGAGTAATTTATTTGTTTTATTATGTATAAGTGATGTATTATCCAATTTTTCCCAAGATATTTTTCCTTTATATCCTTGAATGTATAACAATTATGTTGTTATTATTTTAAAATTATGTAATAGTTATGTGAGAAAAATAAGGGTTTCTGTTGATGGTATCATAGGTATGGTTTAAATAACTTGGGAATAAGTATTATAAAAACTTTGTGACAACCATTAAGATAAGTCTATGTATATATAAACATAAAATAAGATTTTTTTAGAAAAATAATAAACATATGGATTCCATAACATATGAATTTGGTGTTAATTTTATAAAATAACAACTTATTCATGAATTTTTGACTAATATTTTTTGAAACCATTTTTTATTTTATGAAATGTTGGGAACCAGGAGAAACCAGGACAACATCCCATGAGAGGTACAATGTGATAATTTCCCAAATGACATCCCCCATACCATGGAAGGTAGAGTTAAAAACATCATGGAAATTGATTCATAGTGGTCTCAGGTTATGAATAACAACCTAAAAAATGTAGATATTACGTCTTTACCTAAAAATTAGCAACTAGAAATTGAGTAATTTATGAGGAAATAAACATCAATGTTTAGTCGATCTTCTGATCCACTATTCACAAAATTTTGGGTAAACTCAATGGGGAATATCTTTTCAATTATCCACTATTCTAAGAAGGATATGGTAGATTTGGAATTCTTTCATTTAGATATAGTGTCCGATCAATTATGGTTTTTGATAAAGAACACGAAGAATAAGTGTAAAATGAAAGAGATGGATTGGAAATACTTTAAGAAAATATTTTATTAGGAATTATTTTCCTTGAACTATTCAAGAAAAGGTTGAGAGAGAATTCATATATCTGAATAAAAAATGAAGGTGAATCTGTCATAGCTTATGAGGAGAACCTCACAAGGATTTTGAGATACAACTAAATTTTAATTAGTATGAATAATAGAGAAATATATTGATTCTTTAGTGGTTTAATACTAGACCTTAGAAAGGCACTAACTATATGTAATTTTATGTTTTACAAAGAAGTACTTTGATGTGTTTTCAAAGTGGAGATGTATTTTAGGGAATTTTCCCATGTTTATAGAGACTAGAAGAAAATAATAGAGTTTCAAGATGGTGGGTTCAAATGGAAAAGGAGGAAAGAGGATTCAACCACCCACATGTCAATAATTTATAAATAAACATCTTGGGAATTTCCTCAAAGAGAAGAGGAAATGATTTAAGTGTGGAAGAGAGGGACACCACGATCATCAATGTAAAAGAAACATGTAAAAGCTCTCCAACCTGATATGTGAAAGGATTTCACCTCATAATGCACCACCCATGGTTAAATTATTCATCTATATGGAGCAAGGTCACTATGAAATCCAATGCACTAAACCACTTGTCCCTAATTATAATCAACATCAACAAACAACAAATCCAAATGAGAAAGGGAAATATTATTCCATCACTACTTCTGAAGTGTAGTGTAAAAATGAAGTCATACAAGGTAAACTTACTAATCAATCAATAATGGAAAATGTTATATGTGATGTTGGTACTATGAATTCCTATATATCTTACATGTTACCTAAAACTATTAAATTTAGGCCCCGATAACTTGATGTAGAGATATCTAGAAAAAAACCTTGTGTTGGGATTATTATATCCCAAGTGTTAGACTCTTATCCTACTAAAGTATGTAGGGATATTCTTCCAGTGAATCTCATAATACTTTCCATGGTGGAATTTGATACTGTAATAGGCATGGATTCAATTTCTTTATATAAAGAACATGTCAACTATCGAGAAAAAGAAAACCTTTTTTCATATTATGAACAATCCCATTCTCCAATAAAAATGAAAGTGCGATCATGAACCCCCTTTGGAAAATCCCTCAATGGTGTGGGTAATAATACCCCATGAATAATCATACCTTGGAAAAATGGTTGAGTTGAATGAAAGTATCATCAATGAGAAAATTTCCAATTTGAGGGAATACAATGATGTATTTCTAGAAGAGTTACTAGTGCTCCCCCAAAATTATTAGGTATATTTATCAATATAACTTATAATTGGAGCCACTAATTTTTCTAAATGACCCTATAGGATTTCCTCTATTGAACCAATGGTGTTAAGGAAGAAGCTAAAACATCATTTGGACAACAGGTTCAAAGGACCAAGTGCATTGCCTTGGGGGCGTGATGGTAATCTTTATTAAAAATTAGGATAGATCAATGTGGTTTTGTATTGATCTATAAGAGTTAAACTAGATCACCATAATAAACATGTATCCACTTCCAAGGATTGATGACTTTTTCGATCAACTATGAGGAGCTCATTAATTCTCAAAGGTTGATCTTTATTTCAGATTTCACCAACTAATGTAGAATAAGGAAGATATCAAGAAGGCTTCTTTTTATACAATGTATGGAAACACTGAGTTCATAGTGATTCTATTTGAACTTTTTAATTCCACTACAATATTCATAGATTTTATGAAAGGAAGAGATCTACTCAAATAGTAACTCACTCATCAAGTCATGCAGAAAAAAACTAGAAAATATCCTAGGGAGTCATTATCAAGTCAATATCCAATCATGAAAAGAACAAAAAATATGGAGCCAACTGAAGAGAAAAAGTTGAAGAACTAGACCAGACAGAGGTAAATCAGTTCATAGAATAAAAAAAAATCAGCGGATAAAGACAGCCTATCCAAAATACAAACAAGTCATCAATAACTAGACAAGGTAGAGGAATATGAAGATCCAAAAGTCAACTTCCACTGCAATCCAAAGTCTCCAAAAGAAATGTCTGAAAAAGGTAGACTAGAAAGGGACAAAACTGAGATAAAGTATATTGGATAGACATCTTCATCCTTTCGTTGAAAATGAAACATTTTTTAATAAGAAATTGTTCAGAAGAAATCACACCCTGTTGAAGCTCTTGATAAGAAATTTCTTGTTGCCTTTCCCTATGATTATTCCAATCTTGGATCTATTGGTCTGTGAAATGCTGTGAGAAGTAATATAAAACAATTCTCGAGGTAGCTATCAAAGGTTTTTCTTGGACTTTTTCAGTAGATTACCTCTTGGAAGCATCCAATCATCTAGTCACAATAGTCCTTTTCATATGCGAATAATCTCTACGTCTTCGTGTTTTCTTCATATTTGGAGTGATAAATCCATCCTGATCCACTATAGGTTTTTTCCTTTCATGGACATAGATTTTAAATAGGAGTCTTCAATTTGGACAATCTTATCCTATTTCTCAACTGAGGAATCACTGGCATCCAAAGCATCAAGATGAACCTTACCTTCCTCCTCTTGAGACGTTTTGTGATTACTCTATTCCTCAATAGTTGTTGGATCATAGAAAACTATTTCCCTATTATAATTTGAAAGCGAGGTCTGATTTTTAATGGGATCTTCCTTAGAGAGGGGTGGGACAATTGTGTTGTCAAGGAAAGATGCTATGAATATCTGAAATTTGATTTTCATGGGCTTGGGTTTACTCCAATCCAAGATTGTATTCCATTTTTTCCCTTTTTGGAGATATTGGGAGGGCCAACTTTGCTACTCTTTTCCTCCCAAGTGGGTTTCCAGTTCTTATGACATACATTACTTTTACCATAACTGTTAGATGGGTGGCCAAGTCTAAGGAATCTGTGATAATAATCAAGAACCCTCTCAAAGAAAATCTCCTGAGAGAAACCAAGTTCACCACTCTGAATCCATATGTGCGAGGGAAAATGTTGTGAAACGTCAATTTATATACATATTCTAGCAATATATGGCCTTGAAAGGTATTTCTTGCTGAATATAACCTCATCGGATTTCCAATAAGGATAGAAATAGGAAATAGGGATGCTTGATTGAACAAGTGAAGGGGAAGCTCAGGAAAACCTACCCAAATCAGCAAAATAGGAGACTCTGCATACATATAAAAATCTAGTTTCCATTTAAGAACTTTGATGAAAAAACCACTAAAAAACCATGATCGTTTGACCCACAACCTATAATACTCTTCTTCTGATCCAAATCTAAAGATGACATGTGTAGGGTTGAGGAGAACTATATGAAAACCCATGAATCCCAAGGCTTCCAGTGAAGATCAAAAATACTTCATAGAAGGTCTACCATTCTAAAATTTCCCAATTAGACCAAAGTGCAAGTCTGACGCAAGTGATGTTACCTATTTTGTTGAAAATGAGACCGCTACTTGTCCGTGATGATGATAAAATTTGGGGCTGATTCGAACTTCAGGTACCGCATTAAATTGAAAATATACTTTGGATAATATCTTGGGTTATGTACTCATAAAGTATGATAAAGTGATATCCTATGCCTCATGAGAGTTTAATATCTAAGAGATTTTTTTTGACACATTATATAGAGTTATAAAATGTAATGTTTTTCTTAATTTTTTTTAGGAAATCCTCTATTTTGAGAAGTGTGACATATATACCAAAAATAAGAGTATAAAGAATATTTTCACATATAAGGTGTACAACATGAACTGAAGAATATTTTTAGAGCTAATTAAGGACTACAATTTCTCTATTCACTACCATCTAGGAATGGAGAACAAGGTAATTGATGATCTTAGAAATCCTACTACTTTATCCATAATATAGATTGAGAAATACCGTATCTTCATGCATATAAAAAGGATGGATCTGGAAATCATAATGGTTGGGAATACATCCCACCTCACCTAAATCATTTCCCAACCATCAATCTAAGAGAAGTTCAAGGAGAAACAAAGGTATGATCTAGATATTCAAAATAAGTATAAATAAATAAAGGAAGTGAGTCTATAATAGTTCCAAATTGATGAAATTGGTTTCATTCAATATGGAACTAGAATTTGTGTGCCTTAATCACCTGAGATTAAGGAGCTATTTTATAACGCACAAAGCTCATATTTCTCTATCAATCCTAGAAGTACCACTATGTATTGTGATATTGAATAGAAATTATGGTGGGAAAACATGATGATGGATATTGTCGAGTATATATTAAGGTTATTATTATGTTAGAATGATAAGTCAAAATGATGGATGTCCAAAGGGATGATGCAACCATTGACTATAACTTATGTGAAAATGGGAGAACATTACCATGAACTCTGTCACCCGTCTCCCAGATACATCCAAAGGAAACAATGTGATATGGGTTTCAGTTGATCATATCACCTAGACTTCCCACTTCACATCCATTCGAGAAGTGGTGAGGCTATATGGGGTTCCAATTTTTATCATCTCAGATTGTGATATGAGGTTTCCCTATAAATTCAAGAGAAGTATTCGACATGTTTTAACTAATTAATTTACTTTCAGTATCACCTATCACCCCCAAACTAATGGACAATATCTAAGTAATATTCATACACTTGAGGAAATCCTGAGATCCTTATAAGTGGAATTATATGGTGGATGTTATCAACAAATCTCATTTATCTAGTTCTCATACAAAAACAACTTCAACTCGAGTATTCAAATTTCTCCATATGATGTTATATGTGGGAAGAAATGTATAACTCTAATTTATTTCTATAAAGTTGGAGGATTAAATCTACTTGTACCTAATTTTTTGAAAGATATAGAAGAGAATGTCCAAGGCATGCAACAATATATAAAATACAATCAGAGTCCTTAAAATAGATATGTTGGAAACAATTGAAGGGACTTATTGTTTAAAGTTCGAGACAAATTTATTTGTTAGAATATCTCCAAGGAATAAATTAATACTACTTGGAAAGATGGTGAAGCATATCTCGAGGTATAGTTTCCCCATTGAGATCTTTGGTCATATATGATCAGTGGCCTATTGACTTACACATCCAACTAATTTGAATCAAGTTCATCATGTGTTACATGTATCTATCTTGAAGAATTACATACCTAACCCCTTGAATGTCTTGAATTTGGAGTTAGTACAAATAAAGAATGACCTCTATTATGAGGAGTATTTAGTGAATATATTGGATTGTATAAATAAAGTTATATGAAATAAGAAAACCCACCTTCTAAAATTTCTTTGTGAGAACCATAAGTTTGATGAGGCAATATGGGATCCAAAGGAAACAATTAAATAGAAGTACACTCATCTATTTTCAACTGAGAACATGAATTGAAATTTTAGGGATGAAATTTATAAAGGAAGGGAGAATGTAATGAAACACTATTTATTGGTAAAATTTTTCATGAATAAATGTGTGTTTTATTATATTATACAAGTTTATACATATATATAATATATAGAAACCAACAAAACATATCTCATTAATAAATATCATTACATTAGTCAACTACGAAACGAATGAAAATGAAAAAAATTTAAATCGAAAAATAAAATAACATAGAAAATATACAATGGGAAAATATGGATTCCCCCAATATATTAGAATCACCACTGATCACACTATGATTAACAATTTAATTTTACCCTTACACCACTATTTTGAACTGATTTTGTTTTGTAAATTCCAATTTTTATAAAAAATTGTACAACATGTTTGATTCAATAATTTACTTTTTATCATTGTTGAAAAGTGTTATTTCACTTGTTTTGATGTTTTCATTTTAGTTAGAGTTGATTTGGAGGGACCAGGATATAGTTAAAGAAAAATGGTCCAAACTGTGCAAGATTCCAAGCACACCTATAGATCAAAAAGAACACTTTAACTAATAGCTACACTCAACAAGGATGATATTTTGAGTAATGATATGAATATTAGTGGGGTATAACTTTTATAAAGACACCCAAGACTAATTAATCAATTTTGGGGCCCAACCAAAAATATATTTCCAATAAAAAGATTCAGATCGAATCCAAAAGTTAGGTTCTATATTTCATCCATATCTTAGGATGTAGGCCTCGAAATGATTCTAAATTTTATATGAAGTTATTAAAGAGGTTTGGACACACGTTTTTAGTTTTTTAAAAACCAATATAATACTTTTTTGTTTCTTAAAACCATGGTCCTAGTGGTTTTATGAAATATGGGTTCCCAAAACCACCTTCCACATTGCCTACAAAGGGGACCTTGGGAACCTCATTTTCAATTTCATCTATAGAGAAAATATATGCCATTTTAGAGACCCGAAGGAGTCCTTTCCTCATATAAGAAGTTATGGTGTGACCCTATCCTCATAAGGGGATCAAGGATGATGGATGATTTACACCCGATCCTCCCTCTCCTCTCGATGATGTGCTAAATGGAGTATGGTCATTTTGCGGGAGCTACACATACTTGGTAGGGACTTCCAACTCTTTTTATTATACCAGTTTGTGTAATTTTTTTTGAATTATTTCAATTATTATTTAAATTAATATTTTTATACTATGAATAAATTTATTTTGTTTAGTTAAGAGAAAAAGTGTTAATTTCAATACTGTTTGCATTGATATTTATGTGGGAATATTTGGTTAATCCAATTGGAAATGAAAAGAATCCCCATTTCCTCACACGTACATAATAATTCGATTTTATTTTTTAGAATTTCTTCTATGATTGAGTTCCAAACCATAACGAAACGATTTTTATGTTAAGGATTTTTTCTTGGTGCATATTTTTAAGGGGAAATATGGGAATACGAATCTTGAAAACCCTCAACCAGAGGATTCCATTATACCATGTGAAAGTTTCAGAAAACTGAACTATCCAAGATGTGTAGTGAACTTGAAATGACCTCATTATCTCATAATTATTAAAAAAACACCTTTATTTACCAACAATTAAACTCTTTAATCAGGTCATTTAATTTTGATTTTTTTTTCAAAACCACCCTACTATTTTAGTAATTTTAATTAAAAATATACACTTTAAACGTCCAACACTCCTTGATAGATGACCTAGGGTCATATCTATAATACAAATCCCCTTTTAAACAAAATGAATTTTATGTTTCACGATAACGTGGTCCATCATCCCCATGAAAAACACTATTGAAATTAAAAATAATATTATTAAACCAATAAAATTATTAGAAAATGTAAATATATGACCCTGGGATGAGTTTTAGGGAATATTGAGTGAAATAATGAAGAGTTATTTTTAGGGGGTAATGTGAGTGTTCGAATAGTAATGTGACCATTGGGAATATTAAACATACCATTAGAATAGTAATTTAACATCAAAATAATATATTATGATATAAATAATATTTATCAAGAGAGATTTAGGTAAATATAAATTTTACAATGTAAAAAAGTTAATATTAGGATTAAAAACTCACATAAAATGCAAGAACTTTATTAATAAACTGAATTATAAAGTATTTCATTAAAATAATAATTTTTATATGAAAAATTAATATTACCTATGTTAGAAATTAATTTTTATAAAATTGGTTTAATTTTTGAAATCAAAAATTAGAAATTTTCTATGGGGCATTTTTTGGTAATTTTTTAATATACATAAATTTTCAGATGAATAGTAAAAATATATTTTTCTCGTATTTGGTGTATCTTATATTAAATAATTAGTGATGTAATTATAATGGCATTTAAAGTCCCAAAAGGATTTTATTATATTGATACATGATTTATATTTTCAAAAAATTCACTACTATATGTTTTACATTTGATATACTATTTTATTTAATATTTTATTCAAAAAATACCCCTATAATCAAGTATAAATAACCCCTCTCCCTCCCCTTGGAATAACACTAATATCAGAATTTTAAAAGCCAATGTTTTTCCCAAATACTCTCTCTTAGGAACTTATAAAAAATAGTTATGTTCTTGAGTAAACCAAATACATTCATAAAGGGAGTTTCTATGTGATACAAGAGAAGCTACAATGAGGAAAGTGAGGTGTTAAAGTGGCGAAATAATATATGATTTAAGGTAAGGGGATTCTCAAACCCAAATAATTTTCTCTAGGTTATACCTATTTCAAAATATCATTAGTATTTATATTCCACCTATATTACATAAATATAATTTCACTATAATTCCATTTTCTTATTGAGGTGATACATATTTCCACCTTGATTTTTAATCTAAATAGAAAGATTTTCCTAAAAGATTTTTTTTCCAAAACCCATTTTTACTCCTCTTGAGTTGTTTTCACTTCACACAAGAATGATTATGTTTATTCACAATATGTTTTACCTAACTCATTTGGGAACACCCAATTTACTCAAGAAATCATGATTTTTGAAATCCTTATAAAACACATGATGCTATATTTGTTCGTAGTGATGATGTTATGATTATTAATATATGTTTTACGCATTAACAAGATGATATTATTATTCACAAGTATGTGTGGAATTTGATCATTATGACATGATGTTTCATTTTTATATATCTCCACATTCCATGACTTTATCAAATGTTTCCCTCTTGATGTTTATGATGATCCTATTATTATGATATGATGATGATGATTATCCTCATCCATGATATACTGATTGATGTCCTTTATTCATCCTCTTACCAGGGTTTTAGCTAACCTCATTCATAGTTTTATATTCTCAGGTGAGTACATGTACTAAATAGTAGTTGATATCTTTTAAGTATATTAAGATGAAGTATTTTAATAATTTTTATGTTTTATTATGGATTAGTGATGTATGATCCCAATTTTCCCAAGATACTCTAACTTTAGATCCTTTAATGTATAAATATTATGTTGAAAATAATTAAAAATAATGTAATAGTTATGTAATAAATTGAAGGTTCACTATAGTTATCATATCATATCAAAGATATCATGGTACATAATTTGAAATATGTCTCAAAGAATTTAATTTGAGACAAGGAAACCCTAACCTTAATTCTCGACTTCCACTCAAGAACTAAACTTTCGTGTATTACATTAATAACTATCTTAATAACCAATTTTTGAACTTTTTTCATACATGTTACCCCATATAAACTTCATTTATGATTGTTCTATTTATGTTTATTAGTTAGTTGTTATTAATTTTCAATATTTGCTGTAAGTAATCATGATCATTATGAACTAGTTTCATAATAATGATTTTTTTTAATTTTTTTCCCAAAGTTCATCATTCCTAAATCATAAAAGGTACTATATTTATTGTTTTATAATTATTTTTAATGTAATAAATTCATTTTATAAGTATTTTTATTATTTTTTGTGATGATGAAGTCAAGGATGAGCTTGTTTTGGTTATTTATAACGAACGAATGGTGGTATATTAAATTAAAAGTTAAATGTTTATATTACCCTTCCAAAACAACAAAAAACAATTCATTACTTATTAATATCCAATATAATGTCAAAAATAAATCCTTGATAGAAATTTATATCATTTTTATTTTAGGTGGTTAAATTGAAAAAATAAGAACTTCCTATAATCTTAGTTTGAGTATGGATATGGAATATATTATTTTATTATAATTTCATTATCTAAAAAATATAATGAAAATTTTTATATAATTTTAAGGTGTTAAACTATAGTATTCATATAGGGACTCTATCCTTTTACGCATAACATTACATAATTTTAAGAATAATTAAACATCATTTTGTATGCCTAGTATCATAAAGTCAAGTGCCTTGGAAGACTAGGTACAGAAAATTGAAAACATGAGACTAAATAAAACATTTCTTTATTTAATTAACATATGGAGCTCCTAAATCCCATCGTTCTCATACATCTTAATAGGATAACCTGGGGATAACCTGAAAAAAAAGGATGATCTAAAAAACACATCATGAAAAAAACCTAATATTGAAATTCTTGCACATGGGTTAGAAGGTATGCCATAATGATATAAAAAGGAATTGAACATATGGAATCATAACATATAAACATGAGATCATATAAAAATGGATTCATAGTAATTTAGAAGAAATATAAAACATGACTTTATCATGATTCTAGGCTCTTTTCACATATAAGAGCACAGGTCTAGGTTAACCAACAAGACCATTGCACATGGTAGCATGAGTCAAGAATAACCGCAAAGACCGTTGCACATAACGCCTCATGAGACTTAACTTTAACCAATGAATTAGAGAAGTATCTGGGTGCACCCATATTAACATGTTCAGGAATTTGTTTTCCACATTATGGATCCTACATAATCAGTCAAACATAAACATAAGGGTACCCATAGAAAGAAATGGGTATCAAAATCTTTTCATATAGAATAATGAATGGGTCTATCATACAAGTTTATATAAAATAAAGGGATTAAAACATACATGTAAATTCATAAATTAAAATAAGAATATATCATGATAAGTGATTTCAAACAGAATTTACAACATGTAAGATAAGTATTTATGAAATTTTATCATTAAAACATTTTTGTGCGGATTTAAGGAGAATAGTAAAGAGAATTTAAAATAGAAAAGGGAATAATATTTTATATAAAACCAGAAGTGAAACTATAAGTTTTTTCTTATAAGATATTTATTTTATAAAAATAATGGTAGATTAAGAAGATGATATAGTGCACTTGAAATTGGGTAAGAATTTGGAAAGTTCCCTTAAAACAGGCTAGCTTATCGGGAAGTATTGAGGAGGTAATCATTTAAAAACATGTATATCCCAAAAAGAGAATGATGAATGGTTATTGATACATGATTTTAGAGAATAGAAATTTTTTTATAATATTAGAATAAAAATAAAAGAAAACTTCATTTGGGAAGAAATAATGATAGAGCAACCTGAGGGAATAATGGAGGTTCGGGCAGAATCCCTTACCTTAAGTCCGAAAGTGTTCTTCCCTTGATCTTAATGTCTTGTATAACCAAATTACATCATTTAATTAATATTTAACGGACATAATTTTCATTTAATTGATTTATTATACCCCTATTAAGTTTATTAATAATTTTTTGGTGGGTAAAGAGGTTCAATTTGATTGTTTTGGGAGCCTTTGTTTCTTTGGTTTTAATGATTGGTTTACTTATATACATGTAAGTATAAACAAATAAGATGAGAATGGTTGTCTAGAATTTAAGTTGTATATTATTATTTAATATCCAAAAGATTAAATTTTTATACAATTAATTTGGTTATTTGGAGTGAAGATGACTCATTATATAAAATTTTAATGATAATTGTTTTGGTTAATTAGAGTTTTTTGATCACATCAAACACATTTTGATTTATAAATTAATAACATGAGTAAAAAATATTCCAAAACCTTAAATAAGATATAATACATATATTATAGTATTTTTTAAAAATAATAATAGTTTTATGACCAGAATTGAAGAAACTAATAGAAATTGAAAACCAGTCATCCTTGAATGTGAGAAATTGACACATCTCAGATGGTGTTTTCATTTCTAGTATGAAAGAATGGGAAAGAAGATATGATGATGAATTTTTACACGATCATAAAAAAATACTTGTACATTTATGTTACTGGAGTTATCATAACATTTGGATGAAATAATGTAGGGAAAGAAAAAGAAAATAATGGAACATGAAATAAAATAAAAGTATGAAAATGGGAATTTACCTCTTGAATATATCTTCCTTGAGAACATCTTTAAGGGAGAGGTTTTGGTATTTTTAAGAGATAAATGATTAATGAAAGTGGGAGAGGGGATTATGGAGATATTTGAGAAAAATTTGGACAAGGAATAAGTCTTGAGAGGAGTGAAGAAAAGAGGGGGTGATGGTTGTTTTATAGTGGAGGAGAAGTGTTTTTTTCTCAATATTTTATTATTTTATTATTTTTCTCAAGACTAGAAATAGTACTGATTCTTGTGAAAAATAGTAATATGTGCATGTGAGTTCTAACCAATGGCCATTTACATCATAAATGACTCAATCATGATTGGAAATTCATTAATTTAGCATTTATAATAAATTATCATATTTTACTATTCGTCAAAGATTCAATTATTTTGGAAAAATCCCAAAAATTCAAGCCAACCATTTCATGATTTGTAGAATCAAAAAATGAACTCCATTTTATGAAAAATAATTTTCTAAATATGAGATATTTAATTTTTAAATAGATTCATAATTTACTTGAATAATACATGTTTTAAAATTATAACAGATTTTATAATACTTTGAAAAATTAACTAAGTTCTCATAAAATTTTCATATAATCATAAGTTATAAAAATAATTATTTATGAATAAATTTTATGAAAATAAATTTTCTTTTAAATTATTAAATTATCAATATAATTTTAATTAAATATTCATGACTTATAAAAATATCAACATTATGATATAATTATATTATATTATCACTTATAAGATGGATAAACTTTATTTATACTTTTATTGGTAAGGTTACTATTCACAAAACTGGTTTACTATTCATAGGGGTTATATTACTATTCATAAGGGTAATGTTACTATTCAAAAGGGTTTTTTACTATTCCACAAAAATTAATTTTGTCTTATTGGACTCCAAAGAAGTGGCAAAATTATTCTTAAAGGTCACATTGTACTTAGAAGTTCATTGGGTTGTGATTTATTTGATTATACTATATAAAAATAATAAGGGAATTTTCATTGATTAAACTTTTGGGTCGTTACATTCTTCTCCCTTATGAAATTTCCCCTTCGAAATTTCATTTTAAATTCTAAGAGATATACAAGTGTGGGTACTTCTTCTTCGTTTCCTCCTCCAGTTCCCCTGTTGCCTCTTCATACTTGTGGTTCCTCCATAGTACTTTGATTAGGTGATTAGTTTTGTTGGGTGGAACTTTATCCCTAGGATCCAAGATCTTCACTCGATTCTCCTTGTTAGAAAGATCATTATCCAACTGTACCACCTATGAAGACAGTACATGTAAAGGATATGGTATGTACTTCCTTAAGAGTGGCAAATGGAAAATATCTTGTACTTTAGACATGGTAGGTGGAAGTTCTAGTCGATTTGCCACAACTCTGACATGATCAAAAATATTGAATGAGCCAATTTATGTAGAAATTAGCTTCACTTTGTTACCAAATTGCATGACTTTCTTCCATGTAGATATGCAGAGGAATACCATGTCTCCAACATTGAACTCAAAGTCACATCGAAGATTGTATTTATAACTCTTCTATCAACTTTGGACTCTCTCGATGCGCTACTGAATGGTTTTCACATTCTCCACCAATTATTTGACCATTTTAGGTCCTAGAATCTTATGATCACGAACTTCATCCCAACATGCTTTTATTCTACAGGTTTTCCCATGAAGGGCTTCATATGGTTCCATTCAGATGCTAGAGTGGAAACTATTGTTATAAAAGAATTCATGTAGTGGAAGATGTTAGTACCACCCACCTTTTATGTTTATAGAACATGCTCTCAACATGTTTTCCAATGTTTGAATTGTTCACTCAGATTGACCATTAGTTCGAGGATGATAGACACTAAAGTTCATTTGAGTTCTTAGATCATGTTAGAGAATTTTCCAGAACATCAAGGTGATTCTCGGATCTCTATCGGATAAAATAGATAGTGGTACTCCAAGTAGTCTTACCACCACTTTGAGAAGTCCTCTCCATTTATGATAAAGTGAGATGTATTTGTAAGATGATCCATAACAACCCATATAGAATTGTTTCCTCTAGATGTCCTTGAAATTCCACTCACAAAGTCCATGGGAATGTATTCCCACTTCAATGTTGGTATGGGTAGTGGTTACATCATCCCATTATAATTTTATCTTTTAGCCTTAAATTTCTAACATACCATGCATTTTGATATATACTCCACAATATCCTTCTTCATATTGTCCCACCAAAAGTTCTCTTGGAGATCTCAATACATCTTTGTGCTCCCTGGGGTAATAGAGATGTCTAAGATATGTGAACCATTTAGAAGATCATTCATTATCTTTGGATCATATATTACACATAGTCATGACGCAAACCCTACAACTCCTTCCTCGTCAATCTTGAACTCAGATTATTTCCCATTTTTGATATCTTCAACAAATTTCCAAATTTCCACATCTTTTCTTTGAGCATCCTTTATTTTCTCTTAGATGGATCACTGAGAAATAATTTGAGAATGGATTGATGATTTTCACCATTAATGATTCCCTTGTCCATCCTCTGCAAATTTAAGAATATTAGATCCTTTTAAATTCTTATCATTGATAAAGATGCATGATCCTTTGTAATTAGAGCATCTGCCCTCTTATTTTTCTTACCAGGATGGTAGTGGATTGAGTAGTCATATTCTTTGATGAGATCTAAGCATATTCTCTGACAAATATTAATCTCTTTATGTGTTATTATATATTTTATAGTCTTGTGTTTATTATATATCTCACACTTTTCTTTATAGAGATAATGCCTCCATATTTTTAACACAAAGACCACATCCACTGACTCCAGATAATGAGCGGTATAGTTTTTCTCATGAATTTTCAGATGACTTGAGTCATAGGAAATATCTTTATCATTTAACATAAGCAAAAAACCTAATCCATTGTTTTAAGAATCATAGTATGCCACAAATATTTCTCCAATTATCAGGAGTGAGTACTAGAATAGTGAAAATCCTCCTTTTGAGCTTCATAAATCTTTCCTCACATTCTTGAGTCCTAACGAAATTCAATCCCTTCAATGTCAACTTGTTCATTGGGTTTCAAAATCGCGAGAAGTTTTTTAGAAATCACTGATAATACCCAGATAGACCTAGAAAAATGGAGATCTTCGTTACAGATGATGGCCTGTGCCACTCGTCAATTGCCTTTGTCTTAGAAGGGTCCACAAATATCCCTTTTCTAGTGACAACATTCCCCTAGAATGATACTTCCTACATCCATAACTCACATTTACTATACTTTGCATAATTGTTATCTCTTTGTAATGTCTTTAGAATAATTTTCAAATTCTCCCAGTGTTCCTCCTTGCTCTTGGAGTATATCAGAATATCATCGATAAAGACTACCAAATTTTTTTCAAGGTACTATATAAAGACTCTATTCATTAAATACATGAATATTTATGTAGCATTAGTGAGTCCTAAGAAATGACAATGAACTCCTAGTGTCCATACATCACTTAAAGGGTATTCTTGGTAATATTTCCCTTCCTCACCTTTAATAGGTGATATCCTAACCGAAGGTCCACCTAAGATAAATAATAGGCCGCATAAATCGGATCGAACAAGTCATACATTTGTTATAGGAGACACTTGTTATTTATTGTGATTTTATTGATCTCAAGATAATCAATGTAGAGGTGCATGGATCTATCCTTCTTCTCGATGAAGAGGAATGGCACACCCCATGGTGGAACACTCGGGCATATAAAAATCTTCTACGGATTCTCATATAACTGCTTCTTCAACTATTCTAGATCCATAGTGGCCATTCTATAAGGTTTCTTTGATATATGAAGAGATCAAGGAATAAGTTCAATTGAGAACTCAACCTCTCATTTAGAAAAAGTAAAATGCAATTCTTTAGGGGAATACATCTGTGTGATCCCTCATGATGGGCACATATTTGAGAAGTATCATATAATTTTTCTCAATCATTTGAGCTAGACAAGATTTCTCATAAGATAGTAATATAAAAACTTGATAAAATGATTATAAATTACATTCATATTCCTACTTACAGTTGTAATGATTTGGAGGATGCTTTGGGATGTGAATAATGATCTCTCCTTCCTCACAGTTGATGTTTTATTTGTATAAATATAGCCAATCCATGCCCATGATAACATCGAACTCCACTAAAGGAAGCATGAAGGGATTTTCTGGGAGTTTCATTCCTCAAATATTATCTAAGGAGGAGTTATATACTTTAGATGCAGTAATTTCCCCATTTTCTGTTCTCATAGATAACTCAACCTCCAAATTTTGAGATTTGGTGTGAGTAGTTCTACTAAACATGAAAGATATAAAATAATGCGAAGAAATAGAATCAAATATAATATTCGCTATTTTTGAATGAATAACTTGCATACCTATCACCACATAATTTTAATACTCCACCTCAGTAGTAGTGATAGCATAATCACTTCCTTTATGCCTTGGTTTTTTTTGATTCACTCTAACAAGCATTGGATTAGGGAACTTTTTCACATTATTCCCATGATCCTTGAAGTTGTAACACTAAATTATAGGCTGAGAGTTGATCTAAAAATTTCTTTATTCTTCTGCATTAGTGGGATTATTAATATCCCTTCAGCAGTTCTTTGCAAGATTTCCCATCTTTCAACATTTGAAGAAATTCTTGGTTCCCTTTCGATAGTTCCCAGGTTTCTTCTTCACTCAATTTTGACGTGTGGGATGTTTGATCTTCTTTCAATCATGGGATTAATTTACCGAACAAAAAATATTAGACTCCATTTTTAATCCTTTTTCACGAGTACCATGAGACCATTAAGAGTCTCCAATCTCCATTTCAACCTTGAGAAAAAAATATATAATCTCTATAACGCCCCGACCCCAGTTACCCAGAGTCGGTGCATTACTCCGTAACATTGGCATGATAAAAAAAGATCAAGTCTTGAAAGACCGATTAATTTAGTAGCCTTGAAAACACTAGATACATTCATAAATGTTACATTACATCATAAAGTGAAAAACTACAATAACAAAGTCTCCATAGTCCACACTGATATCCTCTTCTGACTATCCCTGCAGGTCATTCATAAAATACTTCTTCACATCCTAGAAAATATTAAAACATTAAAAGGGGTGAGATTAGATGCTCAGTAAGGATAACAATATTGCGGAAGCTTTCATAAATAAACATTTACATTTAAGGCAATTTATAACTAAAACAAAAGCATTTTTAAACTTGAACTTCAGCATGATATGGAAAAAATAAAATTAAATAATTCCATTTAATTACTCACATGTATATTCTACTAGTCGAATAATCTCATGCAATAACAATAACCAATTTCATAATGATGGAACTCATAATTCCAGACTATCATAACCACGTAGCCAAGGCCTCGTGCCAAGATCACAAATAGGATTTTGTCAAGGACTCATGCCAAGACACTAGTTTGTCTCATGAGACCTGCCGATGCATCGAGGAGCTATAGCGGGCTCCACCCGTCACTTATTAAGTCCAATGCATTCCTCATATGAATAAGTTTAAACATATCATAAACATAACATAATCGTATCACATAAAACATTCATAAAGGAAACATAACATTTCCATATTTCAATCGCAAGATATAAATACAACAAATTCATATAATAAAAACACATTCAAAACCATTTTCAATACCAAAATAAAAGAAAAGTAAAACATTGTATTTATTTTTCTTTTAAAAAAAAGTATGACTTGTAGAGGAAGCCGAAACTCAAATAATGGTCACGGCGGCAGAGAAGTCATTGTTGCCACATACATACGACAAAAACATTCCCTCTTTTTGTTTAGTAAACGCTTCGTATAAAATATATTCCTTTTGAATAAACGTAAAAGTCCCAGGGGTTTATACACCGTATAAAAGAAGGTTGTGTATAAAACAAAATATGCCTCAATGAAATGATATTGAGACAAAGTCGCATACAAAGATCATTTTTTTAAATAAAATAGATCTATTATGTGTATTAACTATAATTACACATAAATAAAGTACAAATACAAGATAGGACATAATAATATCCTGACATAATTTGAAAGTCGGAGATTAACCCAAATAATGGGAATTGGGTTAAGAAGTTCCCTTGCCTTGCATCCTGTCTTGACTCGACCGTTCTTTAATCTCCTGAATAATAAACTAGAGTTAATTTATAATTTCTTAAGAACCTTTTTCAATTTTTTTATTCCTTTTATATCACTTATTACCACTTTATGAACATTATATAACTATTTAAGTTAATAACGGTCATTTTTCTGATCTTTGGTACTTGAGTAAAAAATAACCTTCTTATAATTACAGGTTGTTCATGTGGTAAAATATCCATTATATCCAGAATTATTCCTAATTTAGATATCATTTATATCATATATATCTAGTATATACATGAATTTTTAATATTACATAACATTTAGAGGTAAGAAATGAAATGCACCGTTCATGGAGACGGTAAGCCGTACGTACGCATGAACGCTACTTTCATTTTTATTTCATATTTAATGGAATTAAATCATAATGATATAAAGGTATATTATAATTCCAGTATAATATCATATATAATATCATTTACTCCGTCCTTTATACATCCCACATATGGGATTAACGATTAAAATCACTTTGAGGGGGCGGTAGTCTGCACTTCCTAAAATGAAAATATTGCGTTTACCCATAATGGAAACCATAAAGGTATGAAATAAATGAAAAGTAAAGAAGCTTAAGTAAAACATAAACATATTATCTATCATATATAAATATAGTGACATCTTAATGGCCACCTTTGAAGGTGTTATATGAGTGTTGAACAATCATCATTTCGTGAGGCAGAAATTCGCCATCCACAGAAACAGTATGTTCGTTAACCATTACATGTAGGTGTGTGTAAGTGTTGCTATAATAATTCTTATAAAAACATCCTAGTATATTGAGGATACTGGTTTTGTTACAAAATAAATTAATAAAAAGAGTTTAGGGGGTTGGAGAAGAAAAATAAAACATAAGAATACAAGAGAAAACACTACGTTTAAAATCGGGTAACTCTTTTTGATTTGAGCCAAAGGCTTCCTTGGGAAGCGTTCTGCCCAAAGTGAGGCTTCTAGGAGTAATATAGGGAAGTTGGGATAGTATTTGGTCAGAGTTTGGCTGAGTCTAATGTCTTCAATGTGTGAGTAAGGTGGTAGTGGTGGGGGCCTTTTATAAGTGAAGAGGAGGGGCACTCTTGGAAAGATTGAAATGTTACATTATTATGAACTGATTTTAGGATTATAAAGGTCCCACAATGATATATTTCAAGGATAAGGTGATAAGGGTTATAAATATACTCATACAATAGGTTTTTGACATATGCAAGTCTTATATTTTACATTATCTTTTAATTTTATTTAAATCATTAATTAATGAGGTAATCGCTGCATCATCATGCTGTCATAAATAATTTAATTTATTTAATGTCTAAAAATTATAAAAAAATATCATGATGTATGAAATCTTTATAGATTTCTAATTAATATTTATAGTAAAAAATATGACTTGTATAACCCCATTTAAAAATTGTTTTAGTAAAACAACTTATGTTTGTGACATTTTTATTTTAACATTAAATAAAAGTTATTTATGTCATTTTCCTACCAATGTGGCTCCATGGGGTCCCCATGTTGACACATGGATTGTATTGGTCGGTAATGACAAATACAATAGTGGTTGGACATGTGTAAAAGTATTTTCATATTTTTATAATATCATTTTTACCTTAAATATCACTAATTACCTTTAATCATGATTAATTAAACTTAAAAGTTACTATTCAAAAAAATTATTTTAATCCCATTGAACCAAATTTTACATCCTAATGACAACCATGTATGTCATATTTTTGAAAATCAAATCACAGAAGTGGTAATGTTTCTTTTAAACGAAAAATCAGTTTTTTAACTACCACTTAGTGGTTTCACTATTCACCAAAAATTGAAGTTTTTCAGAACAATGCCAAAATTTCACCCTAAGCTATAATTGATATTACGAATTCAAAAATGATGTATATTTTAAAAAATTACAAACATATAAGTTTCATTAATTAATTTTATAATTAATTCCTGCCGTCACAACAAATAGCGTGTTTTTAAGAAACAATATATATCAAAAGATTGACAATTGTTAATGTCCAATTTCAATGTTAAATTAATTCTAATGACCACCATTGGATTAACTGGTAAAAATATATTATAATTATACTTTAAAACCACTCAATAGTATAATTTATCACTATAAATTATTTTTATTAAAAAAGTTGTTTTTAAGTATTTTTTACCATTCATAAAAAATTGGAAGTTCTCAGAAAAATACCAAAAATTCAACATAGGCTAATTTCAATATTCCAAATCCAAAAATGAAGTCCATTTTGAAATATAAAATTTATATAATTTCAAAAAGTGGGTATTACTATTCATAACTGCTACTTTGATTGGTCACGGTGTGTTAGAATCTCAAACTTGCGTACAATGCAAGCTATTGCATTATTGAAAGAGAAACGTATCGTGAAAGCTCTGGGTGTTACATTCTCCCCTCATTCAATAAATTGCGTTCTAAAAAATTTGAAATTTTTCTTTGAAAATAAAATGTTGAAAATAGAAAATACCTTTGGGGAAAACCCACATCGTAAATAAGGTTAATAAAATTTAGCCTTAATAAGAGGGAAAGGGAAATGAAAAAGTCACCACCAAATTATGATCTTGATAAGGAGAACATTGGTGGAAATTAGAGACATATAATTGGAGGAAAAACGTAAATATTTTTAGGGAGTGATTGAGGTCATCAATCACAAACAAGTGTAAAATTGAGGGCCTCAAAGCCTTCAATCTATGTTGATTTAAAATATTATCAGTTCAACAAGACATAAGGTATTAGGATAACAAATTTTTTGTTTTAATATCCATTTACTAAAGTTTAATAGTTAATATATTCATAGAATAAGAGATAGGTATATATATTTATGCTTGAAAAGTAGAGTTTCAACCTTCAACTAATTTCTACCACAAACTCATCTTTCACTCAAAAAGATAATAGAACTCAAAAATATTATATTTATTCTAATCATACAAGGCTCAAAATATTAACACATACTATTTAGATTACGAAAACTATTTTGTAATAACCAGGGACTTCCTGTAGGCAAGTGCTAGGTCATAAATGCCTGTCGCAATATGGTTATGGGTTCAATTCCTGCAGCTTTGTCCGAAGCGACGAGTTATCGCCCAACCTGAAGGTTTTCCTTTTTCTAAAACTAATATAATATTCCATAAATAATATTCAGAAATGTTTTAACCTTAAACATTACTATCCAAGGTTAAACTTAATCCATTCCAACCTTTATAGTTATCCAAAATACTTTTGTCCAACTCACAGTCCAAATTTTATGAGGAAGGTAAACATAATGAAGATCCCCTTTTTTCTGTGTAAAAACATGTGAACACCTTCATCATGTATTCTTTTAAAACACTGCAACATCCTGAATTACCATGATCCCTTATTCCTTATAGAATACTAGATATAATCCTTCTATCCAAAAATGTATACAAATCATCAATCAGTTTCAAGGAAGTTAAGAATATCCAATATAATTTATCCAAATCAATCACGTCTTATTCCAAAATCACTATCTCGGTATCAGAACTATATTATGGTTTATCTTTCTCTCGACCATATATTTTCCAAAACTTTAACCTACTGTGGAGTCACTTTTCTTCGTTCCACACAATCTCAAGTCCTTGATGAAATTGTACTGCGGTACAATCCTTATATACTCCATAATTATTATAACCAGTACACCATTGATACAACACTCAAATTACAAAATTCTTCAATAACAACATAAGAACTCTAATCATTCCTCCTCATCTTTGGTAGTATCATAACTTTATTATTATCCAATAACATCATTTGGGGCACACTCTGATGATTTGGACATTGGTTTGCGTAGTGTCCCCACTCCATGCAGATGAGGCATTGTACATTTGAAAACTTTTTCTTACCCTTGCAGTCATGCACTTGGTGTCCTTTTTCTCCACACTTATAACAAACTCCCATTCCCTTTAGGCAAGTTCCAAGGTGTTTCTTCCCACAATTATCACATATTGGAAAATTCTTCTTTTCCCACGTCCCTTTTTCCATCATTCTCTCTTCCATCATTTTCTTCTCTTTCTTCCCTTCAAATCCATAAGACTCAGAGAATTGTTTACTTATCTTCTTAACACATGATACTATTTCGTCATATGTTGAGAACACATGGGAGATTATTTCCCTTCTAAATGTTGGCTTAATACCGTGAAAGATATGATCCTTCTTACGCTTTGGATCATACGTATTGCTGGAGTTCACATTCCTTCCACTGGGCACCATTTCTATACAATGGCATAAACTAGGTTAATTTAGGAATTGAAATGAATAATTCCAAAGTTTTAAAATACATAATGTAAATCGAATGGTTTATGGATATAATCCATAATCATAAAAATGTTTTCTTTGAGGAAGTATATAATCATAACCCTTTATAGTGGTTTGTAAAGAAAACAAGAATTATCCTAAGAATATCCCCTGGGAGTATCATAACCAAGAGTGCAGGAAGGCCTGTTGTCATGCACCAGTTCCCGTTTGAGTCTAGCTCAAAGTTGTGTTTTTGGGTTTTTCCCCTAGGTACATCTGTGCCAGAGCCGCCTCTACCTTCTCGTATCCAGACAGGGATGTATTGCTCAGAAAACTTACAAAATATCTATAATACCAAAATTCTAGGAAGTTCTTCTATACTAATCCTCAAAGTCTATCTTCGGGCTATGTGCTCTAATCAGAGTTTATCTTAATCTAGATTCCAAGGTTAGTATTAAACTGCCTCTGATACCAAATGTAACGCCCCGACCCCATTTACCCAGAGTCGGTGCATTACTTCGTAACATTGGCATGATCACAAAAGATCAAGTCTCGAAAGACCGATTAGTTTAGTATCCTTGGAAACACTAGATACATTCATAAATGTTACATTACATCATAAAGTGAAAAACTACAATAACAAAGTCTCCATAGTCCACACTCATATCCTCTTCTGACTATCCCTGCAGGTCATTCATAAAATACTTCTTCACATCCTAGAAAATATTAAAACATTGAAAGGGGTGAGCTCAGATGCTCAGTAAGGATAACAATATTACGGAAGATTTCATAAATAAACATTAACATTTAAGGCAATGTATAACTAAAAAAAGCCTTTTTAAACTTGAACTTCAGCATGATATAGCAAAAATAAAATTAAATAATGCCATTTACTTACTCACATGGATATTCTACTAGTCGAATAATCTCATGCAATATCAATAACCACTTTCATAATGATGGAATGCATAATGCCAGACTATCATAACTACGTAGCCAAGGCCTCGTGCCAAGACCACAAATAAGATTTTGTCAAGGCCTCATGCCAAGACACTAGTTTTTCTCATGAGACCTACCGATGCATCGAGGAGCTATAGCGGGCTCCACCCTTCACTTATTAAGTCCAATGCATTCCTCATATGAACAGGTTTAAACATTTCATAAACCATAACAAATCGTATCACATAAAACATGCATAAAGGAAACATAACATTTCCAAATTTCAATCACAAGATATCAGTACAACAAATTGATATAATAAAAACACTTTCAAAACCATTTTCAATACCAAAATAAAAGAAAAGTAAAAAATGGTATTTATTTTTCTTTTTTAAAAAAAAGTTATGGCTTGTAGAGGAAGCCGAAACTCAAATAATGGTCACGGCGGTGGAGAAGTCATTTTCGCCGCATACTTATGACAAAAACATTCCCTTTTGTCATTTAGTAAATGCTTCGTATAAAAAATATTCCTTTGTAATAAACTTAAAAGTCAAAGGGGTTTATACACCGTATAAAATAAGGTTGTGTATAAAACAAAATATGCCTCAATGAAAGGAGATTGAGACGCAGTCGCATAAAAGATCATTTTTTTAAATAAAATAGATCTATTATGTGTATTCACTATAATTACACATAAATAAAGTACATATACAAGATATTATATAATAATATCATGACATAATTTGAAAGTAGGAGATTAACCTAAAGAATGGAAATTGGGTTAAGAAGTTCCCTTACCTTGCATCATGTCTTGACTCGACCGTTATTTAACCTCCTGAATAATAAACTAGAGTTAATTTATAATTTCTTAAGAACCTTTTTCATTTTTTTTATTCCTTTTATATCACTTATTACCATGTTATGAACATTATGTAATTATTTAAGTTAATATCGGTCATTTTGTCGATCTTTGGTACTTGAGTAAAAAATAACCTTCTTATAATTACAATTTGTTCATGTGGTGAAATATCCATTATATCCAGAATTATTCATAATTTAGATATCATTTATATCATATATATCTATTATATAAATGAGTTTTTAATATTATATAACATTTAGAGGTAAGAAATGAAATGCACCATTAATGGAGACGGTAAGCCGTACGTACGCATGAACACTACTTTCCTTTCTATTTCGTATTTAATGGAATGAAATCATAATGATATAAAGGTATATTATAATTCAAGTATAATATAATATACAATATTATTTACTCCATCCTTTATAAATCCCACATATGGCATTAACGATTCAAATCACTTTGAGGGGGCGGTAGTCCACACTTCCTAAAATGAAAATATCGCGTTTACCCATAATGGGTACCATAAAGGTTTGAAATAAATGAAAAGTACATAAGCTTAAGTAAAACATAAACATATTACATATCATATATAAATTTAGTGACATCTTAATGGCCACCTTTGAAGGTGTTATATGAGTGTTGAACAATCATCGTTTCGTGAGGTAGAAATTCGCCATCCATAGAAACAGAATGTTCGTTAACCATTAGATGTAGGTGTGTGTAAATGTAGCTCGAATACTTATTATAAAAACATCCTAGTACATTGAGGATACTGTTGTTGTTACAAAAGAAATTAATAAAAAGAGTTTAGGGGGTAGGAGAAGAAAAATAAAACATAAGAACACAAGAGAAAACACTACCTTTAAAATCGGGTAACTCTTTTTGATTTGAGTCAAAGGCTTCCTTGGGAAGAGTTATGCCCAAAGTGAGGCTTCTAGGAGTAAGAGAGGGAAGTTGGGAGAGTATTTGGGAAGAGTTTGGCCGAGTCAAATGGCTTGAAAGTGTGAGTAAGGTGGTAGTGGTGGGGGCCTTTTATAAGTGGAGAGGAGGGGCACTCTTGGAAAGATTGAAATGTTACATTATTATGAAATGATTTTCGGATTATAAATGTCCCACAATGATATATTTCTAGGATAAGTTGATAAGGGTTCTAAATATACTCATCCAATAGGTTTTTGACATGTTTAAGTCTTAGATTTTACATTATCTTTACATTTTATTTAAATCGTTAATTAATGAGGTAATCCTTGCATCATCATGGTGTCATAAATAATTTAATTTATTTAATGTATAAAAATTATAAAAAAATATCATGATGTAGGAAATCTTTTTATATTTATAATGAATATTTATAGTAAAAAATATGACTTGTATAACCCCATTTAATTTTTTTTTATTAAAAGAACTTATGTTTGTGACATTTTTATTTTAACTTTAAATAAAAGTTATTTATGTCATTTTCCTACCAAAGTGGCTCAATGGGGTCCCCAAGCTGACCCATGGATTTTATTGGTCGGACATGACACATACAATAGGGTTAGGACAAGTGTAAAAGTATTTTCATATTTTTATAATATCATTTTTACCTTAAATATCACTAATTACCTTTAATCATGATTAATTAAACTTAAAAGTTACTATTCACCAAAAATTATTTTAATCCCATTGAACCACATTTTACTTCCTAATGACAACCATGTATGTAGGATTTTTGAAAATCAAATCACATAAGTGGTAATGTTTCATTTAAATGAAAAATCAGTTTTTTAACTACCACTTAGTGGTTTCACTATTCACCAAAAATTGATGTTTTTCAGAACAATGCCAGATTTCACCCTAAGCTATAATTGATATTCTGAATTCAAAAATGATGTCTATTTTACAAAATTACAAAAATATAAGTTGAATTAATTAATTTTATAATTAATTCCCGTCGTCACAACAAATAGCGTGTTTTTAAGAAACAATATATATCAAAAGATTGACAATTGTTAATGTCCAATTTCAATGTTAAATTAATTCTAATGACAACCATTGGATAAATTGGTAAAAATATATTCTAATTATACTTTAAAACCACTCAATAGTATAATTTATCACTATGAATTATTTTTATTAAAATAGTTTTATTAAGTATTTTTCACTATTCATAAAAAATTGGAAGTTCTTAGAAAAATACCAAAAATTCAACATAGGCTAGTTTCGATATTCCGAATCGAAAAATGAAGTTCATTTTAAAATATAAAATTTATATAATTTCAAAAAGTGGGTATTACTATTCATAACTGCTACTTTGATTGGTCGCGGTGTGTTATAATCTCGAACTTGCGTACAATGCAAGCTATTGCATTATTGAAAGAGAAGCGTATCATGAAAGCTCGGGGTGTTACAATCTCCTCATAACTTTCAAAGTCATGAATCACCAAAACGTTTTGTAGACTTATCTTTAGTCCGCTGAATAGGTGATCCACCTTGCTCTTGGTGTTCATGAAAAAGTTGCAGGCATATCTTGAAAGCCTTGTGATTTTTTCTTCATACACCCTTACAGAATAATCTTCCTTCTTCTTAAGTCTGAGGAACTCTCTTTCTATATTGAGATGGAGGTTTTGAGGAAAAAATTTCTTAAAAAACATTTTCTTGAATTCCTCCCAAAACATGGAATAAATTCCATAATGGGACATCATATTCTTGATCCTTTTCCACGACTGATTAGATTCCCCATCAAAATGATAGACCACCAGTATGACTTTCTCCTCTTTTAAGCACTGGAGGACAAAGAATATCCTTTCAATGGAGTTAATTCATTGTTCCATGAGGAAAAGATCCGAAGATATACTAAACATGAGATGCCATTTATGCATGAAGGATTCAAGAATAAATTTCTGTTTCCTTATTGGAGTAGGTAGCTCCACATGATTCATGTTATTATTCATAACTTGAGTCAGCTGGGAAAATATTTTCTTGAAGTTTTGAGAACCCTATCCCATCATATTTGGAATATCATTATGGAAATATTCACATTCCCTATCACATTGTTTGTTGGCATGAATTATTATATTTACCACCATAAACTAAGAAAAACAATGTAAAATTAGGGGGATTGAAAACTTATCTAATAAACATGAATAAAAATTTTAATGTAAAAGGATAAAATTGTAAAGGAAATTTTTATCCAAACTTGTGATTCCCTAGGTTTATATCTAGGTTATACTAGATATATTTCTTAACTTATATTCTTATGGGATTTTTTTTATTCCAATAATAATGGTTTCTATAAAGATTATGAATATGCCAATGCATATCCCTAGGGAGTGTCAAAAACAGAATTGAAAAAAGAACCGTTATTGTGCACCAATTCCCGTTCAAGTCAATCTTAAAGAGGTGATTTTGGGTTTTACCCCTAGATACATCCATGAAAGAGCCACATCCACTTGTTTGTATCCATATAGGAATGTATTTTATTGATAAAACACTTACTCTATACTTACCAAAATTTAGAGATGTTTCCTTATACTTAGTCTCGTCCCAAAGGTTCTTACTAAAGTGATCTATTCTTAATCTCAAAAAAATAACTAGGACATCCTCTGATACCAAATATAGACACCCTATCCCTATATAACATTACATGATTTTAAGTACAATTAAACATCATATTACAATACAATGATTATAAACTCTATTGTCTTAGAAGACTTGGTACATAAAACTAGAAACATGGGCCTAAAAAACATTTGTTTATTTAATCATCATAAAGAGCTCTTAACTCCCATTGTGCTCATACACCTTTATAGGATAACCTTGGGATAACATGAACAAAGGGATGATCTAGAAATCCTAGTAAGGGAAATGACATAAGAATAAATCTTTAGCACATGGTTTAAAATCCATGAAATAATGATATAAAAAGGAATGGAACATATAGAATCATAACATATAAATATGGGATAATATAAACATGGAGTCATAGTAATGTGGTGTAAACTTAAAACATTAATTTAGAATGAGTGAAGGCTTGTTGCACATAGAGAAGAACAATTCAAGGCTAACCACCAAGACCGTTGCACATGGTAGCACAAGTTAAGGCTAACCTCCAAGACTGTTGCACATAACCTCTCATGGGAATCAAATTTCCCAATGAATTGGAGATATATTTGGGAGAATGCATCTTCACATGCTCAAGAATATTTTTTCCAAATTACGGATCATAAATAATTAATCTTACATAAACATAAGGGTACCCATTAAAAGAAAAGGGTATCATATCCTGGCCAGAAATCTTAATGAATGAGAGTATCATAAAAGAGTCCATAGAAGAAAGGAATTAAAACAAACATGCAAATTCACAAGGTAAAATAGGAATATATCATGGTAAGTGATGTAAAAAATAATTGACAACATGTAAGTGTTGATATAGTGGGTGCCCTAGACCCAAATATACAGTACCATTTGTTTACCATATCATGTGTACAATTATTTATACACGATTACATCTTACCAATATAGTGTAGACTTTTTTGTGTCCACTATAATAATGGTAATGTCTAATAGTTAATTGTCGTGTCAAGAGATTATAGCAGATCCCAGGATATAATGAGAACCTCAAGATACTATGAACTTAATCATAAATATATTTTATATAGTCTAGATACATCTCACTGACTGTACATAGTAGATTTATGACAATCAGGTGATGGGGGATCATAACCATTGAGACTTATTCTCTGGAAGTTCTCACTTGGTGATCTCTAGTAGCGAGATCATGAGGATAGACCCGTCAATAGTAACAACACAAGTTTTGGGTGTCATTGGTGGTTCCTATCTATGAAAATGTGTATTGGTCTCCTCACTAGAGACCATTACCAATGTGTATCATTTTATTACATACTTTGATGGTAGGCGAAATCCATGGTGTTGAAATAGTGGTAAGGTATCTTGTGTTGGGTGAGTCGTTGGTGGTATGACAATGGTTGAATGGTCAAGAAAGGTTTTGTCACTTCTATGTTTATGAAGTTGTATATTTCAGGCCTGGTTGATCAGGATGGTGATGCCTTCATAAGTATTTGGCCAAAGTCGTACAAAGGTAAATACATCTGGTTAGATGAATAAATAATAAAGCAAGAAAAGGACGATGACACAAGTTTTCATCCTGCTTTACAAGATATTTAACGAAAAAGAGATTATAGTACACAGTCAGTGTTCGTAGGTTGGTTGTCATTACTATGAAGATCCTTATCTATTTAGGGGCCTTGATGGGTTTCTAGACTCCGATCTTGGTCTATGGATTTTATTCACTAGTATCGAGATAAGGTCCTAGAAGGTCACACACAATAGCGTATTTAAGAATTCTCCCTATTCAGTTGAATATGTATACGAACATGGTGGGCCCCACCACAGGGTCCGAGTATTGTCCAAGTTGTCGGTCACCAAAAGAATTAAATAAATTCAATAATATTAAAGTTATGAATATTTGGGATTGAATTTATTTAATGTATTTACGAGTTTAGTAAATGTGATAAAATATTAATCGAACGAATATAATTTTAATATTCAAGGTTCGTTTAATATTATGCGGGACAGTTAGTCAAGTTAAATGGCTCAAATTTTGTCACATAATATATTATATATATATATATATTAAAAGTATGTGATAATATAATAAATAATATTTACATAGTTTAGTTCGTCGAAATTATTTATTTTTTGAACGTTGAAATAAACTGGGGCTGGGAAACCCTATGAGGTATTTTATTTATTCCACTATAAATAAGAGAAGATTCTCCCTCTCTTGGTGTGAAATTCCCTATTCAATCATTACATGGAATAAAATCTAGAGACTCTCTCTCCTATTGCTGTTAAGAGAGATAACCTCTTGATCCAAGAAGCTCATATCATGATTTCTCTTCAGCATCAAAGGCATCTCGATGTGGTGAT
Source organism: Viscum album (assembly GCA_963277665.1). Taxonomy (NCBI): domain Eukaryota; kingdom Viridiplantae; phylum Streptophyta; class Magnoliopsida; order Santalales; family Viscaceae; genus Viscum; species Viscum album. The sequence continues at coordinate 1,924,151,108 of OY728136.1, read as the reverse complement.
TTTCAGGACGTCGAAAGCATTGTCATATTGCCATGCTATCTCCCAGAGTTAGACGATCGATATTCCAAAAGGTTTTTAAAGAATGTGTGGATGATCTTGAGGGATACTTCTGTGGAATATTCATGCAGTGACCACCAATGAAAAGTTGTTGTCTAGAATTCCTTTGGATTTAAAACAAGTATGTTTTCATTTTATTTTGTGCTCATAAAAATTGACACGAGATCCTCAGACCTGTCCGGGGCTCAGATCATCAATGTCGATATGTAACGTCACTCCCACAATGAAAATTTTATTATTTATAGCCCACCGGCTTCCACTACGGGCCCCATAACCTAGTAGTAAGAAATTATTTTAAGAAATTTTAGCATTAAAACATTTTAGTGTGTATTTAAGAAAAATACTAAATATCATTTAAAATAGAAAAGGGTATAATATTTCATATAGAACCATAAGTGAAATAAGAATGATTTTTTAATAACAAGTCGGATTTTATAAAAATAATGGTGGCTTAATAAATATGATAGATTTCACTTGAAATTGTGTAAGAATTTCAGAAGTTCCCTTAAAACATGTTTTCTTATGGGGAAGTATTGAGGAGGGAATCATTTGAAAACATGTATATACCCAAAAGATAATGATTAATGGAACTTGATATATGAGTTTTTAGAATATAAAAATCATTTTTAATATGTACTTAAAAATAAAATACAACTTCATTTGGTTAGAAATACATATAGAGCAACCCAAAGGAATAATGGAGGCTTCGGTAGAATCCCATACATTAAGTGAGAAGATGTTCTTCCCTTGATCTTAATGTCCTGTATAACAAAATTAAATTCATTAATTAATATTAATAAAACCTATAATTCAAGTAATTGATTTATTACAACCTTATTATGTTCATCCATGACATTGTTGGTGGGTTAAGAGGTTCAATTTCATTGTTCTGGGAGCGTTTGTTTCCTTGGTTTTCTTGATTTCTTTATTTATATACATGTAAGGATAAACATGTAAGATGAGAATGGTTTTCCAAAATTTAATTTTTATGTTATTATTAAAAATATATAAGATTAAATTGTTATAAAATTCATTTGGTTATTTGGAGTGAAGATGACTCATTATATAAAACTTTAATGATTACCGTTTTGGTTAATTGGTGGTTTTTTGATCACATCGAACACATTTTGATTTATAAATTAATAACATGTGTAAATAAGATTAAAAAACCTTAAATAAGATATTATACATATATTATAGTCTTTTTCAACCATAAAAATGGTTTCATGAACATAATTAAATATGGTAATAGAATTAAAAACCCATCTTTCTTGAATGTGAGAAATTAACACATCTCAGATGGTGTTTTCATTTCTATTATAAAAGGAGGGGTAATGAGAGATGATGATCAATTATTCTATTATAATAAAAAATTTTTAGTAAATTTAAGGTACTATAGTTATCTTAACATTTTGATGAATGGTGGTGAGGAAAGAAAAATAAAATAATGGAACTTGAAAGAAAATAAAAAAAATGAAAAGAGGAAATTACCTCTGGAATATATATTCTCTGAGGACCTCTTTAATGGAGAAAATGTGGTATTTTAAATAGACCAAGGGCTGATGGACGTGGGATAGGGGCTTAGAGAGTCATTTGAATAGAATTTTTACTGGGCAGAAGGCTTGAGAGGAGTGATGAGAAGAGGAGGTGAGGGTGGTTTTATAGTGGAGGAGAGGAGGGGTTTTGTCAATATTTTATTATTTTATTATTTAGCTCAAGACAATAAATAGTAATAATTATTAAGAGAAAAATAGTATTATATGCATATGAGTTCTAAATTATTTCCATTAACATCATCTATGACTCAAGCATGATGCATACATTCATTTATTTAGTATTTATACCAAATTATCATATTTTAATATTCACCAAGAATTAAAGTATTTTAGAAAAATTACAACAATTAACCCCAACCATTTTTCAACATGTATAATCAAAAAATGAACTCAATTTTATGAAAATAATTTTCTAAATATGATATATTTAATTTTTAAATAAAATCCTCATTTACTGGAAAAATACATATTTTAAAATTATAACTGATTTTATAATACGTTAAAAAATATACTAAGGTCACATAAAGTTATCATATAATCATAAGTCCAAAAAATACTTATTTATGAATGCATTTTACTACTTAGTAGTTCTTTGTGTTGTGATTTCATGTGATTATACTATATGTAAAAAATCAGGGAATTTTCAATGATGGATTTTTACTAATATTAATTATAGAATGCTAAATTTATATTTCAAAAATTTAAATCCTGATATAAATAAAATATAAATTCACAAAAACCATTTCTAGAACCATCCATGAAAGTTGTAAATAATAAATGAAACATTTCGTTTGTAGAGGCGGTAATCCTCACACACATGAGTATTGTTTTCATTTTCTCAATTAAATTAGATGGGTATAGATAATGGTTATACCATAATATAAGAAAATTTTAATATGTTATTTATAGTTATATAATAATATGAATATGTTTTTAATGGGTTAAGAGGTGGGTGGATGAGAATAATAATGAAATTAAGATAATGTTAAAGTAATACTAACTTTGAAAAATTTGATATTCTCTTGATGTGTCATTTGAAAAGTAAGGACACAAGGAACTTTATTGAGGCCAAATTAATACAATTTTATATAGGGTAACTATAACAATTAAATAATGTCTACTTTACTAATATATTAGTACTAGGGTTTAACTAAAAATAGTTGTAAGTGAGATAATTTTATAGGTGAAAATGAGGGACAAATATTTAGAAAAAATGTTAGGTATGGGGTGAGAATGAAATTGTATGATACTTTTTTTATTAGATGGGTAAATATTGGTAAATATATTAGTATGAATTTAAAAACTAAAATATATATTCTATAAGTTCTAAGTTTCTATTTTTTAGTAAAAATCAATCCACATTAAAATAACCATTTTAACATATGTTAATATTGATTAAAATTTAACCATGGTAATTATTTTTTTTACTAAAAATAGAATACAACCCTCATTATTTAATTTTGACCTTATAAATCTAAATATAGACTCTATTTAATCTAATTCAATTTTAAAATATGAGAAAAATTAACTTTTAAATTAAAACATAAAATGTGTTGAAAATCAATTTTATAGAAAAATATCATTTTAATAATTATGTGTTCTTAATCATACTTAACATGGATTAATAATTAAATGTGTATTGATTTATTTTTATTTATTTCCAAAAATAATATCAGAGAGTTAATTTAAAATATATCCACTTAATTAAAAAAACACACAATATTTAAAAAGTATTTTTCTTTGAAAAATAACCATTTTACCGCGGTAACTAACATTTATCTTTGTAACTTTATTTTATGCATAAAAATTAATGGGTTACTATAATATAATATTAATTTTTTTATCTAAAATATGAAATATATTTTTATATATTTAATATCTATTGGTTATGAAAAATAATTTTTAAAATTAGTGAATACAATTTTTTTAGAGTCAAATATTACTAATGATTGTAGAACCATAAACATGTATTTTATAGATTGTACATAGTATTGGAAAATGATTTATATTACATATAAAAATATATATTTTATAGAAAAATGGTTTTATAAACTTTTATGTCTTCTTTTTGGTGAGGTAATTCCATAAAAATTATAGTTTTTAGAAAAATTAGAATTCAGACTACTCGCCTAAAAATCAATTATTTTTAAAAATATAAAAAAATTCTTTTAAATTAATATTTACATGATTAATTTTAAAATTAATTTAATTTCACAAAATTAAAATTTTAAAATTTTAAAATTTTTAAATTTTAAAATTAATCTTTTAAAAGTGAAATATAAAGAAATATGGAAAAATTAATTTTGTTTTTATTTAGAGGTCAATATGATAAATGTGTAAAATACATATGATAAATAACTAATTTAATTAAAAATTAACTGATTATATTATCCTAATTTGTGTTTATATATCCCCTCAGCATCTCTATAAAATATCTAAGAATAATTTAAACTCATTCACAAGGGAGAATATCGCTACTTGATTCCATTTCTTTCATTTTTATTTATATTTTTTTTAATATATATACTTCCTTTTATACCTACAAACTTGATGGCTATATTATAATGGTAAAATTTTATTTTATCATATCATGACTTATGTCTAGTTTTCTATTTTAAGTGAAGAAATACATTGAACTCATTATATTTTAATGGAAATTATATATTTTGAAATCTCAAGGTGCTACGTCTAGACTCTTGATAAAAATCACTATATAACATCTCACTCTATGAATTAACCAAAAAATTATATTTATGTAGATTATAAAAGAACTCAAATCCAAAATCCTAACAAATTTCTATCCACCTAAAATTTTGAAGATTAAAAACAACTAAATATAAGATAAATCATATCATATTTTTTTAGGATAATCCAAAATTTCTGACTAATATGCAGTCACCTCCAAAACATTAAGGAAAAGTCCATCATTATGGAATAGATATCGTGAGTAACATACTTACATACAAAATTTTTTAACATAAATATCCATAATAGATCACCACACTTTTATATATGGGAAGCAAACCCAATAAAATATGAAAAACATCATAGAATAAATCAAACATGACTGATCTTTCTTAATTATAGGATAAGAGCAATAATTAACTTCCCCTTTATGTACTCAAATGCTTCCCAAAATTGGTTGGTCTATTAAAAGGCCTCATCCTTCTTAGTCAAAATTTCAATGGGGATACAAGATGATATAAATTGGATATAAACCTACTATAACTAACACCATAACTATGATATACAAAAAAGTTGAGAACATTATTGGTGACCATGAATGAAACAATCCCCTTAATATTTTATGGATCAGTAGAAACACTATGCTTATATACAATATTCTCGGGGAAATTTATATATCAAATCTAGAACATGATCTTGGAAAAATTAATATATACAATATTAATTTAAAGAACTTCCAAGAAAAACCTCAAATTCTGAACATGATCCTTCTCAGAACTTAAATATAATAGAATTTTATTAACAAAAAACTACAAACTAATCCAAGAAAACATGAAAAAATTAGTTCAATATTCCTAAAAAATAGTTTGATTGTTCTTGAAATAAATATTAACAACCATGAAATAAAAACATATATAATTACTCATGGAATTTTTATTTAGGATATATTCATCATCAACCCTCATATGATGATATCCCAACTACAAAACCATTTTTGAGAAACAAGTGGATCCCTTTAACTGGTCAATTAAATTATCAATAATTTGGAGGGGTTTTCAGTTTATCATTGTAGCTTGATTATACTAATGTTAATCAATGTATTGAAACAGACTATAGTATTCATTCTTTATGAACAACACTAGAATACCCAATGTAGATAAACTAGGTTGGGTGATTATTTTCTATAGTAGATTATTGATATGAATATCTATCTCATGTGACTATAATAGCTCTTCTCTGTATAGTGACATCAAAACTAGAGATATGGAAGGATATTACTCTATCTCAAACTCAATGTAACTTAATAATAATAAATTCATGACCTCTTTTGGAACAAAACCCAAACAAACATGAAAAACTTTCAAAAGTAACACCACATAGACATATAAAAGTCACTATATTAACTCTACTAATTGAAAATAAATGGTCCTAAGACATCTATAATCCATTTTATGATCTCATATTCCATGAAGACTTCCCACATTATTTTAAAATAAATGAGTAATGTTATCCTCTAGAAGTAATTAATTATATAATATATATTATACCACTAATTCATTCCATGTATTGCATCACATGGCTATATTAGAAGAAAGAAAAGCTCCCCAATTGACTGGTTCTACTACATAATTGGCCTAGATTTCCAAAACCCCTCAAATAATATAGACTAACATGAAACTTTAATTATAAACACCAATATATATAGAAGTATATCCATCTTTACTTCTATGTCTTTTACTTAGATTGGTGTAATGAAGGAAATAAAAACTCTTTAATAAAATAAAGAATAAGCTATCGTGGAATATAATTAGGTTTTACTTATAAAAACATTTGTTTTTCCTAGAATTGGAATATCTTTTATATGAATCTACCCATACTGTGCTCCTCTACCTCAAAAACACTGATGATGGTTAGCTGTATGAGAATGCATGTACTTATTTCCCTTATGATGAGAAACATAATATTTATCTCTTATTAAAAATCTATCTTCTCTTCATTTCTTAAAATCTGAATAATCTCACTACTATTAATATGGAATTGAAGGAAATTACTACTGAGGATGTATCTAAGACTTGACACTAACCCTTATCTCTCCATAAAGGATGATTAAGGATTATAATTTTCTTTTCCCTTGTTCTTTAAAAGAATATAAGACAACACCATAGAACCTAATAGATGTTTGATAAAAACCATCTCTTGAGAAGTGAGCAGAATATATCCAAGACATACTTCATATCGATTGAAACCTCAATTTACTAGATAAATGAGAAACCCCATCCCCAACTCATATCATTATAATGTTCTAGTGAACACTTTATTAAGATAAACCAGTATACCCTAGATTCTTCTCTATTCCCTCATACTTCAATAAAACTTAAAGATACACCATCAACATAAATCTGGTGACTTGTCACTAGATATCTGGATGGAATTCCTTATAAAAATGTTGTTCACTGAAATAATATTCTGAAAAAATATTATAATAATAAATAAAAATTTTCTAAACCCAAATTACAAGCTACCTCACACATAATATCCTTCATATAATACAAATAAATACTTTTCCTAGCACTTACTTAATCATAAAAGAGTGAAACTTGATATCAAATAGTCTATGAAACATCTCCTATGAAATTAATATCTCTTAAAACCCACTAAAAAATATGATCCTGGACTAAATAATATATTCCCCCAATAAACTAGTATCTTATGGAATCCATTTATTATTCAAAGTAGTAATCAAACTAAAATAAATTTTGAGATCCTATAAAAATAATTCTCTCTCCTAATTGTGATAGGCCCCCTATAATCTAGTGATCTATGATACTGCAACTCACACTATTACTTTCTCTAAGAATCTTCATCCTCAATATTAACCCTCCTTGGATCAATAGAACAATTCCAATTCACCATCACAACATAAACCACAATAGGTATCATTCCAGTATTCATCTTAGAAAATTAATAATTCTTATGGTGTGATATAAAATTTATCTCATTGAAATTTAGTTTTTTTTAAATTTCATATAATTTTACATAATTAAAATATTATGAACCCCCTCAATTTTTACCCCTTTTATGCATGAAATTATGTGGATGAGTGACCCGTGGTCCCTCCTCTAATAGTCCATATAGAGGTGACTCACTCCAAGGGTATAAAACTCACATATAAGATGCATTACCCTAAAAATTATTTAAGAATAAGAGATAAGGGGAGATCCACCAAATGAAACTAAAGATTACTTTCCCTTTATAAAAAATAAATTCCCAAATCCAATTAATAATGGCATGTCAAATGGAAAATATCATGAAAATTACGTTCAATAAAAACTATATACTCTAGGGTAGATACCTAATCCACCTAATCTACTTGAAAAACAACTCCAAGATTTTGTGACCTATCCGACAACCTATGGTGGGGAGAGCAGTTTGGGAGTACTCAGGTTGGATCCAAATTCTATAAAAATCAACATTATGTGCAGAAGTATGCATGAGTAGATATGAGTGATAATAAACAAAAAAACAACCAAAATAGGGTCACTATCAGGAAACATAATGATTATGGTACTAAATTAGTATCTATAGATAGCAATGGAGTGAATGAGATATGAAAAATAAAATAGAAGACACATAGATCATATAAATACCACAACCCCTTTCAATTATGAAATATCCTTTAAAAATAACCGTCATCATTAGAATCATAAACCAAAACCATCCTCATCAACATAGAAGTAAAAAAATTACATATATTTAACCATATCACTTTATCATCTAAGACTAATAATTTCTATCACCAATATTACTAATCAATAGAGCCATGGTCCTTATAAAAGGAAACAAAATAATAAGGTGAAATCTTTCAATTTGATCAGGCATATGAGAACGGATCTATATCAACCTCACACAATAATATATACTCCACCTCCACACACCATATAGTGGCCTATAATTTTGATATATAAATAATACATCTTATTAGATGAATATTAAATATATAATAGAACTATCCACACTAGAATCATATAGGTATAGTGAATTTGAAAATATAGATACATAAACAAATGGTTCCAAAAAAAAACACAATTCATAGATGTGACATACTTAATACCTTCCTTCATAACCTAGAGAAAATGAAATATAAGAAAGTGTGATCTAAGATTCTCAATAATGGTAAACATGAAAGATATGAATATAACATGAGCATAAGGGTAAGAGAACATTTTGATAATATTTAAAAACCATACCCTGTATAACATAGATCGTAATATTGAGTTGTGGAATAAAGCATGTTAGTTCATAATATAATAATAATAAAGGAATCAAATAACATAATGCAGGAGAGAATAACGTTGGCATGATACATAGATTTATAGCATACACAAAATAATAGAAAATCATTTCTCTAGTATTCAAGTATAATTACCAAGATTATCATTGTGGATTGCTTTAAATCCTCAAACAATCATTGTGGTCAAGGTTTACTCTCTAGACTATCATAGTGGAATGATTCCCTTACTAAAAACAGTTCACTCCCCATTCCAGTCCTTTTTCCATCATTAGATATCTAACTTTACCTAATGTATTAGAGGGATGTATTATTTATTTCCCAACCATAACATAATGAAAATAATAAATATTTGTTACAAAAGATCATAATTGTTTTTCATATCATATCCCAAGAAAATTAAATGGGTTTCATAATCATTTTATCATAGCATAACTTGTGGAAAAGAAACAAGCTTTGTTAAAGTTTCATCTTTTTTTTATAGAATAACCCATGGTAAAGATACAAGTTTCATAAAATTATTTTCATCAAGATAATAATCCATCCAAATAATGAATAAGGATCGTATCCTTGAATCAAATATCTATTAAATATTAGGAAACATAAAAAGGATTTTATTTAAGATGAAAATTTATTTTAAAGACCACTTGGAATATTTCTTGAAAAAAATATTCTTTTTTTACTTGAAAATAAGTTTTTTAAAATACAAAAATATCTAAAATTTTATGGGAAAAAATGTATTTGATGATAAATTTGAAAACTTTTAATGACATATTCAAATAATTAATTGGTTACGATGACAGTATATTTCGTTCATGCCTTATAAGTTAAAAAAACTTTCCATTCATAGTTTTTGTAAAACTTCAAAAGTATGTAGTTCAAAAAATGAAAATAATATTCCATTAATTTTTTTGTAAAGAAAAAATGGGTGAAAATGAATTTAAACAATCATTAATTAATATGAAATACATTTTTGAAAACATTTTTATAAAAAATGGATATGGAAGAAGAAGTATTTTCAGTTAAAGAGAGAAACAAATTCTATTTTCCTTAATTGTTTTGGTATCTTTAATCATTAAAGAGTTTAAAATGAAATAAAAACATGAAATCTACAGAAATAACCATTTTAGAATTAAATTAATGAGTTTATTGAGATTTATATCATGAAATGTTATCATTTGGAACTTAATCATAAACAATCCTAGTAAATAATGGAATTGTATTATAAGAACCTTACCACTTTGGTAACATTTTAATCGTAAGACACATGAAAAAATAACATTATATAGATATTTATATACCATAATTTTCATGATTATAATCACAAAATATATTCATGGGGGGTATATTCCCCACATAAAATAAACTATTGTTGAATATGGCATGTGTCACAAAAATGTAAAAGTGAGATGAAAATATATTTCTGAGGTTCAAAAAAATTTATACATGTTTGAACCTCATGTATAATAGATATATATTTATTATAAATGTATTAAAGAACCATAATAAAATATTTAAGACCATATATTATTTACTTATAACCTTTTATCACTAGTTTATATAAACAATTCTTTATTAAAATTACTATTTTAGGTAATAACTTCTTTATTTTTTATGTATGTTTTGGTTCAATAGTTTTGGTCCTTGTACTTTGATCATGGTTATATAATTTCTTAAATTTCAATCATGATATAAATATGATATATATCCATGATATATATATATATATATTTAGATTCGTCCATAAAAGGATAGATAGAAAAATGAATTACACTATTCATGGAGACTCTATGTCGTACATACACATGAAATTTATTTCCATTTTTTCAATTGATAGAATGAATGAAAGGTACATAATAATTATACTTTACAGAATAATTATTATATCATGTATATAATATATATTAATTAAATAAATCTTTATTACCATAAATTTCAAAATAAAATGAAAAACATATCACATTGCTTAAAGGAGGCGATAGTCCACACGTATGCACGAGTGACATTATCAATTTTCAATGGATTTGAGGATAAGAAGGTAGTTGTGATATTATAATTAAATAATTATAATTATGTCATAAATATCATATATAATTTAAATCTATCATTATATCTATCTATGAGAGAAAGTGATGGAAACAAATTTTATCAGTTCGTGAGGCGATAATCTACCGTGCACACGATCGACATTTTCGTTTTCCATTGGATGGGAGAGGAGATAAGGAAATGTTTTTAGATTAAAATAATATCATATAATTACTTATTATATTATGAATTTATTATTTTATAATTTTTAATATTATTTAATGAATATGGAAGGTTTAATAAAATAAAAATGACCAGTTAAGAATGACACCTTTTCTTCAGACAATATTTTTTGGTTAACATGAGAAGCCTTTATAAGAAGGTTTAATAATTAAAAAAATTCATATATGATGTGGGGAATAATTAAAGGAAGGTATTTTGGTAGGTATTTTCTAAACCAAAATTATCTTGAAGTGTTGCGAGGAGAGGAAGGGTGGTGTCCTTATATAAGTGGGGGAGATGTCCCACTTGGAAATTTCTGAAAAGAAAGAAAAATGATAAAGTCTTTCTCATAGAAAATACTTAAAAATGGCCATATATTAGAATTTAAGATATTATAAGGTCTAAAAATGTACAAAAATAGGATTTAGATATGCTTAATTGGCAAACATACCCTTATCTTTTTGTTTAAAACCCTGTAAACCTGTTTTAACCGTAACTATGGTAAGATATTTTTAATATATTTACTAATCATTATGGCCAAAAAATTAATTTGTTATTATTATCTAATATTAATTATTGATATTCCATATATGAAATAAATTTTATCAAATTAAGTTCACATAAGTGCTAGAATTTAATATAAAATTAAACCCTCAAGTGTGATGAAAATTGGGTTTCCAAAGAAAATGTTTTCTTAATTATAAATGGTTTTTATATAAAAATTCAACATAAAATTAATTAAGATGAAATAAATTTGATTAATAATAATATATTTTAAATAATTTTAATTTTATAACAATTTTTAAACAAAATTGTTTTTTTAATTCATTACATGATTTTTTTTACTAAGAAAATATTTTCCACAATTCATCAAAAAATAATATTTTCATAAAATTTTAAAAAATAGATCTAAGATAATTTTTACATTTTTGTTTAAAAAATTAAGTTTATTTTGTCAAATAAATTTTTTAAAAGTAATTAAATGTAATTTTAAAAAAAGTGTGCAAAGCATGATGAAACCACTTTTAGAAAAATTCAGTTCTTAATCGTATAACAAGATTTATTTTTACCCCATGCCTAGAAAACGATATTAGATGAATGATAAACTGTTTTGATGAATATATAATATAAACATTTCAATAAATTTATTCATAAATAGATACTAATTCAATTTATTAATATATAAACACATTTCATACATAAATATAGTTTCTCTAAAAATATTTATTTTACTCTTGAATGATTTTTATTTTCATTTATAATAAATTAATAACGAAATAATTAAATTTAACATGCATAAAACATATTTGTTTCATAATTTATTTATTAATATTCATACCTATAAATTTGATGGAAATATTTTAAATGTATACTATATTATAGTTTGTTAGTACTTGATGTTTCATGTAACAAAATCTATCAAAGAAATTAAATTTATTTGAAAAAAACATTTCATAAAATATCAGGGTGTTTCATCCTACCACCTTTTAAAACTATTTCTCCTTAATTGATCCGGAATTTTGAAAGGGAAAATATAAATAGGGATTATATTTCAGTTTTTTCTAAATCTCATAAAGTTCTTCTATAGTGAAATCCACATAAAAACCTTCTCACCAACTTCATATTTCAGATCATGTCGATTGTTGTCAACATAACTTTTCTATCAAATCTAAGATACCTTGATGTGATATTGAATGTTTATGAGTTTATATACCATTTCATCAACTATATTAGGCCCCAATACCTATATTTCTCTAACTTGATCCCATCATGATGGATTTCTACACTTAGTCCATGAGAGAGATTCATATTGAGCCATCTAAATGCTCGAGTGAAAGCAATTGTTGTAAGAAAACCCAACTACTAGAAGGTGCTAATCCAAATCACCCTTTAAGTCCATAAAATAACATCACAATATATACCCGAGGGTTTTAATGGGTCTCCCAAACTAACCATAGGTATGAAGATTATAATATGTGTTGAAACTCAACTCTGTATAAGGAGCTTGTTGAAGATTTTACCAGAACATAAAAGTAAACCTCAGACCTTGATCAGATACAATAGAATGTGGTACTCCAGGAAACCTTACGACTTCATTAATATATATTATTGAAATGTGATCAAGATATAAGTCTTATATAAAGTAAATTAAGTGTGCATAATTCATAAGGGGATTGAAGACAAACCAAATAACATTACAGACTTTGGAAATTTCGGGAATTTCAAAAAAAAACCATGGTGTTGTTTTCCCATTTCCATCGTGGTATGAGTAATTGATGTTAAATACCCTTAGAATTATATCTCTCAGCCATAACTTTATAACATACCAAGAGCTAATATATATACTCTAAAATATATCACTTCTTTCCGTCCCACCAAAAATATTATTTTAGATCTATATAGATCATTATACTTACAGGATAAATCGATAACAATGAATAATTAACATTATCCAATAGATCCTTATTTAAATATATTATATAAAGAACACATATATGGTTATAAAAACATATAATTATATCACATTCAAGATATATCTCAAGAAAATTTCACACCTTATTTCGAAGTTCCAAATTATAGTGACCCATGATTAACATAATGGGTATTACATCATTTTAAATGAATATTCATCACATTACCATATTACATTCTTGATGATCATAATATTTTAGAGTCATTGGAAAATTTATACACAATATTTAAAATTAATGAAAAATCTTCAATATTTACCACAAAGATCTACCCCCTTTATTACTCCTACTAAAAACCTTTTTTCAAAACTCGGGGAAAGGAAAAACAATTTAGGGCGAGCTCATATGATCAGTAAGGGTAAATATGGGAGATATATAAGCATAATAATGAGTATAAGGGCATGAGGACAAGATCACAACATTATTGGATCATACCCTTCATATAAAATATAATAATCAATATTCAAGGATTAAATATTAGTAGAACATAAGAAATGAATTATAAGGGAATCAAGAGAATATTTCTTGAATGCCTAACATAGGAATAAGACATGGAATTGTGGCAGACACATGAACATATAAGATACTTCCCTATAAGTCAAGGATCATTTCCAAATAATATCATGGAACTTCTTGGGGGATACACCTACTGGTTGAGACATAACACCATCCCCATTCATATACCTTTACTTATAGTGAAATGGGTTCACTCCCAAAACCATATTAGTAATCAAGTTTCACTCCCAAGACCATATTTGTAGTCAAGGTTCACTCCCATAACCATATTAGTAGTCAAGGATAACTCCCATGACCATAATAGAGGAAAAATTCTTTTACCAGACTGGGTTCACTCTCTGTTTTTTTCCATTTTTATCTCATGAGATATAAGTCTTTACCCAATGAATTGGAGGTAGTTATAGGTCCCACCCATCACATAATGAAATCATACAAATCTGTGCGAAAAGATAATAATTTACTTATCATATAATTACCCATAATGATATGGGTTTATTATATATCGTATTATAAACCATGAAATGAAATGGGTACCATAAACATTTCATCATATCATATCCTATGGAAACGAGACAGGTTTCATGATAAATTCATCACAAAATAACCCATGAAAATAGCTTAGTTTCATATGAATATAATCCATGTAAGAGAAACAAATTTCATAAACAACATGACATCATAATTAAAAACCATTAAAATAAATAATAAGAATAGTGGCCTTGGATCATATCCCCAGTAAATCATAAACTATATAAAAGGATGAAACCTTAAATAATGTATGATTTTGAAAGATCACTTATAACATTTATTAATTAAAATAGTTCTCTTTGAAAATTAATTTTTAAAACATGAAACATTTTCGAAATCCATTTCATTGAAAATAAATTTTAAAACTTATAAAGGAATATTAAAATAAATTTTAAAAACTTTTCTTTAAAAATATATTTGAATACTTATAAGGTAATCTAGAATGCATTTTGAAAACATTTTATTTAAAAATATATTTAAAAAATTATAATGGATGCTTTAATACATTTCGAAAACATTTTAATTGAAAATATTTTTTAAATATTATAAATGTAGTTTTAAAACATTTTGAAAACCTTTAATTTTAAAATAACTTTGATAAATTATAAAGGAAAGCTAGAAACATTTTTAAAACCTTTTCTTTGAAAATTTATTTTCAAAATTATAAATGATGTCTTGAAAATAATATAAAACAATTTTTAAACATAAATTTTTTGAAAACCATTTTATTTTAAAATAATCTAAAAAGTTCAATACTTTTTTTTGAAAACATTTTTAGAAAACATGGTTTTGAAAGAACATAGATTTCTGAATGAAAATATAAATAAAGTAAAATTTTCATAATTTTTTTTTCTCAATAAATATAAGTGACAAAGAGTGGAAAAATTGTTCCATTAATTGAATAAAACATGAATGTGTAGTTTATAAGAAAATTCATGAAGTTTATTGATATATAGATCATAATATTTCATCGATGGAAGAATAATCATAATTAATCCTCATAAGTAAAGAGATTTTAGCAACAAACTCTTACCACTTTGAAAAATTTTAATCCCAACATTTATGAGAGTATAACATTACAGGATGCTTGAAATAACATGAAAATAATAATATTCAGGATTTAATAAGTGAAATTTTAGTTTATACAACCTATAAAAGAATATATGTTCATAACCTAACTTTTGTCATAAAGAAGGAAAATTGAGAAAAAATTACCCTACCGATTTGGTAACCTTCAAGATATAACCCTGATGAAAGATATATCATAAAATGGATATTTAAATATCCAATAATTTAAGTATAATAATCATATAATAAATTTGTGGTTAGTTTTTATACCCCAAACAAAAGAAACAAGTGGTGAATTTGGACTATGTCTTATAAAAATAAAAGTGAGACTAGAAATCCTCTTACTACATGAGTAAATTTTCCGAGTAAGGATTAATTTCTGAGTTACTATAGTAGCAATTTAGTAGTGGTATCACTGTAGCATGGGAGACACTATAGAAGGAGTTGAAACAATGATGGTACTATAACAGGTACTGTAGCAGCCCAGGTACTGTAGCAGTATTATTCACCGAAGGGCTCTTTGGTCTAAAAAATGGGCTTTCAGGACTTGTATTCAGACCACTTGTGTAACACCCGAGACTTTTATGAGAAATATTTTGTTTTTAAATCGTCAAAGGAATATTTCACTACACACAACACTAGATTGGCTTGCTTCACACACAATTGCGGCCTTCCTCGATAGCTTGGGTCGTACGCAATACTGAGTTTCACTAAACAACGATATGCTATTAAAATATTATTGAAACTAGCTGTTATGAATAGTAATAACCACTTTTTGAAATTTTATAAATTTTATTTTTCAAAATGGACTTCATTTTTGGATTCGGAATATCGAAATTAGCCTAGGGTGAAATTTTTGTATTTTTCTAAAAACTTTCAATTTTTGATGAATAGTGAAACCACTAAGTGGTAGTTAAAAAAAACTGAATTTTTCATAAAACTTAATTTAACCGCTTATCTGAGTGGAATTTCGAAAATCCAAGACACACGGTTGAAGTCAGTTAGTAAAATGTGGTTCAATGAGATGAAAATAATTTTTTTGTGAATAGTAACTTTTTACTTTTTTTTACCACGGTTAAAAGTAAATAGGATAATTAAGGGTAAAAATGATATTATTATTACCCTAACACATATAGTAATTCTATTGGACAAGTGTAATTCAACCAAAAACAACCTTAGGAATAAAATATGACCATTTAGGCCCACTTGGATTAGATTAGGACATTTATTATTAATTTATTTAATGAAGGGTTAAAATAGTTAAAATCAAATTTTAATAAGTAAATAATTTTTAATATGGGGTTATACATAAGATAAATTCGACTATAAATATTCATTAGAAAGATAAACCGATTTCCTACATAATGGTATTTTATTTGTAATTTTTAGACATTATATAATTTAATTTATTTATTACACAATAATGATGCAGTAATTATCTTATTAATGAAATATTGACATAATTGATGTTATAAATACCCAAATAAATGTAATTTGAGACTTTTTATGAATTAAAATAATTTTATAGGTTAATATGACATGTTATTATTGATTTAAGTAACATGGTTTGAACTAATCATTATGTTATGATTTTCACAAAAATCAATTACTAAATAGTGTCAAAATTGACATAAAATAGTTTTTAAAACAAATATTATATTACTAATTCTTATTTTATTCCTAAAAATCTAAGGTTTTTCAAAATGAATAAGATAAGGTTATATATATTAATATTAAATAACTTGGGGTTCGTTTGGCTTGATATGGTATGTTTATTAACCTTATAGTGTAAGAAAACAAGAAGACACGATAAAAGTTAAATTATCTAACTTAAAGTTAAATCTAATTGATAAGGTTAAAATTGATATATAAAGTTGTCTAAATTCTATTAGATGAGAGGAGTTCTACCCCTACCCATATTATTTTCTAAATATATCAATTTTGAGCTATTAAAAACCGAATTTGACTTTATAATAAAATAATATTTTTAGTTATTCCAAAGGTGCCCCTCTCCTCCCTTATAAAAGGGCACCTCCTCCCCCTCTTCCTCACACCACTTTGAGCCTTCAAGATCGTCCAAACCCTGAAAATTTATCCTCTCCACTTTACTAGAAACATCCTAGAGGTTCTGGTCTTCTTTAAAGACCTATTTTAGTACCGTAAAAGGAGGTCTCAAAGAAGCACTTCAAAGAAGAGGTAATGTCCGTTACCGATTCTTTCATCTTTATTTCTTCTTCCACTTATTCTTCTCTAGTTGTTTCATTATGAAGTAATAACATAAGTATAAATCATATACTGATATTTTATTATATGTATGAAGAAACTCTATTTCACCATCTATCCATCCTATGGATAAGGAAATCACCGCACGTGCGTACGGAATACCGTCTCCACGCCGTGGTGTAATCAATTTTCCACCACCACCTTACCTGGATGGGTATAATGGTGTAAATAATGACTTTATATGACTATTATAAAGTGATATTGATTCTTAAATAGTATACATACACTCCAATACAATTCCACGATCATAGGAATGATATCATCACTCGTGCGTACGTACGGAATACCGTCTCCACGATGTGATGCAACTCGTTCTACATGATATTATTTTCATAATGATTATATAAATGAATTGAATGAATTAATATGATATATATTACACTAATAACATTCTAGGAATGAGGTATCTATAACCTATAGAGAAGAATAAGAATTTATTTGACAAAACACGCATAAGAATAAAAAGTAATAAACACCTGAATAACAAGTAGAAATGAAATATTACTAATAAGAAGCTAAGAATATGACCATATATGATATGATAACAATAAGTATGATTCTGGAATAATTCAATAACATTATTTAAATCACTCTACAGGAGGCTCAGACACTTACGAAGCAAATCGGACCTAAGGTAAGGGAAATATCACAATCTCATTTTTATCCGAGATTGTTTATACTTTGGTATTTACTAGGGTGTATTTTATCATCCACATACATGTTCCCTCAATATGTAATATTGTTTACATCCACCTAAAATTGTTTAAATCCAATTTTACCCTTAGGTGAGTTTTTAGTAAAGGATATGAAAGGAATCTTTTGTCGTTTTTCATACGAGGTACTTTGTGACTTTTCCGAAAAATGGACGAGAAGAATGTTTTTTTAACTTATACGACATGATTGGATTTTGGAAAAATTATTTCCAGGAATCATCCTTTAAGGTTTTCAAGTTTATTTTTAATAAACTTCATTTAGTTTAAAATTATATGACATGTTAAGAAAGGAAAAATGTTTTTTGAATTAGAAATGATATTTTCCTCAAGAATGGAGTTCAAGTGTTTTATCAAAATTATTTTCCATCTAAGATAATATAGGGTTCTGTTTATATCCCTATTATTAAATTTATTTGATTATGTTGTGATGGAATTATTTTTATGAATTCCTTTATCTTATATGAATTGTTTGATGATGTCATGATGATTAAGATTCCCATTTTTATTACATGGGTTATGCATTGATGTATGATTTATGATTTTGTGGAACACATAAGAATGGTATCATTATGAGATGGGTGGGACCTATATCTCCCTCCAATTCATTGGGTAAAGATTTTATATCTCATGAGATATACATGGCTGGAATGGTAGGTTATACCGGTTCATTGAAACAAGACTAAAACGATGAGTGAACTCGATTCAGAAATGGACTTTTTCCACTATGATAGTCTTGGAAAAGAGTCTTGACTAATAAGAAATGATTCTATATGATTATGTGTGTATGACACAAAGTTTCATGTTTTATGTTATGATTATTGGGATTCCATTTCACTACTATGATTTATCCCATGTTATGAAATTATTCTCTCTTTTGTAGGTTAATATTTCCAAAAGTTATGTTCTTATGAATATGATGTGATTGATATTCCTTTTGTTTACCCTTACTGAGCATTTGAGATCACCCTTTTGTATGTTTTCTTTCCCCAGGTCATGAAGAAGGTTATTAAGTAAGATATGCCAAAAGGGACTATAGATATGATGAAATAAATGGGAGATAGTGTAGACGCTTTATGAACCAGTTGTTTATGTTTCCCAGTTTCTAAAGACACTATACCTATACGGTCCTTTAGTGGTTTTGTTATATGTTGTAATAAGTATGGTTCAATTTTTAAGTATTAACAATGTATGTAAAGTATGGGTCGTTATAGTTGGTATCAAGGGAAAGGTATACTCAACCTTTGGAAACTAGGATGTGAAAGCCTTAGTAAGAACCCTAAGGATAAGTCTAAGAAAAGAACACAATCTTAGTGTTTTAGAAATGGCCATGAATAACCTAGGATAAGACCTTAAGTGTGAAATTTTATTCTTGATTATGTGGTTTTACTATTATAATTAGTGTTGCTCACACTATTCTTCTTGGTTTTAGTCAATGGCTGGATCCCGAAGGAACGGTGTTAATGAGGAATGCAACAGGAAATGCAATGATTGTCCTCCTGAGCAACCAAACGTTATGGGAGCTGGAATGTAAAATCTTGTAGCCATGATCACACAATATTCTCAAGCTATGAATCATGCAGGACTTCCAAAAGAGCAAAGGAATGAGAAACATTCTATTGAATCCTTCATGAGACAACGTCCACCTTCATTCAGTGGGTCTACTGATCCATTAGTTGCTGAACAATGGATTAGTACTACTGAAAATATATTTTCATTTCTTCAATTTTTTGAGCATGATAAAGTTATCTTAGCAGTGTATCATTTGGAAGGTGATGCTGATCAATGGTGGAATCTTATTAAGAATACGAGGCAAAGGGATGAAATTGAGTCCATGGAATGGGACAAGTTCAAGAACTTATTTTTCAATAAGTACTTCCCTCGTATTCTCCGAACAAAGATGGAGAAAGTGTTTCTTGAACTGAAGCAAAAGGATGATGAATCTATTGGTACCAATAAAGAAAATTTTACAAGACTTGCAAGGTACGCTCTTGGTATTATTATCCAACCTGAGAGTAAGATCGATCGATTCTTTAGTGGCTTAAAACCAAGTCTTCGAAGGGCGTTAGCCATAAGGGACTTTAATAGATATGAGGAAATCGTTCGATGTGCTCTCAAAGTCGATATGGAGATTGGAGTAACCCATCAGTCATATGGGTTTGATAAGAAGAGGAAAATGGAATTCAAAGGAAAATCTAAAGAGCACACTGAAAAGAAGATGATCTTTCTCTTATGCTCAAAGTGTGGAAATAAACATGGAGGGAGTTTTCATAAAGGGACAAGTAAATGTTTCAAATGTGGAAAAGAAGGTCATCGGGCATTTGAATTCCGCGATGATGGGAAGAAGATGTCTAATGATGCAAACAAAGATCCACATAATGAACCTACTACACTTCAATGTTTCAAGTGCAAGGAGATGGGACATTATGCCAATAAATTCCCTAATCCAAGGTTTGATGATGATGGTTGACATCAACAAACTCTTAAGGATAAAGACAAAGGAAAGTCACATGCAATTTCTATCAGCGATGTGGAGTACGACAATGATGTGGTGAAAGGTACACTTACCATCCACTATAAAGTAGAAAATGTTTTATTTGATTCTGGATCCACCCACGCTTTTATTTATGAAGAATTTTCTAAGGGTATCACCGTATTACCTCAACAATTAGATGTTGAGTTAGCTGTGACAACACCTAATGGCACAACAGTCGCATCATAAGTTTATAATTATTCTCCGATCGAAGTTTGTGGGAAAGTGCTTCCTACAAATCTTGTGATCCTTCCTATAGTGGAATTTGATGTGATTCTTGGCATGGATTGGCTTTCTTTATATGGAGCTCAAATCAATTTCCAAATAAGGGAAGTCACATTTCATATTCCAGATCAATCTATGATCGTCTATCAATGCAAGGATGAACATAACCTTCCAGTGGAAATTCCTTCCATATTATGGGTCTTGATTCCACTAAATGAAGGTTATTTATCTCAAATGGTTGCTGAGAAACTCACGATTAAGAATATGCCCATTGTATGGGAGTTTGATGATTTCTTTTCGGAGGAATTACAGGGTCTTCCACCAAATCGTGAAGTTGAGTTTTCAATAGAACTCGTACCGGGTGCTTTGCCTATTTCAATGACACCTTATAGAATGGACCCAATTGAGTTGCAGGAATTGAAGAAGCAACTCCAAGAGAATCTTGATAAGGGGTTCATACACCCTAGTGCGTCACCTTGGGGAGCACCTGTTCTGTTTTTTAAGAAGAAAGATGGATCAATGAGACTCTGCATTGATTATCGAGAACTTAACAAGATCACTATCAAGAACAAATATCCTCTCCCACGCATTGATGACTTATTTGACCAACTACGCGGAGCTTAATACTTTTCCAAGATTGATCTTCGTTCAGGGTATCATCAATTAAGGGTCAAAATGGAGTATATACCAAAGACGACTTTCCGTACAAGGTATGGACACTATGAATTTATAGTGATGCCATTTGGTCTTACTAATGCCCCTGCTCTCTTCATGGACCTGATGAATAGAGTCTTTAGAGACTATCTTGATCAATTTGTGGTAGTCTTTATAGAATATATTCTTGTCTATTCAAAGAGAAAGGAAGAACATGAAGATCACTTGAGAATTATATTGAAGACCCTGAGAAAGGAGAAGATTTATGCCAAATTTACCAAGTGTGAATTTTGGCTTCAAAAAGTTTCATTTTTGGGTCACATAATCTCAATAGAGGGGATATCTATGGATCCAGCAAAAACAGAGGTTATCGAAAGATGGTCGAGACCAACAACAGTGACTGAGATCCGAAGTTTTATTGGTTTGTTTGGATATTATCGACATTTTGTGAAAGATTTTTCACGATTATCTAATCCACTCACCAAGTTGACTCGGAAAGGAGTTAAGTTTGTTTGGACTGAGGAATGTGAAGAGAATTTGAAGGAGTTCAAAAGAAGGTTATCAAGTGCATCTGTGCTCACACTGCCTTGTAGTGGAGAAAGGTTTGTGATCTACAGTGATGCATCCAAGAAGGGTTTGGGGTGTGTTCTTATGCAAAATGATATAGTGATAGCTTATGCCTCACGACATTTGAAAATACATGAGCAAAATTACCCAACTCATGATTTGGAGTTAGCTGCGGTAATCTTTGCATTAAAGATTTGGAGGAATTACCTTTATGGTGAAAGGTGTGATATTTATACTGATCATAAAAGTTTAAAGTATATTTTCACACAAATGGATCTGAATATGAACCAAAGAAGATGGTTGGAGATGATTAAGGATTATGACTGCTCAATTCATTACCACCATGGGAAAGAAAACAAGGTGGCAGATGCATTAAGTCGACAAGAGCATGCCAGTTTATCCATGATGTGGATCATAGAAGATCCAATATTTATGGATTTACAAAGGATGGATCTTGGAATTATAATGAAAGTGGAAAAATCGTATCTTTCTCAAATGAATGTTCAACCATCTACACATGTGAAGATTAAAGAGGCATAGGAATAAGATGTCGAGTTACAAAAGAAGGTAAGAAATGTTCCCGAATTCAACCTTGATTGTGATGGGATAATAAAGATCAGGAATAGGGTTTGTGTTCCTCCCCTCCTGGAATTAAAGAAGGAGCTGCTGGATGAGGCTCATAGTTCTTAATTCTCTATTCATCCTGGAAGCACGAAGATGTATAGGGACCTGAAAGAATACTTCTGGTGGGATGGAATGAAAAGAGATGTTGCTGAATATGTCTCTCGATGCTTGGTTTGTCAGCAAGTTAAAGCTGAGAGACATAAGTATAAGGGGATGTTACAACCATTACCCATACCTGAATGGAAATGGGAAAACATCACTATGGACTTTATCACAGGACTTCCTAAAGCATCCAAAGGCAATAATGCTATCGGGGTCATAGTTGATCGTCTTACAAAGTCTGCACACTTCATTGCTATTAGAGAGGATTTCCCTCTGGATCAGCTTGCCAGGATATATGTAAAGGAAGTTGTAAGATTTCATGGAGTACCACATTCTATTATATCTGATCGGGATCCGAGATTTACCTCGAAGTTCTAGCGAAGTCTTCAGTATACTCTGGATATAGAGTTGAGTTTCAGCACTGCTTATCATCCTCAGACAGATGGTCAGTCTGAGAGAACAATTCAAAACCTAGAAGATATGTTGAGAGCTTTCTCTATAGATTTTAAAGGTGGTTGGGATCAACACCTACCTTTTGTGGAATTTTCTTATAAAAATAGCTTTCACTCTAGTATTCAGATGGCTCCTTATGAAGCTCACTATGGAAAGAAATGCAGGACTCCAACTTGCTGGGATGAAGTTGGGGAAAGAAAGCTATTAGGTCCTAATCTCGTTGATGAAATGGTAGAAAAGGTCAGATCTATTCAACACCACATAAGAGCAGCTCAGAGTCGATAGAAAAGTTATGCCGACAACCGAAGAAAATCCCAAGAGTTTGAAGTGGGTGATAAAGTGTTCTTACGAATATCTCCCTGGAAGAGAGTCATGAGATTTGGAAAGAAGGGGAAGTTGAGCCCTAGATATATCGGTCCTTTCGAAATACTGGATCGTGTTGGGAAGGTAGCTTACTGATTGGCGCTTCCACTGAATCTCTCTCAAGTTCACTATGTGTTCCATGTATCTCTCCTGAGAAAGTACATACCTGATCCTTCACATGTACTTAGCTCAGAAGTTGTACCGCTGGAGCAAGATCTTTCTTATGAAGAACAGCCGATAGAGATTCTGGATCGTAGCGAAAAAGTCCTAAGAAGAAAGACCACTCGATTGGTGAAAGTTTTATGGAGGAACGACTAGTTAGAAGAAGCTACATGGGAGCTTGAGGATATGATGAAGGAGAGATATCCTCATCTTTTTGTTACAAAGTGACGAATTTCGAGGGCGAAATTCATTTTAAGGGGGGTAGAATGTAACACCCAAGACTTTTATGAGAAATATTTTGTTTTTAAATCATCAAAGTAATCATTCACTACAGAAAACACTAGATTGGCTTGCTTTACACGTAATCGCGGCCTTCCTCGATAGCTTGCGTCGTACGCAATACCGAGTTTCACTAAACAATGATATGATATTAAAATATTATTAAAAATTGCCGTTATGAATAGTAATAACCACTTTTTGAAATTTTATAAATTTTATTTTTCAAAATGGACTTCATTTTTGGATTCGTAATATCAAAATAAGCCTAGGGTGAAATTTTGGTATTTTTCTGAAAACTTTCAATTTTTGATGAATAGTGAAACCACTAAGTGGTAGTTAAAAAAACTAAATTTTTCATAAAACATAATTTTACCGCTTCTGTGAGTGGAATTTCGAAAATCCGAGAGACACGGTTGATGTCAGTAAGTAAAATGTGGTTCAATGAGATGAAAATAAATTTTTTTGAATAGTAACTTTTTACTTTTTTTTACCACTGTTAAAAGTAAATAGGGCAATTAAGGGTAAAAATGATATTATTATTACCCTAACACATGTCCTAATTCTATTTTAAAAGTTTAATTCGACCAAAAACAACCTTTGGAATAAAATATGACCTTTTGGGCCCACTTGGATTAGATTAGGACATTTATTATTAATTTATTTAAAGAAGGGTTAAAATAATTAAAATCAAGTTTAATAAGTAAATCATTTGTAATATGGGGTTATACATAAGATAAATTCGACTATAAATATTTATTAGAAAAATAAAACGATTTCCTACATAATGGTATTTTATTTGTAATTTTTATACATTAAATAAGTTAATTTATTTATGACATAATGATAATATAATAATTATCTTATTAATGAAATATTGACATAATTGATGTAATAAATACCCAAATAAATGTAATTTGAGACTTTTTATGAATTAAAATAATTTTATAGGTTAATATGACATGTTAGTATTGATTTAAGTAACTTGGTTCGAACTAATCATTCTGTTATGATTTTCACAAAAATCAATTACTAAATAGTGTCAAAAGTGACATAAAATAGTTTTTAAAACAAATATTATATTACTAATTGTTATTTTATTTCTAAAAATCTAAGGTTCGGCTAAATGAATTAGATAAGGTTATATATATTAATAATAAAAAACTTGGTGTTAGTTTGGATTGATATGGTATGTTTATTAACCTTATAGTGTAAGAAAACAAGAAGACACGGTAAAAGTTAAATTATCTAACTTAAAGTTAAATCTAAATGATAAGGTTAAAATTGATACCTAAACTTGTCTAAATTCTATTGGATGAGAGGATTTAGACCCATACCCACCTTATCTTCGAAATATATCAATTTTTATATATTAAAAACCTAATTTGTCTTTATAATAAAATAATATATTTAGTTATTCTAAAGGTGCCCCTCTCCTCCCTTATAAAAGGGCACCTCCTCCCCCTCTTCCTCACACCACTATGAGCCTTCAAGCTCTTCCAAACCCTGCCAATTTCTCCTCTACACTTTACTAGAAACATCCTAGAGGTTATGGTCTTCTTCAAAGACCTATTTTAGTACCCTAAAAGGAGGTCTCAAAGAAGCACTTCAAAGAAGAGGTAATGTCCGTTACCGATTCTTTCATCTTTATTTCTTCTTCCACTTCTTATTATTTAGTTGTTTCATTATGAATTAATAACATCAGTATCAATCATATACTGATATGTTATTATAAGTATGAAACAACCCTATTTCACCATCTATCCATCCTACGGAAAAAAAAATCACCGCGCGTGTGTAAGTACGGAATACCGTCTCCACGCCGTGGTGTAATCTATTTTCCACCACCACCTTACTTGGATGGGTATAATGGTGTAAATAATTACTATATATGACTATTATAAAGTGATATTGATTCTTAAATAGTATACATACACTCCAATACAATTCCATGATCATAGGAATGATATCATCACTCGTGCGTACGTATGGAATGCCGTCTCCACGATGTGATGTGACTCGTTCTACATGATCTTCATTTCATAATGATTATATAAATGAATTGAATGAATGAATATGATATATATTACACTAATAAAATTCTGTAAATGAGGTATCTATTACCTAAAGAGAAGAATATGAATTTATTCGACAAAACACGCATAAGAACAAAAACTAATAAACGTCCGAATAACAAGTAGTAATGAAATATTACTAATAAGAAGATACGAATATGACCATATATGATATCATAACAATAAGTATGATTATGGAATAATTCAATAACATCATGTAAATAATTATACAGGAGGTTCGGACACTTACGAAGCAAATTGGACCTAAGCTAAGGGAAATATCACAATCTCATTTTTATCTGAGATTGTTTATACTTTGGTATTTACTGGGATTTATTTTATCATCCACATCCATGTTCCCTAAATATTTAATATTTTTTACATCCACCTACAATTGTTTAAATCCAATTTTACCCTTTGGTTAGTTTTTAGTAAATGATATGAAAGGAATCTTTTGTCGTTTTTCGTAGGAGGTACTTTTTGACTTTTCCGACAAAAGGACGAGAAGAATATTTTTTTAACTTATACGACATGAATGGATTTTGAAAACACTATTTCCAGAATATTCCTTTACAAGTTTTTAAGTTTATTTTTAATCAACTTCATTTAGTTTAAAATTTTATGACATGTTAAGAAAGGAAAAATGTTTTTTTAAGTAGAAAGGATATTTTCCTCAAGAATGGAGTTCAAGTGTTTTATCAAAATTATTTTCCATATAAGATAATATAGGGTTCTATTTATATCCCTATTATTAAATTGATTTGATTATGTTGTGATGGAATTATTTTTATGAATTACTTTATCTTATATGAATTGTTTGATGATGTCACGATGTTTAAGATTCCCATTTTTATTACATGGGTTATGCAATGATGTATGATTTATGATTTTGTGGCACACATAAGAATGGTATCATTATGAGATGGGTGGGAACTATATCTCCCTCCAATGCATTGGGTAAAGATTTTATATCTCATGAGATAGACATGGATGAAACGGTAGGTTATACCAGTTCAGTGAAACAAGACTGAAATGAAGAGTGAGCTCTGTTCAGAAATGGACTTTGTCTACTAAGATAGTCTTGGCAATGAGTCTTGACTAATAAGAAATGATTCTCTATGATTATGTTTGTATGACAAAAAGTTTCATGTTTTATGTTATTATTATTGGGATTCCATTTCACTACTATTATTTATACCATGTTATGAAATTATTCTCTCTTTTGCAGGTTAATATTTCCAAAAGTTATGTTCTTATGAATATGATGTGATTGATATTTCTTTTGTTTACCCTTACTGAGCATTTGAGCTCACCCTTTTGTATGTTTTCTTTCCACAGGTCATGAAGAAGGTTTTTAAGTAAGATATGACAAAAGATACTATAGATATGATGAAATAAATGGGAGATAGTGTAGACGCTTTATGAACCAGTTGTTTATGTTTCCCAGTTTCTAAAGACACTATACCTATACGGTCCTTTCGTGGTTTTGTTATATGTTGTAATAAGTATGCTTAACTTTTGAAGTATTAACAATGTATGTAAAGTATGGGTCGTTATAACTTGTTCTTGGGGATTCAAGGTATGTAATGGGTATCCCTATACCCAGTTTTAAAGAGGTATTTTCTTTAAATAATAAATGAGGTATCGACCACAACCTTTAAAAGAAAGTGAGATGAAATTCCCTTATCAATTTGTTAATCATTGAAATCATGAACCATATGAAAGGGAGATAGTATAGTTCATATGTAAATATAAATAAATTTATGAATAATAATCACATAACATATTAATGGAAAATATATACACAACAAAACAAGATTAAGTAGTGATTATAGCATAAATTTCATAGAAATAAAAGTGAGATGAGAAAAGCCCAACCTTAATTCTTGAGTTTCTTCATACATGAAAAAATCTCATTTATAATAAATTAAAGTTTATTATTAATAAAAAATATAACCATATTCTTATATATCATACCATATATGATTTTATTGGGACTTTATATTACCTATTTATAAACAATTTAATGTTAATATTAGGCTTTAAATTTTATCCTCTTTGTTTTTTATATATGTTTTGACTTTTTTATTTTTGGTCATTTTTTATCATGATTTTATTATATCCATAATTTTGAAAACTATATAAATATAAAAAATATTCTATATATATTTATGTATAATAATATATAAATTATTTAAATAAAAAATGAGATACACCATTCAAGGTGACAGTAGGCCATACGTACACAAGAGCACTGTTTCCATTTTTTTGTCGTATTGAAATAAAGAAAATAAATCACATAAATGTATATATATTATCATTATATAAGAATTTTTATGATATATATATCACATATGTTTATTAAACCAATATTTAATATATTCCATGTAAAGCGTGAATGAATCACATCACTTTGAGGAGGCGATAGTCCACACATCCACAATCGAGGTTATTTTATTCGCAATAAATGGGAATCATGATGGTTTGTGTTACATAATAATTCAAAAAGAATAAAGAAATTATAAATATCTTATATATTTCATAAAATAATAATTTATTTCATTATTACCAACCATTAAAGGTGGTAATGGAAGAATTAATGACATCAGTTTGCGAGGCTGTAGTCCGCTATACACACGAACGAAGAGTGTGTATCCCATTTGATTAATATGGGTGTGAGTGTAGGTAATAACCTTAACATAACATTTTATTACTATATTTAGAGTAATTTGGTTATTATATAATTATGTAATATTAATAATTTAGGGATCAGAGAAAGAAATAAAACAAATATGCTTGTTGAATGATGCTACCGCTTCTTTGGGTAACTCCATTTGGTTTGCACGAAATTGATTCCCTGGATGGATTTATTACCAAAGTGAGGCATCTAAGATGAATGTAGGTATGTTAGGATATTATTTTGGTATGTTTATAATTATAAAAAGGGATTTATATGTGATAATAAGAACGGGGGTGAGTTCCCTTTTATAATGGAGGAGTAGTGGTATTCTTGTGAATAAAAAAAGTAAACACTATTGAGAGGTTTCCCTTACATCATGTGCCTCCAATAATGGTAAATGTTTGATATAATTTTGGATATTGTTGAAATAATTCAATATAATGGGGGTTTTAACATGTTTCTAGATAATTATTCTCCTTAAGTTAATGATTAACCACTAAGTAAACTCATTTTTACCTTGGTGACTACAATTAATTGTAATTACTTTCAATAATATTTTTTTTTGTAAAAAACTAAGTTTAACATAATATACATTATAAATTATTATGTTTAAAAATATTTCATCCATTTTTCTTAATTCTAGACACATAACTAGAAAAAAGTAATTTGAAATTAATCCCATAGATATGATGAAACAACGAGTGTTTAAAATGAAAATGTTCAAAAGTTTAAAAGGTTTTTGTATCCAATTTAAATATGAAATTTATTCCAATGATGTAAATTGTATTAATAGATTTACAAATTTTCAAAATATAATTTAAATTAAATTTAAAATATAATCTATATATATAAATAAATTAGATGAAAATTGATTTTCAATTGAAATTATGTGTTTTTCATTATTTATAAAAAAATAAAACTTCTCAGAAAAGCATTAAAATAAACTCAAGTAAAGTTATGATATTATTATTTCAAAATTTTTGTTTATTTAGTCAAATAAAAGTTATTAAAGTGTCAAATATCATATTAAAAAGAGTTTTTACCTTAAAAGGTTGTAAAATTACCTTTTATAAAAATATATATCTTTTTGCATAAAATTGGTATTTTAAGATTAGATGAGTTTAAATAATTGATTGAATATATATATATATACATATATAATTAAAATAATTTATCAGAAGTGGTTTAAAAAATTTATTGAGGTAAAACATGTTTGATTTCATAAATATAGTTTCCAACAAATGATTAGCTATATTTTCAAAAGGGTTTTACTTTCATTTATAGTTAATTATTTTCCAAATAATTACTCTTATATAAATGTGTAAAAAATATTTTCATAATTTAATTTATATTATTCTAAAATTCCATTATAATAACTAGGTGAGAAGTATAATAATATTTTAATTATAATACCAATAGTATATTGTAGTTTAGAAAAACTTAGTCTCATGTGTAACTCAATTATAGAATGAACTCAACATTGTGTGTAACACAATAACCACATAGCATTGCATGTAATGAAGTATAATCTAATTATTGTGTGTAGCTCAATATCTACTTGGTGTTATATACAATTCCATACTAACTTGATTTTTTAATGTAACACAAGCTACATTCTGTGTTTCATGACATGAGAAATATCAAAATGATTAAATTAATTCAAAATAATTTATTCATAAAAAGTCAGGGTGTTATATTCAACCCCCCTTAAAATGAATTTTTCCCTCAAAATACATTTAGGTTATCAAAGGTTTAATACTTAAAAGTTTCTTCCATATAAACCCAAAATGTAAAAATGAATATTAAAACTTCCATTAAAAAGGGAATGTTGGAAACATAATGGTTACCCATTGTAACACGTAACTATGTTTCCATATAAGAGAACATTGGCGGGAAGTGAACATTGGACATGGAATAAAAGAATAAATAATTACAGAGAGTGATAAATATCATTGATCACAAGTAATTGAATGATCAAGGTAATGTTAAGGGCCTTAAAACCGTAAATCTGTGATGAATTTTAAGACCATCATTTCAGTTGAAACGAAGGTATTAGGAGAAATATTTCTCAATATCTCTTTCCAAAACATTCGGAATTATTTTACTTTCTAGTATCTTAAGGAAATATACTTATGTGGTTTAATTACTTTTCAAATAAAAAGTATCACCCTTTAGTTTTCCCTTTCTTGATTTCCACTTAATCTCTTACTCAACGAAATGATGATGATTTTTTCATTCCTGATGCACTAATTGATCATGAGAATGACAATTCATTCCATCTAAATTAATAAACATAAAAGCAAGATGATTAGTAAATTTTATCCAATATTCATAAATCCTCATATGGAGAGATAACACCTTAATCATTAAAACCTCATCGGATGTTTAACTTAATCCATTATATAAATGGTTAACACTTTAACCCTTTTAAAATAAGAAAATACAAAACTTTAGAAACAAGGTCAATAAATTTCTGAAAATCAAGACATTGATCCCCCATATATCATAAAGTAGATCTTGGTTGTCACATACCAAAAATGTGAAATCCTTCATCATGTATTTTCTTGAAACATGGTAATAACTTCAATTACCATAAAATAATATTGAATACATATACTATTATTCATTCCAAACATATAAAAATGATTATTGGATATATTCCTTAAATAAAAAAAATTTATAAACTACATCCAGGATAGAATAAACAACTTTGTCAAAAAATACTCTATTAATTTTTAGTTCACCAATACTTGCTAATTTACTTTATGCAAATCAATAATTTCTTTATCCAATATAAACACAATTTTCTCAAAATTAGAAACACATTAAAGGTTACCTTCCCATAATAAAAATATCTTCTTACCATTAAATCATATTCCTAGGACAACAGATCTATCAAACAAATTCTTTTAAATCCTTAGTGAAAAACTTATAAAAAAAATATTTATATACATTTCCAAATTCATATAACATAATATTTGAATTCCAAAATATTTATACATCAATTTTCAAACTTTATTCTTAAATTTTTACTCATGCTTCATCATCTTATTCCTTTATACCCTTTTCATAGAATATGAAATACGAATCATTTCTTAAGGTTACATAACCTCAATTAAATAATAGTCCTTACTTTAAATATAAACAATACATTTAAAACATCCCATACATTTCACATGTCATTCGTGGTCTCTTTATCTTCAGCAGTATAACCAATACTTGTACCTCCTTCCCGATTCTATTCATGGGACTTCCACATAGATGTCAATTTTCATAATTCCAATTATTTTTAAATAAGAAACATTTGATGTTAACCTATTTATTTATAGTTCATTATAATTACTAAGATAAAAAATCATAGTGTGGGCAACACATGTCATATAATTAAACCCCATAATCATGAATAATTAATAATAGGATGATTAAATAATTAAAAGTTATTTTAAATCTATGAAACCATAGGTTTATCCTAGGTTATTTATAGTCATCATCTATTTAAAATGCCCTAGAATTTTGTTAAAGTATAGAGTGAGTGGTTTCATATCAAAAAAATGTTTTTTCGGTTCCCTCATCCATTCTCCATCCTGATTCAGCCATCTAATATAGGGTCCTTTCCCTAAACCTATCCTGAAACCGTGAGATATTTTCTGGAATCGATCAGGCAGCCAAAGTAGGGTGTGAGTACAACTTAATAGGCCACTAACAACGATGTCTAAAACAATATATAGTCAATATAGTTTATACAGTTGTATAAAGAATAAAGTAAAATGAATAATTAAATATTCATTACATTTATTATTTATTAAACTAATTACCTAAATTCTCATGTTCCTGAGGACACCTGAACCACAATAGATTCTTTATCCCATGTCGGGGTCTAAGATATATCACTTATAAAATTCAAAACTCATTATAACACATGGGATTTCATTATCTATTTATCTCAATTCATTACCCCAATCATTTGTAACTATTTTCCAATTTCAATCTCATGGGAATAGAATATCATGTCAAGAACCCCATAGGTATTTAAAGCACCAATCCCTATCCCACACTCCATGGGTATTTGGAGAATCAGTCCCTATCCAATGAAACAATATTTTCAAGTATTCAATTGGCACTCTATGGGTACTTGCAGTGTCATTCCATGTCTGACACTTAAATATCAATCAATCAAACATGATTATTTGAAGAATAAGTCTACTACCCACATTCATATATCAGTCAATCTCATATATCACATGTATCAAAATATCACATAACTCAAGATTAATCAACATTAATCTTCTTTTCACATTTAACCAACATAATTTTCCACTAATTAATTAATAAAGTTATTAATCCGACCACATAAATTCATTAATGACAAAAATTGACCAATTAATTAATTATAAAATTAATTAATCTAAATCAATCAAATCCAATGGTACATTAAATAATCCACCGATTTATTAATCCAAATTTTCAATAAAAAAATCCATTAATTAATTCACCAATTAATTAATTAAATTTCACCAACTTCATAATCACCCATTCCATTAATTAATTCAACAATTTATTAATCCAATTAAAAAATACCAATATCCTAATAGTTAATTTTAAAAAAAATTAATTTAATTTAACAAATTTTCAATTTCCCAAACCCTTAAATTTACCAATTATACAACCCCATTTTTCAATCAATTCTATAATCCTTAAATTAATTGAATCCCCAATTTAATTAATTCAATTTAATAAATTCAATAACTAAATGTTCCATAGTAATTCTATAATTAAATACATGTAATTGAAATCAATAATATGGGATTTTAATAATAGACTGCCTACCTCAAAATCAACGATGAACTGTCAACAATAGAGATCCTCAATTTGAGAAAACAACCCTAATCATGATGAAGAATGAGATCTTAATTCAAATACAATATCCAAGATTAAATGAAACAAGATACACAAAACCTAGATCTATATCTGATCCCAGTACAGAAAAAAATTCCTTCAATGAATGTGAGAAGAATGGAAGAGAGACAGGAAACCAATTGGGATGAGATTTACTTACCGAGAGAGGTGCTGATCTGAATTCTGTGCATTAAATCATGAAGAAAGGATATAGATATCCCTTTGAATTTGTCCAAGAGCCTCCAAAAATGAAAGAGAGAATGTTTACAGTTTACCTAGGAATAATTAAAGGTTAATATAGGGGGTTCTGAATTTTTTAAAAGTCATATTAATTAAAACAGCATGCACTCTTTCCTAGTTAGGGGCACACTGTTTTACAAACCATTCACATTAACTATGCACCTCTTCTGGGGGGGGGGGGTCATGGTTTCTCCTAAAAGGGTGAATGGTTTGAAAAATTCTGCTCAATCCATGAAAATTCCCTTTTTTTGGTTTCACATAGTTTTCTTGGATTGGCATGTAGTTTGGGAAAACTGTGTACCAACTGTGAACATCCACTCCTTCCAAAAAACATCCAATTTCAACCAAATGCACCCAACGAAAAACCCAATTTTTTTCACAAAATAAGGGATAATAGTACCAATAAAAAGAATCATGAAATACTCAGAAAATTTTAGGTTATTATAATATCTCTACTTTATAATAGGTCATACTCGAGCTATTATCTGAAGAATATATAAGATTTCGAGTCAAAATGGTTGGACCACTGAGCCCTCATATCTGTTTAGCTCTCTCATTTTTATTATTAATGTGACTGCGTTTCATCAATACAAAAACTATCTGCATGGTCTTTCCCCACATCACTTTATCCCTATGATCCAACACACATATCATATGCTCCTCAAAGAATGTATCAATCTCAGGCTCAACATCATCCACATGAATCACATGAGAAGGGGTGAGGTGATTCTTCCGAAGTTGTGACACATGGAAAATGTTATTCACAACACTATATATCTCTGGAAGATCTAATTAGTATTCCATCAGGATGATTCTTTCAACAACCTCAAACAACCCAAAAAACATGGGGAATAATTTTCCCTATCCATGTATCCTTTAGTGACCCAAACCAGTGGAGAACTGAAGGAATAAACAATCATCATATATAAACTCTAGGGGTCATCGATTTCTATTAGCATAAAACTTTTTTCTACTTTTATTTGTAGCTATACAATTTTGAGCATCTAAACATGATTTGATTTATCCTACACAAGACTAGGTCCAAACAACTATGACTCACCTACCTCCATACAACATATAGGTGATCTTCATGGTATACCATAAAGTGAATTTCATTGATCTGTCTATATAGTTTCCTGATAATTGTTGTTATTGTAAAACTCCAAAATCTCTAGGTATTTCTCTGAAGTCTTACTGAAGTCTAGGACACATGCCCAAAGAATATCTTCTAGCACCTATATCTTATTCTCTATCTACCCCTCTATCTATGGGTGGAAATATTTATTCAGTAAAACTTGTGTACCAAGAATCTTCTATAATCCCATCCTGAATCATGAAGTAAAACATGATTGATGGTCGAAAATAAAAATCCGTGGAACCCCAATATATGGAATGTATTCCAAACGTACATGTATCCCAACTGATGTACTGAGAAAGCCTCCCATACCAGAAAGAAAAGTGATAGTTTTTTCAAATGTTCCACAACCACCAAAATAACTTCATTGTTCTGAGGAGTCCTAGGGATATCCACCACTAAATCCATGGTAACTTCATGCCACTTCCATTATAGAGTTAGAAATGACTATAATAAAACCATATTTTGATGATGCTTAGCCTTAACCTATTGACAGGTGTAACATCATGTCAAAAACCCTAAAATATCCTTTTTCCATACCTAGAAACAAAAACAATTTTTGTAGGTCATGGTACATTTTGGTCACACTCAGATGCACCATCCACTTTGATTCAGGAAATTTATGCATCAGCTCCTCCCATATGCTCATAGGTTCAATAATCCGATTCTTGATATAGATTGTATCATCCTCATCTATTGTCAAATTTTAAGGTGACTCCCCAACTTCAAGGGTTTCCATCAAGTTCAATAATTAAATATCCTCATAATGTATATACCCGATCCATATCAAAAGTATATAATTGATTTAAAGTGATATCAGATTCATCTTCTCCTAGATCTTCTGAACCACAACATTTATCGCAGTTAGAAATTTCATCATCTTTCACTTTGCACTTGACACCTGGACAATCTGATTCTGAGTTTTCATACTTAAAGCATCAACAACAGGGTTACCCTTTCTGGGTATATATGCTAGATCAAGGTTGAATGAAATCATATACTCAACCCATCTCTACTTCTACAGATTAAAATCTTATTTTGAAAAGATATAATTTAATCTCTTATAAGTTTTATACATAATAAAACTTTTGACCAACAGATAATGTCTCAAACACTTAAAAGCATATACCACAATAAATAATTAAAGATTTTGTGAAGGGTTGTTCCATTCATGTGGCCTCAACTAATGAGACACATATTCCACAACTCAATCTCCTTACATCGACACTTCTCCAAGACCAATTTCAGAAGCCTGAAAAAACAACATGTACTCTTCACATGGATATGGTAGGATCAAGATTGACTCTATAGTCAAATGATTATTGAGCTTCTTGAAAGCATTATCACTTGAACCAGACCATCTAATGTTTAATACTATCTAGTTCAAGACCAAATTTGGTGCTACCAAATGAGCAAAGTCCTTGAAAAACCTCTGATAATATATTAATAACCACTGGAAGCTATGGATATTGAAAAATAAATCTTGGGAAGATTGATAGAAACAACTACTGGTACCTTCTTTGAGTCCACTGACACACCTTCCTCCGAGATGTTGTGACCCAATAAGTATACCTAATCAATCCAAAAGGTACACTTAGATAGATTTTTGTATAATTGATTCTCTCTAATTGTTCTTAGGTATATTTCAAGATGTTGGGCATGATCATTATGAATCATGGAGTAAACTAATATGTTATCCATAACCACAACCATAAACTGATCCGGGTATGAACATAAGATTCTATTCATCAAAGCCATAAAAACTACTGGTTCATTCATTAACCCAAACGTAATAAAAAAACTGATAAAGGTCATACCTCCTTTGGAAACCAGACCTCAATATATGATAAGGTTAGAGTCTCAACTGATGATACCTCGATATCAAGTCAATCATTGAGAAGACAAAAGATCCTCTCAACTAGTCAAAGATATCATCAATATATGAAAGAGGATATTGGTTCTTCACTGTCATCTAGTTAAAATTATGGTAACCAACACATATATGCATATTATCATCATCCTAATTTACAAACAAGACTAGAGAACCTAAAGGATACATACATGGATAGAGAAAACCCTAACCAATCAACTCTTCTAGGGGAGTCATGATCTCTTGAATCTCCATCAGTGACACTATATATAGTGGTATAGAAACTGGATCAACCCTCAACATGAGATCAATTGTAAATTCCACATCTCTCTCAGTTTAAATTTGTGAGAAGTCTTCAAGAAACACATCCTGGAACCTATCCAATATTGGTGTAAGGAAATCCTATTTCACCCCCATCATCCAGAAACATATTAGAAAACTTGGTGGTAAGATCCCCCAATGGCTGATGAACCTTCCCTGCATGACTTACCTTGATATCCCAGTATCCTTGGTGTACATAATTGTATCCCTCTGGAGACTTAAATGTCACTGTCCTATGATAACAATCAATGTGGGATCAGTATGATTCTAAAAATTCCATACGCATAATTAGGTTCAATCCTTACATGTCTATGATGTAAAGATACCAACCAAAATGATACTCACCAACCTCCAAAGAAGACCCCTTGCTGAGGGAGATGTTCCTTGACCATACTCCCAAAGGTGTATCTATTGTTAACACCATGCTCAAGAACTCCACTACTAAGCTCAAGCCATTCAAAATTTGTGAAGATATAAAGGAATGAGAGGAACTAGTATCAAATAAGGCACTAGTGAGTGTAGAAGAAAAAGGAATAGTACCTCTTACAATTGATGGACCAACCTCTCTATCATCAAGTGTAGGCTGAATGGCATGTAGCTATCCCACCCCTCTTCATTGTGATATGATATGAGCTACATGAGATTCACTATTTTGATGTTATGATCACTCTTTACAATAAGTAACTCATCGACTACCTTGACCACCATGGCTAGAAGAACTCCAAATTCTAGATTGATACATCATTTATGACCCTTTTCCCATTTTCTGGTTCAGCCTAGCTACTCCATCGCAACCTATCTATCATGGGTTCATGCGAAACCTCAATAGATGTACCATCATTATGAAAGCTCATCACTCTATTAGTGGTCCGGGAAAATGTTTATGAAAGTGGATCAGCCTATAGAACTGGTGAAAAGGTATTTAAGTAAGATCTTGTGTAATTGACCCATCTGTCTAGACACTCTACTTTTCATTGCTTTGGATAACATTCTTGTAATGAATCCTCCTTATCATGGAATCCATACCTCTATATCATCCATAAAAAACCAAATTCCTTCCACTGGATGCGTCTTTTAGGTTTTATCTCTTATATGAGTTCCTAATTCCTCACATTTGAAAACTTCTTCAGCCTAAAGTTATTCACATGGGAGTTAATTTCACATGAAATCATATACTAAAACTTCTCGGATACAATATCCCCATTTCCTACCAAAAAAGGAACAAAGTGATGAAAATTATTAAATCAACCAACATAGTCCATCATGTACATGCTCCCTTGAGTTTGTCTCATGAACTCAAATACTCTCTCTTGCCTGAGAATCTCAAGGTAAAAGTGCTCCTAGAAGTTTTACTAAAATTACTTCCACTCCATTATATCCACTTATCAGTCCTGATTTTTAATTTCCCACAAACTCTTTACTTGGCTATGTTATATGTAGGTGGCTAATTTGAATATCTTTTATAAAGGAGTCTCTAAGGGGTCAATATCATTTGGATAGTCTCAATCCAGAACTCAGCTACCATCATTCCACTATCTCAGTTATAAATTAGAGGGTGCTATAAATGGAACTCCTATGTCAGGATAGACATACTATTTACTACCCACCCTAGGTCTCCTTCCATAAACTGCATAAACTGAGAAATGATATCCTAGAACTGCTCTCTAACCTCCTCACCCAGAACTACTGGTGCCTCCAGTTCATCCACAGGAGGATCGTCCCTAGCTATGTCCTTCTACCATCTTATCATCAATAACTATCATAGAGGCAAATCTCTATAATTCATAAAACTTGTCTTAAGACACATTTCAAAACTTTAATACATTTATGTAAGAGGGAGTTAAAATAAGTTTGGAAAATTCATCCCTCAAAACCCTCCACATTGTGAAAAATGAGATTTTACCACTACCATTAACCATACTTCATTTAGTTCATGGTCAACAAGGGTAAAAACATTCTAATTTTCTATATTTCTCATTATACACCCATTTATTCACAAATTTCATCATTTTATAAATTTAAATTTCATATTAGGAACCTTTTCATTTGAATTCATATATAGGGAAAAAGATTTCGAGTTCAAAAACATTCTAAAATGTTTCTTTTAGGGGTATGCCAAAAATGATTCATGATAGAAATTAGGACTCAGTGCCTAGAATGATGCATACATACTCAACTCTCATGCCATAATAATCCACTAGTTAAATCTCAAAAAATATCAGAATTTAGTAACCACATCACACAAGAAGTGAATCACCTAAGTTAAAATAACAACCAACAATATTAGAAAACACCAATAACAACAATCCCACCCATGGTACTTGAGTTTTCCCCCATAAATTGGTTAGATACTCCCATGCATGATCTCATAATAAAGTATTGAATTATCCTATTCTACGGCCCTACATTAGAAAAAACTAAGAAAAAATAAAAGAAAGGAAAATTATTCCCTAATAGCACCTTTTAACATCCTGACCCAGGTGCCACACACTGGTTCCCCGGGCCGATAGGTCACATGACCTCAAGCACACATCCCTGCATGCCATAGGCTGCCGACTAGTAGTGGGAGTCTAATATCGATCACTGGGAAACTATACCCTCTTTAATAGAGTAATAAAATAGAATAAATAAATAAATAAATAAAAATATAACAATAACCAAAATGATACCAATATCACATGATTACAATAGAATAAAATACAATACCAAAACTAAACGGTAGATATGTCATGAAAAAGTATGTGTCAAGTGTTAATATTAAAATATAGATATAATTAACGACACTAAAAACTACAAAGTGGGTGCTGAACCATGTCTGTTTCCCTCATCCATGATCAAACCGACTCATCTATCTAATATAGGGACCTTTCCCTTAACCTATATTGATCTCATGAAATCTATTCGAGTAGAGATTAGGAAACCTAAGTAGTGTGTGAGTACAAATCAGTAGGTTACCAACAATGATGTGTAAAACAATATCCTATTAATATAGTGAATGCATTTTTTATAAAGAATAAAGTATGATGCATAATTAAATAGATATGAAATTTATTATTCATTAAATTAACTATATAAACCAGTAGGTACCAGAGGACACCCGAACCACAATACCTACTTAGACCCATGCATAAGTATAATCCATATCACATATTCTATTCACAACTCATTATAACACATGGTAATTCATTATCCATTTCATCTCAATTAATTACCATGTCCATTTGGAACCATAGTCCAATGACAATATCAAGGGGATAAAACGTCATGTCTTGCAGCCTATGGTTATTTGGAGCATCAATCCCAATACCACACTCCAAGGGTATTTGGAGCACCATCCCCTATCCCATAAAATAATATCTTCATGCATACACTTAGAACTCTATGGGTATTTAGAGCATCCATATCTATCCCACACTCATATATGAATCCATTGCACATGGGTATTTGGAGCATTAGTCAGTTTCCCACACTCATATATCAATTAGTCTCATACATCACATGTATCACAATATCACATGTTTAACAATATCACATCACTAAAGATTAATCAATATTAATCCTCTTATCACATTTAACCATCATAATCATCCATTAATTAATTCATAAATTTATTAATCTAACTCCATCAATTTCAATGTAACACTAATTAATCCACCTATTAATTAATCCAATTTTACAATCATAACAATTCATTAATTAATTCAACAATTAATTAATTAAATTCCACAAATTACACAATCAGCCATTACATTAATTAATTATATAACTAATTGGTCTAATTTAAAAAATCCTAATATCCAATTAATTAATTCAAAAATTAATTAATATAATTTTTCAATTGTAAATCTCCCAAAACCCATTAATTTATCAATTCTATAACCCCATTATTAATTAAATTCCATAATCTTGAAATTAATCAATTGAAAAATTTAATTAATTCAATTTAATAAATTCAACATCAAAACATTCAATATCAATTCTAAAATAAAATATACATAATTCAAATAAATACTATGAGATTTTAATAATATACCACCTACCGAGAAATTAGGGACGAATACTCGCCAATGAAAATCCCATATTTGACTGGAGTAACCCTAATCAAGATAAAGAACAAGATCCTGATTCAAATCCTTGATCCGATATCAAATTAAACATGATCTATCCAAAGTTGATATAGATCTAATTATAATAGGGGAAAACATCGCTTCAATGAATTAAATATGAATAGGAGAGAGAGGGGAAACAAATCAGGATGAGATTCACATACGTAGAGAGGTAGAAACCTTCAATATTTCCTTCAAATTGAGAAGAACAGAGGTTAGGTGCCCTATGAATTCATCTAAGAGCGTCAAAAATTTAGATGGAATGATTAAGGTCGAAGTAGGGCTGATTTTTCATTACTATGGTGGGTTTAATAAATTTAAAACAATATTTTGGGTTAATTAAATCTACATGCATGTATTCATGGATAAAGGAACATGGATTACCAAATTTTGTGCCAATAATGTAAATCCCCTATGTTTGGGTTCACATGGTTTTCTAGTTTGGGTGCATGGTTTAGGAAAACTGTGCTCTGACCATGTGTAATCACTCATTCTAAAAAATTAAACTTTTCACCCAAACTCACCAAAGGAAAATCCCAAACAAAAAATAATCCAAATAATGAAAAAGAGTGCTTGTAAGAATTCCCGTGACATCCTAAAAAATGGAAATGGTCTTACAGTATGAGAACAAGATCATAACATTAGAATATCATACCCTACATATCAAAATCACTATCAAGAGACATAAAATAAATATTGAAAGTTTATAAGAGATTAATAATTATTGAATCAAGAGAATAATCCATGAATTCATAACATTGGAATAAGATATGGAATTGGTGCAGACACATAGGCATATAAAATCTTTCTCTATAAGCCAAGTCTCATTTCCAAAACATATCATGGAACATAATAGGGATACACCTACTAAGTGATAAATACCACTATCCCCAGTCACAAACCACTCTTTATAGTAGAATGGGTTTACTCACAAAACCATTTTAGTAGCCAAATATCACTCCCAATACCATCTTAGTAGTCAAGGTTCACGATGAGGACTATATTAGTAGTCATGATTCCCCCCAACACCATCTTAGTGGAAAAATTCATTTACTGAATTGAGTTGCCTCCCAATTCAATCCATTTCTATCTCATAAGATATAATACTTAATCCAATGCATTGGGGGTATATATAGGTCCCAAACACCACATAATGAAATCATACATATGTGTTCCACAAGAGAATAAAACATTTATCATATCATAACCCATAAAATATATGGGTTTCATAAACATCATATCATAACCCATTAAATGAAATGAGTTTCAAAAAAAATAAATCATATTATAAAATATTGAAAATATATAGGTTTCATAATCATTTTATCAGGACATTACCTATGAAAAGAAATGGGTTTCATAAGAATATAATCCTTGGAAGTGTAACATATTACATAAGAAACCTTTCATCATAAATATAAACTATTAAAATAAAGAATAATTATGGTGACTTCAGATCATATAATTAGTAAATCATAAAATATATCAAATTATTAAAACATAGATGGACAATGATTTTCAAATATCACTTGCAACATTTCTTAATGAAAACAATCTTTCTTTGAAAGTTGTTTTCTAAACCATGAATCATTTTTAAAATAATTTTCTTTGAAAATACCTTCAAAAACTAATAAAATAAGCTCTAAAACATTCTTAAAACCTCTTATTTGAAAATATATTTTAAAAATTTTAAATTAATATTGATTTTTTTTGAAAACATTATCATTGAAAATATTTTTGAAAACTTATAAAGGAACCTTGAAAAAATTCTTAAACATTTTCTTTAAAATAATATTTATAAAAAATAAAGGAATATTGAATAAATTTTGAAACTATTTTCTTTAAAAACATATTTTAAATCTTATAAATGAATCTTGAAAACATTTTGAAAACCTTTTACATGAAAATATCTTTGAAAAATATAACATAATATTGAAATTTTTTTGAAAACACTTTCTTTGAAAAATATATTTGAAAACTTATAAAGGCGTCTTTGAAAATAA
Source organism: Viscum album (assembly GCA_963277665.1). NCBI lineage: Eukaryota > Viridiplantae > Streptophyta > Magnoliopsida > Santalales > Viscaceae > Viscum > Viscum album. The sequence goes on along the minus strand of OY728136.1, from coordinate 1,924,107,414 downwards.
TTTAATACACTTTTTAAAAATAAAACATTTTTTGAGACCTTTTTATTGGAAAATAAGATCAAAGTATAATTTAAAAACAATATTGAAAACATATTTAGCAATCATTTTTAGCAAACAAGGTTTTTAAAGAACAAACATTTCCATTAAAAAAGAGAATTTAAGTTAATTTTTAATAAAAACATTTTATTAATTTACATAAGTACCAAAATTAGAAAAATGGTACCATTACTTGGATATAATAATAATAGACAGAGGGGAATAAAAATTATGAGAATTATTGAGATATGGATCATAACATTTCATCAATGGGAGCATAATTCTAAATAATCTTAATAAATGATGAGATTCTAGCAGTAAACTCTTACCACTTTTGTAAACTCAAATACTATTAACAAAAAATAATTAACTTAAATGAATCTTAAAATATAATTAAAATAAGTATATTCATGATATAAAATTTCAAAGGGTAGTATATTCACCTTGTAAAATAATATAGGGGCATAACTTAACATGTGTCTCAAAAAAAGAAAATTTAGACAAAATTACCCTACCAATTAGGTAACCATTGAGATTTAAACCCCATGAAAGATATATCTTCAAATGGATATGTAAATAACCATATTTTTGAGGATAATAATCCTATAATACATTCATGTGAAGAATATATACACCACATAAAGGAAATGAGTGGTGAATATGTCATAAGTCTTGCAGAAAGAAAAGTGAGATAATAAATCCCCTTACCACATGAGTAACTTTGGAATCGTGATCCACATGAAATAACATCATCAATTTAAATATCTAATATTTTTAGATAAATTTAATTCATGATATAAAATGTCATATTAAAGTATATACACCGCACAAAATAATAGAGTGGTGAATATGGTATGAATCTCACTGATATAAAAAGTGAGATGAAATAACCTTACCGATTTGGTAATCGTTGAAACCATAAATCACAAGATAGAGAGATCAAAAAATGTATCCATAAATATAAATAAATTTAATTATATTAATCATATAATATATTCATGTATATTTTATACACCACATGGTAATATTAAGTGGTGAATATAGCATATATCTCACGTAAATTAAAGTGAGACCAGAAAACCCTTACCTTAAGTCTTGACTTTCTTCATACATGTTAAAAACTCTTGTATAATAAATAAAATTTGAATTTAAATCTTCAAAATATTCATATTATTTTAAATCATACATATATGGTTTTATTGTGACTTTATATTACACATATATTAATAATTTCATGTTAAAGTTACTTTCTAGGTTATATACTTTTTGTTTTTTGTATATGTTTAACTTGTTATTTTTGGTCCTTTTTATTTGATCATGATTTAATTACATATATAATTTAACACACGGTATTAATATCATATATATTCAGTATATATGTATTTAAAATAATATATAAATGATATAAATAGAAAACGAGATGCATTGTTCATGGAGACGGTATACCGTACATACACAAGAACACAGATTCCTTTTTCTTATCATATTGAAAGAAATAAATTAAATGAAATATATGTGTGTATATAAATATATTATAAAAAAAGTGTAAATAATATCTCATATATATCACATATTTTTATTAAACCCACTCCGAATACATTCCATGTAAAGAGTGAAAAAATCACTTTGTTTTGAGGACGTAGTAGTCCACACGTCCACAGACGAAGTTATCATATTCCCAAAAAATGTAAAGCATGAAGGTATCTATGATATAATAATTATATTAGAATAAATAAATAATAAATTTCATATATATCATATTAAAATATTATTTAAATAATTACTCCAAACTTTTATAGGCGATAATTTAAGAGTAAACGAAATCAGTTCACGAGGCGGTAGTCTGTCATACACTTGAAGTGTCGTTCTTTATCCAATTTGATGAAAGTGTGTAATAGTGTAGGTCATAAACATAACATAAAAAAATGTCAATATATTTATTATAATGAGGTTTTCATATAATCATTTTATAATAATAATTTATTGGGTGTAGAAAGAAATAAAACAAAAGTTATTATTGAAGGATGTTACCTCTTCTTTGTGTAAATACATTTGGTTTGAACCAATGGAATTATTTGGCTGGATTTATGACCAAATTGAGGAATCTATGATTAAGGAATATAAGTTGGGATTTTATTTGGATAGGGTTTGGACCTTCCAAATGGATTTATATGTGTGAAGAAGTGAGGGTGGTGAGTTTCCTTTTATAATGGAGGAGGAGTGACATTATTGTAGAAACAAAAAAGGTAAACACTATTGGGAGATAAATTTTACATAATGTTCTTTATATATGGGTAAATGTTTTATAAAATGGGTTATATGGTTTAAAATTTTCAATATAATGGATTTTTAAAATGTTTCTAGGTTATTTGGCCCCTTAAGTTAAAGTTTAACCACTAAGTAAACTCATTTTTACCTTAATCACTATAATTAATTTTAATTAATTTCAAAAATATTTTTTGGTAAAAAAAAATTATAACATACTATAAATTATAAATTTTTATTATTAAAAATATTTAATTCATTTTTCCAAATTCTAAACACATAAGTGTAAGAAATTAATTTGAAATTAATCCCGCATGTGGGACGATAAAATAGGTTTTTAAAGTGAAAATGTTCAGACATTTGATATGTTTTTATATCCAATTTCAATGTAAAATTGAATCCAAGGAAATAAATTTTATTAATATATTTATAATTTATATAAATATACTTTAAAACCAATTGAAAATATAATTTTACTACATTAAAAAATTAGATGAAAATGCAATTTTTAATTAAAATTCAATGTTTTTTCACTATTAATCAAAAAAGGAAATATATTAGAAAAAATTTAAAAATACACCCAAAGTAAATTTTGATATTCCATATTCAAAAATGAGGTTTATTTTTTCAAATAAATATTATAAATGTTTCAAATAAATATTATCAGGGATAAGCTTGCACGATCCTTTTGACTCCAAAACAAACCACCAAGTTCGCTTTACTAGGGTGGTAATTTTTTGAGAACCTATAGTATTTTATCAGATCCAACTATCTTATATGGATCATATTCCAATCATTTTCAGTGAATATATAATTTATGATTTTATGATCATTATATATATCACATATTTATCCATAAAGATAATTCTTCTATATCTTTAATGAAAAAATAAAGAAGCTAAATTTAAATCATGATTTGGGTGATTTTTCTCATGAACCTTCAATTATTATATGGAATAAGCTATAAACATATAATGTTTCATGAGGATGCATCCCAATAAAATATTAGATATATCACTATAGATTACAAACCCTTCTTCAGTTTTGGGTAATGTAGGCACAACTATGCTGACTAACTTCCCTTCAGTTTCTGGAAAGTTTCTTCACATTGTTTTATCTAAAGTAACTTAACTCTCTTCTGAGTTTACCAGGTTAATTTATTATAAATTCATACTAAATTATTCACAAAATTCCAATGAAATTAATTAAAACAAATATAATTATAGATCTTAGTCACATTGGTTGGTCTATGACAACATTCGATAACTTTATCCATTGATGGATCTATAGATATACCCTCTATTGAGATTATATGACTGAAAAATGAAACCTTTTGTATCCAAAATTCACACATGGTAAATATAACATAAAAATTCTACTTCCTCAATTTTTTCTACACAATTATCAAGTGGTATTAATTATCCTTATTCCCTTTGAATATAAAATAATATCATCTATTAAGACTACCCAAAACTAATCAAGGTAATCTCTAAAGACTATATTCATTAAATCCATGATGATAGTATGGGTATTAGTAAGACCAAATGAATCAATACATATTCATAGTTTCTATAACTTGTACAAAATACTATCTTCAGTATATCCCCCTTATTGACCCCCAATTGATGATATCAAGAATGAAGGTCAATATTGGAAAAGTATTGATCTCCGCACAAGTCATCAATATGGGGTAGAGGATTCTTATTTTTTATTGTGATCTTATTTAGTTCACAATAATAAATAACGAGTCACATCATTCCATATTTCTTGTTAATAAAAAATAATAGGTACAACCCAAGGTGACACCCTTTTATGAATACATCCATTTTCAATATTCTCATGGAGTTTCTTCATTAATTCCTACAACTCTATAGGGGATATTTTATATGGAGTATTTTAAATAGGTGTATCACCAGGTATGAGTTATTTTGAGAACTCAACATAAATATTTGATATAAGACTAAATCATTCAAAAAGACATCATCAAACATCCACCCAATATTAATACCTTCAATTGTGATTTTATCCCCAATCATCTAAGATAAACACACATTTCTAATAGGAATAAAAGAACATACAATTAATTAAATTTACATTAAAATATATTAATTATCATCACTTTGATAGATTATTATTGGTTGGTTCATAATATCAAATTAGAAATATATTCATTGAAAATTAATGCGGTATTTATATATATAAATCCAATACATGCCTAATATATCATCCAATTCAACCAGAGAGATAATAATAAGATTTATAGGATGGAAATTCCTATAAACTTTAAATGAAGAAGAATCATATAATTTAAATGTGATCATCCTACCATTTGGTATTTTCATACTAATTTAAAATCTAATTATTGGGGTGGTATTTTCATACACATTTAAGTCACATTAGATTTAAACAAGTTGATTTATCTAGATTTAAATAAGACAATAGTATTTATAGACTTGATAATAATTATACCTTTCCCCAAGTTGTTGTGATACCCCTCATTAGAAATAGTGATCATATGATATTTCCCTTTTCATCCCAGTTTAAGAGGTTTATAATGTCGATCATCAATATTATAAGTTTTATTTGACCACTAGTTAGAATAATGAACATAATCCTTGCATTTGAAATATTTACATGTGGGTGGTAAATTTCGTTTAGATTTCTATCTATTCACATCATCAGCTATCTTATTCCAATAAATTTGATGTTTAGCTGCTCGACAATCTTACTTTCCACACATAACATTTTTTTAGTCCTCGTAAGGAAATATAATTCCTATTTTATTCTTCATTTAAATCATATAGGGATGATCATATTCATCTTCCATGGTTTTTTGAGTTTTCTGTAGATTACATCTTTATTTTCTTATCAAAAAAGTGATATTGGTGGGTAAATCCAATCTCTATTTCCACCTTGATAGAACATCAAACAATTCCTTCATAGATACTAATGTACCTTGTGGACAAATCCCTTCATAGACTTGGTTTCAATCCACTAAATTATTGATAAAACATAATTTTAGGTTGGATGATAATAATAGAAGCATACCTCACATGTATTTTAAAATTTTACTCTTTGGTACAAAGAGATTCATCATTCTTCTTCTTTATATCTTGAAATTATATCTCCATTTTCAGATGGATAATATAAGAAAATCACTTACTGAAAAATAATTTATCAAACTCATTTCACTATATAGAGTCAATTCATTCCAGTTTCCTTATATTATTTATAAGAGTCCACTATGGAGTTTCATTGATTAACAAATGATAGAAGATTAAAATGAATTTTTCATGCTCAAAACAGTGAAGAATTGAAAATATATTTTCAATGGTACCGATCCATTACCTAAAAAATAGTGGATCAATGAAACCACTAAAAAATGTAAAAATTGAATCATCAATGAATCAACATAAAATTGTTTCCACTTTTGATAATTTTGAGGTTCTTCATGACTTATATCTTGAGAAAGTTATGTGAGAATAGAAACAAGATATGGAATTCCAGCTCCCAAAAAATTTATTTTCTTAGGAGAAAAATCATTAAATTCTACATCGCATTTAGAATAAACATGATTCCATTGGGTTACAACCATAAACTAAAACAAAAATATCAATTTGATAAACAATAATCATATTGGGAAAAAACATTCTTGAAGAATTAGTTATATGATGTGTATATGAGTGATAATTCTTTTAAATCCATGGAACCATAGATTTAACCTAGTTTATCCATGATAATTACCAAATAGTTTTGGATTGTATCCCATACCAAGACATATACCCATATTTATCACAAAAAGTTTCTCATCCTAGTTTCCAAAGCTGACTAAACCTGATGCTTATACCAACTATAGAAACCTATATACTTCAAATATAAAATTTTCATTTTATTAGATAAATATCCAATATATAACAAAATTATCTATTCCAAAATCATATAGGTATTGTTCATTTAGAAATATGGATACATAAAAATATGTTTCTTCTTAAATAGAATTCTTTTTAAAAGTATCATACATAATAATTATCTTTATAAACTGGGGAGAAAGAAATACACGAAATAGTGAGCTCAGATGCTAAGTAAGTGTAGGTAAGGGATATATCAACATAACATGACTGTAAGGGTATAATAACATGAGAATAACATTTTAAAACTATACCACTTATTTCATTAATTATAATCTTGATTCATTGAATAAATCCTAGGAGTTCATCAGACATGAATCACAAAATAATTAAATGACATAAGCCATGAGATCATAACATTATCATAAGACAAAAATTTGTAGCCTACATATAAGTTTAAAAATAATTTCCTAATTAGTAAAGATCATTTATATGACTACCACAATAGAATGGGTTCACTCCCACTACCATAATAGTATTAAAGTTTCACTCCCAATACTATCATAGTGGATAATGTCCTTATTAATCATGGATCACTCTCCATTCTAGTCCCATTTATCTCATAATCTATTTACATTACCAAATTCATTAGTGGATATATTATTTTTATCCACCTATAAAATAATGAAAATAATAAATATGTATTCCACAAGATCAAAAAACATTCATGATATTGTAACATTGGAAAATGATATTGGTTTTTTGATCATTTCATCATATCATAACCCACATAAAAGAAACATGTTTCATAAAAAGTTGATCTTTTCCTCATTGTATAAACAGTGGAAAAGAACTAGTTTTCATATAATATTTTACATATTGATCATAAACCATCACTATAAATAATAGGGATGGTATCCTTGAATCATATCGATAATAAATATTAAAATACATCAAAGGATTTCATCTTAGTTGGAAAATGATTTTAAAGATCACTTGGAGAATTTCTAGAGGAAGATACAATTTTCATTTTCAAATCACTTATTTAAAATAATTAAATTTCCCAAATATTAATAGAAAAATTTTATTTGGAAATACCCTTTAGAAAATTTAAATTAATATTTAAATAATTGAGTGGTTTTTATGGTATTATATTCTATTCATGATATATACATTAAAACAAATATTACTTTCACATTTTGTTTAAAAATACAAAAACAATTCATTTAGAAAATAACAAAAATATTCAATTTGAACCATTTTTAAAAAGTTAATAAATTGGTAAAAATGAATTTAAATAATCATTGGGTAACATTAAAATCATTCTTCAAAACTATTTTTGAAAATATGGAAATGGAAGAAAATGATTTTTTAACCAAGAGGAAAATAAATTATGTTTTCCTTAAAAAATCATTTTCATCTCTTAAATTAATAAAGAGAGGAAAATCAAAGGAAAAAATGTAATATATAAAAATACCCATAGGTGAATAAAATTAATTGTTTTATTGAGGGGTGTTCAAGAAATTTTATCATCGTAAACTTAATCATAAAAATCTTGGTAGATAACGAGATTGTTTCATAAAACCCTTATGCCTTTGACAACTTTTGAATCATAAGCACCATGAAATAAATAAAATTATATGGATATTTATATCCCATAATTTCTTTGAGAGTCATTATAAAGGTAATTCATGGGTATTATATTCACCACATAATAGAAACAATTGGTGAATATGGCACGTGTCTCACAGATGTATAAATGAGTTGAAAATTCCTTGCCTTAGGTCCATCTTCCTTCATATATGTTTGATCCTCATGTAAAATAATTTTTTATTATAAATATATTAAAATTAAATAATAATATATATCATACCATATATTATTTACTTATAACCTTTTACTACCCATTTATTAACAATTCTTTATTAAATTTACTCTTTCGTGTAATAACAGATTGGTTTTTCATATATATGTTGGTTTGGTAGTTTTGGTTCTTTTAATTTTATCATGGTTGAATAATATATTGAATTAAATAATGATATATATATCATATATATTAATTATAAAAATAGTTATATTAATCCATTAAATTGTATATAGAAAAATTAATTGCACCTTTTATGGAGACGATACCCTATACGTGCGCATGAATTTTGTTTCCATTTTTCTAAAGTATGTAATGAAAGAAAGTTATATAATAATTAAACATTAAAAAATAATTTTAATTTATATATATCATAAATATTCATTAAATAAATATTCATTACAATTCATGAAAATATATATTGAAAAATGTATCACATCGCATTGTGGAGGCAGTAGTCCAGATGTACAAATGAGAGACGTAATCCATTTTCTATGGATTCAAGGGTAATAAGGTAGATGTGAAATTATATTTCTATACGTATAATTATATCATAAATATAATATATACAATATAATTTCATAATTATATTTAGTTTTGATTGGCTGTGATGGAAAATGGATTACATCTGTTTGTGATGCGATAGTTCATCGTACAGATGATCGAATATTTTATTTTCCATTTGATGGTAGAGGATATGAATATAAGTTATTAAATCAATAAAATATAATTTTATGGTATATACATATTTTATAATATAATAATTTTTTAATAATATTTGAATTAGGAGGAAGAAGAAATATAATAAAAATTCTCAATTATGAATGATACCTCTTCTTCAGACAACCTATTTAGGTTAACACCGAAATCCTTCTTAGGATAGTTTCTTATCTCAAAAATGACTATAAGACATGGTGAGGGAAGTAAGGATGTTTTTTGGAAGGAATTTAATAAATAAAAATGATCTTGATCTTTGTAGAGAATATGAGTGTTGGTATCCTTTTATAAGTTGTCATAGTGTCCCACTTGTAAATTTCATAAAAGAATAAAAAATGATAAAGTCATTATAAATAAAAATTATTCCAAATAATCATATATTTTAATAAGGGATAGAATAAGTTCTAAATATTTCAACAAAATATTATTTATAAATGTTTAATTAGAAACATAATCTTTTCTTTTGGTTAAACCCTCGATAAACCTGTTTTAACCTTAACCTCAATAATTAATTATTTCTATTTTTATTATTAACTATGACCAAAAAATTAAGTTTAACTTATTACATAATATTAATTATTATTATTTCAAATATAAATTCCATTTCATCAAATAAAATTCACTTAATTTGTATTATTTTATTTAAAATCAAACCTGTAACCGTGATGAAAATTGCTTTTCAAAAGAAACCATTTTCTTATGTATAAAAGATTTTTATATTATAATTCATCATATAGTTAATTAAAATGTTCTAAATTTGATTAATATTGATATATATAAACAAGTAATTCATTTAGAACCATTTTAAAATAAAATTTAACTTTTCAAACTCTTTAAATTATATTGCAATTTTAAATAAAAATCATTATTTTTTACTATTCATAAAAAACTAATATTTTTTAGAAAATTATCCAAAATTAAATATAATATAATTTTTAAATTTTTATTTAAAAAATTATGTTTCATTTTTTTGAATATTTTTTTACAATTTAAAAAAATAATTTAAAATAAGTGTGGAAAATGCGAGGAGACTTATTTTTAGAAAAATATATTTTTAAATACCAAAATTGAATGTATTTTTATCTCATTCCTTGAATAAAATCTAAGATGATTAACAATTTTTTTATTTAATTTATAATATATACATTTCATTGAAATCATTAACTAATTGTGAATAATTTAATTTATTAAAAAAATAACACATTGCTCCAATAAAATAGTTGTTTTCATGAAATGTTTATTTTACCCTCAAATGATTTCAATTTTCATTTATAATAAATTTATAACCAATGATTTTGTTTTATCCATGTGTATATCATATTTTTTTCATTACTTAGTTATCACAATTCATGCATGCCAATTTAATGGCTAGGTTATAATGGTATGCTATATTACAATTTGTAAAATGTTGATGTTCTGTATGACACAAGCTATCAATGAATTTAAATTTATTTAAGAAAATGTTTTATAAAATATGAGGCTGTCACATACCATATAACATATATCGATAGCCTTATCAGAACACAACCCAAACTATAAAATTTTCACTTCCATATCTCCTCAATATCTAATTTCCTAAATGTATGTGGTGGGGTAATGTAATAATGAACAATATAAACCTCATTCCCTCCTCCTTCCGTGTACCCCCCCACATACAATCATCATAAGTGTATCATCCCCATCATAGTAGATAATCATGAACATGTAAAGCATTATAAGGCCCCAGCCTTAAACCTTACTTAATCTTGAGTTATTACAAGATTACACATTGAGGATCTTTTCATGTTTAGAGTTTTAGAGAATTAGATCTTAAAACTTGCATTACATTCCACATTTAAACAAAGTGGTTATATAAAAGATAGTATTAATTTTTTCCATCAACGGAAACATATTTAAAAATAAAACATGGATTCTTTCTTGACACTTCCTTGACACTATCATCATATCATGTACCTTTCCCTTGACCTGTGAAAAACATTTCAAAAAAAAACTTGGGATGAGCATAAAAAGCTCAGTAAGGGTTATAAAAATATGGAAAGGAAACATGAGTACATATATACATAAGAATGAAATCTTACTTTACCCATAAATCATATACAATTTAACATACCTCATAAAATCATGAATAAATCATAGAAATCATAAGACATAAAGGTAACTTGAGGCATTCATAACATTCTTACATAGGGAGTAACCGTCTTGGTTACGTTTGGAATACCCATCACAGTATATTCCCTAAATCTCTTAGGAGAAACCTTAACTTTTAACCCCTTCGCATTACCCAATGAATTGGAGAGCTATATCGGGATCACCCGCCCTTAGTTTTTCATGGAACCACCCGTCTTTATAACAATGCCCAAGAACCATAACATAATCGTATCACATAAAACATGCATAAAGGAAACATAACATTTCCACTTTTCAATCACAAGATATAAATAAAACACATTGATATAAAAACATTATGAAAACCATTTTCAATACGAAAATAAAATAAAAGTAAAACATGGTATTTATTTTTCTTCAAAAAAAAGGTATGGCTTGTAGAGGAATCCGAAACTCAAATAATGGTCACGGTGGCGGAGAAGTCATTGTCGCCGCATACGTACGGAAAAAACATTCCCTTTTGTTGTTTAGTAAAACGCTTCGTATAAAGAATATTCCTTTTGGATAAACATAAAAGTCAAAGGGGTTTATACACCGTATAAAAGAAGGTTGTGTACAAAACAAAATATGACTCAATGAATGGAGATTGAGACGAAGTCACATACAAAGACGATATCCTTGTATTAAAAATAAATCGAATACACCAAATATAAGTGGATATTAAGTTTAAAACAATCAGAATACATTCACACATATTCATAGTATGACATATTCAAGGAGTACAAGTTTATCCCAAAGAATCAAAATTGGGTTAAGAAGTTCCCTTGCAAAAATTCAACGGCCTAACGACGTCACTTCCAAATTCAAAAAAAGAGTTGATGAGAGATAAACAGGTTATCTCATCACTTGGACATAAAATTTACATCAATAAAGATATAGGAGAAAATATCCCAACATAATAGTATGTGAATTAAAAGACATAACAAAAGAAGTCTTTTAAAAAGAGGAGGGTGATAGGTTCCCTTACCGACTTGGGTAACTTTCAAAATATGCACCCCGTGAAAGAAAGACAATACAACATTGATGTAAATACTCATAAATGAAAGTATATTACACAATGGGTAAAATAATGGGTAGTACATACACCACTCAAAGGAAATTGTGGCAAATGTAGCATAAATCTCATGGGAATGAAAGTGAGATGAAAAATCCCTTACGAAAACTCGGAAGCCTAATGGCGCCACTTAAAACTTACAAAAAATGGATTGATGAGATCAAATAGGGTCTCTCATCATATTAAAATAAAGTTTACAGAAAGAGGAATATAAAATAACATCCCCCAACATAACAAATAGGAGCTTAAAAGAAGTGACATATAGGAGAGTACTTAAAAAGGAAGAGAGAGGTTAGATCCCTTACGAAAATTCGGCAGCCTAACGGCGCCACTCAAAACTTACAAAATAGATTGATGAGAGAGAATAGGGTCTCTCATCATATGAAAATAAAAACTACAGTAATATTAATATAAAATAACATCCCAATAACAAGAAATATGAGCTTTAAAAGGAATGACATAAAAGGGAGTACTTAAAAAGAAAGAGAGGAGTAGGATCCCTTACCTTGGGTCCAACTTGACTCGATTGTTCTTTAATCTCCTAAATAATAAACTTGAGTTAATTTCTACTTCCTTAAGAACCTTTTTCGAGTTCATTATTCCTTTTATATCACTTATTACCATGTCATGAACACTATGTTATTATTTAAGCTAATAACGGTCATTTTAACGATCATTGGTACTTGAGTAAAAAATAAACTCTTTATAATTACAAGTTGTTCATGTGGTAAAATATAAATTATATACAGAATTTTATTCATGATGTAGTTATCATATATATCATATATATCCAGTATATTCATGCATTTATAATATTACATAACATTTAGAGTTAAGAAATGAAATGCACCGTTCATGGAGACGGTAAGCCGTACGTACGCATGAACGCTACTTCCATTTCTATTTCATATTTAATGGAATTAAAAAATAATGATAAATAATAGTATTTTAATTCCAATATGGTATCATATATAATATCTTTAAATATATCCTTTATACATACCACATATGGTATTAACGAATCAAATCACTTTGAGGGGGCGGTAGTCCGCACTTCCTAAAATGAAGATATCACGTATACCCATAATGGAAGCCATAAAGGTATTCCATAAATGAAAAATACAGAAGCTTAAGGAAAAAATAAACATATTATATATCATATATAAATATAGTGACATCTTAATGGCCACCATGAAAGGTGTTAAGAGAAGATTTAACAATCATCATTTCGTGAGGCAGTAATTCACCATCCACAGAAACAGTATGTTCTTTAACCATTAGACGAAGGTGTGTGTAAGTGTAGCTCGAATACTTCTTATAACAACATCCTAGTATATTAAAGATACTGTATTTTTTACAAAATAAATAAATAAAAAAAGTTTTGTGGGTTGGAGAAGCAAAATAAAACAAAAGGACTCAAGTGAAGACATTACCTTAAAATCGGGTAACTCCCTTTGGTTTGAGCTCAAAGGCTTCCTAGGGAAGACTTCTGCCCAAAGTGAAGCTTCAAGGAGTTAGAGAGGGATGTGGAGATACAAAATGTTCAGGTTTTGGCCGAAGCAAAGGCTTTGGATGTGTGGGTAAAGAGGTAGAGGTGGGGGCCTTTTATAAGAGGAGAGGAGGGGCACTCTTGGAAACTAAAGAAATGTTACTTTATTTTAGAATGAGTTTCGGTTTTTAATGGTCCCACATTGATGTGTTTAGAGTATAATGTGATACGGGTTAGAAATCCACCCATACAATAGGTTTTGGACATGTGTAGGTCTTAGAGTTTACATTATCTTTCCATTTTATTTAAATCCTTTATTAATGAGGTAATCGCCACATCATCATGATGTCATAAATAATTTATTATATTTAATATCTAAAAATTATAAAAAAAATATATCGATTTAGGAAATATTTTTAGCTTTATAATTAATATTTATAGTAAAAAATATGAATTGTATAACCCCATGTAACAATTATTTTAGAAAAACATATCGTGTTTGTGTCATTTTTACTTTAACATTAAATAAAATGTTATTTATGTCATTTCCCAACCAAAGTGGCTCCATGGGGTCCCCAAGTTGACCCATGTATTTTAGTGGTCGTCCATTACTCATAAAAGTAGGGTAGGACATGTTTCTAGGTCATTTCATTTTATTAAAACATTATTCTTACCTAAAACTTCACTAATTACCTCTAATCGCGATTAAAAACTTAATAAGTTACTATTCACCAAAAAATTATTTTAATCCCATTGAACCACATTTTACTTATTAATGACAACCATGTATGTAGGATTTTTGAAATTAAAAACACAAAGATGGAAAAATTTCATTTAAATGGAAAATCAGTTTTTATAAGTACCACTTAGTGGTTTCACTATTCATCAAAAATTGTTGTTTTTCAGAAAATTACCAAAAATTCACCCTAAGATATATTTGATATTCCGAATTCAAAAATGATGTCTATTTTAAAAATTCAAACCATATAAGTTTCATTAATTAATTTAATAATTAATTTCTGTTGTCAAAACAAATAGCGTGTTTTTATGAGACAAAATATATCAAAAGATTGGCACTAGTTTAAGTCCGATTTCAAAGTGAAATTAATTCCAACAACCACTATTGGATTAAATGGTAAAAATATATTCTAATTTCACTTTAAAACCAATTCAAAAGATAATCTAATCATATAAATAATTTAGATTAAAAAGTGGTTTTGAATTAAAATACAACATTTTTCATTATTCCTTAAAAATTGAAGTTTTTCGGAAAAATACCAAAAATTTACAAAAAGTAAATTTTGATGTCCTGATTCCAAAGAAGAATTTTATTTAGTCAAATATAACACATAAAGTTGTCAAAAAGTGGATTTAAAAGAGGTTCACCATCAAAAGGCGGTTAATCGACCTTTTAAAGAATATTAGAATATTTACGCTTAAAATTGGATTCATTCGCATTTTTAATCCTCTAACATTTATTGTAAAAATTAAAAATATGTGACAAACATATATAATCATTTTGTAGTTAGTTCTATTCATTACTTCCATCACAACAGTTAGACGTTAACTACCATTTAAAATAATATTATTTTATTATTAGAGTGCAATGTAAGATTCCCAAGAAACTCATTGTTGTGTATTGGGTTCGCCATCGAGCATAGAATCCCCTTTAAAGTAATATTAATATTTTATTCACAAATATGGATAAATATAAAAATGTTATATTCTTTATTTACCTGGGGTGTTACATCCTTCTCCCCTTTTGGGAATTGCATTCTCGCAATTTCAAAATTGGGCTTGAAACCTCCATTGAAAGTCCCACATCAGAAAAGGAGTAAATTAAACTATCACTTTAAAAGAAAGAAACGGAAGTACAAAGGTCACCTGAGTTAACCCATACTAGGATTCCATATACGAAAATATGGACATGGAAGAAAAAACAATGGGTCATGTTCTGATGGGGAGTGATAGAAAACATGTTTAGGAGAAAGTTAACCACAAGAAAATCACAAACTTGTGATGGGTTAAATGGTATTCCATTCCCCAATTGGAAAAGTTAATAGACAACATTTTTGTTTTAAGTTACTTTTTGTTGAGTAATTTATTCATAAGGAAACATGATCACTTATCACGTTGACTTTTAACATTTATTAGATTCCTAACACAAACTCATATTTTCTCCAAAAGACGAGTATTTTGGAAGACTTATTCACATTAAGAGTACTATAATCAACTTCTATAGAATCACCTAATCCACAAAAGATAAATATATACTTCCCATGTCTTTAGAATTTAAAAAAACCAAAACCAAAAAGGTTAGTACAAGATCAGATAATCCAGAAAAGGATAACCCTTTATAAAAAGAAAATCTATTCTTAATCTACAAAATTTGTCCAACAAAACCCAAAGTTCAAAGAGGACCATTTGATAAAAAATTTGTCCATAAAATTCTTCAAAGTAAACCAAACTAAGATTAAAACCCAAATATTTGAAGGATTTAGTCACATAGTCTTCCAAGTTAAATCGTAACATTTATCTCCAAACAACATCAGTTGCTCTTAATGTCTCATATTGAAAAGTAATTAACCTAATCACATATCCTCCATGATATGTTAATCATTTTCATAAATAACCCAAAATAAACTTACTCTTGATTCCTAAAATCATCTAACTAAAAAGAATTAGTCAAACTAACCAGGTACTTCACATAGTCTAGTGGTAGGTGATAAATACCAGTCGCACTTTGGTTGTGTGTTTGATTCCCGCAGCTTTGTCCGACGCGATGGGTTGTCACACGGTCTACGTGTTGTCATTTTTCCAAAACTATATAATTCCTAAAACATTCCCCAAAATGAGGTAAAATCATAAAAAATAATTATAACATATTTTAACCTCTTGTTTATCTCATGCCTTTCATTTTCCATCATAACATATAATAACCCATAATTACCTCAAAAGTAAGGATCATATAAACCCTAATAATTATTACCTGAACTTCCACATCGATTGGTCATCTCGTACATGATGCATTGCAGAACATACCCAGGTACAAGTGGTTGATCATGACTACTGGATAGTTGGTTTAGAACAACCATGAGTTTCCTCATTGAATTCCCCATTTCATCCAGTCTCTTAATCAGAGAACCACCACAGTTTCCGTCAAACCTATTGTCACTTTGGTGCCTGCTAGATCCAACCATTTACTAAAACCAAAAAGGTCAGTGCGAGTATATCAACAAAAACATCATGTACTAATGAGGAAGATAAAAACTAAGATATACTTACTCATTCACTTTATCTAAAACTAGGATTCTTTCTGAAATCCTAACCATTATGGTAATCTCACTTATGCTTAAAGAATACTCTAACCTCTAAAGTTATCTAAACCGACCTTTGATACCAACTATAAGGCCCCAGCCTTAAACCTTACTTAATCTTGAGTTATTACAAGATTACACATTGAGGATCTTTTCAGGTTTAGAGTTTTAGAGAATAAGATCATAAAACTTGCATTACATTCCACATTTCAACAAAGTGGTTATATAAAATATAGTATTCATTTTTTTCCATCAATGGAAACATATTTAAAAATAAAACATGGATTTTTTCTTGACACTTCCTTGACACTATAATCATATCATGTACCTTTCCCTTGACCTGTGAAAAACATTTCAAAAAAAACTTGGGATGAGCATAAAAAGCTCAGTAAGGGTTATAAAAATATGGAAAGGGAACATGAGTACATATATACATAAGAATGAAATCATACTTTACCCATAAATCATATACACTTTAACATACCTCATTAAATCATGAATAAATCATAGAAATCATAAGACATAAAGGTAACTTGAGGCATTCATAACATTCTTACGTAGGGAGTAACCCTCTTGGTTATGTTTGGAATACCCATCACAGTATATTCCCTAAATCTCTTCGGATAAACCTTAAAGTTTAACCCCTTCGCGTTACCCAATGCATTGGAGAGCTATATCGATCTCACATGCCCATAGTTTTTCACGGAACCACCCGTCTTCATAATAATTCCCAAGAACCATAACATAATCGTATCACATAAAACATGCATAAAGGAAACATAACAGTTACACTTTTGAATCACAAGATATCAATACAACACATTGATATAAAAACATTATGAAAACCATTTTCAATACCGAAATAAAAGAAAATTAAAACATGGTATTAATTTTTCTTTAAAAAAAAGGTATGGATTGTAGAGGAATCCGAAACTCAAATAATGGTCACGGTGGTGGAGAAGTCATTGTTGCCGCATACGTACGACAAAAACATTCCCTTTTGTAGTTTAGTAAAACACTTCGTATAAATAAGATATATTTTGGATAAACTTAAATGTCAAAGGGGTTTATACACCGTATAAAATAAGGTTGTGTATAAAACAAAATATGCTTTAATGAATGGAGATTGAGACGAAGTCCCATACAAAGACGGTATCCTTGGATTAAGGATAAATCGAATAAACCAAATATAAGTGGATATTAAGTGTAAAACAATCATATGAAATTCACACATATTCATATTATGACATATTCAAGGAGTACAAGTTTATCCCAAAGAATCAAAATTGGGTTAAGAAGTTCCCTTGCAAAAAATCGACAGCCTAACGACGTCACTTCAAAATTCAGAAATAGAGTTGATGAGAGATAAAAAGGGTATCTCATCACTTGGACATAAAATTTACATCAATAAAGATATAGAAGAACATATCCCAACATAATAGTATGTGAATTAAAAGACATAACAAAAGAAGTCTTTTAAAAAGAGGAGGGTGAAAGGTTCCCTTACCGACTTGGGTAACTTTCGAAACATACACCCCATGAAAGAAAGACAATACAACGTTGATGTAAATACTCATAAATGAAATTATATTACACAATGAGTAAAATAATGGGCAGTACATACACCAATCAAAGGAAATTGTGGCAAATGTCACATAAATCTCACGGGAATAAAAGTGAGATGAAAAATCCCTTACGAAAACTCAGCAGCCTAACGACACCACTTAAAACTTACAAAAAATGGATTGATGAGATCAAATAGGGTCTCTCATCATATTAAAATAAAGTTTACAGAAAGAGTAATATAAAATAACATCCCCCAACATAACAAATAGGAGCTTAAAATAAGTGACATAAATGAGAGTACTTAAAAAGGAAGAGAGAGGTTAGATCTCTTACGAAAATTCGGCAGCCTAACGGTGCCACTCAAAACATCCAAAATGGATTGATGAGAGATAATAGGGTATATCATCATATGAAAATTAAAATTACAGTAAGATTAATATAAAATAACATCCCAATAACAAGAAAGATGATCTTTAAAAGGAATGACATAAAAGAGTGCACTTAAAAAGAAAGAGAGGAGTAAGATCCCTTACCTCGGGTCCGACTTGACTCGATCGTTCTTTAATCTTCTGAATAATAAACTTGAGTTAATTTCTACTTCCTTAAGAACCATTTTCAAGTTAATTATTCCTTTTATATCACTTATTACCATTTCATGAACACTACGTTATTATTTAAGCTAATAACGGTCGTTTTAACGATCATTGGTAGTTGAGCCAAAAATAAACTCTTTATAATTACAAGTTGTTCATGTGGTAAAATATCCATTATATCCAGAATTGTATTCATGATTTAGTTATCATATATATCATATATATCCAGTATATTAATGCATTTATAATATTACATAACATTTAGAGTTAAGAAATGAAATGCACCGTTCATGGAGACGGTAAGCCGTACGTACGCATGAACACTACTTCCATTTCTATTTCATATTTAATGGAATTAAAACATAATGATACATAATAGTATTTTAATTCCAGTATGGTATCATATATAATATCATTAAATATATCCTTTATACGTACCACATATTTTATTAACGAATCAAATCACTTTGTGGGGGCGGTAGTCCGCACTTCTTAAAATGAAGATATCGCGTATACCCATAATGGAAGCCATAAAGGTATGCCATAAATGAAAAATACAGAAGCTTAAGGAAAAAATAAACATATTATATATCATATATAAATATAGTGACATATTAATGTCCACCATGAAAGGTGTTAAGAGAAGATTGAACAATCATCGTTTCGTGAGGCAGTAATTCGCCATCCACAGTAACAATATGTTCTTTAACCATTAGACGAAAGTGTGTGTAAATCTAGCTCCAATAATTCTTATAAAAAAATCCTAGTATATTTAAGATACTGGATTTGTTACAAAAGAAATAAATAAAAAGAGTTTAGGGGGTTGGAGAAGCAAAATAAAACAAAAGGACTCAAGTGAAGACATTACCTTAAAATCGGGTAACTCCCTTTGGTTTGAGCTCAAAGGCTTCCTTGGGAAGACTTCTGCCCAAAGTGTGGCTTGAACGAGTTAGAGAGGGATGTGGAGATACAAAATGGGCAGGGTTTGGCCGAACCAAAGGATTTGGAAGTATGGGTAAAGAGGTAGAGGTGGGGGCCTTTTATAAGAGGAGAGGAGGGGCACTCTTGGAAAGTAAAGAAATGTTACTTTATTTTAGAATGATTTTTGGTTTTTAATGGTCCCACATTTATTTGTTTCGAGGATAAGGTGATAATGGTTCTAAATACACCAATCCAATAGGTTTTTGACATGTGTAGGTCTTAGATTTTACATTATCTTTTTATTTTATTTAAATCCTTTATTAATGAGGTAATCACCGCATCATCATGATGTCATAAATAACTTAATATATTTAATGTCTAAAAATTATAAAAAAAATATCATGATGTAGGAAATATTTTTAGTTTTCTAATTAATATTTATAGTAAAAAATATGAATTGTATAACTCCACGTAACAATTGTTTTAGTAAAAAATTTCATGTTTGTGTCATTTTTACTTTAACATTAAATAAAATGTTATTTATGTCATTTCCCAACCAAAGTGGCTCCATGGGGTCTCCAAGTTGACCCATGGATTGTATTGGTCGGCAATTACGTATCAAATGAGGGTAGGATATGGGTCTAGGTCATTTCATTTTATTAAAACATTATTCTTACCTGAAACTACACTAATTACCTCTAATCACGATTAAAAACTTAATAAGTTACTATTCACCAAAAAATTATTTTAATCCCATTGAACCAAATTTTACTTATTAATTACAACCATGTATATCGGATTTTTGAAATTAAAAAACATAGATGGAAAATTTTCATTTAAACGAAAAATCAGTTTTTATAAGTACCACTTAGTGGTTTCACTATTCATCAAAAATTGAAGTTTTTAAGAAAATTACCAAAAATTCACCCTAAGGTATATTTGATATTCCAAATTCAAAAATGATGTCTATTTTACAAAATTCAAAACATATAAGTTACATTAATTAATTTAATAATTAATTCCCGCTGTCAAAACAAATAGCGTGTTTTTATGAGACAAAAGGTATCAAAAAATTTACACTAGTTTAAGTCCGATTTCAAAGTGAAATTTATTCCAAAGACCACTATTGGATTAAATGGTAAAAATATATTCTAACTTCACTTTAAAACCAATTCAAAATATAATCTAATCATATAAATAAATTATATTAAAAAGAGGTTTTGAATTAAAATACAACATTTTTCACTATTCATTAAAAATTGAAATTTTTCAGAAAAATACCAAAAATTTACACAAAGTAAATTTTTATGTCCCGATTATACAGAAGAATTTTATTTAGTCAAATATAACACATAAAATTGTCAAAAAGTGTATTTAAAAGAGGTTCACCATCAAAAGGCGGTTAATCGACCTTTTAAAGAATATTAGAATGTTTACGCTTAAAATTGGATTCATTCGCATTTTTAATCCTCTAACATTTATTGTAAAAAGTAAAAATAGTTGAAAACATATATAATCATTTTGTAGTTAGTTCTATTCATTACCACCATCACAACAGCTAGGCGTTAACTACCATTTAAAATAATATTATTTTATTATTAGAGTGCAATGTAAGATTTCCAAGAAACTCATTGTTGCATAGTGGGTACGCCATCGAGCATAACATCCCCTTTAAAGTAATATTAATATTTTATTCACAAATAAGGATAAATATAAAAATTTCATATTCTTTATTTACCTGGGGTGTTACAAGAATACTCACCATTCCCCTAGCATGCATAACCCCAACCATGTAATCTATCACCCCATTATGATCACATCATCATGTACTCTATATGGAATTCCCACACCTTTCATGACCGCAGCAACCTTGAACCATCATAACCCATAGAAATATATTACCATTCTGATCTATTACATGCCATGAGGATTTGTTTCATTATATATTTTCCTCTACCACAACCAATAACATGAATTATAGACACTTCATAAAAATTTTTTTTTTTTCAAGAAACACCTCAAAAAATAAATTAAACATCAATAGAAATGTCAAATCCAAAGTGAAACGGAGTTCACATATAAATAACCTCAAAAATACATGTCATAACCTTCCCCATCAATTATGAATTTCTAGTTTCATTAAATATAATATGCAATCATTATTTCCATCATATTCAATAATCATTATAATCCCATGTTACACTTTTAGTTCTATATTTCATTTTCTTCATTAAATAAATAACACACACTAATTTCCATCCAACTATTCCGTCACACATTTTATCAAAAAAATATATTCCATTATAGTTCACCATATTTTTTTGATTTACTCAAATAAAATTATTTACCTAGTAATACATGATAAAAAGGTTTATGAAATTTAGGATTTTGTTAACATAAGCTTCTAATACTATCACAACATTATTACATAATTTAACCATAAATATTTTTTCTATAAGTACAAACATAAATCAAGGAATGAATAATACATGGCTCAACACTAATCATATTATCACATATTGGTTATGAATGAAACCCATTAATTCTTAGCATTGATTATTATCAATTTATACAAACTAATTACATCATTTAATTATAGTATAAATTAAAAATTCTTATATTTTGGGAATAGTAGTAAAGAAAAATAGTATGATATCAAGTAATAAAATATAAAATCATAGTATCAAAATACCATAAAACCAAAGAAACATCTCTTTCTATTCATACTTCCTTTAATATATTTATTATATTGAGTACATTTATTTTTTGAAGTGTCAATCCCACATATTATCTCTATAAATTAGGAAAAAACACCCATAAATATCACTAATTAAGATATATAACATGGATATATGAATGGAAGGGAATCAAAGTTGGTCTATTCGAGAATATAATTATAGAATTTAGAAGAAAATTATATAAATATACTACCTCAACTGAAACTTCTAAAACTAATATGAAGTTAAATAGGATAGAATATAATTACTAAGAGATATAAAACATGTGAGATAAGACTTATACAAACCAAAACCACAAATAAACCTATAAAAACTGAAATCTCCCCATGAAACGACCTTCACAAATGGATAAAATGATGAAAACAAGGAGGAAAATAGGGTAATGTCACCTAAGATGACAATAATCAACCTACTAAATCCATGGATTGATACAACAAGGAAGAGAACATAAAAAAATCCTAAAGAAACATGATGTCTCCCACGAGAAAAGGTAAAAGTTATAAATAATAATATTTTCAATGGTGTTCAACAATTTATACTTAGCATAATTTCAAAGGGTATGAATTGCATCCCCATAGGCCAAACCACAATCAATAGGGTTTTACCCCAAAAAATTATGTAAGAAAGGGTTCTACGCTATAAGGATCTACGATCCAGCTTATGCTAAAATTTATGGTATATTAAATTCACTGATTTAATTTACATTGGTTTACAATAAAACATAACCCATGAACCATATGGTAAGTACACTAAAATTAGAAGATACATTGAAAACGGACCACTCAATCCTCCACATCGTAAGGGACTCTACTATTCTGAAAGAAGTCTCCACCTCTAGAAATTTTATAATGAAATTTCAAGATAGATGGAACCTTCACTCAGATATACAAGGCTACCATGAAAGGTATCTCTAGGACTACACACCACAAATAATATCCACACTACATCCATATGTTATAAGGAAGTGAAACAAAAACTAACCTCCCTTGGACCCTACACCACAAGGCCTTAATTATGCCCCAATAATATCTACTGTGATGCATACTTGTGTTACATTCTTTAATCTCATCATTTTACTAAAAATAAAGCCTAAATTCTCATCACCTCTTTAATAATTCCACAAGAAACCTCCACTACTTGAGATGTCACAAAAGTAACAAGATATAAGATCTTGACCATTATATCAGATACCACAAAAAAATTCTCATCCTTGAGAATTAAAATGAAATATAGAAGGAAAGAAAAAAGCGATAAGTATGAAAAACCTCCCCGAAAGTACCTTTCATAAGTTGGACTATAGATAGACCATGAAAACTAAATGAAAAGGACAAGGTTTTTATAAAAATGTGACAGTATATTCCAAAAAATAACTATTGGAGAAGATAAATCTCAAATGGAAAAATTCAACAAAAACCATATACATGAGAGAACCCAAAAATACCTCAATAGGAATGACACTCTGGAAGCCCCATGACCACAAAATATACCTATCAAATAGAAACAATGCTACTAATATAACATATAACCATAAAAACTTTCTCATAATTTACCGCACCCTATCAACCCCATTATCCTCAACCATATATTAAAAATAGATATCAATTTTTTTTGAAATCAAATCATTTTTAAATCTGAAATTTTTTGAAAGAGGAAATAAAAATATATTTAAAGAGAGAATTTTGAATTTTAAATATTAAAAGGAATAGTAAATAATTTAATAGTAGTTGAAAACCCATTATAAGTGTTTTATTGAAAAGTGTAAGACTATTAAATGACATTCCCACTGCTAACTCTCCACCAATGACTAAAAAACAAACCGAATCTGGGGGAAATAATATAGATGATTCCATATAACTTTACACATGAATAAAATACTCTCACCAGAAATTTTACACTTATAGATACTTAATTTTATGTATTTAAGTATTGCTCGAGCTTTAGATGATTGCCTCACACTCATATTCCTTGAACTCCATGTCTCATGACTCAGAGAATTTATCTCAACCAACAAAATTCTTGAGTGGAATATTCAATGAAACCCTTTATCATAGACATCCATATCTACAAAACCTATGATCAGTCTCTCAATTCATCCCTTGCAGTCAACTAAAGAGGAATGATATACCATTGTATATTTATCCTCATTTCATACGTGAAGAAATTCACTATTTCGTTCCCATCATTAAGGATTCCTAAAATCCTTTTAATCAGATAGATAAAATGTAACCCA
This sequence comes from Viscum album, assembly GCA_963277665.1. Taxonomy (NCBI): domain Eukaryota; kingdom Viridiplantae; phylum Streptophyta; class Magnoliopsida; order Santalales; family Viscaceae; genus Viscum; species Viscum album. The sequence continues at coordinate 1,924,082,610 of OY728136.1, read as the reverse complement.
AAGTTATATACAATCTCATTTGCATACTTAAAATCCTAAAACACATTTATATGATCCTTAATTTGTACTTGGGATACTAAATTTTACTTGAATAACTCACAGAATTATTCCCTAGAAATCCCCTCCGAGCCACCACACTTCATCTCCTTACACCATTGGGACAGCCTCTGAATCCATAAAAATACCAAAACAACTCATAATAAATATAAATTCCTCACCAATCTAGATTGGACCTCACATTATTCAAACCAAACCTTAATATCAAGGCTAAAGACTCCATTTAATAACTTTAATAAATCTCCCCACTGAAATTTAACCAAGGATTTATCCTAGGGTTCCTCTTTATTATTTCCATGAATAAAATTCCAATGGTGTTTCAAGGGAATAACATTCATCTATAAATAAAAATTTTGGTATGAGTCACACAAGAAACGTTATAATAAATAAAAAAACAAAATAGTAGTACAAAGGTGACTTTTTTTATACTGCTCTATCCAACCAAATCATTGCACATGACTTTACACAACCATATAAATTTCCCAACCATGCATGACATTATATATTACATCCATCACCTCTCCCCTAGTAGTGTAAATAGAATCACTAAAATAATATAAGTGGATGTATCCAATCCATTAAATCAACATATTGTACAATTTGGGAAGCCTACACTTTCCTTTACATGTGTAAAACAAGTTACCAAGGAACATGTATTGATGGGGGAGGTGTCCCCCCTATCGATATGATTTTAAAAAAATCTTAAGTTATTTTAAAAATAATCCCATTTGTAAGAAAAGTATGTTAATTATTAATGAAAAACATATTTCCCACACTCAATAATAGATTTCATCTTTAATAAATACCATAATTTTCTATTTTGAAAATTGATTTTATAATGTCTCATAATATCTTATATGGTAGTTTCATAGAAAAATCAAGATTTACACATAGATCGTTCATTTCCCAATTGAATTTCTTGTACTTTTATGGAAGAAGAGTCTAAAAAACAATAATAAAAATGGTTTATAATTTAAAGAAAATATAACAATAAAAAAACAAAGAAATAAATATTTTCATCATTATTTTCATAAGGATTTAGCGTGTTTAGCAAATAAATCATAACTAGATTTTATAAACTTCAAATAACATATTCCATTACCATCTTTAAGTAATTATAATTTTCTGAAGGTATATTTCATCAATTCAATCACAACAATGTCATATAATCATGGAATTAAAAAAATGTTATTGAAAGCAATCATTACATTCTTGTTTTAAAAAAATTCAACATAATTTATAGGTTTATGTTTTATTTAAGGATACAATTCTGGTTATCCATTGTTTTTTCATGAATAAAATGAATTTTATACAAAATTATAATGACATTTCAATACATTTAATCATTGAACAAAACATTATATAAAATTATCAACTCCCATAAGTCACAACCCAAAGAAAAAATCACAATTTTTATTTCTATAATAACATTTAGATATGATTTCAATATTTAAAATTTAAATTCACACATTCTATATGCATAGTAACCATGTTTAAATTCATCAAAATAAATTATTTAAACATTTTACAACACAATTATTATGATTTCTGATAAAAAAATAAAACTATACAAAATTTTATATTCATAATTCATGTTAATTATTCAAAAATTAAACATTATCTAAAAATATTACTTACAATAAAGCTTGGTTTCATGTCACATTCTGGTTTATAGGCATTTGAGTCTATAATTATGTATGAAATCTTCAATACAAAACACTCATAACAAATTAATTCATGCAAATATAATTGATCTTTAGTCATGATCACTATTATTTATATAACATACACTTTTTAAATTTTTACATTATTATTCATACTTTAAAAAACAACAATAGGTATTGAAACATGATTTCATGTATCATAAAAAATTAACTAATCATTATAAAACTTTATCCAAGGTAGAAAATATGGGACACGTTTTATTCATGCTCAAGTTCCCAAGTTTTAAAGGGGCCATCACTAATATTGATTATCATATTCCCATGATTAAAAAATAAACAAAGAAAACATATCCTTTTAATAAATCTGTAACTAATGCTACATATTATGAGTGGAAGGTATAACATATTATAAAATCATATACAATAATTAAAACATTTCAAAGAATAAATCTAAAACTATTCATTTTAGTGTAACCATAAAGAATTTATCAAGGGGTATACATGGTTTATAAATATTTTAAAAATAATCATTTTTATACAGAAATAATATTACAAGAATGGATTACTAAAAACCACAAACATATTGAAAAAATATAAGTATATTATACTCTTATCTAACGGAAAAAACGCGTTAAAAAACCTGTTACAAGAAAGATGAGAAAAAAACATGCCACTTCGAGTAAAATTTCAATTAGATAATTTATTTCATATAATAACCCATTTTTATCTTATATTTAAGTTAATTTAATAAAATCAGTAATAAAAAATCACTAAAAACTATAAAATCTTAGTAGGATCATAGAAACTCACAAAAGTATCAGAATGAAATTGCCTATGTAAATGATGAGATGATGCTTCTAAATCCATATGATTATCACCCTGAAAAATTTATTGTTTCGATGAAATATTTCTATATGTTTTCATATTCCTCACATTAAATATTAGGGAACCCTAAATATATATGTCCTATATGGTTTCTTTAGTCATCATCATATGTTAGGTTCACGTTTCACATATTCCCTACGAATCCCTTGAAATCCTAACTTTTGTTTAACATTGACCTCCATCCCATCTCTTAACCTACACCTTTGATACCACTCTTTCATGACCCACCACTTCCCTTGGTACCCCTCATGGGTTAAAAATAAATAATGGGAAGGACCATGGAAACTTGGATCAAATAATTCACTAGGTGAATACTATCAATGAGGGTATAAAACACACACATGGAATGCATTACCTTCAAAGTGGATTTAAAGAAATGTGATACAAAGAGATCCTGAAGTCAACACCCAATGAACATTCCATTTATATATTTATATAAATTCCATTAATTGAAAATATACTAACATATCAAATATTGAATATCAAGGAATGTACATGGGATAGAAACTCTAAACTCACGGAAAACTATTAACTCCACATACACCGGATGTATGAAGGACTCAAAATCTTGTAATCTATACTAAAAAAAAGTCAAAAAACAATGGTGGGGTGAGAACTATAGTATTAAAAAATGTGATAATCCCTCTAAAAAATAAATATCCATTAATGATAATTTTTCAAGAGTAAACATGATTGATAATAAACTAAAAAAATAGTCAAAACATGGTAACCTAATGGAAACCAAACAGGCATTGTATTAAATCAGATACAATAGATACAAGTGAAGTGAATCAGATATAAAAAAATTATATGACATAGAGATCAAGTAATTTACATCATCCCCTTATAATGCTAGAACACACACTATTAATCCCCCGCACAAAAAATGGAATAATAAACCAACACCATCTTCATCAACCATGAAAACCATAATAGGGTCTTAAAAGTAGACAAGGAATTAACCTCATACCCTCTCCTTACTATGAATAAAAATCATAATGTTATATTTTTCCTAATCTTGATCACATCATAGAATACTCCACATCCCACTCCCATAATTTTCATGATCATACCAACCTCATTTCATCACATCCTATGGAAATACATATCCACTGCGATCCATTAAATTCTACAAACACATGTTTGACTACATCTTTCCTTCCTCCACAACCACTTACACCAATTATATCCTCAATATTGAAACCCTATATGATTTAAATTCTTTTAGAAAAAACCAAATTTCAACATAATATTCAAATCCTCAGAGAAAAGGATTTAACACAACAATTATAAAACAAATCCATGTCATTCCCATCCCATTTGATAACATATTTTCCAACCACATTAAATTTAATTATTCATTAATTATTTCCATCATATTTCTTAATAATTATCATCCAATGTCTCAATTTTAGTTAAAAATTTCATTATTTACATTAAAAAATCATTATAGAACAATTTATATCGCACTTTCTTGTTTCACATTTAGTCAACAAAACATATTCTATTAAAGATCTTTGTAATTTTTAGATTAATTAATATCCAAATAATTACCTCGGTTTACATTATTTAACTTATTTTGAAATTAGGTATTTTGAAAATATAGTCATCAAATAATATCACAATATCAATCCACAATAATAATATACATATAAACACTAGAATAAAAAACATGACTCCTAGAATAAAAAATATATTGATCAATATCAATAATTATCTCACATCCTGATTATACAATAATCTTATAAATTATTGGATTTTATTATTATCAATTTATGTGATGTAATTATAGAATTTAATCACAAAAAAAATTTAGCTTCCAAAGGAAAAAGACGTCAAATCAATATAGGGGATCTATCAACAAGAACACACAGAAACAACAATAGAACCACAAATTTAATTGATTACAAGAATTATTTTTATTTATTAGGTTTAAGTGTTTAACCACTTTTGGTGGTATACAAATTCATAAATTTTATAAGGAGAGAGTAACAATATATACACCATATCACGTAATGGAAGATGAACTCATAACATGGGAAAATCAAGAAAATACATGAACCTTGCCTTCCCCATCTCACATCCTTTAACTGATTTATTAATTTAACTCCATTTACTCATTAATGTGTGTTTCCCACATATTTTCCCAATAAATCAAGAATACCCTTCTTGAATTATAAAAAATCAAGAAGGTTAACACAAATATATGAATGGAATGTAATCACAACACTTACATTCAAGAATATCATTCTAAAAATAAAAGAAAATAATAGCAATCCTAAATCAAAATTAAAACATTAAAAAATCACCATGAAATCAAGGATAATAGAAGAAAATGACCACAAGATTAAAACCACACTAGATAGGCCTCAAAAAAATCAAAACCATAGTGAATTCTACTAGCAAAAAAAACCGAACCATTTTATGTATTTCATGTATAAAGAACAATATGAAAATAATATTGAAATAGGTAGGTGATAATGTAATACTATAAGGACCAACCTCCTAAAAATATAAATCAATAACACTAGGAAGAGAACTTAAAGGACTCTAAACATTTTCCAGGAATTTCATAAGAGCTAAGAGAAAAGTGAGAATTAAGAATGGATTCTAAGGGTTTATATAATTTATACTCCAAACATTTTTAAAAGGACCACAACATAGAATCATTGGACACACCATTTTCAATAGGTTTTTACCCAAAACTATTGTGTAAGAAATAGATATACGCTATAAGGAAACTCAATCCAACTTATTCTAAAATCAATGATGCAGTTAATGCCCTGATCCTGTTTACCAAGGGTGAGGCTATAACATAATTCACGCACCATACCATACATATGCTGAAATCGATATAGACATTGAAGACTAGAAACTAAAGTATCTATGTCTCAAGGGATTCTAATACTCTAAAAGAAGGATCCATCTTAAGAAATGTTATCTGATAATAATAGAACATTTCCATACTCCTCTAAAATCCATATGGATACAAAGACTAGTGTTTCTGGGATTCCCTGATATAACTAATCCCCACTCCACTACCATTTCTTAGGATAGATTGACAGAAAAACCAAAAATACCCAGGACCTGACCCCATAAGACCTCTATCATGTCATAATAACCTCCACTACACTTCCTCCCTGAGTTCCAAGTCATGATATCCTTCTTCAGTTAAAAATTCAACTTGAATTATCCTCTATTCATAATGAATTCCATGTACACCTCCACCACATGAAACTTTACAATGTAATGGGAAGGATTATATGATGCATTACATAAACAACAAGTGACAACAAGACTGATCCATATACAACACTAGGGTTTATACCTTGAAATTTTCATAATATCACGTAAGTGTATATAGTGATCTAATGTACCTTAATTCTGAAAATGGGCATCCTAAATGTCTTCGTTACAGCTATATTACCATGCCAACATCACATAATTCATCTTATTGATACAATTTACTAATAAACCTAATGTAGTTCTTTCTAGTCTCTTACTCTAAAATATATTCTAATTCCAAACCAAGGATTTTATAGAATGTTTTCAGGATCAATTCCCAACAGAACCCTTCCGAGACAAAAATTGAGGAAACTATATAGTATCCCATACTTTCCATTCATAGATATTATATATTTTTAGATAAATAATCATTACAAAACATAATTATCCTCACCAAAATCATACAAGTCAAGTATATTTGTAAAATTTGATACATAAAAATATGGTTCATAAGTGAACTGCATAATCTCCCACTAATTTCTTCCTATCTATCACTCTTCTTATACATGAAATAGTTAATACCTTTCTTTATAACCCAGGGAAAGGAAACCCAGAAAAGGGTGAGATCATATGCTCAATAAGTGTAAATGTGTAAGATTTCATTGATAAATTTAACATAACTTGATCATAAGTGTACGGGAAATGAAAATAAGATATGAAACTGACACCCTGCATATCATAGATCATAGTATCAGGTCTTGGTATATGGATTGATAGTTTATATGATATGAATCATTAAGGAATCAGAAAACATGAACCATGATAACATAATATTGGAATAAGATATATATTTTTGGTATACACATAATGATCAAAAATCATTTCCTTATTATCCAAGGATCACTACTCAGACTATCATAGTGTATTGAGTTCACTACCCAAACAATTTTTCTAGTCATGGTTCATTCTGAGGACTATTATAGTTGATAATGTTTAATAATGAACTTGGTCACTCACCATTAATGTTATGTTTATCTCATGATATATCCAACTTTATCCAATGAAATGAATGGATATATATTTTCAATTCTGACCATCACATAATGAAAATAATAAATATGTGTTTTTGAAGATCATATAATAAAACAGGAATATATAATGGATTTAATAAACATTTAATTGTAGCATAACTCATGGGAAAGAAATTTTTTTCATAAATATTTCATCATTTCATCATAGTATAACCCGTGAAAAAGAAACAGGTTTCATAGACATATTTTTATAACAATCATAAACCATCTAGAGAAATAATAAGGATGGTTTCATAGGATCATATCACCAATAAATACTACTAGCATCAAATGATTTTATCTTATATTAAAATAAACTTAAAAATCCCTCATAATATTTCAAAGAAAATATATTATTCACTTTGAAATCACTCTTTTTTTAAATATATTTTTTGAAATATAAGGGAAAAAATTTTATTTGAAAATATCCTTAAACAATATGAAGAAATATTCAAACCATTGAATGGTTATGATGGTATAAAATTCTGGTAATTCCATATAAGTTTAAATAAAACATTCATTTCATACTTTTGTAAAAAATTCAAAAGTACCTCGTTCAAAAAATGACAAGATGATTCTTTTAAAACCATTCCATAAAAATTAAATCATGAAAAAATGAAATTAATAAACTATTGGAGAATACAGAAAACAAAATTGAAAACAATTTTTTTAAATGTGGACATGGAAGAGAAATTATTTTAGATTGAAGAGATAAATAATAATTTTTTCTTTAAAACCATTCTTTTGATATCTTGAGTACTAAAAGTTAGAAGGATCAAATTGAAACATGTAATTTCAATAAATATATATATTATAATAAAATTAATGTGTTTCTTATGAGGTATATCATAATATTTCATTGTTGGGAACTTAATTGTAAACAATCATGATTAACAATGATATTGTAACATAAAACCCTCACCTCAGGCCCGACTTCCTTCACACATGTTTGAAAGTACTGTTTAATAAATAAAAATTTATTATAAATATATTACAGAACCATAATCATTTGTATCATACCATATATGAATTAATTATAAACATTCAATACCTGTTTGTTAACAATTCATTATTAAAATAGATATTTTAGAAAATAATAGCTTCGTTTTGCAGGTATGTTTGGTTCAATGGCTTTGGTCCTTGTTCTTTGATAATGGTTATATCATCTCCAAAATTTTGAAATATATAAAATTTAATATATGTTATATATATATATATAAATATACATATCCATCTATAAAATTTTAGATATAAAAATTAATTACACCATTCATTGATATGGTAGTCCGTATGCACACATGAATGTTATTTTCACTTTCCAAAAGATGGTACAAAAGAAAGGTAAATAATAATTTACCTTTAAATAATAATTTTTATATCATAAAAATAATATTTATTTATAAAATACATCCTTATTTAAATCCATGAAAATCATAAATGAAAAACAAATCACATTGCTTCTTGGAGGTTGTAGTTCACACGTATGCATGAGTGGCATTATCATTTTAAAAAATATTCGAGGGTAATATGGTTGATATGATATTATAATTAGAGTAGAATAATTTTATGATAAATATCATATATAAACATTAAACCCATCATAATACTCATCCATAAAATACAATGATGAAAAATGAATTATATCTATATGTGGAGAATTCAAGCAGTACGTACAGACAAGCTATACTTTCACTTCCCATATGATGGAAATGAGGGTTTATAATAATGGTTTCATAATAACAATAAAATTTTATTATATTGAGGATACTTAATTTTTTATTTTATGATAAATACCCTATATTTATAAGAGGTAATAGAAGAATTAAAAATAAAGTGACCGGTTAAGGCAATTACCTCTTCTTTGAAAGACCTTATTTATGTCCCCTCTTAAGGAACTTAGGGTGGTATTTTGGGATTAAAAACACAAATGGAATGTATTTATTGAAGTTTATAAGGTATTTTGGTAGGTTACGGTTGAGTTATAAGGCTCAATATGGTGTATATTAGAGAAAGGAGGGATGCCATTTTATACGAGTGGGAGAGGACACAAATGGGATTTCTGAAAAGATTAAAATAAAATAAAGTAATTATTAAGTAGTTTTTTGAAATGGACATGAATTAGAAATAAATATTATATTGTATTAATAACATCATATAATTAAATTTATACATTTTTATTGTTATTTTAAACCGTATATTTTCTTTCAACCTCTTCATTAACCATTTTGAGCATAATCGTGGTGAAAACTATTTCAATCATAAAGGGTTAAGAATTTTTTCATACATATAAAAGTGACACATAAATGGATCCTTACTGATATGTTCAAATATATTCCATTGACTTGGTTTAAGATAAGTTATTAAATAAATTTAAATCATTTATGAAATTATACTTCATAAAATATAAATATTATCAAGTTTTAAACTATTCATTTAGTGTGACTTTAAAGTCATCAAGGAAAAGTCAGAATTAAAATATAATAATTTTATACATGTATAATATGTTATATTTATCTATAAAAGTTTTTGACACAAATGTCATGACCCATCCCAGTGGGGCCCGCGCCGTGACTCCCCAAGCCCACCTCCAATAGGTCAGGGGCTGGTGACGAGCACCGAGTGGGCATATTACTAACATGAGAGGCATTTCCTATGTACTTGTACACACACACACATCTCCAATCCCGCAATGCTAAAATGTAAAAACCACCAAGGAGAAAAAAAAATACATGCATACAACTAAACCCAACCAACAGATCACGACAAAAGGTAGAATACTAAAAAGTAAAATGGGCCAGAATACAAGCCCACCAAAAACAAGAGTCTGAAAACTGCATTGTATAACCTGTAAACACAAAAGGTACTAGGACTGCTGATCATAGCCATAGGAACACCTCATACTATATGGAACTCAGAAATCTCGGTCCTGAATTTGTCCGTCCTGGACTCTGTCGAAAGGCTGCTCGTCTGCACAAGACAACAGACGAGCGGGCAAAGCCCGTGCAGGGGTGAGTACAAAAATACTCAGTAGAGGACCCCGAAAACCACAAAGCAGTACAAAAAGTAAAGGTACAGTCATCCATGCACAATATATGTCTACAAAACATATAGAACAAACCAGATATACTAAAAACCCAGACCCGTAGTCTAGAGACAAGTCACACGACCGCATACCCCTGTTAGGGATACAGCTCAAAGATTCCGCGATTCACTCGTCCTAGGAGAACACATTCCACGAGTATTATAGCTATGATGATGTCCATCTGAGAAGTACTATTCTTCAGGAACCATCACAATAGATAGTCGCACTCATTACCGAAGAGACAATCCTGATTTAAAAGTATCACGATAGATAGAAGCACTCATTACAGGAGACACACTCTTGAGTGGGAAAGATTACGATACACAGATGAGGATCACTGCCAGGGCCATGGCGGATACCGCGACTCATCCGGATTCACCAGTTAGGTGATACCCCATCTAGGTAGAGGATCAACACCCGGTAGAGTTGGTCACGTCGATTCTTGACTCTAACTAGGGTCAGGAATGGATAGAGGATCTCGATCCGGGCCTCTCAGATGGATGCCTGACTCTATCACAGAAAGTCCCGCTGAAGGGATCATACTCCTGTATGAGGAAATGATGCCTGACCTTCAGGAGAACAAGAAGAAGGGGAACTAACCCAAAATAAATATGTCCAAAATACGTTGAATAGGAGGACCATGCTGTTTTCCAAAAATTACACGGCATGTAGAAAGTTACACGCCGGGTTGTCTGACCCTGGGTACTGCCCGTGTAAAATGGCCCGTGTTGCAGGTTGGTCATGTAGAAAAACTGAGTACACGGCATGTAGTATGATGTACACGTCGTGTATGAGTGACTGGGGTTGGCCCCGTGTATGCTGGCCATGTGCCCATACACAGTTATCAACCCGTGTACTCTAACTCGTGTCCATTTATCCCCAGGAGACACGCCGAGTCTCGTGTAGCCGCTCTTGTCATGTGGTACACGCAGTGTTCTGAAGCCGTGTAGATCGTCCCGTGTCCGTTTACTTCCCAAAATACATTCCCAGCTTCGATAAAAGTCCAACACACCCTATGACCAGGGTCACACGCCGTGTGATTCCACTCTAACCCCCAAAACCCTAGCCGTCGCCAGTACTACACGGCGTTTTCTTCGGAAGTACATGCCGTATATTCTGGAAATTTCCAGAAACACGGAATTCCGCCGTCTTGCCTCCGGTGATGATCCGTTTGTTAATCCAACCGTCCGATTGCCATGAAATTTCTAGGTTTTGGTAGCCCCGACACCACAGAGATGCTCCCGATGTTTTCGGACCTCCGATCAGCTCAAAAAACATGATTTTATCTTCCCGCGTGAAGAACACTCAAAAAAAGCCCTTTTCCGATCTGGTCCGATTTGTTATCCGCCATCGTCACCGCACCTCTACAAGGTTGATGCGGTGTCGAACTATCGATTTGGGATCGTTGTATTGTGGAACAGTTGCACAACGATCCGTTGTTCATTGCTCTGTGAAGAACACGAAGAACATGCAAGGAAATAAAGGGGGAGAAATCCAATAAACAAAGTGAGGAATGATCCCCCGCCATCATGCGTCATGACGATGATCCGCTCCCATTAGCAGGCTTAAATGGAGCAAGAATCAACAATAACAAAACAACATGGATCAATTCCCCGAATCATCCCGATAAAACCCTCCCGTAAGAATGGACGAATCCGCGGATCAACTTGTTCGTGGTTGATCTGCATTCATCGTTTAAAATCAAAAATAGGGAAAAAATTCAAATAACAAACCCCTACCTCAACTGGGATCGATCACTGATGAAGGTGTCGCACCGCCGCCATCATCGAGATCCTTCAACATCATTGGTGCAATGATTCTCAACTCCGATCCATCGGAGTTCATAGTTTAGGGTTTTCTTCAGTGCTCCATGGATTCTCCAGCGATTTCTCCAAATGTTCGTCAACGATCACCAATCGCTTAACCCATTAAAAAGGGAAACATGATTGTCATTTAAGATACACTACGGTATTAATGACTCTGTCTTTCCATTCTTGAGTCATTATGACGTGTCATTAAAAAGGAAATAGATGTCTCGTCACTGTGCTGCAGCGGATATTTCCATAACATAAACATTTAGAAATTTATTTTATTTTCATTTTACTAAAATGTCCGAAAATTAACTTTTTCCCTCGACCCGTGCCAGCCGAGTTTAGGCTCATTCATAAGTAAATTCATCATCTCGGACGCAACGGTGCCCTGAGATTTTTAATCCAGGCATCCGTTCAAAAACTGCCACAACCGCGCACAAGTGCCGGCTCACTTAACTTAAAAAACGTTCAAACCACCATTCTGAGCTCACTGGACCTCGGAAAGATGTGCCATCTTCACGCCCAGTCTCGAAATAATTCCATATAATATTTAAAAATAATACACAAAAAAATCGGATGCATTACATTCTCCCCACCTTTGTGATTTACGTCCCCAAAAATCCAAAACAACGGCTACTCAATAAGATGTGGGTATTGAGCACGGATCTGGGCCTCCCGGTCCCACGTGCTCTCTTGAAGATTCTCGTACTGCCACCAGATGCACACCATGGGAATCGATCATCCATGAAGGATCCCCTCCTGCCGATTCTCGATCTCCACCAGGTACTCAACAAAGGTTACTCCATCCTCGATGTCCAGCTCGCCCAAGTCGATGATGTGTGAGAAGTCATGCACGTACCTCCTCAGCTGCGACACATGGAAGACATCATTTACCCAATGCAACTGTGGTAGTAGAGCTAGGAGTTATGCCACCTCGTCAACTCTGCATAGTATCTGGAAGGGTCCGATGATCCTCGGAGATAGCTTGCCGCCTCGGACAAATCTTCTTAACCCTCTTCGAGGTGAGACCTGAAGAAAGACATGGCCTCCCTCTTCGAACTCCAGAGGCCTCCATCGTCAGCCAGTATAGGATTTCTGCCAGCTTTGTGCAGTCTTCATCCAATCTCAGGTGATCTACATCTTCTCTGTAGTAGCCCGCACCAACTCTCGACCCATGAGTGCTGACTCTCCGGGTTCGGTCTGACAAAGTGGTGACCGGAAGGGTATCCCGTACAAGGCCTAGAACGGTGATATACCAATGGGGGAGTGGTAGCTATTATTTTACACAAACTCCTCTAGTGGTAGGTGGTCCTCCCAGTTATGACCTAAGTCCAAGATACAAGCTCACAACCTATCCTCCAGATCCTGAATGGTCCTCTCTGTCTGACCATCAGTCTGGGGATGAAATGTTGTGCTCAAGCTTAACTGAGTCCCAAAAGCCCCCTATAATCTCTTCCACAACTAGGATGTGAAGAGGGAATCTCGATCTGAGACTATAGTCGAGGTGACGCCACGAAGCCGAACTATCTCCTGCCCGTAGAGGTGTCCCCGACTCTCTACAGATCTCTGATCCTTGATAGCTAGGAAGTGGGCTGACTTGGTGATTCAGTCGATGATCACCCAGATGGAATCATGCCCCTTGTATGTACGTGGTAATACTGTCACCAATTCCATAGATATTCCATCCCACTTCAACTCTATAACATCCAGGGGGTGAGATAATCCCGCTAGAACCTGGTGCTCATCCTTCACCTACTAGCATATGAGGTATCGAGAAATGAACTTCACTACTGCTTTATTCATGCCTGACCACCAGAACTGTCATCAAAGATCCTGGTACATCTTTCCCACCCCAGGATGTACCGCCAAAGGGGATTTATGAAACTCCCTCAGGACCTACTCCTGTAATGCCACTGGTACACCAATGTGTCCTCTGAAAAAAAGTACGTGCTCCCCACCTTGTAAATATCCACCAAGAGCATGTCCTGTGGATAACTGAGCACGTAAAGACACACAGTCGACATCCCCAAGCTGTGCCTTCCTAACTTGCTACAAGAGTGGAGGGGTGACAACCATCAACTATAGGTAAGCTGCATCCACTCTATCCACGAAGGATAACTGCAACACGGCTAACTGATGTGTCGCCTCACTCAACAGCTGTGAGCTTGACCATCTGCTAAGAGAATACACCACCTTGTTCCCCTTTCCAGGAGTATAGATGATCTCGAAATCATAGTCCTAGAGGAACTCTATCCATCATCTATGCCATAGATTCAGATCTTTCTATGAAAAGATGTACCTGAGGCTCTTGTGGTCAGAGTAGACGATAAACCGCTCGCCCATCAGGTAGTGTCGCCACATATTTAAAGCATAGACCACCACTGGCAACTTGAGATCATGGGTCACATAGTTCTGCTAATGTGGCCTATGCTGGTGTGAACCATAAGAAATCACTGTATGGCTCTGAATCAGGACACAGCCGAGCCCAGTCCCTGATGTGTCGCAGAAAACTACATACTCGACACCCTCCTCCAGAAATATCAAGACTGGGGCGCTCGTCAAACTCTATCTCAGCTGCTCAAAAGCTTGCTGGAACTTCTCTATCCATATGAAGGGTTGTCCCTTCTATGTCAAGGCCATCCTTGGTGCTGATATCCGGGAGAAATCAGGCATGTATATCCCGTAATATCCTGCCAACCCAAGGAAGCTCCTCACCTTCGTCACGTTCCAAGGTGGATCCCATGATAACACAACCTCCACCTTGGCTGGGTCCACAACTACTCCATATTCTGAGATGAAATATCCCCAAAAGTGGACCTCAAGAATCCAGATCTAGCACTTCGAGATCTTCCCATAAAGAGGGTGCTCCCGGAGTACGTCCAGAACCATCTGCAAGTGTCTTGTGTACTCCTCCTCTGACATCGAGTACACAAGGATGTCATCGATGAAGACCACTACAAACCGGTCCAAGTATGACTATAAGATCCGGTTCATCAGTCCCATGAACACTGCGGGGGCGTTCATCTTGCCAAAAGGCATCACCAAGTACTCATAGTGACCGTAGCAGCATCTGAATGTCATCTTCTATATATCCTCATCCCACACTCATAGCTGGTGATAGCCTGATCGAAGGTCAACCTTCGAGAACCACTGCGCCCCTGTTAGCTGATCGAGGAGGTCAACGATTCTTGATAGGGATACTTTTTCTTCACCGTCACTTGGTTCACACACGAGTAATCCACACACAACCTCAGAATCCCATCTGCCTTCTTGGTAAACAAGAGTAGAGCTGCCCAGGGTGAGATGCTGGGTCTCACGAAACCCTTGCTCTGAAAATCCTCCAACTGCACCCTCAGCTCACGAAGCTCTGCAGGAGCCATCTGATATGCTGATGAGGAAATCAGTGCCTTCCTGGGGTGAAAGTCGATGCATAAGTCGATCTCCCAGTGGGGAGGTAATCCTGGAACATCTTCGGGAAAGATGTCCTCATACTCCACCACTACTACTGGGAACTGGGAGCTCTCAACTTCCACTACTCAGAGGGAAAGGCTAGCCAACTCATAAGCGATTGGCTACACCCTCCTGTGCATAAGTCCATTATGTGCTGCCTGGGTTTCCTTCTCTCCAACAAAGGGAAACCTCGTTCCATCATGTCGGACACACCGTACCCTTCACCTAAAATAGTCAATCTGGGTATGGACCGAAGATAACCAATCCACACCGAGAATGATGTCGTAAGGCCTCTATGCTACCACCAAGTGGTTCCAACTGAAACTATCACCTCCAAGGGTAATATCACACTGTCTGCAAAGGTGCGTGATCGTCGAGTCTCCTTTCGTAGGTTTCTCCAAACTTAAGGATCGAGTCAATAGTTCTACCGGAATCTCGAGGTTTCGTGCAAGACACGCATCTATGAAGGAATGACTGGAACCTGTGTCTATAAGCACAGAAGCTAAGGTAGAGAAGAAAAAGTTCATACCTCGAATCATCCCTAGAGTCCTAGGGTCATATGCCTCCACCACATGCAGCTGTCCCTGCCCCTGTCCCCCAGCTCCCTAACCCTAGTGCGGACCTCCTGGGGGTGGTGGTGGAAGTAAGTCGAAGCATCTTCCACCACCTGCATCTCTCCCTGCTCCTATGCCACGTCCGATGCTTGGCGGGTCTGGAGGTTCCATTATCTGCCTCTACCTCGGTGGTCCGCCCACTACTTACCTGTTAGCAGCTCGACGGGTCGGGCAATCTCTAGTGATATGTCCCCTACCATCGCATGCATAACATCACTTCTCCCTAGGATGACCGGATCTAGCCTGAGAGCCCTAGACTGTTGATCCCCTGTCCTGGGTCCTCCTATGATGTTTCCCACATCCCAATCCTTGTGCCTGACGTCGGATCCCTGCTTCCAGGGTCTCTGCAGCTGTCTACCAGCTGCTGATTGCCGGCAGATGTATCTGCTCCGCCAAGAAGCTCTCGATCACCAAGGCCTGCTCGGGCACCCCAGCATAAGTTGATATGCATAGAGGCACGACACTAGCTCAGATATCTCGTCGTAGACCTAAATTGAAGGTACGAGCTCTGATGTACTAATCCCTGATCATATCCATCACGTACCTGGCGAGGTTGGTGAACCTCGATGAATAGTCCACAACTGTCATACTGCCCTGCTGGAGCTGAAGAAGCTTCTGGATGCGTATAGCTCTTAGCGTAACTAGATAGAACTCCTCCCTGAAGAGTCTATCAAACTCCGTCCATGAAAGAGTCTCCTCTTCGTGAGTCTGTGTGGTCATAATCCACCAATGTCCCACCAAACCCAGAAGAAGGCTCGCTCCTAGGATCACCATCAGGTCTGCTGGTTTCCTCACTAGATAGAAAACTCGAGTCACTGCCTCAAGCCAGTCCTCTGCCGCCTGAGGGTCAGGCTCACCTCAGAACCCGAGGGGTATCTATATCTAGATCTCATGGAGTGCGCTAAGAATTCACTCCTCGCCGGTCGGTACTACAGGTACAACTGGATTTTCCACTGGTGGTGGCATAACTGGTGCACCACCTGGTGGAAATGCCTAGAAAACTGGTCCCTGTATCAATGCCTCGTCATTGAGGGGGTCATCCTCGTGATCATGCTACTGAATACTAGAGGGTATGCATCACGGAGGCATCCTGTAAGGAAAAAAGATGTACCATGGTTAAAGAGCATATCTGGATAGCTGACACAAAGGACATAGAAACCACAAACATTCATATATGATGCATGTACCTTTTTTTACACCGCAACCCGTGTTATCATGTACCAAGTAGAAAATTAGGTTATCAGAGTCCTGGTGTATGGATACAACGTCCACCGCACCAACACTAGAGTCTCTGGCCTGAAAGCCAAACCTGAAACACTCAACACAGTTACCCCAAACCAAACTCACAAACTCTTGGTCCTAAGGTAGAACCGACTACCTCTGATACCACTCTGTCATGACCCGTCCCAGTGGGGCCTGTACCGTGACTCCCCATGCCCGCCTCCAATAGGCTAGGGGATGGTGACTAGCACCGAGTAAGCATATTACTAACATCGGAGGCATTGACTATGTACCTGTACACACACAAAAATCTCCAAGCCCACAATGCAGAAATGTAAAAACCACTAAGGATAAAAAAATTGCATTCATACAACTAAACCCAACCAGTAGATCACGACGAAATGTAGAGTACTAAAAAGTAAACTGGGCCACAATATAAGCCCACCAAAAACAAGAGTCTGAAAATTGAAAAGTCCAACCTGTAAACACAGAAGGTACTGGGAATGCTCCTCATAGCCATAGGAACGCCTCGGCCTATAGGGATCTCAGAAAGCTCAATCCAGACCTGGTCCACCATGGACTCTGTTGAAAGGATGCTCGTCTGCACAAGACACCAGACGTACAGGCAAATTCCGTACAGGGGTGAATAGAACAATAATCAGTAGAGGACACCAAAAACCACAAAGAAATAAACAAAGTAAAGGTACAATCAGCTATGCACGGTATATGTCTATAGAACATATAGAACAAACTAGATATACTAAAAACCCAGACTTGTAGTCTAGAGACAAGTCACTAGACCGCATACCCCTGTTAGGGATACAGTTTGAAGATTCTGCGATGCACTCATTCCGGGAGAACACACTCCATGAGTCTTATAGATCTGATGACGTCCATTTGAGAAGTACTGTTCATTGAGAACCATCACGAGAGGTAGTCACACTCATTACGGGAGACTCACTCTTGAGTGGGAAGGATCACGATAAATAGAAGCACTCATTACGGGAGACACACTCCTGAGTGGGAAAGATCACGATACACAGATGAGTATTACTACCAGGGCCCTGGAGGATTCCACAACTCATTCAAATTCACCAGGTAGGTGATACAACAGCCTGGTAGAGGATCAACTCCTGATAGAGTTTGTCATGTTGATGCCTGACTTTACCTAGGATCAGGAATGGATAGAGGATCTCGATCTGGGCCTCTCGGATGGATGCCTGACTCTATCACAGAAAGTCCTACTGAAGGGATCATACTCCTGTGTGAGGAAATGATGTCTGACCTTTAGAAGAACAAGAAGAAGGGGCACTAACCGAAAAGAAAGATGTCCAAAATACGGTGAAAAAAGGACCATTCCATTTTCCAAAAAGTAAATGGCATGTAGAAAATTACACGCCGTGTTGTCTGACCCTGGGTACTGCCCGTGTACAATGGCCTTTGTTGTAGGCTGGTCGTGTAGAAAAACTAAGTACACGGCGTGTAGTAAGATGTATATGCCGTGTCTGAGTGACTGGGGTTGGCCCCATGTACGCTGGCCATGTGCCTGTACACGGTTATCAACCTGTGTACTCTAACTCATTTTTGTGTATCCCCAGGATACACGCTGAGTCCCACGTAGCCGCTCCTGTCATGCTGTACACGCCGTGTAGATCATCTCATGTCCATGTATATCCCAAA
The DNA here is from genome assembly GCA_963277665.1 of Viscum album. Classification (NCBI taxonomy): domain Eukaryota; kingdom Viridiplantae; phylum Streptophyta; class Magnoliopsida; order Santalales; family Viscaceae; genus Viscum; species Viscum album. The sequence continues at coordinate 1,924,063,851 of OY728136.1, read as the reverse complement.
ATACATGCCGAGCTTCACGGAAAGTCCAACCCGCCGTGTGACCAGGGTCACACACAGTGTGATTTCTCTATAACCCCTAAAACCCTAGATACCGCTAGTACTACATGGCGTGTTCTTCGGAAGTACACACCATGTATTCTAGAAATTTCTAGAAACACAGACTTCCACCGTTGCGCCTCCGGTGATGATCCATTCATCGACCCGGCTATCCGATCACCGTGACACATCCAGGTTTTGGTCACCCCAACACTACAAAGCTACTCCCGATGTTTTCAGGCCTCCGATCAGCTCTAAAAACATGATTTGATCTTCCCGCGTGAAGAACGCTCGAAGAACGCCATTTTCTGATCCGGTCCGATTCATCGTCCGCCATCATCCCCGCACCTCTGAAAGGTTGTTGCGGTTTCAAACCTTATATTTGGGATCGTTTCATATCAAAACGGATGCACAAAGCTTCACTGTTCATCGCCCCATGAAGAACACGAAGAAAGTGCATAGAAATAAAGGGGGACAAATCCAATAAACAATGTGAGGAACGAACCCCCGCCATCATTCGTCACAGCGTTGATCCGCTCCCATTAGCTGGCTTAAACGGAGAAATAATAAATAATAACAAAACAACATGGATCAATTCCCCAAATCATCCTGATAAAACCCTCTCGCAAGAATGGAAAAATTAACGGATTAACTTGTTTGTGGTTGATCCATGTTCGTCGTTAAAAATAAAAAATGTGGAAAAGAATTAAAATAACAAACCCCTACCTCAATTGGGATCGATCACTGATGAAGGTGTTACACTGCCGACGTCGTCGAGATCCTTCAACATCGTTGGCATAACAATTCTCAACATTGATCAGTCGTCGTTCGTCATTGAGGGTTTTCTCCAGCGCTTCGCGGATTCTCTTTCAATTTCTCCAAAAGTTCATCAACAACCACCAATCGATTTACCCATTAAAAAGGGAAACATGATTGGAATTTAAGATACACTACGGTATTAATGACGCCATCTTTCCATTATCGAGTCATTATGATGCGTCATTAAAAAGGAAACAGATGTCCCATCGCTGCGTTGCAGTCGATGTTTCCATAAAATAAACATTTAGAAATTTATTTTATTTTTATTTTACTAAAAATTTCTGAAAATTAACTTTTTCCCTCGATCCGTTCCGGTCGAGGTTAGGCTCATTTTTAAGCAAATTCATCATCTCAGATGCAACGATGCCCTCAGATTTTTAATCCGGGTATCTGTTTGGAAACTGCCACAACCACGCACAAGTGCCGACTCACTTATCTTAAAAAAGTTTAAACCACCATTCTTGGCTCACTGGACCTCGGAATGATGTTTCGTCTTCGCACTCGGTCTTGAAATAATTCCATATAATATTTAAAAATAAAAGATGGAAATATATGAGACATTACAACAAAAATACACTAAAATTATATTAATTTTAAAATTTTTAAAATTTTTATTTTTTTTACTAATTGAAGAAATACTGTGTGAGTAATGAGTATGCATTAATGGTAATTTAACAACTACCAAAAATTAGACCTAAATTTTTATAATGAAATTAATTTTATTATTATAAAAATAAACATTAATATTCGTTAACAACTTTCTTTTTTTCCCTATGTTGTAAGAACCTAGATCCTCATTTAAGGTATGAATCTTGATTTAAGGTGTTTTTGAGAAAAAAGGCGGATTTTGGGAATTTCATAAGTACACACCATGTGCTTAGGAGTAAAAGTCATGTACTCAGTTTCCGTGAGTAACCATGTACTGGCCGTGTAATAAATGAGTACATGGCCGTGTGAGGTGACCTTGAGTCCGCTTAAAGAGAGGCCCAGTAAAGTCCTATACATGCCGTGTATGCTCATGGAACACGATGTGTATTTTTATTTTCAATTTTTATATTGGACTGGGGTTACGTTTAATCAACAAAACTATCTTATTCTAAACCTGTCTCACCCAATAGTGACAGATATCACTGATTCTTCTCCGAGCCTTGTTTAGCTGTCCGTTCTGTGAATCAAACACCATCGATTTTTTTGGAATCACCTTGGTGTGTTCTTCCTTATTATATATACTCTCCTCTTGATTTATCTTATTATGTGATTAATTTAAGGTTGAACAATTTTTGTCATTTTTGTAGATCTATGACATTCTTGGTCGAATCAAAGGTTGAGATTCAACTATATCGATTGTACAATGTGGAGGTAGGTGGTTTGTGCATTTATTTAGATTATCTTTGAATTATATGTGCAAAAGGTTACTAATACCCTAGTTTGAGGTATTTCATGTTAAGGGAATTTAACCCATTTAATGCCTTCAACTCCTTGTTTGCTTGAGTATGGGTTTTTGATTGTAAATAGAGTCATTTACCTTTCTATGGATGTGTTTTCCCATGTTTGATTTGATTTTTACCGTTGGGTCTAGGAATTACCATTAGGATGCTCTGTTTTCCATGCTTACTGCTGTTAGGATGGAGTGATATTATCTGACATGCTTGTGTTATGCTTTGTATCCATTTATTCAAGTAGTATTTGTGATTTACTTTGGTTACTGACTATTGTTTGTGGACGATTTCTTTAAATAGGGCTATGGGAACTTGGTGTAGTGAGACCATAGGGGGAATTGACGTTTAGGGATTCCACAGAGTGTCTATTATACTTTTCATGTTATGTGACCATAGAGGGGATTGACGTTGAGTGCTCTATCAGAGTGTCTATAGATATCGTTATGAAACCACAAGGATAATTGACATTGATTACATCCCCAAAGAGTTTGTATTTTATCGTTAAAATACTATAGGGGGAATTTATGTTGAGTGATTTCTTAGAGATTCTTTATTTGAACGAGATAAAATGGGTTAGACAATGTGAGCTTACCTAGAGGGTCCTTATATCTTCTTTTTATAAGTTGAACTATTGGGGTTAGGTTGTGTGAACTTTCCCAGAGGGTTGCTTAAAAATTCTTAGTTGAACTAGAGGGGTTAGGCTATGTGGACTTTCTTCGAGTGTTGCTTGTTTTTTTTGGCTAAATAATTGATAATGTAAATGAATGTAGTTGAAACTATAGGACTGTTTACTTTTGAGTACTTCTTTGTTTATTACTTTATTTTCCATATTTTCTTGTTATATATATTCATTTTCAATTAGGAATATATCTTTGGGTGGTTTGCTACTGGGATTCATCTCACACTTTGTTTCGGTCATGATTTTTGGCCTAAAAAGATTATATTGTTGCAGGTATTGATAAGGGAAAGAGCCCTCCTATTTTCGATACTTGACAACTGTGGAGTTGGGGAGCAAGGGACCAAGCTGAGGCTTGTGATGCTATTGGAGTATACTTGTTTTATTTGTACTTTGTTTTAGTACTATATTCCAATATTGTGACTTATTTTTCTCTTTTCCTAGATACTTGTGACATGAAACATTACTTACATTTATATGTTGTAGTTTTTTATTTACTTTCAGTCTTCCACTATTTACTTATTGTATGGAATTAATGCTTCTGCTACTATTATACGTTTGTTTCCACTATGATACTATGTGAATGAGGGAATAGTTTCCCCACTATCACACCCAATTCCCTCGCTGCTAGTCAAAAGCCTCTGGCATTTGGGGATATGAATTTGAGTCCATGTGACTAACCAGGTATGGGGCACCTTTGGGTGGCACCTGGAATTGGTACGTTACAAAGTAGTATCAAAAGAGTTTTTTTCTTCATTGACTTACTATTTGGAGCCTATTGATGTGTATAGTAAGGAATAAGAAGTCGGTAATAAGCTGTTCGCAGGAGTATCTAACCCATGTATAGGGAAAATCCAATATGCCTAGATTATTACAATTTTCTGGTTTTGAAATTGTTACAGTAGATTTTCTTTCACCATTGGGTGATTCACATGCTTTTTGCGATTATCATTGACGTTATTGATGTTCTATTTTTATTGCAACCCGATGCGATTAGGGTATTCCATCTCATGAATGATATATGAACTTGCTAGAGATCACGTTTCATGCATTCTTGTCATGAAATTTAGGGTGAATTGTCATTTTCATGTTGTTGTGAAAGATGTTGTGCAAGATATGCAAGCTATTGTGGTAGATTCCTTGATAAAATACCTTCTATTTGATAGGGTATTGCTAATTGTGTAAGTTTTCCTATGAATGTGCGACCAACATTGGTCCCTAAGGTCTTCTGGGCCCTCGTGAATCAGAATTTGTTGGATCATGTGTTTTTGTGTGGTGTTATACTTGTTATGTGACATGAACATGATTCCAAGCTTTGATTCACCAGGAGTATGGTCCCCCACAGATAAGAATTTGGAACTTTAATGTTTATTTCAGTGTTTTATGGTTTATAGTGTAGTCTCTGAGGCTTACATCAAGGAAAAACCTAGAATACATGGTGTGTATTGATGAATAAATGTCATGTAATATTCTGTTCAGAAGGGAACAACTTTTCTTGAGTACACACCAGGTACTCTATGTACACATCATGTAGTCCTAAACCACGTGACCAGCTGTGTGGGCAGAGACACGAGGTTGGAAAATGGTTGGTGACACACACATTGTACTTGGAGTATATGTTGTGTTAAAAGAGACATGTATCCAGCTATGTGACCAACGACACAATAGATGAAACTCAGGTTATACAAGCCGTGTTCTATTTTTACATTCCATGTAGAGTTGACTGTATCACCAACCGTGTGACTGAAGACACATATTGTTATGAATTAAGGGATACATTCCATATTCAGTGTGCACACACCCTGTAGAGTTACCCAGGTAGGATCCATGTGTATAGCCGTGTAGAGGAACTCGAGAAGGGAGAAAATGATTCAAGTACACTTCGTGTCTTAAGGATAACACACCATGTGTAAGGGTGTTACACAATCATTTTTGTCATAAGTAAACTCCCATGTGAAGGATTAAGAGAACATGCCGTGTAGTGGTTATACATGTCGTGTATCCGTGTTTTAGAAATCTTCAATGGAATTTTATCTCATGTTCCTTTCTTGAAATTATATATTTCTGTCCTTGAGAATATTAAACTGAAGTGTGTTCTTGACATTATAGATTCATGCAACCGAAATGTCCTCTGGTTGGATTCCAGATACAGGGAAACAATCAGACACCAGACATGGTAGATTAGGGACTACCAGCGGACCCTCCCTTCGTACCCATCCTGGCACCAACCGTTATCTCGAATATAGGTGATGATGCACAGTTCTGAGAGGGATTTATGAGGTTTATTCAGAATTTCTAGGGAGCATCTCCTCATGCCCCGTCTTTGGAAGAATTGATGTGGGGTTTTCTACAGCAACATCCTCCCACTTTCTCTGGGGATAGAGGACCTTAGGCTGTAGAGTCATGGTTTGAAGCCATGCTATCTATCTTTGAAAATCTGGATATGCCTCCATAAAGAGGGTGAAGCTCCCTACTTACATTCTTTGGGATTCCACCTAGAGATGGTGGAATGTGATACAACTAGTAGGATGTCATACGGTTATTACTTTGGATGAGTTCCAGAATACTTTCGATGAATAATTCTACCTAGAGACTTTGAGGGCTGATCGAACCTGAGAGTTCATGAGTTTTGAGTAGGGTACACCCTCGATCATGGATTATTCTTCTCGCTTCATAGAGTTTCAATTATTCACACCCATTCTGGGGGTGATGAATTATTTCCGGAGAGAAGTTTTGAGGATGGACTCAAGCATGACATCCAATATCAGGTGAACATATTTAGGTTGATGAATATATCTTCCATAGTCAACCAGGTGCAGATCATATAGCACAACCTGAGAGATTCTAGAGTTGTGGACCAGAGTGATTCAATATCCAGAGTTGGTGCTTCTCTGGATGATAGTAGGAAGCACCATTGGGAGTCTACATGTAGAGATCTAAGTAGGAAATATAAACCTTCAGGTATCCATGTGGTATGCTACTAGAGTGGTAAGTGTGGGTATATGAGGCCACATTGCCTGAGAGACACATTTGAGTACTGATCTTTTGGTAATATGGGTCATTTTTAGAATTTGTGTGAGTTTTTCTCAATAGAAGATAGTGAAAGTGGTTCTTCTATGACTCCTTATTTAGGAGTTGGACTCCCAATTTCTCATCAGTAAGAGAACTAGAGTTCATCTGGCCTTTCAGGCTAAGGTGGAGGTTATGGCCATGGTATCTAGTCTTCACGCCTTTAGCGACAATAGGGAGGATCAACTCAGGGTGGTCAAACAGGGTCGTAGGGCTGCAGTACATGTTATACTTTTGTAGTGGAGCAGACCCGGGAGGAGAAGGATCGTAAACCCTCTACAGTTAGAGGTACAATTTTGGTTTCCTCAATTTTATATTTTTCTCTTTTCGATATAGGGGATTCTCATAGTTTCATATCTATTGCTATTGTGGAGATCCTTGTGTTCTATATCTCTAATTCTGCTAATATCTTTATGCAAGACACTCTGTTGGGGACTAGAACGGCTAGTGTAAGTCATTGCAAGGAGTGACCTTTTTAGGTCGGTAGTTGTCACTTCTTATGGGACCTCTATGTCTTAGAGATGACAGGCTATGATGTCATTCTCGGAATGGACTGTTTGGTTCCCTAACAGGCTTTTGTCGACTGCTACCATCATAGAGTGAGTTTCACATCACCAAAGGGTGGTTTGTTTCTACATAAGGGCAAATGAGATATCCAAGAGAGCACAGCGGGACCTGAGTATCATGGGTTGAGAGGAGTTACATCCCATATTGTTAGAATGTATCTAGATGACTAGGGAACTTTACAGATGGAATTTCCTCCAGGGGCGGATCGTTTCAGGGATGTCATTCTAGAGGAATTTTCTGGTTTGCCTCTAGAGTGAGAGGTAGAATTTTCAATTGAGATTGTACCTGGAGCGGCACCAGTGTAGATTCCTACTTATAGGATGGAAACACCAGAGTTACAGGAGCTCATGAAGTAGTTAGAATAGTTATAGGAAAATGGATTCATCTAACCTAGTACTTCTCCTTGGGGTTCACCTATCCTGTTTGAAAAGAAGGCAGACGATACCCTCCGAGTTTCTGTAGATTATCTGAAGCTGAACTAGTTGACATTCCAGAACCAGTATCCCTTTATGAGGATTGATTATCTCTTTGATCAGATTTGAGGAGGCTGGGTGTTATGAAAGATTGAATTGAGATCCAATTATCATCAGTTGGGCATCAGACTATATGATATACCTCTTATTGCCTTTGGGAGTAGGTATGGTCTATTCAAGTATATGGTTAGTTTATCTAGTCTAATGAAGGCGCATGCAGTTTTTATGGGATTGAAGAACCAAGTGTTCCATCTATACTTGGATTAATTCATTTTGGTTTTCGTGGATGATATCATGGTGTACTATCACACTCAACATGACCGTGCGACCCGTTTTGAGATCATTTTGAGAACACTGAGAGAGAATAAATTATATTCCAAGCTCTCAATATTACACTTTTGGATGGACCAAATTATTTTTTTGGGTCAAGTTATCTTAGATACAGGAGTATCAGTAGACTTAGAAAAATGTGAGAATAATAGGTTCCTAGGAGAAGCTGAAGAACCACTGTGATGTATGGAATTTTCTGGGGCTGGCTGGTTACTATAGAAATTTTTTACAGGACTTCTCACACATAGCAGTGCCACTGACGTTCCTGACTAAGAAGGGTAAGAAGTACTTGTGGAAAAATTATTGTGAGTCATCCTTTTAGGATCTGAAAGGGAGTTTGACTTTTGCAATGATACTAGTTTTTCCTGAGTTGAGCAATATTTATACAGTTTACTATGATGCATCAGGTATCGAGATGAGAGCAGTTCTTATGCAGGGGGAAGGAGTTGTTGCGTATGAGTCTCGACAGTTGAGGCCACATGAGAGGAATTACCCGACACACGATCATTAGTTGACTGCAATTTTTCATGCTTTATTCTATTGAAGCCATTATCTTTTTAGAGAGCATTTTGTGGTTTTCACTAACCACAAAAGTATCAATTATATCTTCACTCATCGTGTTCTGAATTTGAGACAGTGATGGTGGGTTGAATACCTTAAGTCTATTGATTTTGAGCTTACCTACACGCTGGGGAAGGGAAACACAGTGGCTGATGAGTTGAGCATGAGGACTCAGATACAGGCATATCAGGAGGCCAATTGTGAGTGGAACCTTATGGCTATGTTCTCTGAGATGCATTTGGAGGTGCACAATAGATTGGGATAGACATTTCTATTTTCAGTAGCTGTTACCTCTACTCTAGTTGATTGAGTACAAATGAGGAAACTATAAAGTTATGAAGGCCTAGTTCTATGGGAGAGTGTGATAGGAGAGGACTATATTATTGTATGGATAGTAGGAGAGTATGAGATATTTTATTTTCATGGGTGCATATGTGTGTCAGGAGACATATGTGAAGAGATGATGCATGATTTTTATTCTTCGGTCTAGGAAGTTCATCCTGGTGTCACTAAGATGTATTGATCTGCACACCATCAATATTTGTGGCCATACATGAAGAGATATGTTACTGGTTTTGTGATGAGGTGTTCCACCTGTCAGCTGGTGAAGGTAGAGCATCAGTGACCAGCAGAGCATTTTCAGCAGTTACCCATTCCCGAGCAGAAGTAGAATGATTTTACTATTGACATCATGACAGGTTTTCCTAGGTCGAATTGAGATAATGATTTATATTTAGTTGGGATTGAGAGACTCATGAAGGAGGAAAATTTCTTACTAATCAAGGTGACATTTAGTGTTAATGAGCTGAGAAGGTTGTACATCTGGGAGATTTTACATCTGCATGGGGTTCAAAACTCCATCATTTTAGACAGGGATACCCATTTTATTTCTCGGGTATGGAAGGGACTACAGAGGGATTTGGGTACATATGTATTTCTGAGTATATATTACCATACCTAGACAAATGGCTAGTCCAAGCATATAATTCAGGTGCTGGAGCACATGCTTCGAGAATGATTCCAATATTTTGGAGGATCTTTGGTGAAGTATATACCTCTGGTGGAGTTTTCCTACAATAATAGATTTTAGGAAACCATTTAGATGACACCTTATGAGACTTTGTACTGTAGGCCATGACGATAACCCTATGTTGGATGGAGGTAGGAGAGGCAACTATGCTGGGACCTCACCTTTTCCAAGAGACCACATAGAAGGTAGAGTTGATTCAGAAGAGAATGGATACTGCACAGTCACTGCAGAAGTATTATGATGATCTTCAGAGATGACATCTAGAGTTCGAGGTTGGTGATCTGGTTTTCCTACATGTCACACCGAGGTTGGGAAATAGGAGGATTAGGAGACATGGTATGCTTCTGCTGAGATACGTCAGTCCATTTGAGGTTTTAGAGAGAGTCAGGCTAGTTTCCCATCAGTTTCAGTTACCTAAGAGGTTCCCGACCATGAATGGAATCTTCCATATTTCCCAACATTGACGTTACTTCTCAGACCCATCAAATGTTTTTCAACCCAAGGAGGTTGAGTTGGAGGTGGACACATCGTTCGAGGAACTTCCTATCAAGATTATTGATCACAGTGCAATGGTTCTCTGTGGCTGGTCTGTTCCTTTGGTATGGGTGCTATGTAAGAATGGTCGAGTACAAGATGAGATTTGGGAGAGGGAGGATGATGTGCAATCATAGTGTCCACAGTTGTTCAAGGATTCCTCATCGCCTCCTTCTTAGGGAAATATAGGGACAAATTTCTTAAAGGGGAGAAGTTTGTAAGAACCCGGATCTTCATTCCAGGTATAGATCTTGATTTCAGAAGTTTTTGAGAAAAATGTGAGATTTTGGGAATTTCATAAGTACACGCCATGTACTTATGAGTACACATCGTGTACTCGGTTTCCGTGGGCAGCCATGTACTGGTCGTGTAATGGATGAGTACATGGCCGTGTGAGTTGACCTTGAGACTTCCTAAAGAGGGGCCCAGTAAAAGCTTATACATGCCATGTATCCTCAAGGAACATCCCATGTATTTTTATTTTTAATTGTTATATCAGATTGGGGTCATGTATAATCAACAGAACTGTCTTCTTTTGAACTCGTCTCATCCAGTAGTGATGAATATCTCCAATTCTTCTCTGAGCCCTGTTTGTTCATCCTTTCTTCGAATCAAACACTATCGATTGTGTTCGAATCACCTAGGTGAGTTCGTCCTTTTTCTAGAGCCTCTCCTGTTGATTTATATTCTTATGTGAGTTATTATAGGTTGAAAAATTCTGATGTTTTTGTACATATATGATTTTATAGGTAAAATAAAATGCTGATATTCAACTATATCAATCTTACAATGTTAAGGTAGGTGGTTTGTGCCTTTTCGTAGATTGTCTTTGAATTATATGTACAAAATGTGCCCAATACCCTAGTTTAGGGTATTACATGTTTAGGGATTTTAACTCTATTAGTTCCTTCCATTCCTTGTTTGGTTGAGTATGGGATTTTGATTATAAATAGGGTTATTTACCTTCAATTGGAAGTGTTTTCCCGTGTTTGATCTGATATTGTCAATTGGGTCTAGGATTTATTATTAGGATGATTTTTTTCCATTCCTAGTACGGTTAGTATGGAGTGATGTTATATTACAAGCTTGTGTTATGCTTTGTAACTATTTACAAAGGGCTGTGATAACCTGGTGTAGTGAGACCATAGGGGGAAGTGACGTTTAGGGCTTCCCTAGAGTGTCTGTTGTACTTTTCACGCTGTGAGACCATAGATGGGATTGATGTTGAGTGCATCCTCATAGTGTCTATAATTATAGTTATGAGACCACATGGGGAATTAACATTAAGTGCTTCCTCAGAGAGTATATAGTTTATCATTAAAATACTCTAGGGGGAATTGATAGTGAGTGCTTCTAGAGAGAGTCTTTTTTTGCACGAGACCAAAGGGGTTAGATAATCTGATACTACCGAGAGGGTTGTTATATATTCTTTGTATAAGTTAAACCAGTGGGGTTAGGCAATGTGAACATTCCCACAGGGTTGCTTTTGAATGCTTAGTTGAACCAGAGGAGTTAGGCTTTGCGGAATATTTTAGAGGGTTTCTTGTTTTTGTTTAGCTAAATAATTGATAATGTAAATGAATGTAGTTTAAACCGTAGGACTTTATTCTTTCGAGTACTTCCTTGTATATTAATTGTTTTTCAAATTTTCCTATTATATATATTCACAGACAGTTAGGCACAGATCATTGGGTGGTTTTCTACTGGGATTCCTCTCACACCCTGTTTTGGTCCTTGTTTTGGTCCCAAATAGATTATATTGTTGTAGGTATAGATTACTTCAAGAGCCCTTCTACTTCACTTAATTGACTGATTTAGAGTTGTGGATCATGACACCAATCTAAGGATTTCCATGCTATTAGAGTTTACATGTTTTTTTTGCAGTATTGTTTAATACTATATTCCAACATTGTGAGTTGTTTGGATGTTTTCCTAGATAATTCTGACATGCATCATTATTTACATATATATGCTGCAGTTGTTTATTTATATTCAGTCTTCCACTGTTTACTTATTGTATGACATTACTGCTTCTGATACTGTTATACATTTTTTTCCGTTGTGTTACTCTACCAATGAGGGCATAGTTTCCCCACTATCACACCCAAGTCCTTGCTGCAAGTGGCAGCCTCTGGAGTTCTGGGAAATGCGCTCGGGGAAATGTGACTAACTGGGTATAAGGAACATTTGGGAAGCACCTGGAACTAGGACGTTACATATATAAACACATAAGATATATTTATAATTAAGATAGAGACATTTTGTATTTTTATTTCCTTTAAATATTATATTGGTCATTTTCATAGAAAAGTTCCACTTAACCAATTTATTTTAAATAATAAGGTGATAAAGGTTGAATTAACATTATCATATAATAACTAAGTTAAAAAATGGTGACCTTAATATTTAGTTTTAACCTGGGTTAAACAGATTTACCCTTTACCGAGGTGATAAATTTTGACAGAGTTACTATTCAAAATGACTAAATATAAAGCAGACTTATTTAAAAAGTTTGGACCTTGTTATTAGAAAATTACTATCCACTTTTAAAAATTCAATTTTTATAATTTTTTGAATATAAATTTAAAACTAGTGACCAAAATCTAATAAAAATTATTTTTTAGAAAAATAAATTATTAAGTATAAAACTAGATTTATTCCCCTTCGAATCAAAACAAAAAAATCAGATGGATGATAAAGGATTTTGTAGAATATATAATATTAACATTTCTTTAAAATCATTCCAAAATAGTGATTAATATAATTTATTAATATAAAGAAAAATTGCACCCAAAAAATAGTTCTTCAGAAAAGCATCTCATTTGTTTTCAATTTTTTTGCATTTATAATTAATTTATAAATAATAAATTTAATATATATATAAAATTTTCATAATTTATTTAGTATTATTAATACCCACTGATGAAACTTCTAGGTGACGACTGTGATATTAAATAATAATATTTTAATAGTATATCTTGGTGTGTTTAAAATATGTGTTGTGTTTAATGAAATATGTCAATGAAATAAAAATTATTTAGAGGTAAATATAATCTAATATATTAGGGAGCTACATTATAATCCCAAAATATGAATTTTTTGATCTTAACTTATTTCACTTAGATATATACAAACTTGGATATATCTGTTTCATCACATCCTTGGGTTCCCATGTAGTTTAGTCAAATTTTTGATTCCTTCTATGAATTTTAACCATGTAAGTATTCTTGTTTTGTATCACTTTATCTCTATAATACAACATTTATACTGGTTATTATTCATAGGAAATATCATTGTCCAATGGTATGACATTTGACTTCAGTACATGTGAAGGATCAGTTATGTACTACCTCTGGAGAGATACATGGAACACATCATGAATGTAAGAGAGGTCCAGTGGAAGAACAAAGTGATAAGATACCATACCTTATCAATCAAGAATCACAAATAATCTAACATACTTAATTATTAGATTTTCTCTTTTGGAATATCATAACCTATTCCATGGCTAAATTCACATAAACATCTTCTCATCAACTTTAATCTCTTGATCTCATAGACGATTATCAACATAACATTTCTTTCAAATCTAAGATTCCTTGATGTGTTGTTGAATGGATTGGACTATATTTTCTATTTTTTCAGATATCAAAGGGTTCAATTTCTGTATATCTCTATCTTCATCCCAACATGTTATAGTCTTACACTTTTTTCCCAAGAGGGATTTATTAGGTGCCACATGAATGCTCGAGTGAAATCTATTATTGAATGAAAACTCAACTATAAGATGGTGTTAATACCAAAATCCTTTGAAATCTATAAAATTATATATCATCATATCTTATATGGTTTTAATAGTTCCATTAGACTGAACATCTATTTGAGGATAATAAGATGCACTGAAAGTCAACTCTATCACCAGGGCTTGCAGAAGACTTCACCAAAACTTTTAGGTATTCCTTAGATCTCGATCATCTATAATAAAATGTGGTTATCCATAAAAACTTAGTACTTACTTAAAATAAATTTTGGATATATTATCGTGGCATAAATATTCTCTGATATAAATGATGTGTACTAACTATATAAGGTGATCAACTACAACCTAAATAACATTATGGCCTTTAGAGGTTTTCTGCAGTCTGAAGAAAAAATCCATGGGTTTTTTTTCCATTCCCATTTTGGTTTCTAAAATAGTGGCAACATCCCCTTATATATCTATCTCTTATCCTCTATTTTTGACTTACCAATAACCAAGATACATACTCTTCAATATATCTATTCATACTATCCCACCATAAATATTCTTTCAGATTTATATAAGTATTCATACTTTTAGAATGAATATATAATGATGAACAATGAGAGTAATTAAATATATTTTTATTAAAATATAGTATGGGTGGAACATATACATAGTGCTTGAAAAATTTTATTCCTTCATAATCAAGTTTGAATATAGGAATACTTCTTTCCATATTTTTAAATTTCACATATTTTTTATATGACTCTTTAATCCTCCCATGGATAAATGGTTAAGATCTTATTTGAGGAAGATAATATATATCCCATTATTGATTTTTAAATATATGATTTATAAATTTAGGAATATTGGATCTTTTTTATCCTCATCATAGATATAAAATCGTGATCCTTGAGACTAAGTGCATTTACCACCTTGTTTGCATTCCCATGGTGGTAATATATTATGTAGTCATAATCTTTAAGAATCTATAACCATATTATCCGGTTAATATTCAATTTTATTGAGTGAATATATAAATTATGATTTTATTTTTAGTATATATATTAAACCACTCTCTATAAATACATTACCTCCAAATAATTAATGTAAAAATCACAATATCTAACATTAAATCCTGAGTTCTATAATTTTTCTCATGTACTTTAATTTTCAATGAGGAATAAGTTATCACCATATAATAATACATGGGAGGCATAAAAATCCCTTATTTGATGTATCACCATTGATTAGAAACCTTTCTCCACTAAAGGATAATGTATTAAGAGTTTTACTTAGTACCCTTCTATTTAGTTCCATGAAATTTTCATCACAATTAATTGTCTAAAGGAAATTCGATCCCTTCCAAGTTAACTTGGTCGGTGGATTAGATAGTCAAGATAAATTCTCTGTAAAACTTAAATAAAATACATAAAAACCAAGATTATTATAGATTTTATTCATATTGGGTGGTCTGGTCCAGTGTTTAATAACTTTTTCCTTTGATGGATCCACAAATATACCCTCTATTGAAATTATATGAGAAAAAAATGAAACTTTTTGTTTCCAAAATTGACACTTTATAAAATTTTCCTACAAATTATTCTTCTTTAGGGTCATTAGTAAAATCCTAAAATGATCTTCCTACACTTATTTACTCTTTGAATATATAAAAATATCATTTATCAGGAAGACCAGAAAATGATAAAGGTAATTTCTAAATAATTTATTCATTAAATTCACGAAGATATCATGGTCATTAGTAAGACCAAATGATATCACTATAAATTCATACTTTTCCATTCCTTTTTTAGGATGTTTCATGTGTGTATCATGGTTCTTGACTCCCAATTCATGATATCTAAATTGAAGATCAATCTTGGAGAAATATTTAGCTCCATGTCATTCATCAAACACATCATCAATATGTGGCATATGATAGTTATTATTGATTGTGATCTGGTTAACTTACTGATAATGAATGAAGAGTCACACTTTTCCATATTTATTATAAACTAAAATAACAGGTGAACCTCATGGTGACACACTTAGTGTAATAGATCTCTTTTTAGGATTATTT
Organism: Viscum album; assembly: GCA_963277665.1. Lineage (NCBI taxonomy): Eukaryota > Viridiplantae > Streptophyta > Magnoliopsida > Santalales > Viscaceae > Viscum > Viscum album. The sequence goes on along the minus strand of OY728136.1, from coordinate 1,924,048,495 downwards.
TGGATTTTCACCTTCCATTACTGAAACTCAATCAGGGCCATTCAATTAGGCATTTTTGGAATATTTGTAAAACTAGGTATGAGTTTTATTGAGAACTAAAATTCATAATTAAGTGGAAAACTTCGAGAATATTTTGTAAATATATGAAAAAATCACACATAATATCCATATCATCGATATTGAGTTTCTTCCCAACCATATCAGATAAACACCCTTTTTGAAAAAAAGTCAATAAATATACAAATGATGAAATTTTCAATGGAAGTTCTTATTTAACATTAAACCTATATACGATCATAGGTTATTTCATAATATCAAATGTGACTTAACTTCCTTAGTAATTGAAGTGTAATTTTTGAAACGAAGGCCAATCCAGTCACAAAATTACATAAAATTCATCTAGAGGGATAATAAACTGATTTATAGGAAGCACATTCCCACAAAATAAAATCAAATAATAATCATTTACTTGAGAGGTAATCATTATTCCACAAGAAGTTTTTACTACTAGTATAATATCTAATAGTTAAGGATGTACTATGATACCCTTAGAAAACACTTAAGATATAAAAGAGTGGGTCGATCCAGAATCAAATAAGATATTAGTAGTTCTAAAGTAGATGATAAGTGTACCTTACACCACATTGTATTTATATTCCACATCAGTAATAGTTATCGCATGATATTTCCTTTTGTATCTAGGATAATTATGTTTCTTAAAACAATTGCCTTTATTAACCTTCAAGTTAGAGCACTAGTTAGAATAATTCCCAAACACCCTAAATTTCAAACACTGAATTGTGGGTGGTGCATTCTATTGAGAATTTTTCTCATTTATTTCATTTAAGTTTCACTTCAAATCACTTTGGAATTAGATTTATTTATAATAATCCTTTCAACAATTAAAAAATTTACCAGTCTCTTTAATAAAATTTCAAAAATATTTCCTTCCACAATTCGGGCATAAAAGAATAATTCATCTTTTTTATACATGATTATTATAATACCTTTTTTATTCCACATTTATTTTCTTTTTAATATTATGAGAGTGATGGCTAACTATAATATCCATTTCCCTGTGATAACACATCTAATGATTTATTCATAGCTACTAAAGTCTCTTTTGGGTAAATTCCTGTGGATCCATTTTTTTATTTTAGTAAAGAATTGACCCCCCTTACTTTATGGTTGTATGATAATACCAGAAGAGTATGTTAAGTGTCTTGTAAAATTTGTTTCATAGAAACTATAAGATTCAAAATCCATATGATTTTTCTCAAGGAATTCCTTCTCTATTTTTTTATAAATAACATAAGGAAAGTAATTATAGTGACTTTACCTTTATATACATTAATATTAAATAGCATTTTTTTAATACATAAAACATTACATAGAGAGACTCATGAAGGCCATACTAGTCTAGTGCCCTTGGAAACGTGGAAACAAAAACAATGGTATATAAGTGAGCTGCATTATCTCCCACTAGGTTCTTCATGACTAGAAATATTATTAAACAAATCATACATAATAGTTATCTTTATAACCTAGGGAAAGGAAACATAAAAATTTGAGATCTTAGAAGAATAATAAGGTGAAACAAGGGAGAAACGTAAGCATAATCATGAGAATAAGGGTATGATAAAATGATCAAGAAAATATAATATCATACCCTTCATATCAAAAATCATAAACATAAATCATGGAATAAATATTGGCATTTCATAACACATGAATCATTAGGAAATAAAGAACATAAGACATGAAAGAATAACATATTAATAAAACATGGAATTGTGGAAGACACATGAGCATACACTATGATTTTCATTGTAGATAAATAATTACATTCAAGGCCATATTGGAAGTACATGTTAACTCCCCATACCATCTTGGAAGTCATGGTTCACTACCATAGCCATCTGGGTAGCATGAGTTCACTCCTCATACCATATTGGTAGTAATGGTTCACCCCAATGTCCATATTCGTAGTGAAGGTTCATTCCCAAGACCATATTAGTCTATATCAAGAGATACAAAACATTACCCAATTTGTTGGAGGGAGATATTGGTCTCACCCATCTCATAATGAAATCATACAAATATGTGACACAAAATTATAATCAATCATATCATAACCCATGAAACATATTGGGTATAAAAATGTGTAAAAATATAATTACCTCTACAAAACGTGTTCCAGTTTCATAATCATTCTATAAAAAGCAAAACCTGTGAAAAGAAGAGAGTTTCAAAAGTATATAACCAGTGAAAGAAAAACAAGCTTCATCAATATCATTCCGTTAAAACATAATACATTCAGAGAAATAATATGATTGAAAAAATTGAATAATTTCCCTTTATAGTCATGAGTAACACCAATGTAGGTTATATTATATGGGAAATAATTTTGAAATATCTTAATATGTATTTAAGAAAATATCCATTAAGCATTGAAAAATGATTCTTAAAATATAAAAACGTTTGAAAATAATTTCCTTTGAAAGTATCTTTGAAAAAATATAAAGGAATATTTTAAAATAATAGAAAATTTTAAAATAATTCTTCTGTGGAAATTGGTTTCAAATATCTTTTGAAAAAATTTATAAAAACATGTTTTTTAAATATAATAGATTTCCGATAGGAGAGAGAGACGATCAAATTTTACATAAAAACATTATCACAATTACAAAAGATTGGTAAAATGGTAATAATATATGGATATATCTTGAATAAATATTGGATAATGAAACTTATGAGTGTTCTTGAGAGATGTATCCTAATATTTCATCGAAATAATCATTAACATAAACAATCTCGAAAAGTGATGATATTGTTTCAATAAACTCTTATAACATAGTAACATGGGATCATAATATTCATGTAAGAAAATAAAATTACATATATATTATAATATTTGGAGATAAATTAAATTCATTATATAATATATAAAATGGAATTATATACACCTTGAAAGAAAATTTAGGTTTATAACAAAACAAGAGTCTCAAAGAAGGAAAATTGTGACAAAACTATTTTTTCGATTTGTTAACTTTTGAAACATAAACCCCATGAAAGAAATATCATAAAATGGATATGTGAATACTAGTTAATTTTATTAAAAGACACATATAATACAATAATTTTCAGTACATACACCTTACAAAATCTAAGAGTGGTGAACATAGCATATATCTGACAAAAATAAAAAGTGAGATGAAAACCCCTTACCACGGGTCTTGAATTTTGTTATACTCGTTCAAACCACCAATATAATAAATATAAATTTATTATGATTATTTTAAATAAAAATATTATTTTATCTAATACCATATATATTTTTATTTTGACCTTATATTACTCACTTATTAACCATCCTATGTCAAGGTTTCACTTTGGGTAATATTCGCTTTGTTCTTCTAATGTGTCTTAATTTATTATATTGTTGATCATTATAATTATATAATGATTCTAGAATGTAAAAATTGATATAAATATTATATATATCTATTATATGTGTATTATAATAATCAATATTATATAGAAGTATCAAATGGAATAAACCATTTATGGAGATGGTAAGCCGTACGTACACATGATCGTTGTTTCCATTTTTGTTGTTATATTGAATAAAATAAGGTAAATTAAATATGTATATATATATATAATTATTAAATTATAATTATTATATAATATATATATTATGAGTTAACTAAACCCATCCTTACTACATTCAACGTTGTGTGTGAAAGAATCACATCGCTTTGAGGATGTGGTAGTCAACACTTCCTAAAACGAAATCATCGTATTAACACTAAATGGAAAGTAAAAAAGATACGTGTTATAAAAGGAATACAAAAATTAAATAAATAATAAATATAATATATAATATATATAAATAGAGTTTTCATCATAATTTCCACCATGAGAGGCTATAAGGAAAATTGAACAATCATTGTTTAGTGAGGCGGTAGTTCTCCATACACATAAACAGTATGTCCATTATCCATTAGATGGAGGTGTGTGTAAGTTTAAGTAAAATAATTAGAATAAAAAAAATCCTAGTATAGTGATTATACTATTGTTTTTATATAACCATGGAAAAAATAATGTTGAGGGGGTGGCGAAATAAAATAAAAGAAATGACTTGAGAGAAGATGTTACCTATTAATCGGGTAAATCCTTTTGGTTTGTGCCAAAAGGCTTCCTTGGATAGTTTTCTGCCCAAGGGGATGATTCTAGGAGTAAGGGAGGGAATTTGGGAGAATATTTTATAATATTTTGGGTGAGATAAGGGGCCTGATAGGTGTGAGGAATTTTTAGGAAAGAATCCCTTTTTACAGTGGAGGAAGAGTGACACTCTTGTAAATTTTGAAGAGAGAATTCCACCCACATTTTTCATATTGAATGTGGATCCAATAATGGTCCATATTCTAGAAATGATTTTATAGGGTATAAATATGGACATATAATGGATGTTTGAGAAGTTTATAGGTCTTTTTGGGTGTTAAATTTAAGGTTTAGTCTTTAGTTAAGCTTAATTTTACCTTAATCAATTTAATTAATATTAATCACATTCACTAATCCTTTTGGTCAAAAAATATGTTGACATTATTATACATTATAAATTTTTATTATTCCTAATATGGAATCCATTTGTCTAAAATTTAAAACATAGAAGTGGCATAAATTAATTTAAAATTAATCCCCCAGTTGTGTCGACAATGCCAGTTTTTAAAGTAAAATTGATCAAAATTTGCTAGATTTTTATATCCAATTTCAATGTGAAATTGGTTCCAATTTACCACATTGTATTAATTGATAAAAATATTATGAAACTATACTTTTAAAAAACTTTAAAATATAATTTAACCTTATAAATAAATTAGATGAAAAAGCAGTTTTGAATTAAAAGCTAATATTTTTCTCTATAAATCTAAAAAGTGAAGATTTTCCAAAAAAATCCTAAAAATTTACACTAAGATAACTTTTAAATTCTATATTAAAAAAATAATTCATTTTATAAAATTCATTTTATAAATGTGTCTAATTGTTTTTTATTTTTTACATAAGGGCATTAAAAGAAGTTTATTCGAGAAAACAATATTTTTAAACAAATGAGGACTTTACCAAAAATTATATCTTTTATTGTCAATATGTTTTATTGATATAAAATAATTATAAAAACTATTTTAAAATTAATTGTTACTATTTATATTCCTTTGTTTTACAAATATGTTATAACTATCTCATTTAAATAATTATAACAACAAAATAATGTTTTATAGAAACATTAGTGTTGCGTGTAACGTACACCAAGTCAGGGTTGTGTGTAATGTATGTCGGGTTGATATTCCATGTTACGTATGCCGATTTAGTGCTGTGTAATGTATTCCAAGTTGGTTCTGTGTAACTTACCCCAAGTCAGTGTCATGTGAGAGGAATATTTGACCTAATGAATTTCTATGAATAAATGAAAATGTAATTTATTTGGAAACAATGTCCAAAAAATTTGGGTGTTACATTATACCCCCCTTTAAATTAATTTTTCCCATGAAATTTGTCACTCAGGTAAAAAAATGAGGATACTTCTACTTCATCATATCCTCAAATTCCCACATAACATCCCCTATGTGGTGATTTCCACACAAAAAATTAATCATGTGAGTGGTGTTGTTTCACAGAACATTCTATATTCGATCCCTAAATTCAATTGGTTTGTCCTCGTAAAAAAGATCCTACCCCAGCAGTATGACCTCTGATTTTAGTACATGTGAAGGGTCAGGCTTGCACTTCCTCAAGAGAGATACATGGAACACATCGTGGACAAGAGAGAGATATGGAGGAATTTCCAAGCGATAAGATACCATCCCTATAAGATCAATATTCTCAAAGGGGAAGAAATAGTTAGGGATTAGTTTACCATTCTTCCAGAATACTATAACCTTCTTCCAGGGTGAGATTCAAAGAAACAAACTTTTTACCAACTTAAAATTAAATATCACTCTGAATGTTATCTTTTTTACTTTTTTTCTGACTTTCAGCTACATTGATGTTGAGACCCGGTTTTTTCTCGGTAAGACTTTGGAATATTTATACCTATATTTCTAGATCTAGGAGCGGAGACGACGTGAGATTCCGAGGCCCGGTGTGCCCGAAATAAATTTTATAAAAATATTAAGTGTTTTTATACTATTCATGTGGCAGGGTTGTGTTTTCTCCTAAACGGTAGCTCCGATCGGAAATCTTAGGGAATGGTTGCGTCTAGAGCATGCAGTTTACCGTAGTGGGGGTGTAAAACTTGCGGGCATAAGCCTGCTGTGAGAGATGTCACACAGGGGAAAAATCTTCATTTTGGAATAATGGCTTAGTGATTTTTATCACTGGAGTTACTTTTAAATAACATTCGAACAAAGTATTAGAATTGAAATCTGAGACTACTGTTGAATTCAAAATGGGGATTTTTGCCAAGGCGCGATATAAAATGAGAGGGCACGACAGTTTTGGATTCCGCGTTAGGTATATTTTTCTATAAATAGAAAAATAGATGTTTAGAGTTGGGGTTTTCCCCTTCTCTTATCTCTCTCTCTCTCTCTCTCTCTCTCTCTTGTTCTTCAGAGTTCTTCGTCGTTCTTCACCGAATCGAGGAGTGACCACCACTAGAACCTTGGAGGATCGAAGCATGATTGTCGTGGATGCGCCACCAATGACGCACGACCGATTTGACGTAGGGTTTTTTGTAAATTTTCACACCTTCGTCGATTTCTTGGCTTTTCATCAAATTTTTCTTCTAATTCTAAAATTCTAGAATTAGGACGATGGCCAAACGAACACAGCCATCGTCCGAGCCCCGTTTTTAATTCTTGTTCTTGGGCATTGTTCATCCTAATTTTTGTATGCGCCAAAATCTTTGCGGATCGTCGATCGAGGGTAGGCACTGTGAAGGGCTCGTCCCGAGGATCCCTAACCCACGTTCAGTTTTGAGATCGGACCGCCGGACTAGTGGCAGAAGCTGATGGAAGCCTCAGATCTGGCAAGGGAGGTGGCCGGAGGTCGGGCATCTGGCAACAGGTGCGACCGGGGGTTCAGAAGAGGTGGTGACATTAGGTGGGCCGGTGTGGATGGGGTAGCTCTAGGAGGAGTCGAGACGGCATGCAGCGGGTGCGGCCGAGCAAAGACGGCTGCGACTGCGGTGTAGCAGGGGACCGAAGTGGAGAGCCAGCGCAGTGCTGGATAGAGGTGGCGCGGAGGTGCTCTACCGGAGGTGAGGGCACCGACGTCATCCCGTCGTGATTGGAGAGGACCCCGAGGTCTGCGCCTCGGGGTGTGCCGTAGGCAAGGAACCGCGTTCAGCGGGTCCTGCTGGTCTGACGCGGATAAAGACGGGCACTTTGGCCGGTCTGCTTTGAAGAACTAGAGACAAGGTGTCCGATGTTGCTGGGGAGGGCCATGGCTAGCAGGCCGTGGTGAGTCGGGCCGGACGCAGGGCTGGGCCGCGGGCTGGTGGTCTGGACCGGGCCGACCGGTGTGAACCGGGCCGGTTGGGCCCCTTGTGTTCAAGGGACCGTAGCTTCTGAACAACGCGCCCATTTGACGCGCCGTCTATGGCTTTGGGTTCGTCTATTCATGAAGGACTTTTTAAGTTGGGTTTTGTGGTTTTTGAGTTCTTCTCCCGATGGAGAGTGACCCAAGATGCTTTAATTTAATAATTATAAACTATTGTTAAATCTTCCGACGGACATGCTTCGCGAGACAGACATCCATTTGACACGCTATCAGAGGTGTTGTAGCCCTGGAGTTGAGACGGTCCTTCCAATGTTAGTTCGGAACCCTTGCAGTTTGGATTCGTTGCTCGATGGCACAAAACGATTAATGCGAATAAATAAATAAATAAACAAATAATTATTCTTTCATCAGACCTAACTCCTGTTTGGGATGTCCAATTGACGCACCGTAAACGGCAGCGTGACCCCAGTCATCGTGCAGACTTTTTGAGACACTTTATGAAGTGTTCGGGTTGGAGACAAGGTGTGGGCCCCACAGGGCCTGGTTCACTCTTTTTACTGTGAAACACCACTTCTCCACCCGACATCCATTTGGGGTGTTTGAGTACGCGTTTCTGAGTGTTCTTTAGAGGGATTTGCGACAACGCAATATGCCCGCCTAAATTCGGGCTTGATGTGGGGGCCCCACAAGGCGGCTTTCGGGCGTATGCTGCGTTTTTACGACTTATGATTCATAAGTCCGTTCTGGGAAAATGAATAGCCTACGCCTCAAGGTTATCTGCAAGGAACGCAATGGTATGATCTGCATGACCTGTTTCGGGGTAGAGGTGTGGGCCCCTCAGGGCCCCGTTTGCATAACGTGGGAAGTTGCAGCTTCTACATCCGGAGTCCGTTTTAGGCGCTGTCATCAGCGTTTTGACCCTGGCATCAAGGAGAGGTTGACCAGGGTGGTTTTAGGCATTGAAGTTGGAGTTGAGGTGTGGACCCCACGAGCCATCTTTTAAGCAGTGTGCAGCGTACTACGGACTTTTCATCAGACGTCCATTTGGGGCCAATGAATAGTCGATTTGGCGTGTTTTTCCGAGAGCATCGTGATGGCGTAGTAAGCCTGGCCTTTTTCTAGACCAAGGTGAGGGCTCCACGAAATGCTGTATGAACATAAAGCAGTGTTGAATAACTTTTTCATCGAAGTCCGTTTCCAGCAATTAAGTAGTCTATCTCGCGTGTTTTTCCATGAGAATTACAATAGGGAAATCTGTTTAGGCGAGCAGAGCCACTTTAGAGATCTCATTAAATGTAAAAAAATGAAAGGGACTTGGTCAGAGTCTCCTTTGATGCACTCCGATCCTATGCACGGTAGTAGTGTTAGTGACCCCCAGTGATGGCATGGGCAGTGCGGAGTTGTCAGACATGTTTTTGGTTTACTTTCCAGTGGGGCTTGGTAGTGGGTTACCTATTGACCATAGGGTTTACCCTCCAGTGAGGTTGGGTAGTGGGTTACCCGTTGACCTTAGGGTTTACCCTACAGTGGGACTGGGTAGTGGGTTACCCATTCACCTTAGGGTTAACCCTCTAGCAGGGCTGGGCAGTGGGTTACCCATTGAATTTATGGTTTACCCTCCAATAGGGATGGGTAGTGGGTTACCCATTAACCTTAGGGTTTACCCTCCAACAGGGCTGGGTAGTGGGTTACCTGATGAACTCTTGGGGTTTACCCTCCTGCAGGGCTAGGTAGAGGGTTACCCGACAACCTCTTCGGGTTTACCCCCCAGTGAGGCTGGGCAGTGGGTTACCCGATGACTTCTTTCAGACTTAGCCCTTTCTATGAGTATAGTCAGTGACATTTATCCGTGATTACCAGAGTGGGACCCTTGGTTGTACGGTTTATCGATGAGGCTTCTTGACGTGCGAGATTTTTGGGAATCAGTGATGTCTACCCTTAGAACTGTTGGCGACTTTTCTTGGGTTGAGGTTGGAGATAGAGATCCCCTTACAGACTCATTCAGTTTTCTTATTGAGCTTATATATATATAAACCAAACTTTTTCTCCCACTCCTTGGGTTCGGTTACTCTCCTTCTAGGAGGGGCGAAGATACGCGGGGTATGCCACGTGCTTTCTATGTCTAGCTCTTCTTGGATTGGATGAGTCTACTTCCTTTCTTTTGTGGGGTTGAGCTGCACTCTCTCTATTTTAATCTTACACTGTTCTTTGTTCTGTCTACTGCTCACCATTTTAGTACCTCCTTTGTTTTTCCCTTGAGCTTTCGGGGCATCCAATTGAGTATCTTTATACTCACCCCTGATTTGGCTTTTCCCGTACTTGGTGTGCCCTTACAGATGACAGACAGGTCGATCAAGACTATGGAGGAGCGTTGCACGACCCGTCCTTGGGGCCCGTGCCGTGACTACCCCAAGAAAGCCTTCCATAGGCCAGGGGCTGGCTACTAGCACCAAAGGTGTAAATCCCAATAAAAAGTGAAGGCATTTCCTTTATAAAAGTAAACAACACAACAGAAGAAAGCACTATGTAATATAGAATAAAAAAGTAAGTGCTGAAAGGAAAGGGGCTGAAAATACAAGCCGAATAGTAAGTATAGTACAACTGAAAAGCTAGTACAACTGGAGTAAAGTAAAATAGAAACCACTGAGTCATCCTTAAGGAATCCCACCTGAAGGGTGGGTACATATGGCCACCTCAGCACCTCAGGTCCGACCGTACACTCCTTGTATGTCTCGCCAAGTGGTCCACCTCTGGGTACCGTCCAGCTCCACAAGTCTCCATCTCGATCAGTGATGTCTATCATCTACATCTAACACAACGTAGTGCCAGCATAGCCTATGCAGGGGTGAGTATTACGATACTCAGTAGGTTCCTCAAGACCCTCAAGGTCTCACAAAATCCAACGAGGATAAACCACAAAGTAAGATTTCAACGGAGAACCATTACTTAGGTATATGACCGTACATATACCTAAGTTATCAAGTAACCCATCTCAATCATGAGGAAAACACGGTCATTGACTCGGCTCAAATGAGGATTTTTATTCACGGTGTCAAAACCACATCTGGTGAAGAACTCCTCCTCTATCGAGTACAATGGGTCTGCCGCTACAACGAAATGCTTCCCACTAACATTGGACTACTGAAGTACTCCACCTGTCGAGTACTGTGGGCATGCTTCTACAACCAAGCGCTTCCCACCATGGGTCTCCCGCTACAACCAAGCTCTCCCCCTCATAGCCTACAGATGTACTCCTTCTATCGAGTACCGTGTGTCTACCACTACAACCAAGCGCTCCTCCTCCATGGTTCTACTTCTACAACCAAGAGCTCTCCACTGGGCCATCAGAATCACTCCGAGTCGATCGATCAGCAGTCGTTAGGTGTCAGCCAGCTACAAGGTCTCTGCAATCTTCTCGCTCGTCAATGGGAGGGTCCGATCCACGATCCTCAAGATGATAATCCATGTGTCACTAAGTGTCATGTAGAAGTATCACAAAGGACCACCACATCCTAGGGGTCTCAACGCAACAGACAACACGTCAATCAGATGCCCAATCTGTGAGTTATTGACTTTTCCTTTCTAGGGGTCCGGTTGGTTTTTAAGCTAAAACCAACTAGACCATACTACAATCTCATCCGAATCCCACGTGGAGTATTCCAAAAGAACCATCTCATCAAAAGGAAACAAAATTAGTTGATGACATGTCAATCGGATGTTTGTTCCTTAAGTAATACGTGTTTCCCCTCCGAGGGCCCGGTTGGTTTCGGTTTCGAACCGACCCAAACATTTTTCCAAATTCATCCAAAACTCACTTAGAGTGTCTCAAAAGGAACACTTCATCACGAGGGTCCTAGTGCCACAAATGGCGTGTCGATCGGTTGCACAGTCTTAATGTTATTCACGTTTAAGTGAAAACGGGTCTGGAATGTTAAGCCCAATGGGCTGGCGGGTCGGCCCGACCTGGTTTGAGGGTCCGACCCAACAGAGGGTCGGACTGGCTAGGTGAAGTGCGTGGTGCGGACCAACCAGGTGGGGTGGGCGTGGTGCGACCCAGCCCAGTGCGGCATGGCTCGACCTGGCGGGGCGAAACCCGGCCCGGCTGGCCGTCGCTCGGCCTGGGTGGCCAAGCACTGCGGGGGGGGGGGGGGGGGGCTTGGTCTCCCAAACCAGCGGTGCCAAGTGGCACCGCCCTCTTGTCTGGCAGGCCAAAGCCGACCAGTCTTCCTACTGCGAGCAGCTCGCGTGGTCGGGCCGCCGTTCCTTCAGCGCGGCACCCTCCTCACGCCGTCGGTCTTCCCAGCCCGGCCGGCCGACCGCCGGCCGGTTTGTCCACCGAGAGGCCTGTGGAATGCGGGCTGCGGTCCTACACAGCGCGGTGCTGTGGTATCTTCGGTCCGGCCGGCTTAGCCAGCCGGTTCCTCGTCAGCAGAGCGGCCCACAGTTGCGGGCCACTATTCTTCTGCACGCGGCCGGTTCACGGCCGCCACCTTCACTCGTTGCTTCCCTTTCCAACACACCTTTATCGCGAATAAATTCTGGAAAAAATTGTAGGGTCGTTGGGCTGTGTTCGTTCGGCCCATGCCCTCCGCCATAGGTAGTAACAATTGGATGAATTTATTCCAAATAAATCAACAGAAACAGGATAATTTATTCACTTATAAATTATATGAAACACCTACCTCGAAATAGGGTTCGCGGTAGTCAAGGTTCGTGGAAAATAGCATCGTGGGAGAATGGTGTTGATTCAGTTGACATCGGAGTGTGTCTGAAGGGAAAGTGGCATCTCCTCTCTTGTCGTGGAGAAAGAGGAAAGAAGACACGTCATCATTCTTCAGTGGAATGGTTGTTTTTCATCGAAGAAGACGCCGTTCTTCATTGAAGGTTGAAGCTTACTTTTAATCCTCCCAGGGTTCCAACACAATATTTTCCAAGCCAAAATTACATTAAGGCTTCCCCCAATTTTTAATAGATATTCCATTCAATTTCAAATTAATTCAAAAGAATCAATTAATTATGGGTTCTCACTTAATCAAATTGATAAGGTTGGCACATTAATGAAGAGGGTGGAATGTGGGGAGGCTCCACCCAAATAAATGATGGGGAGTTGTCATAATAAATATAGGGGAGTTAAATGGGGGGTTTCAAGGGAGTTGAGGGGAGGTGATAAGTTAGGGGCTCATGTGGGCCCCACCACCCTTAGTTAAATTCTCCCATGGTAAGTTAGGTGGGGTGTGGACCCCATATCTAACATCCTATTGGAGGAAATAAATTCCAATTAAAATAAAATTGTAACACAACAATTTTATTTAATTCTTAATGAATCCTCATATTTTAACTACCACATAGGACAAAATGCAACTGCGGTAAAGGTCCTCTTAAGAGAATACCGGATCTGCAAGTTCATCGGTGCCCTCAAATTTCTATTCCGAGCACCAGTTCAAAAGATAGAAAAACCCGCTCATACATTTACTGAACGTACCCAAAGAAAACTTCAGAAATTGTTTCCTGGCACGCCGGGCCTTAGAATCAAGTGCTTTCAGAATCGCAGACTCGTAAAATTTCAAAGAATTAAGAAAAAACATTTCCTTGAAACTTTTGGGTCTTTACATTACTCCCACCTCATGGATTCATGTTCCTGTAAAGTTGAAACACACACTAGGGAAGGAAATGGGGGTGTGGTACACGCATCAGAGTGCCTCGCTCCCAATTTCTCTCTTGGAGGTTCCCGTGCTGCCATCGAATGCACACTAGAGGAATCGACCACCCACATATGACCCGCTCATATCGATCCTTGATCTCCACTGGGACCACTGAGAATGTTGCCCCATCATCGATGTCCAAATTCCCGTGATCGATGATGTGGGATGGGTCGTGAACGTATCTCCTTAGCTGAGATATGTGGAAGACGTCGTGCACCCAGTGCAACTGAAGTGCAAGGGCCTGGCGGTATGCCACCTCGCCTACTCTGCTAAAGAACTGGAATGGTCCGATGAAAAGTGGAGTTAACTAGCTGCTCTGGCCAAATATCCGTAGACTTCGTCGAGGTGAGAACCATAGGAAAACATGGTCACAATCCTCGAACTCTAGTGGTCTCCATATCCTATCAACATAGGACTTCTGTCTGCTCTGTGCAGTCTTCATCTGCTTCTGGATGATCTACACCTTCTCTGTCATAGCCTGTACCATCTCTGGTCCTACAAGTACTGATTACCATGGTTCAGTCCATCACAGAGGTGATCTTCAAGGTCGGCCGTACAACACTTTGTATGGTGCCATCCCGATGGTGGAGTGGTAGCTGTTGTTGTACACAAACTTCATCAAGTGTAAATGATCCTCCCAACTGTGACCAAAGTCAAGGACAGATTCACGGAGCATGTCCTTGAGAGTCTGAATGGTCCTATGGATGTTCATGGAAATCCTGTCATGAAATCCTTGGATATCCCATCCCATTTCCACTCTGGGACCTCTAAGGGATGTACCAAGCCTGCAGGTACCTGGTTCACTGCCTTCACATGCTGACAAGTGAGGTTTTGGGATACAAACTCTACTACAACCTTCTTCATACTCAGACACCAATGCTGCCGTCTGAGGTCCTGTTACATCTTCGCCACTCCTGGATATACCACAAGAGGGAAAGTGTGGAACTCCTTCAACACCTTCTCCTGTAGTTCACCTGGTACCATAGTACGTCCTACAAGAGATGATAAGATTTCTCCTTTTCCAAAAAGAGAAATCTGGTCTCATCCCCTGGATGAACCACTCCCATTTCCTAATACAGTCAATCCTGACATGAACAATACTAATTCATTCCATGGACGATGTCGTAAGGACTTGACACTACTACTAAGAGATCCAACCATTACTCTCACCTCCAAGGGTTGATTCACACTGTCGGCATCAGTGTGTGGTCACTCGGTGTCCTCCAATAGGAATCTCAAACGTGAGGGTCAAATCAAAGGTTTTAAATAGAACCTTTTAGTATCAACCAAAAATATAGTGAAGGTAAGAAAACGTCACAAGTACAAGTGTCTTTTATTAATGCAGCTCAAAGTACAAAGACACAAATCATCCAAAAACAATGACATCAATGAAGTTAGAAGCATCATAAACAAGGCTTCCATGACTAGAGATAGTCCAACTTCTGTCCACTTGCAGCACGACCAGCTCCTCTTCCACGTTTGCCTGCTCCCAACGGACCTCCATGGTCGAACCTCTTCCTCTGCTTGGATGGTCCCTCTACTACATGCTGCTCATTTACCGAACGGGTCGGGCAGTCTCGAGCCATGTGACCCAGCCCCCTACTTCAATAGCACTTACTACTCCACGTATAGCTGGCTCTATTTCGTGTGCCTCTCACAAAAAAACCTGTATCCTGAGGTCGCCCACCTATTGGCCTAGTCTGCTTGGACTTCTTTGTCATCTGTCTACTGCCAGCTGCAGAAGACTCCTCTACGTCCAGAAAGCCATGCGGAAAGAGCAATATCACATGATCTTGGACAGGGCGTAGAGTCGCTAGTACAAACTCCACCCTGAAAAGACCCTCAAAGTCTCCCCAGGTGAGGGTCACCTCATTGTAAAACTAGAGAATCAGGCTCCACCACCTCTCAGGTGATCCCCGAAAGAGACTAACAGCTAGGTACACCATCAAGTCAGCGGGTGTACCAAATATGTGTAAAACTCATTCTATAACCTCCATCCAGTACTCGGCCATTTGAAAATCTGTCTCGCCTAGAAAACTCAGAAGCCTCTGTTGCAAGAACCCATGAAACACGGTCAAGCGGCATGCACCCTCTGCAGCTGGGGCTGGTGGTATCGGTGGCCCAGTGAGTAGTGGTACCATTGGTGCTTCCGCTGTGATGGGGCCCTGCACCGAGGCCTCGCTGCTCGATGGGCTACCATCACGATCTTCACTCGGAACGTGCACTAACTGACTAGGTGAAGACATCCTAAAAAAGAAACAGGTGGTCCACAATCAAAATATTATACCTGGTGAGCTGACCTGGTTTGAGATGACTTAAAGTAATGCTTTTGATACACACACGAAATCAGTGTTTTCATGCACTAAGTTGGAAATCAGTAGTCAGGGTCCTGGTGTACGGATACGTCAGCCGCCGCATCAACACTGGATTCCATAAACTGAAAACCACACTCGGTACTCTTAACACTATTGCTTCACAGAAAGAAAGATCAGAGTCCTGAGTTCTGTGGTAGAACCGACTCCTGTGATACCAATTTATCCCGACCCGTCCTCGGGGCCCTTTCCGTGACTACCCCAAGCCCACCTTCCATAGGCCAGGGGCTGGCGACTAGCACCAAAGGTGTAAATCCCAATAAAAAGGGAAGGCATTTCCTTTATAAAAGTAAACAACACAACAGAAGAAAGCACAAAGTAATACAGAATACAAAAGTAAGTGTTGAAAGGAAAGGGGCCCGAAATTCAAGCCCAACAGTAAGTACAGTACAAATGAAAAGCTAGTACAACTGTAGTGAGGTAAAACAGAAAACACTGAGTCATCTTCCTGGAATACCACCTAAAGGGTGGGTATAGATGGACACCTCAACACCTCAGGTCTGACCATCCACTCCGTGTAAGTCTAGCCAAGTGGTCCTCCTCCAGGTACTGTCTAGCACCACAAGTCTCCACCTCGATCAGTGATGTCCGTCGTCTGCATCCAACACAACGTAGTGCGGGCATAACCCGTGCAGGGGTGAGTATAACGATACTCAGTAGGGACCCCGAGACCCCCAAGGCCTCACAAAATCGAACAAGGATAAACCAAAATGTTGGATTTCAACAGATAACCATTACTTAGGTATATTCCCATACATATACCTAAGATATCAAGTAAACCATCTCAATCATGAAGAAAACACAATGGTCATTGACTCAGCTCGAACCAGGATTTTTATTCATGATGTCTAATCCACGATTGCTAGATAAATCTTCCTCTGTTGAGTACTGTGGGCCTTACGCTACAACCAAGCACTTCCCAATAACCTTGGACTGCTGAAGTAGTCAACCTGTCGAGTACTGTAGGCATGATGCTACAACCAAGCGCTTCCCACCATGGGTCTGCCGCTACAACCAAGCACTCCCCCTCATAGCCTACAGAGGTACTCTTCTATTGAGTAACACGGGTATACCAATACAACCAATCTCTCCTCCTCCATGGGTCTGTTGATACAATCATGCGCTCCCCATTGGACCATTTGAGTCACTCCGAGTCGATCGATCGACAGTCGTCAAGTCTCAGCCAGCTACTAGGTCTCTGCAATCTGCTCGCTCGTCACCGGGAGGGTCCGCTCCACGAGTCTCAAGCTGATAATCCACATGACATCAAGTCTCAAGTAGAAGTATCAAAAAGGACCGCCACATCATTGGGGTCTTAACACAATAGACGATGCATCAATCAGATGCCCGGTATGTGAGTTGTTGGCTTTTCAGTTCCAAGGGCCCTGTTGGTTTTTAAGCTAAAACCAACCCGACCATACTCCAATATCATATGAATCTCACGTGGAGTATTCCAAAAGAACCTTCTCATCAAAAGGAAACCAACATAGTTGACGGGATGATAATCAGACGTCTGATCCTTAGGTTATAAGTGTTTCCGCTCTGAGGACCCAGTTGGTTTCAGTTTTGAACCAACTCGGCCATTTTTCCAAAGTCGTCCAAAACTCACTTAGAGTATCGAAAAAGTACTGCTTCGTCGCGAGGGTCCTAGTTCCACAGTTAGTGCATCGATAAGATGTACGTTCTTAAGGTTATTCACGTTTAAGTGAAAATGGGCCCGACCTGTTAAGCACAGTGGAGTAGTGGGTCAGCCGGACCCGGTTCGGCAGGTCTGACCAAGAAGAGGGTCAGACTAGCCCAGTGAAGCGCGTGGCCCGACCCAGTGGGGCAAAGCCCAGCCTGATAGTTCGTGGCCTGGCCTGGCGGAGCGTGGCCCGACTGGCCGAGTAGCTCGGCATGGGTGGCCGAGCACTGCGGGGGTCGGGGGGGGTGGGGGGGATGGCCCCCCGGTATCCCGAACCGGCATCACCAAGTAGAGCCACCCTCCAGTCCATCCGGCCAAAGCCGGCTGGTCTTCTTGGGGTGAGCGGCCCGCACAGGCGGGCCTCAGTTCCTTCAGCGCGGCGCCCTCCTGGCGCCGCGGATCTTCCCAGCTCGGTCGGCTGACTGCCGGTCGGTTTATCCACCGACCGGCCCATGGAATGCGGGCTGTCATCCTCCGCAGCGCGGTGCCCTCGTGGCCCTGTGGTCTCTTCGGTCTGACCGGCTTAGATGGCCGGTTCTTTGTCGGCCGAGCTGCCCGCGGTTGCAGGCTACGATTCTTCCGCACGCGGCCAACCTGTGGACACCGCCTTCGCTCGTCGCCGCCCCTTTCAACGGGCCTCTATGGTGAATAAATTCAGATAAACATCGGAGGGTTGTCGGGCCATGTTCGTTTGGCCCGCGCCCTCTGCCTTAGGCTGTAACAATTGGCCGATGTTATTCCAAATAAATCAACCCAAACAGGATAATTATTCACTTATGAATTATACGAAACCCCTTCCTCGAAATAAGGTTCGCGACAGTCGGTCATCGCGGAAAACGGCGTTGCAGGAGAACGGTGTTGATTCCATTGATGTCGGAGTGCGTCCGAAGGGAAAGTGGCATCTCTTCTCTTGTCATGGAGAAAGAGGAAAGAAGAAATGTCATCATTCTTCAGTGGAATCAGTGTTCTTTGTCGAAGAAGACATCATTCTTCATGGAAGGATAAATCTCACTTTTAATCCTCCCAGGGTTCCACCACAATATTTGCAAAGCCAAAATTATATTAAGGCTTCCCCCAATTTTTAATAGACATTCCATGCCATTTCAAATTAATTCAAAAGAATCAATTAATTATGGGAGCTCACTTAATTAAATTGAAACGGTTGGCACATTAATGAAGAGGGTGAAATGTGGGGAGGCTCCACCGAAATAAATGAGGGGGAGTTGTCAAAATAAATATAGGGGAGTTAAATGGGGGGGTTTCAAGGGAGTTGAGGGGAGGTGATAAGTTAGGGGCTCGTGTGGGCCCCATCACCCTTAGTTGCATTCTCCCATGGAAAGTTAGGTGGGGTGTGGGCCCCACCTCCAACTTCCTTTTAGAGGAAATAACTTCGAGTTAAAATAAAATTGTAACACAACAATTTTATTTAATTCTTAATGAATCCCCTAATTTTAAATACCACATCCATCAAAATGCAACTGAGGTAAAGGTCCCCTTAAGCGAATACCAACGCTGTGAGTTCATCGGTGCCCTCAGATTTAAATTCTGAGCACCGCATGAAAATATAGAAAAACCAGTACATAGGTTTACTGAAGGTACCCAAACAAAACTTTAGAAATTGATTCCAGACACACAGGGCCTCGGAATCAAGTGCCGTCAGAAACCACAGACTCATAAAATTCAAAAGAATTAATAAAAATAATTTCCTTGAAATTTTTGGGTCGTTACAAGAGTAGAGGACACAAGAGCTTGGTCTGTGTTCAGTGGTTTTAGTAAGACTTTTAAGTGTGATACCCACCAGCTATTTACTTTTGTTTACCTATTGCTGGGTTGTGGAACCTTTCAGGCTGGGTGTATATTTTTGCCTTTTCATGTTCAGTTATCTTGTTAGTAATTTTTCAGCACTTTACTAATCCTATTTAGAAGTTTATGCATGACTGTGGTTGGGTTATAGTTGTTTGTCCTTTGGTTTTTCTTTTTTTACTCTGCACTTCTGCATCGAGTATGTTGTGTGTGTGTGTAGAGGTACTTAGGAGAAGGCCTCCCCAATATCGTTACGCCTTTGGAGCTTGTTTCTAGTCCCTGGCCTATAGAGGTGGTCCTTGGGAAGTTGCGGCTTGAGACCGCTAGGGATGGGTCACAAGAAAGTGGTATCAGAGGTGGTTCATTCCTTTGAGTTTTGTTCGGACATCCCTAAAAAGGAATTGTTTGTGTTTTGGGGCAACAATGTCAACGTGTCTCAAGAGCCGATCTCAGGACAGGGAGTCCAGTGATGGTGCGACAGACAACGTATCCATTCACCCGGACCCTGATAACCCACTTGTCAGCTCGGCACACTGAGACACTTGTTGCAAGGAATTTGGTTTGCGCATCATATAAGATTGATTCATTGACTATCTTTTTGAGTCATATCCCCATCGTTGTTAGAATATATATGCTCATTTCACCGCGGTACTACTTGATCGTATTTAGGATGTATCCGTGATGATATCCATCCAGGATACTAGCTTCAATTTGTGATGACGACTCCATGAGTGATGAGGCCTTAGTTCAATATCCATCATACAGTTACCCTTTCTCCAGGAGGTCATGCGGTAGAACCTCCACCTGTGGAGTTACAGATAGTACCGACAGTGAAGGCTGATGACGAGATCAGGCTGGGTGCACTACATGTGTTCTAGCATCAGAGACCGCTGAGGTTCCATGGTGAGACATACCCTCAGATAGTGAAGGGTTGGCTAGAGTCGGTGGTTTGCCACTTCAGTCTTGTTCAGTCACTGACATGTTAGATGGTGGATTTGACAACCAATATTTTTCCACCAAGCAGTTTAGCATTAGTAGAGCTAGGGTTACTCAGATGCACTATGATTTGTTACTCTCGTGGGATGACTTCTAGTTGCTATTTTGTGAGGAGTACTACCCCTCCTACTTAAACTTTATACAATTTCAGGAGCTGCTGGAGAATCAGCGGGGAGTGATGGAAGTGGATGAGTACATGAATAGGATCACAGAACTTACTCGGTACTCTTTGGATGTGGTCCATAACGGCAACTTCTGAGCACAGAAGTTTGAGCGAGGTCTCTGTAGAGGATATTCGTGCCAGCGTAGCGCCCTTGTGCATCCTCACCCATCTCTGGGAGCTGGAGCAGGCACTAGTGACAGAGAAATTTATGTCAGAGGGACGTTAATTGGCAGGGTGATGACGCCAGAGGTCGTCCCTTGATGATACTCAATCACATGGTCTAGGACAACATAGAGCAGCAAGATAGACCATAGTGGAATAATGCTATGATTTTGATGTGCGAGGTCACATGGGATAAGACTACTTGACCAAATGTGTTGAGTTTTCCAGATAGTTGGTAGATGAACCGCCACGACAGGGTAGTTTTGTGATCAGAGAACTCCCAGGTGAGGATATGGTGGCCCCCAGGGAGGCAGTGTTGGAAGAAAAACAGGAAGAACTATGGTTGGCGGACAACGTTTTCAGGTCCTTCCACCACCACTAGGCGGACCTTGTCAGGATCAGGGAGCTGACAGATGGGGCCGCGGGTAGCTGTGTGCTATGGATGTCTAGAATCCTGAAATGCATGAGATGATAAGATGTTTGCCCTGTGTGTTTTTCTACTTTTCTCAGTATAACTTGTTAGACACTGCGTGAGGTACTCTTTTCGTCTATCTCTTTGTTAGAGGGGTTACCGAGGGTGACGCAGGGCATCGATGTAACCCTGTGTTGGTGTTGTCTGACATAGCTTCAAATGCATGGGATAGAGGGGTTCTTCCCCCACTGAGATACATTTTTGATATTCGATAAAAACCATGAGGTAGAGTCAATACCACCCAAAGTGGATTGTATATAGCCACGGTGGATGAGTCCCTCTGACATGTGCATTCATGGTGGGGTAGTGAGGTGGAGTTCCAGAGATGGTTCTAGATTTTCCAGTGGGGCTTTTCTGCTTAAACCCCCCTTTTTTCTTGAGGTTCCAGTAGTGGGTTTGGTAGAGTTCCTATTTTTGGGGATTACTCTCCATCCAAGAGGGAAAAACACACGTGGGGTATGCCACGTGATTTCTATGTCTAGCCTCTGGCGGTTGGATGAGTTTTCTCACCTTCCCTATTCGTTGGTATGTTGCATGATCAACATCAATATTGATACCCTTATCAAGTATAGGTCGAGGTGATGTACATCCCATAAACAGAACTGCGCATCTCACTATGTGGTGCTGGTAGTGGTATTCTTTTCCCTGAGAACGTGGAGACGCTATCTTCTCGGAGAGCGCTTTGTGGTTTTCTCACCCCACCAGTTTCTTAGGTGTGTCCTCACCCAGAGAGACTAGAACCTAAGGTGATGGTGCTGGTTGAAATTTCTGCAGGACTATGACTTTGAGGTAGTCTATGTTCCAAAAAATGGCAGTGTTGTTGCAGCTTCCCTTAGCAGAAAGTCCCAAAATCGTCAGGTGCAGGAATATTCGTAGTAGTTAGCTTCCCTACAATTGACCCTGTTGGACCAGGAGGGTGAAACTTTTCTTTAGTCAAGGGTGTTTACTCATCCACTTTTTAAGTGTGTAAGAGAGTCTCGGTTGTGATGCAAAGACTGTGAAAACTCATGTGACCGGATATCATTAGGTGTTTCACCAAATGGGTATTCTGAAGGAGGGAATCACGAGACCATGTTTCAATAACAAACCGTGATTTTGATCACGATGTGGAATGTAGAAGTTCAGCCGAGGAAGTCCTTAGAGTATCTTTGGGCCATTCGGGAATCGTGCAAGAGATTGAGAGGTTGCCTACTACCTTGCCCTACCCACCCAATAGTTGGAGTGGGCGCACACTGTCTTCCACGTGTCACAACTGATGAGGAGCATGCATATTCCTATGAATGTTATCAAAAGTAGCAGAACTTCTGAGTACTAAATGTCCCTTTGGTTCACGTGTTGTGCCAGCATGGTGTTTTGCAGGTTTTCTTGGGAGTGAGAGAGCTAGGTGTGAGCTCTGTATCCCGAGTTGTTTTTCCTAGTTTTTCTTTTCGGGGATGAAAATCTTGAAAGAGGGAATGATGAAGAGACTCGGTTTTTGCCCAGTAAGACTTTTGAATATTTATAAATATATTTCTAGAGCTTAGAGCTGAGACGACATGCGATTCCGAGGCCTGGTGTGGCCGGAATAAATTTTATAAAAATAATAAATGTTTTTATACTATGCACGTGGTGGGGTTGTGTTTTCTCCTAAAAGGTATCTCGGATCGGAAATCCGCGGTCACAGTTGCATCCATAGCATGTCGTTTACCCTAGGAGGGGTATAAAAGTTATGGGAGCGAGCTTGATATGTGAGATGTCACCCAGGGGAAAAATCATAATTTTCAAATAACGACTTAGTGATTTTTATCACTGGAGATCATTTCAAATAACATTCGAACGAAGTCTCCGAATAGAAATCTGAGACTTCCGTTAAATTAGAAATGAGCCGTTTTGCCTAGGCGCAATATAAAATGAGAGGGAATGACAGTTTCAGATTCAGGCAGCGGGTGCGGCCGGAGGTTCGGACGAGGTGGTGGCGTCGGGTGTGGCCGGCACGGACGGTGTTGCTCCGGGAGGAGTTGAGATGGCAGGCGGCTGGTGCGGCCCGGGAGAGACGGCTGCGACTATGGTGCAGTAGGTGATCAGAGCGGAGAGCCAACACAGTGAGGCCCGGAGGTGGCGCAGCGGTGCGCTGTAGGAGGTGAGGGCGCCGGTGCCGTCCCATTGCAGTCGGAGGTGGACCCTGAGGTCAGCACCTTGTGGTGTGCTGCGGAAAAGGACCTGCATTCGGTGGGTCCTACTGGTGCAATGCAGATGAAGATCGGCCCTTTGGTCGGTCTTCTTTGAAGAACAAGACCCGAGGGGTCCGGTGTTGTTGGGGCAGGCCGTGGCCAGCAGGCTGCAGTGAGTCGGGCCAGACCCGCGGCTGGGTTGTGGGTTGGTGGTCTGGACTGGGCCGGCCGGTGTAAACCAGCCTGGTTGGGTCCCTTGTGTTCAAGGGACCGTAGGTCCTAAACAGCACGTCCATTTGACGCGCCTTCTACGGTTGTGGGTTTGTCTCTTCGAGACATGATTTTTATGTAGGGTTTCAGGTTTTTTGAGTTCAGCATCCTTGGGCGGGTGACCCGAGATGCTATAAATTAATAATAATAAATTATTGTTAAATCTTGCGATGAACGCGCTTCACAAGCCGGACGTCCATTTGACGCACCGTCTGAGGCGCAGTGGCCCTGGTGTTAAGTCGATCCTTCTAAAGTTGGTTTAGTACCCTTGCAGTTTGGTTTCATTGCTCGATGTCATGAAACACTTAATGCGAATAATTAATTAATTAATTATTCTTGCGTCAGACCTAACTCTTGTTTGGGATGTCTGATTGATGCACCGTTAGTGGCAGTGTGTCCCTAGTCATCATGTGGACTTTTTGAGATGCTTTCTGAAGTGTTCAGGTTGGAGACAAGGTGTGGGTCCCATAGGTCCTAGTTCACACATTTTATGGTGACAATCCACTTTTTCACCCGGCTTCTTTTTGTTGTGTTTGAGTACTCGTTTCTGAGTGTTCTTCCGAGGGATTTGCGATGGCGCAATCTGCCCGCCTAAATTTGGGCCTGAGGTGGGGGCACCACAAGGTGGATTTCGGATGTATTCTGCATTTTTACGACTTATTCTTCATAAGTATATTCTTGGCAAATGAATAGCCTACACCTCCTGGTTACCTGCAAGGAAACTAATGGTACGATCTGCGTGACGTGTTTCTAGGTTGAGGTGTGGGACCCACAAGGCCTCGTTTTCATAACGCGGGAAGTTGCATCTTCTGCATCCGGAGTCCTTTTTAGGCGCCTTCAGTGGCGTTGTGACCCTGTCATCGAGGCGAAGTTGATCAGGGTGGTTTCAGGCAGTGAAACCGGAGTTGAGGTATGGGCCCCACATGCTGTCTTTTAAGCTACATGCAGCGTACTGTGACTTTTTCATCAGATGTCTATTTTGGGCGTATGAATAGTCAATTTCGTGTGTTATTCTGGGACCATCGTGATGGAACAGTTCACCCATCCTTTTTCGGGACCGAGGTGCGGGCCCCATGAAATGTCGTATGAGCATAAATCAGTGTTGAATAACTTATTTTTCGGGAGTCTGTTTCCAGTGATTAATTAGTCTATCTCACGAGTTTTTCCATGAGTATTACAATAGTTCAATATGTTTAGGCGAGTGAAGCTTCTTTATAGATATCATTAAATGTGGAAACATGAAAGGGCATTTGTCGGAGGTTCCTTTGATGCACTCTGAACCTACGCATGGTAGTGGTGTTAGTGACACCCAGTGATGGCACGAGCAGTGCAAAGTTATTAGACCAGTTTCAGGTTTACCCTCCAGTGGGGCTGGTTAGTGGGTTACCCATTGAACCTTAGGTTTACCCTCCAGTGAGGTTGGGTTCTGGGTTACCTGTTGACCTTAGGGTTTACCCTCTAGTAGGACTGGGTAGTGGGTTACCCGTTCACCTTAGGATTTACCCTCTAGCAGGGATGGGCAGTGGGCTACCCATTGACTTTGGGGTTTAGCCTCCCTCTAGGCTGGGCAGTGGGTTACCCATTCACCTTAGGGTTTACCCACCATCCGGGCTGGGAAATGGGTTACCCGATGACTTCTTGGGGTTTACCCTTCAGTAGGGAAGGGCAGTGGGTTACCCGATGACCTCCTGGGGTTTACCCCCCAGCTGGGCTGGGCAGTGGTTTACCCAACAACTTCTTTCAGAATCAGCCCTTTCTATGAGGCTAGTCAGTTACTTTTCTCTATGATTACCAGAGCAGGACCCTTGGTTGTATAGTTTAGCGATGAGGCCGCTTGACGTGCGAGATTGTTGGGCATCAGTGATGGCTACCCTTAGAACTATTGGCGACTTTTCCTAGGCTGATCTTGGAGATAGAGATCCCCTTACACACTCGTTTGGGTTTCTTGTTGAGAATATATATATATATATATAAACCCTACTTTTGTTCCCACTATTTGGGTTCAGTTACTCTCCTTCTAGGAGGGGCGAAGACGTTTGGGGTACGTCACGTGCTTTCTATGTCTAGATCCTCTTGGATTGGACAAGTCTACTTCCTTTCTTTTGTTGGGTTGAGCTCCACTCTCTCTATTGTACTATTACACTGTTCTTTGTTATGTCTACTTCTCACCGTTTTAGTACCTCCTTTGTTTCTCCATCGAGTTTCCGGGGCATCCTACTAAGTATCTTTATACTCACCCATGAAAGGGATTTGCCAGTGCTTAGTCTGCCCTTGTAGACGACAGACTGGTCGATCAAGAATATGGAGGATCGTATAGGACACAAGATCTTGGGCCGCATTTAGTGGTCACAGTAGGACTTTCAGGTGTGAGACACACCAACTGTTTACTTTTTTTTACATGTTGCTGGGTTGTCGAACCTTTTGGGTTGGGCGCACGTTTTCCGTTTTCCTATTCAGTTATCTTGTTAGTACTTTTCAGAAATTTACTGATCCTATTTAGAAGTTGATGCATGACTGTGTTTGGGTTATAGTGGTTTTCCCATTGTTTTTTCTTTTTACTCTTCACTTTTTCATCGAGTGGGCTATGTTTGTGTGTACAGGTAATTAGGAGAAGGCCTCCCTGATATTGTTATGACTTCAGCACTTGTCTCCATCCCCTGGCCTATAGAGGCGGGCATGGGGTAGTTGTGTCTAGAGACCGGTAGGGTTGGGTCGTGACATTTGATATGATGATGAATTGTTCTGTACTTCTCAACCATTTCTTCTGCAATCTTAGGCCCTGATAGATTTCTTTCTAAAACTTCATCTCGACACATTGGAGCTCAGAATTTCATCCCATAAAGGGATTCATATGGTTCCATCTGAATACTTTAGTTTAATATTATTTTTTATGAAAGCTCAACTAGAATAAGGGGTTGATCACAACAACCTTTGAAATCCAGAGAACAAGATCTCAACATATCCTCTTGTGTTTGAGTTTTTCTTTCAGATTGAACATCCATATGAGGATAATAAATAGTGATGAAAATAAATTTTTTATCGAGTTCTTAGTGAAGAATTTACTAGAACATTGAGGTAAACCTTGGATCCCGAAAAGATACAATGGTATGTTGTACTTGATGAAACCTTATCACTTCCTTAATATGTATCTTGGAAAGATTATCAAGAGAGATGTATTATCTGATATTGATGAAGTGTGATGGATTAATAAGGTGATTGGCTACTACCATCATAGAATTAAACCCTTTATTGTTTTTGGGTAGTCTAATAAGAAAATCCATAGTCATATTCTCCCATTTTTAATATGGTATTCGTAATGGTTGCAACATCCCTTTAGACTTTTGTCTTCAGCATTAAATTTTTCTTATACCAAGCACTAAGATACAAAATCTATGATAACTCTTTTCATTCCAACCCACCAGAAGTATTATATCAAATACCTATACATCTTCGTACTTTGAGGATGATTAGAGAACAAGGAACTATGAGATTCCTCTAACATCTCCTTTTTCAAATCTAGTACGAAAGGAACACATTCACGATTCTTGAAACTTATTATTCCATCCTGATCAAGGTTAAAATCAGGAAAATTCCCGACTTTCTTTTTCAACTCTTTATCTTCATTATGCACCTCCTTAATCTTCACTTAGATAGAGGTTTGAACATTTATTTGATAGATATAGGATTTTCCACTTCCTTTAGGATTATTAACTCCATCATTTTCAAATCTAGAAATATTAGTTCTTTTTGTTCCTTATCGTGGATAAGCTAGCATGATCCTTTCAACTCAAAGAATCTTCCACATTGTTCAATTTCCAATGTTGGTAATTTATTGAGAAATCAAAATTCATTATCAATTCCAACCATCTTCTCTGACTCATGTTCAACTCCTATGTGAATATATATTTTATAATTTTATGATCAGTATATATATCACACATTTCTCGATAAATATAATCCCTCCATGTATTTAATTTAAAAATTACCACTGATAACTTGGAATCATGGGTTGGGTAATTTTTTTCATGAATAATAAACTACCGTGAGGCATAAGATATAACCATGTTATTCTGCATAAGAACACATCCAAATACCTTCTTGTATGCATCACTTATGATTAGAAACCCTTCTCTACTATTGTGTAATGTAAGCACAAGTTCACTGACTAAATTTCTCTTTAATTCCTCAAAATTTTGATCACATTCATCAGTCTAGAGGAAGTTGACACCCTTCCAAGTTAACTTGGTTAGAGTATTAGATAGTCATGAGATTGTTTCCACAAACTGTTGATAATATCGAGATAAACCAAGAAAACTAAAGATCTGAGTCACCGTGGTTGGTTTAGGACAACTTTCAAAAGCCTCCTTCTTTTTTGGATCTACTACTATACCATCTATTGAGATTATGTGACCAAAAATGGAACCTTTTGTAACAAAAATTCAAAAATTTAAATTTTACATATAGATTCTCCTTCCTTAATATTTTTAGTACAATTATCAAGTGATCTTCATTCTATTTCATGCTATGTGAATATATAATAATATCATCTATAATGACTACTAAAAACTGACCAAGGTAATATCTAAAGACACTATTAATTAAATATATGAATATAGAAGGGACATTGGTAAGACAAAAAGGCATAAATATATATTCATAGTGTCCATACCTTGTACAAAATGCCTTCTTGGGTATATCCTATTTCTTAACCCTCAATTGATGATATCTAGAATAAAGGTCAATCTAGGAAAACTATTGATCTCATTGTAGTTGATCAATAATGTCATCGGTATGGGGAAGAAGATACTTATTCTCAATTTTGATCTTGTTCAACTACCGATAATCAATTCAGAGTCACATTGATCCATCTTTGATTTTCACAAAAATAACTGATGCACCCCAATGTGATACACTTGTCTCAATGAATCCCTTATCATGGTTTTCTTGAAGTTTCTTCTTTATTTCTTGCAACTCAATTGAAGCAATTATTTAATGTGTCATTGAAATTTGTGTGGATCTAGGTATGAGTTATATTGAGAACATAACTTCTCATTTTGGTGGAAGAGTAGACAACTCATATATTAGGACATCCAAAAATTCTTAGAAAATAGGTATATCATTGAGGTCTATTATATCCTAAAACCTTGGAGATAAACAACCCTTTTGAATGATAATTAATACCCAAAAATTGGATGTAACCTCCACAGTAAGTTCATAGATATCAAAACAAGTTTGAATGATCATTCGAGGGTTTTAAATATCAAATTTAAATTCAATTCATCAATAATTGATGTTGGATTTATGTAGGGAAATCCAATCCATGACTATGATGACATAAAATTCAACCAAAGGAAGAATGATAAGATTTGTATGAAGCATATTCCCAGAAACATCAACAAGAGAAGAATCATATACCTGTGATGAAATAATCATACTATTATGGGTTTTCACAACTAATTACACATCAAATTGTTTTGTAAAATATTAACACCCTTTGAATTTTATTTAGATATGAAAGAGTGGATAGATAAAGAATCAAATATGACATTAACAACTCTAGAGTGAATGGTATGTGTACCTTTCATCATTTTGTTATTTCACCCCTCATCAGAAATAGAGATTTCATGAGATTTACCCTTTTGCCTCAGATTAATATGTTGTTGAAATTGATCATCATCACTAGCCTTTGAGTTAGGGCAGTGGTTAACATAATTCCTACTGCCCTTAGAGTTGTAGCACTGAATCATGGGAGGTGTATTCTGTTCCACTTTTTCCCCATTTGTAATGTTAACTAACTTCTTCCCATCACTTCAGCAATGAAATTATTGATGTCTTCCCCTTCCACGCATAACACATTTATTAGAACCCTTAAGGAAATCTAAACCATGCTTTTTCTTACACTTTGAGCATAAAGGGAAGATCACATTTTTCTCTTCATGGTGTTTAGATTTTATTTTAAACTCCACGTTCATCTTCTTTTCAAAACCATGATATTGATAAGTGACCCCAAACTGAATTTAAACCTTTATTTCATAATGAAAAATATCTTTGTAGCTACTAAAGTCTCTTATGTACAACACCCTTATATGAATTGGCTTTAATCAAATGAAGAACCCATCAAAATTACTTTTAGGTTGGATGATAATTTCTGAAGCATACCTCACTTGTCTCATTAAATTATCCATTTAGGTAACAAAAGATTTATCATCCATTTGATATAACTCAAGGAACTCTTTACACATCTTGGTATTAAGAATCCTAGGAAATTAATTATTGAAAAATCAGTTATTGAACTCTTCACAATCCATGGATTCAATTTCATCTTGTCTCCTCGTATTCTTGATTAGAGTCCACCACTGTTTTTATTCTCATTCTAATTGATATACAACCAGAATGACTTTATCATGCTCTGAATATTGGATAACGGAGAATATCTTTTCAGTAGCACTGATCCATTATTTAGAAATAGGAGAATCAAAAGAACCTCTGAAATAAGGTGAAAGTTTCCTAATGAAACACTGAATAGAATTTTGTTCTCTTATTTTATCATTAGGAAGTCTACTATGATTCATAGATTGAGAAATTTGTTTGATCATATAAATGAGTTTTTTCATTCCAAATCCTATAGAATTTAGTTACTCAGGAGGAAAATCATTGAATTGTCCATTGCAATCACCATTAACATGGTTCCTTCGAGTTCTAGTGATTGAATTAATCCAAAAACATTGAGTAATAAATAGATATAATAATGAAGAACTACATAATCATGAAAATTAACCTATAGGATGTCTAAGTAACGAAACCTTAATGAAACCTTAGGTTAATCCTAGGTTATTCACATCCAACTTATTTTTAAATCTTTCATGATGGTTCATGAATAGTTTGTGAATTTGCGAATCATATCCCCTGGGAGTGGCTAACTAGGTGTGCATCAAGGCTCGTTATCAAGTACCATATTACATAGAGTTAGTCCTGAAAATTTTTGTTAGATTATTTACCCCTAAGTATATCTATGCCAGAGCCACAACCACTTTTAGTATTTAGAAAGGGATTTATTTCTACAAAACCACTCAGTTTATCTTTTACCAAAATTCCAGGAAAATATTCCAATACTTTCCTTTATCCTTATAATTATCCCTATACATGTACTTAGGGTTCTCACTAAGGTATTCATATAATTTCTTCTAAATGTTAACTAAACCTTTCCTTTGATAACAACTATAACGAACCATTATTAACATATGTTAACATTATATAAAATTTTAGGAATACATAGGACATTACAAAAACAGATATAGTAAGACCAAACAATCCTAGTGCCTTTAGAAACATGGAAACATAAGCGCTGGTACATAAGCGAGTTACATTGTCTCCCACTAAGTTCTTTATGACTGGAACACTTGTTAGAATAAAAAATCTTAATACCAATCTTCATAACCTATGGGAAAGGAAAAATAAAAAGGGGTCTGCTTAGATTTTTAGTAAGGGTAAACAAGAAAGACATGTAAGAATAATCATGAGAATAAGGGTGTGAGAACATGATCAAGAAAATAGAATATCATACCTCACATATTAATGATCAAAAACATGAATCATGGAATAGATATTGGAAATTAGAAAGACATGAATAAAATTTAAATAATGAACATAATCCATGAGATAATAACATATGAATAAAACATGGAATTTTGGATGACACATGATAATATAATATGATATCTATTGTAGCAGTAGACATCATTTCCAAGACCATATTGTAGGTGCATGTTTACTCCCCATAAAATACTAGCAGTAACAGTTCACTCCAATGGAAATATAGGTTGCATGAGTTCACTACTTATACCATTATGGTAGTAATATGTCACTAACATGGCAATCTTAGTAGTCAAGGTTCATTCCCAAGACAATCTTTTTATATATAATGGGATATAAATCTTTACCTAATTCATTGGATGGAGATATTGATCCCACCCGGATCATAATGAAACCATACATACATGTGCCAATAAATCATAAACAATAATATCATAACCTCATTAATTAAATGGTTGTCATAAATGAGTAATAATATCATAACTTGTGAAAAACGATACAATTTTGATAATTATTCTATCAAAAGCATAACCCATGAAAAGAAGAAGGTTTTAAAAGAATATAACCTGTGAAAGTAAAGAATGTTTCATCAACTTCATGACATGAAAAAATAATCCATTAAGAGAATGAATATGAATATAAAAATTGAATAATTTCCCCCTAAAGGAATGAGTAACACCAATGGATGTTATCTTAAATGGAAAATAAATTTGAAAGATATTTTTAAAAAAGTTCTTTAAGAAAATATCCTTTCTGCTTTGATTTTTTTTAAAACATTAAACCATTTGAAAACCATTTTATTTAAAACTATATTTAAAAACCTATAAAGGAATATTTGAAAACAACAGAACATTTTTAAAACCCATTTTCCTTGAAAATGGTCTTCAAATA
Source organism: Viscum album (assembly GCA_963277665.1). NCBI lineage: Eukaryota > Viridiplantae > Streptophyta > Magnoliopsida > Santalales > Viscaceae > Viscum > Viscum album. The sequence goes on along the minus strand of OY728136.1, from coordinate 1,924,016,734 downwards.
TCTTCTGAAAAGATTTTTTAAAACATTTTTGAAAACATGGTTTTTGAATATAATATATTTATGACCAGAGAGAGATACAATTATATTTTACATAAAAAAATTAGCATAAGTACAAAATTTTGAAAAAATAGTGCTAATATATAGATAAATCTTGAATAAATATAGGTAAGGTTATATCATGAGTTTTATTTATAGAGAGATCATAATATTTCATTAAAAGAATCATAAAAATAAACAATCATGAAAAGCGATGAGATTGTTTCAATAAAATATTATAACTTGGTGACTTGGGATCGTATTATAAATTTAAGAAAAGGAAATTACATGATGCATAAAATACCATGAATGAAATTTATTTCATGATATGACATTTAAAATAGAATTATATACACCTCGAAAGAGAATTAGGTTCATAACAATACATGAGTATTAAAGAAAGAAAATTGAGGCTAAACTATTTTACCAATTTGGTAACTTTTGAAACTTAAACCCAATGAGATAAAGATAATAATTTGGTTATTTAAATACCAATAAATTTGTGTATAATATACATATAATACAATAATTGAAAGTACATACACCACAAAAAATAAAGGTTTGGGGATCATAGCATATATCTCATAGAAATAAAAATTGAGATGAAATCCCCTTACCTTGTGTCTTGAATTTCATCATATTCATTCAAACCATAGGTATAATAGATATAAATTTATTATAAATATTTTACATTAAAAAATTATCAAATATTATACCACACATGTTTTTATTACGACCTTATATTACCCACTTGGTAACCATCATATGTTAAGGTTTTACTTCAGGTAATATTCGTTTTGTTCTTTGTATGTGTCTTAATTTGTTATATTGTTGATCTTTATAGTTACATCATGATTAAATATTGTAAAAAATGTTATAAAAATAATACATATCTATTATATTTTTATTATAATAGTCTATAGAATATACAACTATGAAATGGAATACACCGTTCATGGAGATGATAAGTTGTACATACACATGAACACTGTTTCCATTTTAATTGTCGTATTAAATGAAATAAGGTAAATGAAAAATGTATATATATGTGTGTATATAGATATTATTAAAATTTAATTATTATATAATATATATAATATAATTTCACTAAACCCATCTTTAATACATTCCATGTAGTGTGTGAATGAATCACATCGCTTTGAGGGGGTAGTAGTCGAAACTTCCTAAAACGAAGATATAATATTAACACCAAATGGAAAGTTAAAAAAGATATGTGTTACAAAAGGAATACAGAATATTAAATATAATATATATATATATATATATATATATATAAACAGAGTTTCCATCATTACGTACACCATGAGAGGCAGCAAGGAAAATTGAACAATCATTGTTTAGCGAGGCAGTAATTTGTTATATATGCAAACAGTATGTTCGTTAACCATTAAATGGAGGTGTGTATAAGTTTAGGTACAACCATTAGCATAGAAACATCATAGCATATTTATAATACTATTTTTTTTATAATATCAAGAAAAAATGTAAGAGGAGGGGGGGGGGGGGAGAAAATAAAAGAAAGGACTTGAGAGAAGACATTACCTCTTAATTGGGTACCTCTTTTTGATTTCATCCAAAAGGATTCATTGAACATATTTATACACAAGGAAAGGATTATAGAAGATAGGGAAGAATTTTTTTTAACTTATTTGACTAGAGATTGTGAAAACCATGGGGATTTAAAGCTCTATGTAATTAGGAGGATAGGATCCCTTTTTATAGTTTAGAAGGAGTGGAACTCTTGTAAATTTTTGTAGAGAGAACTCCACTTACGTTTTCATGTTTCATGTGGCTACAATAATGGTCCATAGAATATAAAAGTTATTATAGGGTAGAAATATGGCCAGAAAATGCGTTTTGAACAATTATATAGGTTTTTTTACATATTAAATTCAAGGTTTAGTTCTTTTTTAAGATTAATTTTACCTTAATCAATAGAATTAATTGTAATTACATTATCTAATATTTTTGGTCAAAAAATAAGATGAAATTGTTATAAATTATAAGTTATGATTATTAATAATATGGAATACATTTTTAAAAATTCCAATAACATAAGTGGGTGAAATTTATTTTAAATTAATCCCAAAGTCGGGTAGACAATGTAGGTTTTTTAAAGTAAAAATGATCAAAAGTTTGCTAAGTTTTTATATTCAATTTCAATGTCAAATTGGTTCTAATTACCCAAATTGGATTAATTTATGAAAATATTATCTTTTTAAAATTTCAAATCATTTCTAAACATAATTCATCCTTATAAATAAATTAGATGAAAAAGGAGTTTTGAATTAAAATACGATATTTTTTACTATTCATCAAAAATTTGAGTTTCTCAGAAAAATCTCAAAAATTGACCCTAATCTAATTATGACATTATAAATTCAAAAATGATGTTTATTTAATAATATAAAATATCTAAATTTGTCTAAAATTAATTTTATTATTTTTCAAAGAAGGAAATTAAAAGTAATTTATTCGAGAAAACAGTATTTTTAAACATATAAGGACTTTACCAAAGATTATATATTTCATTATAAATATGTTTTATTAATAAAAAAAATTATAAACAACATTTTAAAAGTAGTTATTACTATTCATATTACTATGTTTAACATCTTGGTTATAATTATCTCATTTAAACAATTATAACAACAAAAGGATGTTTTGAAGAAAGATCAGGGTTGCATGTAACATATACCAAATCAATATCGCATGTAAAAAATGCTAATTCAATTTTACCTATATCATACACCGATGAGTGAAATTAAGTCATTTCATTTACTTAAAAACATTATTTTAATGTCTTGAATACTTATAGTGATGAAGATGAATGAAAGACATGTAATTATAATAAATAAACATTGGATAATAAAATTAATTAGTTTCTTAAGTGTTATGTTATAATATTTCATCAATGGAATCTTAATCATAAAAAATGCTTATAAATAATGTGATTGTAACATAAAACCCTTACCTTAAGTCCAACATCCTTTATACATGATTTAACAACCAATAAAATAAATATATATATAATAAATAAATAAATATATATATATATATTAGAACCATATTATTATATATTATAGCATATATGATTTAATTATAAAATTTTATCATCTATTTATTAACAATTCTATATTAAAGTCACATTTTCTGACAATAATTTCTTCGTTTTTCATGTCTATTTTGGTTTCATAGTTTTGGTCCATATAATTTGATATTGATTCAATAATCTCTATAATTTTTATATAAAATAAATTTAATATATTATATATATATATATTTAAAGTCACCCATGAAACTTGTGATAGAAAAAATAAATTACACCATTCAGGGAGACAATATGTTGTATATACTCATGAACTCTAATTTAAATTTTTGAAGGATAAAGCATAAAAAGGGAAAAATAATTAAAATTTAATGAATAATTATTATAAAATATAAATCATATATATTAATCAAATATATCCTTATTACCATCAATGAAAATATGAAATGGACAATAAATCACATTAATTAGTGGAGGTTGTAGTCCACCCGTATGCATGAGAGCCATTATCATTTTCAGATTGGAATATAATACGATAGATATGATATTATCATCACAGAAGCATAATTATTTCAATTACATCATACATATACATTAATCTTTTCGAAATAAACATCAATAAAATATGGTTATGAAAAATTAATCAAATCGCTATGTGGAGACGGTAAGTCGAATGTACACATGAGCGATTCTTTCACTTCCCATTTATTGGAAAAGAGTGTGGATAATTCAAGTTTCATAATAATAACAACAACAAAATTTCATAATATTTTGGATGTTGAAGTTACTTTTTATTATATATAACATATATTTATAGGATGTAAAAGATGATTCCAAAATATAGTGATAAGTTAAGGCGATTACCTCTTCTTTGAAATAAATCATGTAGATCTCATTTTATGGATCACAGTGCTGGTATTTTGGGAAAAATAGAACATATAGATTTTGTATAGGGAAGTTTATAAGTGATTTTAAGTTTTTTTCAGTCCATAAGGTTCAAATTAGGTTAAATAATAGAAATAAGGGGTGTCAATATATAAGGAATGTAAAAGACACACTTGGAATTTATTGAAAGATTAAAATATAATAAATTCATTATCAATAAAACCGATTCTAGATGGGAATGAACTCTAATATAAAGAGTAAATTGAATAAATAGAATGAATAAATTAAACTTTTATCAGATTTTGTATCATTTTAAACATTTTATTTTTTTACTTAATCCATAATTTAACCATTTTTTACTTTAACCACAATAACAACTATTTCAATCTTAAAGGTTAATGAATGTTACCATAAATGGATATTTGAATAATGAATATAAAACGGTTGAAATTTTCAACCATATTAAATTCACATGGCATCAAATAATATTTCTATATATTTTTAGTCATTTAGTATAATATTATTTATTATAAAATATCATTAATGTCAATTTTAAACTACTCATTTAATTTGACCTTAATGGAACCAATAAAAGAGTTTTCTTATAGTATAATAATTTTAAAATAATTTAAATTTTTTATTTATCTACCAAATTAGTAGAACATAAAAATTCACATAGATTATATTAATTTGAATATTCTTAATTTCATTTATTTTATTATTCGTTTAATTGAAGAAATATTGTGTTAGCATTACATTAGAATTTAAGGTAATTATATAATTACTAAAAACTGAAAATAAATTTCCATAATGAAAATAATTTTATTATTATAAAAATAATATATAATATTCATTCAAAACATTCTTTTCTCCCGATGAGAACACATATGATATATTTAAATACAATAGAGTGGAATTTTTTATTTTTATTTTCTTTAAATATTATAAGTGTGTTTTCAGGGAAAATAGTACCTTAAATAATCTAATGTAATGCCTAAGGTTATTTAGGTAAACTTAAATACATATAATAATAATTAATATGATAAGTGGTGATCTTAACATTTAGTTTTATCCTAGGTTAATCCAATTTACTCTTTACTAAGATGATATATTTTACCATGGATACTTTTCAAAATGACTAATAATAAAATTGAAATTCTTACCAAATTTGGACCTCCTAATTCAAAATATAGAAAAAATATTTCAAAAATTTAATTTTTATTTTTACTGGAAATTGGTTTTGAAAAAATGTTGCAAAATAAGATGAAAACCATTTTTTATAAAAATAAACTTTTATGCATAAAACTAGATTTGTTACTATCCCAAGCATAATAAAACGTTAGATGAGTGTTAATTGTTTTTACTAAATTGATAATATAAAAATTTAAATAAATAATTCCAAAGTATTGATTTAATTAATTTATTATGATAAAAGAAATTTTTTTTCATAAAATTAGTTTTTTATAAAAATACCTCCATTATTTTTAAAATTATTTATTTTAATTTTTTTTATTAGATAACCAATCAAATTATTTTGCACATAAATTTTTAATTATTTAGTTATTAATATTTATAATATCAAATCAATTATCTAGGTGATAACTATAATATTAAATAAAAATAGTTTAATAGTATATCAGAGTTCAGTAAAACATTTTGTTGCATCTAAAGTAATCCACTAGAGAAATAAAATTTATTTATTGAGAAACATATTCTAAATTCTCACATTGTTACAATGTGTGACCCACAAATAATTCCTATAATAGGATACTAGTTTTACACTAGCTTTGAAGGTATAAATTTCTCTTATGGGAGGAATTACCCTCATAAAGCTGAGGAACAAATGAATGATGCAACCAATAAAAATAAAACAAATTATAAAAATTAAACTGCTGTAACCACCTATATTCAAATTTATTTAACAAAACTTATATATTTCATAAAATAAAGAACTGTAATAAACAATGATAAAAATTATTTATATGAAATATAACAATTCAAGATAAATATTAATAAATTATGAGTATGAAATATGAAAAATCCTTTTGAAAATTACAAGACAAATAAGACCAAAAGTAAACAAAAAACCATGAACATGAAATATTTATTCTCATATTTTGTGTTTAAGAATATATGACTAATTAAAATTATGGAAAAATATAATTTTTTTAAAATATTATACATATTTTTAGTGAGAACTAAAGGAATATAGTGAATTAATTTCAGAAAATCACGTTATGAAAAAAATACAATTGTAATATAACTGTTATATACTTATATGTGATTTTTTGATATATTTACCTTAGATATATGGTCACTGTATATGTGATCATTGAGTATAGATTTATTTTAGTTAGAATAAAATAATGTGTTACACATAATGTTTTTGGCATGAAATTATCCTGAAATAACATATTTTGAATAAAATAAAAAGATGCCAATTCATTTTTTTTAAATAATTTAAAATTTTAATTTTTTGGTATATAATTTATTTTAAATTAAATTTAAAATTTTTAAGAAATATTGTGAATAAATTTGGTTGAAAACATCCAAGTAATGATTGTTTAAATAATTATATAACATCAAATGAAGAATTCATGACCTATGAGGATTTTTAAGGATTCTTAGTCGATGAAAATGTTTTATTTAATAAAATTGTTTTTATTATATATTGTATGTTTATATTTAAAATATATATATGTAATTTTTAGAGTATATATTTTAATAATTGTTATTATATATATAAATAAAAAATTTTACATTTAAATAAGGGTTATTACCTAATAAGAAATAATACTAAAGTCACCTTTAAACTTAAAATATTATTTTCTAGTTATTTTTTTTTGAATTTTTTATTTTATGTTATTATTAATAAATTTTAAAAATTTAATATAATAAAAACGATTAATTTTTTTAATCATTACATGGAAATTATTTAAGAAATTCAATTTAATTTTTGGGGAAAAAATATTGTATATAGCTAAAAATTGAGTTTCCATGGTAAAGGTCAAATGATTAAAATGGTACAATTAAGGGGATAATGCATAAACAATATATAAAATAATCTATATATTTTGTGTATTATGAAATTCATGAAACTTATATATTATTTTTCAACTATTAATTAAAATTCATTGTAATAATATATTCCATGCATAACAACTGATGGGTATTTGGAGAAACGCCGCCCAAACTCATCAATAAAAGGATCCCTAGAGTACCTAGTTTAGAACAAAGATTTACCTATTTTTGTATTTGATTACCTACCAAAATTAACTCTATAAATTTCTTAATACATTTTTTGGTTACTTCTAGTGTCAATAAGGGGGACTATATTCATCATTCATAAGGAACCCGACTTGAGAAGCTATAAATTCATCAAAGTTGCTATCTAGTTATTCCCCAAAATTTTAAATTAAATTATCATATACATACTTTATAAACCAAATTAAACACTATAAAGATGTTATATTAACATAATTATTCATTGATAAAAAATATATTAATATAACACAACCCAATACTTTTACTTATTTTTCTGTATAATGTGTTCTTGTTTGAGTCGGTTTGACCACCTACATGAACATTGATATACTATCTTCTCTATTTACAACATTAATTATTATTTAAAAATTAATAATAGAAATATATGATATTAAAGAATAATGTGTGATATGAATATGGTTTTAAATGTGTTATGCAAGAATTTATGGTCATTATAAAGTATGTTGTTGCTATCTGTAAATTACTCGAAACATGATTACTGTGAATTCCATTCTCACAAACCATAACCATACATTAAAAAAACATCAAGAGAATAAATAAACAATTTCAATATAATAATTCAAATTCCTTGAATAATATTTTAATGATTAATGTTTTCCCAAATAATGATAATCTACATCACCATTATGAAACTTGTATAATCAATTTCAATTATTGACATCTAATGATGAAAATGAACAATAAATAACCAATGTATGTGTAAAAAATGGTTATAATTGGTTAGTGTAATAGAAAATATATATGAATAAGGATCTAAAATAATTGATAAATTCTGTTGTATTTGTTATATAAGGTTTTTGAAAACTTTTTTGAATCCATGTGTAATGGTAAGAGTATAATTTTTAATCTCAATTTTGAAATCGAGATTGCTTATGTCTAAATATACATTAGTGGAAATTGTAAGTAATATCTCTCAAAAAATTGTTCAATATTCTTCCCATATAGTTACTTTTAGAGTTTAAATGTAACCATTTTCTTTTTAATTGTTTAAAATTCTCCCACTATGATGAATATAACTCAAATCGACCTTATCTCTTTATTTCTATTAGATGAAATTTCTTTCCTTATCACATTTTTCATTTTTTGGAGGTCATTAACCTTAACTATATGGTTTCTTAAGGAAACATTCTATTTTCATTAAATTTATTTGAAATATGCATTAAATAAATATTTTAACTCTCTTATTTAACATTTTCATTGGAGTTACTTTATCCAATACATTTTTTTTATTATTCTTACAAAACCTCAATTCGATCTTTTCATGGTCCTTGAAACTAATTTTTATTTAATTTAACATTCATTTTGAAAAACCATTGATTTATAAATTATTTCCCTTTAAAATATATAATATTTGTTTTTTTAATTTATGAACCATTTTCTAATATTCTTGTAAAGTATTTTTATCTTTGTGAATATATATTAATGTTTATTATATTTCATTAGGTTTAAATTTTAATAACATTACACACATTATTTATATGGACAATTTATTTTGGCATTTTAGAAATTTTCATGAAACAAATTTCTTTCTCTAGGGTTATTTTTTTGAATTTTTTTATTTATTGTTGGCCCATAGGAGATTGTTGGCCACCCTCTATCATTTTAATAATCACAAATCATGTAAAATATTATTAATATTATCTAATCATTTAATTCAAGTTTATTAAAGTCTCAATATGTGTAATTATTATTATCTATGACCATATATAATTATAAGGCATTCTGGTAATATTTATGTTATAATACAGTTCAAAAAAAAAATATTTCTTAAGTATGAGAAGTGGACCCTAATAGAAAATTGAGTCCCAAATGCCAAAAATGTAAGTCTAACCGACCGATACCGACAGATAGAATGTTTCACCGATAGTTCAAATGATTCACCAATAGTTTAGTTGTCTCCCCGATATAAGGAACAACCTATCGATGCTCGGTGCTACCGACATATAGTGCTACTTACGCATGGTGATACTAACAGACAATGATACTGACATAGGGTTCTATAAAAAAAGTTACATAACAATGCACAAACAGACCGACATAAGGAGACACAAATAAAATGTGACACTGATACCGATAAAAGGACTCACTGATGGAATGAGTCACAGATGTACTATTCACTAAAAAATGAGTCAATGATAGAGTGTTTAAATTTACTTTTATTTAATATTATTTTCAATTTTCATATTTTGTGTGTTTTAATGCGACTAATTAATTTAATTCTTATTACATACATATTTAATGAGGATGTTAGAAATATGATGTACAAGACCTACCTCAAACCTTCACATTGTCGAGCTACAAGAATATAAAACGAAAATGACTCGAGCTAAATGAAGTAGCATATAAAAAAGTGATATATAATGATATGCATTGACAAAGTGGTAGATCCACATGAAAAACTTACAGAAAGTTAGAACACCTAAGGAACACCTCTTTCCTAGTTTCTGTCAACCAGAGAACTATTGTTCATCAAATTTCGAACATCTCTGCAGCATTTAACTAAACCTAAGGAGAATAATATCTCATCTTCCTTGAATACAGAACACAGTTCTCCACATCACTCCATTTTCAGTGTCTACTTAAAGAAGAGAACTCCAACTTGAACTCTGATACATTAAAGATTCCATAGATGAACTAAATAACACAAAAAACCTTATATACACTATCTAATATTTATTGCTTTGTTGTGTGATTTTAATTACATTTTCAAGTAGTGTGTGTATATGACTATAAAACACACATTGTCTCCTACACCAAAATGAAGGATAATAGATATCCTCACAAAAATATTTTTTTACATTTGTTTATCCCATGTATAATTGTGGTAGAGGTCCGGTGTGACTTAGTTTGATCTCATGTGTAACTATGGTAGAGGTCATGTGACCTGGATAGTCTGCGTACTATTGTGTAAACCCAGATCCAGGGTCTGTTTGACTATATAGACTTCTTGGTTGCAGGTGATCACAAAGTGGAGAGAACTATGTCTCAGCTTGAGACGGAACCTCTTGTTTTATATCTGTTGTGTTTTTAAATTTAGTTTTCTCTATTTCTACATGTATTTCAGAAAACTGAATTTCAATTTGATAGTTAGTCTTGTCTAGTGATTATAACTATTTGGGATTATTAAACTAGTTTCAAAAGTTGTATCAATATCTCATGTATTTACAACTAAGAAATAATCAATCTTATGAGAAATTAGTTGATCAATCATACTATTATAAATTCACTAATTTGATTAATTGTCTAGTTAATTTTTAACTTTGGGGAATCAATTAAATAAACATTTTAACAAATTTTTATATATGAACTCAATTAACCCCATCATAAGTTTCTTAATACAACCAAAATTTGGTATTAGAGGATATTTAAATGAACTTTTTAAATACTTTAAACTATTATTTAGTTTTGTTTAAAGATCTCAAAATTTATATTTCTTCCATATTTCTAGCTCTTTAAAACTGTTTTCATTAATATGTATAATAGATTGGATGTTGCTGCTACAAATAGAACTCCCTATTTTAATGGAACAAACTATTCCCAGTAGATGATTAAGTTTAAAATTCATTTAGAAAGTTTGTGATTTGATATTTGGACAATTATAGAAGATAAATACGAAATACCAAAGAATTCTAGGAATACCTGGAGTGATGCCACCAGGATTGTTTATAATAAGAATTTCAAGGCTATAAATGCCCTGTTTTGTGACCTAGGAGATGAATAATTTAAAAAAATACATTTTTTATATTTTCCTATGAAATTTTTGACACTTTATCTATTTCACATGAAATAACTTATAATTTTAATGAAACGAGACTTAATACATATACTATTAAGTAGGATAATTTTAAGATGAAGATGGATGATCTAATTTCTGACATGTATCTTAGGTTTAATGAAATTGTAAACACTATGATCTATTTGGGAAGAGGTGTTACATCCAAGGAGAAAATCATGAGAATAATAAGATGCTTACTATATAGATGGAGAGGGACTTCTGTATAAATAAGAGAATCTAGTGACCTCAACACTTTTCTAGTGAAGGAGCTGATAGGAAAGTTGATGGTGTTTGAAGAAGAATTAAAAGTAAAAAAATAAGAAGATGACGAACCCAAAAAAAACTATTACTTTCAAATATACTACATCCAAACAAAAGGGAAAATCTCAAGATGAAACTGAAAGTTCCAGTGATGAACAATCATCAATAGACAATGATGAAGAGATGGTTCAAATAGCAAGAGAGTTTCAGAAAATTCTTATAAAGAATAAATTATTCAGAAATATCCACTAAAAAGGAAAGTTTAATCATTAGGGCTATTTGAAAAAGTATTATAAAGAAATCAACACTTAAAATGAAATAGTCTGTTATGAACAAAAAATAAAGGGACATGTAAATGTTCACTATCCCAAGATAAAGTACAATAAGAAGTATGGTGATAAGGGCAGAAATTTTAAAAAGGACATGAAGGAAACATGGAGTGCTTATGAGGATATATCTAGTGACTCTGAATCCTCTCACGATGAAAATGATAATAAGAAAAAATATGTATTTTATGACAAACACATATAATGTAACACTAAACTCTCCTGAACATAATGTTTAATATTCTATAGATGAAAGTGATTATAAAAATATTAAAAATGAGGATAGGTTTGAATATTGAAAAATAATAGTGTAAACATGTAATAAACAAAAAGATTAATAATTTTTTTAAAGAAACAACATGCTTTGACTACAACTATTCATTCCGAACTTGCTGTAGAGAAAGAGAAAAATGCTCAAGTGCTTAAGGAAAAAAATGATATTAAATTAAAAAATGGATAATTTAAAGAGACTTTAGAAAAGTTTACCAATGTTATACCTTTCTTTTTTCAAATGGTTGGTAAAAAAGATTCACCAAAATACTCTAGTGGTATTGGATACCAACCTAGTAAAATAAATTTTTAACAAACCAATTTTTTTTTTCAAAATCTGAAAAATCTTGTTTTATTCCTAGTTTTGGAAAAGTTTTTGCATGTTCAAAAAATTAAATTTCTTCAAATTTTTAAGTTTTTTGAGGCCAAATAAAGTATATTTTTCAAATAATTTACATATTTATTATAGGAAACCCATAAAGAAATCATGGGTTCCAAAATTTATTATTAATAATGTTACTGGGCCCAAACAAATCTAAGTAGAAAAATATATTCTTGTCTAATCTGTTTGTAGGAAAGTTGTTTGAAGAGCTCCTGTAAAAGCTTAGGGTACTTGGACAATGGATTTTCAAGACACATGAAAAGAGATTATTCATTCCTCAAGAACATGATGAATATTAATGGTGTCTTTGTCACTTTTGGTGACAATGATAAAGGGAAAATAACTGGCCTTGACCAGATTGGTAACTCTAACTCAATTTTAATTTCTAAAGTTCTTTTTGTTGATGGATTAAAAAACAAAATACTTAAAAATATCTCAGTTATGTGATGATGGTTTTAATGGTAAATTTAAGGATAATTCTTGAAGTGTTTTTAATTCAAAAAATGTTTTAGTATTTTATGCTCTTAAAAATTAAAATGTTTATGATGTTGATTTAGATTCCGTAATTTTTCAAAATGTTTTTTGTTTTTTGTGATTTTTATAAAGAGTCTTGGATTTGAAAAAGGACACTAGGGCACTACATTATACACTAACTTAGAAAGCTTACCAAAAAATATTATCCAAGGATCTAACAAAGCATGAGTTTCCAAATGAAAAAGTCTGTAATCATTGTCAAAAGCGTAAAAAACAAAAAAATATTTTTCAAATTTAAGAAAGATGTTTCAACTTCTCAGCCTCTCGAGTTGGTTTAAAAGGAGTTTTTTGGACCATCTAGAGTTTCAAGTCTAATTGGGAAGAATTATATCTACTTTCTTGTACATAACTACTCTAGATATACTTGGACCTTTTTCTCAGTTCACAAAAGTGAATCTTTCTCTCATTTAACCATGTATTCTAGGACTATAGAAAATTTTAGTGGTAATAGAATTAAAACCCTAACAAATGGCCATGGATGTGAGTTTGAAAATCAAGAGTTTGAAACATTTTTTTTCACAAAATGGATATATCCATAAATTCTATGCTCCTAGGACACCCTAAAAATGGAGTTTTAGAAAGAATAAATAGAACCCTGTAAAAAATTACTAGAACAATACTTAGTGAGTATAAACTACCTATATACTTTAGAAAAGAACCTGTCAGTACTACATTCTATATAACTAATAGAGTCTTGATTAGACTGATCCTTAATAAAACTCTTTTTGAGTATTAGAACAATAGAAAACCCAATGTTAATTAATTAAATGTCTTTTGTTGCAATGTATATATTCTTAACACTAAGGATAATCATGAAAAATTTTCCTTCAAGAGTGATCAAGGAATTTTCCTAGGTTATTAAATTTCTAGTAAATCTTATAGATTCTTCAATAAGAGAACCAAATGTGTGTAAGAATCTGTACATTTCATGTTTGCTGAGACAAATGCACTTGATTCAGATACCTCTATAGAAAATCTTGAATATGATATATCAAATCTAGACATCGCTACAACATCTTCTGACCATCATGTTAAGGAATTAGTTAAAACTCCCAGTTTTGTAAATTCTTCAGACTCTAGAACTGTTGAACTTAAACGTATAAAAGAACTTAATGTGACTCCCCTTCTTTTTCTAGACCTATTAGAACTATCAAGAACCATCCTTTAGATGCTATAGCTGTATATTTAGAAAAATGAACTCATACCAGAGCTTTTCTCAGAAATCTGGTTGAACATCAAGATTTCTTATCACAGATTGACCATAAGAACATTAATGATGCTATCAAAAATGAATTATGGGTGATGTTTATAAATTAAGAGTTAAAATTGTTTGAACAAAAAAAAGTTCAAAAACATGTATATATACCTAAGGACACCTTGAATATATGAACTGAATGGTTGTTTTGGAATGTAGTAGATGAATATAGTAATATAGTTTGAGACAAAGCTATATTGGCTGCACAAGGTTATAATCAAGAATAAGGGAATGAATTTGAGGAAACCATTTCACTAATAGCAAGAATTGAGACCATTAAATCCTAATTTCCAATGAAGTATATCTAGAATTCAATCATTATCAAATAGTGGTCTAGAGTGAATTCATAAATGGTTATATTATTGAGGATGATTTTGTTGAACAACCCCTATATTTACAAATCCCCACTTTCCAAATCATTTTTTTAAAATTAAATAAAGATTTATTTGGTTTAAATCAAGCTCTAAGATCTTGGAATGATAGGCTCAACACATTTCTTGTTTCTTATGGTTTAAAAAAGGTATTATTGATCATACCCTTTTTATAAAACGAATTCCCAAAGATGTTTTAGTAGTAAAAATCTATGTAGATGATATTATTTTTAGATCATCTAGATATTATTTGTGTGTTGATTATTCAGAAAAGTTTCAAAGTGAATTTTATATGAGTTTAATGGATGAACTGAAATTCGTTATTGGATTTCAAATATTTCAAAATAAAGAAGATATTGTTTTGAGTTAATTTAAATATTCTAATGCTATTTTAAAAAGATTTTTATTTGAAATCACTAAGAGTAGTGACACTCCAATTAGTACCACTTGCATGTTAGACCATGATGAAGATTGTAAATCTATTGATCAAACCACATAAAGAGGAATGACTGGGAGTTTACTGTACTTAACTACTAGTAGGCCAGATATTATGTTTTGTGTGTGTATGCATACACATTTTCAAGAAATACCAAAAGAATATCATTTAAATGAAATAAAAAGGATTTTTAAATACTTCTTATATACAACCAATTTAGGACTGTTCTATCCCAGATGACAACGTTTTGATATGGTGAGTTATTCAGATGCGGACTTTGGTGGATATAAGTTATACAGAAAGAGAAGCAATGATAGATGTCAATTTTTGAGAAAGTCTCTAGTTTCATTGTCTAATAAGAGAAAAATTCTATTTTATTATGTACTAACAAAGCTGAATACATAGCCACTGGTCATCATTGTGCACAAATTTTGTGGATAAAACACATATTACTAGTCTATGTTTATCAATTCAGAAATGTCCCTATAAATTGTGATTACACAAGTGTTATTAATATTTCTAATAATCCTATTTCACATTCTAGGAAAAACACATTGATATAACACATCACTAATTGAGATACCATTATAAAAAATGTGATACTACTTTAGAATTAATTGGCACTTAACATCAGCTTACTAACATTTTTACTATGCCATTGAGCACTTAATGAATGAACTATATTAGAAATGAGTTAGGAATTATCAATAAATTAGACCTAATGTTGTTCTTCCTTTAAGAAATTTTTATGTGATGTTGTTATACCAAAACTAGAAAAGTCAAACAGATAGTGTCATGTAGACCCTGATAGTGTGGATCTGACATTGTCAAGCTAACACTTATGAATTTCCATCCCAAAACCGATGCTATGTCATGCTGACACCAACACCTTGTCATGACGACCCCTTTATTATTGTGAAAAATATATCATGATGACACCAATGAATCACTATTTTTATCTATTTTATGTTTTTAATAAAATGACGATGTTTTATTTATTTTGTTGAACCTAGTTAACACTTTTTTGATCTTAAAATCCTTAAATGAGATAAATTAGAGTTAATCCATGCTACTCATTTACCCTTACACTCACTTTTCCACTTCCCTCTGTCTACCATAGAACTTTCATCTCCTGACCTTCAAACTGAACTGTTGGAATGTCGCCTGTGAAGTGAGCTCTTAAAGAGAGTTTGGAAAATAATTCTCATGCATCAAATAAATAGAAAAGGGAATCAAGAAAATCAGCTGGACCTATGAATCCTCCTCCAGTGAACCGTGTAGTGACTCCATAAAAGGAGGTTCTTGTAAAATAGATGTTGGAAAGAATTTCTTTGATGCTCAAGGTGTTATAGGATCAGTTATGGAATAAGTATTTCTCAGATAACAAAATAACTTTTTACCCGAATTTAGTATATAAATTTTATATAAATTCTGAGTTTCTATTGGAATGTAACGATGTTTGCTGGATTAATTCCATAGTGAAAGGAAAGAGAATATCTTTTGAATCTGGACTATGGTCTGAATGTATTATGGTACCTCATGAGGGTATTTTGGATGACTATCAAGGTATTTATCCTTCTGAGAGATATATTTTTTCCTTTTAGATATCTCTGAAGGATTTTACTAAAAATTACAAGCATATGAGGGCTATTTCTACAAAATTTGATGGGGAGTGTAGAATTCGGTTCAAATTCATTCAGTATCAAATCCTTCCAAAGAAAGGGGAATTTGCTTCATTAAAATATCAAAATGTATGTTTGGTGTACCTAGTGAAGTAGGGAATTAATTTAAACCTATGTAGATATCTCATGGATCAAATCAATGATATGATTATGCCTTATTGCAAGACCAAATCATTGATTTAGACTAAGATGACCTCATCCATGTTGAAAGATAAGTGATGTGTTTTTGATGTAGATGAGATTTTTTCTGAGTGAAGTGGGATCTTCCTAAGTAGATAAATTGTTAAAATAATGGAAATCAATTGGATCCCATGGAAGACAGAATGGTTTTGGGATGAGGAGAAATTATATGAGAATTTTAACCTAGTGGACCACCTTTTTAGGCCAAGGAATATGGATGATCCTGGTCTGGGACAATATGAGGAGGTTTTTTACTCTTCAGATGAAGAAGAAGAGCCTTCCACACTTTTCAGAGATCAAGGGTCACTTATCGATGATAAGAGTGATCATAAAGACACTGAAGCTCAAAATGTTTTTTCTTTTGGACCTCCAAGTCCACCACTTGCTTTAACATGTGTTGAATCCACTATTGGAACTAATGGGGATGAGGAGACAGAATTATAAGGTAGTTTATAGTATGTTATAAAGTCTTGTAGCATTGAAGTTGAATCAGAAGTTGAAGAAGAAGATGAGAGGGAAGAAGAAGAAGCTATCAGTGATGAAATAAATTGTGGCAGCGAAAGTGGTTCTGGTTCTGGAAGAGAAAGTGGAGATGATGAAAATGATAATGGAAAAGTATGTAAAGATCATGAATCTATAAATGATGATGATGTTTAAGGTAGTGGTAAAGGAAGTCAAATTAATGGTGACAATCACGAGGATGATCAAGGTGGAGATAAAGATTTGGTTGATGTTTTTGTTCAGAAAGTTATTGTAAAACCTTTTATAGGTGCTGTTGAAGAAAGAAGAATAGTTGTAACTCAAAGAGAAGTTGAGACTCAAATGATATTTGAACCTTATTTAGTTTATGAAATAAGGATACCTCATGTTTAGGTTGAGAAACCAATGAGGAGAGAACTGATTAAGGGTGAGATTCATGACAGAAGAGCTCAAGTTGAGGAGGATCCTCAACCTGCAAGAGTGACAGTTAACACACTCACTTATTTAGAACCATCTATAATATCTGAATGAAAAAGGAATCATGTGTATATTTTCCTTGACTTAGGTTTTTCTTACTCTGGTGCCGTGGAAAGTGTAGCAGTTCCATAGAGTCCACCTGTTGGAGAGCATGTTCATGTTGAGACACCGTAGGTAGTGTCATCTGCCTAGTCCCTACTTCTTATGTTGTTTCAGTTCTTAGTGACTATGTTAGTAGATCCGATTTTGAGAAGTTAAAGGATGCAATCTATTTAGCGGTGATTGTGTCAGTTCAATCTCAAATGGTCCATGAGATTCAAAAACCTAGAATAGAAAACACTCAACCGAGTAGTGAATTAGACTCCCTCAAATCTTTAATTAAAGAGATGAATAAATCTATGAAAGATTCTCCTGCTCGAGTTCAGGCAGCTGGTGTGAGTGAGCTTGATACAGTTAATGTTTTAGAGAATGTTATAGCCGATAATCAACCAAAATTAATCATAATGAATGAAACAATTATTATAAACACAACCGAGCTGCGAAAAAAAATTATTGGTCTTGACTCTATAATAAATCATCTAGCCACTGAGTATAAAGGTTGTCTGGAGGCAGTGATTAAATCTCTTAAGGGCCACACCTCATATCCTTCTATTACTTCTACCTTTGGTCAGAAATCTCAGGCCATGGACATTGAGGCAGTTAGAATTGTTGTTAAAGAAGAGCTTCAATCCACGTTTGGTGCTTCTGGATTTGACAAATTTGAAAAAATTAAGAAGAATAGTCACCATGTTTATGATATGTTCTACATCTATTCCAAGAGTTATAAGACAACCAATGCTAGGATTATATCGAAGGTGGATTATTATTTCAAGAAGATTATTACCAACAATCAACTAACAATCCTTTTTAAATTTTTTATTGAGAACTTGACACCACCTCCAGTGACAAGAGCCTTAAAATACCAAGTACAAAAATTAAAAGATTTCAACCCTCTTCTTGAGAAGTTCTTTGATAATAAGGACGACTTATAGAAATCTATAAAACATGGTGGATAAATAATTGAGGATTTCATCAAGATGTTGAAGTCATAACATCATGTTAATAGTGAATCAATTGTGGTGTCAGATTCTTTACCTATTAGACCTGATAGATCAGTACATCCACCAGAGATGATTGTTATTTAGGCCTTGAATCAGATCAAACCAGTGTTTCAAGAGCAGATCCAAACTCCTATTTTGTCACAAAACAATCCTACACTTGCCCATACTATTCTAGAAAGATTTATCCTACCTCCTTTTGAGATCTATTTACACCCTCTTACCTCTCAGCCTCAATCTACTATACCGTTGATTGATCTCGCAAAGAAATGGAAAACCCCTATTAACTTAAAGAAGTAGGGTGAATGATATTTTAGATAGGGATGATGTATTGTAATTTTTTTCTTTCACCAACTATTGTAATACCTAGTACATGAATATTTAATAGAATTCAGTTCTCTTGATTTTCATCTATTTGTGTTATATCTATGATTCTATGATATATCTTATTCCTTTGATTCCATTTCATTATTGATTTTATCCTTTGATTCTCTTACACTTATTGATAATCCTAAAAGGGGGAGAATAGTTTGGACTTATTTTTATTTATTTTACCTTTGATACCATTCTTTTTTATTTTGTTTTCTTTACCTATAATTACATATGGGAAGAAAAGGCATTAGTATCTGATACCATTATTTTTTCCTTTGATATCATTACTATTTATTTTACCTAATAACCTTATCTATATATTGAGAAAATTCATCAGTAATGGGATATGATATGTAAAATGATTATATTACACATCAAATGATTGTAATTTATAATTCCATGTTGTTTTATAATAAAAAGGGGGATATTTTTTGCCCATATAAGATTGTTGGACACCCTCAATGGTTTTAATAAGAATAAATCATAGAAAATATTTTTAATCATGTACAATCATTTACATCTTGTTTATTAATGTTTAAATATGCTTAATTATGATTATCTATGATCACATATAAGTTTAACACATTCTGATAATATTTAGGTTTTATGATGGTCCAAACAGAAATATTTTTTAAGAAAGAGATGCTGACACCAAAAAAAATTGAGTCATTAATGCCGACACAATAAGTTTAACTCAATGACACTGAAAAAAAATGTCTCACCAATAGTTCAAAAGATTTATCAACTATTTAGTTGTGTCTGTAATAGAAGGAATCACCTACCAGCACATGGTGCTACCGATTCATGGTGTTATCGATGCATAGTGCTACCAATTCATGGTGCTACTGACACATTATTATACTGACTCAAGGACTCACCGACGCACAGATAGAATGATAGAAGGAGACATAGATATAATGAGACACTGATACCGATAAAAGTAATCACCAATGGAATGGGTCACCGAATCATTATTCACCGTCAAAGGAGTCACCAATAGACTATTTATATTTTCTTATATTTTATGTTTTTTCTAACAGTCACATTTTTATTGTTTTAATGTGACTGATTAATTAAATTCTTTTTTAAGACATCCCTAATGAGGATGTATAAAAAATTAGGTACAGTTCCTACATCAATGAAGAATGTTGTTGGGATGTAAGAAAAAAATGAAAAGGACTTGAGCTGAAATAAGTAGCGAATGAAAAAGTGACATACAAAGATAAACACCGAGATAGTAGTAGACCCACATGAGCAACATGTATAAAGGAAGAACACATAAGGAAATCTTGATTCTTGATTGCTGTGAACTAGAGAATTTTTGTTCACCAAAGTTCTAACATCTCTATAGCATTCGAATGATCCCAAGGATAAGAACATATCATCTTTATAGAAGATAGAACACAGTGATCCACGATACTTTGTTTTTAGTGTATGCTTTTAGAAGAGGACCCAATATTCAACTCTTAGACATCAAAGAGTCCAGAGCTGAACTAAGTATCACAGAGAGCCTTTTAAACCCTATCTAATATTTATTGCTATGTTGTGTGCCTTTTTATTACATTTTTGAGTAGTGTGTGCATCTGTTAGTAAAATACACACTGTCTCCTACAATGAACTAGGGGACAATTGATATCATCACAAAACTATCATTTTACACTTTTTTATCCCATGTAGAACTATGGGAGAGGTCCTATGTGACCTGTTTTTATTTTTTTCCCATGTAGAACTATGGTATATTTCTTGTGACCTTGACAGTTTGTGTACTATTGTGTAAATCCTGATATAGGGTGTGGATCAAAACCAGTACCTATATAGACTACTTAGTGGCAGGTGAATAGAAAGTAGAGAGGACTAAGTCTTAGCTTGATACTGAACCTCTTGTTTTGTACTTATAGTGTTTACAAATTTAGTTTTCTCAGTTTTTAACTATATTTTAAAAAACTGAATTTCACTTTGATATTTAGTCTTGGCTAGTGGTTATAACTATTTTGGATTTTTAGATTAATTTCAAAATTTGAATCAATATCTCAAATTGTTACAAGTGAGAAATAGTCAATCTTCTGAGAAATTAGTTGAACAGTCGTACTGTTATAAATTCACCACTTTGATTAGCTGACCTATTATGTTTTAAATTGGAGGAATATTTTGAATAACATTTTTAACAAATTTTTTTAAAGGAGATCAATTCACCCCCTCTTTAGTGTCCTACTCTGAGAATCATTTATGATTGTGAACATGTTCACATGACACACATATTTATGATAAATAATTTCGTGATCTATGGTTCTGATATAATAATCCAATTTATTTGTTAAAGAAAAATTTCTAATTACAGGTTTTGTTATGGGATACAAGTGGTTATCTCAGCACATTATGTTATGTGATATAAATAGTTTTAGTATTCCACTATGATAAAAATGTGTTAATTGTTAACCTTGATATATGATATGATTTTCATTTCTTATATTATTGGTATGTTCCAAATATTTCTTATATATATCAGGAAAATTATATTATGATTATAGACACCAATTGTTTCCAAAAGAATTATGATTCATGTTATGTTCATTCTTCATGAGTTATGAATTTATGATTATTTTTCAATGAAAAAGTGTTATTTTTATGTTTACTCTTTTATGATCATATTTGTGATTACATTTTCACACTCAATTGGAACCAATTATATCTTACCCCTTACTAAGAACATTATCTCACACTTTTTCTTATATTTCGATTCCCCAGGTAGTTAGAAGAAGTATTATATATAATATAACCTGATGGATATCATGTTTACATTTTTTTAATTAATTAAATAATTTTTTAAAATAATATTTTAATGTAGATAATATTTAAAGTAACTAAACCAACAGTTTCTGTGGGGGAGATCTATTATGATATGGAGTGAAGATTCATGAAAAATATTTCTTTTATGAATGTATGTTTTGGTAGGTCTGTCTTAGTTTTTATTAATGTAGGGTTTAGACAATTTTTTGGAATTTGGTTTTAATGAGTATGAAGATAAAAACTAATGTAACCAAGGTTGTACCAACTATTTTACAGAATGAACCAAGAGTTTCATAAGTTTAACCTAATATGTTATATTTAAAAATTAATGTTAGATAATTTAATACATCTTAGGAATGATTTTAATTATCATGTAATTTCTTAATATGGATATTATTGGTTAATACTCACACTAACCTTTTCTTTTTTGTAGTAAATTTTTCGTACTAAGGGTAATATATTAAAAATGAGTGTGATAGAAAATTAAATGATTTCCCCAAAGAAAAACCAAATAAGATGTAATCCAAGGTAACACATCTTATGCCTATGCTCAAAGAACTCTATGAAGTTATGAATAATAAAACATTTCATGTATATAACAACTTGTAAAATTATTTATGTTATTAATAGAGTAACTCTTATTTTATAATGACTATTATCTTTTAAGAAAATTGAATGAACATTACATTTCATAATATTATTAAACATCATGTGTTAATATGGACTACTATAACTATGAATAATAAAGGGATATAAACACCCTAAAATTGAAAAATCACTAATAGTTACTCCATATACGTGAATTTTTCCACGAATATCATTATTAGCATAATAAATTTCAAAATAAGAAGTAGTGTTTGGAAAATGATGTATGTTATGAATGGATTTGGAAGTGAATTTGTAATTAGTGAATGATGAAGTGAGAATGATGGTTTTTAATACAAATAGGTAATAATTCAGCATTATAAAAAATGGAAAATATAGTCTATGGAAAATATTATCATTAATAAATAAGATAATCTATCATATAAGTTGAATTAATTAATTTTATAATTAATTTCCGCTGTCACAACAAATAGCATGTTTTTAAGAGATAATAACTATCAAAAGATTAACACTTGTTTATGTCTGGTGTAAATGTGAAATTACATCCAATGACCAACATTGTATTGAAATGTAAAAATATATTCTAAATATACTTTAAAACCACTCAAATTAATAATTTATCACTATTAATTATTTCGATTAAAAAAGTTGTTTTTAATTAAAATTTAGTAATTTTCACTATTCATCAGAAAATTAAAGTTATCCGAAAATTACCAAAATTTCACCTTAGGCTAAATTCGATACTACGAATCCAAAAATAAAGTCCATTTTGAAAAATAAAATTAAAAAATTTCAAAAAGTGGTTATTAATATTCATAACGACTAGTTTTAATAATATTTTAATAACATATTGCTGTTTAGTGAAACTCGTTATTGCGTACTACACACGCTATCGAGGAAGGTCGCGATTGCGTGTAATACAAGGCAAGTCAAGGATGCGTGTTATGCAAGATCATTTTGGTGTAGCGTACAACACAAGACATTAATAAAATTAAAAAGAATATTTTTCATAAAATCTTGGGCTGTTATATTCTACCCCCCTTAAAATGAATTTCGCCCTTGAAATTCATCCGGGTTATAAATGGTTTACTATTCGAAAGTTTCTTTAATAGAAACCCACATCGTAACAAGGAATATCAACACCAATATTTAAAAACAAAAGTATGAAACGTAACGGTTACCCAAATAAACTAATCACTGGGTTTCCACATAGGTGAAAATATGGATATTGAAGAGAAATCTAACCATCATGTTCTGATGGAGAGTGGTAGAGAACATGGCTATGGAAAATCCAACAATCAAAAATCCATAAATTTGTGACGATCTATGGTACCATCTGATTAATCAGATATAAGAGCACTAGGACAACATTTTTTTGGTTTTCAAGATCGTTTCCCTAAAGTTGAAGAATTTAAATTAGAATAAATACTTACTTTATTTTGGTACAATCTCACTGTTGTTTGTGCATTGAACAATTTCCACTTCATATCTTAAATAAATGAAGTTGAATTTTTTATTCGTGAAGTGTTAGCATATCATGTGATAGAATGACGGGTCATTCCATCTTTCTCAAACAAAAGGTTAGCAAAAATTATATACATAAGTCGATCTATAGTGAGATTAATCATATATGGTTCCTAAAATGGACTTATACTTCATATATCATACTACTTAATATAATAAAACTAGTTTCTACTAAACAGGGACTTCCTGTAGGCCAGTGGTAGGCGATAAAGGCCAGTCGCACTTCGGTTGTGGGTTCGATTCCCACAGCCTTGTCCGATGCGATGGGCTGTCGCCCGTCCTGCAGGTTGTCCTTTTTCTAAAACTATATTACTATAACATCCCATCAATAATATCGGAAAAAATTTCTATCCTTAAACAATACTAACTTATGTCCAACATAATCCATTCCAATCTTTAGGCTTATCCATAATACTGCAGTCCACTCTCATAACATAGTGAAAATGATTACCAGAGATTTAATACCATCGTTGATCCCCATATATCATAAGATATGTTTTGTTGGTCACATTCCAAACATTCAAAGTCCTTAATCATGTATTCTATCGAATACCTTAGTGAAAACATGAATGCAGTTAGAAGTTAACACCTTCCACATACCGAAATCCTCAAAATTCTATATACTCAAACCATGATATCACTTAGTCCTTATATCAATCATGAGATCATGAATACTGTTAAACATTTCATTTTCTTGTTTTCCCTTCATTATGAGCATAATATCTCAATCACTTTGAATACCACATTAGACCAATACATAAATATTCCAATACTCCATGATACAATATTATTTTGGAATCCCATTACATAAACACTTAATCATTTCACCACATCGTTGTCATATTCAACATCGCCAATAGTGATCGCGTGTGACTTCCCTTTGTCCTTTGCCTTCAGTGGTTGCTCATGTTGATCATCACTAACCCTTGGATTAGGGCATTGATTAGCATAATTCCCCATTTCCTTGCAATTGAAGCATTGAAGTGTTGGTTGTGCGTTCTCTGCAGTGTTTGCTTTATTCACATCATTAGAATCCGTTTTTCCATTACTTCGACACTCAGCTGCTCGATGACCTTCTTTTCCACACTTAAAACATTTTCTAGTCCCTTTAAGACAATATCCACCATGCTTCTTTCCACACTTTGTGCATAAAGAAAAATTCATCTTCTTTTCACCATTATTCTGAGATTTCTCCTTGAACTCCATCTTTCGTTTCTTATCAAAACCATGAGATGGATATGTAACACCAACTTCCATTTCTACCTTGATAGCACAATGCACAATTTCTTCATAACTACTGAAGTCTCTTATAGCTAATGCCCTTCGAAGACTTGGTTTTAAGCCACTAAAAAATCGATAAACTTTACTTTCAGGTTGGATGATAATGCCAGATGCATACCTTGCAAGTCTTGTAAAATTTGCCTCGTATATACCAACAGATTCATCATCCTTCTGCTTCAGCTCAAGAAACTCCTTTTCCATCTTTGTTTAAAGAATATGAGGGAAGTACTTACTGAAAAACAAGTTCTTGAACTCATACCATTCCATGGACTCAATTTCATCTCTTGGCCTCGTATTCTTGATAAGATTACACCATTGATCAACTTCACCTTCCAAACGATACACTGCTAAGATGACTTTATCATGTTCATAACATTGAAGAACTGAAAATATCTTTTCAGTGGCACTGATCCATTGTTCAGCAAAAAGTGGATTAGAAGACCCACTGAAAGAAGGTGGGTGTTGACTCATGAAGGACTCAATAGAATATTGTTCCCTTCTCTGCTCATTTGGAAGCCCAGAATGATTCATAGCTTGTGTAAGTATAACAATAAGATTTTTCACTACATCTCCCATAACATTTGTTTGTTCAGGAGGGAAATCATTGCATTGTCCATTGCATTGATCAACACAGTTCCTTCGGGTTCCATCCATCGTCTAAAACCCAAAAAGAATAGTGTGAGAGGAAAAAATCATGCTAGGGAAAACAACATAATAAAGGGGGATTACCTTCAATATATAACATCTTAGGTTTAATTCTATGATCGTTAGCGTAATTCTAGTACTATAACCTATACGTATACTTAACCTTAGGGACATCCCTAGACATACCTTAGAAATATCTCAAGGGATCACACTAACGTTCTCACATCCTAGTTTCCAAAGGTTGACTAAACCTTTCCTCTGATACCAACTGTAGAGACCCAAAGCTTGACGTACATGAACATTACATTACTTTTTCGGAATACTTAGTACATAACAAACACACACACACAAGGATCGTAATAGTTTAGTGTCTTTGGAAACTCAGAATATAATCTTCTAATCCTGGTGAAAGATCTTCAACATCTCCTATAAAGATCTTTTTTATACCTAAAACCTTTCTTTATATCCTGGGGAAAAGAAAACATAAAAGGGTGAGCTCAAATGCTCAGTAAGGGTCAAAAAAAGAAAAATCAATCACATCATATTCATAAGAACTTAACTTTTGGAAATATTAACCTGCAAAAGAGAGCATAATTTCATAACATGGGATAACTCATGGCAGTGAAATGTAATCACAATAATCATAACTTAAAACATTAAACTTTGTGGCATACACACATAATCATAGAGAATCATTTCTTGTTAGTCAAGACTCATTTCCAAGACTATCTTAGTGTGGAAAAGGTCCCTTTCTGAACCGAGTCACCCTCGTTTCAGTCCTGTTTCACTGAACCGGTATAACCTACCATTCCAGCAATGTCTATCTCATGAGATATAAAATCTTTACCCAATGCATTGGAGGGATATATAGGTCCCACCCATCTCATAATGATACAATTCTTATGTGTTCCACAAAATCATAAACCATACATCATTTCATAACCCATGTAATAAAAATGGGATTCTTAAACAACATGAAATCATAAAACAATTCATATAAGATAAAGGAATTCATAAAAATAATTACATCACAACATAATCAAATAAATGTAATATTAGGGATAAAAACATAACCCTATATTATCTTAGATGGATAATAATTTTGATAAAACACTTGAAATGAATTCTTGAGGAAAATATCCTTTCTTCTTCAAAAACACTTCTCCTTTCTTAATATGTCATACAATTATAAACTAAAAGAATTTGATTAAAAATAAACATGAAAACTTTTATAGTAAGATTCTTGGAAATAATATTTTAAAAATCCATTCATGCCGTATAATTTAAAAAAAACATTCTTCTCGTTCTTTTGTCGGAAAAGTCAAAAAGTACCTCGTACGAAAAATGACAAAAGATTACTTTCATATCCTTTACTAAAAACTCACCGAAGGGTAAAATTGGATTTAAACAATTGTAGGTGGATGGAAATAATATTAAATATTTAGGAAACATGGATGTGGATGATAAAATACACCCCAGTAAATACTGAAGTATAAACAATCTCGGATAAAAATGAGACTGTGATATTTCCCTTACCTTAGGTCCGATTTGCTTCGTAAGTGTCCGAACCTCCTATATAATGATTTAAATAATGTCATTGACTTATTACAGAATCATATTCATTTTTATTATATCATATATGGTTCACTTATGACTTTATATTACCCGTTCTTTTGTAAATTCCATGTTGAAGATCATTTTGGGTAAAATTGTTTCATTTGTCGTCCGTGTTTTGACTTGTAATTATTCATATGATTACTTAGATCATGATTACTTAATTCCAGAATATAAAACATGATTTATATATATATATTCAGAATATACATATATATAATAAATCAGTAAATGGAAAGAAATACATCGTTCATGGAGACGGTAGTCCGTACGTACGCATGAATGCTGTTTTCGTTTCGTTATTGAATTGAATGGAATTAAGTAGATGACACACATATAAATATACATAAATACAGTATCATTATTCTTTAATATATTTCATTAGTACTTATTATATATACTTTATAATCATTCATGAATGGTTAATCATTGAGAATGAATCTCATCGCGTCGTGGAGACTATAGTCCGTACATACGCACGAGCGATGATATCGTTCCCATTGTCGTGGAATTGTGTTGAAGTGTATGTATAATATTTAAGTATCAATATCATTTTATAATAATCATATATAGTTACTCATTAGACCATTATACCCATCCAATTAAGGTGGTGGCAGAAAATAGATTACACCACGGCGTGGAGACGGTATTTTGTACGTACGCACGCGCGGTGATTTACTTTTTCCGTAGGATGGATAGAAGGTTAATTAGAGTTGTTTAATATTTATAATAACATATCAGTATATAAGAAATACTTATTTTATTACTTTATCATGAAACAACTAAATAAGAAGAAGTTGAAGAAGAAAGAAATTGAAAAAGATCGGTAATGGATATTACCTCTTTTTGACGCGCCTTTTCTTAACATCCACTTAAAGAACTAAGGATGGTCTTTGAAGAAGACCAGGACCTCTAGGATGATACTAGGGAAGTGGAGAAGAGATTTTGGAAGGGGTTGTCCGAGCATGAAGGCTCAAAGTTGTGTGAGGAAGAGAGGGAGGAGGTGCCCATTTATAAAGGAGGAGAGGGGCATCTTAGGAAAATCTCAAAATATTATTTTATATTAAGGTAAAATTCAGTTTATAATGGTTCCAAATGGTCTTATTTCGAATATAAAGTGGGGATGGGTAGAAATACTCTAATCCAATAGGATTTAGACATGTTTAGGTTATTATTTTAACCTTATCAATTAGATTTAACTCTAAGTTAAATAATTTAACTTTTACCGTGTCTTTTTGTTTTCTTACACTATATGGTTAATAAACTTACCATAACAAGACAAACGAACCCCAAGTTGTTTATTATTAATATATATATCCTTATCTAAGACATTTGGCCGAACCTTAGATTTTTAGGAATTAAATAACAACTGATAATATAATATTTGTTTTAAAAACTAATTCATGTCAATTTTGACACTATTTGGTACATGATTTTTATGAAATTTCTAACAGAATGATAAGTTCGAACCAAGTTACTTAAATCAACAATAACATGTCATATGAACCTATAAAATTAGTGTAAGTCATACAAAGTCTCAAATTTCATTTATTTGGGCATTTATAACATCAATTATGTTAATATGTTCTTAAAAAGGTAATTACTGCATCATCGTTGTGTCATAAATAAATTAAACTATTTAAAGTATAAAAATTACAAATAAAATACCATTATGTAGGAAATATTTTTATCTTTCTAATTAATATTTATAGTCGAAATTATATTATGTATAACCCTATATTAAAATTTTTTTAGTAAATAAACTTTGATTTTAACTCTTTTAACTCTTCTTTGAATTAAATAATAATAAATGTCCTAATCTAATCCAAGTGGGACTAAATGGTCATATTTCATTCCTAAGTTTGTTTTTGGTCGAATTACACTTGTCCAATAGAATTAGGACATGTGTTAGGGTAATAATAATATCATTTCTACCCTTAATTACCCTATTTACTTTTAACCGTGGTAAAAAAGAGTAAAAAGTTACTATTCACCAAAAATTATTTTCATCTCATTGAACCACATTTTACTTACTGACATCAACCGTGTCTCTCGGATTTTTGAAATTACATTCACAGAAGCGGTAAAATTATGATTTATGAAGAAATTAATTTTTTTAACTACCACTTAGTAGTTTCACTATTCATAAAAAATTGAAGTTTTTCAGAAAAATGCCAAAATTTCACCCTAAGCTATAATTGATATTCCGAATTCAAAAATTATTTCTATTTTACAAAATTCCCAACATATATGTTGCATTTATTAATTTTATAACTAATTTCCGCTGTCACAACAAATAGCGTGTTTTTAAGAGATAATAACTATCAAAAGATTAACACTTGTTTATGTGTGGTGTAAATGTGAAATTACATCCAATGAACAACATTGTATTGAATTGTAAAAATATATTCTAAATATACTTTAAAACCACTCAAATTAATAATTTATCACTATTAATTATTTCGATTAAAAAAGTTGGTTTTAATTAAAATTTAGTAATTTTCACTATTCATCAGAAAATGAAAGTTATCCGAAAATTACCAAAATTTCACCTTAGGGTAAATTCGATAATACGAATCCAAAAATAAAGTCCATTTTGAAAAATAAAATTTACAAAATTTCAAAAAGTGGTTATTACTATTCATAAAGGCTAGTTTTAATAATATTTTAATAGCATATTGCTGTTTAGTGAAACTCGTTATTGCGTACTACACACGCTATCGAGGAAGGTCGTGATTGCGTGTAATACAAGGCAAGTCAAAAATGCGTGTTGTGAAAGCTCATTTTGGTGTAGCGTACAAGACAAGACATTAATAAAATTAAAAAGAATATTTTTCATAAAATCTTGGGCTGTTACATTACTAGAAGGAGAGGTTAACCAAACTCACTAACCATTAACTAAAAATGTTTTATGAAAGTCAATATGTGAAAAGGTAACTGAATTCTTAAGAATTAGTCTTGCAAGTCACTCATTATACCTTACTTATGTGGAATGAGGATGCCTGTGGGATTTCTACCAACTAACAATTAGGAGAATTGAGTTTTCCACCTTAGTAATGTGTGTGCTACCACCCTTCCTCAAGGTTGGTGTTCTAATAACGTATTAATTTCTAAAATGGGTGGTTTTCAATCACCTAGTGTATAGGTTTTCACACTAATACACTGACCTTCATTTAGGACCATTGTTTCATCCTTAAGTACAGGGGTGTGCTTCAACTCTCTCTACCTCACTCAAATCACATTATGTGCATCTAAACACTAGAAGTGTGGTTATAACATTAAGTGTTAGGGTAATAATAATAAAAAACATTGAAATTAGGAAATAATAGAGAAAATATATATGAAACTCCATCCATTAAATTATATATATTCACAACCTATTCTAAAAAATAATTATATATGAAATTCCAAGTATGGAGGAAAATGGGTCAGTGAAAATTTGATCTCTACTGTGAAATATAAAAAGTACTTCCTCCTATTAGATTTTTTTCTAACATTGGTAATCCCCTTAGTTTATACCTTAGTTATATTCCTTTTTTTCCTGTTACACACTTTTTAAAATATCAATTTCATATAAAGTTGAGTGATAATTTAATTTGGTAATGAAACCTCAGATATCATTTATAGGGTATTACCAATTTTTTATTTACTTATTTTAACATCTAATCCCACAAATATAAAGGCTATACAGATCAAAAGAACATCCTCCATGTGTATTTTTGTTTGTGTAATTACCCGATTTGGTTTGGTAATAAGTACAGGGGAGTATTTATAGTCCCCTCAGGATGTGTATGTTTTTCACAAGGAGTTGAGATGATCACAATGCTTCTCCACCAATATTATTATCTCACATGAATGTGATGATACTTCTAAAATAATATAGAAAATCATGGGTTCTTGAAGTGACAACTCTATTTAGTGATCAAAAAAGAATACATTGATAGGTAGACATAATCTCAGGGTCATATGCGAGTAAGCATTGAGGCATTTACAACATGTGGGGATCTTTGGTGGGAAATGATATATCTACAACATACACTATATTGAGGTACAAGGTAGTGGTAAAAATTACATAATATGATAAATAAACACCATATTATATTGTATCATCCCTGTGATACATTATTGTTTCTTTTTTTTTTCAAAAAAACAACATATTTCATCATTGGGAGACTAGTATAGAATCTATATCCTATGTTGAAATACTAAAATATGTTTTTGATGAGATTTACTCTTGGTATTTTCTACGGTTATATATTGTAATCAAAATTCCATGTTATAGTGTATTGTTCAGAATTATTGGCACAACACTACTTCTCAAGGCCTTCTAGCATTCTATATTTATGAGGTGGGGCATTCTAGGGGTTCAACATAGCTACCAATGGCGCTATAACTCCTTTTAAAATGTGTAATAAAGGATACATTGGATATATGGAATAACATTAACCTATAAATCTATAGTACATTGTCCAACTAAAAAAGTCTCTATGATCCTAATATGATATTGAAATCCCTTAATTTCTTTAATTCGCCCTCCTAATTCCCGATCCCTAACATTATTTAACAAAATTATTAAGTAAAAATCATGACCTAAAACCTTTTTTTGTAGATTGTTATTATATTCATAGATTTAATTTGTTTTTGAAAAGTTTAAATATTATAATTATGAATTCATAATGATTATGAAAATATATAAAAACTATTATCATGTCCCTCAAGATAACGGAAACCAACTATCAGGTACTAATTTACTCAAATTAAAAGATTTTATGTTTCATCCACACCACAAGTTACAAGATATTTTCCAAAACATCATGTAATAACCTAATGGGTCATTATACAATAGTTTATATCACATACAAACATTTTTTTAATCGTTTCTTTAAGCTGTCAATATTTTATAGAAAAAAATCACTCTTGTCTGTGTTCATAATTCAAGGGAAACATACCAAATTTTGATTCAAAAATTATATCATTTTACTTGTAATTTCATCAGTTTTGTCAATATATTTCAATTTTCTTAGGCCATGTTTCTCTCATAGATCATGGCATATAGAACATCACAAGTTGGATTAGTCATTTAAAGAAAAATTATACTATCCCTACACCCCTACACAATTAGTTATTACTTTATAAATAAAATACATTTATGATGGAAATTGGAATTAATGAAATATAATGAAATTTAAAAGAAAATTATGGGAATAATATAATAGATTCTTCACAATATTATCAGAGTTTTCCATTTGTTTTCTTCCCATTTATAGTTTATTTTCCTCTTATTCCTCTATGAAAATGTTAAGCATCCATAGGAGATGTAAAAATTAGAATTATTATAATTTAAAGGAAATGCGAAATAATAAATTAAAAACTTTATATTTCTATTGATTTTCATCCAAAAAAATGCTTAGGATTTATTAATTTCATGATGGACCAATTATAAATAATCCACAACCTGTTAGTGGGTGTGGCTTTATTAATTATAGACACCACATTTTTTTCTCCATGACTCCTTCTAAAGAAAATGACTACAAAATTATCCCAAGGATCTATTTTAGTGACCCATACCACAATAATTACAACTACCCCTTTAAGTGTCTCTCTTATAGTGTTGTGAAACCAATAGTTGACCTCTTCTAGTATGTATGTTATTTTAGTTGACTCTTGGTTTGGTGGTGCAATACTGAAGGTGTTCCAACTAGTTTCATCTTATTCCAAATAGTCTGTTTTATACTTACATTGTGTCTTCCATTTTCTATTTTTCACCTTATACTTAATTATCTATAGTATTCATTATATTTGATCTATCACAATCACAAAATAGATGCCCATATTAAAAACATATGATGCATATTTAATCATATATATTTTTACACCAGTGTATGTCCATTCACTGGGAATAAAATATGGTTATTTTATTTTAGATTTGGTGTAAATAAAATATATAGGGTTTTTAATGAATTCTTTTAATGAAATAACAATAGACCTCAAATTCTTTATTTTTTTTTATTTTTTTTTTATTTTAATAATTTTATGATTTTAGAAGATTTTTGTATTTCTTCCAAAACATAAAAAATTTCTAAATTTTTCTTCTTAAATATACTAAGAAAGTGTTTGTAAAAAATATATCATTATATGACATATCCCCTTTAAAGTGAATATAGTGACTTCAACATTTAATTATTAATTTATAAGTTATAACCACTATGAATAGAGGAATTCACATGTGTAGTTGGGTAATTTTTATAGTAAATATAGTAAATATGTGTAATTTTCAATACATAAGGTAAAGGATAAATGAAATAATGTGAAGTTTAGTTCAACATATGATTCAACAAAGCAATAGTTAGAATCTACTAGAGTAGTCGAAAATTGTAGGGGATGTTAGTCAGACAATCACAACCTAAACTACACATTGTTCAAGCATGTGTTATAAAAAATTATCATTAAATTCCTATAAATTGTACTCCAAAGTCACTTGATAAGAAATTTTTATGTAAAGTTATGTTTATCATGTAATTTACTAGTAAATAACAATTATTAGCATTCATTTCCCCTCCCCAGTGATGTGTATTCTACCACACTCCATCAAGATTGGTGTTATATTGGAGTTATCAATCACAATAGGGATTGCTTTTAGTCACTAGTTTTATATGTTACAACAGTCCTACACTCACATAAATTTATGTCTAAAATCCAACCCTATTATCAAAGTAGAGATTCCAATCTCCTTAGCTCATTCAAACAGCCCATATATCCATCTAACACTTGTGACTGTGGTATAAGCATTATGTTCTAAGGTAAAAATTATAAACCCAAATGTTTAAAGTTAATATAAATATAGAAAATAAATATAAAATCCCTCCATTGTAATGTACATATTCACTAAGATATATATATTATTAGAGAGAATGGATCTATGAATTGATGATCTATGACCTTATCATTCGAATATCATGTAAACTCTTCTAGCTTTTAAATCCTTCAGGTGGTCTCTACTAATGGAAATTTGCACATCCATTCCTCTTTTGTGCTCACTATCTTTACCAACTGAACTCTCGGGTTTGATTCTCTATTATAGTCCCTTATTCTCTGATTATAAATTTATTTAAATTAAATATCATACCATATTTTGCGACTATTCCTTATGGAAATTGAATATGGGACCAGTACCATGTTGTATGCTTGATTACATCACTTTTATGGATTGATATTAGTATTTTATCCCATGATTTGGAATTCTATACTCTCTTATAGATCATATCCTAAAGAAAACTTTGATTGGATTATTAGATAATTTTTATATGAAATATGTACAAGTAAATATTTTTAGTCTCCTCAGGATATTCATGCAAGAGACATGGATTAGAGAATATCCCAATAGTTCTACCAAAGTATTATAGTTTCTTCAATGATATCCTATTAATGAGATGATTCTTTAATACTTATTTTCGGAATCATGGGTGATCAAAGTAATAAATATATTTACTAATCAATTTTGTATACGTTAATTGGAAGATATAATATCATGGTAAGATTTAATGCAGTGTAGAGACATTTATGATATGTGGTTTTCCTTCATTAGACAGCATTGAATTAATATTAGACAAAACATTGAGGTGTGGTGTAGCATTGGTTCTGGCATAATATGGGGTATGGAAATTGGGATACATTTTATTTGACCCATGACATATTTTTTGGTATTATATCTTCCCAAAACAATATATCATAACAATGACGGTATAATATGATATTTTTAGCTTTTGATCATCTTCAATAATATATTGGACATGTGAAATACTCTTGGGATTATATATATATATATATATTAATAGTGAAAGCACAATTCGATATTAGGTATTAATTCTTGAAACTGTAGGTGAACAATATCTTCTCAGGGCCTTCATCTATGATTCATTTGTGAGGTGAAAATTTCTTAGTGGTCGATGCAACTTCCATTGACACTTTTATTCCTTGACAACCGTGTAATATAGGTTACATTAAATAGTTAGTTCATTATCATCCACCAATTCGATACTATTATCGAACTATAATGTAGTATTAATTATTTTTTCATCCAATTATATAAACCCTTAATTTCATAAATTCTACATTCTAAATATATACACCCTATATTAGTGAACCAAAAAATAAATTAAAACTAATGGAATTAAATATTTTTTCATATAATTTGTTACTTTATATGGACTAAATTATTTTATCCCATGTTACAAAATAATACTAATGATTTCATAAAATTAAGAAAACCATGTTCAATCTTGTATGGATATATTAAAATCCAATTTTTATACTATTTAAAACTACCTTTAAATAGTGAAAACAATATTCTATCCCAAACCTAATGGTAATAAAAATGTTATCATCTTATATTATCATTATCCTTGAAATAAAAATCAATTATTTATTTAGTTTTTTTTAAAAAATATTCATAATAACTTTATCTTTAATTGACTTTGGTAGCTATCAAGAAATAGTTTTACTCCCTCCCTATAATGAAATGGGAATTAGAGATTCCTATACTCAAGGTTTTGAGGGAAATAAATGATAACAATGTTTCATAGGAACAATTATAAGCATAATTTCTAATTTACAACATTATAAAAATATAGGAAGATAAACGTGGAGAATTGTCTCAATGAACGGAGAAATGAATCATGTGTTTAAAAGAAGGAAGTAAAGAACACCAATTTTGAATAGATATTAAGAGGTCAAATTATATAATAGAAGAAGTGATAGACACACCTATATCCCACCCAGGTGATGAATTATTTATTTGTACTGTATTTCTGAACTATGTTGAGAAATAAACCAACCCAAGGATTAATGAGGAAAATCAACAATGAAAATTTCCGAGGCCATGGGAAAAATTTAATGCTTATGTGATCACTACTGCTGAGGTAGACTATGAGAATGATGTTGTGAATGGTATAATCATCATTCACTATAAATTTGAAAACATATTTTATAAATACTGCTTTAAATACTATTTTATATTTATAATGTTTTCTAAAATATTTAATTCACTACCATAATGATTTTATATTGAATTATCTATGAAGATACAAGATAGTGAGATGATTGTAGCCATAGTCTACAAGTTTTATTCAATTCATGTTTTTGGTTATGTTCCTCCTACAAGTATTGTTATTCTTTATTATTTTTTGGATTTGGTGGGATATTGGGCATGAATTGGTTCTCTATAAATAGATCCCACATCAATTTCTGGGATAGGTAAACCCTATTTCATATCCCATATAAATTGATAATCATATATATTTATATGGGTAACTATGAAATCCATAATAAAATTTAATACCTTATATTGATCATGAAACATAGTAATGATGGGTATTTTGTTGAAATAGTTGGGAAAATTCAATATAAAATACATGAAAACTATGAATGAATTTGTCAATATATTTCTAGTAGAGTTATATAGAATTCCCATAGATCATTTGGTTGTGATTTCAATAGAAATCATACCTGATGTAATTCCTATATCTAAGAGTCAATATAGAATGTCTCCAATTGGATTGGAATAATTATAAAAATATTAATAGATAAAATTGGTAATGGTTTTGTACACCTATGTACTTCACTATATAGTGCAGAAGTCTACTCTGTAAAAATCCAAATAGATCAATTTTTATTTTCATTGATTATCGATTAATATCTTTATACCTATATTGATGACTTGTTTAATCAACTATAGTGGTATCAATGCTTATCAAATATTTAACTTCAATTCTAACTCCATCAATAGTGGATAAAAATGGATTATATACGAATTAAAACATTCTATACAAGATATGGACGCTATTAATACCCAATGATTACTTATAGTCATACAAATTCCCCCACTAATTTCCTGGATTTTATGATTAGTGTCTTCAGATATTACCATGATCAATTAGTGGTAGTCTTTATAAATTATATTATTATATATTATAAGAGAAATATATATAAAAATAATTATTTTAGTATTGGGACGAAGAACTTGAAAAAGAAGTTACTATATGGAATATTTAGTAGGGTGAATTATAGAAATATAAAGTGTCATTATTGGGACATGAAATCACAAGAAAGGTTATATCTATTGGTCCTTCAAAGGTATAAGATATTCTAATATTTCATAGACCAACCAATGTTTTAGTTATTCATATATTTATTTGTTTAACTGGATACTATCAATGCATTATGAATAAATTCTCACGATTTTCAAATCCACTGAACAAGTTAACTTAGAAGGGATTAAAGTTCCTATGGATAGAATACAATGAAGTTAGTTTAGATAAGCTTATGAAGTGTTTTCTAAGTACACCTATACTCACACTACCTTGATATGGGTAAGGATTTTTGATATACATGGATATATTAATGAAGGTTTATTTGTGTTTCATTATAAAATATATCATTGTGTCAATTTCCTCTTCACATTAATTAGTGGTACATGACAAAAATTACCCAAAACATGATTTGGAGAAAACAATTGTAATATATTTTTTAAATATATGGATACATTATCAATATAGTTAAAAATTTGATATATATATTTACCATAATATATTAATGTATTTATCCGCACAAAATGAGTTGAACATGCACCCAGGAGATGGACATAGTTGATGAAGGACTGTGAATTTTCAATAAATTACCACCTTTGGAAGGAAACATGGTAGTCTATGATTTGGGTAAGAAGGTTCACATTACCATATCCATGATGAGGATTAATAAAGGCCAAATAATCATTGATTTGAAAAGGATGGACATGAAAATCACAAGGGAAGGGGAGACATTTTATCTTTACAAAGTGACCACTCAAATATGCACCCATGTAATGATCATGGATCTGTAGAAGGAGAAAATTGATCAATAGAATAAGTTGAGAAAAAGAACAGAGTTCAAAATCAAAAATGATGACATTATTAGATTTAGGAAATACATATCTTTACCCTATATTCTATAAATGAAGATAGAATTATTGAATAAAGTATAAAAAGGATCATTCTCTATCCATCCCAAAAGAAAAAAATGAATAGATATATCTAGGAGAATATTTAGTGGGACAACATGAAGAATTATATTGAAAAGTGTAAGGGGATTATGGTACCATTACCTATAAATATATGGGCTTTGGATAATATCACCATGGATTTCACTCTAGGAATTCTTAGGACCATAAAATCCTATAATTCCATTTTGGTCGTGGATGATTGCATTAAGAATTTGGATCTTTACATAATTATTTGAGAGGATTTACCATTATAAAAACTTTCTATGTTATTCATAAATGATGTTGATGAGATTCATGTATTCCCACTTTTAATTTTATTTTATCTATATGTTTGGTTTACCTCTACATTATTGTAAATTTTCTTGCAAGTATTGAATACTAAGATGATCTCTGACACAAATTCTCATCCTATTACTGATGATCAATCTT
Organism: Viscum album; assembly: GCA_963277665.1. Classification (NCBI taxonomy): domain Eukaryota; kingdom Viridiplantae; phylum Streptophyta; class Magnoliopsida; order Santalales; family Viscaceae; genus Viscum; species Viscum album. The sequence goes on along the minus strand of OY728136.1, from coordinate 1,923,977,639 downwards.
AAAGGACCAATACTACTTTAGAGGATATGTTGAGATTCAAATTGATGGATTTCATTTATGGTTGAGATTAACTCATTCCTAGGGTAGATTTCTCATTGAACAATAATTTCATATTTTCATTCAAATAGAAACATATGATGGTTTTTTAGAATAGGTACAAAACCTAAACATGGAGTTAATGAGTAAATTATATTGGTACAATTTCTTTATTAAAAAATTTTAGATCTAATTCAAAACATTATTTGACTTATCAATAAAAAAATCAAAAAAAAACCATTCAGTTAATAATTTTTTGGATTTTGGGTCTTATATTTGAGATAATATATAGCATTGAACGTCCCCATGGAAGAGGGTAATGTGATTTTGAAAGAAGTGAAATTTTATCTCTATATAAATCATCTCCAACAAGATTATCCACCATATGAGAATAAGAACTTATCACCATTAACTTTTACCGATCTTCACAAAAGTAAATGATTTGTTCCATTTATCACTGTTGAGGAAGTACATACTCGATGCATCACATGTACTGAAGTTAAATATTATAAAACATGGACATGATCTATCATATAAGGAACTACTGGAATAGATTTTGTATATTTTAAATAAATTAATATTAAATAGGACTACACACCTACATAAAGCTCTCTGCACATAAAATATATTAGTGGATGTGATGTGTGAACCTAAATTTTTATTGAGATGAAATTTCCCATTTCTATTTTCACCCGAGTTATGAAATTTCATGGGGGGAAATGATTTTAAGGTAGGAATATTATAACATCTAATAATGCAACTCCTTTAACATGTTGAATAAATTTTTTCATATGGAACCCAAAACTAAAACGAACCAAGATATGTTTTATTGGGAAAAATATTAAAATGAAATACAAAAATTAATACATAAATCAAAACACAAAACATCATTGTGAAAATTAAAATATGAATAAAGAATAATTAAATACAAATTCCAGGAACATAAAATATCAATCCTTTGAATTTTTGTGCCAATTATACTATCTCCCATTTTTAAAAGAACTCCACTCAAATGGATCCAATATCACCAACCACCATATATGCATCCTATTCCTCCCTGAAATCTACATGAGGTTATAACCTTGTTATATACAGATCAATACCCTAGAAAACCACTAGGTATATTTGGTTGACTCTCAAAAACTTTTTACACATCACCAACTAACATAGAGATCCTCTCTACGCTAAAGAAGTGAACCACATTAATGGTCCTCCCATGGATATAGATTTTACTTGATGTAATATAGGTCCTATCATTGACACCAAAAATAAATTCTATGGTAAAATTCACAATTAATATTATAATATTATGTTAGGGGAACTTCTACCACAATGGTGAAGGTGGGATAACTTGAATAAATGTTAGATTGCTCCTCATATTTCAAAATTAGATAATATTGATGAATTTGGAGAGATCATTTCACATCTTCCTCCATATTTAGTGGTAGAACCCCATTAGTTGATAATGAATTTTTTTATGTATTATGTTCACAACTTAGTTACGTCCCTCCAAAAAATTCATATATTAGAACAATGTTTTGGATCCTTCCAAGGCATAGAGTTTTAGCCTCCCCTCCCACCTTCAAAATACCTTCTCTGCACTTATACACTAGAATAAATTGATATGTTAGGATTCATCCTAGCAGCATCAAGTGTGGAGAAACATACGACCATGCTATGGGAAACTAAATCCCCCAATAGTAGGATGAAAACTATCCCTCTAATATGGGTATTATTCTAATGCATAAGATTCCTTCATAGAACAACTTATCATCCCATGGAAGTGTGTCTTAGTTGATAGTAATCTTACACAATGATATATAACCAAGGCGGTACTCATCACCACCTTTGGTGACTTCACATAAATCCATTAATTTGTTGAAGGTGTTCTCCATAAAGTAACACTAAGAGGAAAACTAGATCCTTTGGGATTCCATAACAAATGATCTACTTCTGGATGAGTTCTTGTAGCACATGACTCTATTTTTCTCCAACTTAGAGTTTATCATTGAAAATGAAACAACACATCTCTATAAAAATATATTTGTCAAATTATACCACCTTTTGGGCCATAGGATGAAATATATAGGAAGCACTAAATACCTTCAGGAACATGAATAGAAGTGTCTAAAGGTTGACTACACTGTGATTTTAGTGTCCCGACATCCTGACTTTGGGGAAATCACTAGAAATTATGGTTAATATGTAATAAAAATATCATATTACTATGATATATTATTAAGCATGTAATATATGATTTCCAAATTTGGTTTTTGGGGATGTATGATACACTATAGTTCATTCCTCTCTTGAAGTGACAATAATTTCCTCAAGATGGTTCACCATATGATGTAAAAACCTCCCTACAACTGACCACTTGTATAGTGAGTGTAATCCCCACCAGTCCCTCCTACACTTAATATCATGACACTGATGATTATTAATATGAGGAATATGTATCTTTATTGGAAAAAAATGATAAGAAAACCCCCCCACTTGCATTCACACCCATCAACAAAGATAGACCATGGGTCTTGTGATTCTTTCCAAATTTCCCTTTCCAACCAGTCGCTAGAACCTTGATAAGGGTGAAGGCATAACCAAGGATTCCGATCTTCTCAAATCCACAAAGTAAAACTATGAGGATAACAAAATTTCTATTTTTACAGGATATTTAGGTTTATATATATCTTTTCTATGTTTCTCTAAGGATATCATCCTTACCATGGGGATTCTCTTGATTGCTCTATCATGTTCCCTACAGAACCCCCTGAACAATAGTCCTTAGATAGTTAATTGGGGACAAATAAGATGGTTCACTAAATTCAACTTAGATGAAATTAAATAGTTCTACTCATCCAATAAATATTATGGTGTTCCCTATGGATGTATCTTTGATGAATTGTCATTAATTCCCATCATAAGACCATGATCACTCTACTTCATGATCCAACCGACCAGTCCTATGGTAGATACATGTAGAAACCCCCTTAGATGCATTGATCAATTATATCACTCATCTCATGGAATTCATGTATATTTAATAAACTTTAGTAAATTTGTAATGGAATACATACCAAATGTAGATTGACCATATTACCCTTCAACTAGACATTAACAACCCAAGATTTTTATCTTTTAATGGTACATATGAAACATTACCTTTTCTCCTCTCTATGTGACCTAATGCTGGGATCCCCAGAGTTGTAAGAATAAACCAACCACTAATGATTTTTAAATATTCCAAAATGTCTTCCATTCATCTATTATAGCATCCTACATTTAGGGTTGATCCATATTTAGAAGGATCTCCATCAACGTTTCCTCTACTAATTAAGCTCCACCTTTCCCAAGATAAGTGGAATTCACCTCCATAAGTGAACAAAGTGAGAGGAAGAGAATGTTTTTGAAATAATACATGATTAAAGGGATTTTAATACTCTATCTATGTTTATATTTCTTAGGAACAATCGTTTGGGTATGTGTGTGGGAAATTTTTTGATGATCAGGCCGTGGCTGATATCTCCCTAATATACCTATTCATATTCCAAGAATTAGTTAAGATATCTTATTGCCTCAAAGAGTCCATATAGTGATTCAATAAAATGTCTCTCCCATTAACTCATACTATAGTGTGAAATAATATAGGGGAATATATATTCTATTATTTAGAGCATGATCCCTCATCCAAATAAATGCTATAAATACATATATAACAAGTCATGTCACATGGAATCATAATTTAAAATGTTTCCCAGGTCTACTTGTCAGGGAAGAGAGACAAACCATTCATATAGATGAAGAACATAGTATAATCCTTCAAAGATGTAAACTTATGTAGATTTTTTATCTTTTCCTTGTAGTAGAATTTGATCAAGTTCTAGGAGATGAAGAAGATAAATCAGATTGAGTTAGTGAATCAACCTATCTCTTTCCCATACCATTGATTTCAAAAACATACCATCAATAAGTGTTTTTTATGGACCAGCTTTTGGACATGGTATATAATGGAGTATTGGAAATGGGTGAACCTTAGGTACATGTCACATGAATCTTTATCACCCTTGATAAATCTAAAGATTATACAAAATAAGAATAGGTAGTTGATAGAGGTGCTTTGGAGTTTGATGATTAGATATCTTGAATGTCAATCAATTTCACCAACATGATTATTCATTACCAAATTAACCGGTTAGAACCTTCCCCAACCACCCCCTTTCACTAACAACTCCATAATCATCACAACCTAACAATGATTAAATTATTCATTTGCATCCTTATAAGTATGGTTAGAAAAATTTTCCAGTTATAAATATGGACTGAATAATCATTGAATTCATGCCCCGTATATTGGGCATAACCACCATATCCTATCAAACATTAGAGGGATCATCTGATGCGAAGCTTGAGTAAACCTCCATTAATTTGATCAGATTTTTTGACCACTTTGATGATATTAGAGATGGTTTATACCATTCATCCCATTTGAACCCTCATCGACTCTCTCCTGGGAAGGGAAAATTCCCCTCAAGGAAGAATAATACTAGGGGTGTTATCAAGGAATCTTTCAATGATGTTAATACTAGAAGAAAATTATTTCTCCGATATAAATAAAGAAATCATTCTACAGTGGCATCCTTTTATATAGATCCATAACCCGTCTGATTGGCTTGTGTCTCTCTCAATAATTACTATAAAATTATCATCCATTACTATCCAAACAATAGAAAAATAATTCAGTATGTAAAAGAAAGGCAACATCACCCCATCTATATAAAACGTCCATTATTCCAATCATGGATTGGCCCGATGAGAGTATAATCATTCCATTAAGTCATGGGAATGATTTTATCAATCACCTAACCAAAATGTAGACTTTAATATTAATTTTAGATACACTTCACATATAAAAGGAGATTGATGTGGCCCTCCTGATGTACTTGAAGTAAGGTCCTGATTTTGAAACTGAAGTGGATACATTAAAAGTAGACCATGAATATGAAACTAAGGAAAAGTATTCCCAATAATAGATATACTTGTCTTGGTATCATTAATGTACAATCATCTTGTGGCACATATTCCCCCTCTGCATATTAATATATATGAATGGTTTCAATGTACTTATATGTCTAGTGGACATTGGATATAGTGTCAGGATCATTCTAACTCAGATGATGTGTAAGATGAGGTATATAAATAAGAAATTATCCCTGTCAATATTGGCTGTTTAAGGGTATGAAAAGTATGAGAAGAATCCACTCAACATAATCCAGATGGAGAATGAGTTTGATGATTTTGTTTCCAATACCTTATTCAGGGTTGTCCTACTACACATCACATTGAATGCCTCACTGAGAAAGATATGAATCCGCATTCATGTATAATTCACTTATACATACCACCTGTACTTAAAATACTCCCTGAATGGATAAGAATGGAAACTTCATAATGACACAACTTCTTCTGACTCATATGAATATTTATATATTGATGCGGTGTAATAAAAAAGGCATGCAAATCAACCTCAGGTCAAAGAACGTAAACATGTAAATTATTCCAATGACTTGACAACCACCTCAATAGATCCATAGGATTATTTTAAGGGTAGTTTAATCCTTCATATCCACCTTTTTGGAGAAAAAACCCTATAACATAAGCACCATTTTATTTTTCATAATAAAAATTAGTGTACTCCTGTCACCTCATATTCCTTAAAATGGAAAGTTCCTCCGATTCTAAAAAAGATGACTCCAATTTTGTACCATAAAGTCTAACCTATTCCTAATAATTGTTATCTCCAAAATTTCTACAATATATCTAGATTTAAACATTTGTGGATTAATATGCTGCATTGTTTTGACATGGTTGGTGGAACCTTCCGATGAGGGCCTCCTGGGATAGGAGACACAACCTTCATTACTATGGTATATACAGAACTAAAGGGCCAGGTATCTGAATTTGACGGTTCTACAAAAAAACACGATGTAGATTCCCCATAACCATATGCTGTAATAGAGGAGTTATATCCTCCCCTAGTTATCACTTTTATGGTAAACTGGGTTTGGATAAAGCCCCTCTTTCTTTTAATGAATGATTTTTCCACCATTGTAAATTAACTAATGTAGGAAAACCTCGGTACTGTGGAAAATACATGGATGGCACTGATCTATACTGCCTTGTCAATTGGTAAACAAGAGAAGTACATTTTTCCATAAATAATCATCACAATGTATTTTCATGGAACTATATGGAGATTCTAGGTATTAATCCCTAGGTCATAGTCCAAAATCATGGGCTTCCCATGGGTCACAAAGGATACAAACAAGCATCCAGGATAATTCATCCCTCTTCTATTTATATGTACGAAGCAAAGGTTGATAAGTTGGTTATAGATAACTTATATGGATAAGTTCTGTAACCAAAGTGGCTATGAAAAACCATTATAATCATGAATAAGATTTTATAAATAAGTGTATGAATTAACTTATATATATCTAGAAACCATTTTTTAAAGGTTAAATTTACCATTTCATTCACATAGTTATAGATTTATGAAACCATAGGTTTTTAGGCCCTCTCCTTTGTGGATGAGTTCTCTATGTACAAATAAAATAGATAGGCCAAAAAATGAACATTCCACTATATTCAGGGAAACTTTATGATCATATTGGAACCATGTGATTCCCTTTGGATTGATGAATGCCTGATACACCTACCACTATTGGAAATGTTCTCTATACCAATAGTTTCAAACTATTTGTATATTTATAAAAACTATTGGTATACCTAATACCAGTGGTTCTCCAAATCGTAGGGTAGTATGGAGTTGGGATAGCCCTATACCATTGGTTTTTCCAAAACTATTGGTATATAGAAGTGTAAATTTCATTATACCAATGGATTCAAAATAACCGTTAGTATATAGCATAATAAAAGAGTTTCCCAATTGTTGATAAACTATTGGTTTAGAGTTTTACCAACAGTTTATTAAAACTGTTGGTAAATACTTGCTGGTCAACACTATACCAATGGTTAAAAACTGTTGGTATAGGGTAGAAATATACACAACAGCCATCCAGAATCCCCTCCATTGCATACAATAGTATACAACACATAAAAAAACACGAAAAAAAATGTAATAGTATATAAAAATAACACATAAAAATAGAAGACTTCTCCAGCCATGGAATGTAGCACAATATAGTGTTACCCATTTCAATATTCATATGAAAACCACTCTTCCAACTAACCCATTTCAATTTCATTGGTGCAGACATCTCAAAATTTCAACTTTACTCAAAATGGTCAAAAATACATTATCATAGAGTATTCAATGTCATTTTTGGTTTCCAGATACACACTACAAAATTTTCATTTCAAAGTTGAAATCTCTATCATTCTCAACTATGGTGTGTTATCTACTACACCCTAACATTGTTAAAATTTATTTTTTAGAAAATTGAAAGAAAAATTCTCATTCAGTGGGTAGAAAAGATATTTTACTCCCATATGAGAATTATATATCCTTATTGTGTTTTTGTTATTTATTGATGAGTTTAGTATTTACAATAATTGATTGATGTTTTGTAATAGGTTATTGATGGTAGGTACTGATTTATATAGATGTATTTAAATGAAGGATTGTTATAATGTTGAGTAGAATTTTTTATCCAAGAGATATTGAAGAAACCATCCATGAATTTATGGAATAAGGGATCCATCATCATCATCCAAATGGTGAGAGACCACTTACCTTTGGAATGGTGGAATGATATTAAATAAAAAAGGTGTCCTATCACAGCCCCCACCCCACAAAGTGTACCCCTCCTGGTCTGGAAATGTGAGAAGGGAGATAATGACCCCCGAGTCCCGCCTCCAATAGGCCTCAGGTTGGCGACTAGAACCGAGGGTATAGTAACACACAAATGGGTGGCATTACCCTCTAAGAGAACACATGCGGAAGAGAGAGATAATATAGACACCAACCAACTCCAACTCAGAAATAAGGAATAAAATAAAACCAAAGTGAATATATGTAATGTCATGAAAAAGTACTACAACTCAAGGGGAAAACTGCAAGTACCCAAAAGAAAGTAAAACATCTACAACCACGAGCCCTAACAGCTCCTGAAACCCCAAGATAGTAGAAACCAGCTTGATCTCCAACCTACTCTAGGTGAACTAAAAAACAGTTTATATATACGTAGGGTGAGTATAACAGTATACTCAGTAGGATCCTCCCCAAATCCTCTCGTGCAAAAGTAAAGAAAGCATGCTATAGCCCAGTGAACAACAAGTGAAACCAACTCATCACCTAAACAGGTATACTATGTTCCCAACCTCACCATGACTACTATCACCAAGTAACATATACAAGAATATAACATATAATAAATAATATCAAGGGTAGCCCGCTACTACTTCCCCACTGGTTTTCCGCTTTCCCCCAATGAAATTCGTCCTCTGCATCTCTCTCCAAAGGCTTTTCCCACAAACACCTGGGCTAAGCTCTAAAATATGCACTATGTGCACCACAAAGGCTTTCCCACAGACACCTGGGCGAAGCACCACACCATCCTCCCAACCAAAACTAACTAGGTAGTTTCCAGGAGCCACCAAAGATCACATAATGTGTATCATATGTCGAGTATTATACCTCAAGCCATTATAGCTCATACACCGAGTAAGGATCCTCAAGCCATCGCAGCCTATACACGTTACACCTATAGTAGTCCATAGGATACCATATGTAGAATATATGTGTGGAAATAACCACAAGCCACTAAATCCATATACACACATATATGGGGAAAACTAACCGCTATACCAATGACACAAGTATCCACAAACAGAAGAGAGTGGGGCCAATGGGGGTAGTTAGCCATTCAACCTCCCACAAGAATGTTGGGGAAAACACCCCCCTGGGCTCAGAATCCCCGTGGTGCATGTTTCCCTTACTTAAAGGGTCGAGTAGCGTATAGAAACACAAAAGGTACATAATATATGATAACTCACAACCACACTATGGGCGTAACCTAGTCTTAGTCTAAACTGCAGCTAACGTCTCTCGGACTCTGGGCTACTATTTCTAAGACTAGGTATCCTATAATCACACAACCATTTAAGGAATTTATCAGATTAATTTATTCCCTTTTTTATCAATTCCACTGTATGTTAATTAACTTTTCAACCATTAATTAACCATGAAAAATTCCACATTAAATTCCATTAACACCACATCCAAATATTCCACTGTCCTTGCAAAATTTCTCAACCTTATCATTAAGTTTCAACAAACTCCAACCCCATGGGTTAACATCATTTTTTCAAACATTCATTACAGAATTACTTTATCATATTCCCAGGAATTCCAGAAAAGCATCCTATACTACTAAAAACAAGGGTGGCTCAACACGGTGAGTAGATGTACTACCCGTCGAGTCTTTGCTGCCTATAGAAAGAGCGTAGGCCCATTCTCCCTTAAGAGGCTAAACACGAAAAGCACGTGGCATACCCCATGTGTCTTCGCCTCTTTTGGAAGAAGTGTAAGCAAGACCAACTGCCTTGAGCAGTGGGGAAAATTAAAGGAGATAAACAAAAAAATAATCAACAAGCATCCAACAATCAAATCCATCCCATTCCATCATCTCTGGTGTCCTCCTCGACACCCACATGCATAAACTGATGCATCTTGCCACTCTAGGCATCATCCTCTACCACAAACAAAAGGCCTCTATGCATCCACATATCAAAACACCCCTCCAGGGTCACATCACAGCACAAGCAGTAGGAAATCAAACATCACATCAAATGGGATCTTTTCCCTTTAACAAACACGAGGGTAACTCAGAAACCTTCAGGAAACTATCAAACAATCATGTTCTTAAATCAATATTCAATTAACAGGTTTATAATTCGTTTGTTCCAACATTGGGAAACCTAACTAGTAATCTATCACAAAAGCTTATACATGCTTACTATGCCAATTTGATTAACATCAAATTACAACAGGAACCATATTCATTTAAATTCCTCTTTATCTTTATCCAAACAAATATCAATTAGTTCCAATTTACGTTCTTTACCAATTTCTACGAAGAACAACCGCTAATCAAGGAATGCATAGATATCACACTATCTAGAAAAACATGAGTCAATAACATACAATCGATACGATTTCCTTATCTGGTTCAAAGTATTTTATTAGGACAACTCCATTGTCATCTAGCAGGATTCAACATGATAAAAATACAGTTTCACATAAAAGAAAGAGAAGCAACGAATCCCCTACCTTAATGGTTTTCGATGAAAACAACATTGGTCGAAGAAAACCCAAGAAAACCGGGCCGATTCACCCAGGATCCACCTTAGATCTCTTCTCCTAACACAACCAAGACCAAATCTCATCATATTTGGCATCCAAACACTTAGATCTACCCTTAACGGGAATAGATCTAATAAACCAAGAGAAGAGGAGAAGTAGATCTAAGTAGATCAAAGAACCCAAACAAGAACGATCACATACCTCAACAAACTAGCTTTGATTCTCCAAGAGAAGCCTTCAGATCACCTCCAAAATTCATGGGAGAGGTTCTCCTACCTTTAAAGGAGGTTAATCCCAAGTTATGGCTGCTAAGTGGATTAAACGAACCATTTAGAGTCAAAACTAGTTAGATCCACAATTTTAGGATATAGATTTAAGTGCCCGCATGGTTAGTCCGCACGGTTTGACAAACCGTGTGTTAACTATGCGTTAGCTCCTACCTCTTCAAATACACCTCGCATGGTTAGGATACACGGTAAGACAAACCGTGCACTAACCATGCGCTAGCCACTGCCTCCAACACCAACCTTGAACGGTTTGGAAGAACGGATTAGGCAAACCGTGTGCCAACCCTACAAAAGCTATTTCCCTTTAGCTTTCCTTAAAATGTCCACCCAATTTCACCCCAAGTCACCTTGACCTCTCAGAACACCTCCAACACCACATTTTCACAAAGGAATGGACCGGAGAGGTCCGGGCCATTACATTAGTTACCTCCCAAAACATTCTCATCCTTGAGAATCCAAAACCGACTTAAAGAGAAAACAAAACTGGTTCTGAACAACCACCCATCGAGATACCTCTCAAAAGAGAGAAAGCCACCAAAGCAAAAAAGGGTGCCATATCATGAACATGAATGTTTCATAACCACATAAGTTACAATGATACATGAAAAGTGTTAAACATCAAACAACTCAGGGTACTGAGCACGTATCTGTGACTCACGTTCCCGGGTACTCTCCTCCAAACCACCGTGCCACCACAAGACACGAACCAAAGGAATAGAACACCTGCACAACACCTTCTCCTTGCGGTCTTGGATCTCCACAGGTCGCTCCACAAAGGTTGAATCATCATCAACATCGATATCTCCCCAATCGATGAAGTGAGAGTCCTCATGAAGATAAAGTCAGAGCTGTGATACATGGAAAACATCATGTATCCGAATCATTTTAGGGGGAAGTGCTACTCAATACGCCACACCTCCAACATGAGCTAAAACCACTAAAGGCCCAAAAAACCAAGGATAAAGCTTACTTCCACGTCCAAACCTTCACCACCCACGACAGGGATTCACCTTCAGAAACACATGATCCCAAAAATTAAACTATAAGGGTCTCCTTATTTGAATGAAATATGCTTTCTGATGATCCTGCACTGTCTTCATCCTCTCACGAATCAGCCAAACCATCTCTGTTGTATTCTGCACTAGTTCTGGTCCAAGAATTTCGGACACTCCGAACCCAGTCTATCACAACAGAGAATGGCAAGGCTGACCGTACAAGGCTTCAAACGGCACCATATCGATGGTGGAGTGAAAACTATTACTGTAAGCGAACTCCACCAAGGTTAAGTGTCTCATCCATGAAACTCTAAAATAAATAACACTAGAGCGTAACATGTCTTCAAGAGTCTGGATGGTTCGCTCTGTCTAACCATCCTTTTGGGGATGAAAAGCAGTGATATGGCACGATTGAGAACCAAAATCATGTTGGAGGCCTCTCCACACCCTGGAGGAAAAACGAGGATCTCGATCAAAAATGATCATCCTAGGGACTCTGTAAAGTCTCACCACCTCCTCTAGATACTGGCTCGACAAAACATCCACTGAGCTCGACTCCTTGATCGCTATGAAGTGGGCTAGTTTTGTAACGCCCCAACCCCAGCTACCCAGAGTCGGTGCATTACTTCGTAACATTGGCATGATCACAAAAGATCAAGTCTCGAAAGACCGATTAGTTTAGTAGCCTTGGAAACACTAGATACATTCATAATTCTTACATTACATCATAAAGTGAGAAACTAATAACAAAGTCTTCATAGTCCACACTCACATCCTCTTCTAACTATCCCTGCAGGTCATTCCTAAAATACTTCTTCACATCCTGGAAAAATATTAAAACATTGAAAGGGGTGAGCTCAAATGCTCAGTAAGGATAACAATATTGCGGAAGCTTTCATAAATAAACATAAACATTTAAGGCAATGTATAACTAAAACAAAAGCCTTTTAAACATGAACATCAACATAATATGGTAAAAGTAAAATGAGATAATTCCATTTACTTCTTCACATGGATATTCTACTGGTCGAATAATCACATGCAATATCAATAACCACTTTCATAATGATGGAATGTATAATTCCAGACATTCTGAAACATTTTGTCAAGGCCTCGGCCAAGACGTCTAAAATGATTAAGGCCTCGGCCAAAACCATAAATCAAATTGGGAAAGGGCCTCGGCCAATTCCACGTCTAGTTGTCTCATGAGACCTACCGATGCATCGAGGAGCTATAGCGGGCTCCACCTGTCACTTATTAAGTCCAATACATTCCTCATATGAATAGGTTTAAACATATCATAAACCATAACATAATCGTATCACATAAAATATGCATAAAGGAAACATAACATTTCCACATTTCAATCACAATATATCAATACAACACATTGTTATAATAAAAACACTTTAAAAACCATTTTCAATACCAAAATAAAATAAAGTTAAAACTTTTATTTATTTTTCATTAAAAAAAATGATGGCTTGTAGAGGAAGCCGAAACTCAAATAATGGTCACGGCGGCGGAGAAGTCATTTTCACCGCATAAGTATGGAAAGAAAAACATTCCCTTTTGTCGTTTAGCGAAACGCTTCGTATAAAAAAGATTCCTTTTGAATAAACGTAAAAGTCAAAGGGGTTTATACACCATATAAAAGAAAGTTGTGTATAAAACCAAATATGTCTCAATGAAAGGGATTGAGACGAAGTCCTTAAAAAGATAATTTTTAAATAAAGTACATCTATAATGTGTATTCACTATAAGTACACATAAATAATGTAAAAATACAAGATAGGACATAATAATATCATGACATAATTTTAATGTAGGAGATTAACCCAAAGAATAGAAATTGGGTTAAGAAGTTCCCTTACCTTGCGTCCTGTCCTGACTCAACCGTTCTTTAACCTCATGAATAATAAACTAGAGTTAATTCCTATTTACTTAATAACCTTTTTCATGTTCATTATTCCTTTTATATCCCTTATTACCATGTTATGAACATTATGTAATTATTTAAGTTTATAACGGTCATTTTTTCGATCTTAGGTACTTGAGTCAAAAATAACATTCTTATAATTACAAGTTGTTCATGTGTTGATATATCCATTATATCCAGAATTATATTCATGATATAGATATCATATATCCCATATATATCCAGTATATACATGCATTTATATTATTACATAACGTTTAGAGGTAAAAATGAAATGCACCGTTCATGGAGACGGTAAGTCGTACGTACGCATGAACGTTACTTTCATTTCTATTTCATATTTAATGGAATGAAATCATAATTATATAAAGGTATAATATAGTTCCAGTATAATATCATATATAATATCATTTACTCCATCCTTTATACATCACACATATGGCATTAACGATTCACATCACTTTGAGGGGGCGGTAGTCCGCACTTCCTAAAATAAAATTATCGCGTTTACCCATAATGGAAATCATAAAGTATGCCATAAATGGGAAATACAGAAGAATAAGTAAAACATAAACATATTATATATCCTATATAAATATAGTTACATCTTAATTGCCACCTTTGAAGGTGTTATATGAGTGTTGAACAATCATCGTTTCGTGAGGCAGAAATTCGCCATCCACAGAAACCGTATGTTCTTTAACCATTAGATGTAGGTGTGTGTAAGTGTAGCTTGAATCCTTCTTATAACAACATCCTAGTATATTGAGGATACTGTTGTTGTTACAAACTAAATGAATAAAAAGAGTTTAGGGTGTTGGAGAAGAAAAATAAAACAAAGCAACATTAGAGAAGACATTACCTCAAAATCGGGTAACTCTTTTTGATTTGAGCCAAAGGCTTCCTTGGGAAGAGTTCTTCCCAAAGTGAGGATTCTAGGAGTAAGGGAGGGAAGTTGGGAGAGTATTTGGGCAGAGTTTGGCCGAGCCAAATGTCTTCAAAGTGTGAATGAGGTGGTAGAGGTGGGGGCCTTTTATAAGAGGAGAGGAGGGGCACTCTTGGAAAGTAAGGAAATTTTACATTATTATACAATGATTTTCGGATTCTAAAGGTCCCACAATTATATAATTCGTGGATAAGGAGATAAGGGTTACAAATATACCCATCCAATAGTCTTTGGACAAGTTTATGCCTTGGATTGTACATTATCTTTTAATTTTATTAAAATCGTTAAATAATGAGGACATCACTGCATCATAATGATGTCATAAATAATTTAATTTATTTAATGTCTAAAAATTATAAAAAAACTACTATGATGTAGGAAATATTTTTATATTTCCAATGACTATTTATAGTCAAAAATATGACTTGTATAACCCCATGTAAAAATTGTTTTAGTAAAACATTTCAGGTTTGTGTCATTTTTTACTTTAACATTAAATAAAAGGTATTTATGTCATTTTCCAACTAAAGTGGCTCCATGGGGTCCCCAAGTTGACCCATGTATTTTCTTGGTTGGCCATGGCACATCCAATGAGGTTAGGACATGTGTCATTCTCATCTCATATTATTAAAACATTATTTTTACCTTAAACTACACTAATTACCTCTAATCGAGATTAAGAACTTAAAAGTTACTATTCACCAAAAATTATTTTAATCTCATTGAACCAAATTTTACTTATTAATGAAAACCATGTATGTCGGATTTTTGAAAATCAAATCACAGAAGTGGTAATATTTCATTTAAACGAATAATCAGTTATTTAACTACCACTTAGTGGTTTCACTATTCATCAAAAATTGAAGTTTTTCAGAACAATGCCAAAATTTCACCCTAAGCTATTTCGATATTCCGAATCCAAAAATGAAGTGCATTTTGAAATATAAAATTTATATAATTTTAGAAAGTGGTTATTACTATTCATAATGGCTACTTTGATTAGTCGCGGTGTTTTAGAACCCAAAGTTGCGTACAATGCAAGCTATTGCATTATTGAATGAGAAGCGTATTGTGGAAGCTCTGGGTGTTACATTCTACCCTACTTCAATAAATTGCGTCCTCGCAATTTGAAATTTTTCTTGGAAAATAAAAGGTTGAAAATAGAAAATAACTTTGTGGAAAACCCACATCTAAAATAAGGTTAATAAAATTTAGTCTTAATAAGAGGGAAACGGAAATGAAAAAGTCACCACCCAATTATGATCTCGATTAGGAGAACATTGGTGGAAATTAGAGACATATAATTGGAGGAAAAACGTAAATATTTGTAGGGAGTGATTGAGGTCATCAATCACAATCAACTGTCAAATTGAGGGCCTCAAAGCCTTCAATCTATGTTGATTTAAAATATCATCAGTTCAACAAGACATAAGGTATTAGGATAATACAATTTTTTGTTTTAATATCCCTTTACTAAAATTTAAGAATTATTTTATTCATTGAATAAGAGATAGGTATATATATATTTATGCTTGACAATTAGAGTTTCAACCTTCAGCTCATCTTTCACTCAAAAAGATAATAGAACTCAAAAATATTATACTTATCCTAATTGTATAAGGTTCCAAATGTTAACACATACCATTAAGATTAGTAAAATTATTTTGTAATAACCAGGGACTTCCTGTAGGATAGTGGTAGGAAATAAAGGCCTGTCGCACTATGATTGTGGGTTCGATTCCTGCAGCTTTGTCCGACGCGACGGGTTATGCCCCACCCTGCAGGCTGTCATTTTCCTAAAACTATAGTATTATAATATTCCAAAAATAATCTTCATAAATTTTTTTAACCTTAAACAATACTATCCAAAGATAAACTTAATCCACTCCAACCTTTATAGTTATCCAAAATACCTTTGTCCAGACTTTCTCTAAAAGGTCTCTTAATTCCAAAATCAATTTATCAGATTCCCCAAACAAAGTAAAGTTTCTCTTATTGTGAAATACTAAAAATATAATTACCTCCATCATATTAAAACATTACTGAAATCAACAAGCACTGCAGTAAAATCCTTATATATATATATATATCACATTATTCTAATAACCAGAATATAATCCATGAGTCCAAAATCACCAATACATTAATTATTCAGCTTCAACTGTAGTAACAACATAAGATTTTCCTTGATCCCTTGGCCTTTTCTGAGGTAAGTTTCCCTAACTCTTAGGACATTCATTTGCATAATGCCCCATTTCCCTACAATTGTAACATTCAACATTGATAGCCTCTTTCTTTCCCTTGTAATCACGCGCCTGGTGACCTTTTTCTCCACATTTATAACAAACTCCCATTCTTTTCAGGCAAGTACCAGGGTTATTCTTCCCACAATTATCACATAATGGAAAATCCTTCTTTCCCTTTTTCCCTTTATTTGTCTCTTGTTCCACCGTTCTCTTCTTCTCTTGCTTTAATTTGTTGTCATAAGACTTAGAGTATTCCTTTTCTGTCTTGATAGCACATGAGACAATATCTTCGTATGTTGAGAAAGATTGTGATACTAAAGCTCTACAGAGAAATGGTTTTAACCCATCAAAGAAACGATCAATCTTACCTCTTGGGTTATGTATATAATCTGCAGCATACCTTGCCAACCTTGTAAAGTTGGCCTCATACTTTGAGACATTCTCATCCTCCTTTTGTCTCAGACTCAGAAATTGCCTTTCTATATCTGCTCGATGGTCATGAGGAAAGTATTTTTCTAAGAAAAGATCTTTGAACTCCCTCCATTCCATATTTGATACGTCATCATCTTCCTTTGTGTTTTGAAACAGCGACCACCACTGATCGGCATCTCCAGTGAGGCGGTAAACTGCCATGACAACCTTCTCCCTTTTGCTACACCCCAAGGCATGGAATATTTTCTCTAAGGAGTTTATCCACTGCTCAGCTACTAATGGATTTGTACCCCCATTAAATGTTGGCGGTTGTTGCCTCATGAAGAGGTCTAATATTGATCCTCCACATTGTGGATCAGGGTGATCCATACGAGTAAGGTTATTATTCATAACCTGAGTGAGTTGTCCCAGTATGGTAATAAGTTGATCAGAACCAGTTGTATCTCCAGATCCATAATAATTATCTTGAACAGGAGGGAAATCCCTACACAGAGTGCGTGCATTGATACGGTTTACATTCTTTCCACTAGGCGCCATTTCTAAACAATGGCATAAACTAGATTAGTTTATGAATCAAAATACATAATTCCATACTTGTAAAATACATAACATAAATTGAACTATTTATGGATATAATCCATAATCATAAAAAGGTTTTATTTTAGAGAGTATATACT
Source organism: Viscum album (assembly GCA_963277665.1). Taxonomy (NCBI): domain Eukaryota; kingdom Viridiplantae; phylum Streptophyta; class Magnoliopsida; order Santalales; family Viscaceae; genus Viscum; species Viscum album. The sequence goes on along the minus strand of OY728136.1, from coordinate 1,923,959,757 downwards.
CCTAACCGTTCATAGTGGTTTGTAAAGAAAATGGGAATTATCCTAAGCATATCCCCCGGGAGTGTCGTAACCAAGAGTGCAGCAAGGCCCGTTGTCGTGTACCAGTTCCCATTCGAGTCTAGCTCAAAGCGGTGTTTTCAGGTTTTACCCCTAGGTACATCTGTTCCAGAGCTTCCTCTACCTGCTCGTATCCAGACAGGGATGTATTGCTCGGAAAACTCACAAAATCTCTACAATAACAAAATTCTAGGAAGTTCATCTGAACTAATCCTCAAATTCTATCTATGGGCTATGTGCTCTAATCAAAGTTTATCTAAATCTAGCTTCCAAGGTTAGTACTAAACTGTCTCTGATACCAACTGTAACACCCCGACCCCAGCTACCCAGAGTCGGTGCATTACTTCATAACATTGGAATGATCACAAAAGATCAAGTCTCGAAAGTCCGATTAGATTAGTTGCCTTGGAAACACTAGATACATTCATAAGTATTACATTACATGATAAAGTGAAAATCTAATAACAAAGTCTTCATAGTCCACACTCATATCCTCTTCTAACTATCCCTGCAGGTCATTCCTAAAATACTACTTCACATCCTGAAAAAATATTAAAACATTGAAAGGGGTGAGCTCAATTGCTCAGTAAGGATAACAATATTGTGGAAGCTTTCATAAATAAACATAAACATTTAATGCAATGTATAACTAAAACAAAAGCCTTTTAAACTTGAACATCAACATAATATGGTAAAAGTAAAATGAGATAATTCCATTTACTTCTTCACATTGATATTCTACTGGTCGAATAATCACATGCAATATCAATAACCACTTTCATAATGAGGGAATGTATAATGCCATACATTCTGAAACATTTTGTCAAGGCCTCGGCCAAGATGTCTAAAATTATTAAGGCCTCGACCAAAACCATAAATCAAATTGGGAAAGGGCCTCGGCCAATTCCACGTCTAGTTGTCTCATGAGACCTACCGATGCATCGAGGAGCTATAGTGGGCTCCACCCGTCACTTATTAAGTCCAATACATTCCTCATATGAATAGGTTTAAACATATCATAAACCATAACATAATCGTATCACATAAAACATGCATAAAAGAAACATAACATTTCCACATTTCAATCATAATATATCAATACAACACATTGTTATAATAAAAACACTTTCAAAACCATTTTCAATACCAAAATAAAAGAAAGTTAAAACTTTGTATTTATTTTTCATTAAAAAAATGATGGCTTGTAGAGGAAGCCGAAAATCAAATAATGGTCACAGCGGCGGAGAAGTCATTGTCACCGCATAAGTACGGAATGAAAAACATTCCCTTTTGTCGTTTAGCAAAACTCTTCATATAAAAAAGATTCCTTTTGAATAAACGTAAAAGTCAAAGGGGTTTATACACCATTTAAAAGAAAGTTGTGTATAAAACCAAATATGCCTCAATGAAAGGGATTGAGACGAAGTCCTTAATAAGATCATTTATTAAATAAAGTACATCTATAATGTGTATTCACTATAAGTACACATAAATAATGTAAAAATACAAGATATGACATAATAATATCATGACATAATTTGAAAGTAGGAGATTAACCCAAAGAATAGAAATTGGGTTAAGAAGTTCCCTTACCTTGCGTCCTGTCCTGACTCGACCGTTCTTTAACCTCCTGAATAATAAACTAGAGTTAATTACTATTTACTTGAGAACCTTTTTCATGTTCACTATTCCTTTTATATCCCTTATTACTATGTTGTGAACATTATGTAATTATTTAAGTTTATAACGGTCATTTTGTCGATCTTAGGTACTTGAGTCAAAAATAAAATTCTTATAATTACAAGTTGTTCATGTGGTGATATATCCATTATATCCAGAATTATATTCATTATATAGATATCATATATCTCATATATATCCAGTATATACATGCATTTATATTATTACATAACGTTTAGAGGTAAAAATGAAATGCACCGTTCATGGAGACGGTAAGCCGTACGTACGCATGAACGCTACTTTCTTTTCTATTTCATATTTAATGGAATGAAATCATAATTATATAAAGGTATAATATATTTCCAGTATAATATCATATATAATATCATTTACTCCATCCTTTATACATCCCACATATGGCATTAACGATTCACATCACTTTGAGGGGGCGGTAGTCCGCACTTCCTAAAATGAAATAATCGCGTTTACCTATAATGGAAATCATAAAGTATTCCATAAATGAGAAATACAGAAGCATAAGTAAAACATAAACATATTATATATCCTATATAAATATAGTGACATCTTAATGGACACCTTTGAAGGTGTTATATGAGTGTTGAACAATCATCGTTTCGTGAGGCAGAAATTCGCCATCCACAGAAACCGTATGTTCTTTAACCATTAGATGTAGGTGTGTGTAATTGTAGCTCGAATAATTCTTATAAAAACATCCTAGTATATTGAGGATACTGGTGTTGTTACAAAATAAATGAATAAAAAGAGTTTAGGGGGTTGGAGAAGAAAAATAAAACAAAACAACATTAGAGAAGACATTACCTCAAAATCGGGTAACTCTTTTTGATTTGAGCCAAAGGCTTCTTTGGGAAGAGTTCTGCCCAAAGTGAAGATTCTAGGAGTAAGGGAGGGAAGTTGGGAGAGTATTTGGGCAGAGGTTGGCTGAGAAAAATGGCTTGAATGTGTGAATGAGGTGGTAGAGGTGGGGGCCTTTTATAAGAGGAGAGGAGGGGCACTCTTGGAAAGTAAGGAAAGTTTACATTATTATACAATGGTTTTCGGATTATAAAGGTCCCACACTTATATAATTCGTGTATAAGGTGATAAGGGTTCTAAATCGACCCATCCAATATTCTTTGGACAAGTGTAATTCATGGATTGTACATTATATTTTAATTTTATTAAAATCGTTAAATAATGAGGTCATCACTGCATCATAATGATGTCATAAATAATTTAATTTATTTAATGTCTAAAAATTATAAAAAAATAATATGATGTAGGAAATATTTTTATCTTTCCAATGACTATTTATAGTCAAAAATACGACTTGTATAACCCCATGTAAAAATTGTTTTAGTAAAACATTTCATGTTTGTGTCATTTTTTACTTTAACATTAAATAAAAGGTATTTGTGTCATTTTCCAACTAAAGTGGATCCATGGGGTCCCCAAGTTGACCCATGGATTTTATTGGTTGGCCATGGCACATAAAATGAGGTTAGGTCATGTGTCAAGCTCATCTCGTATTATTAAAACATTATTTTTACCTTAAACTACACTAATTACCTCTAATCGCGATTAAGAACTTAAAAGTTACTATTCACCAAAAATTATTTTAATCTCATTGAACCACATTTTACTTATTAATGACAACCATGTATGTAGGATTTTTGAAAATGAAATCACATAAGTGGTAATATTTCATTTAAACAAAAAATCAGTTATTTAACTACCACTTAGTGGTTTCACTATTCATCAAAAATTGAAGTTTTTCAGAACAATGCCAAAATTTCACCGTAAGCTATAATTGATATTCCGAATTCAAAAATGGTGTCTATTTCAAAAAATTACAAACATATAAGTTGCATTAATTAATTTTATAATTAATTCCCGCTGTCACAACAAATAGCGTGTTTTTAAGAAACAATTTATATCAACAGATTGACAATTGTTTATGTCCAATTTCAATGTTAAATTAATTCTAATGACCACCATTGGATAAAATGGTAAAAATATATTCTAATTATACTTTAAAACAACTCAATAGTATAATTTATCACTATAAATTATTTTTATTAAAAATGTTTTTTTAAGTATTTTTCACTATTCATAAAAAATTAGAAGTTCTCAGAAAAATACCAAAATATCAACATAGGCTAATTTCGATATTCCGAATCCAAAAATGAAGTCCATTTTGAGATATAAAATTTCTATAATTTTAGAAAGTGGTTATTACTATTCATAACGGCTACTTTGATTAGTCGCAGTGTTTTAGAACCCAAAGTTGCGTACAATGAAAGCTATTGCATTATTGAATGAGAAGCGTATTGTGGAAGCTCGGGGTGTTACAAGTTTTGTTTAACGATACACTACCACCCAAATAGCATCATGTCCTCCTGGAGTTCGAGGTAAACCAGTAACAAAGTCCATTGATATGTCCTCACACTTCCACTGAGGAATCTCTAATCGCTGGAGAATACCACTAGGAACACGGTGTTCGACCTTCACCTTTTGGAAGACTAAACAACGAGACACAAACTCTGCAACCGCACGCTTTAGTCCAGTCCAACAAAACAAACTCCTCAAGGATCGATACATCTTTTTCACACCGGGATGCACCCCTAAGGGAGAACAATGGAACTCTCTGAGAACCATCTCACACATCGCTAAGGGAACAAAAAGCCTTCCTCGATACAACACTTAGAGTTGTTCATCCTCAGACCAACCATCAGGGGCCTCACCACAAACAACTCAGTCTCTCTAGACCTCTACCTCAAGATCCACCAACTGGGTCTCTTCCACCTTCTGCATCAGGGATGACTATACAATCATCTAAAAAAAGAAAAAATCTACCCCCAATTTCTCCCATATCAAGATGCAATGCTGGCAGTTCTTCCATTACTCTCCAGGAATCGCCGGATTAATGAACAACATCACTACGTGACTTTCGGCTCAGCTTGTCAGCTACCACATTCCTTTTCCCAGGTGTATACGATATTTTAAAGTCATATTTCTGTAAGAACTCCATCCACTGACACAGTCGTAAGTTCAAGTAATGCTGGATGAAAACATCCCTCAAACTCTTATGATCAGTGAAAAATACAAAGCGCTCATCAATGAGGTAATGTCTACACAACTTCAGAGAAGACACCACGGCGGCCAACTCAAGATCATGGGTGGAAAAGTCTTGTTCATGGGGACGTAACTGCTAAGACCCATAAGAAACAACTGACGTCTACTGCATGAGAACACAACCTAACCGCAGATGTGAAGCATCATAGAAAACATCAAACTGAACTCCCTCAGCTGGAAGACAAAGGACTGGAGCACTTACTAGCTTCTCTGTTAGATATTAAAATGCTTCCTGGAATTGACCAGTCCATATGAATGTCTGTTCCCTCCTAGTCAAATCTATTAGAGGAGTCTCAACCTGTGAGAAATTCGAAATGAACCTCCAGTAGTAGCCTACGAGACCAAGTAAACTTCGCACCTCTGACACTCTCTTAGGGGCTGCCCAAGATACAACTGCTTCTCTCTTCGATGGATCCATAGCTACTCCCTATTGAGACACAACATGACCCTTGAAATGGAATTATCGAGCCCAAAACTCACACTTAGACAAATTCCCGAACAACTATTGTTGGCAAAAAAACTCCCAAAATGGATCGTAGAGGCTCTGCATGCTCCTCTTTGGACGTGGAGTACACAAGGATGTCGTCGATGAAAACTACCATGAACTTATCCAGAAAATCACAGAACACAACATTCATCAATCCCCTGAATACATCTGGAGCATTAGTCACACTGAATGGAATTACAACAAACTCATAATGCCCATGATGACAACAGAAAGCAGTCTTCGGGATATCCTCATCCTTCATATGCATTGGATGATATCCTGACTACAAATCGATCATTAAGAACCAACTTGAACCCTTCAGTTGATCGAATAAGTCATCAGTCCACGAAAGAGGATAGCGATTATATATTGTCACATTGTTTAAGAAATTATAATCAACACACAACAACAAGGTACCATCAACATTTTTTATGAACAAAACTGGTGAACCCCATGGTGACACACTTGGCCGAACAAAACCACACTCCAAAAAACCATCAATTTGTATATGTATCTCTCGAAACTCAAAGGGACCATCCTATATGGAGACATATAAATAGGAGACACTCTTGGATGTAGCTCGATCCTGAAATCGATCTCTCGTCGAGCGGGTAAGGCTGTAACCTCTTTTGGAATGACATCAGGGTACTCCTATATGACCCTATGAAACACCAACTACTGAACCTCTGAAGAACTCATCATCATATCATCCGCCATGGATCATAAGAATAGAATGCACCTATGACCCATCCTCAGGTCTCGCTCACCAACAAACACCACCTTTTCTCCATACGCATCAAAGAAAACAAACTTCTTCCTGAAGATATCCACGATATCCTGCAACGAAGAGAACCAATCCATGCTGAGGATGGCATCATGTGGTTGTATTCGTAAACACAGGAAATCTCCCCAAGAGTGGTGTTTCCCCAAAACTAGCTCACATTCTCTACATACTTAAAACAAATCAGCTCGACCTCCAACTGTCATAGTCAACGCCAAGGGCACTGGAAGCTTCTCTAACTCAAGTCCCAAAGCATGGATATGGGTAGGTGATATGAAGGAGTGTGTCACTACTGAATCAAACAAGTCATACACCAAGGTAAAAAACAAGCAACGGGTACCTCGAATGACATCTGGCTAGTCTGGAGCTAGCAAAACTAGAGCATGAAGTTGACCACGACCTCCTCCACGGACTCTCTGACCCTGATGATGACCACCACCCCAGCCGCGCTATGCTCTCTAAGGATGAGGAGCATCATGGGGCTGTCCTCTTCCTTCTCCATATACCCTTTTGTGATCTAAAACTGGTGAAACCTGCTGTTGCTACTGCCTTGGCTAGAACTGCCTCAATGGAGGAACCTGGAGCGTAGCGCCTATTGTACGATAACCATTCTGAAAGGTTGGGCCCTCCCGCTGCTGATGACCATGACCACCACAAGAAAAACAAGTGCCTGATCCCTTGGAATAGGACTAAGAGTTGCTACCTCTATAGAAATGAGATGTGAAGGGCTGGGACCTACCCCCTGCTGAAAGGAAACTCTTCTGCCCTGAAAACCGGGAACCTCGGACCACAACCATGCTTCGTGAGGAATCATGTTGATTCCCCTCTCGTGATGATCCGGCCTTGTCCAATGTCCTCTCGACAACCTCTTCCCTTTCTAGCACCACAAGATATGTCTTTAGAATAAATGGGGTAACCTGACGCTAGATCTCTGGATGCAAAGCCTCCTCAAAATTCCTCGCCCTGGCCTCCCCATCGGGTAACATGTCCGAAGCATATCGTAAAAGGTTCTTGAAATGGATTCCAAAATATCAAACACTGAAGCATCCCTATCGAAGGGTACAAATCTCTTGATGATTGGAAGCCTTCGAATTCGAAGAAAGGAACTCTACTCTTAACTTGTCTCGGAACTCCTCCCATGAGATCGTTGACTCCTCACAATCCCGGATGAACAAGAGCCACCACTGCCTTGCTGCTCCATGCAGGATCATCACAACCAAGTTCACCCTGTGCTCCTTCCGAGCACAAATCAAACTAAAGCCTATCTCGACCTCCTCCAACCAGTCTCACATGACTACATCTGAAATGGAGCCCTTTTACTTCTGCAGACTCTGGTGCTGAAACTCTCGGAGTGTCTTCTTCCAAGTGTAGTCATCATCGACCTCTACCCTACAGCGACCTGCTGGAATAGCCTGCTGAACATTTTCTGCGCAAACCTGACGAGGACGTTGACCTGGAGCTATACCTGTAAAATAAAAAACCGTTAGAGCTCCTAAACCTGGAATATGGAAGACTCAACATTAATTAATTTATATTTTTCTTTCATTCATTTTAGGTTAACCTATCCTAAGGTCTACCCCTTCAAACATAGGAATAAAGAAGAATGATGCATGTACCTTTCCTAGGTCTCTACGCTGAAACCAGTATCACCTTGTATAATAGCCATTGTAAACTTAAAGGTTCGTGCCTCAGATCATAGGGGGGCCTAAACGCATATGTTTCAGTTGGTCTCTAGTGTTTACCTCACATTCTAAACATGAATGACACCATTGCCCTACCAACCCATGCAACCTCACCTGTTCCTAATTCCATACACCATCCTATCCCTCAACCAGAGCTCTGATTCCACTCTGTCACGACCCCCTCCCTACAAAGTGTACCCCTCTCAAGCTGGCAATGTGTGAATGGAGATAATGACCCCCCGAGTCCCACCTCCAATAGGCCCCGGGTTGCCGACTAGCACCGAGGGTATAGTAACACACAAATGGGAGGCATTACCCTCTAATAGAACACATGCGGAAGAGTGAGATAAGATAGACACCAACCAACTCCAACTCAGAACTGAATTATTACAGAAAACCCAAGTACACATATGTAATGCCATGAAAAAGTACTACAACAGAAGGGGAAAACTACAAGTATCCAAAAGAAAGTAAAACAGCTGCAACCTTGAGCCCGAACATCTCCTACAACCCCAAGATAGTAGAGACCAGCTTGATCTCCAACCTTCTCTAAGTGAACTTAAAAAGAGTTTATATATACATAGGGTGAGTATAACAGTATACTCAGTAGGATCCTCCCCGAAGCCTCTCGTGAAAAAGTAAAGAAAGCATTCTAAAGCCCAGTGAACAACAAGTGAAACCAACACATCACCAAAACAGGTATACTAAGTTCCCAACCTCACCATGGCTACTCTCACCAAGTAACGCATACATGAATATATCATATAATAAAGAATATCAAGGATACCCCGATACTACTTCCCCATTTTTTTGCCGCTTTTCCCCAACAACATACATCCTGTGCATCTCTCTCCAAAGGCTTGCCCATAGACACCTAGGCTAAGCTCCACAATTTTCACCACAAGCACCACAAAGGCTTGTCTGTAGACACTTGGGCGAAGCACCACACCATCCTCACAACCAAAAGTAACCACATAGTTTCCAGGTGCCACCACATCTCTCATAACGTGTATCATACGTCGAGTATTATACCTCAAGCCATTACAACCCATACACCGTGTTAGGACCCTCAAGCCATCACAGCCTATACACGCTACTCCTATAGTATTCCATAGGATACTATATCCACAATATATGTGTGGAAATAATCAAAATTCACTACATCCCTCTACACACATATATGGGGAAAACTAACCGCTGTGCCAATGGCAGAAGTATCTACCAAGAGAAGAGAGCAGGGCTAAAGGGGGTAGTCAGCCATTCATACTCCCACAAGAATGTTGGGGAAAACACACCCAGGGCTTAGAATCCCTAGGGTTCCAGTTGACCTTACTGATAGGGTAAAGTAGCGTATAGAAACACAAAAAGTACAGAATATATTACAACTCACAACCACACTATGGGAATAACCTAGTCTTAGTCTCAACTGCAGCTAATGTCTCTCGGACTCTGGGTTACTATTTATAAGACTAGGTATCCTATAATCACACAACCATTTAGGGGATTTATTAGATTACTTCATTCTCTTTTTATCAATTCCACTGTATGTTAATTAATTCTTCAAACATTAATTAACCGTAAAAAATTCCACATTAAATTCCATTAACACCACATCAAAAAATTCCACTGTCCTTACAAAAGTTCTCAATCTCGTCATTAAGATTCAACAAACACCAACCCCATGGGTTAACATCATTTATTTAATCCTTAATTACAGAATTACTTTCCCATATTCCCTGGAATTCTAGAAAAGCATCTTATTCTTCTAAACAAAAGGGGGCTCAACACGGTGAGTAGATATACTACCCATCGAGTCTTTACTGCCTATTATAAGAGCGTAGACCCATTCTACCTTGAGAGGATAAACACGAAAATCACTTGGCCTATCCCTCGTGTCTTTGCCTCTTTCAGAAAATGGGTAAGCAAGACCAGCTGCCTTGAGCAGTGGGGAAAAGTAAAGAAGATAAACAACCAAAGAATCAACAAGTATCCAACAATCACATCCATAGCATTCCATCATCCCTGGTGTCCTCCCTGACACCCACATGCATAAACCGACGCATCTCAAAACTCTAGGGGTCATCTTATGCCACAACCAAAAGGCCTCTATGCCTCCATATATCACAACACCCCTCTATGGTCACATGATAGCACAGGCAGCAGGAAATCAAACATCACATCAAATGGGCTCTTGTACCTTTAACAAACAATAGGGTAACTCAGAACCCTTCATGGAACTATCAAAAAATAAAGTCATTAAATCCATATCGAATTAACAGGTTTATAATTCGTTCATTCCAACATCGGGAAACCTAACCTGTAAGCTATCACAAAAGTGTATACATGCTTACTATGCCAATTTGATTAACATCAAATTACAACAGGAACCCGATTTGTTCATATGCCACTTTATCTTTAGCCAAACAAATTTCAAATAGTCTTGGTTTACGTTACTTACCAATTTCCACTAAGAACAACCTCTAAGCAAGGCAAGCATAGAAATCACACTATCTAGAAAAACATGATGCAATAACATACAATAGATATTTTTTTATCCAGTTTAAAGTGTTTTATTAGGTCAATTCCATTGTAATCCAGTGGGATTCATCATTATAACAATATGGTTGCATTTAAAAGAAATAGAAGCAATGAATCCCCTACCTCAAATGTTTTCGACGAAAACCACAACGGTCAAAGAAGGCCCATGAAAACCGGGCCGATTCACTAAGGATCCACCTTCGATCCATTATCCTAACACAACCAAGACCAAATATCATCATATTTGGCATCCACACACTTAGATCTAACCCTAACGGGCATAGATCTAAGAAACCAAGAAAAAAAGAAAATTAGATCTAAGTGGATCTAAGAAACCAAACAAGAACGATCACATTCCTCAAGAAACTAGCTTTGATTCGCCAAAAGAAGCCTTTAGATCACCTCCAAAACGCTTGAGAGAGGTTCTCCAACCATTAAGGGAGGTTAATACTGAGTTATGGCCACTTAGGGGCTTAAACGAACCATATATAGGAAAATCGAGTTAGATCCACAATTTTAGGATCTTGATTTAAGTGCCTACACGGTTAGTCCTCACGGTTTGACAAACCATGCACTAAAGGTGCGTTAGCTTATACCTCATAAAATACTCCATGCATAGTTAGGCCACACAGTTATACAAACCATATCTAATCGGGCATTAGCCACTGTCTCCAACACCAACCTTGCACGGTTTGACCACACGGTTTAGGAGAAAAATGCACCAACCATGAAAAAGCTATTTCCCTTTATCTTTCATTAAAAGGTCCACCCAAACGCACCCCCAAGTCACCTTGAACTCCCGGAACACCTCCAACACTACATTTTCACAAAGGAATGGACCAGAGAGGTCCGGGACATTACATGTCCCATGAGACTAGATCAAAATGGAGAGAGACCAATCACCTTTTAGAGAGCCGATGATAGTTAGAGTCACATTTTTAGAATGTGACTATGGTTTTTAGTTTTATATTAAGGATATTGGGGTATGATTGGTATGTGAGATAAGTGAATTATCATAGTATGGTTAATATATGGGCATCAGGAGTGATGTTGTAATTGTATGAGGATTAAGTACGATGTGTTATTTTATGGGCATTATTTATGGAGTGATTATGAAATGAGAATATGATGGGATGTGGGGAATTATGGTGTTTGAGGGTTCTAATATGGGTGTAATGGGATGATGGTTGGTGTGGATCTTCCAGGATATTGATACATTGGGTCGAGAAGTGATAAAGTAGGTAATTCCTATGGGGGTAGTTCCTAGAGAAGGGTTTAATTAATTATATTGAGTAGTTGAGGTATTCTAGCCATATGGGAATAATACATATGCATTCAATGTCTTATCAAATTTTGGGACAATGAAGATCGAGCACTTGATATGGAGGAGAGTTTTGGTCTTTGTATAGCTAAAATAGCATAGGGATGAGCTATTATATGTTTGGGATATTGCAAGGAACATGTATTTTTCATGTATTTAAAATCATTAAAGGTTGGAAGTGTACAAGGAAGAGGTTTGGGAGAATCACGCTGGTCTATATCCATTCACAGCGTGATAATATGTACCACAAAATAAAATAGTTATAAAGAGGTGGGGGTGGTCCTGATGACCCATGAAATGAACATACTGTTCACACTGTGAATAGTTCTTGGAGAAAGAAAAAGTCTATTTTGATATTAAAATGAGGTTTTATGGTTGACAATTCGGCTGAGCTAGAAGCATTCTCCTCTTTCTCATTCACTATGAGTCTCAAGTGTGGGATCTCACTCTTTTCCATCTAGATATTGGAATTATTAGAATTAGGAAGTATCTTAGAGAAATAATAACATTATATGTCTATTATCCTATGATTTATCTCACTTACTTGAGGTGTTAAAGTATTTATGTATATTATTACTCATTTTTATATTTTCATATTTCGTTTCTATTCTTCCCATTTTAAATAAAATTAGAGTTCAATATTATTTGAGTAGGAATCTATGATTATGAGTAAGGTGATGGATAGATTTCTCTTATATATATGTGTGTTATGTGATATTTGGTAAATAGTTGTGAGGGGGATGATCTAGGCGAGAACATTTATGATCTTGTTAAGATTTTTTTATGGTTATTATGAAACACTAGAGGGTTGTATCATGTATAAAATGGTATAATGGATCCTGTTATTGAATGTTAGGTTCAAGTTACGACTCTATTGTTTGATTGGAGTGATGATGTTGGGTATGGAAATTGTTTCATGATTTGATCGCTAAGATGGTTCTATGGGAATGTGTTGCGAAAGGACCATGTGACTATAGGTGATGTTAATCACTAGAAGTTAGGTGAAATGGTTTTTTAGGATGAGGTATATGGTTTTGACTATTTTTTTTTTGGAAAAAATAGTTGATATGTGGTGACATAGTTTTTCCAAAGATGTAGCGTTGGATATTTTTTGTGATACCTATCATTGTGGTCAGCCAATATATCCATCCAAATCAAGTTCACATAGGATAAAACTCATTGAGGTGGTGTTTTCCAATTATTACAGGTGTAGACCTTTGTAGATTATGCGACATAGGTATGGAGTTGACCATTGGTATAGAGAAGGTGTTTGGTATAGAAGGCCATGACTAGTGTTGTGCAAGAAAATCATATCGAGGCTATGCCTCACTACTATATTGGAGTTAATGGACTCTAACATGGAAGAAAAGATATCATCATGCCTTGAGACATTGACCTTTGAGAAAATGGTGTTTTAGTATGTGGAAGTTTGTGGGACATGTGATAAGTCTTATGGGAATTTATTTTAGGAAATGGGTTGACTCAATAAGATTATATCAGAATGAGGACATGTGGTTTCATGAAATTTTATGTTTATGCCTAATGTGTGACTTCATGTGTTATAAAAATAGTTGTATGTTTATTCCTTTTGGTCCTTGGGTTGACTCAAATAGATTATGTACTTGTGACACAACGGAGGCTTCCTATGTAGTTTTAAGGCTATTAGGAATCCATTGAGAGTATAATAGACGTCAATGTGATGGAATTTTTTTCCATAATGTTGTAAAATGATGTGTATATGGGCACATCCACAAGTAATTCCATGAGCAGTGGAATAATGTGTACCACCATGTACTTGAAAATATGTCATGGTACTATGATCTATCACACATAAACTACAGTAAGATCCAAAATAATATTGGACTCAACAAGATGATCATATAAATAAGTGATTTTGATTATGGTTGGGATTTATAGAATATCTATCACAATGGTGGAATAATTTGAATTTAGTAAATGAATAAGAGAAAATATCGAGGATTTACCACAAAATGATAATCAAGGTCCTCACCCTTAAGAATAAAATAATCCTCCATGGAACTCAAGGATACAAAAATCACTACAAAAAGAAATTTTAATGAATAATATATGTTGGTATGGAAAAATTGGAAGCCCAAAAAAAGTGTTCAAGTAAATTCATAAGTTTTTTTATAAAATGGTTTTAGTCCCATAAAACATAGTAAGAGGTTGAGACATCAGGAGGAGTGGGAAAGGATGTGAACCTAGATGGAGGGCAGAGGTTTGTAAGGAGATAACATAGAATAGGACACAAGGAGGGGCCGTGGACTTGAGTGGATTTGGCAGGGAGGTTGGTGGGTTGGGGAGGGTTTCATGTATAAGGATGGGTAGTGTTGTGAAATATATTTGATACCATGTAAAATGATAATTCCTAGATAAAGAAATAAAGATACATGTAAGAGAATTGATATAATTAATACTTTAAATGTTAAATAATATATTAAATATCAAAATACCCTAATTAATTTATCAAAAAATATTGACAATATATTGGTAAATGGTTCCATGATTAAAACTATATAGTATTTAGGCTACTCGAGTCAAGCATAATGTGACCTACCTAATCACATATACATTTAGTCACATCAAATCATCAAACAGAAAATGTCTGTAATATTAGAAAAAACTGTAATGAATTAATATGTCCATCATCACCATCAATAATATCACCATCATCATCATCCAAATCCTCATCCTCATAGCTATGCTGGTAATCATGCTTGTCCTCATCCCCATCCTCATCCTTATCCTCATTCTCACCCTCTTCCTCCGCCTTGGCTCAGTCTCAACATCATCCTCATCTTCAGACTCTTCCTCTACATTGTCATCTTGAGAAAAGAAATCATCTTGACCACCCCTACGACTACCTCCTGGTATACTATATAATGAACACATCAAGGACATATATTAATCACATGCTACACTGGCCTCTAGTGAATGTTATGGACCTAAAATGTTCATTAGTTTCATAATTTCAGTTTTTCTCTATCAACCCATTCTTCCACCCATGTGACCCTTTTTTCGGCCTGTTATTCCCATGCCTTAACCATTTCCAACTTGGTGGTACTAAAAATTGTACCTAAAGAGGGCCAATACCTCATTGGGAATTAACTCTTCCCAGGTTGGTAGCGTACTCTACCAGGGTGCTCATCTCCCAACACCTATTGTAAGTGATCATTTGGACCAAGATTGTCCAGTTCTTGGGAATCAGGGGCCTCTAAAGCATCCTTTTTCAAATATAAATAGATAATTAAGTTAAAAATAGATATGAAAATTTGAAATCAATGTTTAAAACATATAATCTTCTTCTATGTCATTTTATTAACCCCACTTCCATTTTTTTCTTTCTACTCATTAAAAATAGTTTTTCTCGAGGCACACATCCTTCAATATTCAATTTCTACATCTTCAATGACATTGAATATATGAAAACATAATTGAAAATAGGTTACCAAAAATTAATTTCATAAGTAAAATTATATTAAAACATTATAAATTTAATAAATTATGCAGGAAACAATAGAAAGTAAAATTCCTAAATAAAAATTGTAAAAAAATGTTGTATCTGCTTACTCTCATGATCTGACATCATAGTACCCCCCAAAGTGTGGTGGTATTTTTTAGTGTAAATGTTTTTTTATTTCTTCTGGATCATTACCAAATAAATTTAATAATAAAAAATATAGTATTAATTCAAAATATGAAAATTTTAATTTAAAAAACTCAAATGTGATTAATACCTTAAACTCGGAAGTCGTCTAATGAGTAATCATTAGATGATACTATTATATTAGACACTTATTCTTGAAAACAACATCTTATTACTCTATTAAAAATCTATCACACCATCCAGTATAAAACTCATGATTATAGGCTCTCCAATTCTAACTTAATTTCTATAGCCGTGTTAGCCATCCATGCCCACTATCGGAAAAATTGAACCAATGTTGACCCTAAGATATTTATTTATATAAATAAAAAAGTAATATTACATTAAATAGAATCGATTTTTAACCCATATATGTTCCCATGAAATATAATTGACTTCGTTTGGAAACTATCTCAATGAGAGCGGGCGGACATGAATGATTTTAGAGTATTTGGTAAGCACTGCCAAATAACTCTGACATTGCTTCCCTATTTTTTCAATCATTTGGTTGTCTTCATGGTAGTCCACCATCAACTATGTGAGTTAGTTCTACATTGAAATCATGTGTGTAGATCCCCTCCACCTATGAGTAGATGTATCTGTTATGAAAGAAAAAAAATATTATATCAATACATATTATAATGGAAATAAATTATGGTAATTTTTTTGTTACGTTTCTAAAATATACCTGAAAAAGTCTGCTCAATGGGAACCACTTGATCCATTGGAACTGATGAAATGGAATAAAATTCACCTTTTATAGGAGGAGTGGGTTTTAGTGTATTCTTTGTAGTCACATACTATGTTAGAGTAGGATACAAAGAAGGAATATATAATCTCAAATAAAAATAAGTAGATTGAAAAGAAGATGACATAGATGGCTGACCAACTGCATAATATGTATGAGGAGTGTGAATCATCGTGGGATATGATAAATATGGTTGAAGAGGTTCAAATATATAGGATTATGAAGACATGGGAGGCCTAAATATATCGTGTTTCCCTAACGACACAACATGATCATAATATGCAGAAGATGGTTCGTCAGTGGGGGGGGGGGAAATGTCTAAATAGGTATTCCAACTAGAGAACCTACTTCTCATACCACCCCCCTCATACCACCGAACTGAGTACTGAGACAACTAGTAGGATGGTTGTTGAATAATTTTTACCTATGTGGTAAATCCTGTATAAAAGTTTAAAACAATATTAGTAACATGAAATTATATGTTATTAATATATATATGTATATATATATATATATATATATATTTGAGATAAAATACTCACAACATGCACTGGTAGAAGAATTCCCATCTCAGTCATTCAGTGATTATTGTCTTTCTTCCTTTTTCTTTGCTGATCCTTAATAGGTTTCATTTCCCTCATTTCAAAACATATATGGAAGTAATTAGATAAGGGTAACTACTGCGTAACCGAAAAAACAAAAAAATTTAGACATGAATTATTTATTTTAGGTCATTTGGTTCATATTTTTAGTTTGGTAATTTAGCTCTTTTATGGTTAGGTCATTATTTTCATTGGTTTTGATTTTCATATTAATTAGTTTAATATGTCCTATTAAATTCATCTTATTATTTTTACAATTTAACTATTTCGGTTATTTTGGTTTGGTAGGTCTGAATACAGTACAATGCAATTTTATAAAGTGAAACTCAGAGAAAACTGTAAATAATAAATATTGAAAACACAGATAAAGGTATAGTTTGATAGAAAATATTTGTAATCAATTTTAAATCAATTTTTATAGCACAGATCTCAACAACTGTAGTCGAGCTAAACCAAAAGAACTTAGAATAAACACAAATGTTTTTATATATTTCCCACCACAACTTCATGTTCAGAATTAACTCTAAAAATTGAAGTAATGGAGTCATCACAAGTAATAAATGGATCAGTGCCAATGGTAATTGATATGGTTTCAATTCCATCATCAAAATCATAAAACAAATATCATGGGATTACTTCTATAATGACACCACATTCAGGTCGAAGGTGATCTTTGACATAAAGATCTTTTTCACCATTGATTCCAATACATATGGTTCATTTGTAGTAAGAGTGTAAGTAATTCCAATAACTTGGTATCCACAATAATCAATAAAGGTGCCCTGCCTCTTTATTAAATCAAACCACTTGTATTTCATCAGAGTGACTCGACCATAAGAGTAATAATAAAAATTATTATTTTCTCAGTGACTCTATTATAAGATACATTTTAAAAAAGAGGTCTATTATCTGATGTACTGGTATAATAGTCTGTTTTGGAAGTTAGAAAAAAACAATCATGTTGTGTGCTCATGTTCTTTTCTCTTTCAATGATAATAAATTTGTTCCCATTTATCAGAGTTGATTTACATTCACAAACCACGGTATTAGGAGAAAAATATAAAGCTCTTATTTCCTCAGAGACAATGTCAGAACCAAAACTCGATACCCAAAATATATAAAAATAATAAACTTAATTAAATATTGATTTTATATATTTATTATATCAATATTTCTCGCTACAATTTTAACCAGGTAGAAAATTCATTACTATGCTATGTTTATATCTATCTCAAAGATAATGAACTGTTATTTTTATTTATCATTTATTTATATTCCTTATAGATAAAGAATGAAATTTAATAATAGACATGTTAAACTACAATATATGTGATAAGATATGCTTGTTCAATTTACATACGTGATGTAGTCATCAAACAAATCACAGTTGAACAACATTGTGTGATGTTCCATCTCCTGCACTTCAAGGATTAATGTACTCAATATATATAATCTAGGAATTCCTCTTATTTGAAAAACTGATAGAAAACTGGGTTCAATTTGATCATACTTTTCTTATACATTTCTCATTGGTTTATTCATTCTCTTAGTAAGATCAGACAAATATATTGAGCATAAATCCATAAATTCTTGAGCTGTGTAACCGTTCACGATTGAACCTTCAGGATGATTCCTATTCCATACCTAAGATTTCAGTGTGTACATATTTCTTTCAGTTGGATACATCCAAAAAAAGAAACAAGTCCTCATAGAAGTAATTTTTTTGAAAGTTTCATAAGTAGAAGAAACATGGACATGAATAAAGATGGAGGAAATATTTTCTCTAACTCACATTAAATTAATGGTGTCTCTTCCAATTTTTTTTTCAAGAAATACTTGGACAACTTCTTAACATAAAGAGCTCTAAAAATGACACAACCAAATAATTAAAACCCTTATATTGTTGTACAAATGATGAAGAATTACTATTGGAATCAACTCTTGTAGAAGGATGAGATATTCATGAGTCTTCATAGATGTCAGCTTCAACTCTCTTATTTTGATCCATTTTGATATATTTTGTGAATATCCATCAAGAACCTTAATAGACTATAGTACTTCTAGAAATTGATTTCTTTCTACAGGTGTCATCACATAAGAAGCACATAGACCTTTCCATTTATTTTCACTAATACACACTTGATAAAATTTTGGTATGATCACCCAGTCAACCAAGTCATACAGAGATCATAAATCATATTTTTTATTTCCCATGACATTTATATGAATCGAAAGAAACATTTCAAATATATTATTTTCAATGTGAATTACGTCTAAGGAATGACGAAACAAATTGGTTGACCAATAAGGCAACGAAAAGAAGAAACTCAACTTCTTCCAATTGTAACAGGTTTTATTGCAATCGTTATTTTTATTTATAGATTTTATTTGACAATTACGGAATGAAAAACTGAAATCTTGAAATTCATTAAGAACATCAGTTCCATACATATGCAGAGATGGATCCTTAGTCTCTATGGTATTTTCAATCTTCAATTATTACTTCCATATAGATAGTCTATTGGAAAGAATCATCGATGTTCCATAAAAATATAAATATAATGATATTTCAGTCTTCTGGATCGAGTATCCTTCATACAAATAGGAAATGACATTTTTCCCTCATTCTCCATCTATACATCATTACATAAGCTGGAAAATCGTTGATCATCCACATAAGCTCAACACGCATATGAAATATCTCTTTCAAACAGGCTTTGTATGTGTGCACACCCACATCCCATAGAATTTCCAACTCCTTTATTAAAGGTTTGATGTATATTTTTATATTATTGTCAAGATAAAAGGGGAAAAATATGATTATACTCCTGAAAGTGAAAATTTTTTCATAAACAACTATGTGGGAAGGTTATAAATGTGTATAAAAACTTGCTATATGCTGTGTGAAGTAAGCATCTAACCAAATGAATTAAAAATGTCAAATGAAAGACCAAACCTCACATTACGCATGTCAGCTATGAAATATGGGTATTGAGTATCAAATCTCTACCATGAAAAAACCATCTACCTGGTGAACCAACTCTTTATTATTATTCATTCTCTCAATATCATTCCATATCATTTTTATTGATATTTCATCAAAAATGAAATGAATATAGAGTCCAGGGATCAATGGAAAGTTCCAAAATACTTTCTGTGGAACACAAGATGGTGTTTTATCAACTTTTGGATTCCACTGGGATGTTCTACATTTTATACAGTCATTTATTTCAGCTATTTTCTCCTAGAATAAGATGCAATCTTTCGTGAAAAAATGAATTTTATTTTTTAAAATCCTCATTCTTCAACTAAATTCTTTTCCACATAGTGGTTTTATGGAACATCTTCATCATATGGAAGTAATTACTTTATATAGGTAAGAATGTAATTGATCGATGTATTAGAAATTCCATACATAGTTTTTCTATGAATCAATCAGATTAAAAATTATAGCCTTTTCTTTTTACCACATTGTTGATATACTATAGTCGTGGTACCATCATTCAATTTTTTCACCATATCAACATCATAATTTTCATTAGACACATCATGTGTGATCATATCAACATGTGCTTGGTTCAGTATCCATTCCTTCTCATGATGATTAACTAATTAAAACCGATCATATAAAAAAATATCCATTCCAGTCCTCTCATTTGGATAATCCCCATTTTGAGATTCAATTTTCTACCCATTTTGATACCACACATAGTAGTATGTTTGAAAACCATATATGTATATATGGTATCTAACTTCTTCACTACTCAATCAAGGTCTTCCAACACAATTATAACATGCAAAGTGTATGTGACCCCTATCTGAATCATTATCAGATGTGAAATATGAAAATCTATCTAAATGGTTTTAAAAGTTTCTTGAGATCTGATCGGATTCATACATCAAATTTCTATCCATTCTCTAAAAAATTTTAATAAGTCATTTTGTGAAATAAATTCCATAGTATTTAAGTTCAATATAAAATATATTTATGTAAATGAGAATTGTTCAGTTTATATAAAACCATAATGAACACACTACTATATTTGAGAATCATAATATGAAAGACATCAAAATAATACATATATAACAATAATATAAATTTAAAACAATGATATTGAATTGAAACATAGTGGATATGATGTGAAATCATTGTATAAAGAATGATTTATCTAAGATAATTATGAGATAATTGATGGAATTAAGTATAAATTTATATAGACAATTTTATTTCATAATTAATGATATATTTATAATAAATGGTGTCATTGTAGTATTAGTGATCAATGATATTTTATATAGGGTGTCCTATTTAAAATCTAGCCATATTGGTGTCATTAACTAGAAATATGTAAGTACTCAATAAAAACTATATAAATCTAGAAAGATGAGTTAATGAAGGATTGACAAACATCAACGTATACCTGAATGTGTTATATTTACCTTAATCCAATATATGACATTATTTTCAATTGAAACCCTACATTAGGATGCAAACTTCATTTTAACTTTGTTGTCATATAATAGTAATAGTTCTCCCTTAGGATAAAAAATGGAAATTCTTCAAATGCTTGAAAATGATCAAAAGTGAGAGGTCATATAATAGGAAATATAACAGTAAAATAATATCAAATATCTCTTAGATTCATGAGTCAACATCGTCATCTAAAATATAAACAATTTTTTACACCATTGAATGTATGGAAGTAGGCATACAAGATTTTATTAGTACCAATTTATTTATTTTATTATATCATTGAGTAAATAATATGGTGGGTCAAAGTTGGATTAATTATATCTCAGGTGGGTTGTGTATCCTTGGACAGAAATTTAGAAAAGTCATTAATTATTTACAAGTGCCTCACATAGGTCACTTCTCCCAAATGATTCCCACATGCCACTTCACAATCAGGCCTCATATAGGTCACTTTTCCCATGTGCCTCACACATATCACTTCACCGAAATTCTTTCTGGAACTCACATACCATTATTTTATCTATCATTTCAATTCATATATGAATGATGTATTGATGAGTCATTATAATATTGGATTTACTTCACCCAAAACAATGAAACTATTAGTAGGCACCATCAGGTAGACGTCACAATTTATAAATTTTCTAGTGACCCACATATCAAACATACATGGATTAACATCAAAATAAAAAAGAGAAAAAGACACACATGAGAGGGAATACTGGAAATATGAAACCAAATCATGGGAATTAATTATATTTGTGAGTTTGTGGTGAGAAATGAAAATGAAACTGAAAATGTGTGTCAAGACAATCCCAAAAGGTCAAGTGGTATTAATACATTAATAATTATTTTCCGTTTATAATATTTTACACATTTTTATGTCTTGCATGCCTAATTATATAAGAATAAATAAAATATTATTATTAAATTTTTTTTTCTCATTTATCTGTTAAAAACCAAACCATTACATAAAAATTTAGATAAGTAATTTTTGGAACACCCTTTCCGAAGAAAGGAATTAGTTTTAAAGGTAAAATTACTAAATATATGACTGTGAACATGACCAATGGTGGAAAATATAGTTCCTTTAAAACACTAATATAGTGTAACATGTGTGAAAAAAGTAGATAGAGTTATAGTGATTTAGGAAGGGACATTCATCCTAAATGTGTAGGATAAAGTATTTGAAACATCCCAATTTCACATTCAAGAATAGTAAAATAAAAACCCTAAATATTAAAGATTGTATCCCGATGGGGAAATAACAAAAACAAGGTATATAAAAATACAAGGAAAATTTATCCCAAAGATATAACTCAAACGCACCAATTTGAAGTGGAAGAAACCAAATGATTTAAACATGAATGGATCGCCTGTGAGTAGATGTTATTGCCAGTAGGGAAGAGAGCAGCGCTGATGTATGAAAAAACTCAATTGGATCTCTAATGTAGAGGGGGGAACTCTATATTTTGGGTAAACCTATCCCAATGGTATTTATAAACCATTGGGATATATTTTATATACCAACAATTGTTAAAAATCATTGGTATAAACTGAATACAATAACTCTATTCTAATGGTTATTTGAATGAGTTGGCATTGGACCCGTGTATCCCAACGGTTTTAAAAAACTATTGGGAAGACCATATTTTTACAGCCCTTTACCAAGAGTTTTAAAAAACTGTTGGGAAAACATCGTATAAAATACCCTTTACCAATGGGTTTGAGAAAACCATAGGTAAAGAGAACCTATCCCAACAGTTTTATGAAACCGTTGGGATATGGGTGTTAGAATAGAATTGCATTCCAGTGGTTTACCCGTGATCCATACATCACATCTTCAAACCCCTCATGGGGAAAAATGGTTATGTGATATGTATATGACCTTAGGTTTATATCATGCTATCCCCCTGACCATATAATATATATTGATTAATTATTTATCATTCTCCATTCCTACCATCAGATTATTATTCCTTTGAAGTGTTCATTTATGGTTACCTCCATGAAAATAATTGGATTCTTTTTCTGATATAGAGGAATTAGGATTTAACTAGGGAATATCATCAAGTATATATATTAATATATTATATTTGGAATTATATTTCCAATATAGTGGGAAAATAAAGTCTCTTCTTCAGGAAATGGATAATGAACTATATTATCAATGGGATGAAGGATTCCAAACTATATTTTATGCCATCAAGTATTATCTGCTACATTCCCTGATTCTGATGTCTCTCATCTAGGGTGGAAAATTGGACCTCTATGTAACCACCTTGGAATAGTCCCAAAACACCATCATTTCCTAGATTAATAATTAAGGAAAATATGATAATTTATAATATCTCAATTACATGATGCAAGAAACTACAACTAGATATTCTACCATCGAGAAGAACTACCGTACATTGTCCTTCATGTTCTATAACCTGTGTCACAATCTACAACATCGTGAGGTCCAATTGATACTGTACTTAAACATTCTAAATTAGACCCTCAAGATTCATATTCTAATTAAACTAGTGGAATTATATGAATATATCCTTCATCAGTTTTATATCTGGATCCTCCCCTTGAAAGTTATTAAGGGTCGAGAATTTAAATATTTATTTTCCATGAACCCAACCTTATATAATTTTTCCTTTAATATTGACTTCCAAGTTTAGTTCATTCTATTAGTTGATAATGTAATTCTATATTTATAGATTTACTATGAGGGTCCCTCTAGAAGGTAGACTCGAATAAGGCTCAATAACCATAAATCAATAGGTTCAACCTTGTAGTTTTATTATCATTTCCTCAAATTCCAATCTTACCACACCCATTTCTCCTTTTAAAGTGATGAATCAATAATGATGATAAATAGAAAGATCATATAATCAATTTAAAAACTTTAACTAGTGATAAAATATCCCTAGATTCCTGTTAATGGTGATTCTATGAAGGTCATGAAAAAAATAAGCTGTGACTAAAATGTATGTAAATAGGATCTGCTTCCCTTAATCGAGTGAAAAAGTGATATTTTGTCTAAATTTCCATCTGATTCAAATGTTACATATATCCCATAATATTAAAATTATTTGGTGGAAAACATGGAAATATTTCTCGTATTTCTCAATAAGATAAAGTGGGTTCTTTTTTTTTCATGCAAATGGAATATCAAAAGCTGATTTACCCTATCACTCTTGACGAGGAAGACTGACTAGAGAACCAACTATCCACCTAATCACTATAAGAGAAACACAATAATTATACTTTGATAGAAGAATATTATTTTTGGATGACTCCTCTAATCGAATATTAGAAATATTAAATAAATCATCCCAACTAGGATGAATGAGAAAATATCCATTAATATATATTATATTTGATCTAATTTTATATCCATAACTTTGATCAAGTCCTCTATAGGTGATGCTTTAGTGGAATCCCATTTCATTGTATCATACTGAAGAAATTCCCACAAGTCTTGAAGGAGATTCATGCTGGGATGTTTGGATCCCATCAGTCAATATTGAATCACTCTTAACATATATAAAGGATTTTTACATTTAACATACCATGGTTTGTGAGACCGTGGAATTTACAAAGAAATTTCATGCATAACAGATTCATTCCATTTTTATACATCATAAAAAATATATTCTCCATTAAACTAAGTAATATTAGCTCATTTATACATGGTGAATTGATATATTTGGTTTTAACCTTACCAAAACATTTCAAAAATTCATTTCCATTCATAAATATTAGATTTGTTTTTAAAATGGAATGAAACCATTCCCATCCAGAGTTTTAAAATTTTATTTATGATTGAGTTTTTTAAATCCTAGACTATTCATAAGTTTGGTATCCCTAACACTATTCTCATGGAAAATGGTAAAAATTTCTAATTTTTTAATATGAAGAAGGTATATAACATGTATAGCATCCAGTCTCACCAAAATTCCTTTAACCGTACATAGGATAACATATATATTGAGTAATTACACAATGTATTCTGTAACATTCTATAGGTGACTATGCAATAAGAAAAGAATAACTAGATTGGAAAAATCTCTAATTCACCATGTGAATATTTGATGCTAAATCATACATCAACTAAAGGAACTATTTAATCCTTAATATATGAAACCGAAGGAGTACTACCCATTGAGGACCAACATTCATTACTCTGGATAACCATCCATGACCAATAGACACTAGATAGAAAGCCCCATGTTCTTATATCTAAACATGATACCCTATATGAGAACATTCTCCAAACACTTAAAAACATCAAGTTCCATATGAATTGAGAGGCTTAGTGATCCTATAATAATTTTTTCATTTTCTTCATCCTCAAGGATGACTTGGAAATAGAATTGTGGGCCTTGATGATACCTAGAGGAAAACCTTCAATCTTAGAGATACAATGAGAGAGACCCATCAGTATTCATAAGCTTTACTCAAATTATGAATATTTGTTGATCACTATAGATAGAGATCATGTCATATATACCACCATTTCAAGGGTTATCAAAAATTAATTATAATATAATCATGGTGATATCACAAAGTTCTAAATGCAAGAAATTAAATTGCACGGTCAAATTCAATTAAATATGGCCTTAAAATATTTATAATGAGTCTTAATTTCCCAAAAAAAAATGTACATTACATATTCATTGTGTATGTTTCAAGAACATAAAAAACCTAAAATAGGTCCTTTTCACATGACCCTAAACTCTATTGAATATGTTTTGGGGGGTATATAACATTAAATTCAATATAATGTCATTATTTTCACCCATACATGTGTACCCTGAACTTTTCCATTGTGTATTTGCGAAGTTTTAAGGCCATGAAAATCATTAATATACTTTTTAATGAGTGATTTGATATCGAATTATTGATAATAATGAATTCGTATTCATTTTAAAATGAAATATATTTTGTCCATATCATGACCCATTTTACATAGATTTGTTATTCTAAGTATTTTTTAGTTTATGTAAAAAATTAAATAACCATGACAAACCTAGAAGGAGAAATCAATCCTACACTTATGGGATATTGGATCAACCACATGGGAGTTACATAATACATGATTATCTCTTGTTAAATAGGATATCATGTATAAGGTTGGATGAAATCTAATAGGAATATTTCCCAAAGGTGGGCATGGAACACATAGAGGTGCATGATCGGACTATGTTGGTGTGGAATGACTTGGTGAGGGCATGTTTGTAAGCATTCTAGGTACATAACATTAGTGATGGGTAAAAAATGTGGTTTATATAAAAATTTTATGTGGTTTCAAACCTCACATAAAAACCAATGTGGTATGCCTTTTCCATGATTTATTGTTCCTCCACCTAAAATGTTACCAACATAACCTCAATATCCAAATCAATACAATTTGTGTTTTTTATCACCATGATACATGATGTTATATTGTTTTAATTCAAAGGATTTATAGGCTTTCTCATGTCAAATGACATCTAGTATTTTGATTCCATCTATACTGATCAAACCATGAGATAATGAGACTCGTTCGATCTTCCCAAGGATATCCATGGAATATCTATAATGTATGTATGAATCCATGATATTATTTGATGTTAGAGATACTTCTAAATTTATGATGTGAATGAAAACAGTCATAAAAAAAATCCATAACAATAAAAAATCCTGAATCATGATAGGTACTACAGATTATGTGATTGTGAGGTGTAGTATGAAGATTGTGATCAAGTGAATCCGTGAAAATAATCATCGAGCCATCACATGATCAAGAAAAGACATCCTGAAAGTCATTGAGGATTATTTTAAAGAACAACATAACTTTCATGGAATGGATCATTCATTAGGGTTACTTCCCAATTCATGAATATTTTGATTTATTTCAATTTTAATACACCGAGGTATCACATGATCAAGTGAATCTGATCATATGAATTTCATGCTGCTGTCACATGAAAAATAATGCATCTTTTTTTTATTAAATATCATATCACGGGAAACCTACAATATATGAAACCCTCAAATGTTCTTAATCAATTATCTATCAAAGTGTCTTATGATGAATAAGTTGATTTTTTAAAGCTATTTGAGATCCACTAGAAAGAAATTATGTGATCACATGTCCCCCTCGACCTCATCTAAATATGAAAAAAACTGATAACATTAGATCCTCAAAGATATAATTCGCAACACCTAAATCCTGTACACATGAATCCTTCAACATAAAAGAGGTGGCATATTCGTACATTCCTTGCCTATTAAACCCTTACTTCCTTGAGAAAACAGAAGGAAACTATAAACTACCTGAGACCCCATCATTTGAACCCTTTGTGAGATCAATTGATGATTTGAAAATCTCAGTATTCCTTCATGTGAACTTGGGTATTGGAATCTTAATATGATTTTTATATGCCCTCAGTTTTAATGGAATACTTGTATGTGGTATTGGTCATGAAACTTGAAAACACATTCATGAAAAGCATTCACATAGACCCTTGGTTACATGATGTTGTGGTGCAGTCAGTATGGCTTTGTGATATTTTTTGTGTGGACGAATCATACACCCACAGACATGAAACCATATTACATGAGAATTATTCATACAGACATGACATGGGAACCAATTTTCAGATAAGATATCAACCTTGGTTATGAAAATGGGACACCCAATCATGTGAATCATTCATAAAAGACCTTGGTTACTTAATGATGTTATGTAGCTGATCCAATTGTGTGAGATAATCAATGTGTCCTGATCATGAACCCATTTACGTTCATCCTTATTAGTATAGAAGTATTCACATGACCCTGACATGAAAACCCCTTTTCACCTAAGATGTTATACTTTAATATGTCATCACTTTCATGAAAACTCATGGACATATGACCTCAAAGTTTTTTATTTATCATGAAAACTCCTTCCAATTCATAACACTATTTATGCACTATATTTAATTCAATTAGTTATAAACATGTGATCCCCTCGAGGTCGTGCAATCACATGACCTCGAACATGTAACACGGTCTCCTAACCCACTAAGATAGTTGAGGGAATTTATTTTATTTAATTCCCTCGGAATGGACTCTATTCCATACAAGAAATTTCAATTGACCTTTCCTGGTCCTCCTTCTTCTCCCACTAATGTATAAAGAACAATATGTGATAGGGTAATCCACCTCAGTGTAAGTCCCTCAATAATTTCACTTAATCACGATGAAGAAACCAATTTATATTATGATAATATCATCATTTTCCGTTTATCAGTGTATGATAAATTGGTTCATATATATTCATATTCTTTAGTGTAATAATCATCCATTTATTCAATAACATTAATATTTTATGTATCTTTATGGCTCTATCAAGAATTATGAGTCCAAATTCCAATTATTTTTATCAATTAATTTTATGTGGGAAAGAAAATTGGTATAATCCCCTAGTTTTCTTAAACCATTGGGAAAAAATACCTTTAAGGGAAATAATCCTTACCTACCTATCAATGGGTCAGACATATAATCCTTGAGGACTCCGATTCATGTTACAAACATGATATATAAGACCCCTTCCTAAAGCTCAAGTTCAATATAAAACATTTTTATATTGGAAATTTTTCCCGAATATTTTCAATATAAATACTAAAATTCCTTAATATATATGTATATATCATTTATTTCTAGTTTTATATATTCTAAATGAATATTATAACACCCACATACAACTATTCACATCGTAATACTCATTGTAAAAACTCATAACCCTTCTCTTGAAGATCAATATTCCCCTTATACTGATAATAATATGTTTCTAAGGGAAAAATCATTATGTAAGACCTGTACCTAGATATATATGAAATAGGAATACAACTTAGTTGTAAGAATCAACCATATCCCTATTATCTTTAAAGTTGAATATTCCTAATGAAGCATCCCTAGAAAACAACTATTTTTAAGACCCATACCATTTAATCTTACTCTCTAATATGATGAGTCAAATTATTTTATATGAATTATTTGTCACGCCATGAATGAATATTGTGGGATTAGACATCAATAATGAATGGATAATTATCATGATAAAATTTCCCAATATATTCTCCATTTTAGATATATGCCTGATTTCATATTTACTTCTTTCAAAGGTTCATTTTCCTGATGAAATATTTAATGGGATCCTCATGTGTATAACATCCTATCTAAAATATAATATAGTACAATTTAAAACATATAAATATAATGAAATATATGGGGTTTTATTACTTTTATCATTGGATATATAGGACGCCTCTTGGCGGTTTAATCCCAATTTCAAAACAGCATCCAACTCCCTAGATGATGATAAAGTTCCAAAGATCCCAATTATGGTTATAAATTAAAGAATAATAAGTTAAAATGATAATAAATGAGTACTTATGATACATTCAAATTTAATCATCAATATATAGTTTTGATTGAGTCTTTGGAATAAGAAGAACCCGGCCCATATTGGGCTATGATAATGATTCATGAAAATATCTTAAATCTATAAGAGAGTCCCAAAATATGGAATAATTCACCCTAAGAGGGTGAGAAGATCTCAAAATCCCATCCTATTAAGTAATGTGAGTTATTATGCATTATTTCTAAGAACCCCCTTTATTTCATGCCTTTATAATGTTGGTCCATAGTTTACTATGGTTGTGAGATTTATTGGGTGTTTCTAAAAAATGGTGAAATCGATGTGAAAACATTTAAACTATACCAATACCTATATATATGAGAAATAATAGTTTTTCCATTAAAAATCGGTTAACAATTGAATTTTAGGAAACAAAAATGGTAAACCCTTTTTTAATCCATTTACCATGTCCACCATTTCGTCATTATAAATGGATAGATTGTCCAGTTCTTATCTGGTTATTTTTTATGTGGACCACATAAACAAAAAATTGTGAACCCAATGAGAATTATTTAACTTTTTCAAACTTAAAAAATGTAAAATTAGATCAATTTTATATCATTTAATATTAAAACCAATTTATCAACCATTTACTCTTATATATGATGTTTCTCTAATAAGGTGTCTCATTTCCTCCCCTGTAATTTTCAGATTACCTCCAATCAAATTTGAATAACCAAATGTTCCAATAGATCCATGATCATTAGAAAAGATGGTATTAACCTTAGAAAACCACAATCTATTATTCAAAACTAGATGATATGCTTATCACCCCCTTTTATACCATATAATTCATGTCCTAAAGTCTCCAATATATGTTTTTTCCAAACCAACACCTAAATTATTGGTTGGTGAATGCTCTGATCATGGAATAAAAGATCAAATGGTCTATCTAAACACAAGAGGTCACTCAAGAAATCCTATAGAGGAAGAAACACCATATTCCATATTTCACACAGTAGGCTATAGTGAAGTAGGTTGCCCTTATTTAACATTAAACCACTTTGGGAGCTTATCCACAGAGCAAATAATCACACACATTCTCTATCTTAGGTAAGCAGATGACAAGAATTTCCAAAAAAACTCAACCTCTCTGGAGCTACCTAGGAGGGTCCCTATCCACAATGGTAATGTCATCGATAAGTGACATCAATTACTCAAGGATCTGTAGAGGAAGTTATTACTATCTTAACCATCAATACAAGGGAATATAAAAGGAGATCCCAATCGGGGTATCCAAATAGAGAAACTATAGATAAATCCCAACACCCTACCATTGAGAATGTCTCTAAGGACCATGAAAATATATTGACAGTGGCCTAGAATTTGTCCCAGATTATCAATATCCAGAATAATTATATTGCAATACAGTTGGACTTGGTGAATGTGGAATCCTAGGGAGAACTCCATGCCACTAGGATATGAAATTTCTATCATTTTAACCCTATATTAAACTCTTATATAGGAACTATACCACCATGTGGTATAACCATTATCCTCATACCAAACAACACATCAGACACCTAACCATCAAATGAGATACATAGTTGAAGATGAGAAGCATACCTTATATGTCTCCATAAACATGATATCAACCCGATATAGGGATTTTGAATTGGATATAAGGAATTCCACTCTTTAGGAGGATGATTTTAATCTGTTACAATCCCATAATCCAATGTAGGTTGACTAATATTATTCCCCCATCATAGGTAAAAAGGGTTATGGGGTATCTTGTCTACATCTATACAAGGAATCATGGACCTTGTTAAAGCTTAAATGTGAAATATAAATGGGGAATATGCCTAATGGAAATAGAATATTTAGTTTCTGGGGTTTGTGTTGAGACTCCCATCATCATCCACCTACCCAACAATTAATAGAGGAAAATGTAACATCATGAATTCTTCCTATCATACCCTTAAAGATCAAAATGTAATTTCTGTGTAAGGAATGATCACTCAGATCCAATGAGAGAACAAGGATATCTAATACATATTCATGGAAAAAATTTCAAGATATTTTCCCTAAGATGATATACTAGAACTCCCTTATAGTGGTCCTCATTATTGTGAAGTGCCTATGCCCACAGGGCATTGTGAATTTTAATATTCTTCACCATCTCATTTGGAGATGTACAAATATTATTCCACATCACAAAAACCCATAATTATTTTTTATTTTTTATATTTTAGAGACACATATCCTATAGGGATGTGAGCATTTCAATATTTCCCACACCCTCATCAAATATTCTCTAGAAACCATCCAATATTAGCCGTTGACAGAAGGTCTCTTGGCGTGTCAGATTATATTAACATTTGAGTAAAATTGTTATTATCCAAGGACCCAAATGCTCCATCACCTTCCCTCAAATTGATAAATATCATGGCACCAAATATTAGCATAAAAATCCATCCATGTGCCCATATTGGTAGATGGGTAGGTGGAACAAAAGAGAACCAGTGTGATTATCAATAACTTCATGATAAGAAAGAAAGGTATATTACTTCTAAATAAAACAAGTCTTTAGGTATTTAATCCAGTCCATGGATAATTATTTGATCAAACTACCAATATTAAGAAAACCCATAGATGTGGAGTTGAGTGTACATTAAAATTACTTCCCTTATCATTAATATCTCAAGCCTACACTATAGATTTGCTTTTAACTTTAAGGACTTCTTACCGATGTTGATGGATATGTAATATTGGAAATGTTAGCACCCAAATATACACTTTAGTAATCTATATAGTATGAACAAAACATAAGAGTTATGACATAAAAAATGTGACACCCTTCACTTAGTAATATAAGGCCACCTATTATCAATAGATAAAATAAGTAATATTCCTTTAAAACTAATCATATTGATTCATACTTCACATGTTCAACAGAGAATGAATTTTTAAAGATCCTAAGGACCAAGTGAAATGCGGAGGACACCATGATTCACCACCAAAATTATTTTCCTTACCATCAATTCATAGGGAATATAAATTATGGATGAATTTTCTTAAAGGATTGGATTTAGATGAAATTATACGATTTCTTGATAAAGATAAATAATTTTGACACTCATAAATAATTCATACGATTCATCCTAGATCAATTAGAAAATATTAACTCCTAAAAAGATATGCCACCATAAATTCTTACCATATTACATTAAACTAATTGGGAGAGTGTCCTTGCCTCATGATGTTAAACTACATGAAGCATATCCTAGTCTCATGAAGTCAAAATATGTGATATCTTAAGTCCCCACTAGATGAATTTAGACTATAAAGTGGTCCTTGAAACTAGACCTTAATATTAAAAAGATGTGAATACCTTATGGGACTTGCCTCTATTTTTATGTGTACGTAAGATATGTTCCAAAGGTTTCTTATGTAATAGTTTTCAACCTCTTTCTGTGTTTTCTCAAACATCCCAACATGAGGAAAAAGTAGCCTAACCTTTATCCTTGTATCAAAACATCATCCACATTAGGATTCCTTTAATCCCAATTTAGGAAATCAATTCATTGATAATTCACTATACATGGGATTTATCTATATAAAAAATTGAACCCCCATGCCTATGTAAGAGTCAGATCAATATAGAGAAAACATATAAGAACTATGAGTGGATTGATTCGTACTTTAATGGGATTTGTAGTGTTTCCTAGATTGTGTATTTTAGGCCCATACAAATATCATTATAACATTTAACTATGTTCATTATTGGTAACCACATTTGTGTGGGGATTTATAGTATCAATGAAACTTAAATTTCCCTACAGGTTTCTTATCATTCACTATCATGGAGTTTAATTGAATTCCAAAATATATCTTTTTTCTCATGATGAGAATGACTCTTGTGATGTTAGAGAACCTATAAATCCACTATGACTAGTAAGATTGATATTATTTTTATTGAAATATAAGGAACTACATCCTTTTTCATAATGTAAAACTGCACAACGTGGGGTCTCCTTGCTAAAAAGATCATATCATCTGATGATTTTGAATTCATGAATTGAATATTTTATCCCTTGACCCTGAGAATGTGTTCAATACATTTTTACATAGGATTTTGGGTTTTTGGACCCTTCTCTAATATTATATTCACCATGATTAAAATTAGTTCCTTTGATACCAAATTTGATACCAAATGACACCTTCAACACATTTTCTCTTGGAATTCCATGGTGTTTTATCCCATATAATATTGGTTCCACCATATAGAAAATTGATTACGGGGATTGACTGATACAAAGGGACACCACTATGATTCAATGGTGAAAAAATGACTTAGATCTTATTTATAGGGGATGTTCTTCTCCCAGATTAGAACCCCCCTAAAACTCAGGTTCTATTATCCTAACTGTGCGTGGTAAGGGATGCTACCCTTTCTAATTGTCAACCTGTACTAACCGATCTCTACATCCCATTGATTCAGATATTATTTGTTTATTATTTAAACACCATAAAACCCAAATTTTCAAGTGGATTCAGACACCCTTGATGTTACACATCCGCCCATCATATTAATTGTCAATGTAAGATTATAAAATCCAATTTTCAAATCCTTTTATTTTAGGTATTTTATCTCTTATGAAGAACCAAATTCCCTGAGTTAGTTGATCCTATCAGAAATCCCATTTTTTTTCAAAGCACCGTGACCATAAAACCTCATCCCTCATATATCTCTTTTCACATGAAATTAAACTTCATGCTATCTGGTTCATCTCGCAAGACCTAAAACTACTTAGACTGGGACATTATATTGGACCCACTACCTACATGAGATATAGATACATGCAATGATATATGACCACTATCCATAATTCTATTAAAGCGTCTAATTTATCCTCCCAATAACAAGATAAAATATGGAATTTCCATTCCAATATATATTATCTTGATCTATTTAGATGACCCTTTGTTCGATTATGATGCCAAGATTTACTATAAAAATGATAAATAAATGACTCTCTCCACATATAAGATACATATATAAAAAGATTGAATATAAGAATTATATTTGGCATGATTCCCATATTTTTGTGATATGTAGTGATGCCCAAGATCAACTATTCTATTACAAGACATGGGTTTCAATTAATACCAAACCAAGGACCCTATTGTATGAACAACAACCATGGTACACCTAGGTCAATATCACATGACTTGAAAACACATGAAACCTATGTCATAAGACCAATATGTTAAATTTCATGATGAAATTCTAGTCACGTGGTGTTAAACTGCATGAAATATTCTATCTGCATTACATATGGTCCATATTTCATTAACTTAAACCAATTATAATGGGACACCTTATGGTTCCCATGACTATCATGAAAGACAGATCCATGAAAAATAAATGGTTTCTTCAAATATATGATCCATATAGATATGAGGACCTTATTTTTAAATAACTACATGTGGCTTGATTCTCATTCCTTCAAGATACAAAGTGATGTCTAGGTCTTTTGCCCTATAACTATCCATAGATTAAGAAACTAATATATAGTGGGTGGCTCTCCTTTCCTACCAAAATTCAAAATTACACCAGCCTGTACCTATTCTTGATTCTTCACTAAATAGTGATAGGGTCCTCACAAAATACAAGTGGATCAGACCCATGTGAAACCACAAATAATTTCCCCATGATGTTAAACCGTATGGTCATCATCCCAATCATATAATGTTAAACTATGAGGTGAATTTCGACCCTACAAAACCCTAAACTGTTCAGGGTGGAACATTTCTTAAGGACTCTCACTCCACTACATTAGATATGGATATATATAGGTGTTTTTGACACAATGATGAATATTCCTTGAGAAAATAAATACCCCATATACCTTGAAAATGATCCAAATATTTGAGGATACTTTTATTTAAAAAATACACATCTATTGAATCTTGACCATGTAAGATACATTTTGATGTCATGGTCACCTAATACTTGGTCCATCACAAATATTTAATGTAATATAATCCCCCTTCCCAATGCATGAACACGATCTATACATGTAACTTTATTTTGAATGATCTTTGTGTGGCTTGATTCCTATACATACAGGATACATAGTCACCCTTATACCAAACGACATTATCCAAACCTAATTTCATGAAACATTCCTTATCCCAGCATATTGTTCAGACATGTATTGGGATTTTTGTCTATAAGAACTATGAACGACTAGATTATATCTATCACTTGATTCATAGTTAACCCAAACTATCTGATCCTAGGCCCATCCATAATTCCTAGAGAAAATAAAATGCATCCTCTATAGATATGAATTAGATATGTGTAGGGAATCTTTCCTCATAAGAACATTGTGGGGATTTATTTCTTTTTCCAATCTGGATATATTGTGATTACCTGTTATATAATGTTAGGCCTAGCCTTAAGATTTCAATTGTCATGGCCTTTCTCAGTGCTGGGTGTATATTTAAATTGTTCATCCATATTAGGATGCAAGAATGTAAAGATTCTCCCACCAGTAAATTCTTCTCCGAACATTAGAGGTCTTTAACTTAACAGTATGTTTGACTGTTAGAGATCATGCTATCAGATAAAAGTGTATGAATTTTATTTGAATAAGTAACATTACACCCTCCCCTATATATGAGTTTGATCTATGTAGGGACCCTTACCTTTTTCAAAACTACATACGGATTGATTCCCATTAATATATAATATTTAAAAATATCCAAATTCACCACTTTGCGATAATCCATGATTTTTAACAATGATTAAAACTATTTTTAATCCCTTGTATACATTTACAGGGACCCTACCTCACTTCCACACATGTCACCATTAGAATAATAAGTCCTAATTATTCCATTTTTGTAGAGACCGAAATCATGACATATATAGACATTACATTACTTTTACAGAATACTTAATACATAACAAAAATAGATGCCCAAAGACTGTATTGGATTAGTGTCTTTGGAAACTCAGAACAAAGTCTTTTAATCATGATGAAAGATCTTCAACATCTCCCATAAAGTTCTTTCCCTTTTCTTTTTTTACCTGAAAAGTTTCTTTATATCCTGGGGAAAAGAAAACATAAAAAGGCTGAGCTCAAATGCTCAGTAAGGGTAAACATGGAGAACATAAAACAAACCATAAACATTTGAACTTAAAAAACGTGAACATAAAACATCAAAATCATGGGTAATGACATAAATCATGGTAGTACATAAGGTATAGATCACAGAGGAACATTAATCATGATAAAATAGCATGGGAATAAAACAAGTAATTGTGTAAAACCATTAAGAACATGATATGATTTCCATAGTTGTCAAGGCATTGCTGCCAAAACCATTATAGTGGACAAATTCCATTACTAAACCGGGTTTACTTGTCGTTCTAGCCCTATATTACTGAACCAGATTTACTTTTCGTTCCAGCCATGTCTATCTCATGAGATATAAATCTTTACCCAATTCATTGGAGGTAGATATAGGTCCCACCCAACTCATAATGAAATCATTCTTTTGTGTGCCACGAAATAACCATAAATCATTCATCATAACCCAACAAATAAAATGGGTTTCATAAACATAATCTCATCTTAACATAATCCATATAAAACAATAGATAGAATTTCATCATAAAAAAATCAAACCATGTAAATAATAGTGAAATTATACATGAAATATATCCATATTAAAGAAGGTCATCTTAGAGGGAAAATATATTTTATAAAACACTTGAAATGAATTCTTGAGGAAAATATCCTTTTTTCTTCAAAATAATTTTCTTTTCTAAAAATGCTGTGCAATTTTAAAAGGAAATACTTTCATTGAAAATAGTAATGAAATATTTTTGAGGAAGATTCATGTGAATAAGTCATTATGATATTATAAAAATACGTTTATTCTGTATAAGTTTAAAAAAACATTATCCTCATACTTTTCCCGGAAAAGTCAAAAAGTACCTCGTATGGTAAATAAAAGAAAGATTCCTTCCATACCATGTGGTAAAAGTCAAAAAAGAGGTAAATATGACTTTAAATAAAGATGGAATAATATTAAAAACATTATGAAAACATTTTTCATAAAACACGGATAGGGATTATAAATATAACCCCACTAAATACTTACGAATAAACAATCTCAGATAAGAACGAGATTGGAATAATTATCCCTTAACTTATGTCCAATTTCTTCCGTATGTGTCTGAGACTTTAGTATAGTGGGTTTAAAAATATTATTAACTTATAAAAGAGAAATAATAATAATTATGATATCATATATGATTCACTTATGGCTTTATATTACCCGTTCATTTTTCAATTCAACGTTAAAGAGCTTTTTGGGTAAACTCGTTTCACTTATCATACTTGTTTTGACATGTAATTATTCATATGATTACCTAGATCATGATTACTTACTTAAATCATTTAAAACATTATTTATATATAATATATATTTATAATGTAATATATATAATAGATTACTGAATGGAATGAAATTCAACGCTCATGTGGACGGTATGCCGTATGTACGCATGAACACTGTTTTCATTTCCCTATTAAATTAAATGGATGTAAGTAAATAACATATAAATAAATCCAATATCATTATTATGTAATATATTTCATGATTAATTATTATATATACTTTATAATCATTCTGGAATGGTTAACATGAAGAATGAATCTCAACGTGTCGTGGAGACGATAATCCGTACGTACGCACAAGTGATGATATCGATCCCATAATTATCGAATGGAATTGGAGTAGATTATATAACATATTAGAATAATTATTATGTTATAATAATCATATATAGTTATTATTACCACCATTTTACCCAGCCAATTATGGTGGTGGTAAAAAAACAGATTAGACCACGACGTGGAGACGGTAAACCGTAAGTACGTGCGCACGGTGATTTCTTTTTTCATAGGATGGATATACAGTGAAATAGGGTTGTTTCATATTTATAATAACATATTATTATATTAGTGATACTGATGTTATTACTTTATAATGATTCAACTCATATATAGGAAGTATAAGAAGAAATAATTTTGAATGAATCAGTAAAGGATAATACCTCTTCTTCGACGTGCCTCTTCTAAACCTCCTCTTAGGGCACAAAAGTTGTTCTTTGAAGAAGACCAAGACCTCCAGAATGTTACTATGGTAGTTTATAAGAGTAATGTTTAGGACTTGGACGAGCTTGATGGCTCAAAATTGTGTGAATAGAAGAGGTATGGGGTTACCTTTTATAAGAGAAGAGAAAGGCACTTTTGGAAAACTCAAACATATTAATTAATAATAAAATCAAAACCCACTTATAAACCTAAAAAAATCACTAAAATCGAAGATGAGATGATACAGGGTTGTAATATCATTACCCAATAAAATTTATACATGTTTTATGTTTATTTTAAACTTTATCACTTTGATTTATCCTTATTTAATCTATTTAATTGTATTTGCGGTAATAATATTTTAAATTTTAAATTGTTATAAATACTTACTTATGTTTTGTGAATATACCATAATTAGATAAATTATTAAATTTTCTACAATATAATTTTTAATTTTTAATTTTTAATTTTTTTTTTGATTTTTAAACAATTTAATATTATGTTATTATTATAAAATATCAATACTGTCAATTTTGACACTATTCAATTATTTGAATTTAAATAAAAACCTCACAGAAGATATTTTCAAAAAATAATATTTAATAGATTACTAATAAAAAATATTCATATAGAATTTTTTTGGAGCACACTAATTAGATCATATAATATTTATGTTAATATTTGTAAAACCATTTATTTGATATTTCTCTTAGTAAAATAATTTCTACAACATTTTTTATGATTATTTAATATACTTATTTGTTGCATAAAAATTAAAAATAAAATACTATGATTAATATAAATCTAATATCTTTAATAATGATACTTTTAGTCGAATTTTTCTTCTAAAAAAACTAACTTTTAAAATTTTATCTTTATTAATGTATGAAGGTGACAACTTTAACATCATTTAAAATAAAATAATATAAATGTAATCATCTATTTTATAAGGCTACAAATAGTCCAAAATTATACCTTTGGATGATTAGGGTATATATATACTAGTCTAATAAAGTTGTTCAAGTATATGGTCCTTTTTATGGGAATTATTATTTTAATAAACACTATATTTTTTATTTTTCACTGGATAAATAATTTTTGCGTCATTAATGTATAAGGTATTAAAGTAATTATATATTTCTTAAAAATCACAAATAAATTACCACGATGAATAATTTTTTTCATTCAAATGAGTATTTATAATTTAATTTATATTATGTATAACCTTATATTAATAATTCTTTAATTATTAAAGTTTGAGTGAGACATATTTCACTTTTTTTAAATAAAATAAATTAAAGGGCTTAATCACATCCAAGTGGGTTCTAAAAGATACCATTTAGACCCAAGTATATTTTATGATGAAATATAATCATCCAATTATATTAATAAAATTTTTAGTGTAATTTTATAATATTATTTGTACCCTTAATTACCTGATTTACTTTTAACTGTAGTTAATAAAATTTACCGTATTTGCTATTCATAATGTCTAAAAATAAAAAGTATCCTATTAATATAATTTGGACTTAATGATTCCAAATATTCAATAAATTTTTCCATATTAAAAACACAGATGTTTCAGTATTTAATTTAATATTAATCTCGTTGTTAAGAAAATGGGCTCTAGATGTTAAAACATTGCAAAAGATTGAAATGATTTTATATATGAATTCAATGTAAAATTAATGATGAAGACATACATAATATTAAATGGGAAAAGTATATTATATTTTTAATTTAAAACCATTCAATATTATAATTTATCTATATAAATTATCTTGATGAAAAAAAGTTGTTTTAAATTATATTTTAGCGTATTTTTCTATTCCTCAAAATATAAAATCTATAAGAAAAATATTAAAAAATAATCCAAAGTATGTTTTTATATACTTATTGCAATGAATAAGTTTATTTAATCAAAATTTA
Organism: Viscum album; assembly: GCA_963277665.1. NCBI lineage: Eukaryota > Viridiplantae > Streptophyta > Magnoliopsida > Santalales > Viscaceae > Viscum > Viscum album. The sequence goes on along the minus strand of OY728136.1, from coordinate 1,923,919,073 downwards.
ATTCATAAACATGTCAAAAAATAGATTTATAGTGGGTGCATCATCAAAAAGCGGCAAAACTGCATTTTTTGAAAAATACTTATTTTACCCGAAAAATTTATTTTGTTCTCATACCATGTCATCAAAAATGTGTAAGATAAATGATAATGTTATAAAATTCAAAATGTGGTTAATACTATTCATAACATCTAGTTCATAATAATATTATAATAATATATCGTTGTTTAGTGAAACTCAGTATTGCGTACAACACAAACTATTGAGCAAGGTCGCCTTTGCGTGCAACACAAGCCAGGAATAGTGTTTGCGTGTACTAAAAGCTAATACAGTGTTGTGTATAGTGCAGGAAAATATTGGTGTAGCGTACAACACAAGAAATCAAAGAAATTAAAAAGGATATTTCTAATAAAATCTCAGGTTGTTACATTCTACCCTCTTAAAATGAATTTCTCCCTCGAAATTCATCGGGGTTATAAATGGTTTAATACATTAATGTTTCTTTCATAGAAACCAACATCATAAAAAGGAATACTAAAAAATAATTTTCAAAAAGTAAAGTAAAAAACGTAATGGTTACCCAAATTAACACATTCCTAGGTTACCACATAGGAGAACATAGGTGAAAACATAGATATAGAAGAGAAATATAACCATAATGTTCTGATGGAGAGTGGTAGAGAACATGGCTATGAAAAATCCAACAATCACAAAGCCAAAAATTTGTGATGATCGAAGGTGCCATCTGATTTATCAGATATGAGGGTACTAAGACAACATTTTTTTTGTTTTGAAGATCCTTTCAATAAATTTTAAAATTTTGAATTAGAAGAAATATTTACTTGATTTTGGTACAATATCACCGTTGGTCACTACTTCAACAATTTCCACTTCATATCTTAATGAAATGAAGTTGAATTTTTCATTCATGAAGTTTTAGAAGATCATGTGATAGAATGATGGGTCATTCCATTTGTCTCAAACAAAAGGTTAGAAAGAGTTATTAATAATACATACGTCCATATACGGTGATATTAATAGTATATGGCTCCAGAAATAGACTTATACTTCATATATCATAACACTAAATAAAATAAGACTACTTTCTACTAACTAGGGACTTCTTTTAGGCTAGTGGTAGGAGATAAACATCTGTTGCACTTCAGTTATGGGTTTGATTCCCGCATCCTTGTCCGACATGATGGGTTGTCGGTCATCCTACGGGTTGTACTTTTTATAAAACTATAATATTATAATATTTCAGATATAATATCAAAAAGTTCTAGACTTAAACAATACTATCTGATGTCTAAATTAATCCATTACAATCTTTAGGCTTATCCAAAATACTTTTGTCCAATATCATTGTATAAAGAAAACCGTTACTAGAGAGGTCATCTACCAAGCATGGGAATACCATCATTTATCCACCATATATCATAAGATATATCTTGTTGGTCATATTCCAAACATGTGAATACTCTAATCATGTATTATCTTGAAACATTAATTACCATATAACCTTAGTAAAAACATGAATGCTATCAAAAGTTAACTTTTTCCACATACCAAAATCCCAAAATTTCTATATTCTCAAACCATGATGTAACTTTGACCTTATTTCTGTTATTAGCTCCTTAATACAATAAAACATATTATTTTCTCCTTATCCCTTCATTATGCACATATCATATGATTTCCAGAAATATTTCAACCACGTTTCATGGTTATTGGAACCATTCAACATATATTTTCAAATACTCAAGAAAAAATAATAGTGTAAAAATCCTTATATTTTTCTTTATTTCGTAGTACCATAGATTATTCTTTATATACATGCAATCATTATACTACCTTCTTAAACCATTGTCTAAGCTTCATCATTTTATTCATAAACTTCTTTATATCATATGTAGTCTCTTCATCATCATCAACATAAATGCTACCCAAACAACCATGCTGATTCCCATTATGGGATTTTCCCTTAGGGTATTGGTTTGCATAATTCTTGTACATTCCATATTCAAAACATTTAACTATTGTTGATGTCTCAACAATACCATTATCCTTATCCATTGTGTTAAATGAACCTTTTCCTTTGCAATTACTATATTTGTGTCTTTCTTTTCCACACAAAACGAATCTTCTAGTTCCTTTGAAACATTCTCCTTGATGCCTCTTCCCACAAGATTTATGTCAAAGAAATTGAACATTCTTTCCTCTATGATCATCATTAAACTCCATATTTTTTTTATTATCTGAGTTAGGATAATTACCAACGTTGATATTATTGATCATATTATGAAATTTCTGATTAGGAATAATAACAATGTTTGGCCTTAAAAATCCCGTTTCATTTGGTTTTTCATAAAGAATATCATTCCATTGTCTATAATATTCTTTATTTACATGAATCTTCCTATTGCCGACCATTTTCTAAAACCCAAAAAAGAATAGTATGAGAGGAAAAAATCATGCTAGTAGGACAACATAATAAAGGGAGAGCACCTTCAATATCTAACATCTTAGGTTTAATTATAAGATCATTACCATAATTCTAGTACTAAAACCTATACTTATGATTAACTATAGGGACATTCCTAGACATACCATAGAAATATCTCTAGGGATCTCACTAAGTTTTTCGCATCCTAGTTTCCAAAGGTTGACTAAACCTTCATTATGATACAAACTGTAGAGACCCAAAGCTTGAAGTACATAGACATTACATTCATTTTTGGGAATACTTAATACATAAAAAAAACAGACACCCAAAGACCGTATTAGTGTTGTGTCTTTTGAAACTTAGAAGAAAATCTTGTAATCATGGTGAAACATTTTCAATATCTCCCATAAAGATCTTCTCATTTTTTTCTTACCTAAAACCGTTCATTATATTTTGGGGAAAAGGAAACATAAAAAGGGTGAGCCCAAATTCTCAGTAAGGGTAAACATGGAGAACTCAAAACAATCCATAAAAATTTGAACATAAAAACATAAACCTAAAACATCAAAATCATGAGTAATGACATAAATCTTGGCAGTACATAAGGAATAGATCATAGAGGAACATTGATAATGATGAAATAGCATGGGAATAAAACATGTAACTATGGAAAAACATTAAGCACAAGATATGATTTCCATAGTATCCAAGGCATTGCTGCCAAGACCATCATAGTGGACAAAGTCCATTACTAAACTGGGGTTACTTGCCGTTCCAGCCCTGTATGACTGAACCAGATTTACTCTGCATTCTAGCCGTGTCTATATCATGAGATATAAATCTTTACACAATGAATTTTAGGGAGATATAGGTCCCACCCATCTCATAATGAAATCATTATTTCATGTGCCACAAAATAAACATAAATCATTCATCATAAACCAACAAATAAAATGGGTTTCATAAATATTATCTCATCATAAAATAATCCATATAAAAAAATGGATATAATGTCATCATAAAAAAAATCAAACCATGTATATAATAGGAAAATTATACATGAAACATATCCATATTAAAGAATGTCATCTTATATGTAAAATAGATTTGATAAAACACTTGAAATGAATTCATGAAAAAAATATCCTTTCTTCTTCAAAATCATTTTCTTTTCTCAAAATGTCGTGAAAATTTATAAGAATAGAATTTCATTGATAATAATAATGAAATTTTGTAGAGGAAGCTTTTTGGAAATAAGGCATTATGAAACTGTAAATATTTTTCCATGCCATATAAGTTAAAAAAACATTATCTTCATACTTTTTCCGAAAAAGTAAAAAAGTACCTCGTATGTTAAACAAAAGAAATATTCCTTCCATACCATGTTGTAAAAGTTAAAAAAAGAGGTAAACACGACTTTAAATATACATAGAAGAATTGAAAAAACTTTATGAAAACATTTTTCATAAAACATGGCCATGGATGATAAATATTACCCCACTAAATACTTACGAATAAACAATCTTGGATAAGAAAGAGATTGGAATAATTATCCCTTACCTTATGTCCAATTTCTTCTGTTTGTGTTCGATACTCCTCTATAGTGGGTTGAAACATATTATAAACTTATAAATGAACAATAATAATATTTATTATAGAATTTGTGATTCACTTATGAATTTACATTACCCATTTATTTGTCAATTCTTTATTAAAGCAGCATTTTGGGTAAAATCGTTTCATTTATCATATGTGTTTTGACTTGTAATTATTAATATTATTAATCAGACCAAGAATACATACTTACAGAATGTAAAACATGATTTATATATAATATATATTCAGAATATAATATATATATTTATAACAGATCGATGAATGGAATGAAATAAACCGTTCATGGGGACGGTAGGACGTACGTACACATGAAAGCTGTTTTAGTTTCCTTATTAAATTGAATGGAAGTAAGTAAATAACATATACATAAATACAGTATAGTTATTATGTCATATATTTCATTATTATTTATTATATATACTTTATAATCATTTTGGAATGGTTAACATGGATAATGAATCTCATCATGTCATGGAGACGGTAATCTGTACGTACACATGAGCGATGATATCGTTCCCATAATAATTGAATGGAATTGGAGTCAATGATCTAATATCTCAGAATCATTATTATGTTATAATAATCATATATAGTTCTTTTTTCCACCATTTTACCCATCCAATTATGTGGGTGGTAAATAAATATATTACACCACTGCATGGAGACGGTAAGTCGTACGTACGCACACACGGTGATTTCATTTTTCGTAGGATGGATATACAGTAAAATAGGGCTGTTTCATATTTATAATAAAATTTCAGTATATTAGTGATACTTATTTTCTTACTTTATAATGAAACAACTCATATAGAAGAACTATAAGAGGAAATAATTTTGAAAAAATTGGTAAAGGATATTACCTCTTTTTCGACATGCCTCTTCTAAACCACCATTTAGGTCACTAAAGATGGTCTTTGAAGAAGACCGAGACCTCTAGAATGTGACAAGGGATGTTGTGAAGAGTAATGTGTAGGATTTGGCCAATATGGATGGCTCAAAATTGTGTGAAGTGGAGAGAGATGAGGTGCCCTTTTATAAGAGAAGAGAGTGTCACTTTTGGAAACCTCCAACATATTAATTAATAATAAAATAAAAAACCACTTAACAACCATTAAAAGTCACTCAATTATAATTTTATATGAGATAGAGTTGTAATATCATCAAAAAATAAAATTTCGATATGTTTTAAGTTTATTTTAGACCTCATCATTTTGATTTATCCTTATTTAATCTATTTAATTTTATTTGCGGTAATAATATTCTAATTCATAAATTGTTATAAATACGTATTTATGTTTTGTGAATTTTCCATAATTAGATAAATTATTAAATTTTTGACCATATAATTTTCAATTTGTATTTTTTAAATATTTTTGGATTTTTAAACAAATTAGTAATATGTTATTTTTATAAAATATCAATATTGTCAATTTTGACACTATTCAATTTTTTGAATTTAAATAAAATCCACATAGAAGATATGTTCGAACCAAAATATTTAATATATTTCTAATATGTAATACTAATCTAGAATTTTTTTGGATCACACTAATTAGTTCATATAATATTTATCTTATTATTTTTAAATCCATTTATTTGATATTTCTCTTAATAAAATAATTACTACAACATTTTTTGTATGATTATTTAATATAATTATATGATGCATAAAAATTAAAATTAAAATACTATGATTAAGATAAATCAAATATATTTCATAAGAATACTTTTATTATAATTTATCTTCTAAAACAACCAAAATTTGAAATTTTATCTTTATTAAAGTATGAAGGTGACCACTTTAATTACATTTAAAATAAAATAATATAAATGTCATAATCTGTTTCATAAGGATACAAATGGTCTACAAGTCGACCTTGGATGATTAGGGTATAGATATACTTGAACAAAAAGGTTTTATCATGTTTTTGGTCTTTTTGATGGGTATTATTATTTAAAAAAAACTATTTTTTTTGATTTTTCACTTAATAAATAATTTCTGCATCATTAATGTATAATCTATTAAAGTAATTATATATTTCTTAAAAATAAGAAATAAATTACCATGATGAATAAAAAAATTTTATCATTCAAATGACTACTTATAATTGAATTTATATTCTGTATAACCTTATATTAAAAATACATTTATTATTAAAGTTTTGAGTTAGGCATATTTCACTTTCATTAAATAAAATAAATTAAAGGTCTTAATCAAATCAAAATGGGTTCTAAAAGATATGTGTAGGGAATCTTTCCTCATAAGAACATTGTTTGGATTTATTCCTTTTCCAATCTGGATATATTGTGATTACCTATTATATAATGTTAGGCCTACCCTTAAGATTTCAATTGTCACGGCCTTTCTCAGTGCTGGGTGTATATTTAAATTGATCATATATATTAGGATGCAAGAATGTAAAGATTCTCCCACCAGTAAATTCTTCTCCAAACATTAGAGGTCTTAACCTTAACAATATGTTTGACTGTTAGAGATCATGCTATCAGATAAAAGTGTATGAATTTTATTTGAATAAGTAACATTACACTCTCCCCTATATATGAGTTTGATCTATGTAGGGACCCTTACCTTTTTCAAAACTATATACAGATTGATTCCCCTGAATATATAATATTTCAAAATATCCAAATTCCCCAATTTGGGCAAATCCATGATTTTTAACAATGAGTAAACCTGTTTTTAATCCCTTGTATACATTTACAGGGACCCTACCTCACTTCCACACATGTCACCATTAGAATAATAAGTCCTAATGATTCCATTTTTGTAGAGACCCAAATCATGACATACATAGACATTACATTACTTTTGTAGAATACTTAATACATAACAAATATAGATGCCCAAATACTGTATTAGATTAGTGTCTTTGGAAACTCAGAACAAAGTCTTTTAATCAGGATGAAAGATCTTCAACATCTCCCATAAAGATCTTTCACTTTTATTTTCTTACTGTAAATCTTTCTTTATATCCTGGGGAAAAGAAAACATAAAAAATCTGAGCTCAAATGCTCAGTAAGGGTAAAAATGGAGAACTTAAAACAAACCATAAACATTTGAACTTAAAAAAAGTGAACATAAAACATCAAAATCATGGGTAATGACATAAATCATGTTGTTACATAAGTCATAGATCACAGAGGAACATTAATCATGATAAAATAGCATGGGAATAAAACAAGTAATTGTGTAAAACCATTAAGAACATGATATTATTTCCATAGTTGTCAAGGCATTGGTGCCAAAACCATTATAGTGGACAAATTCCATTACTAAACCAGGTTTACTTATATTTGATAAAACACTAGAAATGAATTCTTGAGGAAAATATCCTTTCTTCTTCAAAATAAATTTCTTTTCTAAAAATGATGTGAAATTTTAAAAGAAAATAATTTCGTTGAAAATAGTAATGAAATATTGTTGAGGAAGATTCATGGTAATAAGGAATTATGAAATTATAAAAATACGTTCATTCCGTATAAGTTCAAAAAAACATTATCCTCATACTTTTGCCGGAAAAGTCAAAAAGTACCTCGTATGGTAAATAGAAGAAAGATTCCTTCCATATAATGTGGTAAAAGTCAAAAAAGAGGTAAATAGGACTTGAAATAAACATAGAAGAATAGTAAAAACTTTATTAAAACAATTTTCATAAAACACGGATAGGGATTATAAATATAACCCCACTAAATACTTACGAATAAACAATCTCGGATAAGAACGAGATTAGAATAATTATCCCTTAACTTATGTCTAATTTATTTCATATGTGACTGAGACTCCTGTATAGTGGGTTTAAACATATTATTAAATTATAAAAGAGAAATAATAATAATTATGATATCATATATGATTCACCTATGGCTTTATATTACCCGTTCATTTGTCAATTCAACGTTAAGGATCTTTTTGGGTAAAATCTTTTTCATTTATCATACGTGTTTTGACATGTAATTATTCATATGATTACCTAGATCATGATTACTTAATTCCATAATATAAAACATTATTTATATATAATATATATTTAGAATATAATATATATAATAGATCTGTGAATGGAATGAAATTCAATGCTCATGTAGACCGTAGGCCACACATACACATGAATGCTGTTTTCGTTTCCTTATTAAATTAAATGGATGTAAGTAAATAACATATAAATACATCCAATATCATTATTATGTAATATATTTCCTGATTAATTATTATATATACATTATAATCATTCTGGAATGGTTAACATGAATCATTATGATGTTATAATAATCATATATAGTTATTATTACCACCATTTTACCCAGCCAATTATGGTGGTGGTAAAAAAATAGATTACACCACGACGTGGAGATGGTAAACCGTAAGTACGCGCGCATGGTGATTTCTTTTTTCATAGGATGGATATACGGTGAAATAGGGTTGTTTCATATTTATAATAACATATCAGTATATTGGTGATACTGATGTTATTACTTTATAATGATTCAACTCATATATAGGATGTATAAGAAAAAATAATTTTGAAAGAATCAGTAAAGGATAATACCTCTTCTTCGACGTGCCTCTTCTAAACCTCTTCTTAGTGAACTAAAGTTGTTTTTTGAAGAATACCAAGACCTCCAGAATGTGACTTTGGTAGTTGAGAAGAGTAATGTTTAGGACTTGGATGAGCTTGATGGCTCAAAATTGTGTGAAGAGAAGAGGGATGAGGTTACCTTTTATAAGAGAAGAGAAGGGAACTTTTGGAAAACTCAAACATATTAATTAATAATAAAATCAAAACCCACTTATAAACCACAAAAAATCACTAAATTAAAGGATGAGATGATATAGGGTTGTAATATCATTACCCAATAAAATTTCTACATGTTTGAAGTTTATTTTAAACTTTATCATTTAGATTTATCCTTATTTAATCCATTTAATTTTATTTGCGGTAATAATATTTTAGTTTTTAAATTGTTATAAATACTTAATTCTGTTTTGTGAATATACCATAATTAGATAAATTATTATATTTTCTACAATATAATTTTTAATTTTTAAATTTTAAATTTTTTTTCTGATTTTTAAACAATTTAATATTATGTTATTTTTATAAAATATCAGTAATGTCAATTTTGTCACAATTCAATTATTTGAATTTAAATAAAATCCTCACAGAAGATATTTAAATTTTTTTTTAATAGATTACTAACAAATAATATTTATATAGAAATTTTTTGGAGCACACTAATTAGATCATATAATATTTATGTTAATATTTGTAAAACCATTTATTTGATATTTCTCTTAGTAAAATAATTTCTACAACATTTTTTATGATTATTTAATATACTCATTTGTTTCATAAAAATTAAAAATAAAATACTATGATTAATATAAATCTAATATCTTTAATAATGATACTTTTAGTCGAATTTTTCTTCTAGAAAAACTAACTTTTAAAATTTTATCTTTATTAATGTATGAAGGTGACAACTTTAACATCATTTAAAATAAAATAATATAAATGTAATTATCTATTTTATAAGGCTAAAAATGGTCCACAAGTCTACCCTTGTATTATTAGGGTATATATATACTAGTCCAATAAGGTTGGTCAAGTTTATGGTCCTTTTATGGGAATTATTATTTTAATAAACACTATATTTTTTATTTTTCACTAAATAAATAATTTTTGGGTCATCAATGTATAAGCTATTAAAGTAATTATATATTTCTTAAAAATCACAAATAAATTACCATTATGAAGAATTTTTTGTTCATTAAAATGAGTATTTATAATTTAATTTATATTATGTATAACCTTATATTAAAAATACTTTAATTATTAAAGTTTGAGTGAGACATATTTCACTTTTTTTAAATAAAATAAATTAAAGGTCTTAATCACATCCAAGTGGGTTCTAGAAGATACCATTTAGACCCAAGTATATTTAATGATGAAATATAATCATCCAATTATATTAATACAATTTTTAAGGTAATTTTATAATATTATTTGTACCCTTAATTACCTGATTTACTTTTAATAGTAGTTAATAAAATTTACCCCAGTTTCTATTCATAATGTCTAAAAATAAAAAGTATCCTATTAACATAATTTGGACCTAATGATTCCAAATATTCAATAAATTTTTCCAAATTAAAAACACAGAAGTTTCAGTATTTAATTTAAAATTAATCTTGTTGTTAAGAAAATGGGATCTAAATGTTAAAACATTGCAAAAGATTGAAATGTTTTTACATATGAATTCAATCTAAAATTAATGATGAATACATACATAATATTAAATGGTAAAAGTATATTATATTTTTTCTTTAAAACCATTCAATATTATAATTTAACTATATAAATTATCTTGATGAAAAAAATCCGTTTTAAATTAAATTCTAGTGTATTTTTCTATTCCTCAAAATATGAAAGCTAATAGAAAAATACTAAAAAAATCATCCAAAGTATGTTTTTATATACTTATTTCAATGAATAAGTTTATTTTATCAAATTTAATTCATAAACATGTCAAAAAATAGATTTATAGTGGGTGCATCATCAAAAATCGGCAAAACTGCATTTTTTGAAAAATACTTATTTTACCCGAAAAATTTATTTTGTTCTAATACCATGTTATAAAATATGTGTAAGATAAATGATAATGTTATAAAATAAAAAATGTGGTTAATAATATTCATAACATCAAGTTCATAATAATATTATAATAATATATCATTGTTTAGTGAAACTCAGTATTGCATACAACACAAACTATTGAGCAAGGTCGCTCTTGCGTGCAACACAAGCCAAGAATTGTGTTTGCATGTACTAAAAGATAATACAGTGTTGTGTATAGTGCAAGCTAATATTGGTGTAGAATATAACACAAGAAATCAAAGAAATTAAAAAGGAATTTTCTCATAAAATCTCTGGGTGTTACATTCTACCCCCTTAAAAAGAATTTCTCCCTCGAAATTCATCGGGGTTATAAATGGTTTAATACATTAAAGTTTCTTTTATAGAATCCAACATCATAAAAAGGAATAGTAAAAAATAATTTTCAAAAAGTAAAGTAAAAAATGTAATGGTTACCCAAATTAACTCATGCCTAGGTTACCACATAGGAGAACATTGGTGAAAACATATATATAGAAGAGAAATCTAACCATCATGTTATGATGGAGAGTGGTAGAGAACATGGCTATGAAAAATCCAACAATCACAAAGTCATAAATTTGTGATGATCGAAGGTAACATCTGATTTATCGGATATGAGGGTACTAGGAAAACATTTTTTTTTGTTCTGAAGATCCTTTCCATAAATTTTAAAATTTTGAATTAGAAGAAATACTTACTTTATTTTGGTACAATATCACCGTTTGTCACTACTTCAACAATTTCCACTTCATATCTTAATGAAATGAAGTTGAATTTTTCATTCGTGAAGTTTTAAAAGATAATGTGATAGAATGATGGGTCATTCTGTTTGTCTCAAACAAACGGTTAGAAAAAAGTTATTAAATATACATAAGTCCATATACGGGGATATTAATAGTATATGGCTCCAAAAATAGACTTATACTTCATATATCATAACACTTAACAAAATAAGACTACTTTCTACTAACTAGGGACTTCTTTTAGGCTAGTGGTAGGAGATAAACATCTGTCGCACTTCGGTTATGGGTTTGATTCCCGCATCCTTGTCCGACACGATGGGTTTTCAGTCGTCCTACTGGTTGTACTTTTTCTAAAACTAAACTATTATAATATTTCAGATATAATATTAAAAAGTTATAGACTTAAACAATACTATCTGATGTATAACTTAATCCATTACAATCTTTAGGCTTATCCAAAATACTTTTATCCAATATCATTGTATAAAGAAAAACATTACTAGAGAGGTCATCTACCAAGCATGGGAATACTATCATTTATCGCCCATATATCATAAGATATATCTTGTTGGTCATATTTCAAACATGTGAATACTTTAATCATGTATTCTCTTGAAACATTAATTACCATATAAACTTAGTGAAAACATGAATTCTATCAAAAGTTAACTTTTTCCGCATACCAAAATCCCAAAATTTCTATATTCTCAAACCATGATGTAACTTTGCCCTTATATCTGTTATGAGCTCCTTAATACAATAAAACATATTATTTTCTCCTTATCCCTTCATTATGCACATATCATATTCTTTCCAGAAATATTTAAACCACTTTTCATGGTTACTGGCACCATTCAACATATATTTTCAAAATAATCAAAAAAAAAATAGTGTAACAATCCTTATATTTTTCTTTATTTCGTAGTACCATAGATTATTCTTTATAAACATGCAATCATTATACTACCTTCTTAAACCATTGACTAAGATTCATCATTTTATTCATCAAAACATCTTTATATAATTTTTAGTCTCTTCATCATCATCAACATTAATGCTACCAATACAACCATGCTGATTCCCATTATGGAATTTTCCCTTAGGGCATTGGTTTGAATAATTCTCTTACATTCCACATTTAAAACATTTAACTATTGTTGATGTCTCAATAAAACCATTATCATTGTCCATTATATTAAATGAACCTTTTACTTTTCAATTACTATATTTGAGTCTTTCTTTTCCACACCCAAAGAATCTTCTAGTTCATTGGAAAAATTCTCTTTAATGCCTCTTCCCACAAGATTTATGTCAGAGAAATTGAATATTCTTTCCTCTAGGATCATCATAAAACACCATATTTTTCTTATTATCTGAGTTAGGATACTTACCAAAGATGATATTATTGATCATATTATGAAATTTCTGATTAGGAATAATAACAATGTTTGGCCTTCAAAATCTCGTTTCATTTAGTTTTTCATAAATAATATCATTCCATTATCTATCATATTCTCTATTAACATGAATCTTCCTATTTCCGACCATTTTCTAAAACCCAAAAAAGAATAGTGTGAGAGGAAAAAATCATGCTAGTAGGACAACATAATAAAGGGAGAGAACCTTCAATATCTAACATCATAGGTTTAATTATAAGATTGTTACCATAATTCTAGTACTAAAACCTATACTTATGATTAACTATAGGGACATCCCTAAACATACCTTAGAAATATCTCTAGGGATCTCATTAAATTTCTCGCATCCTAGTTTCCAAAGGTTGACTAAAGCTTTATTATGATACAAACTATAGAGACCCAAAGCTTGAAGTACATAGACATTTCATTCATTTTTCGGAATACTTAATACATAACAAAAACATACACCCAAAGACCGTATTAGTGCTGTGTCTTTGGAAACTCAGAACAAAATCTTGTAATCATGGTGAAAGATCTTCAACATCTCCCATAAAGATCTTCCCATTTTGTTTTCTTGCCTAAAACCATTCATTATGTTTTTGGGAAAAGGAAACATAAAAAGAGTGAGCCCAAATTCTCAGTAAGGGTAAACATGGAGAACTCAAAACAATTCATAAAAATTTGAACGTAAAAACATGAACATAAAACATCAAAATCATGAGTAATGACATAAATCTTGGCATTACATAAGGAATGGATCATAGAGGAACATTGATAATGATGAAATAGCATGGGAATAAAACATGTAACTATGGAAAAACATTAAGAACAAGATATGATTTCCATAGTATCCAAGGCATTGCTGCCTAGACCATCATAGTGGACAAAGTTCATTACTGAACTGGGTTTACTTGCTGTTCCAGCCCTGTATGACTGAACCAGATTTACTCTCAATTCTAGCTGTGTCTATCTCATGAGATATAAATCTTTACAGAGTGAATTTGAGGGAGATATAGGTCCCACCCATATCATAAGGAAATCATTATTTCGTGTGCCACAAAATAAACATAAATCATTCATCATAAACCAATAAATAAAATGGGTTTCACAAACATTATCTCATCATAACATAATCCATATAAAACAATGGATATAATGTCATCATAAAAAAAATCAAACCATGTATATAATAGGAACATTATACATGAAACATATCAATATTAAAGAATTTCATCTTATATGGAAAATAGTTTTGATAAAACACTTGAAATGAATTCCTGAGGAAAATAACCTTTCTTCTTCAAAATCATTTTCTTTTCTCAAAATGTCGTGAAAATTTAAAAGAATAGAATTTCATTGATAACAACAATGAAATTTTATAGTGTAAGAATTGTGGAAATAAGGCATTATGGAACTGTAAATATTTTTCCATGCCGTATAAGTTAAAAAAACATTATCTTCATACTTTTTCTGGAAAAGTAAAAAAGTACCTCGTTTGTTAAACAAAAGAAATATTCCTTCCATACCATGATGTAAAAGTAAAAAAAAGAGGTAAAAAAGACATTAAACATACATAGAATAATAGTAAAAACTTTATGAAAACATTTTTCATAAAACATGGCCATGTATGATAAATATTACACCACTAAATACTTACGAATAAACAATATCAGATAAGAAAGAGATTGGAATAATTATCCCTTACCTTATGTCCAATTTTTTATGTTTCTGTTCGATACTCCTCTATATTGGGTCGAAACATATTATTAACTTATAAATGAACAATAATAATATTTATTATATCATTTGTCATTCACTTATGAATTTACATTACCCGTTTATTTGTCAATTCCTTGTTAAAGCAATATTTTGGGTAAAATCGTTTCATTTATCGTACTTGTTTTGACTTGTAATTATTAATATGATTAATCAGACCAAGAATACATACTTACAGAATGTAAAACATGATTTATATATAATATATATTCAGAATATAATATATATATTTATAACATATCGATGAATGGAATGAAATACACTGTTCATGGGGACGGTAGGCCGTACGTACACTTGAAAGCTGTTTTCGTTTCCTTATTAAAATGAATGGAAGTAAGTAAATAACAAATACATAAATAAAATATAATTATTATGTCATATATTTCAATATTATTTATTATATATACTTTATAAACATTTTGGAATGGTTAACATGGAGAATGAATCTCATCATGTCATGGAGACGGTAATCCGCACGTACACACGAGCGATGATATCGTTCCCATAATTATTGAATGGAATTTGAGTCGATGATCTAATATCTCATAATCATTATGATGTTATAATAATCATATATAGTTCTTATTTCCACCATTTTACCAATCCATGTATGTGGGTGGTAAAACAATAGATTACACCACTGCATGGAGATGGTAAGTCGTACGTACGCACACATGGTGATTTCATTTTTCGTAGGATGGATATACAGTGAAATAAAGCTGTTTCATATTTATAATAAAATTTAAGTATATTAGTGACACTTATTTTCTTACTTTATATTGAAACAACTCATATAGAAGAACTATAAGAGGAAATAATTTTGAAAAAATTGGTAAAGGATATTACCTCTTTTTCAACATGCCTCTTCTAAACCTCCTTTTAGGGCACTAAAGATGGTCTTTGATGAAGACCGAGACCTATAGAATGTGACTAGGGAAGTTGTGAAGAGTAATGTGTAGAATTTGGCCAATATGGATGGCTAAAAATTGTGTGAAGTGGAGAGAGATGAGGTGCCCTTTTATAAGAGAAGAGAGGGTCATTTTTGGAAACCTCCAACATATTAATTAATAATAAAATCAAAAACCACTTAACAACCATTAAAAATCACTCAATTAGAATTTTAGATGATATAGAGTTGTAATATCATAAACCAATAAAATTTATATATGTTTTAAGTTTATTTTAGACCTCATCATTTTGATTTATCCTTATTTAATCTATTTAATTTTATTTGTGGTAATAATATTCTAATTTTTAAATTGTTACAAATAAATATTTATGTTTTGCGAATTTTCAATAATTAGATAAATTATTAAATTTCTGACCATATAATTTTCAATTTTTATTTTTTAAATATTTTTGGATTTTTAAACAAATTAGTTATATGTTATTTTTATAAAATATCAATATTGTCAATTTTGACACTATTCAATTTTTTGAATTGAAATAGATTCCACATAAAAGATATGTTCGAAGAAAATTATTTAATATATTTCTAACATGTAATATTAATCTAGAATTTTTTTGGATCACACTAATTAGTTCATATAATATTTGTCTTATTATTTTTAAATCCAGTTATTTGATATTTCTCTTAATAAAATAATTACTACAACATTTTTTGTATGAATATTTAATATAATTATTTGATGCATAAAAATTAAAATTAAAATACTATGATTAAGATAAATCAAATATATTTCATAATAATACTTTTATTCTAATTTATCTTCTAAAACAACCAAATTTTGAAATTTTATCTTTATTAAAGTATGAAGGTGACCACTTTAACATCAATTAAAATAAAATAATATAAATGTCATAATCTGTTTCATAAGCATAAAAATGGTCCACAAATAGACCTTGGATGATTAGGGTATAGATATACTTGAAAAATAAGTTTTTATCATGTTTTTGGTCATTTTGATGGGTATTATATTTAAAAAAAACTATTTTTTTGATTTTTCAATAAATAAATAATTTCTACATCATTAATGTATAATCTATTAAAGTAATTATATATTTCTTAAAAATAAGAAATAAATTACCATGATGAAAAAAAAATTTATCATTCAATTGAGTACTTATAATTGAATTTATATTTTGTATAACCTTATATTAAAAATACTTTTATTATTAATGTTTTGAGTTAGACATATTTCACTTTCTTTAAATAAAATAAATTAAAGGTCTTAATCACATCAAAATGGGTTCCAAAAGATACCATTTAAACACAAATATATTTTAGGACGAAATATAATCATCCAATTATATTAATATATGTTTTAGGGTTATTTTATAATATTATTTTTACCCTTAATTACCTGACTTACCTTTACCTGTAGTAAATAAAATTTACCATAGTTAATATTCATAATGTATAAAAATAAAATGTAGTCTATTAAAATAATTTGGAAAAACTGATTCCAAATATGGAATCCATTTTTCCAAATTCAAAATATAGAATTTGTAGTATTTAATGTAAAATTAATCCCCCTGTTGAGAAAATGGGTGCTAAAAGTTTAAATATTGCAAAAGATTGAAATGTTTTTACCTATTAATTCAATTTAAAATTCATGATAAAGACATACATTATATTAAATGGTAAAAATATATTATATTTATAATTTAAAACCATTCAATATTATAATTTAACTATATAAATTAGCTTGATGAAAAAAATTTGTTTTTATTTAAATTTTAGCGTATTTTTACTATTCATCAAAATATGAAAGTTAACATAAAAATATTAAAAAATTATCCAAAGTAAATTTTTATATATTTATGGAAAATAATAAGTTTATTTTGTCAAGTTTAACTCATAAAAGTGTCAAAAACTAGATTTATAGTGGGTACACCATCAAAAGACGGCAAAACTGCATTTTTTTGAAAAATAATTATTTTACCCGAAAAATTTATTTAGTTCTCATACCATGTTCAAGAATATGTGTAAGATGAATGATAATGTTATAAAATTAAAAATGTGGTTAATACTATTCATAACGGCTAGTTCATAATAATAATATAACAATATATTTTTGTTTAGTGAAACTCGGTATCACGTACAACACAAGCTATTGAGCAAGGTCTCTCTTGCGTTCAACATAGGCAAAGAATAGTGTTTGCGTATACTACAAGCTAATATGGTGTTGCGTATAGCGCAAGCTAATCTTGGTGTAGCGTACAAAAAACGACATCAAAGAAATAAAAAAGAATATTTCTCATAAATTCTCGGGGTGTTACACTTTTCTCTTTGATGTATTATCACCTATCGACTCCTCATGTCACTAGGCACAAAAAATTTTCATTACTTTAATACATGATCCACATATGTGAACACGATACATCTCTATTTTTCAGATCACTCTTTACATAACCTAACTACAAATTTCAAACAAATCCCCCTCCTATTTTTTTTGAACCTTTAGAGTGATACTTTAATAACACAATGACTCTTCACTATGGTAGGATTCAATTTTCCCTTACTACAATTGATCAAGATTATTTATTGAAGGACATAAAAATATTGGGCACAACTTAATAAAAACGACCTTCTACCTACACATGATTTGTTTCTATTTTGGGCTCTATAAATAACTATGCATGGACTGATTTTTATCCCTTATAGAATACATTGTGATTCCATGATTCTCTATCCAATGCCTAACCACATTTTTTAAAGCAATTTCCTCTCCCATATATGTATATGAGCTTGATCTATACAAAGGGTTTTCTTTGAAAGAGATATATATAGAATGATTACAATCCTTAAGATATTCACTGGGAACCCTATGGAAATCCTTTCCACTAGAATTAAATATTCCCCAAGATCACCTCAGTTTTCGATCAATTAACCTTCCATTCACAATATGCGTTGTCCCTATTTAGAACCAAGACCGATTGATCTCTTAGTCAAGCACCCTTAAATAACATAATATGTGTTATTCCTCATTCAACTCTTTCTTCTCACATAGTGTGTGTATCATGTTAGCTTATAGTATTTTATTGAACCATTTTACATAACTTGGATTGTCATGTATAAATGGGGGTGACATCGTTGATCCCCCTTTAAGTACCTTGGACTTTTTACAATTAGTCGAGTTGAATAAGCTAGTTTTGCATATGTATGAGCCATATCTACATATGGATCACTTTTAGATGAACTGTAGTAGAGGAAAAGGGCCCTCAAAAGATGGATATCTAGAAATCAACTTACAAAATAAGGAAAATGTTTCATGAATTAGAATTCCTTGGGAAAATGTTGGGGGTTTGTAAGGATACATTTCATAATTTGACATAGGTTAAATATTTCCCAGTCACATTATATTCATAGCTTCACAAGTTTATTATACATAAATATTAAATCATTTATAATGAATATCTGTTACATTACACAAACAAAAAACATATTTCTATAATAGCTTTGTGCATTTGGAAAAAATGAAAAACACATAATTTGACCAAAAGTAAACTATATTATCTTCCACTGTGATCTTCATAACTAGAACCCCTATAAGAAATATCATATCTAACACATTTCTTCATAACATGGGAAGTACAAACATAATAATGGGTTATATCATATGCTTAATAAGGGTAAAAAATGGAGATACACAGGCATAACATTAACATAAGGGTATAATAACATGATCCTAACATTTAAAAACCATACCATTCACACAATAGATCATAATATTGTTTTGGGAAATAAATATTGGTTGTCCATAGGGCATGAATCACAAGGGAATCCAAGAATATTAGCCATGAGAGTATAATTGTGTCATAAGAAATATATTTGTTAAGCACTCATAATTATAGAAAATAATCTCCACAGTAGTCAAGGATAACTATATAGGCCATGGTAGTCGAACGGTTTCACTCCCCAAACCATCCTAGAAGTCAAGGTTCACTCCTAAGACCATCATAGTGAAAAAGTACCTTAATGAACTAGGTTCACCCCACATTATAGTGTTGTATATTTCATGAGATATAATTCTTTACCCAATTTATTGGAAGGAGATATAGGTCCCCCCATCATGTAATGAAAATCATAAATATTTGTTCCATGAGATCATAAAATATTCATCATATCATTATCCCTGAAATGAAAGTAATTTCATAAAAATTTCATTATATTTTTACTTGTAGAAAAGTGATAGGTTTTATAATCATTAATCATTTCATTAAATCATTACCCACGGAAGGAATTAGATCCTGGAATAACTTGTGGAAAAGAAATGTGTTTCATAAAAAAAAATTATTTATAAAAAAAATCATTATGATAAATAATTAGAATGGTATTATTTGATTATTTCTCTCTTAAATCATAAGTATCCACCAAGTATTTCATATTATATAAAGAAATATTTTAAATGATCATTAAATATACTTCTTGAGAAAAATATACATTCCAATATATTTTTTAAAAAATAGGACATTTTGAATATTTTTTATTTGAAAAAAACCATGAAAGCCTTTTAAAGTATGGTTCAATTAAAATATGTTCATGATGATTGAATGTTTCATTTATTCCATACACATTAAAAGAAATATTCCATTCATATTTTTAGTAAAATCAAAATCAAAATTATTTAGAAAATGAATTGATGATTTATTTAATTTTTTTTTCAAATTTAAAACATGGTAAACATTTATTTTAAAAATTATAACAAACTAATATTATATTTTTGAAAATAATTTTATAAAACATTGTTTTTAATGAAATTTGAATTCTGGCAAAGGATAAAAATAAAGTATGATATTCTTAAGAAAACTGTCAATTATTTTTCTTAATAAAGAGCGGAAAAAAGAAATATTACTTGAAAATAACATGAATAAATAGTGTAGAATAAAACTAATGTGTTTATTGATATATGGATCATAATATTTTATAATTATAATTGTAATCATAAACAATCTTGATAAACGATGAGCTTGTAACATAAAATCATTACCACGTTAGAAACTCTTAATCATAAGCCCCATGAAGAAAAAAATAAAATGAAACATAAAATATCTTTTGGATAAATAAATTTATGATATTTAATGTCAAATGGGAGATATATTCTCCTTGTGAAAGAATATTGGTGAATCAAATAATATATATCTCAATGAAGGGAAATTGAGACAAAAATCCTTTACCTTAATTCTTGAATTCCATTATACTCATTAAAAACACTTATATAATAAATATAATTCTATTACACATATATTAAAGAAAAATATTTATATATATCATACCATATACGATTTTCTTATGACCATTTATTACCCGTTTATTAACAATTCCATGTCCAAGTTACATTTTGAGTGATAATTTTTTTTCATATATGTTTTGATTTTTTATTTTTGGCCCTATAAATTATTTAATATTTTTATAATGTCCATAATTTTAGAAATTATATAAATATAATATATATTCATTTATATTAATCTATAAAATTTTGTAACAGAAAATAAAATACATTATTCATAGAGATGGTAGGTCGTTCATACACATGAATGTTGTTTCAATTTTATTTTTCATTTCAAAGAAATAAATTTCAATGATATTTTATAATTATAAAAAAATATTTATGTCATATATTTCGAATGTTTTCGACAAAAAAAGAACCTTATTACATTTCTTGTAAAGCATGAATGAATCACATCACTGCGAGGTGGTTGTCCGCTATACACAAGAATGAAATTATCGTATTTCCACGGAATGAAAATTTAAAAGGTCTGTGTGATATAATAAATCGAGAAGTAAAATAATTTCATAAATATAATATATAAATAATAAATCCATTATTATGCCATTACTTGAGAGATGTTAAAGGGAAAACAAACTGCATCGATTCACGAGGCAGTAGTCCTCTGTACAGACGAACGATGATTTCGTAAACCATTTGATGGGACTGGAGATGGTTAAAGGTCATTTCCTTGACATTAAAACATATAATTTTTTATATTATAATAATTTTATTATATCATAATGGAATGATAATAATTAGAGGAGGTGGAAGAAGAAATAAAACAGAAATGCTTGTTATTGAACGTTACATCCTTTGTAGGTATCCTCCTTAGGTTTTCACCAAAATCCATCCTTAGTTGAATTAATGTCCAAAATAAGATTTATAAGATGAGATTATGGAAGTTTGGAAGTTATTTAGTTATTTATTTTTTGAAAAGCGTTTTAAGGTGTTAGTAGGATAGGAGAAGGGTTGGCCTTTTATAAGTGAGGTGAGTGTAACACTTATAATTTTTTAAATAAGGAATTCCAACCATTATTGTTTCATATCATAGGGCTCCAATAAAATAATTCAAGACAATAGGAGTAAAATGAATAAATTTGGACATAAATTTAGTGTTTTAAAAGAGTTTAATTATTTTTATTCCTTATCATTTTTTAACCCTCGGTAAAACCATTTTTACCTTAACTGGTGTAAATAATTTTTAATGTTTTACTATTTATTTTGGTCAAAAATTAAATTGAAATTATTAGATAATATAATTTGTTCTAATTAAAAATATGGAATAAATTTTTAAAAATTCCATTAACATATGTGGAATATTTTATTTTGAAATTAATCTAATAGACGCGACTTGAAACAATGTTTTTAAATAGAAAATGATCAAAATATTACAATGTCTTGTTATCAAAATTAAATATGAAAATGAATAAAAATGTCCTAATTTGGATAATTTTTTTATTATTTAAATAATTTTAATATGTTTTTAAAAATTATAATTTATTTTTATAAATATACTAAATGAAAATGAAATTTTCAATTAAAATACAATATTTATCACTATTAATCAAAAAATAAAACTTTTAAGAAAAATCCCAATAAATCACCCAAAGAAAATTTTAACATGAATATTTTAAAAATTAAGCCTATTTTATCAAATTAGTTTTCAAAAAATTATGAATTTTTTTATTAATGTTTAGAAAAAGAAACAAAAACAAATTTTTTTGAAAAAATATTATTTTTGAAACATATAAATACCATAACAAAGATTATATACTTTGCTCTCAATTTTTTTTCTTTATAATATTATTCATAATTTATAAAAATTATTTAGTAAAATTCATCTTTCAAAATTTATCAACTAGGTTATCAAAACCATGTTCGAATTACTATATTAATAATATATCTTGTGTTTGTTAAATATCAATGTCGTGTGAAACCCAAGCTATCCCGTTGTCAAATTTAGCATAAGATTATCTAGGGGTTGAGTGTAATTGAAGATTAGATTTGGTTTTCTTGTAAAATAAGCTATCAAATATATTTAATGTATTTGAAAAACAATTATAAATACTCTAGGTGTTATATTATACCCCCTAAAAATTAATTTATCCCTTGAAATTCATCACTCCGATACAAAAAAATTAGAATAATTATGTTTAATAACATCCTCAAGTTCCCATGTAGCTTCCTAAAACTAGTTTTTTTTTCTATAAAACTTTGACCAGGTGAGTGGTATTATTTCATGGATCTTTTTATTTGTGATCCAAAATCCACATCAGTTATTCTCTATAGGAAATATTATGCTCTAATGGTATGACCTTTGAGTTCAACATGTATGATGGTTCTAGTATATAATTCCTTGGGAAATATACTTGGAACACATCGAAGACAATAAAATGGTATGGTGGAAGCACCAACTGATATGATATCATCCTCGTATGATCAATAATTTCAAAGGGACATAAATTTCTAGTTTTTTAGTTTCACTTTCTTCCCAAATCTCATGACATTATTCTGTGTATAAATTATTAAAAATACCTTATCACTAACATCAAATTATAAATCACAAAGTTATTATCATTATAACCATTCTAATGACTATAATATTCCTTGATGTGTTCCTATATGGCTAAAACCTTCTCCTCTATTACATAATCTACCTCAGGTCCCAAAATACTTCTTTCTACAACTTAATTACATTACATTTGAGATCTATGTTTCCTTCCAAGTAGGTTCTCATAAGGATCCATATAAACGCTTCAGTGAAATCTATTATTTTTAAGAAAACTGAACTAGAGGAAGGTGTTGATCTAAACCACCTTGGAAATCAAGAGAGAAATATCTCAACATATCTTATATGGTTTGAATTGTTATCTTAGAATGATATTCTATTTGAGAATGATACATAGTGTTAAAAATCAACTACATATCATGATATTGTAGAAGGATTTACCAGAACTTTTAGTTAAACCTCAGATCCCGATATGACATAATGAAATGTTCTACTATATAAAACATTTCCTATTTTATGATGTATATCCTTAAAATCTTGTCCAGATAGAGGTTTTCTCTGAAAGAGATGAAGTGTGGTAAATTATTAAGACGATCCAATAGAACCCATATACCATTATTACCTTTATATTTTCTTGGGATTACAATGAAAAAAATCCATTGTGATGTTTTCCCATTTCCATTCTGGCATGGGTAATGGAAGTAACAACCGTTTCGAATTTCTTATTTCATATTCAACATTATGACATACAATAAACCATGATGAAAACTCTTTGACTTCTCTTTTAATTCCATTCCACCTAAAATAATCCTTAAAATCTCTATAAATATTCATACATACTATACGATTAAAGATTTAATAGCTTTGAGATTCTTCCAAAAAATCATTATTTAAATTTTGTATGGTTAGAACACATACAATTCTCCCAAACCTTATCATTACCTCATGACCAAGGTTAAACTTAGAATCATTTCTAACCATATTTTATAACTCTAGCTTTTCCTTATTTAACTATTTAATCTTCACTTTGATAGATGATTGAACATTCAATTAAAAGAGATATGATTTTACCATTCCTTAGAGACTTTAATATCCATCATTAAAAAATTTAAAAATATTGGATATTTATAAATCCTCATCATAGATTAACTATCATGATATTTTTTACTCAAACCATTGGCTACCTTGTTCACCATCCCAGGATGGCAATGTGTTGAGTACTCCCAATCTGTAATCATCTCTAACTATCTTATTTGGAAGATATTCAACTCTAGGTATGAGAATATATAATTCAAAATTTTATTTTTGTTATATATCTCACACATTCCACCATAAAGACAATGGCTCCATATCTTTAATGAAAAAATTACCACAGCTAAATCCAAATCATGAGTTGGGTAATATTCCCAACGAATATTTAATTTTCTTGTGGTTTAAGATATAATAAAGTCATTAATCATAATAAAACATACTAATAACTTTTTGGATCAATCAATATAGATTAAAAAGCCTTATTCACAATATGGTAATGTTTGTATATGTGCACTGACTAATATTTGGTTCGGTTCCGTTCAAATTTCCTAACATTAATCGATCAATAGGAATATGAATCCCTTCGAAATTAACCTGGTCATAGGAATAGATTGTTTTGAAAATTCTCTATGAACTATTAATAATAACCTAATAAAACAAGCAAACTAAAGATATTTGTCACCATGGTTGGTCCAAACCAACATTTATTAGCATCTGTCTTTAATGGATATACCGATATACCCTCTCTTGAGATTATATAACCCAAAATGAAACCCTTGGCATCCAAAATTTAGAATTTTTAGAATTTTCATATAGTATCTCATTACATAGGTTATTTATTAAAATTATCATGTTTTCTTCATTCTCTTCATTTAACTTTTAATAGATAATAATATTATCTATAAAGAATACCAAAAAATCATCATGGAAATATCTAAAGACCTACTCATTTAATTCATAAATATAGTGTGAAAATTATTAACATCAAATAAAATCACTATATATTTATATTATCCAAAAACATTATTGAATTATTTCTTGGGTATTTACTCCTTCTTGAACCTCAATTGATGATATTTAGAATGATGTTAAATCTTAGTAATGTATTGAGATTTGTGAAGTTGATCAAAAAAGTAATCAATATAGGGAAGATGATACTTATTATTGATCATGGATTTTTTCATATATTAATAATATATGAAAAGTCACATTTATCTAATTGTTTTTAAGAAGAACATGTACACCCCATAGTGAATCAATTTTCCATATTATCTCCTTTTCTATTTTCTTGGATTTCATTCTTCAATTCACGCAAAAAAATCTAGGCCATTCTATACATAGTATTTGGAATTGGTATAGAACTATGTATGAGTTCTATAAGGAACTAAAATTCAAATTTTTTTGATGTATACACTACTCTAATATAATGAAATTAAAAAATTACCGCAAAATAATCATATCATAGATGTCACATTTCTCCCCAACCATTTGTGATAAACACCCCCTCTGGATAAGAATTAAGACCCATACAACGGATATGATCTTCGTTAAAATTACTCAATTATCATCACATTGATAGATGATCATATGTTGGTTGGGAATATCAAATATAATTTCCTTTCCTTGAAGGTTTATATTGGATTTATATAGAGAGATCAAAACTATTCCCAAGATAACATTATATTCAAATAGAGATAGAATGTGAATATTTTTTGGAAGCAAACGTCAGATAACATTATCCAGATAGGAATTATGAATTTGATATGTGATCATCACACCATTATGGAGTTTCAATTATAATTATTTATCTAATCTTTTGGGTGGAATCATGATGCACTTATAAATTATTTAGATAAGAAATAAGGGATATATATATATATTAAAATAAAACATTAGAAGTACTAGAGTGAATAATAAGTTTACCTTTCACTATTTCATTATCTCACCCCTTTTCAAAAATTGTGATCACATGATTTTATCTTATCTCACAACTTAAGTGGTTTCTAACCCCAATAATCATCATTAACTCTAATATTTTTTCAATAGTTGTCATAATTTCTGTAAACCTTGATTTTGAAAAACTAGAGTGTGGGTGGTGAATTATGTATGGATTTCTCTCTATTCACCTAATTTTCTAACATATTCCTATCATTTTGGAAATCAATTTGTCAATTTCATTACTTTAAAAACATAAAACATAAACTGTTACCCTTAATGAAATTTTTTCCATGCTTCTTCCCACACATTGAGCATAAATGGAAGATCATATTCTTCTCTACATAGTTGTTATATTTTACTTTGAATTCCCTTTTCCCCATCTTATCAAAACCATGATATTGATATGTAACAAAAACCACCATTTACACCATGAAAACACATTGAAAAATAGATTCATAGAAACTAAATTATCTTACATACAATTGCCTTTAATTAATTGGTTTCAAGATATTGAAGAATTTATTAACCTCAATTTCAGGTTGGATGATAAAAATGTAGTTTTACATTAGAGGCCTTGTAAAATTTCCTCATAGTAGCAATAGATTTATTGTCAATTTTATTTCTCTCAAGGAACTCCTTATCTATCTTCAAATGTAGAATATAAGGAATATACATGTTGAAAAATAATTTATTAAACTCATGATAATCCATAGATTTAATTTTATCATGTTACCTCAGATTCTCGATAAGAGTTCACTGTTGAGCCGTCAAACCTTCCAAATGATAGATATCCATACGATATATTTCATGTTCTAACCACTGGAGAATGGAAAATGTATTTCCAGTGTTTCTAATCCATTGTTTAGAAACTAGTTGATTAGAAAACCCACTGAAATATGGTGGATGTTTTCACTTGAAGGAATCAACATAATGTTGTTTTACCATTTGTGTTTTTGTAATTCTATCATGATTCATAGCTAGAGAATGTAGTGTGATCATAAAAGTGATTTTTTATACCATCATGATGGGGAACCACATAAGCCTGAAAAATAACTTATACTATGTCTAAATCATGGCACCTTCCTTAATCTAAGACAACATTGTTTTAAACTAGGTCATTAATTGTAATAAACTATTTAAATCCACCATGAGTGTTTGTAAAGAGTTTGCGAATTTCAAAATTTTATCCCCCCAAAGTGTCAAACTAGGTGTGCATGAAGGCCTATTGTCATGCAGCAACTGATGATTGAGTCTATGTCAAAATTTCCTTTATAAAGATACTAACCCTAGGTACCTATGTACTAGAGACAAATACACTTTTGGTATCCATAATAGGATTTAATTTCTAGGAAACCACTCACTCTATCCTTTATAGAAAATTCTAGTACATTTTCCAATACTTATACTCATCCATAGACTAATCAATAGACATTTTATCAAAGATATTACTATGGATATGTCATTCTAGATTCCAATTATTTTATGAACTTATTCTCTGATACAATGTATAGAAATGTAGTCTTATCCTATATATATGTTAAATAATTTTTAATGAACATTCATTACATTATAGAAACACACACCTAAAGAATGTAATAGTTTAGTGTCTTTAGAAACATGGAAACACAAACAACTGGTCAACATGTAAACTAAATCATCTACCACTATGATATTATTAAAAAAAACCTTTCTTATAAATTGCATACATAATAAATTTCTTCATAGCCCAGCGAAAATACATAAGAATGTGTGCGATTAGATGCTCAGTAAGGGTAAACAAGAGAGATATTTAAGTACAACATGAACATAGTGGAGTGAGAACATGAGAATTACATTTTAAAACTATAAACCGCATATCAAATATCAGAATCACGAGTCTTGGAACAAAGAAGGGTATTTAATAAGACATGAATCATAAGGAAATCAAAAACCAAGGTCCGTGAGATCATAACATTAGAATAATGAATATATTTGTGGCATAAACATAAGAATAGAAAATAATTTCCATAGTTGTCAAGGATCACCGCCATGTCTATCAAAGTGGGATGGGTTCACTTCGAAAACAATTATAGTAGTCAAGGATAACTCCCAAGACCTTTATAGTAGACAAATACTCCTACTGAACTGGGTTCAGTCCCTATTCATATCTTATATATATCATGAGATATAAATCATTACCCAATGCAATGTACAGAGATATAGGTCCCACCCACGACATAATTAAA
This sequence comes from Viscum album, assembly GCA_963277665.1. NCBI lineage: Eukaryota > Viridiplantae > Streptophyta > Magnoliopsida > Santalales > Viscaceae > Viscum > Viscum album. The sequence goes on along the minus strand of OY728136.1, from coordinate 1,923,890,459 downwards.
ATCATACATATGTGTTCCGTAATATCATAAAACTTTCATCCTATCGTAACCCATGGAAGAATATGTGTTTCATAAAAAATTAATCATATCATAACCTCTGGAAAAGAGACATGTTTCACAATCATTTCCTCATTTCATCATAGTATAACTAATGAAAAGAAAATTTTTTCATAAAACTTTTATCATTCTATAACCCATTGAAGAAAACAAGTTTCATAAAAAAAATTTCATCATAAACACAAACCATTTAAATATATAATAATAATTTTATCCTTGAATTATATCCTCTTCAAAGCATAACTAACATTAAATTATTTCATATTAAATGGATAATGAGTTTGAATGATATTTCAAAAAATTTCTTTAGGAAAATATCCTTTATAATTTTTATTTTAATTTTTTAAAAAATATGAAATCTGGAATTTTTTCTACTTTAAAATAAACTTTGAAACTTATAAATTAAGATTCAATTAAAATAATGGTCACAAAGATAAAAAGTTTATTTCCTACAATGTATGTTAAAAAAAACTCCTTTCACATTTTCAGTAAAAGAGAAACATAGATTTTTTGGAAAGTGAAAGAAATATTCCTGTAAAATATTTTTTCTAAAAATTATAACATGGGTAACTTTTTTGGGAAAAATAATAGATTAATAATAAATAATTTTTCAAATGTTTTTTATAAAAAATTAATTTTTAAGAAAGCATAATTCAAAGCCAAGATTGAAATAAATTCAGATTTTACTAAAAACATTTGATCAATTAATTTAAATACCAATGGGTGGATTTTTTTTTGATATTACTTGAAAATAACATTAATAAACATAGTAGAATAAAATTATTGTGTTTATTTTGATATTTATAATAATATATTTTCATTATAAATATAATTGAAAATAATCCTGATAAACAATGTGATTGTAACATAAATTCATTACCACTTTGATAACTTTTAATCACGTGAGCCATGAGGAAAAAAATTAAATGGAACTTAAAATAGATTGAGGATAAGTAAATGAAAGATATTACTGGTCAAATGGATGTATATGAACCTCATTAAATAATATAGGTTCATAACATAACAAAGTTTTCAAAAAAGACAAATTAAGACGAAAATACCATACCTTAAATCTTGATTTATATCGTACACATTAGAACCATATGTATAATTAAAATTATGTTGATTATAAATATATTAAGGAACCATATTTATATATATAATACCATATCTTATTTTATTTTGAACTTTTTATCACACCTTAATTAACAGTTTCATATTAGAGTTACGTTTCACGTATTAACCGCTTGGTGTTTTGTATATGTTCTGATGTTTTATGTTTGGTCCTCTTAATTATATCAATATTTAATAAAATATATAATTTTATCCATGATAAATATCATATATATTAATTATATATCTATTTATTGTAATCAATAAAATTGAGTGATAGAAAATGAAATACACTATTCATGGAGATAGTAGGTCGTACGTATACATGAACCCTATTTCTATTTTCTTGTTGGATTGAAAAAAAAGAAATTTAAATGATATATTATCCTTAAATAATAATCTTTATGTCATATATAATTTATATTTTTATTAAAACCATCCTTATTACCTTTTATGTAAAGCATGAACAAATCACATCACTTCAGGAGGTGGTAGTCTGCCGTATAGACGAATGAAATTATGTAACGCCCCGACCCCAGTTACCCAGAGTCGGTGCATTATTTTAATACATTAGCATGATTATAAAGAATGAAGTCCCTAAAGACTGATCAGTTTAGTAGTCTTGGAAAATAGATTACATACATGAATATTACATTGCATTTTAAGACACAAAAAATAATATAAATAATCATTATGAACGCAATTATTCCATTGGCTTAACCCTGCATATCAATCACAATAAACTTCTTGGAATCTTGGGAAAAATAAAACATAGAAAGGGGTGAGCTCAAACGCTCAGTAAGAGTAACCAATACCGCGGAAACTTTCATAAATAAGAATAAACATTTAAGCCAATGTATAATTAAAACAAAAGCCTTTTAAACTTGAACTTCAAGATAGTATGGAAAAAGTAAAATGAAATAATGCAATTTACTTATTCACATGGATATTCTACTAGTTGAATAATCATATGCAATATCAATAACCACTTTCATAATGATGGAATGCATAATGCTAGAATATCATAACCACATAGCCAAGGCCTCGTGCCAAGACTACAGATAAGATTTTGTCAAGGCCTTGTGCCAAGACACTAGTTTGTCTAATGAGACCTACCGATGCATCGAAGAGCTATAGCGGGCTCCACCCGCCACTTACTAAGTCCAATGCATTCCCATATGAAAAGGTTTAAACATAATATAAACATTCATATTAAAACTAGCATACGAAATGTCAATACTTTCTTCATAAACCATGAATGGTATAAAAAAAACATCCATAGTTAAACATATCACAAAACCTTCAATACAATAAAAAAGTTTTGTATCCAAATAAATCAACTTTAAATAAACATAAAATCCATTAAAGGATGTTGACATAGATGAAATCAAAACTATTTGAGAGAAATAACTCTTTTTTTGAAATCATTTAAAAGTCACACATTTATTAAGGAAGTAATTTAAAAGAGATTTTTGAATCAAAGTGTCCCATACCACTTCTATACTTTTGAAAAGAAATATCATTTAAAAAAATTCATGTCCACATAAATAAATACTTAAAATAATTTTGAAAACATGGACATTAATTAAAAATATTTAGAAAGATAAATATTTAAAACAATTAAAATTCTGATTTTGATAACAAGTACCTTTCAAAATTTCGTAAAATATTAATTTTAAAATAATTTAGAAGTCACATAATTATAAAATAAAACATTTACTTTTAAAATATCCTTATAATATTGTAAGGGACGCTTTGAAAATTATATAACGGTGGAAAATAGCCGCACCCGCCGTATATGTTAAAAAAACATTCCTACCTTAATTCGGTCAAAAAGGTTTAAAAGGAACTTGTTTGGAAAATGACGGAAACATTCCTTTCAAAACACATAAGGGTATAAATGACTTTAACCTATTGTCTATTAAATAGTAAAAATGTTTTTAAACACATTTTTAATGAACATGGATGTGGATGATAAATAGGTCCCAGTTGATAATCATGTATAAACAACCTCTGATAATGAAGAGATTTCGAAATAAACCCTTAACAATTTGGTAACTTACGAAACATACAACCCATGAAAGAGGTATCATACAATGAACATGTAAATACACATAAATTAAAGTGTATTACACAAATAATATAATTATTGGTAGTACATACACCACACAAAAGGTAATGGTGGCAATATGGCATGAATCTCACGGGAATACGGAGTGAGAAGAAAACACCTTACCTTGTATTTTCCTTGGTTGGGTTAGGTTAACCTCCTGTATAATGGTGAAATAATTGTTATTCAATAATCATATACATTAATATTATATCATATATGATCTTTTAACATTGCTTTGTTAATAATATCTTAGAATTATCGTCGTTTCGGGTGTTAACTTACTCATTTTCTTTTATATGTTTTGTTAAGTAAGCCATGTTTGTAAAGGATAGGTTGTATCTTAATCATATCCAGAATGATATAAAGTCCTTAGATACTATTATTAATCATCAAATGAGAATTATACTTGAGTAGGTACGATGGAGAATGAATCTCATCGCGTTCGTGGAGACGGTTTTCCGTACGTACGCACGGGCGACAATATCATTCTTTTGATATTAAAATAATATATAATTGGATGGTATATCATATATACAGAATCATTATCATGTTATATTTATTATTTAAATGAGTTACACATCATTATTATACCCATTCAAATAATAATTTATTCAATAACAATTACACCACGACGTGGAGACGGTTATCCGTACGTTCGCACGTGTGGTGACATGTTATTCAAAGGATTTATAGAATAGCGAATATGGTTGTACCAAATTTATTATAACATCACAGTATATATATGATACTAGAGTTATTATTTTAGAATGGTAACAACAAAGGAATAAGAAGTGGAAGAAGAAAGGAACTTGAAAAAGGGTGGTGAAATCATTACCTCTTCTTCGGGTTCTTCCTATTGATTTGTCAAAAGGGCTCCTTAGGTTGGATTTCTGATCAAAATAAGTCCTCTAGGTTGTATTTAGGGTTTTTGAGAGAGTATTTGGGCAGGGTTTGGCCGAACCAAAAGGCTTTGAAGGTGTGATGTAATGAGAAGGGGGATTTCCCTTTTATAAGAGGGGTGAGGGGCACCTTTGGAAAAGCTAGAAATATTAATTTATAATAAATTCCTTTTCGGTTTCTAATGGCTCCAAAGTTGATTATTTAAAGTTTAATGTGGGTATGGGTCTGAAACCACTCAACCAATATAATTTATACAGGTTTGGCCATTATATTAACCTTATCTTTAAGTATTTACTCTTAGTTAATTAGTTTTACTTTTACAATGTCTCTTTGTTTTTTTATATTATATGGTTAATAAACTTACCATATACATCCAAGAGACCCCAAAGTGGTCATTTAATGATGAAACTATCATAATATAAGTCTCTTTTCCGAACCTTAGATTTTTAGGAATTTAATATCAATTAATAATATAGTATTTGTTTTAAAAACTCTTTTATGTCAATTTTGACACTATTCAATAATTGATTTTTGTGAAACTCATATCAAAATGATTACTTAGAAAAATGTAAATTAAAGAAATACCCATATGTCATATTAACCTATAAAATTATTTTAATTCCATAAAAGTCTCCAATTATATTTATTTGGGTATTTATAATATCAATTATTTTAATTTTTCACTATTATGGTAATTACTGCATCATCATTTTGTCAAAAATAAATTAACTTATTTAATGTCTAAAAATTATAAATAAAATATCATTATATAGGAAATGTTTTTATATTTCTAATTAATATTTATAGTCGAAAATCCAACATATATATCCCTATGTAAAAATTGTTTTTCTAAAAGATATATGCTTTTGTCATTTTTGTACTTATTTTAACTTAATTAAAATAAAGTGTCCCTATCGCCTACAAGTGGCTCCATGGGGTCCCAAAATCGACCCAAATATTCCCATGGTCGGAAATGTATCCACAAATAAGGTTAGTACACGTTTTAGGGTAATATAGAATTATTATAATACTATTTTTAACCCTTATTTACCGGATTTACCATTAACCATGGTAAATAGAATATTTACCGCAATAATTTTTCAAAATGTCTAAAAATAAAAATTTCCTATTCACACAATATTAACATACTTATTCCAAATATGGAATCCATTTTTCCAAATTCAAAACACAGAAGTGGCAGAAATTAATTTAAATATAATTCCCGCTATTCAAACAAAAAGCGTGTTTTTAAGATATAATAACTATCAAAAGATTGATACTTGTTTATGTTTGGTTTAATTGTGAAATTATATCCGATGATAAAAATTGTATTAAATGGTAAAAATATATTCTAAATATAATTTAAAACCACTCAAATTCATAATTTATCACTATTAATTATTTTTATTAAAAAAGTTGTTTTCAATTAAAATTTAGTAATTTTCACTATTCATCAAAATATTAAATTCATCCAAAAAGTACCAAAATTCCACCTTAGGATAAATTCGATAATCCGAATCCAAAAATAAAGTCCATTTTGAAATATAAAATTTATAAAATTTCCAAAAGTAGGTATTACTATTCATAACGACTAGTTTGATTGGTTGTGGTGTGTTAGAACTCGATATTGCGTACAACACACGCTATCACATTATTCAAAGAGAAGCGTACCGTAGAAGCTTGGGGTGTTACATTGTAAACTTTTTTTATGTCCCCATTCTAAAGAATAAATTTATTTAGTCAAATTGAATATATAAAAGTTTAAAATATTGAATTTTAAAAAGGAATCACTATTAAAGTTGGTAAAAGTGCATTTTTGAAAAATTCATCTTTTATCCGAAGAAAAAGGAATTTGTTCTTACATTATGTCTAAGAAACTCATAATATGGACTGTAAAATTATAAGGATTATATAATGTTTAAAATTTAGTTAATACTTTTCATAACCTCTTTTGAACGGCTTGTTTGTTAAGTCATGGTGCGCTTTAACTCGGTGTTGGGTGTAGTTCAAGTTATTGAATTATTTTGAAGAAATAACACACTATAAAATCTTGGGGTGTCACATTCTCCCCTCCTACAATAAATTGTGTCCTTGCAATTTGAAATTATTCTTTGAAAATAAAAGGTTGAAAATAGAAAATATCTTTTTGGGAAAACCCATATCCGAAATTGGGTTACTAAAATTTAATCTTAATATGAGGAAAAAAGAAATGAAAGGGTCACCAAAAAATTATGATCTTGATTAGGAGAACATTGGTGGAAATTAGAGACATATAATTTGAGGAAAAATGTAAATATTTATAGGTAGTGATTGAGGTCATCAATCACAAACAAGTGTAAAATTGAGGTCCTTAAATTAATCAATCTATGATGATTTGAAATACCATCAGTTCAACAAAACATAGGGTATTAGGATAACACATTTTTGGTTTTAGGATTCCTTAAATAAATTATAATAATTAATTTCTTCATAGAATTAGAGAAGAAGAAAAATATATTCTTGACAAGTAGAGTTTCATCCTTTAACTAATTTCTACCACAAACACATCTTTCACTCTAAAAGATAATAGAATGTAAAAAAAATATTCTATTTATTCTATTCGTATAGGGTTCCAAATGAATTTATAATTCATCTATGAGATCTTTTTTTTAAAAAACTATATTATTTAATCCAGGACATCACGTGGGCCATTGGTAGGTGTTACACTCTTGTCGCCCTACAGTTGTGGGTTCAAGTCTCGCGGCCTTGCCGGACGCGACGGGTTGCCTTCCAACCTCCGAGTTGTCCTTTTATGGAAATCCAAAAATAATCCATACTAGAACTATCCAAAATGCTTTAGTCCAAAAAAAATGAAGATCCTTTTTGTTACGTAATAACATGTGAACACCTTCATTATGTATTATTTTATAACACTGCAACATCCTGAATTACCATAAAACCTTATTGATTACATTCATGACGCATTATTCCTTAAATAATAATGGATATACTCCTTCAATACAAAAATGTTGTAAAACCAAACAATGATGGAATATACAAATAATTAATCATTTTTAAGGTAGTAAAAAATATCCAATATAATTTATCCAAATCAATCATGTATTATTCCAAAATCACTACCTCAGTATTAGAACTATATTATGGTTTATCATTCTCTCAACCATATATTTTCCAAAAATTTATCCTGCTATTGATTCACTTTTCTTTGTTCCACACAATCTCAAGTCCTTAATGAAATATTACTGCAGTACAATCCTTATATACTTCATAATTATTATTACAAGTGAATTATTGATACAACACTCAAATGACATAATCAACATAAGAACTCTAATTATTCCTCTTCATCTATGGTAGTATCATAACTTGATTATTATCCAATAGCATCATTTGTGGCATAGTCTGATGACTGGGACATAGGTTCGCATAGTGTCCAAACCCCTTGTAAATGAAGCATTGTACATTTGATACCATTTTCTTACCCTTGCAGTCATGTAATTTGTGCCCTTTTTCTCCACACTTATAAAAAACTCTCTTTCTTTTCAGGCATGTTACAGGGAGTTTCTTCCCACAGTTATCACATATGGGGAAATTCTTCTTTTCCCTCTTCCCTTTATCCATATTTCTCTCTTCCATCCTTTTCTTCTCTTGCTTCCCTTCAAATCCATAGGACTCAGTAATCTCTTTAGTTATCTTATACAGACATGATACTATTTCTTCATATGATGATAAAACGTGGGAGACTATTTCCCTTCTAAATGACGGATTAATACCATGAAAGATATGATCCTTCTTACTCTTAGGATCATACGTATTACTGGAGTTCACATTCCTTCTACTGGGTGCTATTTCTATACAATAGCATAAACTATGTCAGTTTATGAATTGCAATGAATAATTCCAAATTTGTAAAATACATAGCACAAATTGAATAGTTTATGGATATAATCCATAATCATAAAAATGTTTTCATTGAGTAATTATATACTCATGATCCCTTCATAATGGTTTGTAAAGAAAATTAGATTTATCCTAAGCATATCCCCCGAGAGTGTCGTAACCAAGAGTGCAGCAAGGCCCATTGTCGTGCACCAGTTCCCATTCGAGTCTAGCTCAAAGCGGTGTTTTCAGGTTTTACCCCTAGGTACATCTGTGCAAGAGCCACCTCTACCTGCTCATATCCAGATAGGGATGTATTGCTCGGAAAACTCACAAAATCTATACAATACCAAAAATCTAGGAAGTTCTTCTATACTAATCCTCAAAGTATATCTTAGGGATATGTGCTCTAATCAGAATTTATCTAAATCTAGTTTCCAAGGTTATTGCTAAACTTCCTCTGATACCAACTGTAACACCCCGACCCCAGTTACCCATAGTCGGTGCATTATTTTAATACATTGGCATGATTACAAGGAATGAAGTCCCAAAAGACTGATCAGTTTAGCAGTCTTGGAAAATAGATTACATACATGAATGTTACATTGCATTTTATGACCTAAAAAATAACATAAATAATCTTTGTGAATGCCATTATTCCATTGGCTTAACCCTGCATATCAATCACAATACACATCTTGGAATCTTGGGAAAAATAAAACATAGAAAGGGGTGAGCTCAAACGCTCAGTAAGTGTAAGCAATATAGCGGAAACTTTCATAAATAAGAATAAACATTTTAGACAATGTATAACTAAAAGAAAAGACTTTTAAACATGAACTTCAACATAGTATAGAAAAAGTAAAATGAAATAATGCCATTTACTTATTCAAATGGATATTCTACTAGTCGAATAATCACATGCAATATCAATAACCACTTTCATAATGATGGAATTCATAATGCCGGACTATCATAACCACATAGGCAAGGCCTCGTGCCAAGACTAAAAATAAGATTTTGTCAAGGCCTTGTGCCAAGACACTAGTTTGTCTCATGAGACCTACCGATGCATCGAGGAGGTATATCGGGCTCCACCCATCACTTACTAAGTCGAATTCATTCCCATATGAAAAGGTTTAAACATAACATAAACATTCATATTAAAACTAGCATACGAAATGTCAATACTTTCTTCATAAACCATGAATGGTATAAAAATAACACATCCACAGTTAAACATATCACAAAACCTTCAATAAAATACAAAAGATTTGTATCATAATAAATCAACTTCAAATAAACTTAAAATCTATCAAAGGATGTTGACACAGATGAAATCAAAACTATTTGAGAGAAATATCTCTTTTTTTGAAATCATTTAAAAGTCACACATTTATTAAGGAAGTAATTTAAAAGATATTTTTGAATCAAAGTGTCCCATACCACTTCGATACTTTGGAAAAAAAATATCATTTCATAACATTTATGTCTAGATAAATAAATCCTTAAAATCATTTTGAAAACATGTACATTAATTAAAAAGATTTAGAAAGATAAATCTTTAAAAAATTTACAATTCTGATTTTGATAAAGAGTACCTTTCAAAAATTCTTAAAATATTCATTTTAAAATCATTTAAAAGTCACATAATTATAAAATAAAACATTTACTTTGAAAATATCCTTATAATCTTGTAAGGGAAGCTTTGAATTATAACGGTGGAAAATAGCCGCACCCGCCTTATAAGTTAAAAAAACATTCTTACCTTAATTCGGTCGAAAAGGTTAAAAGGGACCTTGTTTGGAAAATGACGGAAAGATTCCTTTAAAAACACATAATGGTATAAATGACTTTAACCCATTGTCTAGTAAATAGTAAAAATGTTTTTAAATACATTTTTAATGAACATGGATGTGGATGATAAAGAGGTTCCAGTTGATAATCACGTATAAACAACCTTAGATAATGAAGAGATTTTGAAATAAAACCTTAACAATTTGGTAAATTACGAAACATAAAACCCATGAAAGAGGTATCATACAATTAATATGTAAATACACATAAATTAAAGTGTATTACACAAAGAATATAATTATGGGCAGTACATACACCACACAAAAGGTAATGGTGGCAATATGGCATGAATCTCACGGGAAAAAGGAGTGAGATGAAAACCCCTTACCTGGTACTTTTACTTGGTTGGGGTAGTTTAAACTCCTGTATAATGGTGAAATAATTGTTATTCAATAATCATATACATTAATATGATATCATATATGATCTTTTATCATTGCTTTGTTAATAATATATTAGAATTATCGTTGTTTCGGGTGTTAACTTACTCATTTTCTTTTATATGTTTTATTACGTAAGCCATGTTTGTAATGGATAGGTTATATCTTAATCATATAAAGAATGATATCAAGTCCTTAGATACTATTATTAATCATCAAATGAGAATTATACTTGAATAGGTACAATGGAGAATGAATCTCAACACATTCGTGGAGACGGTAGTCCGTACGTATGCACTGGAGACAATATCATTCTTTTGATATTAAAATAATTTATAATTGGATGGTATATCATATATAAAGAATCATTATCATGTTATATTTATCATTTAAATGAGTTACACATCATTATTATACCCATCCAAATAATAATTTATTGAATAACAATTACACCACGACGTGGAGACGGTAAGCCGTACGTACGCATGTATGGTGACATGTTATTCAAAGGATGGATAGAATAGTGAATATGGTTGTACCATATTTTTAATAACATCACAGTATATATATGATACTGAGGTTTTTATTTTATAATGGTAACAACAAAGGAATATGAAGTGGAAGAAGAAAGGAACTTGAAAAAGGGTGGTGAAATCATTACCTCTTCTTCGGGTTCTTCCATTTGATTTGATCAAAAGGGATCCTTAGGTTGGATTTACGATCAAAATAAGGCCTCTAGGTTTTAGTGAGGGAAGTTGAGAGAGTATTTGGTCAGGGTTTGGCCGAACCAAAAGGATTTAAAGGTGTTAAGTAATGAGAATGGGGAGTGCCCTTTTATAAGAGGGGTGAGGGGAACATTTGGAAAAGCTAGAAATATTAATTTATAATAAATTCATATTCGGTTTATAATGGCTCAAAAGTTGATTATTTAAAGGTTAATGTGGGGATGGGTCGAAAAACACTCATCCAATAGAATTTATACCGGTTTGGTTCATTATATTAACCTTATCTTTAAGTATTAACTCTTAGATAATTAGTTTTACTTTTACAATGTGTCTTTGTATTTTTATATTATATGGTTAATAAACTTACCATATACATCCAAGCAACCCCCAAGTGGTCCATTATTGATGAACCTATCATGATATAAGTCTCTTGGCCGAACCTTAGATTTTTATAAATTTAATATCAATTAATAATATAATATTTGTTTTAAAAACTCTTTTATGTCAATTTTGACACTATTCAATAATTGATTTTTGTGAAACTCATATCAGAATGATTACTTCGAAAAAAGTCACTTAAATAAATAATAATATGAAAAATTAACCTATAAAATTAGTGTAATTCCATAAAATTCTCCAATTATATTTATTTGGGTATTTATAATATCAATTATTTTAATTTTTCACCATTATGGTAATTACTGCATCATCATTGTGTCATAAATAAATTACCTTATTTAATGTCTAAAATTTTTAAATAAAATATCATTATGTAGTAAATCATTTTATCTTTCTAATTAATATTTATAGTCGAACATCCAACATATATAACCCTATGTAAATATTGTGTTTCTAAAAGATATATGCTTATGTCATTTTTGTACTTATTTTAACTTAATTAAAATAAAGTGTCCCTATCACCTACAAGTGGCTCCACGGGGTCCCAAAATCCACCCAAATATGTCCATGGTCGGAAATGTATCAACCAATAATGTTAGGACATGTTTTAGGGTAATATAGTATTATTATAATGTTATTTGTTTAACCCTTATTTACCGGATTTACACTTAACCATGGTAAATAAAATATTTACCGTAGTAATTATTCCAAATGTCTAAAAATAAAAATTACCTATTCACAAAATATGAATATACTGATTCCAAATATGGAATCCATTTTTCCAAATTCAAAACACAGAAGTGGCAGAAATTAATTTAAATTTAATTCCCGCTGTTCAAACAAAAAACATGTTTTTAAGATATAATAACTATCAAAAGATTGATACTTGTTTATGTTCGGTTTAATTTTGAAATTATGTCCGATGACAAACATTGTATTAAATGGTAAAAATCTATTCTAAATATACTTTTAAACCACTCAAATTAATAATTTATCACTATTAATTATTTTGATTAAAAAAGTTGTTTTTAATTAAAATTTAGTAATTTTCACTATTCATCAAAATATTAAAGTTATCTGAAAAGTACCAAAATTTCACCTTAGGATAAATTCGATACTCCGAATCCAAAAATGAAGTCCATTTTGAAATATAAAATTTATGAAATTTGAAAAAGTAGGTATTACTATTCATAACGGCTAGTTTGATTGGTTGCGGTGTGTTAGAACTCGATGTTGCGTACAACACACGCTATCGCATTATTCAAAGAGAAGCGTACCGTAGAAGCTTGGGGTGTTACATTGTAAACTTTTTATATGTACCCATTCGAAATAATAAATTTATTTAGTAAAATTGAATATATAAAAGTTTAAAATATTAAATTTTAAAAAGGAATTACTATTAAAGTTGGTAAAAGTGCTTTTTTTGAAAAATACTTGTTTTATCTGAAAAAAATGGAATTTGATCTTACATTATGTCTAAGAAACTCATAATTTGGATTTTAAAATTATAAGGATTATATAAAGTTTAAAATTTAGTTAATACTTTTCATAACCTCTTTGGAACGTCTTGTTTGGTAAGTTATGGTGCTCTTTAACTCAGTGTTGCGTGTAGTGCAAGTTATTGAATTATTTTTAAGAAATAACACACTATGAAATCTTGGGGTGTTACAAATTATAATATTCCTCTAGAATAGGATCTAAAAAAGTTATGTATGATATAATAATTCCAAAAAATATAATAATATCATAAATATATTATAGAAATAAAAAAGGAATCATTATTTAGAACCTTGATAGGTGGTAATGGAATAAAAAGGATATTGGTTAGTAATGCGATAGTTTGATGCCCACAAGAATGATGAATTCATAACCATTTTATGGAAGTGGATTTTTATACATGTTATGAAATTAAAATAAAAAACATATAAGTATATATAATATATAGTGGTTATTATATAGGTTTGTTTTAATAACAATTTAAGGAGGATGAGGAAGAAATAACACAAAAATGTTTGTTCATGAACGTTACCTCTACTTCGGGTATCCTCCATTGGTTTGCACTAAAATCCTTACTTGGTTAGATTTATATAAAAAATGAGGATTCTAAGATTATAATAAGAAATATTTTATGGTATTTGGTCTGGTATTTACCAAAATAAAATGTTTTTTAAGGTTTCAAGAGGATTGGAGAATGGGAATCCTTTTATAAGTTTTGTTAGTGACACACTTGTAATTTTTTAAAAGAAATAATTATACCCATGTTTTTCATCTCATAAGGTTCTAATAATGGGTAATTATAGATAATATAAGATATAAAGTCTATATATTTCTATAAAAAGGATTTATTATAAGTTTTAGGTTGTTTTTAACCGTTATCATTTTAGTTTAACCATCAGTAAAACCATTTTTACCATAACTGTAATAAATAATTATTATGATTATTACTATTAATTTTTGAAAAAAATTAAGTTAAATTATAATATAATATAAATCATGCAGATTAAAAATAGTTAATCCATTTTTCCATATTCCATTTACAGAAGTGAGAAATGTAATTTAAAATTAATCTTGTAGACAAGATGAAAATGCTGTTTTTTAAAGAAAAAATGTTAAAAAAATTTCAATGATTTTGTTTGAAAATCCAATATTAAAATGATCCCAATTTTATAAATGGTATTAATGGACGTATAATTGAACCAATATTACTTTTAATTTAATTTAATATTTAAATTATCTTTATAAATAAATTAAATAAAAAATTTAAATTTCAAATAAAATTATGTATTTTTCCCTTTTCATAAAAAATTAACATTTTTAGAAAAATAAAAAAAATTCAACCGAAAATAATTTTGAAAATAATATTTCAACAATGATCTTTTTTATCAAAATTTAATTTCTTAAAGTATAAAAAAATTTATTTATTATTGTTCATTAAAAAAAATAATTTTTTTGAGAAATTAATATCTTCAAAACATATAACGTATTTACGGAAAATTATAGATTTTTATCAATATAATTTATATATATAAAACCATTACTCATAATTTTTAAAAAGTGGTTATTACCATTCCTATAACTAATTTTAATTACTAGGTAATAATTTTAATGTTTGAATAACTATATTAACAAAACACTAGTGTTTTGTTAAAACCCAATGTTGTGTGTAAGGAAAGATATAAGAGTTTTTTCTATAGAACAATCTTAAATTGGTATTATGCATAAAAAAAGTTTAACTTGGTTTTGCGTGCCACTCAAATAATCAAATAAATTAAACATATTAAAAAAATCACCGAAACATAGAGTTTTACAATATTAAACTCGATGATAATTATGTCCTAGTCAAATGTTTTTAAACAGCATGACAGTTATGTCCTTTTAGAATGATGTTAAACTGCTTAAAAAATCACATCCTAATCATATTATGTTAAATTAAATTTAAGGCCTTTCCCAATTGTATTAAATTAAAATGTGTAAACCATTATTCATAAACACTCTTTATCAAAGGACCACACGTGCTTGACCATGGGCATCCAAATTTTGGGGTGATTCCTCCATCTTTTTAATAACATTTTTCTGTAAATAACACTTCATTTATTCTATGAGACATTCATGATGCTAGGAATGGAGAAAATACCCCTATGCTTGACCATGTAAGAGTTGGATCTACATAAGATCCTTAAAACCATAAACTAGAGGCATCTTGTCTGTGAAAGAAGGGATATTTGATCCTTGTGAGCCTTGATTGAGTCATATTTAAATCATCACATCATTGCGATTAATGATCGTCCTCAATGAATTTGTCCCATTCCATATCTCAATATTTTTGAACCCTAAGCCACAATTTACAACATATTTATCCCCTATTCAAATGAGTGTTGGAGTACTCCCAACCATGAGAATCCTAATAAGGATTTTGCATAACACTCTCTTGTTTCCAAATCTCTATATTTAGACATTAAACTATATATTAATTTGTAAAATCTATAATATCATAAATTCTATCACCAAATAGTCCAAATCACAAAACCCTAAATTTTTTCTCAAGGAGATAGAACAATTATCATCAGGATAACCCCCAAAGGGTGGTATAAGAAAAATGTAAAGTCTATACTCACTATGAATTTAATCTCTAGAGTTAATGAAAAAGTTATACCTTAAATAAAAAGGAAAAAATCTCTTAGCCCCCACATTATGACCCTAGTAAAAGTCAATCCATAACTTATGGACCCTTCCTGTTTAAGAAAAATATTGGGAAATGATTAATCACATCCCCTTTATATGATAATGTGTTCAGTATATGGTGACAAAATTATTTGGGTTCCCGAAATCTTATTGAATATTACCTTTTCCATAAACAAACTTAATGAATTTTAAGTCTATGTTGATAAAAATTCCTTGAGTTGATACAATTCTCTTAGAATAACATATCATTGAGTGTTTTCTTTTAGTTATACCATCTATAAAATTGGTAATGGGGATTGAATGATCTAAAGGTACCCCACTATATTTTAGTACTGAATAATTCAATGCTTTATATCTTATGCATAGGGGATGTTTTTTTCCTAGAGGAAATTATCCATAAAACCAATGAGCTTTTGTCCTGACTATGTATGATATATGTTTATTGTACTTCTAGTGGTCGACCTATTCCCATAAAAATTGACTTTTTATTGACTCAAATATTTCTATATTATGATATATAAGTCACATTACCAAAAAATTCGAGTTTATTTTACATCTTCTTATGTCACAATGTATTGTACACATTCTAGAATTAGGAGTGAGATACCTCATTCTTGAGAATTTTGTTGGTTATCATCACATGAACACAAACCACATTATATATTGGAATGATATCCAAAACAAAAAATATAATTCCCCCTTTCTTGGTGTTGTTTTTGAACTGTCTATAGGGTTCCAAAACTCTCTTTTAGAATTTTTTCTTGATATTTTACATTACTATCCATGTGTTTCAATCTTCAAAATTTGTCGATATCATGTTGAATGGATTAGGGATCCATCATGTTAAAAATGCATATAAGCCTATATAGGGTCAATCATATGTTATCTTGATGCATAAAACAAAAGATTTCTTTTGATTATAAGATAGAAATTTCTATCAATGTGAGACTTAGAAATATTATAGTGGAGTTAGGCACCTCGGTGTATTTTGGGACCATCCTCTGCTTGTCTGGCCCATATTACCACCTTTGATAAAAAATATTTGAGACATAATTTACACAAACCATATTCTAAATATCCAAATTTTTTGTAAATCCTTGACATTATTTCACTATCTACCAAGGGAATTCGAAGAATGCATGTTGGGTTTCAAAACACTTCATGGATATTTATTCTTAAAACCTTTATAAGGATGTTGGGTGTCATAAGCCTTATTGATTATTAATCCATTTTGATCATTATAATGGATTTAGTCTATTATAACCATCATTAATACTCATCCACTATATTCTTCATGAAGGATGTAGAGTGTCAGAACCCTTCAAGAATATTCATCCTTCATAACATTTAGTAAGGATGCAGGGTGTCTGAATCCTTCATCAAAATTATTCCTTCATAATATTCCGAAAGGATGAAGGCTATCAATTTTTATATTAATATTTATCTTTATAATATTTATCAATTACATTGGCTGTTATAACCCTTAATTAATATTCATCCTTCATAAACATCAATAAGGATGTAGGGTGTCCGAAAAATTCATGAATATTCATACTTCATAATCTCATTATGGATACAGGGTCTTAGAACCCATAATAAATATTTATAGTTCATAATATTTATCATGGGTACATATTTTCAGTACCTTTTATGAATACTCATTGTTCATAGTATTCTTCAAGGATGAAAGGTATTAGGACCATTCATGAATATTATTCTTTCATAACCTGAGTAAGGATGTATTGTGTTAAAACCCTACATGAATATTCATTTTTCATAACCATAGTAAGATGAATAATATGATAACTCTTCATGAGTATTAATAATTCATAATATTCATCCAGGAAGAAAGGTGTGAAAACACTTCATTAATATTCAACCTTAATTAATTTATGTAAGGATGTAGGGTGTTAGAACACTTCATGAATAATCACACTTAATAATATTTAAAAATGATGTAGGGTTTTATAATTTTTCATGAATATTCATCCTTTATAACCTTCAACAAGGATTTAGGTTTTTAAAAATCTTTAGGAACATTCATCCTTCATAATCATTAGAAAGAATGAAGGGTTTCAGAATCCTTCATAAAAATTTATCCTTTATAGACTTTAGTAAATATTAAGGGTGTTAGAATAGTTCATGAATATCCATACATTATAATTATTGTAAGGAATTTTGGTTCTAAAACACTTTATGAATATTAATCCATTATGTCTTAATCATCATAATTCATAACTGGTATGTTCTAGATGACCGTAAAATATATAAAAATATTGTCTGAGCTACACGAACCTAAACTACAAAAAAATTAAGTTATATTTATATGACCCTAAATGAAGAAAAATAATTTACAAGCTATTTTACACTAAACTATGCAGTTCAAAATTTAAAATATACTTTATCCTAAACATATGCTATATTGGTTAACCTTATACGACTTTAAACAACCAATTTAAGGAGACAAAAAATTATCCAGGTTGAAAACCCATAAAGGTAAACCTGACAAAAAGTCTTGTATCTGATATCTAGACACTTCTTTTGGATGATCTAATAAATATTGGTCACTATAAAATGAAGTAAGTGTAAAAAATGTCAGTTTAGAAACACGTAAAGGTAATATTGGAAAAAATTTGAGTCCATTTCTTCTAAGACACTCAATCAATGAATTAGTAAATATTGGGGTAATAAAAGAGTTAAAAATATTTTAGGGACCACTATTTATCCCTTTGAAAAATCAAGCTGTGACCGTTAGGTCCACTGAAAAAAAGAGCATATCCATATTCCTCGAGATCTGTTTGAGGGTATCCAATCATTCATGTCATAAAATTATATGATATGTGTATTTAATCAATGAACATAAACTAATAAGAGTATCTCTCTCTATGTTGGTTTAAAATTTTGGTCGAGAGCCAGATCTAGGCAATATCACCATTAAAATATGGGTCCATACACAAGGGTTTCTCATAAAGTTATGAAATACCCTTTCCTACATATGATATAGATAATTTTATTAGATATTTTATTGTAGATTACTTCATCCATGAACCAATTTTCCATATTTATGATCTTGATCTGCATAAGTGTATTTTCGTATAAATGTGTGTGGCTTGATTCCATTTCCTTTTAGATAAATAGTAGGGATTAGATTACATATCTTGAATTTGAAAAAAAAATTTCTTCCCATCCTAATACCTCTTCCAACCCGGGGTTGGAACTTCTACGAATTCTGTATACCTATTCCCTCAGATGAGCTTATTCCCATGGTAAACCCAATTTCTTGAGAATATAATATATTTTTATAATTTATAGGTTATCTATTTTTATATTTCAAGAACTCAAGGTGAAGAATCATCTCTTTATAGAATCTAGAATCCTTCAATCAATACTATCTTCTTGGAAAATCCTATCATAATGTTTTGTATCAGAGATCATTATATTTTCAAGAATACAAAATTTGATCTAAATTATCATTATAGTTGAATACATTTAATTTTTAAGGAATACAATCATAGGGGGAGCCATTTTTTTGGATCCCATAAATGAGTATCATATACCTTTCCATCAAGTATTTTAGAAGTTGAATCCCCTGAAAAATATCAATATAATTTGTATAAATGAATTTGATGTGGAATGATTAATAATAATAGACTGGGATTCATTTTATAAGGGATTATATTTTGTTCATCTTGGGAACAATTTTACTTAGATTGGTTATTCTATTTATTTTGAGCATATGTAAAAAATTGGAAATATATGACCACACTCAAGGGAAAGCTCAATCCCACACTTATGGGAGATAGTATCAACCATGTGGGAGATCCATACTACTTAGAAATACATAGAGGTTTAATATGTAACACCCCATTGTTTTATGATATATATATTTTTTGTAATGAATTTAATTTCTTTGATAACATTCGTTTTACTGAACACTGAGTTTTAAAAAACTGTTGAAAACAATTAATAATATTATTTAAACACAACTATTATAATATACATGTTAAAATTGGAGGCATGGATAATAATAATAAAATTTTAAATATTATTTATTTATATTTTTTATAAATAAATTATACGAAAAAAATGAAATTACTTTTTAGTATATTCTTTATATGTTGCAAAAAATAAATTTCTTCTCCAAAAATTATTTTTTATTAATTTTTTTGAAAAATTATAAAAGTTATTTTTATTAATTATGTAAAATTTATTTTACAAAATAAAACTCAACTTTTAAACCACCAGGTAAAAAATATATTTTAGTGAATTTTTGAGAATTTTTTAAAATGATTAATTTTTTCCATGAATAGTAAAAAATACAAATTTTTGTAAAAAATAACCTTTTCATTTAAAGAATTTACAATATATATTTTAGTTTAAGATGTTTATCATAGTAAAATTATTATGTTATGTATTTATTAATTAAATATATGTCATTGGAATTAATTTTATATTGAATTTTATTATAATTTTTTTTATACATTTGGAAAATTTTTCTTTGGAAAACCTATTTATCATCGCGTTTGTGGGATTAATATTGAATTAAATTATTCAAATTATGTGATTTGAATTTAAAAAAATGGTTTAAATATTTCAAATTATAATAATAAATATCAAGTTCAAATTATGTTAATTCTATAAATATTAATAATGATCATAATAAATAATTTTCATGATTGAGGTTCAAATAGGGTTTTGCGCATAACATGTGTTTGGGTTAAAATTAATTTTCCTTAAACAAAGTTTTTTTATTTAAAATTTTTTATTTAATATGTATAATCAGCATTACCAAACTATCTAATAATTCTTTTTGGATGTGTGGATCAAACATATTATCCCTTCACTTCTTTATTTATAAATTTTTTAGGAACTTGTGGTGATGGTGACTTCTCATTATTGAGTAGTTTTGGGTATTTACAAAAATTACACTCCAACTCAATTTTAAAAGGGCACTTCATCCCCTCACATATTAATATATCACAATCCATTCAGATTGATAAAAAACCGATGTCCCTCCCCAAATCCTTATATATGGTATAAGTAATATTTTAATCCCAAAATATTGACCCTATGATCCTTAATATGAGAATTAAAGGGGGATGTTCTAAGACAAAGTAATCTTCATAAGTAAACTCATTCTTTTTTATTTCTTCTATTACCCCTTCATTCATGTTGTATAAAATATGATATAAAAACAAAAATATCTAAAATATACTGAGATGTTATAATTTAAATGAAATAACCTATATTTATCTCCACTTCCATCATATGGGACGTGGAACTGTTGATCATGGGTATAGAGGACTGCGGCCTTGCAAACAGATGTTATTCATCATCTATCACCAACTCTCCCAGCTAGATTTAATGATGGATTTAATGTTTTATATGATATTTATGATATTATTAAACTTTTTTAATTATAAAAAAACACGTAACTCCTTAAGTCTCTTCCCATTGGATACAATAATGTCACTCATGTGTACGAAGGACTACCGACTCGCGAACTAATCACTACTAAAATATAAACATTTATCAGTGCTAAATATAGCGTTTGTTAGTGATAACTACTAAAGAGATATTAAAATCCCAAATCTTTTATGAGTGGTAAAAAATCACTAATAAAGGGGTTCTTTATCGGTGTAAAAAAATTCTGATAACGTGATCTTTTATTAGAACTCTTAGAAGTGTCGATAGAAGAATTTTTTATGCTTTTATTTAGCTCCAATAAAGTGAACTTTTATCAGTGATTATAAAAACACTGGTATAGGACCACTTTATCAGTTCCTCTAATATTAATGATAAAGGGGAATGCTGTAGTGTGCAATGAAAACACACTGCAAGACCAATGCAGTGTTCTATAACAGCATATGAGGGCACTAAAAGCACCACGAAAAAAAATCAATTATGAATACAGAAATTCAATGAAATAAAATTTATAATGAACATAAAATAAAAAACCGACTATATTATATAAATTTCAAAAAATTTATTATTCAATTATATAAGTATAAATTATTACATAAATTCAAAAACATTAATGTTCCTTTTTCATTTAACCCCAACCCTTGTTCATGAAAAAACAAACTTGGATAAGAAAATAATTTTTTTATTAGAAATAATATAAAAAATATATTAATATAAAGTTTTAATTTTAAATTAAACATTGATTCTTATAAGTAGGAATCTGTATTATATTGAGTTGTGATTGATTATCGCACATGGCACCATTTCATGTTCTTCTTCAATAATTATTTTTAAAATATTTTACAAAATATTTATAAGATAAAAATGATAAGGAAATTAATTATGTAATAGAGTATAGAGTGATAAAAAAACAATCTGGAGTATTTTTCTTGGTTTTGGTGATGTGATGCATGATTTGAAGTAAAATGGAACTTGTAAATTGAAAAGATGCATTTAGATTTATATCAGTCACATCATATGTTGGATTCAGATGCAACTGATTTATACATTTCTTAAATGACTTATGGATCATTTTACTATGGTATAAAACCTATCCCAATGTGTACTCTTTTTTTATTGTGAGTATGTCACTTATTGTTTTTATTATAATGTCATTTTAAATAGGAAACACACACTTTGAACCATATCGATCACATCGCGTGTTAGTTTGAGGGGAGATCGATTTATAGACATCAAAAATGACATATATATTGATTTCACAAATTATTTAGAAAATGTGAATGTTTTTTATCTTTTTATAGTGAGTGATACATTTTGAACTAAAATGTCAATTTTAAAATGAAAAAGGACACATTGAGACATATCGATCACACTTTTCATTAGATTGTGTTGAAAATAATTTATACACATCCCGAATGACCTATTGATCATTTTACTAATGTATATGGATAGTATAATTTTTTTTCTCAATATTGAGTAGGTCATTTCTCCTTTTTACTAAAATTGATGTCATTTTTAAATAAAAATATTCTCATGGAGTCACACCGATAACATTGGGTGTTGGATTGAGGTTTAGATAATTTATAAATTCCCAAATGACATATAGATCCTTTTAATAAAGTATATAAACAATGGGGATGCATTTTCTCAGTTCTGAGTAGGCCACTTTTCTTTTTTCCTAAAATTTCATTTTATACTGGAAACATGCACATTGACTCATACTGATCACATTGTATATCAGTTTGATGTGAGACCAATTCCTTCACGTCAAAAATTATTTAGGAACCGATTTCATAAATTATCTTGAAAAGCATAACATGTTTACTCGGTTTTTTTGAGTGAGACATTTTGGACTAAAATTTCATTTTTAAACTGATAAAAGACACTTTGAATCATACCGATCACACCATAGGTCAGATTGAGGTTTCTTTGGTTAATTCAAAACATATATGACTAATGGATCATTTTACAAAAGTGTCAAAATGATCTAAATGAATTTTCTCCATTATGAGTAGGTTAGTTATCCTTTTGTACTAAAATTGATATCAGTTTTAAATAAAAAGAAGTATTTAGAGTCATATACATCACAAAATGTATTTTATTGACACGTGGTTGATTTATACAAGTCCAAAATGAATTATGTATTGTTTTATTAATGTATCAAAACAATATTAATTTTTTATTGGTTCTGATTATGTCACTTATCATTTTAACTAAA
Source organism: Viscum album (assembly GCA_963277665.1). NCBI lineage: Eukaryota > Viridiplantae > Streptophyta > Magnoliopsida > Santalales > Viscaceae > Viscum > Viscum album. Next base: position 1,923,867,212 of record OY728136.1, on the reverse strand, counting down.
ATGTAATTAAAATTTGGAAACACAAACTTTGAATTATATTGATCATATTGTGTGTCTTATTGAAATTTGAATAATTCTTGAAAATCATAAATTATTTATGAATATATTTAAAAAATTATAAAAATATATGAGTGTGTTTTATCAGTTTTCAATGGATTTCACTTTTTGAATGAAAATGTAATTTTTAAACTGATAACAGGCACTTTTAGTCGTACCATTTACACCATATATAATATTGAGGTGAGGGTGATTCCTAAACATCATAAATTACTTTTGGATCATTTCCATAATCTATAAAAACAATATAAATTGTTTTTCATAGCTTTTATTAAGTAGGGTATCCTTTTTTTTAAAATTTAAGTTAATTATATATAAAAAGAATATATACGAGTCATATCGGTCACTCCGTGCATCATATTGATGTGAGGATGATTCCTACATGCCTCAAATGAATTATATATAATTTTACAAAAGTATAAAAAGAATAAAATTTTGTTTACTTAGTTTTGATTATGTCACTTTTCCTTTTTACAAAAATATCATTTAAAATAAAAACCTGAACTTTCAATCACATCGATCACATCGTGTGTCAGTTCGACATGAGGCTGATTCCTAACCATTAAAAATTACTAATAAATAGATGTAATAAATTATAAATTCAATCTAAGTACATTTTCATTGTTTTAAATGAGTGATACTTTTTGAACTAAAAAATCAATTTTAAACTGATAACGTACACATTGAGTCATACTTGGCACATTGTGTGTCATATTAAAGTGCGGATGATACTTATATATCAAAATGTATTTTTTCATAATTTACCTAAGGTATAAAAACAATATGAATACATTTGGTTGGTTTTGAGTAGGTCAGTTTTATAGAAACCCTTTCTTTTAATATATTGACATTTCATCACTTTTGAATAATAATTAAAACATTATACAAACCGAAGCCCAAATAAAATACTAGTATAGTGCCTTTTGAAACATGAAAAAATAATCACTTGTAAATATATGATCTAAAACATATCCAACTACGTTATTCTTGACTAACTACCTTCTTAGTTACATTAAACCTAATACATATCATCATAATTTGTGGGAAGGAAACAAAAAAGGGGTGAGATGAGATGATCAATATAGTTATACAATGGAGATACATAACAATAATCATGAAAATAAGGGTAGGAGAATATTATCATGAAAATTGATGTTCATCAACCTGAATCATGGATTAAATCATGGAAGTTTATAAGACCCAAATCATAATTAAACAAAGAACATAATCCATGAAAACATAACATAGGAATAAAAATGGAATTTTGGGAAACATGTAAGAATATATAATTATTTCTATATTATTTAAGGAATCTATGCCAAGGAAATATCAATGGAATAAGTCATTTACTAACTGGTTTCACACCCAGCTCCATCCCTATATTGTTAAACTGAGTTCACTCCCTATTTCAGCCATGTATTATTGACCTAATTTAATTTACCATTAAAGACCTTTAACATTGAATGAATTCATTTCTCAATACCTAAGTGTCTATAACATGAGATATAAATCATTACCCAATACAGTAGAGATATATATAGGTCCCGCACATCTCATAATGAAATCAAACATACATGTTCAATAAGATCATTAAAAATAATAAGAAAACCCATGAAATGAAATTGGAATCATAAAAATTTATCGTACCATAACATGTGTAAAAATATATTGGTCTCAGAATCATTTCCTCATAAGAATAAAATGTGAAAGGAAGCAGGTTTCAAAAGCATATAACCTGTGAAAGGGAAATGAATTTCATAAACATCATGCCATCGAAACAATATCCAGTCAGAGAAATAATGTGAATGGAATCACTGAATAATTTCCCTATAAAGGAATGAGTAAGGCCAATATATGCAATCATAGATGGGAAATATATTTTAAAGATATTTTAAAAACATTTCTTCATGTAAATATACATTATTTTTTGGAAAATAATTTTTGAATCATAAAATCTTTTGAAATTTTTACATAAAAATAATCATGAAATCTTATTAAGAAATCTTGAAAAATATTGGAAATCATTTTTCATAAAAAAACATACACAATAAGCATGAAAACATATTTGAAAACACTTTTACCATGAAAACATATAAAATAAGATTATTTTTTTAAAATGAAATTTTCATGTAAGAAATTTGAAAAATATAAATAAGGATTAATTCTTTTTGGAAAACCATTTATTTTAAAATACATTAAATACATATAAAGAAGGATTGAAAATCATTTGAAAACAATTTTTCTTGAAAATACATTGAAAACATATAAAGAAATATTTAAAACATTTTGAAAACCATTTAATTGGAAATAATTTGAAAAATTATAAAAAATATTGATTTTTTTGAAACCCATTAAATTTGAAACATTATAAAGAAATATTGAAAATGTTTTGAAAACATACTTACTTGAAAACTTTTGGAAGAATATTGACATTTATTTGAAAAAAAATTCCTTAATAATTTAAAAAAGAAGTTTGAAAACAGTTTGAATCACGTTTTACTTAAAAATTTTTAAAATAAGATTAGAATAATTTAAAAAAAATTCTTTCAAAACAAATTTAAATTTTATAAATAATTCTAGAAATTTTTTGGAAAACATTTTGTAAAACATGGTTTTGAAAGAACACAGATTTTCAACCAAAGAGAGTATAAATTTAGAATTTCTTAAAAAACATTATTAACTATGTTATGTAACAAAAAATACATAAATAGTACCAATTAATGAATATACTATGAACAAAGGGAGGAGAATAAAATTCTAGAGCTTTTTTGAGAGATGGATCATAAGATATCATCAAAGGAATCATGAATATAAAAATTCTTGAAAAGCGATGAGATTATTTCAATAAATTCTTATAACTTGGTAAATTGCGATCATACTCTCCATGTAATAAAAACATGGGTCTCAAAGAATAAAAATTAAGTGAAAACTATTTTACCGATTTGGTGATTTTTCGAACATAACTTCTATAAAATAAAGATTAATGAATGGATATGAAAAAACCCAAAAATTTAATAATAATAGTCATATAGTAAATTCATTGGAATTATGTACTCCCCAAACATTAAAATAATTGGGAAACTGGCATATATCTCCGAGATATAAAAAGTGAGATGAAATTCTCTTAACTTATGTCTTATCTCTCATTGAACTCATTCAATCATCTCGTAAAATAAATGTAAATTTATTATAAATCTTTTAAATAACTATTATATATATATAATACCATATATTATTTTATTAAAACTTTATATTACTCATTTATTAGTTATTCCAGCTTAAGGTTACGCTTCAGGCAATATTCGCTTGGATTTTCACATGTGTCTTAATTTTTTATATCACTGGTCCTTATACTTATATCAGGATTTACAAAATGTAAAAAATTATATAAATATCATTAATATTAATTAAATTTTTATTATAAAAATCTATATAATTATGAAATGGAATACAACATTTATAGAGCCGGTAGGTCGTACTTACGCATGAATGATGCTACCATTTCATTGATGAAATTAAAGAAAAAAAGTAAATGCAATATATGTGTATGTATATGTGTATATAGAATAATTAAATTACCATTATTATTTCATATGTATCCTTTAATATCTATAAAATAATACTTAATACATTCCATGTAGTGTGTGAATGAACTACATCACTTTAATTGGGGTAATCCACACTTCCTCAAATGAAATTATCGTATTTAAACCCAATGGAAAGTATAAAGATATGTTTTCTGGAAGAATTATAGAATCATAAAGACATAATAAATATAATATATAAAATATATAACTACATATTCTATCATAATGTCTACCATGAGAGGCGATGAAGGAAAAATGTTTGATCATCATTTCGTGAACTGGTAGTTCACCGTACATGAAAGTAGTCTTTTCGTTACCCATTATATGGAGGTGTGTGTAACTTTAGGTAGACAAAATAGCATAAAAAAATAAACATATATTGAAGATACTGGTGTTTTTATAAAATCATGGAATAAAGATATTGGAGGGATGGAGAAGGAAAACAAAAGAATGGAGTTTGAGGGAAGACATTACCTCTTAATAACTCTTTTTGGGTTGTACCAAAAGGCTTAATTTCTTTCCAAGTGGAAGATTCTAGAAAGGAGTTATTGTTGTTGGGAATTTTATTTGGTAGATATTGGAAGATCCTAATTGGTTTGTGAGGTGTGAAGAATGTGTAGAGTGCTTTCCTTTTTATAGTGGAGTTGGAGTGAACGTCTTGTAAATATCAAAAGGTATTCAATAATTGCAGGTATATATTACAATATGTTACATAAAAATGTAAAATAATTGGTTAATGTAAAATTATGGTTGGAAAAAATCCAAAACACACAACAATATTTTCATTTTAATAATTTATTTCCTTAACTTTTAAGATTCATCAATTTTATTATTTTGGTTTTTATTAAAGAAACTAGTGTTCTAACCAATGTAATTTAAACATTATAATTAAACTAAATTGGGACTTGTTATAAAATATTGAGGCAATTAATTATAAATATGAGACCTAATTTTAAATATAAAAGTCTCATGTCTTTTGAAAAATAATTTTTTAAAAAATCTCATGTGATGTGCATGACACTACGTAATCCCAGACCGTGCTCACAATTTTTTTTTAAAAATTTAAGGTTCAATATTTAAATTTTTAAATATAAATTGGTACGTTAATTTACCTTAAAAATAAATTGGCATAATATAGTATTTTTATTAACTTTGAATAATTAAATGAAATATCATTTATTTTAAAATAATAATAATGTCAATTTTAACATTATTTATTTAATTTTAGTTTTATAATATCAAAATAATATTGTAATAAAAATAAATTAGGTTTACAGATGTGTAAAGTGTTATATTAATCTTCAAAAATAAATAAACACAATAATTCAATCAATTTACTTTACTTTTTATGTTTATAGTATTCTTTATTTTAGTTAATTATTAACTAAATAGTCACTATGTTGGTGTTTCATATGACTTTTAAGTAACAAAATCATATATTAAAATTATTGATAAATAATTATGATAAAAAAACCCCTTTATATTTTAATATTATGTGAATAAAAGAAATATATTTTTTACATATCTCAATGCCTTCTAAACATTAAAGATACGTAAAGTTCCATTTTTGACTTTTTTCTTTAACGTTTTATGTAGGGAACTTGCATTTAATAATATCCAAATAACCCATATACCTATTACCAATAGGGGGTAGGGTTGATTTATTTTCATACAATGGATTTTTTAGAGGTTTCCAGATCATTTTTTTTCTTATGATTACTGTTTACTCCTTAATTAATCTTAATCATACCTTAATCATTGTGATTAATTTTATTCACTTTCACTAATATTTTTTGTCAAAAATTTAGTTGATAGTTTTTGAATAAAAATATCATACCGATTACAAAAATATATTTTCATTTTTCAAAATCCAAATCATAGAAGTGGGAAAATTAGGTTTAACACTAATCTCGCAAATTCAGCGAGAAAAAAAAATTTTAGAGTAAAAACATTTAAAAGTTCAATAATTTGTTATATCTAATCTAAAAAAATGATAACAATGAAATTTTTTTGATTAATATATTTATAATTTATATATTTTAACTTTTAAAATATTAATTAAAATATAATTTAACACTAATAACTATTTAATCGATAATGTTGTTTTTAACTAAAGTGTAGAAATTTTTACTATTCACCCCAAAAAGAAGTTTGTCAATAATATCACAAAAAATTACCCTAAAGTAATTTCAACATTATTAACTAAAAAATTATTTTAATTTTATCAAATTCCATTTATAGTAGCATCTAAAAATAATATTTATTATTTTTCATATAAGGACATAAAAAGTAGTTTCTTTATGAAAATACTATTTTAGAACATATAGACTTTACCAAATAATATATATTCCATTATCAATTTGTTTTATTTATTTTAAACTATTATAAATAATATATGAAAATTATTTATAACTTTTCATATTACTATATTAAATTCTTAGCTTATAATTATATAATTTAAATAAAAATAACAACAAAATGATTTTTCGTAGAAGCTCAGTATTGCGTATAACGCATGGAAAACATTGAGGTTTAATATAAAATAAATTATTTTCAATGTTTTTTAAAATGAAAAATATGAAAAAAATTAAATTAATTCTAAAAAAATATAATTCATATCTTCTCATGGTGTTACATTCTACCCCCCTTAAATTGAATTACGCCATCAAAATTCATCTGCGTTATCAAAGGATTACTATTTAAGAGTTACATTAATAGAAACCCACATTATAAAACTGAATCCTAAAACTTCCATTAAAAAGGGAATGTTTGAATCAAAATAGTTACCCCAAGAAACATATATCTAGGGTTGCAGATATGAGAACATAGGTGGCATGTAAAAACAAAGACTTGGAGGAAAAGCCTAAATTTTAATATGGAGTGATTGAGGTCATAAAACACAAATATTTGAATTATCAACGAAAATTGGAGGGCCTTAAAGTCCTAAATATGTGATCATTTAAAAGGCCAACAGTTTAATAAAAATTAAGGTATTTGGACAACACAATATTTTGATCAGTTTTCTATTTTTGAGTTATATTTTTTTTGAAAAAGAATGCAAGGAAATACACTTACATTTTTTTGTTTCTATAAAAAAAATTCATTAATTTTTTTTGATTTTATCTATAGATAGTCATCAATTAATTCATGAAATGTATGTCTAGAAATTAACATTGATGAAAAAAGCACTAAAATACACCTCCAGATGATCATAAGGAAAATCAAAAAAATAAAACTATAACTATTTATCAATAACCATCCTTGAAAATAAATATGATTAATAAATTAATCTATAAAAAAGAAACACTACTATTTAATCATAAATAATTATTCATAAAAAATACTTATATATTAACCATGACATCACATTGGCCAGTGGTATGCATGAAACACTTATCTTTCTTCGATCATGGGTTTCAAGACCCGTGACCTTGTCAAACTTCACTGGTTGTCACCTGACCTACATGAAGTGATTTTCTAAAACCACACTAATATAATTTCCAAAATAAATATGATGGAAAAACACTAAATGTGGTTAATCCCTAAAAATCATTTTAACCAAGGTTTTCAATACAACCACAATACAAAAATACAACCTCTGAATTTTAATTTAAAATTTTCACGAATGATAATCCTTATAATATTTGTAGAAGATTAAAATTAAAAAATTTAGAAATAAAGTCATTAAATAAACTTAACATTGATCCCCAATATATCACATAGTAGGTCTTGGTAGTCACATTACAATCATGTGAATACTGTCATTATTTATTCTCTTGAAAAATAATAATTACCTGAATGTCAATAAATACTTCTTTAAAACATGCATTATTTCTTATTCTATAGATAAATAAATATATTACATAAAATTAAGATGTTGTAAACATCATCAACGAAAGTATAAACTACTTTTCAACAGTCCTTAATAAGTTCCAAGGTAATCAATATCCTCAAATATACTTATAAAAAACATATCATTATCCAGAAAAAAATTCATATCATAAAGAACATATTAAGTGTTATGTTTCCCTTAATCATGTGTTTTTCATGGATGTCAACTTTACATTAAATAAATTTTCTCTTCCATTGTATCTATTCAACATATTCTTGAAAATCATTAGCAAAAAAACATAAACCGAAGAATCGTTGTTTATTTCACCATTCATATAACATAATTCCTAAATTCCAAATCTTTTAAAAACTATGATTATTAAAATTCATCAATAAAACATAAGAAGGATACCTCATCCTATTACTTAAAACATATTTCCAATAACATTTCATCCATAGTCTCTTCCCTATCAACAGTTTAACCATTACATGCACCACCCTACTGATTCTATTTTGGAGCTTTCCCATTGGGACATTGATTTTTATAATAACCATTTATTTCTAAGGTAAAACAATTAACATTGAAGGATTTAATAAAGAGGATAGTATTCTCATCAATTTTATTAACCGAAGTCTTCATTTTTCCATTTTAGTCAATGGTTTATGTCCTTTTTTTTCTTAGTAAAAATATCTTCTTGTTCCTATGAAACATTTATTTAGTTGATTATTTATATATTTTTGATGTAAAGGAAACTGAATCTTATTTCCTTTGTGGTCTCTATTAACCGAACTATTGTCGAACTAATTCTTCATCAACATTGGTGAGTCTGATATTTGGTTAAGGTACACATTATTAATCTTGTTCCATGGAAATTAATCATGCATGATCACAAACTCTTTCACTCTAATGATCATCCCTCTTGACTGATCATCACCAAATTATCCTTCACATTCAATATTAAACTAGTTCCTCCTGGTCCCTGTAATTGAATAAAACCAGAATCATAGTTTTAGTATTTCTTATCAATGTATAAAACCACATAATTAAAAAAATAATTACTTATAGGATGTATAAATAATTAAAAAAATATCTAATACATGACAACCTAGCTTCATCCTATGTTATTATATGCCAACTAATATTTAGATTATTCATGATGGGTTGTGAAGAGTTTTTTAATTCAATAAAAAATATCACCTAGGAGTATTAAAACATGTGTGTAATAAGGCCATTTTTGGTGTACCAGATTACCCTGAGTCAAGACCATAACATCTTATTAGTGGTTTTACCCCAAGTTACATCTGTTGAAGATACACTTCCATATATAGTATATAGAATAGTATGGACTACCAGGAAACAACTCACTTTATCCTTTACCAAAATTATAGGAAATGTTTCTAAACGTTGATTCATTCATATAACTATCCTTAGAGAAATCTTTAGACATATACTTAGAAATATACGTTGGTATATCACTAAAGTTTTCTCATCCTAAGGTAAATAAAGTTATATAAAATATTTCTCTAATACCAACTACAGATACCCTCAATTTTTATGCATTGACAAAACATCACTTTTTTGAAATACTTAAAATATTATATGAAAATACATCCAAAGACCTTATAAGAATAGTGACTTTGGAAACATGGAAATATTTACACTGGTAAATAAAGGAGTTACATAATCTCCCACTTGGTTCTTCTTGAATAGATCCCTTCTTAGATACATCAATCATAATAGATACCCTCATAACATGGGGGAAGGAAACATTATAAGGGGTGTTCTCAAATACTTATTAAGGGTAAAAAAGGGAGGCACTTAAGCATAATGATGAGAAAAATGGTATGAGAACATGATCATGAAAATATAAGATTATACCCCACATATTAAAATTTCATAAGCATGAATCGTGGCATAAATATTGGCAGTTCATATGACATGAATCATAAGGAAATAAAGAACAAAAGACATGGAAACTTAACCAACTAAAAACATAGAATTTTAGAAGACACATTACTCTATATAATTATATCCATAGTAGTGAAGGCCTCATGTTCAAATCCATAATAGCAGGAAAAGTCTTTTACTGAACTAGGTTTACACCCCATTGTAGCCCTATATTACTGAATCAATTTCAATCCTCTTTCCAGCTCTGTATTACTAAACCAAATTCATTTCTCGTTCTATCACTATAACACTGAACTATGTTCATTTCTCGTTACAGTAAGGTCTATCTCATGAGATATATATCTTTTCCCAAATGCCTTTGAGTGAGAAATAGGTTCCACCCATATCACAATGAAATAATACATACTTGTGCAACAAGGTCATTAAATTTCATATCATAATCCAATAAATGAAATGTGTATCATAAAAATACAATCGTAACATATCCTATGTAAAAAGATATATGTATCATAATAAATTTTATAATCATAACCCATTAAAAGATGAGGGTTTCAAAATAATATAACTCATGAAATATAAACGAGTTTCATAATAATCATACCATCAAAACATAATCCATTTAGAGAATGAATGTGTATGTAAGAATTGAATAATTTCCAAAAATAGGAATGAGTAACACCAACCAATGTCATATTAGAAGGGGAATAATTTTGAAAGATCATTTAAAAACATTCCTGAATAAAATATCCTTTCTTGTTTGGAAAATGATTTTTAAAACATAAAACCTTTTGAAAAACTTTTCTTTAAAATAAATATGGAAAATTTTAAAGAATTATTGAAATTTTTTTGAAAACCATTTCCCTTAAAAAACATGTAAAATAATGGTGAAACCATTTTTGAAAATACTTTTTTCTAGAAAAATTATAAAAAAATTCAAAAAACATTTTAGAATTATTTTATTGAAAACTAATAAAATAAGCTTGAACCATTTTGAAAACTATTTTCCTGGAAGGTGATTTGAAATCATAAATATAAATATTAAAATTGATTTTAAAACCTCTTTAAATGGAGACTTGTGAAATTTTTTTGAAAAAGTTTTTGAAAACAATTTTCATTTAAAACATATAAAAGATGTTTAAAAACGTTTTGAAAACCATTTTCATTGAAAACATATTAAATAATATTCAAAAAATCTTAAAAAGGATTTTATTTGAAAAAACATTGAAATTTGAAAAATAATTCTTGAAAATGATTTGAAAACCTTTTTATAAAAGATTTTTTTTGAAAAAAAAAGATTTCTTACCAAAGATAGCGTCATGTCGGGATTTATTAAAAACATTTCTTAACTATATTATTTAACAAAGAGTGGAAAAATGAAGCCAATAAAGGAATATATTATGAATAAATATATGAGAATAAAATAATTAGTTATTTTGAGATATATATCATAAGATTTTATCAAAGGAAGCATTAACATAAACAGTCTTGAATACGATGAGATTGTTTGAATAAAATTTTATAACTTGGTAACTTGGGATTATACTCTCGATGAAAGAAAATGAAATTACATGAATCATAAAATATAATTAAAAAAATCAGAATCATGATAATTCTTATAAAATGGATGTATATACAAATTTAATATAATTATGGTGCAATTCAAAACATGATTCAAATAGAAAGAAAATTAAGACAAAACTATTTTATTGATTTGGTCACTTTTGGAACATAAATTCTATGAAAAAAAAAATGATTTCTGGTATATGTAAATAAAAATAAATTTAATAATAATAATCTTAGAGTAAATTCATTGGAATTTTTTATACCGCACAATAAAAAAGAGTGGTGCACATGGAATGTATCTCACATATATAAAAAGTGAGATGAAATTCCCCTACCTTCTGTCTTGACTCTCATGACACATGTTCAAACATCCTGTATAATACAACAATTTTTATTATAAATATTTTATATAACCATATTCTTATAACTAATACCATTTATTACTTGATTAAAACTTTATATTTCCTATGAATTTTCAATTTAATGTTAATGTTATGGTTTAGGTAGTATTCAGTTATTTTTTCTCATATTTCTTAATTTGTTATATCATTGGACCTTATACATATATTAGTATTTGAGTATATTATAACATGATATAATTATCATTAATATTCTGTATATGAGTATTATAATAATCAATATATGTGTTTAATCGAATACACTGTTCATGGAGATGGTAGGCCGTACATACGCATGAATGCGGCTTCCGTTTTATTGACATATTTACCGAAATATAGTAAATTATAAATATATATATATGTGTGTGTGTGTGTGTTTATATTATATAATTAATGTTTCATTATTATTTCATATATTTCGTATAAGTTCACTAAACCCATATTTAAGACATTACAGGTAGTGTGTGAATGAATCACATGACTTTGATGGGGGGGAGGATAGTCCACACTTCCTCAAAAAAATTATAATATTAAAATAAAATGGAAAGTATAAATATATGTGTTGTAAAATAATAAAATAATTGTTAATAAATATTAAATATAACATATAAAATATATATCCAGAGTTTCCATTATAATGTCCACCAGGAGAAGTAGTAAAGGAAAAAATGTACAATCATCATTTCGTGTGGCAGTAGTTCACCGTACACGTAAAAAGTATGTTCATTACCCATTAGATGGAAGTGTGTTTATGTGTAGGTATAAATATTAAAAAAAACAATATATTATATTCAACATACTATTTTTTTATAAAATCATATAATAAATAGAATTGATGGGGTGGAGAGAGAGAATAAAATTAAGAAGCTTAAGGGAAGAAAATTACTCTTAATCAAGTATCTCCATTTAGGTTGTGAAAAAGTTATTCCTTTGATTAATTTTTACCCATGGGAAGGACTCCTGTAGTAATGGAGGAATTTTGGGAAGTGGATTGGGTGGATTTTTTCCAAGCCTATGTGGCTTGATAGGTGTGAATGAGGGGTAGTGTGCTTTCCTTTTTATAGTGGTGGGGGGTGTGACACTCTTGTAAATTCCAAAAGGTTTGTAATAAGGGGAGGTATCCTTTACCTAATGTTCCCAAAAAATGGGAAAATAATTTTTTAATGTGAAATTATAGTCGAATGAAATTTATAACACACAACAATATGTAAAATTTTACAATTTGGTTTCTTAACTTCTATGATTCCTCAATTTTTTTATTTTTTGTTTTATTAAAGCATCTTTCTTTATATCCTAAGAAATTTTTACCACTAAGATTAAAATAATGTGAGATTTATTGTGAAATATATATCCCCTAAATTATAAATATGATACATAATTTAAAAAATATAAAACTCTTGTGTTTTGGAAATTAATTTTTAAATCAAGCGTCTACGACTTTTAGATCACTACTTAAACCCGGACCGTGTAAAAAATGTTTTTTACAGTATATGGGTCAATATGTTAATTATAAAATGAAATTTTTTTCCATTAATAGAACTTAAAAATCAATTTTCATAATATTTTATTTTTATTAATTTCAAATCATTTATTTAAATATCATTTATTGTAAAATAATAATATTATCAATTTTGACATTAGTTATTTAATTTTAACTTTAAAATGTAAAAAAATATTTCAATTCAAATAAATTTAGTTTAATGATGTGTAAAAGTATATATTAATCTTAAAAAAAATTAAATATGATAATTTAATAAATTCATCCGAATTTTATCATTTATAGTAGAATTTATTTTAGTTCTTTATTTACTTAATAATCACGACATTGGCATTTCATAGGCATTTTATGTAACTAAATCACCTCTAGAAATTATTGATAAATTATTATGATAAAAATAACCCATTTATGTTTTAATAGGATATGAATAATAAAAAAAATTATTTTTTTACATATCTTAGCGTTTTATAAATGTTAATATTAATGAAAGTTCCCTTTTTGTCTTTTCCTTTATTTAAACATTTATACTAGAAAATTACATTCAATAATATCAAATTACATATAAAATTAGAATCAAGATGATATATGGTAGAATTGGTTTCTTAAAATTTATTTTGGACTAGTCTCTAAGTTATTTTGGTCTTTAAGATTATGGTTTAGTAATTAATTAAACATTATCACACCTTAAACGCAGTGATTAATTTCAATCACTTTTTTTGTTATTTTTCACCAAAATTAAATTTTATATTATTATAATACAAATATATTTTTTATTTCCACTTTTTATGTCTTTTTTTAATAATTTAAATCATAGAAGTGGGAAAAATAAGTTTAACCATAATCTCGTAGAAATTGCAAGAAAGTGGATTTTTATAGTAAAAACATTCAAAAGGTCAATAAGTTTTTATACATAGTTTGAATATAATAATGACTAAAATGACCTAAATTGGATTGATATATTAATAATTGATCTATTTTTAATTAAAAAACATATTTAAAATATAACTTACCATTAATTATTATTTAAACAAAAATGTTATTTGTAACTAAATTGCAGTAATTTTTACCATTCACCCAAAAATGGAGTTTCTCAGAAATACCCCAAAAAGTCACCCAAAGCTAATTTCAACATTATAAATTCATAAAGGTGGTTAATTTAATAAAATTAAGTCTATATTAGTGTCTAAAATTAATTTTTTATTGTCCATCGATAGACATAAAAAGTAGTTTCCTTAAGAAAATATTATTTTAAAACATATAAAGACATTATAAAAAATTATATATTTCATTATCAATATGTTTTAAATATGTGAAACTATTATAAATAATATATGAAATTAGTTATTACAATTCATATTTCTATGTTTAACATCAAGGTTATAATAAACTAATTTAAATAATTATAACAATAAAATGATGTTTCATAGAAGCTCTATGTTGCATATAACGCACGCCAAACATAGATTTATAATTTAAAATAAAATATTTTTAGAGTTACATGAAATGATAAATATCAAAAATTTTAAATTTATTTGAAAAAAATAATTAAAAAAATCACAGGTTGTAATAAGTTGTCCTATTTATTAAAAATGATGTGTATTTTAAATAAAAAGACACATTTGGAGTCATTTAGGTCCCACCATATATAATATTGAGGTATGATTGACTACTAATGGTCAGAAATTAGTTATGAATCATTTTACTAATGTTTCAAGACAATGAGAATGGATTTCCATGGTTTTCATTATATCACTTATCTTGTTTACAAAAATATAATTTTAAATAGGAAGCACACACTTTGAGTCATAACGATAACATAGTGTGTTAGTTTTATGTGATACTAATCTATATTCACCCAAAATTATTTATGAATCAATTTAAAAAATTATTATGAAAATACTAGTGTGTTCATTTGGTTTTCGGTGACTGAAACTTTTTGAAATAAAATATTTATTTTAAACTGATAACGAACACTTTGAGTCATACCAAGCATATCGTGTATCAGATTGAGGTGAAAATAATTGCTAAAAATATAAAATTACTTTTGAACTGTTTTATTAATGTTTAAGAATTATAAGAATATGTTTTCTCAGTTTTGAGTTTTTCATTTGACTTTTTTACTAAAATTAATTTCAATTTAAAACAAGAAGAAGAACTTGGAGTAATAGCGGTCACACAATGTTTTAGATTGTGGTGTGGCTAATTATTAAATGTCCCAAAGTCTCAAAAAATTTCAAATTCCAATTTTAACTTTATTTCCATTGAATTCGTTTTCGAACATCCAAAAATTCATATTGAATCTATTTTCTTAGCATAAAAACCATTCTCAGGGTTGAAATCCAGAAGATAGTTGGATGATTAAATTCCCATTATGTCATGAGAAGTTACCATAATTGGCACATGAGCCTCTTATAATCTTTGAGAAATCAAAGAGAAATGTTTTTTTATCAAATATCATCGACTCAATATGATTTTTTGATAGTTCAAAAAATAAATACAATATGATGTTTGGTAACAATGGAAAAAATTAACATTTTTTCTATTTTGTAGAATGTTGAAGATAGTTTAAAGAAAAATATGACTTCCCAAATTAACATTGAAAAAAACTATATATGTATCAGGTAAAAATTAAAAGGATATTAACTAAAAAATAGTATATAAATAGATGTAAAAATTAATTAAATATGTAGTAGTTATTTACCTTTTCCTGAAGGTTGTATGCATTCGTGATGAATTTCTTGTTTTCATTATTTCAGTTGTAGGCTCGAATAAAAGAGTCCAATTATATAAAAAAAATCTTATGTGATTAATACTAAAAAAATAAATAAATAAAACTTAAATATGAAACAATATATTAATTCTCCGTAGAGTTATTTTCCTGTGAAAACATCAAGATTACCTATCTGATTGTGAAGTCGAGGGATCTTGAAGTAAAGTGATAAATAGAAACACTATACGGGTGAAAATGTTTTATGGGAGAAGAATTATATTGATGTATTTGTGTATAAAGACATGAAATACAGACATACCTCCCTAACTCGAATAAAAGAATCCACCTGTATAATAAAATTATTCTTGTGTGAGTAATATTAAGAAGAAACAATTATACCTAAATATGAAATAATAAATTAATTTTTAATACAATGTTTTTAATATGAAAACACCAGCATTGCCAGAATAATAGTGTTTTGGGGGGAACATGAAGAAATGTGATAAATTCCAACGCTACAGGGGTGAAAATATTTTGAGTGAGAAGAAATATTTTTACGTTTTACTACAGAATGGTATACTATATAGACAAACCACCCCCGCTTGAACAAAATAATCCACATGTATATGAAAAAATTATTATGTGTGTTATAATAAAAATAAATTAATTAAACATAATCATGAAAAAATAAATTAATTCTATGTAAACTTATTTTATTGTGAAAAGATTAATATTTATTATGTGATTGAGAAGAGGCAACACCCTCTCTCTTTTTTCCAAGGTAGTGGAGGGAACTTGATGTAAATTCATAAGTGGAAAATTGAAGTTGTGAAGAGTATTTAAGGGAGTATAATTAAATGGATGTTTTAGATATTAAAATCATGAAATATAGAAAGAATATTCTAAAATAAATGAACTTTTCAAGGAATTATTAAAATAAAATCAAGATTTATTTATATAAATTTTCAGTAAAATATAGAAAGTATAACATAACATTACCACTAAATTTACCCATGCTGTTTTATTTTATTATAATGTTTTTAGGGATTGGTAAAATCATCATATTTAGAATCCATTTTCTTCACAAGTAGTCAAAAATTTAATTTATATTATGTTAATGCATTAGAGAAAAATAGTTGTATTATACACGCTCTATTACAAACTTGATCAACTCTTTGACACCATCAACATAAAATTTTTTCAAAATATTATCATGCATCTATTTTCAATTCCTATCATTCATATTGGGTTCATAAAATATTTATTTTTTACAATAAATAAAAAAAACATAATATTTTCATTATAATAGGTGAAATTTATAGATAATTCTAATAATGGAAACCCAATGTTTGATTTTTTGAAGAGTTTTTCTACACTTTAAAGAAAATGGGTAATTAAATTTTAGAAAATAATTAATCTTTAATGGTAGGTGTTATCCTCTGAATTCATTAAAAGGTGAAATTTATAGAAAAATTTTATTATCATCGGCTCGTATTCTGAACAATTATCATTTCATTTTTTTGATTGGTACTCATCCTCCATCTCATGTGCATATGCACATATATTGCATGCAATACTCAAATAATTAGTCTTCCATAGGATGACTACCAATAAATGCTGTAGAAATATTATAAAAGAGATGGGGGATCAGTCCCCATAAAAAAAATGGAATAATAACTGTTCGTGAAATGAAAATGATGCGGATGATAATTGTACTCGATTGTGTTCTCTAAAAGTGGTTATGCCTTTCATTTGTGATAATTGAATGTATGTTAATTAAAAACTACTAAGGGTGAAACCAATAAGAAATTTTGTAAAATGATATGTTTTTAGATGGATTAAAGTAAAACGTAAACAATTTTTGGTAGATGTGTGGAATAAAATGAAATGATTTTTAAGAAGTATTAATGTATGGGTTATAATTTATAAGATGGATATATTTTAAAAAATGTATATAAAACTAACCAATCCATTTTTTTATTTGGGGATGGTAAAAATTTATGGTAATTGTTTTTAAAAGATGATATTTATTTTTGGTAGTGAAAAATTAATCATATTAGATAATGAGAGAATCTAATACTGACATTAAAAGGGTTGTTTGAGATGTTTTTATGATGAAAAGATAAAATTTATAGATATTTTTATGAATTAGAATGGGGAGATTGTTAATAATTAAAAGTATGAAGAAACATGGGAAGAAATTAATGTTGAATTTAATAGCATACAGAGAGAACATTGGGTTGAGGTATACTCAAAATATTACACTGATGGTGAGGAAAATGAAGAAGGATTATCAACTGTAAGAAATACAATCTATGATGAAATAGAAGAATACATTTTCCTAGGTGATTGGATAGTTTCATTGTAAATAAGTGAATTAAGAGTATAAAAAAACTCATTTTTACCACGTATATCCTAAATAAATTGGAGAGGTGAAAAAAGATGATAATTTGATCAAATATAAGCATGATGAGCTTGATCCAAAAAAGAACAATGTGAGATGAGAAATTGTTCCAAGTATGTAAGACATAAATGTTATCAGAATTAAGTGGGTGTTCTATAATAAAATCATTGACAAAAGAAGATTGGATCAAAACAATGAATGGACAAGGTCAAAGGGAAATTCTATGATGAAATGCATATATATTTATTATAAATTTACTCTCATAGCCCGATTGGAAACTATTTGAATTTTCATGGTTATTTCAGTTTAAATATTTTTAAAAGTATACAAAATAGATTTAAAATATAGGTTCATAAATAGAGTAATTAATATGGAGTATACATTAAGAAACTTGATGGGGTTATTCTTAATGAAAATGAGAGAATAGTGTGAAACTTAAAAAATTAATTATATAAGATAATTAAATCCATAAGAATTTGGTTTTTAAGATAAGATGAATACCTAAGAAATATCAGGTTTTAATGAGGTGGAGTTGATTAAAACCTCTACATGAAGAAGAAGAATGACCAAAAAATGTTGTTTCTCATACATGTGTAAGAAATAATATTTGAGGATTTGACAAAGCATAATAAAATTTTTGTGTGGATCATATGAGGTACAATATCTAGATGTCTATGATTAGTGGGTTAAACATTTTACTTGGTTTGTAAATGAATGAACTGAATAAGAACATATTAATTTATGAATCAAAATATGAAAAAGTGGTTACCAAGTGATATTCAAAGGAATATTCCTAACCAATGACAACCCCGAATGATATCTGGATGATTTTTTTAATAGTTGGCAATTGAAAAGACCTAAATTTCACAGAATATAGGTATTGGGAGCCTACTATACATTATAAGTACATGACCCAACATTTTTTCTGATATATTTCAATTCTCAAAATACCATTGTAGTCCCTAGGAGAGCCACATGCTATCGGGGAAGATGATACTTCAATATATCTAAAAATTAGTGAATTTTGGGCTGTTTTATTATAGGATAGTAAAAATGGGGTTGTTGGGATACATTGATTCAATATGGAAGGTTTTAGTTGATAAATGAGGGAAAGTAGATATATCAAAAAACCTGGATTTCATTCAAGACTTCGTTTCGATCGACCATTTAATAGTTCAAGCTTTGGATTCGATCCTTGGAATAGTTGGATCCTTGATTCTATCATAGATTCGAGCTTGTATTTGACAACGAGGAGTGCTAACAGTAGGTGAATTATATAGAGAGAACATGATATTGTGAACTAATTCACGATTATTAGGGTTCGTAAAATGGATTGGTACACTTTTATCTGTGTTTCCAAAAAAGCATTGGTAATTATCCCCTTTATCACCACTATGTTAATAAGAACTGATAAATATCTATCTTTATCAATGCTAAAAAAGTGATGATAACGATTCATTAATCAAATTTATTGAATTTTGAACATATTTAATATATGTATATATATATATAATATATTTTTTTTAAAATTTATGTATCATAATTTAATATTTTTTTAAATATATAATTGATTATTTATAATTATTTAAATACTTTTAAAATTAATAATTTTTATATCATTATATATATTTATCGAAATATATATATGTATAAAATATATGAATATAATTTTACTAAATATATTCATTATTTAAATAAATCTATTATAAAGTTTTAATTATTTAAATATATATAATTATTTAATTATAATTAAATAAATATATATTTTTTAAAAAATATTTATTTATTCAAAATTATAAATGTTTCATTATTATAAATATGAATTGGAAAATATATTAATTTATAAATATTTTCTAATAATATTTTTTTAAATATTTAATGAATATTTAATCTTAAGTGCATGAATTTTAAAAATGAGTGAAATTGAATAATTAAATATTAGTACACATTAACAATATTGAGAAAGTGGATAAGTTATATTAGTTAAATATAAATTATTAAAAAAATTTGTATATATATTGAAATACGGATGAATAAATATTGAAAATATTAAAACATAGTAAATTAATATATATAACATAAACAACAGGAATTGGATAAATTCCCAAAAAAACAAAAAAGAGAAAACAAAAAATAAAACATTTGAAAAATGAATAAATAATTCCAAAGTTTAATTATATTAAAAATAAATAGATCAATTTTACTGATTCAATGAATATTATATTACATGTTCCATGTTATAATGAAATTCTGATATGAATTCTAAAAATATGAATAAATTACATAAATATTATATGTGTTTCTATATATGATTTCATTAATTGCTTAGATATTTTGGTCATTGTGTTGTATATAAAAATACATTAATTATGTACATTTATGCAAAATAAAAATAAAACATGTTTAATGTATGTTAAATTGAAAAATCTAACAACATTTAGTTATGTCCATTACTTGTTGCAACTAGTCAGTATTTTTAATTTTTAATAATTTTATTTAAAAATCATTATTTCCTAAATATATTACTATTTCATGTAAAGGATAAATTTTTTATTATATAAATCATATTTATATATATTTATATATATCTATATATTTAATACATATTATTGATAAAATAATTAATAATTATTTAATTAATAAAATGTTTAATGTTTTTTTTAAATTTACTTTTTTTTAATTTTTATTCATATAATTTTCATTTTCCATATATCAATTTATTTAATATATAATATTTATTAGAATTTATAAATTATATTTATAATAATTATTTTTTTCATATTTATCAACAATTATTTAATAAATATTTTTTTGTATCTCATTAATAAACTCGTATTTGTTTTTTTAATAATTTTATTTTTCAGAACTTTTTAAGTGATAAAAATCCGAAATAAGTGATCCCTTTATCTGAGCTATAAATAAAGCATTGATAAAGGTTACCCTTTATCAGCACTAAAAATTAAGAATATATGAAGGGTACAATTTATCAGTGCTAAAAAAGTAATGATAAAGGCCATCACCATTAAAAGCCACTTTTGTAGTAGCAGGCACACTGTTTTTTTAAATTATATTTTACTTGGATTATAATAAGAAAATATTAAATGAATCTGTTTATGGTTTTTATCAAATAATTATAATTTTTATTATTTTTATATTGTATAATCCTTTTAACCTCCCATTTTGTGGGTGGTATGACAACATCGTTCGTGTGAACTATAGAATACCACATCACAAAGCAATGTGATTTACTATTGGCTAAAACATTGAATGGAAGGTAATAATGGAAAATTCATGGAATATATGTAATATATGTCTCATAAAAAATATTCTATAGTGATAATATAATATGTACCATTATTTTGTTTCATCCGTTGAGAAAATTGAAATAGCATTATTGCGTATGTACGACTTAACATCTCCAATAATGATGTAATTAATTTTTTATCTCTAAATTTAATGGATTACTCAAAATAATTATATAATTAATATATATGATATTTTTATCATGGTTAAAATTCTATAGAGGATGTAACCATCATCACAACGGGAAGATAAAAAATACCAATAATAAATATACCTTAAAAATGAAGCACTTATTACATGAAATGTGATTTATGAAGGAATTGTTAATAAACGAGATATAAATGGTTATAAGTATAAAATATATGGTATGATAAATATTATAATGGTTCTGTTATATATTTATGATAATCCAATATTTATTGTGTTTTATTTTCAAATATATATTAAGGAAGTAAAGACTTAAGGTAAGAGATTTCTAGCAACTCATTTATTTCTTGGAGACAAAAGTCATATTCAACAATCATTTATTTTTTGTGGATCAAAATTTTCTCATTTTACATGTTATATCATCAATGAAATTATTTTTTTGATACTTTATTTTTTATTTCATATTAATCTTTAATGGATATTACAATTAAAAAGATAACAAAATGAGTAAAATATTTGTGTATCAATTGGTCATATTTGGGAAATACATTATATTGGGAAGCTATATATTTTTTTATTTGGTGTATATACAAAACATATTACATGTAATATCATGAATTAATTTATTATCATGATATTTTAAGATTCATTTAATGTTATTCCTTCATGGTTCTTATAATTTAAATGTTTCCAATTTGGTAAGGGTTTGATGATACCACCATAGTGTTTATTAAGACTGTTTATGATAATGCTTTTAATGTTAAAATATTATTATCTAATTCTAAAAAAAATTATGAAATTTATTATAACATTCTTATTTATTGATAATATATGTTTTCATTTAATTTTACACTTCTAAAGTGTTGAAAATATTAAATATATTTTTAAGAAAAAATTCCTTTATTTCCCTTTTTAGTTATAAACCCTTTTTCTTCCATATAAATGTTTTATAAAAATGTTTTAATTTTTTAACATTGTTCAATGATTTTTTACATAAATATTATATATATGTTTTAATTTTTATAATGTGTTTTAAAAGGAATATTCATTTAATTTTCCAAATAAGTCTTGTTTGGCATTTACAGAAACTGTGAAAGGACTATTTTTTAACATGTATTGAATTATCTACCATCACGACCACATAATGTTTTAAATAATAATTTATTTATTTCAATGGATAGTTTGAAATAAAATGATTTTTAATTATTTTAATTTTTTTCAAAAAATAGATATTTAAAAAGTGGAAATTTTTTATTTTCATCAATAAATGTTTTGAATGATATTACAATATTAATTTATAAGTTTCCAAGAAAATTTTGAATTAAGAAAAGATTATGAAATTGTTTTGTGAATTTTTAGGTTTAAAAATTATGTTCTAATGTGGAAGGGATATTTTACTCAAGAAATGTTTTAAGTGATCTTTAAATCTTCATTAAATTTTACATGAATATTTTAACGGAAAAGTATCTAGAAATGTTTATTGATTTTTTTAAAAAATTAATTTTTATAGTGAAAGGTATATTGTCATCAAGAAATGTTTTAAATTATTATTAAATATCAATTTATATGTTTTAATGGTTATTTTCAAATAGAATTATTTTTAAAAAATAAATGTTCTAAAAAAGTGTTTTTCACAGTAGAAATTCTATATTGCTCATGAAACATTTAGAGTGATCTTTTAAGATCTTTTTCTATCATTGATAAAATACACTGACATTAATTATGATTTTCTTGGGATATTATCCATGGATAACATTATTATTATTATTAAGAATGGTTTATGTCTGTGATGAAAATGTATTAATAAAATCTATTTTTCTTCCATGGAATATACCATAGACCAATGATTATGAAACTTAGTTAATTTATAATGGGTTATGCTTATCTGAAATGATAAAATTATTATGAAACACATATATTTTCAGGGGTTCAAATATAATGAATATTATTTTGATATTTTGAAAAACCTATGTATGATATTCGTTATGTGATGGGTGGGATCCATGTATACCTCTAACATGTTATGGAAAAGATAGATCAGTCAAGAGTAAATATGTTATGCATTATCCTGATTATATATTCACAATGTACTTCATAATCATGATTACATGTTTTCAATTTTATGGAACAAAATTATTTCATGTAATAATTATTATGTGTTGGATTATATTTCATGTCCATAATATTAATCATGGGCCTACATAAATGTTCATAAGTTTTTGCGAGGTCATGAATCCATGTCATGAATGTAATGTGTGATGCTTATTTTATTTATACCTATTTAAACTGTTAGAGGTCTACATGTATGCCATATATTTTTGTCTTATGAAAATGTTTATGTTTTCATGGATCATGTTATTTGATAACTTTAGGATTCATATCTTACAAACTACCAATGTTTATTCCATTACTGATGTATATGATCTATGATATACAATTTATGGTTTTACAATTTTATTCTCATGTTCTCAAACCCTTATTGTCATATATTTATATGTGATCAATGATATCTCCATTAATGAACCTTACTAAGGACCTCATCTCACTCTTTACCATTTCTTCTTCCCCAGGTTATGAAGAATGTCTTCATATATGACTAGTCTAAGAAGGGTGACAGATATGAATAAATTAGCAAGAGAAGATGTAGTTCACCATTAAATAAGTTTTTCATGTTTCCAAGTTTCCAAAGACACTAGAGATAAAGAAATATGGTGTTGATCATTATGTAATGTAATGAACATTCAACTATTAATATGCAATATTTTTCTATGAGAAATTCAAGTTTCTATAGTTGGTAACGTAGTATTGTTTAATTAACCCTTCGAAACTATGATGCAATAAATTTAATAAATACCCCATCGTATGAGCCTATGTATAGAATAACAAAATTATTTTTTAAGGAATAAATTATGTAATTTATAGAGAAATAAATCCATGTATGGATACTAAAGGTGGGTGTGGTTCAAGAAAATACATACCTAGGGGAGACAACTCCAAAAATGTTGCATCAAGCTTGACTCAAGCAATACTGAATACATGAAAATGGTTTTTACAGTGATCCTGTATTGAGACTCCTAGGGGATATGCATTTGTCAATTCACTTTTTATTTATGAACCGTTAGGAAGGATTTGAATAGCTGATTACCATGAAGGACCTATGTTAATCCTAAGGTTTCATAATTTGAATATAATGTTACATGATTTAGACATCCATTAAACTTCTCATGATTATATGGGACCTCATTATGATTATTATTTCTCAAACTATGATTTTGTTTTTTATCAAATTGATAGAACCTAAAAAAATCTACTGAAAAATCCATGTGATGGCCATTAAAATGTGCATTCTCATGAGACACCAAATAGGTTTGAATCTAGGATTTAATATTTTGTTACTATGATAACTCAACTTTATTAGCTTATAAGTGGTAAAATAGGATATGTAGAACTTATGAATTTACCAAGGAAGGAGGAACATGCTATTGAATCTTTTATATGACCACATATACCCTCCTTATATAGGACTTCTAATCTACTAGTTACTGAGAAATTAATTAATGTGATGGAAAATATATTTTCTATTTAATAGTTCTCAGACTATGAGAAGGTGTTTCTAGAAATTTATCACTTGTATAGTGAAGAAGATCAAGGGTGGAATTTAATTAAGAATACAATGTATGTGGATGAAATTAATTTTATGTAATGGGATGAGTTTAAGAGGTTGATTTTCTAAAAGTACATCCATATATTTTATGTACAAAAATTTGGATGGAATTTATTTTTATTGAATGATTCGATTAGAAATACATTTCCACCTATGAGGAAAGTTTTTCATGTCCTTAAAGGTATACTTATGGATTAATAATTAGCTATGGAAAAGAAATTTATTGATTCCTTAGTGGTTTGAAACCATGTATTAAAAAGGCATTATCCATAAGGTACTTTGAAAGCTATAATAAAATCATTGGATGTGAACTCAAAGTGAAAATGGAAGCTAGAAAGCCTTGTGGTTTTGTACATAAGAAAATCAAGATGAGATTTCTAAAAAGCTCTAATTATATGTCACATAGAGGGAAGAAAATTACTCAACATACTACCCAAAAGAAAATCATGAAAGATTACTTAGGTGAATGAATAAAAGGAACTAGAAGATGATTTAAGTGTAGTAAAATAGTCTATTGAGAAAAAGAATATATAAGTGACTTGAATATTCCACCAAATGAAATTAATTGATAGCCATAATTAACTAAACACAATCTAGTGTTTCAAATGAAAATATATTTTGAATTATTAAAAGCAGTTCCCTAACCCAAGGTATAATAATGAAGATAATTGCATACAAACTTGGATGGAAAAGGAATAAGGGAAATCTCATGGGATCACAATAAATTTATTGAATCATGATAATTTGGGCCCTCCATAGTGAGAAATTTCATATTGGATTTTTGATTTATTGATCTCTATGAAAATAGTTTTATACATCCTTTTGTTAAATTTGATGTGTTTTTTAGAATTGATTATCTATCTCTATATATATTCTATATTAGAGAAATCACATTTGATATTATTAATTAATTTATGAATATCTTATGGTGCAAGGTTGAAACCATATTTTAAATGAATTTTTTTCTATGATATGATATCATTTAGAAATAAAAGGTGGTTTATTTTATGGATTAATATATGGTTTTATTTTTTTTCATTTGGAAGTGGTTAGGGTTTTTACATTTTGGTATTAGACAATATTATTGTAAATATGATAATTGAAGGATATAAAATAAACTTATTCCCATTATTGGGGTTTAATTATTTGTTAGATATATTTTAGTGCGGTCCCATGGTTAACTATTCATATAACAAATTATGTTGAACTTCAGACGTTATTTGATAACTTGTGAAAAAAATGTATGTTTTGGAAAATATTTAGAGGTTGGAGGATTAAATTACGGTTCTTATGAAGATCTTAGTACTTTAGGAATGAAAAATTCATCATGAATATTCATTTAAAAAATTAAGTGGAAATTGATAAAAGAAAATCCAAAGGTTGAAATTTTTTCTTTTGATTTAAAGGAATTTTGAGACCTGGATATTTAGCTCCCTTTGAAATCCCTGATCATATCAAGACAATAACATATCATTTAGAGCTTCCAATGAACCTCTCATAATTCCATGATATGTTCAATGTAACTCTAATAAGTTAGTATATACATTATCCTTCATTTGAACTGAACATAGAGGTCATACCACTATAGCATGATATCTCATGTAACACCCCGAAATTATGAAAGAATGATATTTTATTGAATAACATGTATAACATGAAATGCCAAACATATAAAAGAAGATAACATCTTGAGACCATACAATATATTTATTTTTAAATAAATTCAATATATTCAATAACAGGAAGTGCCTGAAAAACTTATTTTATCTTGCATTACATGCCATAATAAATTTATCTGATAACTTCTATTACACACAATACTATGTTTTATCGAAAAAATATACTATTATAATAATTATTTAATACAATATTTATAACATATACATTAAAAATACAATAATGAATATTATTAACTATCCTATTAAAATATATATTGTACACACATTTATTGGTTATCTATTTATTATAAATAATAATAAGAATTATTAAAATGAAAAAGCAATGTATCATAAAACTATATTTTTAAAAAATATGATTTAATAATGTTTAGTGGACAAAATTTAATTTTAATTTCTAGCACTTTTATAAAATTTATATGAAAAAATAAACATCATTTTTTAAAGTAGGATTTCAAAATATATTTACTGTTTTTTGGGATGCTTTTGGGAATTTTCATTTTTTGATATATAGTAAAAAATAATTCATTTAATTGAAAACAACCTATTCTCCAAAATAATTGAAAATTTTAAAATATTTTTTGAACATGGTTAGATGTCAATATATATTAATTATACATATATTTTTTCATTTTAGGTCATTATAATAATTTTGATATATGATCTTTATATAAAAACATAGTAAACCTTTGATCATTTTCACTTTAAAACCCGACTTTCTCACCACGTCTACGATATTCATTTTTAATATATAATTTCCAATTATAGGAATTGAATTATTTAAAATGGATTTAATATTTATAATTATAACAATTTGTAACTTTTAATAAGATCAACATTAATTTTTTACAAAATTTATTTGTGAAAACATTTAAAATTAATTACAATGATTAAGATAAGAACATGTTTACATAGTGGTTAAACATAGAAAATTATGTGTAAAACTGAGAAACCCATTTTATTTCCAAATTTAGAGACTTACGAATTTGGGATCATTTTTAAAGATTTTTGGGCCAATTTAATATGGTAGTGACCTATATAATAAGTTATGAAATAAAAAAGGAAAAAACATACTTTTCTACTTTTTTATATATAATGCTTTGGGATATCGAAGTAAAAAACATAGGATCGATTATAGAAATTATTTAAAAAGATATATTATATTTTTTTGTTATAATAATTAATTTTTAGTTTCTATATATTAATTAGTTACTTAAATTTCTTAAGAAATGCTAACGTAGTAATAATTTTGTTAATAATTAACTAAAATAAAGGAGACTAAAAATATTAAAATTGAAGTAAATTAAAATAATTATGGCCTTAAAAAATTATAGATGAATAATCCATGATACACATGTCTGAAAATATTAAATTAAAATTCTATTATTTTATCGATATTATTATATTTAATTGAAATAATTATTGTCAGTAATGATATTAATGTAATTTTATAAAAAATGATATATTATTAAATTATTTAAAATTAAATAAATAACATCCTTCAAAAAGTGAATTAAAATGTTAAGAAATATTAGATATGGTCCACTCATGGAATAGTTTATCTTTTATGATTAACATATTGACCAATAAATGTTATAAACATTATTTGCACAGTTAGGGTCAATGTAGTTTTTTGTAAGATTGTAACTCCTCCTCAATTGTAAAATAACACTCACCTTACCCCATTATTTACACCCTAAAACCACTTGGGTTTGGAAAAGTGAAACCAAAATCACCCCCAAATTCCTTATACTTATCCTAGACGCATTATATGGGTTATGATGTGAAACTATTAAGGGTTTAGTATAAACAAAAGGAAGATACTTGAATAATAGGTAGTGTTCTTGTAAAGTAATTTTTATTTTATTTTCTTCTCCACATATTTCAATTACTATTATACCATGATTATATAATAACAAAAGTATATTACATATAAATTATTTTATTTTAAGGGAAATAATTACAACCAGAGACACTTCAATTAAATGTGATATAAAATCATCATTCGTATGTAGGGCGTACTACCATCTCATGAACCAATGTCATTAAATTTCCCATTACCACCTTTCGTGATGGGGAATGATGATATATTTATAGTTTTTATATGTTATATATAATATTTTTATGATGTTTTTATTCTTATGTAATTACTATATTATGCATAAATTCATGCTATACATTTTGTGGTAATACGATAACATCGACCGTGTACACAACAGACTACCTCGTCGCGTAGCGATGTGGTTCATTTATTATTTACATGGAATGCATTGAAGATAACATTAATAAAAATTTGTGATATATATAAAATAAAAATTATAATTTATTGATTATATAAATATATCATTTAATTTTATATCTTTTAATATGACAGGAAAATGAAATAGTGTTCATGTGAATCAATGTCTGCCATCTCCTTGAATGGTGTATTTCATTTACTATGAATTTTTTGTGGGGTTAATATAAATAAATATCTAATAATATATATTACTAATATCATGGATTAAATAATATATATGATTACATCATGATCTAAGTAAAAGGAAAATAAAATAAGAAGTCGGAACACAAATAAGAAACAAAGCAGTTATGACCCAACATAATGAAAATAATGGGAAATTATTAAAGAACAAGTTATATGATGTTATAAAAGAATAATATATGATATGATGAATATTATTATTATTTGGTATATATTAATAACAAGTAATGATCCATTATACAAGAGTTTAAAGTAGGATCAACCAAAATTAAGCACAAGGTTAGGGATTTTATCTTAGTTTACATTCCATTATGACTTATATATTATTATGTATTGATTAACTTTTATGTGGAATATATTATTCAATTTTTACATGTAATATCATGTTTAATTCATTATTCATGAAATTTTATGTTTCAATATGAATTATGTATTCAAACGGGATTTGAATTGAAAATTATCAAATTGTAAGAGTTATTGTACAACCTCACATTCTTTTTTGATTGTTAACTTTATCTTAAAAAATCACATTAATGTAATACTCGTTAAATGCACATTAAATATGATTAAAATATCAATGTAATTTCTTACGGATATGATTATTTCCCAAACCATATACTATTCTTTCTACATATGATGTTTAATTTGAATGTTATTCAACTAAATGGGGAAATATTTATAAACCCATATTATTTAATCAATATAAATATTTTATTAGGTACATTATTTATGAATTAGGATATCATTTACTCAATAAAAATACTTTATATGGCACAATTGTTTTTGAACGAAGTCTATTATTAGATATTTGAAAAATGTTTTTAACGTGTTGTACATGGGTTGGGGACTGGTTAATGAATTCCCCTTGATTCATTGGTAGTCTCATGAGATTAATAATTTTGAAAAAATCAACTTGTTCTTACCTATTGTATTTTAAATTATACTTAATATAGATCCTGATGGTAAAGGTATAATGTACTTGGGAAACATGATGTCTAATATTAAGAATTTCTTGTATTTAGTATTCAGTTATTACTATCCATGATATTTCCATTATGACATTGTTTTGCACACATTTAATTATCAGTTAATAACTAAATGAAATATTTTTTCAGTTTGTTTCCAGTATATATTGATTTTTTCCTAATATATTCATAATTCATTTATCGGAAAATGGTCTCAAAAACATTTATTCATAATATAAGTAATGGAAATTAATGGGTTTTAAAAAAAATTAATCATAATCATAAGACATCAATAGAATGAATAATGTTGGTATGGATCAAAATATCATTAAATCATATGTATCCTCAAATTATTCCATCATATATGGAAATATATTTTTAAAGAAAATCATTTGAAACATATCTTGGGGGAAATAAACATTCTTTGAAAATCAAATTTTTAAAATTAGAAATTCATAAATTATTGTGGAAATTTATTTTTTTGAAAGAAAATTTGAAAACTTCTAAAGTAATATTCAATATAAATAATGTTCACGACAATAATAAATTCCATTAATTCTATACATATTAAAAAAAAGCAGCATTTCACATTTTTGGTAAAAGTACAACAATTGTTAATTGAAAAAAATACATGAATATTACTTTAAAATACTATTTTAAAATTAATAATTGGGTAATAATGTATTCAAAAAATAAATTTTATAAATTTATATCATTTTTTAATAAATTTTTAGAAAACATATACATGGATGAAAATGGGTTTTGTAACTAAGATATAAATTATGGTAGTTTTATTTAAAAAACATATTTTGGAATCATGAGTACATAATAAGATAAAAATGATTTGAAAAAATGTATTATAAATAAAAAAATAGAGGATAAAAAAATTCATTAGTTTCTTAAGATATAGATCATAATATTTCATCATTATAATAATAAACATAAACAATCCCGATCCATGATCAAATTGTATCATGAAACCTTTACAAGATTGGTAACATTGAATCGTAATACAAAAGAATTAATTATTGTAAATGAAAAATAAAATAAAATTATAATAAATAAATTCATGATACTTCACATCAAATAGGATGTATATACAACTTATAATAGAAGATTTTTGCATAACATAATCTATGTTCCAAAATAAAATTGAGATACAAATCTCTTACCTTAAATACAGAATTCATTCATACATGTTAAAACAAAACCTATGATAAGTATATGTTTATTATGAATTAATTATTGAACAATTAAATTATATATTATAACATATATGATTTACTTATGACCTTTTATCCCCATTTATTAACAATTCCGTGTTAAAATACCATTTTTGGTAAAAACTACAATGTTTTTCTTATCTGTTTTGATTTTATATTTTTATTCCTATTAATTTATTCGTAGTTGCAACATATGAAGAATTATAAAACACAGAAATATATATATAATATTTATTAATTTTAAATTTATTTATTGTAATGAATAAAATATAGAGATAAAAATATGAAATGCACCATTCATTGAGACAGTAGGTCGTACAGGTGCATGAATAATGTTTCCATTTTCTCAATGGACATAAAGATATAAAATTAAAAAAAATATTATATTTTAAATATATTTATTATATAATATATATCAAATATTTTTATTTAAAAATGTTCATATTACCTTCCATGTAAATCATACGTGAAAAATGAATCACATCGCTTCATGAGGTGGTAGTACACCGTATACAATAATGATTTTATTGTATCCCCTAACTAATTTATGGTAAAAAGGTAAAAGTGATATAATAAATAAAAAAGTATAATTATGTTATTTATATCATATATACTCATATATTTTATCCTTATTACCATCCTTGTAAATGAAAAATAATGAGCACTTCACATCGATTCGTGTGGTTGCGGTCCATCATACACACATGCTATGTTATTTTGTTTACAATGAGGTTGGAGGTTAAAATGAATATGTGGTATTATAATTTAATTGGTATAATAATATCTTAAATATAATATATAAACTGTAAAATGATCATTATATCTAGCTGGTTGAGGTGGTGATGGAAAATGAATATCATCGATTCATGAGTCGGTATTCCGATGTACAAACGATCGACATTTTTATTTCCATTTGATGGAGGTGGTGATGGATATATGTTATGAAATTAAAAATAAAATATATAATTATATGGAATATATTGTAATTTTTATATTATAATAGTTTATTAATATTTGACATTTGTATAAGAAGATATAAAAAACACATGTTCATTAATTTTACCTCTTCTTTTGAACACCTATTTAGGTTTATACTAAAAGCCTTATTTGGAGGGTTTATTAAAGAAAATATGCACTTTAATATGTTAATATGGAATTAGAGTTGATATATGGGCAAGGATTTTATAAACTAAAGGTTTTCACTACTATGAAAAGGGGACAAGAAGCGGTGACATTTTTTATTTGGGGGAGAGGAAAAACATTGAATTATCAAATATAATTAGGTGAACCCATGTTTTTCACATACCAAAACCCTTTAAAATATGTCATTATCAAACCTTATATGTTATAAGGTATACATATGAATATAAAATTGGTTTCTGATAAATTTATTGTTCATTTTATAACTTATATATTTAGTTTAACCCAATGGTAAACCCATTTTATCCTTAACCACTGTAATTATTTTTACTATTAGTACTATTAATTATGAAAAAACATTATGTTGATGTTATTAGATAATATAAATTATTACCACTATAAATATTTATTCTAATTTTCTAAATTACATTCACATAAGTGAGAAAATTTAATTTAAAAATAAACCCGTAAATGCTACAATAAATTGTTTTCCAAAGAGAAACTTTTCATATGTTTAGAATATTTTAGTATCAAAATTAAATTAAAAAATTATAGTGAAATAAGTTGGACTAATTTATATATAATTAATCTGAATTTAATTTTAAAGCTATCTTAAAATAAAACGGAACATGTAAATTCTTTAAAATAAAAATAATTTTTTAATTTAAATCCATAATTTTTTACCATACATCGAAAACTGAATCTTTTCAAAAAATTAACAATATATCAAAGTTCATTAAAACCCAGGTTTGCATGTAACATAAGGTTTCAATGAAGATAAATATATTTGAAATTTTTTTTTATATATGTTCATGTTGTTAGAATAAATGTGAAGAGAGTCTAGTTTTTTTGTGTATGACTTTGGAATAAATATAGAGCTATTTTTGGAGCTTGACGTTGAGACGATGTGTGATTCCGAGACACAATGAACCCGTAATTGATTTCATAAAAAAATTAAATATATTTTATGTTGAACGTGTAAATTTTTACTGAAAAAGTGGAATATATCATGAATAGAGTTTTGAATTAAGAATATAATACCAAAGTTGAATTTAGAGAACGGGGTTTGCCTTAGGCACGACCTAATGTTTGTCGACGTGAGACATTCAGATGATACAACCATTTGCGGGTAAATTTATTTTAAATAAAAATACATTATTTATTTGTTTTATTATATTATGTATTTAAATTTTTTATAAATATAATGTTATGAATATTTTATAAGGGAGGCCGCATTACCCATTCAATGTATGAAAATAGGAGGAGAGTATTCTTTGTTAACAAATCTACATGGAACAATGAACGACAATCAGATCAAGGATAATTTTGAGATGGATAAAGAACATAGAAGGATCATCACCTTCATCACTAGTGGATACATTTTTCACTAATGATTGATCCATAATCGAGGTAGGTCCCATAAATTTTGGTTTCCTCCCCTTTTAACTAAATCATTGAAGCATGGATTATTATATGATTTCTATTCAATAATTTTATGATCTTCATATGATCCCCGTATATGAATTCAATTTAAGAGATTTGTTTTATTCTTATTTTTTTAAACTTATCATCATTTATATTCTTGATCTATGTTATTTGGAAAAGAATTCTTGGTCATGGATGTTTTCACCTTTTTTCTTGTGTCTTTGCACTACCACTCTTTGCGTCCTTCCCAGTTGGACAATGTGGTCGTTGCTCGACATTGAAGGGAATGTATGAGTGTGATAGAACCCCCAGAATCATTATGTTTGTTTGTAAAATGATATAGATAATGATTTTTGAATACATTATATTGGTGCAGTGAGTGCGGGTTTGCGATCGAGGTGTAAAGAGGATGATGGCTAATGAGAGGTGGTTCAAGATCAGATTAGGGATCCCTGTTTTCCTAGTTGATGTCCATTTATGACCTATGGTGAGATGATATAAGATCCAAATAAAGGCCATTCATGGGTTTTAATGGTAGATGTTGCTAACAGCAGACATAAATGTGGCTTGAACGTGTGAGGTCTAATGGTCGGTGTGGAGCACAGTCAAAGTGATTTCTAGGCTTGAATAAAAAGGGTAGTGTTATTATTATTATTTTTAATAATAATAATGAAATTATATTATTATTTTATTAATAATAATAACATTTTTATTATTTTAATTTCTCAAAACACTAATATTTTTATTATTATTAATTTTAATAACAATAATAGTATTAAAACAATACAAATAAAAATTTAATTTTGAATATATTAATCCTGATGCAGGAATTCCACCTGGCTAGAATAAGGGGCATGGTTATTAATTGTTATTAATTTAATAATGATAATTTTTTGATGATTAAAAGTGAGTCAAGGGGGTGGGGCCTGGACACCCAACTTGAATTGGGGGCACCCGACTCTTATATAATATTATAATAATATATATTACCATTAATGGTAATATTAATTTTTTTTATCTTATGTCTCTAAGGGAGAATGTGGGGCGACCTCGTGCACATGAAGATAAGGATGTTTGAGGCATCTCAATGTGGATAAATATTAAATATTATTAATAATAATATTTATTATAATAAAATTATTTTTCTATTATTTTTGTTAAAAATTAGTCAGATCATAACTTCTTCATACATTATCAGATTGACGAACTGTCTGTGGAAATGTGACCCCAAAATTGAGATTTTTATTTCAATGCCAATGTTGAATATTGAATTTTTCTCCATGGTGCAACTCCACAAGCTCCCAATAATAATAATAATAGTATTATTATTATTATTATTATTATTATTATTATTATTATTTTTACCCAATCTAGTATCTGACAAATCTTTTCAATAGGGTGTTGGAATGACAAAATATCAAAGGCATTATAACCTTGATATTGAGGTGGATGTTTGAAGACAAAAATTTGGCATCTAATTTGGGTTCGTATCTTAGACCCTGAAAACTACATTCAACCACGGTGTGATGATATGTGTTTCTTCACCAGTCGTCCAATATGGGCAAGTGAATAGCCCATCTCAAGTGTTTTTCCATGAGTATCACAATGGTGTAATCTATTTGGCCATTCATGAACATTTTCAATGAAATATAAATTGTTTTATGTCTTGTCCAATTATATCGATGATGAGCCCTGAGAATTCATTAGGATTTTCGCCGAGGCACGCCTTGTAATACCCTTACATGTTGTGTAGTACTAAATGGACAGAAATCCATGTGATGGTGAGGATAAGACCAAGAATAGGAGAAAGAACAAACACTATTTAGACCCCCATCCATGATTTATACATATTGAGATACTTCCACCTCTCATATATTTTTCATCTTGACATAGATTTTCCCCATGAGTAGCCTATACAGAGTGTTTTTTCAAATAGAATGTGATGTTGGATTTTATTTTAAATTCTGAGATATGATGTGATATTTTTTTAGTGTGATACTTTTTTAATCGATGCTTGATGATGGATGTGATTGAGAGGGATCAACAGAGAGTGGTACCCACATAATGTACTTGGGAGTGGGTCCTTTACCAACTGAGTAGTACCCCTTATGCACCAGGGTCTCGTTCCTCTATCTATATACTGAGTGGTACCCCTAGACAGACCATGGTCTGTGTCCTCTAACTAATAAGTGGTAAAACCTTAGACACTAGTGTGTGGTTCCTTTATCTATTCATTGAGTGGAACTCACCTTACACAATAAGGGAATAGGTCCTAGATATACTAAGTGGTACCCCCTTATGGATTAAGGGGTGATTCATTTATCAACTAAGTGGTATAAACATTTACACACTAGGGTGTGGGAAATTTATCAACCTACTGAGTGGTACCCACATTACAAACTAGGGCATGGGTCCTGTAGATATGTATTGAGAAGTACCCCACTGACGAACTAGGGGGTGGGTCCTTTATCTATTGAGTGGTTACCCATAAAGGACAAGGGAATGGATCCTATATCTACAGGGTGGTGCCCCCATGAAGGATTATGACATGATTCATCTATCTATCGAGTGGTACCCCATGAAGGACTAGGGCCTGGGTCCTCTATCTATTGTGTGGAAGCCGCCATAACTAGTAGACATGGAATTGGGTCATCTACCTTTAAGACTGTCTACCACAACTATAAAACATATTGTAGAGGTGTGGGTCCTCCATATAGTAACATATTAGGAAAGACACATGAGATTTTATATATTATAGATGGCCCATGTTTAGAGATACAGTCAGTCTCATTATTCTTAATTTGGTTGTGGAGATGGAGATCACATTTCCTTATTGTTGTGGACTCTTATTGAGAATATCTGGGATGTTTTTGTTATTATTTTTGTCTAATAAAATTATTTACATGACATCATTATGATTTTATGACTACTTATATCGTCTCTTATTTCTCTCCCATGTTAGTTTTCTGAGAATCCTACTATAGATGCATATACGTAACCCAGAATGGGGTTTTCCCACTTATCACACATAAAATGGCTTATAAGTCAAAGATTATTTGGATAAAGCTTATAAATACAAGGGTAAATATAACATTTATGGTGTTTGGTAATGGATATTTGGATTTGATATCTCTAAGTATTTACATTTCCGTTTATTTTTGCATTGGTAAATATTTATGGTTGGACATGTATTTTTCCCCTTTAATTTAAATGTCAAGATGCCAGTAGGCCGAAGCCAGTGCCTTACATTGTTACACTAGAAAGAGATAAAAGGAATCTAATCCCAAAGGATTGAATAATTTATAAATATTGGTAGGCTAAATATACATTTTAAAATGAAATTTTATTTTAAACCTAAAATATAAAAAGTATTTAATTAAAGAACACCATTATTCACTGAAGTGTAATCCTAAAAATAAATCGATGTAAACTTCATGGAAACCTATAGAAAAATAAAACATAAGAAAGGGGTGAGATCAAATGCTTATTAAGGGTTAATTACAATAGAAGATAACTTGAACCAAAAAGAATAATCAATATTGAAGTTTATGAAACTGATCACACAATCAATTTAATCAATAAACTAAGAATAAAAAGCATCTATAGATTTTTCCATTTTAAAAATCCTATGGATAATTATAAATTAATTCTAAAGGGAGGAAATGATTAATTATTATATGTCATGTTATTTTTTCACATGAACCACTACCATCAAGACCTTTCAAAATAAGGTTAATTATATAGGTAAAAACCTGTTTAATGTTATCCTAACTAATTCATCCCATGAGACTATTGTTGCATCAGGGGGATATCTCTAACTAGATCCCACCCATGTTTTTCAGTCCAAATTATTCCTCATATATCAAAAAATGTATTTAATTAATAAAATGTTCATTATCATAAAATAACTCTATTGAATATTTGATACCAATTTTTCATAATTTACCAAGTTAATTAAATAACTTTGAAAGAAAAAAATTATATGTAAGCATTGTATAATACCTAGATAATAATCATATACATGATACAAGAAATATAGATATTTATGTGAAATTAAATTTTCAATGAATGATTATAAAATTTAATTTTTATGGATATCCATTTTAAATCCACATAAAAAAGTGGAAATAAAACATAAGTTAATCAGAAATTCATTTCACACATAATCTGAGAATAACATAATCAATATAGTAGATGTTTTCACCAAATTAATGGAAATTGAGTTAAGAAATACCTTATCACTTTATAATTAGTTGAATCATATTTCCCATGAAATTAATAATTATAAAATGAAACATTGAATTACATAAAGTTAAATGGATTCACTATATGAAATATTGACATGGCCATAGGGTCTCATTATTTACCAAGAGGTCTAATCGAAACAACAAATTTATAAAAACTCAAAATTTACTACTCAAATAATTAAAATGTAGTATTTTGATGTATATGGTCTAACCCACATATACAATGAATTAGTTTTATTAGATTTTGGAAATATTTGTTCTAAATAAAAAGGTTAGAAAATATAATATTTTATTTGTTTAAAGAAATAATATTGATATAAAATCATTTTGATTGTTTTGGAATCAAATTTTGAAAACAATTCCAGGGTTATGTAATTTAAGGGTTTAGGTAAAATTTGATTTTGGTAAATAAGTTAATTAATCCATTATAAGTTTTAGAGATGATATGGGGGATATAACATTTTTATGGTATCCCCTCACTCACACTTGAATCCCCCATTTCCCTAAGTCAATATGTTTTTGGTTTAACTGAATCAGGTTTTTCTCAATGACATTTTAATACCTGATTCCCCAAAATTTGAAAATGGACATGAATCATTTAAGAATGTTATTTCTGCCATTTGAAAGTTTCATTTAGATTCAAATATCAATGATCATGATAAAAGTAAAATAAATCTATTATAAATTGATTTAATAATTTCAGAACACCAAATATGTGTATAATTAAAGAGAAATCAATACAAATAAACCTTCCTCTATCTATTAAATACCAAGAGAACAAGGAATTTTTATCCCCTCATGCTAGATATGAGAGAATAATAGGAAAGTAACAAGGAGAAAGAAATAATACCGAAAATGAAAGTGAAAATGGGGAGGACCTCACACAACATATCTTCTCCATCCAAGGTTTGGTTTCCAAAATCTCCTCTATTATAGTTGGATGGAACTAAATTTATCTGCACTAGTTAGGCTAGTTTAATAATGAATTTCATTAATTATTGGTCAAAAAGTTGTCATGTGCTGTATAGAGGCCCTGAATTTTTACATTACAATTACATAATTATATAAATAAACAATATAATATTAATACACCACAAGGATCTAGAGGTTTAATGTCCTGAAAAAACTTGGACAAAACATAACATTTACAATATTAAACATAATCATTTATTTAACTCATTGATCTCTAGCCTCTTATTTTCCCTTGTAATCTCCATAGTACTCATATTAACCTTAATAAATACATCAAAAAGGATTATCTACAATCCCATTAAGAGGACAGATAAAAAAATATAGCATGTGGCGAGTATAAGCATAACATCATCATCAAAATCATGAGAGAAAACATTAATAAAAACTTGAAATGTCGAAATGCATATGAAACATCATGTATTATTGTTCATATAACACACATAGTTGTGAAAAATGATAGCATCGTGTTCAAAAATCATATCAATTTAAATTATGAGATTCATCACTTTACCCAATTCATTAGAGCACAATATAAATCTGGGAACACTCGTCACGTTATAACATTAATTTTGAGAAATATAATTCTGGGTGTACCCATCACACCATAAAATTTTCATTATCATGCAATACCCATAGAAAATATGAACCTAAATAACCATGAAATGGAATGGGTTTCAACTCATAAGATCACATTCATAAACATTGGGTTCCCAAAAGATATAGGGAATAACATACATGATTTAAGAACTATCAACCTTGAGTGAGAAGTAAAAGGTGTGTTCTTAAAAG
The DNA here is from genome assembly GCA_963277665.1 of Viscum album. NCBI lineage: Eukaryota > Viridiplantae > Streptophyta > Magnoliopsida > Santalales > Viscaceae > Viscum > Viscum album. Next base: position 1,923,827,222 of record OY728136.1, on the reverse strand, counting down.
AAGATTTCTTTTGGAAAACATTATATTTGACATAAATTATATTGGAAAACCTGTATATCCAAGAAAAGGAAAGGAATTTATGAAGAACTTATTTTTGAGAAGTAACCATATCAAAGATGGAGTGAAAGAGGGAGAACCCAAAGAAAGAAAGCTGGGTTCAAGAATTTCCTCTTACCTTGTATCTGAATGATTTCTTCACATTGACTTCCTATATAATGAAATTATATTCATTAATTAGAAATTATAGAACCTTTTATATAGGAATATGGTTTACAATGTTTTCATTATGTTCTTGTATGGGCCTTTATATGTGTTATAAATCCTAAATTCTTTGTTCGGGAATGTTCGTTTTTATAGTTTTCTTGAAGGGTTCACATGTATTCATGAATGAAAGTTCATTTAAAACGTGGATAAACATAAAAAAATTGTAATTATATGTTATTTATGATTTTTTAGAACTTTAAATTATCTTATAAATTATTTTTTAATACTATGATAATGAATCATTGGACAAGAATTTAATGATGATCATTTGGGGGTTAATTCAGTCGATTTTTCGACCACAACAAACTTGTTTTGTTTAATAGTTTAGTAATATGTACATAAGTAAGTTAAAGAAAATTAAATAGGATATAATACATATAATATAATTTGGTTTAACCATAATAATTTTTTCATGACCCTATATGAAGGCAGTAAAGGAAAAAATAAAACATGTCATTCTTGAAGGTGATAAATTAACACAACATGAACAACATTTTATTTTCTAAAAATAAAAGAAGATGAGAACGGGTATTGATGATATATTATACCATTAGTATCATAATGTTATATTATATGTGAGATATTGGAGTTACCGCATGATGTAGATGAATATTATTAGGTATAGATTAAGAAAAGAACTTGAAATTGATAGGAAATTAAAGGAAAATAGAGAGGGGAATTAGCTCTCGATTCCTCCTCCTGAGATCCACCTTATGGAATGTAGGCATGGTATCTTTATGAGACCATAGGATCTTGGATGTGGGGGAGGGTCTGGGGAATATTTTTGGGAATATATTTTACAAGGCCTGAAGCTTGAGAGGTCTGAGGAATTGAGGGTGTGAAGGGTGGTATCTGTAGTGGAGGAGATAGGGGTTCTTTTAATGTTTTAATCATTAGTTTATTAATTTACACCAAGATAAAAAATATTGATGATTCCATGGACTATAATAGTAATGAGGAATTTTATTTCGATATATGGTTGCTTAAATCACTTGTGATATCCGTAATAGTGGATTTAAATTATAATGTATTTATATGGTAAATTAATATATTTTACTATTCACAAAAATTAATGTTTTTTAGAAAAATCCAATAAATTCACCCTAACCATATTTCATTGTTTAGAATAAAAAAATTATGTCCATTTTTCAAAAACAAGTTTATTAATATTTTTAATTTAATATTTAATTAAAATCATAGATTATGTGAAAAATACAATTTTTTAAATTAAAACTAATTTTATAATGCTTTTATAAATTGCATAATGTCTTATAAAATTATATGAAAACCATAAGCCATAAAATTTTTAATTTATGAATATCTTTTTAGGAAAATAAATTTTCTTTTAAATTAATTAATTAATTACAAATAATTATTTATGACTTATAAAAAAATACCAATACTTTTACTGATGTCAAATTATCTCTTCTATGATGCCTTAATTTTATTTTATCATTCATGGGCGAGGTTACTATTATTTTGGGTGATTTTCTATTAATGAGGGTCATACTAATATTCATAAGGGTAGATGGCTATTCATAAGGGTAGGTTAATATTCACCAAAAATTAAGTTTGTTTTATTAGACTCAAAAAATACTGATCGTAACCGTGTAGGTCATATTTTTGAAATTCAAAACATAGAAGTGACAAAATTATGTTTAATGGTCACATAGTATTTAGTATCATTGTATTTCATTGTTATCCCTAATGTGATTATACTATAAGACATAATTATTGATGTGAGTTCCAATGATATAACATTGGGTCCCTACATTCTTCCAAACTTATTAAATTTTTCCCTAAATATTTCATTTTACAAAAATAGGTGTGGTTACTTCTCCTTCATTGCCTTCTTAGGTTCCCAAGTTTCTTATTAAAACTAATGGTTCCTCCACAACACTTTAACATGGTGGATTTTCATGTTGCGTAGAGCCTTATATCTCTGGTCCAGAATCTTCACTAGCTAATCCTCATATGAGAGATCATCTTCCAACTGTACCACCTCTATGTTTAGTACATATGAGAGATCTGGTATGTACTTACTCAGGAGTGATACATGAAACACATCATGAAAATGAGCCATATTCTATGGAAGTTCATGATGATAGGCCACAGTTCCTATGCATCCAAGGATATCAAAGGGGTCAATGTTCCTTGGGGTTAGCTTCCATTTCATTCCAACCCACATCACTCTATTCCATGGTGATATTTAAATAAATACATTATCTACAAAGCCTAACTCCATGTCTCTTAAATGGTTGTATGAAAAGCTCTTTCTCTGACTCTGTGCAGCTTTGATGTGTTTCTGGTTGACTTTCACCTTCTCTGTGATCTATTTCACAAGATCGGGTCCGAGTAGTTTTCATTATCCAACTTCATCCCAAAAGATTAGAGTTCTACATCGCTTTACAAATAATGCTTTCGCTTTCCAAGAAAAGATTAATATGGATACATATGAATAATTTAGTGGAAGATATTGTTGTATGAGAACTCAACCAATGGGAGATGCTGATCTCATCCACCATTGAATTCAAATGAGGAGTCTCTCAACATATCATTAAGAATTTGAATAGTCTGTTCAAATTTTCCATCAGTTTGGGGGTGATTGGTCATGCTTAAATTTAATTTATTACTCTAAACATGCTGAAGTCATCTACAGAATTTAGATGTTAACCTTATAACATTGTCAGAGACAATCGAGATTGGAAACACCATGCAGTCTCACCACTTCCCTCACAAATACCATTGCAAGTTGCTCAAGTGAGAGATCTTCCCGAATAGTGATAAAATGGGATTTCTTGGTGAGTCATTCAACCATAACCCATATCCCATTATTTCTCTTCGACGTCTTCAAGAGACCCATTAAAAACCCTATAATGAAATTATCCCATTTCTACATGGGTATAGGCAAGGGTTTCAATATCCCTTTGGACTTTTTTTTCACTTTTTGAACTTACTGAGATACCATGAAGTTGAGATGCATTAAACAATATCCTTCTTCATGTTATCCCACCAGAATTGTTCTAAAAGATCTCAGAACATATTGGTGCTACCACGATGGATAGAGAAAGTCGATCTATGTGAATTTCCCAATAGCCCCATCTTTATCATGGGCGATGAAGGCACAAAAGCCATGTTCCAAATCAAATCACACTATCATAGTTTATATGTAACTCTTATCTCTTTTATTATATTACAAAATTCACCTTATTTTGTAACTCCAAATCATCACTTTATTCATATTTAATCATCTCTTGGATTTATGTATGTTCAATCATTTGGGAAAGGTAGGATGTATCCCCTGATTTTATGATTTCCAAATCCATCATTTGCAAATCCAAGAATATATGGTATTTCTCAATCCATAAGTTGGATAGAGAAGCAGGTTATTTTATTACTAGATCATAATCTACCTTGTTCACATTTCTTGGATGATAGTTGTAACACCCTGAGCTTTCACGATACGCTTCTCTTTCAATAATGCAATAGCTTGCATTGTACGCAAGTTCGAGATTATAACACACCACGACCAATCAAAGTAGCGGTTTTGAATAGTAATACCAACTTTTTTAAATTATATAAATTTTATATTTTAAAATGGACTTCATTTTTGGATTCGTAATATCAAAATTAGCATATGTTGAATTTTTGGTATTTTTCTGAGAACTTCCAATTTTTTATGAACAGTGAAAAATACTTAAAAACAACTTTTTTAGTCAAAATAATTTATAGTGATAAATTATACCATTGAGTGGTTTTAAAGTATAATTAGAATATATTTTTACAATTTTATCCAATGGTGGTCATTAGAATTAATTTAACATTGAAATTGGACATTAACAATTGTCAATCATTTGATATATATTGTTTCTTAAAAACACGCTATTTGTTGTGACGGTGGGAATTAATTATAAAATTAATTAATGAAACTTATATATTTGGAATTTTTTAAAATAGACATCATTTTTGAATTCAGAATATCAATTATTGCTTAGGGTGAAATTTTGGCATTGTTATGAAAAACTTCAATTTTTGATGAATAGTGAAACCACTAAGTGGTAGTTAAAAAACTGATTTTTCGTTTAAATGAAACATTTCCACTTTTGTGATTTGAATTTCAAAAATCCGACATACATGGTTTTAATTAGGATGTAAAATGTTATTCAATGAGATTAAAATAATTTTTTGGTGAATAGTAACTTTTATGTTTAATTAACGATTAAAGGTAATTAGTGAAATTTAAGGTAAAAATGATATCATAAAAATATGAAAATACCTTTACACTTGTCCTACCCCTATTGGATGTGTCATGACCGACCAAGACAATCCATGGGTCAACTTGGGGACCCCATGGAGCCACTTTGGTAGGAAAATGACATAAATAACTTTTATTTAAAGTTAAAGTAAAAAATATCACAAACATAAATTGTTTTACTAATTTTTTTTAAATGGGGTTATACAAGTCATATTTTTGCCTATAAATAATCATTATAAAGATAAAAATATTTCCTAAATCATGATATTTGTTTTATAATTTTTAGACTTTAAATAAATTAAATTATTTTTGACACCATTATGATGCAATGATTACCTCATTAATTAACAATTTAAATAAAATGGAAAGATAATGTAAAATATAAGGCTTAAACTTGTCTAAAACCTATTGGATGAGAATATTTCTAACCCCTATCACCTTATCCTCGGAATATATCATTTTGGGACCTTTAGAATCCGAAACGCATTTCATAATAATGTAACATTTCAATCTTTCCAAGAGTTCCCCTCCTCTCCTCTTATAAAAGGCCTCCACCACTCCCACCTTATTCACACCATCAAGCCATTTGACTCATCCAAACTCTGCCCAAATACTCTCCCAACTTCCCTCTATTACTCCTATAAGCCTCACTTTGGGCAGAACTCTTCCCAAGGAAGCCTTTGGCTCAAATCAAAAAGAGTTACCCGATTTTAAAGGTAGTGTTTTCTCTTGTGTTCTTATGTTTTATTTTTCTTCTCCAACTCCCTAAACTCTTTTTATTAATTTATTTTGTAACAAAACCAGTATCCTCAATATACTATTATGTTTTTATAAGAAGTGTTCGAGCTACACTTACACACACCTACATCTAATGGTTAACGAACATACTGTTTCTGTGGATGGCGAATTTCTGCCTCACGAAATGATGTTTGTTCAACACTCATATAACACCTTCAAAGGTGGAAATTACGATGTAACTATATTCATATATGATATATAATATGTTTATGTTTTACTTAAGCTTCTGTACTTTTCATTTATTGAATACCTTTATGGTTTCCATTATGGGTAAACACAATATTTTCATTTTAGGAAGTGCGGACTACCGCCCCCTCAAAGTGATTTGAATCATTAATGCCATATGTGGGATGCATAAAGGATGGAGTAAATGATATTATATATGATATTATACTGGAATTATAATATACCTTTATATAATTATGATTTCATTCCATTAAATACAAAATAGAAATGAAAGTAGCGTTCATGCGTACGTACGGATTACCGTCTCCATAAAGGTGCATTTCATTTCTTACCTCTAAATGTTATGTAATATTAAAAATGCATGTATATACTGGATATATATGATATAAATGATATCTAAATTAGGAATAATTCTGGATATAATGGATATTTTACCACATGAACAACTTGTAATTATAAGGAGGTTATTTTTGACTCAACTACCAAAGATCGACAAAATGACCGTTATTAACTTAAATAATTACATAATGTTCATAACGTGGTAATAAGTGATTTAAAAGGAAACAAACATGAAAAAAGTTCTTAATCAATTATAAATTAACTCTAGTTTATTATTCACGAGGTTAAAGAACGGTCGAGTCAAGACATGATGCTAGGTAAGAGAACTTCTTAACCCAATTTCTATTCTTTGGGTTAATCTCCTACTTTCAAATTATGTCATGATATTATTATATCCTATCCTTTATTTGTGATTTCATTATGTTTACTTCTAGTGAATACACACAATATATCTATTTTATTTGAAAAAATGATCTTTGTAAGGTACCTTGTCTCAATCTCCATTCATTGAGGCATATTATGTTTTATACACAAATTTCTTTTATACGGTGTATAAACCCTTTTGACTTTTACGTTTATTGAAAAGGAATCTTTTTTATATGAAGCGTTTTACTAAACGACAAAAAGGGAATGTTTTTCTTACTGTACATATGTGGCAAAAATGACTTCTCCGCCGCCGTGACCATTATTTGAGTTTCAACTTCCTCTACAAGCCATAACTTTTTTTTAATGAAAAATAAACACAAAGTTTTAACTTTCTTTTATTTTGGTATTGAAAATGGTTTTGAAAGTGTTTTTATTATATCAATGTGTTGTATTGATATCTTGTGATTGAAATGTGGAAATTTTATGTTTCCTTTATGCATGTTTTATGTGATTCTATTATGTTATGGTTTATGATATGTTTAAACCTATTCACATGAGGAATGCATTGGACTTAATAAGTGATGGGTGGAGCCCGCTACAGCTCCTCGATGCATCGGTAGGTCTAATGAGACAAACTAGTGTCTTGTCACGAGGCCTTGACAAAATCTTATTTGTGGTCTTGGCACGAGGCCTTGGCTACGTGGTTATGATAGTCTGGCATTATGCATTCAATAATTATGAAAGTGGTTATTGATATTGCATGTGATTATTCGACTAGTAGAATATCCATGTGAGTAAGTAAATAAAATTATTTAATTTTATTTTTTCCATATTATGCTAATGTTCAAGTTTAAAAAGGCTTTTGTTTTATTTATACATTGACTTAAATGATTATGTTTATTGATGAAAGTTTCCGTTATATTGTTATCCTTACTGAGCATTTGAGCTCACCCCTTTCAAGGTTTTAATTTTTCCAGGATGTGAAGAAGTATTTTAGGAATGACCTGCAGGGATACTCTGAAGGGGATATGGGTGTGGAAAATGGACACTATGTTATTGTAGTTTTTCAGATTATGATGTAGTGTAACATTTATGAATATATCTAGTGTTTCCAAGGCTACTAAATTAATCGGTCTTTAAAGACTTGATCTTTTGTGATCATGACAATGTTACGAAGTAATGCACCGACTCTGGGTAGCTGGGGTCAGGGCGTTACAGTTGGTATCAGAGATAGTTTAGTACTAACCATGGAAGCTAGATTTAGATAATCTCTTATTAGATCACATATCCCAAAGATAGTCTTTGAGTATTAGTATAGAAGAACTTCCTAGAATTTTGGTATTATAGAGATTTTTTGAGTTTTCCGAGCAATACATTCCTGTCTAGATACGAGCAAGTAGAGGTGGCTCTAGCACAGATGTACCTAGGGGTAAAACCTGAAAACACCACTCTGAGGTAGACTCGAATGGGAACTGGTGCACGACAATAGGCCTTGCTACACTCTTGGTTATGATACTCCCGGGGGATATGCTTAGGATAATTCTCATTTTCTTTAAAAACCACTATGAAGGGTTATGAGTATATAATTCCTCAAAGAAAACATTTTTATGATTATGGATTATATCCATAAACCATTCAATTTACATTAAGTATTATTCAAGTTTGGAATTATTCATTGCAATTCATAAACTAACCTAGTTTATGCCATTGTATAGAAATGGTGCCCAGTGGAAGGAATGTGAACTCCAGCAATACGTATGATCCAAAGAGTAAGAAGGATCATATCTCTCACGGTATTATGCCAACATTTAGAAGGGAAATAATCTCCCATGTGTTCTCAAAATATGAGGAAATAGTATCATGTGTTAATAATATTAGTAAACAATTCTCCAAGTCTTATGGCTTTGAAGGGAAGAAAGAGAAGAAAAGAATGGAAGACAGAATGATGGAAAAAGGAACGTGGGATAGAAGGAGTATATCTAGTATTCTATAAGGAATATGGGATCATGGTAATTCAGGATGTTACAGTGTTTTAAAATAATACATGATGAAGTTGTTCACATGTTGTTACACGGAAAAAGGGGATCTTCATTATGTTTACCTTCCTCATAAAATTTGGACTGTGAGTTGGAAAAAAGTATTTTGGATAACTATAAAGGTTGGAATGGATTATGTTGAACCTTGGATAGTAATTTTTAAGGTTAAAAAATTTCTGAATATTATTTTTGGAATATTATAATAGTTTTAGAAAAAGGACAACCTTCAGGTTGGGCGATAACCCGTCACTTCAGACAAAGCTGCAGGAATCGAACCCACAACCATATTGCGACATGCCTTTATGACCTACCACTAGCCTACAAGAAGTCCTTGGTTATTAGAAAATAGTTTTCATAATCTAAATGGTATGTGTTAATATTATAAACCTTGTACGATTAGGATAAATATAATATTTTTGAATTATATTATCTTTTTGAGTGAAAGATGAGTTTGTGGTAGAAATTAGTTGAAGGTTGAAACTCTACATGTCAAGAATAAATATATATATACCTATCTCTTATTCTATGAATAAATTAGTTATTAAACTTTAGTAAAGGGATATTAAAACAAAAAATGTGTTATCCTAATACCTTATGTCTTGTTGAACTGATAATATTTTAAATCAACATAGATTGAAGGTTTTGAGGCCCTCAATTTTACACTTGTTTGTGATTGATGACCTCAATCACTCACTACAAATATTTAAGTTTTTCCTCCAATTATATGTCTCTAATTTCCACCAATGTTCTCCTTATCAAGATCATAATTTGGTGGTGACTTTTTCATTTCCCTTTCCCTCTTATTAAGGCTAAATTTTATTAACCTTATTTCCGATGTGGGTTTTCCACAAAGGTATTATCTATTTTCAACCTTTTATTTTCAAAGAAGAATTTCAAATTGTGAGGAAGCAATTTATTGAAGGAGGGGAGAATGTAACACCCCGAGCTTTCACGATACGCTTCTCTTTCAATAATGTAATAACTTGCATTGTACGCAAGTTTGATATTCTAACACACCGCGACGAATCAAAGTAGCAGTTATGAATAGTAATACCCACCTTTTGAAATTATATAAATTTTATATTTCAAAATGGACTTCATTTTTTGGATTCGGAATATCGAAATTAGCCTATGTTCAATTTTTTGTATTTTTCTGAGAACTTCCAATTTTTTATGAACAGTGAAAAATACATAAAAAAAACTTTTTTAATCAAAATAATTTATAGTGATAAATTATACTATTGAGTGGTTTTAAAGTATAATTAGAATATATTTTTACCATTATATCCAATGGTGGTCATTAGAATTAATTTAACATTGAAATTGAACATTAACAATTGTCAATCTTTTGATATATATTGTTTCTTAAAAACACGCTATTTGTTGCGACGATGGGAATTAATTATAAAATTAATTAATGCAACTTATATGTTTCGAAATTTTTAAAATAGACATCATTTTTTGAATTTAGAATATCAATTATAGCTTAGGGTAAAATTTTGGCATTGTTATGAAAAACTTCAATTTTTGATGAATAGTGAAACCACTAAGTGGTAGTTAAAAAACTTATTTCTCGTTTAAATGAAACATTACCACTTTTGTGATTTGAATTTCAAAAATCTAACATAAATGGTTTTCATTAGGATTTAAAATGTGGTTCAATTGGATTAAAATAATTTTTTGGTGAATAGTAACTTTTAAGTTTAATTAATTGCGATTAAAGGAAATTAGTGAAATTTAAGGTAAAAATGATATTATAAAAATATGAAAATATCATTACACTTACCTACCCCTATTGGATGTGTCATGGCCGACCAAGACAATCCATGGGTCAACTTGGGGACCCCATAGTGCCACTTTGGTAGGAAAATGACATAAATAACTTTTATTTAAAGTTAATGTAAAAATGTCACAAACATATGTTGTTTTACTAAAACAATTTTTAAATGGGGTTATAAAAGTAATATTTCTGAATATAAATATTAATTAGAAAGATAGAAAGATTTCCTACATCATGATATTTGTTTTATAATTTTTAGACATTAAATAAATTAAATTATTTATGACACCATGATGATGAAACGATTACCTCATTAATTAACAATTTAAATAAATTGGCAAGATAATGTAAAATCTAAGACTTAAACTTGTCTAAAACCTATTGGATGAGCATATTTAGAACCCTTATCACCTTATCCTTGAAATATATCATTTTGTGACCTTTATAATCCGAAAATCATTTCATAATAATATAACATTTCAATCTTTCCAATAATGCCCCTCCTCTCCTCTTATAGAAGGCCCCCACCACTCCCACCTTATTCACACCTTCAAGCCATTTTACTAGGCCAAACTCTGGCCAATTACTCTCCCAGATTCCCTATATTACTCCTAGAAGCCTCACATTGGGTAGAACTCTTCCCAAGGAATCCCTTGGCCCAAATCAAATAGAGTTACCCGATTTTAAAGGTAGTGTTTTCTCTTGTGTTCTTATTTTTTATTTTGCTTCTCCAACCCCTTAAACTCTTTTTATTAATTTCTTATGTAACAAAACCAGTATCCTCAATATACTAGGATGTTGTTATAATAATTATTCGAGCTACACTTACACACACCTACATCGAATGGTTAACGAACATACTGTTTCTGTGGATGGAGAATTTCTGCCTCACGAAACGATGATTGTTCAACACTAATATAACACCTTAATAGGTAGACATTAAGATGTCACTATATTTATATATGATATATAATATGTTTATGTCTTACTTAAGCTTCTGCACTTTTCATTTATTTCATAACTTTATGGTTTCCATTATGGGTAAACACGAAATTTTCATTTTAGGAAGTGCGGACTACCGCCCCCTCAAAGTGATTTGAATCGCTAATGCCATATGTGGGATGTATAAAGGATGAAGTAAATGGTATTATATATGATATTATACTGGAATTATAATATACCTTTATATAATTATGATTTCATTCCATTAAATACGAAATAGAAATGAAAGTAGCGTTCATGTGTACGTACGGCTTACCGTCTCCATGAACGGTGCATTTCATTTCTTACCTCTAAATGTTATGTAATATTAAAAATGCATGTATATACTGGATATATATGATATACATGATATGTAAATTAGGAATAATTTTGGATATAATGGATATTTCACCACATGAACAACTTGCAATAATAAGAAGGCTATTTTTGACTCAAGTACCAAAGATCGAAAAAATGACCGTTATTAACTTAAATAATTACATAATTTTCACACTGTGGTAATAAGTGATATAAAAGGAATAAAAAACATGAAAAAGGTTCTTAAGAAATTATAAATTAACTCTAGTTTATTATTCATAAGGTTAAAGAACAGTCGAGTCAAGACAGGACGCAAGGTAAGGGAACTTCTTAACCCATTTTCTATTCTTTGGGTAATCTCCTACTTTCAAATTATGTCATGATATTATTATATCATATCTTGTATTTGTGATTTAATTATGTTTACATATAGTGAATACACATAATATATCTATTTTATTTGAAAAAATGATCTTTGTAAGGTACTTTGTCTCAATCTCCATTCATTGAAGAAAATTTTGTTTTATACACAAATTTATTTTATACAGTGTATAAACCCCTTTGAATTTTACGTTTATTCAAAAGGAATCTTTTTTATACGAAGCGTTTTACTAAACGAAAAAAAGGGAATGTTTTTCTAGCCGTACATATGCGGCGACAACGACTTCTCCGCCGTCGTGACCATTATTTGAGTTTCGGTTTCATCTACAAGCCATAACTTTTTTTAATGAAAAATAAATACAATGTTTTAACTTTCTATTATTTTTGTATTGAAAATGGTTTTGAAAGTGTTTTTATTATATCAATGTGTTGTATTGATATCATGTGATTGAAATGTGGAAATTTTATGTTTCTTTTATGCATGTTTTATGTGATACGATTATGTTATGGTTTATGATATGTTTAAACCTATTCATATGTGGAATGCATTGGACTTAATAAGTGATGGGTGGAGCCCGCTACAGCTCCTCAATGCATCGGTAGGTCTCATGAGACAAACTAGTGTCTTGGCACGAGGCCTTGACAAAATATTATTTGTGGTCTTGGCACGAGGCCTTGGTTATGTGGTTATGATAGTCTGGCATTATACATTCCATCATTATGAAAGTTGTTATTGATATTTCATGTGATTATTCGACTAGTATAATATCCATGTGAGTAAGTAAATGGAATTATTTAATTTTGTTTTTTCCATATTATGCTGAAGTTCATGTTTAAAAAGACCTTTGTTTTAGTTATACATTGCCTTAAATGATTATGTTGATTGATGAAAGCTTCCGCTATATTGTTATCCTTATTGAGCATCTGAGCTCACCCCTTTCAATGTTTTAATTTTTCCAGGATGTGAAGAAGTATTTTAGGAATGACCTACAGGGATAGTATTAAGGGGATATGGGTGTGGAAAATGGACACTATGTTATTGTAGTTTTTCACATTATGATGTAATGTAACATTTATGAATATATCTAGTGTTTCCAAGGCTACTAAACTAATCGGTCTTTCGAGACTTGATCTTTTGTGATCATGCCAATGTTATGAAGTAATACACCGACTCTGGGTAGCTGGGGTCAGGGCATTACAATAGAGAATAGATAAATCATAATCTTTGATCATCTCTAATCATCCTCTTTGATGTAAGTTGAGATAGTTTTGTGTGAATATATACAGTAGGATCTTGTGGTCGGTGTATATATGAAACATCTCACCATAAATGTAGTTCCACAATATTTTCAAGGGAAAAGATTTTGGTTGCCCGCTCTGGATCATGCGTTGGGTAGTTTTGGTCGGGGATCTTCAACTGCCGTGAGGATTATGCTACCACATTTTCATTTTTCATGAGTACACAACCCAAGCCTTTCTATGAAGCATCAATATATATCAAAAAAATTCCTCCACATGTGTGTACAAGTGTAGTGATCAACCTTCTATTTGGTTTTTTAAATCTTTCCTCACATTATTTCATCCTAACAAACGTTACCCCTTTCCTTGTTAAATTTGTCAGCAGGTTTGATAATCATAAAAAATTTCTCACAAAACGTTGGTAGTACCCAACTAATCCAAGGAAACAACGGATTTCTGTGAAATTAGAGGGCCTAGGCCATTCTACAATTGCCTTTGTTTTTGATGGGTCTATAGAAATTCCCTCACTTGTGATAACATATCCCAAGAACGTAACTTGATTCATTAAAATGTCACATTTCTTGAACATATCATACAAATATTCCTTTCTCAATGTCACCAACCAATGTAGTAGTTGTTCTTCATGTTCCTATTTTATATTAGAGAATATAAGAAAATCATCCCTAAACACTACCACAAATATTTCAAGGTAATGAATAAGGACTCTATTCATCAAATCTATGAATATTGTAGGGGCATTAGTAAGTCTGAAGGTAATCACCGAAAACTTATAGTGAACATAACTTTTATGGAAGAAAGCCTTCGGAATATCTTCCTTCTTCACCTTATGTTGATGATATTTAGAACTAAGTTCCACCTTTGAGAAGTATTGAGCTACTCTTAAGTGTTCTAACAAGTCGTCAATCCTTGGAAGAAGATACTTTTTCTTTTATGGTGATCTTATTGAGTTCCCAATTATCGATACACAACCTCAATTTTCCATCCTTCTTCACAAAGTCCACTGGAGCACCCCATGGTGATGCACAAGGGCGTATTAACCCCTTTTCCAAATGCTCTTGTAGCTAATACATTAAATACTTTAGTTATATTGGAGCCGTCCTATGGGGAAAATTTGAGATAGGAGTAGCTCAGGATATGATTTCTATTGAGAGCTCTACCTCATGATCTAGGGGAAGTCCTTGTAACTCTTTCAAAAATACCTTACCATATTCCCCCATGATGGACATTTTTGAATGGTTTGAGGTTTCCTTTGTCTCAACCATTTGGGAATGATATTCTTCTTCATATGGAATCAACACCCACACCGTTGAAGGATTTTTTAAAGGAGATTCATGATCTTCCTTGTATTTGTTGATGAGCATGGGAAGGTTTTTCATATAAAAAGATATTTATTTTTCCCGATCGTTAATATGTGATCTATATAATGGGAGCCAATCAATTCCATTTATAGTATCTAATTCCACCACGGGAAGTATTACAAGATGTTTTGGAAGAATCTTCCCACATACGCTGACAAGAGAAGATTCAATCACGTGCGATGCAATGATTTCACCACTTGGTGTTTTTACCGATATTTCTACCTCAAGGTTCCGGGGCTTCATTTATATAGTTCTAGAAAAAATCCATGATATAATGGTGTGAATATAACCAAAATCAAAAAAAAAAATTCCATACTTGAGTTTATAAGAAGAGTACCTTGTACGAATTCATTATCTTTCTCTAATTTCATAGTGAGGATGGAATAATCCTTCCCTTATTCCTTTGGATTTGGTGCTTAATAAATATGATTACCCTCAAGGAATCAGGGTTTAATACATTGGCTTGTATATTGCCCTTTCTTTCTTCTACTATAACATTGGAGAATGGGTGGTTCTCTGGTTTCTTCCACTACGTTATCCTTACTTCTCACATATTTTCGATATAGTTGAGCATGGTGTCCTTCTTTCCTACACTTGAAGCATTTCCCTGCCCTTTGGGAAATTTCCTATGATGAAACTTCCCACATTTTTGGACCATGGGTTGTTGAGTTTTTTTCTTACCTTTATCATTAGGTACTCTATATTGAAACTCTATCTTTAATTTCTTTTCACCATGGCCATGATATCATTCTCCAAAATCCATCTCTACTTCAAGGGAATACCAAACAACTTCTTCATAACTCTCAAAGTCTCAAATTTCAAGAGCCTTTAGAAGGAGTTGTTTTATCCCACTAAAGAATCTATCAATTTTGATATCATTATTTATAACAAAACCAGAAGTGTACCTTGAAATCCTTGTTAAATTTGCTTCATATATCATTGCATATTCTCCTTCATTTTTCATGAGCATTCTGAATTCCCTATACATCTTCGTATAAAGAGTTATTGGGAAATACTTATTAATACTAATGATATTTATGTCTTCCCATTCTATCTCTTCAATTTTATCTCATGTCTTGGTGAAATTAATCAAATCCCACCATTGATCGGCCTTTAACTATAGGTGATAAATGGATAATGTCACCTTCATCATCTCATAATAGTGTAGCACAAAAAAGATCTTCACCATGGAGTTGACCTAATGCTCTACAACTAGTGGATCAGAAGATCCATTAAACACCAGTGGTCATTTCTGCATCAAACACTCAACATCAAGTTTCTCCCTCTTTTGTGAAGGAGGAAGTTACCCATTATTTTGGTTATTGTTCATAACTTGATATAGTTGGGTATGTATCCCCATGAAGTTTTGAACTCCACATCCCAAATCATCGGGGATATCGTTCGGAAAATCGTTGCATCGGCCCTCACATGGGTTAATGCCCTGGTTTATCCTAGTTCCCACCATTTACTAAAATTAAAAATGTTATAAGAAAACATAAGTCATTGATTTATGAATAAATAACTTATTTAGTTTTACAATTTACTATAAAATCATAACCCGTGGGATTCCTATGTAATGATTCTTGTGTGCATATTTTTACTTAGTCTAATACTATATGTTTTCTCAAGGGTTCACTAATCCTAATTGAAAATATAACTAAACCTTTACAATGATACCAACAAAAGAGACCCAACATTTTATACATTATTATTAGATCATAATAAAGACAAACAACATAATAGTAATACACCATGAGGATCCAAAAGTTTTCTCTCTTGGGAAAACTAGGACCAAACATAACATTTACAACATTAAACATAAACGTTTATTTAATTCATTTATATCTAGACACTTATTGTCCCTTGTAATCTCTTTAGTACTCATATTCACCTAAGTAAATACATAAAAAATGAGTGAGCAAGGATCGCAGTAAGAGGATATATGAAACCAATATATCATTTGGTTAGCATAAACATTATATCACCATCAAAATCATGAGAGGAAACATTAATAAAAACATCAAAAGTGGAAATGCATAAAATCAAGCATCATGTCTTAGTGGTCATCTACCAGACATATTTGTGAAAAAAGATAGTATAATGTTCACATATCATTTCACTTTAACTCATGCGATTCATCACTTTACCCAACTCATTGGAGCATTGTATAATGCAGGGCACACCTGTCACATCATAAAATTCTTCTTGAACTATATAATTCCATGCACACCCATCACATCATAACATTTTCATTATCATGCATGAAGAATAGAACATATGAACATAAATAACCATGAAAAATAATGGGTTTCAACTCATAAGATCACATTCATAATCTTTGTAATCCCAAAATAAATATGAAATAACATACATGATTCAAGGACTATCAACCCTGAGGGATAAGTAAAAGGTGTGTTCTTAAAAGAAGCGTTCTATTGGAAAAACTTTTGTTTGACATAATCTCCAGTGGAAAACATATATATCCTAGAAAATGAAATACAATTATTTGAAAATAATTTTTAGTAGTTTTCCATATAAAAAATGTAGTGAAAGAAGAATAATCTGAAAGATGAAAGTTGGGTTCAAGAATTTACCCTTACCTAGAATCTGAATGCTTTTTTCACATTAATGTACTGTATAATGACATTATATTAATTAATTAGAAATTACAGAATCTTTTATACATGTATATGGTTTTATGTGGTTTCATTATGATCTTTTATGGGCTTTTTTATTAGTTATAAATCTTAATTTTTTTGGGAATGTTCATTTTTATAGTTTTCTTGAACATTTCAATTGTATTCATGAATGAAAGTTCGTTTAAAAAGTGGAAAAACATTCAGAATTATAATAATATATTATTTATGATTTTAATGAACATAAAATGATCTTATAAATATATTTTTTTAAAATACCATGATAATGATTAATTAGATTAGAATTTAATGATGAACATTTTGGGCTAATTCGGGTGGGTTTTCGACCAAAACAAACTTGTTTTGTTTAATTGTTTTGTAATATGTACATAAGTTAGTTAGAGAAAAATAAATACACTGTGATACATATAATATGAACAATTTAAACAATAAAAATGGTTTCATGATAAGATATTAAGGGGGTAAAAGAAAACCGAAAACATGTCGTTCTTGAAGGTGATAAATTAACACATCACGAAAGTCATTTTATTTTCTAAATTAATATAAAGAAGAGAAGGGGGTTGGATGATATATTATCCCATTAATATCATAATATTATAGTATATGTATGATATTAGAGTTACCATACCATGTGGATTAATATAGGTGGGGAGATATTAAGAAAATAACTTGAAAAAAATGAAATTAAAGGAAAAGAGAGTGGGGGAATTACCACCAGAATCCTACTCTTGAGACAACCCATTAAAGAACATAGGCTTGGTATTTTGATGAGAACATAAGATATTGGACTTAGGGGATGGGTTGGAGGATGTTTTTGGGCAGATTTTGGACATGGTTTGATGCTTGAGTGGTGTGAGGAATTGAGGGTGTGAAGGGTGGTATTTATAGTGGAGGGGAGAGGGGTTCTCTTAATATTGTAATCATTAGTTTTTTTATTTACACCAAGATAAAAAATAGGTATGATTCCATGAACTAGAATTGTAAATTGGGAATGTGAGTTAGTGATTTGGGTTCTTACCTCACTTTTTATGTCAGTAATTGTTGGTTTAAATTATAATGTATTTATACGGTAAATTAATGTATTTTAATATTCACAAATAAATTCACGTGTTTCAGAAAAATCACAAAAATTAACCCTAAACATTTTTTAACGTTTATAATCCAAAAATAAATTCCATTTTCAAAAATAAATTTCCAAATATTATTAATTTAATATTTAATTAAAATTGTAATTTACTTGAAAAATACTATTTAAAAAAACAGATTTTATAATGCTTTAAAAAAATTTCATAAGGTCTTCTAAATTTATCTTAAAAAAATAAGATATAAAAATTTTAATTTAATAAAAAACATTAAGAAAATATATTTTCTTTAAAATTAGTTATTTAATGATAATTAATTATTTTTGACTTACAAAAAAATACCAATACTTTTTCTTAGGTCAAATTGTCACTTCTAAGATGCCTAAATTTTATTTATTCATTCTTGGGCAAGGTTACTATTATTTTGAACGATTTACTATTAATAAGGGGCATACTAATATTCATTAGGGTAGGTGAATATTAATATGGGTAGGTTACTATTCAAAAAAATTTATGTTTGTTCTATTAGACTCCAAAAATCCTACTAATCATAATCGTGTTTGTAAGATTTTTGAAATTCAAAACATAGAAGTGGAAAAAAAAATTTAATGATAACATATTATTTATTATCATTATATTTCATTATGGTTCCTATTATTATTATACTATAAGTTATAATTATAATAAGGGAATTCCATTAATAAACCATTGGGTTTTTATAGGCCAGTGCCTAGTGTTAAAACTTTTCAAAAACTAATGATATGTCAACTATGGACATTGAAATCCCAAACCTACTATTAAATTATATGTAATGATTACATGACATTTATGTATTTCACCACAAGTACCAAAATCCTAATATATAGGCTTATGGTTCACCATCACTTTTTTCACGGCATAAAATACATATGTCACACCATTAGACAAGCCTTATTTATTTTGGGATGCTTTCCTTCTCTTCATAATGTGTCTTTCTTTCAAAACATGCACTAGTTCAGGATGTGTAATGATTACCCAAGGAGTAATGTAAGTTTTATTCTTGAGAGTCCTCTTCTTAACATATTTATTCTTTTATGTTCCCAAAAGTTCTCTTTGATCATTTTGAAAAATCCGGTGTCGCACATCTTCTCTTCACTGGTGATGTGAAGTGTCTTTTTGTCCCTTTTCTATTACCTTATGTATCCATCCCTAAAACAAAAAATGAGTTATACAATTTACATATCGGTAAAAATAATTATTTAAATATAGAAATAAATATATTTAATCACCATAAAATACATTTATTAAATACTGATATCATAATACCCTCATATATGAATTCATACTTTTCCTCAATGATAGAATCTCAATATACAAAAAAAGATAATAACCTCTCCATAGTTTAAATTAAATTTTAAAAAAATAAATTGATCAAACAGGATGTTAAATATTATAGCATCATAGTCAAGAAAATTCATCAATTCCATATTTTTAAAATAATTCAAATAAATCATCTATTTTTGTTTCTATCTTTGGAAATAGACAACCATATTTGTTTATCCATTTTCATATTTCAATTCATTATTTATATGCATTCCATTTTAAATTTACCTCACATTAATTATATTCTTATTATGAGGGTACAATTTTAAATGTGTTTAGTTTATACATTATGAACATGTAACCTACCACATGCTATCAAGGCATCTAACATATGCCCAACTCAAAGATAAAACCACAAATAATTACGAGGGCTTCACCATTTATTATGAAAAAACTACGAGGTTTAGGGAATGTAGGTAAGTGGTGTAAATCATATAAGGCCCCAAGAAGAGGTTTATCTTGAAATTAATATTGTTGAAAATAAAAAACAACTGAATGAAAGTTACCACTTTCCCAAGTATCTTAGAATGGGCTTATACATAGATGAAGTATAACAAATGAAACACCATCTTTTATTATTATTATTATTATTATTATTATTATTTTAATTATTATTTTATTTTATTTTTTAAATTTTTATTCTCGGTAAAATACTTTTATCCACCGCCAAACCCAAATGATATCCTCACAACACTATTTTTAAGAGGTATAACAAGATCCCTAATCAAGAAATGGTGATTTTTGAATTTCAATAGACAAAACTAATTTTTTGTATCTCTCTTTTTAAGAGGTTGTACTACAACTAAAATAAACGTCCTTCCATTAATTAAAAAAAAATTCCCCAAATTTTTCCTTAAATAATATTAATTCCATCCAATAGTCACAATCTAAAAAACTCTTTTGTATTACAATCATGAAAAATATTTAGAGGAATTAAGGAAATAATAATACGAGCTTGTGACATGGATCTCCCCTTACATGGTAGTTCATGGTTTCTATGGGATTTAAAAAGGATTAAATTAATGTGGGTATCAGGATGTTGTAAAATAAAAATAACGCCTTAATCATTTTAAAAGTGAATCTGTTATATCATAACATCGAAAATATGCATATCAAGTTCTCAAAGAAATCATGCCACAGTTTCACAAGAAATATAATTTCGAATGATTGAAAAATATTGTCTTAGAGAATGTATCAAGAATGAGATGAATAATTTGGAGAAATAAAAATGAAATTTCATATGAATAATTATATTAATTAAATAAAAAAATAGAAATCAAAATCATGACCAAATATTAGAAAAATTTTATTTACACAATTTTCATGATCCCCTAAATTATGTTTTTTCTTTTTATAACCCACATTCTTATCTCTACTAATTATTTATCCCTTTTTAAAATTAAAAGATTTCTAAAAATAAATATAAAATCATGGTATAGTATTTAATGAAAGTACTTTATGTCTTATAGTTCGGTTGTGTAAAGGATTAATTAAATGAGGGGCAGGAAATTTATAGTAAAAGCTCTAAAATAGTTAAATGTGGGAATGCAGTAAAAAAATTATGAATTGAAACACTTACTCCTTGTTTGAATTATTATTTGAGGTTGGGTATGTAGGTATTTACAAAACTAGGGTCACTACCTGTATTAATTACATGTTGTTTAAATTTTCAGTTTCAAAACCTGAATTGGGTTCACGATATGTAATGGTCCTGCAGATTATACATGTGCATCCTAATGCTTTCTTTCGGATTGGGTCATGATGGTCCTATAATTTAAAGTAAAAAATGATAAATAAACTTCCATTGTCAATGAGTTTTGAAATATTTTAATTGATATAATTCATTTTTAGAAACCAAATAAAGGAAAGAAAACAAAAAACCAATGTTGAGACCTAGAAGCAATTTTTTTTACCGATATCAGCTCGAACTTTCCTCCATTAGCTTCAACTCACATAACATATGATTGAAAATTTTATACCTAGTTAGGGTTCATAAATTGTATATGTTTTTTAATATCCACATAGTTTATCCCCTTTTCATCTTCTCTAAAAAACATAATTCTTTCTGATGGCAGTACTTGGTAAATCTCCTTCCAGCTAATCCACCATTTATTCTTCAATCCAGATAAACTAAATTTATGGTCGTATACCATCCACACCTATTTTTATATCTCAAATGTGGTTTAGTCAGTCTCTACTATAGTGTTAGTGGTATGACATATAAAATTTTCTTTCTTCATCATTTGAGCATTATCTTTCACAACAGAAACTAACCCACACACCTATTCAATTTTAAAAACATCCTCAACTTTAGGTGTATTGGCTTCTCTAAAATCATTGTTATTGTAGTTACTTATAGACCAAGTGATGATGAATCTAACTTTATCATAACCATCTCTCAGAAAGAGTTATCCTTCTTTTAATCCTATGAGATTCAGGACTCCTATCCCAAACTATTGAATGTTGCGTATGAGATGATATTGATACTCACATATAAATGGCACAAATATTTGTCACATATGTTTTCATAGATTAATATTGTAATTGAGAGGTGACCTAGATCACTTTTCTTCTTAGTTATATCCTTAGATACCGCTACTGAACACTCCCATATGACTGTAATGGTGCTAATCTATTTCAGATTCTTTTTTTAGTTACCGGATCTTTCAGTAATTTTGTATATGACAAATTGTTCATGAGAGCCACTTAAAAATGTATATTAACAGAAAATATTTTAAGTCCTCAAGAAAGTTTTCATTATATATTTTTTTAATTGCACCATTCATTCTAGAATAGGAAGTCTTGGGTTTTTCTGAGGGGGTTCTTATTCATCTTATTTAAATACTTTTCCGTTCATTTCACTACTTATTTTTCACTTCCTTCCACAATTTGAGGTCTAGTAAATTATATATGACTTTCTAATATATGTTTATCTCTTCTATGTCTTACAGAATTTAAAACATCATGTGGGTGTACATAAATGAATCATAACATTACTCTTATGGGTCTCTCTCTAAGATAATCAGAAATTTGGAAAAAATTATGCTCCAAATTCCATAATGTAGACTTTGGGTTTTTTGATTCTTATTTTATTTCCCTGAGTACATCCCAAGTAGTGGTTAATAATGTGGATAACATCTATTCCAATGAATGGACCAAGATTATCAGTATGGGATATTGGGGAACATATTGTTGGAACCCATGTGAGATTTTATGATATCCTTTCTTTGTTATTATTGAGGTCTATAACCAAGAAATTGATTACCTTGATTGTAATCAATATAATATTTGTATTCTAGGCATGTACGTTTTGGGTTTTACTAATACCCTATCATGATATCCATCTTATTGGATAATGAATGCTGCTTTACTCTTATCTATTCATTTTTGTAGACAACAAGAATAAACTTTTGTTGTGTAAATTCTCCTTTACTCTAGAAACTATTTCTCTCCATTTCATCCAATATGTTTTAGGCTTCATTAAGTGACTTTTTTCATTAATGATTCTCCAGATACATCATTTAGAATCATCTTTTTTCCTCAAAAAAACTGTATGAAATGTTTGTATTTTAAACCATATCTCTATACCAAGATGGGGTAATTTTCAAGTCATATCTGTATATAATTATTGGTATGAATATATAGATTCATATTCAAATTAATAAATTTTTAGAATGTTTACCCGTTTTTCCATTGATATAGAAGGTGGAAAGAAGAGGTTGAGGAAGTTACTGGATATCTCATTCGGATTAGTAATGCAATGTGCATAGAGGTAATGGATCCAATCTTAAGCTGCTCGAAATAATGATAATATGGAAATGTAGTGTCTTAAGACATCATATTAAACATTATGGATATGGAATGTATCATAGAGCTCAAGTAATTTTTCTATATTTCTGGTTCAGATCTTCATGTTGTAGTCTGAAAAATTGCACACTATTTGTGATAATTGAATTTATTATAGGATCAGTCTCGAAGTTGTTTATAGAAAATAAGTAAATAAGGATGATTGATTGAAATGTTGTTTTTGATTGATTACTGTAGTCAAAATTCACCTGAATTCCCAGATCTCTTTTTACAATGCTTGTGGGTTAGTTTTTCCCCATGACTGACACGGTCGTAGTGACTCAGCTCTAAATGTTGGTTCAGAATATTGTGTGAACACGATGATGTTTTTCTCATTTACTATGTTTAATATTTGTGCATTAATGCTTTAAATGTAATAATTTCATTGAAAAACAACCCAATATAAAAATTGGAATTTAAATGATGAAACAAAATAAAAATTAGAAATAAAATCCCAAAAACTAACTGATAACCATCCCCAACAACGATTCTAGTTCTGACATGACCATATGGAATTTTTATTTACCTATGGGTCTAATAAAATTTAAAAAAAATTAATTACTCAAAATATGATAATAAAATAGTTAAGTTGTATTATTGGAATGTTAGAGGTAAAGTCCACAGAGATGAAGAAGTAGTCTAATTATATTTTAAAGAGATATTTATTATTTTATTAAATAAAGAGGAGAGAAAAGATATGATTTTGATTCATTTAAATAAAACGAATGATGAAATCATTGAAGTTTTATTTTTTGGAATAATATTCTTGAAAGCATAGAAGGGTTTTGAAATTTTAGAGTTGAGGTGAAATTGGGTTTTATAAAATGTGTTGATTAATCTGTGATTGGTTTTTGAGTCCAGATGAAGGAGACCAAATGCTCATGGTATCCCATCCTTGAATCAGTAATAAGTATTTATTTTGGTGAGATAATTTAGGGATTCATGAAATAATGTTTTTCTCACTACCATTATGAAACACGATTCCCCTAAATTTGAGAATGACCACGCCTCTTTTAGGGTTTCAAATTGTGAAATTTTATGGTAGCTTCCATATTCAAATCCCTATGGTCTTTATAAAAGTAAAATATAGGGATTGGGATTGATTTAATAATTTTAGTGAATGAAATAAATTAATGAACAGAAAGATATCAATATAACTAAACCATCCTCTTATATTAAATAACACTAGACCATAGTGATGTAACCCTCTCCTACTAGTGATGAGAGAATAAGAGGGAAGAAAGAAACAGAAATAACGAATAATGAAAATGGAGATAAAACTAGGGAGGACCCCACAAAATGATTCTTCTTACTCCAGGATTTGGTCCCCCCTGATCTCTTCTATAACAGAAGGATGTCCCTCAATTTATAGGCACTAGTTTGCACAGATAATAATGAATGTTTTAAAGGATTAGTAAAAATGGGGTCATCGGTTGATCCTAAGTGTCAATAATTGTCGAAAACTAAAGATAAGTCAAATATCTCTCTCTATATCCCATCCAAAATTTTTAAACAACATTTAATGATTACAAGACATGTAATTATTGGAAAATGTGTTCTGAATCCAAGATATATAGGCTTCTGGGTCATCATCACTTGTGTAATAGTGTAACAAACATGTGTCATGACGTGAAACATGTCTTCTTCATTTTTCGTTACTTTACTCTTATTCATGATGTGCCTCTCTTTCACATATTTCATTGCTTTATGACATGTAAAGACTAAAAGATGTGTAATCTCAGTTTTATACTATGAAGACCTGTTTATAATCATATATTTAGTTATGTTTCTTTCAATTACTCTATTATCATTCTCAAAAATACCATGTCAAACCACTTTTCATCACTTACAGAGCGATGTTCCTTTTTTGTTCATTTTCAATTATATTTTATATCCTTCCATAAAACAAAAAATGAGTTAATCTATTAAAAATTTGAAAAAATAAATAGTAAAAAATATAAATAAATATAATGACACAACATAAAATACATGCATGAAATAAAAATAACATTACACCCCTAAAAATGAATTTATACTCATCCTTAAATATGGAATCTCAACATACTAAAATGGAAGATCACCTTACAATTCTTTATATTTTATTTCAACAAGTTAAATTGATCAAATGGAAAGTTAAATATTTGGAAATCACATGTAGAAAATTAATGCATCATTTTTCAAAGAATACAAAAAAATCATGTATTTTACTTTTCATCTATTGAAATAGCCATCCCTTTGCATTAATCCATTTTCATATTGGCATTTGTTATTAATACAGAATCCATTTTTGATTTACGACACAATAACTTTTCCTCTAATCACCTGGGTTCAATTTTAAAAAGAGTTTAGAACCTACCTCAATGGCATTTTAATCTCCATAGGATTTCAAGTAATCTAACATCTCCACCGTGTAATTAAAAATAACAAATAATTTAGAGGGTTTCACAGTTTTGGATCAAATGTCTATTAGCCTTTGGGGAGGTAGGTAAATGATGTAAATAAATTAACGCTAAAAATTGAGGTATATATCTATAGTACATTTCAATATAATAAGAAAAAATCAGTCAAAGCCTCCTCATAACCTAGTTTCTCAGATAAGGCCCATAAAGAGATAAAATACAATAAATTAAACACACTATATTATGATTATTATTATTATGATTATTATTATTATGATTATTATGATTATTTATTTTCATTTTTGAATGTTTGTTCTAAGTAAAATTATCATTTCCACACCCCAACCCCAAATGATCTCCTAAAGACACTATTTTTAGTAGTTATAACAAGATCACCAGTCAAGAAATGATGTTTTTTCAATTTCCATAGACACAAACCATTTTTTTCTTTTTCTCTATTTTTAAGAGGGTGTGGAATAAATATAATGAATGTGACTTCCCCAGATCTCATGAAACTTTCCACACATTCATTCCTTAAATTACTTGAATCCCTTCCACCTGTCCCCATGTCCCCTATACTTATGTTTGATAATCATACAAAATATTTAGAGGAAGGAAGGAAATGAAAATATGGGCTTGTAATAGGGATCTTACCTAAAAAGATTGTTCATGGATTTTATGGGATTTAAAATTGATTAATGAATGGTTGGTATTAGTATAATGGATAAAAAAATAATTCCTTAATCATTTTAAATGTGATTGTGTTCAGTCATAACTTTGAAAAGATGTAATGAAGTTTTTAGAAGTAATCATGATTGAGTTTCTCCTGAAATAAACTATATATATAGAATGAATAATATTGGATTACAGAATGTCTCAAGATTGATATGATTTATTGGCACATTTACTCATAGAAATGAATAAAAATAAATTAATAAATTAATTAAAATATTAAAAATTTAATGTATTGGAAAATATCTGAAAAATTTCACTTTGAAAATTGACATGCTCCCCAAAATCATGATTTTTCAAATCCTAACCAAAATAACTATCTCTATTAATTATTTTAGCCATTCTTCTCATTAAAATTTATGGACAAGGAAATTTAAATTCATCGAATGATAATTATACTAGGTATTTTATGCACCATAGTTCGGTTAGTTAAAAATTATTCAAATGAAAGACATGAAATTTACAGCCAAAAATATAAATTGGTTAAATGTGGGAATGAAGCCTAATGTTTTTAAATTGAAACATTTTACACTTCTGAAATATGATTTAAGGTTATATGTTCAGGTTTTTCTAGCACCATTTTCAGGACATGTGTTGATGATATGTTGCTTAAATTTTTGATTTCATGATGTGTATTGGGTTCACAATGTGAAATGTTTCAACATGTTATTTTTTATCATACCACTGCTTGGTACTGGATTAAGACTTCATGTCCCAGCAATTTAGAAATAAATATTCCAAATCATAATCCATTATCAACGAATTTGGAAATATTTTAAGTGAGAATATTCATGAATAAAAACCAAATAATGAAAAAAATACATGTTGCCTCCTCAAAAAGAATTTCATAACAACATTGTCTCAAACATACATTATTTAGCATCATCTCACCAGAAAGATGATTTAAAATTTTTGTACCTGATCGGGGGCCATAAATTTTTTCAGTTGTGTGATATCCATATTGGTCATTACCTATTCTTGTTCTCTAAAAAACATTATTCTTCCGGATATCTATCCACTAGGTCAATCCACCATTTCATCATCAATCTAGATGATCTGAATGGATGGTCAGTAACATCCATTACTATTTGCCTTTCTCAAAAGTGGTGGAGTCTTCACTCCTATAGTGTCAGTTGTCTAGCCGATCAACTTCCATTTCTTCTTCAATTGATCATCATATTTCCAAATAATGACAAACTCGTGTGCCTCTTAAATTTTATAGACAACATCAAATTCAGGTGTATTGTATTATCCAAGCTCATTATCCTCTCAGAAATCTCATTTATTTATATACAGGTGGATGTTGAAACTTACTTGATCATATCCAACTCCAACATAGAGTTCTCCACCTTAGAGATCGATCACCGCACACACAATGGCTAAAAATGGTCTGTGTAGAATGAGTGGATATTGCTCCACATCCATATACAATGCTAATAAGTCCACATGAATGATAAAATTGTAAAATATGATTAGGATATCCTCTATGACTCCTTGAGGAGGTTTCATTTTTGTGTCTATTAATTGAAGTGATAATCTTGTGGGATTCAAGCCTTTCAATCCTAAAATCTAGAATTTTGTGTACGCCATGATTTCAAAACATTCACTTAAGTCACACAATGATTTTCCACATTTGTTAGCTCCAATAAATGAGAGAATTTAAAAGATAACAATATCACTTTTTTTCTTAGGTAGGACCTCATATACCCCTACCAGACACTCCAATGTGAGTAGAATAGTGCCAACCTCTTACAGATTCTTCTTTTTGGTTACCATCCCTTTCATGAATTTTTTATATTCAGAAATGTTTGTGAGAGCCTCTTTCATGACCCGTCCTAGTGGGGCTCGAGCCGCAACTCCCCAAGCCCGCCTCCAATAGGCCAGGGGCTGGTGGCTAGCACAGAGTAGGCATGATACTAACATGGGAGGCATTGCCTATAAACCTGTACACACGCACACACATCTCCAAGTCCACAAAGATGAAAACTATAAACTAAAAAAAGAAACGATGCATTAATACACTAAAACCCAACCACAGAGTGAGATAGGAAAGTAAAGTATAGTAAAGTAAAACCTTGGGCCAAAAGTACAAGCCCACCAAAATGGAAGTCTGCAACAAAGTCCAACCTATAGAAGAAGGTACTGAGACTGCAACCCGTCGCCGAAGGAACACACCTCAGCCTATCTGATCTCACTGAACACCGTCCGGTCCTGGTCCGCCTAGAATCATGTCAAAGGCTCGCTCATCTGCACAAGACACAACACGTGCGGGCAAAGCCCATGCCTGGGTGAGTATAACAGTACCCAATAAGAAACCCCGAAAACCACAAAGGAAAAATACAGCAAATGAAAAATACCACAAAGAAAGGTATAGTCAGCTCTACACAGTATATGTCTATGGAATATATAACAAGAATATCCAGATATACTCATACACAAACGAACATCACGATACTGCCACTAGGATCCAGCTCGAAGATTCCACTAAGCATACAACCGAGTGAACACACTCCTAGGTCTGAATAGAGAGATACAATGTACTCGTTCCGGGAAAACACACTCCACAAGTACCTTGGGAACAATATGATCAGATGAGGATCACATCCAAGTCATGGGGTGATTCTGACAACTCAATCTGAGCTAATCCTCTAAGCAGGGGATCGGCGCCCGAGTAAAGTTGGTCACGTCGATTATAAGAACTCTACCTAGGGTTCCAGGAATTAATAGAGGATCCAGATCTAAGTCTCATAGAGGAGATTCCAACAAATCTATTCAGGAAGTTCCACTAAAGGGATCATACTCATGTATAAAGGAATTGATACCAGAACCATCAGGGAATTACCAATAGTATGAACCCTAAGAACATGTCCAAATCACAGAAGGCAAGTAGCTCAAGCCTTGAAGAAATTATTACACGACGTGTAGTATGATTACACGCCGTGTGCGTTCACCTCGGGTACTGCCCGTGTGAAGGGCCCGTGTCGTTCGCTCAAGCCATGCAAAAACCAAACCACACGGCCTGTAGAAAAGTACACGCCGTGATCTTTGACATCGGGTACTACCTGTGTAAACAGCCCATGTCCCTCAGCTTTCCAGATAGAAAGAAACTAAAAGACGTGTAGATGAAAACTCATGCCGTGTTCAAGCGCTTGGGCTCTCTTTGTTTACGCTGGCCATGTGCCCGTACACGGTCTCTGCCCATGTCCGAGTCACCTGCCCGTGTACCAGTACACGGGGTATCCTATGTATCTGGTCGGGTTTGGCCATATAGGGGTATACATGGCGTGTATGTGGACGTGTACCCTGCCCGTGTCCATGTACTCCCAGAGTACACGCCGGGTAACCCTACCTATGAACACACACCGTGTATCCAGACTACACGGCGTGTAGTCGGGAAATTTCCAGAATCACTGTTATTCCTCCGTGCTCCTCGGCTGATCCTCCGGATCTTTGTTTTCTCATCCGTTAATCCCGAAACTCTAGATACCGGGTCCCCTCATATCCATGAAGCTGAATCCGTGGGTTTCGGGTCTTCAATCGGCTCTAAAATCCGATTCCGACAATCCGAGCAGAAATCGTCTGATGAATGACTTCTTCTGATCCTCTTCGATCCGTTCGCTGAAACCTTCTTCGCACCTCTGTAAGACCGCTGCGGTGTTGATCCTTCAGTTTGGGATCGTTGCATCATAGAACGATGGACAACAATCAGTTGTTCATCACCCCGTGAAGAATTCGAAGAACTCTCACGAAGAACGTGAGAATTTGAGGAAGAACACACAACAAATCGAGAGGGAATAACCTCGATCGATGTTCATGTCGATATTGGTTCATCACCACTAGAAAGTGAATGAAACCAAACAAAATTCAATAATAAATTCCTCACAAATCCCCGCAAAACCCATCCTGCATGAACGATCGATCCACGGGCTAATCTGTTCATGGATTAGTCCACGTTCATCATAGAAATAAAAAACGAGGAAGAATTAAATTCACAACAACATCCTACCGGGATTCACTGCATTTGTCGGTGATGATCTGCTCACCGCGTCATCATTTCCGTCAAAATCCGTCAAGAACGTCGCCGTCGCCACGTTGGGGGTTTCCTCCAGAGCCTCCAGAGCTACCTAGGGTTTTCAGGGTTATGGGGATGTAACCCTGGACCCTAGCGCAATCCTCTTTTTAAAGAGGATAAAGATATAAGATTTAAATATCTTACTACAGAAATAATATATTTTTATTAAATATATTATTACTGTTGCATCCAAAAAACCAGATTTCACCAACGACCTGTGCCGGCCGAAGTTAGGCCTCGCCTAAAGTAAAATATCTGTTCTGAACGCAACGGTGCACTGAGATTTCTGATCCGAGCACCCGCTCAGGAGTTATTCCAGTTTTTTAGGAAAACTGCATGGACGCATAATTTAATTATTAAATTAAATTTCAAACATTTGTACTGGGATCACTGGGCCTCGGAACTGCACATCATCTCAGAGCCTGGTCTCAAAATAATTCCCATATAATACTAAAATAACACATGGAAAAATCCGGGACATTACATCACACCCACCTTAGGGGTTTTACGTCCCCAAAAAGCTAAAGGAAGGACTACTAAAAAAGGTGTGGGTACTGCACGCGAATCTGAGCCTCCCGCTCCCACGTGCTCTCCTGGAGATTTCCGTGTTGCCACCGGACACACACCAAGGGAATAGCTCGTCCACGAAGGATCTTCTCCTGCCGATCCACAATCTACATTGGGTACTCAGTAAAGGTCGCTCCATCGTCGATGTCCACCTCGCCCTAGTCGATGAAGTGCGATGGATCATGAACGTACCTCCATAGCTGCGACACATGGAAGATGTTGTATACCCGATCCATCTGAGGAGGTAGATCCAAGTGATACGCCACCTTGCAAACTCTACTCAGAATATGAAAATGGCCAACGAACCTTGGAGATAGCTTGTCACCTTAGCCAAATCTCCGCAATCCCCGTCGAGGTGAGACCTGGAGAAACACATGGTCTCCCTCCTCGAACTTCAAGGGCCTCTGCCTACTGTCGTCATACGACATATTCTGACTCTGTGAAGTCTTCATCCGCTCTTGGATGACCTACACCTTCTCTATAGTATCTCTCACCATCTCTGGGCCCATGAGTGCTGACTCGCCCGGGTCAGTCCAGCAAAGTGGCGACCTGTAGGGTCACTCGTACAGAGCCTCGAATGGTGCCATACCAATAGTGCAATGATAACTGTTTTTATAAGAAAATTACATCAGTGGTAGGTGATCCTCTTAGCTACGACCGAAGTCAAGCATGCAAGCTCGTAGCATATCCTCCAGGACCAGGATGGTGCGCTCTGTCTGATCATCAGTCTAGGGATGAAACGCTATGATCAAGCTTAACGGAGTCCCAAAAGCTTCCTGTAATCCCTTCCACAACCGGGATGTGAAACGAGCATCAGGATCTGAGATGATTGTGGATGATACTCCATGAAGTCGAATTATCTCCCACACGTAGAGGTGTCCCAAGATCTCTACTGAACTCTGCTCCCGTATGGCTAGGAAGTCGGCCGGCTTGGTGAGTCGATCAATGACCACCCATATGGCATCGTGTCCCCTGGACGTGCATGGTAAACCCATCACAAAGTCCATTGATATCCCATCCCACATCCACTCTGGCACCTCAAGGGGCTATGTAAAACCTGGTGGAACCTGGGGGTCATCCTTTTCTTGCTGACAAGTAAGGCACCGAGATACAAACTCTGCTCACACTCTTCTCCATTCCTAGCCACCAGAACTGACGTTGGAGGTCCCAGTAAATCTTTTCCCCTCCTGGATGCACCATCAAAGGGGATGTATGGAACTCCCTTCGAACCTCCTCCCGCAACATCACTGGTACTACCACGCGCCCTCTGAAAAGAACAATGTGCTCCCCTCCTTCTGAATATCCATCAGCAGCATCACCTGCGGTTATCTGAGCATGTAGATTCTCACATCTAGTATCCTCACGATGTGCTTCCCTGACTCACTGTTATAGTGGAGGGGTAACAAACATCGACTGAAGGTAAGATCCCTCATCTCCATCCATGAAGGACAACTGAAAAGAGGCCAACTACCTTGTCGCCTCATCCAGCAACTGCGAACTGGATTTCCTACTGAGAGCATATTCCACCACATTCCCCTTCCCAGTAGTATAAACGATCTCAAATTTTTAATCCTGGAGGAACTCAAGCCATCACCTCTGTCTCAAATTTAGATCCTTCTGAGAAAAGATATATCTGAGACTCTTTTGATCATAGTATATGGTAAACCGCTCTCTCATCAGGTAGTGCCGCTAAATCTTCAATGAAAAGACTACTGCTGCGAACTCGAGATCATGGGTTGCGTAGTTCTCCTCGTGTGGCCTCAACTAAAGTGAGCCATAGGCAATCATCGCTTGCCTCTGCATCAGGACACAACCAAGCCCGGTTCCTGATGCTTCTTAGAACACTACGTACTCAACACCCTCCTCCGGTAATCTCAAGATCAGGGCACTCGTTAGACTCTGTCTCAACTGTTGGAAAGCCTTCTGGAATTTCTCGGTCCATATAAAAGGCTGTCCCCTTCGGGTCAAAGCTGTCATGGGTTCTGAAATCCTAGAGAAATCATGGATGAATCTCTGATAGTAGCCCGCGAACCCTAGGAAACTCTGCACCTCCGTCACGATCCAGGGTGGCTCCCATGCTAGCACTGCCTCTACCTTTGTTGGGTCTACTACTACACCATCTGCTGAGATATCGTGTCCCAGAAAGTGGACCTCCTATAACCAGAACTGACACTTCGAGAGTTTCCCATACAACTGGTTCTCTCGGAGTGTGTCCAGAACCATCCTTAGGTGTCTCGCATGCACCTCCTCAGACACAGAGTACACAAGGATATCATCAATGAAGACCACCACAAACCTATCTAGATAAGGATGAAAGATCCGATTCATGAGTCCCACAAACACTACTGGGGAGTTCGCCATGTCGAAGGGCATCACCATGTACTCATAGTGACCGTAGCGATATCTGAAAGATGTCTTTAGTATATCCACTTTCCGTACTCGCAACTGGTGATAGCCTGATCGTAGATCAACCTTTGAGAACCATGGTGCCACTCTCAACAGGTTGAAGAGGTCATCGATCCCCGGTAGTGGATACCGATTCTTCACGGTTACTTGATTCAAGCGCCGATAATCCACACACAGCCTCAAGCTGCCGCCCTCTTTATTGGAAAACAGAACTGTGGCCGCCCAGGGTGAAACACTGGGTCTCACAAAGCCCTTCTTCTGCAGGTCGTCCATATGCACCCTCAGCTCACGAAGCTTTGTAGGAGCCATCCAATAAGCTGATGCTGATATCAGGGTCATCCTGGGTTGCAACTCAATGCAGGAATCTATCTCCCGACGGGGAGGTAGCCCGGGGAAATCCTCTGGAAAGACATCCTCGTACTCAGCCACCACTACTGGAAATTGGAAACTCGTAACATCTGTTGCGCCAAGGGCTAGGCTAGCCAACTGATGTGAAATCGGCTGTACCCTCTTATGCATGAGTCCATCCTACACTGCCTGTGTCTCTCTTTCACCGACAAAAGAGAACCTCATCCCATAACTACAGACACACCACACCCTTCGCCTAAAACAATCAATATGGGCATGAAATGTGGATAAAAAATCCATGCCAAGAATGACATCGTAAGGCCTCAACACTACCACCAAGAGGTTCCAACCAAAACTCTCACCTCCAAGGGTCAGGTCACAATGCCTGCAAAGGTGTGTGATCTTTGAATCTTCTCCAGTAGGTGTTTCTAAGCGTAAGGGTCGAGTCAACATCTCAAATGGAATCTCAAGGTCTCAAAAAAGATAAGCAGCCAGAATGTAATGACTAGAACCTATATCTATCAATACAGAAACCAAAGTAGAAAAGACACAGATATTACCTCTAATCAGTCCGGGAGTACCAGGGTCATATGCCATTGCGACCTACAGCTGTCCCTGCCTCTGTCCACCAGCTCCTTGAGCCTGGGGTGGACCTCTTATGGGTGGTGGTAGTAAAGGGTAAAAATGCCGACCACCTCCAGCTGCTCTCCCAACTCCTCTTCCACGTCCGCCACCTCGCA
Organism: Viscum album; assembly: GCA_963277665.1. Taxonomy (NCBI): domain Eukaryota; kingdom Viridiplantae; phylum Streptophyta; class Magnoliopsida; order Santalales; family Viscaceae; genus Viscum; species Viscum album. Next base: position 1,923,792,689 of record OY728136.1, on the reverse strand, counting down.
GATCTACCTACTCCACAATTTCCTCCGCCTCGGTGGTCCATCCACTACTCCCGTGTCAGTAGCACAATGGGTTGGACAATCTCAAGCGAGATGTCCCCTGCCGTCACATGAGTAACATCGCCTCTCTTGAGGCTGGATGGAAGCGCCCTGTAAACCCTGTACAGCTGATCCCCTCTCATGGGATCTCCTCTGGAAATGTCTCCCACGCCTGGGTCCCTGACGTCGTCTCCCTGCCGCCGAGGCCTCTGCTCTAGCTCGCCCACTGCTGACAACTGTCGGCTATCCCTGCTCCACCAGGAATCTCATGACCACCAAATCCCACTCGAGCACCCCATCATATGTAGGAATTCTCATAGGGATGATGCTATCTCGGATATCTCTGCGCATGTTCTTCTCAAAAGTCTGAGCTCTGAAGTACTGATCTATGACCATATCCATCGAGTATCGCGAGAGGTCGGTAAACCTCGACGAATAGTCAGCCACCGCCATGGTTCCCTGCTGGAGATGAAGGAGCTCCTGTATACGTACTGATCTCAGGGTAACCGGTGAAAACTCATCTCTGAAGAGATTCTCAAACTCAGACAATGCAAGAGTCGCCTCGTCGTGAGTTTGGATGAACAAACTCCACCATCGCACTACAGAAGGCTCGATGCCAGGATCACCATCTGGACTGTTGGTGTCCTAAACAAACAAAATACTCTGGTCACTACCTCAAGACAGTCCTCTGCTTCCTGAGTGTCAGGATCACCTCGAACCCTGAGGGGTCTCTGTCTCTGAAACTTGTGGAGTGCGCTCAGCCTACGCTCTTCCTCCCTTGGTACAGTAGGCGCCAAACAATGCTCTACAGGGGGCGGGATAACCGGCATGCCACCTGGTGGTAGAACTGGGGGATATTGTCCCTGTATCAAAGCTTCATCACTGAGGGGGTCATTCTCATGATTGAGCTGCTGGATCCGAGTGAGTGTGCGTCGTGGAGGCATCCTGTTCAAGAAACAAGATGTATCACAGTCAATGAGTATATCTGGAGAGCTGACTCAAGAAGGACTTGTAAACCATTACCAATTCCTATATGATGCATGTACCATTATTTTACCCTATGCAACTATTGTTTTCATATTCCTAGTCGAAAAGAAAGTTATCAGAGCCCTGGTGTATGGATATGTCGGTCGCCGCACCAACACTGGGGTCCCTGGCCTGAGATCCGAACTCAAAACACTTAATACTGTTGCCCCAAACCAACTCAAAGACTCTCGGTCCTAAGGTAGAACTGACCAGCTCTGATACTACTCTGTCACGACCTGTCCCAGTGGGGCTCAAGCCGCAACTCCCCAAGCCCGCCTCCAACAGGCCAGGGGCTGGTGACTAGCACCGAGTAGGCATGCTACTAACATGGGAGGCATTGCCTATAAACCTGTACACGCGCACACCAATCTCCAAGCCCACAAAGCTGAAATGTATAAACTACAAAAAAAGAAAAGATGCATGCATACACTAAAACACAACCACAGAGTGCGACAGGAAAGTAAAGTACTGTAAAGTAAAAACCTGGGCCAAAAGTACAAGCCTACCAAAATGGAAGTCTACAACAGAGTCCAACTTGTAGAAGAAGGTACTGAGACTAGAACCCATCATCGAAGGAACACACCTCGTCCTGTCTGATCTCACTGAACACCGTCCAATCCTGGTCCGCCTAGAATCCTGTCAAAGGCTCGCTTATCTGCACAAGACATGACACGTGTGGGATAAGCCCGTGTAGGGGTGAGTATACCAATACCCAGTAGGACACCCCAAAAACCACAAAGGAAAAATACAACAAAGGAAAAATACCACAAAGAAAGGTACAGTCATCTCTACACAGTACATGTTTATGGAACATTAACAAGAATATCCATATATACTCATACAAAAATGACCATCGCGATACCGCCACGAGGATCCAGCTCGAATATTCCACTAAGCATACAACTGGGAGAACACACTACTAGGTCTGAAGAGAGAGATACGAAGTACTCATTCCGAGAGAACACACTCCACAAGAACCTTGGGAACAAGTTGCTCAGATGAGGATCACATCCAAGTCATGGGGTGATTCTGACAACTCAGTCTGAGCTAATCCACTAAGCATAGGATCGACACATGGGTCATCTCGTCTCCGTGAAGCCGAATCCTTGGGTTTCATGTCATCAATCGGCTCCAAAATCCGATTCTATCCATCCAAGAAGAAATCGTTCGAAGAAAGACTTCTTCCGTTTTGCTTCGATCCGTCCACCGAAACTATCACCACACCTCCGAAAAACCGCTTCAGTGTTGATCCTTCAGTTTGGGATCGTTGCGTCGCAGAACAGATGTGCAACGATCCCTTGTTCTTCACCCCGTGAAGAACGCGAAGAATGCTCATGAAGAATGCGAGAATTTTGGGAAGAACACACAACAAATCGAGAGAGACGAACCTCGATTGATGTTCGTTTCGATCTTGGTTCGTCATCGTTAGAAAGTGAACGAAACCAAACAAAATTCAAGAATCAATTCCCCACAAATCCCCACAAAACCCATCCAGCAAGAACGATCGATCCGCCGACTAATCTGTTCGTGGATTAGTCCACATTAGTCGTAGAAATAAAAAACGGGGATGATTTAAAATCATAACAACATCCTACCTAGATTTTCTATGTTTGTTGGTGAAGATCCGCTTGCTGCGTCATTGTTGCCGTCAAAATTTGTCAATAACATCGTCGCCACCGCGTTGGGGGTTTCCTCCAGAGCCTCCAGAGCCGCCAAGTGTTTTTAGGGTAATGGGGTTGTAACCCTGGACCCTGGAGCAAGCCTCTTTTTAAATAGAATGAAGATATAAGATTTAAATATCTTGCTGCCGAAATAAAATATTTTTATTAAATATTTTATTACTATTGCGTCCAAAAAACCATATTTCACCACAGACCTACACCAACTGAAGTTAGGCCTCACCTAAGGTAAAATCACTATTTTGAGTGCAACGGCGCCCTCAAATTTCTGATCCGAGCACCTGTTCTGGAGTTATTTCAATTTTTTATGAAAACCGCACGTGCACATAATTTAATTATTAAATTAAATTTCAAACATTGGTTTTGGGCTCACTAGGCCTTAGAACTGCACGCCATCTTAGAGCCTGGTCTTGAAATAATTCTTATATAATATTAAAATAATACATGGAAAAATCCGGGACATTACAACCTCTAAAGTAGGTATAATAAAATGAAAATTAATAATCCTCTCAATAAATTTACCTTTCTTCGCATTTTCCATTAGCTTCACCATTCATTATGGAGACGGTAGTCTTTTCTTGTTCTGACGTGTTTCTTCTTCAACTTATTCAACTACTTTTTCCATTCCTTTCTATAATTTTTTTTTAATTTTATTCAAAAAAATATGTCTAGTAAATTCTATACAACTTCCTCATGGTTGTTTCTAACTTATCAGCTGAAAATATATTAAATACTCACGGGGGTTTACTTCAAGAATCCTGAAATTACTCCTATAGGTCTCTCTATGAGATGATCAGAAATTCGATAAATTTCATGCACTCAATTTCTCAATGTAGATTTTTGGATCATTAATTTTTCTTTATTTCATTGATTTCATCTCTAGATGTTTTCTTGAATGTAGCTATCATATATGACAACATATATAAATGGATTTTCCATGTGGGCCCCTATAGTGTTTGTTTTTAGTACGCTTTTATCCATTATTGATATCCTTGATCTTTTTGTTGTGGTTTCCAACCCTAAAATTGATTACCATGATTGTAATCATGATAATTTTAGACTTCTATACATATACCTTGGGGGTTTTTCTATTGGCCCATCATAATGTCCATATTTCTCAGTTAATGGCTGTAGTTATACTTCCATCTATTCATTTTTCTTGAATTTGTGAAAACCCTTTATTTCAATCAACTATTTTTTCTAATATAAAATATTGGTCATTATTTCATACAAAAAGATTTAGATTACTTTAGGTGAATTTTACATCATTGATCCTCCAACTTTATAATCTATAATCGACCAGTTTCCCTACAAATACCCTTTTAAAACTTCTTTATTAGCATCCACAACTCTATTCCATGATGGGGGTATATTTGAGTAATATATTTATATCATTAATAGCAGTAATATATAAATTTTTCTTGAAAATGATAATAGTTTAGAACATTTACCCCTATATACATTGACATAATAAGTGAATAGAAGCAGGTGGTGAAATTACTAGAAATCTCATCCCTATTATTAATAGAATGTGTAAACAGGAATTGGATCCAATATTGAGCTCACTCTAATAATGAAAATCGGAAAATACAAAGTATTACTACATATCATGAAGCATTATGGAATTAGAATATGTCATAGAGGTCAAGGAATTTTATGAGATGCTTTTTCATATTTTTATGCCGTAGTTTAGTAAATTGAAAAATATATGTGATTGTTTAATTTATTATAGGCTTATTCTCTATATGGTTTATTAGCAACATGGGAAGCTAGGAATCTATGTTGCAATTTTGTATTCAATGGATTCCTTTTTTTTTTGCAATCATTTGTATCCCCATATCTTTTTGAAGAATAATACCTTATTGGATTTTCTCAATTCTGACCATTGTTGTACTTACATTACACTTAGGGATTGGTCTGGAGTGGTTTGTGGACCTGATTATGTTTTTTTATATTTGATACTTGGAAAATAACTTGTAATAATGCATAGCAATAATGCCAGTTTCGACAAGCTCATAAGGCTTTGTAATTTTCATACAGGTCCAGTCAGAATTAAGAATTCATAAAAACTCAAACTATGCTACTCAAATAATTAAAATGTAGTATTGTAAAGATCAAATTCAAACCCTTATAGATGGTGAATTTGTTTGAATTTATTTTAAAAATATTTTAGTTTAACTGATTTAAGAAAGTGGTGATAAAAGAGTTGAGATTGACGGATTAAAAAAAACAAATGATGAAAGGAGAGAAATTTGACTATTTTGGAATCATATTTTTAAAAGTGTGTCAGGGTTTTTTAATTTTCCTATTAAAGTGATAATGGATTTTATAAAATAAGTTAATTATACCGTGATTGGTGTGAGAGTCGATATGTGGGAGATATAATCTATATGGTATCCCATTGTTGACACAATAATCCCATATTTCCCTTCGTCTAATAATTTAGGGGTTTTCCAAACCTTATTTTATCCATACCATTTTTGAACATGATTACAGTAAATTTTATAATGGTCATACCTCCTTTATGGTATTTTGGTGCAAAATTTTAATGTTCATTTCAGATTCAATAATCAAAGGTCATGATTAAAGTAAAATAGAGGTATATGAAGTTTATTGAAGAATTGTAGATAAATATATGCATCAATAAAGAAAAAAAATCAATCCAATGAACCCTTCCCCCTTAAATTACAAAACCATATCACAAGGATAGTTTATGCCTCATCAAAGTGATGGAAGAGTAATAGTGAAGTCATAATGTGAATGATATCATATTGAAAATATAGATGAACCTAGAGAGGATCATACACAATGAAACTTCTTTCTCCAATATTTGGTCTCCATGATCTCCTCCATAGTTTTATGGTGGAACTCAATTAATAGGAACCATTTGGTCACATGTAATAATGAATGACTTAAAGGATAGGTTGAAAAGTGGTCACATGTGAGTCTCGAGTGTCAAAACTTGTCCGAAAATGAAGATACGTCAAATCAGGCCTTTTAAATCCCATCCTGAATTTTTAAAGGACGTTTAATGAATATATGATGTGTAAATATTTCAAAAAGATTACCAAAATCCAGAAATATAGGCTTCTAACTCTTGATAACTTATGTCATAGTGTGACATACATGTGTCACACCATGACACATGTGATCATCATTTTTGTATTCTTTCCTCCTCTTTACAACACGTCTATCTTTGATGAATTGTACCGGTTGAAAATGTTTAATGATTATAAGAAATTTAAATCTAGATTTCTACACCAGAAACCTCATTTTTCCTCAGGTTTTTAGTTACGTTCCTTGGAATTTCTCTAGGACCATCATAAAAATTCCGGTTTCACATCACTTCAATTCCCTCATAGTGTGAAGTCTCTTTTTGGTCCTTTTTCAATTATCTATTGTATCATTCCATAAAAAATGAGATAAAACATTTAAAAATTGGAAATAATAATCATTTAAATACATAATCAAATATATTAAAACACCATAGAATACATGCATGAAATATAGATATCATAACACCCCACAATTGAATTAATACTTTTCCTCAAGGGTGAAATCTCAATATACTAAACAAGAATATTACCATACCATATTTTAAATTTATTTTAAACAAAAGTAATTAATCAAATAAAAATTTAAAAATTTTATCATCAAAAGTATAACAGTTAATAATGAATTATTTTTCATATAATATAAATCCACAATGTAATTTACTTTCCAACTTTTTAAATATCCAAGGATTTTTATTCATATTTTTTCATTTTCCAATTAATTATTAGTATGCATTCCATTTTTAATTTACCTCAAATTAATTTTTAATCTCATCATAATGGTGAAATTATAAAAATGGTTTGAAAAATACCTCAATAACATGTATTTTAATATAGTATTGCAAGGAATCTTACATCTTCACCATATAAAGACAAAATCACAAATAATCATCACAATATCACCGTTTAGGATCAAATAACTATGAGGTTTAAGGCATGTAGGTAAACAAATAAGATAAGCTATGTCTAAATATATATTTTTATCTTTAAATTATTTTTCATGATAATTAAAAAAATATCAAAAAAAGTCTTCTCTCCCCTAGTATCTCAAAGTAGACTATAAATGAAATGAAATTAAATAAATAAAACACACTCTTTTATAATAATCTTTGTTATTTTTATTGTTATTTTGTATTTTGGTTTTGTAAATGTTTTTCTAGGAAAAATTATCACATCCAACACCTAACCCACAATTATCTACTCTTGAAACTATTTTCAATAGTTATAATAATACCATCAGCCATGCAATGGTGATTTTTGAATTTCCCAAGACACAACCCATTTTTTACTTTTATTTTATTTTTTTAGTTGGTGTGAAATAAACATAATGAATGTAACCTCCCCAAATATCATGAAAATTGTCCCACATTTATTCCATAAAAAATATACATCCCTTCCATCAGTTTCTATCTCCCCCACTATTATGTTTTGTAATCATGTTAAATATTTAGAAGGATGTAGGAAATTATAATATTAGATTGTAACATGAAACATCATTAACAATAATGTTCATGGTGTCTATGGGATTTAAAATGGATTAATGCATGTTCGGTATAAAAAATGTGCTAAATAAATAATGCCTAAATCTTTTAAAAAGTGATTTTGTTCATTCATAGATTTGATAAGGTTAAATAAATGTTTTAGAAGAAATCATAACAGAGTTTCTCCACAAATATACTATAGAAAGATTGAAATATATTGTCTTAGAATAATTATTAGGAATAAAATTAATAGTTGGTAACAATAATCATGGAAATATATATTAATAATTAAATCAATGAATTAAAATTTCATAAATACATTGCATGAAAAAATATCAGAAACATTTCATTTATAAAATCAACATGCTCCCCTAAATCATGATTTTTGAAATCCTATCCTATATTGTTATCTCTCATAATTATTTTCCCAATTTTTATCTTTCAAATTTATTTTAAAATAAATTTAAATTCATGGAAGGGTAAATCTCTTAGGTATATTATGTCTCATATTTTGGTTTAATAAAGCATATATATAATGCGGGGAATGATATTTATTGTTGAATCCGTAAAACAGTTAAATGTGTGAATATAGTAGAAAAAATTATTATTTAAAATAATTAATAACATTTGGAAATATGACTTGAGGTTCAATTTGTAGGTTTTTCCAGTAGTTGGTTCATGACATGTATTGATTACACGATGTGTAAATTTTTTATTTCACAACATATATTGGGATCATGATGTGTTGTTGTCTTGGAGATTCTTATTATGCATCATGATGATTTTTTATATCTTGGGTCTTGATGGCACTAAAATGTGAAAATAAAAATGTGAATGAACATTCCATTATCAAGAAAATTTGAAACAATTTAAGTGGTAGAATATACACTTAAAAACTAAATAATGAAAAATACCAAAGAAAATAAGTTTCCTCTTAGAAGTGATTTTGTTTATCATCATTGGCTTGACCTTACTCATTTAGCTTTATATAATGTGATAGATAATTGATACTTTTGTACCCAGTTGTGGTCTATAAATAGCCACATTTTTGTCCATTCTATGAAGGTCATCGCAATTTGATTCTATAAAAAACACAATTCTTCTCGATGAATGTATTTGGTTAATCTCAATTCGATCAATACACCATTTATACCTCAATCCAGATAAACTACATATAAGGTCACATACCATCCATACCTACTATGCTTTCTGAAATATGGTGGAATTGGTTTCTCCTCTGGTGTCAGTTATCTTACTCTTCATCTTCTCTTCTTATTTTGTTGACCATCCTCTTGCACAACAACAACAAACTCGTATACCTATTCAATTTCAAAAACATACTCAACTTTAGGTATATTGTCTTCCAAAAAATAATATTCTTCTCACACATTGTAGTTCTTCATATTACATTATATGTTGAATATTTTTAGATCACAACCAAATTTTATTCAGATTTCTCCACATTTGGACAACAATCATCCCACACCCATTGGCTAAAAATTGAATTCCACGAATGTGTTGATTTATATCCTCTTCCATATCATGCATTATGAAGTCCATTGAAAATATATACTTATCAACATTGACCATTATTTCTCCAATTACTATTCAAGAATTATTCACTGTTGATTATGCTAATTAAAGTAATAATCATGGGGGATTCAGGCCTTCCATTCCCAAACTATTGAGTGTTATATACGAAATGATATTGAAAATCCCACCTAAATCACATAAATAATTTATACTTTTGTTACTTCTGATATAGATGGTAATTGAAAAGTTACTAAAATCACCTTAATTATTTGGGAGATCCTTATATACCATTGCTGAAGACTCCCATGGGAGTGAAATTGTGCCCATATATGTTGGCTTCTTCTTGTTGGTCACTATCACTTTTATGAATTTCAAATATGCTGTCATGTTCACGAGGGGCTTTGTTAAAGGTATCATAATAAAAAAAATTTAAAATAATTTGCTAAATTAACCTTTATATATGTTGTTTTTTATATTCAATATTTTTTCTAGAAAATACAGTATTGGTTTGTTCTGAGGGGCTTTTTATTCAGCTTTTTCCACTACTAGTTCCTTAATTTTCTTAACATATTTTTACCTTATTCCAATAGTTTATTTCTATTATGTTCTATACCACTTACTTGGGTTTTATTGACATTCATGTGGTGTGGATATTTTAAATAATCATGTGGGAATATTTTAGGGAATCATGGAAGTACTCTTATGGGTGCTCCCCGAAATGATTAATACTTTGGCAAACATGAGGCTGAAAATTCGATAATGCATATTTTTTGTTCATTGATTTTTTGTTTATTTTCTTTAGTACATCTCTGAAATTTGTCATGAATGTTTCAAGAACCACATCCAATGGATGGAACTGTTCTATCAATTTGGTCCCAGGGTGTACATATTATTGGTAACATTGTGGGGTTTTTTGATATAATTGTCCTTGTTGTCGTGGAGGTCACCAACCATGAAATTGACTACCACAATTGTGATTAGAATAATTTTCATCTTTTATATATGTACCTTGGAATTTTCTCCACTTTCCTTTTATGGCATCTATAATCTTAGTTAATGACTCCAACTATGCCTCCATCCGGTCAATGTTGTTGACTACATGATCACCTTTTCATTGTTTCACTTATTGTAAGATCTCAGAATTTATTAAGGTATTTTTTGTTTTGGTTTTGGTTTTCCCAATTATGTTTGGTTGGATATGTGTTTCCTTGTGGTTATGTGAGTCATAGGGTTGTTTGGAAAAGTGTGTGGGTAACCCATACGGCCCAGAAAAGTTGGAAAATTTACAAAATTTCCACTCTAGGATTTTAAACCCCAAATCGGGTTTCTCCTCCATTTCACCCCTAAAACCCTAGTGATGATCATGGAAGATCCAATATTCAAAAAAGTGTTCCACATTAAATTTTAGGCCATTTATAGAATCTCTGGTTGTGGATTTTAATACTAGGTAAATCTAATACCCTCATTTCTTCCACTTTTTGATTAGGGTTATCATCATTCTCTTATATCCTTTTGAAGCTCTAAAACCCTCATTTTCTAGTGGAACATAGGTCGTGGATTCAAGGGATGCTTGAATATGAATCTAAGGCCATGTTTTAGAGTTCCTTTTCCAATGAATTCTTGGATGGTGGTCTAAAAGTAATATCCCATAGTTTTATTTTGGATTTGTGCATTAAAGCTCGTGTTCTTATTTTCCCAAATTGTTATCCTAGTTATGTTGTAGAATTTGGTAAACGAGGGTATCTATGTGACCTATTAAAACCCTCACGGTCTATAAGGCCCCAGCCTTAAACCTTACTTAATATTGAATTAAATGAATAATTCACATTGAGGATCTTTTCAGGTTTAGAGTTTTAGAGAATTAGAACATAACTATTACATCTTAAAAGATTACAAAGTAGACACTTCTACTAAGTCTCCATAAAAAAAACTCTTAAAAAGAAAGATGTCAAGATTAAATGTTTTAGATAGCATGAAATTCCCTTGATCCCATCCTTGACCTTATTCCACTTTACGTCCTGTGAAAAACATTTCTTAAAACTTGGGGTGAGCATAAAAAGCTCAGTAAGGGATACAAAAAGAATGAAAACTGTTAGTTTTTCAAACATCAAGTAAACCATGTATACTATATCAAAGTAATACCTTCACCTTCATGAAGTAGTAAAAAAAATCTTCACTGAATAAAGTATCATTACTTACCTTTTTGTAACCAAAGGATTACCATAAAACCCATATAAAGAACACATAGAATATATAAAGGTAACTTGGGACATAAACATACTTAAGTGGAATAACCATACGGTCGACTTCCACACATATCACTTAATGGAATAGCCATACGGCCAATTTCCATACATACTTAATGGAATAGCCATACGGCCGACTTCCATACCCAATGCATTGGAGGTTATAACGTAACCACCCGTCCTGGTATTCACGGCACCACCCGTCATATGGTTTATAACGTAACCACCCGTTAAAATGTCCAAGTACCAATATAAAATCATAAAACATAAAACCAATATAAAGGAATGATAAAATTTACACATTTCAATCACAATATATCATAAATATATTGACATAATAGAATCCTTTTTCAAAACCATTTTCAAAATACATAAAAGAGTATATGGTATTTATTTTATTTTAAAAACATTACGGCTTGTTGAGGAAGCCAAAGACCAAATAATACTCGCGGCGGTGGAAAAAGTCATTGTCACCGCGTACGTTAAAAAAAACATTCCTTTTTGTCGTTTAGTAAAATGCTTCGTATAAAAAGATTCCTTTTGTATAAAAGTAAAAGTCAAAGGAGTTTATACACCATGTAAAATAAAGTTGTGTATAAAACGAAATATGCCTCAATGAAAGGAGATTGAGACGAAGTCCCTTACCTTGTGTCCGACTTGACTCGATCGTTCTTTAACGTCCTGAATAATAAACTTGAGTTAATTTATACTTGATTAAGAACATTTTTAAAGTTCATTATTCCTTTTATATCACTTATTGCCATGTTATAAACATTATGTAACCATTTAAGTTAATAATGTTTGTTTTGTCAATATTTGGTTCTTAAGTCGAAAGTTGACTTCTTACAATTACATATTGTTCGTGTGGTCAAAAGTTCTTTATATACAGAATGAAATTCCTGATTTGGATATCATATATATCATATATATCCAGCATATACATGTATTTATAATATTACATAATCATTTAGAGGTAAGAAATGAAATGCACCGTTCATGGAGACGGTAAGCCGTACGTACGCATGAACGCTACTTTCATTTATTTTTCATATTAGTGGAATTAAAACTAAATGAGAGGTATGTATATTTTAATTCCAGAATCATATTCATCATTTAGATATATCATTAATTATATATATACATTATATACATGTAATTTTAATAGTACATTACATTTGGGGATAAGAAATGAAATGCACCGTTCATGGAGACGGTAAGCCGTACGTACGCATGAACGCTACTTTCATTTCTATCTCATACTTTAATCTAAATAAATAATAATGATTTAGAGGTATATTATAATTCCAGTATAACATCATATATAATAACTTTAAATCCATCCTTTACACGTCCCACATATGGCATTTAACGAATCATATCACTTTTAGGGGGCGGTAGTCCGCACTTCCTTAAATGAAGATATCATGTTTTCCCATAATGGAAACCATAAAGGTATGCCAAAAATGAAAAATACAGAAGCTTAAAGAAAATATAAACATATTATATATCATATATAAAAATAGTGACATCATAATGGCCACCCTTGAAGGTGTTAAATGAGTATTGAACAATCATCGTTTCGGGAGGCAGAATTTCGCCATCCACGGAAACCGTATGTTATTTAACCATTTGATGTAGTTGTGTGAGAGTGTAGCTCAAATAAATCTTATAACAACATCCTAGTATATTGAAAAAACTGGTGTTGTTACAAAATAAGTAAATAAAAAGAGTTTAGAGGGTTGGAGAAGAAAAATAAAACAAATGAACAAGAGAGAATGAATTACCTTTAAAAGTGTAACTCCCTTTTGATTTGAGCCTAAAGGCTTCCTTTGAAAGGATTCTGCCCAAAGGGAATCCTCTAGGATGAGGAGAGGGATGTGGAGAGAGTAATTGGGCAGGGGTTGGCCGAGCCAAAGGCTTGAGAAGTGTGTGAAATGAGGTAGAGGTGGGGGCCTTTTATAAGAGGAGAGGAGGGGCACTTTTGGAAAGTAAAGAAATATTACTTTATTTGAAAATGTGTTTCGGTTTTAAAAGGTCCCACATTGATATAATTCGTGGATAAGGTGATAAGGTTTCGAAATCCACTCATCCAATTGGTTTTGGCCATGTGTAGTTCATAGATTTTACCTTATCTTTCCATTTTATTTAAATCGTCAAATAATGATGTCATCACTGCATCATTATTATGTCATATATAATTTAGTTTATTTAATGTCTAAAAATTATAAAACAAATACTATGATGTAGGAAATCTTTTTATCTTTCCAATTACTATTTATAATCAAAATTTGGACTTGTATAACCCCACTCAAAAATTATTTTAGTAAAACAATTTATGTTAGTGTCATTTTCACTTTAACATTAAATAAAAATATATTAATGTCATTTTCCAACTAAAGTGGCTCCATGGGGTCCTCAAGTTGGACCATGGCTTGTCTTGGTCGGCCATGACTCACCCAATAGGTTTAGGACAAGTTTCATGGTGTTTTCACATTCTTATAATACCATTTTTACCTTAAACTACACTAATTACCTCTAATCGCGATTAATGAAAAAAAGCTACTATTCACCAAAAAATTATTTTAATCTCATTGAACCACATTTTACTTCTTAATGACAACCATGTATGTCGGATTTTCAAAATTCAATACACATTAGTGGTAATCTTTCATTTAACTGAAAAATCAGTTTGCTTGATTACCACTTAGTGGGTTCACTATTCATCAAAAATTGAAGTTTTTCAGAAAATTACCAAAAATTCACCCTAAGCTATATTTGATATTCCGAATTCAAAAATGAAGTCCATTTTACAAAATTCAAAAAATATAAGTCAAATTAATTAATTTAATAATTAATTCCCGCTGTCATGACAAATAGCGTGTTTTTGGGAAACAATAAGTATCAAAAGATTGACACGAGTTTAAGTCCAATTTCAAAGGGAAATTGATTCCAATGACCACCATTGGATTAAATGGTAAAAATATTTTCTAATTTCACTTTAAAACCAATTAAAATAATAATCTAATCATATAAATAATTTATATTAAAAAGAGGTTTTGAATTAAAATACAACATTTTACACTATTCATAAAAAAATGAACTTTATCAGAAAGGTACCAAAAATTTACACAAAGTAAATTTTGATGTCCCGATTCTAAAGAAGAGTTATATTTGGTCCAAAATAAAGTATAAGAGTGATCAAAAATATATTTAATGACGGTTCTCCGTCAAAAGGTGATAAGTGGACCTTTCGTGAAAATTAGGGTATAAATGCCTAAAATTGAACTCTAATCGTATTTTAAGCCTTTATCTTTTATTGGGTAACTGTAAAAACATTTAAAAACATATATAATCATATTTTAGTTATTTCTATCCATTCCCTCCAGTACAACGGCTACTCGTTAACTAACATTTAAAATAATATTATTTTATTACTTGTGTGCTACGTAAGTTTCAAAGAAACTCATCGTTGGGTATCGGGTACGCTATCGAACATAGCAACCCCTTTAAAATAAAATTAATATTTAATTCGTAAATATTAATAAATATGAAAATTATTTATTCTTTATTTACCTGGGATGTTACATCCTTCCCCCCTTTTGGGAATTGCGTCCTCGCAATTTTATTCACTTATCAAAATAAGTGGGGATATTTATCCCTCATAGCATTTTCAGATTCCCATGTTGCCTCTTCAATCACATGGTTTTTCCACAAAACCTTTACCTGATGAATCACCTTATTCCGTAACACCTGCTCCCTGTGGTCAAGAATCTGGACCGATTGTTCCTCATAAGATAGGTTCTCTTCCAGCTGAACTACCTCTGGACTCAAAACATGAAATGGATCTGGCATATACTTTCTCAACATCGAAACGTGAAAAACATTGTGTACCTGAGATAAATTCGGAGGTAAAGCCACTCGGTATGCAACTGATCCAACTCTTTCCAGAATTTCGTATGGTCCAACCAACCATGGACTCAACTTTCCTTTCTTACCAAATCTCATCACACTTTTCCAAGGATAAACCTTGAGAAAAGCATGATCACCTTCCTCAAAAGATAGATCCTTCCTCCGGTTATCCGAATAACTCTTCTGCCTGCTCTGAGCTGTTCTCATGTGTTTTATGAATCAACTGAACTTTCTCTGCCATCTCTTCTGCCAATTCTGGTCCCATCAGCTTCCTTTCACCCACTTCATCCCAAAATACTGGAGTTCGACACCGCTTCCCATATAATGCCTCAAATGGTGCCATCTGTATACTGGAATGAAAACTGTTATTATATGAAAATTCAACCAAAGAATGATGTTGGTCCCAACTTCCCTGATAATCCATAGAACAAGCTCATAGCATATCCTCCAATGTTTGAATTGTTCGTTCTGACTGCCCATCTGATTGAGGATGAAAAGATGTACTAAAATTTAATTCAGTACCCAACGACTTCTGAAGGCCTTTCCAAAATTTAAAAGTAAACCTTGGATCACGATCCGATACAATGGAGAGAGGAAATCCATGTAACCTGACTATATCTTTAAGATACAGACAGGAAAGTTGATCAAGAGAGAAAGTATCTCGTATAGAAAGGAAATGAGCAGATTTGGTCAAGCGATCAACAATAACCCAGATTGCATTATTACCTCAAGATGTCCTCAGTAATCCCACAACAAAGTCCATGGATATGTTTTCCCATTTCCACTCTGGCACTGGTAAAGGCTGAAGCATCCCTTTCGCTAACTGTCGCTCTGCTTTAACCTGCTGTCAAGTCAAACACTTCACAGTAAAATCAGCAGTGTCTCTTTTCATTCCATCCCACCAGTAGTACTCCCGCAGATCTCTATACATCTTAGTACCGCCAGGATGAACTGAAAACGGGGAACTATGAGCCTCACATAACAACTCATTCTTCAACTTTGAATCACAAGGCACACATAACCTCTTCACAAACCTCAAAACACAAACTTATCCAAGAACTCATGGAAAATTTTATTCATGAGGTCCATGAATACAGCAGGTGCATTGGTTAACCCAAAAGGCATAACTAAAAATTCATAATGGCCATATCTAGTACGGAACGCAGTCTTCGGAACGTCTTCTTCTTTTACTTTCAACTGATGGTACCCCGACCTCAAGTCAATCTTCAAAAAATACTGAGCTCCTTGGAGCTGATACAACTTCATTCGATGGACCAACATCTGCTGAAGTTGTTGAAAAGGATATCACCACCCCTTTCTGCTTGTAGTCTGGCTGCATTCCCCCAGTTGAGTTCTTCGTTGGACACTCGTTTGCATAATGACGCATTTCATTACACTTAAAACATCTTACCGTTGGCTTTTCATTTCATGCTTGATCATCTTCCTTACAGTTACGAGCAATATGACCAGACTTACCACACCGAAAGCACTTACCAGACTTGGATAAACATTCTCCAGGATGCATTTTACCACACTTCTCACAGGATGGATATTTGGTTTTCTTACCTCCTTGCGTCTTTGATGAATTCTTCCCCTTTTCCTGCCAACTAGACCTCTTATTCTGTTGTTTGTCATAGAACACCTGATCATCGGCAAACTCCATTTCTACCTTCTCCGCACATCGAACAAGTTTTTCATAACTTTTGAATTCACGAGAAGCTAAAGCCCTTCGATACTTTGGCTTTAACCCTGAGTAAAAACGGTTTATTTTACTATCAAGATCTCGTATGAAGTTTGGAGCATACCTTGCCAATCGAGTGAACTTTTCTTCATAAGCAGCCACTGAATCATCCTCCTGCCTCAATTCTAGGAACTGTTTTTCCATCCTAAGACGAACCACCTTAGGAAAATATTTCTCAAGAAACATACCTTTGAATTCGTCCCAGTGAAGATCCTCAATCTCATCACTATCCCTTATATTTTTCACCATCGGCCACCACTGATCACCTTCACCTTCAAAACGGTAAACAACAAGACTAACCTTTTGATATTCTGAACACCCCATGACATCAAAAATCTTCTCCAGTGCTTTAATCCACCCTTCAGCTTGCACAGGGTCAGATGACCCTCTGAATGATGGGGGATGTTGCCTCATGAAATGTTCCACCTCTGACATGTTCCTCTGCGGTTGATCTGGCTGATCTCGTGCATGGATACCACCACCATTTATATCCTGAGTCAATTGTTCCATCACTACAACAAACTGTTCAGTTCGGATTCTGACCATCTCAGGTTGCCGATTTGGAAGGTTATCTTCCTCCTGATGTCGTCCCAACATAGCTGCTTTGTTTCCTCTGTGGAAAACCATTCTGAACACAGAAATATCATAGGCGAAGCAATATGGTAATCCGTAAATGCTATATCATTTCAATCATATTATAATTTAACACTTTTCTAACTCCTAAAGTTGTCTAAACCGACCTCTGATACCGACTATAAGGCCCCAGCCTTAAACCTTACTTAATATTGAATTAAATGAATAATTCACATTGAGGATCTTTTCAGGTTTAGAGTTTTAGAGAATTAGAACATAACTATTACATATTAAAAGATTACAAAGTAGACACTTCTACTAAGTCTCCATAAAAAAAACTCTTAAAAAGAAAGATGTCTAGATTCCATGTTTTAGATAGCATGAAATTCCCTTGATCCCATCCTAGACCTTATTCCACTTTAAGTCATGTGAAAAACATTTCGAAAAACTTGGGGTGAGCATAAAAAGCTCAGTAAGGGATACAAAAAGAATGAAAACTGTTAGTTTTTCAAACATCAAGTAAACCATGTATACTATATCAAAGTAATACCTTCACCTTCATGAAGTAGTAAAAAAATCTTCACTGAATAAAGTATCATTACTTACCTTTTTGTAACCAAAGGATTACCATAAAACCCATATAAAGAACACATAGAATATATAAAGGTAACTTGGGACATAAACATACTTAAGTGGAATAACCATACGGTCGACTTCCACACATATCACTTAATGGAATAGCCATACGGCCAATTTCCATACATACTTAATGGAATATCCATACGGCCGACTTCCATACCCAATGCATTGGAGGTTATAACGTAACCACCCGTCCTGGTATTCACGACACCACCCGTCATATGGTTTATAACGTAACCACCCGTTAAAATGTCCAAGTACCAATATAAAATCATAAAACATAAAACCAATATAAAGGAATGATAAAATTTCCACATTACAATCACAATATATCATAAATATATTGACATAATAGAATCCTTTTTCAAAACCATTTTCAAAATACATAAAAGAGTATATGGTATTTATTTTATTTTAAAAACATTACGGCTTGTTTAGGAAGCCAATGACCAAATAATACTCGCAGCGGCGGAAAAAGTCATTATCACCGCGTACGTTAAAAAAAACATTCCTTTTTGTCGTTTAGTAAAACTCTTCATATAAAAAGATTCCTTTTGTATAAAAGTAAAAGTCAAATGAGTTTATACACCGTATAAAATAAAGTTGTGTATAAAACGAAATATGCCTCAATGAAAGGAGATTGAGACGAAGTACCTTACCTTGGGTCCGACTTGACTCGATCGTTCTTTAACGTCCTGAATAATAAACTTGAGTTAATTTATAATTGATTAAGAACCTTTTTAAAGTTCATTATTCCTTTTATATCACTTATTACCATGTTATAATCATTATGTAACCATTTAAGTTAATAATGTTTGTTTTGTCAATATTTGGTTCTTAAGTCGAAAGTTGACTTCTTACAATTACATGTTGTTCGTGTGGTCAAAAGTTCTTTATATCCAGAATGAAATTCCTGATTTGGATATCATATATATCATATATATCCAGAATATACATGTATTTATAATATTACATAATCATTTAGAGGTAAGAAATGAAATGCACCGTTCATGGAGACGGTAAGCCGTACGTACGCATTAACGCTACTTTCATTTCTTTGTCATATGAGTGGAATTAAAACTAAATGAGAGGTATGTATATTTTAATTCCAGAATTATATTCATCATTTAGATATATCATTAATTATATATATACATTATATACATGTAATTTTAATAGTACATTACATTTGGGGATAAGAAATGAAATGCACAGTTCGTGGAGACGGTAAGCCGTACCTACGCATGAACGCTACTTTTATTTCTATCTCATACTTTAATGGAAATAAATAATAATGATATATAGGTATTTTATAATTCCAGTATAACATCATATATAATAACTTTAAATCCATCCTTTACACGTCCCACATATGGCATTTAACGAATCACAGCACTTTTAGGGGGCGGTAGTCCGCACTTCCTTAAATGAAGATATCGTGTTTACCCATAATGGAAACCATAAAGGTATGGCAAAAATGAAAAATACACAATCTTAAAGAAAACATAAACATATTATATATCATATATAAAAATAGTGACATCATAATGGCCACCCTTGAAGGTGTTAAATGAGTATTGAACAATCATCGTTTCGGGAGGCAGAATTTCGCCATCCACGGAAACCGTATGTTCTTTAACCATTTGATGTAGTTGTGTGAGATTGTAGCTCAAATAAATCTTATAACAAAATCCTAGTATATTGAAGACACTGGTGTTGTTACAAAAGAAGTAAATAAAAAGAGTTTAGAGGGTTGGAGAAGCAAAATAAAACAAATGAACAAGAGAGAATGAATTACCTTTAAAAGTGTAACTCCCTTTTGATTTGAGCCTAAAGGCTTCCTTTGAAAGTATTATTCCCAAAGGGAATCCTCTAGGATGAGGATAGGTATGTGGAGAGAGTAATTGGGCAGGGGTTGGCCGAGCCAAAGGCTTGAGAAGTGTGTGAAATGAGGTAGAGGTGGGGGCCTTTTATAAGAGGAGAGGAGGGGCACTTTTGGAAAGTAAAGAAATATTACATTATTTGAAAATGTGTTTCGGTTTTAAAAGGTCCCACATTGATATAATTCGTGGATAAGGTGATAAGGTTTCGAAATCCACTCATCCAATTGGTTTTGGCCATGTGTAGTTCATAGATTTTACCTTATCTTTCCATTTTATTTAAATCGTCAAATAATGATGTCATCGCTGCATCATTATTATGTCATATATAATTTAATTTATTTAATGTCTAAAAATTAGAAAAAAACTACTATGATGTAGGAAATCGTTTGAGCTTTCCAATGACTATTTATAATCAAAATGTGGACTTGTATAACCCCACTCAAAAATTATTTTAGTATAACAATTTATGTTAGTGTCATTTTCACTTTAACATTAAATAAAAATATATTAATGTCATTTTCCAACTAAAGTGGATCCATGGGGTCCCCAAGTTGTCCAATGGCTTGTCTTGGTCGGCCATGACTCACCCAATAGTTGTAGGACAAGTGTCATGGTGTTTTCACATTCTTATAATACCATTTTTACCTTAAACTACACTAATTACCTCTAATCGCGATTAATGAAAAAAAGTTACTATTCACCAAAAAATTATTTTAATCACATTGAACCACATTTTTCTTCTTAATGACAACCATGTATGTCGGATTTTCAAAATTCAATACACATTTGTGGTAAACTTTCATTTAACTGAAAAATCAGTTTGCTTGATT
This sequence comes from Viscum album, assembly GCA_963277665.1. NCBI lineage: Eukaryota > Viridiplantae > Streptophyta > Magnoliopsida > Santalales > Viscaceae > Viscum > Viscum album. Next base: position 1,923,772,060 of record OY728136.1, on the reverse strand, counting down.
ACCACTTAGTGGTTTCACTATTCATCAAAAATTAAAGTTTTTCAGAAAATTACCAAAAATTCACACTAAGATATATTTGATATTCCGAATTCAAAAATGACGTCCATTTTACAAAATTCAAAACATATAAGTCAAATTAATTATTTTAATAATTAATTCCCGCTGTCATGACAAATAGCGTTTTTTTGTGAAACAATAAGTATCAAAAGATTGACACCAGTTTAAGTCCAATTTCAAAGTGAAATTGATTCCAATGACCACCATTGGATTAACTGGTAAAAATATTTTCTAATTTAACTTTAAAACCAATTAAAATAATAATCTAATCATATAAATAATTTAGATTAAAAAGTGGTTTTGAATTAAAATACAACATTTTACACTATTCATAAAAAAATGAACTTTATCAGAAAGGTACCAAAAATTTACACAAAGTAAATTTTGATGTCCCGATTCTAAATAAGAGTTATATTTGGTCCAAAATAAAGTATAATAGTGATCAAAACTATATTTAATGACGGTTCTCCGTCAAAAGGTGATAAGTGGACATTTCGTGAAAATTAGGGTATAAATGCCTAAAATTGAACTCTTACCGTATTTTAAGCCTTTATCTTTTATTAGGTAAATGTAAAAACATTTAAAAACATATCTAATTATATTTTAGTTATTTCTATCCATTCCCGCCAGTACAACGACTACTCGTTAACTAACATTTAAAATAATATTATTTTATTACTTGTGTGCTACGTAAGTTTCAAAGAAACTCATCGTTGTGTATCGGGTACGCTATCGAACATAGCAACCCCTTTAAAATAAAATTAATATTTAATTCGTAAATATTAATAAATATGAAAATTATTTATTCTTTATTTACCTGGGACGTTACACGGTCCTTTTGGGATGTGAAGTAGAGGACTTTTCTATTTTAATGCCACCCATGGGGTGCACCGGCAAACCCAGACCTAGAGCGTGGTAGGGTTAAGTGAAGGTTTGCCGAATAATAATGTGGAAATGAGGTAGAATATGTATTAATGCTTTAATATGCTGAAAATGAAATGATGATAAATGTACGTAGGGTTATAAGGGCATAAGGATTTGTTTGTAATGACCTGAAAATGGGGAAATTTGGTCGAATGGGATTATGCCAATTTTTTAATGAAACATGGTTATAAATTCCTAAGAGGATTAGTGCATACTAAATGGTGAACTTATAATTGGATGATGGAATGGGAAATGGAGAGAATGTAAATGTGATTTAATAATTAATTGATGGATATATTTAATGGCTTAATACATGGGGATTGTGGTACATCTAATCGTTGAATGTAATAAGTGGTTGTGTTATAAGATATGGGAATATACTTGTAATGCATAAGTGGGTAAATTTTTGGGAAATTATAAATGGGTTAAATTGGTAAATTTCTGGTCATTGATGAATTTGGATAAGGAATAAAGGTTGTTGAATAAACATAAAGGGTTATGGCACGAGAATGGAAATTTGGATAAATGGCTATGAATTGTAATTGGTAACTATGTTAATGGTTTATTGAATGGAATTAAATCCGAAGTTGTGGTTATTCATTTAGATTTCTAATGGCATTGTTAGGATTTGTGGTGTTATCATATCATTGTGGTGACTTGATAAATAATCATGTGTATAAGTCTAGGTTGAGTGTGGTACTGACTTGAGGTTCTACACCCACAGGTCGAGATAGACTGAGGCTCTAAACTCCACCCCTAAATGCATTAGTTAGATAAAGGGATGGATGATCTATTTTGTTATCTGCTACATTACACTCAGACTGAGGCTTTGAGGTGTGGATATTTTGTTGATGTGATATGTACATCCTTAGTGATGTATGGACCAGACTAATTTTACCATATGTATTGTTATTGATAGACTTAGAACCTTATATAGATAATATTTATGCCTATCTCATGGAACTTGGGATCAAAATGGATTATGTAATGAAGATGGTATAAGATATAAAATTGGGATAAATTGTAGGAATTAATTAAGTAATCCTCGGATATATAGTGGAACCGTGTTTTCCTTTTTTTAATTACCATATATTTTGTACTTTCATGCATTGTCTATTAGACAAGAATTTTTTAGACACCGTTGGTGGTTTCCTATTGAGTTTTGTACAAAAAATCCTTCTTAGACCACCGTTGGGTAGTCGAGACAATATCTTGGTTGCAGGTTAGGACAAGGGTAGAGACCCTACACTAAGATGTTTATTTGGGCTTGGGTTGTATGTGAAGGGGGATCCAGAATTATTATCGGGACCTTTTTGGAGTTTTTTCCATTTTCCTTATTTCATGGTTCTATTCACTTTTCACTACTATTATTTCATTACATTGTTGTATTTGATTTGTGGTTTGTACCCTGTTTGGGAATGTTTTATTATGCATTTTTATTTTTTGTTTCATATTTATTATGCTATTCATTTTGTGTTCTGTTGTTTCATACTCTGATAACGAGGGTATAGTCTCCCCATGTTACCTATTTATAAGGCCCCAGCCTTAAACCTTACTTAATCTTGAGTTATTACAAGATTACACATCGAGGATCTTTTCGGGTTTAGAGTTTTAGAGAATTAGATCATAAAACATGCATTACATTCCACATAAAAACAAAGTGGTTACATAAAGATAGTATTATTCATTCCCATCAATGGAAAAATATTTAAAATAAAACATGGATTCATTCTTGACACTTCCTTGACACTATCATCATATCATGTACCTTTCCCTTGACCTGTGAAAACATTTCAAAAAAACTTGGTATGAGCATAAAAATCTCAGTAAGGGATATAAAAATATGGAAAGGAAACATGGGTACATATATACATAAGGATGAGATCATACTTTACCCCTAAAACATAATCACTTTAACATACCTCATCAAATCATGAATAAATCATATAAATCATAAGACATAAAGGTAACTTGAGGCATTCATAACATTCTTACGTAGGGAGTAACCCTCTTGGTTACGTTTGGAATACCCATCACAGTATATTCCCTAAATCTCTTCGGAGAAACCTTAAAGATTAACTCCTTCACGTTACCCAATGCATTGGAGAGCTATATCGGGCTCACCCGCCCTTAGTTTATCACGGAACCACCCGTTTTTATAATAATGCCCAAGAACCTCAACATAATTATATCACATAAAACATGCATAAAGGAAACATAACATTCCCACCTTTTAATCACAAGATAAAAATACAACACATTGATATAAAAACATTATGAAAACCATTTTAGATACCCAAAATAAAAGATAAGTAAAACATGGTATTTATATTTTTTTATAAAGAAGGTATGGCTTGTAGAGGAAGCCGAAACTCAAATAACAGTCACGACGGTGGAGAAGTCGTTGTCGCCGCATACGTATGACAAAAACATTCCCTTTTGTCTTTTAGTAAACTCTTCATATAAAAAAGATTCCTTTTGAATAAACGTAAAAGTCAAAGGGGTTTATACACCGTATAAAATAAAGTTGTGTATAAAATAAAATAAGCCTCAATGAAAGGAGATTGAGAAGAAGTCTCATACCTCGTATCCGACTTGACCCGACCATTCTTTAATCTCCTGAATAATAAACTTGACTTAATATCTACTTGCTTATGAACCCTTTTCAAGTTCATTATTCCTTTTATACCATGTTATGAACATCATGTAATCATTTAAGTTAATAGTGTTCATTTTGTCGGTATTTGGTTCTTAAGTCAAAATAGACTTCTAACACTTACATGTTGTTAATTTGGTCAAAGGTTAGTCATATCCAGAAGGATATTAATGATTTGGATAACATATATATCATATATATTCATCATATACATGTATTTATAATATTACATCACATTTAGAGGTATGAAATGAAATGCACCGTTCATGGAGACGGTAAGCCGTACGTACGCATGAACGCTTCTTCCATTTCTATTTCGTATTTTATGGAATGGAATCATAATGATACAAGAGTATATTATAATTCCAGTATAATAATATATATAATATCATTAACTTTATCCTTTACACATCCCACATATGGTATTAACGAATCAAATCACTTTCAGGGGGCGGTAGTCCGCACTTTCTAAAATGAAGATATCGTGTTTACCCATAATGGAAACCATAAAGGTATGCCCAAAATTAAAAAAAACAGAAGCTGAAGGAAAACATAAACATATTATATATCATATATAAAAATAGTGACATCATAATGGCCACCTTTGAAGGTGTTAAATGAGTATTGAACAATCATCGTTTCGGGAGGCAGAATTTCGCCATACACAGAAACCGTATGTTCTTTAACAATTTGATGTAGTTGTGTGAGAGTGTAGCTCAAATAAATCTTATAACAACATACTAGTATATTGAAGATACTGCTTTTGTTACAAAATAAGTAAATAAAAAGAGTCTAGGGGGTTGTAGAAACAAAATAATACAAATGAACCTGAGAGAATGAATTACCTTTAAAAGTGTAACTCCTTTTGATTTGAGCCTAAAGGCTTCCTTTGAAAGGATTCTGCCCAAAGGGAATCCTCTAGGATGAGGATAGGTATGTGAAGAGAGTAAATGGGCAGGGTTTTCTGGGCCAAAGGCTTGAGGAGTGTGTGAAATGAGGTAGAGGTGGGGGCCTTTTATAAGAGGAGAGGAGGGGCACTTTTGGAAAGTAAAGAAATATTACTTTATTTGAAAATGTTTTTCGGTTTTAAAAGGTCCCACATTGATATAATTCGTGGATAAGGTGATAAGGGTTCGAAATCCACTCATCCAATTGGTTTTGGACATGTGTAGTTCATAGATTTTACATTATCTTTCCATTTTATTTAAATCGTCAAATAATGATGTCATCACATCATCATTATTATGTCATAAATAATTTAATTTATTTAATGTCTAAAAATTATAAAAAAAGAACTATGATGTAGGAAATCTTTTTATCTTTCCAATGACTATTTATAATCAAAACTCTGATCTTTATAACCCTATGTAAAAATTGTTTTCATAAGACATATTATGTTTGGGTCATTTTTACTTTTACATTTAATAAAAAGTTATTTATGTCATTTCCCAACCAAAGTGTCTCCATGGGGTCCCCAAGTTGACCCAAGGCTTGTCCTGGTCGGACATGACACAAAAAATAAGGTTAGGACATGTGTGAAGCTCATCTAATTTTATTAAAGCATTATTTTTACCTTAAACTACACTAATTACCACTAATCACGATTAAAAACTTTATAAGGTACTATTCACCAAAAAATTATTTTAATCTCATTGAACCACATTTTAAATATTAATGACAACCATGTATGTCGGATTTTTGAAATTTAAAACACAATGATGGGAACATTTCATTTAAACGGAAAATCAGTTTTTATAAGTACAACTTAGTGGTTTCACTATTCATCAAAAATTGAAGTTTTTCAGAAAATTACCAAAAATTCACCCTAAGCTATATTTGATATTCTGAATTCAAAAATGAAGTCTATTTTACAAAATTCAAAACATATAAGTCACATTAATTAATTAAATAATTAATTCCCGCTGTCAGAGCAAACAACTTGTTTTTATGAAACAACAAGTATCAAAAGATTGACACTAGTTTAAGTCCAGTTTCAAAGTGAAATTGATTCCAATGACCACCATTGGATAAAATGGTAAAAATATATTCTAATTTAACTATAAAACTAATTCAAAAGATAATCTAATCATATAAATAAATTAGATTAAAAAGCAGTTTTGATGTAAAATTCAGTATTTTTCACTATTCATTAAAAAATGAACATTGTCAGAAAAATACCTAAAATTCACAGAAAGTAAATTTTGATGTCCCAATTATAAAGAATAAGTTTATTTTGACAAAAATAGTTTATAAAATTGTCAAAAGATATATTTAAAAAGGGGTTTCCTTCATAAGGCAGTAAAACAATCTTTTAAGAATATTAGTGTATTCCATGCTTAAGATTGGATTTATTTTCATTTTAAGCCTCTAAAACACTATCTTAATCATTAATAGACATAGATAAAAATATCTATTATTCATTACATACATGGGATGTTACATCCTTCCCCCCTTTCGAAAATTGCGTCCCCGCAATTTATTTACTTATCGAATAAATGGGGGTACTTATCCCTCATTGCATTTTCAGATTCCCATGTTGCCTCTTCAATCATGTGGTTTTTCCACAAAACCTTTACCTGGTGAATCAACTTATTCCGTAACACTTTCTCCCTGTGGTCAAGAATCTGGACCGGTTGTTCCTCATAAGATAGGTTCTCTTCCAGCTGAACTACCTCTGGACTCAAAACATGAGATGGATCTGGCATATACTTTCTCAATATCGAAACATGAAAAACATTGTGTACCTGAGATAAAATCGGAGGTAAAGCCACTCGGTATGCAACTGATCCAACTCTCTCCAGAATTTAGTATGGTCCAACGAACCTTGGAATCAACTTTCCTTTCATACCAAATCTCATCACACTTTTCCAAGGAGAAACCTTGAGAAAAACATGATCACCTACCTCGAAAGATAGATCCTTCCTCCGGTTATCCGCATAACTCTTCTGCCTGCTCTGAGCTGTTCTCATGTGTTTCTAAATCAGCTGAACTTTTTCTGCCATCTCTTCTACCAATTCTGGTCCCATCAACTTCCTTTCACCCACTTCATCCTAGAAAGCTGGAGTTCGACACCGTTTTCCATATAATGCCTCAAATAGAGCCATCTGTATACTGGAATGAAAACTGTTATTATATGAAAATTCAACCAAAGAAAGATGTTGGTCCCAACATCCCTGATAATCCATATAACAAGCTCGTAGCATATCCTCCAATGTCTGGATGGTTCGTTCTGACTGCCCATCTGATTGAGGATGAAAAGCTGCACTAAAATTTAATTCAGTACCCAACGACTTCTGAAAGCCTTTTCAAAAGTTAGAAGTAAACCTGGGATCACGATCCGATACAATGGAGAGAGGAACTCCATGTAACCTGACTATCTCTTTAAGATACAAACGGGAAAGTTGATCAAGAGAGAAAGTATCGTGTATAGCAAGGAAATGAGCAGATTTGGTCAAGCGATCAACAATAACCCAGATTGCATTATTAACTCGAGATGTCTTCGGTAATCCAACAACAAAGTCCATGGATATATTCTCCCATTTCCACTCTGGCACTGGTAAAGGCTGAAGTATCCCTTTCGGTAACTGCCGCTCTGCTTTAACCCGTTGACATGTCAAACACTTCACAGTAAAATCAGAAATGTCTCTTTTCATTCCATCCCACCAGTAATACTCCCGCAGATATCTATACATCTTAGTACTTCCTGGATGAACTGAAAACGGAGAACTATGAGCTTCACATAACAACTCTCTCTTCAACTGTGAATCACAAGGCACACACAATCTCTTCCCAAATCTCAAAACACAGTCACTATCAATGTTGAATTCAGGCAACTTACCTTTCTGAACCAGCTCTACCTTTTTCTACAACTCACTGTCTTGCTTCTGTGCTTTCTTGATTCTATCTGATAGAGATGATCTCACTGATACCTAAAACAAAACAGAAGGACTTCCTGCACCAACAACTTCTATGCCAAAGTTCATCAAATCCTTAACCAAAGGATCACGTTCCAAACACAAAATTGTTAATGAAGCATTACTTTTTCGACTCAAAGCATCAGCCACTTTATTTTCTTTTCCAGGATGGTAATGAATTGTACAATCATAATCCTTGATTAATTCTAGCCATCTCCTTTGTCTCATGTTCAATTCTTTCTGAGTGAATATATACTATAAACTTTTGTGATCGTTATATATTTCACACTTTACTCCATACAAATGATGCCTCTAAATTTTTAAAGCAAAAACAACAACAGCTAATTCCAAATCATGCGTAGGGTAATTTACCTCATGAGTTTTCAACTGTCGTGAAGCATAAGAAATTACCTGATCAATCTGCATTAGGACGCAACCAAGTCCTTTCAATGAAGCATCACTGTATATAACAAACTAACCATTCCTGGAAGGTAGTGCCAAAACTGGAGCATTCACCAATCTTCTTTTCAATTCCTAAAAAAAATCATCACATTCTTTTGTCCAGATAAACTTAACACCCTTCTGAGTTAGCTTAGTCATTGGACTAGATAACCGTGAAAAATTTCTAACAAACCTTCGGTAATAGCCCGCCAAACCAAGGATGCTATGAATCTCGGTTACATTTGTGGGTCTTGGAAATTCTTCCACAACTTTTGTTTTTGCAGGATCAACAGTTATTCCATCTTTAGAAACAATGTGGCCAAGGAATGAAATTTGTTACAACCAAAACTCACACTTGCTGAATTTCCCATACAGTTTCTTTTCTTTTAAGGTTTGCAAGATAACCCTTAAATGTCTTTCATGCTCCTCTTTACTTTTAGAAAACACCAAAATATCATCAATGAAAACCACCACAAACTTATCCAAGAACTCATGGAAAATTCTATTCATTAAATCCCTGAATACAGCAGATGCATTGGTTAGCCCAAAAGGAATTACTACAAATTCATAATGGCCATATTTCATACGGAACGCGGTCTTCGGAATATCTGCCTCCTTTACCTTCAGCTGATAGTACCCCGATCTCAGGTCAATCTTTGAAAAAAACTGAGCTCCCTGGAGCTGATCAAACAAATCATCAATATGAGGCAAAGGATATTTTTTCTTAACAATGATATTATCCAAGGCTCTATAATCAATGCAAAGTCTCATAGTACCATCTTTTATTTTAACAAATAAAACAGGAGCACCCCATGGTGATGTGCTAGGTCTAATGAAACCTTTCTCTAATAAATCTTGCAATTGCTCCTTCAACTCTAAAAGTTCTCTTTTTGCCATTCGATACGGGGGTTTTGAAATTGGCTTAGCATCAAGAACTAAGTCAACAGTAAACTCAACTTCCCGATCTGGTATTATTCCAGGCAACTCATCAGGAAAAACATCAGGATACTCATTTACCACTGGCACATCATTAATCTGAACAATTCCTTTATTTTCAACGACGTGTGCAAGGTAACATTCATTTCCATATTTTACAAGTTTCTCGGCCTCTTGATATGTTATCAAAAGTAAGGGTTCATTCCTGTAAACAAACTGAAAGTATTTCTGAAAGGAAACTTCTTTATCTCTACAGTCAATATTCGCATGGTAAATAGAGAGCCAATCCATACCCAGGATAACATCAAACTCTACTAGAGGTAGAACAATAAGGTTTGCAAGTAGGTTCTTCCTACAGATAAGGATAGGAAGATTCATATAAATTCTTTTTTCCTCAGCATTTCCCCCAGGTGTTTTTACCAAAAGTTCAGGAGTCATTTCTTGAGATGGTATTCCCATTTTACTAGAAAAGGTTTCAGAGATGAAAGAATGTGTAGACCCCGAATCAAACAACACACTGGCATAATCTGAAAAAACAAAAAAAGTACCTGATACAACTTCATTTGATGGCCCGACATCTGCTGAAGTAGTCGCAAAGGATTTCACCACCCCTTTCTGCTTGTAGTCTAACTGCTTCCCATCACTCAAGCTCTTTGTCGGACACTCATTTGCATAGTGACCCATCTCATTTCACTTAAAACATTTCACTAACTGTAAATCAAATTTGTTCTTACCTTCACCTTGATCCTTTTCAGTGCAATCACGAGCCCTATGTCCCATCTTACCACATTGGTAGCACTATCCAGAATTCAGAAGACATTCCCCAGCATGCCTTTTGCCACATTTATCACAAACTGGAAACTTAGTTCTCTTACCATCAGTCTTTTTTCAAGAATTCTTACCTTTCTCTTACCACCTCGGTCTCTTCTTCTGCTGGCTGTTATAGAACACTTGGTCATCAGCAAACTCCATTTCCACCTTCTCAGCACATCTAACAAGCTTTTCATAACTTTTAAACTCATGAGAAGCTAATTCCCTTCGATATTTTGGCTTTAATCCTGAGTAAAAACGATTGATTTTACTATCAAGGTCTCGGATAAAATTTGGAGCATACCTTTCCAATCGAGTGAACCTTTTTTCATAGCCAGCCACTGAGTCTTCCTCTTGCCTCAATTCCAAGAATTTCTTTTCCATCCTAAGTCGAACAGCCTTAGGAAAATACTTCTCAAGAAACATACCTTTGAATTCATCCCAGTCAAGAGCATCAATTTCATCGGCGTCCCTGATATTTTTAACCATAGACCACCACTAATCTGCTTCACCCTCCAAACGGTAAATAGAAAGACTAACCTTTTGATTGTCTGAACACCCCATGACATCAAAAATCTTCTCTAGTGCTTTAATCCACCCTTCAGATAGAACAGGGTCAGATGATCCTCTGAATGATGGTGGATGTTGCCTCATGAAATGTTCCACCACTGACATGTTCCACTGCGGTTGATCTGGCTGATCTCGTGCATGGATACCACCACCATTTATCGCTTGATTCAACTGCGCCATTACTGAAAAAAACTGTTCAGTTCCAATTCTGACCATTTCTGGATACTGATTCGGAAGGTTATTTCCTTCTGTATGCCTTCCGAGCACTGCTTCCCTGTTTCCTCTGCGGAAAACCATTCTGAACAAACATGTCTTAGATGAAGCAACATGGTAATCTTCAAATGATATATCATTTCAAAGAATTTTTTTTGGATAATCATTTAATAGAATTCTAAATCCTAAAGTTATCTAAACCGACCTTTGATACCAACTATATGGCCCCATCCTTAAACCATACTTAATCTTGAGTTATTACAAGATTACACATTGAGGATCTTTTCGGGTTTAGAGTTTTAGAGAATTAGATCATAAAACTTGCATTACATTCCACATATAAACAAAGTGGTTACATAAAGATAGTATTATTCATTCCCATCAATGGAAACATATTTAAAATAAAACATGGATTCATTCTTGACACTTCCTTGACACTATCATCATATCATGTACCTTTCCCTTGACCTGTGAAAACATTTCAAAAAAACTTGGGATGAGCATAAAAAGCTCAGTAAGGGATATAAAAATATGGAAAGGAAACATGGGTACATATATACATAAGGATGAGATCATACTTTACCCATAAAACATAAGCACTTTAACATACCTCATCAAATCATGAATAAATCATAGAAATCATAAGACATAAAGGTAATTTGAGGCATTCATAACATTCTTACGTAGGGAGTAACCCTCTTGGTTACGTTTGGAATACCCATCACAGTATATTCCCTAAATCTCTTCGGAGAAACCTTAACGTTTCACTCCTTCGCGTTACCCAATGCATTGGAGAGCTATATCGGGCTCACCCGCCCTTAGTTTATCACGGAACCACCCGTTTTCATAATAATGCCCAAGAACCTCAACATAATCATATAACATAAAACATGCATAATGGAAACATAAAATTCCCACCTTTTAATCACAAGATATCAATACAACACATTGATATAAAAACATTATGAAAACCATTCCCAAAATAAAATAAAAGTAAAACATGGTATTTATATTTTTTTTATAAAGAAGGTATGGCGTGTAGAGGAAGCCGAAACTCAAATAACAGTCACGACGGCGGAGAAGTCATTGTCACCGCATACGTACGACAAAAACATTCCCTTCTGTCGTTTAGTAAACGCTTCGTATAAAAAATATTCCTTTTGAATAAACATAAAAGTCAAAGGGGTTTATACAACGTATAAAATAAAGTTGTGTATAAAATAAAATACGTCTCAATGAAAGGAGATTGAGACGAAGTCCCATACCTCGTATCCGACTTGACCCGACCGTTCTTTAATCTCCTGAATAATAAACTTGAGTTAATCTCTACTTTCTTATGATCCTTTTTCAAGTTCATTATTCCTTTTATACCATGTTATTAACATCATGTAATCATTTAAGTTAATAGTGTTCATTTTGTCGGTATTTGGTTCTTAAGTCAAAAATTGACTTCTTACACTTACATGTTGTTAATTTGGTCAAAGGTTTGTTATATCCAGAATGATATTAATTATTTCGATAACATATATATCATATATATTCATCATATACATGTATTTATAATATTACATCACATTTAGAGGTATGAAATGAAATGCACCGTTCATGGAGACGGTAAGCCGTACGTACGCATGAACGCTACTTCCATTTCTATTTCGTATTTTCTGGAATGGAATCATAATGATATAATATTATATTGTAATTCCAGTATAATAATATATATAATATCATTAACTTTATCCTTTACACATCCCACATATGGTATTAACGAATCAAATCACTTTCAGGGGGCGGTAGTCCGCACTTCCTAAAATGAAGATATCGTGTTTACCCATAATGGAAACCATAAAGGTATGCCCAAAATGAAAAAAACAGAAGCTTAAGGAAAACATAAACATATTATATATCATATATAAAAATATTTACATCATAATGGCCACCTTTGAAGGTGTTAAATGAGTATTGAACAATCATCGTTTCGGGAGGCAGAATTTCTCCATCCACAGAAATCGTATGTTCTCTAACCATTTGATGTAGTTGTGTGAGAGTGTAGCTCAAATAAATCTTATAAAAACATCCTATTATATTGGAGATACTGGTGTTGTTAGAAAATAAGTAAATAAAAAGAGTCTAGGGGGTTGTAGAAACAAAATAAAACAAATGAACATGAGAGAATGAATTACATTTAAAAGTGTAACTCCTTTTGATTTGAGCCTAAAGGCTTCCTTTTAAAGGATTATTCCAAAAGGGAATCCTCTAGGATGAGGAGAGGGATGTGAAGAGAGTAAATGGGAAGGTTTTGGCCGAGACAAAGGCTTGAGGAGTTTGTGAAATGAGGTAGAGGTGGGGGCCTTTTATAAGAGGAGAGGAGGGGCACTTTTTGAAAGTAAAGAAATATTACTTTATTTGTAAATGTTTTTCGGTTTCAAAAGGTCCCACATTGATATAATTCGTGGATAAGGTGATAAGGGTTCGAACTCAACTCATCCAATTGGTTTTGGACATGTGTAGTTCATAGATTTTACATTATCTTTCCATTTTATTTAAATCGTCAAATAATGATGTCATCGCTGCATCATTATTATGTCATAAATAATTTAATTAATTTAATGTCTAAAAATTATAAAAAAAATAATACGATGTAGAAAATCTTTTTAACCTTCCAATGACTATTTATAATCAAAAATCTGATCTTTATAAACCTATGTAAAAATTGTTTTCGTAAAACATATTATGTTTGTGTCATTTTTTACTTTTACATTAAATAAAAAGTTATTTATGTCATTTCCAAACCAAAGTGTCTCCATGGGGTCCCCAAGTTTACCCATGGCTTGTCTTGGTCGGCCATGACACAACCAATAAGGTTAGGACATGTTTCAATCTCATCTAATTTTATTAAAGCATTATTTTTACCTTAAACTACACTAATTACCACTAATCGCGATTAAACACATAATAAGTTACTATTCACCAAAAAATTATTTTAATCTCATTGAACCACATTTTACATATTAATGAAAACCATGTATGTCGGATTTTTGAAATTCAAAACACAATGATGGGATAATTTCATTTAAATGAAAAATCAGTTTTTATAAGTACCACTTAGTGGTTTCACTATTCATTAAAAATTGACGTTTTTCAGAAAATTACCAAAAATTAACCCTAAGCTATATTTTATATTCCGAATTCAAAAATGAAGTCTATTTTACAAAATTCAAAACATATAAGTAACATTAATTAATTTAATAATTAATTCCCGCTGTCAGAGCAAACAGCGTGTTTTTATGAAACAATAAGTATCAAAAGATTGACACTAGTTTAAGTCCAATTTCAAAGTGAAATTGATTACAATGACCACCATTGGATAAAATGGTAAAACTATATTCTAATTTAACTTTAAAACTAATTCAAAAGATAATCTAATCATATAAATAAATTATATTAAAAAGCAGTTTTGATGTAAAATGCAGTATTTTTCACGATTCATTAAAAAATGAACATTGTCAGAAAAATACCAAAAATTCACACAAAGTAAATTTTGATGTCCCAATCATAAAGAATAAGTTTATTTTGACAAAAATAGTTTATAAAATTGTCAAAAGATATATTTAAAAAGGGGTTTCCTTCATAAGGCAGTAAAACAATCTTTTAAGAATATTAGTGTATTCCATGCTTAAGATTGGATTTATTTTCATTTTAAGCCTCTAAAACACTATCTTAATCATTAATAGACATATATAAAAATATCTATTATTAATTACTTACTTTGGATGTTACACTATTAGACTCTCGTTGTTAGTCAACAAACTCTACAATACGGGTAGGCACCTTTGAGGTCATGTGACAACTCAGCTCGTGGCACCGATTTAGTTTATTCCCTATCGGGAATGTTATAGAGTGGTATTAGAGGAGTTATATTCTCCTTCATACTATTTGAGGATAAAATTCATGAGATTAGGATAATGTCAGGTTTTGGTAATGATCTTGTTCTTGGGAGTAACTAACCCATGTATGAGATAAAACCCAAGTCACCATGGGTGTGAATTGGTGTTCTTGATGTGTGTTGTTATAGTTGAATGATATTTCACCATTGGGTGATTCACATGTTGTGTGATTTGATTTATTTATTATATTTGTCCCATTTTTGGAATGGCATGGTGTTGTACATTCATGCATCATTTTAGGCACCGAAGGATATATGTGGCATTCATTATTATAAGCACACACACATGATGTGTGTGTGGGGCATATTGATTAGAATAAATTTTAATTATCTGATATATATGAATAAAATTATACCTAATGATGGTAATGAAAGCACATGAATGAAAAGAATGTAAATGAATAGTTATGGAATATCGTGTATAATGAAATGTCGTCACCAAGTTAATAGTTTGGTTTGTGATACATTTTAAAGGTCTAATTACTGTCTAATATAAAAATATTGTATTATGAAGATAAAATCAATAATGAGTATTTCCTAATGAAAGCTATAAATGAGTTAAAATGATGACTGTAAGAAGTTGTGAAATGGGAATTGGGCATAAGAGAAAAATATCATATTTTAAAAGAAGAATCGGTTTGAAGATGTGTTTAGAATGAATTGTGATTAAATAAATAGATTACCCCATTTTGACCATGATCGTGGTATGTATGTTATAGGGTAGTGTTCTAAGTGTGATGATGACTATTCTGATAGAGTATGAAGAATAGTTTTTTAAGGTTGATAGCATGATATCCTTCCAATATTTTGTTAAATCGTTTTTCCCATTCTTCGAACCGTCGAGTGATTACGATGTTTAAAATTGGAATGATTGTGTTAAAAGGTGGGTATTCATTGTGTTTTTAGTTTGTCCCTTGTATGTGTGGGTTGGACAGTGAGTGTTACCTAGTTTGAGACCTTGTAATTGGATTGTGAGACTTTTATGGTTATGATATAGCTTAAGTGGTGTATTTAGGGAACCCTTGGTAAGTTTATGGCCTTTGGGTTGTGAGGAATTGTTTGGTTATGTGACTGATTAAACTCTCACGGTTCGTGACTGTACTGAGTTTATGCTGGACCTTAAGGATAGTGCCTGGGTCTTGGTGACCTAGCTACAAGAGATCTTATGAGTTGTTTTCTGAGTTTGGTAGAGGATTTGTTTTGTAGTTCCCATGAATGTGTACACCTTTGGTACATAACCTAGTGTAAATGATGGTTTGGTGCTCTAGGCATAGTGTGCACCAGAAAAGGGGTGAGTGTTCCATTCATGAAAATCTATTTGGTCATGTCATGAAATTTATCCTTTGGAGAGAGGACTAATGGATTTTCCTGGATGTGACTCAAGTCTAGGTAGTGTACATCATTAAAGAATAAAAGTGACCTATGAGAGAGGTCATATAGAGTTTTTAGTGATTTTGTGTGTTTGTCACACAACTAAATGTTTTGGACTTTGATAGTTGGAGTCAGAGTGTTTTGTGGTGTAGGATTGGCCATGAGGGCTAAGTGAAAAGGTTGATGGTTGGTGGTTCCACTCGAGTAGTGTTTATGAAATGATATTTTTGAAAAATCAAGGGTGACCTAATGGGAGGGTAGGCTAACAATGAAATTACCCTTGAATATGAAGCATGGGAGATGCCTTAGATGTCGTGTCAATTCATAGTAAGTACCACTAGGCTTAGTAAATGGTATAATTTTTTCTGGTTCTTTCATAAAGGTACCTTATTACTTTTTATAGGAGGTAAGGATTTTTTCTAAGGGTTGTATCATATGGATTCCTGACTCACCTATGGGGATGATGATTAACGGAGTAGTTAATGTCATTTTTTGAGTGTAAGAGACAATCATGGATGAAGTGTGGTAATATGAATTCACTCTATAATGCCAATCGAGGTGAGGGCAGTCACCTAGATGAAAATGTTTGTTTGAATGGTTTGGATGTTGGTTGAGATGTATAGGATACCATAGGGATGATGAGGCTGACTAACCTAGATACATGGTTAGGTAATTAGTGGGCAATGGGCTACACATAGGTAAAGGATGACATGATAGACTGTTGTGATTCAGTTATTAGTTGGAAGGGCTGAATAAGAAGGAATCGATCAGTGTGGTGGAAATAGTTCCACATGAAATGTTGGTTCATAGATACATGGCAATTTGGTCGTGACGTGATGGTTAGACTCGGATTGAGATCACACCAGAGATATTGTTGTTAAGTGTTGATAAGATGCGTCTGGTAGAGGAGCCTGAGGATCCATGCCTGGCCATTGTGTCCCATAGCTAGACAATTGAAATGGATAAGTTGGTGGTGGTGTTTTCTGACAACTTCTTAGACCACCATAGCTAGAAACAATCCTGCCCAATATCTTGATATCATCTTAGGTATGTTTAGAAGATCTGGATTTACGCCATGAAACATGAAGATGTTTGGTTAGATGAGGAACATCATGGAGTTTAAGCACAAGGGGGTCATTTCTATGACGCCTGAGGATGGGACTTATACCCATAATGGATTTGGGTGAGGTCCTCTGGATAGACCGAATGTCGAAAAATGTCAGGGGTGCCATTCACGGGAGCCTGGACTAGGCACTAGGTGGCCTTCATTTTGCTGTTTTGGGAAAAAATAGATATCCATGTCTATGTTTTTGGGTTCAGCTTGTGATAAAATGTGGGGAATGGTGGTTGGAATCTCTCTTGAGGGAAGTTGTAATAACACTCATAAGGTGGGGAGTGATAAGTTAGTCCTGGATGTGGAGAAGTGAAGATATAGTTGACGTAGAGGCACCATGGTTCCAATGAAAAACCTATGTGGTGCATGTTATGTTTCTCAAAGAGGAAATGTGGGACATGAATGTGGTGGACAATGATCAAAGTGTTGGATTTGAGCTCAGGGTGGTTCCATGTGAAGCATGTGATGTCTACGTTGAAGTCATATAAGGGTACGGTTGGATATACCCATAGGTTGTGGAAAGAGAGGCTGGGTTCTATAACCCTAGTGAAGATCAGGGACAGACTCGGGTAAAATTGAATAGGTGTGGTGAGAGTCACCCAACTTAAGGTACATGTTATTGTGGATAGCGCCTTTTGAAAAGAATTTTTACCTACATGAGGTCAAGTTGATCTTAGTCCTTGAATGGATAGTGTAGGAATGTACTGCTAAATGGTTTTGATGGTGCGACTGTCTTTTAATTTAGGTTAATTCTCATTTGGATGTTAGGGCATAGTTAGATGAATCATTTTGGGTGACGTGACAGTATGGTTGAGTTTTGGGTGGTCTTTCATCGAAAGTGGAGGTTCCAAGTAACCCAAGATGGTAAGACAACCATACTAGATAAATGGTTAGTGGAAAACCTGACTAGAGTTTCAGATTGGTATGACTCAAGTGGTCACTATTATGGTGAGATATCCGAGTAGAGAGCATGGGCATGAGTTTAGTCGATCAAGTAACTGATCATTTCCTGTTATGTTTGAATATATAGTTGTAGAGTGATGTTGTCAATAAATTGTTTGGAAGGATCGAGTATTTTCCTTCAGGTGATATTAGGGTTTGGTCACGTTTACAGTTTGGGAAATTTGGGGAAATAATGCCAAGTGATTTGGGTCAGGAGGCATGAAGAGGATCAGAATTATTGAGTTCCAGCCGGTCCCTATAAAATAATATGATGATGTGCGCCAGGTCTGCATGTGTTGTTTATTGGGTGTTGACAACTATGTTTCCCTAATGAAGTTCTAGTGTTGTGTATGGTTGAAGTTGATGCATCCTTGAGGAGTTTTTGGCTCATGTGGCAGTTTTGGTGATGAAGACTTACGGGACATGTCCGTGATATTAATTTGTATTCGGTGGACAATGTGATGTGAAACCAAAATGTAGTAGATTGAAAAGGATAGGTATGAAAAGTGGAATGATATATTGTAACCGAAGATTAATGATGCTTGGAGAAATGGATCGAGGATGATCCTTTATTAGGTGGGGAGGTTGTAAGATTCCCAAAATTGTTAAAGAATTCCTTTTTATGTTTTGTTTTTTAATCTATTTTTGGATAGATAAGTGTTTCCCTATGTTTATTTGAAGGAATAGGGGATGTTACAGGGGTTCCCAACACGAAAGAGGAAGAAAAAGTGAGTTCCTAGACTTGTTGCATAGTGTGTGCATGGTTAGTGAAAACCATAGAGAGTATTCCAGGTAACTGTGCATCCATGGACGGAGGCTTACATACAGTTAGAGCACAGTTTGGAAAGCTATGTTGGTATACCATGCAACCCAGAAAAGTAAGAAAATTAAAAAAAAAATTCCACTATGGTATTATATACACCAACTCATGTTTCTCCTCCATTTCATACCTAGAAACCCTAGTGGCGAACTTGAATGACCCAAGATTCAAATATGTGTTTCTCCTTCGAGTATGGTCTGTTTAGAGTGTATTTGGTAGCAGATTGAATCCCCAGATGTGTCTAATCTCTTGAATCCTTCCTTTTATCGATCATAGATTTCATCAATCTGCCATATCTGTATAAAGAACTAAAGCATTATTTTTATGGATGAACCTAGGTTGGGGCTTCAATGGATTCTTGAATATTTAACTAAGGACATGTTTTTGAGTGCGTTCATAAATAGATTCAAGGTAGGTGGTCTATAACAAATATCCAATAGTTTTTGAGGGATTTTTTCATGGAAAATCATGTTCTTCTTTTTTCTAATTGGGATCTTGGTTCCATTAGAGTTTTTGGTAAAAGGGGTATCTAAGTGAATGATTGAAATCGTATTTATCCCTATGGGATGCGTAGAGCAGGACTTGACCATTTTAGGGCCACCCATGGGGTGCGCCTGCAATCCAGGACCTTCAGTATGGCAGGGTTAAGTGAAGGGTTGTCGAATAATAATGTGGAACCCAAGTATAATATTTCATAATTGTTGATTAAGTTGCTAATGGAATTATGATAAATATGCATTGGCTGATAAACGCATAAAGAGTTCTTTTTCATGACATGAAAATGGAAAAATTGGGACAAATGGGATTATGTCAATTGTTTAATGAAACATGGATAGAAATGCCTAAGAGGATTAGGTCATATTAAATAGTGAACTTATAATTGGATGATGGAATGGGAAATGGGGATAATGTCAATGGTAATTAATAAATAAATTGATGGATTTGTTGAATGGGTTAATACATGGGAATTGTGGAACACCTAATGGTTGAATGTTATATGTGGCTGTGTTATGACATATGGGAATGCAATTGTAATGCATAAGTGGGAAAGTTTATATGAAATGGTAAATGGTTTAAATGAGTAAATGTTGTTTCATTGATGAATTTAGATAAAGAAAATGGGTTGTTTAATAAAATTAAAGGGTTAAGGCATGGGAATGGAAATTTGGATAAATGGCCACAAATTGTAATTGGTAAATGTGTTAATGGGTTTTGGCATGGTATTAAGTGACATGTTGTTGATGTGAATTGTGATTTCCAATGGAAAATTTATTTATTTTTTCTGTCATGGTATGTTTGTGATGACTTGGTAAATAAGAATGTGAACATGTCTTGGTAGAGTGAGGTTTTGACTTGAGGTTCTATGCCCATTGGTTGAGTTAGATTGAGGCTGTAAACTCCACCCTTAAATGCACGAGTTAAGGAAGGGGACAAATGCTCATTCCCCTAACAGTTTCATTACACCTTCACTGAGGTTTCAAGGTGAGGATATTGTGTTGATGTGATCTGTGTATCCCTTGTGGGATTGGGACATGAATTATTTTCCCCTAGGCATTGTGACTGTTTTCTTTAGACCCTTCGGTAAAAGATATTTATGCCTAACCCATGGAACATGTGATCATAATGGATTATGTATTTTAGATGGTACATGATATGAAATTGGGATTAATGCTTGGAATTAAATAAATAAAATTTTGATATCTAATGGATACCAAGTTTTCCTTCGTTTATTTACCATTTATTTTGTACTTCCATTCAATCTCTATTAGATTAGTTATTTTATAGAAGCCGTTAGTGGTGTCCTACTATGTTTTTTACTCACACCCTACTTGGGCCGCTGTTGGGTACCTGAGAAGATCTCTTGGTTGCAGGTCATGACAAGGGTAGAGGCCCCACACTAAGATTTCGAGATGGGATCAGGATGAATGTGGAGAAGGATCCAAACTTAGAGTCGGGACCCATTTGGATTTCTATACATTTGGATTATTTTGGGGTTTTATTCACATTGCACTACTAGTATGGAATGATATGATTGTATTTGATTTGTTGTTTGTTCCATTTTTGGGAAAATTTCGGTTATGCATATTTATTTTTTGTTTCATATTCCTTTTGATATTTATTTTGTGTTCTTTTGGGGATTACTCTAATAAAGAGAGTATAGTATCCCCACGTGACTTATTAGACCCTCATTTCTAGTCAGAAACCTCTGGTGTATAGGGAGGCACGTTTGAGGTCATGTGGTGACTCATCTTAGAGCACCGGTTCAGTGAAATCCGGGTCAGGGACATTACAATTATACATGCCACTAGAAACAATTTGTCACCATTTCATTCAATATGGTATTGATTTCATTAGGTGAATTTTCCATCAATGATCCTCTAATTGTAGAATCTAAAATTGACTTATTTACATGTGGATAACCCTTATAAAACATTTGTATTAGAATTTTTTTCTCTCTAGCATGATGTGGTAATTTTTTAGTCATATATTTATATCATTCCCATGAAGAAGATATATATTTATCTTAAAAATGAAAAATATTTAGAATTTTTACCCGTATTTTCATTAACCTAAAATGTAGGAAGAAAAAGATAAATACATTCCTAGCTTTCTCATGTCATGTAGTAATGGAATGTTCATGGAGGATTTGGATCCAATATCTAGCTCTCTCACCTAATGAAAATAAAAAAATTGAGTCTTAACGTATCCCTTGAAACATTTTGGAATTGGAATGTGTCGCAAAGCACAAGGAATTTTCTAGGATGCTTGTTCATATCTTTATCTATTAGTTTGATAAATTTTCCACTATTTTTCATCAATGAATTTATTGAAGGATTGATCTTGAAGTGGTTTTCAATAATAAAGGTTGGTCGGATCCTTGGTTTGAATTATGTATTCGATGGATTCCCATAGTCTTTAAGAATCTGTAGCCCTATATCTCTTTGAAGAATAAAAGCTAGTTTGTTTTTATCCATTCCTTCCATGTTATTAGTGACATTAATATTAATAATTTTTTCAGAATGACGTGTGGATTTACTGATGAATTTTCTCTTATCTTGTGAGGTATTGTTTTGTATTAATTGTTCCAATCAAATAATTGCATCACAAAATTACAAACATAAAAAGTATAGTTGAAATAAAAAAATAAATTAAAATTTATAATTTAAAACCAGAAAACTATCTTTTAACTTTATGTGGAAATGGAACATGTTTTTATAGGCCCTTAGGGCATCGTTATTTCCCTATGGGTCTAATAAAAATAAAAAATTTAAAAAAATCAAACCATGCTTCCCAAATAATTAAAATTTAGTATTGAAAAGCTCAAGGTTGAACCACAAATATGATGAATTAGTTTAATTAGATTTAAAAAAAAATTTATTTTATTTGTCAGAAAAATAGGTGAGAAAATATATGATTTTTTTTGATTTAGAGAAAACCAATGATGAATGAAAATTTGTTTGATTGTTTTGGAATCCAATTATGAAACACATTCCTAGTTTTTTTAATTTTTGTTTTAATGTCTAATTAGTTTTTAGAAAATAATTTGATTAATCCATGATTTTTTTCAAGTTGGAACAAGGGAGATCCAATTGTCATAGTTTCCTCAACATTAAATGAAAATCCCATACATCCATTGGTTTAGTAATTTATGGCCTCAACAAATCATGTTTGTCTTAATACTATTTTTAAATCAGATTCCCATAAATTTGAAAATGATCCTTCCTCCTCTATGTTTGTTAGTAGGGTAATTTTGAACTTCCTTTCATATTGAAATATAAATTTTTATGATAAAATAAATTGAAAGGGATTATAAATTGAATGAAGAATTATAGAAAACCAAATATATTATTAAATAACGAGAAATAAATAAAAAGAAACCTTCCATCTTATGTTAGAAAATCCTAGAATAAGGCAGGGTTACCCCCTCAACCTAGTTATGTGAGAATAATAGTGGAAAAATAAAGAGAATAAAAGCATAATGAAAACATATATGAAACTCGGGAAGAGCAAACATAGTTCAGTTTCTCACTCTAAGAATTGGTCTCTAAGATCTACTCCAAAAAATCGGGTTGTGACATCATTTTTAGGCCTTAATTATGCTCATAGAATAATGAATGAATTAAAGGAAGGGTCAAAAAGTGGTCATAGGAGGGTCTCAGGTTTGAAAACATGTCAAAAAACTGAAGACATGTCAAATTTGGCCATTTTTATCCTATACAAAGTATTTACATTATGCATAATGATTGCACTGTGTGTAAATATTTCACCACATGTACCAAAATATTGCGATGTATTCTTATAGGTCATTATCACTTCTATCATGGTGTGAAATACATGTGTCACACTGTGACACATGTCTTTTTCATTTTTGGATGCTTTCCACCTCTTCACAATGTGTCTCTTACCCCCGATATGCACTGTTACAAAACATGTAATTATTATAAGATTTTTAATGTAAGTTTTATACTCCTAAAGCCTTGTTTTTCATCTGTTATTTAGTTATGTTTATTGGATTTTCTCTATGATCATCTTCAAAAATCCATTTCCACGCCTCTTATTTTTGATGGAGTTGTGAAGTGTATTTTTGGTCCCTATTTCAACTATATTTTATATCCTACCATAAAAAACATAATGATTTAAACAATTTGCAAATCGGTAAAAATGATCATTTAAATATATAAATGAATATACTCAAACACAATAAAAAAATTCATAACAGAAAAATAACATAATACCCTCACAATTGAATTCATACTTTTCATCTTGGATAGAATCTCAACATAGTACAATGGAAGCTCTCAATACCATAACTTAATTTTATTTTCAAAAAAATAAATTGATCAAATGGAAAGTTAAATGATTTAGAATCACCTATAGAAAATGTTTCAATACCTCCTTTTTCAATGATTAAACATAAACTATGTATTTTAATTTCCATCATTTTGCAATAGGTAAGCCTTTTAATTCATCCATTTTCATTTTTAAATTCATTATTAATACCCATGTCTTTTTAAATTTACATCACATTAATTTTTCCACTCATTATAAGGGTATAATAATAAATAGTGTTAAAAAAATTCTTCAAGAACATTTCACTTACCATTGTTTTGAAACACATCTAAAATCTCTACTATATAAAGAAAAATTAAAAATAATAATGGGGACTTCACTATTTAGGATCAAATGAATCTGAGGTTTAGGTCAGGAACATAAATTTTATAAATAAAGTAATGATAAAAAGGTAGTATATCTATAAATTACATTTCGTGATAATAAAAAAACTGTAGTGAATGTGTCATATTCCCCTAGTATCAATAAGAAGGGTCATAAAGAGATGAAATGCATTAAATGAAACACCATAATTTTTTATTACTATTATCATTATTATTATTTTATTTTATTTATTTAAATTATGTGGTAGGAAAAATGCACACATCCATCACCCAATCATCAGTGATCTCTTCATGAAAATATTATTAATAGTTATGATAATATCACCAGTCAAGAAATAGTGATTTTTGAGCTTCCCTAGACAAAAATTATTATTTCTATTTACATTAGAGGGTGTGAAATAAATGAAATGAATTTTCCTTCCCAAAATCTCATGAACTTTCCCCCACATATATTCATAAAAACATTTGGATCCCTTCAACTAGTCTTCATCTACCCCACTCTTATGTTTTATAATCATGTAAAATATTTATTGGAAGGTAGGAAATGATAATATGGACTTGTAACACAAATCTTACCAAACGAGGTGGTTCATCATTTCTACGGGATTTGAAATGTATTAATGAAAGGGGATCATAGTATAATGGATAAAAAAATAACAACTCAATTTTTTTTAAAGTGATTCTGTTAAATTATAGATTTGATAATATAAAAATAAGGTTCTAGAAGAAACCATGCATGAGTTTATAATGAAATATATTATTGAATGAATGATAATTATTGACATAGAGGATATATAGGGAATAAGATGAATGGATGGGATAAATAATAATGGAAATGTATGTGAACAATTAAATAATTTAATGAAAATTTATGAATTCAAATTATGAAAAATTCTTAGAGAAATTCCATATAAAAAATTAACATGCTCTCCTAAATCACAATTTCTCTAATCCCAACCTAAATTATTGTCCCCACAAATTATTTTTCCTCTTTTTATCAAAAAAATTTATTTTAGAAATAAATTTAATTTCACAGCATAATAATTATCCTAGCTATTTTATGTCTCATAGTTCAGTTGAATAAAGAATGAATTAAATGAGGTGCATTAAATTTTAGTTAATGATCCGTGTACTTAAATGTGGAGATATAGTAGATTTGTTTTTTAATTGAAAGACTTAATTATTTTTAAAATTATGGTTTGATGTTGGATTCATAGGTTTTTTCTACACTAGATTTATAATTTTTATTGATTAAATGAACTTTAAATTGTTGATTATATGAAATGTATTGGGTTCACACTGTGTAATGGTCCAGCAGGTTCTTATGGTGGATCCTACTGCATGCTTAATGCTATGGTATTTATGGTCCTAAAATTTTAAAATAAATTGGTCAAATAATAGGCAATTATCAATGAATTTTGAAATATTTAAATTGATTGAATTCACACTTAAAAAACAATTATAGAGAAATAAAAAAACCCGAGTTACCTTCTAGAAGGTGTTTTTCTACCATTGATGGATTTCCCTTAACTTTTTTAGCTTAAAATAAGATGACATTTGAATGAATAGTTTGTACATGGTCATGGTACACTAATGGTCTCACTTGTATCCTATCCACCTAGGTGAAACCCTATTATTCTTCCCTAAAATTATTAATTCAACTTGATGAAATTACTCTTTAGTCTCCATTTTAGTTATCCATCATTTCATCCTCAATCCAGATGAACTATAAGGAAGGTCATGTATATATATTCCTTTTTTCCTTGATTAAATGTTGTTGATTCAGTTTCTCCTCCCATGAAAACAGTATAACCCTTTATTTTCCCTTTCTTCTTTAGTTGAGAATCCTCTTTCATAATAGAAGACAACTCATGTACTTCTTCATATTATAAAACAATCTCATATTGGGGTATATTTTCTTTTATAAACTCATTATCATCTCTCATATCCAAGTTATTCATATCCTTATGGATGTTGAGAGATAATTTATTATATCCAACTCTCAAAAAGTTATCTACTTTGGATGTTGACCAACGCATGCTCAGTGGCTAAAAATGGTCTGCCTAGAATGATTGTATGTTTTTATCCTTCCATATCTAGTTGTAAGATGCCCAAAGTAAAGAAATAAATTTCACCTTTGATATTGATTTCCCCAAGGTCTCCTCGGGGATACTTCACAATTGTGTTTCCCAACTGAAGTCAGAATCACTCAGGCTTTAGGAATTTCAGTCCCAAACTATTTTAATTTTGTGCATGATATGATGTTGAAAATCTCACTTAATTAACACAATTATTTTAAAATTTTTATATATATAATAATAATGGGAATTGAAAAGATACTTGGATCACTTTATTTCTAATTTAGGTCGTTAAATACCCCTTTAAAACACTATCATGTGAGCAGAGGGTTACCATATATTTCATCAATTTCGCATATCAAACCATATTCATGAGATCATGTTAAAAATATATATTAATATGAAAATTTTATGGTGTTTATGAAATATTTATTTCTACAAGTTTTTCATTAATTGAACCATTTGTTTTGGAAAAGGTAGTCTTGGATTTTTCTGAGGAGGTCCTTCTTCATCTTATTCATTTACTTATTCCTTTCTTTGATGAACTTATTTTTAACATACTTCCACATGTTTTTGTCCAATAAATTATACAACATTACCTAGTGTCTTATTTTACTTTTGATCTATACATATTTTAAATATTTTCATGGGAGTAGGTCCTGGAATCCTAGAAGTACTTTTATAGGCCTCCCTTTGAGATGATCAACAATTTTTCCAACTTGATGCTCTAAATTATAAAATGAGGAATTTTGGTCCATTGATTATTATTTTGTTTCCATGAGTATATCCTAAGAATAAGTTATGAATAAAGATAAATTATCTTAAAATATATGGACCTGGGTTGTCATGATGGGTACATGGGGTGCTTTTAGTTGATTCCCTTTTGGCCTTTATTGATATATTTAGCCTTATTATTATTGATTTTCCGACTATTAAATTGATTACCATTATTATAGTATGAATGATTTGTGTCTCTTAAAAACATAAATCGGGGGTTCTAATGCTGAACCATCATGATATCAAAATAATCATGGTTAATGACTGCAACTGTGCTTCCATCCAATCGTTTTTGTTGATTGCATGAACACCCTTGCGTTGTGTCTTGTCTCCTTTACAATAGAAATTAGTTCTCACCATCTCATCCAATAGGACATAGTTTATTTCAGGTGAATTTGTCATCAGTTATCCTCTAGATACAAGATCTATAATTGACCTCTTTCCTTGTGAGAAACCCTTGTAATTTTTTTGGATTTACATCCATAGATCAATAGGACAGTGGGAAAATTTTCACATAATATATTTATAACATTCCTTGGAAGAATATATAGATTTATCTTCTAATTGTAAAAAATTTAGAATGCTTAACCATATGTCCATTGTCTTAGAAGGTGGAACAAATCTTGTGAAGAAGTTCTTGTCTAGTTCATCACATGCAGTAATGGAATGTGAAGGTAGGAATTGGGTATGATCTAGAGTTCACTCACATAATGAAAATCAGAAAAGGTGGATAGTTACCACATCTCTTGAAACATGTATTTGAAATGTTCTCAGAATTATAAGATGTTTTCCAAACACTTGTTTTTATCTTTTTTTAGTAGTCTGTTAAATTTCACAATATTTTTTATCACGAAATTTATTACAGGTTTGATCTCCAAGTGTTGTGAATAAGGAGGGGGTGGGGGTTCTAGAATACTAAGCTGAAATCTTATATTTGATGGCCTCCCAGAGCGTAAAATTTTATGGATCCTAAGAAATATTTAGTGAACTCCATCTGATTGGGTTTTCTCCATTCCCACCATGGGTATTGAGGCCTTACCCTCAAGGATTGTTTTAGAATGGCGTGTAAACTCAATGAAATATTTTTTATTTTTCCATGTGTTATAGCAGAAGATTAATGATTTTAATATAAGAATTTCAACACAAGATATCCATTATAAAAATTATCATTAAATAAATATATCAAATTAAAATTAAAAACATTAAAATTAAATTTGAACCATCATTAACAACTTCACTAGTTTTGATATATATTTTGGGCGTCATTATTTCCCTATAGGTCTAATAAAAATTCTTAATGTATAAAAAATAAAACTATGATACACAAATAATTCCAATGTATTAATGACTTATTCGAGTTCTAACCCACAGATATGGGGAATTAGTTTGATTATATTTTTAAAGGATTTTATTTTATTTGATGGAGAAAAGGTGAGAAAAAAATGAATTTGATTTATGAAAAAACGTGAATGAAGAAAGAAAATTTGTTTGATTAATTTGAAATCAGATTTTAAAAAGTGTGTAAGGGATATTTAATTTTTGGGTTAAGTTCCATTTTTATATTAAGAAATAATTTTTTATCTATTAATGGTGTTAGAGTTAAGATGATGGTGATCCAATGGTCAGGGTACCCCTACTTGATATGGAAATCCCCTATTTCCATTAGTCTGGTAATTTAGGGTTTCACCAAATGAAGTTTGTTTGATACCATTATTAAACTTGATTCCCTTAAATTTAAAAATGGTCATGCCTTTATTTGGGCTGTTAGTTTCACAATTTTAAGGTTCATTTCAAATTCAAATATAAATGCTAGTGAAAAAAGTTATATAATGATATTGGGAATTGATTGAAGAATTACATAAAACCCAATACAAGAATAAAAAAAATCCAATGACACCATCCCCTTATATTAAATAAACACAAAACAAGGAGGTTTTTACCCCTCATCATAGTGATGAGAGAATAAGAGGTAATTAATAAAGAGAAAGAAGTCATAATGAAGACATAGATGAAACTAGGGATGACCCTGCAGAATGCAACGTCTCACTCCAAGATTTTTTCTTTGGAATATCTAACAGAATAGAAGGATGGAACTCAATTTATAAGCACCATTTGGGCTAATATAATAATGAATTACAAAATGTATTGGCCAAAAACTGATTAGGGGTGGGTCCTGGGTGTAAAATTAAAAAAACATTTAAGATAAATCAAATATTTTCTTTTAAATCCCATCCCACCTTTTTTACATGATGTGTAATTAATAAACAACATGTAAATATTCCACTAATTGTACCAAAATCAAGAAATTCAGGCTAATGCTTCATCGTCACTTTTGTAATGGTGTGAAATAAATGTGTCACATCATGAAACTTGTCTTCTTGATTTTTGGATAACTTTATCCTCTTTAAAATGTGTCTCACTTTAACTAATTTCATTAGTTCACAACATATAATGATTACAAATGTGTATTGTAAATTATATACTATATAATACTAATTTTTATTGGTTCATAAGTTATGTTCCTTGTAATTGCTCTATGATCATCCTAAAATATCATGTGTTGTGCCACTTGACTTCGATCATAGCATAAAGTTTCAATTTAGACCTTTTTTAATTTTACATCATATCTTTCCATAAAACACAGAACAAGTTAAACAATATACAAATTGTAAATAATAATCATTTAAATACAAAAATCATTTTACTAAAACACCATATAACACATACATGAAATACAGATATCATAATACCACCACACATGAATTCATAAATGTTCTGAAAGTTGGAATCTCAACATAGTACAAAGGAAGCTCAACATAACCTAGTTGAGATTTAATTTCAATGTATGAAATTATTCAAATGGAAATTTAAGTGTTTTATAATTACAATTATAATATTTATCAACGCCTCATTTTTAATAAATATAAATCAAATATATTTTTATTTTCTTCTTTTGAAATTGATAAGCCTTTTAGTTCCTCCATTTCCATTTTTAATTGTTTTTTAATATGCATTCAATTTGAAATTTACCTCACATTAATTTTTCCACTCATCCTCATGATTAAAATATAATAAGTGTTCAAAACATACAGTTAGAACATGTTACTAACGATAACCTTGAATGAAATATAGCATCCCCACAACATAGAGACAACATAACAAATAATCATGGGGAATTCACTATTTAGGATTATATGACTCAGAGGATTAGGGAAGGTAGGTAAATAATCAAAATCAAGTAAGGGCCAAGAAAGAGTTCTATCTCTAATTTACTTTGTATAATAATAAAAAAATCCCAATGAAAGTATTTTCTTCCCTAAGAATCCCAAATGAGGCTGAAAAATAGATGAAATTAAATAAATGAAATATCCTGTTTTTATTTTTTTTCTTTTCAGCTTCGAACTTTTGTTCTAGGGAAAATTCTCAAAGTCACCACCCAATCCCCAATGATCTTCTTAAGACCCTATTTGTAATAGTTATAATAATATCACTAGTCAAACAATGATGATTTTTTTTATTTCCATAGACATAATATTTTTTATTTTTCTCTATTTTTAGGTGGGTTTGAAGAAAATAAAATGAATGTACCTACCCCAAATCTCATTAAATTAATCCAATATTTATTCCTTAATAAAATTTAATCCCTTCCACCAATCACTATCTCCCCCAGTATTATGTTTGATAATCATGAGAAGTAATTCGGGGAATATAGGAAATGATAATATGGGATTATAACACGTCTCTTCCATAAAATAATGTTCATGGTTTCTATGTGCTCTGAAATGTATTAATGTAAGTTGGGTCTCAAAATAATGGTTCAAAAATAACTCTGAACTATTTTAATAGTTACCCCATTCAATAAAATATTCGATAAGTTACAAGTTAAGATATATAATAAATCATGTGAATTTTTCTCGACAAATATACCACAGATTGAATGAAATAATTTGTCTAATATGATATATCAAGAAAGAGATTAATGGTTTGGAGAACTACTCTTGGATATGCATTGGAATGATGTAATTAATTAATGAAAATATCAAAACATCAAACCATGTCCAAATTTAAAAAAAATCATTTACACAACTAACCTACTCCCCTAAATCACAATTACTCTAATCATAACAGACATATTAAACTCTAATAATAATTTTTCCCTATTTTATAATTTAGATTTATTCAAAAGAATTTAAATTTATTTTATTTTTTTTAACCTAGGTATTTTACATCCCATATTTCATTTGATCAAAGTTTGAATCAAATGTGGGGCCTATAATTTATATTTAAAGCTCTAAAATAGATAAATGTGAGAATATGTTAGAAAAATTTCCATTTAAAACACTCAATTCACATTTGAATTTTGATTTCAGTTCGATCTTGTAGGTTTTTCCTGTAATTAGAAAATGAAGTAAATTTATTTGATGATGTATAAATAGTTTTTTTCACAAAGTGTATTAGGTTCAGGACATGTAATGTAGCTACAGCCTTTTCTTATGAATCCTGATGCTTGATTCTACCTTTGGTGTTCATGGTCCAACAATTTAAAATAAATTAGTGAAAGAATATTCCATTATCAATTAATTTTTAAATATATGAAGTGAGAGCATGTGTGAATAAAAATAAAATAAATAAAATTAAAAAATCAAAAAACATGGGTTACCTCCTAGAAGCGCTTTTGTTTACCATTATTGGATCGACCATTCCTTATTTGGCTTCCACTCATGTGATGGATGATTGAATTTTTTTACTTAGTAAAGGTTTATTAATGGTGTTCTTTGTTTTTTATCCACGTCATTCATCCCCTATTCTTCTTCTCTAAAACAAATTCTTCCTTATTTCAGTACATTATTAATCTCTATTGGGCCAATCCACCTTTTCCTTCTTAAAACAGATGAACTAAATAGAATGTTATATAACATCCACACATGTTTTCCTTTATCAAATTCTATGGAGTCAGTCGCTTATCTATTGTTAGCAGTATAACCCTTCAACATATATTTCTTGTCTAATTGAGATTCCTCTTGTAGAACAACAACTAAATTGTGTTCCTATTGAATTTTAGAAACATCGACAACGTTGAGTTTATTGCCTTCTCCAAATTTATTATCCTCTCACACATCACAGTTCTTCATAGCCAAGTGGATAATATAATTTAATTTTTCACAACCAACTATGATACAAATTTCTCCAATGTGGACACTGATCAGTGCATTTTGAGTGGCGAAAAATGGACTCTCTTGAATGAGTGGATTTCATACCTCTACCATATGCTGCACTAAGAAGTCCATGGGAAAGATAAAATCATCAAATTCTATCAATACACCCTCAAGGAATCCTCAAAGTTATTTCACAATTGACCCTACTAATTAAAGTGATACTCTTATGGGATTCATGAATTCCAGTCCCAAACTATTGACTTTTTTGTAAGACTTGATATTAAAACTCACACATAATTTATTGAAATATTTTCCATCTTTTTATAATTGATAAATATGGATATATGAATGATACCTTGATAACTTTTCTTATTTGGTAGGTCTTTAGATACCACTGTAAAAACTCCCATATTAGTGTAATGGTTTCAATATCTTATATATTTTTCCCATTGGTTACCAGCTATTCCATTAATTTTTCACATTCCAAAATGTTCACGAGATCCTCTGAAAAAGGTATATTAATATTCAATTATTTAATGTGTTTTAGAAATTAAATTTGTCATATTATTATTTACAGTTATAATTCATTCTAGATAAGGTTAAATTGTCTTGTTATGAGATGGTTCTTATTAAAATTATTTAACTACACATTCCTTTCCTTTATCAAATTTATTTTCACTTTCTTCCACCAGTTGTTTTCTAATAAATTTATTACCACATCATTAAGTATTTTTCCAACTTCTATACTTTCCAAAATTTAAATATTTACATGGTTATACTTCTGGGGTTCATGGTAGTTTTCCTCATGTTCTTTCTCCAATATGTTAAAAAAAATTTCCCACTTGATGCTCAAAATTACTCAATATGTACTTTAGGTTAGTGGATTCTTATTTTATATCCTTGAGTACAACCCTGTATGTGTTCATGAATGTAGCTGCCATCTCTTACAATGTATGGAACTGGCTTGTCAGTGTGGGCCCTTGGGGTGATTTTTTGGTACCCCTGTTTATTTTTTATATATTCATCCTTGTTTTTATTGAGGTTTCCAACCCTGATATTAATAACCATGATTGTAATCATCATAATTTGTATCTTCTATTCAAGTACTTTGGGTTTTTTTCTACAGGACCATAATTATGTATATATTATTGGTTAATAAATCCAAATTTCCTACCTATAGTCAATGTTGTTGACTCTATGAACAACCATATATTGTTTCCCTTATCCATGCCACTATAAAAAATTTATCACTATTTCATTCAACATGATTTAGATTTTTAAGGTCACTTTTTTGTTAATTATAATCTAGATGAAAAATCTAGAATAAACCAATTTCCATATGAAAAACACTTTTAATGTTTTTGTGTAAGAATATATATCTCAATACAATGATGGGGTAATTCTTGGGTCATATCATTATGTTCTTCCCAAGAATAATATAGAGATATATATTCAATTTCCAAAAAAATTAGGATTTTTAGCTGTATTTCCACTAACATTGAATGTGGAAGGAAGCAAGTGATGATGTTCATGGTCATATACTCTCAAGTAGTAATATAATTTATAATAAGTATATGGATACCATAAATAGTTTGATCTTGTAATAAAAATAAAAATATATAGAGTATTAATGAATCACTTAAAAAATTATTTAATGTGATTGTGTCACAGAGCTTGAGGAATTTTACCAAATTCTAATTCAAATCATCATTTGGTAGCGTTGTAAATTTCACAATATTTTCCAGAATTTATCTTTTTACAAGATTTATTTTGAAGTGGTTTATAGACTTAAATGTTTCTAGGATGCTTTGTTACAATCCTATTTTTGAAGGATGTATTTAGTCCCCACATTGTTAGATCCCGGGATTCATTTGAAGAAACCTGTATGGTTAGTCTTGTTCTGTGACCACCATAGTTACCTTGATATTATTCTAAAGACTTGGTAAATTACGGTTTGTGGACTCAATGATGTATTTTATATTTTACCATGTGTTATAGTTGTTCATTTATCAATTCTAAATATGAGTTTCAAAAAAAATACCAATCCTAAAAATTGAAATTGAAATAATGGGAAAAAATTAAAATTAAAATTAAAATCCTAAAATATAACTTCTATCTATCTAAAAAAACTACATTTTATATGCATTTTGGGTTTTTTAATTTCCCTATAGGTCAAATAAAAATTCAAATTTTTTAAAACCTAAAACAATTATTTTGAAATAATTAATATGGTAGTATTTTCATGTTCATGGTCAAAACAAGAAAGATGATGAATTAATTGGAATCTATTATAAAAATATTTTATTTTATTTAATTGAAGAATGATTTGAAAAAAGAGTTTAGTTTTATTGATTTAAATCAAATGAATGATGAATGAAAAAAAGTTTGATTTATTTGGAATTAGATTTTATAAAGCAAGCCAAAGTTTTTTAATTTTAGGCTAGACGTAAAATTTGATTTTAGAAAATAAATTTATTAATCAATGATTGGTGTCAGATTTGAGACATGGTAGATCCAATGGTCATGGTATCCCATCCTTGATTTCATAATCTGCTATTTCCCTAAAACTAATAATATGTGGGTTTTCCAAAAACATTTTTCTTGATAAAATTTTCAACAAAGATTAATCTAAATTTGAAAATGGTCATGCCTCCTTCTGGGTCTACAGTTTTGAATTTTTATGTTTCCTTTTAGATTCAATTTTAAATGTACATTAAAATAGTAAAATAAATTTATTTGAAACTAATTGAAGAATTTTTAGAAAAAAATACATGAATTAAGAAAATGAAATCAATTGAATAGAACCTTCCTCTTTATATTACATAAACCTAGCATAAGGAATGTTTCCCCCTCATCTTAGTGATGATATTATATGATGGAAGAAATAAATAGAATGAAAACTTAATTAAAATGAATATGAAACTATAGAGGACCCTTCCTAACACAACTTCTCACATCATGCTTTGGTCTCTAGAATTTCCTCCATAGCAATAGGCTATAAATAAACTTATGTTTACCAGTTGGGATTAGTTAATAAGGAATGAAATAAAGGATTTTTTTTAAAAAGTGGTTTATGGGTGGGTCATGGGTGTTAACATATTTCAAGAACATAAGATTCATCAAATATGGCCCTTTAATTCCCTTCCCAAATTTTACACTATTCGTAATAATTATATGACATGTAAATAAAGAACCATGAGGACTAAAATCATGACATGTAGGCTTTTCTGTCATCATCACTTGTGTCCTGAAGTGACGTACATGTGACACACCCAGAAAAGTTCTTATACATTTTGGCTACTTTCCCACTCTTCACGACATGTCTCCCTTTCACGGATTGCATTGGTTCACAGTGTATAATGATCACAGAATGTTTAATTTAATATTTCTTATAAAGAAGAATCATTTTTCAATGGTTCTTCAGTTATGTTCCTTTTATATTTTCCATAATCATCCTAAAGTAATATGGTGTTGTGCCACTTTTCTTCTCATGGTGTGATGTGTCTTTTTGGTCCTTTTTCAATAATCTTTTGCAACCTACCATAAATCAAAAAATGACTTAACCATTTAAAAATTTGAAATAATAATCCATTAAATAAAAATAAATATTTTAAAATTATATAAAATAAATGAATGAAATAAAGATATCATATATAAATAAGTAGTATAAATACACCACACACAAGATATAAGTATTGAATAAGGCTTTTATCACAATGAAGTACAAGTGATTTGAGAAAACCTTATCCTTTGTTACTTTTTGGAAAAAAATTATTTAAAATCCTATATAATGGTTAAAATTTTGTTGTTGATTTATTCTAAAATATTTATGATATCATATATGTTCTTTTTACATCATCTTATCCTTTTGTTGTTAATAATATTTCATTATTATCCTTGATTCAGGTCGTAAATACTTCATTTTCATATGAATGTTTTATCATGTAAGTCTTGGTTATTGTGAATATTTTATGGTTACAACATTTATATAATTATAGAAATGTCATATATATCATATTTATTTATTATAAAAAATTTTTAGTATCATTCTTGGAATGATGAACTTGTAAAATGAATCACACCGTATCATGAAGACGGTTGGTCGTATCTACGAACGAAAGAAGATATCATTTTATTAATGGTGAAAGGGTAATGTAGTGGATGGTATA
Source organism: Viscum album (assembly GCA_963277665.1). Lineage (NCBI taxonomy): Eukaryota > Viridiplantae > Streptophyta > Magnoliopsida > Santalales > Viscaceae > Viscum > Viscum album. Next base: position 1,923,735,992 of record OY728136.1, on the reverse strand, counting down.
TTAAATTTTAAGTAATAAATGTCACGTAATAATTTTCATATTTATACTTTATTTCTATAATTAAACCAATCCAAGTAACGTGGTGATGAGAAACAAGTTACACAATAATGTGGAGATAGTAAGTTGTACGTACACACATGAAATACTTTAATTGTTCATTAGATGGATAAAAGATGAAAGATGGTTGTACAATAATAATAATTTATGAGAATATATTTAATACTAATGTTATTATATTAGTATGGAAACAACATTTTTAAAGGAAGTTTATGATGAAATAAAATTGAATGAGTTGGTAAAAATGACTACCTCTTCTTCGACAAACCTCATTCAACTACTTATTTAGAGATATTGGGATAATATTTTGGAAATTAAATACCCAATATTACATAACAAACTATGTTTATAATAGAAAATAGTAATATTTTGTCAAGATATATAGTTCAATGTGTTGTAAATAAGTGATGGAATGAGTGTTCTTTTATAATTGATGTGAGGGACACTTTTTGGAAATACCCAAATTGTTAAATTAATAGAAATTAATTTTCATTTTTCAAGGATAATAAATTAGTTATTTTGATTATAATATGATTATGATTCAAAAAAATCTCATAGAATAATTTTTGAGTTTTTTAGGTTACATTCTTACCCTTATCTTTTGGTTTAAACCCTTCTTTAATCCCTTTATGTCTTATTGTGACAACATGAATTTTTATACATTATTGGTTAATAGAGTTACTATAAAATGAAAAAGAGCCATAGATAGATCATTGATGAAATTTGTAACCTTTGACTAATACATTTGACCAAATATACTATTTTTAGTAATTTAATATCATATATTAAGTAATTATATATTTTGAAATATTATTATTGTCAATTTTGACACTATTCATTGTGACCACTTTAAAAAAATCATTAAAATAATATATATTCGATATTAATATTTTAATAAATCCATAATATGTCAATTAAATTAAAAAAATTCGTGGATAACATGATTTATCTCAAATTACATAAATTTTAATAGTTTCAATATCATTTATTTTATTTTTAAATTAATTGAATAATTATTGTATCATCATTTTGAAATCCATTATTGAAATTAATTCTTACCTAAAAATTAAAAATATATTACCATGATAAGTGTAAATAGTTTATATTTAATACGAATATTTATGGCTGAACATACATATTTTATGGACATATATCGAAAATGTTATATTTATTGAAAACCTTAGTGGGATATGTCTGACTTTTCTTAAAGTAAAATACTATGAGGGGATTAAATTCATATAAGTGATTATAAGTGGTCATAAATTTGACCAAAGAATGATTTTGGTCGAAAATAAATTATCCATTAAAATTAGGACAAGTGTCGGGGTGACTATATAATTCTTATCTTAATTAGTTTTCTCCTTAATTAGCTAATGTAACCTTATCCTTGGAAATAACATTTACTAGAGATACTACTCATATTGAAAAAAACTAAAAGGTGTCTATTTAATTAATTTAAAAATATTAAATAAAAATATTTCATCCATTTTTCAAAATCTGAAACATATAAGTGGATAAAATTAACTTAAAACCAACCCTTTAAATGAGGCAAGAAAGAAGAGTTTTAATGATAAAATGTTCTAATAGTTGAAATGTTTTTATATTGAATTTTATTTTGAAACAAATTCCAGTGATCTTAAATGGATTAATAAATTTATAATTTATCTAATGTTACTTTAAAAAAATTTGAAATAAAATATATCATTATAAATTATTTAGATGAAAATTCAGTTTTCTTTTAAAATGAAGTAATTATCAATATTCATCAAAAAATGAAATTTATTAGAAAAATTACAAAACATAAACATAAGAATATTTTGAAAATAATATATCAAAAATGAAGAATATTTTTTCATATAAATTTTATAGAAGTGTTATAATTTATATTTAAATTATGTTCACCATAAAAAAAGTTGAAAAACTGCGTTTAGAAAAATACATTTTTATAAGTGTAGATATGGATTTATTTCTATATCATTTCTATAAAATAGAAAATAAGAATGTTAAATATTAGACATAACATATTATATATATATATATATTTAATTAATATACATATACATCTATAAACCATATTTATAAAATTCAATTAACCTTGTTCCTACCCGCTATTCTGACATCTAGGTTATGAAGTTGACATTTAAAAATTTATATTTAATTGTTTGTTTAAGATTAGTGTTCAATATTTTATATATATCAAATATATATTTTTTATTTAAAAAACGTTGTATGTTACATTGTCCTAACATTCAATAAGTTTCATCCTCACAATTTGAAATTGCACTTTGAAAATCAATGGTTGATATTTGAAAATTACTTTGGGGAAATCCCACATTATAAACAGCACTATAAAACATCCCATTAATAAGAGTGAATGAGAAATGAGATGGATACAAAGAAATATACATTATAATAGGATAAAATTAGCGTAATGTGAAAACATGGAAGTTGAAGGGAAATACAATTATCATGTTATGATGGAGATTGATAGAAAATATTGTCATTATAAATGTAACCATAAAAAACCATAAATATGTGATGGGTTTAATGAAAATTAATTTCTTAGTAATGGTTTATGATATGTTTAAACTATTCATATGAGGAATGAATTTGACTTAATAAGTGACGGGTGGAGCCCTCTATAGATCCTAGATGCATCGGTAGGTCTCATGAGACAACTAGACGTGGAATTGGCCGAGGCCCTTTCCCAATTTGATTTATGGTTTGGTCGAGGCCTTAATCATTTTAGACGTCTTGGCCGAGGCCTTGACAAAATGTTTCAGAATGTATGGCATTATACATTCCCTCATTATGAAAGTGGTTATTGATATTGCATGTGATTATTCGACCAGTAGAATATCCATGTGAAGAAGTAAATGGAATTATCTCATTTTCTTTTACCATATTATGTTGATGTTCAAGTTTAAAAGGCTTTTGTTTTAGTTATACATTGCCTTAAATGTTTATGTTTATTTATGAAAGCTTCCACAATATTGTTATCCTTACTGATCATTTTAGCTCACCCCTTTCAATGTTTTAATAATTTTCTAGGATGTGAAGAAGTATTTTAGGAATGACCTGTAGGGATAGTTAGAAGAGGATATGAGTGTGGACTATGAAGATTTTGTTATTAGTTTTTCACTTTATGATGTAATGTAAGACTTATGAATGTATCTAGTGTTTCCAAGGCTACTAAACTAATCGGTCTTTTGAGACTTTATCTTTTGTTATCATGCCAATGTTACGAAGTAATGCACCGACTCTGGGTAGCTGGGGTCGGGGCGTTACAGTTGGTATCAGAGGCAGTTTAGTACTAACCTTGGAAGCTAGATTTAGATAAACTCTGATTAGAGCACATAGCCCAGAGATAGACTTTGAGGATTAGTATAGATGAACTTCCTAGAATTTTGTTATTGTAGATATTTTGTGAGTTTTCCGAGCAATACATCCCTGTCTGGATACGAGCAGGTAGAGGCAACTCTGGCACAGATTTACCTAGGGGTAAAACCTGAAAACACCATTTTGAGCTAGACTCGAACAGGAACTGGTGCACAACAACGGGCCTTGCTGTACTCTTGGTTACGACACTCCTGGGGGATATGCTTAGGATAATTCCCAGTTTCTTTACAAACCACTATGAACGGTTATGAGTATATACTTCCTCAAATAAAACCTTTTTATGATTATGGATTATATCCATAAATAGTTCAATTTATGTTATGTATTTTACAAGTATGGAATTATGTATTTTGATTAATAAACTAATCTAGTTTATGCCATTGTTTAGAAATGGCGCCTAGTGGAAGGAATGGAAACCGTATCAATGCACGCACTCCGTGTAGGGATTTCCCTCCTTCTCAAGATAATTATTGTGGATCAGGAGATACAACAGGTGCTGATCAACTTATTACCATACTGGGACAACTCACTCATGTTATGAATAATAACCTTACTCGTATGGATCACCCTGATCCACAACATGGAGGATCAATGTTAGACTGCTTCATGAGGCAACAACCACCAACATTTAATGGGGGTACAAATCTGTTAGTAGATGAGCAATGGGTAAACTCCTTAGAGAAAATATTCCATGCCTTGGGGAGTAGTGAAAGGGAGATGGTTATCATGGAAGTTTACCACCTCACTGGAGATGCCGATCAGTGGTGGTCGCCGATTCAAAACACAAAGGAAGATGATTACGTATCAAATATGGAATGGAGGGAGTTCAAAGAGATTTTCTTAGAAAAATACTTTCCTCGTGACCATCGAGCAGATATGGAAGGGCAATTTCTGAGTCTGAGGCAGAAGGAGGATGAGAATGTCGCAAAGTATGAGGCCAACTTTACAAGGTTAGCGAGGTATGCTGCAAATTATATACGTAACCCAAGGAGTAAGACTGATCGTTTCTTTGATGGGTTAAAACCATTTATCCGTCGAGCTTTAGTATCACAATCCTTCTCATCATACGAAGATACTGTCTCATGTGCCATCAAGACAGAAAAGGAATTCTCTAAGTCTTATGACAACAAAGTAAAGCAAGAGAAGAAGAGAACGGTGGAACAAGAGACAGATAAAGGGAAAAAGGTAAAGAAGGATTTTCCATTATGTGATAATTGTTGGAAGAATCACCCTGGTACTTGCCTAAAAGGAATGGGAGTTTGTTATAAATGTAGAGAAAAGGGTCACGAGGATCGTGATTGCAAGGGAAATAATGAGGCTATCAAAGTTTAATTCTACAATTTTAGAGAAATGGGTCATTATGAAAATGAATGTCCTAAGCGTCAGGGAAATTTACCTCAGAAAAGTCCAAGGGATCAAGGACAATCTTATGCTGTTACTACAGTTGAAGCAGAATAACTAATGTAATGGTGCTTTTGGACTCATGGATTATATTCTGGTTATTAGAATATTGTGATATATATATAAGGATTGTACTGCAGTACTTGTTGATTTCAGAAAGGTTTTAATATGATGAAGGTAATTATATTTTTAGTATGTGACAATAAGAGAAACTTTACTTTGTTTGGGGAATATGATAAATTGATTTTGGAATTAAGAGACCTTTTAGAGAAAGTCGGGACAGAGGTATATTGGATAATTATAAAGGTTGGAGTGGATTAAGTTTATCTTCGGATAGTATTTTTTAAGGTTAAAAAATTTATGAAGATTATTTTTGGAATATTATGATACTATAGTTTTAGGAAAAGGGCAACCTGCAGGGTGGGGCATAACCCGTCGCGTCGGACAAAGCTGCAGGAATCGAACCCACAATCTTGGTGCGACAGGCCTTTATTTCCTACCACTAGCCTAGAGGAAGTCCCTGGTTATTACAAAATAATTTTACTAATCTAAATGGTATGTGTTAATATTGGGAACCTTATACAATTAGGATAAGTATAATATTTTTGAGTTCTATTATCTTTTTGAGTGAAAGATGAGTTGAAGGTTGAAACTCTAATTTTCAAGCATAAATATATATATACCTATCTCTTATTCAATGAATAAATTAATTAATAAACTTTAGTAAAGGGATATTAAAACAAAAAAATGTGTTATCCTAATACCTTATGTCTTGTTGAACTGATGATATTTTAAATCAACATAGATTGAAGGCTTTGAGGCCCTCAATTTGACAGTTGATTGTGATTGATGACCTCAATCACTCCCTACAAATATTTACGTTTTTCCTCCAATTATATGTCTCTAATTTCCACCAATGTTATCCTTATCGAGATCATAATTTGGTGGTGACTTTCTTATTTCCATTTCCCTCTTATTAATGCTAAATTTTATTAATCTTATTTTCGATGTTGGTTTTCCACAAAGGTATTTTCTCTTTTCAACCTTTTATTTTCAAATAAAAAAATTTCAAATTGCGAGGATGCAATTTATTGAAGTAGGGGAGAATGTAACACCCCGAGCTTCCACGATACGCTTCTCATTCAATAATGCAATGGATTGCATTGTATGCAACTTCGAGTTCTAAAACACCGCGACTAATCAAAGTAGTCGTAATAAATATTAATAACCACTTTTTAAAATTATTGAAATTTTATATTTCAAAATGGACTTCATTTTTGGATTCGGAATATCGAAATTAGCCTATGTTGAATTTTTGGTATTTTTCTGAGAACTTCTAATTTTTTATGAATAGTGAAAAATACTTAAAAACAACTTTTTTAATAAAAATAATTTATAGTGATAAATTATAATATTTAGTGGTTTTAAAGTATAATTAGAATATATTTTTACCATTTTATCCAATGGTGGTCATTAGAATTAATTTAACATTGAAATTGGACATAAACAATTGCCAATCTTTTCATATAAATTATTTCTTAAAAACACTCTATTTGTTGTGACAGCAGGAATTAATTATAAAATTAATTAATGAAACTTATATGTTTGGAATTTTTTAAAATAGACATCATTTTTTAATTCAGAATATCAAATATAGCTTAGGGTAAAATTTTGGCATTGTTCTGAAAAACATCAATTTGTGATGAATAGTGAAACCACTAAGTGGTAGTTAAATAACTGATTTTTCGTTTAAATGAAATATTACAACTTCTGTGATTTTATTTTCAAAAATCCGACATACATGGTTGTCATTACGAAGTAAAATGTGGTTCAATGAGATTAAAATAATTTTTTGGTGAATAGTAACTTTTAAGTTCTTAATCGCGATTAGAGGTAATTTGTGTAGTTTAAGGTAAAAATAATGTTTTAATAATATGAGATGAGCTTGACACATGTCCTACCCTCATTGTATGTGCCATGGACGACCAATACAATCCATGGGTCAACTTGGGTACCCCATGGAGCCACTTTAGTTGGAAAATGACATAAATACCTTTTATTTAATGTTAAAGTAAAAAATGACACAAACATGAAATGTTTTACTAAAACAATTTTTATATGGGGTTATAGAAGTCATATTTTTGACTATAAATAGTCATTGGAAATCTAAAACGATTTCCTACATCATAATATTTTTTTATATAATTTTTAGATATTAAATAAATTAAATTATTTATGACATCATTATGATGCAGCGATGACCTCATTATTTAACGATTTTAATAAAATTAAAAGATAATGTAAAATCCAAGGCTTACACTTGTCCAAATACTATTGTATGGGTATATTTAGAACCCTTATCACCTTATCCAAGAATTATATAAGTGTGGGACCTTTAGAATCCGAAAATCATTGTATAATAATGTAAAATTTCCTTACTTTCCAAGAGTTCCCCTCCTGTCCTCTTATAAAAGGACCCCACCTCTACCACCTCCTTCACACTTTCAATCCATTTGGCTCGGCCAAACTCTGACCAAATACTCTCCCAACTTTCCCCCCTTACTCTTAGAAGCCTCACTTTGGGCAGAATTCTTTCCAAGGAAGCCTTTGGCTCAAATCAAAAAGAGTTACCCGATTTTAAGGTAATATATTCTGTTATGTTATTTTTTTTATTTTTCTTCTCCAACCCCTTAAACTCTTTTATTCATTTCATTTGTAACAAAAACAGTATTCTCAATATACTAGGATGTTGTTATAAAAAGGATTAGAGCTACACTTACACACACCTAAATCTAATGGTTAAAGAACATACAGTTTCTGTGGTTGGCGAATTTCTGCCTCACGAAACGATGATTGTTCGACACTCATATAACACCTTTAAAGGTGGCCATTAAGATGTTACTATATTTATATATGATATATAATATGTTTATGTTTTCCTTATGTTTCTGTATTTCTCATTTATGGAATACTATATGATTTCCATTATGGGTAAACACGATAATTTCATTTTAGGAAGTGCGGACTACCGCCCCCTCAAAGTGATGTGAATCGTTAATGCCATATGTGGGATGTATAAAGGATGGTGTAAATGATATTATATATGATATTATACTGGAACTATATTATACCTTTATGTAATTATGATTTCATTCCATTAAATATGAAATAGAAATGAAAGTAGCGGTCATGCGTACGTACGGCTTACCGTCTCCCTGAATGTTGCATTTCATTTTTACCTCTAAACGTTATGTAATAATATAAATGCATGTATATACTGGATATATATGAGATATATGATATCTATATCATGAATATAATTCTGGATATAATGGATATATCACCACATGAACAACTTTTAAGTATAAGAATGTTATTTTTGACTCAAGTACCTAAGATCGACAAAATGACCGTTATAAACTTAAATAATTACATAATGTTCATAACATGGTAATAAGGGATATAAAAGGAATAATGAACCTAAAAAAGGTTCTTCAGTAAATAGGAATTGATTATAGTTTATTATTCAGGAGGTTAAAGAACGGTCGAGTCAGGACAGGACGCAAGGTAAGGGAACTTCTTAACCCAACTTCCATTCTTTGGGTCAATCTCATACTTTAAAATTATGTCATGATATTATTATGTCCTATTTTGTATTTTTACTTTCTTTATGTGTACCTATAGTGAATACACATAATAGATCTATTTTATTTTTAAAATGATCTTTTTAAGGACTTCGTCTCAATCCCCTTTCATTGAGGCATATTTGGTTTTATACACAACTTTCTTTTATACGGTGTATAAACCCATTTGACTTTTACATTTATTCAAAAGGAATCTTTTTTATACGAAGCGTTTTGCTAAACGACAAAAGGGAATGTTTTTCTCTCTGTACTTATGCGGCGACAACGACTTCTCCGCCGCCGTGACCATTATTTGAGTTTCGGCTTCCTCTACAAGCCATCATTTTTTTAATGAAAAATAAATACAAAGTTTTAACTTTATTCTATTTTGGTATTGAAAATGGTTTTGAAAGCATTTTTATTCTATCAATGTGTTGTATTGATATCTTGTGATTGATATATGGAAATGTTATGTTTCCTTTATACATGTTTTATGTGATACGATTATGTTATGGTTTATGATATGTTTAAACCTATTCATATGAGGAATGTATTGGACATAATAAGTGACGGGTGGAGCCCGCTATAGCTCCTCGATGCATCGGTAGGTCTCATGAGACAACTAGACGTGGAATTGGCTGAGGCCCTTTCCCAATTTGATTTATGGTTTTGGACAAGGCCTTAATCATTTTAGACGTCTTGGCCGAGGCCTTGACAAAATGTTTCAGAATGTCTGGCATTATACATTCCCTCATTATGAAAGTGGTTATTGATATTGCATGTGATTATTAGACCAGTAGAATATCCATGTGAAGAAGTAAATGGAATTATCTCTTTTTACTTTTACCATATTATGTTGATGTTCAAGTTTAAAAGGCTTTTGTTTTAGTTATACATTGCCTTAAATGTTTATGTTTATTTATGAAAGCTTCCGCAATATTATTATCCTTACTGAGCATTTGAGCTCACCCCTTTCAATGTTTTAATATTTTTCTAGGATGGGAAGAAGTATTTTAGGAATGACCTACAGGGATAGTTAGAAGAGGATATGAGTGTGGACTATAAATACTTTATTATTAGTTTTTCACTTTATGATGTAATGTAAGACTTATGAACGTATCTAGTGTTTCCAAGGCTACTAAACTAATCGGTCTTTCGAGACTTGATCTTTTGTTATCATGCCAATGTTACGAAGTAATGCACTGACTCTGGGTAGCTGGGGTCAGGGCGTTACATATTCCAATGTATATATATTAAGTAATGTGTATGATATTTTTTTAAATAATTATTAAATCTATTAAGATAATGTATATTGCTATATATTTCTTCATAATTACTTCCTAATTATTGGAACATAGTTTTCTTTATTAGAAATACCATATGAATGAGGGTAAGGAAATTGTATGATCTGTTATATAGACAAGAAAAAACCCAAAATTGTGGTAAAACTATACTCGTTTGATCCAAAATTTTGTATCAAATCTAGTTATACTTTTTATAAATTATTATAATAACATGTTTTGAAGAAAATAATATTCTTTTTTCTTGAGATAATAGGTTTTTCCAATGGTAAAAATGAAAATATCAATTCATGAAGACCACCTATCTTTGATGGAAATGATTATAAATATTGGAGGGATCAAATAATACCTTATTTATAAATAATAATTTTAACAACAATGTTACATTTTCTATAGATAATAAAATTCCTGAGAAGGATATTACTACTCCTACCAGGGTAGAAAATATAGAATATAAATTCAACACATTTACATAAATAATTTATTATATTCTATAAAATGAAATATATATAGTTATAATTATTTATATGAAACTATCAATAATATTTGGAGGAGACATGATTTAACACATTTTGAAACAACCAAACTTATCGAAATAAGATGGGCTATGCTATGAGTAGATAATATAGAGTTTTATTTTCTAACTAGAGAATTTATGGAATGACGGATCAACTATTAATGAAAGTTTTTATAGTTTTAAATTACTTGTATATGAAGACCTAACTAATAAAAATTTAGTTGATAAGATATTTCATATTATCCCTAATGGGTGGTAAAAAAATCTCAACTCTTTATAATACAAAACATCTTCAAATTTTTTTATTATGTAATCTTAATTGAACTCTCAAATAGTATGGGTGTAAGATATAAATAGATATAGAAAAAGTTAAGACGATTAATGTAGACTCTTTTTCTTATATAACTAATGATTTTAAAATGGAATGATTAGTTTATGAAGTTACTAAATATTCAAAAAAGAAGAAATTAAACATTGAGATAGAAAGTATTTCTTTGGAGAAATGTTGTATTGAGCATGAAAATCATTCTAAAATAACAAAAAATATTATTCAGGACGAAATATTTTAAATAATTTAATAAAAAACACCCTATGATATGAGTGATAATATGGGTACTTTAGATTTGATTTGTTACAAATTTAAAAAACTAGGTCACATCTAGATAGATAATCCATGGTTGAAGAACAAAGATACGAAACATATAAATTATATGAAGTTATAAAAGTATAATTGTATGATATGTATAAATGTTCTATACACATAGAGTGATAGTGGTGGAGACATCTATTCATATAATTATTGAGATTTAATAAAGGATAGTCAAATGATCATGAAATTTTATTCTTGAATTATAAATATAAATCAATTATTGATCGGTAATGTATTTTATAAATCCTTAACCAATTTTAACATTGAATGATAATTATCCAAATTATAATGATGAAAAAATTTCAACATCTTCATGAGGACCTAAAGATACCTCATCTAATGAATATGATTCATTATAAAGTTATGAAGATGTTTCTAAATTTGAAACTTTACTTGAAAAGAAAACAATAAGGTTTCTAGAAACTATGAACACTCTATGAATGATGTTTCCAAAAAAATATAGAATCTAACAAAATTCTAGATATTTTGAAACTTTCTAATTAAATAGTTAATAAATATTATTATAACTCATTTATTAACAGTAAATTTTTAGTTATAATACTAAAATCGGAAATATTTAGTCTAAAAAAACTCTTATCACGTTTTACTTAAAGGATAGAAATGAATTAAAACATATAAATAAAGATTATAAATCATAACAATAAGTTTGGAATGGGTTTTAATAACTATGAAACTAATTTTAAGAACTAGTTTCTTCCTTAAATTTATCCCATATTAAACAAGTGGCAGTAAGGTGGAATCGAAAGGATCATATTTTTGTTGAATAAAGTTCAATATTTTTTGTATTCATAATTCATAAACTAACAATGAATTCACATCCACACAAACCATGAATGTTGGATAGATGTGGATCCATGAAATTTTATTTTTCAATAATGTTATTCCCCAGAATTTTTGATTACAAAAATAAAACCTTATTAATTTCATGATAATAATATGAATTTGAAAATAAATATATTCTATAGGAATAGTGGGTATTCATGGCACATGATTGGAAACAAACAATTCTTTTAGAATCATATCAATTTGAAAGGATGGAAATTCACTTTTATATATACTTACCACGGAGAGATATAAATTATAAGATATATTTTTCTTCTTGGGAAAACATTAAATTGAAATGTTATATTTTTTGTAGGACATAAAAACTACCTCATTAGTATAAGTCAATTATCTGATGAAGGATATATAGTAAACTCCATGAATGATAAATTTACTCTTTAAAGTTCAAAATGTAAATTTAATATACCTTATAATAAAGATATAAATGTTTTCACGGTAAATTTAAAATACCTTATAATCCAAAATATACATTTAAAAAGTAAAATAGAAGATCAAGCTTGTTTATGGAATATACAATTAGGACACTATAATGTTTGAATGTTATTTTTTTAAAAGGAATAGTTATAAGTTTATGAGAGATAAGGTTTATTTCTTATCATGTTTTTTATCCTTGTTAATTTGCAAGGAAACATAATTGATACTTTATATATATTAGTGATGTTTTTTCTTCTAATTATTTATAGTTAGTGGTGTAGATAATTTTTTTCTAACATAAACATGGAGTATTGTTTGAATAAAATATTTGACTAACTAGTTTATGACTATACTAGATATTCATGGGTAAATTATATAGTGAAAAAGTTAGTAGACTATTTCTAATTAATAATTTTATAACCCATTTTAAAAATGATAAAAGGATATATCTTTAAACTATTCATTGTAATCATGGTGGAAAATATTTAATTTCTGATTTTGAAACTTATTATAATATATCAACCATAATATGTATCTTTTTAGCTCCTATAACACAAAAAAAAATGTTTTATTGGAAATAAGAAAAAAATTTCTTTAAGAGATTAAAATAAATATGATGTGTGAATACTCAATTTTTAAATTCTTTTGGACTTATGTTGTTAATAGTGTGTATTTTACTGTAAATCGGGTTTCACTTAGAAATGTTATTAATAAATATTCTTAATATTTTTGTATTGGATGAAAGAAATTCCTTGCATTGGTGTTTTGGGATTGAAATCATTCATTCTAGATACTAAATACAATTTTAAAAATCATTTCATAAAATATAATGAATGCTTTTTTCTGTGTTATTTTTTTAAAAATTAATTCCTATTTCTTTTTTAATGTAAATAAAATTAATATTAAAGAAATAGTACATGTTAAAACTGATGAAATTTATCATTTTATTTAAATTACCCAAAATGTCATCTTCATATAATCATAAAAAAAATTATTTTCCAGCCATGTTGTAAAATTCTTCCCATTAGATGATAATTGAGGGAAAATTTTGTAATGTTATAAAAATAGAATAATTAAAACAATTTTTGAAGAAAAAGAATTTAAAAATGTAGGGGATCATTATATCTTAAGGAATTATCCTATATAAAATTTTATTGGATATATAAATCAATGTTTTAAAACGATACATTCCTCAAGAAATTAAATTCAACATTGTACAATTTTATCACAATTTGAACCAAACAATCACGGGGAGGCTTTTGTTGTGCAGGATTATATAAAATCAATGCAATATGTACAAAATGAATTTTAGGGGAAGTAGATTTGTATTCTAGTTTAATAACCAAAATATTTTCGTATAATTTTACATAAATGGGTATTTAATGGTAATAACGATGAAAATTGAATAATAGTTATATCTGAATAAATACTTAATGTAATGTGTTATTATCAACTATAAGGAATAAAATATGAAGAAACCTTTTGTTTTTTATATATAATTGAAAATATTTTTATTTTTTATCCTATGAAACATTAAAAAACATACACTTTATCAAGTGTATATGAAGTGATCTATTCTTAAATTATATGTATATGAGGATGTTTATATAGAAAACTCACCTAGTTTGAAAAATAGAGGAACTAATGAAAGAGTTTTAGCCATACGAGGGAACTCTCTAACTTTAAAAATCTCCAAGATCCTAGTATAATAGATTCTCTGAATAATTTTAAATTTTATTTTTTAATACCTTTATAAAACTATAGATCCTATTATTTTCTATAATTCTGGAAATGATTTGGAATTAAAAAGTTCTGTAGATGCTGAATTTAGTTTATGAAAATGGATAGAAAAAGTATACCCCATACCTATAATTTATTACAAAAAAGGATTTAGTTTCATGGTACTTTAGGGAACAACACATAGTAACACCTTTTACAACTGAATTTGAATATGCAGCTGTTGGAAGATTCGATTATTAGGTGTTCTGGATGCAAAAAAACTCACTTACTTTGGTATGATGTTGTAACATACCAGCCCGGTTCAACCAGACCCGTCACCCAAGTCATCCCATCATAGGGTGGGATAAATCAATGATTAAAAAATATTCACTTATATAATTAAGACAATACATAAAACAAGAGGAAAATGTGGAAAACAAAGATAAAACTGAACTAAACCGGCTAAAACAAAACGAAAGACATGTCTGGACAACAAGTCTCCACATGAAACAACGTCACCTCCAAACTACATCAAACATAAATTAAATGTAAATTGCATTCCAATATGATATAAAATTATCTTCCCTTTTCTAGAATAATATAAAATAAGGTCTATAACAATCGACATGAAGAAGTAGGGTGTGATAAATAGAGCCTAGTATGACAAATTGAAAATATATATTCATGTTTTAATAATATTAATGCACATTTTAAAACTTTAAATACAAAATAGTTTTAAATGTTTTTTTATAAGTTAATTAATTAGAAATAATTTTATGAAATAATCAATTAATTTTCACAAAATTCATTGCATATTTTCCAATTCCATAAACAAGAATGTAAAGATACCAAATATAAATAAACATGTGATCCGACATCCAAGAAATTTAATATCATGTAATAATCAACCTGAAAAAATAATGCACGTACTATCCATGCTCTATCCTATGGGAAAATACATACTAGACACTCACATGTAAAATAAGGAATAATATTTGATCCTATAAATATTGATCGCTACTATAGACCATCAAAAAAAAATGTTGCCTTCTTGTGGTGTCATAAACACTAAGGCAACATGTGTCTCTATCTCAACATACACAAGGTTCCCACTGTACAATGTTTTTCAATTTATATCCCACAAACCATGATAACATTTTTATTGAATAATTTAAATTCCTATCCAACATTCTGTATGGTTTGAAAATCTCTTTTCCATTTCAAATCAAGGAAATTCCATTTTCCAAGAAAAAACCTTTTTCAAACTCAAACCCATGAAAATTTCAATTTGAACACATGTAATTACATTTCAAACAAAAAATAATCAATATGAAAAATAATAATTTCAAAAAATTAGAATAAATGAATAGATCCAACTACCTCAAGAGCGTAGAAATCCTAACTTCCATTGAAAATGGGGATTGGAAACCCTAATATGTTCCTTTGAAAGATAAGGTATGAACAAAAATTGAAGGGGATTGATGAATAATAGAATCCAATTACCAAGATCAACACCAAATGGTTCCTTGACACAAAATGAGATGAAAATTGAGAAAAATGATTACCTTGCGAGACAAAGCACCTAAACTTGATGATAAATTTCTGAAAAAATTGATCTAGACATAAGGAAGGAACAAAAAATCACCTAGAGTAAGAGATCTAGATGATAAAAAATCTACAAGATAGAATGAAGCCCCAAACACCGACATGACCCCCTAAAGACAGAAACTCTGGTTATTACATGGTGTGTAATCTTTTTCACACTAAAAATCCCTTTATTTTTAATTAGTTCTAAAAAAATAATCATGTTTTTAATTAGAAACCAGATTTTCACCTAGAATGACATGTAATTCACACACAAAGTATACAAAATCTTGATGTGAATTTAGTTCAAGGGATGTGTTTGGTGGCTAATACACATCGTGTAACATCTCGACATATAGAAAAAACAGAGGTTAATTCTAAAAATAAAAAGAATTTATGACTTCACCATCACAAGTATCATCTTAATTCAATGTTTAGAATAGACACTTGATTAGAAAAGGAAACCAAAAGGGAGGACCAGAACATACCTGATATAAAGGTAACATGGAATTATAATAGCGCTACTATAAATGATTTTTGTCTCCATAAAGAGATAAAGATCTAGGATCCTAAAAAATAGTAGGAAACTATTACCTCATAAATAACTCACACTCTAACTTATGATGGTGATATTTCCATATTACCATAGTACCTAGAAAATGGGAATCATTTTTCCATGGAGTACCTTTTCCGGCTGGTCCATAATCTGAGTATGCAACACAACAAAAGTCGTATCGAGCTCAAGAATAAAATGATACCATATGGTCACATGGGAAGTATAAAATATATACCTCATCAAATAGAAAACATTAAAAACCTCATGTAAATATGTTAATACATATGGAAACTATAATCGATAAGCCACACTCCTCAGTCTCTCAATTATCTCAATAGAGCCCACAAATCATGGTTCCAACTTACCCTTCTTGTGCTACAAACGATGTCCTAAATGGGTGAAACACAGAGAATGACCAGATCACCAACTTCAAAGTCTAATAGCTGATGGTAATAGTCTTCATTAAATTTATGATGAATTTGTGCAATGATAAAATCAATCTGGATCAAATTCACCTCCCCAATTGACTCATAGAAAACACTTATCCTAACAAAGGACTTCTCTCCCATCTTTGACAAGGATAAGGGAGATCGACTTGATCGCCCAGAAAAATACTCAAACGGTGCAATCTTGATAGAAGTATAATAACTATTTTGATTGGAAAAGACAACTAAAGGAATATGTGTATCCCAAGATCCACTAAAAGAAAGAACATAATCATGATGAATATCCTTAAAAACATGGACATCTCTCTTTATCAACCTATCCATCTGTGGATTATAATCCATGTTCAACTTCAAATGGAAACCCACTACCATCTCCAAATATTTCCAAAATCTAGATGTAAACCATGAGTCCCTATCACAACATACTATAGAGGGAACCCCAAGAAACTTCACAATCCATTGGGAATATAAGTCCCAAGGATATACCTCATTCTTCATTTCCTTTATTAGAAATAAATCCTCTAATTTATTGAGTATTTCAAGAATCACCCATATATCATCCTTCCCACATGGGTTTTATTGTAAAAAAAATATAAAATCTGTTGGATTATCATCCCACTACCATAACAGAATTGGTAATGGATATAAAAAACTTGCATGTCTCTTGTTTTTCACCATTACATTTTGACAAGTGATACATCATCATATAAAATCCCCAATTGATCAGATAAATCCTGTCCACCAACAATGACATCTCAAATCAACATATACCATTTTATCCCTATGGAGCATGGGACAACATGTCTAGTTTCCACTGTCTAGAAACCCAAGTCTCATGGATAATAGAACAACCAAAGTTCTTCGTAAGAACAAATCTCTATTGAGACTGAGACAATTCGCACGAGGTCTCACCACCATTTATGAGTCCTCCTAAGCATCAGATCTCGATTCATGTTGTATTCTCATGTAGAAATATCCCATAAAAATAGGGTTCAAATCTTATCTATGAAATAAAACTGTACACCAACCTCCTCCAATACCAAGATCATCTCGATAGAAAAACTCATCAGATAACACTTCTCAATTGATTCATTAACTAATTGTGTAATTAATTCTCATTTCAATGAATTGACCACTATATTCACTTTCCCTGGATATAAACGATATCAAAATAAAAGGTCTAAAGATACTAAACCCAGGATCTCTATCTTTTATTTATATACCTTGGAGTGAAAATACACTTTAGGAATTATGGATAAGAATATACTATAACCGTGTATCTCAAGAGATTGTGAGGCCACATTTTGATCACATGCATAATAGCTACCAACTGAAGATCATGGGTAGGGTAGTAAATCTCATGAGGGAATATTAGGCATGATACATATTCTACAACCAATTTACCCTATATTAAGACACATCCAAATCCCATACTAAAAGCATCAAATAAAACATCATAAACTAAACATGGTTCCTAAAGAATAAAAACTGATGATGAAGTTAACCACATATTTTACTCATCAAAATATCTCAAACACATGTCATTACATTCAAACATTACACCCTTATAGGTTAAAGCTATCATCGATGATGGAAACTTGGGGAACACCTAAAAAAACCATCTATAATAAACATCCATACCCAAGAAGCCTCAGATCATAAAAAAATTTCTAGGATAATACTATGACATAACTTCTTATCTATTTTTAGAATAAAGTGAGACTCCCCTCTTAGATATAAAATTCCCCAGAAGCTTCCCTTCTTGAATCCAAAATTCACACTTGAAAATATTACCATACATATGATGTTTCATAAAGGTTTAGATAATTATATTCAAATGGACTATTTAATTATCCTCTATCATGGAGTATGCCAATATATCATATATGGACACAACAATAAATTTTTCAACAACAGATTAATTATTCAGTTCGTCAAGGCAATGGATACCACACGATGTCTAGTGAGATTGAATTGAATAACCAGACATTCAAAATTCCCATATCGACTATAAAATGATATCTTAGGTATGTCTTTAGCTCAAACTTCCAATTGGTGGTTACACTACCATAGGTAAAATAAGGAAAAAAATGACCCCCTTCACTAATCAAATAGAACATCAATTCTTTGAAAATGATACTTATTTTTAACCGTCACCCGATTAAACTTCCAATAGACAATACTAAGTCTACGTCCTCTATATGACTTCTTAGACAAGATTAGAGTCATAGGTCAAGATGAAATGCTAGGATGAATGAATCATTTCACCTCTTGGTTCTGAAGATGGAAATTATGTTCCACCAACTCAGCAGATTCCCATCAATATGATAACATAGTAATGGGTATCATTTCATGTAACATGTAAATAGTAAACTCAACCTCTCTCTAGAGTGTAAAACTAGAAAAATAATCATGAAATGCCTCTAAGTATGAACACAAAACAAAAATTATCTGACAAACCAACCATGGGTCCACTCTATTAGGAAAAATTTCTAACAAGAGGAATGTGATTATACCACCATAAGGAACAATTGGCCCCACCCATCACAATCATGGGTACCACTCACCCTGAAAAAGGACTGACCCCGTCTGTAGATAAGAACTGCATTGAGGGTGATAAAATTCATCTATCATCCCTATCTCGATCACTGAACCTTTAGGATGTCCTTGTTGACATGTTTCGATGCCCAATTCCTGAACACAACAAAGCAGGAGGAGTACACCAAAATGTTATGCACCCCTTACTCCAATGTATTGAACTCAACGGTCTTCGTCTCATATAAAGTCTTTGGAGGAAATATCTGATTAATGTTATTCTTGAATGATACCCTTGTAAGTACTTAATGAACCTTAGAGTGCACTGTCATGTCCCAACATCTTCTTCATGTTACATCAATCATATATGTGAAAAAACCACTTGAAAATCATTATGAGTCATCAAATAGTTAAAGATCATTTCAATGAATTCATGTCACTCCTTTAAATGTTGTGGTCCTTTGTCACCTCAGATGACATGTGGATGCTCCTTGGAAAATTATTAACTCTGATCCACTGCCCATTCTGGGTTCATTGTGCCCAAAAACCCTAGAGTTTGAGTGGTAAAAATCACTACTTCAACCAAAAAAGGTATCATTGGAGGACCTCCCTATAGAACCATCCTCATAGATTTCAATATTGTTTTTTGGAAAATCTATTTTAGGTGGGATTTTATATTAAACCCTAGAAAATATCCCATAATCCATGCGAATTATACAAGATTATTGAAATAAATACAATAATAAAAAGTCACCATTTAAAATAATAGGAACTTAATGTAGTTATAAACCTTATCACTAGAATGAAGCACCTTTTTAAAGTAACAGGTCCATCTAAATAGGCAACCCAGTTAGCTTATTCAAATGAACATACATGAAAAAATTCCTCACACATTTAAGATAGGTCAATTTAAATAACATTCCCAAACTATTTATTCAAATTAACATTTATACTAGGTCATGAACATAGTAAATATCGTTTCAACCACCCAGGGAAACTCATATTGAGTAATGGGAGTTAGTTGGACTAGTCCGTTTTCTGAACATATTTTTGAAATTTTTATTATTCTACAACTATTTATGAAATACACTAAAAAAAATTTGTTATTATAGACATAATTCTGGAAGATTAACCCCTATGATACCAAATTATAATAGAGCATCCCGGGTCAACCTGACCTGCCACCCAAGTTAGCCATCCTGGGGTTGAGTAAAACAAAGATAAAAAACTAGTCTCATATATAATAAATATAAATAAATACAACCATGTTACAAATAGGAATCAACAGATATAAAACGTTTCTAAAAATGATAAAACATATATAAAGGCAATACTTGACCACATGTCTCCTTGTGACCAAACATCAACTCCAAACCATCCCAAATGAAACAACAATGTAAAGGTAATCCAACATGCCGCAAAATGATCGTCCCTTTACCTGAATCCCAAAAAAATGGTTGTAATAGTAAAATGAAATAAATTGGGTTTGAGTATCAAATACAAGTAAGATACCATCAAAAGATCTATACAAGTTCTAATAACAAGAATGCACATGATCAATATTTAAAACAAAATATTTTTAGAGGCTTCTTTATAATTAAATCAAATTGAATTGTTTTTGAATAAATACTTGAATTTTCCAAATTCCATTCCATATTTTTCAAACTTATAAACAAGTTGGTAAAGATACTAAATATAAGCATACATACTATCCAATATCCATGAAATAAACCCTCATGTTATAAAAACCATAAAAAATGCACCAAACACACGAGATCTAGCATGTGGGACAATACGTACTGAACACTCACATGCCTAAACATGCATATGTTTAGATCCCACTAACATAGAGGACTTCCATAGACCATTGAAATAAATTTTTTTCCTCCTAGTGGCTTCACACACATTGTGGACACCCATGTATCTATCTCTAGAAACCCAAGGATTCCACTGTGAAATGTTTGTCCATTTTTGTTCTAAATACAATGCTCAAATTTTTATAAAAAAATTCCAATGTAAATTATTTCTCCAAAAGGGATTGAAAATAAATTTTCCATATCAAATAAAGGTAGTTTTGTTTTCCAGGAAAAATGATTTTCATATGTAAATCGATACCTGTTTCAATTTCAACACATACAATTACATTTCAAATCTCAAGGAATTATTATGACACTACTGGAAAAACGGCCTATACCCACAGTTCAAAACCGTGGGTATAGCCTCCAAAACCGTGGGTATAGCCTATACCCACGGTTTTGGGAACCGCGGGCTGGAACGCCGTCGGTATAGGTCCCCAGCCTATACCCACGGTTTTGGAAAACCGTGGGTATAGGTGTCCTGCCACCGTTTCACCGAAACATAGAGAATTTCCATGGTTTCAATGGCTTTTACCCACGGTTTCAAAACCGTGGGTATAGGTCCTAAAATAATGCAGGCGCCGAGTTTCGATCCCGCAACCTCTTCGCTGCAAACACCGCGTCTAACCACTACCCTAACTTCACATATATGTATATATATATCTATTTAGTTAAATATAGTTATAAAAACCGTGGGTATAGAGGGAAGAACCGTGGGTATAGGGTTCCCGCCAAAAAAAAATTCCTTCCCGCGGAAAAAAAAAATTCCCGCGGACACAAAAATGACCTATACCCACGGTTTTGAAAAACCGTGGGTATACGTATTTTATCCCAGACCTATCCCCACGGTTTTCACCAAAACCGTGGGGATAGACCCCCCCTATACCCACGGTTTTGGAAAACCGTGGGTATAGGTGAATTTTGATGACCTATACCCACGGTTTGCCAAAACCGTGGGTATAGAGCCCCCTATACCCACGGTTTTGGCAAACCGTGGGTATAGGTCATGAAAATTCACCTATACCCACGGTTTTCCAAAACCGTGGGTATAGGGGGGGTCTATCCCCACGGTTTTGGTGAAAACCGTGGGGATAGGTACATTTTCCAGTAGTGTGACCAATAATAAAATCAAGAAACTAGAATAATTGAATATATCCACTCACCATAATAGCAATGAAAACCTAAAAACATTTGAAAATGGGTATTGTACACTACATGATCATCCTTTTTAAGAAAAGGAACAACCAAAAACTGAAAAAAATTAATAGAAAAAATCATTTTACCAATCTCTACATAAAATGGTGCCACAACCAAAATAAGTGCGAAACCAAGAAAAAGGATTACCAAAATAGATTAAGAGATTATACCTGATAATAAATCAATGAATTAAATGATCCATAGAGAAGGAAGTGACCCAATATCTCATAAGGTAAGAGATCTAGCTAATAGGAGAAAGCTGCAAGATATACTGATCCCTCAAACATCCTCAGAAAGCCTAAAAATTGAAACTCATGGATTTAAAACATGTGCAATATTTTACATGTCATAATCCCTTTAATTTTAAGTTAATCCAAAACAATGTCACATTTTGTATTAAAAAATTTATATTAATGTTAAATTACATGTATCCCCTGTATGATGTGTAAAAAACCACCAGGTGAATTCTTTAGTGGGGTATGTCTGGAGAATAATACACGCCATATGATCAAAATATATGTCACATAACTAACCAAAAAAAACTGCATACCCATACTAAAAATTAAAAAAAATGCGGCATCACCATTATAGGTATCCTGATAATTCAAATTCGATAACACATGATTGAGGAAAAAAGAAAAAAAAAGAAAAATGAGAACATACCTAACAAAAAATGTAATAGTGAATTATAGATTTTTTGGAAAAATAATATTTTTTAATTATAAAATATATTACCTAAATATTTTTTAAAATATACCATATCAGTATTGATATAATCATAGAAATACAAGGCAAAATTTTCAATTATATCAATTACTAAAAGGATATATCAATTTATAATTAGTGTGTATATAATAACAACTTTCTAATTTTTTTTACAAAACCCAAAAATTCTAATTGAATAAAATATGTTAAACTAAATCATGGAATGGTAAACATAAATTGATCAATGATCAATATCATGTTTAAACAATATTTGTATGGGCAATAACTCCTAAAAAATGGATATAATATCTTTTACGAGGTTTTGAAAATATTCAGTTTTCCTAAATAATTCCATAAAATTTTTCATTAAAGGTTTCATTATAAAATTTCTGGAATCATTTCCTTAGAAACATTTTAGAATAAGTTTCCTTAAAAAAAATTTGGATGATGTTTCCTTAATTGTTTTTTTAAAAAACACTTCTGGACAACTTTTTTCAAAGACCAAGGAATTATATATATGACCTAGTAAAACATTAAAATAAAGATTATATTTTACCCCAAGTGATAAATTTTAAATATTTTTCTTTTCAAAATTAATTTTTATAACATTTACTTTCTATTATTAAAAATTTATTTGAATACGATATGTTTTAGTTGAGAAAATATACATGTGATAAAACTAATACCAATGTTTTTAAAAATTTATGTGTATATGTTTTTTATATTTCAATAAAAATTTTCAGAAATTTATCTAAATAAGTGTTTTATTTTGATTTATTGTATCTAAATAAGATGAAAATATATATTTCTTTATGCTTGTACAAATAACAAATAGGTCACCACATCCGTTACCACTGACTGGATTCTTTTAGAGGACTCTTCCTACTAAGATTTTCTATATTTTGTTCATTGTGGTTCATTAATTTCTCAAAGTAATTCATATTACTATTGATAGACTTTTCTAGTGAATTCCAAAAAATAATATATATTAATTTAATGTTGATAAAATGGAGATGGTATGATATATATAGCTCTTTTTTCTGATGTTTGTTATAGTCTTATAAGATTTGGATAAATTGTTTTCCATGGATGACTTCAATGATCATTTCCCAAAAATAGTAATATATTTGTATCCTTCTACTATGTTCAATAAAGAATATTATTTAAAATTTAAAATTTTTTCTTTTTTTATAAATTTATATGAGATGAATATAAAATGACTGCAAAATTTAGTAAAAATACCATAGTATAGATAATCAATTATAGCAACTAATACAATCTCTAAAAGGATATGATGTTTTTATAAACAAAAATTTAAAAATTTCATATTTTCATTACATTAAAAAGATAGAAAAGTCTCTCACCAATCAATATATCTGAGGATTTTTTACTTTTATAGAAAATTTTACTTATTAGAAATAAATGAGATAGAGAAAGATTAAAAGTACAAAACATTTATGTCTTAGAATTTCTATAAAACATTATGACATTATATTTGGTGAATTATTTGTTCATTTTAATTGTATATATGAATATGTTTGTGGAGTAATCATACGAATATTTACCAGTTTCATAAATTTAACTATTTATGGAAACTTTTATATAAATGTAGAAATATAGTGAAATTTCTTCCTTAATTCCAATGGAAAATGTAAAGGCTATATCTAATGATGAATTTTATGCTTTTGTGAAAATAAATTATAAAATAAAATTTATGATACATTTTTTGGTTTGGATAATTCATAGGCCTTATATCTAATGGAATAATTATATAAAAACATTTGACAAGTGGGGAAATAGAAGCGAATATCAGAAAATGAGTGGAATAAAATTATAATGAATTATTTTCTTAGAGGTGTGGGAAAAAGATGATTTGAGAGTATAATATTTAATGAATAAAAAATTTTATTTGTCCGATCAACCATTTTCCATTCTTCCACTATCCATTTCTTAGAAAAAAATAAGATGACCATGTTTCAGTAGAACCTTCATCCATTTCAAAGAATAAAGAAAATGAAGCTTTTTTGATGGAAGTGACTCTAAATATGTTCAATATGATAAAGATAAATTTAATTAAAAAATAAAGACTACTAATTAATCAAATATTTAAGAATGTATTTCAATTTTGATGAAAATTTTACGGATGAATCAATTTCATTTTCTACCCAATACCAAAAAAATTATATTTCTATTTCAGACCAATAGAAATCACTAGATAAAGATACTCTATTTAAAAAAAACAAATGTTTCATAAAGATATGAATATGATAAAGTTCATATTGTTACAAATATTTTTGAACCTCATTGTAATTAAAGAAGAGGACACCCTTAACCCTAAAGGAATCTTACTCTATCCATTAATAATGCTTCCTTTCACTCAAGTAACTGTGCGCCAAGTAAATGTATCCAAAAAGTGGAGGTGAAGATAAATTAATTCAGTGAATTAATCAATATGTTTGGGGAAATAATGAATATATTTTCCAACAAACATGACATATATAAATATATTCATTGTAAAATTGATGTTTTTGGAAATCTCAAATTCTTTGAAACGTCTAGCTGGGATTATTATTAAAATGGGATAGATTTTAAGGGATTCAATTGAAATCTGAATTGAACATAATTATATTGATGTAAGTTATCTAGTTTCTAAAACACATGGAGGAAGATATCACAGTTATTTGAAAAAACTTATGGATTATGAAGATACACAAAGATATTTTCAAAATTTGAATAATCTGTTAATTATATTATTTTTTAGACTGTAGGAGTAGTTTATAATCTCAAGTCAGAAATATTGAAAAAATCTGTTGAAATCTAAAAATTGGTAAATAGTATCGATGCTTTAGATGAAAATTATTCAAAGATAAGAGAATCATGTTTTTGTAAAAAGAATGTGAGAATCGTAGAAAGAGTGTTAAATATCTAGATGAGGTTGTTTTAAGAATGATAATTTTCTTTACTGAGTGAGAGAAATTTAAATAGGACATCATGATGATATAATTATTCAAAAGTCTCTCAAAGAAATATTTATATTTTTTAAACTCTTGGAATATTTTTGAATAAACAAACTCAAACATTTCTAATACATATTTTTAATTAATTTTTGTAAAAATATATTTTTGGATTATTATTTTTTCATTTCACTTAGATTATCGTATTTTCATATTTTTTTATTTGAATGTTTTTATTTAATTTTTTATAAAATCATTTCCTTATAATTTTATTTACACTTTCTACCCCTCAATAATTGCTTTCCAAAATCACAAAGTAAGATAAACTTTGAATAGTAGTGAATAAAAAGAAGAAATGTTTAATGAGAAAGAACCTAAAATTTTATGATATCTTGAAATTTTGGACAAGGAAAAATATGGATAAATAATATCTAATTTATAATTGTTAATATAAAGGTAATAAATATATAAGACAAATGGAATAAATATATTGCAATTTTTTTCTAATATTTAGTGTTCCTATTTTGAATTTGTGTTTTCTTCTTTCCAAAAGGGGGATATTATTGAATCAATTATATTACTTTCATCACATTCGAAACCCAGATTTGAAATTCATAAATTTAGAAATTTTTACGTTACTAACTATTATATTTCTCAATATGTTAATAATTTTTATTGGAATTTTTGTTTTTCAGATACAAAAAATCCATTCCATTGGAAATTTTTTTCATAATTGAATGTTCATTTATATTAAACATAGGGCTATTAATTAAAATCACCATTAACTGTATATTTATAATAGTAATATGATTAATGTAATTTGAAGTCCATTGGAAAATGTTCTTACAAGGCTACTAGAAAAATATCCAAATTTTTAAGTATACATGCTTTCAACATGAACACCTACAAAATATACTAAATTATGACACATTGTTCCTTTGAGAAAAAATTCCATATCTTACCATCAATAATATTTATGATCTAAAGTATTGTAAATTATCTCATGTATCAGATGTAGACTCTATGCTTAAATTTCCAAGAGTATATGGAGTTATCTAGGTTTCATTTCAATGAAATCCAAAGAATATAGAAAATAATTTTATGAGAAATGATTATAAAATATGGTTTCATTCAAGGAGAAGGTAGTTTCATACAATATTTTTAGAATATATTGAATCATTAACTATTCAGATTATTTATGAGGAGTTTGAAACAACTTTGTATGAGTGAATTATTTATTTTATTTATTTAGATATTTTTACACGACGGATACATTTCTGAGGAAATTTTTTAAATACATTTAGTTCATTTATTTTGTAATGTTTATGCATGAACTATCAAGATTGATGGATCTCATGATTTTATGAGATATAGTTTATTATAATCTACTGTGATTGATGATTCCCCTGGGCAGGGAAATTGAATATTTTACAATATTTCTAATAAATTTAATTCTGGGTAAGGAAGGAGTTGTTTATAGTTTGGTTAAATCATATTATATATGAATTTGACTGAATCCATGTTTTTTATGAAGTCTTATGCGTGTTAACTTCTTAGGAATGATTTTATATGTATTATTTTAATTTTTACAAAACATATGTTAATATTTATATTCTTATTAAATATAATATTTACATATTTACATTCAGAAAATATTAAATAAAAGTTACTTTTTGCAATATAAATTACAACTATGCGTAATTTTTTATGATTATATTCTTATAAATTGGACAGTGTTATTTTCTTGAAATATATTCTTAATGTGGTTATTAATTTTTTGATTATTAATTTTTAAACATAATTTCACCCCCTCCTTTAGTAAAACTATTCTCTTTTTATCATACCACTCAACTGAGTATCTATTTTCCCAAAATATTTTTGAAGATATAAATAGTTTTATTTTAATTAATTTTCTTCAAAATACTTGACTTGACTATATTCCTATTAATAATTAATTTTAATATACTTTTAAAATAATTGGAAAACATGTGATGGGAACAAGAGTCTTTGTAAGGGACATATATTAATATATAATGAAACTCATTACTCCAGGAATAGAAATGAAAAAAACATTCATTTTTTATAATAAAAACTGAGATAAAAATATAATTTCTTTGCTAAGTTATCAAATTTTATACCAAAATATTTTCAAAAAAAATTCTTGAGGAATATTAATGGAAAAATAACACTAGTAAAGGTTTATTTTTAATCTTTTAAAACTCCTAAAATATTTTTAAAAAAGATATACATTTAACCCTTATAATATTCTTTAACATCAATTTAAACTTAACCTCATTAGAATAACTATCAAAAAAATAATATATTCATATTTACATATATAGGTAACAAAAAAAATCATATATATAAATTTAGAAATATATTTCATATTAATAATTATTTAAATGGAATATCAAATTTTGGAAATATATATAATCAGATTACAAAAAATTATAATGGATTAACTATGTCCCCTTACCCATTTCATTAGAGAGTTATATCTAATTCAATCATCATCATGAGACATATTTCTCTCACACATCATCATAAGATATATGGGTCTGGCCTTAAAACATAAAAAATAACCAATAATAAATACACAATCATAACACATGAAATATTTCTTTTATATCATCATTCATATAAATATAATATTATAACCCACAAGAAAAACATATCTGGATATCAAAACTTCTATTCCATTTCAAACCCTTTATTAAAATACCGTGATCAATGGAATGCGAGATTTTATTTGACAAAAATATTGAATATTTTAATGGAATATAAAAATCAAATAACTATTAGAAACCGGGAAGAACCATTGATGTTGTATACTTTAAAAAAGAACATTATTTTTCCCTTTTGTGAAAATGTTGCGTATAAAATAAAAAGTTATTCCTTTGAAAATTATTCAAATAAAGTAAAAATATGAAATTTAATTTATAATTTACATATATCCATATATATTCATCCGTATTTTTTTTAACAATATATAAATGTATGAAAAATACTTAGAAAAAAAATCCTCTAAACATTTTTAAAAAGGTTTTTATGGAACATTTCCCCTAACCTTGTGTCCGGATCATCACATGTGTCATTTATATTAATAAATGGTAATCATATGTAAATAAGATAATTTATTAATAAAAATTTTCATTTTTATTATTCCTTTAATTTTATTTTCCAAAAATTTTATATTCAATTATAGAATTAGTTATGTTTATGACCAATGTCTTGATGATATTTTGGTTACTCATCGGAAATGACTTTGGTAGTTTTAACATGTTCATGGAATTAATTATTAGATAATTAAAATCATAATAATTCTTATAGTATTATAATATATACCATTTAATTATTATTTTAAACCACTAATAAAATGTAGTTATGAAAAATTAATTATGTTGTAATCTTATAAATTGTCGGCTGTATGGATGCATGTGTAATGTTTTGTTTTTTCAAAGAGCATGAGAGAATGATAGTACAATATCATGTTATCTTTATAGAATTATTATCATATCATAAATATAATATTATATATTTATATAAATTTATATATAATATCCACTTTATTATTTAATAAAAAACATATCACATCTCTTCATGGAGGTAATAATCCACACATTTGCCTCCATGACACGTTCATTTTTAGATGAATGGAAATCCTGGAAATTATATGATATATTGAAATTTTAAAATGATAATTATCTAAGAAGTATAATATATATATATATATATATTAAATCCAGCAATATGACTAGCCATGAAATGTGTTGATTAAAAATTAATTACATTAGTTCCCAAGGATTTATTTCGACGTCCACAATAACGATGGTTTAATTTACCATCTTATAGAAGAAGAGATGGATATAGGTTTTTAAATTAACATAATAAAATATAAATATATGGATGATAATTATTTATTTTGTTTTATTATAGATAAAGAGTATTTTAATGAGGTATGAGAAGATGTAAAATAAAAATACTATGTTAATAACTACACCAAATCCTTGGAAAACAATTTTAGTTTTATACCTAATGAAATTATAGGTTATTTAACGATAAAAAATGGAACATAAGAAATTAAAAGTGTTTTTATGAATGGATTTTAGTTGATATTTAAAAAAACAATTACTATATGGCGGGGAGAAGAGGTGAGCTCTAATTTTATAAGTTGGGGAGATGACACACTTTTACTCTTTGTAAAAATATTTAAATATGTATTTTTACTAAATTAATGACTCTAAAATGGGGTATTTAGAACTATGAAATTATATAGGGTTGAAATATGTCTATAAAATTTAATTTAGACAAATTTTAGGTTACTGTATCCCTTATCACTTTAGTTTAACACAAAATAAATTAGTTTTAATGAAGACTACTGAAAAAGTTTTTTATTTTTTACTATTAATTGGAAAAAAATTAAGTCTATATTATTAAATAAATCTAATTTTTATGATTCAAAATATAAAATAAATTTTATGAAATTCAATTCAAACTCATTTTATATATTAATTTTAAATTAAACCCACAAAAAGTGACGAAAAAAGAATTTTTTTAAATGATTTTCAAATATATAAATTTTTTCGTTCTAAATTCAAGTATAAATTTTATTGAAATAAAAAATAAGATTATTTTTAATTAAAATTAACTAATTGAAAATAATAATAATCTAAAATAAAAACTTAATTTTTAAATAATTAAAATGAAAATGTTGCTTTCAATTAAAATCAGTGTTTATTACTATTCATTTTAAAATTTATCTTTTCAGAAAATTATAATAAAATAATCATAAGTTAATTTTTTGATGATTTATTCCAAAATAATGTTCATTTTTTCAATTTAAAATTATAATATTTTGTAATAATTTTTTTAAATAACCCCATACATATCCTAACAACCTTATCTAGTTAGAAATAATGATTTTATCCACTAGAATAGTAAATTACCAAATAATTTTATAATATAATCAAATTTATAAAATTTGATTAATGAACATTATTATGGATGTAAAAATATTTTATCTAAAAATTATTTGGGTTTTTTAAATATGAATCAAACTTTATAAGAAACATGAGACTAAAACTCAGGGATATTCCCGAGCACAAACATCCCACAACCCACAAGAAGTTTTCTTTGGCGAAATTGAATAATAAATTTATATAAAATTTAAATCATGTCACATATTGATTTAACTCCCCTAAAAATAGTTAAACCTTAAGTATAAAAGTAGAAATAGGGAAATTAATCACAATAACCATTTTTTATATAATCAATATACTAAATAAATCAATGTCAAACCTTAAATACCAATGAAATATTTTGATTCCTCTCTTAATATTCTTCTAAAAAGAATCATATGTTTTTCAATTAAAATACTAAAACCCTTAGGTTAATCATTATAAATCCTTTAATAAAACCAACCAAATCAAATTCATCTTACATATATTAATTTAAAACATTCAATACATACTATTTATTGAATCATTCACCCATTAAATGTATTTAATAGAAATAAAAAACACCAAGAATAACATTAAAATTTTATAGGAAACCCATTTACTATTTTAAATATGAAACACAAACCTTATGAAATCCAAATATTTTTGTTTATTAAATCATCTCCCATATTTCAAATAAAAAATTTCAATGTAAAAACTCCAATTATTATTTTTCAAAAATCTATCTCAATTTATAATAACTCGTTGTTTTGATTAAAAAAAACCCTAAATTTTTTAACTACACATATTTTCCATTAAAATCATATTTTATAATATTTAAAAATTTTAAAAATCCAATCCATATATTAACGATCTTACAGAACAAACGTAAATAGATGGAATTTGTGATAGTGTATGACCTAGCTACCTAGCATTGTCGACCATGAGTAATTTGTAGAACCACTAATGAGAGTGATATTGAATCATATACCTAGGCTCCACATGGTTTATAGACCCTATGATCATACAATGTACTACTAGTTTTATCTCATTTTCAAATCTAAAAACATAAATGTGTTTAAACACAAGCAATGTAAATTAAAAGGAATCCATACTGTAATTAATTTGTGACAAGAGACATGAAAAATCATAGAATAGGGGAAAAATTCGAGACTGAAACCAAAAAACTCATATAATTATATAACATGGAAAACAATTATCATCACAACTCAAATTTGATAAGAAATAAATAAATACAACAAAATAAAAATAAAAATAAAAACCAAGTGTCAAAAGGAAATTTGAGTTGTAGTATAATTAAGAGATGGAAAGGCTCTACTGGTGCCTAACTCCTGAATTTGGGTAGGCCTACTATAATATACCATCACATCACAAAAAATCGTTTTTGTCGGACCCAAACCCTCATTTGAACATATTCTATGATAACTTTTTTATCGAACCAAGTCCAACAACCCATGAAAGGGGTTTCCAAGTATGTCAACAACATACACGAGGCTTTTCATTGATCACTCAGTTTGAAAACTAGTGATAATTCATCAAAGAGTATCCAGTGGATATAATTTTTACCAAGTAGAAAAACTTAAAATGACTAATAAATTCTTCAATTTTTTTGGAATGAGTAAATTTTTGGTCTGGAAGCCTAATACAAGTAGTATAATGTGAAACTAATATTTAATAAATAAAACAAATCATAGATAGAATCAAAAAATATTATACAAATGAATAAAACACGAATAAAATAGATCCAAAGATACAAGGATGGATGTGTAAGATAATAAAATAGTGATAAAAATACACATATGAAAAAAAAATAAAACTACTCACACAACCAGATATCCATGTGACTGTATAAATCATGCCCTAATAGTGATACCATCATTGCTCTATAGTGATAAAAGAAATACTAGAACATTAAATTGAATCTAAAATAATAAATATGAGCATAATAATAAATATTACTTTTAAATAATAATATCAAGTTTATATAGTTTTAAATAAAATTGGTAAACATATATTTTTGGTAACTATTTTAGAGAAATTTCTATTAGTTTAACTTTCCCTATGTTATGAAAATTTCATTAATAAATTATTTAATTTTTTTAGAATACAACATTAGTTTATAAAAATTTATTTATAATAAACTATTTATCCATTTGAATACATTTTAAACACTATATTTTTTTAAATAAACGTGATAAAAGCATCATCAATCAATAATGAAATTAGCAAATGAAATAGGATCACCAACCAAAAGGGAAAATAAAAAATAAATAACATTCTACTGTCCTAGAAATAAAAGTAATGTAACCAATATAATTTAAAAAGATAAAAAAAGCATTTAAATACCTATGAGTTTTGGAGAAATTCAAGAACATACTAATATATGATCCATCATATTACCATGTATAATACAATAAAAATATACTAGATCTTGGTCATACCCTAATTGGAATATCCAAGGATAAATCTCCCGGAGAAGTATGTCATCCATATGAAGGGCCACTTATGAGAGAATAATTCTAAACATATTTAGCTTGTGCTCTCAAAAATTACATGAGACACTATTTGTTTCCAATAAGTATAAAATAAAAATAAATTAACAACAATATAATAATAGTATAATCAATAGAACTATTAAATAAGTTTACCCTCACCTTTAAAAACCCTTCATAGAAACATACCCTTATATTTCATCAATACAAATGATCATTATAAACATTCCACACAAATATAAATAAAAAATTACCATTTAGTTTCTAAATATAATAATGGGAATGTTTCATGGGAAACCATTAAAACCATTAAGGAAAGTGAGAATTTGGTTTTCTTAATACATTTGAGAAACCAAATTAAGAATATTTACATTGAAAACCAAACATGTAACAATTAAAAAATTTAAATATCCAAAATATATCTAACTCCATCTTTAAATAATCAATCACAACATTGTAATTTTTTTAAAAAAATTTATAAAAATCTTTTAAAACTCAAAACATCTCCTTGAATACTATAAATACTTTATAAATTCCACTCATGATATTTATCAATAATATAATGAGTACAGTTTACTAAAAAAGTGTTGTTATAATCATTTAATAAATTAATAAACATTGGATTTTATTAAAACCATTTATGAAATAAAATATTTTTAAAAATATACCTTAAATGAAATTTGTACACTCATTTGAAATCAAAACATGAGTCTAAATAGTTGATAAATCTTATTTCTAGAATCCAATGTCTAGTTGAAGGGGAAACCTGCCAATAATAGAATATTAATGATCCAAAATGTCCAATAAAGTATGAACCTAACTTGAATTAAAAAAAAATCCCAATAATTGAATAAAAAATGGTATTATGTAAAAATATTATCGTAATTTTTGGAAAAATAGAGACACCAACATGATTAAAAGGATGAAAATAAGAAATAAGGGATGAAAAAAGGTGACATAACCATTAAAAAATAGACTCAATTTATGAATAAACTTATTGTATTTTACCTAGATGAATGTGGAATCAATGAAGAAATGTACACACTAGAATAGTGTTCAAATGGGGGGGGGGACCACTACTGCATTAAATCGAGAGAGGGGTAGAGTAGAAATTTTTTAATATTTTTACTAGAACATGTTCACCCTATGAAACACGAGTTAAAATATTGAACATTAATCCCCCAAACATTTCATGCAGTGAATTCATTTCATAGAGTGAATAGTTTGTGATGGACCTTCTATTTCTTTTAGAGGAGTGGTTCATGGCATGAAACCATATGTCCAAGAATAAACCACTACATTCATTGAATATTTAATTTTTCCCTCCCTCAAAACTCCTAAAATACCTATAATAAAAGGAAATAGGGGAAATAAATCATTAAAAGAAAAAAACTCATGGTGTTATGTTGGTGTTGAAGAAAGTGAATATTTGGTATTAGGTTCCAGGGGTTTTATCGAATATCTAAGGTTAGAGTGATACAAATGGATTGAAACTCCCCCTTATAAGTTATTTCTTCTAGACATATCTTATACATTGATATCCCATGGTTACGTTATATGATATCATATTTATGATGAGTTATTTTGGTGGATATATAATAGTGTTATGGTTATATAGTTTTTTTTCAAATTGATATATGGTATTCATATATGACATAGCTGTTACATGTGTTGATATATTAATAAGCAAGGGATGAATGAATCGATATAGAATCCATTGGGATGAATATAACCTAGTTTAGTGGTAAATAAAATGTGGGGAACCATAATTATATTCCCCATATTTTTATTTTAAAATATTTTTTTACACTT
Source organism: Viscum album (assembly GCA_963277665.1). Lineage (NCBI taxonomy): Eukaryota > Viridiplantae > Streptophyta > Magnoliopsida > Santalales > Viscaceae > Viscum > Viscum album. The sequence goes on along the minus strand of OY728136.1, from coordinate 1,923,700,953 downwards.
AGTGATATTTATCTAGATTGTATTAGGTTGTAGATGAAGTGATATAGTTAAAAGTTAGTTTCTATATTTATTTATAGATGCGTTAGTATGTATCTTCAATATTATCTAGAGAGGGTCTTTATAGGATTCTACTAGGTTTAGTGTCATTCTATCATTTATAATTTACATCTTATATTTATAGATTTTTAGAATAGAGTTGTTGAACTAGGTCAATTGTAATTATTTATATTGTGGGGTTATATGGTGTTTCTGGAGTCACTTCCATAAGAGTTTCATATTTTGGATTCCATTTGTAGATTATATTTTATGTGTGAAATCACATATATATATATTTATTTATAAATTGACAATAGTTATATATGATATTGAGATTATTGTTTTTTTATCTATTATTATTGGGAATTTAAAGGTAAATTCCATTTATATGTGTGATTTTTCCTTGGTAATATTCTTTTACACTTGACTTAAAGGAGGGGTTCTATGGGGATCACACTCAGCTTGGCTATTGGAAAAATAGGTGTGAAAATGAAATTACTATTGGTAGATGAATGATTTTCATCTAATAAAGGATGTGATATTATTCAAGGATTCCATAATAGATGCTGTTTTTAGGGCCCTTTTGATCTAATGAAAAGACCTAAATATTATTGAAAATAATAATGGAGGTTTACGGTGGTAGTGGGTAGAGATTTATGTATTTTATATGAGTTATTATTATTTGAAATGGGTTTTTTTATTAGAGAATGGTTTTTATTTAAAATCAAAAAAATTAAATTATATTAGTTGAATTTTATATACCTTTGATTAGTAGTTCATGATTATTATTTTACATGGATGGTGAAATACAAATGCATCTAATTCTTGTTATAGAAGTAAAATTGTATTATTTTTAGAAGGGATACTACGGAGTGGGATTATTCATAGAGGATTAAAATATATGATTTTCAGTACTAGAGGTATCTATGTAATGGGGGAGCTATATCGAATCTTGGATACAAAGAGGTGGATAGAGCAGATAGAGATTTTATTTGGCTTTATCCATTCTAGGATGATTTTTTGGATTATATAGGTTGTTATTTTTTTGAGTGGACATATCTTCAATATTGGTTTTTTAGAGATAAAAAAGAGTTATAGGTCCTCTAGGAGGAGTATTGTAGTAAGTTTTGTGATGAGTTTCATTATTTTATGTCTATGTTAGATGGGTAGAATTAGTTTCTCTACCATTGGAAAGAGAGATTAATATTTTTTGGATCCTGTAATTTGAATCAATGATCTTTTTTTACACTTATAATCATTTTATAGATATAGAGGCTAGGGAATACAGTTTATAAGATGTGTTGTGTCCATAGTCTCTATTGAAGTTCACCACATTTTACTTTTTGAAATATGATTTCGTGCTCATGATGGTTGATTTGATTTTGAAGATCTCGGCAAAAATGTGTTTATTCTTAGGGGGAATTCATCATAACATCCAATGGTGTAGAGATATAGATTAAGGATTTCATTTATATTTGATGTTGATATTTATTCCATTGGGGAGGTAGTCATTTTAGAAATTTTTTAATTTTGTTAGATATGGTAGTTCTTAGTCTACTACTATAAGATATTTCCTGGTTTTATTTTATAATCGGGACTATAGCCATTGACAACTCCAATGAACAATCATCCTTGGTTATCAGTGTGGTATTTTTCATCAGTTTATTGTGCATCCAAAAAAACCTTTGAATTTGTATCATTATATGTAGATTAATGGTCAAAAAAAATTTATGGATTTCATGAAATATGAATTTAGAAAAATAATTTGTTGTGATGGTCCTCTAATTTAGGTTGATGGGTCTTAGAATTCTCACAAAGGTGAACATCATCATTCTTTGATGGATTTATTCTTCTTGCATATATAAACATAATATTTTATACCTTGCTTGGATTTTTCATTTTTAATGGGGGTTTTCATTGATCTCTTTTGGAGGATATATTTTTTCATTGATATATAAGGTGCAGATGCTATTTTTGTTGTAATGTTATATTATTTAATGAATCAAATGCATATATATCTACATTCTTATTAGATAAAAAATAATATTGGTATTAGTGAAGATCAGATAATGGTGTTTATTAATGTTATATATAAATCTAGGAATTTATTTCATGTAGAGATTATGAAATTAACACTCGATAAGATATTGAGTTTTATATTGAGTTACAACACGATGTCACTATTTTTTGTGATGTCTCATTATTGGATGGTTCCTTTTTATGTTTCATGGTGTATAGATTCTATTCAATGATATATTTTAAGATGGTTTCATCGAGCCTAGAGTGTTGTGTTTGGGTCCTCTAATGTTGTTAACAATGAATTTTGATTGTAGCTTCTGGTTTTAGATTTACTACAAATGGTTGAGTGTTTTGACTACAATGAACCACCATCACTTTTAAAATATTGATGATTTTTTTCAAATAGTATAAGGAATATTTCTGTTTATTGATGATTAATCTATGATATATGGTTCATTAGAGTAGGTATAATACAAAAGTTATCAAAATGGATAACTTTATGTGTTTTTATGGAATATTAATGTTTTTGGTTGATGTGAATCTATTATAGTATACGGTTGAAATATATATTTGATGAAAAAATTCTGATTTTAATAATAAAATATGCTTTCAATAGAATATTTTTAAATATTATAGAATATATTATTGTGATTATTATTCATTGAATATTCAACTAAATTAGTAATTTTGGGTGCTATATATTAAAATGGTATTTTATTTTATTTCCCTATATGACAAGATAAATTAATATATGATTCTTAATTAAATTTAACATAAATATATTTCTAATGATATTTTAATGATTTAAGAGTTATATTTAATTTGTCCAATGGTTTATGTTTTGAATTAATCTATCATTATGGTACTCATTTGAATAATGTTTTTGAAAGTTATTAATCTCACATATTTATCTACAAAAAATATACATTATAATTTTTAATTTATTTTGTTGCAATGAATTTTGAATTTAATTTTGTTTCTCTATATATGAGAATTTCCATGATTGTTCCGTAAGAGAATGTCATTTAAGATAATTTCAGAGACGATCTTTTTAGAGAATGAATCATAATTTAATTAAAGGATACAAAAAAGATAATCTCACAGGGTAATTTGAGCTTCTCCCAAATAAGATAATTTGAACTTCCCCATAATCAAAATACATATTACAAATAACATAAATCTGTGTGTATATATGGTTTCCACATAAGGAATGAATGAATATTGGAATTGATCTCAATGATATGAGACTAGAGCTTACAAAAATATATTCTTTGTGATAAGTGATGTCACCAAGGGATTATTAATTGAGATGAGGACGTTATAGGCACAGACCACAACTAGGATGAAGAAATTGGGAACAAACTATGGTGAGATAAGACAAAAAAACCACAAAAACAATTAATGAAATAATCCAAAAAATACTTTATTTTTTTATGAAAATGATCCATTGGAATATGGTGACCGAATCAGGAAGCACACTGAGATAATTAAGTGAAAATGATGTTTTACAAGGCCAATTGTTAAGAAAACTCACCCATGATTCCCATTTCAATGCTAAGGATGATCATTGAGCCGAGCTAACAATGTTGATTTTAATTTAATTCAAACCTATAATAACATAACATGGATTCCGTATAATTTCTACTCCTGGTTGATCCCATGCGTGGAAGAATAAAGTAATATAAAGATCATTAAAGGATTTTTAATTAAGACACATTAAACTTATTTCATTAATGAACTGGGTGTGTATCCATAACAATGGAATCAATGTATGCTACTTGATAATATTGAGTTTTATTATTCTATCAGGGAGATAAATTAGATCACTTGTTGTTTTTCACAAACAAGGTCATGTTTGTTATGATTTAGAGGGAATCATATCTCTCTATTGTTATGAAAATGGTGAAAAAATATATTTTACTAATAGTTTGTGATGAATTTTCCCGAAGATATGTTTTACAAATTATTGATGATGGTGTAGACTTTTGGTGTGAACAACCAATGACCATTATGATCGAATATATTTGTGATGAATCACACAATCTGGTTTAATAAAGTAGATTAGGAGCTAATAGTTTATAATGAGAGGAGTTAGATGAATGAAGAAAGAAGAGATGATGGTTTTCCTAGATTTGAGTTACCTTAGAATCAATTTGAGGCTGTTGCTTAAGGTATAACCTCTACCAGAGTTTGAGAAAGAATCTGGGCCATTATTACCACCTACTAAAGCTTATTTTATGAGGTAACAAGAGTATTATAAGATAAAAATTTTCAAAGATGATTAACCAAATAAGGTCACAATTTTTCTACCTGAAAGGATCTAGTTGGATTAAATTTTAATTAAATGATAACTAATAATTTGGTTTAATTTTTTGGAATATATTTCCTATGAAATCTATAGATATTTTAAGTGAGTTTTATTAAATTTAAAATAATAGTGAATGTTGGAAAAAAGAGTAAACACTACCATATGTATGTTATTGAACTAAAATAGGAAAATTAATTTCATTATATAACATAATACAAAATATGAATACTAAAGTGGGATTAATCATTCTTTTAGTGAAAAACTGAGGGGAGATGAAAATGAAAGTGACTATGATTTTGGTTATGGTTCAGAGTTGATTAGAGTCATAGAGACAGAATTATTATCTATAGGGAACATTCTTTCTTAAATTTTATTATTTACTTTGTTATATTTGTTATGAGATATGTTTATTGAATATTTTTTCAATGGATATCCTTTTTAATTAAATTCTCAAAGGGAATTATGTTTGAAATGAGTCTAAATTATTAAGGTTCTTTACGAAATTTCAAAATTTTGAATGCTTCTATTCATATATATTCTATCACATAATTTTATTTTTTTATTATTGGATTATATATCTATATATCCAATTATAAATATAAATTGTTTGATATGGAAAATCATTTAATTCCACACTTTTATTTGAAAATTGAAGGGATGATCTATATAGAGAGTAGAAGTATTGATAATTAATATAATTTTTTCATTTTTTATGGGGAGTTCTTCTTACAATATTATAAGTACCAACATGTGATGAAAATGGATTCAATTCCACAATGAAACTGTAGAATTAATTGACTTGTAAAAAGTAGCTATTTAATTTCTCTAAGATTGAGTCATTATTTTTTTTTATTTGGATGAAAAAATAGTTTTTTTATTTTAATTTAATAGAAATATTTTTAAATATAAATAATAGTTGGGTGATTTAGTAACATTATTTAATATTGGGGAATATATTTTATTAATTTTGAAGTAGGAATAGAAATTGGTTTCTTCCACTTAGAGGATTCATTTATCATATTCAAATAACTATTTCACAATAAAAATAAATATTCCCCCTTTTTCACATTTTTTTCTTGGTTCTCAAATCTAATAATTATTATTTTAATACATCCAAATTTATGTAGTATATTTTAAATCTTTTATTTTGTTTTTGTGGAAGTCTATTTTATTGTTTATATTTTATTTTTATTTGAAACAGAAAAGTCCCTCTCATTAGTTCACTCTGGTGTACTATAGTTCATGTACTATTTAGGTTAATAAATAATTAAATTGGAGCACTTATATCACAATTTTGGTTAATTTTTTCATCATTTTTAGAGTAAGAACATGTGTCTATAGAAAAAAAATAAAAAAAATATATTTTCTAAAAAAGATGTTTTAAAAAATTTATTTAATTCTAATTGATATTAACTATTGTGTGATTATATTAAACCATTTAATGTTTTATTACATGGAAACTATTGACTTAAAATCCAATATATAACCTCTCAACCATAAGATAATTAAACACACATATGTTATAAATATGAAAGAAACTAAAACCATGAATTGGGAAATTCAAATAGATGTGGATTTAAATACAGAACAAAATGTTTTTCCATCTCGTCATAGACATATAAATTTTATAAGGCTTATCATTATGGATTTATAAGTTATTATTGTATAATAAAATCTATATTGGATATGGATTTACCCTATGTATAGTAAATATGATATCAAATAGTCATACCTTCACATGATCCCTCTTTTAATAGGCCCCCCAAGTTAATATTATTTAGAGTAGAGTAGAGACTTTTATACATTTTATCAATAGTTACATCTACTTTGGTTCTATGAGGAGGATATTATGTTGAGGTTTTTCCCAAAATTCTTAGAGGTAAGGGATGTAATATTGTTCTAGAACATAGATGGATATTTCTTTTACATGTGTTTAACATTATGATTTCTTTGTAACAAAAGTTTTCCATACGAATATGAAAATACTGGTTAAGAATAACATCAAATGTTTTATCAAAGTTATAGGAGATATTTTTCATACAACATGGAAATTATTTATACTGATCATTAAGAAATGTTTGAACTATCATTTTTCTCTTCATCTATTAATGGATATTTTTATAATTTTCATATACCATACCAAAAAAACTTGTAGACATATTTTATAGTTCCTTTTTGTCTAATTTCTCATCTACAGAGACAAAATAAATCTTTAGTGATGTGTCTCAAATCTCTAAAAAAAATTCTCGTAGAAAATAACTATTTATAGGGAGTGAGTCACAGTCAAAGGCTCCTTATATTTTTTAAATAATTCACTTATGGAATATATAAACTAGTAGGGGATGATTGTTCATACCAAGAACTTCTACCATAATTTTTATATACACAATATAAAATAATAAATAGCTAAATTTTAATAATTTTGGGATATACATTAGTGTATAAAATAATCAATTTTCTAGAAAAGTTAACATTAGTTGTATAAATTATTCAAATCATTCCTAGAGAGATCAATTAATGATGAAACAAGTTTTTGCCTCAAAGTATTCAAATCTTCCTATATATTAGTGTCCATACATGGATAAAAATTTCAATTTAAGGTTCTATTTGTTAGGATTGGTTATGAAACTTATGACTAAGGAATATCTCTAACTATGTAGAATTTATAATCTATAAATCCAAGTGTTACTTTAAATATGAGACATTAGTGGATGAGAAAAGGGAAATATTCCAAGTAAAACTAAAATGAATCCAAAAGAGAATAATGGGATTATTACCACTAGATAAGGTCTTAAAACAAATGAAGATTCTAGGTGAAAAGCTTAGAAATATATGATAAATTATTTGAATCAATATTTTTTAAAAAAATATTGAAAATAAAATATATTGAAATGTGAACATCAATGTTAAAAATGAACATAATAATAAAAATTCACTTAAGAAAGAAAAAAAAAAGAAAATTAAAATTGGAAATTTTTATGAAATTTAAGAATAAGCTTTAGTTTGAGGAGTAGAAAATTAAATTTATTTTAAAACACTTCCCATATTCCCTTTCATCAATGGGTCAAAAATAAAATTGATGAACTTGATTATCTGAAATCACTTTATAATTTTACCCCCTTTACAAAATAAAATCACTTTATAGAAGACTTAAACAAAATTCAAGTATATGACAAATATCATAGCAGGTTTATAAATAATAAAAAGGACTAGAAATAATATTCCATCATTAATAAAACTTTTTATTATAGTTCCATAAAAAAAATATGGTACATCCATAATTTAAAGGCTGTAAAACCTTTTCATATCCTATATAACATGTTAAAATGAGGAGATAAATATCATATCAAACATGGGGGCCAATATTAATGTTATTTTATTACCCTTATTCAAGAAGATGGGTCTATGATGGTAGAAATCAACCTCAATTTATGATTACTAGGATTATAAGTAAATTACACATCTTTATGGAACGGTGGACGTAATATTAGAAAATATTTGGATGCCTAAATCACCCAAATATTTTTTTATTATAGAAATATATTTTTATAATACTGTACATTTCATTTTAGGGATACCTTTTCTAACTACAAGTTGGGATATTATTGAATTTTTAATGGGAAAACAATCTCTATAATCAATTGATGGTAAAAAAAAAAGTTTTATTTTTCTGATATTATCATACTAGAGGTGAGGTTTAAACTAATTTAAGTATCTCAATATATTTTTATTTATTATTTTAAAAATTATACTGATGAACCCTTCTGTGAAACAATTCATGAATTAGTTCATGAATAATTTATGGTTTAAATTTATTAACATGAATACACAAAGAAACTTTATTTTATTTTGGAACCAAGAGGTAAAATTTAGGGGACTCATTACTATGTACCATGAAGTTGTTCAACTTGAGAAAACTAATTATGTTGAATGTATCGCCCATGATATAGATCAATACTCTCAAAAACCAATTTGTGAAGAAATCATATCCATAGAATCAGATATGGATTCCAAATTTCAAAACTATCATTATGAGTTATGTCATCATCTTAATGATATTTTCTAATGTGAGGTTGAGTGATTAATATATATATTTATAGGTAATATTTTGGGAAAGTACCTCTTTTGAAACAAATTGAATTTCAATATGACTGTGTCTTATTTCAAGAATGTTTCTTTCCTCCTATTAATGATTCTTTGTTTGTTTATTTATAAAATTTAAATAAAAAATTATATTCATTTGATTCATAAATGGGCTCTAAAAAAATATTTTTTGAACATAATTTTATATATTTAGTTTGGATTTTTACTTATTGGTATATTTTTATGTTCTTTTGGGATTATTTTTTATGAATTTTGAGTATGATGATGTCTTTATGGAAGCAGATTATAATTCCCTATGTACCTTAAGTGTTGGGGGGAACTATAAGTTTATGGCTACTCATATTTTTTTAATTTTTAGGTTTAATTTAATTCGTGGTCTTGTTCTGAGAATATAATCATTGAAATGATAGTGGACAATGACATTGGTTCTATGGGTTTTTATGAGTTCACAATGTCTTTTATAAATGTTACTGATATTAAGGTATTAATAGAACATAATGAAATTTTTCAAAAAAATAAATTAAGTTTCAATCCTTAATTAATACGTTAATCAAAATGTTAATAATTTCAATTTATAGGAAAAATTTATTACAAGTCTCAGAACATTCAACTTCATGCAAGGTAACATATTATGACCCTAACCAAGTCAGGGATTGAGCCGCAACTACCCCATTCCTACATTGATTGGACATTGGGTGGTGAAAAGTGTTAATGGAATATCTAATTTGGGTGTAATTTTCATAAGTAGTTGTACACACACACATCCAACTCAATGAAAAATGAGAAGGAAAAGAAATAAAGGATTCAACACTGCTATAGATAAAACCATGATGCATAGAACACTATGGAGTACAATGTATGATAATATATACTGATATGTAAAGGTCGAAAATACATTTCCAAACTGTTAATGTGTCCTAACATGATAAAAAACTAGAAAAGTAAAATAGATGAGGGATACAAGCCCCTAAATCCCATGATATGGCCACAATACATGGTCAATTCACCATGTATACCTATGCTCTTTTGAATTCACAATCAAATTGTCCATCACATGAAAAAGATGCAACTTGTGTTTGAGGAATACAATGCTGGGGTGAGTATATACATACCAAGTAGAATGCCACGAAAAGGGTGAAGGGGGAGCATTAAGATATTCAATTAAATAGAGAAGAAGTATATGGAAGAAGTAATAGTAAAAGAGTACATATCAACCCAATAAGAGAGTGAAATTGAACTCATCCAAACATAAGGAGCTCAACCTAGAGAAAAGGTGGACCTATCATTGAGTCCTTTTTACCTATATCTAAAGAGTGGACTCATTTAACTATGTGAAGTTAAACACAGAAATCACATGGCATACCCCATGTGTCTTCGTCTCTCCTATAATGAGAGTAATTAAAACAAAGGAGTGAGTTCTGAAAAAGGATATATATATATATATATATAAATGATCAGTCAGTGATTTCAAAATAAGAGATTAAGGGTATATCCATGTAACAGTTTATCCCAAAAAGAAGAGTAACCAAAATATTCAAAGTATGTCCATAATCAGTGCCCATAACCTCAGGTTTCTACCTAGAACAAATATGTCTATACGAATCAATCAACACACCATAATACTATCCGCTTTGGATAGAACTGATTCTCCCACACCATTTTTGGTTTCATCATAAAAAAGAAATATCAGTGGGAAAGATTCCTCTTACTTGTGAGTTTTAATCCACATCAAACCACATCTCATCATTGTTACTAACAGTAAAGGGGATATAAATTTTAGGTAAGGATCCCATACCCTTGTATTATATAAGGGTCCTACTCTGATAGTCCTTGAGGAACTCCACTTCTCAGCCATGCTAGTGGGTTATGCTCGAGAATGTCACCGGGGAATGTCACTACCGAGTCCCATTGGAGGGTTATCCTCGTGAGTCATCAGGGAACTCCACTTCCCAACACAACTAGAGGGTTACACTTAGAAGATGTATTCCAAGAATCCCTACTAGACGGTATGACCAGAACTGCCATTGGGGAATGCCACTACGCATACCTGTAGGAGGGTAAAACTGGAATATTAGGGAAATACATTGACCAATATTTCTATAGGGTTAGTTGAAAATATCATTGGGGAATTACAATAACAATCCCTTTTAGGGATTAATCCCAGTACTATCATTAAATAACTCCAATACCAATCTTTATTAGAGGGTTACACTCTAAATTCTCAGGTGATTCTGTATGATTGCAACCGCCATCGGGTGTTGCCTCAGTTCATTACAAACCCCAAAAAAATAGCATCATATCTAGAATGATGCTTTTTAAGGAAATAGGCTCCAATGCATATAGTGTAACAATCCATTTAAATGTACTACATGTTGTTCCCTGAGTATCTAGGACCAGGGCTATGTCATGTGGTTCTGTCTGTGTACATGGTCACTTTGTCCGTATACTTTGGTAAATGACATATGGAAAGACCCATGGTCTGTCACATAATTTATACACATGGAATGGTGGTACAAAATGTGTCAAGGTAAGTACATGTTTCTTCATCCTTATAAGATTCCAAAACCCTGGCACTGCCACAGGAAAATGTTTCATGCTGTGTGTTCTAAATTATACATGAAATGTAGTCATAATTTTTCTAAAAACATCATAATTTCAGATACGAAATACCACGTATCAATATTTCCATACAACTTTATATCCCATCATGATTCTCCCCAAAAAATGTTGATATGTCTTTTGATTATAGATCTTAGCAATTGCTTTCCTGGAATTGACTTTGTTTGCTGGGAAGGGTTTCATCACATATTCTACACTCATCCATTCATTCACCCTTCGAGGTGATTATCTCAAAAATGTTGATCGAGAATCCTTGAACCATGATTATTCTATATTTTTAATTTTCTTTCAAATTTGTCACCATTTATTCCATTTGCCAAAAATCTCTGTACCTGATCGAGTTCGAGTATCCCAAGAACAATCAAACCAGGATCCACATGATTCTATCATTGAAGAATGTGGTGAATGTGGGAGAAAAGAAAAAAACAAAGGTTTAAATTTCATTGGCCAAGATTTCTTGGCCATAAACATAGAACATGGTTTTTGGTAAGAAAAAAATAAATAAGAAAAATATTTAATTTAATTTCTGTACATTTGAATAAGAAACGCCTATATGGAGGGGCCCAAATTAATGATCGATTGTTAATCTACTCAAACATTTAATCCAATGTCATACCACACTAAAAGATGATATATACCCATGTTTTTATATGTCCTTGGTGATGAATGTTCTTATACAACGATTGGAACAATTTAACATGTTCTTCGTGCTTCAATCTTGCTTGATCCATATGTTTTTCATTGCTCGATATCAGCTCGTCAATCGAAGGAGTATGAGAGCTCCTCCAACTATTAAAGAAATATTATCCAACTTAAGAGAATTATTCATAATGAAAAAATTATAGATTTATATATTTTTCATGTTTAAATTAATCAATTAATTAAATAATCCACTTAAACATACCACCAAAAAGCGCTGAGTCCAAATACCCTACACCGACTTATTTTATGTCGTGCCTAGGTTAAAAACTTCATTCCATACCCAAACACGGTCCCAGATTTCTGCCCTGATCAACTATTTAAAATTTATCTCATATTCATTAATTAAATATGTACACATAATATAAAATATATTTAATGTTTTTATAAATTTATTCCGAGAACCCTATGCCTTGGAATCACAAGCTATCTTGTGTCTATAACAGGAATTATATATTGAAATATTTCAAAGTCATTTTAAAAAATAATGGGTCTCTACCTCATTTCCTCCAAGGATTTCATCCAAGAAAAGAAAAACTAAGTAAAAAATCATTATACTGTGACTACATCTATCTCTCCCACTATAAGGAACTCTCATACACATTTCTATGCTAGCACAACATACGAACCAAAGGGATGGTTGATCAATTAAAGGTCTGCTCCAATCGATCCTCGATCATCACTGAGAAATCTCCAAAGGTGGATCCATCCTTGATGTCCAACTCACCCTAGATAATGATGTGAGTATGGTCATGAAAGTATCTATTGAGTTATGACATGTGGAAAATGTCATGAACCCACTACATCTATGGGTCTAGGGTGAGGCGGTAAGAACCCTCACCAACCATATGCGTGATCTTGAACGTCTCAATAAACCTATTGGATGGATTTCATCTCTAGTCGCACCTCCACATTCCTCTTCATGGGGAGACTCTTAAGAAAACATGGTCACCTTATTTAATTAATAGTGTTGAAGATAGTGATTTGCATACAATTTTTTTCTTTTTGTGGAAGTCCTCATTATTTCACGAATGACCTACACTTTCTCCATTATCTCCCGTACCAATTTTGTACCCATAAGAGAAAAATCACCAATATCTATGTAGCACAAGGGTGGCCTTTTTGGTCTCCCGTATAGGGATTAAAAATTTACCATGCCGATGGTAGAGTGGTAGATGTTTCTGTATAGAAACTCTACTCAGGGTAGGTGATCCTCCCAGATCGGGCCGAAGTCCAATACAGAAGCCCTCAGTATATCCTTTAGCACTTGTATAGTGTGCTTGGTTTGACTGTTGGTCTATGGGATAAAGGATATACTCATTTGAAACATGATCCTGAAAGACTCATATAGGTCTTTCCACAATCGTGACATAATCCTCACATCATGATCAGAGATAGTTTTCATGGGTGCCCCATTAAAGAGAACGATATCTCAAACATTCAACTGCCCCAAACTTTTCACATAACTCTTCTCATTATCAAGGAAGTGTTATGACATCCCAAGTCGATAAACTATCACCCATATGGCATCATCGCCTTTCTCAATACATGAAATATGTCTGATTAATTCCATGGATATGAAATCCAATTTTCACTCCATAATCTCAAGAGGCTTCATCAAACCCTCCAAAACATGGTTCTTAGCTCCCACTTGACGACAAGAGAAACACCATGAGATAAACTCATCTTTGTTTTTCCTCAGGACAAACCACCAAATCTACCACTAAATATCCCTATTCTTCTTCCCATCATTGGGGTGTATAACTAGGGGAGAAGTGTTAAAATCTTTCATTACTTCCTCTAGAAATGTCATTGGAACCATTGTTCTACCCTAGAACATGAAGTTTTGATTCCATCCTTTAGAATATCCATATGATTATTTGCATATGGATATAAGCTCATGTCTGATCTAGCATTATATTTCTCCCCGATGGGACTCTCTCACATGCTTGGGGAGAAAAATAGACAACACCATCTTCTGTTGAAAAGATTTACCCTCCTTCTACCCTAGGGGCAACTGCAAGGTTGATAACAGCTTTGAATCTTTATGTACTTAGTGAGTATGGGACTTCTTTCTAAGGGAATATACTATTATGTGGACCTTCTCTGGAATGTGGACTCTCTCAAATTCATAGTCACGTAGGAATTTTAACTAGTGTCACTGCCTCAGGTTCAAGTCTCTCTATGTGAAGACAGACCTGAGACTTTGATGGTATGAGTAAACCATAAAGCAATCAACCATAAGATAGTTACTACACATCCGTAGGGCATGGAGTACAATTTCTAGCTATGTGTTGTGATTCAAAAAATTCAACTAGTGCGGTATCAAATGCCTCAACCCATATGTGATGAATGACTTAAATTGTTTTAACAAGAAACCATACCCAATTCTAGAGTCATCAAAAAACACTATGAATTCAATTCCTTGCTCGGGTAGTCTCAACAATAGATAATTCATTATACTCTTCCTCAAATCCTCAAAGGCCCTCTCGCACAACTCAGAAAAGGTAAATCACTATCCATTCCATGCCATGGTGTTCAAAGAGGATGTGATCCTATAGAAGTATTTCAAAATAATCTTATAGTACACTATTATGCCAAGTAATATTCATAACACCTACACATTCTTTGGTGGATCCCATGAAATAAATACTTTGATATTTTATAGATCAACTACTCTCCTTTTAAGAAATGACATTCCCCAAAAAGTGAACTTCATATACCCATCATTGAAATTTTGATAGAGTTATATAAAACTAGTGATCACGAGGAAAATAATGAACCATCCTAAAGTTCTCTCCATGATCCTCCTCTATTCAAGTTGGCGAGTATGTCATTGATGATGGAAAAAACTGGTCCATGTATTACTGGAAGACATAGTTCTTCAAATACATAAACATGGCAGGGGAATTATTTACAAAAACGTAATCACTATTGTAGACCCCAGAAAATGCGTCCCCAAATTTTTCCAAATGCTTCCATACATGATCCAAGATCGTATTCCATTTCGCAAGCTTCGATTTGGTAGGTCGTAGGAACCGAACGGAGCTACGGATTAGGAGTTATGGACGTTTGAAGTTTGGATGGAAATCTGGTTCGCGAAGCCCATTCGCGAAGCACCCCTCCGTTATCGCGGAGCGCCGCCGCGAAACAATGAGGCGAGAGGCTCCGCGAACCCGTTTGACATTTGCGATGTGCCGTGAAGACCCCTCGCGAAGACCCCTCGCGAAGCACTAATGCGAAGCACCGATGCGAAGCACCCGTGCAGCGCGGTCCCGCGAAGCCCCGCCGCGAAGCGCCCCGACCATCGCGGCCTCGCGAAGCTCCAGAGGCGGTGATGCTCCGCGAACGCATTTGACGTTCGCGAGCCGCCACGAAGCTCCAGAGGCGGTGATGCTCCGCGAACGCATTTGACGTTCGCGAGCGCGCCGCGAAGCTCTTGAGGCGGCGCAGAAGTTCTGCTTCGCGGCGCCCCTTCCTATAAATACCCAGCTCACCCCCCTTCTCGAAGCACGGCCACAACCACTTCGCCCCTTGGGCGGCCGAGCGGAGCTCCGCATTGCGGCTCCGCGAAGCCATGCTCCGCGAGCAGATTCCTTCGCGTTGCTGCTCCGCGAGCCAAGACTCCAGGAGTCCATCCTCTGCGAGCCTATGCTCCGCGATGCTGCTCCGCGAGACCAAGCTCCGCGAGACCATGCTCCGCGAGAGCCCTTTGCTCCGCGAGACCATGCTCCGCGATGCTGCTCCGCGAGACCAAGCTCCGTGAGACCCCTTTGCTCCGCGAGAGACCATTGCTCTGTGAGGCCATGCTCCGTGAAGCTACTTCGCAAGACCAAGCTCCGCGAGACCCCTTTGCTCCCCGAGAGACTATTGGTCCGCGAGGCCATGCTCTGCGAAGCTGCTTCGTGAAGACCTATTCTTCGCGAGGATCCCACCTTCGCTACCGTCACAGACCCCCATGAAAAATGGAGAGTCGCACCGCGAACTTTTCGGGCCGGGATGCCGGGATTTTCCATTGTGCCCTTATGCGCTCCCACCTTCAACCTATGGAATTCCATGATTTGATACACTCCTCCACACACCATGGAACACCTTGAGTTGACATATTCCTCTTGGTTTCATTCCATGTCGTGAGTTGAGATTCTCGTCATCAATTCCCCAGGTACCTTGAGTCGAACCATTCCTCAGGTAACTCCTCCAAACCCAATCACTTGGCCCCTATGCCAGGTTGAACCAGAAAGGGCTGCTTTGCGTAAGTCCCAACACCAACCATTTCTAGGCACCTTCTGCCTAACAGTCCTACCTACATGACTCTAAACTATAGTAATCCTTATGTTCCAAACATAGGATGCCTCTTGCCCTATACGAGAGATGCCTCATGCTCCTAGCATGAGATGCCAACAGTCCTATCTACATGACTTTAATCTGTAGCACTCCCTATCTAACAAACGATAGGATGCCTCTCGCCCTATACGAGAGATGCCTCATGCTCCTAGCATGGGACGCCAACAGTCCTATCTACAAGACTATAAACTGTAGTACTCCCTATCTAACAAACGATAGGATGCCCCTCGCCCTATACGAGAGATGCCTCATGCTCCTAGCATGAGACGCCAAAAGTCCTATCTACATGAATTTAAAATGTATTACTCCCTATCTAACAAACGATAGGATGCCTCTCGCCCTATATGAGAGATGCCTTATGCTCCTAGCATGAGATGCCAATAGTCCTACCTACACGACTCTAAACTGTTTCATTATCCCTATCTAACAAATGATAGGATGCCTCTTTCCCTAAACGAGAGATGCCTTATGCTCCTAGCATAAGATGCCTAATGCCATGTTTACAGTGGCATAGTTTCAAGAGCATTGGAATCCGTTCAAACATTCCAGCACTCTGCCCCACGCTTTGTGTGTCCTTCATTCGGATCTGCATCCATTTCCAAAGTCTGAAGGGACCTCTTAACAGTATGGATGGTAGACCCATGGTCCCCCTGCTGTGCTGGGCCAACGCCCCAAAAGGCTTCGGGTGACACTTTGAGGTCCTGTGTTTTGAATACGGTCAGCAGTCGGCCCCTCATTTGTTTGTCCCCAATTTAGGCTAACGCGATAGGATGCTGTGTTGCGAACATGGTCAGCAGTTATCCTCTATCGCCATGCCACTCTCATCGCATTTCGAATGCCGGGCATGTGATTCACACTTTTCTTGTCCCTTTGTTTGGGCTGATTCCAACGCCCTTGGCGTTATCCCGCTTGTGCACTTGCGCATAGGCACATACCTCAACCCACTAGTGAGTTGGGATGCCCTCATGGCCAGACATGAGGAAGACATTACATGCATCTTCTTAGCGTAAGCCCCATTCACCAGTGCCACTCCTTAGTGGCACCCGGGCAGCTTCCTAGCGTAAGCCCCATTCACCAGTGCCACTCCTTAGTGGCACCCGTGCAGCTTCCTAGCGTAAGCCCAATTCACCAGTGCCACTCCTTAGCGGCACCCGGGCAGCTTCCCAGCGTAAGCCCCATTCACCAGTGCCACTCCTTAGCAGCACCCGGGCAGCTTCCTAGCGTAAGCCCCATTCACCAGTGCCCCTCCTTAGTGGCACCCGGGCAGCTTCCTAGCGTAAGCCCCATTCACCAGTGCCACTCCTTAGCGGCACCCGGGCAGCTTCCTAGCGTAAGCCCCATTCACCAGTGGCCCTCCTTAGTGGCACCCGGGCAGCTTCCTAGCGTAAGCCCCATTCACCAGTGCCACTCCTTAGTGGCACCCGGGCAGCTTCCTAGCGTAAGCCCCATTCACCAGTGCCACTCCTTAGTGGCACCCGGGCAGCTTCCTAGCGTAAGCCCCATTCACCATTGCCGCTCCTTAGCGGCACCCGGGCAGCTTCCTAGCGTAAGCCCCATTCACCATTGCCGCTCCATAGCGGCACCCGGGCAGCTTCCTAGCGTAAGCCCCATTCACCAGTGCCCCTCCTTAGTGGCACCCGGGTAGCTTCCTAGCGTAAGCCCCATTCACCATTGCCGCTCCTTAGTGGCACCCGGGCAAATTCCTAGCGTAAGCCCCATTCACTAGTGCCACTCCTTAGTGGCACCCGGGCAGCTTCCTAGCGTAAGCCCCATTCACCAGTGCCCCTCCTTAGTGGCACCCGGGCAGCTTCCTAGCGTAAGCCCCATTCACCAGTGCCACTCCATAGTGGCACCCGGGCAGCTTCCTAGCGTAAGCCCCATTCACCAGTGCCCCTCCTTAGTGGCACCCGGGCAGCTTCCTAGAGTAAGCCCCATTCACCAGTGCCACTCCTTAGTGGCACCCGGGCAACTTCCTAGCGTAAGCCCAATTCACCAGTGCCACTCCTTAGCAGCACCTGGGCAGCTTCCTAGCGTAAGCCCCATTCACCAGTGCCACTCCTTAGCGGCACCCGGGCAGCTTCCTAGCGTAAGCCCCATTCACCAGTGCCCCTCCATAGGGGCACCCGGGCAGCTTCCTAGCGTAAGCCCCATTCACCAGTGCCACTCCTTAGCGGCACCCGGGCAGCTTCCTAGCGTAAGCCCCATTCACCAGTGCCCCTCCTTAGTGGCACCCGGGCAGCTTCCCAGCGTAAGCCCCATTCACCAGTGCCACTCCTTAGTGGCACCCGGGCAGCTTTCCAGCGTAAGCCCCATTCACCAGTGCCACTCCTTAGGGGCACCCGGGCAGCTTCCTAGCGTAAGCCCCATTCACCAGTGCCGCTCCTTAGCGGCACCCGGGCAGCTTCCTAGCGTAAGCCCCATTCACCAGTGCCACTCCTTAGTGGCACCCGGGCAGCATCCTAGCGTAAGCCCCATTCACCATTTCCGCTCCTTAGCGGCACCCGGGCAGCTTCCTAGCGTAAGCCCCATTCACCAGTGCCACTCCTTAGTGGCACCCTGGCAGCTTCCTAGCGTAAGCCCCATTCACCATTGCCTCTCCTTAGCGGCACTCGGGCAGCTTCCTAGCGTAAGCCCCATTCACCAGTGCCACTCCTTAGTGGCACCCGGGCAGCTTCCTAGCGTAAGCCCCATTCACCATTGCCGCTCCTTAGCGGCACCCGGGCAGCTTCCTAGCGTAAGCCCCATTCCCCAGTGCCCCTCCTTAGTGGCACCCGGGCAGCTTCCTAGAGTAAGCCCCATTCACCAGTGCCACTCCTTAGTGGCACCCGGGCAGCTTCCTAGCGTAAGCCCCATTCACCAGTGCCCCTCCTTAGTGGCACCTGGGCAGCTTCTTAGCGTAAGCCCCATTCACCAGTGCCACTCCTTAGCGGCACCCGGGCAGCTTCCTAGCGTAAGCCCAATTCACCAGTGCCACTCCTTAGCGGCACCCGGGCAGCTTCCTAGCGTAAGCCCCATTCACCATGGCCGTTACTTAGCGGCACCCGGGCAGCTCCTTTGCGTAAGCCCCATGCACCATTGCCGTTCCTTAGCGGCACCCGGGCAGCTTCCTAGCGTAAGCCCCATTCACCAGTGCCACTCCTTAGCGGCACCCGGGCAGCTTCCTAGCGTAAGCCCCATTCACCATTGTCGTTCCTTATCGGCACCCGGGCAGCTTCTTGCATAAGCCCCATCCGCCGTTGTGATCCTATTCAGCGGTAAGCCGTTGACATCCTCATCCAGCGGTAAGCCGTTGTGACCCAATCCAGCGGTAAGCCGTTGTGACCCCATTCAGCGGTAAGCCGTTGACATCCCTATCCAGCGGTAAGCCGTTGTGACCCAATCCAGCGGTAAGCCGTTGTGACCCCATTCAGCAGTAAGCCGTTGACATCCCTATCCAGCGGTAAGCCGTTGTGACCCAATCCAGCGGTAAGCCGTTGTGACCCCATTCAGCGGTAAGCCGTTGACATCCCCATCCAGCGGTAATCCGTTGTGACCCAATCCAGCGGTAAGCCGTTGTGACCCCATTCAGCGGTAAGCCGTTGACATCCCTATCCAGCGGTAATCCGTTGTGACCCAATCCAGCGGTAAGCTGTTGTGACCCCATTCAGCGGTAAGCCATTTTGGGCCTCCATCCTGGAGTAAGTCCCAACACCATGGGCCGCCCAACGCGTAAGCCCCTCTTCGCTTCTCACGGATGCACCCTTCGCGACGTGATCGTCAGGTCCTTGCAACCTCTTGTTTCTCACACCGAGCATGACTCACGTGGGCTTAGAGTGAGCACCGACCCTGACCCCCAACCCCACCTGAACTACGAGGTCTTTGATCCATGTCAAGGCATGGTACGTGGGAAGCCTCCACGAGGTTCAAGCCCACCCGTCGCTCATTCACGTCGGGTCCCATTCCAGTCCAGCGGTAAGCCGTTGTGACCACCTGAACTACGAGGTCTTTGATCCATGTCAAGGCATGGTACGTAGGAAGCCTCCACGTGGTTCAAGCCCACCAATAGTGGACCAAGGTCTACTTTCACGTCGGTTCACCGGCGAAACCCTACCTGAACTACGAGGTCTTTGATCCATGTCAAGGCATGGTACGTAGGAAGCCTCCACGAGGTTCAAGCCCACCCGTCGCTCATTCACGTCGGGTCTCATTCCAGCCCAGCGGTAAGCTGTTGTGACATTTTGAACTACGAGGTCTTTGATCCCTATCAAGGCATGGTACGTAGGAAGCCTCCACGAGGTTCAAGCCAACCCGTCGCTCATTCACGTCGGGTCCCATTCCAGTCCAGCGGTAAGCCGTTGTGACCATCTGAACTACGAGGTCTTTGATCCATGTCAAGGCATGGTACGTAGGAAGCCTCCATGAGGTTCAAGCCCACCCGTCGCTGATTCACGTCGGGTCACACTCTGGTCCAGTGGTAAGCCATTGCGACCCACCATCCGAACTACGAGGTCTTTGATCCATGTCAAGGCATGGTACGTAGGAAGCCTCCATGAGGTTGAAGCCCACCCATCATTTATTCACGTCAGGGTTCACTATCGTCCAGCATGACGTTAAACTGTATCCTCCGAACTACGAGGTCTTTGATCCGTGTCAAGGCATGGAACGTAGGAAGCCTCCACGAGGTTCAAGCCCACCACCTAGTGGACCAAGGTCTACTTTCACGTCAGTTCACCGACACACCCACCCGTCGTTTCTTCACGTCGGGACCCATCTTCGTCCGGCATGACGTTAAACTCCATTCCCTTTTGAACTACAAGGTCTTTGATCCGTGTCAAGGCATGGTACGTAGGAAGCCTTTATGAGGCTCAAGTCCACCACCCATTGGACCAAGGTCCACTTTCACGTCGGTTCACCAACAAACCCCATTTGAACTACGGGGACTTTGATCCGTGTTAAGGCATGGTACGTAGGAAGCCTCCACGAGGTTCAAGCCCACCCATCACCCAATTCACTTCGTGTTCTATCTACGTCCAGCATGACGTTAAACTACACTCTGGTCCAGTGATAAGCCATTGCGACCCAGCCCCATTTGAACTACGAGGTCTTTGATCCATGTCAAGGCATGGTACGTAGGAATCCTCCCAGAGGTTCAAGCCCAACTCCCATCGGACCAAGGTCCATCTTCACGTCGGTATGCTGACGATGCCCATCGGACTAAGGTCCACCTTCACGTCGGTACGCTGACGAAATTCATCGGGCCAAGGTCCAGCTTCACGTCGGTTTACCGGCACCTTCCCGAACTACGCGGACTTTGATTCCCTACCACAGGGATACGTAGGAAGCCTCCTCAAGGCTCAAGCCCAACTTCACCGTCGCCCCTGCGATGGTCCCATTTCATCCTCCTCCACTTCACTCATCCATCCATCACCCATCCTGATTCTCACCCGGGCCGCCACATCCCGGTGGAACCATGCCATCCACCTCCTCGCTGCTCCTAGAAGCGCATGGGCCGCTTTCCATGTGTAAGCCCCATCATATCTCTGGGTCATTGTCCTCTGTGTACACCCCGATTCATCACCCTTTTCCCCTCTAGGGAGTGCACCACCTCAGATCCGTCCTCATTGGGCGTTCTGATCCATCGCCTTGGTAAACCTTCCAGGTGTTCCCTCATAGGGATATACCAATCTGGTCCGTCTCTATGGGACATTCTGATCACACTCATTCCGTCTCCGCAAGACGTTAAACTCGCGGCCTACCTCGTGATAAACATGAGATGCCTGAGGAAAACCTCGGATGGAACGCCTTTGGTGTAACCGTCTCTGCTAGACGTTAATCTTGCAACATACCCTGTGTTAAACACAGGAAGCTGAGGAAAACCTCAGATGTACGCCTCGGGTTCTGCACCCTTGAGATGCCCTCTTATGAGGAAGAATACAGGTTCCCCAATGTCCACGCACCCATAGATACCCTGACATTCCTGATGTTGCCGTCTACTCCGACCGAAGGTCGCTACCATGTCAAGACCCTATGGAAAGTCTTGACAGAAGTAGTGTAATTAACCAGCGTCCATGACAATATGGCACCGAGAATGAGATTCACGAACAACGTATTAAATCTATGAGGGAGACCCGGACTAGGTGACGAGTTCGGAGGAGGAATCCACGGAAGGAAGAACCGACATCCCATCATCCCGTTTCGATCAAGGAGCAGATGTACCTGAACAAGGAACGAATGCCGCCCGCCTTTGGAAAGCGGGAATGCGGGGCAACAGCCGCGCGTCCTGACGGACGGATGTGCGCGCGCCCTGGCGAAAGCGTCAGAAACAACTATGAACACATAGTGTCTATAACGATATAAGAATGATAAATTGGAAATTTCATCCATGTGAACCCTCAACTGTTGGTATCCAAATTTGAGATCGATCTTCGAGAACCCTATCACACCTACCAACTGGTTAAAGAGGTTGTTAATCCTCAGTAAGTGGTACTTGTTATTTTTCTTGGCCTAGTTAAGGTAACTATAATCTATGAAAAGTTGTAAGCTCATGTCTGGATATTTCATGAAAATGACTGGTGTTTCCTTGGGGGATACACTAGGTCTATTGAAACCTTTCTCAATAAGTCCATCCAACTGAAACCATAGTTCTCAGAGCTCAGTAGATCCCAACTGTTGTGCTGTAGAAGATATCGAGGTAGTCCTTGGTAACAAGTCTATAAATAACTAAATATCCCATCTCAGAGGTAGTCCCAGAACATATTCATGGAAAACCTCCATATAATCATCTATAATTTAAAGAATATAGAATCTTGAAGAGCCTACTGCACAAAGGCCTACACTTTCCAACTAATTGGTGATCGGATTCAACCTCCTGCTTCTAGCATCTACCAATCCACCCATGAGATTTATCTCTCTAGAGAATGAGAAATTCATTCAATCTGTGCATAGAAATTTGACTAATCTAAATTGATAGTCAATATGGGATCAAACCATGGAAAGAAAATACATTCCCATGATGATTTCATAAGGTTCCATTGTAAAGACCAAAATTTTCAACCTAAACCTATCTCCTCCAAGAGATAACTTGCACTACTGGTTGGTAAAATACATGGATAAATAATTTCTTCTATGAACCTCATGATGATGTTACTATGATAGAATATCTTTTGGGAGATCTAGATCTTGAAAAAGGAATCAAGAGATAAATAAATTTCTCACACCTATGTCTACTAATTCTGAGTCAATATTTGAATAAGAACATATCATACCTCAAATATTCTCATGCACTATAGGATCATTGACATTCAAAGCATAGAGTTACCTACTATACCAAATTTTAACTCCCAAAGCCTAATGTGGGCCTCCTAGTGGTAGAATTTTAAGGATATCATAACATCATCTTCCACCTATAGCTCATACTACTAATTTTCTAGCTCTGTATCCCTAGGAACCACCATTCCCCCACTTGGAAAATCCCTGATTATGACGCTATCTATGTTGTGGAAGTACGACATGTATTTTATTGAGTTGATCAGCATGCCTTGTTGTGTAGTATGGTTAACTGTGAACAAGACCATAAAAAGTATAGAACAACCCCTATCCATACCGCTCAAGTCCTCTTAGTTTTCTAAGACCCATAAAACCATGTCCCTGAGCCTACTCGCAGAAGGATATCCTGTTTTGATGTCTCTGGTGCCTTACAGCTATTGTAGATGACTCAGTTGTGTTGCGCCCACTACTAGCTCTATAAGTATGATTTCCATTTGATATATATATATCTCTATCATAGGTACCCCCTTCAGGACACCTATATATTTGGGGATTCAAAAGGGCACTATTCTCGCTCGAATCTCTCGGTGGAGTACCTACTCAAACATCAATGCTCAGAATTAGTTTTCATAGATCATGAAGAGAGAGTATCTCAAAAGGGCTATGATCCCAAAATTGCACTCAGCCAATATCATCCGTCCCTACTAATGCTCCAGAATCTCAATAATCCAGACTACGCATAAGCAGGAGGGGTAGTACTCCTTACAAAAAAATCTATTGTATGCCATCTCATGATAGTGTCAAATCTTCGTGTAATAATGAAAAAAAGATCGACCAATGCCCATCCGATATATAGAAATGTTTGGATTCAAAATCCACCATTTGATCCATCAAGGTCTAAACATTCATGATGATACAGACCACCAACTCTTGCCAATCCTTTTATGCCTGAGCATCTGACTCACTAACGAACCTCTGTGATCATTGACTCTAGAACTCATAGAGTGTGCTCATCCTACTTATGTTCCTAGACTTATTAGACACTCAATAGGTAGTTGTGTCTCAACCTACACACCTGAAAAATGGGGATGGTATGATGGACCATGAAATGAGGCCTCAACACTCATAGGGTCTTCATTATGAACCATTGATGGTATCTTGTCTAGCAATCATCACAGAGGAATCTTAAAAGTTATCAATGAGTACCACGTTCATATGAGAATATTTAGATATATATATATATATGTTTGTATATATGACAACAAAAATGGGAACCTCACTCAAGAAGGAATGTGAAAGACTCAACTCTATATTATTCATGTACCATTGATCCCTATAAAAATGTCTTTCCATACCATGTCATTAAATAGGTAGACATGATCCTGGTGAATGGATATGTTAGACACCCATACCATCATTGGGATCCCAAAACTGAGATAAAAACATGAGACACTTTAACTCTATTTACATACACCAAGCCAATCATCTTAATGGGAAAACATCTTAACAACATCCCATGGAAGTACATTCCATTGATAACAATATATCATGACCCAAACCAAGATGGGGCTCGATCGGTAACTACCCAATAGCTAACTCTATTTACTAGGGGGTTGAGACAAGTGCCAAAGGCATAAAAAACATGGGTAGTACTTTTCCTAAATATCTGTACACATGCACACATCCATATCAATGAAAAAGTGAATATGAAAAGAAATAAAGGGCGAAACAATGCAATAAATAAAGCTAACATGCATGGATATCTAAATAGTACAAATTATGATAGTGTATAATGAAAAGTAAAGGGAAACATACATTCCAAAACTAGAAATGTTACCCAACAGGATACAAAACTAGAAAATTAATATAGATGAGAGATCCTAGATCATATATCCCAAGATTTAGCCACCGTACGCAGTCCAAGAACCACATATCCATAAGCTCCTATAAATTCATGATCAAATTGTCCATCATATAAAAAATACATGACATTTTAGATTGAATCCCATGCAGGGGTGAGTATATATATACTTAGTAGAACACCGCAGAAATAGGTGAATGGGGGAGTAGTAAGTGATTCAACTAACAAGGAAAGACGTAGATGGAACAAGGTACATTAAAATAGTAGAACTAAACCCAAAAAGATAGTGAAAGTGAACTCATCCAAACACAAGGATCTCGACACGATGAGAAGGTGAACATCCCATCAAGTCTTTACTACCTATTGGTAAAGAATGGACTCATCCAACCATGAGAAGATAAACATGGAAATGACATGGCATATACCCCATGTGTCTTCGACTCTCCAAGGAGAGGGTATTGAAAAGGATATATATATATATATATATATATATATATATGATCAGTCAGAGAATCCAAATCAAGGAAGTAAGGGGATATCTATCTCACAGCTCATCCCAAGAAGAATATTCACCAACAGTTCTAAAAAAAGACAATCAAAAATTCCCAATACCTAATTCATATGAATTTAACCCATAAATATAAGGGACTCAATCACTTCAAATTGATACTCTCCTCTTGGGGAGTCACTGACTGGCCTACACAGTTTTAGGTCATGTCACAAAAACTCATCTCATTGGGGAAATCGTCCTTCTTCTGTGAGATACCAAAGGCATGTCAACCCATGTATCATTACTATACAACATAGTCTAGTGGCAAAAAATTCTATGTAAGGATCAAATTTTATGGTATGAAAGGAGGGTCCTAGTCTGATAGTCATTGAAGAACTCCACTGCCCAGCCTCTCCAGAGGGTTACAGTCGAAAATGTTTTTAGGGAACACTGGTACCCATTCCTAAAGGAGGGTAAGAATAGAGAGTCTTCAGGGAAATCTACTACCCAGACTGGCTAGAGTGTTACTACTAGAATATGACATTAGTGAATTCCTCTACCCATCCCTACAAGATGGAAATCCTACAACTATTATCAGGGAATGCCACTGCCCAACCCTAATGGAGGGTAAGTCTGGAACATCTAGGAACTCCATTACATAGTCCTACTAGAGGTTAATAGAAAATGATCATTGGGGAATGAAAATACCCATAACTTCCAGTGGGTATTCCCAATACTTTCATCGGGTAACTCTACTGCCCCACCCTACTGGAGTGTTACACCCAAAATGATATGGTGATTTAATATGATTTCTATAATCATCTAGTGTCGCTTCAAGCCAGGACAATTCCAGAACATTTAGAATACTATCTTGAAGTCTGATATATAGGTAATCATTAAATTCTACATGAAAAATAATTACGATAGGCTACTCTTGGGCCAAAATATGAGTTCAAACAAAGAAGATACACATATTTTAATATCGTTCAGAAGTTATCAAGGGAACACAACATGTGAGGGGACCCACACAGCATGATGTCCCTCTCCAAATATTAGACAAGTCCCTATATGACACAAAACTCCACCCCATGTAGTGGAACATTCCATTTTGGTGGACTACACAATGTTTCCTGACTAATCAGCCCCAGGGCCATGTAATGTGGCCATGTCCATGTACTCTGAATCTATGTTCTTGTACATTGGTCCACAGTGAGTGGATAGCTCTGTGGTCCCTCAAATATATCACTCGCACAGAAAGGATATAAAAAACATGTCAAGGTAAGTACACACTTTTCCATTCTTATGGGTTTCCAAAAACCGAATGATGCAATTGGATAGTGCTAAATGTCACTTGTTCTTCATTATACACAACATGAAGTTGGTATTTTTCTAGAAACTTCATAATTTCAGATTTTAATTCATGTATCTGAATCTATCCACATATCCTTAGATCCTTTCACAATTCTCTTTAAAAACTTGTATTGGGTCATGGATTCTGGATATTGGTTTTTGCTCACCAAAAATTGGCTTCGTTCATCGCGAATTGTTTTGTCACACGTTCAACCTACCATTGTTCGTTCATCCTTTGATTTCATGATCTGAATCCCACATATAAAGCATTATTGAACCATGATGAGTCTATATCTATCCTCTTCTCATAAAATCATCACTGTTTCATTGATCCTCTATGAATTTGGGTACTTGATCGAGTTCGGGTCACCCGAAAACTATCTAACTAGGAACCAAAAGATTCCAGCGATGAAGAAATCAAAGAGAACGGGACAAAAAAACAAATCAAATGTTCAATCATCATTGGAAAAGCGTTATTTTCAAAAAAATTATAATATTTATTTTGGTTTACAAACTATTTATTATATAAAAAATTTACTTTTTGTGCCATTGAACATGAAAAGGGTGTAGGGAGTGGCTCAGTTTGAAGAATGATTATCAATATTCTTAAACATTTAATCCAAATGTGTAAAACCAAAAAATATTAGACCTACCTCAATCTGGATAAGTTGTTAGTGAAGAAATTTCTAATGAAATGATTGAAAAAATACAATGCATTCATCATGCTTTGATCCATCATGATCTAGAGGTTTGTAGTCACTCGATCTCATCTCATCAAAGTGAAGAGGAAGATAGATCCACTAGGGATTTGAGAATTATGAGCCATCCTGTGTGAATTCTACCACATGAAGCATTTATAGAATCCATTCTAGGTCAAGGTTTTATTAATAAATTAATTAAACAATTAATCAATCCCCTTAAACGTACTACCATGAGTGAGGGGTCTGAAATTCTCATATAGAATTCATTAATGCTATGTCTAGGGTAAAAACAATGTTCCAGACCCAACTGCTATCTCGGATTTCTGATCCAACCGACCGTTTAAGATTTATCCTATTTTCTTTAATTAAAATTGTGTCACTAATACAAATTATATTTAAAATTTTAATGAAATATATTCTGGGAACAATGGGACTCAAAATCACACACCGTCTCAATTCCTAACTCGGGAAATATATATAAAAATATTTCAAAGGATTCGAGGGGAAAGTTGAGTCTCTACAAAACCCATGGTATTCTTTGTTTTTTACATTTATTTGTTCTTTTAAAAAAAAATTACAGCACCATGATATAACTCTTATGTATCCCACATTTGTTTCATTCTTGTAAAATCCAAATTTTAGTGTTTTTTCTCTTTTATTATTTATTTTGATGTTATATGATGTTTGGGTTGAGTTATAGGATCTTCTAGATGGTTTTGAGGTGCTCTCAATTAGTTTTACTGGGTTCGTAGTTTAATTCTAGTTAGTGGAAAACATTCAACATCTTTGAGAAAATGTGAAATGAAATTTATGATATTATAAGAAGGTTTAAGGTTGGATCACTATTTAGTTAAACTATTTTAGTAACTAAAAAATTAGGGGTTTTAAGGATCATGGAGTTTTTCACGATTTTCATATGGCTTGTTTAAACATGCTTCATAACCATGAGTGATCAATAATTAGATCCAAAAATTCTATTTTTATTCTTTTTTCTTCCCAAATACACTCATTCCTATCCTGCAGACATAGGTTCAAAAACTATAGGTCTCTAATTAGAGATTTTCGAATCTCCTCCCCACCATAACCCATTTTTTATGGATTAAGGTGTTATCAATCTTGGATATTGAATTTAAGATCCACATACTCTCATATTTTTATATTCCTTATAGATCTACTCATTTTTCTTTGAACAGAACATTAGATTATGCTTGTTATACTAGAGTCTATTGAATTGATCATTTTTGTGGAAAAATTATTTTTGGGATTTGTTGATATAATGAGGAAGGGATTATATATAAACTCGATAATGTATAATTCTTAATTTTTCTAATGATTTATATTGGAGTGGGTTGTTTCCCTATTTTCCCATTATTCTAGAACCTAATGTCATAATTCTTTGTAAATTAATTTCTATTATTTTTTAAGGAAATTGTTGATGATTCATTTAAAAAAACTTAATGGTTTTTTATTTTCAAATTATTGGAATTTGAATGATTTCTAAAAAATTCAATAATTTATGGTTTTAAATTATAGTTTTGGTTTGACACAAGAAATATGGATTATTAGATTTTTTAAGGGGAAGAATTTCTTGATATGAAGTAATTAGAAGTTTGAACCTGTGAATATAAGGAGTTGTGATTGTTTATATTTATTTAACATGGACATTAAATAGATCATGGTTCCAAAATATAGGTACCTGAATGATTTTCACCGATGACCATCTTAGTGGATGGAAAACTTAAAACTCATGACTCTTTGGAGTATCATGAAACTCACATGTGTGTGTATGTGAATTTGGAATAGTTATTTCAAGTTGAATAAAAGGTTAATTTTTTTTATTATGATTTTTATAATTAGAAAACTTATTTTTAATTTTCTATTTTTATTTTAGTTATATTTTGAACTGTGAGAAAATACATTCTTTCCCAAGACGACTGATCTTGGAAGTCTCTTTGGGTTTCTTATTGGATATGATTACACACCACCCGTATATGTATATTGGTGAATTTGAAAGCATTATTCTATATGAAATATTTAATGTTAAAGACTATTATATTACTAGTGGATCATTATGATGATCCTTTTCTAGGATGGTGATTGGAACTTAGAGTTCTACATTGGAGTGTCTGGAGTGTTTCGACATAAGTGTTGTTGCATTGAGATGTTTTTTAGATTACATGGGTTTCTTTATTCCACCTTTTCTACTGTGATTATAATATTGTTTTTTAGTATTTCATTTTATTGGAATTGTTTATTAATCCTGAATCTTATAGTTTGGTTTTTTATATTATTTTGTATTATTAGGTTGTAGATATCATAAATAGAAATTTTCCACCTATTTTTTAGTAATGCCTTCAAATTTATTTCCATATTTTGGTATCTTGGAGAATTTATATAATGTTATTGTAACATAAAATGTTTCCATGCTAATGGTTAGGGTTGAGATATTAAAAATTATATTAGTTTTGGTTAGTCTATCATATTATAGAATACAAAATAGATAAAAATGTCATTACATGATATTTATAGCATAAAAAGTCACAACTAACATCTTTATATAGAACATAAAGTAACTAAGGTTATCTAGGTAGAAAAGGTGTTTTTTATAAACCTATAAGAGTATTGAAATCCAAAAATTGTTGCTTTAGATGATGAGTATGTCATATCATAAATTAGTAATGACCTTTCCCTCCGTGACTGTAGTTCTCATATTATATTTGATTATTATTGGAAATGGATACAATGATTATTGTTTTTGATGAATTTGTATATGTAAATCCTTTATTTATGTACTAGTTAAATAATAAGTTGTTTTTTCTAAATATTGAAAAATTGAATAGTTTATAATATATATAATCCTATAAAATGAGACCATAGATAATGTGGTCACACAAGATCCATAATTGAACCAAAAACTTTTACATGGCATTGTTTCAGATTTTTATGTTATTGATAATGGAAATAGAAATGATGAACCATGATATATCAGATTTTTTTAAACATAAAATGTTGTAAGTTTTGATTTCTAGAAAGAATAGAATATTCTATTTCCTCAAAACCTCCTCAAATATAATGGTCAGGTCTACTGTCTACATGCTGGAGGATCTTGAAAACAAAGGTTTTAATTTAATTGTAGAAGATATTTTATACAAATTGCATATATATTATTAATGTGAATAATTTTTAAACAAAAAATTCCACCTATACAACTTCATGAAAACTTTAATAAAATATTTCATATGTATTAATAGTGAAAATATATCTGGTATAATAAATGTAACTATGCTTATGAATATGGGTCATTTTGATGTAGAAGTTGCTCCTTGAAAGTCATTAAGGCATAGATCCTTGAGTATATACTACCAAAATTCATTCTTTGATATCTATGATCAATATTGAAAATTATATAGACACTGTTAATATAGAATTCATGTCATAAATGGATATTAGCTTAAAATATATTAGTGGAATTACATTGATCAACATTAGTAAAGGTGAAAATTATTATTCTAGGAAGAAGAAGTAGATGTATACCAATATACAAGGATTAAGAGCATTATAAAATTAATCACATAAATTAGTTTACCTTCCTCCATACCCTAGAAAAAATACTGATTTTTACAATGTGGTACTTTATATTATAAGATGTTGGATTTTAAGAAACCGTAAAAATAATTTCAAATATAAATTCATATTAGGTGACATTATTGTTATTTTCCTAACACTACATAACTAGTTATAAAGAATACATTTCATTTGTATCATTAATATTATTTTATGACCAGAAAATCATGGGAAAACCTTTTTTTTCAAAAAAAAAATATAGTGATCCATAGTGATTATAGGAACAACGTAAATCCTTAGAATATGAAAAAAGATATAGGTATCAAGGAACACAGAGGAATGAGTAAGCGTCCATATTGTGATGAGAATATAACCAAGGAGGATCAATCCAGCCCTTCAACTATAGAGGATACAATTATACATAGGACACCACTTATGTATTTTCTACTTGTTACTGGGTAATCTAATTCACCTATTTCTACATGTTTTTTAAATAAAATGGGGTTTTATATTTAGATTATTCAACACAGGATAAGTACTAAGACACAAATAAGGAAACAAGAGTTATGTGATCAAATTTCACAAATTATATTATAGTTATCAGTTGATTATAGTTTTATTGATACTTTTATATATTTGATATGTATATCTTTAACATAATCCTAGGAATGGATTTCTTATTATACATAAAGGGTCATGTTTATTTTTCTGTGATGACTAAGGTTTACATGTTATTATGGGAGAGAGGATATCATTAAAAGAGGCTTGGAT
Organism: Viscum album; assembly: GCA_963277665.1. NCBI lineage: Eukaryota > Viridiplantae > Streptophyta > Magnoliopsida > Santalales > Viscaceae > Viscum > Viscum album. Next base: position 1,923,668,842 of record OY728136.1, on the reverse strand, counting down.
GTGATTACTAGAAATGAAGGACCCCTTTAACCAATGGTTGGACCTGTTTCTTTTCATTTATTAATGTTTGTTTTATTGAATAATGATATAATTTAGAATAGCAATTTTATATCATTGCGAATTTGTATCGTAATGTATTTATAAGAAATTTTACTAGTTCTCGACCTTATTGATAATTGGGATTTTTAATTTATCTTATACTAGGAATAAGTCTCTTTTAAATATCATTATATAAAATTGAGCGAATATAATTAAAGGATGTGATGGACCAATAAGAAGAATTAGAATATAAAGTATTTATAATATTGAGAATGACACATTGGGTTAGTCCTGTTCTTTTCATAATGAAGGAAGATGGTTCGTTACAATTACGTATTGATTATTATGAAGTAAATTAGTTTATGTTAAATTATACATTTCCTCTAACATGAATTGATAAAACTATTGATCAGTTGAAAGGATCCCAATGATATTCTATAATTGATCTGTAGTATGGGTATCACTAACTCCTTGTTAGGAAATATAATATTCCAAATAAAACTTGTAGGTGTTGTTATAGTCATTATGACAATATATTTATGCCATTTTGTCTTAAAAATACAATAATTTTTTCTTGGAGTCTATCAATAATGTGTTTCAATTGTACCTAAACTATTTTTTTTGTGTTTTTTAGATGGACTTTTAGTTTATTCATGAAATCGAAAAGATCCCAAAGAATATTTATAAATTGTGTTTTTTATTTTATGAGATAACTTGTAGAATGAATAATTATCTAAATGTGGTTTATGGATTTAAGAAGTTTTTTCATGGTCATTTAGTTTATACGGAAGGGGTATTTATGTACCCTAAAAATATAGAAGCCAACAGCTATTGGTAACCACTAAAGAACAACATTGAGATTCAAAACAATATAGGATTATAATGTTATTATCTTCACTTGTATCAAATCCTCTCAGATATGTAATTTCCTCTAAAATTTCTAATAAAAAAGGCATCTTAATTAAAGTGGAGTAATTGATTTTTTGTAATAATCTTTTCCATTTTACAAAAATCTCACTTTTAAACCCATTCTTATCTCTCAAGAACCTTGGAAAAGTTATATTTTTTATTATCATGTGTTTGGATCAAAAATCATATGTTTTATCATTCCAAGAGACCATGTCATATCTTATAAATCACGATAGTTATGAGTTCATGAAAATAATTATATTATCTATGACTTAGAATTGGATATAGTGATTCATTCCTTGAAAAATTTGCTAAATTATCTCTTTGGGGAGATATTATGTATGTTCACAAACCCTAATATCTGGAAACATAAATTTTTAAAAAGTGAATTGAGAATTTGAAAAATATGGTGGGTGAAATATATCTACATTTTATAATTTAAATTATTTTATACACAGTTTATAGGAAATTAATTTTGAGATTATTTAAGCCAATATTCTTATAATTAATTATCTACAAAATATTTTATAGAGGGTAAATTGATAAGTATGATTGTTGATATGAATTTGGATATTTCTAGGTGGAATTAAATCTCAATCTTTCTTATGGTGACAATAAAAACTGATTTGGTTGATAATGTTAATGGTTCTCAAATAATAGATCTTATATTCCTCATAATTTTTTCAACCCATTATGTTAGTGATACTAGAGAAAAAAAGATACCGACTCAATGTTTTATATTATAAACTAGATCATCATTTCCACCTCTATTAAAGAAAAATTTATTTCAACAAATCTCCATTCTACATGGTCAATTCATCTTGTAAAACCAAACATTTACATTGGTATGAGAACTCATTTTTGGTTATTAGGTTTGAAACACAATGTGTTTAATTAGGTTATGAAATGAATAACTTCATATCTATTCAAGAATGAGAATCAACCAGAAATTAGAATATTTAATTATTTAGTAATACCAGTAAAGATGTTGGAGAATAAATATGAATTTTTCTATAGGTTTATAGATAAATATTAAGAAGCATGATTCAATATTATTTATTATATACTGAAACATAAATGAAAAATACTTAATTCTAATTTGTGAATATAATATATAAGATGGAATGAAAAAATTGATGTTCATAATATTTTAAAATTTCATGGAATAATTTATTTGATTTTCTCTGAACAAGATATTTAATTTAATGAAGGGCTTGATGATCACTATCCCACTATTTTGGTACATCATTATACATAAGAAGATAATATCAACCTCAAATAGAAGTGTAGTCCTGATGAGTGATTTAGAAACTGTAATACTTTCTATTAGCTTGTGTTATGGATTTTTATGGATCATGGTTGGAACATTTTACATTAGTGGAGTTTCTTTATAATAATAGTTATCATGAAATGATAAATATTTCACCATTTGAGTAATTTTACAGTCATCCATCTTGATTTACACTTTTTTTGCTACAGACTACAGAAAATGTACTATTATTACCTAGACATGTACACGAAACAACTAATAAGATTCAATTCACATGGAAATGGATGGTTCTGGACTAAATACATTGAAAACATATACATATTCTCAACATCTATAATTATCCTCTGTCATGGTAGATAAAATATTCTTGAAAATATCTCTATGGTTGTGGCATTATCAGTAATGATAGAAAGGAATTTTTTCACTATGTTATGTTGAAACTTTAATAATACTTTAAATAATTGGTAATTTGGATTATGAATTAGATTTACAACGAAAGTTTATTTTCACTCATAATTTCTTTCATGTATCTCAAAAGAAGAATTATCATCCTAATCTTATACATGTAATTTTATTGTATCATGGTGATCTAAAAATATCTGTATTATTTTCTCATGAATCTATTCATATAATTTATAGAAATGATAACGTGTTACATCAAAAATGTATTCCATTTTTTTGAATATTTTTGAAGCATAGTAATGTTTTAGGGGAAACACGGGTATATTAGAAAGAGATTTTGGAAAAATGGGAAAAACGTTTGGAAATAAACAATAATGTACAAGTATTTGTAGATGTAATTCCAAATGGTGTGGAGAATTTAACATCTCAGGTTGAAATTATTTTCAACTTTAATTATTTAATTTTAATTTATATAATATTTTGGTTGATTTATAAGTGTTTATGGATGTTTTTAATGTGTTTTGAAAATGTTTTAGGGGGTACATAGTATTATCTTAGCTAAGATAAATCATGTTGCTTCTATAAGAAACTGTGTAAAGGTATTTTTGAGTTTCTGGTATGTTCAAATTGGTTTCGGTTTTGGTCAAATTGCATTAAAATTTTTTAGAATTGGGAATTTTTGAATTGAGGCGTTTCAAAATTTTGGTGCATGGATAGTCAAACTATATGGTACAACCCTATTCCCTAGTGTTATTTTCTTGTATCATTGACATTGAAGACACATGGTTTGTTAAACTCTACATCTTACCCATGAATTGAAATTATTAAAAACCTAAAATTGGATTTCTATTCTGTTACATGCCCAAAACCTCTCATTACTCTCATGTTGACTTCGACACTAAAATAAGAGGTCTCCTCTAAGTGATTATGGTTGGACCTCTCCCTCTAGAACTAGATTTTAATGGATCATAGTGTTTTGTATAAAATAGATTTAATGTTAGATCCCTATGATATCCTCTTTTTTCTATTTATTTTAGATCCACTCATTTTCATTTGAATAAAAACTTCAATCATGATTTATATTTATGAATCTATTGGATTAATTATCTATGGTATTTTTTTTGGATTTTTGAAGGAGAAAGAATGAGAGTCTTGATAGGCTTGTTTGCTCTTAAATTTTCCCAGTTTCTCTATATACTTCATAGGGTTAGTGGATTTTTCTTATATATATATATTATAGAACATGGAGACCTAGATATTCATAGATTATTTTTTGTATTTGAATGCAAATTTTAGAAGAAATATTTACAGACACCCCCTCTGGTTTCTGATTTGGAATACATTAGGATTTGGATATTTTTTCCGCAATAACTTTGACTTATGGTACTAAATTGTTTTTTTGTAAAATGTAATAAAGTTTATTGATTTGATTTTCATAATATATGAATTGATTTATGGGAAATAATTGGATGTGATACGTTGGTACTTATGCAATGGTGTGTGTTTATTTTTATAGACCATGGACATTAAATTGAATATGGTGCCATAGTAGATACACCATAAGGATTTTCACCAATTTCCATATTAGTGGATGGAAGTGTCACCACTCATGAGTATTTGGGAAATCATGGAATGCATGATTGTGTTCATGAATATGGAATGGGTATTCCATGTGGAATAATTGGATAAACTTTTTTTCTATAATGTTAGATTATTTTATTTTTGTTGAACTATTTTTTATGTTACTCTCTCTAGTTTTAATCATATTTTGAACTATGATGCAATGTGTTCTTGTCCTAGTGTCAGAAGATAGGAAGTGTCTGGGGGATTTATTATTTTTTAACATTAATCACTCTTTTTTATATTCACTTTGGTGTGTATTCATGTTTCATTCATCATGAAATAGGTAAAGGAATGGTCACTTATTTATCCAGTGAAGAACGATGATGCAACTTTCTTGAGAAGCTTGTTAGATCTTGAATCTCTCTATAAGAGTAGTTGGAGTGAAACCATATCAATTTTAATATATATTTATTTATTTTGTTTTCATAGGAAACATTGTTATACCTTTTCAGATATTATTGAGACATTTTTGTTTTTTGGTTTTTTAATTTGAGATATCTTGTATACTTTATGAATTATATATTTTTATCCGGTTATTTTTATTTTTTGATAGTTTGACGTTTCATTAAATGTGAAATCATCCCCAAATATTATATTTTACCCTAAAATTTATTTACATCCCCTGCTGTATTGGGGATAAACTCTTGGGTCAGTGACACCTTATCTTTTTCCAAGTCAATGGTTTGGGTTTGTATATTACAATTTTTTCATCATAGAAAAAGGTAATTGAAAATAATATCAATTTATATGGGTTTCATATTTATATTTTTAATTATTGGTTTTAAGGTTATCATATTTTACATTTTAGGAACCTCAGTGATTAAACCAGTCAGAGTTTTATATAACATAATGGAGAGTAACTTTTTTGTTGAGAATTAAGAAATATTTCTAAATATTATGGTTGTATTTTCTTTTCACCATTATTGATAATTTTATTTTGTGAATAATATTGAAATATCCCTGTTATTTTACTAAAGTTGAAAAATTTATTTTTGATGATTCTCTCTATATTGAATAAATTATATGCTAGGGGAATTAACATTCTGATTCTAAACTGAATAGAAATGAATCTTGTTTAAATTGTTGGGTTACTTTATTTGACTCAATCAATCATTTTGAAAATAAAAAATAATCATAGCTGAATACATGTAACAAAATTATTAATTTTTACAAACCAATTCATTCTAGGTACATGTTTTGCCATTCTATGTTTAATTTTTACTATAAAAAAATAATTTAACTATATAAATTTTAAAAGTGCATGTGTAATTTGAAATATTTTTTGGATGTGTAATTATTTGTGGTAGAGAAAACTATAATATTTATTATATCCATGAAATAATATCTTAAAATATATATTATAATATAAAATTGACCATCACTATTTAAAATTTTCTACCGCTTTAAGGTTCAAAATTGAGGGAAATGATGAGTTTTAAATTTGGGGTGAGGGGATCATTAAAAAATGTTCATAACTATATTTATTAAAGATAATATAAAAAAAATTAATTTTTTTTAAAAATGAAAGTGTTTGAGCATCAATATTAATAATCAATTGTTCAAAATTATTCTGATATATTTTGGATATTTTTATACTCTATGGAAGTTAATTTTAATCTTTCCAGAAACTTAATTTGGTATATATTTTTATTTCTGGCATCAAAAGAACATGTTTTGGTTAAAAATAGGGCTTTTGGTCAATAATTTTCTTTGAATTTCAATTTTTTTACTTGAATTAATTTTAGAATATTTTCACCCAAATGAGATAAAAAATGTATAACTAATATTTTTAAACTTATTATTATTCAATATTAAATTTAGGTATGGGTTAATGATTAGTTTTTAATAATTAATGAACTCACTCATGAATTAATTTATATTTACTTATTTCTTATTCGTTAAATGAGATTTTTCCGTAGGAGAGAAAGATATTATTGGAAGAGTAATTTAATATGAATTGATATGTATTTTATTATTATAAAATTTAATAATTTAATAATTTTTTTTGAAACAAGAGACCAAAGTTTCACTAATGTATTTTATCTAGAGAAGAAATCATATTTTCTTCTTGAGAGAGTTCATGGTGGAAAATACATGGGAAACCCAACTCTGAGTTGACACTTCATTATTTTATTCTTGATATCACATTACATTCTCTTTATTTGGTAATCACCATTATTTAGAATAATAAATATTTTATTTATAGAGAAATTTTTTATCAATTTATTTTAATTTATCTTTTACACATCTCATTGAATAAATTACTATGTTTTTAGGACAAGAAGATGATACGAAGGGAAAATTATTGAATATTGGATAATATTTTCTTGGATAAGGAACATATTGAATATTATCAAAAATTTATATTTTTTAGTGCAATAATTTAATATGGTATTCTATTTTATTTTATTACATTGAATGATCAATTGTTTTTTTAATGAATTTTAAAAGAATAAATCTGAAGATATTTTAATGATTCGGGTGTTGTATTGATTTTTTTAGTGTTCAATTGTTTTAACTAAAAGGATTAGATGGAACACATTTTAAACATGATTTCTAAAGTTTATAATAAAATTTATTTATTTTCTATATAATATCAAGTTTTCATTAATTTAATTTATTATATAGAAATTTTAATTTCATTTTATTTTTATGAATAATATTATTTCCTGGTCTTATCTCTAAGAGAATTTCCCATATAAGAATTTCTCAATTTATCCCTTAAGAAAATTGCTTTTAAGATTATTAAATTCCTAGATTCATAGTATAATTCCACATGATAATATGATACACCCCCTAATTATATAATTTTACTTCATGGTAATAAAATTCTATCTCACTAATAACATAAATTCTATTTCATCTTTTGGTTCCATAAAATATTTGTACAATTATAAAAATTTTTATCATATAGAGGTATCCCAATATCACACAATTAAATCTTATGTGAATGGAGAATAACTGATGGTGTTCATATGAATAATAGTTTGATGAAGGCCGAGATTAGAATTGGGATAATGAAACTAATCATAATCCAATGAGAGAGGAAACCAAATGAACTGAAAATAGGTCAAATAGGAATGAAAAATAATCCATTCATAGAACTATAAAAAACAAAATAAAATTAAATATGAATGATTAATATTAAATCGCGTTCCTAACTACGAGGGAAAATGTTAATATACAAGGTTGATCTAGAAGATAACTCACTATAAATTCCATTTGAATAGATAAATATGATCATTAATATTAATTGAAGTATTTGGTATAAAACAAAATAAAATATATAAACACATAACTTGGAGTCCCAAGAATTTTTATTCTTGAGATAGCTTGATCTGGTCTAAAAAATAGAATTCATGGAACATTAATAGTTATAAAATAAAGAATCATTCTTTTTTTTCAAATAAAATGGGGTCATAATATGGTCTTATAATTTATGTGAGTTATTGGGGGTGGTGTAGTATTGTTTTTATATCATGTATGATGACTTATAACACAACTTGTTTTTCATATGTTGGACCATGTTTATAAATATACATGGGGAATTGTAGTTCCCAAATACATTAGCCACATTGATAAATATGATTTTGTGACATGTGTTTTATGAATAAACCTAGAGAGTTTGTTTAACCTATGGAATCAAAGTTTATTTTTGTCTGTGATAACTCAATTAAAGAGGATATCACCCAAATATATATGGGAAAAACATAAAAATTGGTTTAGATATGGATCATTTATTTCGTATTTAAGTGATACAGGTTGCTGAGTGGTATTTATTAAATCACCAAAGTAGTGATAAGAGGAAAAAATAAAAAACCATAAAAATTGGATAAACTTGAACTAAATCTTGGTAATTATATCAGTGATTTTTAGGAAAATAAAATAATATTAATTTTTGGTGGATTATCCATTCATCCAATAGATAACAAAGTTGTAAAAATATTGTAAGGTGTAGTTCCCAAGGCTGTGCTTCTAAAGAAACTGGAGTTAGAGTGAGTGAATTGAGAATTGTAGAAAATATTATTATTTAAATACCCTTATTTAATATATATATATTTAAATTCATAACTTTAATATATTTACTATGAAGAACATGTGTAACTAAATTATTTACGGAATTATGTTTTAAATGATTTGAGATTTGAAAACCACTTGTTCAAAATTATCATATTTTTTTCTAGTTATATTCTAAAAAATTATATCACTACCTTTGTAGGGATATTATTTAATGAAGTATTAATATTTGAATATATATATATTTATCTTATTTTGAAAAACCATTTATTTCCCCACGTTTAATTGAAATATTAAGGTGATATATTTTAAGAAGTGCTATAGGGTGAACAATTAATTCTATTTTCAAAACAAATTTAATCTAAAAAATACATATACACTATTCGAAATATTTAAAGGTAAAAAAATGATTCATTAAATTAATGTAAATACCAAAGAACAGAATTTGGAGACTTCTATTTCTTATTTTCTATAACATAAAATCACTACCTTTCTTTTTGGTTTTGTTGGACAACATATTTTCCATTAAATTAAAGGAAGATGTTGGTTGTCAAGAAAAACTGAGGTGATTCCACTAAATTCATTTATATCATGGTATAATATTTTAAATTTTTTATTTTGGAGTATAATTTATCATTTATGTATTAATAGTTTGGTTAATCATTCTTATAGTTAATTCAATCATTATACAATTGGAATGGTTTAATTTAATATATTTTATATGTATCCTAATTTATTTCATTAGTGCTAAAATATGGTTAGAGTGTCATGGATTGTACGATTTTTTTTTGGAGAAATATAAAAATGGTGTAATTGGGTTTTGAGTGAATGATGGATTAAAAAGGAAATTTATGACTTACGCTATTCATAATAGGAGATATATATTTTTTCCAGTAATCATAGGTTCATAAATTTTTCAATGAATTATTTAAAATTAAATTATTTTGAGATAATGTTACCTATGATCCTTTTAATACACTTTTCGCAAAGTTATATTATATCATTTAGGTGATATACTAGTTATAACTTCTTCTGTCGATGGGTTTTATTCAGGACTAACATTATGTGTCACTCCATTGATAGTATCAATGAAATGAATTCAGGCTCATTGATTGGAAAATGTCTGATATTAGAGATTATTTCTTCTTTATGGAATGGATTAGAGAGAGTCATTATTTTTTGAGAATTTATTTCATTTTAATTTCATTACATTAGTTTGCGACTTATGGAGGAATGAATATTGAGTGAGTATGCTTATGATATGGTGTTATAGGTGAATTCCCTATATCCCAATTGGGTTTGAACAAGTATTTATTTAATTTTTTTGATTGATTTTATAATGGTACGTTGTGGTGAATTTTTATTTTTGGTTACAATGTGATTAAATGATTGGAAGTCTTTTATTTGAGAGGTATCATATATAGTGTTTTAGCTACTAGTTATCACTTTTTTGGGTTTGGATTTGATTCACCAGGACAGAAATCATATGAGAGGTTTTTTAGTGTACAAAACTATATTATCCCTTTTCTTAAACATTTTATGTTTATACTATTGGAGGTTTTGATGATACATTTTTATATTGATGGTAGTATGAGAGGGATATTTACCTAAATTTTTAAATAGATTAATGTCTCACACAATAATCATGGTCACAGTGTTGTGGTCATTTGGCCAAAAGAGAAGGGCTTTAAAGGTTTGGTTAGTTTTTATGTGGTCTGAAATTTTACATAATAAAGGGTCATGTCATTCCTTAATGATACTATTATGGGATGTTCTTGATTTTGTATTCAGGTTTTTGGAGTTTTTTTGTGAAATAATTATTTGGAGTAAAATTGAGATCATTATATTGGTATATTTATACCTTCTAAGAGATTATTTTTTTCTCTTCTTATCAAAGTGGCATCAAGATGCTTTTTAGTTTTACAATGGTATATATTTTTTATATACCGAGTTTGATTTTGTTTAAAAAATTCATTGTTTTTTATTATTATTTAATATACACCATCACCTGAGTTGGGTAACACATATGATGAGAATATGAGGATTTATGTTCTGAACTTTTTCTCTAATATCAAGGATGGATGTGATATTTGATTGTTGAATAATAAACCTTTTTTAATATCTCTCTCATAGAACTAGTAATGTTTTTTTTCAGAATATGTGTTAACGTTATTTGGTGGTATGGTGATGATGAGATAGTATAGTGGATATATGATAATGACATCGTTAATTAGTTTTTTGGTAGTGTTATGAAATATATGGTTCTGATATGGTTTTTTTGTATGTTAATATGTTCTTATTGTTTTTTTGGAGTACTATAATTTAGATTGTTTGATTGTCAGAGTGACTAGGTCAATGGGGAAGTTGGTATGGGTACCATCTTTGTACTCATTTTATTATTCTATATGTATATATTTTTGAAAAATTGGTGTGATAGTGCTTGTGAGGATTGAGTATATTTTGATTTAGAATTGGAGATTATTTAGTTATTTTATTTTTTAATTGGTGATTTAGTATGCTTTTTACCCTCAGGAAGGATCCTAATAGGTGTAATTTTTTTACCAACCACAATATAAAATATCATATTTTTATATATTTATAGGATAAGGATGGTGATTAATCTAGACATGACTAGTTAATCAAATAGGTTTGGTTGGTTACGGTGTATTCACTACTATTGGATTTTCTTATTGGGATATTAATTTAGAGATTTTAGTATATATGTAACATTACATAATTTATGTTGTTGGTTGTTTTTGTTTTTTTATATTTTATTGGTAGTATAATTTATTTAGTTATATGAATTATGATAGAAATTACTCCCAAATATGTGTTTTATACCCTCTATTCTAGTCATCAACATGAAATCTATTGGATGTCATCAACATTAGTCACATTCATCTTCACTACTTTCCCATGAGTGATTATAATAGTGATGACTCTTGGAAGAAAAACTCATAGATTTTTTTTCTTCTATAGGGGGATACATCAACACCACCACACAAAAAATTCTCATAGATTTGAAAATGTAGTATGTTTTTCCTGGAACCTATTATCACATAAATTATTTCTTTGTATCCTAAAATATAGAATATGGTATATAACATGTGTAATGTGAGGTCATGAAAAAATCTATCTATTCAGTATTAGTAAGTACTCACAACCCAACCACCACATCAAATCCCCATGAAACAAAAGATGAATTTCGGAAGAAAAATGAAATATAATAGAACAATTAACCCAATTAAACATATGGAATAACATGGATTATGATGTCATATATTATATAGGAGAACACTGAAAAATTAATTTATAAGATAAAAAAATGAGAGAATATCAGAGTTATAATGGTTAATAACTTCTTTGCACCCTACCCGAACACTATATTATAAGGAATGATTTTTATTGATACACTAATGAGATAATGAAGATGTTGATCCAATTTTATGCATGAAAAAGAATAATGGAATGTGCTCCCACAATGATGACCCAGTCACGGTAGACTGAGGATGTTTTATAGATTCCTGGATTTCTATTTTATCTCCATATTTCCCTTCCTCAACCCCTTCTAATATATTTACCTTATATACTATGATCATTCTACCTTTATCATTAATGTAATCAATAATTTTTTGATCTACCAGTGTAAAACCTATGAAAAATACATAAGTAGAAAAACTTTCCAGAAGATCTTACTCATTAGAGGAATCATCAAGTGGGAACCATTTACACTTGATCCGAATTTGATAAATTCTTCTACTCACTAAATTTATATTGGTTACTAAAAGATCCAACTAGTCATTCTAGTTTTTAAAACTTTCTCATACTCATAGATATCCTTTCACTTTATCAATGAAAATTAATTAGCAACACCACCTCTACTGATACATTCATGGAAAAGTGAAGGCTTTGGGTTCTATGTTTCTCTTACAAAATCACATGCAAGAATGAAAAATTATATCCTATATCATTCCAAATGTTTTCAGCACATATATTCATCCGTTCAATAAGAATAATATATTATTTAATTTAAATTTAATCTCATAAAATTAATTTTTAATCGTAAAAATTTTCTGCATCCCCTGGATATTATTTATACTATTTGAGTTCCCCATAACCTCTAGAAAACCATGCCGTAATTGAAAATCCTCATTTTTAACTACAATTAGAAGTGGTTTTTAGTGCAGTCACAAATATATCTTCCTGAATTTCATTATATCTTGTGAGATACTTTTTTTCCACAATTGTTTTTATAGATGTCTAGTAATGAAAAATTAAACACTTTACTAGATAAAATCTCTCAGAAAAAGACCCTAATGGTATCCAACTTGAGAATTGTATCTTTATAAGTCTTTTAACATCCCTCCAACAGTTTTATTATTTCCATCCATTTCCAATGATCATCTATTCCCCACTATGAAAAAAACCTTAGGTTTTTCTAAAAATAGATGACCATTTTTCATTGGAACACCGCTGTCTAAAAATTATGACACCACTAATATCATAAACTATTAAACATTAATTATAATTCCATATCGAACATAATTTTTATGAGGAAACACGAAGAAAAAAATGTGATTACTTATGTCAACCATTTCATGTTTTTAGATTATGGCAATGTTCTGTTTACAAGGAATTCATCCAATTAATCCATAAATATTCCTCCAAAATAATCACATTAGGGAGAAGTTGGTTTTGTAAAACTACATCAACAAAATTACTCAATGTTTTATTCTTACACCATCAATTTCATTTATATTGATATTGAACCATAGTAATTAAATGATCTCATAAACCTTCATGTTATGATAACATCATGTCTCAGAATTGAATCCCAATGCATAAATCCACCCTAACTTCCACCAATATATGATTTTGGTTTATTCAATATATATAAGAATGAGTAAGTTCATTACAAACAGATAAATGATCCTATGTTTCCCCCTTCATGTGCAATAGAAAATAGCTCCTATCATTAATATATCTTATATCACTTGAGAATGCATCCACAGTCCTGATATTTTCGTTCATATGGATTTGGTGATAATAATGAAACTCACCTCCAATAGAAACATGCCTTTTATAATAGTAGTAATCACTAAATAGATGTACTCCTTGAACATCAAGATCCAAATCTAAAATTTTAGACCAGATGAACCTATTCTTTTATTGTATCTTTTTTAAATAACTATATATTAATAGTACGTTCCAATTCATTACAAGATTTACCATATATTATTGAGGAAATTATAGAACTAAAAAAGAATACACATTTTTCTATTTTAGAGATCAAAAACCCATTTAATTGATAATCAATCCTAAAAAAATAAACAGTCCAAAAATAGTTATGATGCACCTCTTTCTTCTAGAATTTACGTGCTCATGAAAAATTTCCCATGAATAATTTTTTGTGGTAGGTTGAATTATTATCTTATTATAAAAATTTAATTAATATACCAATATCATTACAACAAAAAATATATCGTTTTTTTCAATGCTTATCCATTTGATGAATATTACGGAAAATTTTAGACTTTTTTCTTGAGAATAAGTACTCACACCTTCTATGTCAAATTTTTGATTTAGTGGAACATGTACACTTGAATCCCAATAGAATAAATTAGAAAACATATGATCTTTAGTGGTTGAATCATGTTCAAAATCCACTACGTCAATGGTTTATCTCCACAAGTTATCAATACAACCTATGTTTTTGTTTTCAAATTACATTAAAATTAGGATTCATACTCTTCTTCTCACTCAAGATGGTATGACAACTATATAACTAATCTACTATTTGAATAGATTTTATATATGGAATTATAAAATTCTTGTCAATATATACTTGGTAGATCAAATGTTTTCGTAAAATTACCATCCACCATGGAACCCACAAATTAAATTTCACATTTCTATATGAAAACATGAAGTGAAATAACAAAAAATAAATAAATAGTTTAGTAGTATACATATATATACACAACCTAACAGATAATAAATTCCCTAAAATGTTTGTATGCATATAATCCATATTCAATAAATAAACATCACTCTTCCATGATCATGTAATATTCATAATCCATATGACTCACCTGAAGTATCTAGGAAGGAGATGATGTATCAATAATAAGGATAGGGGATGAATCAATGATATGGTATTAAAATATATTTTATAAAATTAAAATGTACGATGAGTTAAATTCTGAGTCCCATCACTTTTGCATTATAAACTCACTAGCATGATACAAAAATATAGAAATATATGACAAACATTATTTTTTTTATTGTTCTTAACCAATTTTGGTGATTTCACCATATAGGTTTCAAGTTGATTCTATGACCCAAATATAATCACTTAAAACAAAATTCATTCCAATAGTTATCACCTAAAAACTCATAATCTAGTCTATTCTTTATTCTAGTTCCCGTCAGTTTCGATAAATAAGGCACCCATAACCCATAATATCACAAGTATTATCCCTATTTATTAAAAATAAAAATGATACATCATGATGTTAAATAATATATATGTTTTCTCTCATTAAAGATCATGACACAAAAATTATTTAGAATGATACACAATATAACTAGTCTGAATCTAAATCTCATTTATCAAATTACTATAATAATTATCACTCAAAATATTCATCACATTTCATATCAGAACTCATATAATGCTTTTCTTTTTATACATTCCTCTTCACTCCTAAATTGATTCTTAATTTATAATTTTTCAATTTTTAGGGGAAAAATATATGAATACTTAATTATTCATTTAATTACTTTTCCAAAGACTGTTATTCATAATCTTTATCCTCTAAACTCTTCACAAGGTTTTGATACCCATGATACTCAAATAGGATTCCAAAGTTACCAATGTATTCAAATTCACACAAGTAAATAAGGTATTACCGAAAATAATATAACATTATCATAATAATTTATTTTCTATTATTCAATTTTTAAAATATCAAAATAATCAGACACTGATCTCCAGGGTTTACTATCATTCATTCCTCTGGTAGAATTAGTATCAATCTAAGAGAAATGAATCCATAACTTGAAATTTATTTCATGATTATTATTAAATAATATTATATCTTTAATCTATTGAAATTAGGAATACTGTAAACTAGTAAATCTTATTAGAAAAAGGAATATCAAATATATCCCTCAATGGGCTCATATATATTACACATTCTATAAAAAATATTTTGTATAAAAAATAATACATTACATATCATGTTAGGTTGGATAATTTTACAATTTTTACTCCTTGAAATCAAATATATATAATCTATGATAAATTATATATTATATACAAATAAAAAATATATAATTATGAATTTTGGGTTTACTAAATTTTAGCACTGTTTGAATGAAATATATATATTTTTACGTCTAAAATATATTTGGTATCATATATTACCTTCATTTTCCAAATTCATGTTCTAAAAATGTTATATATCTTCTGCACGGTGTGAAAATGTTTTATGTATCACAATAACATATTTTTATCATTTATTTTCATCATTGAAAACAAAAAGATTCATTCATACACTTCAAATATATTTAATATTTAAAGTATTCTAAATTTTTTTCATATAATATGTCTTACAATTTAAAATATTATTTTATGCTCAAATACATTTTCCAAATTCCCAAAATTACATGAATTATACAGTTTTTATCTAAGAAATAAAACTCAATTCTAAATAATCACATTCAGAGACATTTTTAATATCTCAAAAAACATTATATACAATTCTAAAGATAAAAATTAGAAGACAAAAAGAAAGAAAAAAACAATCGAATAATAATTCCTTGTGTTTTAAAATATCTCATATTTTAGTTTATTCAAATCCATTAACCTTAACCAAAGTTCATCAAATCAATGAATTTATCTTAGAGAAATTTTCTAAAACCATATTTTTGGATACTTCAGTGTTCTAGAGAGAAATTAACCCCTCATAGAAATAAAAATTATGGCTAAGTGTTTACAATCTTCTCTTCCCTTAGTCGAATCAATCAATTATCTCCCTATTTGAAATGAAAATATATTTTGATTCAAATTAGAAATATATAAGTTTTTGGTAAAATTTTCCCTAATTTTAAACCAAATAAAAATGAATTTGAGATTCCCCAAAATTTTTCAAGTGAGGGGGAATATAAGAATATACATTTTCAACCTCAATACTTAAAATCAATCCATATGAATGGACTTGGTTAAGATATCAAAAATTTAATCCCTGGTACGAATACATTTAATCTTTATATATCAATTTTTAGAAACATCTCATAAATCATGATTTATGATTTGTATGTGTTTAGATTATTTATTTTTCAATTATTTTTTTATTGATCATTTACTCTTTGATTATCACATGTAATATTCAAAAGTTTTTAAATTATATATTCCATGTTTTATAATTTACCTCTCATCAAAATCATCTTTAGAATGAATTTTTAATGGATATACACTTAGGATTATTTGTTAATTTTTTCATAGGTTTTATTTACTATAAATATAACTTTCAATAATTTAACTCACAAAAAATACATTGTTGGATGTATATTTTATATAATCATAATATATAGCCCAATAAATATTAATGTGTCAAAACATATTTTGGTTATCATCTCTTATATACATAAGATACAACTTTGAAGTCCATATGTAAAATTTAAAAATTCCCTTGGAATCAATATAGTGTGATTATTTTAGTTCAATTTGATACATAAAAATAAATGTTACTCCATAAAAAATATTTGTTCTAGATATAGTGAGATAAATAAAATATATAACCCACACTCTTAATTTAATTTGATTCACACTTTTAACTTCATAACCCTTTATTACCTTGTTCACAATAACCATGGGTGTGGAAACTAATTTATAATCATCTTTTGAAAAAAAATATTTAATGATTTATTGGATGATTTTTCTTCACATTGAAAAATGGAATCATATTCTCAAATGAAATTAAATATTACTGGGATAATCATATCTCTAAGAATAGACATTTCAATATTTCATTTCATCCTCATTTATAATTTAATTTTTGAAAATACTGTAATATATATATAGATTATCACATAAATAAATAAAAAAATATGATTACCCATTCTCATCGACATTAAAAAAATATTTCAATCATCATTCTCATTAGTGATATTTAACTATCTTAGGAAGATGTGAATCTTTAAATTCCATATTCTAGGGTATTTTTAAAACTATATAGATGTTTCATTAACTTTGAAAACTGTTCTTGAAAAATTTTATGAACAAAACAATCAGGTTGTTTTATAAATAGTTTTTTACTTCATGTTATCCATTCATTAAAGTAGAATTTATATTCATGTCATTAATTTTGTAATAAGTGAGAGATGTAATATTAATGGATGCTATTATGGATTCATGAATTTATATACAATAAAATGTTTCTTCAAAATTATATATTTAAATATTGGAACAACCTTTACCAAAAAATTTGGCTTTGTTTCATGAAACACCCCTATTATTGAGATTACATTAGAAGACACAATTGGTTCCTATATCATTGTTTCCTTCTTGTTTTCAACCTATATCCCAAGTGGAATTACTTTAAATATAATCCCATAGAACTATAGTTCCATTTTCCATTTTTTCAGATCTGTTTCTTCAGTAACTGATTATGGATAAATCGAAAAAATAATTGTTTTTGGGTTGTTAAGCATAGATATTCTTTTAGTCTAAACAAGTGTATTATGATTTGAAATTATATTTTTTAGTTAATTTTTTTTTCTTAATTATCTATTGTTTCAATTTATCTCTTTTATCAGGACCTCTGTCACCACTAATTTTATCTAAATTATCATCAACATAATCATGTAAATTTTTAGCTTGTTCCTAACTATTTTTTTTGGAATTTACATACTCTCGACATCTGTATATTTAAACTTTTACTAATTTTACATACTAAAACTGTGTTTATTTTAAAAAATATTTCTATCATAACATCTAAAAAACTTATGTATTCTATCACGTGTATCCTCTACTGTTAGATAGATAACCCATGAAGATCCCTTCCACAACAATCTCACCGAATTTTCCCACATCTAATTTTTTATTTTTATAAAGAAAATAATTATATATTTTTTGAACAGATTATTGGGTGGATTCCTGATCTACCATCTTCCATAATATTTCATTTTGTTTTTTGAACTCAACAAGAACCAATTCTAAATGTTCAAAACTGTACTAATAATTTATCTCTAAATTTTTTTTAAATAATGTATTTTTTAATCTTGGTTATCCCTATCTCAATAGGAATATGTAATTCATCCATATAACTCAGTTTTTATATGATATATATATATATATTGATATACTATTTATAGATACCACATATAACAAGATATGATTTAAATTAATATTTAATGTGACTTTTTCTATTATCAGTTTTCATCTTTGGATTATTAACCCTCCAATCTATCTTAATACCCATTCTGATTTTTTTGAACATCTTCACATCCCTTTATTTATGATTCTCAATTATCCAATTAATCATTCTTATAAATTCATAATTTTATGTGATGAAATTATAATCACTAATTTATGGTTGATTTGAGATTTAACCGAATAAAAAATGAAAACATTAATTAAATAAGACTAGTTGATTCAATTTATACTCTCTTGTGACTTTGTAATGTCCCTACCAATCACCCCAATTAGATGTCAGTCTGAACTATAGGTCACATGTCTTCTAGTGCGCCCACATGTACACTGTGGATGGTAACTAGCCATGATGGTGAATTGATGGTATGGTGGTGAGAATATACTCCCGATATCAGAGTAGAAAATTGGTTTATAATAAAATAAATAAAAAATGCAGAACTTGTAATAATTGGAAACATGAAGTAGAAAAATACTATAACATTTAAAAAATGAAATGGATAACACCAATTCCATATAATGGTGCATGTAATATTAGGTGTTACTACAAAACACAAGCAGTACAACATAACAAAATAAAAGAAACACTCAATGGTCAAATCCTCAAGCATCCTCAGTAAGTGCCCAATCCTGTTCTCTATATCTCCATTTTACTCAACAAAAAAATGAATCCAAAGACCTACAAAAAATAAGATCTTATCTAGTTTCAAAACACACTAATTGGCGTGCGAGATAATAATATTAGTAGTCAAACACCTACGGTGTCTAGAAAAATCCATTACTTAACACATTATGTAAATAATTGAGTATGTATCAACAAAAATATTAATAATCGGTGGTGAATAAATAAAAAACACAACAAAGATTGAAAGGGAAACATGGTGGTTATAACTACATCAGCACCATGATAGGTATCTATCTCTATGGGTAGATCCTATAGTATCAGTATGGATCACCCAAATCAGTGGAAGATTCTATTACTGAGGGTGAATCACTCAGAAAATACCTTAAACAAGTAACCTCTTATCTCATGATAACCAAAACCTCGCCATCAGGAATAACTAGAATCTCACCCTCATGCATCGTGGGATTGTGTGTCCATCCCTTAGGAATATTACATTATTATATACTCTACCCACATGAACTTAGTACCATTGAGCCTATCCCTTACATGGTAAAAAACATCCACCAAGACCTCATTCTTAAACACCAATCATGAGTCCTCAATCATCCCATATAATAATAAAATATTGCCTCAGCCATCAAGTACCTATGTACCTTGCCATCAGTTGGTATGAATGAACATGCACCAACCCCTCATGCATCCACATTATATATGAGTCATATCCTGAAAAAAATAAGGTGGAAATTAGTTTCAATTATTCTGGTATGAATCATATCGATATCACATAGGCTCAAAATATATGAAAGAAAAATAAAAGTTATAGTATCAAACAACCAGTATTTATCATCAATTGAAACAATGACAAATTTATAATAGTTATCATTTATCAAACAAATCTATTCCATTAATCTAGATTTTTAATTATCATCATAATTATATCAATTTTATTTAATTAATAATTAGAACCTAAATCCATTAATGTATTAACTAATTAACCATTTTATCAATGGTAATTCAACATTATGAAATCCCACAATTTATTGTTATTCCGATTAAAAATTTCAAGGGGGAAATAAAAACATTATACAATATATTACAGTTATTTAAAGTCAAATTGGCAAAGTCGTAATAATGTATAGGCTGGAACCCCAATTTGGTGGCTGTAGTTGTGATTTTTTATGCTTATAGGCCGAGTGGGATCTATGTGACAGTTCAAAATGAACAATTTTAATTAAATAGTGACTATTAAATTTATTTTGTCATGCATGGTATTCTGGCATGAAAAAATATATTTCATACATTAAATAATTAAATTCTAAAAACGGAATTTAGTTTAATAAACACACTTATGAAACCAAGTGGTACAAATAAAGTGTGTGAGAGTGTATAATAAACATGTCCATATTTAATATTTAAAACATGAGGAAAATTCCTCTCATGAATATAATTATCCGAGTCCAAATCCATTTTGGAATTACATTTCATTATAAGCATTTACTTATGCATATGAAAAAATGGCATGGCCTTACCATCCATTAGGGTCAATCCATTTAATACCATTTGATTCTTTTTAAGAGAGGCATACTTATCATGAATTAGCCATTTAAATAAAAAACATTCATTTCTCTAAATTTTGTTAAATTAACTTACAAGGATCAATGGTTCAGTGATTAATGTAAAACTTCATGGTAAAAAATCAAATTCCACCTTGAGAAATTCCATGTCCCAAAGAGCTAAACACCCATGAGGTTTATTGGGTTCATTTAAAAACAAAACAAGCAGTGGCCACTTCATTTAAATTGAATGAAAATAGTTCAACCTTCACATCAAAGCATAAAAAGCTAGGTACAAAAAAGGGGAAACTCTATTCTTAAATTTGTTAAGGCCATGTCTCAACATTCTATATACCAAACATAAATCAAGGTATAAAAGAATAAACAGGGCAATATGGGAGGAAATCAAAAATTATACTCACTACATTTTAGCTTGAAGACAAAGGACCTCTATTAGAGGGGTTTTTTATAAAATCAGGACATTTATTATCCAGAAATCAGTTATCTCATTTAGAACATCTATCAGGAATCAGAGTTTGTTAACATTTTATAAGAATTGAATTTAAATACATCATTGCATTAATTAAAATTTAAATAATGTATTATAATCAATCAATTAATGAATTCTTGAAATTAAATGGAAAAGGAAGGGAACCCTACCTCAATCATTAGACTGGGCCGACACTAGAAACTTGTCATATTTGGTGGCAACCACCCAAAACTACCCCACACTTGCACACACATAATATTATATATATATATATATATCCTATAATCAAACATATAATCGCCTCATGAAGTGGAAATACATACAAGAAATATATATATATATAACTATGTATCTGTTTTCCCTCATTCATAGATAATAGAAACTCTCTAGAACAACTAAATTACCCTAAAACCATATTAACAAGGTCCAAAACAGCTGAATAAATTTTTCAGGAACCCATAAAATCCTCTACACCCCAAATTAGCAACTGAAAAACTAATAAGTAATGAAAAAACATCATCGCAGATTGTGGCAGTGAAACGAATCGACCTAATTCTTTTTTCTTTCACAATAGGTTTCCTTAACATGAATGAAGGTGTCCTGAGAGACACTTTACACGACCTAACATTGGAAGAAACAAACAAAATCACAATTCTTCAAACCCTATGGTTTTTATTGAATGCGATAGAGTGATGGGAGAACAAAATCAAAAAAGAGAGGTGGAAGATAAGATCTGGATAACCTTCCAAGATAGTCAAGAGGGGGAATTGTGATGAAATCAATTGATATTAGTGGGAAATGAGGGGTCTGTGGGGAGAGGGTGTCGCACCAATGTGGTTCGATGAGAAGGGTTCTCAGGCATAGAATGGGAGACCTAGGGAGGGGGCGCATCATGCGGTAGGAGGGAGGGGAGACCCATTGGAATATTTATTAAAAATAATCTAATAAGAATAATAATAACATTAATAAATGATAATAATAATATTAATTATAATAATAATAATAATATTGTTATTATTATGAAAACATTTCATTATTATTATTTTACAATTTAATTATCAATTCATTAATTTTGTTTTTAAAATATAATATCATTTATTTAATTTCTTTATGAAAAACACCTTGCAACATTCCAAATCTTGAAAAAATGTTCTAAAATAGAATTTAAAAAATAGCCCTTATAGTAAACTCCAAAAGTTAAAATTTCTATGGATTTTTTATCATTCAAAATGTGGTACATTTCAAGATTCTCAACTTAGAACTTCTCAAACTCAATAATACATTACAAATAATAGAAACATCACCTAACCTACAGGGGTCCATGAAGTCTCATTCAAATAGTCGTTTTGTGTTTCTCAATGGCCAACACACCTCTCAACACACTTTAAACACATGTCACTTAAGCTATCAATGTCTGACACAATGCTTGTTTTCCAAACAAAACACTAAGATGACAATTTCCTTGTCCCAAGTATCTAGAGACACAATCACAACATTATCTCATTAAAAAACTGGCCAAAGGTACTTCCCACCATAGGCTATAATGTTAGAAATTGGAAAAATTTTGAGCCATTGCACTATCCACAGTCTGAATTTTCTACAAGACAAGACCTTCACTGTTCAAGTGATGCTTATCATGTTATTTATAAAATGGTTACAATAGTTGATACCCCATATACCTCAACGCCCATGTTGAGCTATATTATCATGAAAAGCCCTAACTAACACCAAACTCAATCATTTCACCCGACGACGTGCTAGAAATGGTCCTTGACTGACCATTCCATTGAATAAGGAAGAAAACTATCGATCCACTCCCACCGACCATTCAGTATGATTGTAAACTTTGATATCCGATATTTTTCAATCTAAACTGTGATTGTTTCTTCAAATGTATCTCAAATTGAAAATCTACATGTCCAACAAAGTTGATGCCTAACTTCTTGTGACATTCCTTGAATTAAGCATCACTAAGACTGCCAACTAGTCTAAAATAAAATCATATTGGAAGGACTAGAGTGTATGGAACTTACTCCAGGTTGATCATTCACTATTTTTATGAGTGAGACATTGGTACAATTCAAATACATACACATCAAAACATTCGATGACCCCATATAGATATCAGCCACCTGGAGGTAATGTTAGAAGAAATTTCTAGTCCAAAAGAGTTCTTCTGAGGGATTACTGCACAAGAATTTAGAAACCACTCAAGAATAACCAAGTGATGATAAGAGACACATGTGTAGCATGAAACACCAATAAAGAATAACCCATGAACCCCAACAACCTCAAAACATTTAGCATGATGTAATAATGATGTTCTCTTAGTGCATCTATGATTAAATCAAGATAAGGGACATGCTAAACTATCAATTTTGAGTACACTAAGATGATTGAAAAGATTAGCAGAAGTGAATTTGTCAAACCACTATTGGCCACAACCATAGAATAAACTCATATTCACCTTCCGACACACTGCCATATAATGATCTCCAAGCCTTCACCACTTGTGGAATCCTGTGATCATTCTAGATTAACCACTGATGTCTAGTGTTGAGAAAACATATTTCTCAAAGGATTAATACACCACCTAATAAACCAACATCATGCTACTAAGAATGTTCTAACATAATTCAAAACCATCAATATTGAAAGGAATTTGATGAAAACATACCATTCTCTAATGATCCTTTAAGGTTGTGCTCCTTTTATTTAGAAGAAAACTTATTTCAATGAACCAACATAAGTCTCCCCACCCTGTGAGTGACCAAATAATCAATATAAAAGATAGACCAGATGCTCAAAAAAGATATAGCTAAGGTCAACCTTTTATTTACACATGCCTGCTCCTTAGAGTCCTGATCACAGGGTTAAATCATTTGGCATGTGAGACCGAACCAACCTGAACAGCATGTCGAGAAAACTGATCTTCTTGGAAACTTATCTAGATAATTAGGGAAAATTGATTACATTTAATTCCCATGTCATTCTACCCTGGAGATGACCTGAGAATGCACTCAATAACACAATTCTCAGCAGTTACACCACACTCAACTAGTTCATTACATCTTTTAGAAACCGGACAGTACTATGTATTCTAAGGCATAATACCCAAGGATTACAAAAGCAAACAATATGTCATGGATACGACTCATATCTTTACCACAATATTCATTCAGGTATTAGATGACATGTGAAAAGTAATTAACTAGGATAAAGATATACAAAGTTTCCCATCGCTAAAGTAAAGAAAGAGTTAAGCTATCTATGAAGTAGCTTACCATACCAAAGCCATGTATGACCAGCTAAAACCAAGAATTTCTTGATGTTCACATCCGTAACTAGGCCATGGAAAGCATGAACACCCATCTAAATTAGAATTTCATTTAGATAAAAAGAGTCTTAATAGGGACAAAAACACATGAATGACACCATCCATTAGAAAGATCATTGCATGAGCAAGGCATTGAAACTCAACTGTGCTTCCTACCATAGGATATCACACTTAGGAAAGAAAAAACATTGACCTGTACACTTGCCCACGCCAAAAATGTAATCGGGATCAAAATCCAATCATCAATGATATTGATAAAAAAAGAGAAAGCCTATGAAAAACATCCTCAATTTCAAGTCTAGGAAACTCAAATAAATATAGATATTGAAACCACCCTTACACGAGAGTCTAAGTAGAGGACACCACATAGGGTTCCATTTTAAGTCCATTTTATTTCTTCAAATTTATATATTTAAAAATTTAAAATATTTAATTAAAATCATCAAGTACAATTTTAAAACAGAAACACAAGGAAATTGATTTTACCCAATTCCCTAAGGGAAATATTGGAATGTTATATCGAAAATACTTTTTATCATTAAACATTCATAGACACCATGTGTTTATTTTGAAATTCAAAAAACTAATTCCTTTTATGTTGTATAATTAAAGGTAACCTAGGAGTGTCCCTTTAGGCATACTCGGGATCATCAAGATGCAACCCAATAATAGTTTTGCAGTTATTAATGTTTTATAAAACCCATAAATGATTATTACATAAGAACCATGCCTCAAATGACCTAACTGGGTATAATTGAGCATTTAAATGGTTAACCAGTTCATTTAAAATTAAATTTCAAATAACTTTAAATTTTCACAATAACCATAAATGTATGTATATATTATGCTCAAAATGGTTTAAATATACATGTTACCATTTCTGGGTTTTATGGAACTCATACACATCACAATAAAAAACTAGATTCCATTCATTCACTACCCATATAATTTATCCAATGAAACCAATTATTTTTAGAGCATAAATCCATTTATATATCAGAACAAGCTTGTTATCACTAGTAGTTTACATACAGAAACAAGATATAAACATAGAAGCATGGAATACCACTCAAGGAAGTCAATCAAAACCTAAAAACATCCTTTATATGCATCTATATGGAACGACATATGCATGTCATGAAAATTATCTATGTGACTAATATGATTTATGAAATGCTTCTTCCTTACCATACTAGGACAATGGTATATATCAAAAAATATGATAAATCAGTAAGCAACAAAAAAATACACCAATCAGACAATGTGTAGTAAGATTCAACTTTAATATTGAACAACATGAAAAATAATTTCAACCTTGGACACATGGTTATTTCCACATACATAGGGTGATCAATACCAAGAGAAAATATTTACAATGAAATGAAATATTCTTAGTCTCATGTCTACAAACCCGAAATAGTAATATAAAAGGACAAAACCATCCTTTGATACCACTTAATAACATCTCGATTCAGCTCACCACTAAGATGTTGTTTGAACCGGTGGGTCACATGGTGTCAAGAACACCTCCCCACATGTCAGAGACTACCAACTAGTTGTGAGGGTCTATTGATTTTTCGGTGGAGACAATATACACTGTAGATCATATTAGTTTGTGGTTTTATAAGATAATAAAGAACATACATATATGAATGTAGTAATAATAGAAAATAGCAAGAAGAATAATTATATAATATCTAAATAAAAATAAAATGTACAATGTTAATTTCAAATAATGATACACGTAATGTGAAGTTCATCTAGAAGGTATAACAAGTATAAAATTAAAAAATAATGGAAAATCCAATAGTCAACTCCTCAAGAATCATGAGCAAGAGCCCAGTCATATGCTTCTTAGATCCCATGTACACAACAAAATACAATAAATGAATCCAAAGACCAATGAGGAAGAAGATATAATCAATTTCCATATAGATTCCAAGAAGGGTGGGAGATAATAAATCTCTATAGTCTGGTACCTATGGTGTCTAGCCAAATCCATTAGTTAATACATAATTTAAAGTAGTGAGTAGGTATTAGAATAAAAATAAACATGTGGTTCTAAATAAATAAACAACACACCCATGTTATTAAGGGACACCTGGAAATTATAACTAATTTGACACCCTACCTGGTATCTATTTCTATGGGTAGATCCTAATACCTCAGGATGGATCACCCATTTTAGTTATAAAATCAACTACCGATGAAGAATTACTCTAAAAATACTATGTACATATGGCCTCTTCCCTTTGGAATATGAATACATCACCCTCATGCATAACTGGAATCTCATGATCAAGAATTGTGTGGCTGTAGATCTATCCATAATACATTTTACAAAGTAATATACTCTATCCTTAGGCACTTAATACTAGCGCACATATCCCTTCGGAATTAAAAAAATGTCCACCATGCACTAAGGAATTAACAACAATCATTTTTCCTCAACCATCCAATATAATAATAAATCTACCCTAGGGCATCAGGTACCTATGCTAATTTCCCCCATGAGGTTTATAATAATAGGATCCCAAACATAGGGGGTCCAATATAGACATGAGTGGTATCTAGATAAACATAACATGTAAAAAAGTACCAAATACTTAGGTGTCAATAAAATAAATATCAAATAATCATAAAATATATGAATGAAAAATCATAGTTATAATATCAAATATACATGATTTATCATAAATAGACACAACAATCAATTTATAAAAATTATTATCTATAAAACCAATTAATTTCATTAATCCTAGTTTCTAATTATCACCATGACTATATCAAACATATTTAATTAATCATTCTACCCTAATTTTGTTAATAAATAAATTATTTAACCAGTTTATTTATGGTGATTCTACCTAAAGAAATCACAGAATTTATTATTATTCCAAATCAGAATTATAAGGATAAAATCAACAATTTAACCAATTTATTATTGTGTGTTAATGTAAAACAGACCAAGTCTTAACAATGTCCAATGATGGAACTACAATTTGGGGGCCACAGGTCTGAGTCTCCACGCCTATTGACATAAGAGGCTCCAAGAGATGTTTTAAAATGATAAATTATAATTTAATATATATTATTGAATTCATTCTTTCAATTGTGGTGTTCCAAATCGATAATATGTATTTCATAATGTATATAATTAAATTAGAAAAAAATTATTTAAGTTTATACCACCCACTTATGGAACTAATAGGTAATCATGACATGTGGAATAAGGAATATGAAAAATTTTAATATTCATAATTTAAATTATGAGGAAAATACTCTCCATCCATATCATTATCCAAGGCCAAATCCATGAAGTCATTACATTTGATTATAAGAATTTACTTGTGCATAACATTAATAGGCATTGCTATACCATCCGTCGACATCAATAAATTTAATATAATTTGATTAAATTTATGAGAGGAAAACATTTAATGAATTATCCCTTTAATTTATAACCACTCATTCAATTTACCAAAATATGGAAAATTCACTTACAAGGGGTAATGGGTCAAACACCAAGGAAAATGTAAAAGCAACAACTCAAATGCCCACTTGAGAAATTCCAAGTCCAAAGGGGCCAATCACCGGTGGGGTGTCTTGTGTTTATTGAAAAAAATATGATAAAAGGTCTAATTCATTTAAAATAAAATCCAATAGAGAAAACATATCATCAATGAAAAACATGATATATACCAAAAAGGGACAAATCATTTTCTAAATTCATTTAGGCCATGTCTAAACATGATATATAAGAAGCATATATCATGGAATAAAAGAAGAACCAAATAAATGAGGAAGGAATTAATAAAAGTATACTCACTATTTTTTATCATAAAGACACCACACCTCTATTTGAAGAAGATATATATATCTATGTTTGTGTGTACGCCTCCACAAATAATTGAAACGCACTACCACAATTACAAGAAACCTAATAACATAGAACAAAAGTTCAAAACTCGTTAATAAAATTACCAAGAACCCATAAAAATCATAAGACCCTAAATTAAAGGGTGAAAACGTAGGCTGCTGACAAAGAACCTCACCTTGGTGGGTGATAGTGAACTGAATCGAACCAATTCAGTTTTTCAATGGTGGAAGTTTATGAAACCCAAACACACAGGTTCTGAGAGACCCTAGAAACAACCTAACATCCAGAGAAACTAGAAAATTGATATTGTCTTATCCCTAAGGTTTTAGCCGAAACTGACAGGGAGAAGGTTAATGAAAATCATCCAAGAGAGGGAGGATAAATATCCATAGACTCTACCTAGATGGATCAGAGGAGGAATAATGAAAAAATTTGTAGAGAATATCATGAAATGAGGAACACATGAGGGGAGGGGGTAACACTGTGGGGTTTTGAAGAAGAGGGTTGTCACGGGAGGAAGGTTAGACCCAAAGAAGGGGCATGTCTCACTACATGAGGAGGGGGAGATACCCCTTTGTCTCTTAATAAATATAATCTAAAATTAATAATAATAATAATAATAATAATAATAATAATAAAATGGTAATAATAAAAATAATCATAAAAATAATTTTATTATTTATATTTTTAAAACATTTCATCAATATTATTTCCTATTTAATTATAATTTAATTTATTTTCTATTTTAACTTAACATAATTAAATTAATTTCTTTTAAAAAATCACAGTGTTCCAACTCTCAAGAAATAATTCCAAAACTCGGTTTAAAAAAGGGATATGTAGTAAATGTTGAAAGTTAAAATTCCATTGGATTTTTTCTGGTTCAAAACACAATATGTTATAACTTACGTATGAATTTTTTTATTTTTTCTTTTTTAGATATATCTTATTTTTATCGCTTTAGTTATTTAAATTCTATTTCCACATAATCATTTGAATTTTTTTCAAACTTCTCTATCCACGATGGTCATGTCATATATGATATAATTTAATCTAATATTTTCATGTTAAATAAAGATTATCACCAAAATTCCCACTTTATAAGAAATTTCCAAAGGTTATTTATTCCAATGTGACAACTTCACCATCCATTGAGTATTTTTTGATGTATGAATTCCACCAAAAAATTAATCTAATCACATAATCACAAAACTAAATATTTCTCACGAAATAATGTCTATGCTAATCAATAAATAGAAAATCAATAGATTTCAGTTTTTTATAATCAATATTAGGTATCTCAATTCTTTTGAACTTCAAATAACTATCTTTTCCAAAATTAACCCCACCCTAATAATTTTATTAAAAGTTTTTTATGATTTTCTTTTCATATAATAAGGAAATAATTACCACTTTCATCGAACCATTTATTATGTTTCTTTTTTTCCTTAATAGGCACTTCAACAAGATCTGACTTATAAACCTTTATTATTCACTAATACTTCTCATATTTTACAGATTAAAGAGTCTTACCCTGATTTTTTGTCATACATTTTTCTATACAATTACTTTTATGTCCATAAATTCTATAGATTTCATCTACCCAGCCATATATATTCTGATTAGGCACTTTTTATTGATTCATATTCATATCATACTTCATCTCAGAATAGATCCTCATTTTCATAGAAATTTTCAACTTCATTTCATACTTATAATAATTGTGGGTTAATATCACAGTTTACTAGTAAACATAAGCCTTATTACTATTGATTCCACAACATTAACTATAACCAATAGAACACGATCATTAAAAAACAACAAACATATACCAATGAATTTTTTTTACATTTTGGGGTATAATCCATGATTCTATTTTCCTTTTTTCTAAAAATTAACCTTTACTATGATTTCTAAAAACATCCCTTGATATATAAGTGGTGCTTACTTTATTTTTATAAGTCTCTATTATTATAGATTTTCAATAAACCCTTATAATATTATAAAAACTAGATTAAACATTCTTATGGTATTCTTGTGAATGTTTACATGGTATTTTTAGAAACAATTATCCAAAATTTATGAGGAATTATACATTACAACCAAATATTTTTATAGTCATTTATCTTTTTGTTATGGATATTTCAAGCTTTAGGACACTGTGATATCTCTTATTTAATTCCAATGCATTACAATAGTTTCCTCATATTTTTTTCAATTTTTTTTGGAAAATCACACATTGATATTGTTAATTTTTTCAATGAATTTATTATATTTCTTGAGTGGCTCACCATCAAATTCTATTACATTCAAATAATATCTTATAATTTTATTTATAATGGTGTTTTACTCAAGAGATTATTGAAGAAAAATTTCATATACATTCTCAGTGTCTCTCTCTTAATCCTCCTCATCACCTATTGAGGTGAATTAATATTATTTGACATGAGTTATGAATGATATGGGTTTTCATTGGTGACATAAAACCATGAATGACTATTTCTTTAGAGAAAATATCTTATACGTATTATCATATCACATTCTTCCTTATCCTTCTTGAGAAACTATTTATTCTTGTTTCATGTACTTTACATATCTACATTTCTTTTTGGAATAAAAATCTTGTTTTAAATCATTATAAATTCTATCATTATTATTATTATGAAAATAAAATTTTAAATACCCTATTACTCCGTGATTAAATCATTCTATTAGAATTTGAACTTTTTGTTAACATTTTTTATTTAATATTTTGTTGAATTAAGATACATAATTTTCTCATGAGTATAATCAATTTTGGTCATATTAAGATTCTAAGAGTGAATCCTTAATTCTTTTGTTTATTTTGAAACCATTTAACTAATTAAAGGAAGTTTACATATCCTCTTATAATTTATTCTAGAAAAAAATATTTTCGAGTCTTATATGAAATAATAAAATTATTAAGTTCATCTACAATTAAAAAAATT
Source organism: Viscum album (assembly GCA_963277665.1). Classification (NCBI taxonomy): domain Eukaryota; kingdom Viridiplantae; phylum Streptophyta; class Magnoliopsida; order Santalales; family Viscaceae; genus Viscum; species Viscum album. Next base: position 1,923,637,293 of record OY728136.1, on the reverse strand, counting down.
ATATCCTCTATCGAAAAAGAATTTCATAAATAATATCTGGGATTTTTATCATTAGTTTCATGATAATGGATAAATCATAAATAGTGCATCAAAAACCACTGAGGTTGATGAAAATTTGTTTCACCCTTGTTAAATATTCATTTATATTCTCATCATCTGAAATTATAATATCTTTAATATTTTCCCTATAAATATGTATTTTTTCTTTATACACATTAATATTACATTCAAGAAATTTCTCAACCTTTTCAATAATATCCCTTCCCTCATTCTTTATCTTGGGAATAGGTGGTGGGAAATTAATAGTATTCGGTGACTTCCCCATGACAATAAAGAATGGAAATAAATGTCAGGGTCTTGATAACTATTTTGTGGATGGTTTCACCTGTAAATAGAAAACAACTAAAATAATATAACCATAACAAAAAATCATATATTATATGTATAATTATAATAATAATACTAATTGTATATAGAAACATACAACCATATTAGTGTTCAAAGAGGAAACCAATTGATACAACCAATGAAATCAAAATAGAAGAAAAAAAACAACAAGACATCAAACAAGAATCTCCTAGCCTAATCAAATCCCTAACATGAAAATACACACCTGTGGTATCAAAAACCCTAAATTAACAATTTAGATACCTTTACATTACCTATTTCATGATGGATGAAATATATTAAAACACAATACTTCCCAAGAATATAGTGAGTCTCTAATCAGGAGGATTTCCCAAAATGTTTCCCAACTCACAACACTAGCAATAAACTTTTTATAAAATTTTTAGGAAAAATAATAAAAACAATTTAAATCATTTCATATAAAATATTAAATCATTTTTCAAAGACAAAAATGTATTCTATGGAATGAAATTAGTAAAATACTTTAAAATAATGCTCAAACCCATCGACATACCCATTTTATGATTGAAAACATCCATACATCCACAAATTAATTCCTGGGAGAATGTTCAACAATCATGTGTGTTATCTTTTCAATATATAATGTCATTAGATGGTAACCATTCAATTGTTCCATTACACCTTTTTAATTATGCACTAATTCATATTTTAGCAGGGGTTTCTAAAACGAAATATGAGCAGATGCCACCATGTATGTCCAAAATCATTCCATCTCATTTTAAATTAAACCATGTTTACTTTTATTAATTTCAATCAATATTTTCTATAAATAAATAAAATCCATAATTTTGAATTCACCATCTTCAAATTTACCATCAAAGGGGATTCTCCAAAAATCCAAAAAATTTACAAAATTTCCCTAAAAATTGCTCAAGATGTATTAAAAAAAGACTCACAAAAACTTTTAAATAAATTTTTTTAAAAAATATATTCCTTTCTTACTAATTAATCATGTTATGATTCAGTAATGTTGATGAAGAATCCCCCTACCACACACACGTTGGTAAAAATTAATAATTTAAAAAAATTATATTGATGTGATAATAAACTGGTTTTCCTTCCAATATCAAACCATAATGAATCGTAGTTACCATCCTGGGACATGGATAAATACACATACTGTGAGATCTATGGTTTTAGGAAAGATAATAAGAAAAGATCAATGTCGAAAAATCAATAACTGAGTCTTACCAGTTGATATGGATCTCTAATATCCATTTAAATGTCTACAGATCACTCATTGGCTGAAGTGAAACATCTCTTATTCCATGGGAAAAAGACATAATGATATGATATTATAATGTGAAAACTGATGCTCTTAGAAATGAAATCATATTAGATCAAAAAAATTTCATTGGACTAACTTTACTCCACATGGATTGTTCATATGGTTTCAAAAAACATGCACCAACCATGTGGTTGCTACTATATTAAGACACCACCTTGCATGGTTGGATCACATGGTTATAAAAACTAAGATTCAACCTTTCATTCAAAACTATTTCAAGGAGCACAATTTCTCTTAGAGTTCGATCATTTTGAAAAAACCTTGGGCCAAACATGGGCTTTCCTTTTTTCCATGGATTTTCCCTTGCATGACTTCCTGGAAAAGTTTTACTATTTATATTAACCATTATCAAACCATTAACCTCCCAAAAAGTATCAAGCAAGTGTCAAAAATCCATTTAATCTTTCTAAAATTCAATAAAAAATTACTTATAAATAAAATAATTAAATAAATAGTCATGTAGCACAAATCAGAGGTGATACATTCTTCCCCCTATTGGTATTTTCATACCTAAAAAGTAGATATTTTCTTGGAATAGTTCTATCCACTGCTTCAAAATTCCCTTTTCACGCTCCCAAGCTTATTCATAAATCCAACATTGTTTCTAAAAATCTAGCGCAAGGCCAATGCTTTTACCAGAAAATATTTTCTTGTGACTATTCATAATCCATACCGATACATGAGTCAATGTAGCTTTCAACTCTAGGTCAAAATGATTACATTGAATCACATGGTCAGTATTAGGTTGATACATTTCCAATTTAGATACACAAAACACATTATTCACCAAACTAATCATTTTAAGCATGGCCTACTGATATTACTCCTCACTAATTCATTGTAGTATCTTAAAATGGCAAATTTATTGAGGAGCTAACATTACATTCTCACCAAAACAAATATTCCAAAAACCTAGATATATTCTCAAGAAAACATGATCACACACCTAAAATAACAATGGTCATTGAGGGCTATACACATGTTATTTCTGATGAATATAAGACATCACTACTATCTTATAGATCAATTGAGTCTTTTTTTCCCTCTTACAAATGGTTGGATCCAACCAGTGAACCCTCCCATATTTCCATCCAATATATTGGAGAAATAAAATGACCCCCATACACATCTTAAAAAGGATCCATGTGTCATGGGGGTTGATAGCTATTTTTGTGTGATTTGACCACTAAAAGTATGTGATCCTCCCAAGAGGCTCCAAAATCCATTACATAATTCCTATTAATGCTCTCTAATGTTGGGATCATCCCACTAGATTTTCCATCTATTTGAGGATGATAAGCCATGATAATTGTCAACAGAGTCCCAATGGATTATTTTAAGGGATGCCAAAAGTGAGATGTAAACATGGGGACTTGGTCAGGTACAATTTAAACTAGAATGTCATTACTCTATTAACCTTCTCAGATATAGATTTTAAAAGATTCCTAAACATGATTGGATTCACACATAAGTATAAAATTAGTTAAATTCAGGCACCCGTATATAATTAACCATATAGTATAGTGTTTTATTTCGGTCCATGGTAAACAAGTCAGAAAATACTGGGTGATTAACTCCCATTTCTACATGAGCATTTGAAGATATTCCAACATTACAACTGGTTACTGGATTTCATAATTTATCAAAAAACATGTGAGTAATCTTGGAAAAAATTCACCCATTACAATTTTCATGCCAACCCACCAAAACTATGTTTTAATTAAATTATAAATATTTTGAATTCCTAGAGGAATTGTCTATTCCAGATGGTGGTATGCATTATGTATCCATTCCCAAAAGTCCAATGGTACCATTATAAATTATATAACCTAAAAAATGAACTCCCACCAATATTTGACCCCCCAACGGTCTTCTTACCATTTTGTCTTTCCCTCATAGAAATACATCTAGGATTAGAAATCCTTTCCTGTTTCACTTAATAAACCAAATCAATGAAAAATAAAATTAGAAAACAGTAACATCACCTTATTTGGTATAATCATGGTGAATATATTCAATAACTTGCATCTGCTTCATCTAATTTTATGATTTTTAACCACCAGATTTGATGAATTCTTGGTCAATGCATCCACCAATTAATTACCTTACACTAATGTATACATCAAGTAGAAGATGAAAATTTTAATTTTTTTCATCCATCTTATTACCCTTAGAATCAAATATCATTGCGATAAAATGTGTTATAAGCTCATAAATCCTGTAAAAGCTATGAATTTATCATCAAAAAGACAACGAGGACATGTATCTAAAGCCTGAACAACCACATCCAATTCTAATTCATGTGTTTGGTTATTAATTTCATGCAATAGTAACTATAATAATAAATAATGAACAAAATCATCTCTCTATATGAGAACACTTCCCAACCCCAATCCTGATTCATCACAATATATAATGTAGCCGTACCCATAATTTTGGAGAATATGGATATTTTTTAATGAAACTATATCTTTAAACTCTTGAATTGATTTATTATATTCATTATTACAGTGGAATGGAATGCCTTTTATCATAAATGATATCATCAGTGTTTCCAAACATTGAAATGTCTGGTAATAAATATATTTACAAGTACATCAAGATAATAAATTTATATATATCAAAGTCATTATTCATTGGTTTCCAAGAGAAACAACTTCCATCATTTAAGGGTCTATATAGAATGTTTTTTTATAAATTACGTGGCCAAGGAAATGTACCCATTGTTTCCCTAAATAATAATTTTATATTTTTTCAAACATTTGATATCCCCACAAGATAATCAACACTATATCCATGTGTTTCCCATGATTTGAAATTTTTCGAGAATTTATAATTATGTCAACCACAAACACAAACAAAAATGAATCCCAATACAGTTGAAATAACTAATTCATAAATTTCAAAAGGATGGTTTGTGAATTAATAAGAAAAAAAACTATAATAACAAACTCATAATAGAAATATATTATTCAGAAAAATGTGTTGGGAATATCTTCTCTTTGAACCCATAATTTGTTATATCCCATACACAAGTCATTTTAGAGAACCATTAGGCTCCCATCAATTGATCAAATTTATCATTAATGGAATTAAAGGATACTAATTCACTATCAAAACATATTTAATGTTATGGTAATATACAGATAGCCAATGATTTCCATATGATTTCTTCAAAATAAAAACCAGAGCTTCTCAGAGTGATCTACTTGCTCAGACCAACCATTTACTATCAAATATCTCTAACTAATCATTCAATTCCCCAAATTTATGAGTTTGACCCAATTAGATAGAAGGGAAATTGGGAGGTACCAATTAAGAGATCAATCGTAAGCTCTATTTGTCTTTCAGGTCAAAACCCCATGAAAATATGTTTAAAAACACATGGAAAATTACCACTATGGTTGGAAAATATCTACTCTCAGTCTAATTTACCCGTGAAAAAGAAAATGTTGTCAAATGTTAGGATATATTTCTAACCACTAGTTTCAATTTTCCTACCCTACATGCATACAGTACACAATCCCCTTAAAGATACATCTATTACCATATGAATCTTTAAAACTCACCCTCCATGAATAAAAATTGGTATAGTCCTCACAGTTCATCAAACAATACATTATAATAATCAATTCATATTAATCCATATTTATCAAATAAAAATACCAAAGCATATCAACCTCATTTATTTTTATTGATCACACAACATATTTCAAAGATCAAGTCGCTCGTTGTCCCAAAGATGTTTGGAGATTCAAAACAGAAGGCATCAAATCACCAATTAACCTAGTAGATCAATTACGTAATAAGAAATAAAAAATGAAACCATGTCAAAATAAGAATTCAAAGGTGTAGAATTAAAAATAATCATACTCATCTCCATCGAAGATCCCAATTTATCATCCATGATCACTATCTCATCATCATACATTTTCTTATTTCATTAACTTTTCTCTTTTTCACTATATTGACTTTGAAATGGATTAAGATTCATGGTAATTGTAGAATCAATATGGATTTTTTAGTTCTACTGATGAGAGATACTATGCAACACCTTTCCTATTGAAGCATATGATTCCTGAGATGCATAGGATGTGTCTCTAGAACCTATAATTGGAGAACTATGACAATAGTGCTGCTGATGTACTATATTTTTTTAGTTGTGACATGATCTAGTTGGTTCTATACAATATTACATCATATAGTTGAAATAAAAACATTTGAAAAATACCAAAATACTTTTCGATTTGTGAGGAATATTTAATGATCTCATTGTTTGATTATAAGTTATACCACATCCTTATGAATATTTATCCCTCCTCCACCTATTATTATCATTAGAGTTCCCAACAGATCCCATCAGAATGAAAATGATTCCTCTTACCATATTTTAGGATATTTCTTTTTCTACAACCATCACACTCTTTGACATTTCCGTAGGATCCATAATATATATAATAACAACATTTTCTAGGAGTCTAAATGCCCCACATAGGCACATTCTGAGGATGGATTTTTTTGTTGAAAAATTCTCCAAAATATTCCCATGCTTTGACTTCGTCCAAATTAGCCTTAACTACCAAATCCCACCATTGAATTTCTATATCCTTGAAGATAAATTTTTATAACATCATTTTTATCTTTTCTAGTGTCCTTTGGAAATAAAATAAATGATTCATCATGTTTGTCCAAACTTTTTATATTTTTTTCTCTAAATCACCTTGAAATTTGGATAGATTCAACTTTTGGAATTTTATTGAATCATCCACTTGTTTGGGTTAATCCATTTCATTCCTTCTATCTCTGACCTCGAAATCTTGGACAATACTCAAGAGAAATTGTTGGCTCACCTATGTCCCAAGTGAAACCCCTTTCTGAATACCCTCTTGTAGTTAATTCTTATAGAAGATACCCAGTTAAATTTTATATAGAAAAATATATTTAGTCTAGGTCATAAGAAATTGAAGGTTTGTTTATTTAAATCATAATTTTAACATGTTTCCAAATCATTTTTATCCATAATTATCCATTTTAACCATTTTGTAAATACCACTATCGATCCTTTTCAAAATCATATCTTTTTGAAAATATTTTCAATACTTTTCAAAAATCAACCTCACTTCTTAGTGTTTCAAATAGTAATTATATCAATAGTGATAAATTTAATCCTAGTGGGAAGTCATACTATCAACGCATGTAATCAAACTCTCACCATCTAAACCCATGAGAATGAGTGACAACTCACAGAGAAGTGTCTAAAAACATTCACATACCAGAAATCCTGGGTAAAATGAAGTTCATCATAAATCGGATAGCTAAATCATTTCATGATCTACATTTCAAGTTACAAAAATCAAGATAAATCCCATTTTCACATTTTATGACCTTGAAATATTTTTATATATATTTCCATAGATAGGTGCTGATACGATGTGCGATTTAAAGGCCTTTTGTGCCACTAATTAATTTTATAAAAATGTTAAATATATTTTATATTGTGAGATTGAAGATAATTAATGAAAATAGGATAATAATTAAATAAAAGTTAATATCAAAAATTTGAGACCACTATTGACTCTAGAATGCAGTGTTTACCCGAGGCACGAACTAAAATGTGCCTATGTGGGGCATTCAGACTCCTAGCTTGTAAGAGGTATACTCAATGAGTTAATTAATTAATTACACTATGAATTAATTTTTTTAGACACAGTTACATAATATATAGGAATATTTCCCGCGTAAATGGTCATTATTTATCATTTTAATCCTAGAATCACCAATTATTCACTCCTCCCCTTCCATTGAAGAATCACATCAGATGACAAAAAAATTCCAGATTAAAGCAGATCCGGATAAGAGGAATGATACAATTTATCTTGCTCATTATCTAGAATGATATTCATCATAAAATGATACAAAAAACTTTATAGGACTTTTCAATTAGTTATTTACTCCCATTGATCAAATTCATTGAGTAGATCCTACATTTTTCATGGGTTTGATTAAATTGTGTCCAATTGAATGCGCTTGGGTACATAAACTTAGTCATATTAATTTTTTTAATTCGGGATTACCTTTTCACAGTTAATGTCTAGGAACTACTTGAGAATGTTTATCAATTATTTGTTTTATGTTTTACTCCTTGTTTTCTTCTTGTTCTTCACTATTAAGACGTTATGGCCCATGTTTGACTTTAGCAAGTTGTACTGAGCTCGATCGTACCCCCAGAACCATGAAAAAATATTGTCTGAGTAGAGGATCAAGGATATAAGAGAAGAACTAGGTTTGTTTCGAGGTAAGGATGATCATTTAAATGTTTTTCAATTAATAAATATAGAGATTACTGAATGGTGTCTTTTGGGATGTGAGACAAAACTCAGACAAACCACGAGTTTCAATTTCTGCTGAGCGACGACCAAGATATGCAATCAATGGATGATTAATGTGTTTCGGATGGAGATAGAACCAGATATAAATTTGAAAGGATTGATTTGAGGCACCAGAAGAGGATTGGAGGATCTAGAAAATTTGAATAAAACCCAAATACAAGACATGAACAGGGATGAACACATGGCATATAACCTTTCATTGACAACATCAAGGGTTTTTGGGGAAAGATAAGGGTGAAACAACATGTATCCCTCTTACACACTTTGTACCCCTTCCTATTATGGACACCCAATGTTATGGGTTACATAGACAAGTTTCCATGTGGAAGTACATGACCAGGTACATGACCATGTACTGGAGTACACAAACAGAACCAGAAGGACATGAATCGATCATGGGTATCTTGGACACAAAATGTAGAATATATTCATGGAATACACCCCTACATGATTAGAGACATTTTCTAGAAAGTGACACAACCATGCAGTGGAGGTATACCACATGCCGTGTGGGTCCCCCTAACACCGTGTACACCTTGACCTCTTTTTAGGAAACATAAAAGATTCATTTCTCCTTATTTTAAAATTATTTTTTCCCATGGGTGAACTATCTGGAGTGTTTTTTCACATATAATGTGATGGTTTCCTCAATTATTTATTTATATATTTGATGTGAAATGTTCTAGGAATGTTGCTTATTTAGGATTTGGTTGATGAATACAAAAATCAAGAATAATCCCTAGATACTGCCGAGTTATAACCTCATGTAGAGCTAGGGACTAGAGTCCTAGACTTCCGAATGTATTCCTCATCAATATGTGTGCGAGTCCAATATTGATTCTATTCATGTAGACCCCCCTTCTAGGTAGGGATCTGGTCCTCAATGACCTGAGTGGAACCCCCTGTTGTACCAAGGTGTGAGTTCCTGATGATGAGAGTGGAACCCCCTATTGTACATTGTGTGAGTCCTCAATGACCTGAGTGGAACCCCTATCATTCTATGTCATTAGTTCTCAACCAATAGAGTGGAAAACCTCATCGACATGGGTGTAAGTCCTGTAATTTATGAGTGGAACTCCCAATCAGGTAGGGTGTGGGTCCTCTTGACCACTATAGTGGAACCCCACCAGTATATATGTGAGTCCCCTATGTAAACTATTAGACTAAAACCCCTCTGTCGTACTAAGGTATGAGTCTTCTACTTTGTGCTTATGGTCCCTAAACTATTTGGAACAATGACAAGGATGATAGACAATTGGAATTGTTGTCTAATATTCTTTATGGGCGGAGCTATAAAATGAAGATCACTATTCATTATATTTGGTATTATTTTGACTGAGCATATATATATATATATAAATATATATATACTTATGTATCCACACATTGGATTTGTTTGCTCTCTTTCTCGGAGAGCTGAAGATGCGTGGGATACACCACATGATTTTTTTGGTTTAGAGTATCAAGTTTGGATAAGTATACTCTCCTACTATATGTATAAGATAATAGATAGGTAGTTTGTATACTCAACATGTTTATCCCCTTGTGTTTGGATGAGGTTAATTTAAACCATGTTTTGGGATGAACTATTCTCTTGGATAGTGTCATGCATCTACTAGATTTATTTTTCAATTATGTAAATTAGTGCCCCATTATGATTTTGAGGCATTCAACTAGGTATGTATATACTCACCCCTACATGGGATTTCCCACACATGTCCTGCCTTATATAGAAACTGGAAAAATCAACCTTGACATTAGAGGAGCTTGGTGATACCTGATACTTTGGAACAAATACAATGGTCATATATTGTGATTCATCAGATGTGATCTCTTAAAATTTTACTTTTCTAGTTTTATATGGTTGGTACATATTTATGGTTGGGAGTGTATTTTTCCCATTTACATATTAGTTTTCACTACTGTAATCTTATACAGTGTAGTGGTTTTGAATGTATGGTTATTCCCTTATAATTTTCCTCCTTTTACTTTTACTCCCTCAACAGTTTTTCATCGATATGGATGTGTGTGTGCATACAAGTACATAAGAAATGTTATCCTCATGTTTGTTATTATTTCTCTACTGGTCACCGAACCTTGGTCAAAGAAGGGGGGATTGTGTTAGATGTGTCTTGAGCCCATCTTGGGTCAGGTCTTGACATATTGATATCAGAGGTGGTTCTATCATTGAGATCATGTTTGGGGAAGTCCCCTTTTGAGGATTTTCTTTGGATTAGGGAAAAATATTCAATGTTTCTCGACTATAGCTCTCAAAACAGGGATTCCAATGATGGTGTGGGTATTAGACAGGCCTATTCACTAGGACCTTGACAATGTGCTGGTTGACACGACATACCGAGAAATTTTTTTTCTGGCATAAATGGTACATTCATCATTTATGATTGGTTCTCTTATTTTTCATCTTGATTCAACTCCTCATTGTTTATATATATATATATATATACATTCTCATATGAATGTGGAACATCCTGATAAATATCAGGATTCCTCCACAATGATATCCATCTAGGATACCAGTTTTGGATGGTGAAGAAGATGAAATGAGCGATGAGGCCTTAGTTCATTCCCCTTTCCATGACCCCATTGTCAAGGTGGGAAGGATTCACCACATCCCCCTATCGAGCATCACCTAGTTCCATTATAGTAGGTTTAAGATGTGTGCAGGCTTTGGTCATTCCATGATTTCTAGTATAAGTGGATGATACAGTTTCACAGAGATCCAAATCCTTAGGTAGTAGAGTATTGGCTAAGATTGGAAAGTTGAATCTTATGGATTATCCAGAAACCGATGGATCTGGATGTTGTGATAAAAGCTACAATTTTACCTACAACATCTAGAAATTGGTGAATCCTTGCTACAAAGATGCATGAAAAGTAGACACTCTCATTGGCCAACTTCTAATTGCAGTTTCATGTGGACTATTACTGATAGTTTGTCCACTTAGTTCAGATCTATGAGCATCTAGAACTAAATTTGTGGGGGATGATGGTGGATGAGTATGCATCGAGGTTGATAGATCTTACAGTGAACCCCATTGACTTGATCAGGGATAGATACCTATGAGCATATAAGTTTGATCAGGTTCTCCACAGAGAGATCCGTTCCAATGTGGTTCTTTGTATATATATATATATATGCTAGGGTGATGGAGAAGGAACTAGGTAAAAATATATTTCTATCATAGGGACTGTAGAAAGATAGAGCTCATAGTGGGTTCCAAATATTTGAGTCACCTGTGGTTTCCATAAGATGTGAGGTGGCAAGATCTCCGCATATGAGACATCCCTAAGAAACCAAAGGCTGGAAATAAATTACATGGTCTTCATAACCATTTGGTTGGAGATTTTCCATTTAAATAAAAATAAAATCAATCATGATACCAATAACAACCAAAACACTATATGATGCATGAGTAAAATAATAAAACTCAAAATATAACAAACAAAACAACCATATTTGAGTACAAGGAGGAAGTTGTGTGATATAAAAAATGAAATAAAAAGACGACTAGAACCTAAAAACATTAAAGAATCAAACTAGAAACTCTTAATCCACTTAAAGCTCAAACATTACAGGTTACACCGCTATTATTAAGAAGTATCATTAAAGAAATATTATTTCCTACCTTTAACTATGTCTTGATAGATGACATCTGGAGACAAAGAATAGTACCCATGTAGGGGATGAGTCTGAACTCATTAGGATTTCCTGAAATGATGTCCCAACTAATGAAACTTGGAATTTTTTTTCGTTTATATAAACAATTTATTGAACAATTCGATGTAGTTATATCAAATCCAAAAACGTTTTCTATGAAAAATAGTTTTCTAAGGATGTAAATCAAAACATTACATTACAAACATTCTCAAAACCATTCCATAATCCAACACATCCAAAAATATACACATGCATGAATAGGTGATTGTTACATACTCATGAGTGGTATCTCAGTGATCTACTAGATCATCACATGGTAAATAATACCATGTTCTATTAAAGAATTGGTACTAAGAACCTAGTAATATTTCAACAAGGCCTCAGAAAATGAAACCTGAATTCATGCCACCATGTATTAAAACATCCATGCTAATCCATTTCACATAAAACTAGGATTACATTAAAAAAAATTCAGACTTTATTTTCATGGAATCAAAACAAGTACATAATTTCAAATTCACTATCTTAATATTTATCATCAAATAGGATTTTCTACAAAACAATCAATTAACAATTTTTCCCAAAATCAAAAATAATGATGGTTCCAACAATAATCAAATATAAATTTCATAATTAAATTATTTATAATTTTTTTTCGACATCTACCTCCAATTTCTAATTGAGTGGAGTCAGGAATGAATCCACCTATATCAAAAACACTAGAAAAAATGAATAATGACAAAAATATTCTCTAGGTATGACCATAATACAAATATTCCACCCTAGATACAACCCTAAACAATCAAAACTCCTATCATAGAACAGAGATCTATCCATAACGGATGATATATAAGGTTCTAGGAAATGGATGGATAAGAGATCAATATAGAAATAAAAATACTTACCAATGGATATTGATCTATAGAATCCTATTAAATGCATTTGGATAACTTATGGAATCATTTGAAATATATATGACAAATTAGGATAAAAAGGAATATGTGTTTTCATATTATTAAGTGATAATTTTGTCTTACTGAATTAAAATTGGATTTAATCCCAAATATTTGGAGAAATTACTATACGCCACATGGTTTATATACACGGTTTGGAAAATCATACGCCAACCATGAGGTTTTCACTATCTCAAGCCAACGCTTCACATGAATGGTTCACATGTATAGAAAAACATTGAACAAAAAATGGGTTACACACTATTCTATGGTTCATGGTTTCTTCTAGACTCTATACCGTTTGGCCATATCATGTACTAACCACGAGCCTACTAATTTCACACTATTTTTCTATACATATTATTTAGGTGTTGCATAGTTCTTATAAATGTGATCAAACCAAAAACCTATAGAATATACCCTAAAAAGTGTTAAGAACCCACATAACACTTGAAGAATAACCCAAAACATTTTCTAGCCTTAAAATACATAAATGAAGGTCCATGTACCTAATACTAGTGTTACTACATTATGAAATTTCTCTTTAATATTTATGTGTCCCATAAATTGTTTCTAAAATATATTTTTATAATATGATAATTTCATTCATTACATTTCCATCAACCCTTAAATTGCTTTTATTTTAAAATTTCATAGAGAAATTTACTAAAATATTGTAAAACACTCTGTTATAATATCCTTAACTTTTATTTTATTGATAAAATTCAAGGTATCATCTTATTATTTTAGCAGTAATACTTATTTCTATTTAATATAATAACACCTATAATGTTGAAAAAACGTTATTTTCCATATTCATCGAAAAATACATTAGGATTACTCAAAGAAGGGATTAATTTTCTCTGATACCTATTAATATTTCATTATAAGTGATGATGTATCATAGTGAAGGGATGAATGAATTAATGAAACTTTTTAAAATATCATTTAAAAAGTAACCTCTGATACCAAATAAAGCCTTAATACAATCTATTTTAAATTTTATTATCCCTAATATAGGATTGAAATAAATAAATTCAAGGAACATATAGATTTTTTCTTGGTTTTGAATTAATGATGGTGACTACTCATTGCTTGTTTTGGGTTGAGTTTAATACCTCGATTCAATAAACAAAATCAATTGTGATTTTAGAAGAAATCTATCAATAATTTAGGCCACTAAATATCATTTTTATTGTATCACAGCAGTTTAGAAAATGAATCCAACTACAACTAATAATATCAACAACACACTCCAGGATGATTCAAAATTAACAAAAGACCTTCCCTATGATTTTATAATGTTCATGTATATACATCCTTACTCATTATCAGGATCCTAATGAAGAATAATTGAAACGGAATATATATACCAGCAATATTGAACTCAATATCACACATATATTTTTACTTTGTTAGTTATCACTCAAGGCATTCAATACATTTTAGACAAACAAATCATCTCTTTTTTGGAAATTTATATTTTTTTTAGACGTCATAAATAAATTTTTAATTTCAAATGTTAAATTTTTATAAATTACAAGCACTATGAATTCCATAATATTATATGATATAATATTCTCAACCTTGTTCCCAATTATTTCATACTTCTTATCTAATCATATGGGGATTCTTCCCAAAATAATCAAGTCAAATTTGAAAATAATTGTACATTATCGTTCTAATTTTTGTTGAAAATATTCCAATAATTATTCCCTAAACGATCTTATTTAAGGAATTTAAAATGGTCTCATTTGAATCTTATGAATAAACAAGCATTGAAATTCTATGTTTTTTACAATTAATTATATATTTTGAATTATATAAAATATTGAACCAATCATTTTGTATATTGATATATATAACATGAATATAAAAAATAATTATTTTAATTTATTCTATATAAATTTAAAATTTACTTAGCTAGTAAATATTATATATGAAATGAAATATATTATATATGAATCCATATGATAAAATATATTACACATTTTAAATACATTATTCTATACCATAAAAAATATCTTATATATCACATAGGGTCTGATACTTTACATATTTATGTTCTTCAGTATCATATGTCCCTTTTGGGATATATTTTGTATGTCCATATAAAATAACATATCCTAGTTTTCCTTCCGCATGTTTTAGTTTGCAGTAAAGATAATATATGATATATTATTTTTAAATATCATATATTTCATATATGATCAATTCTATTACACATTCCAATATTCAAAAAAACTTATATATAACACATTCCCTAAAAAATATCGAACTTATAATCATATCATATTTTACTTTATTAAATTTAAAAATGATCATAATTTTAATTTTACACCCCAAACATCTTCCACATTTAAAATAGACTGCTTATAAGAAATAAAGTCTTCTATACCATTTAAAAAAATTATTTTTTTCTTTTTTAAAAAATTAATTTTAAAAATTCAAAAATAATATCATTATACAATTATTCTCTCGAAAAAAACACTCAACTCTAGAAAACATCTTCCAATGGATTGCTTAGGAGCATAAAATTGTTATTATAAACAACTAATAATATTCACATGTAGTTGAAATCTAATACAATGATCCATAAAAATACAACTTTTTTCTATTACCCTTCTAAAAAAAGTTCAGTAAAAATTCCAATAATTACTTTATCTTGAATGTAGTGTGAATATCAATAAAGAAAATGTCCCATGATTCAAGAGTCCGAATGGATACACCATATAATTTTATATATTTTTTAAAATGGATATTAAAATGGATATTCTAAAATAAAATTTCATGAATGTAATTTCTTTACTATCAAAATTATATTGAATACTATGTTTCACTTATGAAATTCCATCAATGGAACTGGGCCTAGTCAAATATCATCAATATAGCCTCCAAAAATCAGTTTCCAAGTGCTATCATCAACAATCATGGTTATGAACTACCTTATATGATGACTATATGAAACTCCCTATAGGTTTCTTATATTAATTTTTTTAAAATATTCCTTGATCATCATTTTATTTAAATTCATTCCCCTCATACGATACCTTCTTTAATTTTCTTCCCTTAAAAAATGATACCCCGTAGAATTTTAATATTCTAATTAAATAACCTAGTATAAAACAAAAGTTAAAATAGAGATATTAATGTTATTTAATGTTTGTGTTGATCTTATTTTTTACATGGGGATTTTTAATCAAAAGCTCCCAATGTGGCCAGATTTTATATCATAATCTCATAATTATTTGGGATTTTTTTGTTTAAGTATCCCTTGTAGAAATTATTTGATATTTCAATCATAAACTCAATATATTTTCTTCTAATATGGTTATTCATGAACCTTTTCAAATAATTGTACCATTTACCACTATTTTTTACTTAAAATGATTGAGAAATTTGTTTATAAAAATCCATCATTATTTCTCTAATCATTTGAGAAGACAATTTCATCAAAATATGGTTTTTCTAAAAGTTTTTTAAAAATCTCAATGTTATTTATTAAATTTCATTACCCATTTTTAACATTTCAAAATGTTTTATATGAATTTATGTGTAGTTTTCAAAATAATGCCCATTTGGATTTTATAAGAAAATGTGAATAGAATATATTTTTAAATGTGACTGACATTAATGAAATTTCTGTAATCCCCAACCCTAGTTACCTAGAGTCCATGCATTTCATTAATACATTAGAATGATTACCAGGAATCATGTCCTAACAGACTAATCAGTTTATCATTTTTTTAAAATAGATTACATACATGAAATTTAAATTACACTTTCTAACATTCAACGAAACATAATTAATCCATTGATAACGTCATTGTTCCCTTAGAATAACCCTACATATCAATCATAAAACACTTCTTGGGATCCTAGAAAATAAAACAAATAAAAAGGGTGAGCTCGGTTGCTTAGTAAGGGTAAATAATTTAGCGGAAGCTATAAACTTTTAATTCAAGATGTGTAATAAAAAACAACCCTTTTAACATAATCCTAAACATAATACGAAAAAATTAAATCAAACATAACCATATTAACATTCACAAAGATATTCTACAGGTTGAATAATCATATGTAATAAGTAATTTTATAATGAGGGAATGCATAATGTCGGACATCATAACCACATAGTCAAGGCCTCGTGCCAAGACTACAAATAATTTGTTTTCTAAGTCCTTATGCCAAGACACTATTTTGTCTCATGAGACCTACCGATGCATTGAGGATCTATAACAGGCTCTACCTGTCACTTACTAAGTCCAATGCATTACTTATATTAAAAGGTTTAAACATTACATAAACATTCGTATTTAAACTAGTATACGAAATGTCAATACTTTACCCATAAACCACAAATGGAATAATAATAGCACATCCACAGTCATGCATATCACAAGACCTTCAATACAATATGTAAGATTGTATCTATAATAAATCAACTTTAAACATGTTTAAAATCCATCAAACGAGGTTTCCATAGATGAAAATGATCAGCAAACAACATTGAGAGAAATACCCTTTTATTTGAAATCGTTTAAAAGACTCACAATTTATAAAGGAAGTCAATTAAAACAGATTTTTGGATCAAAGGGTCCCATACCAATTTGAAACTTTTTAAAAGAATTATCATTTCAAAACATTCATGTCAATATAAAAAAAATCCTTAAAATCATTTTGAAAACATGAACATTAATTAAAGGGATTTAGAAAGATAAATCATTAAAACATTTAAAATGATAATCTAGTTAAATAGACCCTCCCATAAAAACATAAAAGATTACTTTTGAAAACATATATTTGAAATATGGGAATCAATGATATGTATTTCCCAGAAAATACTTACACAGGAATAATCTTAGATAATAATAAGATTGATGATATAACACTTACCTTGCACTTTCCTTCTGTTGAGGGTACACTTAACCTCTTCTATAATGACCATAATATGATACTAAATTATAGCAAAACCATATTAATATTTATTATATTATAAATGATTCATTTATGACTTTATACTACCCATTTAATAATGATTTCCATGTTAAATTAACATTTCGTGTAATAATCGCTTTATTTGTATTATATATATTAACTTGTTATTCTTGATTGTGCCATTTAAATCATGATTTAAATAATTCTAGAATATAAAAATAATTTATATATCATATATATTTATAATATAAATATTTATAATAGACATATATATGAAATGGAAAACGCTGTTTAGGGTGACGGTAGGCCGTACGTATGCATAAACATTGTTTCTGTTTTCATATCATATGGAATGGAAGTATGACAATAAGATATAAGTATGTCTATAACAATATTTATATATATATATATATAATGTACCATGATTATGTCATATATTACATACTTATTAATAACATTTATTTTTATAATCATCCTTGAATGGTGAATGTTGAAATGAATCTAATCACGCTGTGGAGATGGTAATCCATACGTACACATGAGCGAGGATATCATTTCCTTAATGATTAAATGGTGTGGGCTTGGATGGTATACTAATTGTACAGAAACATTATCATGTTATTTTCTTTAATATTGACGTACTGTATTTATTATAACATCACATTATGTATAAGGTACTGATGTTATTATTTTGGTATGGTAATAAAAAATAAAGAGGATGTGGAAAACGAAAAGAATTTGAAAGAGGGTGGTGAAATTATTACCTCTTTTTCGAGAGTTTCCATTTGAGTTGATCAAAATGGGTACATAGGTGGGAATTATGATCAGAGTAAGGACTATAGGTTGATGTTAGGGAATTTTACAGGATATTTGGGTAGGATTGGCCTAGCAAAATGACTTTGGAGGTGTGATTTCGAGAGAAAGGGAAGTTCCCTTTTATAAGAGGGGTGAGGGTCACTTTAGGAAAAGATTAAAGTATTAATTTTTTATACAATAATATTCCGTTTATAATGTCTAAATGTTAATTTTTTATAGACATAGTTGGTTATGGGTCTAAATCCACTCAACAAATAGGTTTTAGATATGTTTATCTTACCATTTTAACCTTATCTTTTAGATTTAACTCTTCGTTAAATTGTTTAACTTTTACCAGGTTTTCTTGTATTCTTACACTATATGGTTAATAAACATACTATTAACATCCAAGAGAATCTCAAGTGGTTTATTAATGACATATATAATATTATTTAATCTTTTTGGAAAACATTATATTTTTGGTAATATTATATCAACCAATAATGCAGTTTTTTATTTTTAAAACTATTTTATGTCTATTTTGACACTATTTGGTATTTTTTTCTTGTTAAAACCATAAAATCATGATTAATCCAAATTTTTTTTAATCAACCCTAAAATTGTCATATTAATGTATAAAATTACTGTAATTCATCAAAAGTATCAAATTACATTTATTTGGGAATTTATAATATCAATTCTTTTAATATTTTATTAATAAGGTTTTCACTGCATCATCATTGTGTCATAAATAAATTCAGTTATCTAATATCTAAAAATTATAAATAAAATATTATTATGTAGGAAATATTTTTATCTTTCTAATGAATATATTTAGTCAAATTTATCATATGTATAACCCTATATTAAAAATATTTTAGTTATGAAAACATGAATTTAATACTTTTAACTCTTCTTTAAATAAAATAATAATAAATGTACTATTCTAATCCTAGTGGACCTAAAGGATAATATTTTATTACTAAGGTTTTTTTGGTTGAATTACACTTTTCCAACAGAATTAGGGTATCCGTTAGAGTAATTATATCATCATTTTTACCCTTAATTACCATATTTATTTTTAAACGTGGTAAATAAAAGTCAAAAGTTACTATTCGCCAAAAATTATTTTCATCTTATTGAACAAAATTTTACTTACTGAGGTTAACCGTGTCTCTTGAATTTTTGAAATTAAACTCAGAAATGCGATAAAATTAACCTTTATGCAAATTTTCAAATGCTCTTAGAAGGTGGGTAAAAGACAGTAAAAAGTTCATTAAAATTTTATATACCTAAAAATATTATAAAATGACTCCAATGAATCACATTGAACATATATAGGTATTATGTATCTATTTTGACAAAAAATTAATTAAAATTAAATAATAAATTACATAATTAAAAATTCTATTCTAAACAACTACGAAGTGTTTTTCAATATTCATCAAAAATTGGAAGTTTTTAGAAAAATACCAAACACTCACCCTAAGATAATTTTGAAATTATGAATTCAAAAATGAATTTTATTTTATCAAATTCCAAACCTATAATTAAAATTTATTGATTTAAAATTAATTCTCGTTGTGAAAACCAAAACGCGGGTTTTTAAATACGTAAAAATTATTCAAAGAATGACCTGAGTTTAAGTCATATTTAAATTTGAAATTACTTATGTTGACCAAAAGTGTATTAAATGATAAAAAAATAATCTAACTTTTCTTACAAACCATTCAAATGTATAATTGAACACTCTAAATTATTTTTATTAAAAACGTTGTTTTCAGTTAAAATTGAGTAACATTCACTATTCACCAAAATATGAATGTTATTAGAAAAACACCAAAATTTATCGAAACTAAATTTTTATGTATTTATTAAAAAGAAGAATTTTGTTTTGTCAAATTGAATATATAAAAGTGTCATATATTGGATTTAAAAAGGCTTCTCTATTAAAAGCGGGTAAAATTGCATTTTTTGAAAAATACTTCTTTTATCTAAAAAAAATTATTTGTTCTTATATTGTGTCAATGAAACACATAATATGGATTCTAAAATTTTATATAGTATATAAAATTCAAAATTCATTTAACACTATTCATAACCACATTTTGAACGAATAATTTGGTAAGTTGTGGTGCGTTCAAACTCGGTGTCGCATGTTGCACAAGAGATTGAATTACCTTAAAGAGATAACGTACTATGAAATCTTGGAGGGTTAAAATTTCCATCTATCATAACCACTCAATGATTTAAATATTTTAAAAAAATATTTCAATGTATATTTTCAAGGAGAATTATTTTCAAAATTTTTCTTAATTTTCTTTAATATATATTCAATGTGAAAATGTTTTTTTATAAAAATTTTTTTTCATAGAATTTTTATGGAATTTATCTTCAAAAATAAAATCAAAACTTAATTATACATTAAATACAATAGGTATATATTGTATTCACACCCTATTTCTTATTTATTTATATGGTTCATGATTATTTTTAGTGAGGATGTAAAATTTAATGGACATTGACTATATTATTCCAGATGGTTTATGATTATGTTCTTTTGATATGGGTAAGTAAAAAAATTTCATAAGTTAGTTTTTCAAAAATAATTTATATTTTAATAATGTTTCACCCATTTCAAATGAGGAATTCATTGAACATAGTATGTGATGGGTTGTTTCGAGTTATAAATTACACCTCAATGTATTGACATGTGAAATGAGACCAACCAGTTGGTAAAATCAGACATGTTTCTACCCACCGATTTAAATTTCAATTCGGAAGGTCCTGAAAGTGTTTCTGACATACAAAAATATTAACTACCTCATCAGAAGACAAGTTATTTATTTGAGTGTGATTATTCTATTAGTTAGAATTTCCATGGATAAATTTCAAGGTTATGTGATTATTTATATAGATTTATTTTATTATCATTTATTTCTAACATATTATGATCAATTTATTAAATAAATGGAATAGGTTTTAGTTATTAACCTTTCCATATTTATGATTATTAATTATTCATGATATCATCCACTCTATCCTAACACGTACTAAGATTTGATCTCAACTCTTTCTTATCTTTTATTTTCCCCACATTACAAGGAAGCATTTTGTGATTGATATGGATTGATACACTCCGATGAGTAATGAAACTATGAAAGAAAAAAATTGAAATTTATGTTTTTAATAATAATAATAATTTCAATTATGTATATATTTTACAAATAAAACTGAAAATTTGGGCCTTTATGATGTGATTCTTTATAACATATTCCAATTTAATAAAGAAACCACTGGTTTTGGGATACTGGGGTGGGGTTTTTAATATTGGTATAATATGATTTTTTGAAGAAATCGTTTGAACTAGGATTATAAAAACATATATAATGCAATATGAACTTGTAAGAAACATTCAAGATATGTATATGGGGATGTCCTAACGTTTTTCGAAGGTATAGATTTCATGATTTTTCTTAATAATGCATCCTTGTCTGGATACTATATATAGACATGGTTCTGGCTCAAATGTACCTAGGTGTAATAAAATCGGTAATGGGGAATTAAGATTGTCATTATCAATATGTGGTACATGGAAATTTTACATAAAACACACCTATTTTTACACACATGATGGATATGAATAGAATAATTATCATTTTCATTAGAAACCATTATGAAGGGACAAAATTGTTTTTTTTGTGATTTGGAAACATTCCCAAATATACCATATAATGATTATGATATTATCTATGCATATATTTTAAATTTATTCTATATAATTAAATAAAAGTGGAATTTCAAATTATTGTTTATAACATTATGATCTAATCTAATGAATTTCATTATTTTGAAGTAGTACATTGTGGGAGGAATATGTACTATATCATTAGATATACCCCATACAGGGATTTTGCTATGAGGAAAGGTAATTATGTTGTAGATTTATATGTAGATAGAAATAAATTATCTATATCCAAACTGCCTTAGTTTACTCAGATTATCATAAATAACCCTTCTTCTATGATTATACCCATAGAACCAATAAACAATGTAACAATGTTAGACCACTTTATTCATTAATGACCTCTATAATTCAACAGAACTAAAAATCCATTTATAGTAGAGTATTGGATTTTTTTATTAGAGATGATATTTATTTATTTTGTAAGTAATTAAGGTAAGAACTTTTTCATTGGAGTTTATCATATCTCATAAGATAAAGATCAGTGGTGGGTTTGATTCCAAACACGAAGAATAAAGAAGAAATATATAACATGGAATAGGGAAAATTTAAGATAGTCTTCTAGGAAAATTATTATTTTTCATATGAAATGAGATGATATGGATAGAAAATTGATGAGTTTAATTTAAATGGAATATAAAAGTGTATCTAAATATGAATCCACTTTATAAGGTTTTTGATGAATTCTAAAGACATTGTACATAATTAGAAAATTACAGTTGATTTTTTCATTGATTTTTTAAAGATAATCATTCAAAGGGAATTATTATTCCAAACATTTTCATTATATGAGAACATAATATCATTTCCTATCAAGATAGTTAATTAATTATACAAGTCTTATGGATTTATGGGAAAAAATTGTGGAAGTGGATCGAAGAGAAAAAATGGATAAATGGAAAAGGGAATGAATAATTTTTTTGATATGTGATAATTGTTGAAAGAATCACCATAGAAATTACTTGAATGAAATGGGAAATTTCTCTGACTATGGAGTGGAAAGCCACCATTCTCATGGTTGGAAGGAAAATAATGAATTTTCCATAATTCAATGATTCAATTATATGGATATGGGGAACTATGAGAATGAATGTACTATGATTCAAGGGAATATACCCAATAAAGGTTATGGGATAAAGTTAAAACATATTATATTCATATAGAAAAAGTGGTATTATTAATTTGATTTATTTTGGATTCATGAAATATGGTTCAAATATATTTTATCAATTATATTATAATTAAAAAAATCAAAATATGTATTAGGATTGAACTATAACACCATTTCATTAAGAATTCGAAATCAAATAATGAATAGTGCTGATAACCAAGAAAAGTTATTCCATTTAATGATGATATTTTGTAAAGAAAATGATTGCGGGAGATAACCTTTAATATGAGGCCTATGTTGAGATACCAATGATAAAGATATATTTATGAGATAATATTGGTAACATTTTAATTGGTTAGTGATTTATGTCAATTTTTGTTGGAGTTTTCTTCATGTTTGGATTTATGGAATATATCTGAAAATGAGATATTTTATTTTGGGAGGCATAGATGTTTTCATTATGTTTTTATGGTGATATATGTATTAACATATTAGAAATTTGACGTTAATAGAAACTTTATATTTTTCAGGGAATATAATGTTTATTTAATGACCTCCTTTCTTAATCATTGGATATTAAATTTTATCAAACAATTATTGTTAGAGTCTTATGGTTAAATAGTTACAAATCTGATTAATTTGATCATTGGGTGTTATTGGATAAATTTTTCTAACCATTTTTGTATTGTAAAATATCTACTAATAGGTGGAATGATTTTTCAATCTATTAATTAACTAATTATTTGTAAAATATTAATTTTAGTGATTCAGGAAAAAAATTCCTATTAGATATTAATTTCATAGAGTAATAGATGAATTTGGATTTTATTGATGTAAAACTAAATGATTAAATTGTATGTATATTTTCTAGTGTTATCTATCAGAATGGTAACATAATAACTCACTATTAAGATAAAGATATTGATATAAAATTTTTATCCAATTACCATCCATTCTATGAAATCAATGGCCTTTTAACTCATCATATATTTATGATTTTATAATGGTTTAATTTCTTATGAACATCATACCAATCACTTTCCATTAATCCTTGGAATTATAATTCATTTATATATTTTCATTTGTTTTCAATGTCCTCCTATATTGATATTAGGCAATGTGTTATTCTAGATTACCTTTATAATTTACTTTATCTCATATTAAGAGGAAGTTTTATTAACTCATTTATTATTTGTGCTCCCAAAAATGTATTTTTAAAGGAAAAACCCTTTATTACTTAGAATATTATTAAATTATGAATACATGATTTATTTGAGAGGGGTATAATGTAATAACAAATGGTTTTAAAAGAGGAATAACAAGTTTGGTGGTGTGTATGAAATGAAACTCCATGTTTAGAAGAAAACATTACCCATTGACACTTTTTTATATACTTATTTAATTTAAACACCTTCTATAACATGCGATGCACACAATTATAGGAATAAATGAATCATGAAAATATTTTAAAATATAAATATTTAGACATGACCATCACAACCTAGACTTTATAATAGTGGCTATGAACATTAATAAATAAATTATGTAAATAATATGGCTTAAAAATGCAAGAAAAATATTCAAAGGATATCTATTTAAGAAATATAAAAGAATAACCTCTTCAAAAAGAATGAAAAATTTTATGAAAAAATATAATTTTCAAATTTGTGGATTAGTCTTGATTTGTGAATAAAATTTAAAATTAATTTTAACCATTCTAGAAAAATTATTTTTTTTAAAAAAATAATTTTTTTAAATCTACATGTGATAATTAAATTTTGGTAAATTATGATATGATTCTGACAGGTTTAATTTTCTGCTTAAGAGTGAAAATAAGGATTTTTATGGGAAAATATAATTTTTTTATATTTTTAATTATAATAATTAATATTTTATAATAAATTTAAATTAAAAATTTAACCATACTTAAAATTGAAATGAGTAAAAATCGATTACCTCTATTAAGGTAAAAATCATTTTACCAGAAACAACTAGTCCAAAAAACTTTTTATGAAAACATTTATTCTACATTACAGATGACCTTATATAATGAAACATTTTATAGTCTTGTGGAATGATTATAATATATTAATCAATTTATCTTTCCTTAGTTTACATGTGGGTCCTCTCCCCCACTTCTAAAAGGCCACCCACTGTCCTCCAGTCTTCACGCATATTAAACAATTTGATTCATGATAGACATATCAAAATATGACCCTTAATTACCTCCCCATATCCTAGAGTCCTTATTTTTTTATAATATCTCTTAAGAAGTCATTAGGTATAAACATAAATACGTTCTCAGAAGAAGAGGTAGAGTTCATAAACATTCATATTTGTTTAGTTTATTATTCCACATCATTAAAAAACTTTTTAAAATATTCTAATATAATAAATTAATTTTATACTATATACTGAAATGTTATTATTTTAATTCCATAATACATATCCATCTGCACTTCCATCTAACAAAAATGATCATGCCGATCGTTTGTACATAGGACTACCTCCTCATGAACTGATTTAATTCTTTTTCCAACACGACCCTACTAGAATGTATATAATTTTGGATTTAATATTTATTTTGATATTTATTAAATTATTATAATTTTTTAAATTTGATATCACATATACTTTATTACTTTACATTCTGTAGTTTATAAGATAACATCCCTTTTCTGTACGACACACTACCCCCTTGTGAAATAATGTGTTAAATTTTCTGCATATGCATTATGCGGAAGGTAGTAAGATTAAAATTAAAGAATATATATTAGATTTATAATCTAACCATAATTTTTTAAATATAATATCTCATATAATTTATTTCTTTCCAATTATTTAGAAAATAATAATGACTCTCTTACGCACCTATGGGCCAACACATCTACATAACAATATGATATGTTCTTCTTTTAATTATAAAATAAAATGTAATAATGCTTAATATTGTTTAAAAAATAATATATTTGAAATAATAAGGATTCTTGAAATTTTTATTAATATTTATTATTCTTTTTTCATCATTTCATAAAAATATAAATTGTGTTCAAGAGTATGTATGGCCTACCGTCTCCATGAATAGTGCAATCCATTTTCTATCTATTAAAAAAATTTAGTTTAATAAATAAATATACAATTAATTTACAGGATACTTATATAATGTATTAAGTTCTAGACATAATGTAACCATGATCAAATTAAAAAGAACCAAATTTATGTAATAAAACCCAGATTAAAAAAAGCAGTTATCACCTTCAATAATGAATTTAACAAATAATTATAAATAAAAAAAATGATAAAAGATTATTGGTAAATCATATATGGTGTCATATAAGTGATTTTTTTCCTTAAATATGTATAATGAACTTATATTTATTATACAAGAGGTTTGGAAATGTACAAATGAATTTGAAAAAGGGGAAAGGGTTTCTTGACCAACTTTTACATCCTTGAGAAAACACCGTATTTTACAATTATTTATTTTTGTTGTATATATAATTCCCATTTTGATATTATATTCCATGAAACTTATTCTATTAATTATATATAATTTTTTATTAGAGTTTATATCATTAATGAGGCTTATGATTCAAACATACCAATATTGAGAGGGTTTATTTCACAATCGCATCATTATTCAGGATTGGTTTTTTGTTTGACTATCCATTAGGTGAATTATTTGATATTTATATCTCAAAATAAATCTATTTTATTATAACATAGATATTCGTGAGTTTTTCATGTAATTTTACCATTTTACTACTCTTTGAAATATAAAAGTGTTGATAAATTTTTTTAATTAAATTCAAATTTATTTCTCTCTTCTATCGATAATCCATTTTGATTGAAATACATGTTTTCTAAAAATGTTTTCAAAATCATACCAAATATCTGATAAATAATTTTTTACCCAATTATAATTTAATCTTTATTAAAGGAATCATAGTGTTTTTTTCAAAGCAATGCTAATTTGGGTTCTATTGGAAATATGAAAGGAATATTTGTTTTAACGTCTATGGAATGAACAAAATTTTCTGATATCCTAAAAAATAAATGTTTTAAATCTCATTTTACATGTATTAAAATTTTATTTTCAAATATAATTATTTTTAAAACTTTTTTAAATTTTTTTGTTTTAGTTATATTCTCAATGTGAAGAACTTATGTTATTGAAAAAATTTTTAATGTCATTTTTATGGTATTTATTTTCATCAATGACATATTCCATGTATTTTAATTTTGATATAATAGGAATATGATGTATGGATATCATCCTTATTATTTATTTAGATTTTTTTTGATTAGTTTGATTAAGGATGTGAATGTTTATTACCATTCACCATATTAATCATGATGGTTTATGATTATTTTTATTTGATTTTGGTAAGCAATAACATTTAGAATGTTAATTTTCTATAATAATGTTTATATTGATTATGATTTACCACATTAATATGAGGGACACATTATAAAACATATTTGATATGTGGTACCATTTGTAGATTCAATCTCAATGTATCAACATGTCTCATGGTACGACTTAGTTGGCCAAAATTGACGGATTTGTACCCACAACATCAAAGCTATTTGTTTCCACATTATCACTGGCTTTATATTAACTATGGACACTGTATTCTTCACTATCACACCAATCACATGATAACTTTTACATGGATTATAACCTATACTAAATTATCATCTATAAACTCACATTAAACAAGTACTGACTAAAAAATATATACAAATCTGAATATTGATATAGTATCATCATATTTGGATTCAGTTTATATATTATTACTACAACATACTTTAAATTTCATATCATACTATGACACGACATATTTTATATTGAGAAAAAAATAATTATAAAACCTCCCTAGGATTATGTGACATCAACGAAAATGATTTAATATTTTCATAAACATCATGAAACTAATCTTAGTATTCCATTTCATGTGACAACTATAATATATATTATATCTGTATATTATAATAATTGATTATTTTTGTATTTAATATTTATACCATAATTTTTTTTGAAAATAAACATAGATAAAAAAATCACAACCAAATCCATTGGGTCCAACAACCTCAAATATTGATTTTTTTGTTAACCAGAATAAATCCTTATCACCTTTTCCATGTAAATTTTCATCAAAAACATTTTTTTTATTTTTTACCATACATTCTCATAAAAATGACTCCAAAATCATGATAATATTATACTTTTTTAACATAACATGTTTCTATTTATTAAATCCTCGCATCCACTATGATTTATAATTTAGTGCTGAAAAATAGTAGTAAATAACATCTTGAATTTATTAATAAGATTATTTCATAACAATTAACTCTTATATAGCTTTGTGATATACATAAAAAACAATTTATGGGTTCTATAACCTCGTTAAAATTTATAAATATTCTTATAATAATAATGAAACTAATTTTTTAAAAAAATTAGTAAATAAATTTTTAGGTGAATTATTTTTTCTTTATTTCTAAAATATTTCACGCACCCAATTTCAATGAAGATCTGATTTTATATATCAATTACTCTTTATTGAAAATAAAAATATATTTATATCTTGTATAAATCACTATTTCACAACAAAAAATGTGTATCTTTAAGCTCTTCAATTAAAATTATCTGTATATATTTAGAGTAATTATTATAAATAAGAAAATTATTTCTCATGTTTCTAATGATGCAATGAACCACTATTCAAAAAATATATTGAATCCGGTGTCCCCTTCATAATATTTTTATTTAAATAATTCATAGGGTAGATTATGGTTAATTATTTTTCAAGGTGAGTATGTTTGATATATCTCAATAATGACCTTGTATTTTCTTTTTATCTTCTGTCTATAATTACCTATTTATATATTTTAAACAATATTTATTACATTCCAAAAGGAAACATAATTATTCTATCTAGAAAATTTAATAATCATTCAAATATGTCTTAAAATATCTATTATTTATTGGTATTTTCTTCATATACCTACTTTTTGGCCCAAGGGGGATGTTTTTCCCTTACCTCAACTATAATGGTTTTAATGATCACAAAGCATATCATATATTATAACATATATCTTACCTCATTATAAAACAATCACATCTTTGTCACAAGTTACAAATATTACCTCATTAAATATCCTAAATCATCTCAAAGCTTATCTAGTATATCAGATCATTTCAATCATATAAAAAATTATGTTTGTTTAAGTCTAAAAAAGTATATAACGGATTATATATTTCTAAATATGGGTATTAGCACATTCTGACATTGCTATTTGGTAAGAAAGATAGAACAACAAAAAATTATCTATGTATGAGGCATTAACACCAACATAAGAAATGAGACACTGACATGAGAATGACTCATTGATTCATGGAATCAAAGACTGATATATCCCCAATAGAGAACTCACCGACATACGACTCACTAATAGACGGATCACCAAAAGATGTCTCACTGACATGATGACACACCGATATGATGACTCACTGAACGATGTCTCACTAACTGATGTCTCCCTGACAGGACGACTCACTGATATACTGAATCTCCGGCATATAAATCTTTGACAGGCCGTTAAAATTGGAATTTGTTAAAGTTATTCCAAATGGTAAAATTTGAGTCATTTAATTATACTAAAATATTCAATAATCTTTTTCTTACTTTTAATAGACAGAATGAGGTATGATGAACCTATGCATGTTGAAAGATCATGATTTCTATCTGCACTCAAGAATAAAATCATTTTTGCAGATAGAATCAGTAACTAAGTGTGTTGGTACCACATGAGAGACATATATAAAATCATCCACCACTCTTAGGAACCCAGTGAGAACTCAAGAACAAAAAAAACACACGAGGAAATCTCAATTAAGATATACATAGAATTGAAAAACTTCCTCAGCATGTCAAAAAAATAGAATAATATAATTGTAGAACCATACTTGTACCTGGAATCCAGAATACAACACTTTTTTTAGTGTCAACTTCTAGAAGAAGACTCAAAACTCATCTCAACTATATCTGAAGAGTCCATAGTTGCATCTCAAGACACAAAGAGCCATGTAAATCCTTTCTCATATTAATTTTCTCTATTTTTTTCATTTCTAAATTCTTATGATTAGTGTGTTAATATATCTGTAAATAACACACTATATCATATATAAAACATAAAGATACAATATATACTTCCACTCATAGCATCTTACACATTTTCTCCTATGGATTAGTATTGATGAGGTCAATGTTTGACCTGGTCGTTCGTACCCATGGAGAACTGTGGTAGTGATCATGTGACCTGAACAACCTGTGTGTTATTGTGAACCCTGATCTAGGGTGTGGATCAAATTTTTTTTAATTTAAACTTCTTGATGGATGGTAATCACCAAGTAGAGATGATTAGGTCTCTTCTTGAGATTGAACACTAGTTTCATTTCCAATATTCTTTTGCTTTTAGTTTTAATATGTTTTATATAATATTTTATAAAACAGATTTTTAATTTGATAGTTAGTCAGGAAAAGTGTTTGTAATATTATTGACTCATTATGTTAGTTTCCAAATTTCTACTAATTTTATAATTTATATAACTGTGAAATTATCACTCCTTTTAGAAATTAATCGAACAGTCAAGTACTTATAAATTCACACCCTCCTGATTACTCTACACTGACAAACATTTGACATCATGGTATTTTCTATTATTAATGCTTTTTAAACATATTCAACATTGATTTTAGTCGTACACCAAAGATCATAAAATTTCTATTAATCATAATCTTTTATATATTTAAAATATTTCTATAAACTTTTATTAGGGAAAATAGTATAAGAAGGTGATGCTACCAACATTCCCCCATTTTCAATGGAACCAACAATTCTCTATATAAAATTAAGATTAAAATTCAATTATAGACTATATGATTTTAGATTTGGTTTGCTATAGAGACTGAATATGCGATCCAAACTACTGCTAGAAATATCTGGGATGATACTGCTAAATATGACTACAGTAATAACTATATTCCCACAACTCTTTATATTGTACAATAGGGGATGATTATTTCAACTTAATTTCTTCATATAAAACTGCCTTTGAAATTTGGGACACCATATCTATTTTACATGAAGGAGTGACTATGTCAAAAAAATGAGGCTCAATATACGTATTATTAAATATGGTAACATTAAGATGAATCTTGATAAACCTATTTCGAACATGTATCCCAGGTTCAATGATATAGTTTACACCATGAAATCATTGGGAAAGGTGATTACTTTTAAAGAACTAATTAAGAGGATTCTCATATGCTTACCTGATATATAGAGAGGAACTTCTATCTTCATTTGAGAATCTTGGGACATCAACAAACTGCCTATCAAATAACTATTTGAAAAAATGATGATGTAAGAAGAAGAGTTGAAAGTAAACGTGGAAGAAGAAGATAAACATATTAAAAAATATTTAGACTTCAAGACTACTACCTCTAACATAAAGGAAAAAAGATAAGGTGAAATCCTCTATTGAAAGCTCCTTTAATGAGGAATCAATATCAGATAGTGACGAAGAGATGGGTCAAATGGATAGTATAATGGGATAATTATATAGGAAGATGAAGTTCTTCAGGAAGAATAATTATAAAGGAAGATATTATTACATGGGAAACTATAAAAATAACTAGAAACAAAATTAAAAAACATAGACGATTCATTTCTAGGAATGTAATTAGAGAGGACATGTCAAAGCTTACTATCCAAAATTAAAATAGAAAAATAAGTATGAAAACAAAGACAAAAAGTATAATATAGCTATTAAGGACACTTGGAGTGCCTCTAAGGACAACTCAAGTCAATAAAAATCAGCTCAGGATGAGACAGATAACATAGAAAATATGTGTTTTATGACAAACACATTTGAGGTAATTGTTGAGTCTCATGTAATTGTTTTACTATTCTGGAGATAAAAGTGATACTAAAAATGTGAAAATTAATAAAATATTTGAATACTATAACATGATGGGAGATACCTATAATTAATTGATTGATAAATAAAAATCATTAATGAAACACCGTGCTCTCAGTTTAAATATTTTATATGAACTTACTACTAAAAAGGAAAGTAATGCTCAATTGTTCAAAGAAAACAATGAACTAAAAATCTCAAATGAGAAATTGAATAAAGATGTAGAAAATTTTACCAATGGGAAAAATAATCTCACTAATATTATTAGTAAATAGATAGCTCCTTAGTACTCCTCTGGTATTTGATTTTAGTCTAGATAAAGAAACCTATCTAAAACAATTTTTAACCAAATACAAAAAATATATTTTTCTACCTAAAAATGAATAATTATCTACTAGTTTCTTGTCCTAGAAAATATATTACTCCCTATAGTTTTTCTAGAACAAATGGATTCTATATTTTAAATATTTTACAAAATTTTTATAGGAAACCCCTAAATAAAATTTTGGTACCTAAAGCACCCATTACTAATGTTACTAGAATCAAAAAATCTATGTACCAAAATCTATTTTTTCTAATTATTTTATAGGAAATATTTCTGAAGAAATCCATCAAGAGTTAGTGGTACTTAGATAGATTATGTTAAAGATATATGACATTAGACTATTCAAGATTCAATAAACTAATCAATAATTATGGTGGATATCTCACTTTTGGTGATAATCAAAATGGAAAAATAATTGTCTTAGGCTAGATTGGTAACTATTACTTAGATTTAATTTCTAAAGTACTTTTTTTAATTGATTGAAATATAATTTTCATAGAATTTCACAATTATGTGATAATGGATTTCAAGTGAAGTTTGAAAATGATGGTTGCAATGTTTTAAACCCTAAAAATGAATTAATAATTTCTTCTTTTAGAAATTATAATGTATATCTTGTTAACATGGATTCTTTAGTTTCTCAAAAAGTTTCTTGTTTAAGTGCCTTTCATAAAGAGTCTTGGCTTTAGAATAAGAGATTATGACACTATAAAGTACACCCTCTTAGAAATAATACTAGAAATTAATTAGTTTAGGATCTACCCAAACATGAGTTTTCATATAAAAATGTCTGTAATCCTTGTCAAAATGGTAAAAACAAAAAATTTATTCTGAATTAAAGAAAGAAGTTTCAACTTATCAACCATTAGAGTAGGCTCACAAGAATTTTTTAAGACCATATAGAGTTTCTAGTTTAAAAGGGAAGAAATATGTCTATGTTATTCTAGATGAATTTTCTAGATAAATAAGGACTTATTTCGTAGCTCACCAATGTGAAGAATGAGCTTACATTACCATGTATGCTAAAATAGTGGAAAATATAAGTGGACATAGAATAATATTCCTAAAAAATGGTCATGGTAATGAGTTTGAAAATCAAGAATTTGTATCATATTTATCACAAAATGGCTATAGTCTTAACTTCTCTACCACTCAAAAACCTCAGCAAAATGGAGTTGTGGAATGAAGAAATAGAACATTACAAGAGACATCTAGAAGAATATTTAATGAATATGATATACCGTTTTATGTTTGGGATGAAGCTATGAATATATATTTCCACATAGTTAAGAGAGTTTTAACAAGATCTATCCAAAAGAATATTCCTTGTGATTTGTGGAACAATAAAAAACCCAAAGTTAGTAACTTCAACTTTTTTTGTTGAATAGTATATAATCTTAATACCAAAAAAAATATCATGAACAATTTTCATCACAGAGTGATGAAGGAATATTCCTAGGTTACTAAACCTCTAGTAAAGACTATAGAGTCTTTAATAAAATAAATATATGTGTGAAAGAATATGTGCATATAAAATTTAAAGAAATAGATTCACATGAACCGAAAACCTTTCTAGACGACCATGAAGATGATATGTCAAATCTGGACATAAATAAAAAATCATATAATCCTCTTGTAAAGAAATCTACTAAATCAAATAGTTTTGTAAATTCGTCAGAATCTATATATAATGAACTCAAACATGTAGATTAAACTGATATTACTATCCCCTCCTTTCTACAATAACTAGAAACCTCCAGATCCATCCTTTTAGATGTGGTTGTTATAGACATAGATAAAAGCATACAAACATGATCTTTTTATAGAAACTATGTTGACCATCATGAATTTTTGTCACAACATGAACCTAAAAACTACAATGATTAAATCAAAGATGAATTTTGGGTGATGTAAATTCAAGAAGAACATAATCAATTTGAAAGAAATAATGTTTGGAAACTTCTGGATAGACCCAAAGATACCTTATCCATAGGCACTAAGTCGGTGTTTAGGAACAAAGTTGATTAATATGGTAATATCGTTAGAAATAAATCCATATTGGTTTCCCAAGGATATGGTAAGGAAGAAGGAACGGACTATGAAGAAACATTGGCCTCTATTTCTAGACATGAATCCATCAGAATCCATCCTACTTATGTTACCCATATTTATTTCAAGAATTATCAAAATGGATATTAAAAGTGAATTCCTAAATGGGTATATAGTTGAGGATGTTTTTTCCCAAAACCCCTAGTTTTAAAAACCCTCATTTTCTAAATAATATTTTCAAATTAAAAAATAATTATATTGTATAAAATACGCCCCAAGAGCTTGGTATGATAGACTAATTACTTTAATCATTATAAACGATTTTCCAAAATGAATTTTTGATCCTACTATTTTAATGAAACAAATTTCAAAAGTTGTTTTATTAGTTCAAATTTTTGTAGATGATATTATTCTTGGATCTTCAAGAAATCATTTATGTATATATTATCCTAAAATGATGCAAAGTGATTCTGAAATGAGTTTTATGGGCGAACAAAAATTCTTTCTAGGATTTGACATTTTTCTAAATAGAGATTGTATCATTTTAAATCAATGTAAATAAAAAAAATCATTCTAAAAAGATTTGGATTTGAAATCATTAAACGTAGTGACACTCCAATGAGTACTACTTGTATGTTGGATCTTCTTGTTGATAATATTTATGTTTATAAAACTACATATATAAGAATGAATGGAAGTTTCCTCTACATGACTTCTAGTAGGCCAGAAATAATTTTTAGTTTGTTTATGTGTGCATGTTTTCAAGATAACCCCAAATAAACTCAATTAAATGCTGTTAAAATATTTTTCAAACACATAAAAATACTATCAAGTAATATTTTTTTACAATAAAGGACATTCATTTGATAGAGTGAGCAATTATGATGCAGATTTTGGTGGAAACAAATTAGATAGAAAGAGAACCTCCATAACATGTCACTTTTTGGGAATGTCATTAGCTTCATGGTGTAGTAAGAAACAAAATTTTGTTACATTATCTACTGTCGAAGATGAATACATTTATGTTGGTAGTTGTTGTGCTCATATTTTTTGGATGAAATATACTCTTGCGGACTATGGATATAAATTTAGTCACATACCTATAAATTGTGAATATACAATTGCTATTATCATTTCTAAGATCCTAGTTTCTCATTATAGTACAAAACATATTGATGTAAGACATCACGTTTTGAGAGATCATTATCAAATGGATGGTATAAATTTAAAATTTATTGGCACTGAATTTCATCTAGCTCACATATTCACAAATCCATTAAACTCTAAAGGAATGAATTACATCAGACATGATCTTGTAATGATATATATATATATATGTGTGTGTGTGTGTGTGTGTGTGCTATCGTATTTATCCTTTTTCAAAACTAATAATGTATGTCATGTCGACTATGTCTTCCCATCACTATCATGCAGACACTGTCACGCCGACACTGTCATGTGGACATAGTCATGCTGATAGTGTGATGGTGACACTCTCATGCTGACACTGTCATGCCGACCCTGTCATACCGACACTATCATGTCAAAACTGTCATGTTGACACTCTCATGCCGACACTGTTTTTCCGACACATCTATCTTGATGGCACATTTTCCATGATAACACTAATGAGTCATTCTTATAACTATTTTATGTATTTAACAAAAACCACACTATTTTGATTATTTATTGAACTCGGTTTTTGATTTTGCGATATTCACTAGATTTAATCCCTAACTAATATATACTCTAATTGGTCCACACTACTACTTACCTTGAGACCATCTTTGCTCAGACCACCCTCAACCTTTTACCTTCTAGCCTTCAACAAAACTCTCAAAATGGTAAATATGAAGCAACCTATCAAAGGACACTCTGCTCTGTCAGCACCCAGTAAGAAGTAGAAAGGAGAGTCCGATGGATCGTTTGGTCTAGTAAACTGAGAAATGGCCAATCATATAGTAACTCTTGAAAAAGTTGTTTCTGCAGAATTATTTTTGGAGATAAACTCATTTCTACTAAAAGTTATACAGGATTTCGGATGGATTCAGTGGTTTTCTGAGAATGGGAGAGAATATTATCCGAAGATAGTGCATGATATCTACATGAATGTAGAATTTATGCTGTAATAATGTGAGCCTTATTAAATAAAATCAATGGTAAAATTAAAGTTAATTTATTTCTCTTCAAATCAATGGGCATAATGTCTCAATTTTACTCATGAAGGAATTTTTAATGACTATAAAGGTACTCCTCCACCCAAAAGTGATATTTTCATCCTTTGGATAGCTTTTAATGAACATATTAACATTAGAGTGCTCTAATTACCAGTTTCTAAAGAGGTTTTTGGAGAGTGAAAAA
The DNA here is from genome assembly GCA_963277665.1 of Viscum album. Classification (NCBI taxonomy): domain Eukaryota; kingdom Viridiplantae; phylum Streptophyta; class Magnoliopsida; order Santalales; family Viscaceae; genus Viscum; species Viscum album. The sequence goes on along the minus strand of OY728136.1, from coordinate 1,923,600,242 downwards.
TCATTTTCAAGTTCATCCAAAACCAAATATGTCCCAGAAAAGGGGAATTTTCTTATTTGTAGTACCAGGATGTCAACCTACTTTTTCTACTGAAGAATAGAGTTATGGTAAATCTTTTAATGTATTTAATGGTTCAGATAAGTGAGATAATCATTCCCCACTATAATAATTTTTTTTACCACATGATAATATCTGGTATGTTGAATGAAAAGGGATGCATGGATGACAGTGACGAAAATTTATCAGAATGCATTGTCATTTGATTAAATAAGGCTATTTGTGGAAGAATAAAGATTCATTGGAATCCATGTAAGAGAATATGGGATGATGATGAAAATAAATTTTATAAAAAATTCAATCGTTTGGACACCCTACCATACCAAGAGATATTAATGACCCTGTTTTGGGTCCTGATGTTGAAGAATCATTCTCTGAAGAGCATGGAAGTGGGGAAGCTGGAGCTGACTGGGTATGATATCCTTTTAATAATATGTTGTATCCTAATGTTTTTGTAAGTCCTCTTAATAAGACCTTTGTAAAATTTAGTCCACCACTATGCTTATGTTCAATGAATCGATTTTATGTGATGATAAAGATAAATAAGAAACAGAATTGAGTGGTAGTGTGGAGTATGAATCTCATAATTCAGATGAAGAAGAGGAATAATGCGATAAAGGAGAAGAAGGAAAGGAAGATGGTTCTAGAAATGGGGAAATAGAGAAAGATGAGAAAATTTATAATGAAGTGGAAGAAGTGGAAAAGCATAAGAAGAAGAAGAATCAGGAGCAGATGAAGCAAACAGTGATGGAGGTGATACTTGACATGATCCTGCTAATAATTGTTGTGATGATGGTCTTGAATATGGCCAAGATGAAAGTGTTGAGGTGGATTCTATTGTGGAACATCAATAGAGTCAAGAGTTGGTAATTGCTCATTACGTTGTGTATGTAAGGACATGATATCAAAATGAGGGGAAGGAAGCTGCCAATAAGTCTAACATTGAGGGGACACCTAATGAATTAGTCTATCAAGTTGGTGAAGAGCATCAAATTTGAATATTAAGGCTTGATACTCTAAATACTCTAGATAATGATGTAATGGTTGAATGGGAGTGGAATCCTGGGTATGTGAAACTGTGATTAGATTTTTAAGATTCAGATGATAAAGTTTTTGTACCTGTTATAAGGGAACTAGTGGAAGAGACCTTTCTTAGTGATTACATAACTAACACCATTTTGAAAAAATTCAAGGTAGACAAATGTTAATCAGTAAGAAATTATGTACAATCTGAGATGAGATATGATATTTATGAATCTAGGAGAGAAAACACATAGCTGATTGATAACATGAAAGATATCCGATCTATGGATGAAGGTGTATGGAAAAATGAAACTTTTTTTCTTCTCCTGCCTCAACCAGTTCATCTCAAGCTGATTCTATTTCAGTGTCATAGATGATAATAAAGGAAACTCAGAAAATTTTATTACCATTGTCAAAATCATTGTAGTAAACAAAAACATGCATGGGAATGAAATGATGAAGTTAACTTCTTGAATCATATCTCTAACAACTGAGTGCATAACTACAATGAAAAGTGTCAAGAAAGGACTTGAAGATATTGTTTCTTATCTTAATGTTCCTGATTTTCCAAACATAGAAAGAATGTAATGGAAATTCTGCAATCGGCATCAACCTCAACTACTTATGCACACTCAACATATTTGGAAGCTTCCAAAATTACTGCTAGGGAAGAGCTTAAAGAAATGCTAACTGGCAAAGATTCAAGAAATACTTTCAAAACCTGACATGTCTATTGACCATGTGAATGAAATGTCCAATATTTATAAAAATGGAGCCTATGATACTCAAGAAGATCTTACAATAAAATTTAATAAGTATTTTCATAAGATCTATGCCATTCATCAACTCACAAGTCATATTAAATACATAGTAGAAAATCTCGGATTACATCCTATGACTATTTCCTTTAAGGAACAAGTTCAAAAACTAAAGGATTTCACTCATCAATTGGATAAACATATCGATTAAAGGATGAAATTGAAAAATAAATGAACTGTGGAGGAGATATCATTGAGGATATTATCAAGCTGCTAGAACCATTCCTCAATGTTCAGAGTGAATCCATTGTTGTTTCAGTTACTGCTCATATTCACTCTTCTCCACCAACAACATCGTCTCCAATGTTTGTTGCTTATGAGTTGACCAAGATTAGGTCTTCTATTGGAGAAAAAAATAAACCTCAACTATTATCCCTGCATAGAACAATCCGGGAACCATTTGTTCCAGCATGAATTCTTTTACCTCTGGTAAATATTCATTCAGATGCTCATGTTTCTCAGCCACCACCCACTAGACCTAACATAGATTCTTCTAATAAGGGGAATGAACCCATCGATTCTCAGATGAAGTGTGGGGTTAAATTTTTTGATATGTATGAGTTATTTTACTCATTATATTTTAGTGCAATTTTATTATGACTGATAATTCATTGTTTCTACTTTAATGTGTTACCTTTTAATTTTACACATTTTTCTAATCCAAAAAGTGGGAGAAAATTATTAAATATTATTGCAGAATTATTATTTACATAAAAGGTCATAAAGTGATTCATTATTATTCATTAATAGTCATATTTTTTTATTTTAATCATTTTGTAGTTGTACTTAATAATGCAATGAATTTTGATGCCAAAAAAGATTGAGAATGTTGGCCCTTAGGAGATTTTAGGCCACTACCCTTAACTATAATGGTTTTAACTATCACAAATAGTGTAATATATTATAAAAAATATCTTACATAATTATCAAAAATAATTTCTTAATCACAAGTCTGATATCATACCTCATGACAGATCCTAAATCATGTCAAAGATTATCTAGTATATCAGATCATTTCATTCATATAGCTAATTATGTTTGTTTTGTCCAAACAAGCTTATAACTGATTATGTTTGTGTATTTATGGGTATTAATTTTTTTTGAAATTTTTGGACTGTATGAAAGATCAAACATCCCAAAATTATCAAACTATGAATAACTGACACCGATAGAAGAACTGAGACACTGAAAAACAAATGACTCACTGATGCGTGGAGTCACGGACTGAGGTCACACCAATAGAAGACTCACCAATAGATAACTCAATGACAAACATCTAACCGCCTAATGTCTCAATGATAGGATGAATCACCGAATTATGTCTCACCAATAGGATGAATCCCCGAAAGACTGAATCACCAACCTCAGAGTAAATGACAGATTGTTTAAATTTTAATTTATTAAAATTATTATTAATAGTCATATAAGAGTCATTTAATGATACTGCCATTTTTAATAATCTTTTATAGGATATTTAGTAGACAGTATGAGGTATGATGAACCTATGCACTTGGAAAGATCATACTTCCTATCAGCCCTCAATAATAAAAGTATTTTTGAAGATAGAATTAGTAATGAATTGTGGTGTGACCAAGTGGAATACGTTTAGATGAAAATCAGTGACTCTCATGCACCCAATGCGATCTCAGGAACATAAAGAAGAACTCACTGGGAAATCTCTACAAAACTTAATATCAAATTGAAAAACATATTAAGCATATCAAAGATGGAGAGGAATATATCTATAAAACTATACTTGTACCTGGAAGCTAGAATACGACAATCCATTTTAGTGACAGCTTCCAAAAGTTGACTCAAACCTCATCTCAGCTATATCTGAAGAGTCAAGAGCTACATCTCAAGACATAGAAGGCCCTCGTAATCTTTCCTCATATTTATTTGCTATCTTGTGTAAATTTTTCATACTTTTTAGCAGTTTTTGTATCTATCTATAAAGCACAATGTTTCTATCATATCAAACTGAGCGATACAATATGTCCTTACACGCAAATCATTTTACACCTTTTTGCTCCCAAAGGTAAGTGTGGAAGAGGTTCTTGTGGGAACTATTTGTTTATACGTAGAAAGAACTATAGTAGAGGTCTTGTGACCTAGAAAACATGTGTTCTATTGTGATCTCTGATGCAGTGTGTAAATAAAACTATTTATTAATTTAAATTACTTAGTGGAAGTTGATCTACAATAACAGAGGATTATGTCTCTTTTAGATACTTAACCTTTTGTTTCATTACCTATATTCTTTAATTTTAGTTTTACTCTATTTTATTACATATTTCACAAAAAAAATTGAACTCTGATATCAACTCTTAGAAAGTGTTTATAATAGTATTGAATCATTAGATTAGTTTCAAATGTGGTATTAATTATCAAATTAGTATAACATAGAACTAATTACACTTTTGATAAATTAATTAAACAATAATACACATATAAATTCACTACTGGATAACTGGCCAATTTAATTTTAAATTTTGGTGAATTTCAAATAATAACTTTTTAAAAAAAATTTTATAGATACTCAATTCACTCCTATTGATTACTCTAATACTACCAACATTTCATATGGAATATTGTTTTTTTAATTGTCCGATTTGAAATACATTTATGCTCAATTTCACAAACAGGAAAAAAATTATTTTTTAACATTTACATAATTATATAATACCTTTATTTTACACTGCATCTTGACAGAACATCGATTTTATTTTAAAAAATTATTCTTACAAATAAGACAGAATGTAAACTAGCATCATGGTTTTAGTGACTCACTTTTCAAATCATCCACGTATTTTAGAAACTATTATGTATTTTTCATAGCCACACACACACAGATATATATATATTCTCTCCATGAGGAATAGTGTAGTCAATAAAATATTTCATAATTATTCATATAATTATATTAATGATACTAATATTTAATTATAATATAGTTTTATTTCTTCATAATGCTTAATTATTTATTATCTCAATGTTCGTTATATTTGTGAATATGATCTATAGAATTTTTCTCCATAGTTATCTTTTAGCGACTATGAAGTCATTTTCAAAAATATTTTTTTCCTTATATAAAAATGACTCATCAATTATATAATAATATATTTAATGACCCTATTTTGTTAAAAAAATAACATATAAAATTAATTCTTTCCTTCTTGTCTGTACTATATTTAAATTATATATTCATATATCAAGATTCATTATATTTTTTTGAGAAATTTTGTGTAATCCCTATTAGTAAAATTATTATTTGTATAAATAAATCCATTATAAAAAAAAAATATATTGTATATGATATGTCTTGTATTTGTTATCGTATTCATTAATTTTTTATGTCAATGAATTTTAGTAAATTCAATTTTTTATAGAAATTATTCAGTGTATGTGCAAAAATTCCAAATAAATTATCAATATTTCCATTTACTTACCTTTAATTAAATATTTTATATTAAATGCATGTATACGCTAATTATTTTGAACATCATAATAATTTTATTCAAAAATTATGCACTTTAACAATTTTCTTGTCACTATTTAATTTTTATTTTCCACTATTGATTGAAGGAATCTTATTTTTCTATGTGTAATTTCTGTGACATCCCAATCTAGATATCTCAGTGCACCATAGTATTTAAATTTAAATCTTTTAATCTAAATATTTCAATGACTAGATATTTTGTAAAAATTGTTCTTACTAAACCAACATTTTATATAAATTCCCCAAAATGGATTTTTTTAATATTCCTTTTTATTATTAACAATAAATTTATGTGATACATAAAAATATGAAAATATTATCATCATTCATTTCGATATCATCCTTAATGTTTATTTTATACTTAACTCTATTTGGGTATTCATCACAAAAATTAATCTTTTTAATACTACTTAAAACATAAATAAATATTAAACATGTGACATAGTTTTATAATAGTAATTTACTCAGCTATTGATAATAAAAATTTTATGATACATTGAATCATGATGTTCAACTTTATTTATTTTATTTCTCATAGCCATATTAGCTTAGTTAGTATATTTTACTAATTCTATTTTACCAATAATTTAAAAATAATTATCTAAACATTATAATTTATAATTTGATCAAATAATACTTTCATCATTAAGTTATTGATCAATGTTATTTTTAGGATAAAAAATAATTTTAATCATTTTTGTAGATAAACTATTTAAAGTATATGAAATTTCCTTTTTAATCCTTGAAACTTAATTATTCTTGAGTTGATATTTTATATAATGTATCATAAAATTAATGAAATTTATAATTTAACCATTTCACCAATAATTTATATATATTTTTAGTTTTTTAAATATCAAGATCTCCTCAACTAATTATAGTTATTGTTGTATTTGATTTTATGACGTTCTTCATATTCTTGTGAATCCTTCCTTGTTTTGGAACATAACATCTTCTACCTTCATCTTTCAAATTAAATATATCATCATTAGAAAAAATATAAGATTTATTTTTTCATAAAATCATTTATACATCCCCATATATAATCATTTATAAAAAAACCCATAATCTTCATCAATATGTCACAAGGAGGTTACCATATCAAAACCCATTAGGATATATTTCTTTATAACCATGTGTGTAATATATTTTACATATTTTTATTATATTATATTCCATTTCATTATATCATTAATACGATATATAATAGATGGAAGAAAATGTTTTCTCTAAAAAATATAATTAATAAAATAAGTCTTTCATCTGTCTTTCACAAACTAGAGAACACAAATAAAATTACATCTATCAATAATGAACTGATATTTATATATAATATTATCTCAATGAAATAGTATTCCACTAGGTTGTGGGACACATGATTTATCTCACTCTTACTAGAAATTATCCTCTAGGATTTTCATTTTTTAATTTGGTGACATGGTTACTGTTGATGGAATTTAGATCCTCCCATCTCTATTTCTCCATTTATAACAGTACACGAATAATTGGTCCTATGAATGATTTATACCACCATGTTTACACCCATAAATTCTATTCTCATATTCATGAATTTCCTTGTTCTATACCATTATCCTATTATTAACATATTTTAGATTCTATAAATGTGGTTTTCTATCACCAATTTATTTTTCTCTCCATGATCTAATATAATTTCATCTTCTAGGATTTACTTTACATATCATTGATTCCCTCTTATCCAGTTTTATGGAGGCTTTATCAAACTTTAAATTATTCCAAATTATTTTACATCAACGGATGTCATAGTGGGGTAACACTATAATGAAATTTCAATCTAATATACTATGATTTTAAAATAAGGTCTAGTTGAGATCGCTTAAAAATTATATAATACAAAGCCTAAATGAAACACAAATTAGTATTATCTGAATAGGTTTTTTCTAACATATCTATTGAATTGGAGGTTATGAATATGATTAAAAAAGTTATTAAATATATAAAATTTTATAAATAAAAAATTTTTTATTATCAATTTGGATATAAGCTTTAGATTTTTATTATAGTTATTTTATTTTTGAAATATATGGTTTATTTAAAAATGATGTTTACTGATCTTTATTAGTGAATATTAAAATTAATTTCTAAATCATTATGAAATATTTATTGAAGTAAATTAAATCAATTTTTAAATCCGTATATCTAAATTACTATATGAAAATATTTAGATATTTTGTTGAAATTCCTTATTAATCAATGAATAGTGAAAGATATTGATTTTATTTAAAAAATGTATTGTATCTTAATGTATTTATAAAGTTAAATTATATTTTTATATGTTTTAGGAAAATAATTAGTTATTTTTTGTTAATAAGAATCCAATAATGGAATTTTAAATGAATTTTACAATGGAATTTAATATAAAAATATTTTTGTACATAAAAGATATATTTTAGAGAAACAATTTTTCATGTAGTTCTTTCTTTTGAATTTTCAATTAAATTATCCCCTTATTAAATTTATTATTTGAAAATGGATTCCATATTTGGAATAATTATATTCTAATATGGTAAATTGAACCCTTTTATTTTCTCACATTACCAATTGTATGATTTGTAATTTTTTTTACAATAGTAAAGGGAAAATATTATTATTAAATTTAAAAATAAAATCATATAGACAACAAAAATGAATTTAAAAAATTGCTTATTTATAATGGATGACTTTATCTTGTTAATAATAATTCAAAATCAGGATATTTGGTCTTTTTTACATTTTCCTTGAATTTTAATTTAACATTTTTTATATAATGAAAGTAAAAAATATCCTTCTATTTGTCTTCATATCATATATTTCTGGATAGATACAAATACATGATATTTTTAGTTATAAATTTTAATTTTAAAGCCTAATTGTTTCCTTTTTCAACATGGTAATTTATTTATAACTTTTAGGGTTGATATAATCACCTTAAATGCTTACGTAACAGTGATACTGTGCATCTGCAAGCAATTAAAATCAATTAAAGGGGTTTTTCAAAAATATAAATATAATAGTACAAGGATGATTTACTGCGTACAATAATTGTTTTTGATAAATATTCTATATATTGGGTTGTTGAAAGGTTTATACCTAATTTACATTTTTCATTAATGTTTTTAAAGTCTACCATGGTCCAGTTATGGTTCATTTGTAATTTTATAGTAACTAAATTAACCACTTAAGAGTAAAAGACACTGATATCACCTTAATTATCAAACGGGTTAATGGTGGGTGAAAAATTGTATGTGTAAAAATATTATCTATGTAATAGTATAGAACCCACACTACCAGATTCAGTTATAAAAACATAATCATTAGATTTTACCTATGAGTCCAACAAACAGAACACAATTTCAACAATCCAAAACAGAAAAAATCAATGGAAATATGGGATAAAACTTATACCCAAGGACCTTTTAGGTTTATAGTTTTATATAATTAGAAAAGACATTTACATATCCTGGAAAAATAAAAAATTTGTTCATAGAGTTCTATATCATCCCCCAAAATTTCTTCATATATTTCACTACTTTTATACATATCATAATTCTATAATTTCCTTGTAACATGGGTAATGAAAAGATTATAAAAGTGTGGCCATATATTCTTAGTAAGGGAAAAAAAGATATCAATAATTATATAAGAATAAGATGAGCATAAAGGAATAATAACACGATCCGAACATTTAAAAATTATACAATTCATATCATAGATCAAAATATATATTCATGTAAAAAATCATGATATTTCATAAGCTATAAATAATTAATAAAAATGTTCCATTATAGAATAAAATTTTTAGATGACTTAGAATTTTGTCATACAAATAATCATACAAAATCATTTTATAATATTTAAGAAGTTTTCCCTAGACTATCATGGTAGAATGGGTAAACTATTCAAACTATTTTATTAGCAATGGTTCATTCTCAAGGCAATCATAGTGGAATTAGATCACTCCCTAAGCCATTATAGTAGTCATGGTTCACTCCCAAGACTATCATGGGGGAAAGGGTTCCTTAATGAACTATGTTCACTCCTCATTCTATTTTTGTTTATCTCATGAGATATAATTAATCACCTAATGTATTGGTACGATATATTGGTCCAATTTTTCAAATAATTTAAACCATACATATATATTCTAATGATATAAATCATTTATCATATCAAAACACATAAAAATGAATCTAATAAATGCATATCATTTGGAAAGGTACTAGGTTCCGCAAACACTATGGGATAATAAACCTAAACCATATATAGAATGAATAAGGGTGGAAAAAATGGGCCATGTCCCTATTCGATCTTTAAAAACATTAAAATATTTCAATATATATGGAAAACTATCATGAAATCCCACTTGGAATAATTTGTGAGGCAAACAATTATTCCTTTTTGAAATCACATCCCATTTTAAAGAGCTACAAAATTATAAATGGAAGTAATTTGTTAGTAAATAAACATGTAAATTATAAATGAAGATTAAATTTTTTTTTGTTCATAATGAAAAAAAATTCTATCATTTAGTATATGTTATAAAAACATTCTTACCAGATTATTTTTAAAAAAGTAAAATTGAACGTCGTTTGGAAAATTATAAAAATTATCATTTTAAATAAACTTGTAAGAAATTAATGTATGTGTAAAAACTAATTTTGAAAATAAAAGGATAATATTAAAAAATAAGAATAGTTTTAAGAATCATTTATATGAAATATAAATATTCCCATGTGCTTACTTAAACAAAAAAATGTCAAATAATGATGATATTGTGAAATAAACCCTTACTGCTTTAGTAACTTTTGAATCATAATCTCATAAAGGATATGCAAATAAATGGATTTAAAAATACTAAAAAATGAATCATAAATATTATAAATATAATTCATGTGTAGTTTATACACCACTTAAATGAAACATGTAATGACTATGGCCTTTGTACCATAGAAATTAAATTGAGAGAAAAATGATGTACCTCACACTTCACTTTAGATGAACATGCATTAACCTAATGTATAATGGTTTATAGAACGATTTTATAATATTAGAAAACCATATTAATATTTAAAATATCATATATTATACTAGGATATCATTTTATCATCCATTTTAAATAATTATTCTTTATTACCCTTGTTTCAGGAATTAAGGAATTCATTTTCTCATGCGTATTTTCCCATGTATGTTCTTATTCCTATGAAAAAGATATAGTTCCATCATATCCAAAATATAAATTATGTTTTAAATTTTATATATATTAAAAACATATATATTTATAGTCATAAATAAATATATATATATATAGAAAAATGAATTATATCTTTAATGGATATGGTAGGTCGTATGTAAGCATGAATTCTATTTCTATTTTATTGACGGATGGAACAATGGAATGGTAAAGAATAACTAAAATTTTCTAAATCATTATTAGGTTATATATATGCATTATATACTTAATATTTATTTATTTATAACTTTCTAAATAAATTTTTGATGAAAAGAGAATTGCCCCGCTACATGGAGACGGTAAGTCATACATACACAAGAGTAATGTTTTCACATTTTGGAAGATGGGAATGAGATTGAACCGGGATTTAGAATAATAATAACAACAAAAATAATAATAATAATAATAAAATATAAGTATATTTGTGACACCTGAGTTATTAATTTATTGTGGAAACAATATGTAAATGAGAGGCAGAGGAAGAAGTAAACATAGAAGGGTTGTTAAGGACAATTACCTCTTCTTCAGCGTACTACTTTAGATCTAATGTTAAGGGATATGGTGTTGGTATTTTGGAAGTACCAGAACCATTAGATTTTTTCCAAACACATTGATAAGAATAATTTTCCAATCATGTTTAATATTTAAGGAATAATGTGGTGTAAACAAGTGAGGTAGGATCCACAATTTCAAAATTTAGGTGAGGGGAACATTTGGAATTTTTCAACAGATTATAATATAATAAGACTTTTATTAAGCCAAATTGTTCCAAATGACATATAAATGTATATATGACAACATTTAGACCATATATTATCCCCTTTTCTCCCTATTTAATATTTTTATTTTATTTTTTAACAATATAATTATATATTAATCGCATAAATTAATATTAGTTTCAATTCTTACAGTATTCATTACATTTGTATTAAAAAAATAAATAAATCTAATAAAATCAAAAAAATTAAGTTTTTATATTCCAAAAGGTAATTTTAAACAATATTATTCATGTATAACCTCAAATACCTGAAATTATGTTACTTTTTAGGTTTTTAATATAATTTATTTGATTTTTCTATAAATTAAATTGATAAGGTAGTATATTTTCCCAAACATATCAGCTAATTATATAATTTCTGAAAATTATAAATAAGTTTATATTAATAAAAGAATTTTATTATGGTCAAAATATCAATTTATATTCATCTAATATTTTTTTAACTTACATATATATCATGAAAATCTATTTAATATATTTTTTTTATCTTTTTGGAATTGTGCAAGAATTTAATAATTTTTTGTAGAATCCAATTTTTATATAACACTATTTTTTTGAATAAACATAAAAATCATAAATAACTTACGATACTATATTTCAAAAAAACATTATTTTTTACGGTTCACTAAAAATATAGCTTTTTCAAAAAAATATTGAAAACAATTTAAGATAAATATGGATTTGCGAATATAAAAATATATTATATTTTATAATATTCATTTATTATATGTGATAGAATGTTATTCTAAAATAATTTCAGAAAACATGGTGAGAACTACTTTATAGTATATGATTTTTTTTTTAAAATTCCAATTTAAGTATACAAATTATTTTATTCTAAATGTAATTATTAAATTTATTCCAATGAACCATGTTGAATTTTTTATAATATAATGTAATATTTTATAATTTTAAACCATTTAAAAATAAAGAATTAATTTTCAGTTGGCCGACACAAAAATACAATTTACGAAGAAATCCTTATTTTTTGCTATATCCTGGAAAATCTATATTTTTAAAAAATACAAAAAATTCACCATATGAAAATTTTTATATGATAATTTCAAAATTCAAAATATTTATTAAGATTAAAATATAGATAATTTAAAAAATCTTATGATTATATTAACTAATAAAAATAATGAAAACACATTTATGAAGAAAATGATTTTTTGGGGGGAAAATTCCATTACTAAAAATTAAGTACATAGTTTATAAGAATGATCAATGAATTTTTACTAATTATGTCCTATATATATAATGATTTAGTTAATAATATTCATACCCTATATTTTAATGGACATGTTACAGTGGTCATATATAAATAATTATATTTTTTGGTTTGTTTAGGCTCAGTGTTTTGGAAAAACTATGCTATAAAACATTATGTTAATTTAAACTATAGTGGTGTTATATTCTACCAGCCATTAAAAAGATTCATCCTAATAATCAAAAAATTGACTATGAAACTAGGGATTGAGTTTTTAAAATACATTTTTTGAAATCCCATATTGTAATTATGGTTATTTATTATTTCATTCGAAAAGAGAGAAACAAAATTATGAATGTTATGTGGAAGAACACATAATAGGTTTCCTTGTAGGAAAACGTTTTTGGGAAGTGAAAAAATGGATATAGGATATGAAAACACTCTTGAGGACTGATAATGTGTTATAGAGATCATGGTCAGGAGAAACCATAATTAAACTGTAAACCTATGATGGGTTAAAGGGCCATTGATTTCATGGTAAGAAAAGTAAATGGGTTACATTTTTATTTAATGATAATTTTCCTAGAGTTCAGTAATTACATAACATTATTTTCTAGGAAGACTGCGGTATTTACTTACTTGCATAGAAAAATTTCAACCTTTAATTAATTTCCACCATTGTCTCAACATTTGTTCCATATTATTAGAATTAAAGATAAATTTCGCTTCCATGAAGCACTAAAATAAACTTCAAATAGATCTCATAATCCACAAAAGAGTAAAAATATAGTCCCCATTTCTATATTCATTAACAAATCAAAAAATTGTTAGTGAATGATAAGATTATTCCCAAAAATAATAAACCATAAAACAAGGAAAACCACTTCAAATATAAAAATTTCAACATTAGAAACAATGTTAAAAATAGATTATTTAACATATAACTATCATTAAAATTACTTCAAAATATTCTAGAATAATATTGAAATAGAAAAATTATATGGATTTTGTCGTATAGTATGACGAGATAAATTTATTATTTAACTCCCAAAATGTATACACCCTAAACATATAATCTCCGAGATATAGAAACCATTAAGATTAATAACATGGACCACAATTAATCCAAAATAAAATGAAATATGAATCTAAAAGATAATTAAACCATTATTCTTAAAATTGAATTCCAAAATATTATGCTTACCTAAATCATATAGGTATCCTGTAATCATGAAAATCATCTCATATAACATTAATCACTTAACACCAAATTAATTTCCAATCCCATGGTTTCCTATATGATAAAAATTATATTCCAAAAATAAACCAAAGTATTATATTTTATATAGTTTAAATAAATAAAAAATATTTTATATTAACCAAGACATCAAATAGTCTAGTGGCAGGAATTCCACAGTTTACACCCTTCTATAGTGGATTCAGTTCCTATAGACATAATAGACATGGTGGGGTTTCAAAAAACATATGGGTTAACTTTTTTTATAAAAATATATTCATATAGTCTTTATAACCTTCACAAAAATTTGTTAAACATCCTAAAAAATAAACCTAATATATTCAACAATATGGAAATTTTTTATCATCAAACCTTATCTCATACCTTTCATATTTAAACCTAAAAATGTAATAACCCATAATGACCAAAAAATTCAAATATCATATAAATCCGAAATGCCAGAATTATCGATAATCTTATTTCAAAAAATTAAAAGTAATTATTTCTTTATTGAATTTTTTCACACTGTAGAAGTAATGGTTGTATAATTTTCACCCAAAATATCATCAGTCACTATAAAATTTAACAAAATTAAAACATAAAAGGGGTTTCAATGTCGTTGAACTTTTTATAAAATCATAAATTATAAAACCATGGTAGTAATCTTAACTCTTAATAAAGTTTCTGTTGAATCATCCAAACATATAATTTTATCTAAACCAAACGCTGATATCAAATATCGAATACTAGAACATGAACTCCAATATTTAGTGGTAAAAACACAATCTTTACATCTCTATAATTGATACAAAAAAACATGACCAAATTTCAACATTCAAAAACATAAAAAATCAATAAAGATTTTGGATCACACTCATAATAAATTATATTTACGGTTTAGAGTGTTGTAGAGTTTGGAAAAATAATTATATATCTCCGAAAATAATCAAATGGTTCAAAATAAGCTCTATCAACCCGAAAAATTTCATCAATTTAGAATCCCTTAATGAACATAGCCTAATTAAACAATTTCATTAAAAACAATTGAATTTAAAAATAAGAAAATGGTGAGTTCTGTTTTTTAGTAAGGAAAAGAAAATAGATATAAATAATTACAGAAGCATCAAATGAGAATAATGGAACAAAAATATTAACATAAAATTTGAATATTATACACTATAAATCATAGATTTTTTTGATTAATGGAATTGATCTTGGAGACTCCAAATATTTTAACCATAAAGGAACATGATCTATTAGATAATAAAACTTGCATACAACATAGAATTTTGGTATATAAATAGGTATAAAAATTCATTTCCTTAGTTTTTATGGATCTTACCTAAACTATCATATTCTAAGGGGTCAATCCTGAAACTATCATAGTATTCAAGGTTCTTTCCCAAGTGTATTTTAGTGGAATGGGTTAACTCCCCATACCATCATAGTATTCAAGGTTCACTCCTAAGACTATCTAGGTGGAAGGGGTCCCTTATTAATCTGGGCTGAATCCCCATTATATTATTCTTTATAACATGAGATATATTTATTTAACAAATGCATTGGAGAGAGATACATTCCCCAACCATCACATAATGAAAACCATAAAATTGGGTTTCATAGGATCAAGGATCATTTATCATATCCGTATTCATGAAAAGAAACAAATTTCATCGAATTATAACCCATGTAAGCGTATCATGTTTAATAAACACCACATAATTATAAAAATAAACCATCTATCGCATTAATAAGGATGGTATCCTGGGTTTATAACCACATTAATTATAAAGAAACATCAAATTAATTCATCCTATATGGAAATTATTTTTAAATATATATTTGAATAATTCTTAAGGTAAATAACTTTTCCATTTGAAAATAACAATATTTTTAAAATGATGAGTAATTGTAAATGAAGAAAAGCTCATCAAAAATAAATTTGTAAGAATAAAAATTAATCATAAATTAGTTGTGACATCATGATGGTGTGAAAATATTATCATCTTTTAAATGTTAATAAGATATTTCTTTCCTAATTTTTTGGAATCACAAAGTCCATCATTTGGAAAAAGAAAAAAATATTCAATAAAAATTATTTATTAAAATATAAACATGGTTAAAATGTACATTAACAAATATTTTGTCATTTGGAAAAAAAATTAATGAAAAGATTTTTTAGAAACATAGATATGAAAGATAAATATTCCTCACTAGAGATAAAATATATATAATCCCGAATAGTGATGAGATTATGAAATTAACCCTTTCTAGTTTGGTAACTTTTGAATCATAATATTCTATAGGAAATACAGATAAATAGAAATGAAAATTGCCAAATCTACATATGATGTATCAAAAAAGGAAATCATTTGAAGAATATACACCACCCAAAGGATATAAGAGGCCATGATGTCACGTTTTCCACATTAATAAAAGGGACCGAAATCTCTTACCTCATGAATCCATTTAGTTGAATTTGATACTACTGAAAACCAGGTCTACACTAAAGTAAAAATCCCAATGGTTTTAAAAACGTATTGGAATAGGTTCTATATACCATCAGTTCAATAAAGCCATTGGTATAGTGCAATTAATACATGGTTTAAATAATAATTCTCGGAAATTGTTGGTAAAATAATGTTTTTTAGTTTTTTCTGGCAATTTTATGAACCTGTTGGGATTGTTGAAGGGTAAACCAATGGTTTTCAAAAACCGTTGGTATATCTCACCTATCCAAATAGTTTTTATAAACTTTTGGGATAGAAAATCCCAAAATACACAAGGTATCCCTCCTATTCCTGAATATCTATCCTCCTATTTTCCTTTCCACAATCTTATGTCTGCATTTTTTCTTAGTAGTGAACCTCCTTCTTCAAGAATTAGATCAATTTCTACTAAACAAGATACATCTTCCACTTCAAATACATAGGTGGTAACTAAGTTATATCTTTTTACTCCATATTTTTTTTCTTTTTTCATTATGTTTCAGTGCAATATTAATTAAATTTATCCTTGGGGTTCTAATATTTGATGGGGAAACGTTTTGGAAGGTTCTAAGTCAATTTACACCTTTTTAAGGTGTATGCTTCAATAGAATTATTTCATTTTGGATTAAATATTTTTTATTTAATTGTAAATTTATTTTTATTGAATGTATGAAAATATGTAATTATTTAAATGAATTTGAAATTGATTTAATGGGTTGCGATATATTTTGATGTGATTTCTTTTTTCAAGGAGTGAGAACTATGTTTTAAATTGGAAATTGATTTAATGTGATGTATTGAACATAGAATGTTTAAAAAAATTCTAATGAATTAGATACTATTTATTGAAATGAGTATTTCATTTTCCCATTGATATAATTAATTAATTGATATTTTAAAAATGTTTTGAGGGAAATTTAATTCCTTGGGAATGGTTAATGACTTTAAAGAAGAAGATTCATGTTTTTTGTTGTGGATTTGAAATGTTTTAAATTTTATTTGAGATTAATATCAGTTTGTAATGAATTTTTTAAGTCATATATTATAAATAGTGAAAGACATTGGATTATGAATCATGATTTATCATTAAATAACTATTTGGAACATAGTTTTTTAAATGGTTGGTTGCTAAATAACATTTTAAGAATTCAATTATGATTTTTAGCCATTGTGTGGGTTTTTTTGGGACTTCGTGATTCTTATTTCTCACCTGGTGTGGTAATATGATTCTCTACACCATATATGGTCAGGATATATGGGATTATTCATTTTCGAGGTGTTACAAGTGAGGGAGAGTTTTTTTATTATTGGTCGGTGTTAATACTTTATTACTTATTCATCATCATCACTTATTTATTTTCCATTGCAACCTTCGTACTAAGAATGAGTTCTATATTTATAGTTCCCTAGAGAATTCCCTTGACAATAGTGGATCTCCAATAATTCTAGGAACTATGGTATTGTTGGGTGTGTGATCAAAATGAGGCTTTTCTAGGCCAATAGGATGACTTATGGATTGGGTATAAAATATGAATATAATTTTTTAATTAGAGGAAACTACTATATAAAATGATGGGTCTCACATTTGGGATCCCAGGGTAGATCCCATGAAATATTATATGAATGAATGAGACTAAACTATATTAAAAAATAAAATATATAATGTATATGAAATTATAACAATACCAGAAACCACTAAACTTCCATCTCAATCATCATTCTGAGCTTGATTAACCACATAAAAATTTCCATAAAATGAACCCTGATTCCCCAAAAGCTCATGATTCACTGGATTTTCCAATCACTGAGGAGAATTCACCTCCTTATTAGTTCCTCCACCTATACTATAGAATAAAATATTTATGTTCATCTAATAATAGTTTTCATAAAATTGAATTAGATTACTTCTATTAACTCTACTTTACAACCGTCCATCTCTCTTGGATTCAAGTAATTTTTTATCTTTTAAATTAAATCGATATTTATAACTTCATTTATATTATATTTTCACATTCGGTT
The DNA here is from genome assembly GCA_963277665.1 of Viscum album. Lineage (NCBI taxonomy): Eukaryota > Viridiplantae > Streptophyta > Magnoliopsida > Santalales > Viscaceae > Viscum > Viscum album. The sequence continues at coordinate 1,923,581,864 of OY728136.1, read as the reverse complement.
TCACTAAAATGTACCATGTATTATGATATCTTATGAATAGAAGAATTTATCAGTTCAGGTAGTATTTTTGTTGTGATTTATCTTTATGGAATAATTTTGGTTGTGGTTTGGTTGTGGTTTTTTTTGACTATTATAATTTTTATTGGATTTTCTGATTTTGTTGTGGTTTCGTTGTGGGTTTTTGTGGTTTGTTGTGTTTTTATGTTATTGTTTTTGTTACGGTTTTTTGTGGTATTGATATGGATGATTTTAATATGGTCCTATGTTATTTTATCCTTAGTTTATTTTAAATTTAAGGTTTATTGACATGATTTCATTGGTTAGACATAAATATAGTTATAGAATTTTATATCCTCATATGAATGACAAGATACTCATGAATTATGAGTGTAACCCTAAATGTTGTCCTTGAAATATCACAATATAACTTTAAGTCATTCAATGTAATATCAGAATCTCACTATATGTCATTCAATGAAGTAGAGCTGCCACCTGAACTGCTAGAGTGATTTTGGGGACATTTTCATGTTTGAATGGTGATAGAACCAAAATTTATTGTATTACATGATAATTTAGTCCTACTCCATCATGCTTTCAAGACATAAAATTGTATGTTTTCATTTCTTGAAAATCAAATAGAGTGTTGAGAATTCAGGTCACAAATTTCTTAGGTAGTTATAAGGCATTATTAATGAATTTATATGATTTTTATTCCTAGAGAGCCACCCATAATAAAAGAGTCGAACCATCATATAACTCTAGAAGGATATATATTCCTACAAATTATCGACTCTTTTATATATATATATCTCATGAAGAAAAATAGAATTGTAGGGTGCAAGTAATTATTCACTACTAGTTTATAGTATTTAAGCTCTATAGAGGAGCACCTGAGGTGTTGTTGTGAACCTACATGGATTCTATTTGGTTAATTTATTATTGGGTAATAGAAATCAATAATATGGTGATTAATTTAATTTTCTATTTGAGGAAAATTGTATGGTGGTAGGAATGTGTTGGACTTCAGATAGTCCTTTATTGATGATTTTGGATTTCGAGTTACCGACATGACTCACAATGTTAATTCTGATGAACAATATGTATTGGCATCAATGAAAAAATATTTTTTTTATATCAAAGATCATATTAATCATAAATTTGGTGTCATTATTGATGTAAATCCAAGATGTGTTTTTGATGATGGTGATAATGGAATTGACATCAGTCATACTTTTATTAGAACCAATACATTTATTAATTATGATGACTCTAATAGCATAATTTTCATAGTTTATTGTGAACCCAAAGATTTTGTGGGAAATATATAGAATCATCCTTCCGTTTTCTCAATTATTTTTTGGTTTAGCTCGACCTGGGTTGTTAAGGTTGGTACTATTCAAATTTATTTAATATTGATTACATATATTTTATATCTGACTTGAACTGTATTCAAACCTACGAAACCCATGAGTCCCCCTATCCCCTATCACATATTTTGTTTTTTGGGTTACAAATTAGTTATACTTTTCTAATTACTTCCATATTTGTTTTCAAAAGAAGGAAATGAAACATATTGAAGAGATGTGATGGAAATGGATGAAAAAAAAACAATATTCTTGTAGATGAGATTGGAGTTCCTCCACTAGTGCCTGTTGTGAGTATTTTATATCAAATATATTTCTTATATATCATATAATGTCCTGTGATTAATATTGTCTTAATTTTTTTTGTAGGACCCACTACTGAGGGGATTGTTATTTAATAAGAAACCTAGTAGTGGTATTAGTACGCAAGCTGGTGGCACGAGGGAGCATGGTTTGAGAGATATGTGATCTAGTCGTTATACCTGATTAAACCCTTCCCCTCCTACTAGCATAAAATCTATCCTATATTCTGATCCCGGTGTGTCGTCAGGGACACCTGAGATATTTTGGCCTCCTATATTTTCACCACTATTATCATCTGAGACTCCTCATATTTCTATACCATATATTATGTTAATTCCCACTCATAGTCCACATCATGCATTTATCAAACCATCCATTCCATCTTCTATTACATATACTTTTTTTCATCGAGATCCTAGATTCTATCTTCATCGACTACTGCTCTACCACAGTCTATGCCTGTGGAGCCTACAATGGGACCCACTCCACCTATACAGGGTCATCCTTTAGTTACTATGGATCCAGCGGCACCCATGGATCCAATTTCTGCATGTATATTTATAGAACACTTATATTTTGTTTTCAATTATTTATTTTCATTATTACATGTATTGATATAATATTCATTTTACTTTCATAAGAGATACATATATTGATATAAGGTAGGGGTGGGCGCGCACATGCATGCATGTAGTATGTAACCACCGCACACTGTTGATGGTGTACTACAGTGAAGGTAATAAAATGATTGACAACACAGGGTATTAATGTTGGTGTTTTTTGGAAATGGTTTCCAAATACTCAAACATCATTTCCATCAGCCCGCTCTCATCGAGACAGTTGCCAAACAAAGTCAAAGATAACTCTTGGGCATAAATATGGGTTAAAAATTATTTTGTATTTAATGTAATATATAATTATTTAATTTATATGAATTAACTATAACACCCAGAGCTTCCACGATATGTTTCCCTTTGAATAATACAATATCTTGTGTTGTACGCAACTTCATGTTCAAAAACACCACAACCAATCAAACTAGCCATTTTGAATAGTAAAACCCTCTTTTTTAAATTTTATATATTTTATCTTTCAAAATTGAATTCATTTTTGGATTTTGAATATACAAATTAGCTTAGGGTAATGTTTTGTTATTTTTCTGAAAACCTTCAATTTTTGACGAATAGTGAAAACACTACATTATTGTTTAAAACCAACTTTTTTATTTAAATATTTAATGATTTTATTAAAATATATTTTAGTTAAAAATAGATACATAATACCTATATATGTTCAATTTAATTAATTGGAGTAAATTTATAATAATTTTAGATATATAAAATTTTATTGAACTTTTTACCGTCTTTTACCCACTTACAAGGAGATTTTCTAAATATGAATAGAACATAATTTTACCGCATCTGTGAGTTGAACTTAAAAAATTTGAGAAACATGATTGATATCAGTATGTGAAATATCGTTCAATATGATAGAAATATTTTATGGTGAATAGTAAGTTTTTACTTTTATTTAGTACGGTTAAAAGTAAATAGGGTAATTAAGGGTAAAAATGATATTATTATTACCCTATAACTTGTCCTCATCCTATTGTATATGTTTATTTCGACCAAAAAAACCTAAGGAATAAAATCTGATCCTTTAGGTCCACTTGGTTTATATTAGGACATTTATTGTAATTTTATGTAATGAAGAGTTAAAAGAGTTAAAATCAATGTTTAATAACTAAACAATTTTTAATAAATGGTTATACATAAGATAAATTCTACTATAATTATTAATTAGAAATATAATAAAATTTCCTACATAATGGTATTTTATTTATAATTTTTATATATTAAATAATTAAATTCATTTATGACACAATTATGATACAAAATATTCTTTATTAATGAATTATCAAAATAATTGATATTATAAATATCCAAATAAATCCAATTTTAGAGTTTTAATGAATTAAAATAAATTTATATGTTAATATTACATGTTACGGTTGATTAAATGAATTTTCTTCGATTTAATAATGCTGTTATAAATTGAAAAAAAAACTAAATACCAAATACTGTCAAAATTGACATAAAAGAGTTTTTAAAAAGAATATTATATTATCAATTGATATTATTTTCCAAAAAAATCTATTGTTTGGCCAAATGGCTTAAATAATATTATATTTTTCATTAATGAATCACTGGAGGTTCTCTTTGAAGTTTATAATATGTTTATTAACCATATAATATAAAAATATAAAGAGACATGGTAAATGTCAAACGATTTAACTAAGTGTCAAATCTAAAAGATAAGGTTAATATGGTGACCCAAACCTATCTAAAATCTATTGTTTGAGTGTTTTTTGACCCATTCTCACCTTATAATTGAAATAAATCATTTTTGAGCCAGTATAAACGGAATATTATTTTATTATAAAATAATATTACAATCTTTTCCTATGCTACCCCTCGCCCCTCTTATGAAAGAGAACTTACCCTTCTCTAAAATTAAATCTTTGAAATACATTTTTCTTGGCCAAAAACAGGCCAAACACCCTCTAAACTATCCTCCCTTCTTCTTTGAGGCATTCATTTAGCCACAGAGACAACCTAAGGAGCCCTTTTGATCAAATAAAAAGGAAGAACCCGAAGAAAAGGTAAATATTTCATCACCTCTTTCAAGTTCATTTCATCTTCCACTCCCTCATTCCTTATTGTTTACATTATAAATAATTTCACCAGTATATTCTATATATTTTGATGTTATTATAAAATGGTACAACTATATTCATTATTCTATCCATCCTATAAATTAATAAGTCACCATACGTGCGTACGTACAAATTTCTGTCTCCACATCGTGGTGTAGTTTTTTATTCAAATACTTTATCATTTGAATGGATTTAATAATGATTCTAAATGATTTAAATAATATATATAATATGATAATGATTCTGTATATATGATATACCATCCAACTATATATTATTTTAATATTAATAGAATGGTATTGTCGCTCGTACGTATGTACAGATTACTGTCTCCACAAACGCGATGAGATTCATTCCCCAACATATCCATTAAAGAATAATTGTCATTTTATGATTAAAAATAATTTTTAAATACTTAATATCATTCTGAATATGAATAAGACACATCCTATCCATAAAAAACATTATTTACCTAACAAATCATATAAAGGAAAATGAATCAGTTAACACCCAAAACGATGATACTATTAAAATATCATTAACAAAGAAACATTAGAAGATCATATATGATATCATATTTATGTATATAGTTCTTTTATAATTTAATAAAAATGATATAACAATTATACAGGAGGTTAGTATACCCTTAACCAAGGAAAAATACAATTTAAGGGTTAATTTCACAATCCCTTTATTATCTAAGGTTATTTTTATTTAATTATCTACTGGCATGTCTTTATCATCCACATCCATGTTTTATTAATATATATTCCAAAACATTTTTTACTATTTAGTATACTATGGATTAATTTCATTTATACCCTTGTTTTAATTTTTAGAAAATGGTTTGTAAGGAATCTTTCTGTCATTTTCCAAACAAGATGCCTTATGACCTTTTCGACAATATAAAGGTAAGAAAGTTTTTTTAACTTATACAGTGGGTGCAGCTATTTTCCACCATTATAACATGGTCTAAGCTTCCAATACAAGCTTATTAAAATATTTTCAAAATTAAAATTTTCTTTTATATTTATATGAATTTTAACTGATTTTAAAATATAAAGATATATTTATCTTAAAAAAGTTTTGATTTCATCAATATCAACATCCATTGTGGATATTAAGATTATTTGAAGTTGATTTATTATAATACAAAACATCCATATTTTTTTGAAGGTTTTGTGATATGTTTGACTGTGGATGTGTTATTTTTACACCATTCATGGTTTATGGATAAAGTATTGACATTTTGTATGCTAGTTTAATATGAATGTTTATGTTCTATATAAAACATTTCATATGAGGAATGAATTATACTTAGTATGTGATTGGTGGAGCCCAATATAGATCCTTGATGCATTAGTAGGTCTCATGAGACAAACTAGCATATTGGCATAAGTCCTTGATAAAATCTTATTTGCAGTCTTGGCAAAAGTCCTTGACTATGTGGTTATGATGATTGGCATTATGCATTCCATCATTATGAATGTGAATATTGATATTTCATTTGATAATTCAACTAGTAGAATATTCATGCGAATAAGTAAATGGAATTATTGGATTTTATCTTTTCCATATTATGCTAAAGTTCAGGTTTAAAAGAAATTATTCTTAGTCTGACATTACCTCAAATGTTTATGCTTATGTATGAATGTTTCCTCTATATTATTTTCCTTACAGAGCATTTGAGATCACCCCTTTCTATGTTTCTATTTTCATTAGATGTGAAGAAGTATATTATGACTGAAATTTAGTGATAGTATAAGGGATATGAGTGTGGACTTTGGAGACTATGTTGTTGTAATTTTTTTTATTTTATAATTTAATGTAAAACATTTTAATGTATCTAGTATTTCCAAGGCTACTAAACTAATCATTCCTTCAAAAATCAATCTTTTGTGATCATTCCAATGTTATGTAATAATGCACCGAATCTGGGTAACAAGGGTTAGGGTGTTACAGTTGGTATCAGAGAAAGTTTAGTACAAAACATAGAAGCTAGAATTAGAAAAATCTGAATAGGGAACATTATACTAAGATAAACATTGAGGATTAGAAAAAAGAACATACTATTATTTTGGTATTGTAGTGATTTTGTGAGTTTTCCATGAAATACAACCCTATCTGGATACGAGTAGGTTGAGGTAGCTCTTGCACTGATGTACCTAGGTGTAAAACCCGAAAACACCGCTATGAGATTGACTTTAATAAAAACTCGTCCACGACAATAGGCCTTGCTTCACTCTTGGTTACAACACTCCTAGGGTATATTCTTAGGATAATTATCATTTTTATTTTACAAACCATTGTGAAGGGTTTATGAGTATATACTTTCTCAAAGAATTTTTTAATGATTATGGATTATATCCATAAACTGTTCGATTTATGTTAACTATTTGACAAGTTTGGAATTATGTATTGCAATTCATAAACTAATCTAGTGGATTCCATTGTATAGATTTGGTGCCTAGTGGAAGGAATGGAAACCTTATCAATGCATGTAATCAATGTAGGGATTTCCCTCCTCCTCAAGATAATTATACTGGAGAAGGTGAAGAAACCGGTTCAGATCATCTTATCACCATACTATAACAACATACTAAAGTTACGAATAATAACCTAACTCATATGAAGCACCCTGATCCACAACATGGAGGATCAATGTTAGACCTATTAATGAGGTAACAACCACCAAAATTCAATGGGACTGAAAATTAATTTGTAGACAAGCAGTGGATAAGTTCCTTATAGAAAATATTTGATGCTATGGGGAGTAGCGAAAGGGAAAATGTTGTCATGGCAGTTTATCGCCTCATAGGAGATGCAGATCAATTGTGGTCATTGATTCAAAACACTAAAGAAGATGATGAAGTATCAAAAATGGAATGGAGAGAGTTTAAAGAGATTTTCATAGAAAAATATTTTCATTATGTCCATCGAGCGGATATGGAAAGGAAATTTTTGATTCTGAGACAAAAGGAGAATTAGAATGTGGAAAAATCTAAGCACAACATTACAATGTTATCAAGGAATGCTATAGATTATAAATGTAACCCCAGAAGCAAGATGGGTCATTTATTTGATGGGTTTAAACTAATTTTCCATCTAGCATTCGTTTCAGAATCATTCTCGTCATATGAAGATATTGCCTCATGTGCTATTAAGATAGAAAAATAATTCTCTAAGTCTTATGAATTTAAAGCAAAGCAAGAGAAGAAGAGATATTCTGAACACTCTAGAAATGTAAATAAGTGGAAGAAGGGAAAATTTGAATATCCATCCTACAGTAAATGTTGGAAGAAATACCTTGGTATTTCTTGAATGGAATGAGAGTCTGTTACAAGTGTTGTGAAAAAGGCCACCAATCTAATGATTGTAAGGGGAAGAAAGAGGCTGTCAATGTTGAATTATTCAATTGTAAAGAAAGGGGAAATTATGCAAATGAATGTATTAAGCTCCATGGAAACTTACCCTAGAAAATGCCAAGGGATCAAGGCCATGCTTATGCTGTAACATCCCAGGTAAATGAAGAATAATAGATTTTCATATTTACTAATATTTGTGAATTAAATATTTATTTTAGATTAAAGGGGTTGCTATGAACGATAGCGTACCCGATACACAACAACGAGTTTCTTTGAAATCTTACGTTGCACACTAATAATATAATATTATTATTTTAAATGGTAGTTAACTCCTAGCCATTGTATTGGTGGGAATGAACCAAACTAACTATAATATGATTATACATGTATTTATATTTATCCAATAAAAGTTAGTGGCATAAAAAGTGAATGAATCTAATTTTAAGCATAATTTACATTAAAAGGCCGATTTATCGCCTTTTAATGGTGAAACCTATTTAAATATAGTTTTTGTTACTTTAATACATTCTAATTGACGAAATAAAATCCTTCTTTAGAATGGGGACATCAAATTTTACATTGGGTAAATTTTTGGTATATTTCTGATAAAGTTCATTTTTTAATGAACAATGAAAAATATTGTATTTTAATTCAAAAGTGATTTTTAATCTAATTTATTTATATGGTTAGATTATCTTTTTAATTTGTTTTAAAGTGGAATTAAAATATATATTTACTATTTAATCCAATTTTGGTCATTTGATTTAATGTCACTTTGAAATTAGACATAAACAAGTATCAATCTTTTGATAGTTATTGTTACTTAAAACACGCTATTTGTTTTAACAGCGGGAATTAATTTTTAAATTAATTAATTCCACTTCTATGTTCAGAATTTCGAAAAATAGACATCATTTTTTAATTCGGAATATCAAATATAGCTTAGGCTGAATTTTTGGTATTTTTCTGAAAAACTTCAATTTTTGATGAATAGTGACACCACTTAGTGGTAGTTAAAAAACCGACTTTTTCATTTAAATGGAATTTTACCACTTCTGGGAATTGAATTTCAAAAATCTGACATACATGGTTGTTATCAAGAAGTAAAATGTGGTTCAATCAGATGAAAATAATTTTTGGTGAATAGTAACTTTTGAATTTTATTTACCGCGGTTAAAGGTAAATAGGGTAATTCAAGGTTAAAAGAATATTTTAATCAGTCTAAATTACCTTAACACTACTATAAATATTAATGTCTAAGTAATTTATGACCATTAGAATCTTTGGGTCGATTTTGGGACCTCTTTAAGCCACTTGGGTGTGAAAATGATAATTTAGAATAATTAACTTAAAGAAAAGACAAAAATGACAAAAGCAAATATATTTTAGTGAAATAATTTTTATAAGGGGTTATATAAATTATCTGTTCAACTATAAATATTAATTGGAAATCTAAAAAGATTTCCTACGTCATGGTATTTTTTTTATAATTTTTAGATATCAAATAAATTAAATTATTTATGACACAATAATGATGCAGTATATACCTCATTAATAAATGATTAAAATAAATAAGATTATAATGATTAAAATATTATACAAAACATGTTCAATTCTAATTTGATGATTTTATTTCGGTTATGAGTCATCTTATATTTGACCATAATGATTTTTGGACCATTAAAAACCGAATATCAATATATTATAAAATAATATTTTGACTCTTTCCTAAAGAGCCCCTCCTCTCTCTTATAAAAAAAGACTAATTCTATGAAATTCATCACACCTCTCAAGCCATTTGGATCGTTTAAATTCTGCCAAATTAATCTCCCTACATCCCTATCCTCCTCCTAGAAGCCTTACCTTAGGCATAATGCACTTAAGAAGTCCTTTTGGTTTAAACCAAAAGAAGGTGCCTAAATTAAAGGTATATGTTTCTCTTAAATTGTTTTCTTTTATTTTTCTTCTCCAAACCCAAAAATCTTTTTATTTCTTTTATTTTGTAACAAAAATAGTATCATAGATATACTCGGATGTTGTTATTATAAGGATTCTAACTACACTTACACACACCTCCATCTAATGGATGAAGAACGTAATGTTTCTGTGGATGGAAAACTAACGCCTCACGAAACGATGATTCTTCAATTACATCTTACCGCCTCTCATGGTGGACATTATGATGGCACTGTATTAATATATGATATATATTATGTTTATGATTTCTTTATTCTTCTTTAATTACCATTTATATCAATCCTTTATGGTTTCCATGGTGGGTAAATACTATAATCTCATTTGAGGAAGTGCGGACTTCCGCCCCCTCAAAGTGATGTGACTAATTAATGCCCTATGTGGTATATATAAATGATAGAGTTAATATTATTTTATATGATATTATACTAGAATTATAATATACCTATTTATCATTATGTTTTAATTCCATTAAAATAAGAAATAGAAATGAAAGTAGCGTCCATGCGTACGTACGGCTTACCGTCTCCATGAACGGTGCATTTCATTTCGTACCTCTAAATGTTATATACTATTATAAATACATGTACATGCTGGATATATATGATATATATGATACCCAAATCATGAATATCATTTTGGATATAATGAACCTTTTACCACGTGAACAACATGTAATTATAAGAAGTCCATTTTTGACTCAAGTACCAAATGTCGACAAAATTAACATTATTAACTTAAATGATTACATAATGATTATAACATGGTAATATGTGATATAAAATGAATAATAAACTTGAAAAAGGTTCTTAAGCAATTATAAATTAACTTTAGTTTATTATTCAGGAGATTAAAGAATGAACGGGTCAAGTCGGACAAGAGGTAAGGGACTTCGTCTCAATCTCCTTTCATTGAGGCATTTCTTATACACGACTTTATTTTATACGTTTTATAAACCCATATGAATTTTTATTTTATTAAATGGAAATATTTTTATAAGAATCGTTTTACTAAACGACAAAAAGGAATGTTTCTTTAACTTAAGCGGTGACAAAAACCTTTCCGCCGCCGTGAGTATTATTTGATTTTTGGCTTCCTTAACAAGACCGAATGTTTATAAAAGGAAAAATAAATATCAAATACTCTTTTTACATATTCTGGTATTGAAAATTATTTTGAGAATGGATTTATTATTTCAATATCTTTAAATGATATTTTATTATTTCAATGTGGAATGTTATCTTTCCTTTATGTTTTTGTTATGTGTTATGATTATGTTATGGTTCTTGTGTATTATTTACGTATACGGGTGGTTCCGTGATAAACCTAGGGCGGGTGAGCCCGAGATAGCTCTCCAATTCATTGGGTAACGCAACAGAGGTAAACGTGAATGTTTCTCCAAAGAGATTTAGGGAATATACTATGATGGGTATTCCAAACTAACTCCCTATGTAGCTGTGATAGCTACAATGTAAGTAAGATATAGATGCTGGAAGTTACCTTAATGATTTAAGATTTCTATGTGTCTTTCATAATTCTTATGATTTCATGAGGTAAGTAAAAGAGTCCATGTTTTGTATGTATTTATGAACAAATGTTCTCATTCACTGTTTTATTACCCTTACTGAGCCTTTTATGCTCATCCCATGTTTTGAAATGTTTTTCACAGGACGTAAACATGAATAGGGTCAAGGATGGGATCAAGGAGAAGCCATACTCTCTTTAACATGGAATTAGACATGACTTTTTTTTCAAGTGTTTTTATTTTATAAAAAAAATTGGATTCTAGGTAGAAGTTCCTACTTTGTAATATTTTGAGATGTAATAGTTATGTCCTAATTCCTTAAAACTCTAAACATGAAAAGATCCTCAATGTGAAATATTCATTTAATTCAATATTATGTAATGTTTAAGGTTGGGTCCTTATAGTTGGCATCAGAGGATGGTTTAGATAACTTTAAGAGTTAGGATATTGTTATATAAATATCCATAAAGAAACATATGTAAATATTGACATCATATAGCATTCCCATATTAACATGTTGCTTCGCCTAAGATATTTCTTTGTTTAGAATGGTTTTCTGCAGAGGAAATAGGGCAGCTATGTTGGGATGACATCAGGAGGAAGACAACCTTCGTAATCAACAACCTGAGATGGTCGGAATCGGCACTGAATAGTTTGTGGCAGTGATGACACAGTTGAATTAGTCTATAAATAGTGGTGGTATCCATGTACGAGATCCGCCAAATCAACCATAGAGGAACATGTCAGTAGTGGAGAATTTCATGAGGCCACATCCCCCATCATTTAGAGTATCATCTGATCCAGTGCTATATGAAGGGTGGATTAAAGCACGGGAAAAGATTTTCGATGTCATGGGTTGTTCAGAACATCAAAAGGTTAATCTCGCTGTTTACCGTTTTGAGGTGAAGCTGGTCAGTTGTGGTCGATGGTGAAAAATATCAAGGATAGTGAGGAGATTGATGCTCTTGATTGGGATGAATTCAAAGGTATGTTTCTGGAGAAATATTTTCCTAAGGTGGTTCATCTTAGGATGGATAAAAAATTCCTAGAATTGATGTAGGGGGATGACTTAGTGGCTTCTTATGAAGAAAAATTCACTCGACTGGCAAGGTATGCTCGAAACTTCATACGAGATCTTGATAGTAAAATCAACCGTTTTTACTCAATATTAAAGCCAACGTATCAAAGGGATTTAGCTTCTCATGAGTTAAAAAGTTATGAAAAACTTGTTCATTGTGTAGAGAAGGTGGAAATGGAGTTTTCCAATGATCAAGTATTCTTTGAAAAATAACAGAATAAGAGGTCTAGGTGGCAGTCGAAAAGAATGAACTCTTCAAAAAAGTTTGTTGGTAAGAAGCTTAAGATTACAGTTTGTGAAAATTGTGGAAAAAAGAATTCTGGAAAATGACTTTTGAATTCTGGTAAGTTCTACCGATGTAGTAAAATGGGTCATAAGGCTCGTAATTGCACAGAAAAAGATCAGGGTAATGGTAAGAAAAAAGCTGATTTACAGTTAGTAAAATGTTTTACGTACAATGAAATGGGTCATTATGTAAATGTGTGTCCAACAAGGAACTCAACCGAAGGAAAGCAGCAAGACTACAAGCTGAAAGGGGTGGCAAAATCCTTTGCAACTACTTCGGAAGATGTTGGGCCATCAAATGAAGTTGATCAGGTACATTTTTTGTTTGTTCATATTAGGCCAATGTGTTGTTTGATTCAGGTTCTACACACTCTTTCATTTCTGAAAAGTTTTCTAGTAAATTGGGAATTATATCTCATGATATGAATACCAATCTTACAGTAAAAACACCTGGAAGAAATGTTGAGAAAAAAAGAAAACATAAGAACATTCGTGTACTTGTTTGTGGAAAGAATCTACATACAAACCTTATTGTTTTTCCTCTAGTAGAGTTTGATGTTATATTGTTCATGAATTGGATTTCTGTTTATCATGCTAAGATTGACTGTAGAGCTAAAGAGGTTTCTTTTCAAAAATATTTTTTTTTGTTTACAAGAATGAACCCTTGCTTTTGATAACATATTAGGAAGTCAAAAAACTGGTAAGAGTTGGAAATGAATGTTTCCTTGCACATATTGTTGAAAACAAAGGAACTATTCAGATTAATGATTTGACAGTGGTAAATGAGTACCTTGATGTTTTTCCTGATGAGTTGTCTGGTATTATACCTAATCGATAAGTTGAATTTACTGTTGACTTAGTTTCTAATGATAAGCCAATTTCAAAACCCCCTTATCGAATGGATCAAATTGAACTCTTAGAGTTAAAGAAGAAATTGCAAGAGTTGTTAGATAAAGATTTCATTTGACCTAGAACATCACCCCAGGTGCTCCTGTCTTGTTTGTTAAATTGAAATATGGTCCCATGATACTTTTCATTGATTATAGAGAATTGAATAACATCACTGTTAAGAATAAGTATCATTTTCCTCATATCGATGATTTGTTTGATCAGCTCCCGGGATCTCAGGATTTTTCGAAGATTGACTTGAGATTGGGGTACCATCAGTTGAAAGTAAAATAATCCGACGTTCCAAAGACCGTTTTTCGTACTAGATATGGCCATTATGAATTTTTATTTATGACTTTTGGTTTAACCAATTCAACTACTGTATTCATGGATCTTATGAATAGAATTTTCCGTTTGTTCTTGGATAAGTTTGTGGTTGTGTTCATTGATGATATTTTGGTTTATTCAAAAAGTAAAGAGGAACATGAATGTAATTTATGGGTTGTCTTAAAAACCGTAATAGAAAATAAACTTTATGGAAAATTAATCTGGTGTGAGTTTTGGTTACAACAAATTTCTTTCCTTGGTCACATTGTTTCAAAAAATGGCATAACTGTTGATCCTGCAAAAAATAGTTGTTGAAGAATAGGCAAGACCCACCAATATAACCTAGATTCGTAGTTTTCTTGGTTTGGCAGGTTATTATCGGAGGTTTGTTGAAAACTTTGCACGGTTTTCTAGTCCATTGACTAAGTTAACTCGAAAATGTGTTAAGTTCATCTGGACAAATGAATGTGATGATTGATTTCAGGAATTGAAAAAGAGATTGGTGAATGCTCTAGTTTTGGGACTGCCTTCCAGAAATGGTGAGTTCGTTATCTACAATGATGCTTCGTTGAAAGGACTGGGTTGCGTCCTAATGCAAAATGATCAGGTAATTTCTTATGCTTCATGTCAGTTGAAACCACATGAGTTAAATTACCCTACACATGATTTGGAATTATCTTCTATTTTTTTTGATTAAAAAATTTGGAGACATCATTTATATGGAGTGAAATGTGTAATATATATTGATCACAAAAGTTTGAAGTATATATTCACTAAGAAAGTATTGAACATGAGACCGAGGAGATGGTTGGAATTAATCAAATATTATGATTGTATGATCCATTACCATCTGGGAAAAGCAAAAAAAGTGGATGATTCTTTGAGTCAGAAAAGTAATGTCTCATTAGACATGCTAATTTTGGAACAAGATCCTTTGGTTTTTGATTTGATGAAATTTAGCATAGAAGTTGTTGGTGCAGGAAATTATTCTATTTTGTTTCAGGTGTTAGTGAGATCATCTCTATCAGATAGAATAAAGAAAGCACAGAAGGAAGACAGTGAGTTGCAGAAAAAGGTAGAGTTGGTTCAGAAGGGTAAGTTGCTTGAATTTAACAATGATAATGATTGTGTTTTGAGGTTTGGAAAGTGATTATGTTTGCCTTGTGATTCACAGTTGAAGAATGGGTTGTTATGTGAAGCCTATAGTTCTCCGTTTTTAGTTCATCCTGGATGTAGTATGATGTACAAATATATTCAGGAATATTACTGGTGGGATGTAATGAAAAGAGATATTTCTGATTTTACTATGAAGTGTATGACTTCTCTACAGGTTAAAGTAGAGTGATAGTTACCGAATGGAATGATTCAGCCTTTATCGATGCCAGAGTGGAAATGAGAAAATATATCCATGTACTTTGTTGTGGGATTACCAAAGACATCTCATGGTAATAATGCAATCTGGGTTATAGTTGACCGATTGACTAAATCTGATCATTTCCTTCCTATTAGAGATACATTTCCTCTAGATCAACTTGCAAAGTTGTATGTTAAAGAGATAGTCAGGTTGCATGGAGTTCCCCTCTCAATTATATCTGATCATGTTCCCAGGTTCACTTCTATCTTTTGGAAAGGTCTTCAGAAGTCATTGGGTACTGAATTAAACTTTAATACAACTTTTCATCATCAATCAGATGGGCATTCGGAACGACCAATTCAGACCTTGGAGGATATGTTACGTGCTTGCTCGATGGACTACCAGGGAAGTTGGGACCAACATATTTCTTTGGTTGAGTTTTCTTATAATAACAATTTTCATTCCAGTATACAGATGGCTCCATTTGAGGCATTGTATGGAAAGAGTTGTCGAACTCTATCTTTTTGGGATGAAGTAGGTGAAACAAAGCTGATGGGACCAGAATTGGTAGAAGAGATGGCAGAGAAATTTCAGTTGATTTAGAAGCACATGAGAACAGCTCAGAGCAGACCGAAAAGTTATGCAGATAACTGGAGGAAGGATCTTTCTTTTGATCAAGGTGACCATTTTTTTCTCAAAGTTTCTCCTTGGAAAAGTGTGATGCGTTTTGGTAGGAAGGGAAAGTTGAGTCCGAGGTTCATTGGACCTTATGAAATTCTGGAGAAAGATGTATCAGTTTCGTACAGAGTAGCTTTACCTCCATGTTTATCCCAGGTACACAATGTTTTTCATGTTTCGATGATGAGAAAGTATATTCCAGGTCTATCTCATGTTTTGAGCTCAGAGGTAGTTCAATTGGAAGAGAATCTCTCTTATGAAGAACTACCAGTCAAGATTCTAGACAGTAGAGAGCAGGTGTTGCGGAATAAGGTAATTAATCAGGTAAAGGTTTTGTGAAAAAACAAATGGATGAAGAGGCAACGTGGGAATCTGAAAATTCTATGAGGGATAAATACCCCCACTTATTTTGAAAAGTGGATAAAAATTGCGAGGATAAAATTTACAAAAATGGGGAAGGATGTAACATCCTAGGTAAATGAAGAATAAGATATTTTCATATTTATTAATATTTTTGAATGAAATATTAATTTTAGCTTAAAGGGGTTGCTTTGTTCGATAGCGTACCCGATACGCAACAACGAGTTTCTTTGGAATCTTACGTTGCACACTAATAATATAATATTATTATTTTAAATGGTAGTTAACTCCTATCCATTTTATTGGTGTGAATGAACAAAACTAACTATAATATAATTATACATGTATTTATATTTATCCAATAAAAGTTAGAGGCATAAAAAGTGAAAGAATCTAATTTTAAGCGTAATTTACATTAAAAGGCCGATTTATCACCTTTTAATGGTGAAACCTCTTTACATATAGATTTGGATACATTAATACATTCTAATTGACCAAATAAAATCCTCCTTTAGAATGGGGACATCAAATTTTACTTTGGGTAAATTTTTGGTATTTTTCTGATAAATTTCATTTTTAATGAGTAGCGAAAAATATTGTATTTTAATCCAAAGTGATTTTTTATCTAATTTATTTATATTGTTAGATTATCTTTTTAATTGGTTTTAAATTGGAATAAAAATATATTTTAACTATTTAATCCAATTTTGGTCATTGGATTTAATTTCACTTTAAAATTAGACATAAACAAGTATCAATCTTTTGATAGTTATTGTTTCTTAAAAACACGCTATTTGTTTAAACGGCGGGATTAATTTTTAAATTAATTAATACCACTTCTATGTTTTTAATTTCTAAAAATAGACATCATTTCTTAATTTGGAATATCAAATATAGCTAAGGCTTAATTTTGGTATTTTTCTGAAAAACTTAAATTTTTTATGAATAGTTAAACCACTTAGTGGTAGTTAAAAATTGACTTTTTCATTTAAATAGATTTTTACCACTTCTGTGAATTGAATTTCAAAAATCCAACACACATGGTTTTTATCAAGAAGTAAAATTTTGTTCAATAAGATGAAAATAATTTTTGGTGAATAGTAACTTTTGACTTTTATTTACCGCGGTTAAAGGTAAATAGGGTAATTTAAGGTTAAAAGAATATTATAATCATTAAAAATTACCTTAAAACTTGTCCAAATATTATTGGCTGAGTCATTTACGACAATTAGCATCTTTGGGTCGATTTTGAGACCCCTTTAAGCCACTTGGGCATGATAATGTCAATTTAGAATAAATAACTAAAAGAAAAGACAAAAATGACAAAAGAAAATATCTTTAAGTAAATTAATTTTTAGAAGGGGTTATATAAATTATCTGTCCAACTATAAATATTAATTGAAAATATAAAAATATTTCCTATATCATGGTATTTTTTTTATAATTTTTAGACATCAAATAAATTAAATTATTTATGACACCATAATAATGCAGTATTACCTCATTAATAAATGATTAAAATAAATAAGATTATAATGATTACAATATTATCCAAAAGTTGTCCCATTCTGATTTTGATGATTTTATTTCAGTTATGAGTCATCTTATCTTTGACCATAATGATTTTTTGACCATTAGAATGTAACACCCCAAGATTTCATAGTGTGTTATTTCTTCAAAATAATTCAATTACTTGCACTACACGTAACACCGAGTTCAAGCGCACCATGACTTACCAAACAAGCCGTTCAAAAAAGGTTATGAATATTATTAACTAAATTTTAAAATTTATATAATCCTTATAATTTTAGAATCCATATTATGAGTTTCTTAGACATAATGTAAGAACAAATTCATCTTCAGTATTGTAGTTTTACAAACTTTTAATAGTGAACCCTTTTTAAAAAAAATATATTTTAAAATTTTTGACTAAATTGGGACATCAAAAAATTTAAAATAAAACATCCCAAGATTCCACGGTACGCTTTCCTTTGAATAAAACAGTAGCGTGTGTTGTACGCAACTTCGAGTTTTAACACACACCACAACCGATCAAACTAGCCATTATGAATAGTAATACTTAATTTTTTGAAATTATATATATTTATATTTCAAAATGGACTTCATTTTTGGATTCGGAATATCAAATTTAGCCTAAGGTGAAATTTTGGTACTTTTCGGATAACTTTCATATTTTGATGAATAGTAAAAATTACTAAATTTTAATTAAAAACAACTTTTTTAATCAAAATAATTAATAGTGATAAATTATGAATTTGAGTGGTTTTAAAGTATATTTAGAATATAGTTTTACCATTTAATATAATTTTGGTCATTGGACATAATTTTACAATTAAACCGAACATAAACAAATGTCAATCTTTTGATAGTTATTATCTCTTAAAAACACGCTTTTTGTTTTGACAGCGGGAATTAATTTTAAATTAATTTCTGCCACTTCTGTGTTTTGAATTTAGAAAAATGGATTCCATATTTGGAATCAGGATGTTCAAATTTTGTAAATAGGTAACTTTTATTTTTAGACATTTTGAATAATTACTGCGGTAAATATTTTATTTACCATGGTTAAGGGTAAATCCGGTAAATAAGGGTTAAAAAATAATATTATAATAATACTAAATTACCCTAAAACGTGTCTTAACCCTATTGGTTGATACATGGTCGACTATGGGCATCTTTGGGTCAATTTTGGGACCCCATTGATCCACTTGTAAGTGATAATGACACTTTATTTTAATTAAGTTAAAATGAATACAAAAATGGCATAAGCTTACATCTTTTAAAAGAACAATTTTTACATAGGGTTATACATGTTGGATTTTCGATTATAAATATTCATTAGAAAGCTAAAAAGATTTCCTACATAAGGATATTTTATTTATAATTTTTAGACATCAAATAATTTAAATTATTAATGACACAATAATGATGCAATGTTTACCTCATTAATAAATCATTTAATTAAATAAGATTATAATGATTAAAATATTATCTAAAACCTGTCCAATTCTTATTGGTTGATGTTATATAGAATATGAGTCATCGTATCTTCTACCTCAATGATTTTTGGACCATTATAAACCGAACATAATTATATTATAAAGTAATACTTTCACTCTTTCCTAAATAGCCCCTCCTCTCCGTTATAAAAGGAGACCACTTCTACTCATTCCTCACACCTCTCAAGCCTCTTGGCTCGTCCAAACTCTACCCAAATAAGCTCCCCACATCCCTCTCCTCCTCCTTGAAGCTTCCCCTTAGGCAGAAAGCATTTCCAGAAGTCCTTTGGTTCCAACCAAAGTGAGTTACCTAAATTAAAGGTAACATTTTCTCTTAAATTATTTTCAATTATTTTGCTTCTCCAACCCCCAAACTCTTTTTATTTCCTTTCTTTTGTAACAACAACAGTATCCACAATATACTAGGATGTTTTTATAAGAAGGATTCAAACTACACATTCACACAACTCCATCTAATGGATGATGAACATAATGTTTCTGTGGATGGAAAACTAACGCCTCACGAAACGATGATTGTTCAAATACATCTTACCGCCTCTCATGGTGGCCATTAGGATGGAACTGTAATTAAATATGATATTAATGATATATATTTTATATATAAGCTTCTGTAATTCCATTTTATTTCATACAATTATTCGTTTCATGTTGTATATACATACGATAATTTCATTTGAGGAAGTGCGGACTACCGCCCCCTTAAAATGATTTGACTCGTTCATACCACACATGGGACGTATAAAGGATGGTGTTAATGAACTTAAGTAACATATATAAAATATTATATTTTACTGGAATAGTAATATACCTATGTATCATTTGGATTCAATTCTTTTAAAATAAAAATTAAATGGAAGTAGCATTCGTGCGTACGTATGGACTACCGTCTCCACGAACGCGATGAGATTCATTCTCCATCGTATCCATTCAAGTATAATTATCATTTGATGATTTAAAAATGATGTTTAAGGACTTGATACCATTCTGGATATGAATAATATACATCCCATTAATAACGAATATGGCTCACATAACAAAGAATATAAAGTAAAATGAACCCATTAACACCTGAAATGACGATAATTCTAAGATATTATTAACAAATCAATGTTAAAAGATCATATATGATATCATATTAAAGTAAATTATTCTTTTATTATTCAATAACAATTATTTCACCATTATACAGGAGGTAAACCTACCATCGACCAAGGAAAAAGTACAAAGTAAGGGATTCTCTTATCTCACTTTCAATTCCGTGAGATTTCCATTGTTCGCTACTAAATTATTGAAAGTGGTGTATTGTGTACTTCCATTTGATATATATTATCATGGTTCACTTTATATTCATGTTAACCTGTAAATCATTTTGTGGTTATTAACTTTTGTCCGTGCGACTCAGTTGATTAACGTGGTAAGGGGTTTCTTGTCTCACTTTTAATTCCGTGAGAATTCCATTGATCACCACTTAATTATTGCATGTGGTGTATGTGTACTACCCATGATTATATTAATTGTGTAATATACTTTATTTTATGGGTATTTACATCATCATGGTATGATCTTTCTTTCATGGGTGTTTGTTTCTTAAGTTACCTAATCAATAAGGGAATTTGAGTTTTCAATTTCCACTCATTTGACTTTACGCATATTTCATTGATTATATTACCCCAAGATTATGTGTGGAATCACTATTCATTTGATTATGTCATAATTTCCACTCCCCTTCCTGTGGATATAAGTTTGATACACATAATCACTCCATTGATAATTCTCAATTCATTGATATGAATTTGATAAGAGTAATTTTAACTCATTCTCCATTTGTTGAGTTAAACATCCAATTCGTTGGTATTGTTTTTACAAGAATATGTGTGAATATCCATTGATTGATTTACACTGAATATCCAATCATATTTAGTGTATTTATATTTGTCACACATAATTATGTCGTTGATTTATCCTTAACCTAAGGATACAACCTTTATGAGAGATTTCATCTCAATTTACATTCCATTGAGACTTCTTTGATGATATACACCGAATCACTTTTATGTGGTGTATATAATGTACTTTGACATAGTATATCATGAATTCCTTTATTCTCATGATATTACAATGTTTTGATTACCTCAATTATTTGTATTCAAGTGTCTCTCTTTTGGTTAGAAACTCTAACCAAAATACCATTTTAAAATGTTTTAAAGACTTATTCATCTAAATCTTTCTCATTAATGTCCATGTTTTAAAAATGGTTTTAAGGATTTATTTATATGGACATTAAAGTTTAGAAATTAAAAATCCCTTTAAAAGGTTTCAAAGTGGTATGGGACACTTTGATTCAAAAATCTATTTTTAAATGGCTTCTTGACAAATAGTGTGACTTTTAAATGTTTTCAAGAAAAGGGGGATATTTCTCTCAAATAGTTTTGATGATTATTTTCATCTATGTCAACATCCTTCATTATTCATGATTGAGGTTAATGTGATACAATAAAATCTTCCATATTGTATCAAATGAGTTATATTTGACTGTGGATGTTCTATTTTTATACCATTCATGGTTTGTGGTTAAAGTATTGACATTTCGTATGCTAGTTTTAATACGAATGTTTATTTTATGCTTAAACCTATTCATATGAGGAATGCATTGGACTTAATAAGTGACGGGTGGAGCCCGATAGAGCTCCTCGATGCATCGGTAGGTCTCATGAGACAAACTAGTGTCTTGGCACAAGGCCTTGGCAAAATCTTATTTGTAGTCTTGGCACGAGGCCTTGGCTATGTGGTTAAGATAGTCTGGCATTATGCATTCCATCATTATGAAAGTGGTTATTGATATTGCATGTGATCATTCGACTAGTAGAATATCCATGTGAGTAAGTAAATGGCATTATTTCATTTTACCTTTGCCATTTTATGCTGAAGTTCAAGTTTCAAAGGCTTTTGTTTTAGTTATAAATTGCCTTAAGTGTTTATGCTTATTTATGAAAGCTTCTGCTATAATGTTATCCTTACTGAGCATCCGAGCTCACCCCTTTCAATGTTTTATTTTTTTTACAGGATTATGAAGAAGTAATTTATGAATGACCTGTAGGGATAGTATGAGGGGATATGAAGACAAGATGTTTTTTTTATGATGTAATGTAAAAATTTATGGATGTATCTAGTTATTCCAAGGCTACTAAACTAATCGGTCTTTCGAGACTTGATCTTTCTCATGATCATGCCAATGTTATGTAATAATGCACCGACTCTGGGTAACTAGGGTTGGGGTGTTACAGTTGGTATCAGAGGAAGTTTAGTACAAACCTTGGTAGCTAGATTTAGATAAACTCTGATTAGAGCACGTAGACCTAAGATGAACATTGAGGATTAGTATAAAAGAACTTCCTAGAATTTTGGTATTGTAGAGATTTTGTGAGTTTTCCGAGCAATACATCCATGTCTGGATACGAGCAGGTAGAGGCGGCTCTGGCACAGATGTACCTAGTGGTAAAACCCGAAAACACCGCTTTGAGCTAGACTCGAACGGGAACTGGTGCACGACAACGGGCCTTGCTGCACTCTTGGTTACGACACTCCCAGGGGATATGCTTAGGATAATTTACATTTTCTTTACAACCCGATTTAAGTAATATATACATAAGATGAGAGTAAATGACCTTGGTTAATCCTAATATGTTTCAAATTGAGAATATGGTGACATTTTAATCTCTAAATGATTTTACGACTACTATTACTCACACAATGCTTTCTGGTTTTAGTCAATGGCTGGATTCCAAGGAAGTCATAGTGACTTTGAGAATGATTTACAAGGTGGGAACAGTGGTGGAAATGAGCAACAAAATGGAATGTTGATAGGCGTAAAAGATATCGTCTTTATGCCAAATCAGTTTTCCAAAAATATGATCAACAACATATATATTAACCAACTCCCAGACTCAACAAGGAAGAGAAAGGTGATAAATGATAAGATCTCCAGCAATGGAGACCATGGAGAAAAGAAACCTCAATTTTCATCATGCAGGAATTGTGGAAAGAGACACCCAGGAAAGTGTCTCAATGGGACAATGAAATGTTTTACGTGCGGGAAGGAAGGACATAAAGTGAAGAATTGCCGAAGAAAAATGAAGAGTACTATGGAAGAAGATAAAAATGGTCCCAAGAGTCCATTTACAGTCATTTGCCGTAAATGTAGGGGACCTGGCCATTACCCGAGTGAATGTCCTATTTTATAGGATATTTTCTTGCTCAAAGAAGAAGCTATGCGGAAATAAATGGTTGGAGAAAAATTTAAAAAGTATTAGCACTCCTTGTTGATGGGTTTACTTTGGAATAATTTTCTCTTGTATTTGTAACCCCTCAGTTTGCCATGTGAGAATGATATTTGAGGAATAATTGTCTCTTCTCTTGTGGATATAGGTATAAATAACCATTTGGTTTTATATGATCATTGGGGTTTGAGAAAATGATAAGTTATTATAATTTGGGATGAAAATGAAAAGTATGATATAACATTTGTGGTTAAATTATGTTATTTTAAAAAATTTATCTCATTTTGGTAATATTATAGAATATAGTTTTTGAAAAAGGAAAACACGTAGACCGTGTGACAACCCGTCGCGTCGGACAAAGCTGTGGGAATCGAACCCACAACCAAAGTGCGATTGGGATTTATCGCCTACCACTGGACTACGTGAAGTCCCTGGTTAGTATGACTATTTTTTTTGTTAAATGATTTTATTGATCAATAATAAGATGATTTGGGTTCTTATGTCTTATCAAATGAATACCCTTGGTATAGGAAAATGATTTGGTGATTAAGTGATAAATGTTATTTTGGAAGATGTTCGTTTTGTTAGGAACACTATATGCCAAAGGAAAATAGAATACACTGAGGTTTCATTTGTAGAGTAATGGTGGATTTTTATCTACATTTTTATTGTTGATTTATAGTGATTTGGGTTATTTATGGAAATGATTAACCTATAACAGAGAATATGTGATGATGTTAATTACTTTTAAGTATGTGACTTTAAGAGTATTTGATGTCATTTGGAGATACAATGTAACATGGGAGACTACATAATCAAATTCTTCTATGTTTTGGGTTTCAATATTAGTTTGGATTATATTAAAGGATTTTAAGGACAATTGGTTATTGAATGGTATCTATTTAACTTTGGGGTATTGTTGGTTTAATTTTAGAAATTAAGATTAGTGCATATTTATCTCAATGAATATCCTTTTGGGGGATCATTAGATCATTCACTAACCATTTTGGTATTGATTAATCTTCAAAGACAATGTAAATATATGGTTTATCCTGCATGGATCATGTGATTCTATAGAAGTTTATTCTAGCTCTTCCAGTGTGACCAAGTCTTCTTGAATACTCATCATTTAAAAAAAAATTGAGTTAGTGGTGGAAATTTATTAAAGAATGAAAATCTACTTAAAATTTAAGTATATCTTATAATGTTCTTAGTCAATATCATAAATGAATTCCTCTTCCTTATGTAATGTAACTTTAAAAAAAATGTTGTCCTAGATGGTACCTTAAATCATCACTAATTTATGACTTTGGGATTGTTGGCATTTTCGTAGCCATGTTCTCTACCACTCTCCATCAGATAATTGATGGTTAGATTTCTCCTCCATATCCATATTTTCCTACATGGAACCCTAGTATGTGTTATTTTCGGTAATCTTCATAC
Source organism: Viscum album (assembly GCA_963277665.1). NCBI lineage: Eukaryota > Viridiplantae > Streptophyta > Magnoliopsida > Santalales > Viscaceae > Viscum > Viscum album. The sequence continues at coordinate 1,923,556,886 of OY728136.1, read as the reverse complement.
TTTCCACTCTTTATTTTAAATAGAGGCCTCATTAATTCATTTTTCGATGTGGTATTTCAACTAAGATATTTTGAAATGTCAAAAATGTGTGATCCCAATACCCTATATTTTGTTGAACCGATGGTACTTCAAATCATCATAGATTGATGAGTTTAAGGACCTCAATTTTATACTTGTTTGTGATTGATGACCTCAACCACTACCTATAAATATTTACGTTTTTCCTCCAATTATATGTCTCTAATTACCACCAATGTTCTCCTAATCGAGATCATAATTTGGTGGTGACCCTTTCATTTCTCTTTTCCTCATATTAAGACTAAATTTTAGTAAACCAATTTCCGATGTGGGTTTTCCCACAAATATATTTTCTATTTTCAACCTTTTATTTTCGAAGAACAATTTCAAATTGCGAGGACGCAATTTATTGAAGGAGGGGAGAATGTAACACCCCAAGATTTCATAGTGTGTTATTTCTTCCAAATAATTCAATAACTTGCACTACATGCAAAACCGAGTTCAAGCGCACAATGATTTACCAAACAAGCCGTTCAAAAAAGGTTATGAATATTATTAACTAAATTTTAAACTTTATATAATCCTTATAATTTTAGAATCCATATTATGAGTTTCTTAGACATAATGTAAGAACAAATTCATCTTCATTATTGTAGTTTTACCAACTTTTAATAGTGAGCCCTTTTTTAAAAAAATATATTTTAAACTTTTTGACTAAATGGGGACATCAAAAAATTTAAAATAAAACATCCCAAGCTTCCACGGTACGCTTTCCTTTGAATAAAACAGTAGCGTGTGTTGTACGCAACTTCGAGTTTTAACACACACCACAACCGATCAAACTAGCCGTTATGAATAGTAATACTTAATTTTTTGAAATTATATATATTTTATATTTCAAAATGGACTTCATTTTTGGATTCGGAATATCAAATTTAGCCTAAGGTGAAATTTTGGTACTTTTCGGATAACTTTCATATTTTGAAGAATAGTAAAAATTACTAAATTTTAATTAAAAACAACTTTTTTAATCAAAATAATTAATAGTGATAAATTATGAATTTGAGTGGTTTTAAATTATATTTAGAATATATTTTTACCATTTAATATAATTTTGGTCATTGGACATAATTTTACAATTAAACCGAACGTAAACAAATGTCAATCTTTTGATAGTTATTATCTCTTAAAAACACGCTTTTTGTTTTGACAGTGGGAATTAATTTTAAATTAATTTCTGACACTTCTGTGTTTTGAATTTAGAAAAATGGATTCCATATTTGGAATCAGGATGTTCAAATTGCGTAAATAGGTAACTTTTATTTTTAGACATTTTGAATAATTACTGCGGTAAATATTTTATTTACCATGGTTAAGGGTAAATCCGGTAAATAAGGGTTAAAAAATAATATTATAATAATACTAAATTACCCTAAAACGTGTCTTAACCCTATCGGTTGATACATGGTCGACCATGGGCATCTTTGGGTCAATTTTGGGACCCCATTGATCCACTTTTAAGTGATAATGACACTTTATTTTAATTAAGTTAAAATGAATACAAAAATGGCATAAGCTTACATCTTTTAAAAGAACAATTTTTACATAGGGTTATACATGTTGGATTTTCGATTATAAATATTCATTAGAAAGATAAAAAAGTTTCCTACATAATGATATTTTATTAATAATTTTTAGACATCAAATAATTTAGATTATTAATGACACAATAATGATGCAATGTTTACCTCATTAATAAATCATTTAAATAAATAAGATTATAATGTTTAAAATATTATCTAAAACCTGTCCAATTCTTATTGGTTGATGTTATTTAGAATATGAGTCATTTTATCTTCGACCTCAATGATTTTTGGACCATTATAAACCGAACATAATTATATTATAAAGTAATACTTTCACTCTTTCCTAAAGATCCCCTCCTCTCCCTTATAAAAGAAGACCACTTCTACTCATTCCTCACACCTCTCAAGCCACTTGGCTCGTCCAAACTCTGCCCAACTAAGCTCCCCACATCCCTCTCCTCCTCCTTGAAGCTTCCCCTTAGGCAGAAAGCATTTCAAGAAGTCCTTTGGTTCCAACCAAAGTGAGTTACCTAAATTAAAGGTAACATTTTCTCTTAAATTATTTTCAATTATTTTTCTTCTCCAACCCCCAAACTCTTTTTATTTCCTTTCTTTTGTAACAACACCAGTATCCACAATATACTCGGATGTTGTTATAAGAAGGATTCAAACTACACATTTACACAACTCCATCTAATGGATGATGAACATAATGTTTCTGTGGATGGAAAACTAACGCCTCACGAAACGATGATTGTTCAAATACATCTTACCGCCTCTCATGGTGGCCATTAGGATGGAACTGTAATTAAATATGATATTAATGATATATATTTTATATATAAGCTTCTGTAATTCCATTTTATTTCATACAATTATTCGTTTCATGTTGTATATACATACGATAATTTCATTTGAGGAAGTGCGGACTACCGCCCCCTTAAAATGATATGACTCGTTCATACCACACATGGAACGTATAAAGGATGGTGTTAATGAACTTAAGTAACATATATAAAATATTATATTTTACTGGAATAGTAATATACCTATGTATCATTTGGATTCGATTCTTTTAAAATAAAAATTAAATGGAAGTAGCATTCGTGCGTACGTACGGACTACCGTCTCCACGAACGCGATGAGATTCATTCTCCATCGTATCCATTCAAGTATAATTATCATTTGATGATTTAAAAATGATGTTTAAGGACTTGATACCATTCTGGATATGAATAATATACATCTCATTAATAACGAATATGGCTCACATAACAAAGAATATAAAGTAAAATGAACCCGTTAACACCTGAAATGACGATAATTCTAAGATATTGTTAACAAATCAATGTTAAAAGATCATATATGATATCATATTAAAGTAACTGATTCTTGTATTATTCAATAACAATTATTTTACCATTATACAGGAGGTAAACCTACCATCGACCCAGGAAAAAGTACAAAGTAAGGGATTCTCTTATCTCACTTTCAATTCCGTGAGATTTCCATTGTTCACTACTAAATTATTGAAAGTGGTGTATTGTGTACTTCCATTTGATATATATTATCATGATTCACTTTATATTCATGTTATTCTGTAAATAATTTGGTGGTTATTAACTTTTGGCCATGCGACTCAGTTGATTAACGTGGTAAGGGGTTTCTTGTCTCACTTTTAATTCCGTGAGAATTCCATTGATCACCACTTAATTATTGCATGTGGTGTATGTGTACTACCCATGATTGTATTCATTGTGTAATATAATTTATTTTATCGGTATTTACATCATCATGGTATGATCTTTCTTTCACGAGTGTTTGTTTCTTAAGTTACCTAATCAATAAGGGAATTTGAGATTTCAATTTCCACTCATTTGGCTTTACGCATATTTCATTGATTATATTACCCCAAGATTATGTGTGGAATCACTATTCATTTGATTATGTCATAATTTACACTCCCCTTCCTGTGGATATAAGTTTGATACACATAATCACTCAATTGATAATTCTCAATTCATTGATATGAATTTGATAAGAGTAATTTTAACTCATTCTCCATTTGTTGAGTTAAACATCCAATTCGTTGGTATTGTTTTTACAAGAATATGTGTGAATATCCTTTGATTGATTTACACTGAATATCCAATCATATTTAGTGTATTTATATTTGTCACACATAATTATTTCGTTGATTTATCCTTAACCTAAGGATACAACCTTTATGAGAGATTTCATCTCAATTTACATTCCATTGAGACTTCTTTGATGATATACACCGAATCACTTTTATGTGGTGTATATAATGTACTTTGACATAGTATATAATGAATTCCTTTATTCTCATGATATTACAATGTTTTGATTACCTCAATTATTTGTATTCAAGTGTCTCTCTTTTGGTTAGAAACTCTAACCAAAATACCATTTTAAAATGTTTTAAAGACTTATTCATCTAAATCTTTCTCATTAATGTCCATGTTTTAAAAATGGTTTTACGGATTTATTTATATGGACATTAAAGTTTAGAAATTAAAAATCCTTTTAAAAGGTTTCAAAGTGGTATGGGACACTTTGATTCAAAAATCTATTTTTAAATGGCTTCTTGACAAATAGTGTGACTTTTAAATGTTTTCAAGAAAAGGGGGATATTTCTCTCAAATAGTTTTGATGATTATTTTCATCTATGTCAACATCCTTCATTATTCATGATTGAGGTTAATGTGATACAATACAATCTTCCATATTGTATCAAATGAGTTATATTTGACTGTGGATGTTCTATTTTTATACCATTCATGGTTTGTGGTTAAAGTATTGACATTTCGTATGCTAGTTTTAATACGAATGTTTATTTTATGCTTAAACCTATTCATACGAGGAATGCATTGGACTTAATAAGTGACGGGTGGAGCCCGCTATAGCTCCTCGATGCATCGGTAGGTCTCATGAGACAAACTAGTGTCTTGGCACAAGGCCTTGGCAAAATCTTATTTGTAGTCTTGGCACGAGGCCTTGGCTATGTGGTTAAGATAGTCTTGCATTATGCATTCCATAATTATGAATGTGGTTATTGATATTGCATGTGATCATTCGACTAGTAGAATATCCATGTGAGTAAGTAAATGGAATTATTTCATTTTACCTTTGCCATTTTATGCTGAAGTTCAAGTTTCAAAGGCTTTTGTTTTAGTTATAAATTGCCTTATGTGTTTATGCTTATTTATGAAAGCTTCTCCTATAATGTTATCCTTACTGAGCATCCGAGCTCACCCCTTTCAATGTTTTAATTTTTTTTTCCAGGATTATGAAGAAGTAATTTATGAATGACCTGCAGGGATAGTATGAGGGGATATGAAGACAAGATGTTTTTTTTATGATGTAATGTAAAAATTTATGGATGTATCTAGTTATTCCAAGGCTACTAAACTAATCGGTCTTTCGAGACTTGATCTTTCTCATGATCATGCCAATGTTATGTAATAATGCACCGACTCTGGGTAACTAGGGTTGGGGTGTTACATAGAAACTGAATATCATTATATTATAAAATAATATTTGCACTCTTTCCAAAAGATCCCCACCTCTCTCTTATAAAAAGAGACCACTTCTATGCAATTCCTCACACCTCTAAAGCCATTTGGCTCGTCCAAACTCTGCCAAATTAAGCTCCATACATCCCTCTCCTCCTCCTAGAAGCCTTACCTTAGGCATAAGGAACTTAAGAAGTCTTTTTGGTTTAAACCAAAGGAAGTTTCCTAAATTAAAGGTAACCGTTTCTCTTAAATTTTATTCTTTTATTTTTCTTCTCCAACCCCTAAACTCTTTTTATTTCCATTATTTTGTAACAACACCAGTATCCTCAATATACTAGAATGTTGTTATTATAAGGATTCAAACTACACTTACACACACCTCCATCTAATGGATGAAGAACATAATGTTTCTGTGGATTACAAACTAACGCCTCACGAAACGATGATTGTTCAATTACATCTTACCGCCTCTCATGGTGGCCATTATGATGAAACTATATTTATATATGATATATATTATGTTTATGATTTCTTTATGCTTCTGTACTTCCCAATTATATCAAACCTTTATGGATTCCATGGTGGGTAAATACGATAATCTCATTTGAGTAAGTGCAGACTACCACCCCCTCAAAGTGATGTGACTCGTTAATGCCCTATGTGGTAAGTATAAAGGATAGAGTTAATGATATTTTATATGATATTGTACTGGAATTATAATACACCTATTTATCATTATGTTTTAATTCGATTAAAATAAGAAATAGAAATGAATGTAGCGTTCATGCGTACGTACGACTAACCGTCTCCATGAACGGTGAATTTCATTTCGTACCTCCAAATGTTATGTACTATTTTAAATACATGTACATGATAAATATATATGATATATATGATACCCAAATCATGAAAATCATTTTGGATATAAGGAACCTTTTACCACATGAACAAAATGTAACTATAAGAAGTTCATTTTTGACTCAAGTACCAAATATCGACAAAATGAACATTATTAACTTAAATGATTTCATGATGATTATAACATGGTAACAAGTGATATAAAAGGAATAATAAACTTTTAAAAGGTTCTTAAGAAAGTAGAAATTAACTTTATTTTATTATTCAGGATATTAATGAACAAACGTGTCATGTCGGACACGAGGTAAGGGACTTCGTCTCAATCTACTTTCATTGAGGCATTTCTTATACATGACTTTATTTTATACGGTGTATAAACCCCTTTGACTGTTCATTTTATTCAAAGGGAATCTTTTTATATGAATCGTTTTACTAAACGAAAAAAAGGAATGTTTCTTTAACATAAGCAGTGACAACGACCTTTCCTCCGCCACGAGTATTATTTGATCTTTGGCTTCCTTAACAAGCCGGAATGTTTATAAAAGGAAAAATAAATACCAAATACTCTTTTTACATATTTTGGTATTGAAAATGATTTTGAGAATGGATTTATTATTTCAATATCTTGAAATGATATTTTATTATTACAATGTGGAATGTTATCTTTCTGTTATGATTTTGTTATGTGTTATGATTATGTTATGGTTCTTGGGCATTATTTACGTATACGGGTGGTTCTGTGATAAACCTAGGGCGGGTGAGCCCGAGATAGCTCTCCAATGCATTGGGTAACGTGACAGAGGTAAACATGAATGTTTATCCTAAGATATTTAGGTAATATACTATGATGATTATTTCAAAGTAACTCTCTTTGTAGATGTGATAGCTACAATGTAAGTATGGTATGGATTCCACAAGTTACCTTCATGATTTATGATTTCTATGTGTCTTTCATAAATCTTATTATTTCATGAGGTAAGTAAAAGAGTCCATGTTTTGTTTGTATTTATGAACAAATGTTTTCATTCACTGTTTTATAACCCTTACTGATCCTTTTATGCTTATCCCATGTTTTGAAATGTTTGTCACAGGACGTAAGGATGAATAGGGTCAGGGATGGGATCAAGGAAAAGCCATGCTCTCTTTAACATGGAATTAGACCTGACTTTTTTTCAAGGGTTTTTATTTATAAAAAAAGTGGATTCTGGGTAGAATTTCCTACTTTGTAATATTTTGAGATGTAATAGTTATGTCCTAATTCCCTAAAACTCTAAACCTGAAAAGATCCTCAATGTGAATTATTCATTTAATTCAATATTATATAATGTTTAAGTCCGAGTCCTTATATATGCTATCATTACTACTAAAGTTGAATCTCTAAAAGAAGTGGTGGTAGGTAATTTAATGGTTTCCTAAAATTTAGCAAATGATTTATTTGATTATATATCATGGCATTGTTTTATATTCTCCATGTTTTCTAAGAAAATTAGATATCTTCAATTTGAATTAACAAGGGAGTTGTCTGTCAAAACACCTACGGGAAGTATCATTATAATAATGTTTTGTGAATCAGTTCCAAATAGGGCATATAAATGTTCTTTATCTACTGATATCATCATCATACCCATGATTAAATTTGATATAATATTTGGTATGGATTGTCTTTCATACCTTGATGCAATAATGTATTGTAATAAGAAAGAGGTTACAACTCTCGATGATGATAAGGAGTACCCTATCATTAGAGGAGAAACGTTACCACCTAATTCTTATCTAGATCCACCCTCAGTAGCTCATCTAAATTAAATTAATGGGGAGGAAGATAATGAAAAAAATGTGTGCGAGGAGTGGAATGTTCAAATAGAGGATCTACCTATTGTGAAAGAATTTGTTGATGTGTTCCTAGAAGATTTACTAGGACATCCTCCAGAATTAGGAATTGAGTTTTCCATTGATTTAATTCATTGTTAAAGGCCCCTATCGAATACCCCTTATAGAATGGCCACTGTCAAATATGTGGAACTAAATAATCAACTAGAGCAATTGAGTAACAAATGATTTATTCAAAATAGTGTTTCTCCATGGGGAGCACATGTTCGATTTGTTAAGAATAAATATGGATCTATGAGGTTGTGCATTGACTATAGTGAACTCAATGCTATAATAATAATGAACAAGTATCCCCCACCTCAAATTGATGATTTATTCGACCAACTTCTTAGAGCGCAATATTTTTCAAAGATTGAAATTCGATCTAGAAATCATTAGTTGTGTGTGATGAAGGAATACATTCTGAAAACAGAATTTCGAATAAGGTACTGGCATTACGAGTTTACAGTAATGCATTTTGGGTGGACTATTTCACCCTCTATCTTTATGGACCTAATGAATAGATTTTTCAAGTAATATCTTGATGACATTGTAGTGGTATTTATTGATGATATCATGGTATACACTAAAATCAAAGAATATCCTAAAAATCACATGCACATTATTTTAAAGACTCTTAGAAGAAATGAATTATATGGTAAATTTATCAACTATGAATTATTTCTTCAAGAGATTTATTTTTTTGTCCATATTGTCTCTAAGTACGAAATCTCTGTTTATGCTTTATAGACCAATGCTATCCAAGAATGGCCCATACCAACGAGTATAACTAATCTATGCAGTATTATTGGTTTAACATGTTATTATCTATGTTTCATCAATAATGTTTCCTTGTTGGATAATCCATTAACAAGGCTCACACGTAAATTGGTTTATTTTGTTTAGATAAAAGAGTGTGAAGAATGTTTTTAGGAACTGAAGAGAAGATTAGTCAATGATCTTATCTTGACTCTACCATCAGAAAGGAGATGTCACACACCAACTTGTTGGGATGATGATGGTGAAAGAATACACATAGGCCCAGAACTTTTTGAGGAAATTATGGAGAAGGTAATGGTTATCCAAACACACATCAAAGCAGCATAAAGTAGGCTGAAGAGCTATACTGATAACCAAAGGATATATTTGGAATTTTAGTTATGAGATCATGTTTTCTTTAATGTATCTCCCTGGAAGGGAGTTATACGATTCGGTAAGAAGGGTAAATTTAGTCCCAGGTACATCAGACCTTTCTAAATTATAGAATGAATTGGGGATGTAGCTTAGCTCCTGGCAATGACGCCATGTCTCTCCAAGGTTCACAATGTATTCCACGTATCACTATTGAGAAAATACATGCACGACCCAATGAATGTACCCACCTTTGGAGAAATTTAACTGGAACCTGATATATCTTATTTTGAAGAGCCTATCAATATTCATGATACTAGAGAACATGTGCTGGGAAACTAGACGACTCGTCTGGTAAAAGTTCTATGGAGAAAGCATAAGATGAAGAGGCAACATGGGAACCTGAGGAACTTATGATGAAGAACCACCTGAATATTTTTATACAGTAATATTCTATAAATATTGAGGATGAAATTATTTTAAGAAGGGGATATTTTAACACCCCAAGCTTCCATGATACGTTTTCCTTTAAATAATACAACATTTAGTGTTGTATGCAACATGGAGTTCAATCAAACCACAACCAATCAAACTAGCCATTATGAATAGTAATGCCCGATTTTTAACGTTTTATAAATTTTATCTTTCAAAATGGATTTCATTTTTGTATTCGGAATATTGAAATTAGATTAGGGTAAAGATTTTGTATTTTTCTAAAAAAATTCAATATTTGATGAATAGTGAAAAACACTGTGTTATTGTTTAAAAACGAAATTTTTATTAAATATTTAATTATTTTATTTAAATTTACTTTAGTAAAAAATAGATACATATTACCTATATATGTTCAATTTAATTCATTGGAGTCATTTTATAATAATTATATATATATAATTTTATTGAACTTTTAACAATCTTTTACCCACCTCCTAGGAGCATTTCCAACATTGTATAAAACTTAATCTTACCACTTCTGTGAGTTTAATTTCAAAATTGATAGAGACACAGTTAATATCAGTATGTATTCTTTTTAAAAAGATGGAACTAATTTTTTTGTGAATAGTACATTTTTACTTCTATTTACCACGGTTAAAAGTAAATAGGGTAATTAAGGGTAAAAATGATATTATTATTACCCAAAAAATGTTATAATTCTATTTAATGAACTTAATTCGACCAAAAAAACCCTAATGAAAAAATAGGATTCTCTAGGTCCACTTGGTTTATATTAGGACATTTATTATTATTTTATTTAAAGAAGAGTTACAAGAGTTAACATCAAAGTTTAATAACTAAATCATTTTTAATATAGGGTTATACATAAGATAAATTAGACTATAAATATTCATTAGAAATGTAAAAATATTTCCTATATAATGGTATATTATTTATAGTTTTTAAACATTAAATTATTAAATTTATATATGACACAATGATGATATAGTAATTACCATATTAATGAATGATTAAAATAATTGATATATAAATATCCCAATGAATATAATTTTAGAATTTTAATGAATTACAATAATTTTATAGGATAATATTTTATTTTAAGGTTGATTAAATGAGTTTTTTTTGACATAATAATTGAGTTATGAATTAAAAAAAACAAAACACCAAATAGTATCCAAGATGACATAAAAGAGTTTTTTAAACAAATATTAAATTATTAATTGATATTATATTCCTAAAAATGTAATGTTTTCCAATGGTCTAAAATAATATTATATATGTCATTAATGAACCACTTGGGGTTTTCTAGGAAGTTTATAGTAAGTTTATTAACCATATAATATAAAAATACAAAGAGACATGGTAAATGTAAAACTATTTAACTAAGAGTAAAATTTAAAAGATAAGGTTAATATAGTGACCCAAACCTATCTAAAACCTATTTAATGATTGTTTTTAGACCCATACCCACCTGATAATTAATAGAGACAGAAAATTATTTTATTATAAAGTAGTATTTCAATCTTTTCTTAAGGGGCCCCTCACCCCTCTTTTAAAAGGGAACTTCCCCTTCTCTCAAATTCACATCTTCAAAGCCATTTGGTTTGGCTAAACATTACCCAAATACCCACTCAACTATCCTCACTTCATTATATAGTATTTAAATTAGTTCTAAGGCCATTTTATGGATCCCTTTTGATGAAATCCAAAGGAAGAACCTAAATAAGACGTAAATATTTCATCACCTCTTTCAAGTTCTTATATTCTTCCACTTCCTTTTTCTTTATTGTTTCCATTATAAAATAATAACTAAAATATATTCTATATACAATGATGTTATTATAAAAATTGTAGAACAATATTCAGTATTCTATCCATCCTATAAATGACAAAGTCACCATACGTGCGTACATACGGACTACCGTCTCGACATCATAGTGAAGTTTGTTATTGAAATACTTCATCATTTTGATGGGTATAATAATGAGTATAAATTATGTGAATAATAAATATAACATGATAATGATTCTTTATATATGATATACAATCCAATTATATATGATTTTAATATCAATAGAATGATATTGTCGCTCGTGCGTACGTACAGATTACCATCTCCATGAACGCCATGAGATTCATTCCCCATCATATCCATTCAAGACTGATTTTAATTTGATGATTGAAAATAATGTTTAAATACTCAATATCATTATGAATATTAATAATAAATATCCAATCCATAACAAACTTTACATACGTAATATAGAAAATAAATGAAAACACATCTGTCAACACCTGAAATGACGATACTACTGAAATATAATTAACAATGCAATATTAGAAGATCATATATGATATCATATTTATGTATATAGTTATTGTATAATTTAATAACAATTATTTATCAATTATATAGGAGGTTAAATTACCCTTTACTAACGCAAAGTATAGGTTAAGGGTTATTTTCACAATATCTTTATCATCTGAAGTTATTTTTTACTTTGGTATCTTATAGGACCTCTTTGTCATCCACATCCATGTCTCTTAAAAACATATTCCAATTTTTTTTACTATTTACTAGAAAATGGGTTAAATTAATTTATGAAATAATTTTAATTTTTATAGAATGGTTTTAAAGTAGTCATTTTTTCATTTTCCAAACAAGGTACCTTATGACCTTTTTGACGAAATTAAGGTAAGAATGTTTTTTTTAACTTATACGGCATGTGCGACTATTTTTTGCAGTTATAATATCGTTGAATCTTCCCTTAAAAGATTATAAGAAAAATTTCAAAATAAATGGTTTCTTTTATAATTATATGACTTTTAAATGATTTCAAAATAGAAAGACATATTTCTCTAAAAAAGTTTTGATTTCATCTATGTCAACACCCTTTGATGAATTTTAAGCTTATTTGAAGGTGATTTATTATGATACAAAACATCTATATTGTATTGAAGTTTTTGTGATATGTTTGACTATGGATGTGTTATTTTTGAACCATTTTTGTTTTATGGATAAAGTATGGACATTTCGTATGATAGTTTTAATACGAATGTTTATGTAATGTTTAATCCTTTACATATGAGGAATTCAATGGACTTAGTAAGTGACAGGTGGAGCCCAAAATAGCTCTTCGATGCATTGGTAGGTCTCATGAGACAACAAGTGTCTTGTCATAAGTCCTTGAAAAAATCTAATTTGTAGTCTTGGCATAAGTCATTGACTATGTGGTAATGCAGTCTCTCATTATGCATTCCATTATTAGGAAAGTGGCTATTGATACTGCATGTGATTATTCGACTAGTATAATCTCCATGTGAATAAGTAAATGGAATTATTCGATTTTATCTTTTCCATATTATGATTAAGTTAATTTTTAAAATGATTTTGTTTATTCTTACATTGGCTTAAATGTTTATGCTTATTTATGAATGTTTATTCTATATTGTTATCCATACTAATCATCTGCGCTCACCCCTTTCTATGTTTTATTTTTCCCAGGATGTGATGAAGTATATTTTGACTTCTTGTAGGGATAGTATAATGGATTTGAGTGTGTCCTATGAAGTCTATGTTGCGCTAATTTTTCATTTTATAATGTAATGTAAAAGATATGAATGTATCCTGTATTTCCAAGGCTACATAACTAATCGGTCTTTCAAGACTTGATATTTTGTGATCATGCCAATGTTATGTAATAATTCACCAACTCTGGGTAACTAGGGTTGGGGAGTTAGATTAAAATTTTGGTTTCAACTTCAGTTTAATTTCCCTGATGGTGAGGGTGCACGACCATCACATATAAAGGAGTTATGTGAGCTTTGGAGATCCAATAATCATGAGGTGTATATTGGATGGAATGCTGCAGTTGGCATAGAATTAGGGGCAATAAATATCTTGGATTATTGTCTAATAGAATAGTATCGACAAACGATTACTCATTGATGACTATCAAATTAATGGTATTAATAAATTTTTTGGAAGTTAGATTAAAATGTTAATTCCTTTCATTGATTTGATTTTTTGTATTATTGATTTATATTTTGGTATCAACTAGAAAAATAAAAAAATTGAAGTTAAATTATACCACCAAACATTGGGAGGTACTACAATGTCAGATCACAATATGACATAGGTACACCTGTTATTTATAATTTTTCCATAGGACATGAAGTTTCTATTGTTTTTTCCATAATTTATTCAATTTATAATGTTTTTATATAATTTTTGTTATTAATTCAGTTATTGGAAACCTATTTTAAATTATGTTCTCCAACATTCAATGCCATTTTAGAGGAAATAATTGAATATTGAAGGATATGTTCCTTGTGAAAAAATATTTTTCTTGAGTAGAAGGAAAAAAGAAGAAAGTGAGGTTGAAGAACCGACACAACAACCAATTGTATGTTTTAATTTGTTGATTTCAGATTATAATATCTATTTTTTATTTTGATAATCTCTTTTTATTGTAATAGGATGCTATAGAGGCCCTTGATACCCATGAATCTGACAATTTTGGGCCAAATGATCACTTACATTAGTTGTTGGGAGATGGGCACCTCGGAAGAGTACACCGCCAACTTGGGAGGAGTATAGCCCTGCCAAGATATTGGCTCTATTTAGTTACCGGTTTTAGTTCCACCGAGATGGAACTTGTGAAGGAAGAGGCAACTTAGGTTTAAAAAGGACCACATAGGTGGAATAATAGTCTTATAGGGGAAACACTGAATTTATAAAACTAATAAAACTTTTATGTCCACCACTTCTACCAGAGGTCAGTAATTATTGTGATGAAAAAATTTTGTCAATGCATTCAATATATAGTTCACCAGGTTGCAGTTCTTGTTGTGTTCGAGATGATGTATTTCCTGCCGATGATGATGGAGAGTTAGAGGCCTAGGAAGAGGATGATGTCGAGGATTAGGGTGAGTAGGAGGCCGAGGCCGAGGATGGGGATGAGGAGGAGGGCGAGTTGGAGGCTAAGGATGTGTTTGGGGATGGATATGATGATAACGGTGATGATAAATATGGTGATGAGGTAGAGATTGACCTGTTACATTTTTGAATGATATTACTAATAATTGATGATTAATGTTTTGTTGGGACAAAATATACATGTGATTAGATGGTCACATTATCTTTATTTCATTATCTATAAATAATAAAAAATGTCTTGATATGGAGTTGTGGATTCTATGAATTATTTTTTTACATGGTAACAATGATATTTCTCAATTCTCTTTTTACATACACTCACACTCTTGGATAAAGAACATGAGATTATTTGTTATCATTATACCACATTATAGTGATATTTCTATGACATGTTGTCTTCTAATGCTTTAAATTAAGAGACAACATTTCATATCTAATCTCATTCATAGATCATGATGTACCAGATACTTTTTTTATTGTATTTTTCACAAAAAATATTTTGATTGATCATAAATTATGAATCTTTTTGATCTAGTTTGTTTGAATACATCATAGTAGAAAGATTCATGATCCTAGAAGGTGTTTTGTGGTTGGTGGGATATCATCCAGAGAGTCTATGAGTGAATTTTATTGAAATATGTATTTTTATAGATTCCTGTAAGAATTTATAGTACATAGTAATTTCATGTATCCCAATAAATCATGTAACAAGATCTAGTCATTTATACCATAACAATGTCTATTTAAATCATAAACCCATTGTTCATGACACCACTTTGGGAATCTCTGTAATTGTCCAGATTTATTATTGCATGTGGATGAAATATTTGTGTGTGTGTGTGTGTTTATGGTGTTGAGTGATGTCAATGTTATGGTTGGTCCATATGTATGTTATATAACACTAATATGGATGATAAGGATATTATTAGGGGCATGAGGCAAGACTATAGTTCCCAAATGATTAATTACCAGTTTAAGAGTCGGTGTGTTTGAAACATTATTTGTTTCTTGTTATTTGTTTCTTTCATGTGTAAAATTGATTCTAATGGTAGGAGACAGATCTTGGTGTGAGGGTGAATATTTTGAGGCTATGACTAAACTTTAGTGAGAAGTAGCTGTGGAGATATCCATCATTCAATCAGGTTCTAATTTTTTTGTGATGCAAATCATCCCTTGATTGAAAGGGTTGTCTATGGTACATAATGTAGGTCATTCATTGAGTGAGAAGGGATGACGAGGATACATTGGAGTAATGTCAAATTGAATGAGAGAGGATGGGTGGAGACTTGAATATTACCAACCTTTCACTTTTAGTTAGTGCTATTGATTTTTTATGAAACCTTATCTTATATATCTAGGTATGGTTTGAGGTAAAATATTTCTCCCAAATAAGAGTATTTTTCTATGTCTGTGGAGTATGGTTTTAGGTGAATTTTCCTAGATGATTACCCATTAACATTATCCTTAATCCATGAATAGATTGGAGGGATCCAAAAAATGGTTTTAATCACTCTAGATTTCTTCTTTCTACCTATAACACTTAATAATAAGAGGATGTTCAATTCATTAAACATTTTATTCATACAACTTGTTTGAATCATGGTTTCCCTATAATCCTTCTTGTGAATGGAAATCATTCTCATACGTACATAAGAATATTTCCCACAAAAAAACATTAGTATTCTGAGAAGTCCATATATATGATTGAATAGAACAAATAACATCCACTAAAAGGTTCAGAATATACTTACTATATTCGGCCTGAAAGATTCTATCCATGATATTATTGTACTACATGTCTATATAATATTCAAGGATAAACTAAATGTTGATATAGTCCCATAATGCATGGGAAAACTCACATTCATAGAAAATTTGTTTTATATTGTCTTTAGCTAGAAAACAAAGGTTTTAGTTGGAGACATTTTGATATCCAATTTTTTTATTTGATCATGTGTGGTAAATCTACATTTCCAAATCCTCCATAGAAGGAGAAACGAGAATGAATGTATAAAATAAGATTTTAATCTCTTTTTCCATATTTGTGGCCTATTGGAACCACCACATTCCATATTGTATAAGTGATTAGAATTGAAGTCCCCATGCCATTTTTGTTTCTATATGAGGGTTTCATAATCCATATAATTGTACCTCTATATTTTTATTTAAATTTTGGTGTGAAAATGACCATAAACACTAGAGACCTATTAACCTATGTGAACAAATATCAATAATAAACCATCAAACATTATTAAAAAAATAAATTAAAAAATATTTTATTCACTTAATCAACTACAAAATCATTGGCTGGATCTATGATCCTAAAACCGTATGTATTCTACTATTAAAACACTACACTGCCTAATGAAATAAAATCCACCAATTTAAAAATCCAATTGGAACACTATATTCAGATAAATTTTTTGGAAATTAAAAATTAATAAATAAGTGACCTACCTTAATATGATCATTAATCAATGTCCATACTCCAAACCATCAAAGTCTTCTTGATACAATATATATGAAATCCAAATTAAATAAAAGTGATTCTAATATTATCTAATGAAATCATGTAACTAATATTATTTCTAAAAAATCTCAAGTAATCAATGAATAATGGAATGAAAATTGGAATTGGGATAAAAGGGATTACTATAGATTTTATAAATCAAAACACTCCCGTAAAAATCAAAATCCAAGTGGGAAGATGAAACATTAAATAAAATAAGTGGGAGAATTATCATCCTAAAAATTGAACCTCTTTATTCCAATTTTACATGAAAATGGGGGACTCTGAACCCAAAATGACTAATATTCCCATGCTAAAAGAACTATTTATGTGCACAATATTTTGTGACTATAAGTGTCATGGGGACATACTTGAAACATAGGGTCTCATTCTATTTTCTGATGAGTTTCATGGTGAAACTACCACTTTAGAGTATCAATATAATATCATGTACAACCTATATTGCGTGATAATGAGATTAATGAGGTATAAACTATTAGAGCATATACCCCATGTCACATTTCCCCTTACTGTAGCATGACATACCACATGATCCAAAAATTCCATTCTCATCTGAATTTACCAACCTGTATGTATGTAGTACCTTGAAAATTCCCTAATATAATTCATATCATCCTCATAAATCATATCAAATCAACATACCATAACCATGTCCTATATATCTCATTATATTAAACCTATTTCATAATATGTTGGAGGAGATATCATAAGAGAACAAACTCCGTGTGGATTTTCCAATGAGGCCATCATTAATTATCTTGACATATTTGATTCCAATACCTCCCAAATCAATTGTATTAATACTCTCCATCCATCCAACAATTAAAATATTTTTTTCATAAACTGAACTAGCCCGTATGATGTTACTAATAATCCCCTAAATCTATATTATTAGACTTCTATCCCATCTAATAAAATACAATGTCAATATTTTCTTCTGATTGTAAATGAGGGATAATTGATCTATGAAAAATCAATCCTATAAATATATTTTTTCAATGAAAAGTCCAGATTCAGTCCCCATTATGAATCCATAGTTTTTTAAAATGAAAAATTTAAGTCATTTATCGATTTTCATACAAAATTACATGTGAAATGCATTAGTCAATCTTCAATCACACTAAATTCATATAAAATAACCCATGCCTATGATTTAATTTATGAATTCATATTCTTTATGACATATTCTATATACCACAATCTATATATTACTCATAATCTATATTCCATATTTGCAATATTATATATGAACTCAATTATGAATTCTTATTATGTATGCCATATTAGTCATTTATCCATATTTTATATGCCATATTCTAAATTAAATTCTATATGCCATATTCTATATGTGTTATACATAATTCAATTCTTTATGTGTTGAATTCAAAATTGAATACAACATAATTCTGAATACTATATTCAGAAGGAAGGCTATGCAATTATGTATTCAATTATGTATTCAGTTCTGTATCTATTGTAATCAATTCAATTTTATATTCTTTATTCTGAATTCCGAATTGAATTCAGAATTATGAATTCTAACATGATCCACTATGTATTCAATTATATAGTTAATTGAAAAAGGGAGGTAGGTCGGGATTTTGGCGGTGAATTCGGGACATGAAGGCTATGATAATTGTTGTAAACCAGTGGTATATGTTTGAAAAATGAGAAATACTCTATACCAACAGTTAGTAAACCGTTGTAATAGATCATGAATTAAATCTTTCTCAATGGTTTAGATAAAACCATTGGTAAATGTATATTATAACAGATAGTAAACCATTGGTATATAAACTGAAGTTAATATTTTCCCAACGTTTTACCCAAACTGTTAGTAAAAAATTATTACAACGGTTTTCAGACCACTGTAATACATCTAAAATTTAAAATTTATAATGGTTACAGACTGTTGGTAAACATTTATACCAATGTTTAGAAGAAACCGTTGGTATAACGTGCATTCCATAGCCAAATACCAACAGTTATTCAATAATCATTAGCATACATCTATCACCACGCCTTATTAGCCAATGGTTTTGGAAACCATTGGAATAGTATATACCAACATTTTTCCATCCATTACTAATGGTTTAAAACTATTGGTATAGAATATGTTTCCAAGAGTGTGATTTAAACTCATGTATAATGGTTTTTAACATGGTATTTATTTATACTAGAAAATATATTTATATTTATAATATCATGTATTATAGCTTAATATCTTCTTATCACCTATTTTATGTGACGTTGTTAGGCTGTCAACAGAACTTCTAAACCCAATTTCGATTTCTTTGGGTTCAACATGTAGTTATTGAATATGTTATCCTTTAAATATGTGTAAATGACCTTTGATTATTTTACACTTAATATCCACTTATATTGTGTGTATTTATTTTTATCGCACATAATTATGATATTGATTTATCCTTAATTTAAGGATACCATCTTTATAATGGATTTCATCTCAATTTACATTTCTATTAAGACTTCATTGTTATTATGCACCAATTCACTCTTATAAGGTGTATATACTATCATTTCTAATATTATATCATGAATAAATTTATTCTCATGGTATTATAATGTTTTTATTAAATGTTATTCCTCAATTCTTGTATTCAAGTGTCTCTCATTTTGTTAAAACCCTTTAACTAAAATATCGTTTTAAATGTATTAATTATTTAATCTTATAAATATTTCTCATTAATATCCATGTTTTCAAAATGGTTTTAAGGAATTATTTATATGGGTATTAATGGTTTAAAATGTTAAAAGCTTCAATGTGGTATGGGACACATTGATTTTAAAATCTCTTTTTTAAATGTTTTAAATAGTTTTTAAAATGGTTTTTAGAATGGATTCATTATTTAAATATCTTAAAATGTTATATTGTTATTGGAATGTGGGAATGTTATCTTTCCTTTATGATTATGTTATGTGATATGATTATGTTATGGTTCTTGGGCATTGTTCTGAAGACGGGTGGTTATATGATAAACTAAGGGTGGGTGAGCCCGATATAGCTCTCCAATGCATTGGGTAATGCGAAGGAGATAAGCGTTAAGGTTTCTCCGAAGAGATTTAAGGAATATATTGTGATGGGTATTCCAATCCTAACCAATAGGGTTAATCCCTATGTAAGAATGTTATGAATGCCTCAATTTACCTTTATGTCTCATGATTTCTATGATTTATTCATGATTTTATGAGGTATGTTAAAGTGTTTATGTTTTATGGGTAATGTATGATTTCATTCTTATGTATATATGTACTCATGTTTCCCTTCCATACTTTTTATAACCCTTACTGAGATTTTTATGCTCATCCCACGTTTTTTGAAACGTTTTTCATAGGTCAAGGGAAAGGTGCATGATATGATGATAGTGTCAAGGAAGTGTCAAGAAAGAATCTATGTTTTATTTTAAATATGATTCTGTTGATGGGAAAAAATGAATAATATCTTTTATGTAACCACTTTGTTTAAATGTGGAATCTAATTCATGATTTATGATCTAATTCTCTAAAACTCTAAACCTTAAAATATCCTCAATGTGAATTATTCATTTAATTCAATATTTATTATGGTTTAAGTATGGGTACTTATAGTTCGTATCAGAGGTCGGTTTAGATAACTTTAGAGGTTAGGGTATTTTCTAGGCATTTGTGACTTTACCATAATGGTTAGGATTTCAGAAAGAGTCATAGTTTTAGATAATGTTAATGAGTAAGTATATCATAGTGTTTATCTTCCTCATTAGTACATGATGGTTTTGTTAATATACTCAGACTGAAATTTCTATTTTTAGTGAATGGATGGATATAGCAGGCACCAAAGTGACAATAGGTTTGAAGGAAACTGTGGTGGTTCTCTGATTAAGAGACTGGATGAAATGGGGGACTCAATGAGAAAACTCATGGTTGTTCTAAACCAAATATAAAGGAGTCATGATAAAACACTTGTACCTTGGTATGTTCTGTAATGAATCATGTACGAGATGACCAATCGATGTAGAAGTTCAGGTAATAATTATAAAGGTAACCATTAGGGTTTACATGATCCTTACTTTTGAAGTATTTGTCGGTTAATATATGTTATGATGTAATATGAACGACTTGGGATAAACATGAGGTTAAAAAATGTTAGGGTTAATTTCGGTGTTTTATAAAAAGGACAACACGTAGACCGTGTGACAACCCATCGCGTCGGACAAAGCTGCGGGAATAGAACCCAAAACCAAAGTGAGACTGGTATTTATCACCTACCATTGGACTACGTGATGTCCCTGGTTAGTTTGACTAATTCATTTTATTTAGATGATTTTAGGAATCCAGAGTAAGTTTATTTTGTGTTATCTATGGAAATTATTAACCTATCATCGATGATATGTGATTAGGTTAGTTACTTTTCAATATGAGAATTTAAGAGCAACTGATGTTATTTGGAGATAAAAGTTAATTTGTACCTTGAAAGAATATGTGATTAAATCCTTCAAATATTTGGGTTTCAATATTAGTTTGGTTTACATTGATGAATTTTATGGACCATTGTTTATTGAATGGTCTTCGTTGAACTTTGGGTTTTGTTGGACAAATTTTGGAGATTAAGAATAGATTTTATTTTTATAAAGGATTATCCTATTGTGGATTATCTGATCTTCTACTAAACTTTTTGGTTTTGGTTTTGGATTTTGTCTAATGACATGGGAAATATATAGTTCTCTTTTGTGGATTAGGTGATCCTCACGAAGTTGATTATAGTACTCTTAATGCGAACAAGTCTTCCTAAATACTCGTCTTTTGGAGGTAATTTGAGTTTGATTAAGGAATCTAGTAAAAGTTGAAAGTCTATGTGACAAGTAAGTATGTTTCATTATGATTTAGTTAAGCTCAAAAATAAAATCCTCAATGAAGAGTAACTTAAAAAAAATTATTTCTGTTAACTTTTCCTAGTGGGGAATCGAATACCATTTAACCCATCACAAGTTTGTGATTTTATTATGGTTAACTTTCTCCTAGACATTTTTACTATCACTCTCCCTCAGAACTTGACCCATTGTTGTTTTCCTCCATATCCATGTATTCCTACATGGAATGCTAGTATGGGTTAACTCGGGTGACCTTTTTACTTCTCTTTCTTTATTTTAAAGTGATTTTTTACTGACTCTTGTTCCGATGTGGGTTTTTCAATGAAGTTTCCAAGCCCAATTTTAAAATTGCGAGGACGCAATTCCCAAAAGGGGGGAACGATGTAACACCCCAGGTAAATAAAGAATAGGATATTTTCACATTTATCCATATTTGTGAATAAAATATTAATATAAATTTAAAGGGGACACTATGCTTGATGGCGTACCCAATATGCAACAACGAGTTTTTGGGAATCTTACGTTGCACTATAATAATAAAATAATAGTATTTTAAATGGTAGTTAATGCCAAGCCATTGTAATGGTGGGAATGAATATAACTAACTACAAAATTATTATATATTTTTGTCAAATATTTTTAATTTTTACAATAAATGTTAGAGGATTAAAAATGCGAATGAATCCAATTATAAGCGTAAGCATTCTAATATTCTTTAAAAGGTGGATTAACCGCCTTTTGAAGATGAACCTCTCTTAAATCCAATTTTTGACAGTTTTATGTGTTATATTTGACAATATAAAATTCTTCTTTAGAATCGGGACATCAAAATTTACATTGTGTAAATTTTTGGTATTTTCCCGATAAAGTTCATTTTTTAATGAATAGTGAAAAATGTTGTATTTTAATTCAAAAACTCATTTTAATCTAATTTATATATATGATTAGATTATCTTTTGAATTGGTTTTAAAGTCCAATTATAATATATTTTTAGCATTTTATACAATAGTTGTCATTGGAATTAATTTCACTTTGAAATTGGACTTAAACTAGTGTTAAACGTTTAATAGATATTGTTTCTTAAAAACACGCTATTTGTTTTGACAGAGGGAATTAATTATTAAATTAATTAATTCAACTTATATGTTTTGAATTTTTCAAAATAGACATAATTTTTTAATTCAGAATATCAAATATTTCTTAGGGTGAATTTTTTGTAATTTTCAGAAAAACATCAATTTTTGATGAATAGTAAAACCACTCAGTGGTAGTTAAAGAAACTAATTTTTCGTTTAAATGAAACATTGCCACTTCTGTGATTTGATTTTCAAAAATCTGACATACATGGTTGTCATTAAGAAGTAAAATGTGGTTTAATGAGATTAAAATAATTTTTGGTGAATAACAATTTTTATGTTTTTTTAATCACGATTAAAGGTAATTCGTGCAATTTAAGGTAAAAATAATGTTTTAATAATATGAAATGACCTTAAAACATGTCCTACCCTTATTGTAGGAGTCATGGCCGACCAATAAAATCCATGGGTCAATTTGGGGACCCCATGGAGCCACTTTGGTAGGAAAATGACAATAATACCATTTTATTTAAAGTTAAAATTAAAATGTCACAAACATGTGTTGTTTTAATAAAACGATTTTTACATGGGGTAATACATGTCTTATTTTTGACTATAAATATTCAATAGAAAGATAAAAATATTTCCTACATCATTATAGTTTTTATTTTAATTTTTAGACACTAAATAAATTATATTATTTATTACAGTATGATGATGCAGCAATTACCTCATTATTTAACGATTTAAATAAAATGAAAGAATAATGTAAAATCTAAGACCTACACTTTAAAAAAACCTATTGTATGGGTTTATTTCGATCCCTTACCACCTTATCATTGAAATACATCAATTTGGGACCTTTAAAATCTGAAACTCATTTGAAAATAAAGTAACATTTTGTAACTTTCCAAGAGTGCCCCTCCTCTCCTCTTATAAAAGGCCCCCACCTCTACCACCTTACCCACACATCTCAAGCCTTTTTCCCAGACAAACCCTACCCATTTCATTTCTCCACATCCCTCTCTTCATCATTTAACCCTCACTTTGGGCATAAGTATTTCCAAGGAAGCCTTTGAGCTCAAATCAAAGGGAGTTAACCGATTTAAAGGTAGTGTCCTCTCTTATGTTCTTATGTTTTATTTTTGTTCTCCAACCCCCTAAACTCTTTTTATTAATTTATTTTGTTACAAATATAGTATCTCCAATATACTAGGATGTTTTTATAAGAAGGATTCGAGATAAACTTACACACAACTACATCTAATGGTTAAAGAACATACTATTTCTGTGGATGGTGAATTTCGGCCTCACGAAAGGATGATTGTTCAATATTCTTTTAACTACCTCAAAGGTGTCCATTAAGATGTCACTATATTTATATATGATATATTATATGTTTATGTTTTACTTAAGCTTCTGTATTTTTCATTTACATCATACCTTTATGATTTCCATTATGGTTAAACGCGATATCTTCATTTTAGGAAGTGCGGACTACCGCCCCCTCAAAGTGATTTGATTCGTTAATACCATATATGGTACATATAAAGGATATATTTAATTATATTATATATGATAACATACTGGAATTATAATACTATTATGTATCATTATGTTTTAAATCCATTAAATAAGAAATATAAATGAAAGTAGCGTTCATGCGTACGTACCGCTTACCGTCTCCATGAACTATGCATTTTATTTCTTACCTCTAAATGTTATGTAATATTATAAATTCATGTATATAATGTATATATATGATATATATGATATCTACATAATGAATATAATTTTGGATAAAATATATATTTTACAACATGAACTACTTATAATTATAAAGAGTTTATTTATGACTCAAGTAGCAATGATCTACAAAACTACCATTATTAACTTAAATAATTACATAGTGTTCATAGCATGGTAGTAAGTAATATAAAAGGATTAACGAAAATGAAAAATGTTCTTATGAAATTTGAAATTAACTCAAGTTTATTATCTTGGAGGTTAAAGAACGATCGGGTCAAGTCGGACCCGATGTAAGGGATCCTACTCCTCTATTTCTTTTTAAGTACACTCTTTTATGTCATTCCTTTTGAGCTCATCTTTATTATGATTGGGATGTTATTTTATATTACTCCTACTTTACGTTTTATGTTCATATGTTGAGAGACCCTATTTTCTTCAATCTATCCATTTTGGATGTTTTGAGTGGCGCCGTTAGGCTGTCGAATTTTCGTAAGGGATCCTACCCATCTCTTTCTTTTTAAGTACACTCTTTTATGCCATTCCTTTTATGCTCATATTTATTATGATTGGGATATTCTTTTATATTAATCATACTGTAATTTTTATGTTCATAATATGATATACCCTATTTTCTTCAATCTAACCATTTTGTAAGTTTTGAGTGGCGCGGTTAGGCTGCCGAATTTTCATAAGGGATCTTACCCCTCTCTTTCTTTTTAAGTACAATCTTTTTTGTCATTCCTTTTAAGGCCATATTTCTTATGATTGGGATGTTCTTTTATATTACTCTTACTTTAATTTTTATGTTCATTTGATGAGAGACCCTATTTTCTCTCATCAATCTATTTTGGAAGTTTTAATTGGCGCCGTTAGGCTGCCGAAATTTCTTAAGGGGCTTTTTATCTCACTTTGTGTTTTGTGAGATTCATGCTATATTTGCCAATATTTCTTTTTAGTGGTGTATGTACTATCCATTATTATACTCTTTGTATAACATAACTTCGTTTATGAGTATTTACATCAATGTTTTATAGTCCTTCTTTCAGAGGTTGTACGTTTCGAAAGTTACTCAAATCGGTAAGGGAACCTTTCACCCTCCTCTTTTTAAAAGACTTCTTTTGTTATGTCTTTTAATTTTCATCTTATTATGTGGAGATATGTTATTATATATTCTTATTGCCATAAATATTTTGTCCAAGTGATTAGATACCCTTTATCTCTCTCATAAACTCTTTTTCTAAAATTTTATGTGACACCGTCAGGCTGTCAAGGGAACTTCTTAACCCAATTTCGATTTCTTTGGGTTCAATATGTAGTTATTGAATATGTAATCCTTTGAATATGTGTGAATGAACTTTGATTATTTTACACATAATATCCACTTATATTGGGTGTATTTATTTTTTCCGCACATAATTATGAGATTGATTTATCCTTAATTTAAGGATACCATCTATATAATGGATTTCATCTCAATTTACATTTCCATTGAGACTTCATTGTTTTTATGCACCAATTCACACTTATATGGTGTATATACTATCATTTCAAATATTATATCATGAATCCCTTTATTCTCATGATATTATAATGTTTTGATGAAATGTTATTCCACAATTATTGTAATCAAATGTCTCTAATTTTGTTAAAACCCTTTAACTAAAATATCATTTTAAATGTTTTAATGATTTAATATTATAAATATTTCTCATTAATATCCATGTTTTCAAAATGGTTTAAAGGAATTATTTATATGGATATTAATGGTTTAAATTTGTTAAAAGCTTCAATGTGGTATGGGACACTTTGATTTAACAATATCTTTATTAAATGTTCTAAATGGTTTTGAAAATGGTTTTTAGAATGGATTCATTATTTTAATATCTTAAAATGTTATATTGTTATTGCAATGTGGGAATGTTATCATTCGTTTATTCTTAAGTTATGTTCTATGATTATTTTATGGTTCTTGGTCATTGTTATGAAGATGAGTGGTTCCGTGATAAACTATGGGTGGGGGATACTGATATATCTCTCCAATGCATTGGGTAACGCGAAGGAGATATGCGTTAAGGTTTCTCTGAAGAGATTTAGGGAATATACTGTGATGGGTATTCCAAACGTAACCAAGAGGGTTACTCCCAACGTAATATTGTTATGAATGCCTCATGTTACCTTTATATATCATGATTTATATGATTTATTCATGATTTTATGAGGTATGTTAAAGTGCGTATGTTTTATGGGTAAATTATGATTTCATTATTATGTATATATGTACTCATGTTTCCTTTACATACATTTTATAACCCTTACTGAGATTTTTATGCTCATCCCATGTTTTTTGAAATGTTTTTCACAGGTCAAGGGAAAGCTACATGATATGATGATAGTGTCAAGGATGTGTCAAGAATGAATCCATATTTTATTTTAAATATGATTCTGTTGATGGGAAAAAACGAATACTATCTTTTATGTAACCACTTTGTTTAAATGTGGAATGTAATTCATGATTTATGATCTAATTCACTAAAAATCCAAACCTTAAAAGATCCTCAATGTGAATTATTCATTTAATTCAATATTAAGTAAGGTTTAAGGCCAATGCCTTATAATTTAGGACATAAATTATTACCTTTAAATATTTATTCCTTTCCTACATGTATGTATCACCACTTGCAACTCTTGTTCTCCCACTTAAAGACCATGATTTATGTTATATCATGTGAAATTATTTACTTCCCAATCTCTATTTTCTAGAAGATGTTTTGAGAAATGTTCGCCCAATGTGTTATTTAATAATGGGAAATCTTCAAAAAATTATTATCATTTTACAATTTAAATTTCAAGGACATAATTTTATTAAGTTTGGGAGAATGTAAAACCAAAACATTCTAAAATAATAACATTTTATTCAATAGTATGTATGACACAGAACACCGAGAATATAAGAGAATATAATATCCTATGGAATTAAAATATAATTAATATTTTAAATAAATTTAATATATTAAATCGCTTGAAATTCTTGTAATAATGAGTTAGCTTTCATAACTAAAGATAAGACTTTCTTCAATAACATGCATTACACGCAAGACCGTGTTTTATCAAGCAAAAATATGTTATTAAAATATTATTATTTAATATAATAGTACATAGATATTAAATTATCTATTATGAGCAGTATTGTTTTTGGAAATTATATTTTTTATAAAATTCTATGAAAAATTTTTTGGTTGAAAATTATTTAGAAATGGATATATAAACAAATTGAATATAAATGACATATTTTTATTTTTATACACACAATGTTTTCTTATCCTAATAAATTATATTATTTAAAAATATTAAATTATATTAATGTAATGAATAGGTTATATATTCAATAATATATTTTCTACATTCATGTAATAAATTTTATATTCATAAGATATGAACAAACCTAATTTTACAGATAAAAACCAAGAGTTTTGTAAATTTATTTTTACAGCCTTTGGATGTAAAACCCTTTTTAAATAAATTTCTAGAAAAATTTATAAATTTTATTTATCAAAATAAAAATAATTTTTGAAGTATGAATTAAAAAATTATCTTAGGGTGAATTTTTTTATTTTTACGAGACGTTCTAATTTTTTGGAAAAATGAATAATACTAAATTTAAATTCAAAACTTCTTTTCTACCTAATTTATTGTTTCCATTAAAGTATTATTTTCATTGGTTTTAAAGTTTAATTATATAAATTTTATATAAATTAATCTAATTTATTTAATTTTAATCAACTTTTCTTTGAAATTGGATATAAAAATATCTCAATATTTTAATTATTTTTAAGTTAAAACCAACTTTGTCATCTAGTCTAGCGGATTAAATTGAAATAAATTTCTCCAAAATATGTGATTGGAATTTAGAAAAATGGATTGAAAATATTGAATTTTAGAAATTAATAATTTTTAATATGGTGAGTTTTTTAAAAAATATATTAGTGAATGTTATTAAAATTAATTACAACGATTAAGGGAAAAAATAGCTTAACAATATACTAACCCTTAAACATAAGGGCCAAAATGATAGAAAAAACTTGTCCAAAATCAATTTTATGGAAATTATTATACCATATACACTATTTTATAAAAAAAAATTTATTTATGGACCCACTTCACCAGTAGAAAACATTGTGGAATTCTTTTTCCAAAATTTACCAGGATGCCACTCCTGCTCCACTATAAAAAGGCACTAACCGCTTCCACATATTTACACCAATATAGCCATTTGTATCAAGAATAATATACTCAAATAATCTCAAAACCCCTCCCAAAAACCTCTAATTTTCATATTGGGAAGAAATCCATACAAAAAAATTATTTTTCTATTATCCAAAATGAGTTACCCGAAAATGGGGTAATATTTTTCCATGATCAGTTTCATTTTATTTCCTTCTCCACCCATCAAATATTTTTATTATATGATAATATAATACACTAAATATAATAAATATATAATGATATTTTATTATAATAGTACAAACTACAGTTTAAAACAACTACATCTAATGGAAAATGAAATTACTGCTTGGGTGTAGGGCGAACTACCACCTCACGAAACGATGATTGTTCGTTTTTTCTTTACCACAAATCATGGGTGGGAATTTTGATAGAAACAATTTTTAAATATTGTATAAAATATATTTATAATTTAATTATTCTTTTAATTTTTTATATATCACATTCATTTATTATTTTAATTTTTTGGGAATACAATAACATCATTTATAGACGTGTGGATGACTATTTCCCCAAAGTAATGTGAATTTTTCACTATATACATGGAATACATAAAGGACATTTTTAAAAATAATGAGTGACATATATGATATAAATATGATAAAATAATAATAACACACAGACACAGACATTGACACACACATATAATTTCCATTTCATTCTTTTAAACACGATAGCTAAATAGAAGTAGCATTAATGCATATGTATGACTGACCATATGCATGAACAATGCAATTCATTTACCATATCAAAATATTATGGATTATTATAAATACATATATACTAAATAAATATGATAATTTAATTATCTTTTATATTTTTGAGATGCTGAAATAATTATCAAATTTAGAATAATAAAAAAACAATTTAAAACATACTCAAAAAACTAGGCTATTATCATCCAAAATAGTTAATATAATGAATTATTATAAAAAATTGGGTAATAAGATATTATAATATGATAATATATGATATTATAAATATAATTATGGTTCTTTTAGTAGTTATCTATATAGTTAATACCATTATAATATAGGTTAACACATGTTCACCTGAAAGGAAAAGCGAGTTATGGGATTATTGACCCACTTTTCTTTTGTGAGGCATACACAATTTTTACCGCTTGTCTATTTTTTGTTTCACATATACTAACCATATTTTATTTTATTTCACAAGAAAATTTATCTTCACTGTATTTTTTGTTTCATTTTAATTATTTCATCGAGTGATATTGGAACTTAAAATCACTAAGTGGTAAAGAAATTTTGAGAACTCAATTTATTTTTCATTGGGTTATATTACTTATTTGTTGTCATTAATATCATATTATAATGTGTGTAATGAATTTTAATATACATTTATGTATTAAAAATTCTTTTTTTATTTACATTTTATAAACATATTTAATTTATTAGCCAATTATATGTTTTGATAGTTTAAAGGTCTTATTACACAATCTCATTCTAATTAAGATTGCTAATTATTGAAATTACAATAAAAGAATTTATATGATAATTTTTTAATAAACACTTAGGTTTTATTATCCTATGATTTTTAATGAAGTCTTTCAAGTAATTGTAACATTTAATCCACTCTTTGTTACTCAAAAGGATTTATAAAAGGCTTCTATGAATACCCAACTTAATTTATCAATTTAGTGGGGGAAAATTTTTTATTTATTAAAATCATGTTTTATGAAAATGGTTTAAAAAATGTTTTCCCCTTTTAAATTGAATTTATTAAAAACATTTTTACTCATTTCTTCTTATACAATTATTTTCATTGAAATATTCTAATCTCTCTCTGAACAAGGCATTTTTCTAGCATTTTTACAGTAAAAATGGTATAATATTTTTTCCTTGTACCACATGTATAGATTTAACTTCCTTCATTTCTTTGAAGCATCCCTTGAAAGTATAAATTATTACATTACAGATAAAGATTTTTCAAAATTTATTTTCAAAGATAATCATTTTCAAAATGTTTGTCATAATAAAATGTAAATTTTCCTCAATAATGTTTTTAAACAATATTTTTAAAGAATTTCATTTCATCAATGAAAAGAATGAATTATTTTTACTCCATATGGGAAATTTTGTATTGATACCATCCTTATTCTTCATCCAGATGGTTTATTATTTATTTGTCCGAGGATAACATTATAATTCACTTCCTTGATTCCTTTGTTATTCCTATTAAAATATTCCATTTAATATGATCATTACAAATTTAATTTATTATAATTATCCATATCATTTATCATTGACTTGTTTATTTAATCAAACATATAACATTTTTACAAATGGAAATCCCTTTGAAGGATATTTTATTTTCTTGGGAAATATTGATAAATTTGTACACTTTATTCATTAAAAATATTTGATAAGGCATATGGTTTATTAATTGAATCTATTATTAGATATTAGGACTGCTTTGGAAAAGTAGTGACAGGTGGCCCCAGACATTATATATCCCCTCATTGCATCAATAGTTTATCATGAGAAGAATATGTTTTGAACATTAAATTCATTTTAACCATTAGTTTTAAATAGTCTTGTGAATGGTCTTAAAGGTATATATTTTCATGTGCCTCAGACATAAATTCAATAATTAATCATTTCCTTAATCTTGATTTATGATTTATTATCCATGATATTTTCACAATGTAAAAGTATATTCATTCATGTAATTCTGAGTTTATTGATTAAATAAAAAGTGTTTTCAATTTGTTACATATCCATATTTATTTCTTACATATCATGTTATTTAAATGACTTGTGCTGTTTTTTATTTTCCATTTCATATTTTTATGAAATTTTTTCTCAGTTTTATGATTAAATTCCATATGTGTCCAATTACATTCCATGCCTTAATGAGAATTTCCATTTATTCATTATTTCATCCATTTTACTTATCGTTACTGAGCATTTGAGCTCACCCTTTTTATGTATCCTTTCTTCACGATCCCATTAATTGTGCTATAAAAGGTATGAATGGATTAACTAGATAGAATAATGTTTTATCTTCAAAATAAAAAATCTTCTCTTATTAATTTATGTATAAATTGGCAATACAAGTTCATGTATGTATTTAATTTACCATGAATACTAAATTGTTCTATCCTTTAATATGTGATTTAGTTGTCTCTTATGCCAATGTTATGGTATAACGACATCGAATTTGGGATATTTGGGCTAATGTCTATACAATATACCAAATATTAAGGAATAGTTTATTGTATTTAAATTTAAATGATAATATTTCTGGGTTCATTTCGGCTCAGTGTTGCATGTAACATAAACCATCAAACATAGATTTACTTTTAAATATAGGGATGTTACTATATAAGCATATCCAATTTTTTTTTAAATGAGAGTATTTAAAATTTTCCTAATATCATAATCAAATTTAATCAATTTCTATCTATTTTAAGAGGAAAATAAATTTATATAAATTTAGTATTTTAAGAAATTCTAAGAGTCCCCCATCCCACTCTTATAAAAAGAAACCAATTCTTATCATTTATTTAGAGTTTAAGAATAATTTTTTTAGAAAATACCTTTCCAAATACATTCATTTCATAACTAACAACATTATAGAGGGATTGGGTTGAACAATAACCTTTTATTGGTGATTTTTAGGTGTAAACAATAGGATATTATCAAATGAAGCTGTATCATTCTGAATCAAATGTTTTAATTTTATTTCTTCTTCCACCGAATTAATATATTCCTAAACCTGGATGATATAATAAAATATATATATCCAATATACTAAGATGATATTATAATAAAGACATAATCTATATTAATATCTAATGTCTATCAAATGGGAAATGAATCTGTTATCCTTATGTACGGTGGAATACAACCTCACAAATTGATGTAATTCCTTTTCTATCACCAACTATAATGAATAGTAAAAATTATGGATTTATTATATTTATATATGACATTAATGAAACAATATTCATTATGGATTGATAATATTACACATATTTTCATTCATTTTTTTCTATTAAAAATTATGAAATCATTCATGTGTACGTGTGGACTACCACCTCTCCAAAGCAATGTGACTCATTTTTAATCACCACATCACATGATTAACACATATAAGTAAATATAATGAAAAATATGGTATATATGATATTTTTAACATTAATAAATGTTAACATAATATATACCATCTTTCTATAACGGTTGATGAAAAATTTAAACATTACTCATTGGTACATAAGACTTAATGTCTCCCTAATTGTGACATAGTTCATTTTTCAGATGAATCTATAATATTATAAATAAAGCATAATTTCTCTTTATAAAAATTATTTCATTATTAATTTTCAATAGATGATAAAATAATAACATATTTCGCTATATTAATCTAACCAAATTCATTTTAAACATATGATCCAAATATCCTCATAACATCAAATGATTACATAACTGATTTTGTAAATTTATTTTTTATGGAAATAAGTAAAAAATGGATGATAAACGTGAATAAGGTTGTAAATAATTTAAATATTAATATAGTTTTATTATTGAGGAGTATAAGTAAAAACATTACAAATCAGGCATAAGTTATAGGAGTTTATTTTTAGTAAATTATATTACAATGTTTACCAGAAAACACATTTTCATTAATGTCTATGTTTTTAAAATATTATCTTAGAAATATTTTTATATGAAAATAAATGATTTATAAATGAAATTTAATATCACTTTTTAATTTCATTTAATGGTTTAAAAAAATTATATGTTTACGGATGTTTTTGACATTGACTAATAATTACCAAGACAATATTCTATTTAAACGTATACGAAGGTAGATCTGATCATAGATTTGGTACCACAAATCCATGATCCTACAAAATTTTATTAAAAAAGTAAAAGCATGCCGATTCAGACATCATGTCCCTATAGACCCACACTCTTACGACTAGAAAACTAAAATATACAAAGCCCCAAACACAAAACACACTTGAAGTCAGATAACAGCTGGCAACCCTGCACTTTTCATCCTTCACGTGACACCGCATCAAAAGTTGTCGCGATCCCCAAATTCTCCTCCAACAACACATCCCAAGGATCAACATCCATAAAATTGATCGACCCTCATTCCAAAGGCACACCGCATCCCAAGGATAGCTGTCCATCCCCAGCATCATCTTCATCCAAGTTCATCGTCGACAGTCCACCATTGCTGGCCAGCAAGCAGTCATACGCCTGCAGATGAACCAGCCCTGTCAACTCCCCAAGATCATTTCTTCCCAGTATTGTTGTCATCGTCAAACCACATTCATCGACACAAAGGACCTTCTATACCTCTTCCCGAGTCGATACCACACTGACACAAGGCTTCGATACCACTGGTCCGTAACCCGCAACCAACTGCACCGCCGATACATCATAATGCCGGTCCAACCATGCTCATAGGCGGGCTCCGTGAAAAACACCTATAAAACACCGGATGTCACCAACCAAAAAAAGATCACTGGAATCACTTCTAACACATGATGTATACTGGGATCCCAGAACCAGAATTCCTCCTCAATCTCTACTATACTGGCACATCCAGATTCTCCGGCAGGATCCAAGGACCCGAACACCTCTTCACCCATGCACTCAGATCCACAAAAAGAACCCACCAGCAAGATCCCACCACTGGGTATCCAAATATCATAGAAGCGCTTACCATGACTGCCAGATCCCTGCACCACTATAGTCCACATGTTAACCGTGAGTCCATCTCCCCCGAAGCTGTCTCCCTAGATGTCGTCACCCGAGGTCCTCCTAAGTCATCGAACACTAGCCTGCTCACCGTTATGATCTCCCATTTGTCATAATTTTAAAACCCCCAAAAATGAGGTCATTCATATGAAATTAAGATCTAAGATTAGATCTTTCTTAACTAGAGAACAATCCTGGTGAGGACCATAGAGAATCACACATTAATCTTCATATTTACCCAGAGTATGTTTGGCACATGCACTAAACATCTCAAAATTCCTGACAATTTCTGTTGGGACATTCTCCACCATACTATAATGCTCAGAGAAATCTCAAGGAGAGAGGAGCACTCCATTATAGAGAGATGATCTCTCCATCATCATTGGTACTCACTATTTAAACATATACAGTAACAATAACTTTTCCCACCATGATAAATGTTATTTTATAATTGGATACCTTTATAATATTCCATGATTTATTCAAAAAAACCCATATTTCCTTTATTTTGGGTAATTATTGTTTGGAAAATTGGTTTAAAAAAATGCCATTATGAAATACACAAATGTTATTCATATGGGTTCAAAGTGTTTTTAGGGGTTTTAAGATGAAAAATAAAAAGCATAAAATATTTTATCCATGATATGTGACTTATACATTGTTTATAACAATGTTTGAGGTTGATAAAACATATATGATTGGTTTATTCCCATTATCGCTCACGATATGACATTTTAATGCCAATTATTTCTCATTAAACAATTGTAGAACCCAAATATAGCTTTCTAATGCATTGGATAATGGTTATGTTTTTTCAATAAAAATATTTTTTAAGTCAAATGTATGGTTATTCCAATTGTATGGGTTCAGTAAGAGTTCAATGAAATTTGTTTCCCAAGAATCCTACATGAAATTCTTATTCTTACAAAAAAAATTCAAAAAAATATTACCTTTAATGAGTAAGATATGTTTTATTTTTTATTTAAATAATTATACCCATTATTGGGTAAAAATATTGCTCAACGATTTTTTTTCTTAGGTTCACATGTTTTCTAAGAAATAATGATCTTTTTTATTAAAAATTTATGTTTTCTTATAATGTATTTCATGAAACAAATTAGGCATTGATGATGATTTCATTAATCTCATTGCTTAATGGAAAATTATATTTTTGAGTTCATTATTTTGATATGGACTAAAGGGATTATTTATTTCTCTTTTTATGACCATTACTGTGCATTTATTTCTCATCATGCATTTTATTTTTACTTATGTTTTATGGATGGTTAAGGGAAAACAAGAACTCATTTAGAAGGGAATAAATATTGTCCATGATAAGAAATATTTTTTTACTTTAAAAGTAAAATATTGTGGGGAAAATGGATATTGGTTAATAATTTCCACCTCATAATAATAGGATAGTTATGTCAGTGTTATAAAATAATTATATAAAACACTAAACCTATATGATAAAGGGCAACTAAGTAAAATTAATTATAATATTAAAACACTAGAATATGAAATGTTAAAATATTGGTCCTTATTATTTGTATTAGAGAAACAGTTTTTGTATATATAGTTGTTAGGATGTTACTTGATAATAATTTAAAAGTATTTTATAACCATAATAGTTGATATCTGAGTGGGAATTACAGTTATTTGGGATAAATATACAGATTAAAAAAATAGTTAATGATATATGGGTTTTTATCCTTCCAATAGATAGTTTATTGTGATATTATTGGTATACTCATACTTAACCTTTGGTTTATACTAAATTTATGGACCAAGTTAAGAAAAATTAAATGTGAATTTTAAGAAAAATGCGGTGGTTGTCAGAATCAGAAACCAAATATAATAAAATATATATTGAAAACTATTGTGGTATTATTAACAAGATATCACAACTTATGGTAAAAATCCTGAACCTAATTGGGTATCATAACACATAAAATAAGAGTGAAATGAATATTTTTTGATGTTCTGATCATAGAGATAATAAATTTAGAAATATACAACAATATTTGTGTCAATAATGTGGGACGAACCACCAAAGAAAATATATTATATGAAAAGAATGTTTTTTGTGCGTTAAAGGATTGGATAAATAAATATATCTCCTAGAAAAAAGAAATATTTTTTAATTAACCAAAACAGAATACAGTTCTTCCTGTAATTTCTTAACATTATTCAAGGTACATATCATTAATATTTTAGTCCAAATATTTAATGAGACTCAGGGCACATGTCTACACACCCTGTTGTGGGTCCCATATAAGTATTAAAAATATTTAAATAATTACATGGGTTTTATGTAAAATATTACATAATTCCTAGCACATTGTTCAGATTAAAAATAATTATAAAGGGATTTAAAAGAAATTAAAATAATTTTAAAGAAATAAAAAAGAAATGAAAATAGGGATAAAAATATATTATATAATATGAGAATTTGGAGAAGAATTGAATTTTTTTAAAAAAAAAACCCATTTTATTAAATATTTTCTTTTATCACTCAGTTTTTATTTTGATTATGTCATTTTATATGTTTCTATTTTTCGTTATTTTTTTATTTTCTCTTTTATTTTTTCTGTCTAATTTTTTTTATTTATTTTCCTTTCTTTTTCTCTCCATCTCACCTCTATCTCCCTTGGTGCAGTGCCCCCTATAGTGCCCCCTTTGGTGAGCTTCTTCCTCCTTCTTCAGAATCATTTTATGACTCTAATCGTTATCTGTTTCCTTCACTATCAGGTGAAAAGTAACGCTCTTGGTAAGGTTAATCTTATACACCATGAATCATAAGATCTTATCCAATATCCATTGTGCAATCTACTGCATATGTTTTTACCAAAAATTGTGTATTTTCTAAAATCATATGATTTATTCGATTTTATATCAAATCAATGATCGTCACAGAGCATTGGACCCTCTATGTTTATGGGGTAGTGATTATACTCTCTTTACCATCATTTTATTTCATCTTTAAATCACAGTTTGATCTGCTCATCGCTGCCTATAAATGATAATCATTTTTTCTTATTCTAATTCAATTAAATTACATGGATTGATTATCACAACATTGTTTGTGATTAATGGGATCATTTAATTTGTTTTAACATAATTGGATAACCTTTTGGTGTGCCAATGTATTTAGAGAAAATTTCGTTAGGCCTGAATAATTAATTTATTAATTTTCAGTGTTAGAAGACCCTTTTCTGTTGAGTTATTAATCAAATAAATTATTTTGGATAATTATGTATCATAAATATTGGGGTTTTTGTTGGGTTTTTATGCCTAATGATTTCCATGTTTTAATGTATTACCATGATATGCTATTATAAAAGAGAAAATTTCATTTTATCCTTTTGCTGATAATGTTCTTTAACTATGTTTGTTTGGATTGAATTATTAGAAGGTATGTGGAGTTTTGATACTTAAATGCTTTTATTGTGACTATAAATTCAAAATATCTGATATATTCATCCTTAAAATTTAATTAAATTCTTGTACGTGAGACAACATTGGTTCTATATTAAAGAGATAACATGGACTCATCATTCCTGATTGGTTACTACACTACGTGCTAAAGAGGAGATTCCTTATGCTTTTCTAGAGGAGGATTTCAATAGGGTTTTTAAATAATAATGAGTGATATTTTTTTCCCTAATGGAAAATCAAGAAAGAAACCATTGGAAAAGTAGCTACACCAAGACTCAGGTGATACATAACCCACGATGTATTATACCTGGGATAGAATCATGACAATTCCATTCCTTATAAGATACGTGGTCTTTCTGAAAATTTCCTTGGAATCAACGTGATGGTACTAGATAAATTAAAGGATGTACCATTGTGATAAATCAAGATGAGCATAGAATCCAACTCTATTATTTTATATATTAAAAATAATGACTCATGCAAGGTTTTATTTTGATGCATTTTTGGGTTACTTTTAAATTTTGATACCATTCTTGTGCCTTGAATCCCACTTTATTGCCAGATAAATTAGACCCAAGGTAAAATAAAGGATTGGGGGAATGTTACTTTTTGATTGAATTTTGTTTTCAATCCTTTATATATATATACATCCTACTTATTACTAGTACTTTATTGAAATTCTCAGATTAGGACGAAGATGGTGATAAGGGATGAGTGTAATTGAGAACCTGAACCATGTTATACTTATTTTATTTTGATTATTCAATTTTTTGAATTTACCATAAATTTGGACACTGCTTTTGTTTACTGCATGAAATGGAAAGGTTTATACAACGTGGGTGTTATACTACAAGGATTTTATCTCACACCCCGATCAGGATTCATTTGGTACCTGATTAGACTTTATTTTCATAGGTATTGATAAAGGGAAGTGTGCTGTTCTAATGATTGAGTGTTTCTTTGTGCTTAGGATGGTGATTAGGGGTAGAGGACATAAAATTTTCCTGAGATTATATTTTTTGAGGTTTTTTTCATTATTATTTTATATAATTCCTTTATTATTTATTTTCATAATTTTTTTAGTAAATACATCACAACTTGAGATTATTTTGTAGCTGGTATGATTTTTCATTATCCGAACATCTCGTTTATTCAATTGGGATTATTAATTACTCATGCTATACTTTGATTATATATATGCTTCCACTACTTGTTATTATTTTTTTCTTCTATTGTATATTAACTATTACTTAGTAGGTAAGAGTCTCCCTTATGTACATGTTAAAAAGGACCTCGCTACTAGTTTGTAGCCTCTTGTTTTTGGGGAGATGTGCTTGAGGTCATGTGGCCAACCTTGCTTGGAGCACCCTTCCAGTGGCTCCTGGGATAGGGATGTTACAAACTGGAATCATATGTGGTTTATATATTTTTCTTTTGGATTATTTTTTAGGTTATAAAAGACACTAGGATATAGGGTTTAAAACTAACAAAATGCTTGGACGTAGCTAACCCATGTATAGGGGAAAACCAAATTCCAAGGTTGGGATTGCAGTTATAGATTATGCCAATTATTTTTTATATGATTTCATCACTATTTGAAACATTTTTTGTATTAGTATTGATATTGGTATTATTGAGAATGGGGTTTTAACCATTACAACCTGATTATAGAATGGAAATTCATTTACATGCATCATATTAGGCACCATAGGGATTACAATGTCATGAATGTTGTCATGTAATATCTACATTCTGTGTAAATATT
Source organism: Viscum album (assembly GCA_963277665.1). Taxonomy (NCBI): domain Eukaryota; kingdom Viridiplantae; phylum Streptophyta; class Magnoliopsida; order Santalales; family Viscaceae; genus Viscum; species Viscum album. Next base: position 1,923,517,047 of record OY728136.1, on the reverse strand, counting down.
CAAGTTTTCATGTGATTTTTGTTCTGTTTAGTGTAAAAAATTGAACTTCCTATTTGTTAAATATAATGTTGTGATAGTTGTTTATATGTTAACATGATATTACCTTGGAAATCAGTGGTATGCCTTATTTTAGTGATCCTTCTATGTTTTCTCTTCCCTATCTAGAACTATATCTTTTCGAAGGATATATGTTGTTTAGTGATCAGAGGAAATCTATATACCTACCCTTTGTATTTCACCTTTATCAGTTTTCCTCATCTTCTAGGAAATTCTGTCTAACAGAATGTGTTTGGCTATTATACACCAATGTTGCAGTAATGTCTTTGTGACATACCATAAAAGAGTGGTGATGAGTACGTTCCAAATATGGTTGGAATCAAAGCACCATAAGATACTATTTTTGGGACTCATATTGAGTTATATGTAGTACCAACCATGATCCCTACTATGGAACCACTTCTTTCCAATCCTCCGATGCGCCCTGACTTTCAGTTCAGGGATAGTCTCATCATGTTTATGCAATCAGTTCTGAATGTTCTTAGACCTTCCCCATCAATGATTGTGCTTACATGGGACATTCTACAGCGGCACCCACCCTCCTTCTATATGCTTTGTGGTCCACATACTATAGAGTCATGGATAAAATCTATGAAGTCTCTCTTTCACCATCTCGAAAAACTTCCAGAGTAAAGGTTCAAATTTGTAGTCAACATGCTTCCTGACTCCACTAAGTGTTGTTGGGATGTTATTTAATAGGAAGAGTAGACCATAGACATGGTTTGGGGATACTTTTAAATATCTTTATATGATCACTTATTTTAATATAATCTAATGGATAATCATGCTTGGGAATTATTACCTCTTCAAAAGGCTCTCTGAATGTCTTATAGTTTTCTACTCATTTAACAGAGCTTAGTGTTTTTCTCAATATCTTGCTAGTGATGCAAAGACAACTATGAAGAACTTTTAGAATAGACCTAGATATACCATCCACTTATATTTGAACATAATTCATTTGAAAAATATTAAAGATATTTTGAATTTGGCCCTAATTTCTAATAAAATTCTAGAGAAGGTAAATCGATGAGGTAGGGAGGTTCAGTTCTGTGATATGGTGATAGTTTTTGTGGTAGTCGTAAGTGAAACTTTGAGGGTGTACATGGAGAAAATTCTAGCCAAACAACACCTAATGAAATAACTATTATATATCATTTGTGCGTAAGGATCATCCATAAGAAGAACCAGTGCACAAGGAACCTAATGGAGTGATTAGATTACCAAAATATAGGCAACCATCAATGTTTATGTCATTTGTTTCCATCAGCATTCAGTGGTAGAGGATCTCTACTAGAACCTCTATCATGAATAAGATCTATGACTCCACAGTTGGCTAGAATTTTTTTTCCATAGGTAGATCAGGATAATGTAATGGTGGAGGTTAAGGCTAAAGAAAATAAAGCTATAGACTAGCAACGTTAGTAGAGCAGACCTTCTGAGGCTAATCCGGAAACATCTTAGGGTCATGGTTCATGTGTTATGTAAACAATGCACCCAGCGACAAAGGATTAGTGTGTAATACCATCTACAGTAAGAGGTACTATTCTGGTATCATCTAATTTATTTGATTCCCTTTTTCATATTAGCGAATCACATTACTTTTTATCTAATAATGTTGTTGAATGCCTTGGTTTTACAATTGAGTACCTTTGTGGAATCATGTCTCTCGACAAACCTCTTGGGATCTAGACATAGGGCATACGCCAGTGCCAAGACATCCCCCTTGAGAGATGTGGGTACCATTTCCTTTAGAATTTTTACATCCTTGATATGTCTAGAATCAAATTAATTCTTGGTATGAACTGGATATCTCCTTATCAAACCTAGTGGATTTCTATCACTAACAGGTGTCCTACACATCCCTTAAAAGAGACACATATATACCCAAAGAAATGGGATATTCATGATGATCATTATCGACATAAATGTGTTGGACTCGAAAGAGTGACAACTCAAATAGAATGTCTCTTCATGAGGGATCTGGCAATGTAGCTAGTGGACTTCCACCCATTTGTGGATCATTTCAAGGACATCAACCCTAAAAATTTATCTTGCTTAACTCCCATGAGGGACATGGAGTTCACTATCGAGCTAGTTCCAGGTGTGGAACCAGTGTCAAATACTCCTTATAGGATGACACCAAAAGAGAAATATTAACTCAAAAAGTAGATTGAAGACCTCATGGATAAGGGTTTTATCATACCTAGTACACTTTTGCGGGGATCACTACTTATTTTTTCTATGAAGGTGGACTATACCCTTATATTACGTGTGGATTTTCATCGACTCATCCATCTTAGGGTAAAAATCGATATCCATTGCCTTTTATAGAATACCTCTTCAATAAGATCCGAGGAGCAACTGTTTTCTCCAAGATTGATATGGGGCTAAGATATCACCAAGTTCATGTGTGACCATCTAAAAAACCACATTCGACATTCTGATGTAGGCATAACTTTAATGAGCATCTGATAATGCCATTCAGTCTCATGAATATACGGATAGTCTCCATGGATCTAATCAATCGTTGTTTTCACTCGTACCTTGATTCCTTTGTGATGGTTTTTGTTAATGGAATCTTTGTGTATTTGTGTTTCAAACATGTCTATGTAACCCATCTTGATATCATGTTGAGTACACTGAAAGAGAATCATCTATATGAAAGGCTCAACAAATACCACCAATGGATTCATAAGGTTTTTTTATTGGGCCATATAATATCAAAGGATGGTTTATTAGTTGTACTAGAAAAGTTGTATGTGGTAGTTTAATGGGAGAAGCCAATGAAATTTTTTAACATATATAGTTACTTGGGGATTACAGGAAAATACATGTGTTTCATCTAAGATTTATGCTGCTTAGTTATGCCTCTTATCTACCTGACTAAGAAAGGTGTACAATTCAACTGGTATGAAGCTTCTAAAAAATATTTTCTAGTGTTAAAGGAAAGTATAACCTTAACTATAATCTAGATTCAACCTAAGCCTAGCAGATGAAAAAGTTTTACTATGATTCTTGAGGAATGATACTAGGTCTAGTTTTGATACAGGGTGATAAAGTCATGGTTTATAGATCCCACCATATGAGATCTCATGAGAGGAACTATCCAACCCATGAACATGAGTTAGAAACTATGGTTTTTGCATTACAATGTTGGAAACACTACATTTTGGGTGAATGGTTCATTGTTTACAAATTTCATTACATCTATAAATATATCTCCACACAATGATATATGAATTTGAGGTAGTATAGGTGGTTCGAATACATAAAACCATTAAATTTTGAGATATATTATACCACTGGTAATGGAAATTCCATGGATGACTTGTTGATCCGAAAACCATAGATAAAAACCATCCAGGAAGCCAATAGTCAGTGGAATATGAAGATGTTGTTTTCTAATATGCTTCTTGATGTTCAAGAACAACGTTGGAAACCAGTTGTGATAGCTCTTTTTGTTTTATACTCTCTTTTTAAGTGAGTTCATATAAAATAGTTATCTGATCATGAAGGTGTGATTTTAAGGGAAATCATCACTAGAGAGAACCCTCCCCCTATATGGGTTGTTGATTGTAGTGTAACTTTAATCTACCATTGCTGATTATGGGTACCTTCAGATATGCAGGAAGAAATGATGAAGGAATATCATACCACCATTTTTACAGTTAATCCTGGACTCACCGTGATGTACAGAGACATGTTTCATCAGTACTAGTGGCCCGAAATAATGGAGTAGAGAGTGGGTTTCATCACTCAGTGATCCACCTTTCAACAGGTAAAGGAAGAGAACCAATGACCTTGTTAACATCTATAGCCTCTATCCATTTTTGAGTGGAAATTGAATGAAAAACCATTGATTTCCTTATAAGATTACCAAGATCTCATCAAGGTAGCGATTCATTATGGGTGATTGTTGATTAATTGACAAAACATACACATTTCCAACATATCTAGGAGACCATCCCTATTGATTAGTTGGAAATGTTGTATATATAAGAGATAGTGCATCATCATGTTGTACCTAGTTCTATTGTCTCAGAAAGAGATGCCCACTTTACTTCACTATTATACCAAGGGATGTAAAAAGTTATTGGTTCCCAGATACTCTTGAGTAATGATTATCACCCTCAGAACGATATGTAGTCAGAGTGGACAATATGAGTCTTCTAAGATATGCTATGTGCTTGTATCATTGCACATACAGATTCATGGGAGAATTATATTCTACTATTTTAGTTTACTATAACAATATATTTGAAGAGATAATTCAAATAGAACATTTTTAGGCCTTCTATAGAAGGCCTTGATGTTCACCTTTATGATGGATTGATGCAGGTGAGGAAGCTCTATTGGGTCCTTGCCGCATTAAGAAGACATCTAAGAAAGTGTAGCTCCTTTGGAAGAGTATGACTACAGCTTATTGTAGAATAAAATCTTACACTTATAGTTTTCACAGACCTCATGAGTTTTTGGTGGAACATCAAGTTTGTCTACGTGTTTCTTCATGGTTGGGTCATAGGTGGATCAGGAGACAAGGTATGTTATCACCTAGATACATTGCGCTATTCGAGATTGTGGAGAGATTTCGGCAGTAAGAATATTAGTTACTATTAACATAGCTGTACCATGCCATACATGACATCTTACATGTATCTCAGCTTCAACAGTATCATCTAGACCCTTCTCATTTATTTAATCCTGACTATATAAATCTCTACGCAGATACATCCTTTAATGAGAGTCTGATCTGTATTGTTGACCGTAGCATGATGGTTGTTTGGAGTAGGAAATTTCAACTGGTCTGATTGCTATGTAATCATAGACGTGTTCTGGAAGAGACCTATGAGTTGGTGATCGATGTGTGCGATCAATGGCCAGAGCGTTTCTCAGACGGAGTTCCACTACCATCAGAGGGGCAACATTGGGACAAGTTGACTTGAGGAGGAGAGGATGTGACAACCCATATTTAATCAATGGACGAACCATTTAATTTTTTATTCCAAATACTTAAATAAAATCATGTAATGTGCTTAGGAATCTTGTTCAGGTCCCAGTAATCTATTTAAATTATTTAAATAATTGCACAGGTTTTATGTAAAATATTACATAACGCTGTATCACAACGTTCATGCTAAAAATAATTATAAAGGGGTTAAAAACGAATAAAATGATTTTTAAGGAATCAAAAATAAATGAAAAGGTGGATAAAATAGGTTATACAATAAAAGCGGTTAGAGAAGAGTACAACTAATTAAAATTGGTTAACCCAATTTATTAATTATTTTATTTTTTCCCTCATTTTTTATTATTCTATTCTATTCTATTTTAATTATTTTCTTTTTATTTATTTTAATTATTTTTCAACTTATTTATTTCCTCCCCATTTTATTTAATTCATTCAATTCTTTTTATCTCTTCCTCTCTTCTGTTTCCCTTAGTGCGCCATCCCCCAATAGCACCCCCATTGGTAAACCTCCTCCTCCTTGCTTAGAAGCCTTCTCCGACTCCGTTCCTCCACTATTTTATTCTCCATTAGTTTTGTAGTAAATCTATAGATATGGTTAATGTTACGCACCTTGAATGATAGGATTCCATCCGCTATCTTTCGGGCAAGCATCCATAAAAGGTTTTTACAAAAAATTTGGATTTTTTTGAAATCATCTAATTTATTCCATTTTAGGTCAAATCAAAGATCATCATAGATCGTAGGATCCTATATGGTTATAAGGTAGGGTATATTCTCTCTTTATCAGTGTTTTTTTTTCAGATTTTAGATTTCATGTTTTGTTTCTCATCATTTCCTACCCGTGACATTCAATTTTTCCTATTATAATTAAATTAAATTACTTTTCATGACTATTAAATCCTTGTTTCAGATAAACTATCTTGGTTAATTTTCTAGAAACATCATTGGATACCCCAATGCGTGTGCTGATGTATTTAACCAAAATTATGTGAGCTCTAAATAATTAATTTATTAATTTCATGTGTGGAGCGAAACCTCTTTGGTTGAGTTTTAAATTAAATAAATTATTTAGGAAATTATGATGCATGAATCATGGGGTTTTGTGGATTTTTATGATTGATGATTTCCTTAATTAAAATCCTTAAGATAATATGATGTTGTAAATGATAAAAGTGCAATTTTCTTCTCTTGATGATAATGTGTTTTGACTGTTAATATTTGTCTTGAATGATTATGAAGCATATGGCCATTTCTTTCCTAATTTATGTTGTTTGAATTATAAATTCATTCGATGTGATATCTTCTTCCCTAAAATATAATTAAATTTAGGGTGATGAGAGAACATCAGTTCCTTTTTAAGAAACACATATGGACTCTCCATTCCTGATTGGTTACTACACTACACGTTGGGGATGTGATTTCCAAGGCTATTATAGATAAGGGTTTCCCTAGGTTTTCTATATACTCATGAGTGATATCGGTTCCCTAAAGGACAGTCTAGGATATACCCATTAAGAAAGTGGATATGCCATGCCTCATGTGATAATTTACCCCTGATGCGCCATACCTTGGATAGAATCATGATTAATTCATGCCTCATGTGATACTTGGTATTTTAAAAAGTTTCCTTGGATGAGCTCAGTGGTATTCGATAAATTTAATGATATACCATATGGATACCTTTGGGATGAGATTAGTCTCCAACTCTATTCATTAATACAATAAAAATGATGATGCATAGAAGGTTTTTTGACACATGTTTAGGTTACTTGTGAATTGTGATACTTTTCTGGTGCCTTGAAGAACACTTTTTTGACAAATAAATTCGACCCATGCTGAAGCATAGTTTTTTGACACGTTAATTATATCATGATTTGAGGATGGTGGGATGGTTTTCATAGATGCGTATAGAGGTTTAGGATGGGTAAGGTCATATGAACCTAGTATCTATAGCAGTTGAGTCCACCCTTCAAAGACAGACAAATGAGAGGTTGTTTAAGTATCCAGAGTGCTTGTTATTGAGGGAAAGTCATGAAGGTGGGGATAAACATTCTGAGTGGACTATCTAAGGTGATTCTATCTTTTATCTCTGTGGTCGTATTTTCAGGCCTACAGTTATGTGGAAATATTTGGTGCACATGTTTCATGCATCAGAGTGGGAAATGTGTTATTATTTGAAAAAAAATGTATCATGATATTCATTAATAGTACTAGTTTCTACGGTAAAGAAATACTTTTCAGGCATTGTGATGCGATACTATACCTTTTAGTAGGTACATGCTGAGAGTCCTTGACTAGGTTGTTTTTTTGTAGCCTTTAACCACTATGAAATGAAGATTTCGTGAAAAGATGATCAATTTTGAAGTGTAAATTTTAAGGTTTCCTAAAAAAAATGGTGTGAGTAGTTATGGATAAATTGACCAAGGTTGCCCATTTATTATCATTTTAACAGACCAAGACCATTCATTAGTAGGATGGGTTTTACATCTATGAGTTAGTATGGTTTCATGGGGTCATGTGAATGATTGTTTAAAATTGATAATATAATTTTACATCGCACCTCTAGTAGGGTTTACATGAATCACTTGGTACCCAAGTGTGTTGGATTATAGCATTCCACCAATAGAATAATGGAAAACTAGAGAATAATATCTTGGTTATAAAAGACATGTTGTGGTCCTTTGTCCTAGATTTTTTTATATCACGGGAAAATAAGATTTAACTTATTGAGTTATATTATAATAATAGTTATCCGAAGATGATCCAAATGGAACCATATGAGGATCTCTATTTTAGACAATGTATATCTATGTTATTCTTGACATAGGAAGGGGAATCAACATTGTTGGGACCAAGTTTCATACAACATACATTGTAATATGCTTAGTTGATTAAGAGACATATATATATGACTCAATGTAGGAAGAATTCATATAATGATCATCATCAGAGACAACATGAATTTTTTATGAGTGATTGTGTGTTTCTTTTGGTGTCTCCAAGGATAGGTATCCATCTGATTTGGATGTAGGGTATGTTAGCTCATATGTACCTAGAACCATTTCACATAGTGGAGTGGACCAAGCCAGTGGTGTACCGTTTTTCTCTTCCACAACAGTATAGTGGCGTACACAATTTTTTTCATATGTCACAAATTAAATAGAATCAACTAGACCCTTATCACATGATTAATTTTTATTATGTTTAGATTGAGTGGATTGCAACATTTGAGGACAATATGGTTCTTGTTATGGGTCGTAGTGAACAATTCTTACAAGGAATGAGTGTGTCATTGGTTAGAGTGTTATAGTAGCAGGGAAATGTTGGGAAAAAACATGGGAGAGGGAGATTGATATGAGAACCTAGTGTACTATACTATTTTCTTTGGAAGCTTAGTGATTCCTGGGATTACAGCTTGAAGAAGATTCATTTTATGTTGTGAGGTTGTAAGATCCTAAACTTCTATTTAGGTATGACATGGTTAAAAATTTTTTAAATCACTAAAAGTTAGTTAATGAAATTTTTACTATGTGTATATAGAGTTCTGGGGGGTGTTTTGGGGGTTATAGAAAAGAAGGAAGGGAGAATTGGGGCCATCCAGTGCATTTCATATTTTTTTAGAACATGGTGAGTAGTAACTATGCTTTGTTGGAGGAGGGGTGGATGGTTTTAAGGAGGTTGTGTAATTGGGAAGGGGACACCACACAGTCTTGGAAAAATCCAATCTGCACAACTTTCACATGTCTTGTTAATCCTTTCCAGCTCCCATGGATACCATGAATCCTGGCCCACTCTTGGAAAGATTGTAGCACATGGTTGGTTGATAGTTTGAAAAACCATGCAGGCAAACCGTGCACCCCTTTAAAAGTGGAAATTTACCATTTCACTCTCAGGCCATAAGTGGTTTAACTCATTATTTTTCCCCATTCATTCTAATACAACCCATGGGAAAAATGAAAATTCTCATGACTCCCCATAGATCAATGTCCTTCGATTCAATACCATTTAGTGCACTGTTCGATGTGAGTCAAAGCTCGGGGTATGTATAACACTCCTTTTTCTTCTATTTTTTTTAATTGGGGATTGTGGAATTTTCATTTTCCTTAAAAATATAAACACCCTATTGTTTTATAGTGGATCATAGGTTGTTTCATCAAGGGGTATTTAGATCTGAATCAAATGCTATGTTCGAGCATGTTGTTGTCTTCAAAAGAATGAAGGTGGTCAACAAGTTATATCCCATAGTCATGATGTTTATTTTTGTGTATGAGGATGTTTTATAGTATCCTATTATTTTTCATTTGATTCATTTACTAATATTTTGTAAAATTATTGGATAAATGATGAATTGAAACCCTCATGATTCGTGTGGGATGCATCCAGGATGATTATACCAATTTTATGGCCACCCATGGGTGCACCAACATTCCAAAAAATAGAAAATTTTAAACTTTAGAATATGATTTATTGTGGTGAATTATATCCCATAATGAATATATTAACACGATAGTTTAAACTATAAATAGGTATTAATGATAGTTTTGTTTAGTTTTTGATATGGCACAAGCAGTTGTTTTGAATATTCTGAATGTGTAAAATTATATAAGGTGAATGGGTTAAATAAATTATGGGTTGTAATTGAAATTTGTAAATTAAATAAGGCATGTGATTGAGGATTTTGTTAAATGGGTAAGGATATGAGAATGATAATGGGTTAATTCGATTAATTCATTTAAATTACAATGTTCAAATGATCTAATGCATAATGATAGATTATATATTGAATACACTTATGATATAAATGTTTAATGTGTTGAATGGGTATGGTTATGTTTGGTAAATTTATAATGATTTTAGAAGCACATTCAAATGGATTGGTTGTATGTGTGGTTTAATAGAATTTTGGATCTACACCCAGAGGTTGGGTTATACTGAGGCTCCAAACCATACCTACTATAATTTATGGGTTAGGGAGAGGATTAAGTCTCTATTCCCCTAATGGTTCTATTCGACGAGACTACATGAAATAAGGATCTAAGGTTTGTACGATGAAATTATTTGTGACAATGCATACTGTAGAGATATAGGAAATTTAAGATATCCCCATCTATATATTAAATGGGTGAAATAGGGTATATTGAATTTTTTGAGAATTTTTAATGCACATGAAAAATTAAAGAAATGGTTAATGTGAACTTTGTTAACTAATAGAACATGGTTTACCTTTTTATTCTTTAATTGATTATTTCAAACTTTCATATAGAATCTGTTTAGACAGGACGTTTTTAGACAACATTGGGTGTGGCCTACTAAGTTGTACTCACACCTATCTCATGCTGCTATTGGGTAACCATGTATACTTCATGGTTTTAGTTTAGAGAAAGGAAAATATCCTTATGCTAGAGTGTTAATTGGGCATGGGATGAACATGGATTAGGGATCCAGACATAGATTTAAGAACCATTGTGAGGAATGAACTACTTGTATTTAATTTGGGTTTTCTTTACACATTTAACTGTATTTCATGGAAAAACAGGTTTACCATTTGGTTGCGGGCTTGTACCCAGTTTTGGGAAATAGTTGGTGATTCCTGTTTACTATTATTTTGTATTTACTCTTTATTCCACATTTTACCTTTTGTGTCTTACTATGATATAGAGGTTATAATCCCTCCACATGACCTATTAGAACCTCACTTTTAGTCAGTAGCCTATGGAATTTTCGGAGGTGTGCTTGAGGTCATGTAGTGACTCATAAAGGGTAACTAGATTAGTGGCCTCTAGGATGGGGATGATACAATCCTCATTCTATGAGGACTAATGAATGTCTTATAAATTGATAATAGTTTTAAAACACCTCTTTTATAGATGAAAATAATTCCAAATTAGAGGTTCTTTATTGGGTACAATCTTATTCTTTATTCTGGATCAACATTGTGATCCTTTTCTCTCAAACCTTATTCCCTAAAAATAAATAGGACAAGATCACTAGAACTCCCATATGTTTCTATCATTCTTCTTATTATGAAAAACCATTTCATACAAATGTTGAGTCTCCTCTTCCATTAATCAATGATATTCATGTATTATAATTTATTATTATCTATTACTTACTAAACTAGTAAGATGATTTCAATAATAATCTTATATCCCCCCATGTTTATATATTGGTTAGGATAAATCCTTCCTATTATACACCATAAAGATCATTCTGGCTGCACCAACGCATTATAATCTCCCATTTTTCTATCTTGTAATATTTCTCATTATATAATTTCCATATTTTGAATAAGAAAACGTGATTAAATCATCACATTGAATATATACTTTTGAATTCTATATGAATATCTATAGAATTACATTAATGATATTTCCATCATATCTAGAACTGAGTTATTTCTCATTTAGTCTCCAAAATAACATTATGTAATTCAATAATTTATAACACATTTATTTATTAATAACATAATATCATTGGGGAATATTTTACATTATCACACTTGAATATATCTATGTTTAATATTCCAAAAAAATAAGTTTTTTTAAAATAATTTTTCTATATTACCAATCATATATTATGATTGTTAATTTATATCATAAACTTCATGCATTGCGGTGGGGACCCCATGTTGTGGAAGAATGTCCCTCTTTCCTTATTTCTTAAATAATAAGTATAAAAAAAATATTTGAATTGAAAATAAGCATTAAAATATCTAAAAAATTCATGTATCCAATCTTAGTGTAAAAGACCTCATATATTTGGGGATGTCTCGTTCCTTTTATATTTCCCAAGTTAAATAGATTGCCCGAATGACCCGAATGGCCCGAAGGCCTTCATTTTTCTATTTTATTATAGATAATCCCCCTTTTAAGGGTTGAAGGGGAACCCGTACATGACCCGTATGCCCAGGGCACAAGGCCTGACATGACCCCTAATACATGAACCGAAGGCCTAAAGGCATACCTTGCCCAATACAAGACCCGTAGGTCCAGCCCACTAGAACTGCCTCTCCCCAGCTTCTGCATCATTTATTGCCTTTAGGTCCCCACCTGCATTACTGATCGGATAGCATTTCCCCGTACAAAGATACACGGTGCCTGGTCCCGATGGCGTTTTACATACCCTCTCATTCTTCCAATCCTGTTAGCTCTGCTTCTGGTGGCTACTACGGGTGCTCTGATCCTCATCTGGGGCCTGCTCTGTGTGAACTGGGTGACTTCATGGTCTTCAATGGCCCGAATACCCTGTGGCCCGAAGGCCTTTGATGGCTTGAAGGCCCTGATACCCATAGGCCCAAACCGGTGGCCCAAAATCCCAAATCAGGTGAATATTCTGGCTGCTATAGTACCGAATAGTGCCTGCTACCGTACCTGCTACAGTTCCTACTATAATGTATGCTACAGTACTTATACAGTACCCAGAAATTTGCCTCCACCTGGTTTTGAACCTGGGTCTCTTGGATTCCAAGTAGGAGCCCTTACCACTTGGGTACGAGCTCGTTGGCTTATATAGATTGGAAAAACATAATTACTCATGAATTTTGTTCATATAAAAAAACATACGAACAACATAAAACAAGTTTCAAATGTATGAGACATCAGGACATAACAAATTCCAGATGTTTGGAATATATTATTCATTACAGTTTAATATTTTACATATATATGGTGAAAGGATTCATTGGGGAGAATTGAGTCTGAACTCCATGGAAAATACTACACATCAAATAACATTGATGAATCTCATTCTTTAAATATCTTATATATCAGTTCAAATGTTTTAAAAATAACCATAATTCCATTGAATTTTTAATTCTCAACACTTATAGAATATATTTTGTATTAAACAAAAGGTTTTTATAGATCCCTAACCTTTTACCAAATCATAGTAAAATCCATCAATAATAACATATACACTAGATACAAAATATTACCTATAGTGGGAACCTCCTGGACTATATCATATTAATGCCTCCCAAATATCTTATTTAATTAAAATAATTTATTATGAATATTATCAATATATATTACCTACATACACCGATATCTAGAAAATAGATGGAACTTCCACTTTATTATCTCATAAATATTCAATCATCCACCTAATATCATCCCAAAAAATTTATTCCATGCATTAATTACTAACTATTATTGAATGTGGTTTCCATATATATGGTAACCATATTCTTATTCATTCCTTCATTTAAGACACCACATCATCTAAATATAATATTCATGGAGTTTTCAAAAAAATCCTATATACATTCTTATTGTCATCAAATACAACTTAAAAAAATCATGGTTATAACATGTACAATATTTATTTAATCAATTCATGTGTAAAAAGGATTGGTACAATTAATAGTAGAATTTAATATTATCTTTTTTTTGATGTAATGAAAAATGGTTTCTCATTTTCTATCTTCAATAATTAGATAATAATTTTCATTAGCTTTTTTAAGCCTCTACCATATATTTTGGATTAGATCCATTTAACTTTTCATTATAAATAGAGTAAAATAAAAATCATTTACTTAGACCTCTATACAAGATCGATGTTATAAAGGGAAAAAAGTTCTTAATAAAAGAACTTTTTTTGAATATAAGTCATCATGAACTAATATCTTACACTTATCTTTATTATAGTCTTAGACAATGATTAATTTATATCAATTTCTATAGTGATTTTATATGAAATAAATTCCTTATTATTTCAAATTTCGTTTACCTATATTATATTTACTAAAATTTTAAGAGAATGTCGATTTGTATTCATAATTTTTTACTATAAAGATTCATTAGTGTGTCAGGCATCACATTAAAAATGCTCTAGATACAATATGCAATACTCTTAACCATGATTTATGTTATATAAAACCCAATACATATATCACAATATAATCAGGGTATTTTCATTTGGATAATAGTTATAAAATTTGAATTACATTCTCAAATATTTTTTATTACAAAAAAAATATTTATATTGTGTTTATTTATCAATACCACTAGAAATCTACAATTTCAGGTCATTATACGCACTCTTGATTGAATAAACACCTAAAAATAATCATTTGTCAACCCTGAGCCTATGTGTATTCAAAAACACTCTTTAATACATAATAAATAATCATGAAACACATCAATGAATTCCAAATAATTTTAAAGGATAATCATATATTAATAGAATATCTTTTAATCCAATTCAATTTATATACACTTGGTTGATACATTCATTACTAGATAAAAAAACAAAATCCTTAACTAATGAAAATATAAATAAGGATAAATAATAAAATAATGATTTTTTTTTGTATAATAGAGCTACTTCATACATTTTTACCCCATCTATGTTTTACCTTTCTTAAGAAAAAAACACTTGTGTGTATGTATATACAAAAAAATTGGATGTTAAGAGGTCACCTTATCAAATTGAATAAATTATTACATGTTTTATACTCTTTTATATATTTAAAGAATGTTTTTGAAATTATTATCAACATAAGTATTGATTAACTAAATATCCTATAACATTTTCAGGGTGATGTAAAATGATGAATTATATTAAATTATGATAATTCACTGGTTGATAGTATTAAAAATTAAATGATTTGGTTGTAAAGAAGTATGAAATTGTAATTTCCATTAATAATCAATCAATTCATTTACATGTTTTATTAATATTTTTTATAAATTATTAATAATATATCATTAAATGTATTATATATCTCATATATATATTTGAATAAATAGAGAGAAAGATCTATATGAAAATTGTTTTGAATTAAATGTTAAGAGTCAAAATTCTTGAGTTGTAAAAATAACTAGTCTAATTTCATGGATCTCTATATTATAGAAGATAAGTAAGATATTATTAATTATGGGTCATTATATAATTTTTACTATAATTAATATCATCATTGATAATAAATTTTATTAGAATTGACAGTAAAAACCCTTTAGTAAACATATTTATTCTCTAATGAATAACCACCAAATATTATATGGTCATGTAATTAATTTATTTTAATAATGATGACATAAAAACCATATTTATTTATATCATCTAAAAATCACTTTATGAAAAATAATGTATGTAATAAAAAGTATATTCATTAAATTTTAAAACTATCCATATATATGTAAACAATGATCATTCATAAATATATATGAAAAGACATAAAAATAATAAATTTTAATATTTAAAACTGACTATAAACATCATTTAGAAACTAAATCGATTAATTAATTATATTTTATACTCAACCTCAGAAAAAGTCTTTTCATCCATATTTTTTAACTTGAATAAATTAATATACCATTATAGAAATAAGATAGTGAATTAAAAAACAAAAAATAAAATATTTTCATATCCTCTATGTTTCTAAAAAAACTAATAGAAGACCTCTATGGAATGAAAAATATATTCATGTATTGGATGAAATGACATTGTTTAGTGTTTTATTTTATAAAAATAAATATTTAGTTAATAAAAATCCTAATATAATATGTGGAGAATATTATCATAGAAGATGTTTGAATATCTAAAGCATGTTGATGTGTACATTGAAAAATGTTCCTATGAAAAACTTCATTATAGGTTGTGTTGTAAGTAATTTATTTGGATTGACAAAACCCATTAGGGCATGTAAGTGAGTTATTATGAATGTTAATTTGTAAAATTATATTGAATTTTTTGTTTTACCATCATATATATGAATAGATACGTATATCTATAGTGAAATTGTTATAAGATTTCACTATTATTTATTATAGTATACTTTTCTACTATGGAATAAAAAATCATGTTTAAATGATAAGGATAATATTGGTTGAATTATAAATAAATTATTTATGATCGTTGGGTAGTATAATTATGTCATTTTCTCCATTCGTTGATATTAAGAAGACCCTAGACATAGAAGTGTTCAATAGAGTTTGTCTAAAGATTGTGACCCTAGTTGCCCAGAGTTGGTGATTAAATTATTAAATTGGCATAATATTCATGTAATCGCATCCTGAAGTACCAAATATATTTTTACTATTGGTAAAATATATACATAATTGATATTAATATTAATTTTTCGAAACAGAAAAAAATACACAAAGAACATTCTTTGAGAATTCCAATATCCCCTTAGTGTATCCCGATATAACAATCATAAAAAACATCCTTATATCCTAGGAAAAAATGAATCATAAGAAATGTGTGAGGTTAAATTCTCCAAAATGGTAAGTTTAAAATGAAATCATTGAATATATAATGTGTAATCAATATTTATAGGTAAATAAGTAAAATACCATCCATTAAATAAAAAAAAGACCATAACATGACAAGAGTTAAAGATGATGAAATATTTCCATATAAATAATCACATGATAATTAAACATAACCTTGGATTTTATAATAATAGATTAATCACATGTAATATCAATAATAAAATACATAATGTTGAAATTCTTAATTCCAAACATTTGAATCATACAACTAACATCTCGACAAAGACATCTGAAAATATAATCATGGTATTGTTACTTGACAACTGAAAATAAATGGGTAAGGAATTTATCTATGTCATAGGTTATTTAAATCATGAGACTGATCAAATAATTAAGGGGCGAGAGTGGGACAACCATTCAATTAAAAAGTACAATTAATTATTTATATGAATAAATAATATTATAAAATCAATATGCCCAAAATTATCAATTAATGTCTGTATTGGAAAAAAAATACATAATATTAGTACTTCCCAGTCTCTGTAATCATAAACCGTTCATAAAAATATTAATAATGGTTTATATAAAGTACATTCTCATCATTGTATTAAAAAATAAATGTTTACATGAATAAAAATACATTTATGACATTATTGGATTATTTGTAGTGGAAAAATTCCCTTTTAAAAAGATTAAAATAATTTGTATAAATCTAAAAAATGTGAACATAATAAAAAATAATTTCATTCTAGAATATCCTTGTAAAAAATAAATTTAATCTTTAAAAAATAATGTGACTTGACTTTGGGAAATTTTATTCGAGCTGTATATGATAAAAAGACTGCTTCTTCACATTTTTGTAAGAAAATTCATAAAGACCCTTTTTTGGAAGATTATGTAATGATTTAGATTAATCCATTTTGTAAAAAGTAAAAAATCCATAATTATACATTAAAAAACTAATTTTTTTATCTATAATATCTTTTGTGAAAGCATTTACATAATTTACAGACAAGGAAGACATATATTCCTCTAACGAAACATATACTTAAACAATCTCGAATAATAATGAGACTATGAAATAAAACCTCACCAATTTGTAATCAGTTGAATTAGAAGACCCATGAGGGAAATATTCTAAAAAGGCTTCAAATATATTTATAATATATAATTTCATTGTATAACATGTCAATGTGGTGTTATATAATCCTTATAAAATAATATAGATGCATAATCTAAAAAATGTGCTTTAATGAAAGGACATTGAGACATAGTCCATTTCAAAATAATATCATTATGAAAATGAATATATTATGTGTATATAAATTGAATTTTCAAAAAACAAGTGCAAATTAATCTTAATATTAATAAATTCATTTCACAAATAATATTTGAAATGAAAAATCCGTGAAATTTAAGTTTTACCCGATGAATGAAAATGTAGTTAAGAAATACCTAACGTTGAATTTACCTAAAATTTAACATACATTATGCTCCAATATATTCATTTAAGTATTTTTATTAATTTATAACATAACTAAATTAATATTTATTACATCATAAATGATTTTATAAACCATATTAGAACCCATTTGTTGATCATATTTTGTTAATACACTTATTTCAGGTGTTACTTGATTCATTTTTCTTTGCATGTTTTTTCACATATGTTCACATTATTTTTCATAATATATAGTTCCATAAAATATAAAATTATTTTAAGGTTATTAATATCATATTTAATCAATATATTAATTTTTAGAATTATTCATTAACGTTGATCATGTAAAATGAATAACAATGCTTCATGGAGATGGAAAGTTGTATGTACGCACGAGCGATGATATCATTTATAAATGGTTGAAAAGGTAACTAGATGGTATATTAACTATTAAAAATAAATATAATTTAATTATTACATTATATATTTTTATTACTTCCATCATTATAACCATCATTGTAGATAGGTGATGAAAATCCAATTACACTGCTGAATGGAGATGGCAACTTGCACGTACGCACATAGAGTGATTTAATTTTTAATTGGATGGGTAAAATGTAGAAAATATCTGACTAATAATAATTATAAAATTTAATTATATAAATTATTTTTTATTTATTACATTATTATGGAAACCAGAAATTAAGATGAAGTAGAAGAAGAAATATATTTGAAAGAGTCACTAAAGACGATTACCACTTTTTCGGTGAACATTCACTAGATCTCTTATTGGGGTAACTAGAGATGATATTTTTTGGAACCATATACACAGAATTTGGATAAATAATTTGGTATGAAAAATGGTCATCATTCGGCCAAGCTATATTCCTCAATGTGGTCTATGAACTGAAGGAATGAGTTCCCTTTTGTAACTGAGGTGGGAGAAATTTTGTATTTCCTCAAAATATTAATTTTATATAAATTAATGATCAAATAAAAATTTATCTTAATGTGTTAATTTATATCCAAAGATTATTAGGGGACTAAATAACCTCATTCAATAAATTTTTTATTTTTTTTGACTAAATATTAACACAAAACTTTTGGTTTAAACCCATATTTAACCCTTTTAACACTGAGCTTGACAACATGGAATTTTACTCATTGATGGTTAAGATAGATACTATAAAATTTTAGAATTCCCATAAATTTATAATGTATACATGTTAAAAACTTTACAAATATTTTTCTTAATTTAATAAATTTTTATCATATTATATCATTTAATTACATATTATTTATTTTTAAATATCATTAATGATAACTTTTTCATTATTCATTATGTTGACTTTTAAAATATTAAATAATATAATATAACTTTGAAAAAATTATTTAATACATACTTATTAATTTAGTCTAAAAAATTCATGGAAGACAAAAATTATCTCAAATTATTTTAATATATAGAGTTTTTAGAAGGAGACATTATGTTCAACATCGTACATAATAAACCACATAGAATTTAAGCATCATTATGTTACTTTATTAGCTAAATTTAAAAATGGATGTAATTAAATGTATTAATTTCTTTATGTAAATATTTTTTACACGTGTATTTATTTAATTTTTTTGTGGACAATTATTCGTAAATGAAAAGAGAACCCTTTTTAATTAAAAGAAATTTTTTTCTAAAGAACTATTTAAATGCAAATAAGTGAATTGATATCATAACAATATCACTCATTATGGACGAAAATAATATTTAATATATACAATTTAATATTTAAAATTCATCAGATATGTTTTCTCGACATGATATTCAAACAAATTCAATTTTTCAGATAAAAGAAGTATTTCTAAAAAAAATATAGATTTGTGGCTTTTTGATAGAGATCCTATTTTAAATATTGTTTTTTGAATTTTTATATGTTATTTTTTAAAAAATAAACTTATTATCTATAATAGGGACATCAATATTTATATTGGTTGAATTTTTGGTATTTGTCTGATAATATTCACTTATTATTAAATAGTTAAAAAGACAGAATTTTAATTTAAAACTGATTTTTCATCCAATTTGTTGACATAGAATGGTTATAATTTTAATTTGTTTTAATGTATAAAAAGAGTTTGTTTTTTGTTCATTTAATAGAATTTTTTTATTGGAGGTAATTTCACATTGAAATTAGATACGAGCACATGTCAATCTTCTAACGGTTTTTACTTTTTAATACCTGTTTTATAGTTTTAAATATGAGAATCTGTTTTAAATTAAATTCTACAACTACTAATTTTTGAATTTGAGAAAAAAGATTATATATTTGGATTTATAATGTCAATTTTTTTTAAAAAAATTCATTTTATTTATGGACATTATGAATAGTATTTGTAGAAACTATTTTTCTTTACCATGGTTAAAGGGTAAATCAGATAAATAATGATAAACAATAATATTACAATAATATAAAACTACCTAAACACATATCATAATAAAATTGGATGATATATGGTCAACAATGATAATTATTTGGTATATTTTAGGACCCCATGGGGCCACATGGGTGAGATAATGACTCGTCATAATAATTAATTTAAATTAAAGAGAAATGTAAAATAAAATTTGATCTTTTTTAATTAAAACTCTTAAATATAATGTTATATAAATGTTAATTTTAACTATAAATATTGATTATAAATATAAAATTATTTCTAACATGTAGGTTTTTTGTTGGTATTTTTTAGAAATTAAATTAAAAATTTATTTATGACACAAAGATGATGTAGTGATTACCATATTAATGATAGATTCAAATAAATGATATTTTAAATATTAAAATATATTTAATTTGAACATTATTATTAAATAAAATATTTTTATGGATTATTCTTAAATGTTATATTCTAGTCAATGTAGTTATTCTGAATTAATCATTTTTTAAACATTAAGAAAAATCAATTAATAAATAGTGTCAAAAGAAAAATAAATGTGGTTTTAAGAAAAATACTATTTTATTAAATGATATAATAGTCATTAAAAATCTAATATTAGGATAAAAAACTAAAATAGTGTTTAAAATTTCATTAATAATATATTTGAGTTTTTCTTTTCATTTTATAGTAACTATATTTACCATATAGTGTAAAAATACAAGAAGACATGGTAAGAGTTAATTCATTTTACTAAGGGTTTAATGCAAAGGATAAAGTTAATTTGTGACCTAAACTTGTATAAAACCTATTGGTTAAAATTATCAATAACAATTCTCATATTATCTTTTAAATATTTTAGGTTTGAGCTTTGTTAATTATAATAAAAATTTATATAAACAAAATATTTCAAAACATTCTTAACGTTCCCTCCCCCTCTTAAAAAATACCACCACCACTACACAATTATTAACACCTCTCAAGCCCATTGACTCATCCAAAATTATCTCAAATAATCTCCCAACATCCCTCCATACTCCCAAAATCCTTACATTGGGCATATGTCAATAAAAAAATCCTTTTGGATCAAATCAAAATGAGTTATCTGATTTAGAGGCAATGTATTTCCTTAAGCTCATGTCTTTCATTTTACTATCCACAACCCTATATTCTGTATATTACATTATTATTTAGTAAAAATATTACCCTTAATATACTAGTATTTTATTATATGATGTTTTATACATACACTTACACAAACCTCCATCTAATGGATATAGAACATTCTGTTTGTCTGTAAGGAAAACTAGTGCCTCACGAAACGATGATTGTTCAATTTTATCCTACCACCTATCATGGTGTAAATTATGAAGGAATAATAATTATATAGTATATATATTGTATTTATATTGTATATTTGATTATGTAATTTTAATTTATCACATAACATTATGCTTTCTATAATATGTAATGACAAGAATTTCAATTGAGGAAGTGCGAACTACCACCCCTCAAAGAGATATGACTCGGTCATCCCATACATAGAATGAATAAAGGATTGAATTAATGAACTTATGTCACATATATAAGATAGATATTGTAATTAAATTATAATATACATATGTATCATCTATTTTTCATTTTTTAATATGACAATGAAATGAATGTAGCATTCATGTGTACGTAAAACCCACCTTCTCCATGAATGGTGAATTTCTTCTCTTATCAAAAAATGTTATGGAGTATTATAAATTCAAAAAAACTGGATATATATGATATTTAAATCAATAATAATATTTTGGAGATTATGGATTTATGACCACCTAAACAATTTACATCAAAATGTTCATTTTTGAATCAAGTACTGAATATCATCAAAATGGCCGATACGAACATAAATAATTATGTTATTTTTATAACATGGTAATAGGTTATATATAAAAAGTAAAAAACATGAAAATATATTAATTAAATTATAAATTCCCGAATTTTATTATTAATAACATAACGATGGAATGTAATGATTCAGACTCAATGTAAGTAAATTTCTAAACTCAATTTCAACTCCTTGGGTTGTATGCATACTTCATTGACTATATTATTTCATGATTATGTTTGGAATCACTTTTTTTTATTTATGTTTTAATTTCAAATTTCCTTTTTGTGGATATACTATTTTTACACGAGTGTTTTAGAATTTCTATTTATTTTAATGTTTTCAAAGTGGCTCGAGACAATTTTATTCAAAAGACTCTTTATTAAATTTTATAAACGGTTTTAGAAATAGATTAAATATTTAAATATATTGAAAAGATTTCCTGTGATTTCAAATAAACTTTTTTGAGTAAAATGTCAAAAATTGTAAAATTTTTTGTGTTATTATTATAATGGGTGGTGAGGCTATTAGCTCCAACGCACTAGGTATTGATGTCTATCATATGGATATTCTATTTAGTGATATGTGTGGAAGTCAACCATATGGTTATTCCATTCAGGTATGTTTATGTCCCATGTTATCTTTATATGTAATATCTTACTTATTGTGGGCTTATGATGATCTTTTGGTCAGAAAAAGTGTAATAAATGAGCTTATATTTAGTGAAGTGTATTTACTGCTTCTTAACAATGAAACGTATTCCATTATGATTTTTTATTGAAGGATTTTAGGTTTTCCAGATACTAAAAATTGTACTTCCTTTTTTATCCCATACTATTATTTTTATTTTCATCCCATGTTTTGAAAAGATTTTCATATGAATCAATGAAGAATAGAGTCATGTAAGGGATTAAGGAAAATTAATGTTGTTTAAATGTGGAACGAACCATGATTATATTTTTTTTGTTTTATAAAAATATGGATAGTGAGTATAAGTGTCTACTTGTAATATTTAATTTTTTATGCATGAGTTATATCCTAATTTTCTAAATCTCTAGACCTTAAAATTTCCTTGATGTGAATTAATGTCAAATTATTGACTTCTCTCAAGATAAAGTAATGTTTAAGGATGAGGCTTATAGTTGGTATCATAGGATGGTTTACACAACATTGGTGATTAAGATGTTTTCATAAGAGATAAAGATATCCTCATGGGTTTATATTTTTTATGTTAATAATTAGATCAATGTCTTAGAAACTCCTTTTGAGGCATTATGATATGAAATATTAAGCCGAATAATCGTAATTTTAGAGGCATTCACCTTCGAGTAAATTATGGGTTACTAGTTTTTGCGATGTAAAATGCCAGGTATGAAATAACCATTGAGATTAAAATGGGTTGTGTTTATTTTTAAAGCCCTTAAAGTATTTTTAAGAATCTTATAATAATTATATTGTTTTTGAAAAAGGACAACCTGTAGGATGAGTGACAACCTGTCGTGTCCAGAAAGGCCATAGGGATCGAACCCACAACCAAATGGCGACAAAGGTGTATCACCTCCCACTAGCCTATGTGAGGTCCATGATTATTATGAATTATACTTTTTATTAAAATTATTTTAAGTATTAAAAATAAGTTGAACCAGGAGACATATATTTTATCAAATAGATAAATGAGGGATTTGAAAATGATTTTTGGGATTAATTTATTAATGTAATTTTGGAAAATGTTCAATATTTTTGGAACACTATATACATAAGTAAAAGAGATTAATATTGAATTTTATGTGAGGAGTAATAATTTGACAAAATTTTGGAATAATCCATGTTTTTATTGTGGATATATAGAGATTTAGGTTTTTATGGAAGTAATTAACATATTTTGGAGAATATGTGATTAGGAAATTACATTTTTTTACAAGACATTTAGAGTGGTTGATTTTATTTAGGGATAAATGTTACAAATAATCCTGGAAGACTACTCGATCAAATCCTTCTAAATTTTGGGTTTCAATCTATGTTTGGATTATTTGAGGAATCTTTTGGAATGTTATTTGTTGAAAGGTCTTTGTTGATGTTTGGATACTAGTGTTTAATGTTTCATATTAAAAACGTTTTTTTTATACAATGGATTAATATTTTTGGGGAATTATATTTTTTATCCCATACTTTTTGGTTTTTGTTGATTGTTCAATTTAAGATGATAATATAGTTTATCTATATTGGATTAAGTGATTCTCTAGAAGTTTATTATATTGGTTCATGTGTAACCAATTCTTCTCGAATACTCATCATTTGGAGAAAATATGAGTTTGAGATAAAAATTAATTAATGTATAAACCTATGATTTAAAAGTTAGTATGATTCCTTAGGTTCTTAGTCAATATCAAAAATAAATTCCACAAAATTATAAAATGGATCTTAAAACCATAATATTTTCCATTCAATTTTCACACTATGAAATCATTGGCCATTTAACCCATCACATGTTCTTGGTTTTCTGTTTTTTATATTTTTATTGATAATGTTTTCAATCACTCTCTATCAGAACAATGTAGTTATTTTTGCTTCATATCCTTGTTTTCCTACATGAAATCATAATATGTGTTATCTCAGGTGACCTTTGTACTTCTCTTTCATTATATTAATGTGAGAGTTTTATTAATCCTATTTCAAATTTTGGAATAAAATAATTGTATTTTGAAGTGTAATATCTTAAATTCCAAAAAACAATTCAAAATGTGAGGACACAATTTAAAAAATGGTGGGTGAATGTATCCCCATGATTTTTTAAGGGAGATTATATGTTCGACATCATACATAATTCAAAACATAGAACTTAGGAAATATTATGTTGCCTTATAACCTAACTATTAAAATGGAGTCAATGAAAAAATTTAATGTATTTATGATAATAATTTCTACACATTTATTTAGTTAATTCTTTTGTGAAAATTTATTTATAAATGAAAATAAAACCCTTTTTAATTAAAAGGAAATGTTTTTTCTGAAAAAACTATTTAATTGAAAATAAGTGAGTATAAAATATAATAATATCAATATTTAAAAATGATATAATTATTTAATATATTAAATTAAATGTTTAAAATTCATCAGATATATTTTGTAGACATGATATAAGAATAAATTCAATTTTTTGGATAAAAGAATTATTTTTCAAAAAAATATAGTTTTATAGCCATTTTGATAAAGAAATGATTTTAAATATAGTTTATTTACACTTTAATAAGTTTCTTTTGATAAAATAATCCTATTTTTTAGAATTGAGGAATCATAATTTACTTTGGTTGATTTTTTTGGTATTTTTCTAATAATATTCATTTTTAATGAATACTGAAAAATACTGCATTTTAATTTAAAACTGCTTTTTCATCAAAATTATTTATACAGAAAGTTTATCATTTTAATTGGTTCTAAAGTATAATTTGACCATTATTTTATAATTTTTGCCAATTTTGGTAATAGTAAGTAATTTTATATTGAAATTAGATATAAACGCATGTTAATCTTTTTATTGTTATTACTTTTTATAAACATGTTTTATCGTTTTGACAATGGGATATAATTTTAAATTAATTAATGAAACTTATTTGATTTGTGTATAAAAAATGGATCTAATATTTAGAATTGTATGTTCCAAAATATGTAAATATGAACCTTTTATTTTTTTGACAATATGAATATTAAGTACAATAATTATTTTTATTTACCAGGGTTAAAGGGTAAATATGATAAATAAGGGTAAAAATTTATATTGTAATAATATAAAAATTATCTTACACATGTCCCAATCCTACTGAATTTGATATGGACAACCATGATCTTCCATTGGTCGATTTTCAACCCCCATGGAACAAATTGCGTGTGATAATGGCATGTAATAGTAATTAAATTAAAGTAAAGAGAGATATAACTTAAATAGGTATCTTTTTAATAAAACAATCTTAATATAGGTTTATATCACTGATATCTCTTACAATAAATATTAAGTAAAAATATAGAAATATTTCTTACATCATGGAATTTTATTTATAATTTTTTGACATTAAATAAATAAATTCATTTCTAATGCAATAAGGATGGAGTGATTACCTTATTAATGAAAGATTCAGTTAAATGTTATTACATGTATTTAAATAAAATTAATTTAATCGTTTTTATGCCATAAATTTTTTTTATGGATTATAAAGAAATTTTATATTCGTCTTAATGAAATTAATTCAAATTAATCATATATTTATGGCTTCAGGAAAATAAATCACAAAATAATTTCAAAATTGATATAAATGTGGTTTTAGAAGAAATACCTTTTTATTTAATTATATAATATTCCTAAAAATAAAAAATTCTTCCAGCTAACTTAGATAAAGTTATAAATATTATTAAGGATCCACTTTAGGTTATCTTGGAATTTTATTGTACCTATATTAACCATATAATGTTAAAATAGAAGAAGACATTATAAGAGATAATTTATTTTACAAAGGATTAAATCTAGAAGATAAGGTTATATTTGTCACTTAAACATGTGTAAAAACTATTGGTTTAAATTATTTATACACATAAGAATCTTATCATTGAAATATAACACATTATAAGTTTTATAATTTAAAAATAAATTTATAATAAAATAATAATTCGCGATTTTCCTAAAGTAACCCTCCTCCTTATATAAGTCCACCAACTATTCATCTTAGAAGACTTAACTTTAGAAGATGGAATTTCAATAAAGAATTATATCTCAAATCAAAAAGAGATACTCGATATAGAGGTAACACCTTCCCTCATCCACCTTTCATTTTTTCCTTCTGTAACCCCTATTATCTATTTATTCAATTATTTTATTACGAAAATAGTATAATCAATATACTAGTATGTTTTTATACTATAAGTTATATCAACCCATACACACACCACTATCAAATCGATATAGAACATACTATTTTTGTGTACGTTGAACTACTGACTCAAGAAATGATGATTGTTCAATATTCTCCTGCCACCTATCATGGTTTCTATTATGATGGAACTGTATTTATATATGATTTATATTATATTTATATTATATCTCTGATTATTTATTATTTATTTAAAACATACTTATATGCTTTCTATAATGTGTAAATACGTTAATTTAATTTGAGGATTTGTGGACTACCGCCCCCTCAAAGTGATTTGAATCGTTCATCCCATAAATGGAACACATAAATAATTGTATTAATGAATCAATGTAACATATATAATATATAAATTATACTGAAATTATAAAATAAATAAGTATGATTTAATTTTAATTCATTTAATATGACATCAAAATGAAGGTTGCGTTCATGCATTTGTACAACCTACTGTCTCCACAGATGATGCATTTAATTTATTATATCTAAAGGTTATGGAATATTAAAAATACATATACAATAGAAATATATGTTATTTAAATTATTCATAATATTATGGATATGAAGGAATTTTGGCCACATGGAATATTATATCAAACAAGTTCATTTTCAACTCATGTACTGAATATCGAAAAAACAACTGATATGAACTTAAATAATTATGTAATTTTTATAACATGTTCATAATTGATATAAAATAAATATCAATCATTTAAGAGGTTCTAAATAAATACGTAATTAACTAAAGTTTATTATTCATGAACATAACCATTGTACGTGATGAGTCTGAATCAAGGTATGGGAATTTCTAAACTCATTTTCCAATCTTTGGGTTTTATGTATAGAACTTTTATTATATTATGCCACGACTATGTGAGGACTTGTTTTGAATTTTTATGTTGAAATTTAAAATTTTTATTGTGTGGATATACTATTTATACACATAATTAACCCATTGATCAATTCTTACATCATTTATACAAACTTCACATGGGAATTCATAACTTAATCTCCATTCTTTGAGTTAAATATACATGTAATTGGTTTTGTTTTTCTAAGAATATGTGTGAATGTCATATGATCGATTACACAGAATATACTGCTATATTGGGTGTATTTATCCTTTTCACAAATAATTATTTCATTGATTTATCTTTAGTCTAATGATAGAATTTTTGTAAGGGAAGTCATCTCAATATCCATATATTGAGGAATATCATGACGTTTTCACCTTTATTATCCTATAAGGTGTATGTATAACAATTTTTGGCATGTTATATCATTAATTATTATATTATAATGATATTTAATGTGTTATTTAATGTCAGTCCTTAATTATTTTTATTCAAGTATTTCTCCAGTGGTAATGGAGTCTTTAACTAAAAAATCATTTTAAATGTTTTAAATAATTGTTCTTCTAAAAGGTTACATTTAATGTCCAAGATTTAAATAATAATAATAATTTATTTATTTGTACATGTAAGTTTAAAATTTTTAATTTCTTTCAAAAGTTTCAATGTGGTATGGGACACTTTGATTCAAAATTAACTTTATTAAATGTTTTAAATGGTTATGGAAATGGATTAAATATTTTAATATCTTGAAAACATTTATTATGAATGAATATGAAATTTATGAGTGAAATGTTGAAATTTGGAATATTTTATGTGTTATTATTATATAATGGTATTTTAACATTTTCTAGGTAGTTACATGATAAACCAATTTTGGGTGCTTAGATGATATACCAAAGATGGGTGGATTCATAATAAACCAAGGACGGGGGGTTAGATTATTACCTCTAATGCATTGGATATGGAATTCAGATGCATGGTTATTCCATTTAGTGATATGTGTGGTAGTCAATCATATTATTATTCCACTTATGTCTGTTTATTTCCCACGTATCCTTTATATGTTATATGTAACTTTCTATGTGTTTATAGAAATACTTTTGTTAAAAAAAGGGTATACAATGTTCTATAATTCAGGATGTATATTTACCAATTCTTAATGGTGAAAAGTATTACATTGTGATAAAGTAGTCATGGTTTTCATGTTATCCCAAGACTAATAGTTTCCCTTCGTTGTGTTTTCCTTACTGAGCTTTTTATTCTCAGCCCCGGTATTTAAATGTTTTTCATATGAATTAAAGAAGAATATATTCAAGGATGGGATCACGAAAACATCATTCCTTTTAAATATTGAATGAACAATGTTTCTTTTAAGAAGTGTTTGTTTTATTTAAAAATATAGATAATTAGTATAAGTGTGGACTAGTAATATTTGGTTTTTTATGTATGAGTTATGAAATAATTTTGTAATGATATGGACCTGAAAAGTTTCTTGAAGTGAATTAAAATCAAATTATTGACTTATCTTAAGATAAACTAATGTTCAATGAATGACCCATATAATTATAGTTATTTTACCATTTTTATTATCATCTACATGATTTTTCTATTTAATAAATAATTACTCTATCTGTGTGGTTCGGTCCTTTACATTAATGATTCATTGTCAAAAAATTACAAAAAAATTACTCTGATGAATATATTATTTATATCTTAGAAAATAAATTTTTTATTTAAAGATAAATTCTAGAAAACACCATATTTAAAAAGTTGTAGTCATTAAAACCATAAAAGTGACATCATTTAATTTTATAAAATATTATATTGAACATAATCAATTATTAATGGATCAATAGTCAAATATTAGAACCTATAATGATTGTAGATGAAAATAAATAATCCAATAAAAATTAGGAAAATGTTAGGGTCATTTTCAAGTATATATCATTTTACTTGGATAATATATTATACGTGTTACCCTTTTATTGTGGTAATACAAATTTTCAAGGTTGATATAAATAATAGAGAAAAATAAATGGTATCCATATAAAATATGTAAATATTGAATAAAAATGTAATGGCCCGGACCTCTCTGGTCTATTATATTATTGAATTGTGGTGTTGGAGTTATTCCAGAAGGTCAAGGTGACTTATCCCCAACACTTATCTGAATTTCAAATTTTGTGAATGGTGTTTCCAGAACAGTAACCTTCTAATTGTGACCTTCCAACTGTAGACTTGAACAGTGTTCCCTGAACGGTAACCTTTTAACTATGACCATCCAACTGTAGACCTGAACAGTGTTTCCAGAACGGTAACCTTCTAACTGTGACCTTCCAACTGTAGACATGAGTAGTGTTTTCAGAATGTTGAGGTCTAACAGTAAACTTTTCATTCCTTTTCCAAATTTTGAGTGTGTGAACAGTGTTTCTAGCTTCCTAAAGTTTCACCCCTTTGATGTTTCCTTTGATGTAAAATAAATTTAAAGCCTTGTTTTAAGGACTCTTAAGGCCGATTCAAATTCCATAAATCCTATATTAATTATTCCAATAGCTTGGGATGTTTTACTCTCTCAAACCACGTGGGTTAATGCGATCCACTTTTAATGGAGAATTAAACGTATCTTAAACTGTCATCCCATTAAATCTTCAAAAAGGGATGATATATCATTCTCCCTTGTTATTTCTCTTTGTTATCAACTTTGAGACGCTAGAAGCTTTAAATCCTTCATGTAGCATTTACATAATCAAACTTTACTCCTAGGATTGGTTCTGCTCGGTTTTGATGCAACCGATCTGTATCGATCAATCTTCCATATAAGGTATGTGGTATCATCGTTATTTGGGGTTAATTTTCCCCTATTCTCCATTCCATATTATATAATTTAATCTCCATGCTTATAATGGGGTTTTCTTGGGGTTTGGTTGGTGATGTCGTACTGTGGCATCTTTGGGTGGATACAGTTGTCGCGAGAGGAGGATTGTGACCCGTTTTGTGGATAACGAATGTCAAGAATTTGTGAGGTAAGGGATTTGTGGCTTCTATAATTGTATATGTGCAATCGGAGAATTAACATGATTTAGCACTTTGGTTCACAATGAAATTGACCCAATTAAATACATGAACTGGATTAAAAGTATTGGTTGATCGCATGTTGTTTCTTGGTACCGTGATAACTGTTTGCCTCATGTTTTGCTAGATAGAGTGATATCTATAATTTCTTTGATTTTTTGTTCATTCTAGATGGAAATTGATAATGAACATAATTTCGGAATTAATTGTTAATTAACTGGCTAATGATAAAGAGGCATGTAAATGAATCTGGTTGATGTCATTGTTGTAGTTGTTCTAATTTGATGTTTATCAAGTTAGGGAAGTAAGCATAGTTGTTTAATTGTGATAGCGTACTTATTAGGTCTTCCATAATTGGAACCTACGAATAACAAATCTACTAATTCAATATGGATGAAAGAATAGATTCTGTGATAATTTCATGAAGGGTTCTGAGTTACCCTCTTGATTGTTAAAGGGTCAAGAGCCCATTGATGTTATGTTGTGTTTTCTTGCTGCTTGTGCTGTGATGTGAGCCTGGATGGTTGTTGTGATGTGTGGAGGCATGGTGACTTGTGGTTGTGGCAGTGGATGATGCCTAGGGTGGCGAGATGCATCATATTATGCGTGTGGGTGTCGGGGAGGACACTAAGGATGATGGTATGGGATGGATGTGATGGCTGGATGTTGGTGATTTTTTTTGGTTATTTATCTTCTTTAATTATCTCCACTACTGAAGGCAGTTGGTCTTGCATACGCCCTTCCAAAGGAAGAGAAGACACGTGGGGTATGCCACGTGCTTTCTGTGTTTAGCCTCTCGAGGGATAATGGGTCTATGCTCTTGCTATAGGCGGAAAATACTCAACATGTAGTATATCTACTCACTGTGTTGAGCCCCCATTGTTTTTAGTATCATAGGACACCTTTCTAGAATGCCTGGGAATATGGGAAAGTAATTTTGTAATGAAAGTTTGATTAAATGGTGATAATCCATTGGGATAGAGTTACTGGAATTTAATGGTGAGGTGAATCTTAAAAGGATCAGTTGATTTTGAATGTGAAGCCAATTCAATTTAATGTGGAATTGTTCGTGGTTAGTTAATGTTTAAAGAATTAATTAACGTACAATGCAACTGATAAAATTAGAATGGAGTATTCTAATAATGATTTTCAAATGTTTGTGTGCTTATATGATACCTTGTCTTAGAAGTAGCATCCTGGAGTCTGAGAGACGTTAGCTGCAGTTGTATCTAAGACTAGGTAATTCTCATAGTGTGGATGTGAGTTATATATATATATTCTGTACCTTTTGTGTTTCTATAAACTACTCCACCCTGTCGGTAAGGGCAACTGACACCCCGTGGATTTTGATGCCTAGGGGGGTGTTTTCCCAAACATTTTGATGGGAGGTCAAATGGATGACTACCCCCATTGGCCCTGATCTCTTCTCTTGGTAGATACATGTGCCAACAGGCACAATATTTATTTTCCCCATATAAGTGTGTAGAGTGTAGTAATGGCATGTGGTTATTTCACACACATATATTCTGGATATAGTATATGATGGACTACTATAGGTGTAATGTGTATAGGCTGTAATGGCATGAGGATCCCTACTCGGTGTCTGAGCTATAATGGAATGAGGTATAATACCCAATGTATGATACACGTTATGCAGGCTGTGGTGGCACCTAGAACTTAACTGGTTACTTTTGGTTGTGAGGATGGGGTGGTGCTTCGCCCAGGTGTCTGCGGGAAAGCCTTTGGAGAGAGACGCATATGACGTATGTTGTTGGGGAAGAGCGAAAAACCAGTGGGGATGTAGTAGTAGGTTACCCTTAATATTCTATATTCTAGTTTATGTTACTTGGTGAGATTAGCCATGGTGAGGTTTGAAACTTAGTATACCTGTTTAGGTGATGAGATAGTTTCACTTTTTGTTCACTGGGCTTTAGCATGCTTTCTTTACTTTTTCACGAGAGGATTGGCGAGGATCCTACTGAGTATACTATTATACTCACCCTATGTATATATAAACTGGTTTTCAGGTCCCTTGGAGCTGGTTGGAGATCAAGCTGGTTTCTACTAGCTTGTGGTTGGAGGAGCTGTTCGGGCTTGTGGACACTACCGTTTTACTTTCAATTGGGTACTTTTAGTTTTCCCTTTCAGTTGTAGTACTTTTTTCATATAATTTCATATATTTATTTGGGTATCTTTTATATTTCAGTGCTGAGATGGAGTTGATTGGTGTCTATCTTATCTCTCTCTTTTGCATGTGTTCTCTAAGAAGGTAATGCCTTCCATTTGTGTGTTATTATACCCTCGATTCTAGTCGCCAACCTGGGGCCTACTGGAGGCGGGACTCGGGGGTCATTATCTCCCTTCTCCAATTGACAGCCCAGGAGGGGTACATTTTTTGGGGAGGGGGTCATGACATAGTGGTATCAGAGGTCTGGTTGAGGGATATGATGGAGTTTGGAGTTAACTACACGTGATGTTGCAAGGGTTGGTAGGGAAATAATGGCATTCATGTTTAGCAAGTAAGGTAAACTCTATAGACCGGCTGAGACATAGGTGTTTAGGGCCCCCTATGATATGTTTCATTACGCTTATCTTTATTATGGATACTAAACAAAGTGATATTTGTTGTAGGATAGAATCCTAGGAAAGGATCATGAATCATTCTTCCTTGTACCTGTGTTTGAATGGGTAGACCTTGGGATAAGTTAACCTAAAATTAATAAAACAAAAAATTAATTAATTAATGTTGAGTCTTCCATATTCCAGGCTTAGGATCTCTAACAATTGTTATTTTATAGGTATGGCTCCAGGTCGACGTCCTCGTCAGGTTGCCGCAGAAGATGCCCATCAGGCTGTTCTAGCAGATCGCCGCCGGGTAGAGGTTGATGACAATGACACTTGGAGGATGACACTCCGAGCGTTTCAGTGCCAGAGTCTATAGAAGTACGAGGGCTCTGTTACAGATGTAGTCACAGAATACTGGTTGGAGGAGGTTTAGATAGGCTTTAGTTTAATTCTTGCTCGGAAGGAACAATGGGTGTCCTTGGTTGTGACGATGCTTCGTGGAGCATCGAGGTAGTGGTGGTTCTTTTACCTCAGGGATTGTGAGGAGTCAACGATCTCATGGGAGGAGTTTCGAGACAGGTTTAGAATCAAGTTTCTTTCTACGATTGCGAAGACGTCCAGTCGCCAGGAGCTTCTTACCCCTCGACAGGGGAGCTCCTGTGTTCAAGAGTTTGGAATCTGTTTCAGGAACCTTCTACGATATTCTTCAGACCTATTACCAGATGAGGAGGCCATGGAAAGGCATTTCGAGAAGGCTTTGCGTCCAGAGATCCAGCGCCAGGTCACCCCATTTTTGCTAAAGACATATCTTGAGGTGCTGGAGAGGGCAGAGGTTGTTGAGAGGACTTTGACTAGGACTGGATCGTCACAATTGGGGAATCGTTATGATTCCTCATGAAGCAAAGCTATGGTCAGGGGATCCCGATTTTCAGGGTAGAAGAGTTTCCGTTCACCTGGGGGTAGGTCCCATCCCTTCCCATATCATTTCTCCAGGGGCATCAACTATCAGGCCTATGTCATGGGATCAGGTGCTTGTTTTTCTTGTGGTGGTCATGGTCATCAGCAGTGGGAGTGCCCGAATTTTCAAAGAAGTCATCATGCACCGGGCACTCCGCTCCAGGTTCCTCCGTTGAGGCAGTTCTAGTCGAGGCAGCCGTAGCAGGTTGCACCAGCTTTAGATCATCATAGGGTAGATGGAGAAGGCAAAGGATAGCCCCATAACGCCCCCCGTCCTCAGAGAGCAGAGTGCGGCCGTGGTGGTGGTCGTCATCAGGGTCATATAGGCCGTGGAGGAGGTCATGGTCTGCTTCATGCTCTAGAGTTTCCATCCCCAGGTGAGCCAGATGTCGTTCGAGGTACCCTTTGCTTGTTTTCTACCTTGGTGTATGCCTTGTTTGATTCATTGGAAACACAATCCTTCGTATCACCTACCCTTGTCCATGCATTGGGACATGAGGTAGAGAGGCTTCCAGTGCCCTTCGCATTGACTATGCCAGTTGGTGGTTGAGCCGACTTGTTTGAAATATGTAGAGACTGTGAGCTAGTGTTGGGGAAACACCACTCTTGGGGAGATTTCCTATGTTTACGAATGCAACCTTATGATGTCGTCCTCGACATGGATTGGATGTATTCGGTGTAGGATATTGTGGATTGCTACATGATGAAGGTCATTTTCTATGATGCAGATGGAGAGAAAGTGGTGTTTGATGGTGAGGGAGATCCTCGGATGAGTCATAGACGAGTTCTATCCTTATCATCTATGATGGCTGAGATGATGCTGAGTTCTTCAGAGGTTCAACAGTTGGCATTTCCTAGGGTCATAGAGGAGTACCCTGACATCTTTCTAGAAGAGGTTGTTGCCTTACCCCCTTGACGAGAGATTGTGTTTGGGATCGAGCTACAACCAGGAGCGTCTCCTATCTCTATTTTTTCGTATAGGATGGCCCCTTCGGAGTTACGAGAGATACGTATTCAGCTTGATGGTTTGTTACAGTGCGGATTTGTTCGGCCAAGTGTGTCACCATGGGGTGCACCAGTTTTTTTTTGTGAAAAAGGATGATGGCAGTTTGCGGTTGTGCGTCGATTATCATCAGTTAAAAAAATTGAAAATAAAGAACCGCTATCCTCTCCAGCGTATTGATGACTTATTCGATCAACTGAAGGGTGCAAGTTGGTTCTCAAATATTTACTTGCGGTCATGATATCATCAGATGCGTGTAAAGGATGAGGATATCCCGTAGATTGCATTACGTTGTCGTCATGGGCATTATGAGTTTGTTGTAATGCCATTCGGTGTGATGAATGATCTAGCTGTTTTCATGGGGTTGATGAATGCTGTTTTCCGTGAATTCCTGGACAAGTTTGTTGTGGTTATCATCGACGACATCCTTGTGTACTCCACATCTGAAGAGGAGCATGCAGAGCATCTAAGAGCCATTTTGGGAGTTCATTTCCAACATTAGTTGTTTGGGAAGTTTTCTAAGTGTGAGATTTTGGCTCGAGAAGTTCGTTTCATGGGGCATGTTTTATCCCGACAGGGAGTAGCTGTGGATCCATCGAAGATAAAAGCAGTGGTGTCTTGGGAAGCCCCCAAGACCGTGTGAGAAGTGCGAATTTTCCTTTGTCGTGTAGGCTATTATAGGAGGTTTTTAGCCAATATCTCCCGAGTTGCGACTCCTCGGACATCTTTGACTAGGAAGGATCAAGCGTTCATATGGACTGATCAGTGTCAGGAAGCTTTCAAGTATCTAAATGAGAAGTTGGTAAGTGCTCCAGTCTTTTGTCTTCTAGGGGAGGGGGTCCAGTTTGATGTTTTATGTGATTCTTCACATATGGGGCAAGGCTGTGTTCTCATGCAGTAGAGGTCAGTTGTTTCTTATGGGTCTCGATAGTTGCGTCCCCATGAATGCAACTATGCCACCCTTGATCTTCAGTTGGAAGACGTGGTGTTTGCTCTGAAGTTGTGGAGAAATTACCTCATTGGTGAGCACTTTGTGGTTTTCACCGATCATAAGAGTTTGAGGTGTGTTTTCTCCCTACGTGACTTGAACTTGCGGAAGCGTCGGTGGATGAAGTTCTTGCAGGAATACAAATTTGAAATATCATATTCACCTGGAAAAGGGAATGTTGTAGATGATGCACTAAGGCGAAAGTCATGTAATGACGCTGTGCGTGAATCTGGAGATTCCTACAGAGTAATGGAGGAACTGTCAGCTTTGCATCTTGATATGGAAGAGGTAGGATGTAGAGGCTCTCTTTTCTAGATGACGGTGCAGTCATCCCTGATGCAGAAGGTGGAAGAGTCCCAGTTAGGTGATCCAGATGTGGATTTTTGGAGAGATAGAGTTTTTTGTGGTGAGGCCCATGATGGTTGGTCGGAGGATGATCAACACCGAGTGTAGTATCATGGAAGGATTTTTGTTCCCTTGGTGATGCGTGAGACGGTTCTCCGAGAGATCCATAGTTCGCCATTGGCAGTACATCCTGGTGTGACAAAGATGTACCGATCCTTGAGGAGTCATATTTGGTGGCCTGGGTTGAAGCGTGTGGTTGCAGAGTGTGTGTATCGATGTTTAGTCTGCCAGAAGGTGAAGGCTGAAAACCATGTTCCTGGTGGTATTATCCATTAATTAGAGATTCCTAAGTGGAAGTTGGAGGTCATCTCAATGAAAATTGTTATAGGTTTACCTCGAGCTCCGATCGGACATGATGATATATGGGTGGTAGTGGATCGTTTAACAAAATTGGCCCACTTCATAGAGATTAAGGAGTTGAGCTCAGTGGATGTTTTGTCGAGGTAGTATCTGGAGGAGGTGGTGAGACGTCATGGTGTACCTTGGACTATCATTTCTGATCGAGATCCACGTTTTTCCTCCCGGGTGTGGAGGGGTCTCCAACATGCTTTTGGTTCTCAGCTATGCCATAGCACTGCTTTTCATCCTCAAACGGATAGACAAACAGAGCGAACCATCCAGACTCTTGAAGACATGTTGCGCTCTCACTACTGAAAAAACGGCCTATACCCACGGTTCAAAACCATGGGAATAGCCCCCAAAACCATGGGTATAGCCTATACCCACAATTTTGGGAACCGTGGGCTGGAACGACGTCAGTATAGGGGTCTCAGCCTAAACCCACGGTTTGGAGAACAGTGGGTAGAAGTGAGTCACATGTGGCACAATGGTTATTCCAGCGTGGCACAAAACAGACCCCACGATTTTCAAACTGTGGGGTATTTAAATCCAAAAAATGTACTTAGGGAGTTTCGAACCAACGACTAGCTCTAACCCACACAAGCACGCCACCAGATGAGCTAGGTAGTTTATCTGTTATATGTACATATATCCATTTATATATATTAATGATCGGTATATAAATTCAAAAAAAGCGCTGGCGGTGTTTCAAACCTGTGTCTCGCGCAAATAATCACGACAGCGCCACCAACAGAGATGGAATTTATATATGTTACTTGTACATTTATTTGCTTATATATATATATATATATATATATATATTAATATTCAGAATTTAAATTCAAAAATTCGCCTGTGGGGTTTCGAAACCGGGACACGCGTTAAGGCTCGCAACGGCGCAACCGACCGAGCTGGGTTTTCTATGTGTTATATATACATATATCGTTATATATATCTATATTAATATTTGGTATTTTAATTCAAAAAAGAGCCTGCTGGGTTTCGAACCCAGAAACACACGAACAGCCTAGAAACCGCACCCCACAGACGGACCAACCGAGCTAAATAACTTTTGAAGGTTTATATTTACATGTATATAAATATATTAATCTAAACCGTGAAAAAATATCTCCCGGCCAAATTTTTTCCGTGTCCCGCCTAATTTTCTTTCCACATCATAAGTTATACCCATGGTTCTGGAGAACCATGGGTATTGGTCTTAAATAAAACCTCAATACTGATGGTTTTCAAAAACCGTCGGTATAGGTCTTCAAAAAATATCCTATACCCACGGTCTTCTCCAAAACTGTGGGTATATGTCTTAAAAGAAAACTATAACCACGGTTTTTGGCACAACCATGGGTATAGGTGGCCTATACCCACGGTTTTGGAGAACCGTGGGTATAGGTTCACCTACTATACCTATACCCTTGGTTTTTTGCAAAACCGTGCGTATAGACCTGTTTTCCAGTAGTGTCTTGTGTTCTTGACTTTGGAGGTTCATGGATGAGGCACGTACCCTTGGTGGAGTTTTCTTACAATAATAGTTTTCACTCCACCATTGTTATGGTGCCGTTTGAAGCCTTGTATGGTCAGAATTTCCGTTTTCTATTGTGATGGACTGGGGTCGGAGAGTCAGCAATCCTCAGACCGAAACTAGTGATGAATAAAATAGAGATGATTCAGGAGATTTGTGAGAGGTTGAAGATAGCTCAAGATCGTCATAAATCATATGCTTATCATAGAAGGAGACCCTTAGAGTTTAATATTGGGGATCATGTGTTTTTAAAGGTGACTCCCCGTCGTGGGCAGTGAAGGTTTGGTTGTGGAAGTAAGATTTTTCCCCGGTTTGTTGGGCCTTTCGAGGTGTTAGCTCGTGTTGGAACTGTGGCATATCGAGTAGCACTTCCCCCTCAGATGAGTTGGATACATGATGTTTTCCATGTATCACATCTCCATCGTTATCTTCATGATGAATCTCATGTTATCGATTGGGGAGAGATCGATATAGATTATGACACAACCTTTGAGGAGCGACCTGTGGAGATCCAATACCGCAAGGAGAAGGTGTTGTGTGGGTGTTCTATTCCATTGGATCATGTCTTGTGGCGACACAGAGGGATAGAGGAGAGTACCTGGGAATGTGAGTCACATATGCGTGTCCAGTACCCAGAGATGTTTTAAGTTGGTGTGCTGAGTTTTATTTATGTACCTTTGATGTGATGTTATGATTGAATTGTTTGGATATGGATTGTTTGTTCCCATACTCTTGGATGTCATAGGTTTGTTCCAGCTTTCGAACAACTCATGGTGGTTTTCCCCTGAGAGGTATCTTATGGGGTGGTTGTTCGGACCCCTCTTTTCTTCTGGGTTGGTTTTTAATGCTCAAGGACGAGAATGTTTTGAGAGGTATCTAATGTAATGGCCCGGACCTCTTGGGTCCATTAATTTTTTGAATTGCTGTGTTTATAAGTGTTCCAGAAGGTCAAGGTGACTTATCCCCAACACTTTTCCAAATTTCTAGTTCTGTGAACAGTGTTTCCAGAATAGTAACCTTCTAACTGTGACCTTCCAGCTATAGACTTGAATAGTTTTCTAGAAAGGTAACCTTCTAACTGTGACCTTCCAACTCTAGACATGAACAGTGTTTCCAGAACGGTAACCTTCTAACTGTGACCTTCCAACTGTAGACTTGAACAGTGTTTCCAGAACCGTGAGGTCTAACGGTGACCTTTTCTTTCCTTTGCCAAATTTCGAGTTTGTGAACAGTGTTTCCAGCTTCCTACAATTTCTACCATTTGATGTTTTCTTTGATGTAAAATACATTTAAATCCTTGTTTTAAGGACTCTTAAGGCCGATTCAAATTCCATAAATCCTATATTAATTATTCCTATGGCTCGGGATGTTTTACCTGGTCAAACCGCGTGGGTTAATGTGATATTCTTTTAAGGGAGAATAAAAAATATCTTAAACTGCCGCCCCATTAAATCTTAAAAGAGGGATGAGATATCATTCTCCATTTTTCTTCCTCTTTGTTATCAGCTACGAGACACTACAACCTTTAAATCCTTCACATAGTAGTTGCACAATCAAACTTTACTCCTAGGATTGGTTCTGCTCTGTTTTGATGCAACCGAACTATATCAATCAGTCTTCCATATAAGGTATGTTGTATCATCATTCATTGGGGTTACTTTTCTCCTATTCTCCTTTCCATATTATAGCATGTGATCTCCATGCTTATAATGGGTTTTTCTTGGGGTTTGGTTGGTGCTGTCGTACCGTGGAATCTTTCGGTGGATGTAGTTGTCGCGGGAGGAGGATTGTGACCCGTTGTGTGGATAAAGAACATCAAGAATTATTGAGGTAAGGGATTCATGGATTCTCTAATTATATATGTGCAATCATAGAATTAGCATGATTTAGCCCTTTGGATCACAATGAAATTGACCCAATTAAATTCATGAACCAGATTAAAAGAATAGGTTGATCTAATGTTGTTTCTTTGTACTGTGATAATGGTTTGCCTCATGCTTTTCTATATAGAGTGATATCTATGATTTATTTGATTTTTTTTTCGTTCTTGATGGAAATTGATAATTAACGTAAAGCCAGAATTAATTGTTAATTAATTGGCTAAAGATAAAGAGGCGTATAAATGAATCTGGTTGATGTTGTTGTTGTAGTTGTTCTAATTTGATGTTAATCAAGTTAGGGAAATAAGCATGGTTGTTTAATTGTGATAGATTACTGATCAGGTATCCTGTAATTGGAACCTATGAATAACAAATCTGGTAATTCAATATGGATTAAAGAACAGATTGTGTGAGAATTTCTTGAAGGGTTCTGAGTTACCCTCTTGATTGTTAAAGGGAAAAGATCCCATTGATTTGATGTTGTTTTTTCTTGCTATTTGTGATGTGATGTGAACTTGGATGGCTGTTGTGATATGTGGATGTATGGGGACTTGTGGTTGTGGCAACGGATGACGCCTAGGGTGGCGAGATGCATCAGATTATGCATGTGGGTTTGAGAGAGGACACCAAGGATGATGGTAATGGATGGATGTGATGTATGGATGTTGGTGATTTTTTTGGTTGTTTATCTTCTTTACTATTCCCCACTGCTCAAGGCAGCTAGTCTTTCTTACCCCTCTTCCAAAAGAGGTGAAGACACATGGGGTATGCCACGTGCTTTCCGTGTTTAGCCTCTCGAGGGAGAATGGGTTTATGCTCTTCCTATAGGTTGAAAAGACTTAATGGGTAGTATATCAACTCACCATGTTGAGCCCCCTTTGTTTTTAGTAGCATAGGATGCCTTTCTAGAATTCTTGTTAATATGGAAAAGTAATTCTATAATGAAAGTTTGATTAAATGGTGATAATCCACTGGGATGGAGATACTGGAATTTAAAGGTGATGTGAATCTTAAAAAAAGTAGTTGATTTTGAATGTGATTCCAATTCAGTTTAATGTTGAATTGTTCATGGTTAATTAATGTTTAAAGAATTAATTAACATATAGTGGAACTGATAAAATGATAATGGGGTAATCTAATAAAGCTCTTCAAATGTTTGTGTGCTTATAGGATACCTAGTCTTAGGAGTAGCAACCTGGAGTCTGAGAGATGTTAGCCGCAGTTGTATCTAAGACTAGGTAATGCCCATTGTGTGGTTGTGAGTTATATATATATTCTGTACCTTTGGTGTTTCTATAAGATACTCTACCCTATCGGTAAGGGAAACTGACACCCCAGGGATTCTGATCCCTAGGGGGTGTTTTCCCCAACATTCTGATGGGAGGTCTAATGGCTGACTACCCCCATTGGCGCCGCTCTCTTCTCTTGGTAGATACATGTACCAACATGCACAACAGTTAGTTTCCCAATATATACGTGTAGAGGGATGTAATGTCTTGTGGTTATTTCACACACATATATTCTAGATATAGTATCCTATGGACTACTATAGGTGTAAGGTGTATAGGCTGTGATGTCTTGAGGATCCGTACTCGGTGTATCGGATATAATGGCTTGAGGTATAATACCCAATGTATGATACATGTTATGCGGGATGTGGTGGCTCCCAAAACATACCTGGTTACTTTTGATTGTGAGGATGGTGTGGTGCTTCACCAATGTGTCTGCGGGAAAGGATTTTTCATGCAGGAGGTGCAGATTGTGGTGCTTAGCCCAGGTGTCTGTGGGCAGGCCTTTGGAGAGAGATGCAAAGGACCTATGTCATTGGGGAAAAGCGGAAAACCAGTGGGGAATTAGTAGCGGGGTACCCTTGATATTCATTATTATATGCTATATTCTTGTATGCATTACTTGGTGAGTGTATCCATGGTGAGGTTTGGAACTTAGTATACCTGTTTTGGTGACGAGTTAGTTTCACTTGTTGTTCACTAGGCTTCATCATGCATTCTTTACTTTTTCACGAGAGGCTTGGGGAGGATCCTACTGAGTATACAGTTATACTCACCCTATATATATATATAAACTGTTTTTCAGGTCACATGGATCAGGTTCGAGATCCAGCTGGTTATTATGAGATTTTGGTTGGAGGAGCTGTTCGGGCTTGTGGTCGCTGTCATTTTACATTCTTTTGGGTACTTTTAGTTTTCCGTTTTAGTTGTAGTACTTTTTGCGTGAAATTTCATATATGTATTTGGGTTTATATTATATTTCAGTTCTGAGATGGAGTTAATTGATTTCTATCTTATCCCTCTCTTCCTCATGTGTTCTCTTAGAGGGTAATGCCTCCCATTCGTGTGTTACTATACCCTTAGTGCTAATTTCCAACCCAGGGCATACTGGAGGCGGGACACGGGGGTCATTATCTCCCTTCTCACATTGCTGACCCAGGAGGGGAACACTTTGTGGGGAGGAAGTCGTGTCAAAAAATATGGAATTTTTTTTTGAAATTAAATGCACCGATTTGTCAAAAATTATTTTAATATTTAACCCCACAATATGAAATGAAAAAAAAATTTATAGAAAATTTTATTTTTTGCCTAAAATTGTTCTTATACCAAAATATATTATAAGAATGATTAAAATAAAAAAATTAAATTATTTATAACTAGTGGTAAATAATTTTCCATTTGGATAAAATTCAAATAACAAAAATTAATTTAATATAAAGAATCATACATTTTTATAAAAATCAATATCTTTCACTATTGATTTGAAAACCAATTTTTTCAGAAAATTCCCAAATAATCACCATAAGAATAATTTTATATGATAATATCCATAATTATATTGTTTTTACAAAATATAATTTATAGAATTTTTAGAAATTTTCTATAAAATTTACTTATAAAAATTAATAAAACCAATTTTGAGGAAAATTTATTTTTTGAATAATGAAATGATATTACTAAATATTATAATCTAAATCATAAATAATTAATTACAATAGCAAGAATCAGTTCTAAAATGAAAATTTTTCAATTTTGATTAATGAAATTAATTCTGTAAAATTTAATTTCTATGTTATAATGATCCAATAATAATATTTATTTATTCGTTAAATTTGGAAGTT
Source organism: Viscum album (assembly GCA_963277665.1). NCBI lineage: Eukaryota > Viridiplantae > Streptophyta > Magnoliopsida > Santalales > Viscaceae > Viscum > Viscum album. The sequence continues at coordinate 1,923,473,412 of OY728136.1, read as the reverse complement.
ATGTTCAATGTAAGATATCAAAGTTATTAAATTAAAGAAGAGAAATATCATAAAATCATTTGGTGTTATAGTTTTGGGATTAATATATATTATATATCTATTAAAAATGGAACAATACATGTTCTTTTATATATAATACTTATTATTAGTCTCAGCGTGAGGTTATATGTAACGAATATTTATATTATGTTTCAAGTGATGATTTTTGTGTTGAAGTTTATTACTGTTTAAAAAATATAAGAAATGGGGTAATTAATGGTATAAGAGGCTTGGGATAATTCATATATAGTTGAATATTTTTTGATGATATCCTATTGTTAGTTTGAATGAGATGCAGTTTTTCTTTTTACCTTATGGAGGATTAAATAATTTTCATGTTGAGATTAAAAATATTGAGATGAGTTCTGAATATCATGAAGTCTTTTATTTTGGAGAAATTTAATAACAAATTTATATTTATGATCAATCTATATCATCTAAGGACCACATAAGAGTAAATATAAAACTCTAAACAATACATAAGGTTTGTATACACCACAATGACTTGAAATTTGAAAAGTACTAGATATGAACTATGATACATAATTGTGACTCATAATTCTTAAAATATATATATGAGTTGATATGGAGTTAAAAGGATAAATAAAAGTCATGTAAACATGCATATGACTCTTCATGAGTAATTGATTTTGAATTTGACAATATATTGAGATTAATTGGGATATGTATGGTACAATACTTATATTTTATGGTTTATAGTCGCATGAAGCATGAAATAAATGTGTAAGGGTACAAAAATAACATAAAAGGGTTAAAATTTGAATTGTAGGTTTAATATGATTTCTTAATAACTATGTATGACTTAATACACAATTCGTGGAAATATATGTGAATATTTCTATAACATATAAGTACATTTAGATGAATTATTTGTAGAGGGATATGTGGGAAGAAAAAATAAAACCACAGATATTGAGATGTAATTTACTATAAATATTCTAATTCTGTAAGATTGGTCCATGATTCCAAATGGTTTCTAAGGAGGACTGAATGTGAAAGCACTATGATAATATAGAATAGTCACATTAATAAAATATAGGTGATGATTTATAAGATATTCATAGATATTAATGATAGGTTCATAATAATATTATATAGATCATTTAAGTAAAAATTTTATAGAGATTTTTGGAAAATAATATGGCACATATAATTATATACAATTTATATATTGAAATATGGAAAATATCTCATTTGATAATTATCATATAATAAATATAAATATAGCAATAATAATAAAATTGTGTGATATAAAATTGATGTTATACCCATTTAGTATTTTATATGTGTCAATGGTAAGTTTAGATCCAACACATTATGTTATAGGACCTTTATAGGGGTTTTAGAGGAGGGATAGAGTGAGAAAATTAGCATATGATTATCTTGTCAAGTGGTTTGATTAATAGTGATATAAAATTTATGATTTTCATAATAATATATAACTATTTATATTTATAAAAGTAGATAAAGTGGATAAGATAATAATAGTCTACTAATGTCAGGAAAAATAATTCTGATCGTACGTCAAGGGAAAAGAATTTAAGTTTATTTCGATGAGAAAGAGCTGAATAGTTACACACTATGAATACTGATGATGGATTATATTTAACCTATTGCTGTGATTGATTGTACAGTATTGATTCCATGATAACACGATTGAGGATATTCCCATATTTTTATGTTTTATGATTAAAAAATTTGGAATTTTGTGGTTGTTGGTGGAAAACGACACTACATCGGGGATATAGTCCGCCATCATAAAGGAAAACTTCATTAATAAACTCATTCATTCCAAAAATATTTTTCATTTCTTTTTTTATTACCTGCATAAAAATTTATGATGAAAAAGTGTGATAATTAAATTAACTAAATAGGTTCATATGTATTAATGGGAAAAGTATTTTATTAGGAAAATATAAAAACATTGACTTACGACCCCTTTATTGGTTGTTGAACTGATCTATGTGGAACAGAAATTAATATTATAATAATGGCCCCAACTCTGATTGGAATCTAAAAAGTTAATTTATTTTAAGTATTTATTAACTGAATTTCTCTCCTAAAATATTCATGATAAGAATATTTTTGTATGCTTATGTGTTCTGTATCAAATAATCCCTAAAATAGATATCTATAAATACATTAACTAGTAGAGATAAAAGTGATGAAATGAAATTAATTAAAACATCATTAAGAAAAGTATATATAAATTAATCTATAAGAATTTTAGTTAACTTAATTTGATTGTATTATATAATATATGCTCGTATCTATTCTCTTGATTAATATTTTTTTTGAGAATACATACCTCAAAAACAATGAAAGAGAAAAACATTTTTACACCTATTGTAATAGTAGAGTAATTTCAATCCTTATGGATAGAAAATAACTTATGAAAAAAGAAACTATTTTGATGATGGAATATAATTCTAACTCTAAATGATTTCGTATATTTACTTTTTTAGTATAAATATTTGATTTTTAATAAAATTATCAATTTTATTAAATAATCCGAAGTGGGGGTGAAATATGGATTAATATGGTAAATCAATATGTTTTTTAATGAAAAAATAATATTTTATTTTCCTAGTGAAATGGTCACTATTTTCCACCATTAAAAATATTTTTGGAAAATTACTCACATAATGAAAATAAATGTGTGAGGATATAGAAATATTCTTAGATAAAATTAATAATATGTCTAATAATATATATTATTAATGGATCTATATTTATAATGTATGTTGAAATAGAAAAACGGCTTTCTAGATTTTTGAATAAGAAGATTAATAAAATACATGAAAATGATAAATCCAATCCATTAAATAATAATAAGCAATTTATATTATTTATGATAAGCATGTGGTCAAATTTAATAGGAATAAAGAGCTTGATATTTCTATTGATGAAAAAACTAGACGCATAGATAAAATATGAATAAAATAAGAAGTTATTTTTAATTGAAACTATTATATATTGAGGATTAAAAAAATATCCTTAACATTAATTTTTTATATTTTCAAATTAAATTAAAAAATATGACTACTATAAAAGACTATTCATGAGAGGATTTTATAAATTGATATACTATGTTATGAATTTTGAAGGTACATATTATTCCCAAAATATCCTCTAACAGTAGAAAGGGGTTTCAGAATGATTTTTATAAAGGCACTATGAGTGGAAATAAATATCTAACATTTTTCAATAATTGTTTATTCTATTAACCCACTATTAAAAACTATTCATTTTCCAGATAATTATATCTATAAATATGTATGATGAAAATGGTGAGAAACCTAACGGTACATCTGTAGTGTAAGGACATAAGTGTAGGATAGTTGGTTCGAATAAATATTCTCAATGAAATTATTTTTTTTGAAGAAGATCAACATGGTTCACATTATATCCATATTCATATTCCCAAGTGAAAAAAGGATTCTTTGGATACTACTAGAAATATGAAATTTTAATAATCAATGTACTAGATCATTAATATAATATTTAAACCTCTTTATATGAAAGTAATGTTACCCCAAGGGGGATAAAAAATTAGGTTAAGAAATGAACACATATAAATGATAAAAATATGTTTAACTCAAATTTTATTAGAAGCATTGTGTGTCTCTATAAAGATAACAATCATGGTTTCCACAGTGAAGAGGATTTTTTGTACAAAATAACAAAACATGTAAAAATTATCATGTAGATGTAATACCACTAAAAATTAGAATAACATAATGTAATAATTTGATGTTATCATTGAGATATAATTAATAGATACATGGTTACTAAAATTCAACCAAGGTGGTCAATCAGGATGTTAGGCTAGGGAAAAAAGTTTATTCTATTATGGGAAAAACATATAATAGATGATTTCTAGGAGACCATGATTCATGGTATGAATTATTGAAATCTATAAAAAATGGAATATATTTTCAATAATGGAATTAAATAACAGATATGGGGAATGATACTTCATATAATGAATTAAAACATCAATGTTAAAAGAAGCTGTAAAAAATAATAAACTAATGATTCATGTGAATATGTATGGGTGGTGTAAGAGGGAAAATGCTATTTCAAAGGATTGCCTGATTATTTGAATAAGAGAAGAGGATATGTTTAATAAGTTTAAGATATCCCAAATTTAATCATGTTCTATTATAGTTAATGAGAAGTAGAAAAATATTTCACAAAAATAAGTAATTAAAAAGGAAAATAATTAATGCTTCCCAAGTATAACAACCATACTATTTATAACAAACATAAAAAATTATTACATGATTTTTTAATTAATTTAACTATGAGTATTTATATTTATTTTTTACCAGGAAATTATGAAAAAGAAATGACAACTAATATAAGAAAACACAACATCTTTATTGAAAAATTATTTTACATGACCACCACATTCATTCGTACTTTGCATGGCATGAGATTATAAGAGAAAATGAAAAAGAATTGCGTGATCTATAAATACCATTAAGGTCGTAAACAAGGAATAAAATGAATAATATATTACTTTTTAGGAAATATTCATATTAATGGAGCAATAGAGAAATATTAAAATAAAGGCATGAAATAGTATGATTATCATAACCTGGAAATGTGGAAAAAACATTTAACATGATATTAGCACAAGCCAGGGATCACATCACATGGATTCAGATTAAACCCTCATTTTACATGAATTATCATGATTAAACCCTCATTTAACTTAATGTATCATGATACTAATCTGTAACCAATGCATTGGAGTGCAATCAAGGTGAATCCTTCTTAATCATTTAATTTCTTACATAAGTGAGCCACATTGATCATATAACATGGAATCATTCAACATCATCATTTATTACACTATAAATTTATGTGGAATATATATATGATGTTATATAATCCATTGTAAATTGTGTCTAATGATGAATACCCTTGATAGAGAAATGGGCATGGTATTCACTATACAATGACATTGGCTTTGAAAATTACGGTGTAATTTTGGCGACATAACGACCTAACATAAGAATTCATAAAAATGGATTATGAGAGATATTGGGGTATATCTTCATATTTGAATTAAATTTATAGTAAGGGGGTCATATATATACACGTCCTAACATGTGTAATTTAATTTATATGTATAATTTAAATGATTTTTTTGAATTTAAATGAGGAAAGAGAAATTCCTTACAATATTTTGTCCCGGTAAAATGTGTACATGGGAGGCACTAATGAGATAGAAAGGATTATATAATCCTTCAAAAATAAATATAGAAGTATAAGGGATTTTAGAAATCATACCCCAATAATTTTATTTGAAAATAAAAGGTCATTACAACATAATAAATCTTAGACAAAAATGGGAAAGGATAAAATCCCTTACTTGGAAGTCTGATTCCAATGACTTGAGAGAGGTTTAAAAGGGGCTTATTGGGAGCATGTGGTGACTTTGTAGGATTATAGAAAGAGGATAGTAAGGATTTTTCGAGCGTCAAATTGGTTTAGTGAATATTATTGTGAGATTAAGTCGGTTTATATAGAAAGGAGAGGGAAATAATAATAATTAATGTTTTGGACACCACACATTAAACCAATCAAATCCACAAACCTACAGATGGTTCATGCCCATGGATTTCGCCAAATTGGACTTGAAAAAAATTATTTTATAAGGCAAATTTCCGAACTTATTAAAAACATAGACTTTCTTATGTGGAGGTGAGTGACACTCTCAAAAAAACTATTTTAAAATGATTACATGTTTTATGAGTTTTGGAATGTTCAATAAGGCATTTTACAATAAATCAAACAAACCTAAAATTACATTATTTTAAAGTTAAAACATATTTTGGCTAAATAACCATCCTATATTATTTTATTATATCACTATTGGGACATTCTGATATCATAAAACACATTATATATTTAAACAGTATTTATTTTTTAACAAAAAAATCGACTGCCTAAAAAAAATTATGAAAAATTCACCATTGGATAATTTCAACATACTGATTCCAAAAATAATATTCCTTTAATCTAAAGAATTTTCTAAATATTTTAATTTATACTTCTAATATAAAAAAACAATATTTTTTTGAAAATACCATCTTTTGACAAAAACAACTTTCAAACCTTAATAAAAATTACAATTGTATTCATAAAAATTATATAATCAATTATATTTAATAAAATATAATTTATTAATAATATTTTATTAAAATATTACTTAATTAAAAATTATATTAATTCATCAAAATAAATTTTCATTATTCAATATTTACAGAATATTCTATTTGTCCGTTAAAAAATATTTACAAAGTAACCATAATAACATAAATATATATTCTTTATTCTATAGAAAAATAATGCACACAATCATAGTGCAAGGGTCTTGGAACATATCCCCTTTTAACACCCACATACGACCTAAGGGTAAAGTGTACTATAAGGACAGACCCTTCGGGTGGCTCTTATAACTTCGCTCGTGTGGTAAACTCTATTATATATAAATGTTGAACACCGTTGATTTTGAAAGGGAGTTTCCACCAAATTTTTGATATAGTAATGGATATTTAATGTGAGATACCCATATTGGATAAATTTTTAGATGTACATTCATATAATTAAAAGTATTTTCATTGTTTAGAATTATGACTCAATACATTTTGTTGAAAAATTATAGAATTACCTTCCATAAGATATTGGGGATGATAAAACATAGATTATAATGATATTATTTATTTTATTACTTTTTAATAAAAGTAGTTAGTTTTCATAATCCCTGATATTGAGAATATCATAAGAAGGATAATATTTCATATTATGTATAGTGATTTTAGTATATTATATAAAAATGATGAAGTCGGGAGAGTTTGTTATGAAGTACCTTTCTTGGTATTATAATATCGAAATGATTTAAGACACATGAATAAGATACATGGATGATGTTTGAAGATGATCTAAAGTTTGTTGAGGTGGTGAAATAATGTTCAGTTAAATACATGAATGAGTTCTTATATTCTTTATGAGTCTTGAGATAATTTGAATATAGATAAAGTAGACTTGAGGAAATCCTAATGTAATTTTTTAATAGTTTTTGCGGGTCGAAATTCCTTAAAAATGATTAAAAATGTTTCTAGTTGAGTTAAGAAATGTAGAGTTGAATTCTAGAACTTCTGGAGTAGCATGAGATGTTGGAAAACTAGTATGCTTGTTAGTGTAATCAAGATTTTATTTGTGAAAGATAAGATTAACTAAATAATTATTAAAAATACATAAGGGTTGTATAGGAATTAATTACTGGAAAATGTTAAAGAATCAGTTCTATACTATGATGCGTAAGAATGATTCAAATTTATAAGTACATATATAATATTCAATTTAGATTTACGATGGGTGTGTTGGAGTAATTTAATCATGTGTATGAGTATGTGTATATTATATATTAATAATTTGAAAAATTATTGATCGTCCCTTAGAATTAAAAGTGTACACGAACTATATATAATGGTATAATGTAGAGTCATTTGATGTCTCTGGTATATTAGTATCGGTACATGAGTCAAATTATATGGTAAAAATATAGATGCAAAGTTTGATATGATTTTCTAGAATTCATAAAATAGTTACCCCTTAAGTCCTCATGTTATATAAGAATTATATAATAAGATACATGTTGTTTTAGAAGAACTATTTCAAAAAGTTGAATGAGAAATAATAAATGAAAATAATAACATGTAGTTATCTATAAAACTTTTTATGTGAGACGTTAGTTGGGTAATCCATCATTGAGTTTAAGCCATAACTATGAATTAATTATTAAGATATTGGGTAATATTGAATTATTGAAATTATAAAATGGAGATTGAGATTTATAATAGAGTCAATGATTTATTCAACACATTAATAATTATATTACTTAAATTTTTAAAGGATGAGGGTTATATATATTTGAATAATAAGTTATCGTGATATTTATTTTATTTAATTTCTATATCATATTATGGAAAATGTCTCGCATGATAATTTTGAAATTATAAAGATAATACAAGGTAGAATATGAAAATGGTATGAGAGATAATCTCTATTTATCCCATTGAATAGATTTTTTTATATTGGAGGAATTGTGATAACCAAAACTCTATGTAAGAGTAACATATTTTGTGTTGAGGAAGGATCAGATAGTGAGAAGGAAATATTTTTACCCCTCATATCATATGGTTTTATGAATAAGGTGGCCTCGAAATTTTAGTATATAAGAGGAATAAAAAATGATTGTTTTATATAAAGTAAGGTGATCAAATCACTTTAATCTAGTTAGAAATTTCTATACACTATAGATCGTACTTAAAGGGGAATGAGATGAATCATGAGATGAAAGTAGAATAACTGGTTGTTGCCAAATACTTATGATCAAAATTAGGTTCCAATTTTGTTAGTTGGTAAAATTAAAATTACGTAGATGGTGTCAGGATAGAATGTTCAAGGAGATACCCTTTATTATACATCATATTTCTAATAAAATGGAATTAGAGTGTGCTTTGGATAAGAACCATCATTCATTTTTAGAAAATTTCATCCATAATAAAGGGGATCTTTATTAACCAACTACATGGTGGCATGTTTTTTAATTTACACTTTTTTTACTTATATGAAAACAGAATGTGTGAAATGAGTAAGAGATCCATTCACATAATTGGTGAAATTATTAAGAGTTAAAATATTTTTTATTAGTAAAATGACACCCAAAATAATGAACACCACTCTCTGTGTGGTTAAACAAATTCTAGTGCAATCGTATTTTATTTTTAATCCATGTGATCCCTATTAGGGAAAAATCGACTATTTTATCTCTATATATATCTTACATCATTTACAATATAATTGTGAACCAAATAACCTAAAATATTTCAAATAATTCAAATGGTATATCACAAATATCTCAATAAATATTTTCATAATGTTTCTAAAATAATGGAAGATTTATATAAATTTTTCTGATATAAATCAAAAGGATTTGATACAAAATAATTCAAAACAATAGGTTAAATTCTTTTTTCCATGATATCTATGTACAACTCCATTATTTTTTATAATTCATCCAAAACATATCTCCCAAATTTTCTCAACCAAAAACTATATCTCTAAAACAATGAAATGTTTCTAATAAATGATTCAATTTAATATATAATATATTGACAATATAACAAAGTAATAAATTAAATTGAATATAATCTGTGAAAATTTTACTCGAAATAAGAAATGTCATATACTATGGTTGAGGACATCTACCTGCTTTAATATTAAATTATTTATCTGACCAAATAAATATGTACCATTTTATAATAGTTCTCATTGGATTTATTAAAATACTTGTCACCTATAATTATACATCAAAACCCATTTTCATTCCATAACCATGTGGACAAAATTATAGGGAATTAAACACCATGACATAGTCTCCTTCATTTCACTTAACCTTCTTAAAATATCATTTAAACACATATTTAAGTGAAATATATCCATAAAACATTGGAAACACATAAATTTATCTTCATTATATCATTTATAACGAGAATTGATTATTAAAAAGTTAAAAAATGATAAATTAGTGTGACCCAAAGGTAAAATTTTATTTATCATCAATAATAGTTTACCATCCAATCATAATAGAAGCCCACCATATCAAATATTTAAACAACATATTCAAGAAGAAAATTTAACTAGGGACAAAAATTTATGATTCATATAAATATATCTTTTCAACACATCACATAAAAAAAATCCAAACCTTTTATTCTATATTTTCTCTAAAATTAATTAAACAAAACTAGTTTTACATTAACATTATTTAGTATCTTATTATTATTTATTTACAACTGGGATCAACTATAGTATAAAAATATATAATTTCTCACTTAGGGATCACTAAATAAGAACCATGTTTTATTCACAATTAGATGCATATTTACAATGGACGTGAATAGTATCTAAATACCAACATTTAAATAAATGAAAAAAATTCAGCATGAGAAAATTGGAATTTTTTTATCTGAGCCTAATTTTAACATCGTGGAACCCACACACCTAAATCTCATACTATAATACTTAACATTACATTATATACTTTGATTCCAATAATCGTGATCAACATTTTTCATCTAGACCTTAAAACATAAAAAATAATTCTTTGATCACATAAATAGGTATGACCTTTTATGTTTAGAGTTTTATATAATTATAAAAAACTATGACATAAAAAATGCACATCAAGTTGTACTCATAAACAAATACATCATAATGATGAACATCATCTCCCATTATACCCACATTTTCTTATTTCACATTAGTCCTCAACATCGTCCTTGTGAAATCCTTTATAGACATATATCATTCAATATATTTATTTATAGGATAGGTAAAATGAACCATAATAAGAGTTAGCTTATATGATCTATAAGGGAAAACATAAGCATTAAAATTAAATACCATCAATTAACATAAGAGTGTATAATGCTATGATGCCATAATGAAATAGTATGCGAGAATCATAAATGATCTCATGGCCATAAATACCTTGAAGATAGAATAAGATACCATGTAAGAGTGAAAATTAAAAAGAAACAATAATAATGAGGCAGGTGATATCAATCTAGGTCACGGAAAATAATATAAATTCATAACGAGGAATTCAATCTTTTTTTGGAAACATGAACCATCACATTAAAAAAACCATTCAAATCCATTCCAAAACCCTTTTAATTGAAATTACTATACATTTGAATTACAATATAATCATTACCCAATGCATTAGAGATATATAATAGGCTCACAAAACATTATATGTGATGCCCCATCGTATAAACTGTATCAGGCTTACCTAATGGTATCAACTCCACCCCAAAATGTAAGTTGTAATGGGATCACCCATTGTCATCTAGGTCACCCAATCATTTAAGTTGTAATGGGATTAACCAATGATATCAAGAACGGCCCATCATATACGATGATCAAGAACCAAAAAATTAATAAATATCATAGAAAAATTCATTATTAATTTTTCAACATGATTAAAAAATGGATAAGAAATGGGTATCATGTCAATATCATTCAAATATGATTAAACCATGAAAAAACAGGTTCCACAAGGTTATTTTTGAAATGTTTTAATCCCACAGAAAAGAAATGCGTTCTATAGTAATCTCATAGAAACAAGGTTATCTTGTGAAAATAAACTCAGTTCTATATAAATTTCATCAAAACATTGTTATATTATAGAAAATGAATGGGTTCCTGAACAATATCATTGAAATAATATTTTCCAATAGAAAAGGGATGAGTTTGATAATAATCACTTTGAAATAAAATAAATTCATAAAAATAATGAGGAGAGTATTAATAATGTAAATTCTTAATAGAGGATATGTAAAAACAAGTGTTGGTGTCATTGAGGAAATGAAGCTCTTTTACAATATCATTAATTTTATTTGAGGGAAATCATCTTTAAATATTCTATCATGTCCCACACCACATTGAAACATTTCAATAATAATCATCATTAATGGAATATAAGGAAATTAATATTATTATATAATATTAATAATTATATCCATGATATTCCATGTTAAAGGAGAATTATATCACATCATAATGGAAAATATGTGTATAACATAACAACTATCACAAGGAAAGAAAATTGTGACAAAAATCCATTACCTATTTAGTAACATTGAAATCAAGAACCCTGTTAAAGTTATACCATAAAATGGATATATAAAACCCCTATTTTTTTATAATAATCACTATATACATTTATGTGTAGTATATAGACCAGACATCAAAAATAGGTGGTGAATATGACCTATCTCTCTCCAGAATAAAAGTGAGACGAGAAATTCCATTACAAAGATCATATCAGTTGAGTGAGAATAAGTCAATCAAAAAATTATGTGTAAAAAAATTAAACCCACAAAATAAAATTAATAATACAAAATAATATAATCTTACTTCATGGAAACATATTATTTGCATAATATAATCTATGAAAATAATGTTTATCCTAGTTAATGGAATTTGAGTTAAGAAATATCTTACACTGTCTGATTTTTCATGCGTGCCCTCTACCTGCATGAATAATAAGCATAGGTTAATTATTTAATTTCTTCAAAAACATTTCAAAGATTGTTAGTACTTTTATTTCACTAATAACTATTCCATATACAATTACCTAATCAATAATTTTTATGTCTTACGTGTTGACCATATTCATCTTATGTATCGCAATTGACATTTTTAGGAAGATTATGGCTAATGAGTTAATTATTTAAAAATATAAAGAATAATAACCATGAAATTATTATCATATTTTTACATCAAGTATAATTCTAAAATCATACAAGAAATATTTTTATTAAAAATGTACCTATGTTATGGACATGGATATGGTAGGATATTCATACGCAAGAGCAACGTTCACATTTTTCAGTGATTATTATGGAAAAAAGAGAATTAATGTTTATCTAATATAATGACCATTATATACAAAATACCATATTATTATAATACATATATATATATATATATAATTCATGATATTTATGGATTAAAAATTAATAATCACATCTTTCTGAGGAGGTGGTAGTCCACACATCCGTGAATGACGTTATCGCTTTTTAAGTTTGTGATATGGAAAGAATAAAATGAAATGTTATATATAACAATATATAATTATTTCATGAATATATTAATTATTTCATTTAAATAAAATTTTTTAAACCCATCCTGAATATATTACAAGTAAAGTGTGAATGGTTCGCATCACATTGAGGAGGTGATAGTTTTCATTACCAGAAATGATGTTATAATATTCCCAAAAATGGAGTGATTAGAGATATTTTTTATGTAATAATTACATAATTTTTTGTAAAATATAAATATAATATATACCATATAAAAACATTATGTGCAACATAATTCTTATTCATAATTGTTATTAATGGAAAAATGAATGGCATCATTTCAAAAGGTGGAAGTTTTCCATACACACGAACGATGATTTGGTTACCAATTTGATGGAAGTTTGTGTAATTGTAGTTATATAACATAACATTAAAAAATATAAGTATATTTTTGATACTGAGGTTTTCAATTAGTACTAAAATAATAAAAATTTGATGATTAAAGAAAGAAATAAAACAAAAGATCTCATTGAAGAATATTATATCTATTTCATCTAATTACTTTTCAATTACACTAATGAATATAATTTTATAACTTTATTACAAATGATAATAATATATCATTATAATAAGTATGTATGAATTTTTTTTGAGTGATTTGATGATCCAAATGTCTTTATTGGTGCGTAGAAGTGAGGGGTGTTAGTGCCTTTTTTTAGTGGAGGGGGAGTGACATTATTTTAAATATAAAATTGTAAACTCTATTTAGAGGTCTCCCATAGATCATGTTACTCCAATAATTGTCCAAATTAGATATGAAATGGGATAAAATGGAATTAGGGATATTAAATGAGATTTAGACACGTTTCTAGGTCATTTTTCACCTTACGTATAAACTTTTTCCACTAAGTAAACTCATTTTTAACATAATCACTATAATTAATTTTAATTTCATTCACTAATATTGTTTGTAAAAAATTAATTTCCCCATAATATACATTATAAGTTATTCTGATTTGAAATATGGAATATATTTCTCCAAATTAAAAACATATTAGTGGTAGAATTTATCTTAAAATTAACCCCACATACAAGATAACAAACTTGGGTTTTAATGGGAATATTTTCAACAGTTTGGTAAGTGTTAATATCTAAAAAACAATGAAAATTAATAAAATGAACTAAATTAGATTAAGTGATATAAAATTTATTTATTTATACTCTATTACCAATTATTAACATAATTTAATGCTATAAATTATTTATACAAAAAACCAGGATTCAATTAAAATTCGGTAATACTTACTATTCATGAAAAATATGAATGTTGTCAGAAAAATACCAAAAATTACCCCAAAGTAAATAACCCTACCCCTATATAAAAAATAAAGTTTTTTTGTTAAAATTAATAACATTAAATTGTAAAAATTATGTTTAAAAACAAGTCTTCCATTAAAAGGCGATAAAACCGTCGTTAAAAAAATAAACATCCTTTTATGATTAAAACTGGTTTTATTCTTACCTTAAGAATATAAAACATATTGGTATAATCTATTTTTTATTAAATATTTAAAATATAAATTCCATTAATACAGTTCAATAATAAGGAAAATTCAAATTTAAACATAAAATAAAAATATATTCATAAATTTTTCCCATAAATACAACTCCATTGTTTTCAATTGTTCATTCATTTAACATATATTTAATTGGTAAACAATAAATTAATATATAATCTTGTGTAAAATATAATTTTATAATTTAGTTAATCTCATTTATTCCCACTATACAAATTTCTAAGTGATAACTATCATAATAAGATTAATTTTATATTTCAGTTCTGTTAGACATGGGCTTATGTGTAATATAAGTAATCAAACGAAACCGATGTTACGTGAAATACAATATAACATTAATGTTTCATGTGATGAAGTAAAAACTATTTTTATGGGTAACACAATATTTTAGGAGTTGAAAATAATTTTAAATGTTTTATTTATTAATATCCCTGGAGGATACATCATACCCCACTTAAAATGAATTTCATCATCAAATCGTCTTGGTTATAGAATGATTTTTTGAATTCCATCATTAAAACCAACATCATTGAATGGGTTAATAAAACATACCCATTAAAATGTAACGTTTTAAACATAATTTTCAGTTCATGACACAAATAACTATGATTGCACATAGGGAGAGCATTGATGGGAACATAAAAGATTTATTTGGAAGGAAAACCCAATTCAGATGAACTAATAAAGTGTGATAGTGAATGTGGTCAATATAATGTCAATGAGTAAAAATCATAAATCAAATATGATTCTTAAAGGTAATTTATGTCTTAATAAACTATTGTAATATGTTGAAATTTTATTTCAAGATCTTATTTCATATAGTCCAGAGATGTCTTTCGTCATCTAGAATGAAAACAAAACTAAACATGCATTTATGATGCGAAGAGTTTCACATTTTAATATATTTCCCCAAAAATATCATATTTTTCTCCAAAATATTAGTATTAAAAATTAATTATGAATTACCAAAAAACTAAAATCCAATTTTAAATACCATAAAAATATAAATGTGATAATAGATTTATTCCAACTATACTTAGACACTAATCAAAACCAAAATCATTTTCATATAGTAAGTTAATTACCAAAATGTGTAAACCTTCATATGATACACAAATCTTGAAAAAAAATTAGTAATATGAAATCATCAAACTAAAATATTATTCAAATAAGTAATCATAAAATTCATAAAACATTTCTAGACATTGTTTGAAACCCAACAATTTGAAGGATTTAATTATATATTCTTCTAGGGTAAATAATCCATTATTCTATAATGAAAATCAATTAGGTTTTAGAAATAAACCAAATCATAAAATTTATGAATAATTTACTAACTAGGACATCACATATGCAAGTGTTAGGTGTGAAACCCTTATCTCCCTCTAGTAATTTGTTTAATCTCCACCTCCTAGAAGGATGTGATTGGTTTTCACATAATATATAGGTTTTTCCCATTCATTAATCTAGAAAAATAAATCTTACCTAAATACACTTCCTTATGATCTTAGGGGTTAAAAAATAACATCCCAATAAAGAGTCTCCCAGTATGTCTTTTTTTACCACAAAAAATTTTACTACATAAAACATTTAAAGGATGTGTCTAATAATTTTAACATATAATAATCCTTAATCTTATAGATCTTTGAATGTATCCATAATTTTTATGTTACCCTATCCTAAATTTATTATAATCTATAATTTTATCTAAACTGACCATTGATACCAACCATAAAAACCTATAATTCACACTTATTGATCCATTTCTGATATCCATGAATTTTTATTTGCATCTATAATACTAATAATTGAGACCAAAATTTTTAATCTAAACATAACAACATCGAAAAGAAAAACATGGATCCATAACATATTTGAGGACTTCATAGGAATAGAGTTTTTATGGATTTAGGATAGACTCCTACATATAAAAACTCACAGCAATATGGACTCGTAAACAACCTATTCATAAATTTGACCGGCATCTCTCATTATACCTAGATTTTATTATTTCACAATAAGACATCAACATCATCATTCTGAAATAATTTATAGACATATATGATTAATTAATTTTTTTATAACATGGAAAAAATAAACATAATAAGGGGGATCTAGATTCTTAGTCATGATAAAGAGAATAATTAACAATTGAATTTCGTCAATTATCATAACTGTGAATAAGGGTGTTATGAAATAATTAACGTGCATTAGAGAATCATAAAATAACTAATACCCATAAATACCCATACTACCGTATATGAAAACATTTTAGACTGAAAATTCAACAAAAAAATAATTATTATCCATGTGATATCAATATTGATCATGAGAAACATTTTAATCTCATAAAGAGGAACTAAAACTCTTTTTTGGTAACATGGCGCATCACATTTATAACAGCATTTTTAAACCCATTTAACTGGAATATCTATACAATCGAGTTGAAATACCAAATTAATTAGAGATATATTAGGGGATCACCACGTTCTATCTAGGTATCACCATCATATAAGATCTAATGGTAATGAATGATACAATCTCTGCTGCCCCATCATGTAAGTTGTAATGGGCACACCTAATGCTATCTTGGCTACCCCATATGGTAAGCTGTAAAGTGATGACTGAGAAATATATAGGATGACCACTCATATAAGATGTATAAGACTAAAAACATGAATAAAAATCATAGAAAAAACTATTATTCCACTTACAATATGATTAACCCATGGAATATAAACGGTTATCATGTCAATCTCGTTGAAACATGATTAACCCATGGAAAAGAAATAGGTTCCACAAAAACATTTTTTAAGCATGTCTATCGCATGAAAAATTTAGGGGTTCTATCAAAATCGAATTGAATCATGGTTCTCTATTGGAAAATAAATGGGATTTATAACAATCTTAGTGAAACATGGTTATCCCTGTGAAAACGAAGGTTTTTGAATCAATCTATTTGAAACATATCTCGTAGACAAAAGAAATGGGTCTCATAACAATATCATTGGAAAAAACATAATCCATAGTGATAAAGAATTAGGATCATATCAATCACTAATATCCCTATTTTTTGATAATAAATAATAGGGTTTCTTGATATTCATGAATGGAAATTCCATTAGAATATCATTACATCATTCTTATAGAAATCAATATTTCAACATTCCAATGTGTCCCATACCACATTGACTCATTTAAATCAAAAACACCATGATTAGAATAATGTTAAATAAAAATAATAATATCATGATAATAATAATTTTCATGATATTAAATTTCAATGGATCAATATATTCACAACATAAATGAAAATAATTGTATAGTATAACGATTGTCACAAGTTATGAAAAATAGTGACAAAAATCCAATACTAATTTGGTAACATGAAGATAAAGAAACCCATGAAAGATATATATTCAAGTTTATGTCTAAAAAACATAATTTGAGGGGTAAAAATAATTAAATAAATTAATGAGAAGTATATACACCACAAAATAAAAATAACTGTTGAATATGACATACGTCCCGCAGAAATAAAAGTGAGAATAGACGTCCCCTCACAAAGATTCTATAATTGGAATGAGAATAAATCAATGGAATAATTAATTGTGAAAGAATATAAATTGTAAATACATAATAATATAAATAGAGGTTAGATCTCACAAATATTTGGAATAACATAACAAATAACATAGAAATTTAACCCAATTAATAATCATTGAGTTAACAAATCCCTTAAATTGAGTCTTATTTTTTTATGCATGTCCTCTATATTTCTATGTAATAACCATATGTTATTTATTTAATATAGTAAGAAAATTTTATTATTTTATTAAAAATATTATCTTACTTATAAAAATTTCTTATAAAACAACTTTATCAATGATTTTTATGTTGGATGTTTTGACCATATTTGACTAATGTGTCATTACTAACATTGATAGGTCTACTATGGTAAACGAGGTCATTATGGAAAATAATCCATAAAAATAAACATTAAGTAATTTTATATTTTTCCATTAGTTATAAATTTAAAATCATATAGCAAATACAGTTATGAACAATGAACCAATTTCACGATCATGAAGATAGTAGGTCTTACGTAAGCATGGGTAACATTCTCATTTTTCAAAAATCAATATAAAATAAAGATAAGTAATATTTTTATATTCCAGAATAAAAATTATATCATAAATACTATATTATCTTATTCTATATACTAATATAGACAATTCCAATAATTTGGAGATGAAAAAGGATGAATCACATCACATTGAAAAGGTGGTTGTCCAAACGTCCATAGACAATGTTATAACCATTTCATTGTGTGAAATGGAAAGAAAAAAATGATATGTTATATTTCCATATAGAAAATTATTTCTTTAATATAATAATTTTTTCATTTATATAGTATAGGATTTTAAACCCCACCTTAATACATTCTATGTAATATTTGAAGGTATCACATCACGTTTTGGAGGCGGCAGTCAACACATCCACAATCAATGCTATCATATTCCCCAAAAAAGGAAAACAAGAAAATATGTGTTATATAATAATTTCATAAGTATGAATAAATTTTAAATATAATATATATTATATATAAATACTATCTACACCATAATTCTTAACAATTATAGGAGGTAATGGAAAAACAAATCACATATTTTTGTGAGGTTGTAGTTCACCAAACACATGAACGATGATTTCATTAATGATTTAATGAAATGGTGTGTAGGTGTAGTTCTAAACCATAACATTAAAAAATTATTTATAATTACTATACAGAGGTTATTATATATTCCTATAATAATGATAACTGTAATGATGGAAAATGTAATAAAACAAAAGTGCTCATTGAAGAATGTCATCTCTTATTCAGGTAACTCCTTTTAGTTTACAGCAATGGACTTCATTGATTTGATTTCATCAAAATGTGAGGATTTTGGGATGATATGATTTATTATATAGTCTTAATTAGAATTTATTAGGTTGAGTCAAAACGTATTGGGATGTGTGAATAAGTGAGGGGTGTGAGTGCCTTTTTACAGTGGAGGGGGCCTAATATTACTATAAAAATAAATAGATAAACACTATTGGGAGGTCTCCTATAGATCATTTGACTAAAAAAATTATACAAACTAGACACAATAGATGATATGGTCGAATTAATTTTATAAAATGAGTTTTAATAAGATTTCAAGTTATTTGGCCCCTTAATATTAATGTTTAAACTCTATGTAAAATCATTTTGACCTTAATAACTATAATTAATTTTTTCTCATTCACTATTTTATGGTGAAATTATATGTTAACCATAAAATACAATTTGAATTATTATCATTCAAATATTATATCCATTATTTCTAATTTCAATAATAAATGTGGCATAATTTAATTTAAAAAAAAACCTGGATAAATGACCATAAAGTAGGTTTTTGAAGAAAAAATATACAAAAGTTTGGTATGTCTTTATATTTAAAGGAACTATAAAAGTGATAAAAAATAAAAAAAAATTGAATTAAATGACATAAAATTAATCGATTTATACTTTTGAAGAAAATATAAATATAGTTCAACACAATTAATTAATTAGGCGAAAAAGAAGTTTTTAATTAGAATTATGTATTATTTACTATTCCACGAAATATGAGTGTTCTTATAAAAGT
Organism: Viscum album; assembly: GCA_963277665.1. NCBI lineage: Eukaryota > Viridiplantae > Streptophyta > Magnoliopsida > Santalales > Viscaceae > Viscum > Viscum album. Next base: position 1,923,453,429 of record OY728136.1, on the reverse strand, counting down.
ATGAGAAAATAAAAAAATGAATATTTTGATATCATAATTCAAAATAATATTTTATTTTTTCCAATAAAAATTATAAATTCGTAAGAAATTTGGTTCAAAATAAGTTTTCCATTAAAAGGTGACAAAAAATCGTATCAAATGTATAATGAATTTATATTATTAAATTTGTATTTATTCTTATATTAATCCTATAAAATATATTTAATTAATTTAAAAACATTTAATTAAATATATAAATTATAAATTTCATTAATATATTTCACTAATAGTTAATAATTTAATTTATTAAAGTAAAATTTCATTTTTTTCATAAATAATTTTTTCGCCAATACACAACCTTAATATAGACTTAGTATTTATTTTCATTTATAATTAATTGGTAATTAGTAAATTCTCTTTTTAAACATGTTTAAAATATAATTTCATAATTATATTATTCTCACTCATTCCCTCTATTCCAATATCTATGTGATAGATATCTTAATAATACTAATAGTACAGTATTGTATGGAAGGACTCAGGCCTGAATGTAACATACATCCATAAGGTAACATGATGTTGAAAAAAAACATGATAAAATTAGTGTTTCTTGTGATGAAATATATCATTTGTATTGCATGTAACCCAATATATTCAATAATTTCTTTTAATTTGAAAAATTTATTTATTAAAATATTAGGATAATACAATAAGGGTTAGTAGGTGTTGATATGAAAATTTTATATAGATAAAAATGTTATGTAAATTATTGTATTCAATATAAGATAAAATATTCAATTTTAAATTGAAAAATCCTTGATCAAATTATGTCACCAATCATAACTCATTTCTCATTTCCAAAAGGCTCACAAATATTGATAATTAAATATATGAAATTCTATTCACACCATGAACATTTTTTTTTATATTTCATGTTGTTATTCATAAAATCATAATTAAATATATCTTATAAACCATTCTTGAACAACCAATGTCAACTCTTGTTATCATTATTTCTATATTTTTGTCAACAATAACATCATTATAAATCTATTTATCTATATATATTTCATTTTATATGATGAGAATCATATAAAATAGGGTAAGAAGTATAAATGTTATTTCAATGGGTATTCCATTCAATGTAGCTTGGGTTGTGGTCTTTAAAGGTTTAAATAAAGATGAAATATATAGGTGTGTCTTAAAAGTATATGTGTTGAATTTTTTAATGATGGACTCATGCATCAAAATCTATTTTTTACATTTACAGTTCTAATAAAATAATAATTTAATGATACATTAGTAAACATGTCTCATGTATCTCTATAACGTCGACAATTTTAAATGCAAATAATAGCCATTGTTGTAAAACAATTACAGGTTTTTTGGTGTGAAAATTTAATTTATCAATAATTGTGTTTATTATGGATTTTTAAAGGGGTAAAGACAGGTTAATAATTTGAGATATTCTATGGAATATGTTCTTAATATAGAGATATGATAGTATGAGATTTTGAAGATTGATGATCCTTAATCTGAAAAAATATTTTTTTAAAAAGGTATTAAATTATAAGATCAATTTTTAAAAGAAATTTAATAACATAAAAATGGTGACCCATATGATAAATTGGATACCCCAGTTTGGGTCGGAATGTAGGCTTTACCCTAGGTGCAATATAACATTTGTGTGCATAGGTAATTTGGTCAAATCGAACATAAGGATATGTTTTAATAATTTTATAATATATTTTTGAAGGTAAGGGAATACATCATGAATGGTGTATCTAAAAAAATATGAGACTACCATAAAATCCATAATGTGGGTTTTACCATAGCTGTGACAAAAATTATTGCATGTCATGTTTTCATTGATAATGAGTATAAAGGTAATAAATATTTTATATAAGTATTTTTTGGGAAGATATAAATAATAATACCGATTTTTATTATTATAAATAATACTTCTTTCCAAGAAAAATGATTACATAATTCTTCAATAAATAATGTTCTTTCAGTGAAAAAAAATTCATGTACAATTGTGAGAAAAGTAAAATTATTAAATGTCATAAATTTATGAAATTAATTATATTTAATATTTATTTGTGGCTGGTTAGCAGTAATTAATGGTTTTTATTTTTAAAATGTTAATAGTTGAAACATTGGGTCTTATTTAAAAATGATAATTTATATTATTGTTATTATTATTATTAATAATTTGGGAGAATAATATTTTCTATGTATATATATTTCTGATATGTATATATATATATAAATATGTGTGTGTATATGTGATAGTGTAAGTAAAAAAATAAATATATATATGGTTGTATATATATATATATAAATGTGTGTTTTTAATTATATAACGGGATGTTTATATATATAATGCGTAAATATATATATATATATATATATTACATTTTAATATAAATTAATGGATGTTTTAATATATTTAAAAAAGAAAATTTAATTGAAAAAAATTGATGGATTTTATGGGGGTGCATCACCTTATAAATGAAGATGTGGGCTTCGCCATTTGAATAAGTTTAACAAATAGTGTATAAATTTAACACTTTTGAAAATAATAACAACATGTATTCAACAAAATAAGATAAAATTATTTAATTTGGATTTATGGGGAACCCTAATAGTCCATATAGGAGGCACCAAATCCAGTCATTACGCACCTCTCCTCTCCTCCACTATTACCCTTTTATTATATTTTTAAATTTTATTTTTTTATTCAAAATATACATCCTCAAAATCATATCCTATTTTTATCAGAATAACATGTCTTAGGTGTTGTTGGGTTCATTTCAACAACATTAATTTTAAGCCTAAATATTTTTCTGAAAGAAACGAGGACACAATAGTTCAAATAAACATAGTCATTAACCTATTCCATCAAAAAAATTACATAATGTAGTTATTTCATAACATTATAACAACAAAAAAAGCTTGATGGAATCATTATTGGCATGAATGTGTTTCCTACTCTGAAATTTATGTTCATGATGCACTCTATTTGTAATACATAATTTGTTAAGTGTAATTTGAATGACTGTTTGGCCTGAAAAAATTACCCACGAGACCAATAATTAATACTTGATCACATGTGGTGTGTGTGTGTGTGTGTGTGTGTCCCTTGACCTATTATGTTGATTCTTTAATATGGACTATGATGATAATGTTCACCTCTTGTATTTATGTGTTATTGATCTGTCATTTTCATTATGTATAATATATGTTTTATTTCATCATACTGTATTTGAGAATTCAGGTTTTCCATTTTTGGAAAGCATGGGAGAATTCACAGTTGTGTCTATCAAAATTGGACGACATGTGAGAAAAGACACATTGTTTGTGACATGTGAAATTTCACACATGTTAAAGACTATACCATTAGGGGGATGTGATAGTCTATTATTGGTATATATTTGGACAATTACATTCAGTAGGATATCTCACAATCATGGGGATAACTACAACGGACGTATGTTCTAGACTTGGGTCAGTATGGGGGATTTGATGCCTGTTTGGGATATCACTAAGGGAAAAAATACGCCACCTACTATTTTAGTAATCATCTCATTAGATAACATTGGTATCGACATATGCCCATTGTTTTTATAGAAATTGTAGGTATAGACATAAAGGATTTTATCGTACACATGGTTTAAGAGAATCTTTTAGTAAATATTTTTCCAGGATAAAACATATACCCATAGTTTTGAGAATAATGAGTATAAGTTGAAAATACCCAATTGGAACCAAAATCAGCTCTTCCAGCCCCTGTACATGTAAATAAAATAAAAATAAAAATAAACATTCACTGTAATAAAAATATTGTAAGTTTATCATTCATATAACTTCTCGGAATAATTTTCAAACCATTTAGAATACTATAACATACATATATATACATATATCTAATCAATTGATGTCATAAAATAACATTCACATGTCTCTTAAATGAATATTAAAAATGGAGGGGATCTATATATCCCCCATCACTAACATCCTCATCCCCATCATGATAAGAAACATATTTATCCACAATAGCCTCATCTGGAGAAGTATCAACAACATCATCATCATTATAAGAAAAATCATCATTGACACCACCCCAACCACTACCACCATCAGCTCGACCACCCTTAGGATCCACATTAACATTAAATGGGGAATTATTTAATGAATTTATATATTCCATATATGAATCAAAATTAGTCACAACCTTTGATTAAGGTTACTTATTTACAACTAAAATTACTACCAGGAAGTATTACATGACATGTTTATTTCTTTCACTCTCATGTATAATAGGGCTTATTGTCTCAGTTTCTTATACATGATCCCTTTCTAACTCAGAGGGGTGAGAAGTTTGAGTGGATCCAAATGAGGACCATTACCTAGGGGATATTAGTTTTTACTAGGACGACATCAGACTCTCCCATGGTACTCCTCACCTAATACCTATAACAAATGATTAATAAGACATATTTTTCCATATTGTTTATCCTCGAGGGCCTCTAGGATAGTCTGTTGAAAATACAAAAAATAAAATTTCATTATGAATTTTGTATAAATATTTTAAATATATAAAAAAACATAAAAAATTCTTTTGTGATTATGCATTTATAGCAACTCCATATTTTTACTTCCTACTCAAAAGAAATAAATTTTCTCTATGAACACCTCCATGGATGACCAATACAGCTTGCTGCAAAAAAATTATTATACACATATTAACAATATAAATATTATATAATATTGAATAATAACAAAAGAGAATACATATTAAATTAATGAATATTTCATAAATTTAAACATGTGACAACATTGAATAAAAATAAATTAATAAATGATAATTATAAACAATATATAATTTGTAACCCCACAATCTTCCGTAGTACGTTTCCCGTTATATAATACAGCAGCTTGCATTGTACAGAACATGGAGTTTTAACACACCACAACCATTTTAAGTAGCTGTTATGAATAATAATACCCACTTTTTTAAAAGCTATAAATTTTATTTTTCAAAATGTACTTCATTTTTGGATTCTTAATATCCTAATTAGCTAAGGGTAAATTTTTGTATTTTTCTAAAAAAATTCAATTTTTGATGAATTGTGAAAAATACTACATTATTTTTTAAAACTGATTTTTATTTAATTAATTAGTTATTTTATTTTAATATATTTTATGTCAAAATAGATAAATAATACCTATATGTGTTAAATTTAATTCGTTGGAGTCATTTTATAATAAGTTTTAATATATAAGTTTTTATTTAACTTTTTACCGTCTTTTACGCACCTTCAAGGGAGAATATACAAATTTACATTAAACATAATTTTACCGCTTCTGTGAGTTGAATTTCAAATATCCAAGAGACACATTTGTCATTATTAAGTCAAATGTGGTTCAATAAGATGAAAATAATTTTTGTTTAATAGTAGCTTTTGACTTGTATCTACCACGGTTAAAAGTAAATAGGGTAATCAAGGATAAAAATGATGTTATAATTACCCAAAAACTTGTCCAAATTCAATTGGATAAGTTTAATTAGACATAAACCCCCATTTGGAATAAAATATCATCCTCTTTGGTCCATTGGATTAGATTATGACATTTATTATTATATTATTTTAAGAAGAGTTAAAAGAGTTAAATTAAATGTTTAATAAATAAACCATTTTTAATAAAGGGTTACATAAATTATAAATTAGACTATAAATATTCATTGGAAATATAACAAGATTTCATACCTAATGGTATTTTATTTATAATTTTAGATGTTGTATAATTTAATTTATTTATGACACAATGATGATGCAGTAATTACCTTATTAATGAAATATTTAAATAATTGATATTATAAATATCCAAATAATTGTAAATTGAGACTTCTGATGAATTAAAATAATTTATAGGTCAATAGAACATGTTAGTTATGTTTAAATTAATTTCATTATATGTGATAAAGTTTTTATGGATTTCCAAAAAATCAAATACTAAATTGTTTCAAAATTGACATAATTTAGTTTTTAAAACAAATACTATATTATTAATTGAAAAAAGATTTCTGAAAATCTATGGTTTGGAAAAAAGACTTAGATAAGGTTAAATATATTAATAATCAAGAAAATTAGGATCTCTTTTCTGGTTATATTATGTTTATTAACTATATAATACAAAAATATAATGAGACATAGTAAATGTCAAAGATTTTATGTAAGACTTAAATATAATAGATGGAGTTAATATGATGGCCTAAAACTGTCTAAAACCTATTGGTTTAGAGGTTTTCAGACCATCCCTAGCTTATTTTCTAAATAATTCATTTTGGATCCATTTGAAACTGACAATGATTTTATTATGAAATAATATTTCAAGATTTTACTAAAGTGACTATCACCTCTCTTTTAAAAGGGAACTTCCCCTTCTCTTAATTTAACTCCTCCAAAACCATTTGGATCAAGCCAACCCTACCCAAATATCCTACCAACATCCCTAACTTCAACCTAGTTTCCTTACTTTTATTATAAAGCAATCCAAATGAGCCATTTTGATCAACTCAAATGAAAACACCCAAAGTAGAGATAATAATTTCACCACCCTCTTTCAAGTTCTTTTCTTAATCCACTACCTCTTTCTTTATTGTTTACATACCAAAATAATAAATCCAGTAACTTATACATACAGTGATGTTATTATAAATATGGTATAACCATATTCGTTATTTTATCTATCCTACAAATGGCAAAGTCAACATATGTGCGTACGTACGGCTTACTGTCTCAAAGTCGTGGTGTAGTTTGTTATTAAAACACATTATTATTTGGATGGGAATAAAAATGAGTATAATTGATGTAAATAATAAATATAACATGTGATGTAATCTTTATATATTATATACCATCCAATTACATACTAATTTTCCATTAATATAATGATATTGTTAGTCGTGCGTAGGTACGGATTACCGTCTCCAAGAACTTGATGAGATTCATTCACCATCGTAATCATTCAAGAATAATTTTCATTTTATGATTCAAAATAATGTTTATGAACATAATATAATTATGTATATGAATTAAATACACCATTTTCATAACAAGCATGGCTTATGTAACCAATAATATAAAACAATATGGACAAGTTAACACCCAAAACCATGATAATACAAAAATATTATTAACAATGAAATATTAGAAGATCATTTATGATATCATATTTACGCATATTGTTCTTTTATAATTTAATTATAGTGATATAACTTTTATTCAGGAGGTTAAATTACACTCCACCATGGAAAAGTACAAGGGAAGTGTTAATTTTACAATCTCTTTTTTATCCGAGGATGTTTTCACGGAAGTATCTACTGAGTCCTATTTATCATCCACATCCGTATTTTCATAAAAATGTATTTCAAAACATTTTTACTATTTACTAGAAAATGGGTTAAAGTAATTTATACCCTTATTTGAAATTATATGTTTTGAATGGAATCTTTCCATCATTTTTCAAACAAGGTACATTATGACCTTTTCGACAGAATTAATGTAAGAATGCAATTTTAACTTATAAGGCGTGTGCGGCTATTTTACACGATTATAAAATTATTAAAGCTTCCCTTACAATATTATAATAATATTTTCATTATAAATGTTTTATTTTAAAATTATATGACTTTTAAATGATTTCAAAATAGAAATAGATATTTCTCTAAAAAAAATTCTCTTTCGTAAATTTCAACACCATTTATAGGGATTTTAAGCTTGTTTGAAGTTGATTTATTATGATACAAATATTCCATATTGTATTGAAGGTTTTGTGAAATGTTTGACTATGGATGTGTTATTTTTATACCATTCATGTTTTATGGATAATGTATTTAGATTTATTGCGATGGTTTTAATACGAAATCTTTATTCTATGTTTAAACCTTTTCATATGAGGAATGCATTGAACTTAGTAAGTGACAGGTGGAGCCCTCTATAGCTCTTCGATGCAACGGTAGGACTCATCAGAAAAAATACTGTCTTCAAAAAAGACCTTGAAAAAATCTTATTTTTAGTCTTGGCACTAGGCCTTGACTATGTGGTTATGAAATCTAGCATTATGCATTCCATCATTATGAAATTAGATATTGAAATTGCATGTGATTATTTGACTTGTAAAATATTCATTTGAATAAGAAAATTGAATTATTTGGATTTATCTTTTCCATATTACAATGATGTTTAGTTTAAAAGTATTTTGTTTTAGTCTCATACATTTACTTAAATTTTTATGCTTATTTTTGAAATTTTATACTATATTGTTATCCTTTCTGAGAATCTAAGCTCACCCATTTATATGTTTTATTTATCCCAGGAAGTGAAGACAAATTTAATGGTTCACCTGTAGGTATATTCTATGGATATATGTGTGTTCAAAGGGGATAAAATGTTTTTGGTGTTTTTATTTCATGATGTAATGTAAAACTTATGAATGTATCTAGTACTTACAAGACTAATAAACTAATCAGCCTTTTGGTACATGATTCCTTGTATCATGCCAATGTTATATAATAATTCACCGATGCTGGGTAACTATGGTCAGGGAATTACAGTTGGTATCAGAAAAAGTTTAGTACAAACCATGGAAACGAGATTTAGAAAAACTCTGATTAGAGAACACTACCCTAAGATAAAATTTGAGGATTAGTATAGAAGAACTTTCTGGAATTTTAGTAATGTATATATTTTTTGAGTTTTCTATGCAATGCATCCTTGTCTGGATAAGAGTAGGTAGAGGCAGCTATGTCACAGTTGTACCTAGGGGTAAAACCTGAAAACACCACTTTGAGCTAGACTCGAACGAGAAGTATCATTACAACAAAGTTTAGTGAATCAGTTCCCAGTAGGGCATATTAATGTTCTTTATCAACTGATCTCATAGTCATACCCACGATTGAATTTAATATAATCCTTGGTATGGATTGACATTCGGACCATGATGCCAAAATTTATTTTCCGAAGAAGGAGGTTAAAATTCTCGATGACGATAATGAGTACCTTATCATTAGAGAAGACACGTCACCGCCTGATAGAGTATTCGAAAGATACATCCCTGTCTAGATACAGGTTGGTAGAGGTAGCTCTGGCACATATGTACCTTATGGTAAAACCCAAAAACATCGCTTTGAGAAAGACTCGAATGGGAAATTTTACATACCAACAGGCCTTGCAACACTCTTGGTTATGACACTCCCAGGGGATATGTTTAGGATAATTCACATTTTCATTAAAAACAATTATGAAGTATTTATAAGAATATAATTTCTCAAAGAAAACATTTTTATGATTATGGATTACATCAATGAACTATTTATTTTTTTTATGTGTTTTACAAGTTCAGAATTTTGTATTTTGGTTCATTAACTAATATAATTTATGACATTCTATAGAAATTGAGCCTAGTGGAAGGAATGGAAACTTTATAAACCCACATAATCAATTTAGGGATTTCCCTCCTACTCAAGATAATTGTATTGGAGTTGGTGACACAACTGGTGCTGATCAGCTTATCACCATACTGGGACAACTCACACAGGTCATGAATAATAACTTTACCTTTATGGAGCACCCTGATCTACAACGTGGAGGATCAGTATTAAACTGATTCATGAGGAAACAACCACCAATACTCAGTTGGACTATAAAATCATTTGTTTCTGAGTAATGAATAAGTTTCTTAGAGAAAATATTTCTTACTTTTGGGAGTAGTGAAAGAGAAGAAGTGTCATGGAAGTTTATCGCCTCACGGGAGATGCAGATCAATGGTGGTCATTGATTCAAAACACAAAGTAATATTATATAGTATAAAATATCGAATGGAGGGGGTTTGAATAGATTTTCCTAGAAAAATACTTTCCTCGTGTCCATTGTCTTGATATGGAAAGGTGATTTCTGAGTTTGAGGAAAATGAGGATTAGAATATCGCAAAGTATGAGGCTAACATTACAATGTTATAAAGTCATGCAATAGATTATATACGTAACACAAGGAGAAATATTGATGGATTATTTTATGGGTTAAAGCCATTTCTCTAACAAACGTTAGACTTACAAACCTTCTCATCATAGGAAGATATTGTCTCACACGCTATCAAGATAGAAAATGAATTCTATAAGTTCTATTACTTTAAGGAAAAGAATGAGAAAAATAGATCTGCAGAAGGCTCTATAAATTGAAATAATGGGAACAAGAAAGTTTTTAGTCAAAAATCATAATGGAAGTATCATAGCAACAGAGTTTTGTGAATCAGTTCCCATTAGGGAATATAAATGTTCTTTATCTGCTCATCTCATAGTCAAACCTATGATTCAATTTGATATAATCTTTGGAATGTAATGTATTTCCAACCATGATGACAAAATTTATTTTACGAAGAATGTGGTTACAATTCTCAATGATGATAAGGAGTACCTTATCATTAGAGAAGAAACGTCACCACCTGATTCTTATCTAGATCCACCCCCAGTAGCTCAACTAAATTCAATTATTTTGGAGGAAGAAAAAGAAATAACTATGTGTGAGGAAAGGAATGTTCAAATACATTATATACCTATTAAAAATTAATATGTTGATGTGTTTCTAGAGGATTTACCTGGATATCCTACAAAAAGAGAAATTGAGTTTTCCATTGATTTAATTTCATGGTCAAGGCCCATAACAAAGACCCCTTAATGAATGGACATTGTGGAATTAGTGTAACTAAAGAAACAACTAGAGGAATTTAGTAATGAGAGATTTATTCTCCCTAGTGTTTCTCAATGGGGAGCACATGTCCTTTTGGTTAAGAAGAAACATGTGTCTATTAGGTTCTGCATTTGCTACAGGGAGATCAGCGCTATAGAAATAAAGAACAAGTATCGCCTACCTCCCATTGATGATTTATTTAACCAACTACATAGAGATCAATATTTTTTAAAGATATATTTTGTTTTTGATATCACAAATTGTGTGTGAAGAAGAAAGAAATTCCTAAAACAACATTTCGAACTAGGTACAAGCATTATGAGTTTACAGTAATGCCTTTTGGATTGACTAATGCACCCTCTGTCTTCATGGATTTAATGAATATAATTTTCAAGGAAACTCTTGATGACATTTTAGTGGTGTTTATTGATGATATCTTGGTATAATCAAAAATCTACAAAGATCAGGAAGATAACTTGCACACTATTCTAAAAACCCTCATAAGAAATGAATTATGTGGGAAGTTTAGAAAGTGTGAATTCTGGATTTAGGAGATTTCATTTTCTTTGCCATATTTTCTATAAGGATGGAATCTCTGTTGATCCTTCGAAGTCCTAGGCAATCCAAAAATATCCATTACCAAGAAGTATAACTAAGGTAAGTATTTCTGTTGGTTTAGCAGGTTATTATTGGTGTTTTTATAGAATTTTACCTGATTGGTGAACCCATTAACCAATCTCACAATTAAAGCGATTATTTTTTTTGGAAAAAATAGTTTGAAGAATGTTTAGAAGAACTGAAGCAAAGATTATTCAATGCCCTTATATTGACTCTACCATTAGGGAATGATGGGTTTGTTATTTTTAGTGATTCCTCATAGAAAGGAATTGGTTGTGTCCTTATGCATAATGATAGAGTTGTTAATTATGCATCACGATAGCTAAAAATTAACATGCAGAACTATCCCACTCATGACCTTTAGATAAAAACTGTAATATTTACTTTGAAAATATGGAGACACAATCTATAGGGTGAAAAATGTTATATTTATACTTATTAAAAGTGTTTGAAGTATATTTTATAATAGAAAAAACTCAACATGAGGCAATGAATATGGCTTTAACAACTCAAGGATTATGATTACACTATACAATACCTCCTGGGGAAGGAAAATATGGTGGAAATTGCTTTGAATAGAAACGATCATGGAGTTCTGAACAAGATGAGAGTTGAAAGGGATCCTATTTTCATGGATCAAGTTAAGATGGATATGGGAATAACCATAGAATGTGAAACATCAATACATTTCAAATATTTTCCAAAAAATCATTACTAGAAATGAAAATGGGTTCTCAGACTGGTGTTGAGGAGTTTCAAAAAAAGATTAAAGCTGTAAATGATGGGAGATTGAGTGACTTCAAATATGAAGATATAATTTTGGAATTTGGGGTGAGACTTTGTGTTCCTAACATAATGATCTAAAAAGGGTGTTGTTGGATGATGCTAATAGATCCGATTTTTCTATACACCTTGGTAGCACTGAGATGCATAGAGATATGACAAAACATTTTTGGCGGGAAAACATGAAGAGAGAGATTGTGGATTTTTTGTCGAGGTGTATAGTTTTTGAACAAGGGAATGTTGGAAAACAACATCCTAGAGGAGTCATGAAACATCTTCCCATACCTGAGTCGAAATGGGATGATATTATGACAGACATTGTCATGGGGATACCAAAGAATCTGAGAAGGAATGATGCAATATGGTTCATTGTTGATCGTCTTACCAAGTCATCACATTTTCTTAATATAAGAAATGATTTACCACTTGAACTTCTGGAAAGAATATATGTTAATGATGTTGTAAGACACTATGGTGTACTCCTAATGATTAATTCTGATTTTGATCCCCGTTTTACATCTAGATTTTGGAATGATCATCAGAATGTCTTAGATAATGAACTTCATTTGTGCACTACCTACCACCGTCAAACCGATGGACAATTAGAACAGACTATTCAAACCTTACCAGACATGTTGAAATCTTTATCACTTGACTTTCATGGTATGTGGGATCAATATTTACCTCTCATTGAATTTTCCTATAATAATAGCTTCCATTCAAGCATTCAGATGGCACCATATGAAGCGTTATATGGAAAGAGATGTCACACAACAACTTGTTAGGATGATGTTGGTGAAAAAAACTCGTAGGCCTAGAACTTGTTGAGGAAATTATGGAAAGGGTGAAGGTTATCCAAACCCACATCGAAGCACCTCAAAGTAGGATGAAGATATATGCCGAAAACCAAAGGAAGGATTTGGAATTTCAGGTAGGAGATCATGTTTTCATGATAGTATCTCCATGGAAGGGAGTTATACGATTTGGTAAGAGGGTTAAATTAAGTCACAGGAACATCGAACCTTTCGAAATTCTAGAATTAATTGGGGCTATAACATACCATTTGGCATTGCCTCCAAGTATCTCCAAAGTTCACGATGTGTTCCACGTATCTGTGTTGTGATAATACGTGTCTGATCCAACACATGTACACACCTATGATGTAATTGAACTGGAATAAGATCTGTCTTAATGTGAAGAGCCTGTTAGGATTCCTGATACAAGAGAACCAGTGGTGAGAAACCAGACGACTCGTCTGGTAAAAGTTATATGGAGAAACCATAATATGGAAGAGGCAATGTGGGGACAATGTAGAGGACACATGGACCCTCTTGGGGGGGGGGGCGATGCCCTAGGTTTCATGGTGGCGGTGAAGGCCCCTACTCCTAAGGGGGAGGGGCATGATCTCTCTCATGTGGATTTTCCTCTAGTGCGACGCTCTCACTTCCCCAAAATAGTGGTTTCTCTGAAGGTCCTAGGAATCATCAATGGCCATCTGGTGATTCCAGTTTCTTCTTAGGTATTCTCCGAAGCTTCGTCACTTCATTCCACGACTCTGGTTGCTGAGTTTGTTCGTTGATGACCTTCGGTGGAATTGTTCGATATGTACATTAACGAGGCATGGGGGTTATGTCCTCATGCGGTTGTCGGTATTCTTGGGCCACATCAATTTCTAATTTTCCTCATAGAAGAGGACAATTTGGTTTTGTTGTGGTCTCGTGCAAGCGAATCCTTTTGAGGGTTCCAGTTCCACCTATATCGGAGGACGTTTGAGATCCACAAGAATAACGACTCCTATTCTTTAGTAATCTAGATACAGCTTCCAGGCATACCACTGCCATTCCAAAATCTGGCTCTCCTACATTAAATAGGAAATTCAATTGGACGTTTCCTTTGTGATGATCGGCGGACTGATGCCATGATGCACCTGATTGTGGCACGTATTTGCAAAGAAATGGATCTCTCCTGACCTCCTCCCGATAGGGTTTGGATAGTGGTTGAGGGATAATACATGTATGCTCAAAATATTCTCTATAAATCATGGTCGTCATTATGTTAATTCTGCAATAGGCAGGGTCATTGTTTCGAGGAGTGTTGTAAGAGGTCACTGGAAATGGTTTCAGTTGAAAGTCCAATGACAGATGAAGGTGTCACGGTCCATGTTGAGGGTGGGGATGCTTTCCCTGTCGAAGGATCATGAAAACAGGGGACCAGGGAGGTGCCTTCTGCTCCTCTTGTCTAGGATGAGGATCCTAGTTTCATGTGGGATCATGAGGCTGAGTTAGTTCAGACATCCATTGGCATGGAAACTTCTTGTAGTGGACTTGAGGCTGAGGTAGTGGTGAGGAATTTTCACCCTATGGTTACTTCTGCAAGGCCGATGTCCATGTCCAGTGTTTCATCCAAGAACTGGGAGGTCCAGTACCCCTAGTCTCATCCAGTAGCAAGTTCAGACAAGGGGAAGGAAGTGCAGGTGAAACCCGTAGTCCAACAGGCCTAGGATTTTATTGTCATGGGTGAGCATTAGGAGGTGAGCGGTGCTACTTCAAAGGTAGTGGAATCGGTCTTGCAATAGGTTTGTACATGAGTGTAGTCTAGCTCCTGGGAGGATCAGTCTGTGGTTCCCTCAGAGATAGAGAATCATGTGAAGTTGAAGTTGGTAGGTCCACAGATAGCAGATGTTTTTGCCCACCTCAAAGAGGATTTGAGAATTACTCCAGTATAGGACAGTGACAAGAAGTCTGTATAGGGAGTTGGAACTCATGCGAAGGAAGTGGGTATACCAGATTCAAACTGTAAGAGGGAAGGTATTGCAGGGGATGCCCAGGATACCAGTGGAAACCGTGGTCAGGGATGGGATGACACTGACAAGCACCTGCAGTTCATGGGACGAGGATATGATCATATCTTTGGATCAGATATGGTGTAGGAGACTAGCGTGCTGGTTAAATCAGGGACTCAAAGTGGACAAAAAAGGCCTACTGGTGTGTCTGTTTTGGGGTCCTTAGACCGTAACATACTTGGTGATAACCCGGTACCAAAGGCTGGAAATGGGGGTAAGAATAATGGATTGGGGAACAAATCAAGAAAGGGGGAGTCTTCGGGCAAGCAGAGGTGCATCAAAGTAGGGTCAGGGATTAAGATAGGGAACCACTTTAAGGGCTTGGAGGTTCAAAAACCCCCCTTGACTCAAGAGGATGAATTTCTAGGAGATGAACGCTACAGTCAACACTCGATGGATAGCATGGAATGCGTTCAAGGGAAAGGGCCTCATAGTCCTTGAAGGAAGAAAGGGAAAAAAGGAGTTCGATATTCTGGGAAATGCATAGTGGTTCAAGGGAAAAAACCAAAGGGACACAAGGATTACTCCCATTTTCCAAAGCTGATGGAGACAAGGTTGGACAAGAAGGAGAAGAACAATGGGAGGAAAGCACTAATGAAAGGGGAATGTGAAGAGCCTATGGAGTGTTTGAATTTGATTCTACACTCCAAGGAAGAAATGTTAGCCAAAGCTATCTGTCTCAATGTCTTAGAAGAGGAGATCAAATGAATTTACTAAAGAAGGTTTCCAGTTGACGCCAACGAGGAGCAAGAGCTGTGGATAGACAAACAATACCAAATTATGACCCGAGGCTTCAACCAGAGCATAATCAACTCAGAGGAATTCATCCAGAAAATGGAGAGGATGCTTACCCACCTTGAAGAGCTAATTAGAGAAGACCCAAAAACCCAGGTTAGTCCGCTGAATTGGGAAAATTATAGGGTAGCTAACTCGAGTAATCTAAGTCTCATGTTTAATAATTTTGTGAGCTCTTTTAGCACGTAGTGGTCTTGTTTGTGAACTTTGGTTTCCCATTTTTCCCCAAAATGTCTTAATAAAAATTTAAATTTAGATGGGGTAGAGGCAACGTGGGAACCCAAGGAACATATGATTAAGAACAACCCGAATCTTTTTATGCAGTAATATTTTAGAAATTTAAAGGACTAAATAATTTTAAAGTGGGGATAATGTAACACCAAAAGGATCCATGGTACATTTTCCTTTGATTAATGTTGTATGTTGCATTGTACACAACATAGAGTTTTAACAAACCATGACCAATGAAACTAGCCATTATGAATAATAATACCCACTTTTTAAAATTTTATAAATTTAATTTATCAAAATGGATTTCGTTTTTGGATTCAGAATATCAGAATAAGCTTGTGGTGAATTTTTGGTATTTATCTGAAAACTTTCACTTTTTGATGAATAGTGAAAAACATTGCGTTATTGTTTAAAATAAACTTTTTATTTAAGTAATTAGTTATTTTATTCTAATTTAGTTTTGGTCAAAATAGATAAATAATACCTATATTTTTTCAATTTAATTATTTGTATTTATTTTATAATAAATTTAGATATATAAAAGTTTATTAAACTTTTTACCGTCTTTCACACAACTTCTATGAGAATTTTCAAATTTACATAAAACATATTTTCACTACTTTTGTGAGTGGAATTGAAAAATTCTAAGAGAAACGGTTGAAATTAGTTTATAAAATTTTGTTCAATAAGATGAAAATAATTTATGGTGAATAATATCTTTTGAATTTTATTTACCACGACGAAAAATAAATTGGGTAATTAAAGGTAAAAATGATATTATATTTACCCTAACACATGTCCTAATTCTGTTGAATATGTGTAATTCGACCCAAAAAAACTTTGGAATAAAATATGAATCTTTTTGGTCCACTTATATTAGATTATAAAATTTATTATTATTTTATTTAAAGAAGAGTTGAAAGAGTTAAATTCAATGTTTAATAACTAATCCATTCTAAATATAGTGTTACACAGAATATAAACCTGACTATGAATATTCATAACAAATCTAAAAATATTTCCTACATAATGGTATTTTATTTATAATATTCAGAAATTATATAATTTAATTTGTTTATGATACAATGATGATGCAGTAATTACCTTATTAATGAAATATTAAAATAATTGATATTATATATAACCAAATAAATGTAAATTGAGACTTATAATGAATTACACTAATTATCTAGGTTAATATGACATGTTAGGGTTGGTTAAATAAATTTTATTCTATGTTCTAATGTTTTTAGGGCTTTCCAAAAAATCAAATACTAAATACTGTCAAAATTGACAGAATTTAGTCTTTGAAACAAATACTATATTATTAATTGATATAATATTTATAAAAATATATGTTTCAGCCAAAGGACTTAGATACGGTTTTATATATAAATAATGAACCACATGGGGTTCACTTGGATTGTTATTCTAAGTTTATTAACCAGATAATTTAAAAATAAAAAGAGACATGGTAAATGTCAAACTATTTAACTAAGAGTTAAATCTAAAAGATAAGGTAAATATGATGACCTAAACTAGTCCAAAACCTATTGGATGAGATTTTTTCGACCCATCCCCACCTTATCCTATAAATAAGTCATTTTGGATCCATTAAAAATATAAAAAGATTTTATTTTAAAATAATATTTCAAACTTTTCCTAAAGTGATCCTCACCTCTCTTATAAAAGGGAACTTCCCCTTCTCTTAATGCCACACCTCCAATGACATTTTTCATGGACAACCCATACACAAATATCCACCCAACTCCTCTGAATTCATCTTAGGGGACCTAATTTGATCATACTGACAACCTATGGAGCCCTTTTGATCGATTTAAAAGGAAACACCAGAAGTAGAGGCAATAATTTCACAACCCTATTTCATGTTCTTTTCTTCTTCCACTTCCACATTCTGTGTTGTTTCCATACCAAAAGAATAAATCCACTAAGTTATACATATTTTTATGTTATTATAAATATGGTAAAACCATATTCTTATTCTATCCATCCTACAAATGACAAATTCACCATATGTGTGTGCATATAGCTTACCGTCTCCACATCGTGGTGTAGTTTTTTATTCAAACACTTCATTATTTGGATGAGTATAATAATGAGCATAAATGATGCAAATAATAAATATAACACGTTAATGACTCTGTATATAGGATATACCATATATTTACATACGATTTCACCATCAATATAATGATATTGTTTCTTGTGCGTACGTACGGATTACCGTCTCCACAAACGCGACGAGATTCATTCCCCATAGTAATTATTCAACAATAATTTTCATTCTATGATTCAAAATAATAATTCATAACATAATATAATTATATATATGAATCAAATACTTCCTATTCATAACAAACATGGCTTACTTAACAAGTAATATAAAGGAAAACGAATCAGTTAACACCTAAAACAATGATACTACTAAAATATTTTTAACAAAGAAATATTAGACGATCACATATGATATCATATTTATGATTATAGATAATGTATAATTTGATAACAATGATTTTATTCTTATATAGGAGGTCAATTAACCTTCAACCTTGGAAACGTTCAAGGTAAGGGTTAATTTCACAATCGCTTTATTATCCGAGGTTGTTTTTACGTAACTATCTAATGAGACCACATCATCACCCACATCCGCTTTTTCTTCAAAATATATTTCAGAAAATTTTTACTATTTACTAAATTATGGGTTAAATTCATTTATACCCTTATTTTAACTTATATTATTTTTAATAAATTGTTCCACCATTTTCCAAACAAGGAACTTTATGACCATTTCGACAAAATTAAGGTAAAAATGTTTTTCTAACTTATACAACGTATGCAGCTATTTTCCACCATTATAACATCACTAAAGCATCCCTTACAAGCTCATAATAATATTTTTTAAATAAATGTTATCTTTTAAAATTATATTAATGTAATGACACAGAAATTTCACAGATATTTTTTTTATAATTTCATTGGTATTTTACGAGTCTTCAGCTTCTGACAGCCCCTGATTCTGAGGCCCGGTGTGCCCAGAATCAATATATGAATTTTTGTTCAGGTACGTTCAGTGAACGTACATGTAGGATCTTCTAACGTTTGAACCGGTTCTCGGAATTGAAATCTGAGGACACCGATTAACTCGCGGCGCTGGTATGCGCTTAAGGTGACCTTCACCGAAGTTTCTTTTTATGAGAGTTGTGACTTTTCTTTGGGTTTTAGAAAAAAATAAATAAAATTGTAGTACATAATTTTATTTAATGATATTAGTTATATCCTACAACCGGATGTTATAGGTGGGGCTCACACCCACATAACCTCCAATGAAAAGATAATGTGAGGTGGGGTCCACACGAACCCCTAACCTTTCAACTGCCCTTAACTCCCCTCAACTTCCTTAAACTCCCCATTAATCCCCCTTAATTAATTTGACAACTCTGCCCTAAATTAATGTGATCTCTTCACCTACATCTCTCATATTAATTTTTTCAAACACATTTGATTAATGAATTAAACCCAACAATTAATTAATTAAATTGTTTGCATTTTGAAAATTCATGTATGAATAAAATAATAGCCTTAGCTATTATTTTAGATTGCCACTCATTGTTTTGAGAGAATTTTTGGAGAGCTCTTGAGAAATAGAAGAATAGAGTTCTTTTTTCAAAGAAGAACTACTGAAGAACAATGATCATCTCCTTCGACCTTCGGCCAAGCCAAAGGAGATGGTGCCACCTGCAAGGAACACCAATGACGTGCCATCCTTGGCCCCTTCATCCCCAATGTCAACAAGTTGACACCGCCTCCTCATAAATCCATCTACGAATGAACCTTATTTCGAGGTCGGGGGTTTGTTTCAATTTTAATTAAATAAAATTGTTCTTTGTCCCTCGTTGAAAGCCTTATGATACCGCCTAATGCGGAGGGCGCGGGCCGAACGAACACAGCACAACGACCCTCTGTTGACCACAGTTTCATTTTGATGGTAGAGGTGGCAGTGACTGGAGGAAGTGGTGGCTGTGTGCCAACCACATGGAGAAGAACCGCGGACCACATTCGTGGTCTGCTCGGCCGAAGAAGAACATGCAGACCGTAGCCGGCTAGGCTGGTGAGACCGCGACACCGATAGGGGCGCCGGGCTGCAGGGAACTGTGGCCCGTGCTCCGCTGGCCACTTCGGCGGGCGAATCGGCCGGCTTGTCAGCCGTACGAGATGATGAAGTTCAGGACACTCACAGGTGCCGCGCAGGAGGACCGCAGCCCACCATGCAGGCCGCTCATGCCGGGAAAACCGACCGGCATCGGTCAGCCGGACAGGAGGGCGGACCCGCTCAGCGCCGCCTGTTCGGGATGTCCCCTAGCATCGCTCGGCCACCCGGGCCACACCAAACCATGCCCCGCAATGTCGGGCCGTGACCCACTGGCCCAAGCGGTGCGCTTCATTGAGCCGGTCCGACACAAGTCGGGTCGGACCCGCCAAAATCGGGTAGACCCGACCCGCCAGCCCACTGGGCTTAACAGGTCGGGCCCATTATGGTTAATTGCGAATAACTTCACGAACGCGCATCCAATCGACGTGTTGTCTATGATACTGGGATCCTCGTGATGAGGCGGTCCTTTTTCAATATTCCATGTGATTTTTGGACGACTTTGAAAAACGGCTGGGTTTGGATCGAGCGTAAATCCAACTGGGCCCCTGGAATGGAAAAGCCAATATCTCTAAGACCGGACGTCTGTTTGACGAACCATCAGTGACGTTGGTAATATCATTGTGAAATGGCCCCTTTTAGTACACCCCATGGGATTTAGGGGTATAGATGAGTTATGTTCGGGTTCGTTTGTACACAAAACCAACCGGGCCCCAGGGACAAAAAGGCTAATAACTCACAGATCGAGCATCCGATTGATGCGCCATATATTTCATTGAGACCCCTATGACATGGATTCCCTTTTAATACTTCTATTTTAGACTTCGTGACACTTGGAGTATCAGCTAGTGGCATGTGGAGTGGACCCTCTCGGTGATGAGAGAGAAGATTGCAGAGACCTAGTAGCTGGCTGAGACTTGATGACTGCTGATCGATCGACTCGAATTGATTCAGATGGCCTAGTGGGGAGTGCTTGGTTGTAGCAGCAGACCCACGGTAGAGGAGCGCTTGGTTGTAGCGGTAGAACTATGGTACTCGACAGAAGGAGTACCTCTATAGGCTTTGAGGGGTAGCGCTTGGTTGTAGCGGAAGACCCATGGTGGGAAGCGTTTGGTCGTAGCAGCAGGCCCACAGTACATGATAGGTGGGGTACTTCAGTAGTCCAAGGATAGTGGGAAGCACTTGGCTGTAGAGGCAGGCCCACTATACAAGACAGAGGAGGAGTTCTCCAATAGCTGTGGTTACGACTTTGTGAATTAAAATCTTGGTTCGAGCTGAGTCAATGACTGTTGTGTTTTCCTAATGATTGAGATGGGTTACTTTATAACTTTGGTATATGTATGGGAATATAGATAATTAATGGTTATCCATTGAAATCATATTTTTTGGTTTATCTATGTTGGTTTTTGTGAGACCTTGAGGGTCTCAGGGTCCCTACTGAGTATCTTTATATTCAACCCTGCATGGGCTATTCCCACCCCTCATTGTGTTGGATGCAGATGACGAACTGTGATGACGAAGGCCGAGAGCGCCAGGACTGGATGGTACCCAGAGGTGGAAGCTCGTTGTGATAGCATAGGGAGCGGACCGATAGACGCGGAGTGCCAAGGAGGACATCTGTACCTACCCTTCAGGTAGGAAGACGGAGGACGATCCTGAAGCTGCTTTCACCATTCAACGGTTTGTCTTTTTCAGTTGTTCTTTCTTCAGTTTTAGTTGTACCTTTTTGTTGGAATTTTTTTTTGGGCCCATTTGTACTTTAAGAACACTTGTTATACATATTTTCTTAGTGTTTGCTTCCACTTGTACTCTGGTAGCGTGTGTTATGTTTTATAAAGGTGATGCCTTCCTAGTTTTTTTTGGGAATTACGCCTTTGGTTCTAGTCGCCAGCCCCTGGCCTATGAAAGGTGGGCTTGGGGTTGTCATGATACAGCTCCTGAGGGATGGGTCGTGACAAATTGGTATTAGAGGATGTCAGTTATATCATAGAACAAGGACTCTGATATTTTCTTTCTATGAAGAAATAGTGTTAAGGGTTTTAAGTGTGGTTTTTAGTTCAGGGAGTCCAGTGTTGTTGAGGGTAACCGAAGTATCCATACACCAGGACCCTGACTTCTGATTTTCGACTCAGCACATTAAAACACTGATTGCTTTTGTGTTTTTAAAAGTTTTCTTTAAGTTAGATCAAACCAGGTCAGGTCACTATTTTTAATCTTTGACCGTGTTGCATCTGTTTCATTCAGGATGCCTCCCCGCGGACGACCAGCTAGGACCCTGAGAGTTGTACGTACTTACAGCCTGTTGAGCGATGAGGCCTCAGTACATTACCCTCTTCAAGTTGAGTCACCATCAGTACTACCACTCATTGGTCCATCGATGCCACCAACCCCAGCTGCAGGAAATGCATGCCGCTTGAGCGCGCTCCACGATTTCCAGCGCCAGAGGCCACCTAGGTTATGGGGAGAGATGGATCCACAAGCGGCTGAGGATTGGCTAGAGGCTGTGGTGAGAGTCTTCATACTAGTAAGGACATCAGCCGACATCATGGCGATCCTTGCTTCCAGCCTCTTTCAGGCCGCATCTGGCTGATGGTGGAGCCTGATGCTCTAGATGCATGACGAGGTGTCACTTCTATTCGCACTACTCCGCTAATATGGTATGTGATCCATTCTTCAGGGCCTAGACCTTTAAGCAGGGACTCAAGAGAGAGATTAGAGCGTGATTTGTCTCCCACAGAATCCCGACAGAGACAGGGGTGTTAGACCGAGCCCTCCCAGTGGAGAGTTTCCTTACTGAGAAATCTCCAGCAGTGATACCCACCACTAGTCGACATGCAGCAGAGTCTTCTACAGCTGGCAGTAGATAGATGAAGCTAGGGTCCAAGAGGACCATACCCATAGGTAGTCGACCGCATGACTCAGGATCGTGTGTGTGAGGAACCCAGGGCAGAGAACGACTTACAAGGAGCAGACTGTCAGGACCCGTCCTAGTGGGGCCCGAGCCGCAACTCCCCAAGCCCGCCACCAATAGGCCAGGGGGTGGTGGCTAGCACCGAGTACGCATGCTACTAATATGGGAGGCATTGCCTATAAACACGTACACACGCACACACATCTCCAAGCCCACAAAGCTGAAAAGTAAAAACTACTAAAAGGAAAAGATGGATGCATACGCTAAAACCAAACCTACAGAGTACGACAGGAAAGTAAAGTGCAAGAAAGTAAATCCCTGGGCCCAAAGTAAAATCCCACCGAAAGAGAGTCCGTAACAAATTCCGACCTGTAATGAAAGGTGTTGGTACTGCAGTCTGTAGCCGTAGAAACACACCTCGGCCTGTCTGATCTCACTGAGTACCGTCTGGTTCTGGTCTTCCTAGAGTCCTATCAATGGCCCGCTCGTCTTCACAATACACGACATGTGCTGGTAAATCCCGTGCAGGGGTGAGTATAACAATACCCAGTAGGACACCCTGAAACCACAATGGAAATACAATAAGGGGAAAATACCAAAAAGGAAAGATACAGTCAGCTCTACACAATATATTTCTACTGAACATATAACAAAAATATACAGATATACTCATGCATGAACGACTATCATGAATACCACCACTATAATCCAGCTCGACAATTCCACTATGCACATAACTTGGAGAACACACTCATAGGTTTGAAGAGTGAGATACGAAGTAATCATTCTGAGAGAACACACTCCATAAATACTTTTTGAACATGATGCTCAGATGAGGATCATAGCCAAGTCATGGGGTGATTCTGAAAAATCAGTCTGAGATAATCTGCTAAGCAGAGGATCGGTGCCCGGGTAAAGTTGGTCACGTTGATTCCAAGAACTCTACCTAGGTTTCATGGAATGAATATAGGATCCAGCTCCATTCTCACATAGGGGATTCCAAGAACTATATTTAGGAAGTCTTGCTGAAGGGATCATACTCTTGTAGGTAGGAAATGATACCAAAAACCTTCAAGAGAAAGTCTAAGGGAAAAAACCCTAAGTAAACTAGCCCAAGTAACAGAAGGCACTGGTTCATACCATGTAAGATTGGTTACACAGCGTGTAGTATGGTTACATGCCATGTTCCTTGACCTCGGGTACTGCCCACGTAAATGGCTCGTGTCGTCTGTTCAAGCTGTGTAAAACTCAACTACAAGACATGTAGAAAAAGTGCACGCCGTGTTCCTAACTCCGAGTACTGCCCGTGTAAACAGCTTGTGTCATTAGTCTTGTCGGATAGAAAGTAACTACATGATGTGTAGAAGAATTGCACACCGTTTCAAAGAACCTGGGCCTCGCTCCGTGTACGCTAGCCATGTGCCCGTACACGGTCTCTGTCCGTGTCGCCTGCCTATGTGCCAGTACATGGGGTATCCTGTATATCTGGATGGGTCTGGCCAGAGAGGGGTATACACGGTGTGTCCTTGGTCGTGTACCATTCCCGTGTCCGTGTACTCCCAGAGAACATGCCAGGTAATCCCGCCGATGAAGACAGACCATGTAGCCCATACTACATGGCGTGTAGTTAGGATTTTTCCAGAAGCGTCTTCTTCCTCCTCGCGCCTCGGCCAAATATCAAGTTCTTGAACCAATCATCCGATCATCATAAAACATCATATTTTGGGTCGTACCACCCCTAAGAAACTGATTCCTTCGGTTTCGGGCTTCCGATTGGCCTTGATAGCGCGTCCCGATCCGCCCGCACAAAAACACTCAAAGAACCAGAATTTCCGAACCCCATCGATTTGTCAGTTGTTGTCACTGTCGCACCTCTACTAGGCCATCTCGATGTTGGATCATTGATTTCAAATTGTTGTTCCAACAAAAGAATGTAAAATGATCGATTTCATCCAAGAACTTGTAGAACACACATGAAGAATGCATAGGGAATAATCACAAAAATCGAACAAGTGGGACGAACCTCGATCGTTGTTCATGAAGATCTAGGATCGTCGCTGTTAGATCAAAACCAAAACAACCTCAAGAATCGAAACCTCAAAATCCCAGAAAAAATCCATCCCACAAAAACGATCGATCCGCAAGCTAATCTGTTCGTGGATTAGTCTACTTTCGTCATGGAAATCAAAAGTAGGGAAGGAAATAAAAAACAAACATCCTACTTGGATTCGTGGTGTTCGCTGGCGAAGATCCGGTCAACGCGTCGTTGTCACCGGTGAAGCTTGTCAAGAACACCATCGCTGCGTTGAGAGGTTTTCTCCAGAGCTCTCCATGTAGATTCAGGGTAATGAGAAAAGTGACTTTGACCCCCCTTGTGAAATCTCTATTTAAAACAAAAACGATTCCGCTGCAACAAATATTTAATAAAATAATTTAATTAAATATTTTATTACGGTTACATCCAAAAACTAGATTTCACCATTGACCTGCACCGGCCATTGTTAGGAATTTCCTAAGGTTAAATCGCTATTTTGAACGCAACAGTGCCCTCAGATTTCTGATCTGAGCACCCATTCAGGGGTGATTCTACTTTTTCAAGAAAACCACACACGCGCATAAATAAAATTATTAAATTAAATTCAAACATTTGTTCTGGGATCACTGGGCCTCAGAACTGCATGTCGCCTCAGAGCATGGTCTCGAAACAATTCCCATATAATATTAAAATAATATAAGGAAAGAAATATGGGACATTACAACACACCCACCTTAGGTCTTTTACATCCTCAAAAATCTAAAACAAGGGCAACTCAAAAATATATGGGTACTGCATGCGAATCTGAGCCTCCCACTCCCACATGCTCTCCTGGAGATTCTCGTGCTGCCACCGGACATGCACTAATGGAATAGCTCATCCAGGATGGATCTTCTCCTACCAATCTTCGATCTCCATTGGGAACTTAGTAAAGGTCACTCCATCATCGATATCCAGCTCTCCCCAGTCGATGACGTGTGATGGATCATGCACGTACCTCCGTAGCTGCGACACATGGAAGACGTTGTGTAACCTATCCATCTGAGAAGGTAGAGCCAAGTGGTATGCCACGTCTCCAACTCTACTCAGAATATGAAAAGGGCCATCAAACCTCAGAGATAGCTTCCCACCTCGGCCAAATCACCGTAATCATTGTCGAGGTGAGACCCAAAGGAACACATGGTCTCCCTCCTCAAACTCCAAGGTCCTCCACCTCCTGTCGGCATATAACTTCTTGCTGACTCTGTTAAATATACATCCACTCCTGGATGACATGCACCTTCTCTGTAGTAGCTCTCACCATCTCTGGTCCCATGAGTGCTGACTGTCATGGGTCAGTCCAGTAAAGTGGTGACCTACAAGGTCGTCCGTACAGAGCCTTGAATGGTGCCATACCAATAGTGGAATGATATCTATTGTTGTAAGAAAATTCCACCAGTGGTAGGTGATCCTCCCAGCTACGACCAAAGTCAAGTATGCAAGCTCAAAGTGTATCCTCCAGGACCTGAATGGTCTGATATGTCTGACCATCCGTCGGGGGATAAAACGTTGTGCTCGAGCATAACTGAGTCCCAAAATCTTCCTACAATCCCATCCACAACCGGGTTGTGAAACGAGCATCATGATCGGAGACGATCGTGGAAGGCACTCCATGAAGTCGAAATATCTCATACACATAGAGGCGTCCCAAGCTCTCTACCGAACTCTGCTCCTGTATGGCTAGGAAGTGGGCCGACATGGTGATTCAATCAATGATCAACTAGATGGCATCGTTTTACATGGAAGTATGTGGTAAACCCATTACGAAGTCCATGGATATGCCGTCCCACATCCACTCTAGCAGCTCAAGGGGCTAAGTCAAACCTACTGGCACCTGGTGATTAGCCTTTACTTGCTGAAAAGTAAGGCACTGAGAAACAAACTCTGACACACTCTTATTAATTCCTGGTCACCAGAACTAATGTCGGATGTCTTGATACATCTTTTCCATGCCCGGATGCACCGCCAAAGGGGATATATGGAACTCCCTTAGAAACTCCTCTCATAACATCATTGGTACTACTATACACCCTCTGAAAAGAACAACGTGCTCCCCACTATCTGAATATCCATCAGCAGCATCAGATGTGGATATTTGAGAAAGTAGAGTCTCACAGCTAGCATCCTTGAGCCGTGCTTCCCTAACTCACTGTAAGAGTGGAGGCGTAACAACCATCAATAGACGGTAATCTCCCTCATCTCCATCCACGAAGGATAACTATAAGGAGTCCAACTGCCTCGTCGCCTCATCCAGCAACTGCGAACTAGATTTTCTGCTGAGAGTATCTGCCACAACGTTCCCCTTCCTAGGTGTGTAAATGATCTCAAAGTCATAATCCTAGAGGAACTCAAGCCAGCATCTTTGTCTCAAATTTAGATCATTCTGAGAAAAGATATATCTGAGACTCTTGTGATCAGAGTAGACTATAAACTACTCGCCCATCAGGTAGTGCCTCTACATCTTCAATGCGAAGACTACCACTGCCAACTCGAGATCATGGGTCACATAGTTCTGCTTGTGTAGCCTTAACTGACGTGAGACATTGGCAATCACCACTTTCCTCTACCTCAGGACACAACCAAGCCCAGTTCCTAATGCATCACAGAACACTACGTACTCGACACCCTCTTTCAGTAATCTCAAGATTGGGGCCCTCATCAAACTCTCTCTCAACTGCTGGAAAGCCACATGGCATCTCTCGGTCCACATAAAAGGCTACCCCTTTCGGGTCAAAGCTGTCATGGGTGATAAAATCCTAGATAAATCAAGAATGAATCTCTGATAGTAGCCTTCCAATCCAAGGAAACTCCACACCTCTGTCACGCTCCAGGGTGGCTCCCATGATAGAACTGCCTCCACCTTGGCTGGGTCGACTGCTACACCATCTGATGAGAAAACGTGTCCCAGAAAGTGGACCTCCTATATCCAGAACTGGCACTTCGAGAGTTTCACATTCAACCGGTGCTCTCAGAGTGTGTCTAGAACCATCCTTAGGTGTCTCGAGTGCTCCACCTCGGACGTAGAGTACACAAGGATAACATCGATGAAGACCACTACTAACCGATCTAGATTGGGCTGAATGATCCGGTTCTTAAGTCCCATGAACATTGGCAGGGCGTTCGTCACATCGAAGGTAATCACAAAGTACTTATAATGACCGTAGAAACATCTGAAAGTCATCTTTGGTACATCCTCATCCCGTACTCGCAACTGATGATAGGCTGATCATTGATCAGCCTTCGAGAATGATCGTTCCCCTCTCAACTGATCGAAGAGGTCATCGATCCTCGGTAGTGGATACCGTTTCTTCACGGTCACCCGATTCAAGTGCCGATAATTCACAAATAGCCTCATGGTCCCATCTGCCTTCTTGGAAAACAATACTGGGGCCACCGAGGGTGAAACGCTTGGTCTTAGAAATCCCTTCTTCATCATGTCTTCCAGCAATACCCTCAGCTCAAGAAGCTCTGCAATAGCCATTCGATATGCTTATGCTGATATCAGTGTCATCCCAAGTTACAACTGAATGCATAAATCTATCTCCCAACGGGGAGGTAGTCTGGGGACATCCTCAGGAAATACTTACTCGTACTCAGCCACTACTGATGGAAACTGGAAACTCGTAACGTCTGCTACCCCAAGGGCTAGGATAGCCAACCGATGTGAAATCTTTTGCGCCGTCGTATGAACGATTCCATCATGTGCTACCAAGGTCTCTCTTTCACTGAAAAAAGATAACCCCATTCCATCACTGCAGACACACCACACCCTTATTCTAAAACAGTCAATCTGGGTATGAACTGTGGATAGCCAATCCATACCAAGAATTACAATGTAAGGCCTCAACCCTAACACTAACAGGTTCCAACCGAAACTCTTGCCTCCAAGGGTCAGGTCACACTATCTACAGAGCGGTGTGATCTTTGAATCTTCACCAGTCGGTGTTTCTAAGCGTACAGGTCGAGTCAATAGCTCAACTAAAATATCAAGGTATCGAACAAGATAAGTAGCCAGAACGGAATGAATAGAACATGTGTTTATCAGTACGACATCCAAATTATAAAAGACACAGAGTTTACCTCTAATCATTCCTAGAGTACCTGGGTCATTAGCCCCTGCCGCCTGTAGCTGTCCCTTCCTCTGTCCACCAACTCCCTGAGCCTGGGGTGGACCTCCTGGGGGTCGTGGTGGTAAAGGTTCAAAATGCCGACCACCTCCATTTGCTCTCCCAGCTCCTCTACCATTTTCGCCGCCCCACGGATCTGTCTTCTCCACACGTTGCCTCTACCTCGAGGGTCCATACACTGTTCTCTTGTCAGTAGTACGGTAGGAAAAACAATCTCGAGCGAGATGTCCCCTACCATCACATGAGTAGCATCACCTCTCTCGAGGCTGGATGGATGCACCCTGCGAACCCTGTACGGCAGATCCCATATCCTGGGATCTCCTCTGAAAACATCTCTCACGCCTGGGTCCCTAACGTCGGCTCCCTTCAACCGAGGTCTCTGCACCAGATCTCCCACTACTGACAACTACTGGCTGTCTCTTCTTTGTCAAGAAGCTCTCGACCAACAAAGCCCACTCGAGCACCCCATCATAAGTAGGAATGCTCATAGGGATGATTCTATCTCGGATATCTCTGCGCCAGCCTCACTCAAAAGTCCGAGCTATGATGTACTGATCTATGACCACATCTATCGAGTACCGCGAGAGGTCAGTGAACCTCGATGAATAGTCAACCACCATCATGGTTCCCTGCTGTAGCTGATGAAGCTCTGGTATATGTACTACTCTCAGGGTAACTGGTGAAAACTCCTCTCTGAAGAGACTCTCAAACTACAACCAAGAAAGTGTCTCCTCGTTGTGAGTCTGGATAACCAAACTCCACCATCGTCCTACCGAGCCCTGTAGAAGGCTCTCTACGAGGATCACCATCTGGTATGCTGGTGTCCTGACCAAATGGAAGACTCTAGCCACTGCCTAAGGCCAGTCCTCTTCTGCCTGAGGGTCAGGCTTTCCTCGATACTTGAGGGGTCTCTATCTCTAAAACTCATTGATTGCACTCAGTCTGCGCTCCTCCTCCACTGGTACCACAAGCACTAAACACTGCTCCACAGGAGGCGGGACAACTATCACACCACCTGATGGTAAAACTGGGGGATCTGGTCACTAAATCAAAGCTTCATCACTGAGGGGGTCATCCTCATGATCGATCTACTAGATCCTAGAGGGCATTCATCACATAGGCATCATGTAAAGAAACAAGATGTGTCCTAGTTAGTGAGTATATCTGCAGAGCTGACTCAAGAAGGACATGGAAACCACAACCCATTCCTATATGATGAATGTAACATTATTTTCCCCCTTTCAACTAGTGTTCTCATACTCCAATTTGAAATGCAAGTTATCAGAGTCCTGGTGTATGGATACGTCGACCGCCTGCACCATCACTGGGGTCCCTGGCCTAGAAGCCGAACTCGAAACACTTAACATTGTTTCCCCAAACCAACTAACAGACTCTCGGTCATGAGGAAGAACCTTCCACCTCTGATACCACTCTCTCACGCCCCTCCCAGTGGGGCCCGAGCCGCAACTCCCCAAGCTCGCCTCCAATAGGCCAGGGGCTGGTGACTAGCACCGAGTAGGCATGATACTAACATGGGAGGCATTGCCTATAAACCTATACACATGCACACACATCTCCAATCCCACAAATCTAAAAAGTAAAAACAACTAAGAGGAAAAGATGAATGAATACGCTAAAACCAAAACAACAGTGTACGATAAGAAATTAATGTGCAAGAAAGTAAAACCCTGGGCCAAACGTACAATCCCACCAAAAGAGAGTCTGTAACATGATCGACTATCGCGAATACCACCACTAAGATCCAGCTCGAAGATTCCACTAAGAACGTAACCAGGAGAAACCACTTCTAGGTCTGGGGAGTGAGATATGAAGTACTCATTCTGGGAGACCACACTCCACAAGTACATTGTGAACATGATGCTCAGATGAGGATCACATCCAAGTCATGAGGTGATTCTGACAACTCAGTCTGAGCTAATCCTCTAAGAAGAGGATCAGTGCTCAGGTAAAGTTGTTCAATTCGATACTAAGAACTACACATAGGGTCCTAGGAATTATTAGAGGATCCGGCTCTAGTCTCACAGAGGGGATTCCAACAACTCTATTTAGGAAGTATTCCTGAAGGGATCATATTCTTGTATGTAAGAAATGATATCGAAAACCTTCAAGAGAAAGACTAAGGGGACAAAGCCTAATGAAACAAGCCCAAGTCACAGAAGGAAACTGGCTCATGACATGTAATATTGGATACATGGGGTGTAGTATGGTTACACACCGTGTTCCTTGACCCCGGGTACTGCCCGTGTAAACGACCCGTGTCATCTGTTCAAGCTGTGAAAAACTGAACTACAAGGTGTGTAGAAAAAGTACACACCGTGTTCTTAATTCTGGGTACTGGCCATGTAAATGGCCCATGTCATTAAACTTGTCGGATAGAAAGTAACTACATGGAATTTAGAACAAACACATGCTATGTCCGAGCACTTGGGGCTCGCTCCGTGTACGCTGGTCATGTTCCCATATATGGTCTCTGCCCGTGTCCCCTGCCTGTGTGCCAGTACATGGGGTATCCCATGTATCTGTCCGGGTCTGGCCATGGAGGAGTATACATGGCGTGTCCTTGGTCGTGTACCCTTCCCGTGTTCATGTACTCCCTGAGTACATGCCATGTAATCCCACCGATGAACACACGCTGTGTAGACCATACTACACGGCGTGTAGTTGGGATTTTTCCAGAATCGTCGTCTTACTCCTCGCACCTCTGCTGAATCTCCGGTTCATGATCCAACTGCATGATCATCATGAAACTCCATATTTGTGGTCATCCTACCCCTAAGTAACTGATTCCATCGGTTTTGGGCTTTCAATCGGCCTGGATAGCACGTCACGATCCTCCCGCATGAAAACGCTCGAAGAACGGGAATTTCCGAACCACATCGATTTGTCCACTGCTGTCGTCGTCACACCTCCTCTAGGTTGTCTTAATGTTGGATCATTGATTTTAGATCGTTATGCCAACAAAAAAATGCACAACAATTGATTTCCTCCAAGAACACGTAGAACGCACACGAAGAATGCATATGGAAGAATCACAAAAATCAAACAAGAGGGACGAACCTCGATCGTTGTTCGTGACGATCCGGGTTCATTGCCTTTAGATCAAAACCAAAACAACATCAAGAATCAAAAAATAAAAATCCCCGAAAAAATAAATCCCGCAAGAAGGATCGATCCATGGGATAATCTTTTCGTGGATTAGTCCACATTCATCGTGGAATTCGAAAACAGGGATGGATATCAAAAACAAACATCGTACCTGGAATCACAGCGTTTGCTGGTGAAGAACCGGTCGCCGCGTCATCGTCACCGGTGAAGCTCATCAAGAACACCATTGCTGCGTTGGGAGGCTTTCTCCAGAGCTCTCCAGGGAGATTCAGTGTTATGAGAAATGTAACCCAGACCCCCTTCTGAAATATCTATTTAAAAGAAAACATATTCTGCTGGAATAGGGATTTAATAAAATATTTCACTTAAATATTTTATTACGGTTACGTCCAAAAACTATATTTCACCACCGACCAGTGCCGACCGATGTTAGGCCACGCCTAAGGTAAAATCGCTGTTCTGAACGCAAGAGTGCCCTCATATTTCTGATCTGTGCACATGTTCAAAGGTTACTACCATTATTCAGGAAAACCACACGGGCGCATAATATAATTATTAAATTAAATTCAAACATTATTTTCGGGATCACCGGGCCTCGAAACTGCATGATGTCTCAGAGCTTGGTCTCAAAAAAATTCCCATATAATTTTAAAATAGAACAAGGAAAACAATAATGGACATTACGTAGACAGAGTTACTACTGTGGTGGGCTTTGTCACATGGCACGTGAATGTCCGATCCACCATACAGATGATCAGATGATAGATGAAGGACCTCCCAGGGAGAGGCATAGGTTCTATTGAGGCAAAATGCATGGAACAGGATTCCTAGGTAGTGGAGATGGCTAGGTAGATGGTGGTGGAAAACGCTTCGAGGTGTTGCCACCACCGCCACCAGGAGGTCCACCACGATCGTAGGGAACAAGTAGACATGGGAGAGAATAACTTTAGGCATATGAAGCATACAACTATGGAGCTCTAAAAGCAGGTGGATAAGAGCGGGACTAGTTACAGGCATGGATCCCTTTGTTCTTGGTGCCTCTAGCTTCCTTTATGAGGTTTTTGTTGTTGTTTTGTGTCTTTGTACTTTGAGATTCAGTAATAAAATACACTTTCTTGGTGACATATTATTTCCTACCTTTTGTGTGGTTAATACTAAGAGGTTCCAGTTAAAACTGTTGAATTGACCCTCACGTTCGAGATTTCTACAGGAGGAGACCTAGTGACCACACACTAATGCCGACAGTGTAACTAAAACCTTAGGGTGAGTGTAACGATTGGATCGCTTAGTAGTAGTGTCAAGGCCTTAAGATGTCGTCCATGGAATGAATTAGTTCCGTTCATGTCAGGATTGAATGTAATAGGAAAAGGAAGTGGTTCAACTAGGGGATGAGATCAGATTTCTCTTTTCGGAAAATATGAAATATTAGAAATTCTTGTAGAACGTAGACGAGGAAGGGTGATGTTGAGTTCTTACAATTGGTTAGTCTAACCCATAGTTCGTTGAGTAAACAGTTTATGGTTTACTCTATTCTCAATAGTCTCAAGTGTATCTTCCCTCAGAAGGACCTGAACCTGAGACAACGACGATGGCTTGAGTTCTTATATGACTATGACATCGATATAGTCTATACTCCTAGTTAGTGGAATGTGCTAGAGGATGCTCTCAGCAAGTATTTTGGCATTCAGTTGCTAAGAGAGCACATGGGAGTGGGAAGCTCAAAATGCGTGCATAGAACCCACCTTTGTTTCCCTAGTGTGGGTTGTAGCTTTAAGGGGACGTAAATCGCTGATGTGGGGGTAATTTAAGGACCCATAAATTTCAAGGAATTTTTTTTCAAAATTCTTTTTGAATTTTATGAGTCCGTAGTTTCTGACGGCGCCTGATTCTGAGGCCCGGTGTGCCCGGAATCAATTTCTAAAGTTTTGTTCAGGTGCGTTCAGTGAATGTACGTGTGAGTTTTTCAATCTTTTGAACCGGTGATCGGAATTGAAATATGACACAGATGAACTAGAAGTTCCAGTATTCGATTTAGGGGAGCTTTCTCGAAATTTCATTTTTGTAGGTTGAGAGTTTTTTGGGGGTTTTAGAATAAAATAAATAAAATTTTAGTACACAATTTTATTTAAAGATGTTAGTTATATCCAACAAGGGGAAGTTTTAGGTGGGTCCCGCACCCACATAACCTCCCATGAGAGGATAATCTGAGGTGAGGTCCACACAAACCACTATCCATTCACCTCCATTCAACTCCCCTTTACTCCCTTAAACTCCCCATTATTCCCCCCTTAATTAATTTGACAACTCCCCCCTTAATTAATGTTATCTTTTCACCTCCCTCTCTCCCATTGATTTTTGACAACACTTTTGATTAATTAATTGATCCTTGAAAATAATTAATTAAGGTTTTTGAAATTTGAAAATTCATGTGTGAATAAAATAATATCCTTGGCTATTATTTTAGTTTGGAACTCGTTTTGTTCAAGGAATTTTGGGAGAGCTCTTGAGAAATTGAAGAATATAGTTCTTTTTTTGATGAAGAACAGCCGATGAATGACGATCGTCTACATCGTTCTTCGGCCATGCCAATGGAGAAGGGGCCACCCGCATGGAACGCCGAGGATGCTCCATCCACGTCCCCTTCTTCCTCGACGTCAATGAGTTGACCCTACCTCCCCGAGACTCCGTCTATGAATGAATCTTATTTCGAGGTAGGGGGTTTGTTTCAATTTTAATTTTATAAAATTGTTCTTCGTACCTCGTTGAAAACATGTTTTGTATTCGGCCTTATGATACTGCCTAACGCGGAGGGTGCGAGCCGAATGAACACGGCCCGATGACCCTCCGTTGAACCCTATTTTATTTTGACGGAAGCAGTGGTGGTGGCCGGAGGAAGCGACGACTGTGTTCCGGCTGTGTAGAGAAGAACCACGGCTTGCATCCGTAGGTCACTCGGCTGAAGAAGAACCTGCCGGCTGTAGCTGATAGGGATGGTGAGACCGTGGTGCCACAAGGGGCGCCACACTGCAGAGAACCGGGGCCCGCGCTCTGCGGGCCGCTTGGGTAGGCGAACCGGCCGGATCGTCACCCGGCCGGGTTGATGAAGGTCGCAGCACCCATAGGTTCCATGCAGGAGGACCACGACCCGCCCATGTGGGCAGCTCACACTGGGGAGACCGGCCTACTTCGGCCGGCTTAACAGGAGGGCGGAACCGCTCTACACCACCAGTTTGAGAAGTCGGGGGACCTCTCCCCCCACCCCGCATCGCTCGCCCACCCAGGCCGAGCTGCTTGGCCATCCGGGCCGAGTCGCGGCCCACCCGGCCGGGCCACGCCCTGCCCCGTAGGGCTGGGCCACGTCCCTCATGTTTGGCTGTGCCCCACCGGGCCGGGCCGTATTTTCCACCGGGCTGGTCCGAGACTAGCCAGGTCGGACCCGCCAATACTGGGTCGACCCGACCCTCCAGCCCACTAGGCTTAACGGGCCGGGCCCGTTACGCTTAAATGAGAATAACTTCAGACCATAATTCTGATCGACGCGCTGTCTATGGAATTTTGATCCTCATGACGAGGCAGTCCTTTTGTGATACTCTTAGTGAGTTTTTGATGACTTTGAAAAATGACCCGATTTGGATCGAGCGTAAATCCAACTGGGCCCCTCGAAAGGAAAAGATAGTATCTCTCAGACCGGATGTCTGTTTGACGAACCATCAGCAGCATTGGTAATCTCATTGAGAAAAAATACCTTTGAGTACACCCCATTGAATTTGTGGTATAGTTGAGTTACAGTCGGCATGGTTGGTACACGAAACCTACTAAGCCCCTGGGAATAATAAGCTAATAACTCATATACCAGGGGTCCAATTGACTTGATGTATATTGTGTTGAGACCCCTATGACATTGAGGTCCTTGTGATAATTCTACATGAGACTTAGTGACATCTGGTGTATCAGCTTCTGGAACATGGAGCGGACCCTCCTGGTGACGAGTGAGCATATTGCAGAGACCTAGTAGCTAGATGAGAACTGATGACTGATGATCGATCGCTCAGAGTGATTTGGATGGCCCAGTGGGGAGTGCGTGGTTGTAGCAGCAGACCCATCGCGGAGGACCTCTTGGTTGTAGCGGCAGACCCATGGTACTCGATAGAAGGAGTACCTCTGTAGGCTATGAAGGGGAGCGCTTGTTGTAGCGGCAAACCCATGGTGGGAAGCGTTTGGTTGTAGCAATAGGCCCACAATACTCGACAGGTGGTGTGCTTCAACAGTCCAAGGTTAGTGCGAAGCACTTGTCTATAGTGGTAATCCCACTACACTCGACAGAGGAGGAGTTCTCCAGTAGCTGTGGTTTTGACATTGTGAATAAAAATCCTTGTTTGAGCAGAGTCGATGACCATTGTTTTTTTCTCATGATTGATATGGGTTACTCGATATCTTAGGTATATGTTTGGGCATATACCTAAGTAATGGTTATCTATTGAAATCATACTTTTTGGTTTATCCTACATGGATTTTTCAAGACCTTTAGGGTCTTGGGGTCCCTAATGAGTATCGTTATACTCATCCCTACCCGGGCTATGCCCACACCTCATTGTGTTGTATGCAGACGACGAACAATGCTTACGAATACTGAGAGTGCCAGGACTGGATGGTACCCAGAGGTGGACACTCGGCGTTATGGCACATGGAGTAAACCAATAAATGCAGAGTACTGAGGAGGACATCTGTACCTACCCTTCAGGTAGGAAACCAGAGTACGAACCAGGTGCTTCTTTCACCATTCAACTATTTTTCTTTTTCAGTTGTACTTTCTTCAGTTAAAGTAGTACGATTTTGTTGGGCTTTTATTTTAGGCCCGTTTGTACTTTCAGCACACTTGTTATACAACTTTTCTTAGTGTTTTCTTCCGCGTGTACTCAGGTAGTGTGTGTTACATTTTATAAATTCAATTCCTTCCCAGGTTTTAGGGAATTACACCTTTGGTGCTTGTCGCCAGCCCCTAGCCTATGGAAGGTAGGCTTGGGGTAGTCACAATAAGGGACTCAGGGGACAGGTTGTGACAAATTAAATTTTAAAAGATTTAAAAATATAATGAGATATTTCTCTAAAAAACATATGGATTTCAACTATGTCGACATCATTTTTATGGATTTTAAGCTTGTTTGATGTTGATTTATTATGATAAAAATCATCCATATTCTAATAAAGGTTTTGTGATATGTTTGACTATGGATGTGTTATTTTTATACCATTCATGGTTTGTGGATAATGAATTGATATTTCATATGCTATTTTAATACGAAAGATTATGTTGTGTTTAAAACTCTTCAAATGAGTAATGCATTTGACTTAGTAAGTGATAGGTGGAGCCCTAAATAGCTCCTCTTTGCATCATTATGTTTCATGAGACAAACAAGTGTCTTGGCACAAGGCCTAGGAAAAATTTTATTCGTATTCTTGGCACAAGGACTTTACTAGGTGTTTATGAAGTCTTGAATTATGCATTCCATCATTATGAAATTGGATATTGAATTGCTTGTGATTATTTGACTAGTAGAATATCCATCTGACTATATCAATTGAATTATTTGATTTTAACATTTCCATATTATGATGATGTTTATGTTTAAATGGACTTTTATTAGTCTTATATACTGCCTTAAATGTTTATTATTATTTATAAATTTTTTTGCTATATTTTTATCCTTACTAAGCATCTGATCTC
This sequence comes from Viscum album, assembly GCA_963277665.1. NCBI lineage: Eukaryota > Viridiplantae > Streptophyta > Magnoliopsida > Santalales > Viscaceae > Viscum > Viscum album. Next base: position 1,923,415,296 of record OY728136.1, on the reverse strand, counting down.
ACCCCTTTCTATGTTTTATTCCAAGGATGTGAAGAAATATAAAAAGGCTGACCTATAGGGACAGGATAAGGATATAAGTGTGTTCCAAGGGGAGAAATTATTTTTGATTTTTTTATTTCATGATGTAATGTAAAACATATGAATATATATAGTACTTCCAAGGATACTACACTAATCGGCCTTTCAGGACATGATTCCTTGTATCATGCCAATGTTATGTAATAATGCACTGACCCTGGGTAACTTGCATCGGGGCGTTACATAATTTTATCTACTCTTTATAAAACTTTCATAATAATGAAAGTGACTTATTTATATTTATTTCCTAATATTAACTCTTGATCCATAATTATATGAAATATAATTTTTATATATGAAAAATCTATTAAATATAAGGATTTAATATTTAAATTTATTATAAAAACTATTTAGATAATATAAATAAAATGTAGTTAATAATATTAAATCCTTGATCAAATCAATCATCATAAATCTTTTGATGTGGTTTCAATAATATCAAAATAAAGACCCAAATTTGAAGAATTCAAATTATGTAGTTATTATCAATTAATAATATTTAAATATGAATAATTTCTTTCAAATTAAAAAGTAATGTCAACTGGATAACAACATATTGATCATTAGGTGAACTAACTGACTGGTTGTTAGAAAAACATCCCATTTGGCCATTAGGGAAATTGTCCAGTAATCCACCAAGCCAATTGGCTAGTAGGAAGTTAGGCCAATTAGATGTTGTCCTAATAGCCAAAAGACCAATTGAAGTAAATGGTGAACAAGCAATTTACCATTATTCCATTAAGCGAAATGGTCATTAGGGAATTAAGAAAATTTGACATTAGTACATTAGGAAAATTAGTCAATTGGCCTCTTGGCCTATAGGAGAAACAACCAAATGTCCTTTGGGATAATAGGGGAATTGAATATTAGGCCAATTTCCCTAAGGATATAACTGGAAATTGGAAAAGGATATAATATCAAATTGGCCAAATGGATGTTATACCATTGGATCATTATGCCAATTCTCCAAATGGACTAAGTGACTACTTCTTTAATAAATAATTGGCATAACGTGTAACACCCCGAGCTTCCACGATACGCTTCTCATTCAGTAATACAATAGCTTGCATTGTACGCAACTTCGAGTTCTAAAACACCGCGACTAATCAAAGTAGCCGTTATGAATAGTAATACCTTCTTTTTGAAATATTATAAATTTTATATGTCAAAATGGACTTCATTTTTGTATTCCTAATATTGAAATTAGCCTATGTTGAATTTTTTGTAATTTTCTGAGAACTTCCAAATTTTTATGAATAGTGAAAAATACTTAAAACAACTTTTTTAATCAAAATAATTTATAGTGATAAGTTATAATATTTAGTGGTTTTAAGGTATAATTAGAATATATTTTTACCATTTTATCCAATGGTGGTCATTAGAAATAATTTAACATTGAAATTGGACATAAACAATTGCCAATCTTTTGATATAAATTGTTTCTTGAAAACACGCTATTTGTCGTAACAGCGGGAATTAATTATAAAATTAATTAATGCAACTTATATGTTTGGAATTTTGTAAAATAGACATCATTTTTGAATTCGGAATATCAATTATAGCTTAGGGTGAAATTTTGGCCTTATTCTGAAAAACTTCAATTTTTGATGAATAGTGAAACCACTAAGTGGTTGTTAAATAACTGATTTTTCGTTTAAATGAAATATTACCACTTCTGTGATTTGATTTTCAAAAATCCGACATACATGGTTGTCATTAAGAAGTAAAATGTGGTTCAATGGGATAAAAATAATTTTTTGGTGAATAGTAACTTATTAAGTTCTTAATCGCGATTAGTGGTAATTAGGGTAGTTTAAGGTATAAATAATACTTTAATAATATTAAATGACCTAGACACATGTCCCAACCTCATTGGTTGTGTCATGGCCGACCAAGACAAGCCATGGCCTAACTTGGGGACCCCATGGATCCACTTTTGTTGGGAAATAACATAAATTACTTTTTATTTAATGTTAAAGTGAAAATGACACTAACATAAAGTGTTTTACTAAAACAATTTTTAAGTAGGGTTACACAAGTCCAAATTTTGATTATAAATAGTCATTGGAAAGATAAAAAGATTTCCTATATCATAGTATTTTTTTTATAATTTTTAGACATTAAATAAATTTAATTATGTATGACATAATAATGATGCAGCGATGACATCATTATTTGACGATTTAAATAAAATGGAAAGATAATATAAAATCTATGAACTACACATGGCCAAAACCAATTGGATGAGTGGATTTCGATGCCTTATCACCTTATCCACGAATTCTATCAATGTGGGACCTTTTAAAACCGAAACACATTTTCAAATAATGTAATGTTCCTTTACTTTCCAAAAGTGCCCCTCCTCTCCTCTTATAAAAGGCCCCCACCTCTACCTCATTTCACACACTGTTCAAGCCATTGGCTCGGCCAACCCCTGCCCATTTGCTCTCTCCACATCCCTCTCCTCATCCTAGAGGATTCCCTTTGGGCAGAATCCTTTCAAAGGAAGCCTTTAGCTCAAATCAAAAAGAGTTACCCGATTTTGAGGTAATGTCTTTTATAATGTTGTTTTGTTTTATTTTTCTTCTCCAACCCCCTAAACTCTTTTTATTCATTTCTTTTGTAACAACACCAGTATCCTCAATATACTAGGATGTTGTTATAAGAAGGATTCGAGCTACACTTACACACACCTACATCTAATGGTTAAAGAACATACGGTTTCTGTGGATGGCGAATTTCTGCCTCACGAAACGATGATTGTTCAACACTCATATAACACCTTCAAAGGTGGCCATTAAGATGTCACTATTTTTATATATGATATATAATATTTTTATGTTTTACTTATGCTTCTGTATTTCTCATTTATGGCATACTTTATGATTTCCATTATGGGTAAAACGCGATAATTTCATTTTAGGAAGTGCGGACTACCGCCCCCTCAAAGTGATTTGAATCGTTAATGCCATATGTGGGATGTATAAAGGATGGAGTAAATGGTATTATACACTATATTATACTGGAATTATATTATACATTTATATCATTATGATTTAGTTCCATTAAATATGAAATTCAAATGAAAGTAGCGTTCATGCGTACGTACGGCTTACCGTCTCCATGAACGGTGCATTTCATTTCTTACCTCTAAATGTTACGTAATATTATAAATGAATGTATATACTGGATATATAAGATATATATGACATCTAAATCATGAATATAATTCTGGATATAATGGATATTTCACCACATGAACAACTTTTAATTATAAGAAGGATATTGTTGACACAAGTACCAAAGATCGACAAAACGACCGTTATTGACTTAAATAATTACATAACGTTCATAACATTGTAATAAGTGATATAAAAAGGATAATGAAATTGAAAATGGTTCTTAATAAGGTAGATATTAACTCTAGTTTATTATTCAGGAGGTTAAAGAGCGGTTGAGTCAAGTCGGGCACAAGGTAAGGGAACTTCTTAACCCAATTTCCATTCTTTGGGTTAATCTCCTACTTTCAAATTATGTCATTATGTTATTATGTCATATCTTGTATTTGTACTTTCTTTATGTGTATCTATAGTGAATACACCTAATAGATCTATTTTATTTGTAAGGGAACTTCTTAACCCAATTTCCATTCTTTGGGTTAATCTCCTACTTTCAAATTATGTCATGATGTTATTATGTCCTATTTTGTATTTTTACTTTCTTTATGTGTACCTATAGTGAATACACATAATATATCTATTCTATTTTAAAAATGATCTTTTTAAGGACTTCGTCTCAATCTCCTTTCATTGAGGCATATTTTATTTTATACACAACTTTCTTTTATACGGTGTATAAACCCCTTTGACTTTTACATTTATTCAAAAGGAATCTTTTTACACGAAGCGTTTTACTAAACGACAAAAAGGGAATGTTTTTCTTTCCGTACTTATGCGGCGACAACGACTTCTCCGCCGCCGTGACCATTATTTGAGTTTCGGCTTCCTCTACAAGCCATCACTTTTTTTAATGAAAAATAAATACAAAGTTTTAACTTACTTTTATTTTGGTATTGAAAATGGTTTTGAAAGCGTTTTTATTATATCAATGTGTTGTATTGATATCTTGTGATTGGAATGTGGAAATGTTATGTTTCCTTTATGCATGTTTTATGTGATATGATTATGTTATGGTTTATGATATGTTTAAACCTATTCATATGAGGAATGTATTGGACTTAATAAGTGACGGGTGGGGCCCGCTATAGCTCCTCGATGCATCGGTAGGTCTCATGAGACAACTAGACGTGGAATTGGCCGAGGCCCTTTCCCAATTTGATTTATGGTTTTGGCCGAGGCCTTAATCATTTTAGATGTCTTGGCCGAGGCCTTGACAAAATGTTTCAGAATGTCCGGCATTATACATTCCCTCATTATGGAAGTGGTTATTGATATTGCATGTGATTATTCGACCAGTAGAATATCCATGTGAAGAAGTAAATGGAATTATCTCATTTTATTTTTGCCATATTATGTTGATGTTCAAGTTTAAAAGGCTTTTGTTTTAGTTATACATTGCCTTAAATGTTTATGTTTATTTATGAAAGCTTCCGCAATATTGTTATCCTTACTGAGCATCTGAGCTCACCCCTTTCAATGTTTTAATATTTTCCAGGATGTGAAGAAGTATTTTATGAATGACCTACAGGGATAGTCAGAAGAGGATATGAGTGTGGACTATGGAGACTTTGTTATTGTAGTTTTTCACTTTATGATGTAATGTAACGTTTACGAATGTATCTAGTGTTTCCAAGGCTACTAAACTAATCGGTCTTTCGAGACTTGATCTTTTGTGATCATGCCAATGTTACGAAGTAATGCACCGACTCTGGGTAGCTGGGGTCGGGGCGTTACAGTTGGTATCAGAGGCAGTTTAGTACTAACCTTGGAAGCTAGATTTAGATAAACTCTGATTAGAGCACATAGCCCAAAGATAGACTTTGAGGATTAGTATAGAAGAACTTCCTAGAATTTTGGTATTATAGAGATGTTATGAATTTTCCGAGCAATACATCCCTATCTGGATACGAGCAGGTAGAGGCGGCTCTGGCACAGATGTACCTAGGGGTAAAACCCGAAAAAACCGCTTTGAGCTAGACTCGAACGGGAACTGGTGCACGACAACGGGCCTTGCTGCACTCTTGGTTACGACACTCCCGGGGGATATGCTTAGGATAATTCTCATTTTATTTACAAACCACTATGAAGGGTTATGAGTACATACTTCCTCAAAGAAAACATTTCTTTTTATGATTATGGATTATATCCATAAATAGATCAATTTATGTTAAGTATTATACAAGTATGGAATTATGTATTTTGATTCATAAACTAATCTGGTTTATGCCATTGTTTAGAAATGGCGCCTAGTAGAAGGAATGGAAACTGTATCAATGCACGAACTTCGTGTAGGGATTGCCCTCCTGCTCAAGATAATTATTGTGGACCTGGAGAGACAACTGGTGCTGATCAACTTATTACCATACTGGGACAACTCACGCAGGTTATGAATAACAACCTTACTCGTATGGAGCACCCTGATCCGCAACGTGGAGGATCAATGCTAGATCGTTTCATGAGGCAACAACCACCAACCTTTAATGGGAGTACAAATCCTATAGTAGCTGAGCAATGGATAAATTCCTTAGAGAAAATATTCCATGCCTTGGGGAGTAGTGAAAGGGAGAAGGTTGTCATGGCAGTTTACCGCCTCACTGGAGATGCCGATCAGTGGTGGTCGCTGATTCAAAACACAAAGGAAGATGATGACATATCGAATATGGAATGGAGGGAGTTCAAAGAGCTTTTCTTAGAAAAATACTTTCCTCGTGACCATCGAGCAGATATGGAAAGGCAATTTCTGAGTCTGAGGCAGAAGGAGGATGAGAATGTCGCAAAGTATGAGGCTAACTTTACAAGGTTAGCAAGGTATGCTGCAGATTACATACGTAACCCAAGGAGTAAGATTGATCGTTTCTTTGATGGGTTAAAACCATTTCTCCTTCGAGCTTTGGTATCACAATCCTTCTCATCATACGAAGATATTGTCTCGTGTGCTATCAAGAAAGAAAAGGAATTCTCTAAGTCTTATGACAACAAAGTAAAGCAAGAGAAGAAGAGAACGGTGGAACAAGAGACAGATAAAGGGAAAAAGGGAAAGAAGGATTTTCCATTATGTGATAATTGTGGGAAGAATCACCCTGGTACTTGCCTAAAAGGAATGGGAGTCTGTTATAAATGTGGAGAAAAAGGTCACCAGGCACGTGATTGCAAGGGAAAGAAAGAGGCTGTCAAAGTTGAATGCTACAATTGTAGAGAAATGGGCCATTATGCAAATGAATGTCCTAAGCGTCAGGGAAACTTACCTCAGAAAAGGCCAAGGGATCAAGGACAATCTTATGCTGTTACTACAGTTGAAGCAGAATAACTAATGTATTGGTGCTTTTGGACTCAAGGATTATAGTCTGGTTATAAGAATAATGTAATATATATATATATGGATTGTACTGCAGTACTTTTTGATTTCAGTAAGGTTTTAATATGATTAAGGTAATCATATTTTTAGTATGTGACAATAAGAGAAACTAATATTTGTTTGGGGAATCTGATAAATTGATTTTGGAATTAAGAGACCTTTTAGAGAAAGTCTGGATAGAGGTATTTTGGATAACTATAAAGGTTGGAGTGGATTAAGTTGAACCTTGGATAGTAAATTTAAGGTTAAAAATTTTCTGGATATTATTCTTGGAATACTATAGTTTTATGAAAAGGACAACCTGCAGGGTGGGGCATAACCCGTCGCGTCGGACAAAGCTGCAGGAATCGAACCCACAACCATAGTGCGACAGGCCTTTATTTCCTACCACTAGCCTACAAGAAGTCCCTGGTTATTACAAAATAATTTTACTAATCTAAATAATATGTGTTAATATTTGGAACCTTATACAATTAGGATAAGTATAATATTTTTGAGTTCTATTATCATTTTGAGTGAAAGATGAGTTGAAGGTTGAAACTCTAATTGTCAAGCATAAATATATATATACCTATCTCTTATTCAATGAATAAATTAATTCTTAAACTTTAGTAAAGGGATATTAAAAAAATAAAATAAAATGTGTTATCCTAATACCTTATGTTTTGTTGAACTGAAGACATTTTAAATCAACATAGATTGAAGGCTTTGAGGCCCTCAATTTGACAGTTGATTGTGATTGATGACCTCAATCACTCCCTACAAATATTTGCGTTTTTCCTCCAATTATATGTCTCTAATTGCCACCAATGTTCTCCTAATCGAGATCATAATTGGGTGGTGACTTGTTCATTTCCCTTTCCCTCTTATTAAGACTAAATTCTATTAACCTTATTTCCGATGTGGGTTTTCCACAAAGGTATTTTCTATTTTCAACCTTTTATTTTCCAAGAAAAATTTCAAATTGCGAGGACGCAATTTATTGAAGGAGGGGAGAATGTAACACCCCGAGCTTCCACGATACGCTTCTCATTCAGTAATACAATAGCTTGCATTGTACGCAACTTCGAGTTCTAAAACACCGCGACTAATCAAAGTAGCCGTTATGAATAGTAATACCTTCTTTTTGAAATATTATAAATTTTATATGTCAAAATGGACTTCATTTTTGTATTCCTAATATTGAAATTAGCCTATGTTGAATTTTTTGTAATTTTCTGAGAACTTCCAAATTTTTATGAATAGTGAAAAATACTTAAAACAACTTTTTTAATCAAAATAATTTATAGTGATAAGTTATAATATTTAGTGGTTTTAAGGTATAATTAGAATATATTTTTACCATTTTATCCAATGGTGGTCATTAGAAATAATTTAACATTGAAATTGGACATAAACAATTGCCAATCTTTTGATATAAATTGTTTCTTGAAAACACGCTATTTGTCGTAACAGCGGGAATTAATTATAAAATTAATTAATGCAACTTATATGTTTGGAATTTTGTAAAATAGACATCATTTTTGTATTCGGAATATCAATTATAGCTTAGGGTGAAATTTTGGCCTTATTCTGAAAAACTTCAATTTTTGATGAATAGTGAAACCACTAAGTGGTTGTTAAATAACTGATTTTTCGTTTAAATGAAATATTACCACTTCTGTGATTTGATTTTCAAAAATCCGACATACATGGTTGTCATTAAGAAGTAAAATGTGGTTCAATGGGATAAAAATAATTTTTTGGTGAATAGTAACTTATTAAGTTCTTAATCGCGATTAGTGGTAATTAGGGTAGTTTAAGGTATAAATAATACTTTAATAATATTAAATGACCTAGACACATGTCCCAACCTCATTGGTTGTGTCATGGCCGACCAAGACAAGCCATGGCCTAACTTGGGGACCCCATGGATCCACTTTTGTTGGGAAATAACATAAATTACTTTTTATTTAATGTTAAAGTGAAAATGACACTAACATAAAGTGTTTTACTAAAACAATTTTTAAGTAGGGTTACACAAGTCCAAATTTTGATTATAAATATTCATTGGAAAGATAAAAAGATTTCCTATATCATAGTATTTTTTTTATAATTTTTAGACATTAAATAAATTTAATTATGTATGACATAATAATGATGCAGCGATGACATCATTATTTGACGATTTAAATAAAATGGAAAGATAATATAAAATCTATGAACTACACATGGCCAAAACCAATTGTATGAGTGGATTTCGATGCATTATCACCTTATCCACGAATTCTATCAATGTGGGACCTTTTAAAACCGAAACACATTTTCAAATAATGTAATGTTCCTTTACTTTCCAAAAGTGCCCCTCCTCTCCTCTTATAAAAGGCCCCCACCTCTACCTCATTTCACACACTGTTCAAGCCATTGGCTCGGCCAACCCCTGCCCATTTGCTCTCTCCACATCCCTCTCCTCATCCTAGAGGATTCCCTTTGGGCAGAATCCTTTCAAAGGAAGCCTTTAGCTCAAATCAAAAAGAGTTACCCGATTTTGAGGTAATGTCTTTTATAATGTTGTTTTGTTTTATTTTTCTTCTCCAACCCCCTAAACTCTTTTTATTCATTTCTTTTGTAACAACACCAGTATCCTCAATATACTAGGATGTTGTTATAAGAAGGATTAGAGCTACACTTACACACACCTACATCTAATGGTTAAAGAACATACGGTTTCTGTGGATGGAGAATTTCTGCCTCACGAAACGATGATTGTTCAACACTCATATAACACCTTCAAAGGTGGCCATTAAGATGTCACTATTTTTATATATGATATATAATATTTTTATGTTTTACTTATGCTTCTGTATTTCTCATTTATGGCATACTTTATGATTTCCATTATGGGTAAAACGCGATAATTTCATTTTAGGAAGTGCGGACTACCGCCCCCTCAAAGTGATTTGAATCGTTAATGCCATATGTGGGATGTATAAAGGATGGAGTAAATGGTATTATACACTATATTATACTGGAATTATATTATACATTTATATCATTATGATTTAGTTCCATTAAATATGAAATTCAAATGAAAGTAGCGTTCATGCGTACGTACGGCTTACCGTCTCCATGAACGGTGCATTTCATTTCTTACCTCTAAATGTTACGTAATATTATAAATGAATGTATATACTGGATATATAAGATATATATGACATCTAAATCATGAATATAATTCTGGATATAATGGATATTTCACCACATGAACAACTTTTAATTATAAGAAGGATATTGTTGACACAAGTACCAAAGATCGACAAAACGACCGTTATTGACTTAAATAATTACATAACGTTCATAACATTGTAATAAGTGATATAAAAAGGATAATGAAATTGAAAATGGTTCTTAATAAGGTAGATATTAACTCTAGTTTATTATTCAGGAGGTTAAAGAGCGGTTGAGTCAAGTCGGGCACAAGGTAAGGGAACTTCTTAACCCAATTTCCATTCTTTGGGTTAATCTCCTACTTTCAAATTATGTCATTATGTTATTATGTCATATCTTGTATTTGTACTTTCTTTATGTGTATCTATAGTGAATACACCTAATAGATCTATTTTATTTGTAAGGGAACTTCTTAACCCAATTTCCATTCTTTGGGTTAATCTCCTACTTTCAAATTATGTCATGATGTTATTATGTCCTATTTTGTATTTTTACTTTCTTTATGTGTACCTATAGTGAATACACATAATATATCTATTCTATTTTAAAAATGATCTTTTTAAGGACTTCGTCTCAATCTCCTTTCATTGAGGCATATTTTATTTTATACACAACTTTCTTTTATACGGTGTATAAACCCCTTTGACTTTTACATTTATTCAAAAGGAATCTTTTTACACGAAGCGTTTTACTAAACGACAAAAAGGGAATGTTTTTCTTTCCGTACTTATGCGGCGACAACGACTTCTCCGCCGCCGTGACCATTATTTGAGTTTCGGCTTCCTCTACAAGCCATCACTTTTTTTAATGAAAAATAAATACAAAGTTTTAACTTACTTTTATTTTGGTATTGAAAATGGTTTTGAAAGCGTTTTTATTATATCAATGTGTTGTATTGATATCTTGTGATTGGAATGTGGAAATGTTATGTTTCCTTTATGCATGTTTTATGTGATATGATTATGTTATGGTTTATGATATGTTTAAACCTATTCATATGAGGAATGTATTGGACTTAATAAGTGACGGGTGGGGCCCGCTATAGCTCCTCGATGCATCGGTAGGTCTCATGAGACAACTAGACGTGGAATTGGCCGAGGCCCTTTCCCAATTTGATTTATGGTTTTGGCCGAGGCCTTAATCATTTTAGATGTCTTGGCCGAGGCCTTGACAAAATGTTTCAGAATGTCCGGCATTATACATTCCCTCATTATGGAAGTGGTTATTGATATTGCATGTGATTATTCGACCAGTAGAATATCCATGTGAAGAAGTAAATGGAATTATCTCATTTTATTTTTGCCATATTATGTTGATGTTCAAGTTTAAAAGGCTTTTGTTTTAGTTATACATTGCCTTAAATGTTTATGTTTATTTATGAAAGCTTCCGCAATATTGTTATCCTTACTGAGCATCTGAGCTCACCCCTTTCAATGTTTTAATATTTTCCAGGATGTGAAGAAGTATTTTATGAATGACCTACAGGGATAGTCAGAAGAGGATATGAGTGTGGACTATGGAGACTTTGTTATTGTAGTTTTTCACTTTATGATGTAATGTAACGTTTACGAATGTATCTAGTGTTTCCAAGGCTACTAAACTAATCGGTCTTTCGAGACTTGATCTTTTGTGATCATGCCAATGTTACGAAGTAATGCACCGACTCTGGGTAGCTGGGGTCGGGGCGTTACAGTTGGTATCAGAGGCAGTTTAGTACTAACCTTGGAAGCTAGATTTAGATAAACTCTGATTAGAGCACATAGCCCAAAGATAGACTTTGAGGATTAGTATAGAAGAACTTCCTAGAATTTTGGTATTATAGAGATGTTATGAATTTTCCGAGCAATACATCCCTATCTGGATACGAGCAGGTAGAGGCGGCTCTGGCACAGATGTACCTAGGGGTAAAACCCGAAAAAACCGCTTTGAGCTAGACTCGAACGGGAACTGGTGCACGACAACGGGCCTTGCTGCACTCTTGGTTACGACACTCCCGGGGGATATGCTTAGGATAATTCTCATTTTATTTACAAACCACTATGAAGGGTTATGAGTACATACTTCCTCAAAGAAAACATTTCTTTTTATGATTATGGATTATATCCATAAATAGATCAATTTATGTTAAGTATTATACAAGTATGGAATTATGTATTTTGATTCATAAACTAATCTGGTTTATGCCATTGTTTAGAAATGGCGCCTAGTAGAAGGAATGGAAACTGTATCAATGCACGAACTTCGTGTAGGGATTGCCCTCCTGCTCAAGATAATTATTGTGGACCTGGAGAGACAACTGGTGCTGATCAACTTATTACCATACTGGGACAACTCACGCAGGTTATGAATAACAACCTTACTCGTATGGAGCACCCTGATCCGCAACGTGGAGGATCAATGCTAGATCGTTTCATGAGGCAACAACCACCAACCTTTAATGGGAGTACAAATCCTATAGTAGCTGAGCAATGGATAAATTCCTTAGAGAAAATATTCCATGCCTTGGGGAGTAGTGAAAGGGAGAAGGTTGTCATGGCAGTTTACCGCCTCACTGGAGATGCCGATCAGTGGTGGTCGCTGATTCAAAACACAAAGGAAGATGATGACATATCGAATATGGAATAGAGGGAGTTCAAAGAGCTTTTCTTAGAAAAATACTTTCCTCGTGACCATCGAGCAGATATGGAAAGGCAATTTCTGAGTCTGAGGCAGAAGGAGGATGAGAATGTCGCAAAGTATGAGGCTAACTTTACAAGGTTAGCAAGGTATGCTGCAGATTACATACGTAACCCAAGGAGTAAGATTGATCGTTTCTTTGATGGGTTAAAACCATTTCTCCGTCGAGCTTTGGTATCACAATCCTTCTCATCATACGAAGATATTGTCTCGTGTGCTATCAAGACAGAAAAGGAATTCTCTAAGTCTTATGACAACAAAGTAAAGCAAGAGAAGAAGAGAACGGTGGAACAAGAGACAGATAAAGGGAAAAAGGGAAAGAAGGATTTTCCATTATGTGATAATTGTGGGAAGAATCACCCTGGTACTTGCCTAAAAGGAATGGGAGTCTGTTATAAATGTGGAGAAAAAGGTCACCAGGCACGTGATTGCAAGGGAAAGAAAGAGGCTGTCAAAGTTGAATGCTACAATTGTAGAGAAATGGGCCATTATGCAAATGAATGTCCTAAGCGTCAGGGAAACTTACCTCAGAAAAGGCCAAGGGATCAAGGACAATCTTATGCTGTTACTACAGTTGAAGCAGAATAACTAATGTATTGGTGCTTTTGGACTCAAGGATTATAGTCTGGTTATAAGAATAATGTAATATATATATATGGATTGTACTGCAGTACTTTTTGATTTCAGTAAGGTTTTAATATGATTAAGGTAATCATATTTTTAGTATGTGACAATAAGAGAAACTAATATTTGTTTGGGGAATCTGATAAATTGATTTTGGAATTAAGAGACCTTTTAGAGAAAGTCTGGATAGAGGTATTTTGGATAACTATAAAGGTTGGAGTGGATTAAGTTGAACCTTGGATAGTAAATTTAAGGTTAAAAATTTTCTGGATATTATTCTTGGAATACTATAGTTTTATGAAAAGGACAACCTGCAGGGTGGGGCATAACCCGTCGCGTCGGACAAAGCTGCAGGAATCGAACCCACAACCATAGTGCGACAGGCCTTTATTTCCTACCACTAGCCTACAAGAAGTCCCTGGTTATTACAAAATAATTTTACTAATCTAAATAATATGTGTTAATATTTGGAACCTTATACAATTAGGATAAGTATAATATTTTTGAGTTCTATTATCATTTTGAGTGAAAGATGAGTTGAAGGTTGAAACTCTAATTGTCAAGCATAAATATATATATACCTATCTCTTATTCAATGAATAAATTAATTCTTAAACTTTAGTAAAGGGATATTAAAAAAATAAAATAAAATGTGTTATCCTAATACCTTATGTTTTGTTGAACTGAAGACATTTTAAATCAACATAGATTGAAGGCTTTGAGGCCCTCAATTTGACAGTTGATTGTGATTGATGACCTCAATCACTCCCTACAAATATTTGCGTTTTTCCTCCAATTATATGTCTCTAATTGCCACCAATGTTCTCCTAATCGAGATCATAATTGGGTGGTGACTTGTTCATTTCCCTTTCCCTCTTATTAAGACTAAATTCTATTAACCTTATTTCCGATGTGGGTTTTCCACAAAGGTATTTTCTATTTTCAACCTTTTATTTTCCAAGAAAAATTTCAAATTGCGAGGACGCAATTTATTGAAGGAGGGGAGAATGTAACACCCCGAGCTTCCACGATACGCTTCTCATTCAGTAATACAATAGCTTGCATTGTACGCAACTTCGAGTTCTAAAACACCGCGACTAATCAAAGTAGCCGTTATGAATAGTAATACCTTCTTTTTGAAATATTATAAATTTTATATGTCAAAATGGACTTCATTTTTGTATTCCTAATATTGAAATTAGCCTATGTTGAATTTTTTGTAATTTTCTGAGAACTTCCAAATTTTTATGAATAGTGAAAAATACTTAAAACAACTTTTTTAATCAAAATAATTTATAGTGATAAGTTATAATATTTAGTGGTTTTAAGGTATAATTAGAATATATTTTTACCATTTTATCCAATGGTGGTCATTAGAAATAATTTAACATTGAAATTGGACATAAACAATTGCCAATCTTTTGATATAAATTGTTTCTTGAAAACACGCTATTTGTCGTAACAGCGGGAATTAATTATAAAATTAATTAATGCAACTTATATGTTTGGAATTTTGTAAAATAGACATCATTTTTGTATTCGGAATATCAATTATAGCTTAGGGTGAAATTTTGGCCTTATTCTGAAAAACTTCAATTTTTGATGAATAGTGAAACCACTAAGTGGTTGTTAAATAACTGATTTTTCGTTTAAATGAAATATTACCACTTCTGTGATTTGATTTTCAAAAATCCGACATACATGGTTGTCATTAAGAAGTAAAATGTGGTTCAATGGGATAAAAATAATTTTTTGGTGAATAGTAACTTATTAAGTTCTTAATCGCGATTAGTGGTAATTAGGGTAGTTTAAGGTATAAATAATACTTTAATAATATTAAATGACCTAGACACATGTCCCAACCTCATTGGTTGTGTCATGGCCGACCAAGACAAGCCATGGCCTAACTTGGGGACCCCATGGATCCACTTTTGTTGGGAAATAACATAAATTACTTTTTATTTAATGTTAAAGTGAAAATGACACTAACATAAAGTGTTTTACTAAAACAATTTTTAAGTAGGGTTACACAAGTCCAAATTTTGATTATAAATAGTCATTGGAAAGATAAAAAGATTTCCTATATCATAGTATTTTTTTTATAATTTTTAGACATTAAATAAATTTAATTATTTATGACATAATAATGATGCAGCGATGACATCATTATTTGACGATTTAAATAAAATGGAAAGATAATATAAAATCTATGAACTACACATGGCCAAAACCAATTGGATGAGTGGATTTCGATGCCTTATCACCTTATCCACGAATTCTATCAATTTGGGACCTTTTAAAACCGAAACACATTTTCAAATAATGTAATGTTCCTTTACTTTCCAAAAGTGCCCCTCCTCTCCTCTTATAAAAGGCCCCCACCTCTACCTCATTTCACACACTCTTCAAGCCATTGGCTCGGCCAACCCCTGCCCATTTGCTCTCTCCACATCCCTCTCCTCATCCTAGAGGATTCCCTTTGGGCAGAATCCTTTCAAAGGAAGCCTTTAGCTCAAATCAAAAAGAGTTACCCGATTTTGAGGTAATGTCTTTTATAATGTTGTTTTGTTTTATTTTTCTTCTCCAACCCCCTAAACTCTTTTTATTCATTTCTTTTGTAACAACACCAGTATCCTCAATATACTAGGATGTTGTTATAAGAAGGATTCGAGCTACACTTACACACACCTACATCTAATGGTTAAAGAACATACGGTTTCTGTGGATGGCGAATTTCTGCCTCACGAAACGATGATTGTTCAACACTCATATAACACCTTCAAAGGTGGCCATTAAGATGTCACTATTTTTATATATGATATATAATATTTTTATGTTTTACTTATGCTTCTGTATTTCTCATTTATGGCATACTTTATGATTTCCATTATGGGTAAAACGCGATAATTTCATTTTAGGAAGTGCGGACTACCGCCCCCTCAAAGTGATTTGAATCGTTAATGCCATATGTGGGATGTATAAAGGATGGAGTAAATGGTATTATACACTATATTATACTGGAATTATATTATACATTTATATCATTATGATTTAGTTCCATTAAATATGAAATTCAAATGAAAGTAGCGTTCATGCGTACGTACGGCTTACCGTCTCCATGAACGGTGCATTTCATTTCTTACCTCTAAATGTTACGTAATATTATAAATGAATGTATATACTGGATATATAAGATATATATGACATCTAAATCATGAATATAATTCTGGATATAATGGATATTTCACCACATGAACAACTTGTAATTATAAGAAGGATATTGTTGACACAAGTACCAAAGATCGACAAAACGACCGTTATTGACTTAAATAATTACATAACGTTCATAACATTGTAATAAGTGATATAAAAAGGATAATGAAATTGAAAATGGTTCTTAATAAGGTAGATATTAACTCTAGTTTATTATTCAGGAGGTTAAAGAGCGGTTGAGTCAAGTCGGGCACAAGGTAAGGGAACTTCTTAACCCAATTTCCATTCTTTGGGTTAATCTCCTACTTTCAAATTATGTCATTATGTTATTATGTCATATCTTGTATTTGTACTTTCTTTATGTGTATCTATAGTGAATACACCTAATAGATCTATTTTATTTGTAAGGGAACTTCTTAACCCAATTTCCATTCTTTGGGTTAATCTCCTACTTTCAAATTATGTCATGATGTTATTATGTCCTATTTTGTATTTTTACTTTCTTTATGTGTACCTATAGTGAATACACATAATATATCTATTCTATTTTAAAAATGATCTTTTTAAGGACTTCGTCTCAATCTCCTTTCATTGAGGCATATTTTATTTTATACACAACTTTCTTTTATACGGTGTATAAACCCCTTTGACTTTTACATTTATTCAAAAGGAATCTTTTTACACGAAGCGTTTTACTAAACGACAAAAAGGGAATGTTTTTCTTTCCGTACTTATGCGGCGACAACGACTTCTCCGCCGCCGTGACCATTATTTGAGTTTCGGCTTCCTCTACAAGCCATCCCTTTTTTTAATGAAAAATAAATACAAAGTTTTAACTTACTTTTATTTTGGTATTGAAAATGGTTTTGAAAGCGTTTTTATTATATCAATGTGTTGTATTGATATCTTGTGATTGGAATGTGGAAATGTTATGTTTCCTTTATGCATGTTTTATGTGATATGATTATGTTATGGTTTATGATATGTTTAAACCTATTCATATGAGGAATGTATTGGACTTAATAAGTGACGGGTGGGGCCCGCTATAGCTCCTCGATGCATCGGTAGGTCTCATGAGACAACTAGACGTGGAATTGGCCGAGGCCCTTTCCCAATTTGATTTATGGTTTTGGCCGAGGCCTTAATCATTTTAGATGTCTTGGCCGAGGCCTTGACAAAATGTTTCAGAATGTCCGGCATTATACATTCCCTCATTATGGAAGTGGTTATTGATATTGCATGTGATTATTCGACCAGTAGAATATCCATGTGAAGAAGTAAATGGAATTATCTCATTTTATTTTTGCCATATTATGTTGATGTTCAAGTTTAAAAGGCTTTTGTTTTAGTTATACATTGCCTTAAATGTTTATGTTTATTTATGAAAGCTTCCGCAATATTGTTATCCTTACTGAGCATCTGAGCTCACCCCTTTCAATGTTTTAATATTTTCCAGGATGTGAAGAAGTATTTTATGAATGACCTACAGGGATAGTCAGAAGAGGATATGAGTGTGGACTATGGAGACTTTGTTATTGTAGTTTTTCACTTTATGATGTAATGTAACGTTTACGAATGTATCTAGTGTTTCCAAGGCTACTAAACTAATCGGTCTTTAGAGACTTGATCTTTTGTGATCATGCCAATGTTACGAAGTAATGCACCGACTCTGGGTAGCTGGGGTCGGGGCGTTACATAACGACCTAGTGTTATTATTGATAACTTTATCTTAGGACACTTGGAAAATTGGAAATTAGGTCATTATGCCAAATGGATATTAGGCCTAATGGCCAATTATCATAATGGACTAACAACCCATTGGTCGATTGGAATAATGACATAATGGCCAATTAACCTAATGTCTTAGGGTCCAAATGGACAATGCACATAACAGCGTAACAGTCAAATGGCCAATTGGAAAAATTGCCTAATGGATAATTGGACTAAAGGAATAATGTCCAAATAGCATAATGGACCAATGGACTCATGGAAAATTGGACTAATGTCTTGACAATCAATTTTCATAATGTCCTAATGGCCAATTTTTCTAATGAAAAACTAGCATAATTTTCTAAGGGATAATTTTCCTAATGGTCTAACATCCACTTGGCCTAATGAACTAAGGGCCAATTGGACTAAGAGCCTTTGGGAAAATGGGAAATTATGACAATTGGAGAATTTGATGTTAGTCCCCTATGATATTTGGTCATTATTTCATTAGGGTAATTGTACAATTGAACCAAATTCCTACTTGACAATTAGCTTAATGGCCTATATTCCAATTGGTAATTAAGATTTTTGGCCCATTGGACATTTTAAAGCTGCATAATCAGCCTTATATTAAAGGTATTAATGACAATAAATCATAAATTTCGTCATGTAAATACAACTATGCAACAATATTAATCAATACATTATTTCTATTCATGTTAATGTTCTTGCCGCTTCTCATTATATGATATTGTAGTCATCACCAATGTGTTTAGAAACATCATTGAATTTTTGTTCTTTTTTTTCTACAAACTCATCTTAAAAATAATTATTCAAAACAAATTATAGGAATTAAATTTTATGTGGAAACCATTAAATATTTTGAATACCATAAACTGATCACTCTTCCAAAATATGATTAATTTTTGATATTCTGATGTTGAACAATCGGGGAACATGTGTACACCCTCTATATCAGAAACAACTATACTCCTCTAACTAACATATAACTCATGCCTAAATGATAGCTAAAACATGCCAAGATCCATCAACATTGCATCCTTATCATATTCACCATTGAGATAGTTAAAATGAATCTACAAAAAACATGTTAATTCATAAACATATAATAATAATATTGATATAATTTTTTTAAAAAATTCCCATATATATACCAATTCATTGCCTACATGCCAATATTGGTTTGACTCCATGAGACTTGTTCCACCTAAATTATATCATGGTACTTGTATAATGTAGACATGAAACATATATAGTACCTTCCAATTTAACATATCATCTAGTTTTCTATATCTAATTCCACTTTTATTTTTGTTTAAAAATTACATGCTTGTCACATATGGGTGCACCCACATCTAATACTAGAAGATCCAAATGAAAAAGATAAAACAAAAAATAAGAATTATTTCATGGTATAACATGATAAGATTGATGTGATATAACATGACACAATTATAATAAATAAAACATGATTAAAGCTTCTCAATAGGCTTTGGTTGATTTGTGGGATATCATGGATTAGTAGCCTTTGAAGGATGGGTGAATTACGACACATACTATGGGTTATTTTCTTTTAAAGGAGAGGCATAAGAAGGAATAGAATCATTAGATCCAGGATGGGTAGTAATAAATATAAGAGGAATATACATTAAAGGATAGTGGTATTATGTTTGGGGATACATTAAAGGATATGGATATGGTAATGGTGGAAATATCTTTTGAGGAAGACTATACATGGAATGGGAAGATGAAGATAAATTAGATGAGGATGGAGGAATGGGTGGGAAAATTACAAAATTCTCAAGAGGAGAATGGATATTTGTGCTATACGAGGAGTTCGTTAGTCAGTCATGTTGGGAATGTGTAAAATAGGTCCATAGTTTAGGTCTAGGACTATCTCTGCTCAGACCCATGCTAGTAGGATAAAGAGGAGTAAAATCTAGTGTAATTTAATATCCCTTAAATTTTTAATAAATAATATTAACATGACATTATAAGTAATGTTGATTAAAAATATTATAATTATTATACTCACTAAGGGATTAAGAGGAGAAAACACACACTCTCATATCAATCAATCAACATCAAATAACATATTCCTTTGAACCATTGTAGTATTTCTCACAATATACATTGGAATGGAATGAAATTTTATAGAATAATGTTTAAAAATTCACGCACCAAAATTAGAAATCCAAATGTTTCATAAAAAATTTCCTAACATGTTTTAATAACAATAATTTAAAACAAAGTTATACATTTTTTAAAATATCGATTTATACCCAGTTTTCAAAATTTATATATATCTAATTAAATGTAATGAAATAAAAAAATAATTCAATGAGAATATCCTTAAAATTTTAAACTAAATTAAATTAACTATAGTAATTCCAACCGTAGAAACCCATGTTATTGTAAAATGAATGAATTGTGTCTTTATATGGTTGCTTCTATATATTACCCACCAATACTTCAGGTTCAACATCAACACTCACAATGGGACAATTTGAGTCATCAAATGAAATATTTTGGTCAACTCAAATGGGGGTTGAATGGATAACATTTCTTCCCCATCATTATGAGGAATTTTTATAGGGATTACATCATTAATGACCACATAATCTGGTCTCAGATGATCTTTATAATAAAAAACTTGTTTTTCTCATTGATGTAAAAATCTAAGGTTCATCAGTAACTAAGAATTGACTCATGTTAATAACTTTGATATCAAAAGCATCAATAAATTTAATGTTTCATGTCATTGAGTCCAACCATTTACATTTCTTCATTGTGACTCAATATTTAGACTACTAATCCAAAAATAGTATTTTCTCAACAAGTCCATAGGAAGGAAATTTTTTTATCAAGGTCGACTATCTAAGGGAAAATAATAATAATAAATTGTTGTAGTTAATGTAACACCATCAAGTTGTCTACTCATTTTTACCAAGTGATCATTTGAATCAAATTTAGACACCCATTTTAATTATTTTCACTCACAAACCAAAGAATCAGGAGGAAAATCAAATGTTCATATTTCTGGGGAAATAGATTAAATATATAAACTCAATACCTAAAATATATATTAATAATACAATCAATTTTATCTCAATATTTTATGTTCGTTAATGCAATTCTCATAACATTTATTTCAACCAATAATGAAACTCATGGCTATGCAAATCCTCTCTCTTTCTCAATGGAAAATATCAATGAAATATACTTGTAATTTGATTGTTTTCCCTATAGAAAAAGATAATAAAATTTCATTCTATATGTAAAATGATATAGAATAATATAAATTAAAATAATCAAATTACTTACTTGATATTATCATCAAACAAACCATATATGACCAAGGTTGTGTGATGTTCCTGATCCCTCTATTAAGGGAACATTGTTGCCTATTTATATGAGCTAGGAATTCCTCATGTTTGGTGAAGAGATGGAAATTAGGGTCCAATTTCCCTATACTACATTTCATCATTTCCCATTTTATGTTTATGTTGTGTGCCCAAATCAAACAAATAAATGGAACAAAAATTCATACAATCTTTAGCTAGATAACATCTCACAATGGATCCTTTAGGATGATTAATCTTTTGGACATAAGTTTTCATTATGAAAATATTTATTTCAGTAGGATACATCCAAAAAATGTAATGGTTCCATAAATAAGTGTTTTAGTTGGAATATGAACTTTTAAATGCAGCATGCATGTGAAATATGTTGGAAAAATTTTGTTCTCAACTCAAAAAAAATTATTAAAAACTATTTATACATTTTTAATTTGAATTAAATTGATAAGATCTAATCACTATGGTCTCTAAAAAATGGCACAATTGAATCATTATTATCCTTAAATAATTAGATTTTAGATTTTAGATTTGTATTGTAATCAATTTATGATGAAGGATGTGATAATAATGTATTTTTAAGGAATTTATTTCAAATCACATCAATTGATTTTTTAGATATGTTTCTGTAATAGCCACAAAGAACCTCGATATTCTCCAATAATTAAAGAATTGATTTTTCTCTAATGGTGTCATCTCATATTAAGCACAAGGAAAATTTAATTTGTTTTCACCGGTACAGAGAATATGTATTTCAGGTTAAATACCTCAATCCACGAGGTCCTAATGAGATTTGATATCTTCATTGTTATTACCCTTGATATTTAGTAGAATTTAATAAAAAAAATCAAATATATTTTTATGAATATGAATTACATCTAAAAAATGATATAAAAAATTGGCAGACCAATATGGAAACTAAAAAAATATACTTATATTTTTCAATTGTGATTTGCCTTAGGGTTAACTTGTTTTATATTTTAGATTCCATATAACATTTTCCATGTGAAAATAAAAATTATTCAATTCATTATGCACATAAGTAACTAAAATATGTTGAGGGGGATTTTCATTGTCAAGAATATTATCAAGCCTCCAAAGATTATCCCTGTATCGATGATCCATTGGAAAGAATTTTGAATACCCTTTCAAACATATACTATGAAGATACTTAAGCATTCTTGGTCACATATTATTCATATAAATGGACATGATATTTTTCCATTCATGGCCCATCCACGCATCATTGTATAATAAGGGTAAACACTTATATTCCATAGAAGTGATGTGTGTATTTTAATTTTGTTGAGGCATCAAATGTGTGCACACCCATATCCCAATTTGATTTTTATATTTCTTATTAATGGTTGAATGTAGAAGTCTATATCATTTCCATGTTCATATCTTCTATATATTAGTGTACTAAATAATGTGAATGGTTATTTAAGACACATCCACTAAGGAATATTATAAATTTGAATAAAAAATGGTTTTATGCTATAAGACTTAAGCATCTGGCAATTCGTATTAATCCCAATATTGGATAGACCCAACCCAACATTACATAGCTCACCTTCAAAATCAGGATTTTGTTCGACAAATTTCCACCATGATAATAAATGTTCATGATTATCCAAATCATCATTATCATTAATTCTATCACTATCATTCCATTTCATATTGGATGAGATTTCTTCCAAACTGAATTGATTTTGAATATTTTTAAATAATTGAATGTGATACATGAATTTAGGTGGAACATGAGATGGTTTTTCATCTATATTTTCATGACATTGATATGTATTAAATTTCTATTTTCATTGTGGGAATATATTTTCACAAAAAATAAATTGCAGTCTTTCAGAAAAGCATGAATTTTATTATTAAAAAATCGTAGTTGTTCAATTCAATTTCATTCATTATAATTATTTTAGGGAATATCTTCACCATCACGAATAATGTCTTAAAAAAGGAATTAATATAATGAATGGTGGTATTCAAAATTATATACATTGTTTTTTCTCATGATATAACCACATTGAAAAGTAAAACTATTTCATTTTAATACATTCTTAACATTCAAGAGTTCTAGCATCATCCATTACATTTTTCACTCTCTCAACATCATAATCTTCGGTTGTTTCCATAAGTGTATTGATATCATTATTTTATTGCATGGGAGAACTATCAATCTCATTATGATGCACATATGAAAACTGGTCAAATATAAAATTCTCCTTAACAATTATTTCTTTCTATTCAGGAATAATATATTTTTTTCTCAACACTACATTATGATAAAAGAAAGAATAGTCTTTTAATCCAACATTCTTTATACGGTAGATAACCTCTTCCAAGTTTAACCATCGTATTCCAACAAAATAATAACACTAAAAATGTATAAAACTTCGATCTAAATATTTTTTTAATGAAAAATCTAGTTTTTCCAAATTCTATTGAAATTCAGGTGAAATATGATTGGTATGATACATATAAAATATTTTAAATTTATTTCATGTAAAAAAATTATGTTCAAACAAAAAAATGTAAACCATAATTACAATGGAATCCATATTCAAATACAATTTAAATGTATGGTGTATATGAAATTAGAGAACACTAATAAGAAAACAAATAGAATGCAATGCATGATGTATGTGAACATTAAATAAAGTTCTAATATCTATCCCATCCAAGAATAATGCATATCCTAGGAAAAAAACCCAAGATAACATGTTGAAGTGAGACCAAATATGTAGGAACATTTATGTATCATTGAAAACCAGCCCTGAACAATTAATCAATCAGGACTACAATGATGGTTTAAAACAACTGGATTATATGTTATATATACATAATCATAAGATGTCACCTCTATAGAAATATACACAATACTAACCAAATAATAGAAAGTTCAAAAAAGAACTATATTAAGAGAAAGTTAAATGTTAAAACTAGAAGGTGAAATAACCGCCAAAGACATGTACATTATCGTCAGAATAGACCATTCTTGGAGTTTTATTTTTAATGAACACAATAAATCATCCCAACATGGTCCTTCCCTAAAAATCAATCAAATTTCCATAATAATCATTTTTTTAAAAACTCTTCTTTTAAAACATATGGACCCCCTTATTTAAAACTTTCCAAAAATATAAGTGACACATACCATGATTTAAGCAACCAAAGTTGAGACACCATTGAATTTGTTTCAAAAAACAACAATCCTTTTTAATTACTAAACATTCACATTTTGAAATAATTTAAAACTACCCACTAATGTGATAAATATCAATCATACTAAAAAATATTCAATTAGAAATCACTAATTTTATGATAAATATTAATATCGAAAAATGTTTTTTTTGAAAAAACTATTTTATCATGGTTATTAAACTAATTAACATTATAAAATATATTATAATAATCTATTTCTATTTCAAAATGTTTCCAATATGTTTAATACCAAAATAACCCCTACACTTAACTGGTTAAAAAATACTAAATTTAAATACCTTTTATGATGGTATAATTTACTTTTCATGAAAAAACAAAATAGTGTAAATAATATATTTCATTTCAAAAACATATCCTAAGGCATCATGTCAAATAAGAAAATTTATGTCTTGAAATCCATTTATCACATAAATAAATCCAATTTGTTCTGAAAAAAGTATAATAATCAAAACATGACACAACTTTACTTGAAGAATTATTAGAGAAAGGGCAAAGGGATTTCGTATAATAAAATAGAAGAAATAAGAGTAGGGAAATAAATCTTACTACTCAATGATCACAATAAAAAAACTACTAGAAATAGAGGAAGAACAGTCAGCTGATGGGTGTAATGTCCCATGAAATGGAGAGGGAGATTCTAAAGTAACCTAAGGATGGGAGGGGGGATACAAAAATATACTGAAGATTGTGTGAGGGGAGAGATTTGGAATAAAATGTGGGGGGAGGAGGTGCCTAAGCAATGATACCCATGTAAAAGGGATATACCCATAGTTTTTAAAAATCCAATGGTATAACTCAAACTATAAAAATGGTTTCTAAAACCACTGTCTTGGTTTAGGCATGAAAGCTATACCCGCAGTTTCTATTATCCTCTAGTATATATCCATTGGTATTGTAGTAGTTTTAAGTAGTGTTTCTAATCATGATGGATGTTCTAGATTTGAGTCATCATGTACTTGGAATTTACCTACCAGAGGATTGAGTCACATAGGTGAGCCTTTTAACTCAAAAAGGATGTTTTTTGGTGGTTACTAATGTTTATTAAAACATTGTACCGAATAACGTATTTTTATCACAACATTATAATTAAGTAGGTACATTCAGTCCTAAGGAATTGAAAAGTGTTTGGTATTTTTGTGATATATTTGTGTTATATTTTTACCCAATTTATATTAATGGAATTAACGTATATATTTTATAAACTACTCTTAATATTAATTGGTGACCTCCTTATGAATATTGTAGTCACATCCAACTCATAAATTTCAGTGAACATATAGTTTCCATGTCTAGGGATTCAATGAAGGGAAAGGTCCATATGATGGATGCTTGAGAATCTAGAACAAGAAGATGCTAAATATACAAGATGGAGTTTATTAGTATTTTAGTTGCATCTTTTTATTTTAGACACTTACCCCATATCCATGATACATGTTCAGACTTGTTATGTATTATGTATTCCATATTTTAGTTTATTCTTGTATTACTATGGTTAATTATTTTATTTATATATTTATTTTATTATATAGGGGTCCTATGAAATGATAAAGAGGGTATAGTCTCCCCATGGTTTTACACAAGACCCTTGTTTATCGTCAATGACCTCTAGTGTATGGGGAGGTGCAGTTGAGGTTATGCAACATTTTGGCTAAGAACCAGTGGTTTGGGTTGCTTTGCTGAAAGATGGTATGAGAGAATCTAAATTCACTAACATATTTTTCTCAAAGCCTTGATTTTGGATAGTATAGACATGAGTTTGGATGGTCAAGACTAGGGAGTGGGAAATATGATGTTGTCTGATCAACATTGATTAACAGATCTTTGAGTTTCCATAAAATGGTAATAAATGTTTCTATTATTTTATCTTAACATTGTTAAATTCACCTAGGATGAGGAACATGATACTTATCTCGTGATACTTATCTACTGATTCATGGGATTTGGGATCTATTCATTCATCATCATAGGCATGTAGGTCCACATACCATATATAAAAGTTTCCTTCATTAGATAGAGCCCAAATGAATAGAAAAAAATTGAAATAATGATATGTCCCTTGGTGCTTTATTTATTGAATTATTTTATTTGATAATGTTGTATTCTATTCTTGGGTGTATATATATGGCTGCGACTTATGTGCAGATGTTGGCAATATGGACTTAACCCTAAAATAGGCAATATGTACTTTGTGTGTTCCTTTCAATGATCTTGAATGGAATTATAATTCATTTATTGTAAACACCATTGGTTGTATTTAATAAAATTTAATTTTAAATCATATAATTTTATTACGTAAATTATTATTGATTGGAGTAGTGGTTCTTGGATCTATAGTGATTTTTATGGATTAATGGAAATATGGTGGAGAAAATTAAAACATCCTCAGTTTTAAATGACAATAAAATCACCATGTTAATAAATTACAACTTTTTAAGAATATTTAATTAATAAATACTTGTTGTCATTAAGGCAATATGAAGGGGATAAAGGCCTCATTAATGATTTTAAATATTATATTGAATATTTTCGGAGATAGGAACTAGGTTAGAAAAAGATTCCAATTCAAAAAGCACCTCAATTCTAAAAAAATAAAAATACCAAAAATATAATATAAAGTATGTTTTATATCCAATGAAATGAAATAACTAAAAAATAGTTTCTCTTATGAGAAATTTGACACCAAATTACACCCTAGATGCTTGATATATCTTTGGAGTAATCTAAAATTTGTGTGCATAGGGATTTTGGTCAAATTGCTCGTAATGATATTTTATTTATTCTTATATATATATATATATATATTCTAAAATTAATAGAATATCAAATAATCTATGTCTCAGATGAAAAATATGAGACCTATATTAATTCATTAATATTGTTTTTACCCTTGGTGTGTCATCAATTTTTTTCACATGAGGTATTTATTAACAACATACATAAGGGTAATAAATGTTGGTATGTAAATAATTTTTTTGGTAGCTAGAAATTATAATAATAATAATTATTACTATTATAGTAATTCTTATTTGTGTCACATACACAAATGATAATATAATTATGTTATTAATAGTTTTTTTACAATGGAAATAATGAGTGGCCATATGTGTTAATGGTGAAATTATTAATTATGATAATTAAATGGAATTAAATATAGTTAATATTAATTTATTCACTATTATTGGCATTTATTAGTTTTTTTAATTAAATTTTAATGGTACCAATAATGGGTTATATTTAATAATATAAATTTTTATTATTGTTATTATTATTATTTCTATGATATTTTGAAAAATATATTTGTTGTGTATATATACATGGGATATATATGTGTTTATATCTGTGGGAGTAAATATATATATATATATTGGTGTATATATATAAATAGTTTTTGATATGTATATATAGTTTTATGTATATATATAATGCATATATGTGGATGAATTATTAATATATGTTAATGTAGTATTGAATATATTAAAAAGGGGGATTAAATTGAAAAAAAAAATCATCTTTTTTAGGTGGTGAATCAATTAGTTAAAGAAGAAGGGTGCTTGGGCATTCAGAGGAATTTTGCACATTGTTTATGGATTTAACACTTTTGGAAATAATAATAAATTGTAATTAATAAAATAAATAATGGGATATAAATTGGATTTTGGGGTTACTCTAATGGTTTATTCATGTGGTTAATAATCTATTCCTTACATCACTATCCTCCCCTAAACTATTGTAATTTTATTTTATATGATTTTTTTATTATATACAAGAACTTATACACCCGATATCATCACCGATATTAATAGGATTCTCATGCATTCAGTTCCATTATATTAATCTCAATGAGTATAATTTTAAAAATAATATTTTTTCTGGAAGTAGTGAGTATTTAGTTGTGTAATTAAACATGAACACCAACTATTTCCATCAATATTTGTTTTCCATAATTTTTTAATTACTTGATATTAGAGCATTATTTATATAGGTTATTTTCATGTTTTTTTGGAATATTTGTGTACAAATTGGGAAACCAATGTGAATGAAACCCTTAATTTATGGTGAGTTTCTTATTATACGTAATTATCAAATCTCTTGGATGTACATGCAATGCCAATGAAAAAAACTTCTATATTTTATGCACTATTATCAAGGGATGTTTGTGGTGTAAACATAGTCTTGTAATCACACCATACTGGGGAATTTTGGTTAACATGTATATAAGAATCCTAGGGATATAATGAATGGAAAGGGACTTGTGATGGAAGGTTGAGCTTGTGGAATAAGAGTATTATTATGATGCTCGATGGAGTTCAAGAAAGAGGTTAGCTAATGTTTTTATTTTACTAACATACCAAATACAATGGATCCATGTTTATTCTAGTTATTTAACAATGTATATTATATTTTTTATTCCACATGTTCTACTAATAATATTTAGTTTTATTTTTATTTTTATTTTATTATTTAACAGTTTCATTAAAAGTAATGGTGGGTATAATTTCCCCATAGTTCTACTTGAGACCCTCACCACTATTTGGAAACATCTATCATATGAGAAGGAATTCATGAGGTCCAATGGAATTATAGATCGAGCCCAGTGGTCTAGTATGGGATAGTTCAATCTCTTGAAAAAATAGGTATTAAAATGGATTTTTTATATTATTTTATAATAACACTTTTTAACCAGATTTAAAACAATGGGTAATCAGTTAAAAATGGTTATTCAATAACATAAACTATATAAAATCAAATTTCAAATATTTTTGAGAAATATTATTTAGAAAAATAAACTAATATTTCCAAATTATGATTCGAAAAAGAAGTTATCCCTTATATATATATATATATATATATTCCAAATTATTATATTTTTGATCCAATTATTTTAAAAATGATAAGGTAGTTTGGAATTACAAGAAAACTGTTAGTAACATAAAAATCATGTATCATTGTATCTACGTTGTAATAAATTAATATTTTATTTAAATAATTTAACAAGATAGAAAATTTAAATTTGTAGCTAATGTTTAATTGACTCTTTTATCATTATCTCTTTATATCCTCTATTTTGGGAATTCATCATCTTCTCCAACATACAAAATAAAAATACACAGGTGAAAATTAAATATCCATTAATGAAAGGATAAAAAATATATGGGTTATCAAATTTTATTATTCTAAAAAACATTAAATAAATTAATAAAAATACCCTACAATGAAAAAATAAATTAGTATCAGTTTACTAATAGTAAAAAATTTGTTTCATGACTTTTACCTTTAAAAATACATCACAGTATGATGCAACAAAATTATTGAAAGAAGTTACCTAGATTTTATTAATGAATGATCTATTTTCAACCTCCTGCACATATATAGCCCATTTTTATTCTTGAAAATTTATCTTTATTATTAATTGAAGTTAATTTTTTCTAATTTCATTGAAATATTCCCATAATATTAAGTTAACTATGAAAAATAAAATGTTAATTTATGAAAAAACCAAACTTATGAGACATATTTTATAACAATCTTCACTATTTATTTTAAAATCATACATCCAGTCAATTAGTCTCAAATTCCTATTCTTCTCCTCAATTTATTCTTTTCTACTTATTCTTCATTATAACTATATCATCCCCTCATTAATGGTATCAATATCCTCTGGTAAAATTTCAATATCCATGATGATATACTCATCCTCATTATTAAAAAATTTAATCGATTGGGGAATATTTAACCTAGAATGATCCTAGATAACTCTTAAATATTGATAATCACTTAGGATGATAATTATGATCACTACCATTACTAAAAATTTCCTCCAACGTATAAGGGTTTGTTTTTATTCATCCATATCAATAAAATGAAAATCCATTAGAAATTAAAATTTCAAAAAAAAAATCTTTTAAAAAAACATCAATCTCTCACAATTATATCTACTAACTAAAGAAAAGTATTCATATGATTCATCTCCTCTAATCCAAATCTTATAAATTATAAGAAGGACTTGATATTTATGCTTGAAAATATGACACAATAAGAACTTCTAAAATTATAATATGTACAATTTAACAGAATTAAAAAGTAATTTATTTTTGGTTGATTATTTAGTATATTACTCAATAAAAATAACTATCCATTATTCCTTATGAATTATAATTCCCATAGCATTCTGATTTATTAGATTCAAAATTAACTGATTTTGGAAGACCTCATTTTTTAGAATGTTCTAAAACGTTTTTTCAAAATGAATGTTAATACATTTATTATTTCACAATTACTAAAACATTAACATGTAATTATTTATTATCCTTTTAATTAAAATTTTTAATAAAGGTAGTCTGGGTTGGTATTTTGGTTGATCCACCTCACAACATTCTTTCAAAACATTGGATTACTTAATCTTCCTTTTCCAATCACATTTTTTTCCTATATCATATGTATTTTTACAATCATTGAACTATTTCAAAATTATATTCTAGTGTTATTTCATAGTTTAATTTGATATTATTCTCCTATCAACTTGTATTTATGAATTTTTCACCATTTTTTACTCCTGTTATAATATCCTTGTGTTTTTTAAATTTTATAGCATGAAATTAAAAATTTCTTATTGTATTTTTTAGTGTTTCACAATAATTATCAAATTTATTATCTAATGAATATATTTTACTTTGATGTGATGGTACATGTTATTGATATTGGGACCCTGGTTATACTTCTATAGGTTTTTTACCTTGATTTGCTTGTATCCTTCATCAGTAAAAATTATTTTGGAGAAAAAAATGTAAATATTTTTCATCTTCAATTTAGGTATGTTAAGATTAGTTGATTTCCATCACCATATTTATATTCTATATAAATTATTCCAATTATTAACCAATTAATTAATTTATATCTATAAATAACCCATAATTAATATTTTGTTCATTCATTTTCCATTGAAAAATATCAATTTAAATTTCACCCAAAAACTAATAAATCTGTACCAGTAACATTTTTATCATCTAACATCAAATGGAGTTATACATGGTTGGAAAATTACATTTCAAAATACCCTTATAAACAATTATAATAAGGAACTACAAAAAATATATTTGTTTAGATAGTCCCGTAATCATTCCTTATACATATCACTAACAATGAAATGTGGTTCAATATCAAATTAATTACTAATTTTAATACCATGTTCATATTTATTGATATCATGAGTGAAATAGATCTTTTAATGATGTGAATTTAATTTTTTTCTTATGTAGTAATGGAATGTGGTTCCATGATATAGATATAATCTTTTGCTTTATTTTATAAATAATATTTTTTATAATATATTATTCACCGAATAACTGGAATTTTAATATATTAAAACATACCACAAATCTCAAGAATCACACTTTATTTTTAAATTTTTTTCATCATGTGTAATCCTACATTGTTTTATAAGGTTTTTTATTTTTTATATTATAATCAAATTTATCTAAAAAATAACTTATAGAAACTTTAGGCAAGTTGATTAATGGTTTTCCACTCAACTGAAAAAGATAATCCATAATACATTATATTACATTGTCATAGTTTTATCTCATCTGATTTTTAATTGATATTTGGAACCTAATATACAAAAAACCATTTTCTCTTTCTCAATTTTCTTCTCAAATTAAAATTTTCTCACAGGGTATAATACTATTATAGTTACTTTCCTTGTAGTAATTTTCTCCCCAATTGACTAGTCTCACATCAACAACGTATGGTCTAATAATTAAAACTCGAGCATTGTTGAAAAAAACATAAAACCATTAAAATGGAAATAGGGAATTGAATAATTATACTGTACAATTAAAACTAAATTTCTTCTTCCATACCAAGCCCCTCCAATTAGTGAAGAAGATTCAGCATCTTATGATATTTCTATAATTTTTTTGATACTAAATTTTATAATTTCTAATTACTCATTCTCAGAGAAAAAATAACTTTCATAGAATAACACCAGTATGATGTTCAACATAGAGTTAAGGACACTCAACATGGTAATTTTAATTTGAAATAAATTCTCAAAAAATAATGTGATGAAAAAAAATTATATTATTTGGTTGAGCTCTAGTTGATAGAAGCACCCTCAGTTTATGTGTTTCTCTAAGTCATGGAATCAGTTTTTTAGAAATAGATATAAACTTTTATTGATATCACTCATGCCATTTCGACATTAATTAGACATTGGAGTATCCTAAAATAAGAAAGCTTATTCGATTCGGTTGTCACAAATATGTCACTAAAATATTTCGGTAAGTGTCCAAATAGATAAACTCTTTTAATTTTTATATATTCTATAATCCGAATGATATAAAACAACTATAACTCAAATTGGTTTTGAGAAATCAATATATATCATATATTTTACTAAACCCAAATCATTTCATTGGTCCTCATTATCATGAACCATATATAATTTTATAGTATTCTATATATCTCATTCGCCACAAAATTCCCCTAACATTTTTCCATTTTATATTTGTAAAATTTAAAAATGATAAAATCCCCATCCCAAATGCCCACAGTCCTCCAAAAAACCACTCAAACAATTAATTTTATGCTATTATAGACCTGGTTAACTCCCCATTTATGTCTTTATGTCTCAATCTCACCAACCATGATTTCCACCATGAAATATTTTTATCATGGCCTTAATGAAAAGTCCTCTCTCTATTAACTTTTAAAACAACAACCATGTGACCTATATTTTCACAAAAAATTAAATCATGGTTTTAAAAAATCGATGACATAGTTTGATCATGTTTTTTTAAATTTTTCCCAATGTTATAAAAAATATCCATTAAGCCAACTTTTTTTTAAAACATTGAAAAATATTGAATTATATAATATTAATAAACATATTAATAAAAATATTGGTTAAAAATGATAAAAAAATTTGAGCTATCACATATAATTATTATCATAAAAGAGAGGGTGGTTGAATAAAATTTTTGTTTACTATGAGAGGGGTAAATATAATTGAATATTATATAAGAGGTCATCAATGTTTAATTTAGTGTTTAGTGACATCATTTCAATGTAGTATTCTTGGTGTATTTTATTTCTAGACTATAATTACTAACCGATACACTATAATTTAAAGCTATATGGAATGAAAATATGACCATTCCATATTATAAATCTAGATGATAATTCACATATGTTATGTTATTATTTAATATTTTACTAGAAGTTATTGAATATGTAAAAATGTTTTTTATTATATAGGTCAATGGAAGTTTATACAAGAGTTTAATCTTATGTAAGAGGATAGAAGGTTCTAACTGGTGTTTAATGTCATTTCAAAATATAAAAGGATTATGGTGGTGTTAAATAAAATATTGGATCATGGAGGGTTACAATTGAGATTAATGTTTTTTATAATGATAAAATCTATATGATGGAGTTTCATGTCATATAGTAAGATAGTGAGTATGGGTAAGATTTTCTGGATCAATGATTAATGAATTTTGAGGTTCTCAAAGGCATTTTAAATTCTGTATTGACATATTAATGCATGTATTTGTTTCTTTTAATTTAATTCATTATGTAATTCATGTGAAATTATTTTTTTATTAAAAAGATTTAAATATTATTTAAATTACATCAAAAGAGGTATTCATACTATAGAAACTAATTAAAAAAAGAATGATAAATTATGGAAAACTTATTAATAATTGATGCATCAAAACAATGATTTGAAGAATGAATAACATAAATACAACATTAAATTATGTAATTATTGTTTTATATTCTAATAATGGTTTGATATATGATAAATTAGTATTTCTTTAGTGTTTATTTATGGAAATTTGAATATGTTTTTATGTTGTAATAGTTTAATTTTTCTCACCATTTTAGAAAATAATTTAGTAATTGGATATGTGATGTGGAATTGGTTCTTATTTGAAAAAAATTACTTCATTATTGGACATTGAATATATTTACTATTTTATAGGATAAATAATGGCAGAATTTTTTTATAGTTTTTTATTAAATATGATTGGTGAAAAAAGATTTTTATATGAGTTTAATGATAAAACCTTCTAATCATAACTGTTATGATTTTGATTAATTATGTGATCAAAAATTTTCATTAAATTTTTAATTATTATATTATTTACTTATGTCATGGAAATTAATTACAGATGAAAAAATAAATGAAAAGAAAAAATTTATTAATCATATTATCTAGTGATAAAGGTTGTTAGAATTATAAAACATAAAAGATATTTATTAAATAATTTTCTTCTTACCCTATGTGTATTCTAGTATCCACGTACATATTGGAACAAAGATATTAATAATTTTTATCAAAAGTAGTTTTTATGTTTATTTTAATGATATCATTTTTGGTTGATGTTCATTACGAAAAGTTTTCTTTGGTTTTTGGTGTAGTTGGTTCTACTTTTGGGCATAAAATTAGTGCACATTAGTTCTATTAATACTAATTATATTCTAACATTTATTTGAAAAAAAATAACATGTGGTAAGATATGATACATATTTAACTATTTTATATTTTCATAAATGTGCTTGATGTTTATAAAAATGACTATATTCCACTTTTATATGGTGTAGTGAAGAAGTTTGTTCATCCAAATAATATTAAGAGTGATATTAAAGAAAAAATTAAATTATTTAAATTCTTTTCTTGAATGATTTTATTAATCCCATAGGATTGAGGAATAATAAATTATAACAATTCTTATAATAAATATAATGAAATTAAGAAAATTAAATAATCAAAATTTAAAATATCAAACATAATGTATGAATACATATGGATATATGATGGTGAATCTATTGATGAATTATTTAAAATATTTAATGACATTTCGAGCACTATTAAAGGATTGAGAGAGACTTTCATTATAAACATATTAGAGGAGATATTTTTTGGAGATAAATAAATTTCAAAATTAATTCCCTTTTAAAGCATTAAATAATGAGAATAGTCAAAGTGATTTTAGGAAGGAAGTGTAAAAATCAATGTAAAGGTTGATGTTCAGACTAAATATGATGAGATATTTTCATTTATCAGAAGGTTTATTTAGAAATGAAAATTATATTGCCAAAGTAGTGCTATTTTAATTTTTTTAAGCTGTTATATTTAATATTTTACGAAAAATACTATGATATTAATTGAATAGTAATTTGTAGATGAAGAATTTTTTAAGAATAAATTATCAAATATCAACATTTAGATGTTCACATTAATGTAAAACACTAATCAATCATCTGAAATCAAATAAATAAATTTACCTTTTAAATTGAATGATGTTTAATGTGGTCTACGTGAAAATAATGTGGAAATAATGAGTAATTTAGAGGAAATATTGATAATTACAAAATTTTATTATAAAGAAATCCTTTGAGAGGAATTATATTGTGATTAAAAACAAGATAAAAAATTATTTTTTTGTTGAATATATTTCAAAGGAATTAGACTAATTTATTTCGAAATTTGGATAATGAGAAAAATAATATTATGATATTTCATTAAATTTCAAACAATAATCACTTATTCAATATTGAAATTGAAATGAAATTTTAGAATGAAATTGAAATAGTAACTGTGTTTTGCAATAAAATGAAGTGGTTTTAGGAGTCTACGTATGAAATGTTTAATGATTTGGGAAAGAAAAATTTTTTATGAGTTTTTTTAGAATCATAAAATAAGATGGTCAAGTTGAAGTTCAATGATGAGAAAATAGTTTATGAAATCAAAGAAAATATAAATTAAAATATTATTATTATTGTTTTTTAGAAATATTAATACGATTTTATTGGTGAAAAAATAAATCAATTGATATAGAAATTAATTTATACTAGGAATTAATGAATGAGAAAAAATAAAATAAAATTAAAGTCTTGTTTTTTGTATCAAAATAAGAATTAAAAAATCAAATAATTAATGTACTAAAAGTATAGAACCATTTTTAAAGAAATTAAAGGTTTAAAAATTTAATAAATATTAATGACAAAAGGATGAAATTTTATAAGTATCCCAATTTTCCCAATAAAGAGAAAAAATATTGATCAAAATTGTGTTCGACTATTATTTACATTTTCTAGAGAACAATATACAAGAATGAGAAATTATACTATGGAAATAATTTATTTTATAATGTACTTTTATATATGAAAAAATAATAGTTGTTCCATGAAAATTATTCTTATGAGATAAAATAACATGGGGGTAGGATATCATTGGAATATAGTATACTTAAATAATAATTTTCTAGAGGATATATGGGATTTTAGATGTGGAAAAATAAAAAATATATGATATTTAAATAACATTTTCGATGAATTTTCTAACCATGTCTTGAAGATAAGAATTACATTATGAATTTAGGGGACCAACTAAGCATGAATCATAATACTGAAATAATTAATATGAATTAGAATAATGTAAGATTGAAATATATTAACATTGATGTTTTATTTTTAACTTCATAAATTGAGAATCAAATGAATTTATACTATGGATTTTAATTTTACATTATGGTAGAATAGTGAAATCACAAATAATTTTAAAACTGAAAGTTAATGTCAATTTTAATTGGTAATGATGGTTCATTAAAAATCAATGGAGTTTGATTAATAATGATTAGATATTAAATGTAAAATCATAGGTTTATGAAGGTATATTTCTTTCTCAATTTATATTTTTATATAAATTAGAAGGAATAAAGTGTTGAGAAGGAAATAAATATTGTATGATATGAATAAAAAAATCTTATATTTATTTAATAATTGTATTATATTATAGAAAATGTTCACTAAACCAAGTTCTAGATAAATCCTTTTATTACATGCCGTGGATTATTTTTACCTTTCCAAATCAGTTTTCTAATTATTCAAAAAGTCACATTCAAGGTTTCGGGATTACACAAAAATGTAAATTATTCTAAAAAATCCAAAGCAATGTGAAGATGAAACAAAGAAAATAGAGCCATGAAAACAAAAATAACATCCAAATATATTGAATTAATAGATGAAATGATATTTCTGGTCAAATATCTAACACTGAAATCAAGATTATTTTTACGGAGACCTTTAATTATTGTATAGATGAAACCGGTTACCATAAGATTGAAAAAATGAATATAAATTTCATCATACACATACAAAATACTAATATTATGTTTTTAGTAATGATAATTTATAATTCCATCATCTGGGAACTTTATTTTCATTGGAACCTTTGATCAGAAACATCATCTGGTTTCAAATCGATAAAAAAGATATTATCTATGCCAAGTTCCTCCTCGGTTTATAGGCCATCAAGATACACAGCCATTATTTTCTTTCCCTGACCATTCACTACCTCTTATTAGAGTGAATGTTTGAGATATTGGACCTATTATCTTACCACACCAACTTTTTTATCACATGTTTAGGTATATTGGGTGTTTTTGTCACATATATATATTCCCTTACAAACAACCCCCTTGTTTATGCCCAGTAGCTAATAAATTGCGTCAAGTGAAATTAAAATATTCTTCTCTTTTATCAATTATATAATATAGGTAAAAAAAATTTAAAAAAAAATTCCACTTTGTTATCTAATGAATTCCAAGACAAAATATCATAGGGAATGTATATATCTTATGAATGTAGATCCATTTTGTAGAGACCCGAAGCTTAACATATATGGAGATTACATTACTTTTGCGGAATACTTAGTACATTAAAAAAACACACAAAAGGACTGTAATAGTTTAGTGTCTTTGGAAACTCGGAATATAATCTTCTAATCGTGGTGAAAGATCTTCAACATCTCCCATAAAGATATTCTTTTTTTAACTAAAACCTTTCTTTATATCCTGGGGAAAAGAAAACATAAAATGGTGAGCTCAAATGCTTAGTAAGGGTAAATAAACGAAATATTAATCACATCATATTCATAAGAACATAATTTTTGGAAATATTAACCTACAAAAGAGATCATAATTTCATAACATGAGATAAATCAACGTAGTGAAATTTAATCCCAATACTCATAACGTAAAACATGAAACTTTGTGGCATACACACATAATAATAGAGAGTCATTTCTTATTAGTCAAGACTCATTGCCAAGACTATCTTAGTGGACAAAGTCCCTTTCTGAACCGAGTTCACTCCTCGTTTCAGTCCTGTTTTACTGAACCGGTATAACTTATCGTTCCAGTCATGTCTATCTCATGAGATATAAAATCATTACCCAATGCATTTGAGGGAGATATAGGTCCCACCCATCTCATAATAATACCATTATTATGTGTGCCACAAAATCATAAACCATACATCATGGCATAACCCATGTAATAAAAATGGGAATCTTAAACATCGTGACATCATAAAAAAATTCATATAAGACACAAGAATTCAAAAAAATAATTCCATCACAATATAATCAAATCAATGTAATACTAGGGGAAGAAACAGAACCGTATTTTATCTTAGATGGAAAATAATTTTGATAAAACACTTGAACTCCATTCTTGAGGAAAATATCCTTTCAACTTCAAAAACACTTTTCCTTTCTTAAAATGTCATAAAATTATAAACTAAAAGATGTTGATTAAAAATAAACTTGAAAACTTCTAAAGGAATCTTCTTGTAAATAATTTTTTAAAAATCCATTCATGCCATATAAGTTAAAAAAACTTTCTTCTCGTACTTTTGTCGGAAAAGTCAAAAAGTACCTCGTACAAAAAAATTACAAAAGATTTCTTTCATATCATTTACTAAAAGCTCTCTGAAGGGTAAAATTTGATATAAACTATTTTATAAGGATAAATATTACATATTGAGGAAACATGGATGTGGATGATAAAATACACCCCAGTAAATACCAAAGTATAAACAATCTCGGATAAAAATGAGATTGTGATATTTTCCCTTACCTTAGGTCCGATTTGCTTCATAAGTGTCCAAACCTCCTGTATACTGATTTAAATAATGTTATTGAATTATTCCAGAATCATACATATTGTTATGATATCATATATGGTCATATTCTTAGTTTATTATTTGTAATATTTCATTACTACTTGTTATTCGGGTGTTTGTTACTTTTTTGTTCTTATGCGTGTTTGTCGAATAAATTCTTATTCTTCGCTTTAGATTAAATATACCTCATTTAAATAATTTTATTATTGTAATATATATCATATTCATTCATTCAATTCATTTATATAATCATTATGCAATGAAGATCATGTAGAACGAATCGTATCACATTGTGGAGACGATATTCCGTACGTACGCAAGAGCGATGATATCGTTCTCATGATCGTGGAACTGTAATGGAGTGTATGTATACTATTTCAGAATTAATATAACATTTTAATAGTCATATATAGTCATTATTTACACCATTATACCCATCCAAGTACGGCGGTGGTGGAAAATAGTTTACACCACGACGTGGAGACGGTATGTCATACGTACGCACGCGCGGTGATTTATTTTTCCGTAGGATGTATAGATGTTTAAATAGGGTTGTTTCATACATATAATAACATATCAGTATATGAGTGATACTGATTATATTACTTCATAATGAAACAGCTAAAGAAGAAGAAGTGGAAGAAGAAATAAAGAAGAAAGAATCGGTAACAGATATTACCTCTTCTTTGAAGTGCTTCTTTGAGACCTCCTTTTAGGGTACTAAAATAGGTATTTGAAGAAGACCAGAACCTCTAGTATGTTTCTAGGGAAGTGTATAGGAGAAATTGTCATTGGTTGGCCGAGCTTGAAGGCTCAAAGTGGTGTGAGTAAGAGGGAGGAGGAGGTTCCCTTTTATAAGGGAGGAGAGGGGTACCTTTGGAATAACTAAAACTATTATTTTATTATAAAATCAAATTCAGTTTTAAATATCTAAAAATTGATTTATTTCGATTCTAAGGTGGGTATGAGTCGAAATAATTTAAACCAATAGAATTTAGACAAGTTTAGGTTCCTAGTTTAACCTTATCATTTAGATTTAACATTGAGTTAAATAATTTTACTTTTACTGTGTCTTCTTGTGTTCTTATACTATAAAGTTAATAAACAGAATATAAGAAGACAAACGAACCCCAAGATGTTTATTATTAATATATATAACCTTATCTATGTAATTTGTCCGAACCATATATTTTTATGAATAAAATAACAATTAATAATATAATATTTTTTTAAAAAACTATTTTATGTCAATTTTGACACTATTTAGTAATTGATTTTTTTGAAAATCATAACAGATTGATTAGATCGAAAAAAATTATTGAAATCAATAATAATATGTCATATTAACCTATAAAATTATTTTAATTCATAAAAAGTCTTAAATTACATTTATTTGGGTATTTATAACACAAATTCTGTCAATATTTCATTAATAAGACAACTACTGCATCATTTTTGTGTCATAATAAATGATAATTATTTAATCCCTAAAAATTCTAAATAAATTCCTATGATGTAGTTAATTTTATTATCATTCTTGAAACTATTCATGTTCAATGTTTCATGAAGTGTATCACAAAATTAAAATTAATCCCTTTGTCGAAAGAAAATGGGTTTTTCTTTAGAACATTGCAAAAGATTGAATTGATTTATCCTACGAATTCAAGGTAGAATCAATGATAATGACATACATTATATTAAATGGTAAAAATATATTCTATTTATACTTTAAAACCATTGAATATTATAATTTAACCATATAAATTATTGCGATGAAAAAAGTTGTTTTTAATTAAAATATAGTGTGTTTTTACTATTCATCAAAATATGAAAGTTACCAGAATAATATGAAAACTTTATCCAAAGTAAATTTTTATTTCCTGATTCCAAAGAATAATTTTATTTTGTCAAATTGAACTTATAAACATGTCAAAACTAGATTTAATGTGGGTGTGCCATCGAAAGGCGGCAAAACATCATTTTTTTAAAAATACTTATTTTACCCGAAAAATTTCTTTTGTTCTTATACCATGTTCTTGAAAATGTGTAAGATGAATAATAATGTTATAAAATTCAAAATTTAGTTAATACTATTCATAAAGGCTATTTCATAAAAATATTATAATAATATATTTTTGTTTAGTAATACCCGGTATTGCGTACAACACACGCTATCGAGGAAGGTCGTGATTGCGTGGAAGCCAAGTCAGAGTTGTGTGTTGTGAAAGAATCCTTCGTTGTTTCGTAAAACAGAATCCAACCATATTTCATTTATACTGTAAATATATATATATATATATACTCAATGTTGCGTAGAATAACTATTATCAAAATTTTGTGTAACACGATCCAAGAATAGTGTTGCGTATACTACAAGTTAATACGGTGTTGCGTATAGCACAAGGTAATCTTTATGTAGCATACAACACAAGACATTAATGAAATTATAAGAATATTTTTCATAAAATCTCGGGGTGTTACACATTTATACTATATGTGGCTTTCTAGTATAACCCTGATTATGTGCATTCATCTTCATAGATCATTATATCTATTTACCCTTTTCTATTGATAATATAATTCCTTATTCATTCCCTCGAGATAACACATTAGATCAATTATGTAGTGAGATCAAAAAAATAAAGTATTTTTATTATAAAATACAATATAATCTATTAATATTAGTTTTCTAACAAATATGTTCCATGAAAAAAAATATCTTATTTAATAGGATTAGGAATAACGATACACAAATAAATATGAAATGCTATAAAATATTACAAAAATTAAATTGTATGTTTAGTGATTTAGTGATATCCGACCATTAGAATAAATATAAAACCAACCGTCCCCTAACACCTCTTATAATTTAGTTATTGAGGGATTATCAATCAAGGATTTCCCCTTAGTAGGAAATACTCCCAAAGGAAGTCACTATTTCATTTGTGTATATTCAGTGGTCAATTATAGGCGACTTTACCAAAAAAATACACACAAAGAAAATAACTTACTAAAAATTTATATGAAACATTTACCAATATTTCTACTATTTTACTAGCATTATATCCCACATATTAAGTATTTTACTCGTCCAAATAGACTAGTACCATTTTAAATAGAGAGAAATATGGAGAAACTATATTTGTACCATTAAATTAAACTTAATGACCATCATGATCTACATCTTATTTTTTTATTAGAATTTCTTTAAGGTAATCCAATATCTTATTCTTCATGATAGTTTTTAGCACGTTATTCTAGTTTGAATAAAGTAATTTGGATTAAATTAACATAGACAACATGTAATTATATTATCCCAAATTTTTGAATAAAATTGATACCATTTTTGGTTTTCATAATGTAATCTCATCCAAAAAAGTGATTTCATGTAAAAGGTATGTGGTTCAATTATTTAAGAATAAATATTTCCTAGAATGATTCCCTATAATCACATGGATCATAAGAATATTAAATATAAATGTTATATAAGGTATACTGAACATCATTTCCATGGTAGGGGATCTCATTTCTATTGTAAATCATAAGTATATAGGAAAAGGGATAAAAACCCTATATACAAATGTAGTGTACTAGACAAAGATAAAATTATTCCATCTTCATTCCCATATTGTATCATTAAATGATGGTGATTCAAGAGATCCAAGATCACAAGATATTTCCAAACCAATGAATAAAAAAACACCTTATGAAAATATTAATTTAAGGTCGATGATGTTAGAAGAGAACCTGCATAGAGATATTGAAGTGGTTTGATGCTAATGTAATGTTATATTTAGAAATAAGAAGTTCCAAGATTCCATTATTGGGTTAAGTGACCCTATATAACATAGAATTAATGTGGAAGCATGGGTGATTTTTATATATTGTGAAATATTTACAATGTAAATGTGTCACTATATTTAGTTTCGGGAAGGGATAGATTTGTGGCCACCACCAGCTATGCGATGGTTGACCTAGGCTTGTGAGATAAATTGTAACTACAATGCCTCATAAAAATGATGATTAAATCCCAAAAAAATCAAAAAAGACTAAATGTGACAATAAATTAAAAATAATTATACCCTTAAAATGATTAAATTCCATGGATTATCATTACCATTGAGAATCACAATTTTTTGAACTAAACATATGGTGGAAGGAAATTCAAAAATGGATAAATAATTTGGTGAAATATAAATTTAATTTTTTGGAAAGAAAATTGTGATTTGTGATGTTTTGTCATGACCCACCTTCACCAAATGGAGTGAAGAGTCAGCAAATTGCTAAGCCCTTCCTCCTTTAAGTTGAAGGAGAGATAATGACCCCTGAAACCCGCCTCCTATAGGTCCCAGAGTGGCGACTAGCACCAAGGGTATGGAAATTAGACACAAATGGAAGGCATTAACACTTTTTTTTGTAAGATCGGGAGATAAGATGATGAAACCCAACAACACCAAAACTAAAAGAAAAGTAAAGCCAAAAGTAATCCAATACCACATGCATGTTCAAAATGTAAAATCAAAAAAGTATAAAAGAGACTACAAGGGTACGTACCAAATAATGAAAAACAGTAACTGTGACTGCCCCAAGGTCCAAGCTTGTATGGTCATGCACGATCCCCGAAGACCTCCTGGAAACCTGAAAGCAGTTTATAAACGTAGGGTAAGAATATAAGTACACTCAGTAGGGAAACCAAAGACACTCGTGAAAATGTGGGGGAACATGCTAAAGTCTCGTGAGACGCGGACAACCATCACTATGAATGAGTTCATCCATCCCACTCACCGGCCACACTCACCAAATAACGCAAGTCAAGTAATATATATAATAAGAGAACATCGATGTTTGGGTACCCCGTGCCACTTTCCCACTGGTTATTGAATACATCCTATGCATCAGACCAATCCTGCCATTCTCACCACAGTCCCACTGCCACACCCGCCCGCACACACCTGGGCCACA
This sequence comes from Viscum album, assembly GCA_963277665.1. Classification (NCBI taxonomy): domain Eukaryota; kingdom Viridiplantae; phylum Streptophyta; class Magnoliopsida; order Santalales; family Viscaceae; genus Viscum; species Viscum album. The sequence goes on along the minus strand of OY728136.1, from coordinate 1,923,370,705 downwards.
TCCTCACACAGTCCCACCGCTTAATCTCACTTTCAAACACCTGGGACACAACTGTCACACGTAACCACGCTTGCAAACACCTAGGCCAGAACAACAACCACCCCAAAGTCACCTGGGCTAGAAGATCCACTGCCACGCCAGAAGACACCAGGGTATCATCCCGAAGATACTTGGGAAACTACCTGCCCGCACACACCAAGGGCCATAACCACCACACTACCCCGCCCGAATGTTCTTGGGATAATAATGTACCTCAGGCCATCACAGCCTGCCCGATGATACTTGGGCTATCCGAGAAAGGGAGCAGAAAAGGAGCTAATAACCAGCCACTAACAATAGTGTTGGAAAAAACACCCTACCCCATGATATGGGGGTGTTTAGTTCTAAGTGATCAACTTGGGTGGGGAGCGAATAAGAAACACAAAGCTACAAGTATATATATACAAAGGTAACAAGCACTCACCCAAAGTTAGGTTTTTCTTCAGTAAGCCTAAAAGACACAAACAACACTCATGTCTGAGTCACGACTCTCACCAACAAAACCCATTTGTCTCATTCGTTTTCATGTTGAGTAATAATGTTTTAAAAAGTTTATGCACTATAGGGAAACTAATAAGCATATTCACAAGTCCAGGAAAGCAAACAATAAAGCATTAACCATAACACCCACACCCGGTTCTGTCGTAAAACCAAAACAACCATGGAAATCCCCAAGATACATCCCCATGTCCAATATCCAGGAGCCAAAAGGATTCTCAACAACAGAGGATCCCACCCCAATTCGTGAAATAAACAAAGTAACCACTCGGTCTTAAAATTTACAACCACAGAAAGCATAGCACATGGGATCACATCCCCAATTTCATAACCACCGAGAGTATAATAACAAGGGATCCCATCCCCTACCACATCACCCAGTAACCAGCCCATGAAAGAAGAACAAATCAGACCACTACCACCAAGCAAAGCAGGCCCATGTAGGTATTTTCACATTTAAAAGATTTTACACGCTCCATGATTTCAATTTCCATGTGCTTTAACCGGGGGTTATCACAAAAGGATTTATCATTGTGCTTTCAATTTATTTAGCCGGGTATACGTGATTAACCAATTTCTTTTTAGCATCAGGAGTTCACAACCACAAATAAGCCATTTAAAACATCACTAGGTGTTCATTATTGCACAGAGAAAGACCACCAACGGCCATGATTTTCCGTAGGCCCAAGCCTTCACAATTCAGAAAGAAGATCATAATATAAAACAACATCAACGATCACAACCCCCTCCTTTCTTTATAGAATCCATTCTTTATCTTTATTTAGTCTGGTTTATCCAATTCTATAGAATGAAAATCACGCCCACCCCACATGATACACAAAAGGAAGAGGTGATGGAGAAATTCCCAACTTGTTGATCAACTATCGACGCTTAGGCCGGGTGCAAAACTTAACGCATAGCGATGCGGCTTGCCTGAACAAAAAGTGGCTCATCTAAATGAAGGGTACTCTAGAACAGGGTGAACAGGAAAAGAACCCTACGGCGAACCCTTTTGTTTATAAGGCCAGGGACGGTTGAGATTAGAAAGGGAAACCGGGTAAGGCGTGAGGTTGTGGGTTGACCACGCGGCCCCACACGTCATTAAAGGGTCCACCGGTTTAAACCGACGAGTACACCGATCTAATTCATTAGATATATAATTAGAACATTTAGGGGCATTACCGGGCTTTAAGACGAGATTGAGGGGGTCAAAATGGGGTTTATAACCCAATTCACACAACAATGAGCGCTACTGGAAAGACCTCGCGGGGGTAGTCAAGAGCCACTGGCAGATAGAGCTACCAGTAGGCTGCAGCTACCGGTAGACCAAGCTTTAGGTATACAGAGCTACCGGTAGCTGCAGCTACCAGTAGACCGAGCTACCGGTAGACAGTGCTACTACTAGGCTGTGACTACAGGTAGACCGAGCTACCGATAGGCTTGCTACCGGGAGGCTAAGGCTACCGGTAGGCCTACCATTGGCCAAACATTACTGAGATTCCCTGACCTAAAAACCCAACACGATATATTTACAAAGTAATGGACCCCAAAACCTGGTCCATTACATTAGATACCTCTTAAACGATTCTCTCCCTTGAGAAACAAAACAACTAATAAGGAAAGAGAGGGTCCGAACAACCACCTTGAAAGATACCTCTTAGGAGTGAACCTCATTGTTAACTAAGAATACTTTTATATCAAGAACCAAGTGACATAACAAGTCACACTTCCCAGCCATATGGGTTGGGGAGTCTCCTTCCCCATGTCAAGATACTATCTTCTTTGGGCGGCACTGACTCACCCACACGGGTTTAATTGCATCCACATTAATGCGTCTTGATTAGGGGTCAGGTCCTCTACTCCCCATAACTAAGACTTTTCACACACATTCAGAGGAAGGAAACCTAGTATATTTCATAGAAAAAAAGACAAAACATTATACTACACAGGTATAACAAACATAACAAAACTCAAAACAACTCTTGGTACTAGGCACGCATCTGTGCTTCCCTCTCCCACGTACTCTCCTCAAGCCTACCATGTCTCCATAACACACGAACTAAGGGAATGGTTCGCCCATGAATCACCTTTTCTTTGTGATCCTCGATCATCACTGGTCTCTCTACAAAAGTCACGCCGTCCTTGATGTCCATCTCTCTCCAACTGAGGACGTGTGAATCGGCGTGCAGATACCAATGGAGCTGGGACACATGGAAGACATCATGTATCCTCAGTAGCGGTGGTGGTAATGCTAACTGATAAGCCACTTCGCCGACCCACCGCAACACTTAGAAGGGTCCGATGAACCTCAGAGAAAGATTACTCCCTTTTTTGAACCTCCGTTGTCCACGTTGATGGGATACCTTCAAGAACACATGGTCTCAAACCTCAAACTCCAAGGGCCTCCTCCTATTATTAGCATAAGACTTCTATCGGTCCTGGTCCGTCTTCATCCTTTCCCGTATGAGCTGAACATTCTCTGTCGTGCTCTGTACCACCTCCGGGCCAAGGATGCCTGCCTCCCCTACTTCGGTCCAACACACAGGTGAACGACATGGCCTCCTATACAAGGCTTCAAACTGGGCCATACCAATGGTCGAGTGATAACTATTATTTTAAGAAATCCCTACCAGAGGCAAGTATCGCACCCACAATCCTCCTTAGTCCAGAACACATGCCGACATCATATCCTCCAAGGTCTGAATGGAGCACTCTGTCTGTCCATCCGTATGGGAATGGAAAGTAGTGCTAAGACACAGCTGGGTGCCAAAGGCATGCTACAATCCCCTCCAGACTCGCGAGGTAAACCATGAATCCATATCCGAAACTATAGACCTCGGAACTCCAGAAAATCACACGACTTCATCCACGTAGCTTTGTGCCAATTATTCCACTGCACTCGACTCCGTGATTGCTAGAAAGTGAGCTGATTTCATCAACTGGTCCACTACCACTCATATGGCATCGTATCCCCCTTGGACCTTGAGTAGTCTCATGATAAAAGCCATCGAGATGTCGTCCCACTTCCACTCCGGAACATCTAGAGACTACAGTAGGCCGCCGAGAATTCTATGTTCAGCCTTCACTTACTAGCACACTAAGAACTTGGCCATAAACTCTACCACTGCTCGTTTAATTTTGGGCCACAAAAACCATTTCTTCAATCCCTGGTACATCTTGGAAACTCTTGGGTGTACTTGTAGAGGTGATTTGTGGAACTCACTAAGAACCTTTCCACGCATAGCTTCTGGAATAAACAACCTTCCCTGGAAAATAATCCGATTTTGGCCATCCTCTGTCCATCCTTACGGGGCATTGCCCGGGTCAACTCGGTCGTGCATCACTTCACACTCCGGGTCTCCCCACTGAGACTCCTCCACTTGCTTCAATAGAGAAGACTACACTGCCATTCGATACAGGCATCATCAACCACCATCGATCCTCACAACCCGGTGTAAGGCAACCAACTCCTCCAACGCCTTCCTGGCGTCTCTCGACTCTCGGACCGCTTCCTTCTACGTCCTCCTTCTCAAGGCATCAACCACTACATTGCGGTTTCCCTCAGTATAAGAGATCTCGAAGTCATAATCATGGAGGAACTCATCCCATCTCCACTGCCGCAATTTTAGGTCCCGTTAGGAGAAGATATACCTCAAACGTTTCTGATATGTGAAGACCATGAAGCATTCTACGATGAGGTAATGTCACCATAACTTTAGTGAAAATACAACCACCACAAGCTTGAGGTCATGGGTGGCATAATTACGCTCATGAGGGTGTAGCTACCTAGCCCCATAAGAGATCACCCCTTATCGCTGCATCAACACACATCCTAGGCCCTGTCCTGAAGCATCACAGAACACATCATACACCGCCCCTTCTTCTGGTAATCTCACCACTGGGGAACTAACCAACTTCCCCTTCAGATAGATGATGGCTGACTCGCACTGCTCACTCCATACGAAAACCTGGACATTCATGTTCAGGGATGTCAAAGTGGCTACTACTCGGGAGAAGTTCGGTATGAACATCCGATAGTAACCCTCCAGCCTGAGGAAACTACGGACCTCTTCCACATTCTTGGGTGCTACCCAAGAAACAACTACCTCACCCTTTTATGGGTCCACCGCTACCCCCGGCTCGGACACCACGTGCCCAAGGAAGTGCTCTTATCGTGTCCAGAAATTCCATTTTGACAACTTCCCATAGAGCTGGTGCTGTTGGAGGACCTACAAAACCATCCTATGGTGTTCCGTGTGGTCCTCCTATGATATTTAATAGACCAGGATATCGTCGATGAACACAACCACGAACTGATCCATGTACTCCCGTAAGATGGAGTTTATAAGCCCCATGAACACAGGCAGGGAGTTCGTAACACCGAAGGGAATGACTACGAACTCTAAGTGTTTATATCTACACCTGAACGCCATCTTTGGGATGTATCCCTCCTTCACTCCTAGTTGGTGGTACCCAGATCGCAGGTCGATCTTCGAGAACCATCCTTCCCCTTTCAGCTGGTCGAATAGATCGTCTATCCTCGTAAGAGGGTAGAGATTCTTGATCGTCACCTGATTCAACCTCCTGTAGTCTATGCACAACCTGATACAACCATATTCCTTCCTCGAGAACAAGTCTGGAGCTCCCCACGGTGACGCACTCGGCCAAACATAACCCCTCTTCATCAGATCGTCAATCTGGATTTGCAACTCCCCTAGCTCTGAAGGTGCCATCCGGTAAGGATCAATTGAGATCAGATGAGCGCTAGGCTGCATGACTATTCCGAACTCGATATCACGTCGAGGGGATATAATCGTCACCTCCTTTGGGAATATTTCCATAAACTAACAGATGATCTCTAGAACATCCACAATTTCAGCATCTGCTGACTCTACTGACAGCTCATCTAACAAAGAGAGTAGGGGTTCCTCTCGCCTACTGTTGTTCTGACTTCTCTGCTCGCCGGTGAAGGTTACATGCCGGCTGCCCAAGTCTGAGAACACAACCCTTCCTCAGAAACATTCGATGATGGAACACATAAATAATTTCCATTCGATGCCTAGGATGTTATCGTTTGGATGTATCTGTAGAGGAAGAAGATCCCTAACTGACTGATGTGGATCTATCATCAGTCTACATCCCCAACAAACAAACAAGAAGTCGGTTTGACCTCCGACTAGTGTGCTCAACAACAGGGGCACTAGAAGTCTCTCGGCATCTAGACCCATGGCACATGCTAGACTGGGTGCAACAAAGGAGTGTGAAGCTCCGTTATCGAACAAGGAATAAGCAATGGTATTGAACATACTGATCGTACCTCGAACAACCTCCGGCCCTGCTGGAACTATGCCTCTGTGGCGTGTAACTGTCCACGCCCAGCTCCTATGTCCCTCGGCTATCGGCCACCTCCCTAACCACGCCCCGATCAAGGTCACTGAGGAGTGCCCCGAGGTCGGCGTCCTCCTCCTACGTCTGTCCTCAGAGGAGCGGGAGCTCGCTGTCCCTGCTGCTACTGCTGGAAAGGCCTGGCTGGAAGCTGCTACTGGGACGGGTGGTGGGGATGTCTGCCACCGTCGTTCTATACCCGGTCTGGGCACTGACTCCAGAGATGTCCAGGGCTCCCACAAACGAAGGACTATGGCCCTGGGCCTGAAGAAAAAGGGCGGGGACCAGGGGATTAAAACTGAAACTACTGTGGCATGCTCCCTACTGGTCGGAACCTGGAGGGTCCTAATGCGGGAGGCCTGGTACTAACGGCCTTCCCCTTCAGTGGTCCCATGTGGATCCCCTCTCGTGACACTCCTCCTAGAGCGTGAATCCTCTCCAACACTTCATCCTTCTTCTGGACCTCCCAGTACGTCAGCAGGGTAAAGGGGGGAACAACATACTGGAGGGAGGGTCGGAGGGCCTCCTCTAAACTTATTGCCCGAGACTCCTCGTCGGGAAAGAGGTCTAGAGAAAAATGTAGGAGGTCCTTGAACTTGATTCCTAGCTCCCTCACTGACATACTCCCATATTGTAGGGAGAGTAGCTCATGTCTTTTTTCTGCCTTCATCGTCAAGGAGAGTAATTCCACCCAGATCTCCCTCTCGAAATCAGATCATGCAACCTCAGCATCACTCCTTTCCCCGAGGTAATGCATCCCCCACTGACGCATCGTTCTCCACATCTGGCTGATGGAAAGAGGAACCCAGTACTTGGTCGGGGCACAAATCAGGCCGAAAGCTATCACTAGCTCCTCTAGCCAGCCTTTCGTCTTAATGTCAGAGGTTCTGCCCTCATACTTCTCGAGGGTCTATCGCTGGAAGGCCGGAAGTGTCTTCTACCACTGGTCATCCTCCTCCTCCTGATCAGCTCTCTGTCAATTGGCCAAGGTAGTATTCGGGGCCTCGATCGCCCACACCTAACGTGGTCACCTTCTAGGTGCCATAGCTGCAAGGTAAACAAGGAATTCCTAAGCCCAAGTAGTTCATATTATTGTTCCTAAAAATTCTTAAACTTTTTATTTATTCTTAGTTCCTAAGACACCCTAGAATCACGAGATCACAAGTCATTATGATGCATGTACCTTTTCTAGGGTCTGTACCCTCCAATCAGTGTGGCCTCACTTGGTCGTTCGGTAGGTCCAGAGTCCTTGCATCGGCTCACGGGGGCCCCAAAATCCCATGTCATAGCCGGTCTTCCCTGGCCTAATTCATGCACCAAGGTCAACCAACACTTTTTCCCTACCATCCCATGAAATCCTCACATTGCATAACTCCAGACTCCATCCTATCTCTCAACCAACCCACCTCTGATACAATTCTATCATGACCCGCCTTCACCAAAAGGAGGGAAGCGTTAGTAGATTTCCAATACCTTCCTCCTTTAAGTTGAAGGAGAGATAATGACCCCCGAAACCCGACTTTAATATGTCCTAGAGTGGAAACTAGCACCAAGGGTATGGAAATTACACACAAATGGAAGGCATTACCCCTTTTTGTTTTATAAGATCAGGAGAGAAGATGATGAAAACCAACAACACCAAAAATAAAAAGAAATGTAAAGACAGATATTAACCATTCCCACATGCATGTTCCAAAAGTAAAAGCCACAAAGTACAAAAGCGACTACAAGGGTATGTACCAAAGAAAGAAAAACAGCAACTGCGACTACCCCAAGGTCCGAGCTAGTATGGTCCTGTGCAATCCCTGAAGTTCTCTTGGAAACCTGAAAGAAGTTTATAAACGTAGGGTGAGAATACAAGTACACTCAGTAGGAAAACCAAAGACTCTCGTGCATAAGTGGGGGAACGTGCTAAAGTCCCGTGAGAAGCATACAACCATCACTATGAAGGAGTTCATCCATCCCACTCACCGGCCACACTCACCAAATAACGCAAGTCAAGTAATATATATAATAAGAGAACATCGATGTATGGGTACGACTCGCCACATTTCCACTGGTTATTGAAGAAATCCTACGCATCATACCAATCCCTCCATTCACAATGCAATCCCACTCCCACACCCTCCCGCACACACCTGGGCCACAACCGCACATAGTCCCACTGCCGAATCCCGCCCACAAAAAACTGGGCCACAATTGTCACACGTAACCACGCCTACAAACACCTAGGCCAAAACAATCACCACCACGCCCAAAGACACCTGGGCTAGAAGATCCACTGCCACACCTGAAGACACCTGGGCCTCATCCCGAAGTTACTTGTGAAACTACCTGCCCGCACACACCTGGGCCATAACCACCACACTACCCCGCATGAAGGTTCTTGGGCTAATAATGGAACTCAGGCCATCACAGCCTGCCCGAAGATACTTGGGCTATCAGAGAAAGGGAGAAGAAAAGGAGATAATAACCATACATTAATAATAGTGTTGGGAAAAACACCGTCCCCCATGAAATGGTGGTGTTCGGCACTAAGTGCTCAACTTGGGTGGCGCACGAACTAGAAACCCAAATCTACAAGTATATATATACATAGGTAACAAGCACTCACCTAAAGTTAGGTTTTTCTTCAGCCAGCCCAAAGGACAAAAACATCACTCAAGTCCTAGTCACGACTCTTGCCAACCAAACCCATTTGTCCCATTCATTTTCATGTTCATTAGTAATGTTTAAAAATGTTTATGCATTATTAGGCAAATAATAAGCATAAGCACAAGTCTAAGAAAGAAAATAGTCAAGCATCTACCATAACACCCACACACGGTTCTCACGCAAAACCACAATAACCAAGGAAAACCCCAAGATACAGCCTCAAGTCCAATATCTAGGATCCAAAAGGCTTCTCAAAAATAGAGGATCCCACCCCAATTCAGGATATAAACAAGGTTACCACCAGGTCCTAAAATTTATAACCACTGAATTTATAACACTGGGGATCCCATCCCTAATTTCATAACCACCGAGAGTATAATAACAGGGGATCCCATCCCCACCCACATCACCCAGCAACCAGACCATGAAAGAAGAACAAATCAAACCACTACCACCAAGAAAAGCTGGCCCATCCATGTATTTTCAGATTTAAAAGATTTTACATGCTCCATGATTTCAATTTCTGTGTGCTTTTACCGGGGGTTATCAGAGAAGGATTGATCTTGGTGATTTCAATTTATTTAGCCGTGTATACGTGATTAACCAATTTCATTTTAACAGCAGGAGTTCCCAACCACAAACAAGCCAATTAAAATATCACTAGGGGTTCATTAGTGCCCAAAGAAAGACCACCAACAGCCATTATTTTCTGTAGGCCTAAGCCAACATAATTCAGATAGAAGATCATAATATAAAACATCATCAACGATCAGAGCCCCCTCCTTTCTTTATAGAATCCATTCATTATCATTATTAAGGTCTGGTTTATCCAATTCTACAGAATCAAAAGCTTTCCCACCCCACATGATACAAAAAAGGATGAGGCGATGGGGAAATTCCTTACATGTTAATCAATGATCGAAGCTTTGGCCGGGCGCGGAACTTCACACATAGCGATGCGACTCGCCTGCACAAAAAGTGGATCTTCTGAATGAAGGGTACTCTAGCGCAGGGTGAACGGCAAAATAACCCTAGGATGAACCCTTTTGTTTATAAGGTCGGGAAAGGTTGAGATTAGAACGAGAAACCGTATAAGGTGCGGGGTCGTGGGTTGACCACGTGTCCCCACACGTCATTAATGGGTCCGGTGGGTTAAACCTATGAATACACAAGGTAAATCATTAAATATTTAATTAGAACATTTAGGGGCATTACCGGGATTTAAAACATGCTTTAAGGGGATAAAATAGGGTTTAAAACCCAATTTGTGCAACAAGGAGGGCTATTGGCAAGACCCCTCTTGGGTAGGTGAGAGGCACCGGTAGTTGAGAGCTACCGGTGGACAGAGCTACCAGTAGCTGCAGCTACCGGTAGACCGAGCTACCATTAGACAGAGCTACTGGTAGGCTGCGGCTACCGGTAGCCTAAGGCTACCAGTAGGCTTACCGTTGGCCAATCTTCACGGAGTTTCCCAGACCCGAAAACCCAACATGAGATTTTCATATAGAATTACACCCCAAAAAACACGGGCAATTAAATGTTTAAATTAAATGAATTAATTTAATTCAATGAGGGGTAGTTTATCCACTATTTGAAAATTATAAAAGGTTATATATTCATTAGTTATAATATACAAAAACATAATAGAAGATTGAAAATACCATTATGTAGTTGATGTAAAAAAGTATATTTAGATATTAATATTATATAATTTTATTGTAATTACTCAATTTGAAATAATTAATAAAAATTTGGTATAAAATGAAAATATACTAATTTACTCGTTTAAATACCTTTGATTTTAAAGTAATTATTATTTTCAAATTATGTATTTTTGTAAAATTTGTTACCATAAATGAACAATATTATGAAATTGTATAAATGATATTCAAAGAATTATTATAAAATTACATAAATAAAATCCTATAAATTTTTTTAAATTATTAAGAACATTTATTTAATTATCCATTATCAAATGATTGCATGTTTCATTTTGAATCGTCGTTTTTAAATATTATATTATAGTAAGTTAACAATATTTTTTTATGATTTTTTATGATTTTTTATTGTTAAATTTTTTATGAAACAGATAATTATCTATGAATTGATTATTACTATGTTATAGGTCAATAAAAAATCCCATAACATAAAAAGTAGAAAATTTTCAGCAAATTGGGTTTTTATGTGTGTAATGTACTTTTGTATTACTAAATCATATTAAAAACCACTAAATAGTAATTTTAAGACAATTGTTTGATAATATAAATAATAAAAAATATACATTAATTTAATATATATTAAATGAAATTAATAAAAACAAATTCATTTTTATGCTAACAAATATATTTTAATTCAAAAAAAATACATTTTTTCCAAAATTATTTTATGTATTTTGAAGTATTGTATTAATACTAGATTTTAATAAATCTGAAAAATTGAATATGATAGATGGATTTAATATTGGAAATAATAATTTTAAAATAATGTAGTAAGATAAATATTTTTTTGGAATAAAATAAGTTGCTAAGGTAAATGGGAGTTTACCAGATAAAGGTAAAATGAGGTAATAGTGAAAAATAATGATGTAAATTTATACAATATTAGAAAAAATTACAAATAAATTTTATTTATAATGGAATTATTGACACTAACATTTCTTATTTCTATTATTTGTTTACTCTCGTTCTCTTACCCATGGGAAATGACCTTCATTTCACATTATTAAATGTGTATTTTAAAAAATCCATCCCCTTCAACCATGTTAATATAACCCTCATATACCCACATTAGTATAAATATTTGAATTGGTTTTATCTTATATACAAGACCAAATTATGTTCACACTGATCCTATTAATATATTGTTAGATTCTTCCCTTTATATAACCCCCCAATTCCTTGAAATTCAAAATGGAATTCAAGAGAGGATACAATTTATTCATTGTATATAATAATTTGCTTCACATTAGTTTACTTTATATAATTCCCCAAAATAGTCCCTATTTAAATTTATTAATTTTTTAAATTATAAATTATATATATATATTTTTTAATAGTTATATTATTACAAAATCCCTTCAAAATTTTACATAAACATTCATTGTAAAATTTTATTTTTTTGGTAAGTTTGACCAAATACATGGAAGAATCTAAATTTTAATCATGTATGAATAACATGATTTTATTACTTATTATATTCAATATTAATAAAGAAATAATTTTTTATGGAAATTCTATCGTAATATTAAAATTTGAATAATTATTAATATAATAACTTATTCTTGTTAAATGATTCTAAAATATCATCATTGTGGGTTTTTTCTTAAGAAATCATGCCTAAATCACCCATGTAATTAAACTAGAACATACTAAATATTCATGAAACTAATATTTCTATACTATAAATATTTTATATATTGTTAAAGTGTAATTATAGAATGATATTATATCCTCCATAAAAAAAAATAAAAAACAAATTGAGATTAGAATAACTATAGAATAATCTAATCATTTAATATATATTAAATATGTATTTAATGAATATAAAATATTGTTATAAAATTCTACATAAATGAATAATGTTTTGAAATAGATATCCAATGAGTCTTATATTATTATATATGAAGTTATGTTATTTCATAGAAAGATTAAATCCATGTGATGGTTTTAGTTGACTACATCTATATTCATTAAATCATAAAATATCTACATTTACTATGTATTTATAATTTTTATTTATTCTACCCTGTGATAGTGTTAATTTTTATTTAGTCTTTAATTTCATGGTATTTCTATTTTGTTCACATAATCCCCTTTTTAATTGGATCTTATATTACAAAGTAAATTGTTGTAGTTGTAACCTCTCTCAATTTCTTATTTTTGTACAAATTAGAAGATTTTATTTCTCAAGGAAAATGATAAAAATATCTATATCATGGAAAGAGAGTTTCAAAATAGGATATTTTATGCAAAAATTAGAGACCAACAAAAACCTATAGTCAAACCCCCTATATCTAAAAATTACAAAAACAATACCGAGAAATTAATATAACACAATTTTTAACACAAATCACATGATGTATCCAATGATCAAGTACAAAAGATTTTCAACTGAATAGGGTAAATATTATAATCCAAGCCTAATAGTACTTTACTAATATTGAATCTAATTTTTATATTTAATATCTTCATTTCATATTTTTATTTTAATATTCATTATAAATATATATTATTGGTTAATATATTTATGGTATTAAAGTTAATTTAACATTTTTTTAGTGATTTTGTATTTATTTGGTGATATGATAATTTTTAACTAAAATAATAAATTATAGGTGATTTTGGTTTTCAGTTTTGTATGGAGGGGAATCAGGGTCAAAAAATAATCATACACTTTACCAACCATAAATCTATGAAACCCATCTAGTTTAATTGCTAACAAAATTCGAAAAAATTACAAAAAATCCCTAGAATAACTAATATATAACCAATATAAGACACACCATTGTTGGAACTATTCATTTTTAACCAAATCACCATCGTTCATCTGTCGCACCTGTCACAATACATGTAGACATATCTCATAGACATCGCTCTCCATCCTGCCATCCGACCATCATTGTGAATCAACCATTACATAAATTTCCTATTTATGCGCCACCACTAATTCCCTTTATCCACAATCATATTATATGGAATTACCATGGTCTATGATAAAAAATCTCGAGCCATTGAATTTTAATAGGACACTATTCCACAATGATGACAATGCTATGTAATAGACCCTGAAACTCAAATATTGGTGAAGGTTGATGCACCATTATATCAAATTCTTCACCACAAGGATAATAGACTAAAAATTTGATCAGAGAATACATGCACCACCACCATAAATTCTGCGCTATGGACAAGGATTAACTTAAATTATTAAATAATTGTTTTAACTTAGGAGTCATTATACATCATGGATGAGTGAATAGTGTGGCTATATAACGGAAGGAATATCTATGAAATGTGCATTATGAATATATTGAAGGGTTACAATATGGAACACCAAAATGGGACATATGCTAGCCCTTGTGCGTTTGAGATATTCCATTGGAATAATAATAATAATTAATTCTCTATGAATGAATACATAACTATGTCATGGTCTAATCTCTAAATATATGAGGAATAATGTATTTTTATAGAGCAAATCATGCTGGAAAAAAGTCTACCAGCTATTACATGGAGGGTCCTTCTATGTATTAAATTTGGATGCCTTGAACATAGGGTTCTCTAAGATCCCACACCATCTTACCAACCTTATATGACTACATAGGTTCAAAATATGATGACAGGAGTCAATCAAGCCTAATAATTTCATGGAGAAGAGGTTATTCCAACAATATTTGAGGGGTTTTAAAATATTTTTAATTCAATTACTTGAAGGATACATTGTAGAGAGTGTACTAAACTATATAAATATAAGGGATATCATTATAAATGAGAAAACAGTGGAATATTTTATTTTTCACACCACATTAATGACCAAGTCCCAATTTCAAAAATCACAACTCTTATATTATTGGAGTTTTATAAATGGAATTTCATCATGTTCATTTCAATAAGGGGTTCATTGAGATAATATTCCCTAGATATATAGGGATATGAATAAAAACCCATAGTTCTGACCAAGAAAATAGAGGAGAAAAATGTTATTTTAGAATTGGAGGAGGATTGAGTAGAAAACTAATGGAATATGGACACATTAATGAAGGATAATAGAAAGTATAACATGACCTAGAGATACATATTTTTTATTTATTTATCCATTTCCTCTCTTATTGTGTAATAATTGAACTAATATTTTAATGACTTATGGGAGTGATTTTATAATTAGGAAACATTTTTATCATTTTTAAAAAATTTATATTCCCACACCTATGATCATAAGGTCATCCATGGCTGGTAAACCATAGATGAAGGATGATTAATATAATAAAATAGGGTGGTTCTTTTTTATTAGGATGTGAATGACATGATTTTAAATCCTTAATATTTATGATTTTTCTAAATAACATTCTATTTCATTTCAATTGATCTTTAATATTTCCCTTAATTTTATTGTGAGATCAACCCTCAGTAGGGGAAAAAACCCTATGTAATTATCGAAAGTGGAAATTGAGAGACAACCTAACTGTACCTTTCTTGTATATATTAGTCCCAATACATATAGGTTAACTATATCACATTGATAGATGAGTTGGATCTCTATGGAATTCTAGTCAGTGTTGACAGTAAGGACATCTCAATTCAAGGGGTCTCGATATTGTAAATTTTATAATATCATATGTAAATTTGAATGTTTTAAAATTAAGAAAAATCATCACCTGAAATAATTTTCCTGATTTTATTAATCTATATCATATATTAGGTTAGTTTATGATTAGTTCACATTTAGTGTAATATTATATTATGTTTAATAATGTCTAATTTGTTTAGTTAATACATAATTTCATGATAAAAATTAGAATGACTAAAAATTATCTCTAGGACTATTATACAGATTCTATATTCCTCATAAGATCAAACTAGAAATTTACACAATTTTACACTTAATTGAAAAGTGAATTATTTGTTTATAGTAAATTTTATACATTTAAAATCCTAATATAATAATGAAATTATGTTATCGAATCATGTTTAAGACATTTTTGTTGGAGATTAAATAGAAACAAGTGATGATATAAGAATTTATATTCTATGAAATATATTTTGGAACCACACTTCTATTGGATAATTTTAGTTATATTCTCATTATGATTTTTTTTCATTTTCATTAATTTATCTTTTTTACATGTTTGGAATTTGAAGGGGAGTGTATAATGGCTCAAAATAAGTTATGAATTGACACCACACCAATTTTTGTGTACATTGGATATAAAATGTTTTCAAACTGAGGGAAAGTTACAAATTTCATATAATGGTAAAAATGAGGAATGGGATAGAAGAACAGAATCATCGATAGGTATGATGAATTTTAGCACAAAAAATAGACTGTCATTGACTAAAAATCACCATGTGTTAATTCTCTATCATTTAAAACATCCAAGTAGAATATAGCTGTTAGAAAAATGATGATCATAATGGGTGGTAGGAGAAAATGCCACCGTAAGAGTTAATATATAGACTCCTAATGTTCGTTGTAATCAATTAAGATAAACTCAAAGAGTATGAATAAAAGTTCAAATATTAATATGAGATGATGGATATAAAAGAAATCATGGTCGAATATTGGTATCCATTTGAAAAACAACATATCATGTATCGATACAAGGAAAAAATAATCTAAATAAAATGAGAATTTTGTTCACCCAAATGCATTTTATTGAGAGATAGAAATTTAGAAATCTTGATAATTAAGAAGGACGAATTTTTTGAGGGAACTAAGTAACAAATGGTGTTGAATCTACAAAATTGGAAGTTGATTAAGAAGAGGAATCCATGGATTACTACCAATTATCACTCATATGAATGAAGTAAGAGGAAGATAACTATATTATGGATCTCAATGAAGAAATAGTGGAAGATAAATTGTATCAAACCTTGGATGAGATTATCCTATAAATTTAATGATAGAACATTTTGGGAATTCTTGAAATTTCCAACGATGTGGGATATTGTGATGCAATTATTAAAAAACACCTCTTGGAAGATGAAGTCACAAATTAGTAGTTTCACATGTTTATAGAAGAATAAGAGGAGATTGAAGAGAAGAAGTTCTTAATACTCCTTATAATTCTCGATAATGATGTATACCAGGAATATATATTCAATAAAAAGAATTAGAAGAAAAGGTTGGGTTTAATCTCATTAAATAAATAATAGCTAAAAGTGAGAGGAAATATAGAGGTGAAACTAGCTCATAAGAGGATTACCAAGGGGAATATTCTACTAAAATTCATAAATTCATCCCAAAAGTGAACAGAAAATAAATTCTAGATGACCTAGAGGAAGTATTCATGGGAATTGTTGCACTCTATGGTAAAAAAGATCCCCAAACTCAGTGAATAAAATAATCTTAGTACTACCATTGGGTCCATAAACAAGGTAGAACATAAAAAAATTAATGAATGATATAATTACTAAAATTCATAACTACAATATAAAACATGAAGAAGAAACTAAATAAAAACATAAATAATTTTTTTGGAATGATGAATCTTATGAAATTTCCACACAAGAAACACCTTTGAAACATTAAAATAATGAAATATATGATAGAATTCACAAGGTTGCCACAACAATAGATGATGAGGAAAATTAAATTATCTAAATTGTCAAATAATTACGGGAGTGTAAAAAAACTAACGTGGAAAATCCAAAAAAATGATTATGTTTTGGTGTAATATTTTATAGTAGTATTGAATTTTATAATGAAATAGCTCCAACAACTATGAAAGATGAAGAATACATGATTTCGTTTTACCAACACATTATTGTACGTAAATAGGTTCATCTAGAGGTGTTAAGGGGGGTTTATTTAAGTGATTTTCCAAAATAATATCTTCTTGAAGAGAAAGACTAATGTATATACGTTGGTTTAATGGGAGATAATGTATTTAAAACATACGTGAAGAAAGAATATATTTTTAAAATACAAAATTCAATTGCATAATTCCATTATGAAATGAAAAATGAAATAATTCCTGATTAATTCTATAAATTATGGATATAAATTAATATAATAATTAATTAATTAAATATATCGATTATTTGGAATCCATAGTGAATTAGTTTTAAGAAGGTAACATATAGGAGGATTATAATAATCTGCAAGGATAATAAAAAATTTCTACTCATTTCGCAATTTATATTTGAGAAAAATATTTCACTCTTAATAAATGATACCTGAGTTAAAATTTCTAGATTAATATTCTACAATAATGTGATTTGGATAGGAAAATTGAATTTTCACTGCTTTTTAGTAATTATTTTTTATTTAAATTGTTAATTTCATTATACAATTTTGGATTTTTCTAGAAGGTTCATTTTTAATATCAATTTTGTAAACAAAAATGGAAGGGATATTTTTTCTTTTATGTGTATAATTTATTTTTATAGGCCTAAAGGAAAAAATAAAAAAAATCATTAGATAATGTTTCATTGAAAAGTCGAGGGGAAATAACTACAAGTATTTTAATGATAAAATAAATCATTAAAAATCTATATGAAAAATTAAATTATAATTAAAGTGGATAATTTTATGTGTTTTATCTATAAATATCTTTTTCAACCCTTCCTTATAGTGAACATAAATTTCAAAAAAAAGTATTCACCCCATCAATTTTCTTGAACATCAATTTCATTTTTGATTTTATGTATGGGAGAAAAATTCTTAGATACACTACATTTATAATTTTTATCATTATGATAAGACCTAGGATACTTCCTCACTTAGTTGATATGTTCATCTTGCTATATTTTTTGAATTTACCATCCCCATAAATATAGAGGATATTAGTGGAAATTTTTGGAAGTTACATGCATGTAACAATTTTTGAATTTTTGAAATGTTATTTTTATGTTATTTTTAATTATTGACCATAATTATTTTATTAGTGAATTTATTAAAACAATTATTCATGTTTATTCCATAAATTTAGTGAAATTTTTAATATTCAAATTTCATTCAGATTTCTAATCCATATTTGACAAATCCTTTATCAAAATCCCTTTACTGAGAGAGAATAATATTTATCCTACTACACTAACATGCCTGTTTTTCTTATTGTAAGATGATTATTTGACCTACTAGAATATTATTTAGGAATAAATTGATATTATTTGAGTACATTTGACTCTAAAAAATACCATAATTTTTCTTCAATGAGAATCCTAGAGAAAATATAAGATTTATTTATTGAAAGAAACAATAAAAGAAATTTTATCCTTTCAAGAATATTATTTTATATATTAATTCATTACCAAGTTGTATCCATGGTTTTTGATAGCTAGAAACAGAATGTATTTTATGTTTCTTGTCAATCCACAATAGGGTTGATCAGGGAGTTTGCAAATAAAGTGATCTTATGGTTCAGATGTTTTCAATATTGAATGTGCCATCATTTTCTTATTGTTTCAAAAAATTTGGAGATAAAAATATAAGGTAATGATCAAGATTCATAAAATGTGATGTTCTTAGTTTTTATATTTGAGATATGGTAAACACATGAGTTTTCTGAAGGTTGTCTTTCACAAAGCTATGGTTAAAATTGAATGCATGATAGAAGGATTGTGTTCAACAGAAAGATGAGAATCATCAAGAATGTGGATTGTATTGGTAATATCTCAACAAATATGAGATGATTAATAAATGAAAAAATTTCATTGAAGATTCAAATGTATTGAAAATAACTAATGGGATAGAATTGGATTAGGAAATGGAAACTGAGATCTTTGGATCATCATGAAAGGAAAAGTATATAAATAGGCGGCCACACACATCATTAAAACATGAAGAGAAGTAGATAAAATGATAAATATATATGAATTCATTACATCTTAGAGATTCAAAAATTAGGAATTAATTATGAGTTTATCATCATGAAATGAATTATAAATTGCTAACAAATTATTATGCTTTTCCTAAAAGGTAATTTAAACAAGTCTTAGTTTTATGGGAATTAATTGATATTTTTAAAGGTTTTGCGATTCAAAAAGGTGTTTGGGTTCATGAAATATATACTATCAATGAACCATAAAGATGTATTTAAAAAAGGATGAGAGATTTGGGAACAATAGTGTCATACATCTCATTTAAGTGAACAATGAATTCAAGTGCATCCACTTATGACTATGGTGAAAGGAGAGTCCTATTCTAATCAGGGAAAAAAATGAACAATCTAATGAGTTGAAGTTCAAGTATTTAAACTAATAAATCCATTAACCATGGAAGTGATCTAGGGGAATCAATATAACTGTTTTGGGGGTGGTAGTTTTCAATAATGAAAAATCTTTTAAGTGTAGTGTGCCTGAAATAGAGAGGCCATGCCTAATATTCTGAACTCTACAACAACTACTGTGTCTTAGTGGGTTTAGTTATGACCAAAACAGTATCTTAATTTATTATTTATACTAGACATTAGTGGTTAACCAGGTAAAAATTTTGTGTTGTTTCTATACATATGAATGTTTAATAAATGAATAATTATATCAGATAGGCATTAAAAGATCCAACCACTTTGGGAATGAGATCCATTAATTTAAAAGAAAATCTTGACCCCCCAATTCTCCCCTCCTATAGCAAGGTGTTATAGGGTCCTATAAGTGACATTAGACCCTCTAGGTATTTAGTGTTAAATCTATTATCAATCATTTTATTGTAGAATTTAGTGAATAAGGGAGGAGTAACCCTTTTTTATGAAAGCAACATCCATATTTGAAAGAATATGATGAGATATCATTTTTGATCTATGGGGATAGATTTTATCTTTGATAGTGATCTAGGGATTCTGGATAGTGAAGGAAAAATTATTTCTATGAATTAAATAAACATGAAAATTTATGATACATATGCTAAATAATAAATGTATTATACTATAGCTATACCTAATAAAATGTATTTTAACGTGATGAGTTTCAATTTATTGATGTCAGTGTTGGATAAATTGAAAAATATATAAGAATGTGACAAAAATTAAAGGACTAAAAACTCCATCTTCTTTATAATAAGTTTAATGATATAAAAATAAATCCAAATGAAAATAGAGAAAGATTTTTAACCAAATTACAAAAGTTGTTGGTGAAATTTGAGGACTTGGTGAGGAAATTAAATATGATTACATTGTGAAGAATTCCACAAGAATTATTACACCTCTGTAAAATACAAAAGTGTCATCCCCTGAGGAATGGGTTCTATCTAAACATTATATCGATGATATGGGATGAAATCAATCAAGTTATGAAATGAGAGAAAAACTAGAATATATATAAATTCAAGAATGAATTTAATAGAAATTAAAATCCATAGAGATCATGACATTATCAATGTTTGTGTTGAAGGATTTCATGTGTGTGATGAATTTATTTCTCTTGTTTCCATAAAATTCAATAAATGAAAGGAGAGATTTGAGGAAAAGCATTCCATGGCCTATTTTTTTTGTGGTAATGCAGTACACATTTCTTATCTATTATTATAGAAATTTGATGATGTAGAATGGGAAGAACAAATCATAAAGAAAACAGAAATGTGTTTCCCTAACAAAAGAAACTGGAAAATAAAAAAAAGGTATAGAGAAAGGGATTTTTCTACAATGAAGAACATGTTGATAATGACTATTTGGAAGAAGCAAAACCAGATATTAAATCTTAAGCCAATAGTTAAAAATGTTGGACCTAGAAAATGGAGATAATCAGTTTGGGTTGTTTATATAATGTATTAACTCGAGGGTTATTTTTTTGTGCATGTCATTTAAAGAAGGAAATGGAGAAATATAGGAGTCTTGCGGAAGGATTCATCAGAGAATGTTGATCAGATTGAAGTATAAATTTCATAACTAGAAGGATAGAAAAAAATAGAACTTAACAACTCCATAAACCATGAAAATTTTATGGAGTTTGAACTTAGTATTAAATAATATGTAAAATTTATCAACGACCTTATATCGAGGCTGGGTGGATAAGATTAGATAGTTCAAGTACATAAAGAAGAAGTTGTTACTCTAAGGAGGAAACTAGAAAATAAATAAAAAATTATGATAAATAATGTTAAATTTATTGTCTGGAATATTATCAAATTCAGATCTATATGAAATTTATAAATGTGGTTATAATGGAATATATAAGGCCTTTACTCATCAAATATCCACATGTATGGGGAAAATTTTAATCAGATATGAGCTAGAAACATCAATGTCTAACAATATTTTGATCCAAAAGAAAGGGAAGATGATTTTTCAACATTTCAGAATAGAACATGATGTCCTAAAAATCATCGAACCAAATTAAAAATAGAGTTGAAAATATTCCTCAAGTATCTATAAAGGATTCATGGTCAAAACCTCTACAAAAGAGGAGGTCATATAGATGAATGCAAGTGAGAATATTTCACCTTATGAAGTGTCAGTTTTATGGATTTTAGTCTCATAAAATGTATTACTCTGAATATGAAAGGATCTACCTGAATGAGGATGTACGTAGAATTCAGAGAAAGAGTATGTGACCATATATTTCATTATATAGAAGAAATACATTTAGTGGATATTATTTTCATGGTTATAACTACGTCCTATACATTTTTTATGGATTTATAACAATTAAAATATGGTCGATTTAATTAAATAGTGTATCCAAAACATCATTAGAATCATTATGGGATCATTATTTGTAGTTGGTATTCATTTTTAACCAAAATATCATCGGTCGAATGTAGCACCCACCACTCTACTTTTCGACACACAAAAAATACTTAATCTCTACCTTGACAACGAAACACAACTAAAAATACCCTAAAACTAGGAATGAAAATCATTGGACAACCACCTCTTCAATGTATCAATAAATCTATACCATGGAAATGTGAGGGGTAAAAAGTGACTATTTCTCAAGACTCTTTATTTTCAATGGTTGTTAAACAGTGTCCATGGCTACGAGGTGTAGTGGACTATGGAGGTCAAAAAACTGACAAGGTTACTACACCCTATAATCAAAGGCTTCACTGTGAGAAGAACCAAAGGACATGATGATCCCAAAAGCCTTGAAAATCCTCCATTAATGTTTCACAATAGACTATAGTGAATATGAATAGTTAAATGAGTTTTATAGAATATGATTCATCATACACCCTGGGTAGGTTTTCCGAGTAGATATATAATGGTAAATAAATTATACCAAAAGGTCTTTATGAATCTATATAAGGGTGATCTGAATTAACATGGACAATAGAAATGTGATACACCAAAGACATTTGGGATTCATGGAAAGAAGAAAAAGAGAAGACCTTTTATAAATCATGCATAACAAACTATTATTTTGTTTTTTGGATAAAGTACATGAGAAATATGGTATTTGAATGTTGAAATCATTACATATTATAGAGTTTCTCCTATTCTATGGACGATAATTTTAAGGAAGTAGTTCAATTACCTCAAAATGATGTGTCTTAAGGATCTTGTTCCATTTCCCAAACCCTACAATATAACACATATTTGAATAAATATCAAAGTAGGCCATCAATATTTATTTTTTCATGGAGAAGAAGTATCTTTTTCTAAATTTATGTATTCTTCAAAAATGATAAATTCTTATATATATCATTTTCATTATGGAGAGTACACTATGCTATTATAAACTAATGGTCCTATTTGAAAAATCAAATTATATAACATACTACACATTTCCATACTACAATGATGGAAAAGTCCAAATATTTAAATTTGGAACTCCTATATTCTTAGAGTTTTTTTAATACAGGAGTTCTTTAAGGGGTTTTCAATAAGGTGTACATGGATATAATTTACCTTATAAAGAGTATAAAAATAATAAAAAAGGAAGGGAAATACATGAAAAGGGAGGAGAAAAAAATTATATATGAATAACAGGATGATCTATTAGAAAGCTAACACAGGAATATAACTTTGGAATAAGAGAATCAAGAGTGGACCAAAAACAAGAGATGCAATATAGATAGTTTTTATCATTCATTTTTTACCTTATTTTGATATTTGAATAGATATTTTAATGTGTCCTTGTTTGTTTTCATTTATTAAGAAATTATTTTATCTTTGTTTTAAAATTTATATTCCCTCATGAATTATATTCAGTTGGTCTATTTTTAGTGAACCACCAACCATGAAAGACTAATATCGTAGAAGAGTGTTGTTTTGATTTACAACAACGTGAATGACATGATTTTCATTGCTCTACATTTATGAATTTTTATAAGTTATATTTTTTTTATATTAAATTTCATTTTAAATTTTTCACCTAATTTTATTTTAAGAGAAATTAAAATTGGGATACCAACCCCAATTTAATATAGGGAATGTGAAAGATAAGATGAATTAAATTTACTTTTAACCTAGAGATTGATGCAACTACATATATTATATCATATTCACAATGAGAGAGGAATTGGCTGCCCAAGGTTGTTTTGTTTGTTTAGAGAGTGATGAATAATCAATTAAAAGAGTCTCATAATTGTTAATTAAAATAATTTATTAGTGGATTTTAATGATTCACAATTTATATAACTATCCCAAAACCTCAGTTCCTATCCTTTTGTCCTCTCAATCTTAAAAGTATCTGTTTACTATAAATTTAGATCTAGTTTAAGTTAGTTATTATTTAAAAAAGTTAATGTATATTAGGTAATTCCAAATATCATGACATGATTTTGAATACCTAACCGTTATCTATATTAATATCACTGGGCTTCAAGCATCCTAATGAAATTGACAATGAATATCACCCTATTCAAAACATTAATATTAATGTAGGTTATGTATAATATTAATTACAAAAATTTATATCATGATTGAATAATGATTTTATTGAAGCATGTCACTTCCCAAGAATACGGTAACAAATATGAAGAAATCATCCAGTAAGCATTGACCACGAATAGTGCTAATCGATATAAATTTTTTATAAAAAAAACAACCACATAGTTTCCATATACCAATCTCAAAGGGGATCTTGGTTGATACACCTTCCATCATCAAATTGACTACATAATCTCAAACCAACACTATAGGACAACCAAGACACTCGGAATATTTTTCTACCACAACATTAGAAAACTAATCACATCCAGGCTACTTAATGGAAACATCACACCCCCAATGATATGACAAAAGAAAATGTACACTAGAACACTATATCCAAAAACAAAAAATTAACACAATATATATCATTTTAATTATCAACATATAGTTTTTCTGAAGTCTCGATTCCCAATATTGATGTATACTTCATCAATCAAACATGAATGAGAACCAAACAAAAATAGAGACATCACAAAAAACTAGGATTCATTAGTGGAGGGAGAATGAGAGATTAGAAATGTACAGTACCTCCCTGAGAAAAAACATGAATATAAGAATGAAACAAATATAAAAAAGTAAAAAACATGAATGTAACAATGATTCAAAAAAACATAGGTATTCTAAATTTTAGTAGGAATATTTAATGATTTTTTGGAGGTACTAGAAAAATCAACTAATCATTTTAGAAGAGGGTTGGGGGATAAAGTAGCCATACCATCCAAAAATCACTAGTCCCGCACATTATGTGTAAAATTGATATTTATCAAACAACACAATTAAGTGAAATACTTAATCCAAGAAAAAAATCAAAATTGTAAATTCCCTTGAACATTTTGATTCCCATGAAATGAACTATTGGAATCGAGTGTGGATAAACATCTTATTTACATACCATATTTTAAATGAATCAATGGTACCCAATGGTTAATATCAATAAATACAATATCACCATTAAATTGTTAATTATAAAACATGATTAAACTTCTAGTTTTTGGGTCCTAGAGTTTTAGGAAGAACATTTAACTAACAAATCCATTTATTTCTCATAAAATATATATTTTTCAACTCTATAAAAATCTAATTACTTATTAATAAGTATGGAAATATTCAGAAAAATTGTCAACACAATATAATCTTGTATACATGTCATGTGTAATACTTTTCATCACAAACTATGAAAATTAAACCATAAAAAGTGGTCAACTCAAAATTATATTAAGGGTAAATATAACTGATAATAACCATAGTTCATAAGTTGTATAAAGATGAGAATACATAATATGATAAGAATATATAACTTAAAATAGTTCCATATTAAAATGGAAACGAATTAATAGGACACCCATTAATAACCTTTGAAATGACTATACCATAAGTATAATAATAACCGGTTACATAGAGATGAAATGTGTATTTTCAAATAGCTATTTCTATTCTCTAAGTGAAGGAATTGGAATCGTATACATTCTAATAATATCATAAAGGCTTGATGACTTGGAATTATTATTTTCTAGGTAGGTATATACCAAAAAAAATTCTATTTTTCACCATGAGACCTATCAATAAATTGATGGGCTATCTATAACTAGGCCCCACAAATTGAAAATTGACTCTAATTATTTAATGATATGATGGAATGAATAATTATCCAATATTTCTTATTAATAAATAAACATAATTATTTGAATAAAATGTATAATGAATTTAAATATTTCCCTAATGAATAAATGGAATAGCTTTCAAGGTTTGTTTCCATCAATAAAACTATGTATAGAGTTTGAGGAATATATTAAAATCATTAATTTTCCGAAAGAATTATTGAAATAAAATTATTTATAAGGATCCTTCAATATATAATTGTAATAATTAATGTTATATAGTTAATTAAATAAAAATACCAATTAATTAAAATATGAATTCTTGGTGAACAAAATTCATTCAAAGGAATAAAATTTAGAGTGTTTATAGAGTAAATACATTGGAATAAACATTATTCCTATAATGCAGAATGAATTGGTTTGAACAATATAAGGACCCAACCTTAAACATTACATAATATTGAGTTATGTCAGAAATTCACAATGATAATCTTATTAATTTTAGAGTTTTAGAGAATTAATCCATTTTTATTACATTACATTTCAAAAATTACAAATTAGACACAAATACTCTATATCCATTTTTCTCATAAAATAAAAACTCTAAAAAAAGATATCTAGTCCCATGTTTTAGAAAGAATTACATTTCAATGATCCCATCCTTGAC
Source organism: Viscum album (assembly GCA_963277665.1). NCBI lineage: Eukaryota > Viridiplantae > Streptophyta > Magnoliopsida > Santalales > Viscaceae > Viscum > Viscum album. Next base: position 1,923,344,334 of record OY728136.1, on the reverse strand, counting down.
CCAAATAATCATGAAGTCCCATGAAAAAAATTTCAAAAACATGGGGTGAGCATAAAATTCTCAATAAGGGTTATAAAATAAGGAAAAGAAACATCAACAGATTAACAAATATAAATCAAAGAAATCATACTTTTCAATCATAACATACCTCATGAAATCTTAAGATTTTTGAATAGCACATAGAAATCATAAATCATAAAGGTATCTTATGGCATACACAACATACTTATATTTTGGATTTCAGAGATACGTAGGGAGTTATGTTTGTAATACCCATAACAGTATATTACCTAAATCGTTTGGGAGAAACATTAACGTTTACCTTCATCCTGTTACCCAGTGTATTGGGGTGCTATCTTGGGCTCACCCACATTCATAAACAATGCTGGAAAACCATAACGTAGTCATAAAACATATAACAAGAATAAAGTAAAGATAAAATTTACACATTTCTATGAAAATATTTTTTTTCAAGATATATACATAATCAATTCATCATCAAACCATTTTACAAAAACATTTAAAACATTTAATAAAGGTATTTTTGAATCAAAGTATCCCATGCCACATTGTATATTTTAAAACAATTATTATTTTATAACAGTAATGTCTATATAAATAAATCCTTAAAACCATTTTGAAAAATTTACAATAATGAGAATGATTAAGATGAATAATGTTTTAAAACATTTTAAACAATATTTTAGTTAAAGAGTTCCTAACCAAATGAGAGACGCTTGAATACAAATAATTGAGGAATAACTTCAATCAAATCTTATAATATCATGAGAATAAAGGGATTCATTATATAATATGTCAAAGGTAAGTATATACACCATATAAAATTGAATTAGTGTATAACAATAAATATGTTTCAATACAATGTAAATTGAGACAAAGTCCCTTGTAATGATCAGATACATAGATTAAAGACAAATCAATGAAAAAATAAGGTGTGAAAAATAAGAATAAACCCAATATAAGTTTATATTATTTTTAAAACAATCAAAATTTATTCAATCATATTCATAGAATTATATAATCAAGAAGATGAAGTTTAACCCAAAGAAATGAAATTGGGTTAATAAGTTTCCTTTCAAAAATACGTTAGACTAAAGATGTCACATTAAAATTCAGAAAATGATTTAAGGAGAGAAAAAATGGTATCTCATTACATAAACATATAATATACAGAAATAGGTATATATTAGAGAATATACCAACATAATAAGACATAAATTAAAAGACATAACAAAAATAAGTATTTGACTAAAATTGGAAGGTGAAATGTTCCCTTACCAATTTGGTAAATTCAAAACTTACACCCCATGAATGGAGGATTATAAAATGAAGATGTAAATACCCATAAATTCAAGTATATTACACAATTAATACAATCTTGGGAAGTACATACACCACCAAAATTAAAATAGTGGTAAATATAGCATGAATCTCACAAGAATAAAAAAGTGAGTCAAATACCCTTTTCCATGATGTAATTAATCGAATCGTATGATAAAAAGTTGATAACAACCAAATAAATAAAAAAATACCATGAATATAAATATAATCATGATAATATATATCAAATGTAAGTACACAATACAACACATGTAATAAATAAGTGGAAAACAAAGGAAATCACATGGAATTAAAAGTGAGATAAGAAACCCATTACAACATTGTTATCAATTGAGTCATATGAAAAAAACTTAATAAGCACCAAATGAATCATAGAATAAAATGAATATAAAAATAACAATGATAATATATGTCAAATAGAAGTACACAATACACCACATGTAATAAATAAGTAGCGAATAATTGAAATCTCACTAAATTAAAAGTGAGATAAGAAACCCCTTACCTCGTGTCCGACATGACCCATTCGTTCTATAATCTCCTGAATAATTAAATAATGTAAATTTTAACATTCTTAAGATAATTTTCAAGTTTATTTTAATTTTTATATCACTTATTACCATTTTATAAACATTATGCAATCATTTAAGTTAATAATGGTCATTTAGTCGATATTTGGTACATGAGTCAAAAATGAACTTGTTATATTTACAATATGTTCATTTCCCATTAGATGGTGGTGTGTGTATGTGTAGTTTGAATAAATATCATATAAGAAACATATTATATTGTGTAAACTTGTATTGTTATAAAATAATGGAATAAAAAGTGTTTTTGGGGTTTTAGAAGTAAAATAAAACAATAGAAATTGAGAGAAGATGTTACCTTTAAATAGGGTATCTCCCTTTGGTTGGAACCAAAAGGTTTAATTTAATTTCCTTATGCCTAATAAAAGGATTATAGGAGGAATATAGGGATGTAGGAAGTGTAATTGGGACGATTTAATATGATCCAAGTCACTTGAGAGGTGTGAGTAATGAGTTAGAGGTCAGGGATTTTTATAAGGTGGATGAGGGACTCTTTAAGAAAGTTTGAAAATTTTATTTTATTATATAATTATTTACGGTTTCTAAATGTACAAAACTCATTAAAAGAGAAGATAAGAAGACTCATGTTAAAAATAAAATCATAAAATAATTAATGGATAGGTTTTGGATATTTTATAATTTTTATAATCTTATTTATTTAAATCATTCATTAATGATGTAAATACTACATCATTATTGTGTTGTAACTACTTATATTTATATGATGTCTAAAAATTATAAAAAAATCTCATGATATAGGAAGTAATTATATATTTCCATTGAATATTTATAGTCTAAGGGATATTTATATAATCCCATATAAAAAATTATTTACTAAATGATATATGTTTATCCCATTTTTCGTCTCTAATTTATATAAATTAATATAAAGTGTCATTATCACTCTTAAGTGGCTCTATGGGGTCAAAAAATAGTCCGAAAGATGCCCATGGTTGTAAATATATCAGTCAATATTATTAGGACACATGTTATAGGAAATATAATATTATTATAATATTATTTGTTACCCTTATTTACCAGATTTACCCTTTAACCATGGTAAATAAAATATTTTCTGAAGTAAATACTCATAATGACTAAAAAATAAAAGTTACATATTAACACAATTTTTACCTACTGATTCAAAATTTGTAATACATTTTTTCAAAATTCAAAACAGATATGTGGAAGAAATTAATGTAATATTAATTCCATTGTCAAAACAAAAAGTGTGTTTTTAAGAAATAAAAACTATCAAAAGATTGACACTTGTTTATGTCCAATTTCAAAGTGAAATTACTTCAAATGACCAAAATTTGATTAAATGGTAAAAACATATTATAATTAAACTTTTAAACAAATTAAATATGTAATTTAAATATATCAATAAATTAGGCTAATATATAGTTTTGAATTAAAATACAATTTTTTCAATATTCATAAAAAATAAATTATAACAGAAAAAAATTATGCAATGTAAATTTTGATGTCCCAATTATAAAGAAGATTTTTTTTAAAATATGATATATATATATAATTGACCCAAACTATATTTAAAAAGGATTCTCTAGCAAAAGGTAGTAAATCTTTTTTTATTGAATATTAGAGTATTTATGCTTACAATTCGATTCATTCACATTTTAAGCCTCTAACATTTATTGGACAAATGTAAAATAATATAACAATCATGTTTAATCATATTTTAGTTATTTCTTATAATTCTCACGAATACAATGGTTAGGCATTAAAACCCATTTAAAAAATATTATATTATAATTATTTAGTATGACCCAATGTTGCGGGAAACATAAGATTTTAAAGAAACATGTTGTTGCGTATCAGGTAATCCATTGAACATATAATCCCCTTCAATGTAAAATCAATATTTAATTAACAAATATTAATAAATATGAAATTTTATATTCATTATTTACCTTGGATGTTCCATCCTTCCCCCTTTTTGGAAATTGCATCAATGCAATTTTAAAATAGGGCTTGGAAACATCATTGAATGTACCACATCAGAACAAGAGTCCATAAAAATATCAATTTAAAAATAAAGGAAGAGAAGTACAAATGTCACCCAAGACAACATATAATCTAATTCCATGAAAACATATAAATGGAATAGAAACTAACTCTCATTGATTAATAGAGAGTGAAATAGAACACGATTACATAAAGTTAACCACCACCATATCAAAAATTTGTTGTTAGGTAAAAGTCTGATGATAAAATAGAGCTTATAACATTTTTTTATTCAATATAATTTTTATAGAGTTGAATAATATTATTATTATCTAGACTATGATCGTAAGGAAATATACTTACTTTTCATTTAGAATATGATCCTTAAATAAAATTTACCACAAACTCATATTTTCTCCAAACAGGAAGTATTCAAGATGACTTGGTCACACTGTAAGAGCAAGAATTAACTTATAGAGTATTACATAATATAAAAAAGATTAAATATATATTTTCCCTATCCTTATACATAAATCAATACCAAAATTAGTTAGTACAAGATTAGATAACCCCTTAAAAGAAAATCCTTTATAAAAATAACTACTACTGTAAATCCCCAAAATTCAATAAAATGAACCCAAAGTTCAAGAATACCTTTAAATATACAGTTTTCCTTTAAATTATTCAAAATAATCCAAAATAATATTGAATCCCAAAACTCAGAAGGATTTAATCTCATATCCTTCCATAGGAAATCATAACATTTATCTCCAAAAACACTAAATACTCTTAATGTCTTCTACTAAAGTGTAATTAACTAATCACGTATTATCAATGATAGGTTAATAATTTCCATAAATAACAAAAATCACTTTATGTCCACAATAAAAACATATATTCATCCAAAATAATATTTCCACCATTACTCCACAAAACAAAAGATAACTATTTATTGAATAAATTTTTAACATATCAAACATCATGGTTACTCATACTAGTAAAAGCCTTCCAAAGTATTACCCTCATCAATATATATTTAATATTTTAATGCATTTCATCATCCAAAAATGTGTCGTAACTCTTGAATACATTATATATAGACATTGTACTCATTAAACATTCTTAAAGACCCATTATCCATTATTTTTCAACAAATTCTATAATACTTCATTCCTACAAAAAAAATCATTAGTCATATCATAAGATTTAATAATGTCTAAACATCAGCTAATAAATCATTCATAACTTTCATTGGTTAATGTCAGTTTCCTCATCTTCAATTGGATTGGAATTACGATTTGGTAAACATATATTTGTATGATATTATTGATCTCATTCCTTAACATTCTTTATAGGACATCAATTTATATAATGACCTTGAGCACCACATTTAAATCATTCAATTGGTCCTTCAGAATGAACTTCTTTCCCTTTCATGGAGTAAACATAATTCTTCATTTTTCCATGGAAGGTTCTTGCCTCATGACCATCATTACCACATCTATATCATCTTCCCATCCATTTTAAGAATTTTACTAAGAGTTTCTTTCCACATCCTTGACACATCGGTTTTTGAATATAATTACCTTTATGTTTATTACCTGAACATATGTAGGGATTTTTTTCATTCATATACGATGCCCTATAAAAATATCCATGGTTCAGGTGATCGATCATGACTCCAGATTGTGGGTTGAGAATAACCACAAGAGTTCTCATTGCATATTCCATTTCATTTAGTTTCTTATTCATAAAACCATCATAGTTTTCTTCCCATCCATTCTTACATTGATGCCCACCTGATCTAACCATTGGATAAAACCGAAATGGTCAATGTGAGTATATCAGTAAAATCATCATATACTATCTTATAAGGAGGGTAAAAACTAATAAATAATTATTCATGTTATCTTAAAATCATTTGAATTATCTAAAAAAACTATGACACTTTCCAATATTCTAACCATTATGGTTATTTCACTTATGTTTAAATAACACCCTAATTTCAAAAGTTATTTAAACTAACCTCTGATACCAACTATTAGGATTTAGCCTTAAACATTACATTATATTGTGTTATGTCAATAATTCACATTGAGGATCTCTTCAGATTTATAATTTTAGTGAATTAGTCCATATCTATTACATTACATTTCAAAAATAAAAAATTTCACACTTCTATTTTGTATCCATTTTTTAATGAAATAAAAACTCTAAAAAGACATGTCTAGTTACATGTTTTAGATAAATGACTTTTATTTGATCCCATCCTTGACCCTATTCTAATTAAAGTAATATGAAAAACATTTCAAAAACCTAGGGTGTGCATAAAAAGATCAGTAAGGGTTATAAAATAAGCAAAGGAAATATTACCCCATTAATAAATATAAATAAATGAAACCACACTTTTCCATCATAACAAACGTCATGAAATCGTATTATTTATGAATAATATATAGAAATCATAAATAGTCAAGGTAACTTATGGAAGACATAACATACTTACATTGTAACTTTAACAGCTACATAGGGAGTTATGTTTGGAATACCCATCAGCGTATATTTACTAAATCATTTAGGAGAAACATTAATGTTTTCCTCTATCATGTTACACAATTTATTAGAGAGCTCTCTCGTTCTCACCCAACCTAGGTTTATCATGGAACCACAAATATTCTTGAAACAATGTTGAAGAACCATATCATAGTCATAACACAAAAAACAAGAATAAATTATATATAAAATTTCCACATTACTATCACAATATGCTATTTCAAGATATTGACATAATCAATTTTTTATCAAACCATTTTCAAAAACCATTTCAAACATTTAATAATGTGATTTTTGAGTCAAATTATCCCATACTACTTTGAATTTTTTAAAATAATTAACATTTTAAAACATTAATTTCCCATATAAATAAATCCTTAAAACCATTTTTAAAACATGGCCTTTAATGAAAAAGGTCTTGAAGAATAAATGTTTTAAACATTTAAAATGAAATTTTATTTAAAGAGTTCCTAACCAAAGGAGAGACGATTTAATTAAAATAATTGAGGAATAACATCAATAAATCCTTATAATATCATGATAATAGATGGATTCATGATATAATATGTCAAATGATATTGTATACACAATATAAAAGTGAATTGGTGTATAAAAATAAATATGTTACAATGGAATGTAAATTGAATCAAAGTCCCTTGCAGAGATCATATCTTTAGATTAAGGAAATATAAAAGAAGTAATTATGTGTGACAAATACGAATAGAGAAAATATATTTGTATATTAAGTGTAAAACAATCATAGTTCATTCACACATATTCAAATCATGGCAAAATCAAGAAGTAGATGTTTGACACAAAGAATTTATATTGGGTAAAGACGTTCCCTAACAGAAACTCGACAGTCTAACAACGTCACATTAAAATTTAAAAAATGATTTTATTAGAGAAAAAAGGGTATCTCATCACTTCAACATAAAATTTACAGTAGTAAGGATATATAAGAACATATACCAACATAAGATGATGTAAATTAAAATACATAACAAGAATAATTCATTGACTAAAAGAGGATGGTGAAAGGTTCCCTTAACAATTTGGTGACCTACAAAACATACGACCCATGAAAGAAGGATCATACAATAAATATGTAAACACCCATAAATTTAAGTATCTTACATAATTAAGACAATCATGGTCAGTATATACACGACAATAATGAAAATAGTGGAAAATATAGCATCAATCTCATGGGAATAAAAAAGTGAGATGAAAACCTCTTACCATGTTGTAATCAATTGAGTCATATGAAAAAAATTTAATTACCACAAAATTAATCATAGAATACCATTAATATGAATATAATAAATATAATATATATCATATGGAAGTACACAATACACCACATGAAATAAATCTGTGGTGAACAATTGAAATCTCATGGATTTAAAAGTGAGATAAGAAACCCCTTACCACGTTGTAATCCATCGAGTCATATGACCAAAAGTTAATAACCACAAAATTAATCACTAAATACAATGAATATAAAAATTATCATGATAATATATATCAAATTTATGTAATAAATACACTACATGCAATAAATAAGTGGCGAACAATTGAAATATTTGGAATTTGAAAGTGAGATAAAAATCACCTTACCTCATGTCCGACTTGACTAGTTCATTATTTAATCTCATAAATAATAAACTAATGTTAATTTATACCTGATTAATAAACCTTTTCAAGTTTTGTTTTACTTTTATATCGATTAATTCCATGTTATAAACATTATGCAATCATTTATTTTAATAATGGTCCTTTTTTCGATATTTGGTACTTGAGTCAAAAATGAACTTGTTATATTTACAAGTTTTCCATGTGGTCTAAAGTTTATTATCTATAAAACGATATTCATGATTTAGATATAATATATATAATATATATCTTGTATATATTTATATATATATATTTATAATAGTACATAAAATTTGGAGATAAGAAATGAAATGTATCTTTCATGGAGACTATAAGTCGTACGTACGAATGAACTCTACATTCATTTCTATTTCATATGTAATGTATTAAAAAATTAATGATAAATTTTAATATTAAAATTCCATTATAATATAATATATAATTTTAGTAACTCAATCCTTTATATGTTCCACTTATGGAATGAACGAGTCATATCACATTGAGGTGGCAGTGGTCCGCACTTCCTCAAATAAAATTATCACGTTTACCCATTATAGAAACCTTAAAGATATGATATAAATAAAAAATATAGAAGAAAATAACAATTAAAATATAATATATATCACATATAAATACATTTCCATCTTAATGGCCACCATCAGAGGTGGTAGGAGAAGATTGAACAATCATTGTTTCGTTAAGCGGTAGTTCACTGTCCACAGAAACAGTATGTTCTTTACCCATTGGATGGAGGTGTGTGTTAGTTTAGTTCGAATAATTCTCATAAAAACAACTGAGTATATTTATTATATGGGTTTTGTTATGAATTAAAGGAATAAAAAGAGTTTTGTGGTTTGATATGTAAAATAGAACAAAATAACTAAAGGGATGATGTTACCTTTAAATCGGTGTCTCCCTTTGGTTTGAACCAAAAGGTTTAATTGAATTGTCTTATTCCTAGGGTAATGCAAATAGGAGGAAAAGAGGTATATATGGAACTTAATTGGGTATATTTTGGATGAGAAACATTTCTTGAGAGGTGTGAGTAATGAGTTATAAGTGGGGGAATTTTATAATGGGGAGGAGGGGCTCTTTAGAAATGTTTGAAAATATTAATTTATAATAGAATTATTCTTGGTTTATAAAGGTCAAAAACTCATTAAAGTATAATATAAGATGACTCATGTTAGAAATAAAATCATCCAGTAATAATTTTATAGTTTTTGGGTATTATTGTTTTATAGTCTTATTTATTTAAATCATTCATTAATGAGGTAAATTCTGCATCATTATTCTGTCTTAACTACATCTACTTATATGATGTCTAAAAAATATAAAAATTAATATCATGAAGTATTAAACTTTTTTAGACTTCCAATGAATATTTACAGTCTAAGGGATATATTATAAAACCACATGTAAAAATTTATTTACTAAAAGTTTTATGTTTATGAAATTTTTGTCTTTACTTTAAATAAATTAATATAAATTGTCATTATCACTCTTAAGTGGCTCCATGGGGTCCCAAAATCTACCCAAGGACGCCCATGGTTAGATATGTATCATCCAATAGGATTAAAACACATGTTAGCGTAAATTTATTATTATTATAATATTATTTTTACCCTTATTTACCCGATTTACCCTTAAACCATGGTAAAAATAATATTTTCTGAAGTAAATATTCATAATGACTAAAAATAAAAGATACCTATTTACACAATTTGTACTTATTGATTCCAAATATGGAATCTGTTTTTCCAAATTCAAAAAACTAATGTGCATAAATTAATTTAAAATTAATTCTCATTGTCAAAACAAAAAACGTATTTTTTAGAAATAATAACTATCAAAAAATTATCACTTGTTTTTGTCCAATTTCAAAATTACTTCTAATCAACAAAATTGTATTAAATTGTAAATACATAATCTAATAACACATTAAAACCAATTAAAAATGATAATATGACCCTATAAATAAATTAGATTAAAAGGCAATTTTGAGTTAAAATACAGTGTTTTCACTATTCATAAGAAAATGAATTTTATCAAAAAATTACCCTAAATTTACTGAAAGAAAATTTTTGTGTCCTTATTCTAAATAAAAATCTTATTTGGTAAAATATAATATATAAAAGTTACCAAAATTGGATTTAATAAGGGTTCACCATCAAAAGGAGGTAAATCGTCCTTTTAATGAATATTAGAGTATTTATGCTTGAAATTACAATCATTGACATTTTAACCCTCTATATTTTGTTAGATAAATTTAAATACATTTAACAAACATGTATAATCATATTTTAGTTAGTTCTATTCATTCCTACCAATAAAACAACTAGGCGTTAACTAGTATTTAAAATAATATTATATAATCATTTTTTAGTACGACCCAACATTGTGTGCAACATAAGATTTCAAAGAAACCCATTTGTGGTGTATTGTGTACGCCATCGAACATAGCATCCAATTTATAGTAAAATTAATATTTAATTCACAATTATTAATAAATTTGAAAATATTATATTCTTTATCTACATTGGATATTAGAAAAAAGGTAGTGATTAATTTCTTATTCCTCAAAAGTGAAATATAATGTGAGAATTTATAAAGTAATTCCTGGATATTATATAAACAAAAAAATGGAATAAAATATCTAATATGAGGCAAATATGAATGAAGAAAAATTGAGATGTGAAACCATTAGGTAATGGTAATATATAAAATACAAAGAACATGAGAGGGACATATCAAACTGAAATATAATGAAAGGAAATATATTAATTATAATATAATTAAATATGATAGTGAATATATAGAGTACATATCCTCTTAGAGATGTTATTACATTATTATAGGTATAATTTTCCATAAATTAAAAACCATGTATCACAATGTCTAGTTTATTTTTCAGAATAGTTACATAATTCGAAAACATGAAACCAAAATAAATGCATCCTTTAGCTAAAAACACTATAGATATCTTAACATAAATTGAAATCTTACCTAATAATTGGATTCGATAGGGAATACAGGAATAAAGGGATGAGCTAAAAATCCAACTAAAGGAGTAAACATAGGAATAAACAATATCATATGAGTTAGAAGGCCTAACATGTTTACATAATAAGGAATGTAAAATGAATAAAATTGGGAATAATACCATATAATATTTGGGATATTTAACAAAAAAACATAGGAATTTTGAAGAAACATAAAACATGTCATTAAAATGAGTCATGGAAAATATTCCAGACTATAACAAATGGTGGAGAAATTCCCATAAAAGAATTAGTGTCACTCTCTATCCCAAAATAATGTCTCATGAAACAATAAATTACCCATTAAATTAGAGTGATATCAGAGTTCACACATGATAAAATGTTCAAACAAATGTCTTCCATATGACGAATTAAACATAATGGTTTCCTGTAAAATGTAATGGGTTTCTTAATCATGTCCTTAGTCATAAAAAATGGGAGTATCATAATTTTTTCCATAAAAGAATATATTAAAATCATACATGGACATTAAAAAGGGAAATAAGAATATATCATGAAAAATGATAACCAAATAAAGTGAAAATATGTATAAATTGTTTTTATGAAACTTTATAAATGATCATATTTAGTACAGTTTAAGATAAATAATTAAATAGAAATTAAAGAGTACGAATGAATTTTTTTATGTAAAAAATCAGAAATGATCAATTATTGTTTTATATGATGAAACAATAAAATTTTCAAAATTAATGGTGGATTAAAATATAATGTGGTGTCTACTTGAACATGGGAATAAAATTATAATGTTTTTTTAAGTTAGGTTTACTTATCAAAATGATTTGAGATGAGAACATATTAAAACATGTTTTTCCCCATAATGTAAAGATGAAATGAGGTTTGGAGAGAACCCCTTACCTTATATCCAAAAGTGTTCGGAACTAGCACTTAATGCACTACTATTCAAATTAGAAGCATTATTTAATTATTTTTGAACCATATATATATATATATATTTAATTTATTGTAACTTCATTATGTTCATATACGGCGTTTTTGTGATTTATAAGATTCAATTTCATTTTTCTGGGATCATTCCTTCTTGATTTTATTATCAGTTTCCCTGAATTTAATTATTGGATTTCTAATAAAACCGAAGAAAATGTCATAATGTGGAATTATAAGATAATAATATACTTCTGTAATTTCATCTTTTCCCATTAATGTTTTTTAGATATTAGAATTATTCATTCGATAAAACATTATTGAAAAATAATTAGTTATTTTTGTAGATTTCTCAATGATTAAAAAATAATTTTGTTATATTGTTTAATATTATGTATAAATATTAGTTTAAAAACATAAAAAATGGTATAATAAATATTATTAAATAATCTATAGCCATAAAAATGGTTATCTGACATTATTTAATGATAGTAATGGAAAATTGAAACTCATCATCCATGGAGGTGTTGAATCAACACCTCACCGAAGATGTTTTCATTTTTATAACAAAAATGTAATAGAAGAAACTAACCTATTCATATTTCATTAACATGAAGAAATAAATTATCTATATGATAATGTTGTTATAATATGACATTGGATTGTGGAGTAAAGGATGAGGTAGAATTAATAATGAATTTAAAAGATAAAGGTAGAGGATTTTACCTCATATATAATGTATCCTTGAGAACATCCTTAAGGAACTATGATTTCATCATTTGTTTATAATTGATGCTATTGGAAATGGAGAAGATGACATTTAAGGGAATTTTGTAGAATTTAGTCAATATTCAATGTTTTTTATGTTTGTAGGGAAGGGGTTGTGAAGGGTGGTATTTTTAGTTGGCGGTGAGGTGTGTTTTTGATTATTTCTTTATTGGTTTATTATTTGGGCTGAAGAATATCAATAAAGTTGATTTGTATAGATAAAAATTTTATATGGTTCAAGATTGTTCAAACCAATTAGTGATTACCACATTCATACCTCATATGTGATTCAATAATTCATGTATTTGTTAAATACCATAAATTACCGTATTCGACTATTCATAAAAAATTCAACTATTTTAAAAAGATTCCAAAAAATAACCATTATAATATCAAATATAAAAAATTAAAAAATGGGATCCATTTTTTTAAAATAATTTTACAAATATTAGAGATATTATTTTTAATTAATGTCATCATTTATTAAAAAAATTTTGATTTTAATAATATTACAGATTTTTTGACACATTGAAAAATTAATTATGGGCACATGATATTAAATTATATTTAAAATATAACAAAATATTAATTTTTGAAACATTGTTATGAAAATAATTTTTCATTTAAATAATAACATTAATTATATAATTTTAAATAATCATTTATGATTCACCAAAAGTCAAATAATTAATTTATCATTTATAAAACCTTTATTCAATTATTCCATGGAATAAAAAATTTATTTCCTTTATAAGTAACATAAATATTCATTTCCTTTTATAGGTGTGGTTACAATTCTATGTACCAGATTACTATTCATAAAGGCCACATCTACATTCAAATAGTTAGGTTAAAACTCTAATAATATAAATTTGTTAGTAGCAATTATTTCATTATGAATTATTAGAATTATTTTCTAGTAGGTTATCTATGTGTTTTATTTGACTTATACTAAATTGAATGATTATAATTATAGAAAATTTCCTTGATAAAATACTCTATGGTCACATTCTTCACCCCTTATGAAATTTTTTCCTGGAAAGTTCATTTTACATAATATGGTGAAAATATGTGAGGTTACATCTCATTTATCGCTTCATCTACTTCCCAAGTGTCCACTTTCCACTTATAGTTCCACCATAACTATTTTACTTTCTTAGTATTATTTTGTTGTTTAAAAATATATCTACAACCTGGGAACATCATAAGATTCAAATTATAAGAGATACATTTTTAAATTGTAGCACCTCTAAATTATGTACATGTGAGGGATCAGGTATGTACTTACCCAATATGGATACATAGACTACATCACATACTTGAGACAAGGTTTGTAGAAGTGATATTCGATAAGCCCCAACTTCAACAAGATCAATAATCTATAAGGGGATGATGTACATTGGGAATAGTTTTTCATTAATTCAAAATATCATCACTTTATTTAATGGATATATACATAGGAATACCATGTATCTAACATTAAAATATTGGTCCTGTCAATGATTTCCTGAAAATCTCTTATTTCTAATTAGGGTTTCGTTGATGTGATAATGAATGGTTTTCAAATTTTCATCCATTTATTTGATCATTTTAGGTCATAGAAGATTATGTTAATCAACATCAACATGACATGTCATTGTTCTACATAGTTTCTTATAAATTACTTTATATGGATCCATTTGGATACTTTATTTGAAACTATGGTCGTAAGAGAACTTGAACAAAGATAGATGTTGGTCCGATCATTTTTTGATGTCCATTGAACATTTTTTCAACATATGTTCTAATGTATTAATTATTTTCTCTGGTTGTCCATTATTTTGAAAATTATTAGATATAATTATGTTCTACTTATTTTTTAGAGAATATTAGAGAATTTTAACCAACTCCATGGTAAATATCATGTCACAACCTAATATAGTTGACAGTGGTACTTCATGTATCCTCAACACTTATCTAATGAATATATGTGCATGCTATTCAAGTGAATAATCATCTCAAACCGAAATAAAGTGAGTTTTAATTATAATACAATTCATAAAAACATATATTGGATTACATCCTATGTATGTCTTTGGATGTCTCATGACAAAGTACATGGTTATTTTTTCTATATACATGTTGGTATGGGTAATGTTTTAATCACCCCCTTAGAGTATTTCCTTTTATCTTTCACATTCTTACATACTAGGAATATATATATATATATATATATATGTGCATCTTCATATTGTCCCACCAATAATTATCTCAAAGATATCGAAGAATCATTGTCCTTCCAAGGTGAATTGAGATGGTTGAGCTATGAGAATAATTTAGAATCCATTTCTTTATCAAAAGATTGAATGGTATATATAGTTTTGACCTAAATATTCCAACACATTACTCATAAAATTGTAACTCCGAGATTTTTTCCTTTTATATAGCTTCCAACATTTTCTACATTTCCACATCATTTCTTTGATAATAATTCATTTTATCCTTAAGGGATGGTTGAGAAGTAATTTTTGAAAGGATTTATGATATAAATTCTGTAATTATTCCCATGTAAATCATTTGGATGTCAAAAAATATTGGATCCTTCCCAATTCAAAACATTGATAAAGGTACATGATCCTTTTTAATTACAGAAGGTTTTAATTTATTTACATTACTTGGAAGATAGTTGATTGAGAAGTCATAATCCTTGATAATATCAAATAATTTTAACTAGAACAAATTAATCTTCTTCTATGTTAATATATATTTGAGGCTCTTGTAATAATCATTTATGTTTGACTTGTCCCCATAGAGATAATTTCTCCAAATATTCATTTAAATGATCACAGCTTCAAAATCCCAATCATGAATGGTATTGTTTCGATCATAATCATTCATATTACCTGAGTATTTTTTAATCAATTTATCATTTTTCATAATTACACAACCTAAGTCCGTGTATTAAGCATCGATGTATACCAAAAAGGGTTCCCCACTTGTTGTTAGTGTGGGTACTAGTGCAATGATATGCCTCTTTTTCAACTCGTTTAAGGAATCTCAATATTCAATGGAACATAAAATCATTACTACCTCCCAATTAATCATTGTTAATGAGATTGAAAACCATTATAATTCTTTCAAAAATAATTTTTAATACCTATCTATACCAAGGGAACAATAGATATATATTATAGATGATGGCTTGTTCGATTACTCAACCACATTTCTCTTAGAAGGGTATTTTGATTTTTCTATTCTAGTGATAACATGCCCAAAGAATGATACTTTTCCATTCAAAACTCATATTTAATATTAATTTCACAGACATTATACTTTTGTAATTTTTATAACCTTATTCTAATGCACCCCATGTTCCACCATTATATTGGAGTTTATTTGTTAATAATTTATAGAGACTACCAAAACAATTTCAAGGTAATCTCTAAAGAATCTCTTAATTATGCCGATGAATATTTATGGTGCATTATTGATTCCCATGGGAATCAATCTGAACTCATAATTTCTACACCCCATTCAAAATATAGTCTTTTGAATAACATATTTCCTCATTATTAATTGGTCATATCCCTATCGAAGGTCCACCATGGAGAAATACGTGGTCCCACAGAGCTTATATAACATGTCATATATCTATGGATGGTGATAATTTTTCATTATTGCAATTTTTTATGATCCTGATTATCATTTTCAAGTTGCATTGATTCACCCTAAATTTTGATGAACATAATTTTTGTACCCCATGGTGATGAACTCGGTCATATATAACCCTTTTATATATTTTCTTGTAAATTTTTCATCAGTTATTCCAACACAATGGGGGACATTATATAAGGAGTATTTAATATCGGTAAAGATAAAAGAAAAATTTCAATTTAAAACTCAACCTCTTAGTCTGGAGGGTGACCATGATATTATTCAATGAATGCATCATTTTAGTCCCCCACAATGGTCTTATTTTCGAGCATAATCTTTTCAATAGTATCAATCTTCTATGATACATATGATTAATCATTTCATAATAATATCAACACAAGAGATGATAATTATGAAGGATATTCATCATCATCCAAAAACATATACATAATTACAGGATATTTCATGATGTGAAGAATGATCCCCATTTCATTATAGTTGATGTAGGAATTATATAAATATAGTCAATCCATTCCCAATATAAAATAAAAATCCACCAATGAATGTAAAAAAATATTTTCTATGAAGTTAAAGTTTTATAAAATAACCATGGAGGAGTTATATAATTTGGATGCAAAAATTTACACATTTACTATTATCACATACAAAAACCCCACCATATATTTTGGTGGCGTTTTAATAGTTTAACTAAAATTAAAATATATGAAAGAATTCATTCAAAAATATAATGTTATACGTTCATTAATCTTGAATGAATAACCAGTGTACCTATAACCACATATTTTTCAGCCTCCACCTTAGTAGGAGTGATAGTATCCGACCTTCCATGTTGTCTTGGCGGTTATTGTTATTGATTGCCTACAACAACGCTTTTCATATAGTATTGGATCATATAATTCACATGTTCTAGGTAGTTGAAACACTGTATTATGGGATTTGTGTTAATATAAATTTTCCTTTATTCTTCCACAGTATGGGACAATTCATATCCCTTCAACAATAATTAGTCTGATTCCCCCATCAGACAAATTTGAAGTATCTCATGGTTCCCAATATTCTGTTTTTATCATTCTTCCTCCTACACTTTTAACATGTAGGATGTTGGTTTTCTTTACCATCATCGGATTTATGTATCAATCCATCTTAAATAATCTCCATTTTACACTTTTTATATTGTGGCCCATGAGAACACTGAGAGTCTCTGTTATCCATTTTATCCTTAAGGGAATAATGAAAAATTTCAACATAGATATCAATGTCTCAAATCACTAATGATTTTCATAGAAATAGATTAAGTCTACTAAAGACGAAACACACTTTAATTTTGATTTTTCATGAAAAATCCAGAGGCATATCATGCATGTCTTGTATATATTTATTAACATTTTAAAGTAAAATATTTTTCCTTTTTCTTCTATTTGAGAAAATCTACTTCAATATTATGATGGATAGTTTGTGGAAAATATTTATTGAAAAATATTTTCTCGAATTCATCCAAATCCAATGAATCAAATTCTTGTATGGACTTTGTGTTTTTTATCAGTTTCCCCCATTGTTCAGCTTCCCCATCAAAATGAAAGATAGGAAACACAACAGTATCTTCCTTTGAGAATTATAGGATAGAAAATATATTCTCAATATAGTTAATATATTGTTCCATGATGAGGGGGTCAAAAAATCAACTAAATATGGGAGGCCTATATCGTATAAAGGAATCAATCAGAAAATGATCATTCTTATGATAAAGAGGGAGTTCCGCATGATTGATGTTATAATTCATTTCTTGATCCACATGATCAAGTACTACTATAATGTTTTTATATCCTGTTCCCATAATATTTTTAATTTCATTAGTGAAATCATCAAATCTCCAATATCATTGATTGTTAGCATGATTTATCCTATTTTTATTAATTAAATATGAAGAATAATGTACATTTAGGTGGTAATGAATACTAGGGTAATAAATATATAAAAATGAATCTTTTAACTTAATTTATAAACTTTTAAATTATAAGAATATCCAAGATTTTGATTCCCTAAATTTCAATATTAGTTATCTTTGGTGATAGAATTATCCCTAGGTCTATTATTAACGTTTCTTTGAAATAATCTAAATAAACAACTAGATAAAACTATGATACCAACTATAGATACCCTGTCATTTTCATATATGATTATATGATTTTAAGAAAATGTTTCCATCATAAACATACAAAAGATCAAAATTTAATGTTTCATTGGAAGAATAGGTATTTAATCAGAAATTGTGGAATGAAAATAAGGAAAAGAATTATTTAAACTCTATAAAAAGCTCAAATATTCCCTTGAGAGCTTAAATATTCACAAGATAGACTTGGGAATACATGATCAAAGGGATGAGTTAAATCAAATAGTACGGTAATAAACATATGAATAAAGAATATAACATGAGTTAGAAGGCATAAGAGGATTGCATAAAAAGTCATGGGAAAGAAAGAAACATTTGGAAGCATACCATATGGTACATGAGATCAGGTAATCACAGATACATAAGAATTTTGTTTAAACATACAACATGTAATAAAAAAATTTCATGGATAAATTCCAAAACTATATCACATTGTGGAAAAAGTAACATAATGGAATTAGGGTTACTCCCTATCCAAAAATTTCATCTCAAGAGACTGCAAATTGCCCAATTCATTGGAGAATTATTTCTGAACACCCATCATAACAGTTTCATGTATATGTGTTCCACATGATGAATCAAACATAAGGGCTTCTAATGAATCAAAATGTGTATCATATTCATGCCATAATACAAAACAAATGTGTATATCATAAATGTGTCCATTAAAGAATATATATAATTAATACATGATAATTTATAAGGTAATGTATGAATAGATCATGATAAATGATGTCCAACTTAGGTAAAAACATATAAAAGTATTATTCATGAATATTTATAAGTGAACCACTTTAGTGCGGTTTTTTGGGAAATATGAAAGGGACATTAATGAGGAAAATAGATTAATTTTATGTATATAACAAGAAATGAACTAAGATATTATTTTAATATAAAATGAATGATTTTATAAAAATAATGGCGGATTGAAATAAAATATGGAGTGTACATGAAACTGGGTATGAAATTGGGAATTTCCCTTTTGTCGAGTTTTCTTATCAGAATGATTTGATAAGAGAACCATCTAAAACATGTATTTGTAAAAAAAGATATAATAATTGAGCTAGTTACAAATGTTTGGAACATAAAAATATAATTTAAGGTTATTACATAATATTAATTAGGAAATAAATTTGGGTAAAAAGTGGGAAACTGTATCCTAAATGTAAAAATTGATGTTTACAGAGAATATCTTACATTATGTCTGAAAGTGTTACACACTTGCACTTAATTAACAATATAATCCAATTAGATCCATTATATAAACTAATTTTGAATATATTTTATATTTATTTTTTATTATAACATTATTATGTTTATTTATGGTCTTTTAGATGAGTTATAAGATTAAATTACATTGTTCTAGTACTGGTCGTTTCATTATTTTATGATTAGTTCACATGAATTTAATTGTTGGAGTTCTAGTAAAATGGAATAAAAACCCCACATATGGAATTATATGATGTTGATACACATCTATAATTTTATATTCACCAATATATTATTTTGTTTTCAAATGTGATAATGATTTAGTAGATAAAACATAAATAAAAAATTATATGATTATTTTGGTTGTTTTCATTCATTATGAAGTAGTTTTGATGTATTATTTCTTATTATATATATATTAGTTCCAAAACACAAAAAAATATATTATATAAAATTTTAAATATTTTTTATCCATAATAATGGTTTTATGACTATCCATGATGTAGGTAATGGAAAACAAAAACTTCTCATCCATGATGGCGATGATTTGACACCTCATAGAAGATGTTTTCATATTTAGAATAAAAGGATAAGAGAATGAATTTTATAATTTATAATTCATCAACATAATATATATATATATATGATACTAATATTACCACGAATATTTGGAATGTGGAGGAATGTATGAGGTAGAAGAATGAAATAATTTAAAAGAAAAAGTCATAGGATTTTAAATCTTATATAATGTCTCCATGAGAACGTATTTAAAGAAGTAGGGTTTCGTGTTTTATTGGGAAAAGAAGCTTTTTGATATATTAAAGAGGCTTTAGAAGGGAGTTTTGAATAATTTCGGCAAGATTTAACAGTTTTGAGGAGTGATATGATAGGGTTGTGAGGGGTGGTATTTATCGTGGGAGGAGAGGGGAGTATTGATTGTTTTTTTTCATTTGTTTATTATTTTGGATCAAAACAATCCATATAGATTATTAAAATGAATTAATATAGTAAACAATTAAGGAATGTTTGATCCAATGGGTGATAAACTAATCCTTAATCATCTATGACTAAATATTTCATGTATTTGTTAAATACCATAAATTACTAGACTTTCGTTATTAAAAAAACTTAATGATATTAGAAAAATTCTAAAAATCCACCCTAAATTTTTTTATTTATAATATTAAAATAGAATTGATTTTCTAAAATTATTTTATAAATAAGATAAATTTTATTTTTAATAAAATCCATCATTTATGTAAAATTATATTAATTTTAGTATTATTACAAAATTTAGGAAAATATGCAAAAATTAATTAAGGCCTCATGAAATTAGATTATAATTATAATAAAACAAAATATTAATTTTAGAATCAGTATTATAAAAATATTTTTTAAAATCATTAAATAAATTATAAAATTTTAAATAATGAATTATGTTTTACAGAAATACAAATACATAATTTAACTTTTTTAAAACACTTAATCACTTTTTAAAATAAATAAATAAAATAATATTTTCATATATAGAGTACCTAAATATTATTTAAAAATTCATATGTGATGTTTCTATTTTATTTACCAGATTACAATTCGAAAGGGTAACATTTTCATTTCAACAGTCTACTAAATATTCCGAAAAAACATATTTCTTAATACCACTTATTTTATTATTCATTTATAAGAATTAATTTTTTTGTTAGGTTCTATATGTGATGTATGTTCTTTACACTACATTAAATTGTTACAATAATGGGAAAATTTATTTATAAAATTTTGGGTCATTACACAGTACATATTATAAATGAAAATAATGTGTGAAATATTAAGGATGTCTTACAGAATTAAAAATGAGACAACGAAACCCTAATAAAATTAACAAAATTTGATTTAAAACCCCTAGAAGTATTAAATTTCATAACAAATATTAAATAAAATAAATAAATATAGTATCATAAAAATTTATTAAAATGTGTAGTGGATACACCATAAAAAAACACAATGTATTATAATAATCATATCTGAAGGGGTCAAAATTTTTGGCATGAAAATGTATCCATTATTCCCGAAAACCACTAAAGTTGTTGAATCTATTATTCTCTTAGTAAAATATTTCATAAAATCATTTAAATTTAGTAACTTTTATAATATTTATTTGTACATCTTATCTAGATGTATATTAGCTCATTATTTTATATTATCAATATAAGGTGGGTGTAATCTCGTTTTATTTGATATAGTATCATAATTATAGTAGAGTTCCTCATTATTCTCTGAAATTTTATCACAATAAAATTAGATTAGGAGGTGTAATTTATGTTTTATAATTATTCATAATGTTATACTCTCCTTCTATTGTATAATTTTATGATCATTAATGATACTTTCAATGAAAAAGTTTCAATGATTTAGCATGAAAATATATTCAAATCGTAATTCATGAGTTCAATATCAATATTACAAATTTAGAACCCAAATAAAATAATAATATAATTTTTTATATAATATATTTTAGTAATTTAGAAATCATTGTCATCCATGATAATATATTCTTATATTATTCTACTAGGTAACTATATCAACCCATATATTATCACACCATAACTAATGGATGATTTTTATATTCAAACTTATTTATTTTGGAATAATATCATTATTATATTAAAATAAAGATATTATGTTGATAAATTTTTTGTTTTAAATTATATTTAATTACATTTTATTAAATAATAAATAAGCTATATGAAATATGAGATATTATACATTATCGAGGAAATAGTTCTCACAACACACGACTAACATTTTTTTATAAAAGAAATGGGTGGTAAAGTATTTGGATTATAAATTGTCTCAGAATAATAAAAATTATATTATATATGTCTCATTTATTCTTCAGTTTCAAACTTTTAATTATCAAAGAGGTGTATTGGGGAAAAAAAGAAGTCATCACTTCTTGGAGGTGGTAGTCTACAAAACTAATAAATCACAATTTTATTTATATCAACAAAATAGGGTAAATATTTTTAATATTTATTTCCTTAGGAAAAAATAAAAGTTGTTTTTAAAAATGTATTAATTTAATTATATAGAAATTAAGAATTTTTTTTGGGAAAACATGAATGAAACAAATTAATTTGAGGAAAAAGAACTAAATTTGAGGACTTGGTCTTTCCCTTGGAAGATAACAGGTAAATGGAGGTCTTATGGAAATTTATTTTGATAATAGGCTCATTTAAATAGAATTTTATTTTATTGGATCAAAAATAGATAGAGATTCAAGTTGAAACTGAATTTTTATGTTGGTCTTCAAGCGGTGCTGTGAGGCCTCTTTTATTAGTAGTGAGAATGGATTTTCTTTAAATAGTTTAACTTAGTATAAAGAGGAAATCTATTTCACAATATAGTTAGATTAAAAAATAGGAAATATTATAAAATTTTATGTGATAACATGAATAATACCTCAAAAATTAATTTTCTCATATTTCTCAAACTTGTTTATATGTCCATTATTTATAGATTTTCACTCTTTCCATTTTTGGTTTTACCATGGTAACTAGTTTCTACCAAAATAGAGTAATTTTAATGTATATAAATAAAATTTCCCTAAATCAATAAATTATTCCAATTGATTTAAAATATGAAATAAATTTTATCACATAAAATTTCATTGTGTTAGAAAGTTTATTTTTAACATTAATGCATGCAATGAGTAAATACCCGACTTTGGGAAATTTTAATTTTACACTTAAAATTTAATTTTAGGATATAATAATCAATTTCATTAATTATCCTGACAAATATTGGATAATTATAAAAGAAATAAATGATATATGGATTTATAATCAAGAAAAAAAAAATTTTAAAAAATATTTATTTAATTAAATGTAATAACCAAAAAAGTTTTAAAGTGAAAATATTACTTACGTCCTTAATTTGTGAATCATGAATTTTTGAATCCATAACTGTAATTTGAAATTTATTTTTAGAACAATTACAAAAAAAATTTCAAGTAAATATTTTTATAATTTTTTATGTTATACATATTTCTTGATATATCCATAAATTCTAAAACATTAGTAGAAACACTATTTTTTGAAGGCTACAAAGACTAAATTACTTGTAAAAAATTACATAAGTTCATTTTAATATTATTTTATTATTATAAATCTAAAAATTAATAAAATTCTGTCAAATTAAAATTCTAAAATCAAATAAAGTCACTTTGGAATAAAAAAATATAAATATACAATTAAAATATCAATCATTGGAGACTAAAATTTTAAAAATTATTAACTATTCTTAGTAAAATTATATATCAATTACTAATAAATTTCATAAAAATATATTTTTCATATCATCAAAGTCTCTTCATCCTTTAAAAAAAATTGGTATATAATACACGAAAAATATAATTTTTATAAATGTCACATGTAAATACTGAAATTATTATAATATATTATATAACTATAAAAATTTAATCTATCAAATCATAAAATTATATAATGAACTATACATTTAATTTATACATATTTCACCATTTGATTTCATTTATTTTTACCCACAAATTTTACGTCAACATTTTTACTATTTTATATTGTTCCACAGTTCATTTTTGTTTGGTGTTGTGTGTACCACATAGTAGACAAAATATTATGTACTAATGGAATACATAACATAAAATATATTAGTGTTACATTCTATATTTTTAATTAAATTATGTGGTCATAATTCTAATTATCACTATAATGAATAGGCTTTCTTCAATGGAATGGCTCATTTTTTAGTTCAAATACATTTTTATCTCTTGGTAAATGATATCTATAATATAAGTATGGTTTTAAGAGAGTATGTTTCATGTTTTAATCATTGATCTCTATGAATTAGACAAATATATTTATCAACAAGGTTAGGGAATAATTATCATGGACCATGTGGCTTATCCTTTTTGTGTACTTGTGCTGAGCAAGAGTCTGCATGGTTTTTTCAAAAACAATGTGAGCTGAGGTACACTCTCGTATATGAGTGAAGGGGTTTGGGATACTGTATATTAACATAGTATTCAAACAACTATCCAAACCATGAACATTCCCTTTATGGTGTCCCTCCTTAGGTAGAACTTGGTGCATGATTGACTGATGGTTTTCCCTATCGCGCAACCCCACCATGCGACCTATATATTATCGAGTAAAATACCATTTTTACCATAATGATCATTGCAATACACCCTTCAATTCAATATTATCCTCAAGTTGGCATATCACCCATCTTCCTTGTATAAGAGATCTTTTTCTACTCTATGGCTAGGTTTTGATTCCATTCACTCATCTGAAGTTCAAATTGAACACTGTTATAAGAGTTTGGTATCTAATGGTAAGATATCGAATCCAAGTAATTTAATTCTTAGTTTCTCAACCCATATTTTTTGATTTTTTATTGTGAGATATTTCACAAATAATTTGAAGGATATGGATAGTTTCTTTTATTTCTACCATTATACTTTGAACATGATGCCAATATTGGATAAGGATATCTATATGGCACTAGGGTTGGTTATCTAGTTGTTTTACTTAAATATCATAATTTTGTAATAGACTCACCATTATGCCTCTCACCATCCATTACCGAGTGTTTCCCTTAAATGGTTTCATTCATACTAAATAAATCTATGCATGTTATTTTACACATTTTGGCCCTTGCTAACTAGTTAATTTTTTTTTACATTGTTCATTGACACCACTTTTTGAATTAAAAATTAATATATCTGTCTTTTATTTTTTAGTGGACTGAGTACCTTATATGTTTTTAGCTTTATTGTAAATGGAATTTCCATCTTTTATGTGATTATCAAGGTGACCATAGAACCCTCTATGTGTTTGGATTTCTCCAGGGATGTGAAGAACCATTATTTGATGAGTTAATTGGCTTGAATTAAATTAATGGATATGGGTTGAAAAACCATGACTCATGTTTTATCATTATGAACAAGAATTATGTAAATTTTTCAACTATGGGTACTTGTGATATATGATATAATTCATTATTTTAGATCAATCAGGATTATTATTGTTATTATTAGAACATAGAGATATTTCATTGGGTGATGGATACAAGACTTCATAAACATGATCATTCACTCTCCATTATATCAGGAGTTGAGAAAGATGACTCTCACGATTGTACTTTTATTTGTGTGATGATCATGGCATTTCACGTTCCTCTGTTTTGGGTGTTAGGAATAATGAATCACTTCATCATCTCGAGTTGAATGCATAATGTTTAATAGTAATTTGATATTATAGTCATTTACATTTGTTGGAGTCACTATCTTGTTAGGCTAGTTGGGATTCTTTTGTTACACCTCGTGTCAAGCTAGCACCTATTATCCACATATATACCTACTTATTTCCTCACAATTAGTGCATAAATGTGTATATCATTTGTAACTATACTATATATTTATATATTAATATATATATATATATATATAGTTACTTATCAGACTCATTCGTTGGCCTATGTTGAAGAAGGTAGATCTAGTGAGGTTTTTAGTATGAATATAATAAGGATGGTATTAATTTTTAATCATTGATTACAATTCATTTACACATGTACACTACAATGATATATACATAGGACTGTTTATTTCTAGAAACCATTGGTGGTTGACTACATAGTTTATCTAACACCATAATTAGACTACCTTTTTGTACCAAAGTAGGCCATATGTATGAAGGCATGGATAATGTCAGGAACCCTACTATAGATGCTTGATTTTACATACTTATAATATGGAGCATGGGATCAGAGGACTGAACATATACCAATTATTCTAGTGGAGTAGTATTTTCCCTTTTTATTCTAGTATACTATGATATATATTACTATCCCATGTTTCCCATTTTTGTACTTCTACATTCCATGAAAACATTGTATATGACTCAAAATATAGGATTTTTATTATTATTATAGTTGCTTGTTATTTAAACTGTTGCGGTTGATTATTGTATTTTTTCAGTTTTCCATATATTATATAACAGTTTCACTATTTAATGTTTATATGTCTTATCACTTATAGTACTTTGATACGGGGGTAGAGTCTCCCCACTATACCACCCTTAAAATATTTGTACTTGTTGGTATCCACCAGTGTATCGGGAGGAGTGCATGGGGTTATGTGACCCAGTAGCTCACAAAAATGATTAATTTGATATTGGTTTGGGGTGTTACAAATAATTATTAGAGAAATATATTCATATTATGTTAGTCTTCGGGTATTGAAAAAGATATTATAGGTAAATGAATTTGGAAATGAGCCTCTTCTAGGTTGTAGCTAACACAGATATAGGGCGAACCCAAATAACAATTGATGGGTTATCATTATTCTGATTTTCATTTGTTATAGTTTATATGCATTCACTATTAGGTGATGCAC
Source organism: Viscum album (assembly GCA_963277665.1). Classification (NCBI taxonomy): domain Eukaryota; kingdom Viridiplantae; phylum Streptophyta; class Magnoliopsida; order Santalales; family Viscaceae; genus Viscum; species Viscum album. The sequence goes on along the minus strand of OY728136.1, from coordinate 1,923,317,031 downwards.
AGTTGTTATGATGTTATAATTATTGGTCTAATTTGAGTTATATTTCCTAAACCTAGACCAAATGAAATGAGGTAATTTTAACTCAAGAATCATTATAGGCACATGAGGAATAATATTCCAAGCATTTTTTTCAGAAATAAATACTTTCGGTGCTTATTATACAACTACATAAATTTATTTCCTGTATATTATATATATATATCTTATGCAATTTATTATAGGATGAATATAATTAGATTAACTATAGTCCATAAATCAATATACACTGTGTCTCCCCTTATATATTAGTTATGAAACACTCATTATACCATTATACCATGTTGTGGGTTCTCTACCAACTGGTTTTGGACTGTGATATATTTATATATTCATATAAATATTATGTTCTCTAATTTCGTTAATCCTAAAAATTAATAAATTTACCATTAAATTGGATTCCAATTTTAAATTAAATAGTGGTTTATTATATACATTTCAATTGAATCTCTATATACCAAAACCTATGTTATCAAATCAGAGACCTTGACCAGAACCTAACCTTCATAGTTTCTAGTTGGAAGTATCTCTTATTTTCTTATGGCAGGTAATGGTCTTTCATTACCACATAAAAATATATTTTGGAGAAGGAAAAGTTGTTTGATATTTCCAATTCTAAGGATATACACTTGTTCTTTTACATATCTGTAGTTCTTTAATCTTATAAATTCCCTTCCAAGGGATTCATTTATAATTTTAAAATTACGCCTCCATGACATCCATGTGTTGTATGTCCATAAGGCACTGAAAACCATTTATCAGAGGTGGTGGGACCTAAGCCAGTGGTCATCTCTCCTATAGTAACACCTATGGAACCACAATTTATACCTAATATGGGAAATTATGCCCAGTTTATAAGTGGATTTTACCATTATGATGCATTCTATACAGGGAATATATCAACCTTATCTAATTACAACCGAATTTACTTGAGTGTTTTAGGTATAGAATCCACCAACCTCTTTGAGGGATAGAATACCAAATTATGTTTGGTAATGGGTTTAGGAAGTGTTTTTTTATCTTTTAGCATGTAGAGATTCCTCCTGAGAAGAAGGTGAAACATAGAACCTATATAATATGAAGTTCTGAAAAATGATGTTGGAATGTCATTACCTAGGTAGACCATCATTGATATATGAACTTGACGTATTTCTAAAAGATCACTTATGACTAATAATTTCTATAGGCTCTAAGGTATGACCAATATAGAGAGTTTATAAACCTTCAAAAGGAATCCAAGTCAATCATGGAGTATTGTACAAGATTTATTAAGCTCTAATATTTCACACCAACACTAATGGATGATGATCTTATGTCTACTAGGAATTTTCACGATAGGCTGATATACTCCATCTGATCATAGTTTAATGTTTTTTTGGATGAAAAATATTTCAAAAATTGTAAACTAGGAAGTCATTACTAAGTAGAAATTGACAAAATACGATGGTGGGACCTAAATCGGTTCAACACCAAAACCTAGTCGTGGTTTCTCTAATGGGTGAAAGTGTTGCATCACGGTTTATTTTGGGGGTAGTAGTAGAAAATATGTTCATATGAAAAACATATTGATATGTCACAAATATCAGAAACCAGGTTATGAAAATCCCTAGTTCTTTTGAAATATAGTAGAACGAAGAGTCTGAAACATGATAGCGGTATATCCATTTATTACCTAGGACCATTACCTTAGTGTCTAGAGAGTTGGGATCTATAAATTGATCAAATTATTGAGTGGGGCTAGTAGTATCTCCCTACGAATGTTTCTAGTATACGAGAGACCACTAAGGATGATGTAGTGGTTGTGGATGAGGCAATATGGCTCTAGATGTGAAATGACAATAGAAAGGGCTTTCTCAGCAACGTAAGGTTGGGAATCAGTGCCATAGTATGGTCAATTACATGCACTACAAACAATGTGGGATGAGGAGAGTTCAATACCTTGTACTATTAGATGAACTATTATAGTAGCCTCTACCTTGTTGTCTTCTTTGATTGACATATGAATAGCTCACTCTTTTATGTCTTATGAAATCGTGGATATTATGAGAATCAAGGTAGATCACTTCTGTGGTGTCATTATTCTTCATACCCCATTAGGTATCCGATCAGGGATCATTCTATGATTTAATGCATATCCCCATGAGATGGTAGAAGATATCATAATATGGAATATTTTTTTCCTAGATATAACAAGGATTGATGGAATCATTGGGATAGAATGTTTTATCGCTATTATGATGATATCAATAATTTTCACCAGATGGTGACATTTAAATCACTACAGGGTAATATATTTATCCATAATGGACAATGAGATGTACATGTATCTCAAGATAGAACTAAGCATGAGGGGTCGTGTAGAGTGACCTCCATTATGTCTACATTATTCATGGATGATCAGGGGTTATTAACCATTGTTTTAACTTATATAGTGGATCATATAATATATTTATTCCCAAAAGTATTTTATGGGACACTTACAATGAGAGAGTTTGAATTAACCCTTGACCTAGTACAAGGAGTAGCACTAGATTATATTTCTTGTTATAGAATAAAACCTCTAGAGCTACTACAACATTAAAAATAGTTGTAATACATGGAGTATAAGGGGATTATTTTCCTTAATACTTATCAATGGGTTCAGTTGTCCTTTTCCCCATGATGCTAGGTGGTACCCCTTTACTTTTTAGGGATTATAGATTGTTGAACCGGCTTATGAAAAAGAATCAGTATCCAATACCCCAAATAGAATACCTCTTTTCATAGATACGATGAGATATAGTGTTTTCAAATGTTTATTTTAATATATGATATCATAAAATTCATTTCTTGTCTTCATAATTGTAAAACATTATAGAGTAGGTATGGTCTTTAAAAGTACCTGGTTATGTCATTCATTCTTAGGAACATGCCTCATGTTTTTATGGATTTGATGAATCGAGTATCCCTTATGTATCAAGATTTATTTCTAGAAGTATTTGTGGGTGATATATTAGGTTTTTTTCTCTATATGGCTACACCAACCATCTTGAGATCATGCCAAATACAATGAGGGATCACCATCTTTATGCTAAGCTCAACAAGTGAAACTTTTTTTTGGACAAAGTGCACTTCCTAGATACATCAACTCAGTGTTCGAGTTATAAATAAACCTCATGTAGGTCATAGATATATTTTTATTTTTATTTTCCACCTAATTTCTTAAATATGCATATTTTTTGGTTCTATCTTGGTTTTATAGATGTTCTATCCAATATTTTTCATTTCTAGTAGTGCCTCGTTTTGGATTTTATAAGAAATATTTGAATTTTAATGGTCAAAATATTATGAAGCATCCTTTAAAGAGTTTAAGGGATGTTTGAATTCATTATAAATCCTTATTCTGTTAGACCTAAGTAAAAGATAGACTATTTATTTTGACTCAATTGGTATTTGGCTGAAAGCTGTTCGAATGCAGGGTGAAAAATTATTTGCATAAATATATCATTAGTTGAGTTCTCATTAGAGATACTACTCAATGAAAGACCAATATATATTGGTTATTGTTAATGATCTATGATATAGGAGTAATTATTTAATTGGGGATCATTTTTTGTATTCAGTGTCACAAAATCCTCAAGTATATCATAATGAGCTGTAATCTAAATCACAGCATTCACAAATAGGTTTAGTACCTGAAATACATTGATTTCATGAAGGATTATATTTTTAGTAATTATAATGATACAGATAATGATCTAAGTTGGATAAATCAGACATAAAAAGTTTATGAGGCCAATGGAAAATGGAAGCCTTTGTTCTTACATTATAAATGTGTGTTGAGGTTCAAGAGGATCATGGGTAGACAATCCTCTTAACATTAGCAGTAAAATCTACCCTTATTGACCATTTAAGAATGGGAAATCAATTAGATCCTAATAGCCTAATACCATAGAATGGTATCTGATATGAGATTCTTATTTTGGTTGGATCGACGATGAGTATGGAACATTATGTTTTCATTGGCGTGTTTGGGTCTCAATAGACATAAAAGAAAAGTAGATGTAGGAATTTCATGACTCATCTTGGGTGGTGCATCCTAACATCACCAGGATGTATCTAGAATTATTCTTCCAATATTTTTTCAATTCTATGAAATGTTATCTGGAAGAATTAATCACTAATGTTCCACTGATTAGCTGGTGATGTCGAAAAATCAGTGACCAATATGACTTTTATTACCATTGTCAATTCATGAGTTAAAATGGGAAGATTTATCATTGGAGTTTGTGATTGGTTTGACTTGATTTCATCATATAAATGATACCTTTTGGGGTGTTTTTATTCATTAATTAAGGACTTAGACTTCACACATATTTGAGAGTCCTCATTAGAAATGTTTGGGAGACTATATGTCAGGTATGTTGTACATCATCATGGAGATCCATGATATATCATATATGAAATAGATGATTGATTTAGGAATTAGTTGAATCATTTTTTGCATAAGGCATTAGGTACATAGGTCCTTTTGAGAATAACCTATCACCCTTAGACTAACAGACATATATAGAACACCATTTCGGTATTAGAGGACATTATCCATGCATGTGTTCCTGAATTTGGGGATTATTTTGAGAAACACATACCCCTTGATGAGTTATCTTATAACAACAATATCTAGGGTACCATTCAAATGGTTCATAAGATTTATTTTAGGTCAGTACTTTTAGGTCACCTATATAATATTTAGAGGTTGGGGAAGATGTATTTTTAGGACAATATCTCATCCAGTACTCTTCAGTGTAGTTTTGGTTAATAATAATGTTCATGTTGATAGCTTAGTCCATCCAGTAGTCATTTTCCAACTGACACCGAAGACCAGTTGTGTTCATGGTCATGGATTTGGTTTTATTGCGAGTTTCACCCTTGTTAGTCCAACGATGAATTCAGAGGCATGGTAAGCTTTGGAAAAAATTCATTCGACCCTATGAGGTTTTGAAATGAATCAGACTATTAGCTTACCAGATAACAGTTTCTTACTGATACAAATATTACATGATGTACTCATCTATCTCTACTCAACCATTATTATCCTAACCAAAAACATGTTTTCCAACCTGATGAGGTTGAGTTAGTGATGGTTTCTTCTTTTGAGGATTACCCATATTGTATTGTGGACCAAAGAATGAGGAATATTTGAGGAAGGGACGTTCCTAATGTATGGATGGTATGGAAACATGAACGAGTACATGAAAAGAAATGGGATAAGTAAACAGACATAAATAATTAATGTCCATAAAATTTCCTAGATTATTTCTCTTTAACCATTTATGTCAAACTCATGAACTATTTGCTTTAAATTGGATATTTTGTAATGAACCTACTTTTCCCAATGGTATGAATCATTTTTTTATTAAAATCATTTATTTCTTTGTTCTAAATGTTACCTAGGAAAAAAGGATGGATTTTATAGAATATAAGGATTTTCGGAGCCCAGAGCTATGAGAAATAGATTAAAAGAGTTGTATGAATACTTAGATTACCATTAATACTAAAAGTGAAGCTTAACCATGAAGTTTAGTAAATATTAAAAGGAGGGTGATCTATATTTATGACTCCATGGGATTTGATGTGTACACCTGTACAATAGTGCAGAGGTTTGGGATAATGGATTTTCACATGGCATACACACGGTTAGCCAAATCTTGTGCTCAGATAATGATGGGTCCTTCCATATCCAGAACCTAGGGCACAGTTGGAATAGAGATTGGTCATCCATGAGGAAAAACCATTAAAAACAAGAATTTTTTAGTAAAAGAACATTATCACTTAATGGTATTTTAACCACACCCATCATTTCGCTCTTCTCCGCTGAAAAATATAAGACCCTTCTTCCTCCCACAAGATCTCTCTTTCTCCTACCTGTCTAGGATTTGATTCGATTTAGTCATCCAAAATCCAAATAAAATTCTATTAAAAGATATGTTAATATATAGTTCTGATCTAAAAACCTTTATCTTCTGTTTTTGGTTAATATTACCATATATTGTGGTATTTAGGTCTGATCTAATTCACCCTACTTTCAGCGAATTGGTCTATTACTCCAATTTCATCTATTCATCTTCTATCCTGAAGACGATGTTAGACGAGGAGTCATATATGGACATAACGTTGGTGTTTTAGTTGTATTCCCTAAAATACATGATGTTTTCATAGCCTCGTCTTTATTACTCACACCGTCAATTTCCTTTAATTTTCCACTAATGTGTTAATTATTATTAATGAAATATACAGATGTTTGTACATACCTATTAACCCATGTTAACTTGTTATATTCTTTGATAATGTTTATTTACACCTCTTTGAGTGTTCTATATTAATTTACCTCCTCGTGTAGTTGTATAATGGACTAAACATGTAGTTGGATTGACTTTTAAATGTAGTATCACCGTTTATTGTGATTATCTAGTTGACTAAAACACCTTATGTGTGTTCAGATTATCTATATATATTAAAAAACATTAAATAAAGAATTAATTGGATTTACTCAAATTATTATAAATGGATGGGAAAACCACACCTCATGTTTTATCATTATGAACATAAATTAGGTAAATTTTTGACATTGTGTATTTTTGTTATATGATATAAATTAATTCGATGTAAAACTCACGATAATGATGATGATGGTTATTATTATAATTAGAATATGGATTTTGGTTATTGGATGATAGTTCAGAGATTTTTTTAGAATGATGTTTCACTCTCCCTTACATTGGGTGTTGAGCATGAAGACTCCTAGTATCATAATTTTATTTAGGAGATTGGAATGATTTTCCAAATTCGTCTGTATAGGTTGTTGGGGATTATGAATCACCACACAATCTAAAATTATTGGACTGATGTCTTGAATGTATATGATATTATCATATTTTATCCTTGAAAGAACCATGTTCTAAATAGACTAGTTTCCAATAATATTCCTACTAATGTACCCAATTACATAACTGATATATGAGTATGAAATATATAACAATACTATATAAATTATAATTAAAATATATATGGTTACATATAAGACTATTACCAACCTATTACATAGAGGTATATCCATCTAGGTGTCCAGTAGGAATATGAGCAAGCATGTATTTATTATTAAACAATGTGTATTATTCATTTATAGCTGCACACTAATATTCACTATACACATGATGAATTATTCATAAACATCATTTGTGGGGGACTGCTGATTTTATCTCATACCCTACATGGGAGACCTACTATACACTAGTATACCTTATTTTCATAGTTATGATTAATGGAAATCACCCATATATAGATGGTCGACTTTCATTACATAGTGCCTGGATAATAATATCATAGGATATAAAATCTGTTCGCAATTCTTATGGAGTAGTATTTTAGTATTTTTTATTTTTATTATATAAATATGTACATTATTTACCATTTTCCTCTTTATATATATATACATTCCATTAATCATTATATATGACTCAGTCATTGGGATTTGGTTATTGTTAAAGTTTATTGGTCATTTATGCCTTAATAGCTGTTTATTATACTTGTTTTTGCTGGGATATTTTTTAGATCATGTCTCTGATATTGAATGTTTATATATCTTATCAATTGTGCTAATCAAATATGATTGTCCAGTCTCGCCACTGTACCATCCTTGCACCCTCAATGCTAGTTTTAGCCCAAAAAGTATTATGAGTCACGCTTGTGGCCTTGTGGCCCATTAAATTGTGGCACCGATTATGTGGTTCATGGTTAGGGATGTTATAATTTCTCATTAATGAAATAATTTATAATTACTGTTATAATATTAATCATTTAGGATATATCTTCTACTGGGTAAAATTTCTACTATATTGACTGCCATGACATTTAGGGTCACTAGATTGATGATGGAGTCACTGGATGCAGTTTAGCATTTGAGTAACTTTGTAAATGCACCCCCTAACCTAAGATTAATTTATTCATTCTCCATATTGAACCCAATTCAACCCACTCAAACTATGGGAGCCTCTTTCAAGATACCATATCTTCAAGAAACATATTCATAGTGGACCCAAGGGACATTTGATGAATGATAATCTAATTGTATATATTTTTTGGATATCCAACATCCCTTATTCCATTGATCCTTTCTTCCTAGGGGATTTAAAAATGGTTATTGATGTTCCAAGAATAATGATTGTTGAAGTTTTATTATATGTTCTTTTTTTACCTATTAATATATCAATTTTTATTGATGTTATGTTCTCTATCTGAGGGGAATCATCTTAAATTCATCACAACTTGATATTTGAAATTCTATGTTTGTATATCTATGATTATATTTCATCTTGAAATTTATTATTTCAAGGGAATTCATTGAAATGTTTTTATTCTTATTAATATAATTTTTATTCAATATAAATTTTACTATTTTATTATATTCAACACGGATTATCTTATATAGGACTTGAATATGTCATGGATATAATTAATTGTGATCTGGATTCTTTACCTATTTTGTAATAATTAAAATCCATGATTGTTTTGATTTATTTTCAAAGATATTTTAATGGTATTTTTTGTGAAAGCGTGTTAATATGCCTTGTTTTTAAATGTAATGATTATTAATTTATTTCAATGGAATGGTTTCACAGATTTATTATTTTCTACATTTTTTTGATGAAATGATTTATTAAATAACCATGATATATTTTTTAGTTATTATATCCTTTTTTAGTAATGTTTGTTCTTGGGTGATTTGAAATGTGGTATTTATTTATATAAAATATGTTTACACCATTATATTAAAAAAAAAATTAGATAGTTTTTATTAGGGAAACTAATTTATTTAACTCTTTACGTTTATAATGAATTAATGGTTTGTTTAAAGGCATGTGTTTGAAATTTGATGTTGACTTGTGAATGGAAGTGGGAATGGTTAGGATTTTTAATGTTAATATGAAATAAATTCATTGACTTAAAATTTATGATTCTTGATTGAGTAACTGGAACCTTTTAATGAGCCTCTATTTTTATAAGCCCTTGATTTAACTTAATTATATTTTTCTCTTCCCATTGATGTTTGTACATAACAGGATTTTTCAATTAAGGGAGTTGTGGTGAGAGTGATATGTGAATTGATGATGCTCTAAAATGTTGAAGGTATAATCCCATGTTGATACTATTGAGGATCGCCTTTTGATCCCTATGAATTTATTTCCCCACTCACATCCATTAATATGACATGGGAATACAAGTTGTTTGAATACATAAACAAGATTTACGATTCTCCAGTGGAATCACATTCCGACTTGTCGAGGACTTGAATGGTTCATGATATAAACAAGAATATTGGAATGATGGTGTGAATGGATTTTGTTTTCTTGAGATCCATTCTGACATGATATAAGACTATGATCAGTCATATTTCTTTATTATATAAAATATGGTTTAATCACTATCGTATCATGGAAATACTCATGGAATCCTTGAAAATTTTTCTTGATACATGAGAGTGTTTTTGTAACGACATGGAATTTAGGTTTACTTGATAGATTGATTAGATTTGTTGCTCGATCTTTCTATTGATAATGTTCATGTTGATGATATTTTATTGAATCTTTTAAATTTCACTGGTATTTGGTTCATGTAACACTCATCCTATTTATCTAACATTATATTTTGAGATGTTTTCTCATTATTTTCAATAATAGGATGACTATTTAAATGAATGAATTCATTAATATAATCTGTGGTCACAAAATGAATTTGAAATGATTATAATTCAATTTTAAACTAAAGTTTATTATAATATGATTTTGATGGATTTAAACTTTCTAGTTTGAGATGTAATTACTTATACTCCCATTAATCATGTTTGGATAGACTTATGTTGTAATTTCATAGACACTATAATGGAATCATATTGGGAATTTTTAGATAACAACCACCATGTACCATTTTTTACATCCAAACCTATTATAACTATAGAAGGTGGGTATGTTTTCTTCAAAATATCATTGTTTTTACATTCTATATTAGATGCGAGTGGGAGACTTGACACATGGTTGGTTTTTATGGACCATTAAGCGATTAAATGTGGTTTTTTTCTCCACTTCAGGTCCTGTTATGTATTTTCTCCTTGTATCTAGTTGATGTTTTAATATTTTATATATCTGTTGATATGTTGTGTTTTTTTATTTATGTTTCCCTTTTTATGGGGAATAATTCCAAAATTATTATTATTTCTTCTCTGAAACATGTCATTATCCCATGGGGATTAAAAAATTCTTTTAGGATAATGGATAAATAGTTTGGATACCTATTAAGAAGGTACACTGAGGGGGTTCATTACATAATATTTCATCTAACATACTATGTAATGAAAAATTTAATTACATATATCTGATAAAACAAAACTAATGTTTCATAAAATCATATACCAGGTATGGACGTACAATAATCATATATTATACAAAGTATACCTTTCATAAAACCATATGAATCATTAATACATTAAACCATAGTGAAAGAATATTTTCTTCTATAAATTAACACTATATTTAACCTTAAAATTGTGTTAATATCTATCTCTTATGGTGACACACTAAATAATATATGATAAAATATGATTAAAATCACCTAAAATACCACGAATCACGTTTTCATTAAGAAAATAATAAATTAAGAATATTTAAATAGTATCTAACTAACATATATAAAAATCAATAAACTCTTTATTACCTCAATGTTGTTAATATATTAAACCTATGAGTTATCCAGGCCTCAATCATGTTTCCTTCAAATTTTGTCTCCCAAAACATAATCTTGTAATAAAATGCATTTTCTTTTTATTGATAACATTTAGTTTATTTTTCCAAACTATTAGAGAAAAATTATTAAAGAAAATTTCTTATATTTTTAATTCAATCCTCATATCTATTAGAATATACTAGAATCAAATTGATAAAAATCACTCACACAAGAAGATAAGTAAGAGTGTTAATTTTTTATTTATATATATGGTATAAACCTCAATGTCATAGTTATTACTAGGAAACTAACATTTTTCATTATATTAGGTGTATAATAAATTTATAAATTAATTATTTATGATCATATCATGACCCGAACAACCAAGGCTCCCCTAACTAGTGGTTAGTTGATTTAGACACCCAAATACGACATCCTTTAGGCATGAGGTTACAGAAAAAAATAAGGACTCATAATATTTAAATGGATGGAATTAGGCTAAATTACATTTATGAAAACACACAAAACCGTGAAATGGTGTAGGGGAATAATGAAATATTGAACTTTTATAGTGTAACAATGAATTAAAATACCTTTTAAAAATAAATATTATAGTAAAATATTATAGTACAAATGATATGAAGAGGAAAAATACTATACTAATAAGAAATTTTAAGGGGGACCCCTAATTTAAATCAACTATAAATAGAAGAGTTGGGTAGATCCAAAATCAATATCCCAATGTCTGTCATCTAGACATCATTAGCATCATCGCATAATTCAAATATCCACCAACACTAGGTCAACCATAATCACTATTAATATATCCACCGACTTCATAAGACAAAAAATATATGGGAAGTTACCATGAAAGGGTGAGTATATAAATAACTAGTATGTAATAAAAAATTCACAAAACATATATAATATATAGAGATAGTAGTTATCTACACAACAAAAGTTATATTAATTAAAATATGGGAAAAAACTGTAATAACATAGATTTTATCACAAGAATCCAAATGATAAAAAAATGTGATCTACATCTATATATCCTAATAAAGATAAATGTGTTATCCTTTATCTACAAAATATTTAAAAATTAATTTTAAATTATATGCACCAATCAGTACTGAACCGTTATTTAAGAAAATACTATTTTTCAAAAAATAATTCTTTCTCTTCTTAATCATTATAATATTTATTAGTAATCAATAGATAAATAATAAACTAGTTTTAAATAATCATTTTCCTAAGTGAGTTAAAACTATTCATTATTTCCATTCCAATATCTAGGAAATAACGATAATATAAAATAGTAATATTAATAATATTTTTTATGGTAAAACACGTTCTCTCATATAATACATGGTATCAAAGAAACTCATTGATTCTGATAATAAAAGTTACCAAACTATTACATGAATTTAATGACTTATAATGGAGTTCTTAATAGTAAATATATTTTAATGGACTAGGATGTTATACATTTTTCTATTATTGGTGTTCCATGTCACACACGCAATTAAATATGATATTCATATTTTAAAATTTTATGGTGTTATATTAAACATACCTTAAATAAATTGCATCCTTGTGATAAAACATGATATTTGTAATCATGGGTTTAAAATTTCGTAATACCATTATTAAATACCCACATTATTAAATGAGTTAATACAACACACTCTTAATAAGTGAGAAATTGAGGAACAATATTCATTTGAAAGAATATATTTCTAGTTTACTACCTTCGAGAACATCATTAGAAAGTGAAGATATTGACATAGAGGAAAATTGTAAAAAATAATATAGTTATTTAGTATTTAGATCAAAAAAATTGAATGATATTCAACATAAATGATTTAATTATTATATTTTTATTTATGATCATTTTTCTAATGTTGAGAAATTTTTTTATATCCTATAAATATAATAAAATATTATTATTTGATGCACATCTATTTTAAATGAATAATTTCATCATATGGTCTTCCATTGAAAAATATTCAATTTTCCCCTTAATCATATAAAAAAATAGCCAAACAAAAATAGTTTTTCTGCCTAATTCTTTAAAATTGACTTTTAACAGATCTAAATATCTATAAAAATAATCATTATGTCTATATGTTACTAATTTCAAAAAAAAAATGCTTAATAAGTTAATTTAAAACCCTCAAAATTAATACTACAATTTCTCCATTAATATTTAACTTTCAAATTATTTAACAAAAAGCAATGACATTTTGACCATGACGTCATATAGGACAATTTTTGGCACAAAAATCATACCGTCCATCAATATTTTGTTCGAGCCGAACACTCATGCTTGATGGGACATGTTTTAACACAACATTTTGGTGTCAATTTTCATAAAATATACAACTATAACACCTAGAATGTTTCCAAATATATGAAATAAATCCTTGAAATAATTTTAATCATTAATTAATATATTTTTCAAATATTTTAAAAAATTATTTATTAATTTTCATTTTGACAAGCCCTAAAAATATTATTTTATAATTATTAAAATTTATTTTATAATCATATTAACCCTAAATTTTATCAATATATTTACACATAGGTCAATAAAATTTAATGTCTTTATTACAAAAATAACTTATCCACCAAAGCGTATACTTTCCAAGAATTTCTCCAAAATTTCATTAATCTTGGTATAGTCTTACCACAGAAAACCTAAAAATATGACATTATGTCTTATAACATGGGATAAATATTACCCTCATTAACCTATAATGTTATCTATTATAACTAATATCATTATGACACATATGGTTTTAAAAAATATCATAATCCTTATATGATTCATAATTGTTATTAGTATCATATAATTAGAAATGATACTTATACAATTTCTTTCTAGAATCCTAATATTTTTTCAATTTTATTTCAAAATAGGTCCTTCATCAGTCTATGGTTTAACCATATAATCATTGATTGAATGTTAAATCATGTAACCTTGTCTTCAATATAGGATGCATTATGTTTAACCTAATTCATTAATTTTCATTATCTTTTTTAATCCATTATAATGGATTTTAAATAAAATGTGAATTATCCAAAGAATATACCATAGGAGTGTAAACCTATATGTATATTATGTCCTATTTTTCTGAACATATAATTCTTGATTCAATCCTGAAACACCTATTTCATACTTATTACCCACAAGCACAATCATGTTAGAACCACGTCCACTTGTATTATGCAAACAAGGAGTTATTTTATAGAAACAATTTATAAACACTTCCTTGAAAACACATTAGATTGTTATTATATAATTATCATCAAATTATATCATTTTGTTATGATTCTTAATCTATGATTTCTTAAATTGAGTTCTAATTATTTCTACTAAACATCCTTTGATAACACATATAGCACCCTATATCTAAGTTAGCAAGAGCTACTATCTCCAATAATTAAATTTAAATAAGATAGAATGAATCTAATTACAAAGTAAAGTATAGTTTATTGGTTGTAGTAATCTAGATACATACTTGGGTCTAAAATTAATATATGAATACAAATATGAGAACATAATATTTTATAGAATAACATTATTTCATCTAGAATATTATCGCATATATATCAAAGTAGACTGCATGGAATATTATAGAATTGAAACAAAATAATGGTGAGCTCAAATGACTAGTAAGGGTTATGTATTAGAGATCAAATCATGAATAAAAATGAATAAAAAATATAGAAATTTAAATAATTAACACACATTCCATTTTAATTACATGAGTTCATTAACAGTTAAGTCATAATCAATATGGAAAAGTAAATAGCCAAAAATACATTCTAAGTATTGAATAGTTGGTAATGAAATTCATCAAGAGAAAATTTCATAGTGAAAATAACTTGGATACTAATAATAACAGATATGAATGAAAATATTAACTATTGGAAATCAATTTTCCATGAAGTACAATACCTTTACAATAAAAATATATCCTCGTGATAGTTTAAAACATATTGGCCAATAAACCTTTTAGCTTAGGCTAGCCAGCTGATTCATCAAATGAGAATACTAATGAATCAATGGGCTTACATTTATGTGACCCAAATATATGCCTTTAATTTTCAAATAATTACTAATATATCAAATAAGTTATTTCAGTTATTAATTTTTTTATCAAATAGTTGTATTGAGTAAAAGCTAATGATATATCAATATTTCCCCAATTAATCAAATGACATTCAAATTAGTTAGCATTTTATTATATGGTATATGTTTTAGAAAATAATCATATCCATGATTAATTATATAAATATTTTAGGAAATTTTATGATTAATCATGAAGGGAATTTAAATTACTCATGGGGATGTTAATGACTATGAAAACTAATCAATAAAGTGAATTTGAATACTATCCCTGGTAAAAATTAATCATAATAAACCATAATAGAGAATAAATATGGAATAAAAATAATTTATACCCATTTAAGTATGATTAATGGTTTTTTCTGGTTTGAAAAAATAAATATGTTCATAGACATTCTTAAGAGAAGCAACCATTTCATTTTCAAAATGAATTTTTAAAACATAAAACATTTTGAAAACAAATATCGTACATGTTATTCAAGGTAAAGAGAACACTCCTATTTCACTGTAAGAAGGATAAAAAGTTTTTTTTAGAAAGTGAAAATAATATTAATTTATTTAATATTGGTAAAAAGTAAAAAATTTTAAATATAAATTTATTAAGTAAATTTTAAATGGATAATTTTTTTGTATTTATATTCAGAAAACATGGTTTTAGAAGAAAACATGTTTCGAATGAATAAAGGAATGAAGCCGAGTTTTAAGAAAAATATTATATAAAACAATTTAAAGAAATTGAGTTGAATAATAGAACTTTAATATTAAAATATTCATTAATAAAAATAGGAGAATAAATTTTTATGTTTTTATTAAATAATTACCAATAATTTCCTTAATCAGAAATTCATGTGTAATCAATCTTAAATGAAACCATATGTTGAAGTAACCCCTTCAACGATGATAACATTGAAGCGAGAATCCACAAATGATTACACTATGTGTATAAAATATAAATTCACAAAAAAAATATTATATCCAATAATGTAATGTCCTAAGTCATGAAACACACAACCTCATAATATTAGCGAATGTGATGATGTAATATAACCCAATGAAATGAAATTTAGTATTAAAATTGTTAAACACATTGAAAAACATAATTTGAATACCCTTAGATTAAATAAATAAATGTTAAAATTAAAATACCATGAATAATTTATAATTAATGACATTTAATATCATAGGGATGTTTTATAAAACAAATAAAATAATCTAGGTGTATAACCTTACAATATTCTATAATGAAATGAAATTGAGATTTGATCCCTTACATTACGCTTCCTTTTATTGGAACACTATATAACATATTTTATAGTGGTTTTAGGAATGTATTTTACTAAAAAAACCATATTAATATTAACAGTGTATTTCTTATCCTTTTATAACAAATTATTACCCATTTTTTAATAATCTTTCATTATTTTCATTATTTCATGTGATAATTGCATTGTTTTTCGAGCATGTTTTGACTTTTTATTTTCTGTTCCTATACCCATGATCACGATTTCAACATATAATGATTTGAAAAATTATTTAAATATTATACATATAATCATTATAAATTTATTTATAGTAATCCATAAAAGTCGGTTATTGGAAATGAATAAATCATTCATAGAGACAGTAGGTCGAACGTATAAATAAAAATTGTTTTCATTTTCTTATTGCGTTGAAATAAATTATATTAAATGAAATATATATAATATTTATATAATAATTTTTATGTCATAAATATCAAATATTTTAATTAAACTTATCCTTAATACATTCCATTTAAAGCGATAATGGATCACATTGCATCGTGAAGTGGTAGTCCACAATACATAGAAGCGATGTTATCTTATTTCCCAAAATGTGAAGCAAAAAGTTTGTGTAATATATCAATTAAAAAACTATAATAACATAAAAAAATATTCTATATATTTTATATAAAATATAAATAAATCATTATTATTAACCTCGAATTGTGGTATTGGAAGAACGAATATCATCGATTTGTGAGGTTGTAGTCCACCACACACATGAATGATGATTTATTAACCCATTTGATGAAAGTGTTTTACTTTCATGGTCAAAAAAATCTTATAAAAATATCTTAGTATATTTAATATAATGTGTTTATTATGTAATCATTTTATAATAGGGATTTAAATAGGTGGAGAAGATAATTAAATAAAACCACATTTAGAAGAATGTTACTTCTTATTTGGGCATCCTATATAAGTTTGCAAAAAAAGAATTAAATATTTATTATTACAAAAATGAGTCTTATAGGACTAAGTTAGGTTAATTTTTATGTTATTATGGATGTTTTTGGATGAACCAATGTGGTTTCGAGGTGTGATGAAGTGAGTGGAGTTAGTGTCCTTTTATAGTTGGGGAGTGGCATTGTTGTAAATACTAAAATATATTTACAATTGGGAGGTCTCCCTTACCTCGTGTATCTTCAAGATTGATAATTAAAAAGGATGTAAGGATAATATGGTCTATTGAAACCAACACCACAAAATAGAACACATTTTATAAACATTTGTTTCCTTAGCACATTGTTTTCCTTATTTTACCATTTTAGGGATTTAAATTTGTTAATAAGTTTTCTAACCAAAGTAATTTATTATTTTTTGACTATATTAAAGTTAGTTTTATTTAAAGATGTTGAAGATATTACTCTAAATATTATATCTAATTTATTAAATATAAATTTTATATGTGGGGTATGTTAATTTCAATAGAATCTCTTGTAACGTGCAAAAAACCCCGCTTAAACCGTAATTACGATCACCGAGATTTTACTATTAGGCGGTCAATAGAATCATTATAACAGAAAATATGTTCCATTAACAAACCATAGATTACATTAAGAAGTTATTGAGGATGAATTTATATAATATATAATTTTTAGTAATTTTAATTCAATTAATTTAAATTTTTTGTTATAAAATAGAAATAATGTCAATTTTGTCATTAAAAATTTAATTTTTATTTAAAAAAATAAATAAATATAGTGATGGTGTTTGAATTTTTTTATTTCATAGATGTTTTTTCACATTATATTCATCTAAAAAATTAATTTAACAAAATAATTAATTGAATTTACTCCACTTTTACAATTGTATGTATAATTTATCTTATATAATTATTGAATAAATAATTAATGTGCTGGAATTTCTTAAGCACTTTAAATATTTTTTCATCTAAAAAAATTAAATATAAACAATTTTGATAACTGAAATTAATTTATATTTCAAAATATTCATTATAATAAAAATATGTAGTTTTCTACATATCCAAATGCCTTATATATTTTTAATTCATGAAAGGTAAATTCTTATCATTTTTCATTGCATAAAAACTATTTAAAACAATTTATTGGAAAAGTTTCCGAAATAATCATCCCATTTTATATAATGGTCACAATGGTAGAAATGAGGTGAAAAAATAATTTTTCCAATCTTTTTAATGTAAATTTAACCCTTATCTACTCAGTTTAACCCCTAGTAAATCCATTTTTACATATACCATATTGATCAATTGTTACCGATTTTGTAATTAATTTGGTAAAAAATTAACTTGAAATTATTTTAAATTATGATGATTTGAAATATTTAATCCATTTTTTAAAATTAAATTCACATTACAGGATTTTTTTTATTTAAAATTAATCCTGAAGACGTGATGAGAAAGCAGGTTATGAATGTAAAAATGTTGAAAAGATTAAAATGTTTTTATATCTAAAATCTATATAAAAATTATTGCAATTACAAAAATATGATTAATATATTTTTAATTTAAATATATTTCTAATAAAACTAATTGAAATTTTTATATATATTATAAATAATATAAATGAAAATTAAATTTTCAATTAAATTCCAATACATTTCACTAAAAAAAGAAACTTCTTCAGAAAATCCCAAACAATCACCCTCTGATAATTTTTATATTCTATTTCAAAAAAATGTTTTCTATTTTTTAAATAAATTTTATAAAATTGTTAAAATTTAATTTTAAATTATCTTCCCCGTGTGCAATGAAACTGTCTTTTTGAAATATATAGTTTTTTAGAAAACATTTATCTTTTTTTAAATGATGATGATGATAATGATTATTATTATTAATTAGTTGATAATTAGTAATCATGTGAAAAATATATAGTTAAATAATTTGGTTAAACTATTCATTTACACCATTCCAACTGCTAGGTGATAAATATCATATTAAATAATATTATTACTAATAAATTTTTGTTCAGTAAAACCCGATTTTATGTGTAACATAAGCTATATAAGAAACTCATTGTTGCTTCTAATGAAGGATAACTCAGTATTGTGTAAATTTGATGGTATAGAATAGATTAAATAAATTTAAATAGTAGATATATTTTAATGTCAATGGATTTTATATTTCATTCTATTCTTGGTGTTCCCTTTCATACACACTATCGAATATGCTGTTTATATTTTAAAATTTCGGGGTGTTATAATTTTGTAGAAAAAAACATATGTGTAAGATAATATTAATAATGTTATTAGTTTGAATGATATATTTTTTTATATTATAAAAATTAATTACTTATATGAATTTTAAATCAATCTAAAACAAAATTATACAAAAATAATATTTGATTAAAAAAATGACCAAGAAATAGTTTTTATTGGAAAATATTACTTAATTGAAGAAAAGATTAGTCATTTTTTAAACCCAAAATAGTATTTTGAAATGTTCATTTTTATTCATTAATTAAAATAATATTCATGGAAATTTTTTTATGTGTATTAAATTTATACAAACTTCTTTAGACATATATAAATGGTAGAAAAATTGAAAAAACAATATTTGTTAATATTCACCAAAAATATACTATTTCTAACAAATAAAAAAAATTAGTCTAAATTTAATATTGTTTTTATAAATCTAAAAAATTGTTAATATGGGGAGATTAAAATTAAAAAAGCTGATAATTTAAATTTAATAATATATATATAAATAAGGAGAAATGTTTTCATATGAGAATAGGTTTTTTAAATTTATTAACAATATCTATTCCTACATCCTGTTAATTAATAATAAAACTAGTGTTAAAATGATATTCAGATAAAAAATTTATTTTTATGTAATAATTTTATTTGTTGATAAAAACAAAAAAAAAATTTAGAAAGGATACAATTTTTAAAAAAGTATTCTTATAAGTAATTTTTTTTAATTCAATAATTACATTGAATAGATAATTACCATTAGATATCTTTTAAAAATATATTTCATAATAAGGTTATAATTTTTTTATGTGACAATTATACTACTATATTTTTTTCAGTTACTTATAGTTCCATGGTTCGTTGTGGTCTGTTGTTACATGTATCAAATTATATCAAACATATTATGCCGAAAAGAATGTATAATTAAAAATATCTATGTATAACAAGCACGAACAATTGGATATTAATAAAATAAAAAAACCAATAATTTAGACATGTTAATAACATTAAATTTCTATCATATATGCGATATTACCACTCCATCAATAAACTAGTGTATATCCCCCATTAAGGAACTGAGTTGGGAGATCCATCTAAAATATGAAACAATAAATAGCATACCTACAACTGTTTGAGACAAACATCCTTTTTCAGATGGATGAAAACACATTCCATTGTCATTCTAGAAAATAATCATCTATCTGTATGTGAAGTGAAGTTACACCTATTAAAAAATAAAAAAATAAAATTATGAATTAGTAAAATCAAAACAGTTTCATGGAGAGAGGGGGTATAACTCTTGAGAAGGTATTACACCATTGACAACCAATGATGGGATCTATATGAATCGAAAAAATATATAATTGAAATGCACCAACAAAAATAACTCGAAAATCATTTAAATTAACAAAAACAAAAAAACGCAATGCATTCTATATCATGGTTGTGGATGGATATAATATCATGACACACATTATTAATGTGATTGAGTCATTGGATCACTACATCTCTTTTTTATTATCATTTCATTGTTTCTATTTATCATTATTTTTATATGATCCAAATTTACCATTTCTGTGGGTCAAAAAATCTTCATGAATTTCATTTGTCATACATTTAATTTAATTTAAATTTCTTACCAAAATTTATATATTTATTATTTCATTAAAATTTTATTCATAATTTAAAAAATACATAAGATTTTTTCTAATATCTATTTTATATAAGGATTACTTATTCATAATTCATATTTTGAGAATTTATTTATTTAATTTTTCTCTGAAAGTATACTTTTTGTACAATGGTATGTTTTGGGTTTGACATGTCTTCATACTGTTATTCACAGTATTTAGTTCAGAATTTTACAAAAATTATTCTTGTATGTGGAGTCCACCTTATCAATTTATTATAATAAGTAATCAATTTCACCAATATAATTATTTTTATATTATATCTTATATATACTTCTCCATAGTTATATAATTTTTAATGATCATTTTTTATTGAACATGAAATTATTAACCAAAGTTCCAGAGGAATATTTTTAACAATTTTTTGTTGTCACGTTCTACTATCACATAAATTTTTCCAAATTATAAACTATCATTTAAATGATATAATTATTCATTAAATAATTTTTCAATTTACTATAATATTATTATTCAAAATCCATATAATTGTAGTTTAATTTTTTTATAGTTTTTCAATAGGTAAGTGGTGTTTGGCCTCATTTTTTAGACTCAATAATTTTTTTGTAATTTTTTTCAACATTATCGTTATCATGTAATATTTCTTCACATATAATGATTTATATCCCATTATATGAAATTTACTATACTATGGATTGAACTTAATATACTTTTTTATGGGGGAATGTCAAGTCAAACTAATTCACTATGTTAAAGAAATATATAAAATATGTGACAAATTCCATAATCTTGAGCCTTGACATATGAATTGTTTCATTCTTAGGATTTTTTATATTGATATGTAAATCCAAATTTCTTATATTTTTTCCCCGATCATCGGTATTGAATAACTTTTCAAAATTGATATTCCAACATTATTACATTATTCCAGAGGACATATGTCATGATTCAGGATGTATGTTCAATATATCATTGTGAATGATAAACATAATTTTCATTTATGTACCTTGGTCAAGTTATTATTCCCATATATTCATCGTATTTACACATTTTGTCTTTTATTAATATCTCTTATGTTTACGTCTAATAGCTTGTATGTGCTCACCCCTTTGTTATGTTTTAATTCTATAGGTAATTAAGAGGAGTATTATGTGTATTATGTAAAAAGGATGTCATGTGTAGAGAATTTGTTGGTATATGTATATGATTTACTTAAAAAATATTACATATTATTAATATCAAATGACACTAAATCGCTGGTTCTTGGGATTATGATTTAATATGGTGATGATATGTAAAATAAGTAATGTCTTCTGGGTGATCCAATTTGGAATTAGAGTAATAGTGTAATGTTTGTGGTTTTAGAACCAAATCCATAATTGTGGCTCAAGGGCATTTAAATTTTTATTCGAGTGGGGTGTATTAAATTTTGATGCTAAAATTATGAAGTATATGGGAAAAAAATTAAAGAAACCTTAGTGGAACCAAAAAAATAAAATGTTTAATATATGACTTTATATATAAAGTCGTTTTTGGACTGATTTTTCATATATATATGATTATTTACTATGATTATTTCAAGTACTATAATAATCATTTAGGTTTTAGAATTTTATTGAAAAAAGGGTCATGGAAATAAATCTATGAATGGTATGAATCGAGAAACACATAATCAATTTTTCCATCTATTAGAGAATGTATACCATAAGGTGTGTAAAAAAACTAAATCCCAATTTATTTTAAAAATTTGTTCTTATTTTTCTTACCCGTGATAGTGAGGATCATATGTCACTAGATATTTTATATTGACTCATTCCATTCATGTTGATACTCTCAACAATTTTCATTATTAGTAATTTTTTGAGGATGTATTTTATTTGAGGGATGAATTTAACATTCCAAATTTATATATAAATTTTGTTTATATAAAATAATGTGTTTATTCTTTATAATTAATATAAATTCGAGTTCAAGATAAATCTATCATTATATGAAAAAAATTTCAATACTTATTGACTAATAGTTTCATATTACCACAAAAAACCATGAAACCAAGTATACATACCAATATTTGTTAAATATCATTGTTGATTACATCCCTTAAAAGTACATAAATAAAATAAGACAATAAATATAATGAAATAATATATTTACATCCAAACAATATATTCTATTATCTTCACCCTTTAGAGTCACTATTCTTATATCTAATCCTACACTGAGAAAAAAAATTGATTGTGGACTTGATTTTGTAAAATATTATATTAAAATAGAATGATACAAAAGTTTCATATATTTTCTTTTGTGTAATGCATTTATAAAATGTAATGTGTGTAATATGGATCTTACTTAACCATTATAGAAGGGTATATAAGTGTCTATTATTATACATGTAAACGCATTAATCGATAATAATTACCAATTTTTAGTTGAAATAAATAAGGATTATTTAGTTTCTAAAAATATATATATCCATTATAAATAACTTTTTTGGAAATGTTGAAAATGATTTTGAATATAATTAGAAGATACTAAATAACTTGATAATATTATTCTGATTGAAATTAATTTTTCCTTTTTTTAATTTCAAATTTCCATTAAAATTATTTTATAAAAACTATTATATTAATAAAATATATTGATTATTTTCAAGTACTTATTGTTAAAAATATTTATGTATGTTCCAAGAAATAATTATGAAATTAAAATTATCACTTATTTAATTACATGTGGTCAAGTGATTATATGTTTCATTTAAAAATAATGTTTTTGTAATTTATGTTGTTTAATTTCACATAACTAAATTATACAAATTAACAAAATAACATTTTACATTTATAATTAAATGGATAAAAATAGATTCCTTCAATAATAATATATTTTAAGAAATTATAAAATTAAGTAATGTCAAAATGTTATATTATTCAATGAGTTTCATTTTAATGTGTACTTTTTTATAGTAAATTAAATTAATTAGAAATAAAAATTATTTATATAAATATATTGATATTATATAAAATAATCCAAATTTGACTGAAATTTATATTAACTAAATGGCCTAAAATAAATTAAAATATTTTTTTATTCATAAAATTACATTTTCTTTAGTTTTACTCAAGACATGTGCTCTAATATTATCAATAATGTTATCAGTTTTTTAAACTATTGTATATAAAATTGATATCAATTTATAAATTTTTGTTTAAAAATAAGATAATAAGGTCAATTTCATTTTTATGTATAAATTTAAGATGCTGAGGTAAAATTTAGTTACCATATTTATGATAACATGAGTTAAAATGGATAAATTTAGAGGGATTTCAAATAATATAACAAAATATTACCTGAAATTTTATTAACAAGGGAATGATTGACCTAACATTTTCAACTTTTACATTATTTGTTAAGTTTGGAACTACTTTCTATAAGAAATAAAATTTTATTCGCACATTTGAATGGGTATTTATTAACATAAACCACTTTCTATATATATAACAAATTTTTTCCCTATAAGAGTGTGAAATATTTCTACAAATATTTTTAGAGCTAGGCGATGAGATGAAGTGCAATTCCAAGGCCTGGTGTGACTAGAATAATTTATAAAAAAATATTAAATGTTATTATTCTATGTAGTTGTTGAAAACATGATATCAATTAAATGGTATGTGAGATTAGAAATATGAGGTAATGGTAGAGTCCGGAACATGTTGTTTATCCTAGCCAGGGTATAAAATTTTTCAACGCGTGATTTTTGTGAGAAAAGTCACCAAGGGATAAAATAATAAATAAAATAATTATATTTCATTATTTTATCTAGAATTACGAATCAAATAACATTCAAATGAGAACTTAGATTTGAAAATAGTGATTTTCATTGTGTTCATATTGAGGACTTTTGCCTATGTGCGACATAAAATGATAGGGTGCAGAAGTTCTTGTTTTCTCAGTGAGTGGATCTCTTTAAAAAAGAGAGTATGGTGGTTCAGATTATGGTTAACACTAATACCTCTCTCTCTATTTACAAAACTAAGATCCCTCTCTATCTCTCTCCATCTTCTGTTATTCATCGTTCTTCATCAGATCAATGAGCGATATCTGTCGGAACATTAGATGATTGAAGATGGAGATCGATGATCAAATAATCAAGTCTAAATGGATATTTTGAGGTTGGATTCGTCCTTAGTTTACCTCCAATTAAATTTTTAATTTGGTAATATGTTCTTAGTCATTTTAATCCATCGCTGGCTTACCAATCGTTGATGGTTTCACAAACATGACAATTGATCTCTATTTTAAAACCTCTTCCTTCTAATCCACTTCAAGGATACCCACTATTAACATTTAACAGATATTAATTGATGGAGGATAATTGGTGAGAAGCTGGTTATATGAATCCCTATTCGTAATGTTTTAAAATATGCTCACAGATTTGAAATCGGGCCACCATAGGTGTCGGTATAGCATGTGGAAGATATGTTAGTGGCGGCGCGTGGGGGTGCCATATGTGGAAGGGAGGACATCCCTGGAAGAGGTGCTACTGGGTTCTAGGGAGAGGTGTCTAGGGGAGTGTAGTGGTTGGCGGGAGATGCGTATGAGGTCAGAGTAGTGTAGTCGACGAATGATGGTGCAACAAGATTGACCTAGATGACGAGCTGAGGCGCTATGGTGGACCAGCATAGATGGGTGCGGAGGAAATCATAGGATCTGAGGTGGTAGGGTAGACCTTTTTCATGAGCTGGATCATGGTGGTTAGGATGTGACCGGGTCAGGTGGGGTGACCAAGGTGCTAGTGGGGTCACGGTCAGGCTGGGGACTAGGGGGACAACCAGGATTCAGGTTATGTTCGGCATCTGTGCTAATGTGGGAGAATGGGGGGACTGACCACGAGGGTGGGTTAGTATTAGAAGGTGGGCCACATAGGCAGTCTGGTTTGCATAACCTCTTCATGGGCCATTGTGTCGCGTTGGCATGCGAGGGACTGGCAGTGTCGGGCCGGTCAAGCCTATTTTGGGCCCAGACACTTTAAATGTCTGTATCTGTTGATACGGGCCATAAATTGGCATGTCGTCTATGGACACATGTACCTCTAATTGAGGAAGACCTTTTATGATTTTTTTGGGATTTTTATATATTGGTCTATTTGTTTGGTTGCACGATACGTCATATTTTAATAACAATAATATCAAATTTATTATAATTTATGAAACTTGCATAAGAACATACCTCAACATACAATGTCAAATTGATGTGCCATTATTAGTGTTGTGACCCTAAATTTGGGGGAGAATATTAAAGACTATTTTCATGTGCTTAAACTGAAATAGTGTTTTGGGCCCCAAGAGCTCCATTTTGGGAGTTTGCATTGAAATTTCACTTTTTCACCGGGTTGAAATTTTGGAAAAATGAGTAGACTATCCAGTGTTTGTTTTTCATGAGGATCAAAATGGTTTGATCTGTATAATTTGTTTTGGGATTGAGATGTGGGCCCCGCGATATTTCATTCAATTGAAATGTGGAGATATATAAACTTTCCACCACAGGTCTTTTTAGGGCGATTAAATAGTCGATGTAGCGTGTTTTTTCACAAGGATCATGATGGTGTGATATGTTTTTATGTGAGGAGCATTTCTAATGATCTCATTAAATGTAAAACATAGAAGGAATATCAAAAGAAAATAATTTGTACATGGCTCAATGGATCCCACAACATGGGTCAACCTTAACTCTTTAGGGAGTGGAGAAGATGTATGAAGAGATGTGGTCAAATATTCTTAAGCTATTTGAGGATGTGTGTCAGTGTAATTATGCTTTTGGCCCTCTAGATCAATGATGAGCAACATGCACCCATCATCATTTTGACTATGTGTGTCAAGTACTCTAGGAGTATGCGGGAATGCATAAGAGTAATCGTTTGTAGTTTAGTATCTGAGAATTGTGGGGTATATGGATTTGTGATGAGCTGCCCACCCCACAAATTGGGGTCCCCACACGCATCGTGTACCACATTACAAATCATCTATCTCTCACATCTATTTCTTTTGGACTCATATTTCTTCATGTGTATCGCCTGTCTTGAGTGTTTTTTCTTGCAAAACATGATGGTTACATCCTTAATGGATTATGAGTTACGGTGTGAGATGTTCCAGGTGTGACACCTATCTTTGGAGACACTCGATGATGGTAGTAGTGTTTACCTAGTAGATACCATCTATAAGGGATGTCCAGTGCTCCTTGATGTGTTTCCACGAGGTAAAATTTATAAGAAATGGACGGAGTAGTTATAGGAATACCTCTAGCTAGGCTCAACAGTGATCCCTAATGTCATGATTCGAGTATAACCCAACACCCAGGATAGGGATGAGTCCTCAATGACATTACAGTGGATGCCTCCACCCAGAATGGGCATGATTCCTTGATATTTTTTGAGTACATCCCTTCACGCAGGATGGGGATGGGAACTCGATGACACTAGAGTGAAACTATCTAGCCGGGTTGGG
The DNA here is from genome assembly GCA_963277665.1 of Viscum album. Classification (NCBI taxonomy): domain Eukaryota; kingdom Viridiplantae; phylum Streptophyta; class Magnoliopsida; order Santalales; family Viscaceae; genus Viscum; species Viscum album. The sequence goes on along the minus strand of OY728136.1, from coordinate 1,923,289,484 downwards.
TATGGGTCCTTGATATTTTTTGAGTATAACCCTCCATCTTGGCTGGGGATGGGCCCTCGATGACACTCTAGTGGAACCCTCTGGCCGAGTGGTGTGGGTCCTCAACCTTGTGACACAATCTCTCGAATGAGTGGCATAATGATGATATGTGCATTGAACTATCTTTGGACACTTGAAGGAAGAGGGGTGTTTTTTTCCAAGACACGTTCCTGTGACATGACCTAAAACTATGATGGCGAGACACACCCGGCCAATGTGGATAGTATTAAGGTGTTGTTATTGAGACCCATTGACATGTAGTTTAAGGAAGATGTGTGGGATTATTGGCATCAATAGTGGTTACTTCTGGGAATATTGTATACTTATTCTCGGGATGAGCTTGTGGGGAAGAGATCCCATTACTCTCTCATTTGGGTTTCTATGACTTAGAATATATTTATATATATCCTTTCTTGGTATCCACTCCTTGGGATTTGGCTACTCTTCTTCAAAGAGGCGAAGATGTGTGGGGTATACCATGTGCTTTCGATGTCCAGCTTCTCATGGTTGGATGAATCTTCTCTCATGATATGGGTAGAAAATACTGGATGAGAAGTTCATATTCTCACTATTTCTAGCTCCTTATGTTTGGATGATCTTAATCATTATATTGTTGGGTTGAGTTTCACTCTTTTAATGTAATCTTTTATTATACCTTGTTCTCTCCACTACTCCCCTCATCAATATTTCTCTTGATTCTCCCCAACGTCTTTAGAACATCCTAATGAGTATATTTAAACTCACCCCTACTTGGGCTTTTCCCACACTTGGTGTGACCCTGTAGACAACAGACAGGTTGATCGTGATATCATAGGAGCTAAGTGATATGGGGTGCTTGGACTGTGCGTGGGGTTTGTAGCATGGGTTTCCGGATCCAGACTCTCTCAATTGTTTTACATTTCCACATATTTCTGAGTTGTAGAATTTTTCACATTATGAATGTATGTTTCCCTTATCCCATTTTAGTTTAATTTTCTGTACTTGTACTATTTAGAGGTCAATGCATGTTGTGGTTTAAATATAGAAATGTTTTTTCCATTCCCACTACACTATTTTCATTGAGACGACTACATGTGTGTGTACATGTTATTAGGAAAATGCTGCCATATGTTTTTTGTTAATTCAGTGCTAGTCTCCCGCCCTTGGCTTATGGAGGTGGGATTGGGGTAGTTACGGAGCAAACCCCTAGAAAGGGTCGGTTCGTGACAGAGTGGTGTCAGGGGTGGTTCGACCCTTAGGATGTTGTTCGGACATTTCCTTAAAAACTGCATGGTTCAGTTATGGGAAATAGTGTCAATGTATCTCGATGGAGGATCTCCAACAATGGATTCAAGTGGTGATATGACGACCAACATAGCCATTCACCAGGACTCTAATTACCCACCTGTCGACTTGGAATGTTTGGGAACTTGTTTTTGGGAACATTGGTTAATGCATCATATAGGATTGAGTCTTTTAATATCCTTCATGGTTAATATTCCCATGATTGTTGATATATATATATATATATATCTACGTGTGTGTGAGCTAGTTTGACCATGATAGCCCTTTATCGGATTTATAATGCATACAGGATTATAGATACCCAGGATAATAGCACCAGTTCTTGATGAAGATTCTCTAAAAAATGAGGCCTCAGTTCAAGATCCATCATGTGATCCCCTTCCTCCAGGTGGGAAGGTAGAAACACCTCATATTATTGAGGATTAGATTGCCCTAGTAGAACGGGAAGAGGATGTGCACAGGTTGAGTGAACTCTATGAGTTTTAGTGTTAGAGACCACTGAGGACCCATGAAAATTTAGACTCTTAGGAAGTGAAGGTTTTGCTAGAGTGTATGGTTTTCCTCTTTTGGCTTGTTCAGACACTAATGGATCAGATTATGGATTATGTTGACATTATATTCCACAGAGTAATTGTTTTTTGGTTGAGCCTGGTTAATAATATTCTTGATGAGTTGGAACTCTCATGGGATGACTTCTACTAGCTCTTTTATTAGGAGTACTACCCACCCTTCGTAATCTCCGTTAAGTTTCAGGAGCTGATGAAGATTTAGTGGGGAGGGATGATGGTGGATGAGTATGTGACTAAGATTGTAGACCTTTCATGCTAATATCTAGGGATGAACCATCGTGGAAAATTTTGGGCCTGAATGATTGACCAGGGTCTTAGTAGAAAGATATACTTCAGAATAGTACCCACTATGCCTTCCCACATATTCTAGGGTGTTGGAGTGGCACAAGAAAAGGATATATTTCTAGCAGAGGGGTATTGGATAAATAGAACATGTAGTGGTTGGATGGAGCTAAGTCATCTACCATGGCTATATAATTTCATTTGGTGATGGCTATACAGATGAGGTCGAACCATGAAGAGACTCATGCACATGGTTGGGGACTACATAGAGAATCAGGATAGAATAGGGAGGGATAGTATTATTTTTTGTGACAGGCAAGGTCACATGGTGAGAGAATACCTAACTTCATGTGTTGATCATTCCAAGTAGTTGTTAGATTAACCTCCATAGAAAAAGAATACCTCATGATCAGGGATCTCCCTGGTGAAGAAAGGGTGGTTCATAGAGATTTTGTGCTGGAAAAAGTGTAGGAAGAACTGTGGTTGATGGATGATGTTGCATGGTCCTTCTACCACCACAAGCTAGCCAATATCAGGCTTAGGGAGTTGGATGCTGAGGCCGCTTGTAGCTACATACTATAAATTTCTACAATCCTACAACACGTGAGATAATAAGATGTATGTTCTGTGTCTTTTCTACCATTTCCAATATAACTTGTTAGAAACTGCGTGAGGTACACTTTTCTTACAACTTGATTCTCGACGAGTTATTAGGGTGATGCAGGGAATTTCTGTAACCCTATGTATGTTTTGTTTGATGTATCTTTGAATTCAATAGAACGAGGGGTCCTTCCCCCAACGAAATGAATTTTTTAAACACGAGAAAAACCATGACAGCGAGTCTCTGCCATCCAAATATGATAATATCATGGTTTAGTGGATGAATGGAACCAACTTGTGCATTTATGATAGAGTTGTGCAGTGGAGTGTCAGAGCAGGTCCTGGATTGGCCAGTAATGTTTTACTACCTGACAACATTTTTCTTGGATATTCCACTACTGGGATCCGAAGAGTGATTCTTTTTGGGATTACTATCTTACCAAAAAATAAAAAGACATGCAGGGTATGCCACATGCTTTATGTGTTTTTCCTATTTTGGTTGGATATGTTTACTCACCAGCCCTTTTCATTGGTACCTTGTGAACTCAACGTCAGGTATTGATACTATAGTTATCATATAGTGGTTGAAGTGGTTGAGAACTAATGAAATGAACTATGCATTTCCCTATTTGGTGTGGGTAGTGGTAGTCTTCGCCCTGAGAATTTGGAGATGCTGTCTTCTGGGAGATCTCTTTGTGGTTCGTTTAGACTCCATATTTCAGGTACGTATTCACCCCGAGTGGTTTTAACATAACTAAGTGATGATAGTTGAACATCATTTATAACATTGACTTCATGATATTCTAAACATCAGGCCTAGTAATTTTTGTAGAATATTCCCTTAATAGTATGTTCCAGCTCTCCTAGAGATGGATGTTTCAGAGTAGATTACTTCCCCAGAGCTAGCCCTAGTGGGGCAGGAGGTACAATCTTTCTTGATATGAAGGTTATGAATCCTTCGATTTGTAAGATTTTAAGATATTCACGGTTGTGATATATCGACTGTGATGTATTATTTGACCATATATACTTAGGTGTTTCACGAGATGTATATTCTAAAAGAGGGAATCAGGAGACCCTATTCCAGTGGAAAATGGTGATTCCTATTACAGTGTGGATGTAAAAGATTTCTCATCGGGGAAAGCTATCCATTGAGTTTCATCAGTCTAATTGGGACTCTGCAAATAGATGTAGAGGTTTACAACTGATTTACCCTACCTCTAACATCTAGAGTGGGTGCAAGATGTCTCCTATAATTTTAAGCTAGGGGAAAATGTTCAGGTGTCCCCTTAAGTGGAAAATCAAGGTGTTGGATCGGTATCCGAAGTTGTATCCCTAGTTTTTATTTTTTTTGATGAAAATATTGAAGGAGTAAATGATGTAGAGATATAGTTTTTTCCTTGTAATCCTTTGAAATATTTCATCATATATTTATTGAGCTAGCTACTTAGACAACGTAAAATTCGAAGGCCCATTGTGCCTAGAATAAATTAAACAAAAATATTATCAATTTTTCTACTATTCATATGTTGAATATGGAATATCACATATATGTTAGATCAAATAAGAAATTGTTGGTCATAATTGTGTTTGGAATGTGTCGTTTTCCCTAGATAGTGTGTTACTTTAGTTGGCATGGGACTTCTATGAGAGAAGTTACAAAGAGTGAAAATTGTAAATAGAATAATTAATTTTAATTGCTTTATCTCAAATGTTGAACCAGAAAACAATTAAACAAGGAATCAGATTGGAAAACTAAGAAAAATGTTTTTTCTCAGAATGAGGGTTTTTCCTATGTGTGATATAAATGAGTGGGGTTGGACGTTCCATTTTTTATACTGAATATAGCTACATTAAATAGAGAGTTAGGGGTTTTGGATTAGGGTTAACCCTAATCCCTATCTCTCCCTAAAAACCTAATTTCCCTCTCTCTCTCTATCTCCCATGTTTTCCATATTTATTCACTAGACTGAAGAGTGATCTCCTCTAAAACATTGGCAGATTTAAGCTAGAGAAAATAATTGAATCATCAACTCAAAAGGGTTCTTTCAAGGTCGTATTCTTCCCTTTTTTACCTCATATTAGAGTGTTAATATGATAATCTATTCTTTGTCATTTTAATTCATTTTTATATTATCAATCAATGATAGCCTCATGAACATGGCCACTAATCACTATTTTAAAACCTTATTCTTCACCCGTTCTTTGTAGATACCTTCCATTAATGTTTCAATAAAATTATTTAATGGATGATTTTTGGTTGGAGGCCAGTTTTGAGAAGCCATTGTCATATGTTTCACAAATATGATCACGAACATGAAATCAGGAAACCAGAGGGGTCAATATGGCATGAAGAAGATGGAATGGTGGTTGCAAATTGAGAAATTGGTCTTGGAAGGAAAGACGGTCAGGCGAGTAGTGTGTCTAGGTTCTACGGTGGTAGAGAGATGTGGACGGGGGAATCCGGTAGTTTGTGTGTAAGGTGGAGGTGGCCGGAGGAATGCATACGATGAATGGTGGCGTGGAAGGCTTAACCAGGATGGTGAGCCAAGGCATTGAGGATGACCAATGTAGCTATGTGAAGATGAGACTGGAGGAGCAGATGTGGTAGGGAAGACCTCTAGCACAATCTGGAGCATGGAAGTCGGGAGGTGACTGGTCCAGATAGAGCGACTGAGTCACCGGTGGAGGCACGGTCAGGCGGGGGACCTAGGGGACGACCGAGATCTGAGTTCCATGGGACTTCCAAGATGAAACATGAAAAGGGTACGACCGGAAAAAAGGTCGGGTTGGTTTCGGTAGGGGTTTGGGCCATCCCAGGTGGGGCGGACCCGCTAGACAGGGCTAGTCTTGCCAGTTTTTGTCCCGGACACTTTAAATACTCTTATCTTTTGCTATGGGATTCCGATCTAGATGTCGTCTGTGGCCTTGTGTCCAATTAATGAAGATGTAATTTTTTTGATCAGTTCGGTACTTCTATGACTTCATTTAATTTTTTGGATTTATGATATATACAATTTAAAAACAATATATAAATATAATTATTCAGGAAACTTCCATCATGTCATATGTTTTTATATGGTGCTCCATTAATGTGTCATAAATGGAGTTGTTACCCTTAAAATGAGGAAACAATTTCATGACTACGGACTGTTTCATAATCTGAAAGAGTTTTTTGGTCCATATGAGCCTCATTTTGGGAATTTGCAGTGAAATTCGATATTTTCATCGGGTTTCCATTTTGGACAAATGAGTGGTCCATACCATATGTTATTTAAAAAGGATCGACAATATAGGTTCTATATAACTTGTTTAAGTATCAACACATGGGAATCATGGGAATTTATTTATGTGAAATGCAGGGACTAACAAATTTTCTATTGGAGGTCCATTTGGGATGATTAAATAGTCGATCATGATTGTTTTTCTACAATTCTCACAACAGTGTGATCCATTTGGATGTGAAAATAATTTTTTTATCTCATTAATTGGTAAACATGAAAGTAATATTGGTGGAAGATTTATTTGATTTTATTCATGATAATCCACATATTGGGTCAACCATGACTCTTGTGATAGTGGAGAAGATATACGAATAGATGAAGTCAAATGTACTTGAGCTGTTTGAGGAGGTGTGCCAATAGAATTACGCTTTTGGACCTCCATATCAATGATGAGGGTTGTGCGCCCATCCGCCATTTGAATAGGTGTGTCATGTACTCCATGAGTAAACTAGTACACCTTGGGGTACTTCATCAAAATTTAGTACTCAATAATGGTTCAATACATGACTAGGAGACGAGGCGGGGTGACATGACGTATGGTCTCCAAACCCATCATGTTCCACATTACGAATCTTCTATCTCACAAATATAATTCATTTTGACATGAATTTGTAATGTGTGTAACATATCCAGTGTTTTCTCCCATGTATAATGTGATGGTTCCCTCCATAGTGGTTTACGAGTAACGATGCACATTTTTCCAGGTGTATCTCCTATCTAGGGTGACACTCGATGACTACACTAGTGATTTCCTTAGAGATACCTTATTGAAAGGATGGTCAGTGCTCCTAGATTAATTTCAAAGAGGTTCCATCTAGTAGGAATTGATGGTATAGTTTCATGATTACCTCTAGCTGGGATAGGTAGTGATTGCTGATGGATGTTCTGAGTAGAACCCTCCAACATTGCTGGGGATGGGTCCTCAATGACACTAGAGTGGAACCCAACATCTAGGCATGAAATTGGTCCTCAATGTTTTCTTAGTAAATCCATCCATCCAAGATGGTGATGGTTCCTTGATGAAAATAGAGTGGAACCCTCTAGTCAGGATGAGTATGGGACCTTGATATTTTTTTTTGTATATCCCTTAGGTCAAGTAGGGGTTGTGTCCTTGATGACACTAGAGTTCAACGCTCTAGAGAGGCTAGGCATGGGTCCTCAACCTTAAGACATAATATCTCAACTGAGCGACAAAGTTATGAGACATGTCTTTTCATACCTTTGGAATCTCAATGAATATGGGAACTATTCCCACCAAGAATCATTCTAATTATGTGAACAAAAATCATTCAGGTGATATAGAACTGACAGTAGCAGATAGTATTAAGGTGTGTTGATTGAGTCCATCTGACATGCAGTTCAGGGTAGACATGTTGGATACTAGGAATTGATGATGGTAACTTCTGGGACTATTGCCTACTTTATCATGGGATCCTATTGTGAGATTGAGATCCCCAAACTGTCTTGTTTGGTTTTAATTGACCGCAAATATATATATATATATATATATATATATATATCCTATTTCGGTACCCAATCATTATGTTTTGAAAACTATCCTTCTAGGAAAGGTGAAGACACGTAGGGTATGCCAGATGCCTTATGTGTCTAACTTCTCATGGTGGGATGAGTCTTCTCTCCTACTATAGGTAATTAATACATAATGACATAATTATCTTCTCACAGTTTCTAGATCCTTATGTTTGGAAGATCTTACTCCACTGCCTTGTTGGATTTATCATCATTCGATTACTATATTATTTTTCCACACCTTTTTCTCCCTACTACTCCCCTATTCAGTAATTCTATTGCTACTCCCCTAAGATGTCAGGGAATCCTACTGAGTATCATTATACTCACCCCTACATGGGATTTTCCCGCACTTGGTGTTCCCTTATAGATGATAGATAGGTTGATCATGATATCCGGAGCTCTTAGGGATACTGTGTTCTTGTACCATGTGTAGTAGTCATTGCGTGGGATTTAGGATTGTGGCCCTCCGAGATATTTAAATTTTTGACCAATTTTTCTGTTTACGACAGTTTTCTAGTATACATGTATATTTATCTTTCCCTTATTATTTACTTTTTTGTACTTTTCTTGTTTTCAGGTAGATGCATGTTGTTATTTATATATAGTAGGGTTGTGTCTTGTTTTTATTTCCCTCTTTCCTATTTTCATTAAGTTGGATACTTGTGTGTATTTCTTATTAGGGAAAGGCCTTTGCGAGTTTGTTGTGCCTTCGACACTAGTCACCAGCTCCTAGTTTATGGAGGCGGGCTTGGGGTAGTTGCGGGTCGAGCCCCGGTACAGGTCGGGTCGTAACATTTTCACCAATAAAAGGACCATTCATGCACCAAATTAAAAACTCAATTTTTAAATATTTATATATTTTATCACTATGAATTTTTTTTACAAATAACCCTATACAATATTGGTTAGCTTCTTTTACGAATATAATTCCCTAATTCCTTCAAAACCAAGAAGGATTCCAATATGAGATATGACTATTTAATTATAAGTTATGACATATTATACTTGTTTTATATTTTTCAATTTATTATAACTCTTAAAATGTATAATTTATCACATTAATAACCTATATATAATATTACAATACCTCCTAAATCAATTATTTTATAATAATATTATATCATAATCGCACCTATCTATTTATTATGACATTTTCATGTTTGGGTTTATTTATCCTCCCACATAGACAAAGCTATATATACCTACTCTAAATGATATAGATAATTAAATACTATTAATATATTATTGTAATAAATAATTTTTTTATTTAATGATTTTAAAAGTAATATTAATATTTAACTCAATATTATTATATCCTTATATGTTAGTCAAAAATTTCATAAACACACTCACTGTAAATTTTATCATAAAAAAATTCATAAAACTACAATCGGATGGACTTAAAATTTAACAAATCATTATCAAACTAATGTTTCTATTTATATAGTATTTTAGATAAATATTGAGCACTTTATTATTGATTTATTTCTATGAATACCATACGAAAATCGACATTGAATGACTAGAAATATAGATAACCAATAATTAATGTAAACTAAAAATAAGTAATATATTTATACCAATTGAGTATATAAGATTATTATCATTGGTAATATACACTAATAAGGTTATATCATTGATTATAAATGTGTATTATTTCATTATATAGTAGTTGGTATTATTATCATGTAAGCAGGAATCTTATGTAAGGGTTTTCATTGACTCAATCTATTTTTATTGAAATATACAAATTCTTATTTAAAAATTTCCATACATGAAAAATTTATTCCACCCTACTTTAATCTTATTTAGTATTTAAAATTTCATTTACATTTTTTTATATTTCACTCATAATTTACATTTCAATTGATTCATAAATTATTAAATATGAAAATGCAAGGGCTTCTCATCACAATTTCCCATTTTTTCGATCTACATCTTATTCACTACTTTTTAGTGTATTTATATTCTCATGGATGATTTTTATTATTATATTAATGAAAATATACGGGCATAATAATACATATGTAGTTTTTCAATTGTTGATATTTTAATTAATAAGACACCAACACTAAAAGGGGTTTATTTTCTAATCTCACATCTTAATCATGATTATCTATGCCTAAATTTACATTGGGATAAATTATATATTATTTCTATGTAAAACCAAATATATTTTATTCTGTTATATTTTTTTGTAGTTTAACATGTTTTCATACATTCACACCTCTAATTTGTTAAAAACTCCTTGAAAATAATAGTTTTATGTTAAAATAATATTTTTTATTTTAATCAATTAAGAATACTTTTATTATATATGTTGGGTTTTTATAATAATTTATGAGATTTCTTATCCTTACATTCCTACTTATTAATGTTCAATTTATCTAAAATATTTCATTTTTAGGAATGTTTTAAAGGACTAATTTTTATCATTTTCTAGAGTGTCCCTTTATTCCAAAATTTTAACCTTAATTCTTTATAAACAATCTTTTCATGTTATCATGACTCATCAAATAAAATTTTTATTTAATCTCTAGTTTTTTTAAAAAAAAATTTTACAAAAAATTTTATTTATAAAGAGTTACCAAAATAGTGATAGTATGTTTTCAATTTTTCATTATAAATTTATTCTTCCCATGAAGCCTATTTCTCTCTTTATAAATATCATTAATTTTTTTTATGTTTGTTTGGGTATATAATTTTATTGAATCATTCACATTAATTATCAAATTGAATCCTTTTTTATTAGGTGATGATGATTATGAATTTGGTTTCACTCTAAATGGATAATTTTTCTATATAATAATTAAGAATATTTTAATGTTCATATTCCATGCACTTGTTTTTGATACATTATGTGGTGTGTGGGAATAAAATTATATATTACTGTAATGCATTGGGAAATGATATATATCTCATCAACTGGGTTGTACTGAATGAAAAGTGAAACCAATGAACTATGTTTGTGGGAAATGGAGAGTGTACCCAATCAAGTACATTAAAGTTATTTATTCATTATGATATGATGTCATTTGAATTGTGAAATGGGATGATAAATGGTTTTATATGCCACTTTTATTCAATAGTTATATGTTTATATATATATATATGTATTTTTATTGAATCTTGATTATTACATAAATCTCTGAAACTCAAATTCCTCATTTCATATGTAATATTGGTAAATTTATTTTCATATTAGTTATATATGGTCTAAGGATAATTTTTTATGCATAAATATTAGGCTTTTATTATTACTTGGATATTATTTCACACTCACATGTTCATCATATTATTATTTTTTTCCTTTGATTGATATCTCGTTTTTTCACCCCGTACTGTTTATTTGATCTCCCCCATTTATTTTGTTTCTAGTAACTACGTAATAGAGAGTAATATTATGTATAAATTATATATATGGATTTCATGTGTGGATAATTTAATGGGTGATATTAATGCATTATTATTAAATTATAATTTTATAATAATATTCTACAAATAATTTAAACATTTTGGTCATGGTTTTTTATCTTAATATTGAGGTGATATATAAATTGCTATTAGTTTTTTGGGTCATATAAATTGGTATCATATTATGTGTGTAATTTCTATATTATTATATGGTTGGGGAGTCTGGGTTTACAGAACTTGAAAACAATATATAACTGAAGAATAAAATTCTTTTTTAAATGGTGGGATAACAATTTAGTTAATCCATTTTGTATTTTTAATATAGAGTGACCTAATTTTAAGAAAATATGTATTATTATAGAAGCGTATTAAATATTGTCATTTCATGACTAGTGGAAAATCGAGATGAGGTAACAAATTACATGATTGTGATACTAAAAACTCTTATAATTTTATTTTGAAATAGGGGAATTAGTTTTTGCATCAAAATATTAATAAAATTATCATTAAAATTAAAAGATATTCCAAATGGGGAAAATGATGACGGTGTTCTTATACTATGGTGAGAAAATAATGCTAATTTATTTTGTAGATATTTATTTAAAATATGATATATATTATTTCATTGATTCTAAAAAGAACCCTTATTAATTTTACCAATTAATTTACTTTTAGTGAATTTTGAATTAATTAATTAATTATTAAAAAGCATCCAGTTTTAAACTATATTTAGATTGTTATTATTTATGAATTTTTAAAAAACTGTATTTATAAATATTTTATGAAGGAATATTTATTCATATGTGAGGAGAAAATTTTGAAAGTTTCCTAAGTTTAATATCTTACATAGCTACATGTTATTATTACATATAGTATGGGATTCAAATATTATTAATATAGTTAAGAAAATCATATAAGTAAAATATCATTTATGTAATAGTATTAATCATAAATTATTTATTCACAGAGTAGTATATACCTATGTGTCATATATTATAAAATACATAGTGTCTTACCTAGTCTATTATATATAAAAGATATTCATATATAAGGAATGCATCAATATTTATCCCGAACATATATTTACTCATTCATTCTTAAAATTTTGAGATACAAATTTTCACCCTTTTTTTAATAAAATAAATAAATGATACATATTTTAAAATTATCAAATGTTACAACATTATATGATGTTTGGAAAAGTTTTTTTGTGATTTTTATCTCTAGATTAGCAAGTATATTTCTATGAATGCTTATATTTTCATGGAGAATATCAATGTGATATTTTTATTCAATGAAATTAGAATTATTTATATATATCATAATGATTATAAAAAAAATAATATAGAGAGTTTTATGTGTGAAAATATTCATGAATTTCTAGAAAATCAGGTGAATAACTCGTGATTAAAAACTAATATTCAATTACTACTAGTGAAACATAAATTTTCTTGATGTATTATAAGATAATATTCTATATGATATTCAATTGAATGAAATTTGAAGATTAATAATAGATAAATAGAATATATTTATTAATTGTGTGTCAATTAAAGTCACATAGGGACACTAATCATTATTTAATTAGGATGGACACATATTATGTTATTTTGATATCCTGATATTATTTGAAATATTTTTTTTTTCAAATTTTTTTATCATTTTTATATTATTTTGTTGATGTGTTAGTAGAATTAATTATATATATATTAACATTATGTAAGAAATTATTTTGAATTGGCAGAAAAATGTATCTCACTACACACAACACTATCTTTGCATCCTCTATATGCAACACCAATTTGCCTACGTTACACATAGTTCCTAGTTTCTATGAAACACCATTTTATTGTTATAATTTTTTAAATGAGTTAGTTATAAACAATCTATCAGAACATAGTAATATTAATATTAATAACTAATTTTTAAAAAATAATATAAAGGTTTTAAATAAAGAAAAGAAACTAATAATGAACAATATAATTTTTTAAAGTTCATATATGTTTATAAATACTGTTTTCTTGAATGAACTGCTTTTTAATTCAATTGTGAACAAAAAAATAAAAAAATCTAGAAATTTAATATGATTAAATAAAATTTCTTTTTTAAATATATAATTCCAAATTTATCCCTGGGAATTTTTTTTGTTTTTCTTAGAATCTGCATTTTTTGATGAATTTTGAAAAATAATAAATTTAAGTTAATAATGAATTCTCTATTTAGAAAATAATTACTGTTGAATTATAATTAATATTGTTTAATGCCAAATTATAAAAATTATACATATATTAATACAATTTAGTTCATTATATTAAATTTCACTATGAAATAGAATATTAGTTCTTAAAAAATATTTTGGACATTTTTCTACTTTGAAAACCCTTTATTTTGTCTCATCTTTGGGGTTTTAATTAATTATAATATTTATAATTATGCAAATTAAATTTATAAAAATATAAATAGACCATTTTGATCAAGGTAATACATAGATTCTTATTATATAATGTAATTTTTTGGATAAAAATATTAGTAAAATTTATTAAAATCAATCATAGCGATTATGGTCAAATTAAGTTTAAATAGGGACTAAACCATAATATTTGGGTCCAAAATGCCCATGAAACTAGTACATAACCCATTCGATGAACTTATTTCTTCTATAAACCCTCCATTATTTAATTTTTTTTATTACTTTTCTTGTTAATAATTTTTGTACACTTTTCATCTTATTAAAAACTCCAACTGAGTGCTTTTCCTTCCCAATGAAAGTCCACAAACACTCTCTCTTATTAAAAACTCTCAAAACACTTATGTTTAGCCATGATATTCCCAATAAAATCCATAAAATAACTTCCTAACTTTTAAAAGACTCTCCTTGGGAAAAATAAATCCAATGTTGCCTTTCGGCACAAATGAAAATGTGTTACCCAATTAAGTGGTAACCTCCTCCCGCAAGATCCATTTTTCTATTTTATTTCCACACCCATACACAATATTTATTAAATTATTGTATAAAAAAATAATTATAATGAAAATAATAGTTCTTTTCATTTTTATGGTTTCAACTTACACTCACACACACCTCTATCTACTGGGTAACGAGCATTCTATTTATGTCTACATCGAACTACTACCTCACTAAAAGATGATTGTTCATTTTATATTTACCACCACTCATGGTTGAAATTATTATTTAATCTCTATTTTTATATATTATATTTTATATTTTTTATTTCCTTAATATTATATAATTATTTTACAATATATATCATTATTCTTTCAATTTTTTGTCAATATGATAATTTGGTTTCAGGAAGTCTGTACTGTCGGCCTTCAAAGCGAGGTGATTCATTTATAAACTACATGGATTGTATTGTGTATGAAATTATTGAATATCTATGATATATATTATATAATAATTATACAGAAATAAAGATATATATTCATATATATATATACATATTTTCCATTTACTTTTCTTTGAATCAATTCAACAATTAATAAGAAATAATGTTCATCCATATATACAGATTACCATCTCCATGAACCATGTATTCCATTTCATACATCTATATACTATAGGTTATTATAATAATAAAATAATTAATATATATTAAATTTAATTCATTGTTTACTATTGTAAATCATTATATAAATATAAGGAACACATATATAACAAATTAAGACACATGTAAAAATTAATGAGGATATTAACTGAAGTGAAACCTTAACCATAATAAAAAAATATATCCTATTAGAATTAATAATATGGTTATGTGATAGATGTATAATAAATTAATATTTATTATAAAGGATTTTTAAAATTTTACGATTAATTTCAAGACATAAGTTATGTGGATTTCATCTCACTTTTTATTTCCATGAGATACATGCTTTATTTACCATGCATTCCATTTGTGTGGTGTGTATACTTACAATGGATGCATTACATGATCATTCTAATTAAATTTATAGTTATTTAAGTTTAAATTTTATTCTTTTATTTCATGGTGTTTATATTTATAAGGTTATAAAATCAATAAAATAGTTTTGTCTCATTTTTCCTTCATTGAGAGTCATGTTTGGTTGTTAACCTAAATTCATTTTAGAGGTTTATATACATACATTTTAAATTTTATACAATGAGTTTAATTATTATCAAAATATTTTAACATTCATGTAATTTTATTTTCTTAAATGGAGTGTATGATCAAAAGTTAACAAGTGATAGGCGCTTATTGAATCAATTATATCGCTTTTGAAGATTGTTTATGTTTATACTTCCATAGTAAATATATTATATCCCATATCTTCGAAAAATTAATTGAATTTATTCTTCATTGAGTATTAATGATATATTCATATACAGGTACCAAATTTATAATCATTGGAATATATTATAGTTAATAAAACTTTTTAAATAAAGATAGTCATTAGCCTGTCCTTGGACGAAAATCTATGTTCTCTAAAAAGGGTTCCACGAATATTGTAACATTATCATTTAATATTTTACAAAAATTAATGAATGTTTTCTTAATAAAATATTAAAAGAAATATAATATTATATTTCTAAAAATGGATATTCTTAATAACCCTTCTATCCTGAAAAAAGAAGGTGATTTTTTATTTACACGGCATGTATTTATTAGCAAGACATAATTTCATTGATGATTCCTTATCATTTTTTAAAAGTTAATATTTATGAAACTTTTTTTGAATGTTCTTTTCAAGGAAAAATGTTTTCATTCTATATTTATGTTTTTTAAAAGTATATTCAATGAAATGGTGTACAAAAAAAATTAATTAATATGTTTTCAATAAAAATGTTTTCAAAAAATTTTCAACATTAATTTTTATGGTTTCAATGTATTTCCTAGAAAAATGTTTCTAAATTATTTGGAAGGTTATTTTATAAATTCTCAAAGAAAATAGGTTTACAAAATGATTTTTAGAATTATTTATAATCTTTTAATATATTTTGTACGAAATTTATTTTTAAGTGGTTTTATATATTAAAAATATTTTTTCATAAAAGAAATGATATTTTCCTCAAGAAACATTATTGAATTATTTTGAAAAATATTTTCCTTCTATGATTATATCCATTTATGTTACTCTTTAACATATTGGAAATGATATAAATGTTCCATTCATATTCTTTAAATGAATGGTTTATACTTCATTTCATGGTCCTTATGAATGTTGTCCCTAATTCAAGAGTTATATGTTTTTGAAAATAGTTTCCCTTTTGGGTATTACATTTTTTTAAACCCATTTATTTTATTGAGTGTCGATTATAAACCCTGCATATTTTCCATAGGTAATGTTATGATTTAATTTTCATGATACCTATATCATTTCATGTGTTAGGATATAGTTATTGTGTTATTCTAATGGAACTCATATGTATGATTTTTTTATTTCGAGGCTTGGATCTATATCTCTCACCAATGGATTGGGTAATGATGGATGACTCATGAGAATTAATGTTTTGAGTGAACCTAATTTCATGTTTTCAATTCTATGCATGATCATGATTATATGTTCACAATGTTATGCATAGACATGGTTTCTTATCCATAATTTTATTAATTGACCTGGTTACATGTTCAAAATGTTATGAGTGATCCTTATACATGTTCCCAATGTTTTTAATAGAACTAATTTCATGTCTATAAGTTTATGCATGAACTAGATTAAATTTCCAAAATGTTATATGTGAACTTGATTACATATTCATAATGATATTCATGGACATTGATTCATGTCCATAAGGTTATGAGTGAACCTAATTACACATTCATAATGTTATGAACGGATATGGTTTCATGTCCATAAGTTGATGCAGAGGACTGATTTGAAGTCCATAACAAAAGAGCGATCCTATTTTAACTTATACATGTGCACAATATTATAAAAAAATGTGCATTATTTAAATTCCATGTCTTATTATAATGTTATTCTTTCATTAATTATGGTGTTAATTGTATTATGATCCATATATTTTGAACATAAAATCATTATTAAGATCTCTGGAATGTATGGTGAAATCATAAAATGTTATTCTCAAGCTACATAGTCATGTTTCTTGTTATATTTATTCATTTCCTTTGTTTACCATTATTGAGAATTTAAGCCCACCCCTTTCTTATGTTTCCTTTCACCAATATATGATGAAATGGTTTAGGTAGAAGTACTAAAATAGTAGATATTTATGGTATTCATTGTATATAATTCCCTATGATAGAATATTTTGATTCTAATTTCTCAATGAAACTAAACTACTAGTGTCCTTGGGGATGAATTTTTTTTAATGTACTAAATATTCAGCTAAATTGATATAGTTACTATGTATGCTAATCCTTAGTCACTGTAGTTGGCATAAATCGAATGGTATAATAAACCTTTGTAAACTAAGATGATAAAACATTATAGAGATCCCTAGGTACATTTTTAAAGATATTTATAGGGAAGTATCCATGGATAAGTATAAGGATGGGTTATTGTTTAGGAAAATTTCTTTTAATTTTGGTAAAGTATAGAGTGAGTAGATTCCTAAAAATCCATCTTTTTTTGGATAATATAAGTTGGTGTAAAACATGAACATATATACATAGGAGTAACAACTATGACATGATAATTCGGGCCTCACTTTGGGTAATCATGTACACGACAGTTGGCCTTGCTTCACACATGGTTTGAAACTCTCAAGGGATTGGCTTTTAGACTTTGCAAACTCTTCATGAACTATTATGAATGATTTGAATATATTATTACTATGAATAAGCTTTGTTAAACCTACTATGTCGTATATTAAATAATTAGGATCCACGATTTAGACATAATATATGTAATTCTTTATGATCTCGTGTCTTTATTATATGATATATGTCTCCTACAAAATGCGTTCTAGTTTTATTAAATTGAGAGAACAAGAAGAAAAGTGGTTATCATTTAATGTTAAATATTTGTAAATAATAGAAATTATAAAAATCTATTACCAAATTGGAAATCAATAAAAGATAATGGGGATGGTGATATGATTATTGGTTATACTTTTGATGATAAAGAGACTGAAAAATACTTGTGAAAGGTAAGTGATGTTCTTCATGTATTTTTTATATTGATTATAAGAAGCATGATTAGATTGAGGATTAATAACATTAATACATGATTCAAATTTTATATTATAGGAAAGAGGTATTAAGGAATATTTTTAGGTATCCTGTGTAATAGTTTAAGAATAAAGTCAGATTAATCATGTATTAATTCTTTAGAATTCAAAGATCATGTAATATGAATCATGAATTGTATAAGTTCATTCAAAATATGTTTTAATTAAGGATTGAAATAAAAAAGTTGAATGTTGATGAACACATAGAAAAGTTATTTCATAGAATGGGTTTATTTACATTATAGGAAGGTAAGCCTTCGTTAATTCCTGAAATTGAGATAATGAAATTTGGATTATGCTATGTTGGATATGAATAATTAAATTGGACGGTATAAGTTAACATGGAACTGAATATTTATTAAATGGACTATGTCATCAAGGATGAAGTTTACACCTATTATATTTAAGGATATATTCAGTAATAATTGGAATAAGGAATCATGAACATTTTACAAAAGAATTTATGGTTATTATGGTTGTTACCCAGTTTCAAGGGAATATAGAATGAGGTTATTCACAGTTTTGGAATGTGACATCAAAGTGGTACATTGTTATATATGAGGGATCAATGATAAGTTGATATCATGAAATTATTTTTAATGATTTGATTTTTATTCTTTCTGAAGGGTTATAATCTTAACTAATTATGGACGGATTATGATAATATTGATATGATGTCAGTAATATTTAATTTTTATCATTCAATATGAGTAATTATGAATATTGGATAGCCTATTAAAAATAATTTTTTGTTACTGATAACTTATGGGATGACATATCAATGTTTTCATGATCTATTAGTACTTAAATAATGAAAAAGAAACCTTCTTTTTTAGAGAAATAGTTGATGTGGATCAAAAAAATACAAAGGGTGATGTTTTCCTGAAACCATACATGTATAAATTTTCATGAAAATTCATTAAATTTAGAAAAACTAATCTTGATACAAAAAAATGATTTTCTAATACATATATTTCTAATGAATCACATGGTCCCATTGTTCATCACAGAATTTTGTATTTTTAATTTATAACATTCTTATAACTTTTCTCTATATCACTATGAATTATAACATTATAGTGACTTTTTTCTTCCATGTCCAATATTTACTCCCAAACTATGTTATCCATTGTTGAAACCTAGATATAGGTTACATTGGGTAATAGTTGTGGTTCTAAAATTCTATTTTTATGGATGTTTTTGTATTTATTTTTACATTACGGGTTTTTATGAAATGAACATTCAGCTTTAAAACCATTAATAACCTAGATTAATTTATATGGGAAAATTAATATTATGGGGTTAAAATTTAACAACATGAGATTTTTAAGATATAATTTTGTAATTCATTTATCTTTATTATGTTAATCATATCATGTGACACTAGAAATAGTTAATATATATATATATATATCATTTCACATGACACAAACTTGGATTGATGTACATGAAACACTTTCTTATCTTGTTATACACCTGAAAATGGCTTGTCATACATTACACACAATATTGAGTTTATACGAAACATTATTGTATTGTTATAATTATTTTAACAAGTTAGTTATAAAATATACATTAAAACATAGTAATGTGAATAGTAATAACTAGTTTTCAAATATTTTTATAATTTTTTTATATGAATAAAACATATTGATAATGAAAAATATATATTTTCTGTAATGTCTTAATATGTTTAAAAATAAAATTTTTACAAATGAACTACTTTTAAAGTCTGTATCTAAAGAATAAAAAATTAATTTCAGATACATCTAGATATTGAATTTGATAAAATAAAATTAATTTTCGAATTTATGTTGTATAAATTATCTTAGTGTTAGTTTCTTAGAATTTTTTCTAAGAAACATCAATTTTTTATGAATAGAGGGAAATACTATATTTTAGTTAATAACTAACATTTCATTTACAAAATTATTAATGGTAAATTAAATATTACAATTTTAAGGTCAAATTTGATAATATATATATATATATATACAATTTAGTTCATTATACTCAATTTAACTTTGAAAATGAAAATATCAACTTAAAAAGCTCTGGAAGATTTTGCTACATTAAAAACTTATTATTTTTCCGAGTCTGCAGGAATGGAATTAATCGTATTACTAATTATGGGAATTGAATTTTAAAATATCTAAATAAACCATTATAATTAGTATAATATTTATATACTAATAATATAATGTTAATTTTTTGCCAAAAATATTAGTAAAAGCGATTAAAATTAATCTCAATGGTTACTGTTAAAGTAGGATTAATTATTGGCAAACAATTAGTCCTAGGGGCCCAAATGAACTATATATTATTCCAAAACATATTTATTGGACATATTTTGTCCATAATCATTCCTTTTTTTATTGGTTATGTCTTTTTTTAGGCTAGACCATGTGTACGCCTAACTTGTTTTAAAAACTTCCAATGAGAACTTTTCTTTCTCTATAAAAGGCCACAAATTCTCCCTCTAATTCAGAAATCTCACAACTATTAAGTACATAAAATATCCACCATATAAATTTCTAAAAATCCCTAAATTACTCTAATAATCCTTTCCTTGTGGAGAAATAAATCCATGAAGCCTTTCAGAAAAAACTAAAAGGAGTAACCCATTTAAGAGGTAACCTCTTCCCTCAAGCTCCTTTCTTTAATTTTCCCTCTCCACCACATCCAGTCTCTTTATTCCACTCTTCTATACAAAAATATTTTCCTCAATATAGAATGTTTTTTTTGTTATGGTTTTAACCTAAAAATATCGACACCTCCAAATAATGGGTATCAAACATAGTGTTTACATGTACGACGAACTACCTCCTCACTAAACGATGCTTCTTCACTTTCCATTACCACCTATCATAGTGGAAATTATGATGGAAAATATGTTTATATAATTATATATTATTATTTTATTTTTATATTATGAAACTATTTTATCAAATATATCTTTATAATTTTTATATTTATATAATATGATAATTTCGTTTGAGTATGTTTGGATTACCACTCACTCAAAGTGATGTGATTGATTCATACAATAAAAAAAATGTATTATCGATGGATTTACTGAATATATATGATTTATATCATATAATAAATATACTATAATATATATATATACATACATATACATATATTTCTTTTACTTTGTTTCTTTCAACACGATAGTTAAATGAAAATAGCGTTCAGGCATACGTACGGTTTACCATAACCATGAGTAGTGTATTCTGTTCCAAACATCAATATTCTATAAATTATTATAATAAAAATATAATGAATATAGATTATATTTAAATAAATGTTTAAATTATGTAAATCATGATATAATTATATGGGCCAATGATATAACAAATCATGACACTTGTGAAAAACGGAGCAGATATTACTCGAAGTGAAACCTTAACATTGAATTGTTAACAAGCGGGTAATTTAAATCCACAATAAAAGAATATATTCTATTCAATGTAATAATATGGTTCGGTGATAAATGTAAAATATATTTATATTTATTATAGATGAGGTTTTGATGAGTACAAGGAGATTCAATACCCAAGGTAATGGGATTTTAATCCCACTTTTTATTTCTGTGAGACACATTCTTTATTCACCACCCATTCCCATTGTGTGGTGTGTATACAACCCATGGTTGTATTCATCAATTCTGATAATAAAATGTCATATCATGATTACCATTATATTCATGATATTATAATCTTCATGTTAAATTATTATCTTATATGGTGTAGGAACCCGAATCCTCTTTTCAGGTATGTTTTCTTTTTTTGGAGTTTTTTTTAGAAAATAGGAGTTTCTGGAAATTTTTGAAGTACATGCCATGTACTTTAGGAGTACACGTTGTGTACCCAGTTACTATGGGTAGCTGTGTGTTGGCCGAGTAGCGGCCATGCACACGACCATGTGGGATGACCTGGAGGCCGCCTAAAGAGGAGTACGGAATCGCTGACTACACGTTGTGTACTTCAAAATTACGCCCTGTGTATTTTGTTTTTTTTCAATAAACACATTGGGGTCACGTCTGACAGACATGAACCATATCCTTCTCAACCTAGTTCATATGAGATCATTGAGCAGTAGTGGATATTTGAGGAGCCCCCAGTAGATAGTCCGTCCTTCGAATCAAACATTGATGGTTGTGTTGGAATCGCATCGGTGAGTTCTCTCTCCTCCTAGAGCAGCATCTCTTGATTTCTCCTCTTTCGTGAGTTATTGTGGGATGAATGTTTTATACTTTATCATATATCTATGGTGTTCTAAGGAGATTCCAGCCTCGTGGTTCAATAATCTTGATCTATCATCACTAAGGTAGGTGGTTTGTGCCTTTTGGTTGAAAGCCATTGAGTTTTATGTGCAAATTTTCCCAATACCCATGAACGAGGTATTGCGCATTTACAATTTCAGCCCTATTGTTTCTCTTCTATGCTAGTATGCCATAGTTTATTATGATTTATTGTGAATAGGGTTAATTCTTGTACTTTGGATGTATTTCCCATGAATGTTTTTCATGTTTGGACCTTTGGGTATTGATTTCCTGTTAGGCAGCTATTTACATTCCCATGACTTGAATTGTAAGATGGTGTGATTGTTGTTCTGTTATGTTGTTGTGCTGTAGAATTCTAATAAATTAGTTTATGAGTTTTACCTTAGCCGTTACGCGCTGCTACACTTTCATGACTTACACAGGGCCGTGAGAACCTGGTCTATACACTATAGGGAGAATGGTCATTGAGGGAATCTCCAGAGTGTCTGTTTTATTTACGATATGAGACCACTGAGGGAATTGACATTGACTGCATCCCCAAAGTGAATATAGTTCATCGATGCAAGACACAGGGGGAAGAAGACATTGAGTTCTTCCCCAAGGTTCCTTTACTACCGTTACATGACTATAGGGGGGAATTGACGGTGATTTATTTCTCAGAGAGTCTATGGTTAAGCTGAACCAGAGGGGTTATACTGAGTGTACTCCCTAGAGGGTTTCTCGTACTTGTTAGGTAGGTCCAGAGGGAATAGGCTATGAGTACTTCCAATAGGGATAAATTGGCTTAGTTTCTTGCTTGTGTTGATGGGTAGGACTAGAGGCGATAGGCTTTGGGTACATCAAAGAGGGTTACCTGTAGTGTTTATATGGATTTATTAGCTGTTGCATGTTGGGTGGTAATTTGAATACTTTGAACTATGGATTGTTCACTGTTGACTACATCCTTGTTTTACTGCCTTCGGTATTTTTACCAGCCATATATTCACTGACTATTATGCATAATTATAATGATATTTGCTTACTGAGATTTAGTCTCACACCCTGTTTGGGACATGTTTTTTTGCCCAAACGGATTATATTGTTATAGTTATAGATAAGGGAAAGCTCCCTTCAACTTCTGGTACTTGACTTGCTGTGGAGCTAGAGATAAGGGGACCAATCTATGACTTGCGATACTATGGAGTTTATCTACTTTCATTTTCACTTTGGTTTAGTTGTGTTGAATTCCAGCATTGTGACTTGGTTTGCAATTTTCCCAGACATATGTATCAAGACTCATTTTATATATGTTGTCCATTTTATACCCTCAGTTTTCTATTGTATTTCATTATTACTGCTTCCACTCTTGTATATTTTTTTTACTTCAACTATTTACTCTTCCAATGAGGGAATAGTTTCCCCACAATCACACCCAAGGCCCTTATTGCTAGTCGACAGCCTCTGGCGTTTAGGGAATGGCGCTTGAGGCAATGTGACCAACTGGGTATGGGGAACCTCTATGTGGACTCTAGAACTGGAAAGTTACAAAGTGGTATTAGAGGGTTTATTTTGAAATGACGTACTATTTGGAGACTTTATCAAGGGATAATATAGAATAGGTACATGGTAATAAGCTGCGCCCAAGAGTAGCTAACCCGTGTATAGGGAAAATCTAATCTACCTCGTTAATTGTAGTTTTTTTGTTTTTGAAATTATTACAGTTGATTTGATTTTAACTTGAGTGATTCACATTATTTGTGATGTTATTGTTGATTTCATTGAGTTTATATTTCTATTTCAAACCGATGAGATGTGGGCATGCCATCACATACATCATATAGACACTTTCTAGAAATCACATGTTTGGTCTTTTTTCCATGCCATCTAGGATGAATTAGTGATTGTATGTTGTTGTGATAGAGAATGAGTAAAATATAAATGATGTTGTGATAATTTCCTTGATAACAATACATACTGTTTGATAGGGTATTGATTTGTGTAGAGATTTGTTTGAATTGATGCCAATCCAAGGTTCTTGGTGTGTTATGGGACCTCATGGAACGAAATATGGTGGATCATTGCCTTGTTTTCCATGTGATAATGTGTACAAGATGCCAAAAAATTTATTTGCGGGGATTATGGACCCTCACGAATCAGAATTTGGCACTTGTAATTCATGTTTTAGTGCTTTCTGGGTTCCAGAGTAGTTTCTAAGGCTTACTGTCCAGAAAAACCCAAATTACACGCCGAGTAATGTTATGCACACTCCACGTGTTCTTATGTTTAGGAAGAAACTGTTTTTCTTAAGTACACGCTAGTTACTTTATTTACATGCCCTGTAGTCTCTAACTGTGTTATAGGCCATGTGGGCAGAGACATGGGATTAGGAAAGTCTAGTGGGATCATGCAATGCACCAGTCGAACATGCCATGTAGTGTCAACCATGTGTCCACCCGTGTAACTAACAACACAGACGGATAAACCTTGATCTATACACGTCTTGTCCGCGTTGAACATGCCGTTTAGTTTGACAAAAGCACCCAGTCATTTCACGAACAACATTGGTCGGTGTTATCCCTTCTCATACATGTCATGTCTATCTAGAACACAAAGTGTAGTGTGAGCCGTGTCTTTGGTCGTGTAACTGACAACACGGGCCAGGTGAAGCTTTTCATGTACACGCAGTGTCTATCTTGAACACGTCGTGTAGTCTTGTCATAGGAGAGCTGTGTTTCTTAGAACTGTAGAAGAACTCGGTCAGGGAAAGAGGATTCATGTACACTCCGTGTGTTAAGACATCACACAATGTGTCTGGGGTGTTGCTGGACGAGTTTAGGCAGGAGTACACACCCATGTGAATGACTTAAGGGAGCATGTCGTGTAGGGGTTATACACATCATGTAGTCATGATTTTGAAAACATGAATGCTTTATTCCTACTGTTCCCTTAATAATATTTCACATTTATTCCCTGTTCATCATGATCTATGTTGTGCTTTTGACCTTGCAGAGTCATGCCACCGAGACGTCCCCCGGTTGTATGCCAGTTGCCAGGCAGTTATCAGACACTGAACATGGCTGACCATTCAGGGAGCACCACCTCCTGCACTGATGATGGCAGATTTGACTCGGGTCTTCTAGTAACTACATCCTATTAATTTCTCAAGGGATGTAGGACCTCTAGCTGCAGTTTCATGGCTAGAAGCCTTGCTGACGATATTGGAGCATTCGAAAACATCTCTAGAGAGGAGGTTCAATCTCACTACCTATATGCTTTGGGACTCTTCCAAGAGGTGGTGGGATGTTATCTCACAGGTGGGAGGACAACAATTTATGGTGTGGGATGAGTTTCAGTGCATCTTCTTTGACTACTTCTATTCGAAGACCCTGAGGGCCGATCGAGCCTGATAGTTTTTGAGTCGGTAGCATGGTACTCTTTTTGTTATGGAGTATTCCTCCCACTTTACCGAGCTACAACGCTATATGCTTATTCTATGCCTTGATCAGTTGTTCATGGAAAAGAAGTTTGAGGATGGTCTGAGGCATGTCATTCGATTGCAGATGACTATATTCATGTTGACTTCTATCACTTCTATCGTCAACCATGAACTGATCACAGAGTGAATTCTTAGGGATTCTGGAGTTGTGATCCAGGGCGGGTCTACATCCGGGGTTAGTATTCCTCCTAATTATAGTAGTAAGTGCCATAGGGAGTCTTCAAACAGTGATATGAGGAGGGGAGACACTTCTTTATAGTATCTAGATGGTGTGCTACTAGTGTGTAAAGTGTGGGCATATGATTCCACATTACCCGAGAGACCATGTGGACTGCCTCTCTAGTGGTATGATGGGTCATCTTTAGTGATTTTGTTAGATCTTATATTCATCAGCAGGTGACATGGGATCTTCTATGACTCATCATTCAGGAGAAGCACCACTTGTTTCTCACCAGTCTGGGAACTGGAGTTCTTCTATCCATTCTGGACGAGGTGGAGGTCGTGGTCGTGGTAGCCAGTCACCCTATTTTCAGTGACATCCATACAGATCAGCTCAGAGCGGTCATGCAGGGTCACAGGGCCACGATACAGGCCAAACATTTGCTGTAGAGCAGACCTTGTAGGAGTAGGATCCCAGACGTTTTACTTTTTGAGATACGATCATTGTAGCCTCAGTTTTAGATTCTTCTATTTTTGATACCGGGGCTTTCCATAGCTTTATATCTATTGCAATCATGGATATCATTGGTCTATCCATCTTTTCTTCTACTGATATCTTGACGTTGGACACTCTGTTGGGTACTAGAACTACTACTCTATGTCAGTGCATGGAGTTCCCTCTACAGGTTGGTGGGTGTCACTTTTTATGAGACCCCATTGTCTTATAGATAACAGGCTATGATGTCATTCTTGGAATAGAATGGCTAGTTCCCTTCTAGGAGGCCGTCGAATGTTACCACTGCCAGGTGATTTTCATATCACCATAGGGTGAATCCTTTCTTCATAAGGGTGAATGGAATGTCTAGGAGAGTAGAGATGGTCTATAGAATCATGGGTTAGGTGTATTTATAGCCTAGATTGCTAGTCTATATATGGATGACTAGGAGACTTCACAGTTAGACTTTCCTCCAATGGTGGATCATTTTACAGATGTCTTTCCAGAGGACATTTAAGGTTTTCCTCCATAGCGTGAGGTAGAATCTTCTATTGATATCATACCATGAGAGGAACCAGTGTCCATTAATCCTTTTTGGATGGCTACTTCAGAGTTGAAGGAGCTCAAGAAATAGTTAGAGGAGTTGCAGGCCATGGGTTTCATCTAACCCATTACATCTCCTTGGGGTTCGTCTGTCCTGTTTGCGAAGAATGAAAGTGATACCCTCTGGAATTGTGTGGACTATCAGATGTTGAACCAGTTGACAGTCAAGAACTGAAATCCCTTTCCTAGGATTGATGATATCTTTGATCAGCTTCGAGGAGTCAGAGTGTTCTCGAAGATTGACTTGAGGTCCAATTACCATTAGTTGCACGTTAGAGCACCAACTATACCTCATACAACCTTCCGGAGTAGGTATGGTCTATTAAAGTATATGGTTATGCCGTTCGGTCTCACGAATGAGCCAAGAATTTTCATGGCACAAATGAACCGAGTGTTCCATCCATACTGGGATTCCATTGTGGTGGTCTTTGTGGATGATATCTTGGTGTACTCTCACACTTGACACAAACATGCTACCCATCATGAGATTGTTTTGAGTACACTGAAAGAGAATTAGTTATATGCTATGCTCTCAAAGTGTCACTTTTGGATGGATCAAATTCACTTCTTTGGTCATGTTATCTCAGAGTATAGAGTGTCAGTAGACCCAGAGAAAGTGAGAGCAGTAGTTTCCTGGGAGAATCTGAATAACATTATTGAGGTGTGGAGTTTTATAGGGCTGGCTGGATAATATAGATGTTTTATACAGGACTTTTCGCACTTGGCTGCATGGATGACGAGTCTGACTTAGAAGGGTGTAATGTTCTTATGGTCAAATTCTTGTGAGTCAGCCATTGAAGAGCTTAAAGGGAGGTTGACTTCAGCACCGATACTAGTCTTTCCATATCTGGTCAAGAGCTATACTGTTTAATATTATGCGTCAGGTATTGGGCTAGGAGATGTTCTTATGTAGAAAGATGGAGTCGTTGCATAAGGGTCTCGGTAGTTGAGGCCACATGGTAGGAATTTCCCGACACACGATCTGGAGTTAGCAACTATTGTTCATGCCCTACGCTATTGGAGACATTATCTTCAATGAGAGAATTTCGTGATTTTCACCGACCATAAAAGTCTCAAGTACATCTTCACTCAGTGTGATGTGAATTTGAGGCAGTGAAGGTGGGTTGAGTTCTTTTAGTATTTTGACATTGATTATGCCTAAATGTCTAGGAAGGCCAATGTAGTGGTTGATGCGTTGAGTAGGAGAACTTAGATACATGCAGTTCGGGATGCCAACAGTGAGTGACAGCTTATGGCTCTGTTCCATGAGATGCATTTCAAAGTGCACGACAGACACGGGAAGACATTACTATATTTTTTAGCTCTTACATCTAATCTCCTCGATCGAGTTCGGATGAGGAAGCTATCATATTCTGAATCCCAAGTCCTACGGTAAAGTGGGTCAGGGGAAGACCCTATTCCGGGATGGACCATAGGCGAGGATGAGATCTTCCATTTCCATGAGCACGTATGGGTGCCATTCGATATACGCGAGGAGCTTATGCGAGACTTTAATTCATCATTTTGGGCAGTTCATCCTGGCATCACCAAGATGTATCATGATCCACACCATCGGTGTTGGTGTCCATGTATGAAGAGTGACGTTTCTGGTTTCATCATGAGGTGTTTCACTTGTAAGTAAGTGAAGGAGGAGCATCTGCGACCAACAGTTCTTTTACAGCAGTTAACCATTCCCAAGTGGAAGTGGAATGATGTTGAGATGGACTTCATGACTGGTTTTCTAAGGTCACCTCAAGGGAATAAAGCAGTTTTGGATTTTTCATTGAAAGACTCACAATGGTTTCTCACTTCTTTCCGGTCAAGGAAACCATTAGTGTTGATGACCTGGGACAGTTTTACATCCATGCAATTGCATGTCAGCATGGATTCCACACTCCATTGTTTTAGACATGGATGCTGGTTTTACTTCTTGGGTCTCGCAGGGGTTTCATAAGGCTTTGGGTACACATGTACTTTTGAGTACATCATACCACCCCCAGACAGATCGACAATCCGAGCATACGTTTCATGTGCTTGAGGATATGCTCCGATCATTCATTCTAGATTTTGGAGGTTTTGGGAGAAGCGTATCCCTCTTGTGGAGTTTTCCTACAACAATAGTTTTAAAGATACTATTCAGATGGAACCTTATGAGGATTTGTAAGGCAGGCCATACCGATCACCCTTATGTTGGATGGAGGCAGGAGAGGAAGCTTTTCTAGGACCTCATCTTGTTCAGGAGACCACAGAGTAGATAGAGTTGATTTGAAAGCGGATGGTTACTGCATAGTCTCGACAGATATCTTATGCTGATCAGTAGAGATGTCCTCTGGTGTTCGAGGTCAGGGATCAGGTTTTCCTACGTGTCACACCGAAGATGGGATACAAGGAGATTATGAGAAAGGGTAAGATTTTTCAAAGGTATGTAGGGCCATTTCAGTTGTTGGAGATATTTGGGACGGTGTCCTATCGGTTAAAGTTACCTCAGAGGAACCGAGATATAAATGATGTTTTCCATGTTTCTCAGCTTAGACGTTACTTTTCACACCCGTCTCATGTTTACCTACTAGAAGGAGTTTGATTTAGAAGTGGAAGCATCATTCTAGAAGTACACTATCTGGATTGTTGATCGAAGTACAAAGGTTCACCAGGGTCGGTCTGTTCCTCTGGTATGGGTGCTATGGCAGCACAGGCGAGTACAAGATGAGACTTGGGAGAGTCAAACAGACGTGTGATCACAATAGTTGGAGAGGTTCGAGGATTTTTCTTCTATGCCCCACTAGGGAAATTTTGAAATGAATTTGTTTTTTTGGGGATGTTTGTAAGAACTTGGATCTTCTATTCAACAATGTTTTCATTTTTTTAGTTAATGAGAAAAATCGAGTTTCTGGAAATTTTTGAAGTACATGGCTTGTACTTTATGAGTACATTCCGTGTTCTTGGTTACCGTGGGTAGCCATGTGCTGGCCATGTAGCAGACATGTAGAATACTATGTGGGATGACTTGGAGGCCGCCTGAAGAGGAGTACAGAAATGGACAGTACACACCATGTACTTCAAAAGTACATGATGTGTATATTTTTTTCATTAATTGCACCGGGGTTGCGTTTGACGGAAAAAACCATCTCTTTCTCAACCTTTTTCATTTGGGAGCACCGAGAAGCTGTGGATCATTGATGAGCCCCAAACCGAGCATCCATCCTCTAAATCAAACACTGATGGTTATGTTGGAATCACATTGGTGAGTTCTCCCTTATCCTAGGGCTCCATCCCTGGATTTCTCATCTTTCATGAGTTATCCTGGGTTGAACATTATATACCTTTTCATAGATCTATGGCATTATATGGAGATTCAAGCATCATTGTTCCAGTATCATGATCTCCTAACACCAAGGTAGGTGGTTTTTGACTTTCTATTGAATGTATTTGAGTTTTATGTGAAAACATGACCAATACCCATGAACGAGATATTGTACGTTTAACATTTCAGCCCTATTATTTCTCTACTATGATGGTATGTCCGAGCAGATGATTATAGATTATTAATAGGGTGATTATTGTGATTTGAATGTATTTACCATGAATGTTTTTTTTTGTTTGGACCTTTGGGTCTTGATTTCATGTTCGGTTTCAGCATACTTTCCCATGCATAGTATTTTAGGATGGTGTGACTGTTGTTTTGTTAGGCTATTGTGTTGTAGAATGCTATCCAAGTAGTTCTTGAGGTTTACATTGGCCGTTACGCGAAGCTACGCTGCTTGAATTACATAGGGCCATGAGAACCTGGTTTATATACCATAGGGAGAACAGACATTGAGGGACTCTCCAGAGTGTCTATTTTACTTATGATGTGAGGCTATAGGGGGAATTAACATTGAGTGCTTCCCCAGAGTGTATGTAGTTCCTCTATGTGAGCCACAGGGGGAACGAGACTCTATGTGCTTCCCCAGAGCACCATTAGTACCATTATGAGACTATTAGGGGTAATTGACAGTGAGTGTTACCTTATAGAGTCTATGCTTAATCTAAAACAGAGGGGTTAGACTAAGTGTAATGCCCAGAGGGTTGCTTGAACTTGTTAGGTATGACCAGAGGGGATAGGATGTTAGTACTTCCCATAAGGTTACCTTGAGTTATATGCTTTCTTGTGTTGCTGGGTATGACCAGAGGGGATTGGTTGTGGGTACTTCACAGAGGATTACCTATTGTGTATATATGCTTTGATTATTTGTTGCATGTTTGGTGGTAATTTGAATGCTTTTAACTATGGATTGTTTACTGCTTAGTACTTTCTTAGTTTATTTCCTTCTGTCGTTTTACCTCCCATATATTCACTGACTGTTAGGAACAGATCTTGTGGTGGTTTCCTACTGAGATTTACTCTCACACCCTGTTTGGGCCATGCTTTTTTGACCAAACTGATTATATTTCTGCAGGTATAGATAAGGGAAAGCGCCCTTCTACATCAGGTACTTGACTTGCTGTGGAGCTCGAGAGCAGGGGACCAAGATATGGTTTGCGATGCTGAGGAGTTTATCTGCATTATTTTGCACTTTGGTTTAAGTCTGTGGAATTCCATCATTGTGACTTGTTTTCTTGTTTTATTAGACAAATGTTTCCTGCATCATTTTACATATGTTATATAGTTTATTCCTTTAGTTTTCTACTGTATGTCATTATTACTGCTTCTGCTCTTGTATGTATTTATTTACTTCCGCTGTGTACTCAGCCAATGAGGTTATAGTTTACCCACTATCACAACCAAGTCCCTCACTGCTAGTCGGCAGCGTCTGGAGTTTGGGGAAATGTGTTTGAGTCCATGTGACCAACCGAGTACAGGGCACCTCTGGGTGGATTTCGGAACTGGGACGTTACACATGGAGAGTATGATCTCATGTTAGCAAGTGATATGAGTTTATTAAATCAATATCATCACTTTTGAGGATTTTTTATGTTTATGCTTCATTTGATTAAATATTATAACCCATATCCCCATAAAATTAAGGAATTTTCTTCTCCTATGTTTATTCTCTATATATATTAATGTATTAGTACCATCTTATTACTATTTGGTATATAATATAGATTTAAATTGTTTTTAAGAAATCCTGGCATTACCCTCTCATCAGTCAGAAATCTATGTTTCCGAAAAGGGTTCACAAAATATTGTACCATTATACTTTAATATTTAAAATTAAGTTTTTAGCTTTTTATTTTTACCAATCTCATTAATGGAATATTCTTGTCGATTTCTGAACAAGGCATTTTTTATATCCCTTTTACCATGAAAATGGAATGTTTTTTGCCTCATATGACAAATACATATTTACCAGCAACCATTTCATTGGAGCTTCCTTTTAATTATAAAAAGGTTATTTTTTAAGAAATTTTTTTTGAAATTATTTTTCAAGGGATTTTTTTAAAATGTTTTTAATATTATTTTATTTAATTTAATGGAATTTTTTTGAAAACTTTTTCATGCCTTATTTATATGTTTTCAATGAATTTCCAATGAAATGGTTTTTGTAACATGTTCAATATTTCCTTATTATATTTCAGAGTGTTTTTGAATAAAATGTTTTTTAATATAATTTGATGATTATTTTAGGAGATTTCATGGAAAAAAGGGTTTTAAAAATGATTTCAATTATTCTTTATAATCTCTCTTGGTATTTTAAAAAAATTTTTTCAAATGGTTTTATGTAATAAAAATAGTTTTTCAAATAAAAATGGATATTTTCCTAAAAAACATTTTGAAAGATATTTCTTAATTATTTTCCATTTAATGTGGAATCCATCGATATTACCCATTAAATTCTAGGAATTGATCTAAATGTTCCACTCATATTCATTCTATGAAAGGTTTATTCGTAATGTCATTTTCTTTATGAAACAAGTTTCTCCTTCATGAGTTATATGTTTGTGAGTCCTTTTTATTTTTCACTTGTTTTATGATTTTGAAACCCACTCCTTTCTGCAAATGGTGACTATGAAACCATTATATTTTCTATATTCAATGACATGATTAAATTTTCATGATGACTATCTCATTTAATGGGTTATGGTATGCCTACATTATATAATCTTGAGGCACTCGTATGTATAATTTTGTTAAGTATTGGGTAGGATCTATGTCTCCCTAAAATGCATTGGTTAACAATGGATGAGTCATAAGTATTAAATGTTATGTGTGACCCAGATGTAATTTACAAAATGTTATATGTGAACCTGATTACATGTTAACAATTTTATGGATGGACCTGTTTTCATGTAAATAATTTTATATGTGATCCTAAGTACATGTTTGCAATTTTATGAGTGAACCTTATCTTTTGTTCACAGAGTTTTTCATGGACTTGTTTTTTTGTACATATGTTTATACATGAACCTAATTACCTATTCAAAATGTTATAAATGAACCTATCTATATGTTCAATATGTTATTCATGGACCTGGTTCCATTTTTATAAGGCTATCGATGAACCTGATTACATGCTTACAATGTTATGCATGAACCTTGATGCATGTCCATAATTTGAGGTAGGGGGATGATTTCATGTCCTAAAAAAATTAATGAACCTATTTTTACTTATACATTATCACAACATTATAAACAAATCATAATGCCAAATAATTCTATGTCTTGTTCCATTGTTATGGTTTCATGAGTTATGCTCTTATTTCTCTTATGATCATTCTCTTATGACCTTCAAATATTTATTATTATATCTATTTTATATGGTATGATCTTAAATTGTTATTCTCTAGTTCTATAAGATTCTATTCATATTATACGTATGAATTTATTTTATTTACCCTCATAGATCATCTGAGTTCACCTCTTTCTTATGTTTCATTTCCCTAGGTTAAATAAATGGTTTTTCGTAGAAGTAATAAATATGGATTTATTTGTAGAAATTTTTGATGATATTTCATCATGATAGAAGATTTTATTCTAATTCATCCAAAGACACTAAACTATTACAATCCTTGGGTATGTGTATTTTTTATTTATAGAATATTCATATCAAATTATGTAAAATCTAGGATTGCTAATCATGGGTTGTAATATTTATATTGTGTCAAAGGAAAAGGGTGAATTATTGGAATATATAATATATAAAAACATTGACCCACAAAAATTATGATCATATCTAATTTTGAAAATAATATAAATCATGTTGTGATGTAAATTATTAAGACACAACCTATTCAGATGTGCATGAAAAAAGTTGTTAAAAAAAGAAATTTTAAAACACTAATGGACACACTTGGATTATTTACGATATAAAATAATTGATAAAAAATGATGTTTTTCAGTTCTATATTTGTTTTTTGTGGTTTAATAATGATCAATATTGGTCTGAATAGAGTCCAAGGGTTGATATTTACATAGATAATAACGAGTGGATAAATTAAATATCGATGCTCTTTAAAGAAATTATATTTTTTAAATTTAATTTTAATTTTAATAAGTTCATGGATTGATAGGGAATGTGTATTACTATAAAAAATAGAGAATAAAAATAATATAAAAATGAGAGTATAGAATGGTCTTGATTGTTTATAAATTTTTTTTTATTTAAATAGCGAGTTACTATATTTAATATCATTTAATATCAAATTTGGAATGGGGATTTCACTGGATAACTTTTTTAAGACATGGGGTGAAAATATGATCATTAGGGATAATGTACATGGAATATGGTTTTCATTAATTTATAATCATTTTTTAATTTTAAAATATATATGAAAATAATTTCTCCATAAATCCCTCTTAGGATAACAGTGTGATAAAGCAAGAAAGAAGCCATAGTTTTTTTGATGAGAAGAAATATAGTTTAAAATACTGTAATAAGAAACTATTAAACTGTTCATTGTTATGAATATTAATACATAATTAATATTTTTTCCCTAAAATTAGCTCATCATGGGTGAAACACATAAAATCAAAGTGTTCGTCCATTTTTTATTTTTGAATATTTTATTTTCTGGTTGTGCTAATATTTTGGTAGATTTTGATTGTTTCTATATAAATAGATCTAAGATCAAAATATGTATTATTTAAGAAGAAAAATTAAAAACACATTTATTAAGAGGTATATCAAAGGGATTGTATTGGCAGTATAGTTTGTGACAAGTGGTATCAGATCCACATACTAATTCAGAGTGATTCTGTAATGTAATATTTATTTTAATGGATAATAATCTGAATGAAAATGAAATATAATTACACAAAGTAAGAAATAAGTAGGTTGGAAAGATTAAAATTATATTAAACATATTATGTTTTTGTTTTTATTATATCTCAAAATTATTTAATCAAATATAGATAAATATTTATATAAAATTTTATATGACAAAAACATATAGTAAATTGTAAAATAGTAACACTATATCCAAATTTTCTTTCCATGTCTCTCTAAAATTTGATATACATGAAGGAAATGAGTTTCTAATTGGAGAAATGTATAAGGAACATGGTTGGAAATAATTAAGAAGGATATACCAAATTGAAATAGTTAAAAATATTAGATATTTATAATACGTTTCACTATATAATGTTGATATCAAATAAAAATATTTTCTATTTATTCAACAACATTTTTTATGCCATTGAATATATGTTTGGACATGCTGATAAGTTGAAAAATATATGTTTCCTATAGAATATTACTAAAAGGATTGAAATAATATATTATTAAAAGGTATTATCTTGAATATGTATGCCTTTAAGAAATAAAAATTTATTATCTACATTTATATATAATCAAAAATGAATTCCAATGAAGTGAAATTTTTCTTTAAATTATATATCCAATGAAAAGAATCAAAACGCTCAAAAAACATGACTTCTATGTTATTGAAAAATTAAAATTAGATTCATGTTATGTAGGTAAGGGAATATTTAATGTTATTTTCCAATTGAATATATTTTCTTATAGAAGGATTGGGAACACCATTTCTTAGTGTTCAAAAATATTTCAGGTACTGTATGATGATTTTGATTTCACTAAAAAATCATGACATAAATTATCTACAATAAAGAATTTTAATTCTCAAAATTAATGCAAATGTATGTTTCAGGGAATAACATTCCTAATTGAATAGGAATGTGACACTTATGAAGTCTCTATTTATGGCATGGAAGATGATTTTATCCTATATCTTGAAGATTCTATGAAGGATATAATCGAGAAATAAAAACAAATTAAAATAATAAGAAAATCTACTAGGGGAGGTAATTAATATCACAATTGACTTGGAATGATCACTTTGGAATCATGATCTATAATGAAATAATAACATGAAGATTGGTTTTCCATACAAGGAATCCACAAAATACTATGATGACATTAAAGGGTAAATGGACAACATATAGAATGTTATTAGTAAAATAAAAAATGATCATGTAAAATTCATATTAGAAATTATATACATGTAATATATTTATAAGAAAGTAATAAAAAAACATGAAATTAATTTATATATCAATAAAAAATGATTATTGAAAGACTCGGACAACAAGTGCTATTAGTGAGGAAGTAGATTGAGAAAAAAATTAAATGCATCATTTTATAGAGGATTAAAGAAATTAAAATATTTTTATATAAATAACTAAAGGAATAAAGATAATGAGGAACAAAAGGATTAAACTTTGTGTGGACTACTCTAATACCAAATTGACATTGTAAACCTTAACATGTATTCAATACAGAAAACATCAAAAACTAGGAAAAAAAGTGAAAAAATCAAAGGAAATAAAAATCTAGGAGAATGTTCCTAGTCAGCAATTGAATACCTATGATCAAGGTGTTATTTGAAATATGGTGATATTTTGGGAAGTATATTTAGTAAATAGATTCCCTTGATGAACTACCAAAGATGTGGCTACATAGGGTATGCAAATGTAATATTGTGATTAAGAAGAATACAATTATTATGTTGAGGTAGTTAAAAGTCATAAAATTAGAAGTGAAAAATATTCCTCAACTAAAAATATATACTCCTTCAATGAATATTTATTCAAATCCTATATATTTTATCATATATTATTTTATTGTTCTAAAATATGTTGGATAAATTATTTTCATCAATGATACAGTATTATAGATACGTAACAATCCATTATATATCCCTAGGGAAATATATATTTTCTTTTTAAACAACAATATTGTGATTTGGTTATGTATACTAAAATAAATGAGAAAATACAAAACCAACCTTATCTCACTATAGTATTTCATGAAATTAAAAGGATTTAATGTTAAAGTATAATGCTCAACCTGATGGAATTTTATTGAACGAAATGATGAAAAATTATAGGTTCATTCCTGATACTATGTTATTTTTCATAAATGAAAGTAAATATGGATTATTTAAATAATTTTAATTGAAAATGTGATAGAATGGATATATTAGGAATAATGGGTCACTAAATATTAAAAAAAGTTTTAAAACCCATTTGGATAGAGTTTAATGGAATATTATTGAAGATATCTATATTTAAGTATTATAAAAAAATTACTAATTTGTAGTCAGTTATGTAACCTAAGAATAGAATATATATTCTAGTGACAATGATATTATGTCAATATATGGCTATAAATTCATTAAGGTGGGGATGAAGAATGAATATGAATTTTTATTAGGTGGATAGAAAACAATACACATTTCTACTTGCAAGAAACAAGTAAAATAATCCATGTAATCAAATAAATGGTAAAATGCATTAAAAGTATGTATACAATCTCTATAAATAAATGTTATTTTTAAATTAAAGTAACATTAATAGAAATAGAAAAAAATTATGTCAAATTATCATGAGTACAATGATAGTGATAAACCACTTTCATTAACATAATAATTTATTAAAAAATTAGGAATTCGACTATGGTGATGTAAATGGTCAACTTTTTTATTCTAGAACATGAGGCGAAACATGTCTTGTCTTATTTTCTTAAAAATATATAAGGATATAGTTTTTTCTGATCATGTCTTTTCATAATAATAAATGAATTACCTCAAAATAGTCCAATGTATAATGGAGAATTAAATATACATAATAATTAAGATGATATGATCTTATAATTGAAGTATATATACTCAAATTGAGGTTAGTAATAATTTTTTTAATCAACAAATAGCTAATGATGTGTCTTATATAAGGAACTCCAAAATATAGGAGTTGTGGAAAGGTGGTCTCACAATGTAAATAATTGGTCATAAATTTTTTAGTTGATAATGTAATCTCGTTCCAGAACTATATGTATGTTGAAAAGGATTGTTCAAACAATTTGAACAAGGTGTTTCTTAGTACTATAAATGAGTTGACACCACAATAATTCAGAAAGATAGGAAATCTCTATTTATATATTACAGGGTTTTTAAATAATAGTGTTTCATTATGAATAATGAGGTGAATTGGGATAAATAGATTGATGGTTTAAAGAATGTATTATTTATGGGATACTCATATATTCAATTAATCTATCAATGTTTCATCTAGGAAAACCAAATTGTTTATTATTAATGATATCAATATGATTAGAGAACAATCTATGTAAAATTATTGAAAAGGAATTATTGAATAATTCTATAATGATGAAATATATAACTATTATGTTTTTAGAGAAGTGAAACATCACCAAAATTATGATGAATCTATATTCTAATTTCATGATATACCTGAAATTTAATGGTGTTAATATGTTACTCATACAATAAAGGGAATAAATAAATTTCACCTAAACAAAAACATTGACTGTATATTTACTCCATCGATGACCCAAATAATGATAAATATAGTTCACACTACCCTATTATCATAGAAAGATCAAAAATCACTCAAAGGTGTAGATATTAATAATCCATGGGTGAAATCAATGAGTTATGATCCTGATTAATTTAAAAAAACATTATGTGTAACACCCCAATCTTCCATGGTACGCTCCTCTTTGAATAATAGAGCAGTGCGTGTTGTACGCAACCTCGAGTTCTAACACACCGCGACCAATAAAAGTAGCAGTTATGAATAGTAATACACATATTTTGAAATTATATAAATTTTATATTTCAAAATGGACTTCATTTTTGGATTCAGAATATCAAAATTAGACTATGTTAAATTTTTGATATTTTTCTGAGAACTTCTAATTTTTTATAAATAGTGAAAAATACTTAAAAACAACTTTTTTAATCAAAATAATTTATAGTGATAAATTATACAATTGAGTGGTTATAATGTGTAATTAGAATATATTTTTACCATTTTATCCAATGGTGGTCATTAGAATTAATTTCACATTGAAATTGGACATAAACAATTGTCAATATTTTGATAGATATTCATTCTTAAAAACAAGCTATTTGTTGTGACAGCGGGAATTAATTATTAAATTAATTATTTCAACATATATGTTTTGAATTTTTTAAAATAGACATCATTTTTTAATTAGGAATATCAAATATAGCTTAGGGTTAATTTTTTGTTGTTCTAAAAAACATAGATTTTTGATCAATAGTGAAACCACTAAGTGGTAGTTAAAAAAATGATTTTTTGTTTAAATGAAATTTTACCACCACTGTTATTTGAATTTTCAAAATCCGACATACATCATTGTCATTAGGAATTAAAATGTGGTTCAATGGGATTAAAATAATATTTGGTGAATAGTATCTTTTAAGTTCTATTAATCGTGATTAAAGGTAATCAGTGTAACCTAAGTTAAATATAATGTTATAATAATATGAAATTATCATTACACTTGTAGTACCCTTATTGTTTGAGTCATGGCGGACCAATACATTCCATGGGTCAACTTGGGGACCCAATGGAGCCACTTGGGTACGAAAATGACATTAATAACTATTTATGTAAAGTAAAATAAAATTGTCACAAACATATGTTGTTTTACTAAAACAATTATTACATGGGGTTATATAATGTAAATTTTCGACTATAAATATTCATTGAAAAGCTAAATAGATTTCCTAAATCATGATTTTTTTTATAATTTTTAGACATTAAATAATTTAAATATTTTTTGACACCATGATGATGTATTGATTACCTCATTAATTAACGATTTAAATAAAATGAAAAGACAATGTAAAATTAAGACTTAAACTTCTAAAAAATCTATTTTATGGCTATATTTAGAACCCTTATCACCTTATCCACGAAATATATAATTGTGTGACCTTTGAAATCCGAAAATCACTTCATAATAATTTAACATTTCATTACTTTCCCAGAGTTCCGCTCCTCTACTGTTATAAAAGGCCCCCACCTCTACAACCATATTCACACCTTCAAATCCATTTGTATCGGCCAACCTCAGCCCAAATACTCTCTCAACTTACCTATCTTACTTCTAGAAGCCTCACTTTGGGAATATAGCTTCCCAAAGAGGCCTCTATCTCAAATTAAAAAGAGTTACCCGATTTTAAGTTAATGTCTTCTCTTATGTTATTTTGTTTTATTTTGCTTCTCCAACACCATAAAATCTTTTTATTCATTTAATTTGTAACAAAACAAGTATCTTCAATATACTAGTATGTTTTTATGAGAAGGATATTATTTAAAATTACACACACCTTCATCTAATGGTTAAAGAATATATTTTTTCTGTAGTTTGAAAATTTATGCCACACGAAACGATGATTGTTTAATATTATTTTAACAACACTCATTGTGGCTATTATGATTACACTATTTATATATATGATATATATTATGTTTTTGTTTTCCTTATGACTCTTAATTTACATTTATGGCATACCTTTATGATTTCCATTATGGGTAAACACGATAATTTCATTTTAGGATGTGCGGACTATCGCCCCCTCAAAGTGATTTGAATCGTTAATGCCGTATGTGGGATGTATGAAGGATGTAGTAAATGGTATTATACATTATATTATAATTTAATTATATTATAACTTTATATAATTGTTTTTTCATTCCAGTAAATACGAAATAGAAATGAATGTAGCGTTCATGCATACGTACGGCTTATCGTCTCCATGAACGGTTCATTTCATTTCTAACTTCTAAATGTAATGTAATATTATAAATGAATGTATATACTGGATATATATGATATCTACACCTTGAATATAATTCTAGAGATAATGGATATTCTACCACATAAACAACTTGTAATTGTAAGAAGTTTATTTTTGAATTAAGTACGAATGATCGACAAAACGACCGTTATTAACATAAATAATTACATAATGTCATAACATGGTAATAAGTGATATAAAAGGAATAATGAACTTGAAAAAGGTTCTTAATCAATTAGAAATTAAATCTTTTTTATTATTCAGGAGGTTGAAGAGCGATCATGTCTAGTCGGAGATGAGGTAAGGGAACTTCTTAACCCCATTCCCATTCTTTGGGCTGAACTTATCTTTCTTTTTATGTTGTTCTTTGATTATGTGAGAAATGAATTTTTATTTCTTCTTATTCATTAATACTTTATTTATCTGAGATTATAATTAATACACATGAGCGATCTATTATATTTACAAAATTATCTTTGTAAGGGACTTCGTATCAATTTCCTTTCATTGAGGCATATTTTATTTTATACACAACTTTCATTTATACAGTGTATAAACCCCTTTGACTTTTACGTTTTTTCAAAAGAGATCTTTTTTATAAGAAGCGTTTTACTAAACGATAAAAGGGAATGTTTTTTTGTTGTACATATGTTGTGACAATGACTTCTCCGCCACCATGACCATTATTTGATTTTCGGATTCCATTACAAGCCATAAATCTTTTTAAATGAAAAATAAATACAATGTTTTAATTTTCTTTTATTTTGGTTTTGAAAATGGTTTTGATGATGTTTTTATTATATCAATGTGATTTATTTATATCTTGTGATTGAAATATGGAAATGTTAGGTTTCTTTTATGCATGTTTTATGTGATATGATTATGTTATGGTTTATGATATGTTTAAACCTGTTCATATGAGGAATGCATTGTACATAATATGAGACGGGTGGAGACCGCTATAGCTCCTAGATGCATCGGTAGGTCTCATGAGATAAACTAGTGTCTTGGAACGAGGCCTTGAAAAATCTTATTTGTAGTCTTGGAACGAGGCCTTGGCTACGTGGTTATGATAGTCTGGCATTATGCATTCCATCATTAGGAAAGTAGTTATTGATATTTCATTTGATTATTCGACTAGTATAATATCCATGTGAATATGTAAATGAAATTATTTCATTTTATTTTTCCATATTATGCTGAAGTTCATGTTTAAAAGGCTTTTGTTTAGTTATACATTGCCTTAAATGTTAATATTTTTTTATGAAAGCTTCTGCTATATTGTTATCCTTACCGAGAATTTGAGCTCACCCCTTTCAATGTTTTAATTTTTCCAGGATGTAAAAATGTATTTTATGAATGACCTGAATGGATAATATGAGGGGATATGCAGACAAGATGTTGTTGTAGTTTTGCATTACTTTATGATGTAATGTAAATCTTATGAAGGTATCTATTGTTTCAAGTCTACTAAACTAATCGATCTTTCAAGACATGATCTTTGTGATTATACCAATGCTACGTAATAATTCACCGGCTCTTGGTAACTGGGGTCGGGGCATTATAGTTGGTATTAGAGGCAGTTTAGTACTAACCTTGGAAGCTAGATTTAGATAAACTATGATTAGAGCACAAAGCCCTAAGATATACTTTGAGGATTAGTATAGAAGAACTTCCTAGAATTTTGTTATTATAGAGATTTTATGAGTTTTTGTAGCAATAAATCAATGTATAGATACGTGAATGTAGAGGAGGATCAAGCACAGATGTACTTAGGGGTAAAACCTGAAAACACTACTTTGAGCTAGACTCAAACGAGAACTGGTGCACGACAACGGGTCTTGCTGCACTCTTGGTTAAGACACTTCTGTGGGATATGCTTAGGATAATTCTCATTTTCTTTACAATCCACTATAATGGGATATGAGTATATAATTCCTCAAAGAAATTTTTTTTGGGGATTATTGATTATATCCATAAATAGTTCAGTTTATGTTATGTGTTTTTCCTGTTTGTAATTATGTAATTTGATTCCTAAACTAATCTACTTTATTCCATTTTTTAGAAATGGAGCCTAGTGGGAGGAATGGAAACCATATAAATTCATACACTCCATGTATGGATTGCCCTCCTAATCAAGATAATTATTGTGGTGCTGGAGATACAACTGGTCCTGATCAACTTATAACCATATTGGGACAACTCACTCAGGTTATGAATAATAACCTTACTCGTATGGATCACCCTGATCCGCAACGTGGAGGATCAATGTTAGACCTCTTCAAGAGGCAACTACCGCCAACATTTAATGGGGGTACAAATCCATTAGTAGCTGAGCAATGGATAACCTCCTTAGAGAAAAATATTCCACGCATTGGGTAGTAGCGATAGGGAGAAAGTTGTCATGGATGTTTTCTGCCTCACTGGAGATGCCTATCAATGGTGGTCGCTGAATAAAAACACAAAGGAAGATAATGAAGTATCAAGTATGGAATGGAGGGAGTTTAAGGAAATTTTCTTATAAAAATACCTTTCACATGACCATCGAGCAGATATGGAAAGGCAATTTCTGAGTCTGATTCAGAAGGAGGATGAGAATGTCGCAAAGTATGAGGCCAACATTACAAGGTTAGCAAGACATGCGGCCGATTATATACGTAACCCAAGAAGTATGATTGATCGTTTCTTTGATGGGTTGAAACCATTTCTTCGTCGAGCATTAGTCTCAAAAACCTTCTCGTCATACAAAGATATTATCCCATGTCCTATCAAGACAGAAAAGGAATTCTCAAAATCTTATGACAATAAAGTAATGCAAGAGAAGAAGAGAATGGTAGAACAAGAGACAGATAAACGTAAAAAGGGAAGGAATTATATTCCATTATACGATAATTGTTGGAAGAATCACCCCGGTACTTTCCTAAAAGGAATGGGAGTTTTTTATAAATGTGGAGAAAAAGGTGTCCAGGCTCGTGATTGCAAGGGAAAGAAAGAGGCTATAAATATTGAATGCTACAATTGTAGGAAAATTGGGCATTATGAAAATAAATGTCCTAAGCATCAGGAAAACATACCTTAGAAAAGGAAAAGGGATCAAGGCCAATCTTTTTCTATTACTACAGTTGAAGTGGAATAATTAATGTATTGGTGCTTTTGGACTCAAGGATTATATTCTGGTTATATGAATTATGTGATATATATAAGGATTGTACTACAGTACTTGTTGTTTTCATTAAGGTTTTAATATGATAAAGGTAATCATATTTTTAGTATATGACAATAAAAGAAACTTTACTTTTTTTGGGGAATCTAATGTTACAGTTGATTTTGAAATTTGGAGACC
Source organism: Viscum album (assembly GCA_963277665.1). Taxonomy (NCBI): domain Eukaryota; kingdom Viridiplantae; phylum Streptophyta; class Magnoliopsida; order Santalales; family Viscaceae; genus Viscum; species Viscum album. Next base: position 1,923,244,871 of record OY728136.1, on the reverse strand, counting down.
TTTTAGAGAAAGTCTGGACATAGGTATTTTGGATAACTATAAGGGTTGGAATGGATTAAGTTGAACTTTGGATAGTATTTTTTAAGGTAAAAACATTTATGAATATTATTTTTGGAATATTATAATACAATAGTTTTAGGAAAAGGACAACCTGTAGGTTGGGGGATAACCCATCGCGTCAGACAATGTTGTAGGAATCGAACCCACAACCATAGTGCGACATTCCTTTATTACCTACCACTACCTAACAAAAAGTCCCTGGTTATTACAAAAATGTTTTACTAATCTAAATGGTATGTGTTAATATTTGGAACCTTATACAATTATGATAAATAGAATATTTTTCAGTTCGGTTACCATTTGGAGTGAAAGATGGGTTTGTGGTAAAACTTTATTAATGAATGAAAGTCTATATTTCAAGTAATAATATTTCCTTATGTTCCTAGTAAATATCCAAAATAAATACCTCAACATTATAAAAGGTAACTTAATACAAAAACGTTGTCTGTTAACTTTTCCTACCGGGGAATCAATGATCGTTTAACCAATCACAAGTTTGTGATTTTCTTGTAGTTAACTTTCTACTAATCCTATTTTATATAACACTCCATCATACCTTGATGGTTTGTTTTTCCTCCATATCCATATTTTCATAGAATCCTACTATGGTCTATCTCGGGTGACCTTTTTTACTTCACTTTCTTTCTTTTAAAGTTATATTTTTATTAACCCTATTTCCATTGTGGGTTTTCCAAAAATGTATTTTCTATTTTCAACATTTTATTTTCAAAGAAAAATTTTAAATTGTGAGGAGACAATTTATTGAAGTAGGGGAGAATTTAACACCCCAAGCTTCCATGGTACACTCGTCATTGAATAATAGATCAGCGTGTGTTGTACGCAACCTCGAGTTCTAACACACCACGACCAATAAAATAAGTAGTTATGAATAGTAAAACCCACGTTTTGAAATTATATAAATTTTATATTTAAAAATGAACTTCAATTTTGGATTCAGAATATCGAAATTAGCCTATGTTGAATTTTGGGTATTTTTCTGAGAACTTCGAATTTTTTATGAATAGTGAAAAATACTTAAAAACAACCTTTTTAATCAAAAAAATTTATAGTGACAAATTATAAAATAGAGTGGTTATAATGTATAATTATAATATATTTTTACCATTTTATCCAATGGTGGTCATTAGAATTAATTTCACTTTGAAATTGGACGGAAAGAATTGTCAATCTTTTGATTGATATTCTTTCGTAAAAACACGCTATTTGTTGTGACAATGGGAATTAATTATTAAATTAATTAATTCAACTTATATGTTTTGAATTTTGTAGAATATAAATCATTTTTGAATTCGGAATATCAAATATTTCTTAGGATTAATTTTTGGTGTTGTTCTGAAAAACTTCGATTTTTGATGAATAGTGAAACCACTAAGTGGTAGTTAAAAAATATGATTTTTCGTTTAAATAAAATTTTACCACCTCTGTGATTTGAATTTCCAAAATCCAACATATATAATTTTCATTACGAAGTAAAATGTAGTTTAATGGGACTAAAATAATTTTTGATGAATAGTAACTTTTAAGTTTTATTAATCGCGATTAATGGTAATTAGTGTAACTTACGATAAATATAATGTTATAATAATATGAAATTCCCTTTACACTTGTAATATCCATATTGAGAGAGTCATGGGAGAACAAGACAATCCATGGGTCAACTTGAGGACCCCATGGAGCCACTTGGGTAAGAAAATGACATTACTAACTATTTATTTAAAGTAAAAATAAAATTGTCACAAACATGTGTTGTTTTACTAAAACAAAAATTACATGGAATTATATAAGGTAAAATTTCAAATATAAATATTCATTGTAAATCTAACAAGATTTACTACATGAATATATTTTTTTATAATTTTTAGACATTAAATAAATTAAATATTTTATGACACCATGATGATGTATTGATTACCTCATTAATTAACAATTTAAATAAAATGAATTTATATTGTAAAATTAAGACATAAACTTGTCAAAAACTAATTGGATGGGTATATTTAGATCTCATATTGCCTTATCCTCGAAATATATAATTGTGGGACCTTTGAAATCCGAAAATCACTTCATAATAATGTAATATTTTATTACATTCGAAAAGTGCCCCTCCTCTCCTCTTATAAAAGGCCCCCACCTCTACCACCTTATCCACACGTTCAAAGCCATTTGCCTCAGCCAAACTCAGCCCAAGTACTCTATGAACTTCTCTTTATTACTCCTAGAAGCCTCAATTTGGGCATAATTATTCCCAAGGATGCCTTTGGCTCAAATCAAAAAGGGTTACCCGATTTTAAAGTAATGACTTCTCTTATGTTATTTTTCTTTTATTTTGCTTCTCCAACATCTTAAACTATTTATATTTCGTTATTTTTTTAACAAAAATAGTATCTTCAATATACTAGTATGTTTTTATGAGAAGTATCTGATTTAAACTTACACACACCATCGTCTACTGGTTAAAGAACATACTGTTTCTATTGTTGGAAAATTTCTACCTCACGAAATCGTGATTGTTAAATCATCTTTTAACACCTCTCATGGTGTCCATTATGATGAAACTATTTTTATATATGATATATATTATGTTTTTTTCCTTATGAATATGTATTTTTCATTTATGGCATACCTTTACGATTTCCATTATAGGTAAACGCGATAATTTTATTTTAGGAAATGCGGACTACCGCCCCCTCAAAGTGATTTGAATCGTTAATTCCATATGTGGGATGTATAAAGGATGGATTAAATGGTATTATAGATTATATTATACTGTAATTATATTATACCTTTATATAATTATAATTTCATTCCATTAAATATGAAATAGAAATGAAAGTAGCGTTCATGCGTACGTATGGCTTACCGTCTCCATGAATGGTGCATTTAATTTCATACCTCTAAATTTTATGAAATATTATAAATGAATGTATATACTAGATATATATGATATCTACATCATAAATATAATTCTGGATATAATGGATATTCTGCCACATAAACAACTTCTAATTACAAGAAGTTTATTTTTGACTCATGTACCAAAGATCGACAAAACAACCATTATTAACTTAAATAATTACACAATGTTCATAACATGGTAATAAGTGATATAAAAGTAATAATGAACTTGAAAAAGTTTCTTAATCAATTAGAAATTAATTCTAATTTATTATTCAAGAGGTTAAATAATGATCAAGACAAGTCAGACATAAGGTAAGGGAACTTCTTTACCCAATTCCCATTCTTTGGTCTTAACTTATCTTTATTTTTATGTTGTTCTTTGATTCTTTGAGAGATGATTTTTTATATCTTATTATTTATTTATAAGTTCTTTATATGAGCTTATAATGAATACACATGAGTGATCTATTTTATTTACAAAATGATCTTTGTAAGGGACTTCGCCTCAATTTCCTTTCATTGATGCATATTTTATTTTATACACAACTTTCTTTTATAAAGTGCATAACCCCCTTTGACTTTTACGTTTATTCAAAAGGAATCTTTTTTTATATGAAGAGTTTTACTAAATGAAAAAAGGGAATGTTTTTTTTGTCGTACGTATGTGGTGACAATGATTTCTTCTCCAACACGACCATTACTTGATTTTCGGCTTACTCTACATGCCATAAATGTTTTTAAATGAAAAATAAATTCAATGTTTTAATTTTCTTTTATTTTGGCCTGGAAAATGGTTTTGATTATGTTTTTATTATTTCAATGTGATGTATTTATATCTTGTGATTGAAATGTGGAAATGTTAGGTTTCCTTTATGCATGTTTTATGTGATACGATTATGTTATGGTTTATGATATGTTTAAACCTGTTCATATGAGGAATGAATTAGACTTAATAAGTGACGGGTGGATCCCGCTATAGCTCCTCGATGCATCGGTAGGTGTCATGAGATAAACTAGTGTCTTGGCATAAGGCCTTGAAAAAATAATATTTGTAGTATTGTCATGAGGCCTTGGATACGTGGTTATGATAGTCCGGAATTATGCATTCCGTCATTATGAAAGTGTTTATTGATATTTCATGTGATTATTCGACCAGTATAATGTCCATATGAATAATTATATGACATTATTTCATTTTATTTTTCCATATTATGCTGAAGTTCATGTTTAAAAGGATTTTGTTTAGTTATACATTGCCTTAAATTCTTATGATTATTTATAAAAGCTTCCACTATATTGTTATCCTTACTAAGAATCTGAGCTCACCCCTTTCAATGTGTTAATTTTTCTAGGATGTGAAGAAGTATTTTATGAATGAACTGAAGGGATAATATGAGGGGATATGGAGACAAGATGTTTTTGTAGTTTTGTATTACTTTATGATGTAATGTAAAACTTATTAATTTATCTATTTTTTCAAGGCTATTAAACTAATTGGTCTTTCGAGACATGACCTTTGTGATCATGCCAATGTTACTTAATAATGCACTGGCTCTGGGTAACTGGGGTCGGGGTGTTACAATGTGGGATCCTATTTATTGATTTAAATATCATTATAATATTGGTATAATTTAGGTCATAAAAAATAAATTTGATAAACTTGGAAAAGTAGTCGGGAATAATACTAAGATATTTTTTGTATATGGTATGGTCAAAAATATTAATGAAATTTCAAGGAATCATTTTAAAAAATAATAATTCTATAATTTATAAATATGTTCTTAGAGGTAGTAATTTGGAGAAAACTGAAGGTATGTCAATTGGATTTAAAGACAAAATTCTTTAATGGAGTTTTAAAAGTGTAGGTCAAAATCAAGAAACCAAAAGTATATCTTGTTGGATATTATGTTGAAAATAATTTCATTTTAAAAAATGTTTTATTTTTCCTGACACATGCACCCCATGAGTGGTATGCATAGATGGAAAATTATTTGTGTGAGATAAAGTTCAAAAGTGGTGGGGTCGGTCATAATCATTTTTTTAATCATAAAAAATAGAATATTATGATGTTTATTTACATGGATTCAACCATATTTGATGAAAAAATTTATATTTATATATAATGAAAAGTATGTATTGGAGTTGTTAAAAGGGTTTGGAAGGGATGATATCAATGTAGTTTCAACCAGAATTATGATTGGATATAAAATTATAATAAACGATTAAATCATTAAAGAATCATATTTAATATTCCAATTTTTTATTTTCACACCTTCTATGGTCATAAAAGGAATACAATCACTTAATATTGATTTTGAATTTTGCGGTAAATTAAGGTGTCATGACCCATCCCCTAGGGCCTATACCGTGACTACCCCATGAATGCCTTCCATAGGCCAGGGGATGATGACTAGCACCGAAAGGCGTAATCCCTAAAAATGGGAAGGCATTGACTTTATAACATGTAAACACACACATCCAAGAACAAAGAAAGATATGAACACAAGTAAACTGAATATTAAATAGATTGAGTACAATAACTAAAAGGGACCATATTACAATTCCAACTAGAAAGTACAAGAAACTTAAAGAACAAGTAAACTAGAGCTAAACGGAAGACATCTGCTGGGTTGTCCTCTAAGGTTCCAACTTGAAGGGTAGGTACAGATCGCCTCCTCAACACTCCACATCCATATGTCTCCTTCATGTAACAACTCATCATAAGGTCCTCCTCTGAGAAACATCCATTCCTGGTACCCTCAGTCACGATCAACGTTGTCTGACATCACCTATTGTTTTTTAAGGGTTTATAGAACAGTTTTTGTACCCAGCAGAAACTGAGTACAACATTCATTTATAGGCTGATAGATAATCGAAGGAGAATATCTAGAACATGAACCACATAATTTGGAAATGAATTATAGAAATTTTTATGGTGTTGGAGAATCAATTGGACTTTGTTTAATTTCTACAATGAAACAATTTACAAGCATTAATTTAGATTTCATGTTTTGATTCTCCTTATGGATTGTCATGTTTCTCGTCATTGTGTTCGAATGAGGTGGGTGAGGTTGAATTTGTGGAGTATATTTTAGTTAGGGAGACATTTGTGAGGTTGAATTTGATTTGGATGTGTTTCTTAACAATTCATAGTAATAAAAATCATATTCCAATAGGATGTGGTGATATTTTATGTTTTCTTATTGGTGATCATGTTTTTTTCTGGGTGAATCTTAATTTATAAAATTTATATATGTGGAATACACTGAGGGTTGAAAATGTTTTTTTATTATACTATTATAGATTAAGGGGTATTTCAAGATAGTGACATACTATTTGGATATTCCTATTCAGTGACAATGAATGCATTATGTGTTCCATTTCTCGATGTATCCTCGACATATGTTCAATCATTTAGATGTGATCAACAATAAGGATGTTGTGTGGTAGAATGATACATCGTTTATAGAACACCTAGTGAATATGATATAATAATGCGAGAATGTGTTATGATGGAATATGGTACCACTTTTTAAAGTCCTATGACAACATATAAATATGTTAGATGACACATTATAGATGGAATTTTTTGTATGAACTGAATGGACTGAGTTGATTTTTTCGGAACTCATGAAACACTTCTCATGGATAGTAAGTCAATAGAGGGGGATATTTTAATGGAACCAAGTTTTCAAATAAAATATTCCTTACTCTCATCCCATATTTATGTTATATTTAGTTATAATTTTCATTTATAAAATCACATTTATCTTTGTGATGGGATTATAGGGTTTTAGAGGCTTTTTAGGGGGTTCAATGTAGGATCGTTGTTAGGGGATACTATGTGACTATCCACTGGAAACCATGCATATTGTATTTAGATTTTTTTTAAATATGGATTAGAATTTATTATATATAAAATGATAATTTTACCATAAACTAATTCTTCTCAAGATATAGAACAATGCTTGGTAATTTTATGTTTGGGATAGAAAAGATACCAATCCTTATGTGAAGTATTAAATAATTTGAATATTGAATTTAATTCTTAAAAGAACACCAAAACCTAATTCATTATCTCATAAATATATGGATATCAAACCTAGGTACAATATTAGTTATTAGAGGTGATTCATCAACAACATTTGACCAAATCCATTGGATCTAGAGTGTCAGATCATTTGAATCATGGTAAGAAATTATTTCTTCCTCTATTATTCATTACTATCATAGATCTATACAGTTTTTGTTGAGATGAATCAATGATCCATGATATGGTGGTTATATTTATGGATTCATTGATAATTGTTTTTCTTATCATGGATAAATTCACGATATATATGAATTCTATCATTGAATTCCAATTTGAGATAAAATATATTAATGGATTATATATTACTCTAGAGTATAATAGCAAAGGGAGATGTTCCAGATATTGTTCCTCTGTGGATCTTGGAATTTGGCATTGATGTATTAATGGTAGGATTATCCATAATATATATATCCCATACATATAGGATATATTGAATGTTATGTTGTTATATTTTTTTGTTTTTTGAGACACATATTAGACCTTGATCGTGTGTTTGTGTCTATTAATGTGAGATCTATGTTTGACGTCCACCAGATGTATGTGTGTGTATATATTGATAATCATGCTTGATGTTCTCTATTATTCTTAATTATTGAATTCCCTATTATGTTTGATGTATATTATTTATAAAATATTCATCGGGTATAAAATGATAGATGGACCGTCCTAGATTTGATATCCCATTAAGTGAAATATTATTTTACATGTGATGAATATGATGATAAACAAGAAAAAATGGTAGGGAAATTATAAATATGTGTCCTCTCCTAAGGAAGTTGCAATATATAATGATTATGTGGCCCAAACCAAGGTAGATCAAGGATACGTCCTTGATGTGGACTGAAATGAGGAAGAGTAATGGGTATAATGCCCTTTTGAACTAACCCTTGATAGATATGGGTAAGATTTCCTTGTAGCCTATCCAAGACTCGTTGTACATATATCTTTTTAGAGATATGTGAGGTGACATTGAGGTCAATCTATATACAATAATTGTTTTATGACCATCCTTATGACATTGAATTGAAGAAGGTACGATTGAGAATCTCAGTGGTTTGGATAACACAAGACCAGACAACACATTATTGAAGGTTACATTACTTTCCATTTTTAATATCATGGAATACATCTCATGTTCATGTATACATATGTAAAGGATAGAGTAGGGGTGTATTATTGGATTCCTACACACAACCTGTATAGTAAACATTATGTATGGGTACACATGATTATAAGTAGTCTAATTAATGGAAAGGGACCAATTAGGTTTAAAAAATGTGATTTGGTGTGTGGTTAATAGATGGTACTATGAAATTCTACAGAGTACTTCTGTAATTTCTTATTTACATTATATTGTTTCTTATACTCTCGTTTGACATGCCATATTAGAGGTATATTACTTATTATTATGTGAACATACAAGAATCATGTTATATATTTTATTATATTGTGTGTTAGAAATATTCTTATGATTTTATCTTAAAACCTGCTCTATGATTACCATGGTTGTAGTCTCACAATATCACTTTAGACCCTCATCTCTAGTTGGAAGCCACATGTATATGGGGATTCACTCATGAGGTTATATGGTAGTTCATCTCAGACATGGCGACTCATGTTTAGGTGATATATATATATGTATATATATATATATATATAAATATATTCCAAATTTTAAATTATATTTAGGTTTTTAGTCATAATTATTTAGAAAAAATTTTATTTGTACAAATTCTTTTCTAAAATGTAATTATTTCATTAACAACCCGAACATTTAATGAGTTGTTCATACATGATTTTCATTATAAAATATAACATCATACAGAGAAATAATTCATTATTAAATTAAATATGATATCTAGAGTTTTCTCAGACATGGAGGGAAATAAACATAGTATATTATCTTATACAAAATGGTTATGTATAGACTTAGTATATTCAATGATAATTTAATAATTTAATAATTTAAGAATTTCATTCTATTATCTAATAAAGGATAGTTTCTTGTACATTTATTTATATCCTAATGTTATTCTTAAATATGAACTGATTAATTCTCACACATGATAATTGATCTCTTCTTTTATCAATTGTTAAAATTATGGGATATTTTTTATGAGTCTTCATTATTTGAATTAAACTAGAAAAAATAGGTTTTAAATGATTCATCACAAAAGAAGGGATTTATGATATTCGTGAAAAAATAATTTTGAAATTATTAATAGAAATAATTAATTTCCTCGAATCGGTTTACTATTTTTATGGATATTTTCATGAGAATATTTTGATTAAAAATATTGAAATAATTTTTCACATAAAATCAGAATATTGAATGAAAAATATAGAGACTCATATATATCAACAGATACCTTATTATTTTTAAATACACATGAATTTATAATGAATAAAAACTATTATTCATTACATATTTTATTATTGGGAATATCTAAATGTATTACTATCCATTATCTTATACAAATTATTACCGAGAGAATGTAAATTGTGGAGAAAGTATCTCTACAGATTTTTTTAATTGAAAAAAAATATATAGTTTAAGAACACTTCATATAAGCTAAAATAATGTTGAAGGCTTTATTACTATCAAAACATAAACTATAGTGTCTTCATATATTTATTATTTCAATTGTTTTACTATAGAATGTGTTCTTATTCGTTGAAGTGAATGAAAATGGATAATGTGGTCGAGTGTATATATAAAATATCATGATAGTCGGTATGGGTATGTCGCCTCCTATAACCCATAAAATATATTTACAATGAATTGAAGAATCCTAATTTTATGTTTATGATTGAATGTATTTTCTATATCACGAAACTTCTTATTTTTTATAAATATGTTTTTAGGAACATAGGCAATATTGAAAACCATTTTTTTAATAATCTATATTTTTATATATAACTTTATAAAATAAAAAAAATAATAAAAAAATCATAATGTATTTGAGGAAATTTTGTTTCCATTATATATTTATAATAGAATTTGTAATCAATAATGTAATATTTGATATCCTGGGAAAGCTTCAGAAAATTGAGTTCATTTGAATTTTCCTTATATATACACATAATAGAAGGGGATAATAGTGCTATAACATTGAAAATGTTATATATATGGAGATGTTGATGTAAAGGGATTCTAAATGTCGTTTAATCAATATTTAAAGATGAGAAAAAAATAATGTTGTGATCTTATAGATAAATAATTTGTTATAAAATATGTTTGAAATATAGAAAATGAAAAAATTAGAGAAATGGATAAGAAGAGGATGTTGTTTTATATTTGAGATATAATGAATAAAAATAAATTTATTCTACTAATGTTTTAGCAGACTAGTGGGTGGTCAGAACATCGCTAATGATTAAAGTGATATGTTTCAAACATTATGGTCCTTGAGAATATCACATCATACATCATCAGTAACATTTTTGAATGAAAAGAATGTTAATGCTCAATTGAACAAAAAGGGTGGATAAATAATATGAATATTGAACTTTATCTGATAGAGTATATAATCATATTAGATTTTGTTTCAATTATAACGATTTAGAAAGTTATATGATAGCGTGGGTGTTTCAATAAATGTATCATGAGAAAAGAGAAGCGGGGATAAATAATTAAAGTCATGATTATATTTTATTATTATATTGAAGATATTATTATTGATGAGAAATTTCAATGAAAGTAATGATTAAATCCAAAAGATTATTTAATACCATTTTTTTCTCAAATAATATATTAAATATTCGATATGTAAATAATTATAGATAGCTTTAATTTTGAACAGATATTGGATATATATTTTTATAAATATTAAGGATATTTTTATATTGGTAAAAAGGAGTTATAATATTAATGAAGGTTATATTTTATTTAAATCATGATCCTAGTTCATGGAAAATTTAAATTTCAAACCATATAATAATGATTTGAATTTATAAAAAAGTAAATTTTTTCAAATAACTCTACCACAATGGATGTAAGAAGTTTTTTCTTATATTTATCATCTGAATTGATGATTTTATATTTAGTTGATATTTATAAGGTTTTATCAAATATAATTTTATCGAGATAAGGATATTTTTCATGTTATTGATAGTGAATGAGATGATGCATTTCATCGATTAATAATTTTCTTTAGAGATTGATGAAATATTTTTTATCAATGAAAGTATGATTGAATTTTTTTTATAATGTATAGAGCAGATGAAGAAATTTTTCTAACCCAATTTTAGTTTAAATAAACTTTCCAATGGTGATAAGGTAAATAGATAATTAAAAATACTTTAGAAAAAAATAAGGAGGTACTAATTTATTTTCCTACATTATAACATTATATTTTATATTCCATATATTATTTTTCTCTTAATTAATGATAACTATAGATGACCAAATTGATTTTTTGAAAAATATTCAAGGTTTTAACCATATTATTATTTATTTTTTATAACATAAAAAATAATAGTGATATTGGATATTTAATTATTTACCAATGTAGTTTTAATAGAATATATTGATGATAATAAGTTAATATCATGAGAATTTATCTTCCTATTAGAGAGGCATGTGTCCTGACAAACAAAGTAAATTATTTTTGAAACATTGATTATAAAATAAAATTTTAACATTTATTCGAATAAAAAATGTTTATAAATTATCTGAATGATAATTCAATGTGAAAATATGATGGTTGAGGTGAAATATTAATTTTTTGGGGTTTATAGTAATCAATGATCCATTAATCAGTTTAGTAATCAATTTCCACATTAATAACTAAAAAATATTTATATCAATTAAATATTAATAAATGAAATAGTTGAGTAATGTGTTTTAATGTAGAAATTTTTTTGTACAAGGATGTTAGTGTTGTATATATTTACCAGGCCTTTATTAAAGGTAACACAACCTTAGTTGAGGTTTATAATAGGTGTTTAATTTCATATTAAATTAATAAGGACTCATATCTCACCTGTCTCATGTTTGACTCTGAGTTTTTAATATTAGAGGGGGATACAAAAACAAAATTCCAAACAATATAGTAATTATATAAATTATGAAATTTACATATTAAGGTTGATTAAAAGTTTGAGGCTATATTTCATAAAGGGGAAATTGGGATTTTAATATGTGTGTAAATGTGAGTTTTCTCTTTTTTAACCATTTTAACTATTTTTTATTATTTTTGTGTAATCATTCATGAACCATATGTATGGATTGTTTTTGAAAGGAAATTATGAGAACATTTATGTAATAGTGCTTCTTGATTTTATAGATATCATTGATATTATTATTAATAATTTATATTCATTATATATGGTTTGCACACATAATAATTTAAATGATTAAATTATTAATATTTTGTTTTATTGGGAGATAATATGATGAAGTAAATATTTGTTGAATGTTTGATAAAAAAATATAAAATGGGGATTATGGAACCCTTATGTGCAACAGTTTGTGATTCATTAATTTAGCCATAATTTTCTCATTGATTCTGGAATGTATTGTGTTTATGTATTATCAATTAATTTAAAAACTTGATTCAAATTAGTAAATATTATAAGTATAATTTTTTAATGATAGAAATTAAATCATTGTATAGGTTTCTAATGATTAATTAAATGGATTTAAAATATAATAGACTCATCTAGTTCACCACTTAACCACTATATTTCATGTGTTCTAATAATAAATTTATAGTGAAAAATAATTATTAGGTAGAATTAACATGAGTGACATCAATGTTAAACAAATTACAAAAGGTTGATAATAGTAGTCTAGATAAATATTTTTAAGTGTAATTATAATGTTATAATGGGGATCTAGTGGAATTTCTAAAAAAATATTTTTTTGATATATTTGATAATATAGTTGATTGAGGAAACTCAATAACAAAAAAATATGACCATATCTTGAATGGAAAATATAATGAAAATTAAGGGATTTGAGTACTTCAATGTAATATATTTAGGGATGATTTAATGCTTGTTTATGATGGATGTTGGTTTTTGATTTTGACATAAAAAATTGAAATGATTATTCATATGAGTCTAATAAAGTGGGTGTTACAATATATGAAAGTGTTTGATGAAAAATTAATGAGAATACACCATAAAGTATTAATTTTTTTAGACAATCAACATAAATTTTTTACTTCACGAAAGGGGAAAAAAATATGATTTATGTTTTAGATGAACAATTTTTATTAACTAGCGATGCTATGTAATCCATTTGTTTTAAAAAAAAGAATAAATTCCGCATTTTATCATTATAATATATCAACTGTAAATTAAAGAATATTCTTTGATTCATGGATAAGATTCATCCAAATTTTATAGAATATTGTTTTTAAATGAAGTTAGGTTGAGTTAATAGCCACTTATATAAAAATGGTGTAACATATTAGAGATGAAAGAATATAATTTTTTAAATTTAATTCACGATTGATTCCTTATTATGTCTGATAATGTTACATTATGTAATAGATATATGATTATAAATACATAAGGCTTTCATCATTATACAGTTCCATGAATACAATATTTATTTTCCAATTTTTAACTTAGAAAATTATAACATCCACATTAATTATATTGATTTTTGGTTTGTGTTTCTAAATGTATTTATTTATGTTATAAATATTTCATACATATGAAAAAAAATCTAATAGAATCAATTATCATAAATAGTGACTAATATTTTTGGATTGAAAAAATATAATAGTTAAATACACTAATTTGGACCCATATCATTTAATATTTTATGATTTTTAATTATTATTTTTATCATTTTATCCATGTATTATTTTTTAGGGAATGTATATTCTTATGTTGAATAATTTTCAATACTAGAAGGAGAAAGGGCTATGGTGGAGTTGACTATGGTCTAATAATGCATAAGGGGGGGAAAAAGAGTAGTTTAATATGTTTAAGTTTTATACCTATTTAATGTTTAATATGTATCCTAATTAAGGGAATCGATATATATATATATTTAATGATAATAGATTAATAAAATGTTATATTTTGTGGGAATTTATCATGATGAATTGTGTCTTGGAATTTTAGGTTAACTGGGAAACAACAATTTGATATTTAAATATTATAAAGATGTATGATAATTAAATAATTAATAATTAATAATATTTTTTATGATCCTATAAGACAGTGATAATATTAAATTAAAATACTTTTGAAATATCAGTATACCATTTTGTGTAAGATAATTTGGAAGAAAATACTCCATACTGATTTAGGTGATATAATTTAAATCATTATTCTCTATAGTTTTTCAAGATATAGAAAGGGCCTGATATCTAAGAATTCAATGAGAACAACCATTTAAATCGATATTTCCCATAAATTATGAGAATAATATAGGGGTTGTGGTATATGGTACATACATACACATAATAATCCCATGTTTTTATTTGATCAATAAAATTTTGTGGCTAGTATAATAAATACATGAAAAACAAAATAATGATTCACAGATTAAACATGGATTTCTATTTGTATAACACCAACTAGGAATCCTAGGGTGCATCATCATTAATTAAAAATTGAAAAAAATAGATACATATAAAAATATGATTTTAACATATTTACTTATAATATATATGTAGATGATGGCACATTAGTTCTTATAAAGGATGGAGATGTTTGGTGGCTTCGACAAGTCGAATCAAAATCATATATTTGGGAAAGAAACATATAAAACCTTGAATTTAAGATAACTTCATACCAATATAGTAAAATATTTAAATATATTTTCTCATGTTTTGGAATCCATATGTCTTTGGGATATTGATGAGTTTTGGAATGATATATGATTTTCTAGAGAAGTGATTTTATATAATTAAACATGGGTAAAATTATATCCATAATGTTCAGTGTCTTGTTAGTTGTAATGTGTAGTATAAGAGATATGATCCTTATTAGTGTAAAATATACACAGTGGGTAAAAATATTTTTTTTTATTTTGAATAAAATTTATTTATAGAAATTAAATGAATGATTATTTGGTTAGTGGCATTTTTATAATGATACTCATGTAAATAAAGATACAAAATATGGATTTACTGATGAATATAAAATTACATAGAGTGATATAAAAGGTTTTTAAGACCATATTGTTAAATATTTTTTATTTAGGTGTTTTTTTAATTAATTTGAATAAGACCTCAATTAAATGATTATATAACAGTATTATATCACAATAAATTTCATAAACTATCAAAACAAGTCACCGAATCCTTAGTACATCCATATATCCCTAAATTTTTTATTCAACTAGAAATATTAAAAAGGTCCAATTTCAACTATCTACGATATAATCTATCATTGAGTTTCATGTTTTCCAATATACTTTAAAATAAATTTTTTTCTCCATAATCCATTAGATCAATTTAAAATCCATTTTACATTTCTTATGCACAATCAATATATTTTAGGAGAAGAAGTTTGAAAAAAATTATGTATTAAATTTAAAAATACATATTTATTTATTTAATAAGATTATCGTAAAATTCTTCAACACAATATCATTAGATGCCAACTATAAATATTTCTAACCATGCTCCTAATATGAAATTTATATGAGAACAATTAATGATAATATTTTCTTATACGACTAAGATTATATTCCTTATATTGGGTTTCTTATTCTTACCAATATTTTGAAATAATTCTAAGATATCCACAAATAATTTTATCTTTTAATTTTTTATTATTTTATTTTATACCCCATTTAAACAAAATCATATAAAATATCATTCCAAGTGATATTTTTCTACACTATGATATCTCTATATGTAATCAGAACCTTCATAGATCCCCATTTTTACCTCCCATATTGAACAAAACATATTAATATTACTCTATAATAAATTTTTTCTAACGATTATATTGGATTTCACTTACAGATTATATTATTCGAAATTTGATATTGTAATATTAATCAAATAAAATATTCCCATAGAAGAATGTATTACACACATATTCATTCTCTATCAATATCTAACATGTACTATAAAACCATTAGTATTTAGTACAAAATCATGTATATAATAGTGTGTTAATAAATTAATATAATATTATTTTGAATTATTATAATAAAAAACATATGAACTTTTAAATTTTATAAAATATCAAATTATGACTTCTACCTCTGGAAAAATGATTCTACATTGTAGAAAAACATTCTTTATGATTGTGGTTCTATATTTGAGGCAAAATGTTTCACATTTCAGATGCACATCACCCTCTTGGTTTTAATATATTTGAAATTATGATATTTTCATTTTATATAATGTGATATCACAATTTAATAATTAACTATGTTTACTTCTGACATATTAGTATTTAAATTTTGTATCCAATATTATAGTTTCACTATTCAACACCTCCTAAAATAGAGAACACCAACACTACATATATTCTTCACATTAGTTTACATGAGGCCAAAATAAAGGAAACATATATTTTTATAGATTTTACTTTGAAAATTAATATGTAATTTTGTGTTAAATGGAGATTATTTTTTACCAAATCCCCTTGAACACAGTCATCATTAGCATTCACCAATTTCTCCAGGATTTATTCTTGGATATGCCAAATATTATAACCATCCTCAAATCATCACCTTTATAAAATAATGTAATTTGAACACTAGTGATATGTAAAATAAGGAATCATTGAATATATCTATAATATTGAGTTTTGATATCAATAAATTTAATAGTGCAACTCCAATTTATTCCTTGATTCATAAAACTTTCACATTTTTATTATCCATTAGTAGTGTAATGGGAATAAAAATCTATTTATTTTATGAAAATGGTTATTATATGAACAACATTTTGATTTTATTTTTATTCAATATAAAAAATTTATTGATACACTTCCAACAATCTTCATCCATTAAAAATAAGTTTTAATTTTTACAGCATCAATTTAATATATAAATATTTAATATATTAATGATAAAAGGTATATGTTCAATTTTTCACATGAATTAATATTGAATTAATTAAATTTCCCCATTGAATTACTATTTACATATTATTGATAAATTATAAATTATATCATTTACAAATATATTACATAGTATATTATAGAAAATAACACAAATTAATACTAAAATACTAATGGAAAGAATAAATTTTTCTAATTATATTCCCTCACACAAAAAGGACTGTGAGTCCTCACATAATTACTCTAAAAATTCTATCATAAATAACCATCATTACTTGAAATTGAAATAATATTCCATATAATATTAAAAAATATATAAATTTCATTTTCATAAATATTCTTTCAATTGTAAAATTACACATGATTCACTATGACTATTATATTGTGTTATTTAATTAATTATAATAGAAATAATTTTGTATTTATTAAATAAACGACTCATAAAAAATTACATTTTCCCAAAAAAGTACAATTATATGTTTATGAACAGTAGATAATTGTGTAAACACAAAGAAAAAATCCATCATCCTAAAATATCCCATTATGATGACCCCTTCCACAATGACCCCAAAATGAAAAAATCATTATGAATCTTCTAGAAATTATTAATCGAATTATAATAACAATTATAGTAGAAGTAGTGAATGATGAGTTATGATAATTATGATGTACATATATTGATTAAAGGGAAATGAGATTTGTTAGGATAGTTCCATTGTCTACCCATTGGATTGGTAATCTGGCTATAGGAATAATGATATTAGCAATAGAAATTGTAAATCGACAAATGGATTTTTAGAATAATATTTGTGAAATAATATAATGAGTTTATATCAAAGTATAGTTGTGTAAAATGTCAAATATTATTTTTTAAAATATTGAATTTATAATTATATTTTTGAAAATATAAATATGAATTAGAATTTATAAAATAATTTTTTTATAATAAATTGAAATGTTTTTCTAAAAAATTGATTTAAAAAAAATGGAATCACAAAATATAACATATTTACTTAAATATGATAATATAATTTTATGAATCCAAAAGTATTTTTTCTTCGTGTTATAATTTTTATCATTGCATAAAAAATATTTTTTTTGAACGAAAATGGATTTTATTGTATTATTAAAATTTCAATATTCAAAAAATCATTTTAATAAAATTCATTCTTTTTTTAGAATTATCACATTGAAAATATTTTAAGGTTAATTTTTTATATTTTTTTGAAAATATTGAATTTATGTTGTGTATAAATACTCTACAATACATGGTATATTACATTATAACATAAATAATTGGACAAATTTATGAGGGTTGACGTATTAATCTATTGTCATGGACTTAAATTCATTAATTACTATACATAGTCATTGGAATCATCACTTTTGGTTGTTTTGAGAAACAATTATAAACTAATGAAATTACATTCCAACACCCCTTTTCCCCCATATAAATAGAATCCTTCACCACCCATATTTTTATCAAACCAAATGTTCATTACCATTCCAAATATATAAGAAAATATCTTCAATACTATCCTTCCCACTACCAATGTTTTCTCCTTGCCAAAATACCTTTCCAAGGAGCCTATGGTGTATCCAAGGAGGCATCATTATAAAGAATATGTATTATTCTAACTGATGTCTCTTAAAATAATTTCTCCTTATGTCTCCTACAAAATATTTTATAAATTTTTCCATAATGACATATTTATTATCAATATATTCAATCGTTATTATATTAATGTAATATCCAGCATTAAACCTACTTTATTCTTTGGTAAAATGATAATAACTCCCTTGTTTTGTAAATTCCATTATCCCCATCGGTGACATATTTCATTTTTCATGACTACCTTCATTGAATATTAAAGAATTAATATTATGTTCACATATTATTATTTTATGAAATTTATAACTTAATATATTTTTTTAATGAATCAATTATTCTTTAATAAAAAAAATGTAGTTTATGATTGTTTGTCAAACTGTCACAATGAACAATCCCCTTGACAATATGTTTTATAATAAAAAACATTCCAAATGTTATGAAACATATAGATTTTTTTGAAAAAAATATAATCCTATAATAATAGGAATATAATTTCATTTCACTTCAAATATTATATCCCCATTTGTTAAAAATATCAATAGTTATCCACAAACCAATGAAACGTTAGAATATAAAATGAACTCCCTTGAGAGAGTAGGGTAATACATGATAACATAAAAAATGGGTTTATATAACATAAATAAGTTGTTATAAAAAATATAGATTTAGAAGGACAAAATGAAATTATTTAATTTGATTATTCCTAAGGATATGTGACCATACCATACCGATTCAAGGACTGGTGTTAAGGCAACTCCTAAAACACTTTATTATATTTCAGGTAATAATTTTTCGAAATAAAACTCACTTTAATCCCAAATTAGTAACATATATTTATATTCTGTTATGAATATATGTATCTTTATCCTATCTATAATTATTTTTGGAAGCCATTAAATTTTGTGGATATTCATAATTTTGGAGTTTCTTTCAAAATTTCATTCGTAAGAGAATCCCCTTTTAAGAGAACCTACCTATTTATTACCTTATTTTATATATCATGTAATTAAATTATTTAAAATTTAAATTTTCCTAAAATCAATCATTTATTATAGAAACAATTATTTGGAAATAATGTTTTTTGGTAAATTATTATTTGTTTTATTCATTAATGGCATATTAAATTTTTCCTAAAATCTATTTTTTTATTTTATTTCCAAACCCACTTCCCCACTCTTATAAAGAATTCAATTTACATAGAACTTATTTTAGTGAAATTTTATTCTATATTATTTTTTAAAATAAAAAAATATCTTAATCTTTTATACAATGATAAAATTTATTGTATTCTATCTTGATATTCTCCCAAACAATACTCTATAAAATTTTTCATTTTTAGTAGATTTTCTATGCTTATTTCCTATATATGATTACCTTATATATAAAAATGCCCATTTTTTTGTTATGAATATGATGGGTGGTCAAGGAATTTTATAGTCTACTAATTCATTTTTTAATGTTTTTATCTCATGAGATAACATGCATGGGGAACCTTTGCATGGCCTAGAACATCATGATTTGTTTTCTAAGGGACAACCCTTTAATTATGCTTATCATGTAATGTTTTATATTGTTTCCATAATAGGTTGATTCAATGTTCATATAAAACCATCATACCATGCCATGTATCTCTATTATTATATATTATTCTCACCATTTATGTTGTCATTATTTTACTTCTACCATATAGGCATTACATTTCATCATTATTTACTAAATGTATTCCCTTACTTAGATTTATATAACACGTTTTTCATTATAAACATCCCCAATGAATAGTATATAGATGAAAAGTTAAAAATGATTTAGGATCACTAAATTTGGACTAAAATAAATAATATATACCTTATTAGTTAGTTTATTTATTTCATAACTAGTCTCTCAATGAAAATAGACCCCCAGTTCATTTTATAATATTTTATAGATATATATCTTTTAAAAAAATTGTACTAAATAATGTAATGACATTTGGGTCCTTATATTTAATATAATTGAAATATCTATTTCTATATGGGGAATAGTATTATAAAGAATTAGTGAAAACCCCTTTAACAAATATATGAATAGAGAAACATCATATATTATGATATAGTAAGGTGTGTGTGATCTATAAAAAATGAAATCAATATGTGGATACTACAAGTTAATGGTGTTCAATTAAAGATCAACCTTTGTGCAAAAACCCTAAATATGACAGGTTATATATAAATCAATTCCTCAACCAATGTATGTGTAGTGGGCCTTACTGTATACATAGATTTTCAATCAAATGTGATATTATTTTTTAGTTTCTATTTTTCATTACAAACAATTTCAAAGGATGTACAGAAATTGTTGATGTAGTGAATAACTAGTTTTATCAGATGAAATAGTAAGAAAATGACCACAAATAGATTATATTTAAACCTAAATCTTGTTAGTTTTTTTATTCATGTTATTTAGGAGTGATTTATCCAAAAATAATATTTTGAATATTACTTTTTTATACATTTATATAATTCTCATAAAAAACATTCCATCATCTCATAAAATGGGTAAAAATACAGGGAATCATATCAATAATACGTGTGATGGTAAAAGTGATTATTTACTTAATCGAATGATTAATATGATGGGAGAAGGCGTCAAGAACTTCATGGGTGTAGTAGTAAAATTGCATAATGTTATGAGTGATAACAAAAATCAAGTCAAATGTCCCCAATCTTCTAAGAGGGAAAAAGTTAAATTTGAGACTTTATGTGATAAATGACTCTTACCTTATGTTTTTCTTCTAGTTCCCTAATGTCAAAGTAATGGGACATTTCCATTAAGAAAATATTCCATATTATAAAATTCTCTGAGAAATAAAAATCAATTTGGCCATCAAATTACAGGAGGGAGAATCCAATCCATGGTGGACATGAATTAGGAATACAATTCCCAAGGAAGAAATGAAAACCATTAAATTCCAAGTATTCTAGGGGGTATTTTAAAAAAAATATTTTAAATGGACTCTGAATCATAAAATAGAGATGAAATTACATAGACACATGTAATAGGAGGATGAATCATTTGGGTCATTCTAAGTAAACTTCATAAGGATTTCATGATATTCCTTATTATTTTTCATAGACTTTGAAATTGAATTGATATTCTTACTCAGTGGGTAAAATCCATGTCATTGAAAATATTTTTCAATTTGAGAGTTATGAAAATATGATTTTTTATAATTTTCCATAAATGTTCAAATGAAAATTTTGATTACCAGTTTTCTTGTGTGTCTAATGAAAATAATGTAGTTTAACACAAGAGGATCATCAGATATTCTTCATGGTAGAATGAAAATCCAACTAACCATGTGTAAAAATTATGGGAAGAATCATTCTAGAAACTTCTTGAAGGGTAAAAGGAGATCTCACAGGTGTGGAAATTAGTGAATTCAAGTTGATGAATATTGTTGTGAGACAATTAATTCCAAAAATTTGAAGAAGAAAGAATTTCCATATCAAACTTTATCCTTTTTCCTGTGTCTTAAATACAATGAGCATATACATGATGATAAATAATTCCCTAATCTAAGAATTGTTAAAGACAATCATTGAGCATAAACAGAAATGCCCAAAGAGTAGGGATATTGCTGAGGTGGATCCTAAAAATATATTGTTGAATTATACTTTAGTTTTCTATTCAAATAAAGTAAACATAATGTTTGATTATTATTTTTACACATTTTATTAAATCGTTTATATTTAATAGAAAAATATAAACACATCCACAGAACATGATGAATTTTTTTATCACTAAAAGCACGAAAGGGGAAAATTATTTCATTTCAAGAATATAAATCCCAAAATTAGTATATTTGGGATAATTATACTATTAAATCATGACATAATTCATTTAGTGAAATTCAATACTGTACTAGGAATGTATTACATGTACTTATGTGGTTCTGACATAGTTTTCTAGAAGAAGTAAATGTCTTTCTATATCCCAATTCATCCTCTAATTATTTTCAAGTTTTGAGAGGAGGGTGAATCTCATTTCGAATATTCTGATCAAGGGTGAATATAATTTTTTATTGGATGGATTATAATTACCACGTGATTAAGGAAAAAGAGAGTATCATTATTTATGACACTCCCATTATATTATAATATACTGACGTGCTTCCAAAAATGATTCATAGTATTCCTCTAAACCCATATATTTTGTTCTCTATAAAACTTAATCATTGATCAATTCTAAAATAAATGAAATTCCATAAAATGTAAACCATTGAACTAGAAGAATTAACTAATTTATTACTAGTTAATATGGATAAGGTTTTTATATGTCTATGTTCTTTATAATGGTGTTAACTGGTTCCCTTTATCAAGAGTAAGTATTTCTTGAATAATATCATCATATATTATAAAAAAAATAAACTACAAAATATTGAATGATTATATACATGGATCTAAATATATAAATAAAATGGACCTTTGATCAGTGAATATAAAATTAATGCTATAAAAGAGGATATAATAAAAACTGCCTTTCATATAATGTAAGGAAATTATAAGTTCATATCAATTCCCATATAAGTAACAAATTCTATAAAAATATCCTTGAAATTATTGAATAAAGGTTCATGAAATTATTTCTAATAATATTACGATTTTTTATAGATTAATATACAATATAACCCAAAATCCCGGGGGATAATGTTGTTCATTTTCATATGATGCTAAAAACATTCAGAATTGAGAAATTACATTCCACATTAAGAATGTTTAAATTTTAGATAAAAGAAGTATGCTTATTGAAAAATATAATCAGAAGATAGAGAATATTTTCTAATCCTTCAAAAATAGAGTTGGTTATTTAATGGAGAGGATAAAATATATAATAATGATCTCTAGTTTCCATAAATTATCTGGATATAATCTGTTATTTTTTAATGACATTTCATCATTATAAAACACACTAACCAAGATAACTCATATTAGTGTAATGATTTTTTTTGGATAGATGAATGTGAAGAAAAATTCAGGGAGTCATAGAAGATACTTTTTGTACTAATAGATATTGGGGAAGGATTTTTGATCTACAATGACTCTTCAAATAGGAATTTAGTTCTGTAATAATGTAAAATGATAACGTGATAAACTCTTACTCTTGATAATTAATGATCAATACCTATAAATATGTGTCACTTGAACTGTAGTTTTATATAGTAGTTCTTATATTTTATATTTTGTGAAATTATATATATGGAGATAAATGTGACATATATCCATATAATTGGGTACTTATGTATATATTTAGAATTAAATATCTCAATGTACACCCACAATGGTTATTAAAGCTGATAAAGTATTGTGAAAACACAATACATTTCCACCCCAGGACGGTGAATAATGTTGAAGACACATGAAGAAGAAAGGATCCTACAACCTTTCATTAATTATAATTGTTAAGGATCACATATTATAAGAAATGAAAATGATGGGCATGGAAATCATAATATAAGGAAATCCATTCAACCTTTCTCAAATGATTTATCAAGAATCCATTCGATAGTGGATTAATAAATATAATTGGATGATGTATATATACTAAGAAGGAAAAAATTATATGAATGGGTAAATTATTATATTCAAAATTGATAATGAATATTTTATTTTATTTAAGGAATGTTTATATATACCATAATATGTTAAGGTAATGAAAGAGTTGTTGATGTATTCTCACATATCAATATTTTTTTATCCACAATGGGAGAAAAAATATTAATAGTTATATGTATGAAAACTATTGGGGCGAAAATATGTAGAAATATATACAAGAAAATACATCATGTTTCTTGGTATGCCAATATGTGAAGGAATAATGGAATAAAGTCCATAGTGATGATTCAATGATTTCCCACTCCATCATGGAAATGGGAAAAATTACCTTGGATTTTTTCATAATTCTTCTGAAGATAACTTAATGAGAAAATTACATATGGGATATAGTATACCATATTTAAAATAATACTCATTAATTTCCATTCAAGGGGACATGTAACTCATGAAATTGGTAATAATAAACATTAGAGATGTGGGGATTCTATATGGATCACCACTATCAATTGTTTCTAATTTATATACAAGGATATACTGAAAATTATAGAAATGTTTCCAACATGATCTAATCACAAAGTTTTACTTCTTTATAACCTATCACCATGGTACTAAGGGATAATCTGAGAAGACAACCCTGACATTGAGGATATTTTGTGTGGTTTTTGAATGTTATTTAAACATATATGAGATCAATACCTTTTTTATTGGATATCACACAAAATTAAACATTAATCGATCATTGAAATGTATATTCTTGATGTGATATATGGAAGGAAATGAATAACACCCATATAATGAGATAATTTTGTTGAATGGAAGCTATTGGTCCCAAAACTATTAGAATAAATTAAATGGAGGACATGTACAGTCAACAATACGACATAGAATAATAAATTAAATATAAGAGTTATAATAATCATCATCAATTATTATGAGATTTATTTGTTGGGTATAATTTTACATTAATATAAATCCCTAAAATAAATTCATGAGGTTTGAAAATAAAGAAAACATAACTCTTAATTGTAGTAGAATATATATGATTCTTGATCAAATCAAAGAAAACATTTGACTAGGACTCCCACAAAACATTTCCAAAGAATATGATTTGTTTCACATGTCCCTCGAGAGGTATTAATATAAAATTTCATGAATTTTTTTGAATCTAGATGTGGAATAGATAATAAAATTATTTATTTTGAGGATCATCTGGGAGAGATATTGGATAATAATATCACTAACTATATAATAAGGCAATATACCTAGTCAATGTACATTGGTGGAATCAAAATTATAATGATGTTAATTGAAAACCCAAAGAATAAAATAAGAATAAATAACCCCATTTTTCAACTTATTATATGAAATGAAATTTTAATGAAAAAATTTCATGTGGGGGAAGAATGAAATATCACATAAATTCATAATAGTAAAATAAATCATTACATTGTATGATTGTTTTGTTTTATTTTAAAATGTAATCATATAGAAGGACTTTTACATTTCACGATAACATTAAAAATCATGATATAATATTTTCCATAACATATAAGATCAATTATGGGATATAAACACAAAATAATAGGGAAAAACAATGGAAAACATTATTGGCCTGAATGCTACCATAAATATCACTCCTGTGATTAATATATAAAAATGAAAATAATCCTTGGGAATATTACATCCCTTATCAATTGAATATTAATAACATTTTTAATTGGATTAGTGAGAAATAGATTTTTAGAATGATGGTTTATATGTTGGGATTAACTAAAATTTGACAATTATGACCTGACCATTATTTTATTTTTTTAATACTGAATAGATTGTTGGAATATTAATCGTACCAATTGAATAGTAATCTGACCATTACAAATAATAAAATAACCAATGTAATTCTAAAATAATATTTTTGAAGTAATATGAATATTTTATATAAAGATAGAATAATATAAAAGTGTTAAATATGATAAAATAAACCTTTAACACAATTGAATCATAATTATATATTTTTTAAAGAAATATCTAATTTATCTTTATTAAAATAATTTTTTTATAAAATTAATTTTAATCTAATAAAAATTCATAATAATAAAATTGTTTCACATAATAATATATATCTATATGTATGTATATATATATTTTTATTAATATGATAATATAATTTGTGTTAAACCATGAGTAAAATTTCAAAGTGTTAAATTTTTTATTGATTTGTAAAATTTGTTTTTATAGTAAATAATTATCTAATTTAAGTTTTTTATTTTCTATATTTAGTCCTTTTTTTGATAAAATGGATGAATATTTTAGAATCATGACATTTATATTTCATGAGGTTCTTTTTTTTACATTTTTCTAGAAATTATAATTTTTTTCGAATTGCAATGTATTTCAAAATAAAGTATTTTAAATTTTTTGTTAAATGAAACATTAATTTCATATATGTTGGTGTAAGTGTCCCTCATCTTGGCCTTAGAAACAAAAATTACAATATATTTTCACAAGGAAAGTCACTAATGTTAGAAATGAAAAAAATACACTAATGAAAATTATATTTAAAAACATACCCCTCCTCCACTTATATATACCACCATTTGAAACCCCTATTCTCTTTAAACTCTATCATCCTTAAGATTCTAAATAAATACCCAAATATATACCATACCATCCGTTCCATTTAAAAATTGTTCTAGTTTTTCCAAAATGTTATTCCATGGAGCATTAAAGGGGAAAAAAGTGTTAAGATACAAATAAAGAGGTAATTCAATCAATCAATGTCTTTTAAATTGTTTTCTTCAAATACCTCCTAAAATATATTATACCAATGTTTTTATTTTAGCAATTCATATTTTTCTATGAATTATTTTTGGATATAGTGGGCATTATTTTTGAGATCATATGCTAAGATGACATGTGATTCTGAGGAATCTTATTCTATAAAAAATGATTGAAATATATTAAATATAACATGCACATTGATTTATTGAGAGATTGGAATAAATTCATAATGGAAAAATGTATAAAAAAATATGATGGAATATTTGAGCCCCGAACGTGGGTTTTACATTAGGAATGACATATCCATTGTCGGCATAGGGAAATGGTTAAAAATCCATCCCATACATAAAATTAATAAAATAATGAAATAAATTAATTTATTTTATTCATTAATGAATCAAACTGGAAATGTCAATGAGTATATAAATATATAGAAAAAAATTATTTTGATAATATACCATGGACATCCAGAGAAAAATTAGAGACCTGTAGGAGGATATTTCACAAGAAGTTGAAAGACATATCATAGTTCAACAATTGCTGCACAATGGGATTTATGGATCTCACCATTGATAATGACATAACTTCAATCATTCTCACCAATAAATAATATTAAATTTTGGTTATTTTTTCAGGTTTATTTCTTCATTTTATGATTCCTATAATGAACACGAATCAATAAAGAAGTAATTGGTTTTTGGGGGGTGTGTATTTCAGGAACATGTTAGATTTATCTGGGAATGGATGGGTTTTCTTTGTAATTATTAATTTATCTATTCATTAGGAATTATACTGAAAAAAAATCAAGGCCAACAAGATCATTGAAAAAGGTTTGTTCCTCATTTCTCATATTTTTCTTTTCCTTTTCATTCATTCATTCATCGTAAGAAATTATCTTGGCCACCATTTTGACAAATCCAAATAAAAATTGAACATTTCACATCCATTACATTGACAAACGGTTTGATGTCATATATTTGGGCCTAATAATACATGAATATTGTGTTATAAAAAAAGCAGTAGTGGACCAGATGTATATGGTATACATGATACCTGTTGTTTGGTGCACATTGACGGATTGACCGTTGATGGTATTTTACAGATGTATTCAAATTATAGATTCAAGTGTTCTATGGAAACACATATAAACAAATATATACCTCAATTACCATCATAGAGAATGGATGGATTTGTGGTTAGAGGAGAAGCTGATGGGGTGTGATTGAGATCTATAATTCTATACATATCCCGCAGTACACAGTGTGTACAGTGGACCTACACGCCATATGGGAACCTAATATATGTGTCATGGGTTTTAGGATAATCTTATGCATGAAAATGCATCTGACTTAATTAAATTGGATGTGGACCCTTTCTAGTCGTTTCAACATCTCCCATTGAGGTTACTTGGACATGACCATGTGTAAATAGTCATGGACAAGTTTAATACTCATAGAAATTCATGACTATAATAGGTGTACATAATATTATCTCTTTTTTCGATCAGTGGAATAATTACTCTAGCATGAGAGCATCATGTACTTATTCACATACATGGGAATGAGAAATTTACATGGGAAATACCAAGTTCCAAAGGGACGTGGCATATTCTTCTAGTACAAAATGTGTACTCCTTAAAAGATGGTATATAGACATTTTATTATTAAATATAGACATGTTTTGTTATGGTGGGATCCTTATATTCATTCCCTAAGGGTTAGTGTGGAATTTGACACCACACATTGGATAGTGATCCCTTTAGTATGAATTCTTTAATAGATTTGTTGGAATCCTTCTTTGAGGAAACAAGTAAGATCCTCTATCATATTCTTAACCTATATGAAGTTCTTGGTATCTTTGTGACCAACATAATGCAGGTGTTGATCCTCTACATAGTGGGTTTTTCCCGATTAAGTTAATGTTATAACTTTTTGTGTTGGTTGTGATCCCCATATATTTATTGTTCATATTCGTACAACCACTGTGTACTTATAATGATGATACCTGGCAATAATTTCCTCTCAGATGAATGTTATGAGTGATATCTGACTCAATGATTGTGTTCTACTAGATGATTATCATGTATTACAATAGAGAAAGAAATCTAGGATGACATTACATTTATGAACTTACCGTGATTATTTTTGTAGTCATTTATGATTTCTAGATATTCATGTTATTTTTTCACTCTAATTATATATATATATATGTCATCATGTGCATCTGTGGAGTTGATTGTCATTTTATGTTATATTCTTCGTTGTTTCAGGGTGCCATACTAGGTATTTTTATACTCACCTAGGTATAAAATTTTATTATATTCCTCATCTCTCATGTAGACAATCAAACCGTTGATAGATCCCTAGAGGACCAATGACTAGGAAGTTATGAGTGACATGGGTTGACCAAATCATATTCAGTAGGTTATCATTACAGTTGTACCCAACATTACATTCAGGATTGACTTGTTTTAATACTCTTTGTAGTGGGATTTCATTTTTCCCTGTTTACATTCCCTTGATTGTTTTCATACTATAATTGTGGGATTTATATTTATTCTTCCATGTTTCAATACTCCATTTAAATTTCAATATTATTTCTCTTGTAGATGTGTGCATGTTTGATGGTCGTATGAATAAGGCCTCCGATGATAGTGATATGCCTACTCGACACTAACCTCCAACCATGGCCTTTGATTGGTAGGCTTGTGGAGTCTTGGATAAGGCCCCATTTGGATGGGTCAAGAAGGACTATTATCATATTAGTTAGTTCTACCATATGATCACAGTATGAGAGACTCATTTTGGGAAATAATGTTAAGTGTTTCGAGTTCAACATTCTTTCCAGGGACTCTAATATTTGTGGAGTGGATGACATATCCGTACATCAATAATATGATAACCATTCATTCAACTTGATAAACATGGAATATGGTTGTAGGGAAATAAATTTTACATGGAGAATATATGTATCATATGTTGTTACCATGTCTGTCTTGATTCAGATATATAGATATACTCATTGATTTTGGTACATGATCGTAATTTCTAGATTCATCTATGATGAATTATAGTTAGGATTGAAAATATGGTTCAAGAGGATGATCCAATTGGTGATGAGGACTCGATACATGGACCACATTTTGAGGTGTTACCTCCTGGTGGGGTACACTCTATGCACCTGCTTGTTGAGAATCATAAGGTACACATATTACCTATCGATGAGATGAATAGGATAAGAACAGATCATGAGATTCAGTTTTAGTTACCCCTCCAAATAAGAGGTTAGAATGATCCATAGGTAGCTAAGGACTATCTTGAGGTTGTGATGTGTTTTTTCATCTTTTTAAAACATTTATAGAAAAAATAGATGTTTTGGTAGGGATCCATTTGTACTGACATGTGGGTTTATGGTGGGTTATTTAACACAATCATATGACGATGTGACTCAATCATGGTTAGATTTTGAAAACGTTTTTGAGAGGATATATCTCCTACTACACTAATGGATGTATGCATCTAAGAGATTATACATCCACATAAGGGTTGTACCATAGTATATAATTATAAAATTGGGTTCACCAACCTCTCAATTTACTCGATAGATATGGTTGGAAATCACATCTTCTAGGCTCGGATCATCGATTGAGGGATGTGTAGGGAAATTTGATCCATTTTTATACCTCTATATATTCTTATCTGTTCAAGGATGAAAGAGAAAGATTTTTTGGCAGAGTGTTTCATTGAAAGGAGACATAAATAGTGATATTGGTAGACTTAACAATGGAGAAGAGACATTAGACCATGGAGGCAGCGTCATCCATAGGGTGTAAGACATGTGAGGTGATTCGGGATGACGGTGTTAGATGGAGGGTCTATAGTTTTTTGATTAACAGGATTAGTTTAGTCAACCGATGAAGAGGTGGTTCTACTTTTGTGATGGCATGATACATCTTCAAGGAGATTGCCTGAATTGAAATAGGGCTGATAGGGAGAGCATGGATGGATGACCTAGGTAGAGGGAGTGGTAAGGGTAGGCTGGTCTGAAGGGTAGCGTATGTGGAAGATGAATTGTGAGAGTATATATAGGAGGTATACTCTTTTAATTTCTACCATCATCACCCTAAGGTGGTCCACACTAGGCATAGTGAGTTAGAATACATAGATGATGCATGCTTGATGTTGTTGAAAAATATAAATCTGTGGCTCTAAGAATGATAAAATGTTTGATCTGTATATTTTATACCATATATTCATTATTTTCTGAAATATGTGTTATTAATTTCTTTATTTCTACAAATATTGTTTGATACTTTGATATTTTAGATAAGCCATTTTTTGACTCTTGTTTTTGGAGACTCCTTTTGGAGATGACTCACTAATCTCACACGTGTGCAGACACTGTGACCTCACTCTTGGAGGAGATAGTTACAATTGGAATACCTTTTTAGTAGTGATGTGGACTTATGACATCTTATTAAGCATGGATACGATATCAAAATGTAATTCCCAAATAGAATGCTTCTCAAGGAGGATATAATGTGTTAGAATCAATGCGACCAATTTTTCCTCTAAGGGTGAAAAGGAAAACTAGGATGTAGAGGATGGACTCATTGATGAGGAGTGAATCTAATAACTCCTCTGTTAGATTTCATTCCCCTTAGGGATGTGTAATTTATAAGTTTTAATTTATCTACAGCTGTGGGGGTTATAATGATGAATTTACAAAGGAAATACCTGGATTACCTCCCCAATGATAGATAGACATCTTCATTGATATTTAATGTCTCATGTTTTCAATGCATTATTTTTAAATGTTATATGGAATTATTTCTAAACCGCCCTTTTAAAGGAATGTGATTCTGATTCCCAGAGTGCATGTAATAAATGATTGAATTAATTTAATCATTAAAGAGAGTGTGTGAGCAGTTTTCCTGAAAATGTGTAAAAAATTTTAACAGGTGCTTGGATCATAAATCTGAGGGCACCGTTGCATTCATTTCAATAACTTTACCTCTGGAGGGAACATCAACCAGTGTGGGTCAGCTGCTAGAGTTAGTTTTTGGACGCTTTAATGGAAATAAAATAAAGTAACAATCTATTTTATTTAAATGTTTCCATTTTGTGCAGCGACCTTATTACTCCATTTTAAAATTCTTCTTATGGAATGTTCATATGGTTATCCTCATAACACTATGAATTGAGATAGATAGAGAGAGCTTCTTTGATAGTTGGAAGAGAACCCGTTGGTGGACGATAATGACGCGATCAATCGACGCATCTCGTATTTTATGAACCCTGCCAACCGATGTGACTCGATGATTGTTCATTAACCTAATTGATGTAGGGGTTTTGTTTTATAGATTTTTTTCTTCCTTTTCCTTTGAATTTGATGAAAAATGTGGATCAACCTATGAACTGGTTGATCCGCGCATCGTCTTTTTTGCGGGAGGGATTCTTTGGGTTCATTCCTGGGATATTTTTCATTCCATAATTTATGATTTTAATTTAGTACAATTTAAAACCTTCTCACATGATCACATTATCACTATGAAGAATGACGATGGAGGTTCATTCCTTCTTTTTTTATTATTTTCTTACACCCTTTTTAAACTCTTTTTTTTTCACGTTCCTTGTGGGTTTATGAAAAACAGTTTGTTGCACATATGTTTTGCAACACAATGATACCAAATTGGGGATCTGAAAACATGATGACCTAGTAGAGGTGTTATGGTGATGGAGGTAGATGAATTGACATAGTTGAAGAGTTCTCATCCTCTGAGTGTTCTTCATGCGGGTAGATTAGAATATGTTTTTAGGGCCGATCGAAGGCCCAAAATCGATGGCACCAGCTTCATGATGATCGGTCGACCTAAACCATTTAGTTTCCGGATGATCGGATCATAGAAAGGGACATCGGAGGATCACAGGAGGAGCTGTAGTGAGGAACATTGATTCTTGGAATTTTCTAAGAACACATAACATATTACGAAGAACACGTTGTGTGGGACCGGATTTGCAGTGGTTAGTGTTCTTCAGTGCGTGAAGCGTGACATGGTGTGTCCTCCAAAGAAAACGGTGTGTGGGTCCTTTGATGGGAATCAAAATTTGTTCGGGGGATATACAGACATGGGGTGGGGTACAAGGCCATGTACTCTACCACATGGCCAGATGAGGTCCGATGCATGTGTTACCCCGTGTACTAGTCACACGAGTTGTGACACACGAGTTCAAGCTGTGTACGAGCACATGGCCAGCGTACACAGAGACCTCCACGAATAGAGGAATAAGGCACATCACACTCTTACACACCATGTATACCTTCTTCTACATGGCCATCCTTATGACACAGTCTATTTACACGGGCCTTACTCGGTGTCAGAAGACACGGTGTGTGACACTTATACACTTCCTGTACTTCTCAGTACATGGCTTGATCTTCTTGTCCACCTTATAATGGAAATGTTTTGTTTGGATTAGTGCCACCTTTTCTCATTCCCATGAAGGTCAGATATTGTTTCCTTTTTCAAAGATATGATCCCTTCTGCATGAATTTCCGGGATAAAGTCATGTATCCCTCTAAGAGGCCCGATGTGTGATCCTCTATCCATTAATGAACCCAGGTAGATTCATGTATCGACGTGACTATCCCCATAGGGCACTGATACTCGACTTAGTAGGTGAATCCATATGATACGCGGTACCCTCCAAGGCCCTGACAGTGATCCTAATATGTGTATCAAGATCATTCCCCACTTAAGAGTTTGTTCTCCTGAAATGAGTGTATGTATCTCTTGTGAATTTTATTGATGGATTGTACTTCTTGGACGGACATCATCATAGCTATCTGACTCATGCAGTTAGTTCTCCTAGAAGAGTTCTTCGTGGAATCTTTTAACTGGATCCCTAGAGGGGGAATGAAGTGGTTTGACTTGTCTCTTGACTACGAGTCTGGGTTTTGTGTACATCTAGTTTGTGTTCAAATATTATATGTTAAATAGAAATATACTATGTTGATCTTATTGTACCTTTACTTTGTGTATTACTTATGGGTTTTAGGGTCCTCTACTGAGTATTGTTATACTCACCCCTGCATGAGAATTTCCCGCAATTTTCATGTATTGTGTAGATGAGATGCATTTTGATAGAGTCCAGGGTGGACGAGGACATGACCGAGCTTTCTATGTTCCCTACACGGTGAGGTGTTCCTACAGCTATGAGCAGTAGTCCCAATAACTCTTTGTGTTTACAGTGTGAAATTTTTTGTTTTCATAATCCTATTTTTTAGTGGGCTTGTGTTCTGGTCCAGTTTACAATTAGTATTATACTTCTTGTCATACTTCATTGGTTGGGTTTAGTTGTATGCATTTATTTTGTTCCCTAGTGGGTTTTCTTACATTTCATCATTTGTGGGCTTAGAGATGTGTGTGTTTGTATAGGTTCTTTGGAAATTCCTCCCATGTTAGTAATATTGCTACTCAGGGCTAACCACTAGCCCCTGGCATATTGGAGGCAGGACTGGGGAGTTTTAGAGCGGGCCCCACTTGGACGGGTCATGATAGGGTGGCATCAGAGGTGGTCAGTTATACCATAGAACCAAGATTCTGTGATTTTGGTTTGGGAAAACAATGATATGTGTTTTGAGCTTGTATTATAGGCCAGATACTCCAGTGTTTGTGCGGGCGGTCGATGTATCCATACACCAGGACTCTGGTAACCTACATTTCAACTCGATGAATTAAAACAATATTTGTGGGGAAATAAGAGGTTGGTACATGCATCATATAGGAATGGTTTGTTTTTTCCATGTACATTGTATCAGCTATCCAGATATACTCTTTGCCCATGGTACATATTGTTCCTTACAGGATGCCTCCGCGATGCATACCCGCTAGGATTCAACAGGCAGATCACGAGGATCATCCCTCAATGATGAGGCTTCGATACAAGACCAGTTCCCTAGGGTTTACCTCTAGGTGGTGTAACAATGATACCACCACCAGTGATGTATCCCATGGTACCTGTAGTACCTAAAGATAAAGGGTTCAAGGTGAGCGCACTCCATTAGTTCAAGAGACCGAGACCCCTCAGGTTTTGAGGTGAGCCCAACCCTCAGGTAGCTGTGGACTCTCTTGAGGTGGAGAGTAGAGTTTTATGCCTTGTGAGGACACCATTGGACAATATGGTAATACTAGGAGAGATCCTTATTTAGGGTTTAGCAGGATGATGGTGGAGTCTGACCACACAGACACACGATAGGGAGAACCTTTCATGGAAGGATTTTGAGCGACTCTATTGGGAGGAGTTTTCACTAGTTACATTGAGAGAAATACGTATCCAGGAGCATCTTTAGCTCTAGCAGTTTAGTATGATGGTGGATTACTATTCATCATTGTTTAGCAACCTCTCCAGGTAATCTATGGATATAGTCAAGGATTGGTACTTCAGAGCTTAGACCATTGAGCGAAGTCTACAATGGGACATCCGAGCTAGTGTAGTGCCTCTCTTCATTCTAGAATATTCCAGAGTGCTCGAGCGGGCTTTGGTGATCGAGAGATTCTTGGCAGAGCAGATATAGACGACAGTAGTTAGAAGTAGGTAGCAATGTGAGGAGACCTTGGTAGCAGGGAGCCGATATCAGGAACAAGGTTCATGATGTGGGAGATGTAATAGGAGGACCTAGGGCATGGGTATGGTAGTCGAGGGATCTTAGGCTGGATCCAGTCAGCCTAAGGAGAGGTGATTCTACTCATGCGATGATATGGGACATTTCTCTAGAGATTGTCTAACCTGCCGAGTTGCTGACGGGGAGACATAGGATGGACCACCAAGGTAGAGGAAAAGAGTGGAGCGGACAGACCCGCCAAGTGGCGAACATCACAGATTTGTAGGGAGAGTTGCAGGTGGTGGAAGACGCTTTGATATACTTCTATCACCACCACCAAGATGTCCACACCAGGATCAGGGAGCTGGGAGATAGGGGTGAGGAAAGCTACATGCAATCGAGGCGTCTGAACCAGGGACTACAGGGATGATCCAAGGTACAATCTGTGTCTTCTCTAGCTTAGTTGACGAACTTATAAACATAGGTTCCAGTCATTCCTTCCTGACCACATGCCTTGTGAAAAAACTTGAGATTACAAAACATCCATTGACTCAATCCTTACTCTTGGAGACACCTACGGGAGGAGATTCGATGATCACACACCTTTATAGATAGTGTGATCTTTCCCTTGGAGGGGTGTGTTTCAGTTGGAATCAATTAATGGTAGCTTCAAGGAATTACGACGTCATTCTTGGTATGGATTAGTTATCCTCGGTCCATACCCAGATTGATTGCTTTAGGAAAAGAGTGTGGTGTGTCCACAGTGATGGGATGGGGCTTTCTATTGTCAGTGAAAGGGAGACTCAGGAAATATAAAATGAGATCATGCATTAGAGGGTACAACCAATCCCTCATGAGTTGGTTATCATTAACCATGGGTTGATAGATGTTTTGAGCTTCAAGTTCCCAGAAGTAGTGGTAGAGTACTAGGAAGTCTTTATTAAAGAGGTTCTAGGACTAACTCCCCATCAAGAAATCGACTTTGGCATCGACATACACCCTAGGACGACACTGATTTCATCATCAGCATATCTGATGGTCCTTGTAGAGCATTGCGAGCTCAGGGTGCAGCTGTGGGATTTGAAGATAAAGGGTTCTATGAGACCTATAATTTCACCAAGGGCGGACCCATTTTTGTTTTATACGAAGGTAGATGGGAGTTTGAGGTTGTGCGTGGATTACCGGCACCGAAACCTGGTAACGATGAAGAAAAAGTATTCACTGCCGAGGATCGACAAACTCTTCGACTAGCTGAGAGGGTCATAGTTGTTATCAAAGTTTGACCTTCGGTCAGGTTACCATCGATTACGAGTATGGGATGAGGACATACTAATGACAAATTTTAGATTCCTCTAAGGTCACTATGAGTACTTGGTGATGCCTTTCGGAAGAAAAAATGCCCCATGTGGTGTTCATTTGACTAATAAACCATATATTCTAGTTGTACATAGACTGGTTTGTATTGGTATTCATCAGTGACATCCTTGTATACTCTTCATCATAGGAGGAGCACATGAGACACCTCCAAATAGTTCTAGACATATTGCAAGAGCACCAGCATTAAGGGAAGCTCTCGACGTTCTAGTTCCATATTATAGAGGTCCACTTTTTGGGACACGTCATTTCAGCCGATGTATTAGTTGTGGACCCAGCAAACATGGAGGCGGTGTTAGTATGAGAGGCACCTTGGAGTGTGATAGAGGTGCGGAGCTTCATTGTGTTGGACAAATATTACTGGACATTCATTCCTGATATATCCATAATATCAGTGCCGATGACAGCCTTGACTAGGAAGGGGAAACACATTATGTGGATGAAGAAGTACCCACAGGCTTTCGAGTAGTTGAGGAAGAATTTGAGGAGAACAACGATCATGAGATAACCAGAGGAGGGAGTCGAGTACGTATTCTTCTGCGATGCATCAGGGACTGAGCATGGTTGTGTCCTGATTCAGAGATGGAAAGTGGTTTATTATGGCTCAATCCAGCTTAGGCCAAATAGGTAGAACTATGTGACCCATGATCATGAGTTAGCAGTGGTAGTCTTCTTGTTGAAGATGTTGCGACACTACCTTCAGATCGATTGGTTCATCATCTACTCTTACCAAAAGTGGTTCATGTACATCTTCTCATAGAATGATCTAAATATGAGATAGAGGCGTCAGATAGAGTTTCTCAAGGAATATTATTTCAAGATCTTCTATACTCATGGGTAGGGGAACATGGTGGCAGATGATCTTAGCAGAAGGTCGAGCTCGTAGTTGTTGAGCAAGGCTATAGAGCAGTTAGCCATGTTATAGTTATCCATCATTGACAGATAGGATGAAACATACCTTCAGTCTATGGTTGTCACCCCTCCACTCTTACAGTGAGTTAGAGTGGCACAACTTGGGGATGTCGACTGTGAGGCTTTAGGTGCTTAGTTATCAACAAGACAAGCTCTTGATGTATATTAAAAGTGTGTGGATCACATAGTTCATTTCAGAGGATGCATTGTTGTACTAGTGGCGTCACAGGAGGAGGTCCTAAGAGAATTTCATACATCCCCCTTGGTGGTACATCCTGGAGTGGAAATGATGTACCAGGATCTCCAATGATAGTTTTGGGGGTCATGCATGAACAAGATAGTAGCAGAGTTCATTTTTAGATGTCTTACATTCCAGTAGGTAAAGACTGAACACCTGGTTCTAATGGGATTATATCAACCATTTGATGTTCGAGAGTGTAAGTGGTATGGAATATAATGGAATTTGTTATAGGATTACCACAATCTTCCAAGGGGCATGATTCCATGTGGGTGATCATTGACTAACTCACCAAATCATCCCACTTCCTAATTATTAGAGAGCATAGTTCCATAGAGATCCTGGGACACCTCCACGTGCAAGAGATAGTTCGGAATCATGGAATACCTTTGAAAACAGTCTCTGATCGAGACACTCGCTTCATATACCAATTGTGGAAGGGATTGCATGAGCCTTTTGAAACTCAGCTATGCTTGAGCACAATTTTCCATCCCTAGACAGATGGTAAGATGTAGAGGACCATTTTGGTTCTGGAGGATGTGTTTCAAGCCTATATCTTTTACACTGGTTGCAGTTGGAAGGAACACCTACCACTGGTTGAGTTTTCATACAATAAAAGCTACCACTCCACCATTGGTATGGAAAAGTTAAAGGCCTATTATGGGAAACCCTGTCGGTCACCGCTTTTCTGGACCCACCACAGAGAGTCATCACTCATGGGTCCAGAGTTGGTGCGAGCAACCACTGAGAAAGTGCGGATCATCCGGGATCAGATGCAGACTACACCAATCCAACAATAGTCTTATGCTGACAGATGATGGAGACCTCTGGAGTTCATGGAGGGAGACCATGTCTTCCTTAGGGTCTCAACATGATGAGAGATGCATATATTTTCTTGGGCTCCAAGCTATCTCTGAGATTCATCGAACCTTTTCAGATAATGCGTATATTTTTTGAGGTGGCATACCAACATGTTCTAAGGCCATAGTTGCATCTGGTACATGATGTCTTCTAGGCTTCACAACTGAGGAGGTACATGCATGACAGGTCACACGTCATCGACTGGGGCGAGCTGAACATCGAGGATGGAGTGACATTACTGAGGACTTGGTGGAGAATGAGGATCATCATGAATGGATCCTTCATGGCTGATCGATTCCCTTGGATCGCATTCGGTGGAAGAACGAGAATCTTCATGAGAGCATGTGGGAGACAGAGGATCAGATCCATTCCCAGTACCCACATCATTTGGATTAGCCTTGTTTCCTCTTTTCATGGATGCAAATCCCCAAGGTGGAAATAATGTAATATATCAGGTTTCCCATGTATTATTTTTAAATAATATATGGAATTTTTTGGAGACTATAAATTTCGACATAGTGAGATTTAGAGGCTCTGTGTGCCCAAAATAAATTACTGATTTTATTTAAACTTTAAACAGGGGACACGAGTGATTTTCATGAAAAAGTGCAATAACAATTCAGTTAGTGTTTGGCTCAAAAATATGAGGGCACCATTACATTCAGATTAGTGACTTTACCATAGGAAGGGCCTAACATCAACCAGTGTGGTTCAGCTGTGAGAGTTAGTTTTTGGACTATTTAATGGAAATAAAATAATGTAAGAATTTATTTTATTTAAAAGTCTTGTTTATGTAGAGACCTAATTCCTCCCATTTAAATACATGATTATAGAATTATCAGAGGGTTAGCCTCATAACCTTATGAATGAAGAGAGAGAGAGAGAGAGAGAGAGAGAGCCTCTTGGAGATTTGGGAGAGAACCTGTTGGCAGAAAACGACGACACAATCAATCAACACATATCGGATTCAGCAAACCCTGCCAACGAACGTGACCCGGTGATCATTCATCAACCGGATCAAGGTATTGTTTGTTATTTTGATTCTACTTTTCTCTGTTCTTGGATTAAATGATGAACGCAGATAAACCCACAAACAAGGTGATCCACGGATTATGTGTTCTTGCAGGATGGTGTCACCTTCGTTTTCTCTTGTGGTTTTTGATTTGGGAATTCATTATATGAAAATTATTGAATTTTCATTTGGATACACCTATTAAACCTATTAATATGACAATATCATTTCCATGAAGAATGACGGCATAGGTGCATTCCTCATTTTATTATTATTTTCATCCTCCCTTTTTAACCTCACGTTCTTCGGGTTCTTCATGGGGTTTTTAATAACATATTGTTGCGCATCGGTTTCACAACACAACGATCTCAAATTAGTGTTTCGACAACGTGATGACCTAGAGGAGGTGCGAAAACAATTGTGACATACGAATTGATGCAATTCATGAGTTGTCTTTATTTGATCATTCCTTGTGTGGGTGGACCAGAATGAATTTTTCTGGCCGATATGAGGCCCAAAATCGACGGAACCGGCTTCTTGATGATCGGGTGACCACATCCCTTCAGTTTTGTGATGATAAGATCCTCATAATGGACATTGAAGGTTCAAAGAAGGTGCACCATTGAAGTACAACGATTTTGGAAATTTTCTAAGAAGACAATGTGTATTCTGAAGAACACGCAGTGTGGGACCGGATCAGCTGCAGCTGTTGTTTTTCAGTGTGTTAAGTGATAAAACAATGTGTTCTCAAAAACAAACATGGCGTGTTGGTCTTTTCATGGGACATGGAATGTATCCAGGGGATACACGGACATGGGGTGGGGTACACAGTTGTGTACTCCACCAGATGGTTAGACCAGGCCGGCTGCGTGGGTTACCCTGTGTACCGGTCACATGGGTTGTGACACACATTTTGAAGGCATGTATGGGAACAAGGCCAACATAAATTGTGTCCTCCCCAGATAGAGAAACAAAGCGTGTGACACTCTTACACGTCGTGTACACCTTCTTCTACACAACCTGCATTACGTCAAGGGTCGTCGTACACAGGTTGTACCAAGGGTCAGAAGACACGGCGTGTGTCACTTATACACACTGTGTACTTCTCAGTAAATTTATGGATCATCTTGTCCACTATAACATGGACATGTTTCATTTGTGTTAGTTCCCCTTTTTCTTGTTCCCAAGATGTTCATGTGTCATTTCCTTTTTTCGGGGTTTGATCCCTTCAGTAGGACGTTCTGGGATAGAGTCAGGTATCCCTCTGAGAGGTCTAGAGTGAGATCCTCTATCCATTCTTGACCCTAGGTAGAGTTAAGTATTGATGTGACTATACAAACTAGGCATTGATCCTCTACTTAGAAGGTGATTCTGTATGAGTCAGTATCCTCCAAGGCCCTAGAAGTGGTCCTCATCTGTGTATTGTGATCTTTCCCCCACTCAGGAGTATGTTCTCCCAGAATGAGTGTATTTATCTGTCATGACATTTCCTGATGGACAGTATTCTAAGGAGGAAGCCATCAGAGTTATTAGACTTGTGGAGTGAGTTTTCCATAATGAGTTCTTCATGGAATCATTAAAGTAAATCACCACTACGGGAATGCAGTTGTGTGACTTGTCTCAAGACTATGGGTCTCGGTTTTGAGTACATCATGTCTATGTTCAACTATTATATGTCTAGAAGACATATACTGTTTATATTTGACTATACATTTCCTTTCATTACTACTAGTGGTTTTCGGGGTCCACTACTCAGTATTGTTATGCTCACCCCTACAGGGGCTTTGCTGGCACGTGTCATACTCCGTTGGTTGGGTATAGTTGCATGCATGCATTTTGTTCCCTAGTGGTTTCTTTACATTTTTGAATTCATGGGAATGGAAATGTTTGCATGTGTACAGGTACTTAGGAAATCCTTCCCATGTTAGTAATATGCCTACTCAGTGCTAGCCACCAGCCCTTGCCTATTGGAGGCGTGTTTGGTGAGTCACAGTGTGGGGCCCACTGGGACGGGTTGTGAAAGATATAAACCCCAAAATAACCACAAAAATTATGCCAGAATATTGGAAACGTCCCATGGTGTTTCACAACTGAGGGTGTATCCAGAAGACTTTCAAAGGAAGGGATTTGTTAGAACCAATTTTCCCCCAGGGAATCCCTAGTTTTGATCACCAAAAAAGAGGGTGACTACTTCAGGTTATGTGTGGGATATGGGTTCTTGAAAAAATTTACCATAGAGAAAATTTATACACTATTGATGATCTGTGATATTTTTATCAGTTGAGAGGGTCATCTTGGTTCCTGATGGTTGAACTCAGATCAGGATTGCAACCGTTTTGGTTTTGAGACAAGAATATACCCAATATTATATTCTTATGTTTCTCTAGTCACTATGAGTTCTATTTTATTTTTATTGGTGTAAAAAACTCCCATGATATTTTCATGGGACTCATGAAATGGATCTTTTAGCCCTCATATTAGTGGTTAGTGGTAGCCTTAATCAATGATATCCTAGTTTACTCAACCTCTAAGGAGGAACATACGTGACACAAGAGATGGTTCAGTACATACTATAAGATAAAAAAAAATATGGGATTCTCTTGATGTTCCAGTTATGGATTAAAGCTGCCCACTTTCTAGAAAATGTTATCATAGTAGATGGTGTTAAAGTATAATCAGAGAAAAAAGTGGTAATAATATCTTAAGAGCTACCCAAGAGAAACATAGAAGTTCAATGTTTCTTTGGTTTGGCATAATATTATTAAAGTTTCATACCTAACTTCCCTAGGATATTTTCTCTAACAAAATATTTTACCCGAATTGGGAATCCCTTCTTATATATGCTGAGGTTCTAATTAGATTTTCAGGATTTGAGACAGATATTGAAGGGAAATACCATATTGGGATTTCTTGAGAAAGGTGATAGGCCCGTAATGTTTTGTGAAAGTAGAATCGGTGAAAAAAGTGGTAAAAATATCTTAAGAGCTACCCAAGAGCAACATAGAAGTTCAATGTTTCCTTGGTTAGGCATAATATTATTAAAATTTTATACCTAACTTCCCTAGGATATTTTCTCTGAATAAATATTTTACCCGAATTGGGAATCCCTTCTTATATATGCTGAGGTTCCAATTAGATTTTCAGGATTTGAGACAGATATTGAAGAGAAATACCATATTGAGATTTCTTGAGGAGGGTGATAAGCCCGTAATGTTTTGAGATTCATTGAGAACAGTAAAATGGTTGTATTCTTATGTTGAGTAAGGTGGTGTTTTCATATGGTTCACATAAATTGACACCACTTAATAAATTCGACGAGAGTATATAATTTGATTTAGCAGTGGTATTTTTCTCACTATAGATGTGGTGAGTCTAAATGGTGGGAGATTAGTTTATCATCTATTTTTCCCATAAGATTCCAATGCATATTGTCTCTAAAAATGATTACAATTTTACATAGAGGAAATGGATAGATTTCCTCTTGGATTATGAAATTGAGATTATATGTACTCTAGAGAGGGGGAACATTGCAGTGGATGCCCTCTGAAAGAGATCTTGTTTGTAGTTGGTAAGTGAGGTTTCAGTTATGTTTAACAAGATGTAGTTATCCATTGTGCATGAAGATGGTTAATATTTCCTTTAGTTGATTATTTTTACCCGTACAAATTTAGATATGTTCTAGGAGGTTTAGCTTGGTTATGATGAGTATGATACCCCCACATACTCAGATATCAACTGGAGATGATCGTGATGGGGTTTTTGAAGGTGGTGATCATGTACTTTTTTCAGAGGATAAATGATGGTATAAGTGATGTAGTTGGTTGAGGCTCTAAAATAGTTTCTTAAAACTTCTTTATAGGTAAATAACGGTTTTGAAAAGATATACCATGACCACTAATGTCAGTTTTGGTGGATATGGATAAAGAAGGGAGTTATCTATTATATATATCGATTCCATACTTATCAGCAAGAGAAGTCTGAGAACATATTTTTAATGATTTTATCTCAACCATTTTTGTTTTACAGTGGAAATGGGATGTGATGTCAATTAACATTGTGATAGGGTTACCATGTATAAACGTGGGAAATGATTCCACTTGTGTAATCATCAACTGGGTTACCATGTTGGCCCACTAACATGATACTAGTGTGAAGAGTTTTGTAGATATATTGGGATAACTCTATGTGAAAGAGATTGTAAAAATCCCTAGAGTCTCCTTGACAATCATTTATGACCTGGATTAATTATTATATTATAGGTTATAGAATGTATTTCATGTAGAATTTGGAAAATAGTTTCATTTGAGCACAACATTTCACATCCATATTGATGGCTAGACTGATTGGAGCATTCAGGTACTGATGGAAATGTTGTGGGGGTTTCATGTTTGAAATTGGTCATTTTTGGGAGGGTTTCACCCCATTTATAGAGTTTTCATACAACAATAGTTAT
This sequence comes from Viscum album, assembly GCA_963277665.1. Classification (NCBI taxonomy): domain Eukaryota; kingdom Viridiplantae; phylum Streptophyta; class Magnoliopsida; order Santalales; family Viscaceae; genus Viscum; species Viscum album. The sequence goes on along the minus strand of OY728136.1, from coordinate 1,923,200,374 downwards.
CATTCCATCATTGTCAAGGTATAATTTGACTCATTGTATGGATGACCATATAGGTCACCATCTTGCTGGATAGACCCTAGAGAGTCATCACTTACGGGCCCCAAGTTGGTACGTGGCACAAAAGGAAAGGTGAAGTTTAGCTAGGAGAGGATGAAGACAATACAGAGATCTCAGAAATCATATGTGGATAGATGGTGGAGGCATTTGGAGTTCACGTATGGAGACCACGTGTTCCTACAAGTTTCCCCATGACATGTATTATGGATTCTTGGACCATATAGAACGTTATCTCTATAATTCCATGGACCTTTCTAGATATTGTTTATATTTGGAGTGGTGGATTACCTCTTATATATACAACCTTAGTGAGATTGGGTGCAAGAAATCATTTATTTTTCATAGATGAAGATGTTCATTCGCGATCTGTCAAACATTATTGATTTTTCATAGATGAACATCATGGATACATATACCACTGCTGAGTAACCTGTTGAGATCATGGATAAACAAGATTGGATCCTTCTTAATTAATAAGTTCCTTTAGTGTGTTCCCGCTGGTAGCATGGGAATCTATAGGTGTGAACATGGTATGAGGTATAATAAATATCACATACACATAGTTTTCATAAAAATATAGAATATCTCATGAATTTGGAAATAAATTAGAATTATGAGTGAATACTTTTTTCAAAAAAAGATTTTTACCTTCTTTGCAACATAACTATTTTAATCATTGGGGAATTCTTGAAAAAGTCCCTATGGGAATAAAATGAATAAAAAATTAAAAAATAATTATTTTATTCATTGATTTTGTGTCCTAACATATTCTATAAGTGTATAGTTAATTTTTTTTTACTTTTTGTCACTAAACCATAGTGATCCATAGAACCATTGGATATCCATTTGAGGAGATTACAGGGGAATGTGATATCCAAATCATAGTTTTGGGATTGATATGCAAGGAGAATCAAGGATTCTTCCAATGATAATGAGGGAGCTTCTTTATTCATCATTGATAAATCCAATTCAATATAGGGTTCTTCTTTTGTTAAATTTATCACTATTCATGATTTTTATAACAAAAATAAATGAGTAAACAAATGAATTGATTCACGCTTTGTGTGTGCTGTGGGTTCATTATAGATATTTTTTTGGGAATTAAGGGGTTTTATTTTTAATTACATATTAAATTCTTCGATCTAAATTATAATAGTAACAAATATTAGAGGACACCGAAATTTTACAAGGTTTATGAAACATTTTTATGATTTTATTTTTTTTCCCATTTATTCATTCATCTTTGGAAATTATCTTGTCTTCTAGTTCAATAAATTCTAAGAATTTGAAAATTTTACACATGTCTTCAAGATCAATAGTTCAATATTGGATATCCTAGATTTATATGATGTGAGTATCATATGAGGGGGGAATCATTATAGTTAAAAATTATTTAGGCATCTGGACACATGTTTTTTATTTGAACGATTATGGATTGATATATGAGGCTGCTTTTTCAATAAATATGAAAGGCTGGATCCTAGTGATCAATACCGGAATGGATCATTGAATGAAATCCCTTGAATTCCTTTTTTGCGTATGGCTAGATTGATTTATTGTGGTGTGGAAGAATGTAATATATATATATATATATAATAATAGAAAAATATGATAGTACACGGCATGTATGGTAGAGGTAAAGACCTTGTGTTACCCTCAAAATGCTGTATTTGGTTGTGAGAAAATTTAAGTACCCCACAACACATGAACCAATCACATTTCCTATGACCCATTTCTAGTTGGATCATCATGTACTGTGAAGGGTTCTGAAACACATACAAGAGTATGTTTTCATGGACATATTTTGTACTCACACGAGGATGTGGTTGGGAAAGGTGTACACGGGTAGATCAATATAGTTGGACACTGGAGGAAGTTCATGGGCATGGGCGCATCACATACGTTCACTCAGACAAGGGTATGTAATGTATATAAGGTCAGGGCATAGTGCTAATGGGAAATTCCATAACCTACTATTGTATATCTTCTACTCCTTTAGGGTTAGATTCGTGTTCTTTTCCTCTTAATCTTGGAAATTATTCATTTGGGTGTATTCCCTATATCCATTCCCAGAGGATTTGCATAGAAGCATGTCCTAAAAAAGAATAATGTTCCTTATTATAGATCTTTTTGGAGAGAGTTATTGGAATAATTTCATAAATCCAAAAATCTGATCCCCTATCACGTTCTTTCCCTAGATGGAGTTCTTGGTATCTTCATGACCAAGACTATATAGGAATCGGTCCACTACATTTTTAATTATTCCAGATTGAGTTTTTAGTATACCCAAATGACATAGGTGATATCCTCATCGTTGTATCAGTTCTCTTCATACATCAAACATTTACATCAAATGAAGAGACACGATGATCATGAACTTTAAAATAGACATTAATAATGATATTTGACTTGTGGTGTGTGTTCACCAAGACTAGTGTTATGCTGAACCTTCATGAATGAATCCTAGGATAGAATAATAATTATATCATTACCTTGAGTATGTGTGACTTTGTTGAGTATAAATAGATATTCATGTTTTATGTTCATTATAAATATATTTGTGCATAGATGATTGTTATATTTTTCATTTTATTCTTTATTGTTTTTAGGTCTCCTATTGGGTTTTTCTATTCAAACCCCAACATTGTATTTTCCCATTTGTATCATTTCTTGTGTAGAAGATCTACCTTTTAAAGAATTTCTAGTGGGAATAGGACTACAAAATTCACAGTCTTCCAGATAGACTTACGTGTGTTCATTTGGCTATCTTGGCATTAGTCACCATCTTAACATTCAGGATAGACAATTTGTCAAACTCTTTACCGTGGGATTATATTTGGGAATTTTTACTTTCCCTTGATTTTCGACACACTCTGGTTGTGGGATTTAGATTAATGAATGCATGGTGTATATTGTTTTTTTAAATTTCTGAAATTTTTATGCTTGTAGATGTTTTCATGTATACAGGTACTGTTGATATGGCCTCCCATGTTAGTGATATAACTACTCAATGTAAGTCACTATCCCTTGGCCTAATAGAGGCAGGAATTGAGAGTCACAGACCGTGCCCCATTTTTATGATTCATTGAAATTATAATGTTATTAGTATTATTAATATTTCTAATTTATATTATATTATTTGAATATCTACATTCCCAAATAAAATTTTATTATTTAAAATGAATATTTTCCGATATTTTTTTGGTCCACCACTTATATGGATAAAATGTAACAATTTATAATGCCTCCTACATGAATGGTAATATTTTTTTTAAAATGGAATGACAAAAAATATTTTTTGTTATGAATTTTTGGAATATTCATTAGAGGAATAAAATAAATATATTTCACGATGGTTGGTAAAACCACCTCAACTAACTAACCTTATAATAGTAAATTTTATAATAATCATACCATTTATATGTTATGAAACATATAGATATTTGGGAAAATTATAAATTATATATGGACATGATTATTATTTGATTTGAATTTTAGATATGTAGTTTCATTTGAAAATCACATCCTTAATTATCCACAATATTATGTGACTTTAAATCTATGAAACAAACACCTACATTTGTGTAAAAAACATGTAATAAAAAATTTGATTTTATGAAAATATAAAATAATATAAATAAATCAACTCCCGGTGAAATTTATTATAAATAACTTATATAATTTTATTATCCATAAATACATGGGATTATACCCAATCTTATAAAGGACTCGAGATATGGGAACATCCAAACCACCATCTTTTAATTTTGGTGCATTATATTCATTTTAAAACTATAATTATAACTATAATATTATAAGTAATTTATTTTATATTCAATATATACACACTAGTAAAATATATAATTATTGTAAGATATAGATCTTTATTAGATATATAAAAGATTCTAAGGGCCCGTTGACAGTATTGTTCATTATGAAAACCTAATTAATGATCACATATCTACTCATACCTAATTTCAATTACCACATTTTTAAATGATTTGAACCATCCATGATTTATAAAAGAACAATTTTTTATGGAAAACAATTTTATTTCATTTCATGGTTTTTTAAATTTTTATTATATTATGCTTTTTAAAGACTCTTTACCCATTTTATGGAAACTCTGTGCAGGAATTAAATAACCAAACTGACATTTGTATGTTTTTCATTTATTCACTTAATTGGGAAATTATTTTCATGTCTGTTAAGTCATTACTCATTAGTTAATGCCCAATAGTACTATAAATACCTATTTCATGGGAATATTTTTAATATGAAACATTCTTATTCTATAAGACAATACTATGGAAGCCATTTAATTTTATTGGGTTTCCATATCATTATGCCATATTAATAATTTTTTAATGTGATATTAATATTTTTTTTACCATTTTGATAATAATTTTCGACATTTAATTTTAAATACCGTGCTTCCTTAGGTAATGTTTTTATCTCATGAGATTCTATTTATTTCATGATCGGTTAGCCCGAAACACTATGGTATGTGGTCTTAGATTCAGGCCTTGACATATTCTTATAAATCCATATCATTATTAATTGATACAATAATATGTCTCCATTATTTTTTGTTACTAAATTATAAGGAAATATTTTAAGGTTATTATATTTTACTTTAATATTTTATTCTATCATTATATACCTATTCCCACATATATAATACATTTCACCATGATTAACTCTGATTATTCCTTTACTAGGGCCAATATCTCACCCATTCATGATATATAACCCTAGGGTATCCTATGAATATTAATAATTTAAATGTTATATAAGATAAAAATCAGGGGATTAAAATAATTATTTTAAAGATTAATTTTATGTTTTTGTGTATCATAACTAGTCTCCCTAAGACACCAGTCCTATAGGTCATTAAATATTGTTTTATAGATATTTATTTAAGAAAAATAATTCAATAAATTTTTAATTAAACCGGTGTATCTATAGAAGTAGTTGAATCAATATTTTAAATTATCATAAATTTTTTACTTGCATCTCACTCATCATTCCAAAAACTATTCAATTTTATTATCACTTCATACATGTATGTGAAATAACCTTATAAATTAATATCCTAGATCTTCAAAAATGTTTTATGTTCCCTATACGTTTATTCCATATTGATAGAAATTTGTATATTTAATTAATTTTCATAAACTATTTCTTGTGAATTTATATCATTCACTGGATTTTAGAAAATTTAGAACTAAAATAATTCACATATTAAGGGTCCACTAAGGTAAATCATATAAATATTATTATAAGATCTTATATTTGTTGACACTTTTAAAATAACTAATTTTAATCCTATTCAAAGTTATTGAAACCCTAGATTATTTTAGAAATTATTACACAGTTGTTAATATAAACATCCAATAATCATAACCCATATACCATAAAGCCTTCTACCTATGGGAGATATGCTTTATAATAAAAAAATATATTTATATTAATCAAAAAAAAGTTATCATTATTAACAATGAGATCCTAAAACGGTATGTGGTTACCTAGGTAATACATAAAAAGAAATGGTGAGCTATAAACCCAGTAAGGTAATAGGTATGAAAATAAAAAATAACATATGCGTTATAAGGTATAACAAGACATCGTAAAAGATAAGTATCATAAAAAATAATATTGAGGCCTGAAATAATGAAAATGGAATAATATGGTAATGGAAGAATATGTTTATGGAAAAAATATGAAACATGAAATAATAATAAGTCATGGATAACTTCTATGAAAATATGACATGGTGGTTAGAGTCCCTCCAAGGATTTGGTTTACTTCCAGCTCCCATATATAATGTCACTTGAGAAAAAATAATTATCTAATGTGTTGTAGAAATCTATGAGTACACCCATCATAACATATATAATATTATGTGCACCATAAATGGAAATTAATCATGAATAATAAACATAAGAATTTCCCATGGGAAGAAATAGTTTACTTGATCTTCTGTCATATCAAAATAAATAGAAATTTCATTGAGATTCCACAATGAATAATGAAATATTTTTTTCATTAATATATAATTAAATAATAATTTTAGGACTAAAAAGTTTATTTTTATTCAGAAAATTTCATGAGAAATTTAAGAGAATTTGGTATATAAATTATCTTTCAAAATGATGTATTATGGAATTGATATGAGGCACTTTGAGATATCAATAATGTGTAATTTTCTTTTAAATCCTTAGGGAAAATAGAATGGTCATACTAAAATATGTTCTAATTGAATTAAATAAAAAAGGTGAATAAATAAATTAAATTATTATTACAGAAAATTATTAATTAGACATAAATGTTTCATTTTATTAGGTTTAATTTTAAAGAAGACATTAATGAAATTAAATTAATGATGGTATTACCCCATCAAATGATGTTAAAATATGATCGGTATAAATTTTAGAGATGTATATATAGAATATATATTTATTTAATTATATAAAATAGTTATATAAAATGAGATAGATATATAATGTTCATAACCCAATGAAAATGGGTGGTTCAAAGAGATCCCTTAACGAATGTAACAAAATCATTATAGAATTTAAATTTATTAAAAGAATAATAAATTTAAATTAATTAATTTATATATTCACAGCATTTTCATATATTTTTTATTTATAATTATTTCATTATGTTCACTTAATATGATTTCAGTGAAATATAAATACTATTTTTTCTTTTACATGGGTTTGCATTTCTTGGTTTGATTGTCAGATCAGTTGTAGATAAATATTTATTATCATATAAAAAGAAATTAAAGAAATTAAAGTGAAATTAATTATTATTCATGTACATATACATATTTAAATATCCATAAATACTATTTTAACTAAATAATAGGGGAGATTCATTATGTAAAATTTTTAACATGATAAGAATATTTCATATATGATTTTTTTCAACCATCACAAACTAGATTAATTTTGATTAATTTTGTGTTTATAAATTAATTATGTAACATTAAATATGTTATAATATACATTTTAATATTTTATTAATCCGTTATAATATTTTATCTCTATATATGAAGGAGTAAATGGAAAAAAACTAATCATCCACATAGAAGGTGAACCTAAACTAAATGGGAAATGAATTAATATGCACAATAGGTTGAGATGAGAAAATGAGGGATGATATACATTCCATTACCACTCTAAAAGTACAATATATATATATATATATATAACAATAATACGGTTATTATTTGATGTTATATGTGTGAGGTGGTGATTTGATAGAAGAAGAAAATAATTCAAAAGAGGTCGCTTGGGAAAATTACTTATTGTTAGTTATCTCCTTGAAAAACTCAATACAAAACAAGTAATTTTACTTTTGGTGAGATGGTGCAACTAAGAGGATTGGAAAATCAAATTGGTATATAATTCTAGTATTATAGTTCATACAGTGTTTGAATTGAACGTCTTGTGAGTTGTGGAATTTATAAGGGGAGGTGAGGGGTGTTTTTGAAAACTCTAATTATTAGTTTAATATTTTTTACCTCGATGTCCAATATTGTTGATTACTATTGATATATAAATAAAATGGTGAATGTGTGTTAGGAATAATGTGTAATTGTATTTATATTAGTTAAAAATTCAATTATTCATCATATAATGTAAAATATAGTATTATATTACATTTTACTGTTTTCAAAAAAATCAAGTCAGTCAAAAAATAGAAAAAACACTTCTTAATAATTTTTTATGAGTATTTTTGGAAATTGAGTTAATTTTTAGGAAAAAAAATATCTAGATATATGAAATATAATTATTTAATAAATACCTTAGTTAATTAAAAAATACTCATTTCAATATTAATATCATTTTTCAGATCCTTTGAAAAATTACATATGGCCTGATAAAATTATATTATTATTATTTTGAAATATTAAATTAATTTATTAAAACATTTTTTAAATATTATTTCTTTTAATTCATTATATATTTTAGAAAAATAAATATTATACATATTTTTTTAACAAAAACTTTAACACTTATATTATCATTTTTTAAAAGTTTATTAATTTGTATTATGATATATACACAAAATATCATCTTATAAGATTGATTGATTTTATTTTACACTTCTGTTGGTGAATATAAAAGTATAATGGTCTAGTTAACATTCCTAACAGTCAGATTTCTATTTCAATGAAAATATTTGTAACTATTATATTTCATACCTAAATTATTCAAATACATCACATTTCATTCATTATTCATTAATTTATATTTTCTCCCACGGTTATATATTTTAATTTTTAGAAAGAATATTGCATTTTTGAAATTTTACCTCATTTCTATAGTTTCTCTATGAATATGAATATTATGAGGGATCATACATGTTTGAATATTTTCTTTATTATAATTTTATTTTTTATTTATTTACCATTACAACACATTCAAATTTTATGGCCATATTTATTTGAGAAATTTTTTTTTTAAATTAAAATAAAAAAAAATTGTTTTTTTTTTCATGTGATGCATGAAAATTACATAACAATGTATTATTAAATATGAAAAACTATATTTAATGTTGGGATACACTTTTGAAATGTTTTTGGGTCATTAAATTATTCTCCCCATAATAAAATTTTACTTTCAAAATTAATTATACATAAACATTTGAAAAATATGTGGGTACTTCTACATCACCACAAAATCTGGTTCACATGTCACATCCACATACAAAATGGTTTGATGTATTACAATGACTACGTGAGATGTATTATTATATTAAACATTATCATTGTGGTAAAATATCCTTATTACATTAAACTTATATGAGCGATCATTTTCTAGTTGTACACCTTCTGAATACAGTACATGTTAGGTATTTTCTATGTACATCGTCAATAAGGATATATGGAATACATCATATAATGGAGAAAGGGTTTGTGGGAATGCTAATGAATATTTCATAGCTACAATGTGATCAATAATCAAAAACATGTATATATTCCTGATAATTATATTTGACATATTCTCATGAATCTCTTCATTGATGATTTTTTAGCAATACATTATCTCTAACCAAAAACTCTAGCGCTTAATGATTATTATCATAATATCTCTGATATGGACTCTAAGTGATATAGATGTGTTGTTGAATGGTTCTGATGTTTTTTAAAAATTCACCAACCATTTTAGGATCTATAATCTTTTGTTATCCAACTTTATAAGAGACATAGGTATTATATCTCTATTATGTTTAAGGGATTCATAAGAATCCATATAAAATCTTGGGTAGAATATATTGTTGTGCAAGAACACAATAAGAAGAATATGTTTATCCCATTATACATGGAAGTACATAAAGTGTACATCTAACATTTTCTCATGTGACTATATAGTTTGATTCAATTTATCATCTTTTTGTGGGTGATAAACCATACATAATCTCAATTTCAGGTTTAAATAATATGTAACACATTTTGAATACATATAGTTATATATGTTAACTTGGTAATATATAATCAATGTTGGTGGTTTATGCTGCATCACCTCATCCGTGGTTAATTCTATATCATGTTTAAAATGTGTTAAGTTTTCTATAATTTAAATTAAATGATAAATATTTTAAAGAAGATCCACCACAACCCATATTTCTTTTATTCATATGGATTTCTTCGAAAGAGTAGTGAAAAAGTTGATGGTGATGTTCTCTTATTCCAATGTGGTTATCGTTAATGGTTGAATCAACCCCATGTATTTTTTATTTTTATCCTTTACCTAATAACATACATGTAACATTGATGTATATTATATGATCCCTTTCTTCTTATTTTCTCATAAATATTGATCTTAGAGATCCCACTAGCTCATCAAGATGTCTTGGTGGATGGAAATGGTCAAGCTATGTGCATAATTACATAAATCATAATGAATATTTTGATTTAATATTACACAATACTGTGACCTAAATATTAAACCTCTTCATTCAATAATTTAACCCTCAGGTATTTCCCATATCATATAGCTTCAACGTTCGTCTGTATTTCCTCATTATCTCCCTAAGAAACAAATATATTCATCAGAAATGAGGGTTGTGAAATCATTTGATAATGGAATGATTATTTTCATTCACATATGGTTCCCATTTTCTTTATTTTTATGACATGAAAGATTTAATTATTCTCAATTATAATCATTGATAAGGTTTTAGATAATTTCCAATTATCACCAATGTCGTTTTATTTTCTATCAATCGATTTTGAGGGATTGAGAATTCATAGTCCTTGATCTTCTCTAAAAATAATCTATGGTGAAATTGCATCTCATTCTTTGTCAATATGTATTTTATGATCTTATGATTTGTATATATTTCTAACAACTCACCATAGAGATAATGCTCCAAGATATTCAATTTTATGATCATAGTATCAATCATTATATCACATATTTCCCAGTACTTTTCATGGACATTAAAATTACTTGAGACTTGTGCTAGCACTTTATTATTATGAATTTATTTATATCCCAATACCTTTTTTGAACCATCATTGTATACTATAATAAAATTTCCACCTGAGGGAAGTGTAAGGAATGGTTCAATGAAAATCATATTCTTCAAGTTTATGATACTCAAATTACATTCACAAGTCTATAAAAACATTACTCCTTATGATTATTCAGGGTTAGTATGTCTGAAAATACTGATAAGATTATCCAAAATATTATGTAATACACATATTGTTAATGGGAACTACTTATCTATATTACAGATTTTGGTATGGGAACTCCTTCATTTCCATTATCTAATAAGTGTCTACAGATTTCACTTTTTTGGTGAAAACAATACTCAATAATGATGCTTCTCTTATTTTGAACTCACATTAACTATATTTTTTTATAAAACAAAGCCTTTCATAATATTATTAGATAATTTAAAAAATACTCCACATGCTCCTCCTTGTTATTTGAGAATATAAAAATGTCGTTTATAAAAAATTCCTTAAAAATATCGTTGTAATCACTAAATAAACTTTTTTGAAAAATCAATAATGATTAATAAATAAATAGCGTGATTAATGGAATTATAATAAATATATAGTTTATTTACTTATTAAAATGGTCTCAATGGTAATAACTTATATATTCCCATTTAATTGGTAATTTATTGACTAAAGCTTCACATTAGCTATATATTATTCACTATATAGATGATTGAATAAGTTATCTGTTAGTGGTAGGGGATTATTTTATTTATTATGATTTCTCTAAAATCAAGATAATAAATCTTTATTTATATTAACCAATCATTATTTTTTATGAAGAGGACAATAACTCCAAATGATGACGAACTCATTCATACAAAACCCTTTTCTAGATTCTCTTGTAACTATTTATTCACTCTTTCCAACTTAGCACTCTCAATTCTATAGGGAGTCATGGATATGAGTAGAGATACAAGTATTTGTTTGAATAATAACTAACCATCTTAGTCATGAGTATGAACATGTAACACTTATGTAAATAAATCATCATAATCCCTCAAAATTGGAATATCTTCATGAATGATTTTTTTATTTTCCTAAATAATATTACCTAGAGATTATTTATTATAAGGAAATAAAATCTACAAATAATAGAGTGGTTCTATCATAGATTATTCCTCCTATATATATTTGTATAGAGTTATTGGATGAATTGAGATACTAAGAGTTATCAGTATCTCTTGATAATTTATGATGGATTTATATAGTGACATCAAATTCATGTCAATTATATAATTGAACTCTAGTAAATGAAGTATGAATTGTACTATAGATTATCAGTCCTAAAAAAATTACAAGGAAGTTATATACTTGTGATGAAAAAAAATTACTATTTACCATTCTAAAAGATAACTGAGCCTCCATGTTTGGATGTATAGTGTAAAGAGTAAAAAACATGAAAGATATGAAATAATGTTATGGGATAGAATAAAAATTAATGTTCAATATTAATTATTTAATAAATACTGTTTATATCAACATATAATTATCAGGATTCATCTCAGTAGTAGAAATATAATACTCCCATCATTTTTGTCTACGGAACTAAGGTTTTTTTTTCACTGATTATCTCTGATAACCCTTGATGACGACATTAGTTCACATACTTACTATGTATGATACAGTATAAAAACTATAATGAATACTTAGTGATGTGGTGAACATTATATTATTACATAAATTTTTGGTATTCTTTATCTCTATTTAGCATTTATTAGTTTTATTTTCCTATTTTCAATTGTTATTTCATCTCTTTCATCATTTTAGATAGTTTATGGGATGTTTACAACTTAAATTTTATAAATTTTTCTTTCGATTTTTCATTCATCTATGTTGTGTATCCACATATAATTTTGAATAAATATACATGGTATATTTTTTTCTACCAGGATCATGAGACCAATGAGAGTGTCTAATATCAATCACATCTTTTAAGAATAAATAAACAATCTCATATAATATTTCAATGTCTTGAATATATATTACATTTTGTATACTACTTTTTTACCTACTAAATTAATGGTCCAAATTACAATCAATGTTAATGAATAAGCTGAAGGTATACAATGAAAGAATTATAAATTTTAGCTTATTTTACATGGATAAACCCAAATTCCACTTGTTTCATTCCAAGGAACACCCTCTATAATTTATATTATTGGTTTGAGGTAAAATATTTTCGAAATTCACTTTTGGATTTTATTATATTCTCTAGAATCAACATCTTATTTGGAGGTCCGATTATTGAAAAGTGTCCACCACTAATCATCTTTACCTTAAATACAAAAGTCAACCATCACGAATTTCTCTTTTGCTAAGAATTTTAGGATATAATATATCTTCTCATAAAAGTTAATCCCCTATTTTTCAGGAGAAAATGACATGATCAAAAAAACAATCCATGAGTTCTTTATCACAAAAATTTATTGAAAAAAACCAGATCCTTCATAGGAGTGTGATGAAATTAAAAACGATTGATGTCATTATTTATAGAATATGTCAACTACGCAGTAATAAATTTATTTTCCTATACCTCACAACCATAATTTCAGACATATAATAAAAACACAACCAAATTTATTATTACGATGGTTGTTAGAACAATTCCTCCTATTTAACTCCAGAGACAAAAATAAATGTAAAACCAAGATGATAATATTTTGACAATTAAACACATAGTAATGAAACTATTAACATAGACAGAATAAATTATAAATGATATGTACACCCAGAATTATTATTTCCTTGGATTATATCAACATTATCCATTTTTTACATATTTGAATTTTTATCCTAATAAAACATTCGTATAGTTAATAATGGATCTCAAAAAGTAATTAAAATTCCCATTGAATATTCACTAAGAATGTAAAAGTAGGTTTTTTGAATGACTCCATTGTCATACACTATGAAATTATCATGTCAATACACAATGAAATCATTTCAGAGATATCAACCTAAGGGAAAACTATTTACAAACCACATCATCATGTATTATCCCAAAAAGTATGAAATTTCATGGAATACACTCACCCTATAAATCAAAAAATGGATATATTTTTATATATAGACATATCCTTAGGGTTATCACTAAATTATTATACTTAATATTCTAAATAGTAATTTAAACTTTCTTAGATTATAAATAGAGTGAACCATACCTTTACTAATATTATTACTATATTTTTTACAATAATATTTAATAGTTACAACCAATTGATAGATAGATATGGTGTATTTGGAAGACTAGGCTCATAATAAATAAGAAAACTCAAATAAAAAAATTTTAATTTTACAATTAATAATGATAACCCAAATAATTTTAATCTATTAAAATTACATAGGATAACATGAGAATATAAATAATAAAGGGGTGAGATAACATTCAAAGTTAGAGAATAAACAAGGAAAATAATCATAACATATAATACAAAAGGCATGACATGATATCATTAAATAAAATCTACATGAATAATAATTTGGAGGAATAAAATAAATAAAATTGAATCAAATAGTCATGGTAATATAAATATCTGAAAACCACATCAATCTTGACTTTATCATATATCAATTATAACTACCAAGACAACATCACATGGTGGAGATAGTCCTATCATGGATTAGGATTTCTCTATATTCACATATTTAACATATCATGAGATAATAACATTACCCAATTCCTTGGTGTCCTATCTGGATTATCTAATTATACCCTAAACATGGTAATCTATTTTATAAATGAAAATCTATCACAAATCATAAACCAAATAATTACCCATGGAAATTAATGGTTTGTGTAATAATTCCATATATCATAATAAAAAGAGATTTAAAAAATATTTCTAATTAATGAAAGAATTAAATATTATAACCATTAATATATAATTTATTTTTTTAGGTCTCAAAATATGGTTTTTATTTGGAAAAAACATCATGATACACGTTAGATAATTTAGTAATGAAATGAAATTTCAAAACATAGATTTAAGGATTAATCAATTGATTTTTAAAATTGAATAATTATAGAATTATCATAGAAATTGTGAGGAAAAATTAAATTATTCTTTTTAAAATAATATATTACTTAATCAAATAACAAGTAGGAAGAATTCAATTTAATGAGAAATACAAAAAATGGTTAAGGTACATAAAAGTTCCCCTGTACAAGTTTGGATTTTTCAGAAGGCATATGAGAAATAAAATTAAAAAACATATTACATCATCAGAGGAAGGGATAATAAGATATGTATGCATGTTGGAGAAATATAAAAAAAATTTATGATAATTATACAATATCAATGTGATGGAATGTGAGATATATATTGAATTTTCATTATCCAAATAAAAAAGGATTGTTTGAAGGGATCCCTTACCTTATGATCAAAAATCATTCGGCACATGCACATAATGTAATAAATAAAGAAATAATATTCATTCTTTAATTAATACCAAACCATTTAAATATTTTTTATTATACTTTTAATATAATCAATTATAATAATTAGAATGAGTTAATCTGTTTAATTTAATTTTCTTAAGGGAATTCATTCCACGGTTTGAATTTTTCATCACATGTGGATAATTGATACTGTTTCATATCAAATGAGTATAAAACTAGAGAAGTGAAATTAAATATTATTAATTTCATAGATAAAATTTAAATATTGATAAATATTTACTAACATTGTGATTTATGTTTTACTCATTTTCTAAAAAATTTAATGTCATCTGCTTATTTTCTAGGTGGTCTTACCAACCATCATGAACTAGTTTTTATTTATTTAATATTTCTATTAATATTTTTTATATTACATGAAGGAATTTATATTAAACTTATTATATGATTTTTTAACAATAATAATACTTTTATGATCATCCTTGAATGTGGTAATGGGAAAAACATATCATCCATGAAATCGATTTACAGACATAATAAGAATAATGATTTCTTCTTCATAGTGAGATGAGATGAAAAGAGGATGGTTATTTGATATTAAAATACACTATAATATTCAATTATATATATTTTTTAATGTTATAGGTCACTTTTGGAAGATGGTTGTTTAGAGAAGGAATAAGAAAAAATGAATTTAAAAGTTATATCCTGAGATATTGCCTATTGAATGTTGTCTACTTGAAAAAAAATTATGGAACAAATAATTGGACTTTTGGTGATACTAGTATCACAATGATGTGATTAATATTATGGATAAGGTAATTGGGTATAAATTTGAAAAAATACAAGGATTAGAGGGTTTGGGGAAAAGGGGTTTCACGGGGTGGTATTAATAATAGAGAAGAAGGGTGTTTTTTGAATATTATAATCCATTGTTTAATTTTTCTGGTCTGGGCTACAAATAGTGGAGTTATATTGACTATATACTGTAAATAGTAAATATTATTTCAATTTAATGGGATATTACGTCATCGGTGTCCCAAAAATTATCATATTTACCATATGATTTAAAATATTCTCTTTCACTCTATTTCACTATTCACAAAATATTCAAATATTTTAGAAAAATATAAAAAATTAAACCATACAAATTATTTTCATGATGATTGAAATAATTATATAAAATTTATAAAAATTGTTTTCTAAATTTGGGAAATTTAATTTTTTTTAATACAATCCTCGTTATTTGAAAAAACTAATTATAATATTATGATAAATTTTCTGATGCAATGAAAAATTATATAAGGTATCATAAAATTAGATTATCATTATAGCACCACATAATATTATTTTATAAAAATAATTAGTTAAAATAAATTTTTTTATCAATATATTTGATTGAAAATTAAAAAAACAATATACTGAACTAAAAAATACATATTTTTTATTTTATAAGATACATTAATATTATTTTATGCTTCAAAAGGTGTGGATAATTTTCAAATGGTCATGTTAATATTACTAATGGAAAATTAACTATTTTAATAGTTCGAATTATAATGGTTTTATGGGACCCCTATCTTCTATAAGTACCTCTTATTTTATTTATTCATTGTGAACTTTTATTTTAATTCTATTTTTTATATATTAATTTTTTATGTGATTCTATCACTATAGATTTTTAGATTCATTTATAATTTTTTGTTTATGAGTGTGATTATTTTTGGGGATTGGACAGACCCATGTTTTCATATCATTGATATCTTATTTTATATTTTTTGTCTAATTTAATATTTTATTTATTATGTCCATATTTATTCCATAAATATATTATTAAATTTAATAGAATAAAATGTTGTTGGTTTTATCATGCAATTCACGTAAATTATAGAAAATTAATTTATCATATATGAAAAAAAATCATATTTAAATGTGACATTACATAGATAAGATTCTATGGTCATTACAATATGACATATCAAATTATTTTTTTTCATATATCCCATAAGTGTTACTCAGGTACATCAAAATATTTTCCCATGACTTAGGTTTATAATATTATTTACACATGCAACTTTATGATTGACCAAAAATAATTTTAATTAAAAATATATCATAGTTGATGAAAACATGTGATTCCATTTTTAGAATTGATTTTATCTCCTAGGGATATTATGAAAATGATTACATCATGTTTTTTAGTAGATTATAACAAACTAGACACTCACTTTGCTCCATAAATTATTTTTTACCATATTTTAATAATGTATATATGTATGTATATGTAATATATGATATCCTAATAAATCAATGTAAAAAAATTGAAATCTATGAAATTGAATATTATATTTCAAAATAATAGAGAATAAATATGGGTCCCATTACAACTCCTAATAGGGCATGAAGGGCATTCCGAGTCCCTGTGAGATGGAAAATATTCTTGGGATGTCAATTACAACATTATTGGAACTATTTACGCTAATGAATAAATGAAAAAGTAAGAGACAGTCAACTAGAATTATAATTTGAACATCCGAAAATTTGGAATCCTACAAACAAAATGAATAATGATATTTTAATAAAATAAGAGAAAATGGGTAGGTCAAATTTACAATACTCATAATACAAAATACAAACAAATAACATTATAACATTATATAAGACCATCTATGATGTGGGGTATAGAAAATATTAATTCGAGATAGTTGATATGGATGATTTTTTCAATGAAACATGAATAAAAAAATAAAATATAGCCACACATCTCCTTATGAATGTGATATATCTTCAATTGCTTCCAAAATAAGACGTGAATCTTGGTATCATCCATTATATTAAAAAACAATGATGAGACATATAATATGATTGGAATCGGCATGATATTCTATGTATTCATCATCCCCACACCCTATGCATTGTAATTTGAAATTAAATCAACAAATTCTATTTTGAAATATATTAAGTAAATAATCTTAAAAATTATGTTTTTAATGAAATACGCAAATCACATTCATTTCTATTCACTTAAATTATAAAAATAGAAAAATACTTCTTCCAAAATAGGAAAATATTTTTATAACATTTTTTGAAGGATTATTTAAATTTTGAGGGAAATTAAAGTCATTTAATTTACATATTATAAATGAACCTTGTAACAAAAAATAGTTAAAAATATATTTCTCATTATATTTAATGAATAAAAATATAAATTATTAATTATATTATAAACAAAAACACATAATAAAGATAATCTCTTGGATAATGGGAATATAAGATCCATTATGATGATGTATAACACTTCTTTCATAAGCACCATATAGATTGGTCAGTTTGAGATATGAAACTACCTCCCCAAAATGTTAGTTTTACCTGACCTAGCTTGAATGAGGGAAAATATCCATAAATAAAGAATCTCATACCATAGGGATAAAATATAGTAATGATCACAAAATATTATAATATGTACTATTTGATCTACCACATAGCTACCAAGAAATTGTCAATATAAAAAAATCAATTTTATATTGTGAATCATTATATATAATATAATGATATAAATTTAAACAAGTAAACAACTACCTCAACTAAAGACTACCTTTATAGAATGAACTAATTTTATAAGGAGAAAAAAATTGTGTAAACTTCTCCCAATGGGATTTTAAACATATTGAATACAATATAAGAATGTTGCTATACATTTTATAAAAAAATATTTCATGTTTTAAGGTCAAATAAATTAGGTGAAAAATATTTTTATAAAGTGACACAAGGGCCTTATCGAGGAAGGAGTTACTCTAAAATAACTAACGTGGAATTTTAATAAACACTTAGTGTTCATGATATATTAAAAGAAGTTATTTTTCTTTGGGACCCATCTAGAATACCTTCGATTTTGTATGGAATTAGTGGATCCTAATTTCAATAGGATGGAAACATTTAATTTTCATATTAATGGTTATAATATCTCTTCAACATATAGTAAAAAACATAAATAACCATATTTTTAGGTTTAATGTATCAATCATTGTGAAACCTATCTAAATTACATCACCTTCACCATGCATGGTGTCCAACTACCTCAAAGAGGTCTAATTAGATATAATATTCCAAGAGAAGTTTTATAATAAGTAAAATCAATACATAAACTTAGGTTTAGAGGATAACTACATTGAAACGACCTATATATGGTAACATGAATGTTTTTGAAGAAATTAAATAGAGATGAAAGATATCCTTGAGAGATTACCATTAATAATAAGCTCCAAACATGAAAAATAGAAGTAATTAAATAATATATAAATATAATGAGAGGGAATAAAACTAGGGATTGTGGAATAAAATGGTAGGATCAGGGATCTATAAGAGTGTTTAATTAAAAAGGAGAAACATTATACTTCCATCTTTAAAAGAATACCAGAGCCACCCACATTGTTTGGAAACATAGTCTAACAAACCGTGTTATTTCTATTTCAATCGGATAGAAAATCCTGAGATCTCCCACATGGATTGGTAATATAGCTAGAAAAACCACACAGTATTCTTGTGAAAGAATACAAAAAAATAGTCCCAAATAAATAATAAAAAATTATTTTTCCCTATTTGGTTTCAAATATTCCAACATGAAAAATTCAAAAAAACCTACAATCAATTTAAAAAAATAAATGATATAAATATCAAGGGAAAAATAAAAATAAAAATAAAATAAAATAAATAAATAGTGTCTACGGTGTTAAAATTATTTCCATAATAATGATCCCCATCTAGAAAGAAAAACATAAAACGAGTAAACCAATGGATCGATGATATTCAGACATTTCATTCACAACCCAACTATAGAAACCAAGTAATTTTGCAACCATTAATCAAAATGACATACATAAATTAAGATTAAATGACTAGAAAAATTCAATTTCTATAATATCATTAATGTAAATAGATAAAAAAATATATCTTTTTATCTTTAATGTGAATACTTTTTATGACACAATGACCAATACATATAAACACAAAAGATTCCACGGAATACATTTGGTGAGTTTACCCCCATTAAACTATAGGGGATGAATAAATCTAATGGGACTCCAATAAATTCATTTTGAATGGTTAGTTCGAGAAATTAACACCACACCATGTAGTTATAAACCAATACAATAATAGGGAAAAAAGAATTAAGATATCTTCTATATTGGTCTCCCCACCATTTTAAAATTCCTAGAGATTATTAGTCTCTAAATCGGCCAATCATTACCAAATAATAATCAGGGGCTTATCAGCAATAAATCATAAAATCGACATATTAGTGATGGATAAAAATAGAAAATAAATTTCAATTCACAAATAGAACAATTTTAAACCATCATCAAATATTAATAAGAATTTCATCAATTAAAAATCATATAAATTATTCTCTCATGAATGTAACAACCATGATATTACTAGAAGAAAAATAAAACATAAATTTGAAGATAAATCGACCTTAGAATACATCAGTTTGGAATACATGGACTCAATCCATTATTTAATGATGAAATCAAGAGTAACGTGGGACATTGGTTTTAGAATAATGGATAAAAGTGAACCCGACACAACCAAATCAATCTTACTAGTTACTTAATCACATCCCATGGAATTCCTTATAAAACCCCAAAATATTAAACTTCCTTATAAATATTTCTCTACATCAAATCAAAAATAAACAAATGATATTTAGGCTTATGTATAAGTAAAAACATAAGATTACAAGAGTTTTATTCATTAGTGCTACCCAAAAGAATACAGTTGTAATAATTTTTATAAAAGGTAATGACTACAATAAAGATAAAAAGTATAAATTACATTATATATAATAATTTCATTCCCATAACTAAGGTATTACTAGGCCATATTAAATAAATCCTTGAATATAATTTGTAATGATATATATTTCATAAATCTTTAGGATTATTCTATAATATTACTCAAAATAACATAAAACAAGAATATATCCTATTATGTTTCCTAACTACAATCAAATTTTTGTAATATAGACATTGTGATAAGATGAAATACCAGAATACTTCTAAATTACTGAAAGAAAAAATATGTCTTTATGAACTATAAAAATTTAAAAAAAATTAAATATTCAAATTTCAAAAATATTGAACATAAAATAAAACATTTCACATCAATTTAAAATAAATAATATTTCCCCATAAAATTATACCATGTGTTCATTTTCCAACTATCCTAATAGAGAGTTTATAATGTTTACAAAAATAAATTTTAATTTTATAATTTTTTCATAGTTTTTAATAGAGTTAATTTTTTTAAAAAATACTTCATGATTAAAAAACAGTTTTTAATAGAGACCACCATTACTTGTTATATAATTAGAACACTCCTCGACACATCTATTTTAATATAAAAACCCATTAAGGAACACAATTTAAGGTTATAAACACCAAAAAGTAAACATGATGACATTTTACTCCCTTTTTTATTGAAAACAAGTCCTTAATTAATCCACACTTTTATTAAATTAAAAAAAATTATAGAATTATATATAGCATAATGATAAATTTAATTTGAAACATAAAAATAGATGAAATAGTATTTTAAAAACAATAATAACGCAAAACACTTGAGAAATAGTACTTTGATTTTATCAAATCCCATATAATAGTCCCCAAAATATTTTACATAGAATTTTTGATGTAAAACTATTTTTATTATTTAATAAATTTTATGAAGTAACTTATATACCATGACATTCACCCATTCCCTATCAAAATATATCAATTTTTTTTTAAATACTCTCTAAAATTCATCCAAAACCCTAAATAATACAAGGATAAAATCTTAATTAATATTAAATTAAAAATGAATAAAAATCTAAATATTGTTTGAACAATAAAGAACCAAAATAAATAATTTTGAAAAAATTACTGTCGGTCCCGGTTTGGATGTAAGGTCCATAAAACCATACCCTAAACCTATTATTCCTTCTAGAATCTTCCTATAAATTGCTTACTAGTTTTCACATAGTTGTCAAGAACAAGAATATTAACTGTTAACCAACTATGTTTTTTTAACAATTTCCACTCAAAATTTTGATTTTTCCAAATAACTGATAAAACATTGGAGGAAAACATAATCACACAAATAAAGACTAAAAAATATCTCAATTAGTCATAAATAAATAATACACAAGAGAATCACACACCCCAAACCCGTTTGTAACATTATTTTATCTATTAATGGTAGATATTAGGTACTTAATTCTTACTCACCACTTGAATTATGGAAATCCTAAATTTTTTTACCATAAAAAAACAATGCATTAATTCCATTTTTCCTCAAACCAACCTAGGTTATCCCTGGTATGGGTTCCCAAAATATTACATTACGAGGTTGAATGGATGTTCCGTATATATAGGGGTCGGAAAATAGTTCCACAACATAAAATGAAATCTAATGGGGATTATTTTCCATGATGAATAAATGAATTAGTGATAGAAATTAATATGTAAGTACAGATTTACATCCTACACATTTGAAGGCCACATAAAAAAGGAAGAAAAAATTCAAATTAATAGAATATAAACAATGGAAAATGTTAAATAATTATTGGTCTTTAAAATAAATTGAAAATAATAAACAACTCAACATTAAATAAAATTAACCGTGATAAAGGAAATATGAAAACAAAACAAGACACTACCAATATAGATTAAAATTTAGATTTCAAAAAAGTAAAGAAAAGTAAAAAACATTATCCAACACTTTTTTTATGTATATTATCATCACATACCACCTCAATCAAACCAAAAACCAGATATCATCATTGTATAAAAAATCCTTCACTAAAACTTAATAAGATAGGTATGAGCATATAACTCTATGTTTATATAATTTCCACACTACATGAATTTCCAATAAAAAAACCATTTCATGTTAGTTTTAAATGCATTATTAAATTAAAATTCACATTCCTCATTTAAATTAAATCAAAAATAAATTTTATTTGAAGCCACATTAATCTATCCAAATGAATACAATATTTATAAATCTAAACAACCTTTTAAATCTATTTTTGGAAAAATGTGTTATTTATAGAGAATATAAAACCATTTTATAGACATATCATAAATGATTATCTATGTAAATTCGGTATATAAATATTTCACCATAACATTTAATGAAATAAAATTTAACTACAAAAATATTACACAGCCAAACATATAAGAAAGGATACTATTAACGTCTTGGGAACATAAAAGGCTATGGAAGACATAGAAAGAATCTAATATAATAACTATATAAAAGATATATTACAAATATGAAATATCCTACTCTCCAAATAACTAATTCCATAACAATCAATTGAAAGATAAGTACTCCCTTAATAAGTAAACTCTCAACTTAGAGACACTATATTGTGAAATAATCATATATAAGTCCAACACAATTTACTAGATCTAATTCCTATGTACCCTTGGATTTTGAATATAGTTAAATGTAGGTAAGGATTTATAATCATATAGAACGTATCCATATCAATAAAAAATTAATCCACACCCTCACCTCTGAACACCATTTATAGAAATAGAACCTTTTTCTAGGAATATAATAGTTATATAAACATTCCCTAAAGGTTTATCCACCATATGACATAATTCTTTTATAATTTTGGTAATAATTTTATATGAAAAATTGGGCATTTATAAAATGTCAGTATCTTTTTAAATAATGTCATTTTAATTTTCCACATAGTCCTTATTTAAAATATCTTATGAAAACATTTTGAATAAAATTATTATTTAAAAAAATCAGGTAATCGTCTTTAAATCACAAAATTAACTATTTCAATACCAACCTTTAATGAAAATTTTCAAATTTATCCATGAAATAAACAGTTATAGATTATTTTTATGAATTAATCACATCCTTATATGATATAGTTGAATTAAAAGAGGTAATAAGAGATTTAGTTTAATAGTTTGTGTGCGATGAACTATATAAATACTATTATTCTTTGGAGAACTAATAAAAACTCATTGATTTTTTATGGCATCAAGGGAATCAGATTCATATAATTGGTAACCATTTATGACCTTGATAAATTTAAAAAAAAAATTACATTACACTAGAAACCAAAGCCGGTCATTATTTTAGGTTTAATGTCTTAATCATATAGAATCCTCCATTAAATTAATCACTTCATACTAGCGCGACAATAAACCATCTCAATAATGATGAAATCATCACAGGATATAAAGAGAAACCATAATGAAAGAAAATTATCAAAGAAAATTTGAGATAATTGGAACCCTAGGTTACCAAGACCTAACAATGGTTGGTAGAGTTTGGGAGATAAAAAGAAATGGAGAGGAATGTGGCTCAGAAGAGATTGTATTGATGAATCAAAATAAACCATGAATAAAGAATAAGACCTTTCTGAAAAAAGAGGGATATTTTGATGAGGGAACACTTGGGTGATCCAAATTTAATGGTATGCAATGGAACTATTTTGGGGTTTAATTAGAAGATGGAAACATCATAACTTCATCTTTTTAAGGAACATTTGTGACACACACAATATTCCTTTAGAGTTTAAAAAACTATGTTCAAACATTGTGACCATCATTGTATAACATAGGTTTGTTGTATGGTATATATAAATTGTTGTAAAACCATGCACAAACCATTCAAATGAATCTATAAACTACGTATTTCCACATACATGGTCATCACATGGGCTACCATAACTATTCTCCAACAATGAAACATAATTATTCCTTATAACCACTAAAATGTTCCTAATTAAAATTCATACAACTCAATGAAAAAAAAGAATAAAAAATGTAAAACAATAGAGAAATATGATGATGGGGTCTGATCCTAACCATATTCTTGTAACATATAAATAGTTTATTGTCTTCATACCCCATTTATTATTTCATTATATAATAACACCAATTTAAAATACCAAATAAAACCCTCAATACAGTGAAATTAAATTTAAATTATGTAAAATTATTAATATATTACTACCTTGCATGTTATTTACAACAAGGGAGTTTTTTATATTGTCTCTAAAAAAATATCATCTTTTTAATCATTCAGCTTTTTCGTGGTGGGTTTCTCAACCATACCTTCTTCAATGTATATTTTCACCAACAAACCTTTTTTATAAATGGTTCCCTATATAAGACAAACAAAACTCATTACATGATTTGGATTAATAATTATTAGTGTTTATAATCAAAAACACATTGAATAAAATTTATATTTAAATAGATGGAGTCTTGAGTTGAACAAAAAATAGTAATCATTGTTGAAAATTTTCAGCAAAATAAAATATCATAACATTTTTTATCATTCACCTAATTAATTCTATCTTTATCATGTGAATTTATTATGAATTATTATAACTCAATTAAATGATGAATTATTTTTTTATTTGTAACATTGTATTCCTCGGTAACTAACACTACTAGAAAACTCATTTTGTCTGGCACTAGTGATTTAACAGTGCTGGATAAAAATTATGTTCAAAATCCTTTTTTTATCGCTAAAAATCACTATTAAAGGGGGTTATTAATAGTGCTAAAAAAAATTATTAATGGGGGCCTTAATTAAATACTTCTTTCAATATCTGATAATAGGGTGTTTATCATTTCTTTTTTAGAAGTATTAATAATGACCCCACATTATCAGCACATTTTTACGAGCGATGATAAATTTAAACTAAAACAAGACATATATTTTATTAAAAATATATATTAATATATAAATACATTTATAGAAATATATATAATATTTTTAATAAATACGTTTTAGTTAAGGTAATTTGTCATTTATAGTTAATATATAGGTTATTAAGAGAAAATGGCTTATAAAATAATTTAATTTTTTTAATTAATAATTTTCTTATTATAAATGATTAATTTTCATTTAATATCAATTTAATGATAACAAAAATAAAAAAATTAATAAAATATCTAAAAAAATTTGAAACCCTATGTAATACTTCATACGGTGGTAACTATTATTCAGGGTGTCTATCAGGAATCTACCACATCTCAAATTGATGCATGCGGTGAGCTGGACACCATAAGGTCTGGGAGCAACAATTTAAAAAATGTCCCCATTTTTCTCTATAATTTCCTCGAAGGCCTCTAAAATAATGTTTTTAGTCACCAACCCTGATTTCTTAAAATTGAAAAGGATATAACAATCGATCCAGGAGTGTGTTAGGCATGGACCACATATCATTTTAAATCTCATTTGATGATCATCGATTTGACGGGTTGTGGAGGTAAAAAGGAATCCTAGATCACATTTTATGGTTATTGTATTTTTTAGTGTTTTAAGAGTTTTCGTAACTTTTTAGAGTATGTTTATTTATTTAATAATTTTTATTTAACAGTTATTTAATTATTACTAGTTTATTAAATAATTATTAATTATTTATTAAATATTATTTAATTAAAAATTAATTTTTTCTTAATTATAAATAAATAAATAAATTTTTTATATATTTTTTAATATTTAATATTTAATAATTAATATTTATTATTTATCATTTATTATTTAATAATTAAATATTTATTTAATATATATTTAATAAATATATTTATTAACTTACTTATTATAGTATTAAATATATTTATACTATATTATGGTATATGTAAATGAATATAATATATAATATATTTTAATGAATAAAAGCATATATAAATTATACACACCCTTATATTGTATAAATATATTTAAAAATAATTATATAAATATATATATATATATATGTAAATAAATATATATATATATATCATTAACCCGACATCAAAAGGGCATGGTGTTGTTGTAATGTTGTTTCAACTTTGAAGGAGGCCTGCCAGGTTCGAATCCAGGAGGGCACACATTTGACGATAAAAAAATGAAAATTGATGATTAGGGGGGTGAAAAGCACTAGTATGGGGTTGAGTACTATCAAAGGGATCTTAGAAGCACTGATAAATCAGTTAGATGTTAATGGAAATCTGAAATTTTCATTACCCCCTTTAACAATGCAACATTTATCAGCACTAAAAAACCTCTATTAAAAGCCCCCTTTAACAGAGTTAAAACGCAATGTTAAATTTCCCCATTAAGAATATTAAAAAGGTGATATTAAAAGGACCATATTAATAGAACATTCTAGAAATGGTAAAGAGGGGCTTTAATATCATTTTTTACTGATAAATGTTTTTGTATTTTAACCGTACTCAAATTATAACCACATTTCTAATACTGATAAAGACATATTCTAGCATTGTTAATGTCCTTTTTTGTAGTAGTGTACCTTGAATACTGAAATTAATCCTTTTCTATTTTAATATAAACGTAACTTGATTTTAGAAACACAAATATATGTTGTGGTATTAGAAATAGTGGTTTAAATTCAATTTTTTAATCCCATATTTCATCCATATGATTTATTATTTAATTCATCATTGAGTAACACACTATATTCTCTATAAATTCTGACAATTAATTGTTTAATATCATGAACATCCCTCATGTTTATGTGTGATAGGTTGTTATTTTTTATTCAAATAACCATACTCCACCATTATATTTATTTGGTAATTTATTTTATAATTTAATCCATAATTAATGATTATATATTATTGAAAAATACATATAAAAATACATTTTGATTCAAATTTCACTATATAATATCTTATACTGGTAAGAAAATAAAATACCTCTTTCAATTTTCATACATAGTAATATTAAATGAGGAAATAGTAATTTTTACTAGATTTAATAATAAATCCAATGAAATCCATTTTAATATATAAAAAATCCCTTATCCAAAATTCCCTAGTTATGCCAACATAGTATCCTTCCCATGCTAGACTTTCTCTTCTAGTTATCAATATTAATGATATATTATATTGCATCATTCAAAATGGGTGGACAAAAATTATTTTATAATTACTTATTTTTTTATACTCCCATAATTGCCTCTTTATAATAATTAGTTATAGTGATTCAAAACTTCATCCTACCTTTTCATCAGGTGCTCAATTTTATGAAAATTCAATTACCACTAGGTTTTTATTGAAATTTATCCTAAAAAGGATAATGTTTTACATTATTATTAATCATCATATACACATTACATGAAAACCCACATATTATCATTCTAGGTATATGATAATTTACATGTTTAAGGTACCAAATTTAGACTCCTCTTTTACTTATCAACAACTTATCATTAGCTAATTCACTTACAATTGGATATATGTAACATTATCAAATATCAATAAACATTAAAAAATTATTAATAATTAGTTTGAGAAGAATTTATATAACAATTATATGAATAAAAATATTTTTAAAATTTTAACATTTTATTATCCTAGTCATAGATTCCTACATTTAGATAAAATAAATCTATATTTAGTTTCCATTATAAACAATAACATTATTTTAAATAAAATATGGTGATAATTTCTCTATTTCATACAATAATACTACAATTTATTTTTATACAGTAGTGTATATAAATATTTATCCATTATATAATTCACTAAAATAGTATATGAGATATTTCACTTTTTCCTTCTTAACATTTCACAATTAATACTTTCAAATAATTGGAATAATTGAATATTTTATTATGAAGATTACAATATAGTGATATAATAATTTTATCAGTCATGAAACCCATCATGAGGGAATCAACTAACATTAAAAAATAATAATAAACAATTAATATCCTATGATTTATCTAATTTGAATAAAGATGTTTATTTTTAAATTTTTATGTTCATTGATGAATTTTCTCTAAAAACCATCAAATCCATGGAAAATAATCACCTCTTTAACTTAATTTTTTGTTGTTAATGTACATATAACTTTAATGTTGGAGTGTTCAACTTCAACCCATTATTTGATATCATGTTTCCTAATAATTTTCATAATATTAACACAATATTGGGTTTTTAGCTTTACTCTTAATAACATTATTTATTATCATCAATATAGATGGTTGGATTTTTCATTTCACTTCCATTTTTGTGGAATTAGGTAAATTTATTAAAATGGAATAACACCACAATAATTTTATAGTATGTTTCTCTGAAATAATTTCAATTCATTAGATATCCAATATTGCATAAGTAATTGATTCTCTTTGAAACAATACTTGGTTTTTTAGGGGATAGTCAAGACCTCTCCATTAAACATAAATTTCCAACTTATGTGTTTTGAATTTTATAAAATAGACATACACGGTTTCGAATATGGTGATATTATGAAACTGATAGAATCAACTTAATTTTTAGTTAATAGTAACCTAAAATTATCATTAGTAATATAACAATTTGAATAGTCACTAACCCTTATGAATATTAATATGACCCCTATTAATGGTACCCATACCCATGAAAGTGTAAATTAAATTTAGGCCCCCTAAAATAAAGATGAATATTTTATGTGTTAGTATTTTATGATTAAATAATTATTTTAATTAAAAAATAATTTTATCATATTAAAAAAATTATGTTTGAAAATGGAGTCCATTTTTGGAGTCTACACATTATAACTTTATAGGGTACAATTTTTGAATTTTTCTTAAATAGTTGAATTTTTGGTTAAAAGTAAAATACAGTAATCATAGTATAAATATATTATAGGATAAATATAATATTCTATGCAACATGGATGTTGTAAAAAGTAATTAGTTATAAATCAATGGCAATTAAAACTACTCTAGATCAAGGAATACTCACTATTTCTTTTCATAGGGTAAAATAATAAACTATTGATAAAAATATTAAGAAAACCCTCTTTCCCTCTACTATATCAACCACCCTCAACCCCCTCTTCCACCCTCACCAATCAATATTTGATACAAGGGTACATTCTACCAAACAACCATTATAATACCTCCCCCCACGTTCAAGTCCATTTTTTCTCACCAAAAGGCCAAAAACAAAGGCCTTAAACAGATTTTGAAGGAGGAGTAATAAAGAGGAGAACCTCTCTTCAATTTTCTTTCAAAATATTTTACAACATCCAATTTTTTTTCTTTCTCTCCATACCTCAACAAATAAAAATTATATGATAATTCTAGAAGAATACGTTACTATAATTTTATTTTTATAGTGGAATATTTCATCATCATCTCTCTTTCCCCCAAACTCTTGTACTGAAAATGAAAATATTGTCTAAGATTTGTTAATTTATCACATTCAAGGATGATGAGTTTTCAATTTATATTACTATCTTCATGATTTCCATGAATCATTTTCAATGGTTGAAATAGATCATAATATATTTATTTTTACTTTTTCAATTTTATATAAATCCTTACACACTAATAATATAATAAGTTAATACAAAACAAGTTCATCGTGCACAAAACTACAAAGTTAATCCATGAATTTATTATTAAATTTTATCTAATGATTCACCATCATGGTATATATATAGTATCATTATATTATAATTTATATCTGTATAATTTAACTAATTGTATATGTTAACAATTATTTATGTTTAACCACATTTCAAATGAGCTTCCATTCATTAATAAAAGTTAACCAAGCATGAAAACCTAGGAAGAAAAGGCTTCAAAAACAAAAAATATTGACACCATTAAACTAAAAAAAAGACCATGAATGAACATAATAAGGTGAAAATAAATCAACAACATTTATAGAAGGTTATGGAATTATTAATTGATGAACAAAAATTGATTATTCAGGTTATTAAGATCAATCAATGAACAGATTCGAGCATAATGTATGGGGTTTCTTATTTAACTTTTATTTCCTTGATATTTCTATTGTTCATCACTTAGTTCTTTTATGTGGTGTATTTTTTTTACCATTGGATATATAATATAATGATTCTATTTATATTAAAGGTATTTGGTGATACAATTGATGATTATTAACTCGATTGATTGTAATGTTGTAAGGTACTTTCTTTCAGTTTCCATTTCATGGTGATTTACATGGTATCGTGTACCTAATAATTATTATGTTGTGTACCTACTACACATTTTGGATCATTTTATAGTTGAACTTGTAAATATATTATATATCCATATTCTAGTTTTATGGATGAGATTATTTTCTAATGATTTATACTCATTTCCATGTGGTGTTTATTTAGAATGTCATTTCAACTGTCGAAATAATGATGAATCAGTATCCTCTACTCTGTATGGATATTGAGAAGGTATATTTTAATTTTATTTAATGTATGTATAAAGAATGATTTTTATTTTTAGTGATGGTAGAGGCCCACTATATCCCCTCAAATCATCGACAAGTCTCATGAGAAAATCCAGTTTGCGACAAACATGTTGAGTTTGTTTCCAAAATAGAATAAGACAACTATCTACCAAGAAACATAAACTATTATGATGGTATAGTGTTATCATGTTATAGATACATGCCATCCAATTAATAAGGGTTCTGTCTATTAATTTTCATTTATTACAATTCCTGTTGTTTTAACTATGAAAAAAATATATGGATGTAGTTTCATTCTCAGTTTATTAATGGCGTGTGTTTTTTCATTTATTCAAAATAACAAATTTACTATTCCAAATTGTTAATTATTGAATTATTTTTAATTTATGTTACCTCTATTTGTAACCCTTACTAAGAATTTGAGATCACCCATTTGATTTGTTACCTTAAACATGTTATGAAGAGGACACTATTTATTGAGTTCTTGTAGAGTTAGATTATTAGTTTTTGTTATGTATTGTATTTTTTTGTCATTACCAATGTTATATGAGTACATATATGTGGATATATTATTCAAGACTACTGAACTAGTTGTTCCGTAAGGGTTTTACTCCTTTTAATCATGCCTGTGTAATATGTAATGCCTGGGCTCTGGGATTTTGGGGTCGGGGTGTTATAGTTGGTATAAAAGGAAGTATAGTTGTTACCATGGAAAATAGATTTAGGAAACATTATTTAGAGGGAATAACCATAAGTTTGACCTTGAGGATAATCATATGAGATCATCTTGTAATTTTGGTAATTTATAGATTATGTGCATCTTCATATAATATACTTCCCTTTCTGTTTAAAATAATTGGGTGTGGTTATACAATAGATGTACCTAAGAGTAACAACTCCAAAAAAGTGTTTTATGCTTGATCGGGGGAATCCTTGAATAAGAAAATGAGCCTTGTTATGCACCTGGTATGACACTCCTGAGGAATATGCTTTGGATAATTCACATATTCTATACAAACCATTAAGAAGGATTTAAATTAAATATTAAAAATGTTTATGAATATCAGATTAGTTGTTCAAAAAATTTTAAATTATCATATGTTTTTCTTGTTAAATTTTTTGAATAATGCCATAATTTACTGTATACCATTGTTTAGGGATGAAGCCTAATAGGGGAAGTGGAATCCATACCTTTGGAAAATGCAGGGAATCCCCACTAATAAAGTCAATAGAGTTAGTGTTGAATCAGATCATATCATAACCATATTGGGAAAACATACTCAGGATGTGGTGAATAACCATGCTACAACTATATTGGATCATTTCATGTGGTATAAGCCCCCACAATTTAGTGGGACTAATAATCCAGAGGTAGATGAGTAGTATATAAAGTTCGTTGAAAAGATATTTCTAGGATTAAGTGAAATGAATATTAAAAGGTAGTACATGATGTATTTTTCCTCAAGGGTGATGCTGATCAATGGTGGTCCTTAATCCAGAATACTACAGAGTAAGAAGAAATAGGAAATATGGAATGGAGAACATATAATGAAATATGATTTGACAAATATTTCCCTCGTGAACAACAAACTGAAATGAAGGTGAACTGCCTTTTCATTAAGAAAATATAATAATATATTGTAGAGGAGTATGAGGCTACCTTTAAAATAAAAGAAATCTATGCTATAGTTTACGCAAGTGATTCAGAAGCCATGATTGATCATTTCCTAGAAGGTCTTAATATAAGGCTTTAAAGATCACTAGCTTCTCAAACATTTTCACCATATGATGAATTTTTTTAACTTCCATAAAAACCGAGAAGAATTTTTGGATATCAAATTTTTTCAAGGGAAATCATGATAAGAAGAAGGATTGTGATAAACATGTAAAAGATGATGTCCCGATGAAGAATAAGGGAATAATGAAATTTCTATTATGTGTGATCATTGGAAATAATCTACATGGAAAATGCTTGAATGGCATGAGAGTTTTCTATAATTGTAGAGATAAATTTTATCAATCTAGTAAATGGAAGGGGATTAGAGAAATCAATGGTGGTCAATGCTAAAACTGCTGGGAGATGGGATACTATTAAAATGATTTTCCTAAGTTCCACATAAATTTTCCTCATAACATCCATGAGGGAAAGGTAAAGCTTCTATGATTACAATCATAGTGGTTTAAGTTCTTAATGATATGGTGGAAGGTACATTAATTTTTTCCTCAAATATAGAAAATGGTTTATTTGATTCTAGATCATCACATTCATTTATATCTACCCTGTTTTCCAAGAGAATTATACATGTCATAATTTTTTTTTAAATTGATTTGTCTATTGAAACTCTTAAGGAATGTATAATTGAAACAAATTTGTGTTGATCAGTCCCCCTCATTTCACATAAAAATTCTTCAGTTGCAATCCTTATCATGATACCAATTATTGACCCAGATATAATTTTCCGCATGAATTTGTTGTCAAATGATCATGTGATGATCTATTTTAATAAGAAGTAATTTATTATTTTTGAGAATGGTGTAGAACACCTTATCTTTAGAGAAAAAACCACTCCATATGATTCTTATCTATATCCATACCTTATAGATCTTTTGAATTAAATTCATGGATAGTAAGAAAACACAATCTCTATAGGTGGGGAATGAAATATTTAAATTTAATACATACCTATTATTCATGAAAAAATTGATGTATTTTCAAGGGTTTTACCTAGACATTCTCAATATCACGAATTTGAGTTCTCTATTGATTTAATTTATGTTACAATACTTATATCAAAGACTCTCTATAGAATGAACACTTTGGAATT
Source organism: Viscum album (assembly GCA_963277665.1). Lineage (NCBI taxonomy): Eukaryota > Viridiplantae > Streptophyta > Magnoliopsida > Santalales > Viscaceae > Viscum > Viscum album. The sequence goes on along the minus strand of OY728136.1, from coordinate 1,923,166,327 downwards.
AGTGGACCTAAAGAAAAAACTAGAGGAATTTAGTGACAAAATATTTCATAGACCAAGTGTTTCTCCTCGGGATCCCCTATCCTCTTTTTCACAAAGAAATATAGATCCATGTGTCTATGCATAGACTATAGGAAAATCAATTCCATTACAATAATGAAAAATTATCCCCTTCCATGAATTTATGATTTATCTAACCAACATAATGGAGCCAAATATTTTTCGAAGATTGAACTTCGATTTGGTGATCATCATCTATGTGTCAGGAAGGAAGATATTCCAAAGATAGAATTTTGATCTAGTTATAAGAATTATGAGTTTAATGTAATGCCTCTTGGACTGACTAATGCACCCTCAATTTTTATGGATCTAATTAATAGAGTTTTCATTTGAGAACCTGACCTTAAAACCATAATTAATCATGAGTTTTAAAAATTCCATACAAAATTTCACATTGAAAATATTTTCAGGATTAATGTTTTAAATAATTATCATATCATATATTCATGATATACTATATTTATACAAGAGTATACTACTAAAAAAGTGCCCATTTATTTCAAAATGTAAAACATTTAAACATAAACATGATTTCTTTTGCAATAAAATACATCAAACATCCAAAATACCTTCATTCTATTTCCCTTCCTTATATCATATGAAAAATAACATTTTATAAACATGGGATGAGTATAAAACCCAGTAAGGTCAATAAAGAAATAAAGCTTTAGTCAATTGATAACATAAAAACCCAATAAAACCCATAATAATAAAAACTCATTGGCATAAAAACATCATGTAGTTTCCTTAGAAATTATTTACCATATTACTCTTATATTCACCCTTACAAAAAGAAATAACCTTTTGGTCATCATCCATCTCTGGAGAACCCAATGCATTGGAGAGCTATAATGGGGCTCACACGTTTTTTCTTGAGCTATAATGGACTCATCCCAACATATCATGAGCTATAATGAGATAAAACAAAGATAAATAATGTCCAAGGACCATATCATGGTAATAATGTATCTTGAAATTAGAAGAAACCACTCAGGCCATATATATTTATAATAAAAAATAACTTTGAGTTTTATTAAAGAGAGTTTACAAGGGATTTTAAAAAGAAAGTCACTTTAAATATAATTTCATTGAGAATTTTTAGAATGGAATGGATATTTGTATGAACTATAAATACACGTATTGAAACATAATATAATTAAAATTCAACACACCAATAATATTTTAACCACATTATTAATAAAGAAGAATGTTTACCCATAGAATGTAAATTTGATTTAGAATTATCTTACATCAAGTTTTTTTTACCTAATATGTGTTTAAAACTACTATATAATGTTTAAAGTAGTCTTATTAATATATTAATGAAACGTATTAATGTTTATAACTCATCAAAGGATCATTTTACAACATTATTTGACACATTTATTAGTAATATATTGTTATTTTACGTAGTTCCAGGTGAGTTTTTTACATGTTTTCCATGATCTGTTCATCATGGATATTCTTGTCAATTAGAAGGGAAAATCCAAAATTCGAATGGAATGGTATTTAATTATTTTCATAACCATAAATTATAATATTTATCATTTTTAATTATGAAACGAATATGATTCATAATTTAAAACAATAATGATGCTCATTTATATCATTTTAGTGGTTATTTGATAATAAAGACCAAATTTTGTTTTATAAATTACAACTATGTGTAAAAATGAATTCCTGTAACATGAATGAGACATAATAAATATATTATAACCTGGTTCTACCATAAAAATGGTCTCATGAACATACTCAAAATAATTAAATCAAATTGAAATCACAATTTCCACGATGGTGGTAATTCGACACATCACAAACAATGTTATTATTTCTTGAATAAGTGGGAATGGAGAAGAATAATAATAATAAATTTTCCATGAACATGAGAAAATATAGAATATACATGATTTATAGATCTTTACTGTCTCTTGGATAAGGGGAGATCAAGAGACTATGAAGGGAATGAAAGAAAATGAAACACATGGAAAGGAAGATGATTTCCTACCTCTTGATCTCTTCCCCTTGAGTTCCTTTTAAATGCTTTTGATTTTGGCATTTGGGTGAGACCAGTAGGTCATGGACCTCGGGAAAGAGATTTGGAAGGTAATTTTGTAGGAATTAAGCAATGATCATGGCTTCATATGTGTGGGAGGAAGTAGGGAATGTGGGTGGTTTTTATAGTTGATGAGAGGAGGTATTTTACATTATTTAAATCATCATTATAAAAAAAAATTCTGAAGACAATGAATAATATTAATTCATGTGATCAAAAATAGTAATAATGGCATGTGAGTTCAAAACAAGTGGCCTTACATCACTTATAATGTCATAAATAGTGTAATTTACTGATAATATCAATATACTGTATTTTACCATATTTCACTATTCATAAAAAATTCAAGAATATCCGAAAAAATCCATAAAAATCACCCTAACCATTTTTTGATTCTTAGAATTCAAAAAAGAATTTCATTTTGGGAAAATAATTTTCTAAATACTATTAATTTATTCATTAAATTAAATCATACTTACTTAAAAAACTAAAAATTCTAATTCTATAACAACTTTTATATAACATTAAAAAATTAACCAAGATGTCATTTTCTTAATGCCTTAAGAAAATAAAATAATAATAAAAAATTACTATTCATTAGATTCATATTACTATTCATATTACTATTTATAAGGGTATGCTACTATTCACAATAAAACAAGTTGGTTCCATCGGTCTTCAAATGATGTACTACACACAATTGTAGATGACTGTTTTTTTGAAATTCAAAACATTGAAAAAAAAAATATGTTTAAATGATAGATATAAATAACTACAAAAAACAATGTTTCATGTATTTAATTTATTTTATTAAACCATAGGGTGTTACATTATCCCCACCTTCTATAAATTTCACACTCATAGATTAATTTAATCATTAAAAAAGTGATAGAACCTTTCTCTCATAGATTTTTCTGATTCCCATGGTGCTTTTTCTATAATGTGGTTTATCCAAAAAAATATTTACCTGGTGTATTAACTTATTCCACAAAACATGTTCCCTTCAATCAAAAATTTGAACATGTATCTCTTCATAATATAGGTTCTCTTTCACCAAAACTGTTTATGGACTCCAGACATGTGATGAATCTGGAACATACATAATCAACAGAAAAAATGTAAAAACAGTATGTACATGAGATAAAATCAAAGGAAAACCTACTTGGTATGAAACTGGACCATCTTTTTTCCATATTTTAAAAGGATTAATGAATCATAGAATTAACATTCCTTTCATAGAAAAACACATCACACATTTCCTAGGAGAGATTTCAAGGTAAACAGGGTTACCTACATCGAAAGAGAAGTATTTCCTTCTATTATCTGTATATATATTTTGCCTGCTATAAGTTATCCTCATGTGCTGTTGGATCTTGTTCACTTTCTCATTCACTTCCTCTACTAATTCTAGTCCCATCATCTTCCTTTCCCTGACTTCATCCCAAAAATTTCGAGTTTGACACCACTTACCAAACAATACCTAAAAAGGATCCATTTGTATACTAGAATGAAAATTATTATTATAAGAAAACTCGATTAAAAAAAGATGTTGATCCCAAATTCTTGGGTAGTCCATTGAACAAGTTCTATGATTATCCTCTATGGTATAAATCCTTTGTTCTGACTGGAAGTCTGATTGAGGATAAAAATCTATACTGAAATTTAATTCTATGCCCAATGACTTCTAAATCCTCTTCCATACATTATATGTGAATCTGAGATCATGATCAGATACAAGGGAAAGAAGAACTCCATGTAACCTGCCAATCCCTTTGAGGAAAAATCAATAAAGCTGATCCAACGACATTGTATCTCAAATATAATGGAAACTAGAAGATTTTGTGAGCTGATCAACAATGACCCAAATCTTATTATTAATCGAGAAATCTTAGGTTGTCCCACTATGAAATCCATTGATATATTTTACAATTTCCACTCCAGCACTAGAAAAGGTTGAAGCACCCCCTTCGGTAAATGCTTCTCTGGATTAACCTGTTGACGTGGAAAGAATTTCACAGTAAATTCTACAATATCCATTTTTATAAAATCCCACCAGTAATACTATCGATGGTCTCTATACATTTTAGTACTTCCAGGATGATCTAAAAATTAAGAACTATAAGTTCCAAACGAAAAATATTTATGTAACTGGGAATCACAAGGCACACACAAACATTTTTCAAATCGTAAAACACAATCATTATCATGGTAAAATTCTTGAAATATACCCATTCTAAAAAATTATAACTCTATTATATATCTCATGGTATTCCCTCTGTACATGATTAATTCTCTCTGATAATGATGACTACACTAAAACCTGAAACAAAACATTTTTATTCCCTACACCGATAATGTCTAAGCCAAAATTCATCAAATCATTACTCAACGGATCTTGTTCTAAATGTGACATTATAAATGATGCATGATGTTTTCAACTCAAGGCATCCTCCACTTTGTTTTATTTTCATGGGTGGTAATTGATCAAGAAATAATAATCCTTTATTAGTTTAATTCATCTTCTCTGCCTCATTTTTAATTCATTTTTAGTGAATATATACTTCTGACTTTATGGTCAGTATATATATGTCATTTGGCTCCGTATAAATTATGCCTCAATATTTTCAATGCAAACACCATAGTTTCAAATTCAAAATCATGTGTGGGATAATTTAACTAATGTGGTTTTGGTTGCCTTGAAGCATAAGAAATTACCTGATCATTCTACATTAAGATACAACAAAGTACCATCAATGAATCATCACTGTAGATGACAAACCCACCATTTCGGGAAGGCAAGGACAAAACTATAGAATTCACTAATCTATTCTCCAGTTCATGAAAACAAACATCAAAATCTATTATCCAAACAATATTTACCCCTTCTTGTGTTAAAAAAATTAACAAGCTAGAGAATTGTTAAAAGTTATTAACAATCCTTTGGTAATAACCTTCTAATACAAGAAATCTAAGAATATCAGTAACATTTATAGGTCTTGGATATTCATCAACTATTTTTGATTTAGCATTATCAATAGTTATTCAATCCTTATTTACAATGTGCCCAGAATAGAAATTGGTTAAATCAAAAAAATCACATTTGCTCAAGTTTATATATAGTTTATTTCCTTTTAATGGTTTTAAAACAACCCTTATATATTTTTCCTTCTCATATTTACTTCTATAATATACCTGAATATCATAAATTAACACAACCATAAAATAATCCAAGAACTCATTCAGTATTATATTCATAAGATCCATGAATATATATGTGAATTAGATAACAGAAAAGGCATACCTACAAATTCATAATGACCATATCTAGTATAGAACGATGTCTTGGGGATGTATTCAATTTTTAATTTCAACTGATGGTACCCCGACCTCAGGTCAAACTTTGAAAAATACTGTGCTCTATCAATCTAATAAAAATAATCCCCTTTTAGAAGAAAACGATACTTTTTTAATAACAATGTTATTCAAAGCTCTATAATCAATGAAAATTCACATTGAACAATCATTTATCATAACAAAAAGACAAGATCACCCCATGGTGAAGTACAGGGTTGGATGAAGCCATTATCTAATATTTCTTGATGCTGCTTGTTTAATTACAGAATTTACATTTGGGTCATTCGATGAGGGGGTTTAGAAATTGCATCAGCCTTAATAAGAAGTAAAATAGTAAACTCCACCTCTTTATTAGGAATCACAGAAGTGAAATCATTAGAAAAAACGTCAAGGTATTCATTTAAATCTGGTATATCAATAATCACGATAGTTCTCTTATATTAAACAATATGAGTAAGAGAACTTTCATTTCCATCATATATCAGTTTTTTAGATTCCAAATATTTTATTAATGGTTTGGGTCCGTTCATGTACACAAAATGAAATTCTTTCTAAAAGAACTTACTTTTCGATGCAATGTATCATAGCATGGTAAAAAGAGAGCTTGTCCATACCAAGAATAACATCAAACTCTTCTATGAGAAAAACAAAAAGGTTTTTATGTAAAATATTTCCACATAAAAGGATAAAAAGATTCATATGATTTATTTTTTTCCATAATATTTCATTTCCAGTGTTTTTAACATGTGATCTAGTTTCATTTCATGAGGTTGAATTCCAAATTTTTTTAAAAATATCTTAGAAATGAATGAATGTGTAGAGCCTGAGTAAAAAAACACATTTGAAAAATCTATAAAAACAAGAAATTTACTTGATACAACCTCATTTGATGGCTCAACATCTATTAAATTGAATGAAAATTATTTTACCAATCTCTTTTTATTTCAATCTCTCTAATTCCCTGCTTAGGTAACTAACTTCAGACAAACATTAGCCAAATAGTCCAAATCCTTATATTTAAGAATCTCACCATAATCTTCTCATTAATTTTAAAATAATTTTTCTTTCACTCACAATACATGTTTCCAAACATTCCACATCATTAGAATTTCCAAAAATTTACAACACATTCACCAGGATTCCATTTACCAATCTTTTCACAAGAACGGAAATGCATTTTCTTACCTCTAGACTTTGTTGACGAGTTCTTCTCATTGCCTAACAAATATATTGATAATTATTCTTGTCATCACTCGGTATATGTGTTTCTTAAAATTCCATCCCAACTATTTCTACACAAAGAACAATCTTCTCTTGGGTTTTAAGTTCTCATAAGGATAATGATGTTTGCAAAAACGGTTTCAAACTAGTGTAAAATCTATTAATTTTACATTAAAAATAATGATTAAAATCCGGTACATACATAGCCCATCTTTTAAAATTGGATTAATATGTAGCCACAAAATCATCATCATTCTATTTTAGTTCCATTAATTTTTTCTCCATTCATAATCGAACAGTTTTTTGGAAAATATATTTCTCGAAAATGACTCTTAAAATCATCCATTTCCAGACTATAAATATCATCTCTTTATCTCATATTCTTAACTAGATACCACCATTGATCTTCTTCACCTTCTAGAAGATAAATTTATAGTATTAACTTTTGACTTTACGAACATCCCATGACATCAAATATCTTTTCTAGAGCATTGATCCAACCTTCAGTTATCCATGGGTCAACAGTACCACATAATGATGGATGATGTTGCCTCATAAAATTCTACACAAAATATGGGATGTGTATTAAAATCATTAAGTGATATAAAGAAAGAAATCTTTCGTCAAGTGATAACATAACCAAAGAAACCCATAAACATAACAAATCATATGCATTGAAACATAATGTAGTTTCCTTTATTCATATTTACCATATCACTCATATATTCACCATTACACATTAAATAACCTTTTGGTCAACATCCATCTTCAGAGTACCCAATGAATTTGAGAGAAATAATGGGGATCACCCATCATATCTTGAGCTATAATGGGCTAAACCTAACATATCTTGATCTATAATGGGGAAAAACATTCATAAATAATTCCCAAAGAAAACATCATGGTAATAATGTATCATGAAATAAAGAGAACCCACTCATTCCATATATTTATATATAAAAAAATCCCTTTGAAATTTATTAAAGAGAGTACAAAATGGATTTTAAAAGGAAAGTCCCTTTAAATACAAATTGGGTGAGAATTAATATAATGGAATGTATATGTTTATATACTGTAAATACATACAGTGAATCATAATATATATAATAATTTATCACACCAATAATGTTATTACTACATAATGAATAAAGAATAAGGTTAACCCAAAGAATGGAAATTTGGTGAAAAAATTCTTTACCTAAGGTTCTTATTACCTAAAATGTTTTTAAACCTCTAGTATAATTGTGAAAAGAGTGTTATTAATATCTTAATGAATCATATTATTTTTTATAACACCTTATATAGAAACTTTAAAACATTATTTGACACATTAATTTGTAATATTTTGTTATTTACATTGTTTTGGGTGTGTTCTTTACATAGTTTCCATGATCGGTTCATGATGTATATTCTTATCAATTTGAAGTGAAACTCCAAAATTGTAATGGAATGGTATTTTATATTTCTAGAACTATAAATTATAAAATTTATTATTTTGAATTCTTAAATGAAGATTATTCAAAAGATAAAACATGAATGGTGGTCGTTTAGATCATTTTAGTGGTTCTTTGATAATAACAACCCCATTTTCATTAATAAGGTAAAACCATGCGTAAAAAAGTATTTTAGAACGACATATGAGACATAATACAAATATTATAACCTGGTTCAACCATAATTTTTTTTCATGAACATACTTGAAGTAATTAATGTAAATTGAAATCATATCGTCCATTATGTTGGTAATTCAACATATCAGGGATAATGTTATCATTACTTGAATAAGTGGGAGAGGAGAAAAATAATAATGAATAATTTTACATGAATATTAGAGAATCATTAATATATGTGGTTTAGGGATATTTCATCCCTCTTGGATAAGATGAGGGTAAGAGACTATAAAATAATAGGAATGGAAAGGAAAACACATGAAAATGAAGAGGATTTTTTACCTCTTGATCTCTTCCCCTTGAGTTCCTCCTTAAGGCCTTTGATTTTGGACATTGGGTGACACATGAAGTAATTAGAAGTGTGTAATGATATTGGGGGGGAGGGTCAATTTGGCCGGAATTAGACAATTCCGAATTTATGAAAGGTGTGAGGGGAAGAGGGGAATGGAGGGAGGTTTTCATGTGACCCCAAATAGTAATAATGGCATGATAGTTTGAGCCAAGTGGCCTTACATCACTTATTATTTCATAAATAATGTATTTAACTGATAATTTGAATATATTGTATTTTATCATATTACACTATTCATCGAAAATTCATGAGTTATCAAAAAAATACAAAAAATTCACCGTAAAAACTTTTTAGCATGTAAAATTCAAAATTATAGTCCATTTTTTTGAAAAACTTTTCTAAATATTATTAATATATTTTTTAAATAAAATGATAATTAATTCAAAAATTAACAATTTTAATTCTATAACTACTTTTATATCACATTGAAAAATTTAATAAAATGTCATTATCATAAGGCCTTAAGAAAATAAATCAATAATAAAATTTAATATTCATTAGGGTCATATTACTATTCATAACGGTATGTTACTATTAACCAAAAAACAAGTTGGTTTCATCAGACTCCCAATAACGTACTGAACACAATTATAGATGACCATTGTTTAAAAATTCAAAACATAGAAGCAGAAAAATTGTGTTTAAAGGCTAGTTATTAGTACCTACATAAAACAATGTTTCATTGATTTTATTTATTTTTTTAATCCTTGGGGTGTTACATTTAATAGAATATTTTTATGACTTTGTTTGGGTATTTATATATGATATCCTGGTATACCCTAAAAGCTATGAAGTCCATGAGAATCACTTAAAAATTATTATAAAAAGTCTTAAAATTTATATGTGATGATTAGGAAGTGTGAATTTTGTTTTCAATCAGTTTATTTTCATGGACATATTGTGTCAATGGTTATAATCTTAGTTTATCTTTCGAAGACAAAGGCAATCTATGAATGGCCCATGCCAAAAAACCTAACCGAGGTATGTAGTTTTATTGTCTTAGTAGGTTAATATCATCATTTTGTTCAGAATTTTTCCAGACTGGATAACCCACTAACCAAGCTCACTAATAAAGGGGTTATGTTTTTATGGATGAAAGAATGTACAAAATTTATAGATGAATTGAAATGAAGTGTGGTTAATGCTCTATTTTTACTACTCCATCTGTAAATGAAGGATTTGTGATATATATTGAAGCAGCAATGAACAGAATCAGTTGCATACTTATGAAAATTAAAAAAATTATTGTTTAAGGATCTAGGAAGTTGAAAAATCATGAGAATAATTAACCAACTCATGTTCTTAAGTTATCAGCCGTAATCATTTCTCTAAAAATATGGAGACATTATATCTACGGTGAAAGATATGAGATATATACATATAACAAGAGTTAGAAATACATTTTTACATAGAAATAACTCAACATGAAGCAAAGGAGATGGATCGAGTTACTCAAATATTTTGATTTTTCTATACACTACCACCATAGAATGGAAAATAAGGTGGAAGATGCATTTAAAAGAATGGATCGTGGACTTCTGACCCAAACCTAGATTGAGAGAGATCTGATATTCATGGATATAAAAAACATGGATATGGGAATTGTTATGTAAGGGAAATTTTTTTTACCCTTTCAAATGATTTCTAAACCATCTTTACTAGAGAAGAAAAAAATCACTCATTCTGATGATGAAAATATATAAAATAATGTTAAAGCTGTTAAGGATGGAAGAATTGTAAACATCATGTTTGAGGATTGAGTTCAAAATTTTTGGAAGAGGTTATGCATTCCATCAATACATTAGCTAAAAAGGGATATATTAGACAATTCTGATAGATAAAATTTCACAATACACCCTAGTATTACTAATATGTATAAAGATATAAAGGAACATTGTTGGTGGGATAACATAAAGCGAGAAATTTTTGACCAAGTGTCTAGGTGTCCAGTTATTCAACAAGTTAAGGCTGAGAGACAACATCCTAGAGGGGTCATTCCACCTCTACCTATTAATATGTGGATGTTGGATGAAATTACGATGGATTTTTTCCCATGACTACAGATGAAACCTAGAAGGAATGATGCAGTATGGGTTATTGTGGATCATCTCATAATATCTGCGCATTTCTTTGCTATAAGAGAGGATTTTCCACTTGAGCGCCTGACATGACTTTATATTAATGAATTTTTAAGACTTCCTGGTTCACCTCTATTAATTGTGTCTGATTGAGATCCCTGTTTTACATTAAAATTATTGAAAAGTCACCAGAAGGCTTTGGGTACAGAGCTTCATATGAGTACATCTTTTCACCCTCAAACCAACAGACAGTATGAAAAGACTATTCAAACACTAGAATACATGTTGAGATCATTGTCTCATGACATTCAAGCTATGTGGTATCAATAATTTCCTTTGGTGTATTGTTACTACAGTTATAGTTTCCATTCTAGAATTCGAATGGCTCAATGTGAAGCATTATATAGAAAGTGGTTTTGAAATCCAACCTGTTGGGATGTAGTTGGAGAGAAGAAACTTATAGGCCGAAAACTTATTGAATGGACTGCTACAAAAGTAAATAAAATTCCGGCACATATTAATGCATCCTAAAAAAGGAAAGAGAGTTATATGGACAATCATAGAAATTATTTGGTATTTCGAGTAGGTTATCATGTCTTTATAATATTATCTTCATATATGGGTGTCTTAAGGTTCAGTATGAAAGGGACACAAAGCCCCAGGTACATCAGACCGTTTAAAATTTTGGAATTTATTGGAGAATTAACTTACCATATAGAAATTCTAAAAAGTCTCTATCACGATCACAATGTGTTTCACATGTAATTGATAAATAAATACATGCCAGACCCAATGCATGTACTCACATATGATGAAATAAAGTTGGATCCTGATATGTCAAACTGTGAAGAGCCTATCAAGATTCTTGAAACAAGATAGAATGGAATTAGAAATAAAAAAACTCATCCAGTAAAGGTAATTTGGAGAAATAATAAAATAGAGGAAGAAATGTCGGAACATGGGGATGTAATGAAGAATAACCACATACATATTTTTAATGGTATTTATACCTAAAAAATTTCATGGATGAAATTTTTTAAGGTGCGAAAAATATAACTACCCAAACATATTATGGCATGATTCTCTTAAATACTGTCCATTCCTTTGATATCATGTATCTAATAATTGTTTGAGTCTCTTGGATAAATACTTGGTTATTTAGGGGATATTTATTACCAATCCATTAAAGATAAATTTTATAGTTCGTTGTTTTGAATTGTTAAAAACACACATACAAGGATGCGAGCAGGGTGATATTTGGAGTCTTATAAAATAAAATTAATTTACAGTGAATAGAAACCTACCCACATGAATAGTTAAATACCCTAATGAATAGTAACATAACCTTTTAAATAGTTATATGACTCTTATGAATGGTAACCATACCCATAAAAGTGAAAATAAAATTTAGGCACCATAAAAATGAAGACTAATATTTTCTGTGTTGGTATTGTTTAATTAAATAATGATTTTAATTGATAATTAAAATTTTCATATTTGGAAATTTATTTTTGAAAAAATGGAGATCATTTTTTGATTCTACACATTCATTATTGGTTAGGGTGAATTTTGGAGATTTTTATAAAATAGTTGAATTTTTTGTCAATAGCAAAATACCGTAATTACTGTATAAATACGTTGTGAGATAAATACACTATTTCCTATATCATGGATGTTGTAAGAATCCATTAGATTGAACTCACATTAAATTATTACTATTATAGGTCTTTTAATACTAACTATTACTTTTCACAGGGCAAAATAATAAACAACTGATTAAAATATTAAGAAAGACCTACTCCCCTGCACTATATAAACCACCCCTCAACCCCATATTCCTCTCACACCACTCAAGCATTGAGCCATTACTAGGTTCTAATAAATACAATTAACATGACCTCCAACTATGTTTAATACATACTTTTCTCACGAAAAGGGAACCAGTAAAGGCCTTAAAGAGATTCGCAAGGATGAGTACTGAAGAGGTGAACCTCTCTTCCTTTTTCTTTCAACTTATTTTACAAGTTCCATTATTTTTTTGATCTCTACACACCTAAACATATCAAAATGCTATGATAATTACAGTAACATAAATTAAATAGAATTTTTTTTGATAATGGAATATTTCATCATCATCTCTCATTTCCACCTCCACTTGAACAAAAATTGAAAGCGCCTTCTGGGATGTGTAAATTTATCATAGTCAATGATGACTGGTTTTAAATTTTTATTACTATCTTCATGTATGGTCATAAAAAAATTTAATGGTTGAAAAAATCATAATATATTTATTTTACTTAATGTAATGTTCTTAAAATCATTAGACATTCATAATATAAAATGTTAATGCAAAACAGGCTCATTGTGCCCAAAACTGCCAAGTTAATCAATCTGTTTAGAGTTATCTTTTACCTAATGATTCATCCTCACAGTAATTAACCAGAAACATTATAATATCGTTTATATTTTTTAAATATAACTAATAATATATGTTTACAATTATTTATGTTTAACCATATTTCAAAAGAACATCCATTCATGGATACAAGTACACCGATCCTGAAATCCAAGGAAGAAAATGCTTCCAAAACAATAAATTTAAACCTCTTAAACCCATTGAAAGAACATGAATGGACATAGGTAAAACTAAATCAATAATGTGTAGAGGGGGTTCTGGGCTTATAAATTAATGAATATAAACTTTATTATTCAGGTTATTATGATCAATGGAAGAACACATTCGGGCTTTTTGTAAGGGGTTTCTCATGTCACATTTATTTCAATGACATTTCAAATGTTCGAAACATATTTCAGGTATATGGTATATGTTTAATTCTATTAGAAAATTATATAATTATTCTATTTATATTCATGGTATTATGAGAATCACGTGAAGACTATGTACTTGATTGATTGCAATTTTCTATGAGACTTTGTTTTGGTTTCTATTTCATTGTAAATTTCTGCGAATTGTGATCCAAATCATTATTATGTGGTGTACCTAGTTCCCATTTTGGATCATATTCCATTTTAAAATATAAATATATTATATATTAATATACTGGTTTCCTGGAAATAATTATTTTCTAAATCAATATACCCTTTTACATATGTTGTTTATTTAGAATGTTTTTTTAACTATGGAAATATTTATGATTCTGTATCCTCTCATCCATAAGGTTATGAAGAAGTCATATTGTAGTTATAATAAATATATTTATAATTTTTTTTTTGGATTTTCATTGATGGTTGGGGAACACTATATCCACTCTATGCATCTACAGGTCTTTTGAGACAAGTTAGTTGGTGACAATCCTTCGAGTTAGTTTCCAAAACAAAATCAGACAGGTATCTACCCACATACATAAACTGTTTCGACGGTATAGTAGAATCATGTATGAAATAAAATACGTAAAATTAATAATAATTCTATTTATTCATTTTATTCATTTTATGTTATTAATATCCATGATATTTTCACTATTAAAAAATCTATGGAAGTAGTTTTATTCTCAGTTTATTAAGGGAGTCTATTTTTCATTTATTCATCATGTCATATTGACTATGAATTTTTTTTATGATTCAATTATGTTTTATTCAATATTATACTATTGGTAACCCCCATTGATCATTGGAGATCACCCCTTCCATTTTTACCTTCAATAGGTTATGAAAATGACACCATTTACTGAGTTCTAATGGATTCTATTTATTAGGTTTTTTTTGTATCTTATTTTGTTACCTTTCCCAATGTAATATGGGTACATGTTTAGATATTTTTTCTCCAAGACTAATAAATTTATTGATCATTTGGTATTTTATTCCTTTTAATAATGAAAATTTAATAAGTTATGCACCGACTATGTTATTTTGGTATTTGGGTGTTACAGATGGAGTATCTGAAAATAAAGAATCGGAATAAGGAAAAAATAAATGGGATAAGGTATTATGAAAGAAAATCATGCCATTAAAGATGAGTAATATTTTCTAGATTTCTTATTATTATTCTCTACCATTGATATTGTGTTATAATAAATATGTATAATTATTATCACAAATTCATCTATATAATTATTGAATACACAAAAACAAAGGTATATCAATTTTATAATGGGGAATAGTTTTTATTTATCTAGTATAACCTTGTAATGATTCTTCATATCACACATAGTATTATATCATTTTATTCGGTGCTAGATATTTTGTTATAATATGTGGATAATCCTCATATAAAAGGAAGTTATATAGTTTATCCTTTGTTGTGCGATGTTGGGAAATTTCGGAATCCTGTAATACTACTAGAAATTATACGATGTCTATCACCACCCATATTTTATTGTTAATGCCATTTTCAATATTGATGTATACTAAACTAAATGTTCATGAGAATCTATAAAAACAGACTAGAAAGATAGAGTATAGGTATCAGTCTTGATGCAATCCAATAAATTTTATGTATATAATGAACACTAGAAATTATTATTTGAATGGAATCATGGATGATAATGTTATAATAAAACATTTAAGAGGATTCACTATATAGTTGACTAATAATAACTATAATAATTTTAATTAACTTTTCATGTTGTCTCATGATAATATTATCAATATCATATCATTAAAGGACAAAAAATTCCACTCTATAGAATTTTAATATGGCAACACCATATTTTTATAATTTATTTACAATATACCCCGTTCCCTAATAGTCTATTATCTACATGTCGAGGTTGTAAAGAAATTCATTAAAGTAGACTATAATGATATTGAACCCCTGAAAATTGAGAAATATTGATGTGAACTATATATATATTAAATGGTATCTACTTGAGGTGACTAGGATATAATAGCATTGATAACAAACTCCCACTTCCAATGTAGAGATCAAAAATTTTACATTTTTAGCTTAGACAGCTATTCATCTAGCTCGATTTTCTACATCTAAAATATAATAATATGAAAATGATATATTTGGTCAACTAAAATATAAAAGACCATTATGGTATGAGTTTTAGTAAATTAATATAAAATCACACATAAATAATACCCATGTATTTAAATTGGAATTTCTCCCACTCAAAGTAGCTTTACCTATTTCCCATTAGATCATCTTCATCCTTATGAAACCCATATAGATATAACTCATTCAACAATATATTTTATTAACCAACAGAAAATGAAATAAGAGAAGTGAGATCTCGAATGATCAGTAAGGTTATATATAATATTTAACGAATTTTAGTTAATCAATGAGAATAAATAATGCATAAGGGAATCATGCAATAATTCGAGTGCACGAGTGAAAAATAAAATAACACATTCCCATAAATAACTAAATCATCAAACATAAAACATGGAGAAAGGATTTAACAAATTCAAGAGTAATCAAAATTAGTAATCATGATCCATGTGAAATTAATTTAGCTCACCTAAAACACTAGAAACCCAAATAACGAGTATATAAAATTTGTTTGTATCTTGGAAGACGATCATTAAAAAAACTTATAAATCACTTAGAAATGGAATAACCATATGATCAACAAAAAATAAAATTCATTAGAGAACATAATCCTTAACTAATTCATTAGTGTTTTGTCTGTGTGCACCCATTGTATAATATTTTACAAGATCACCTGCTGATATCTTGGAACACCCATTGTAAATGATATAACTAGATTCTATTTGGGTACACCAATCATAGATGTTGTAAGGGGATCAATGGGGCATATTTAGGTGAACCCACCATATAAGTAACTTCTAAAAACTAAAACACTAATAAATTGCAATGAGATTGAATTTTATCATAAAACTCAAAAAAATATCATTATTCATTTCATTAGACAGATAACTATTGGAAATAAAATAGGTTCCATGATGTTTTTTGAAACTTGATTAACCCATAGAAAACAATGGGTTCTATGAAAATCTCATTAAAACATGATATACCCATGGAATAGAAATTGGTTTTCTGAAAATATATTTCCAAGATCATTAACCCATATAAAAAACTGGTTCAATAAAAATATCTTTCAACCATGATTAGCACATGAAAATGAAAAAGTTTCCAAAACAATCTATTTGAAACAATCTTAATCCATCTAGAGATATAATGAGGATGATATCAATGTAATGTAACTCTATTGGATCATAAGTAACTACAATGGTTTTTAAATTTAATTAATGGTAATACCTTAAAAGAAACCGTAAATATATATTGAGTAAAAATATGTTTTTATTTTAAAAAATTACTTTTTAAAAATAAAATCCTAATTTTTTTTTAAAATTCATTTTTTGTAGAACAACCTTTAATCTATAAAAAGAGATTTAAAAACATTTAAAAAATTTCGTTGGGAAAAATATCGATTAAATTTTGAAAAAAAAAATTCTAAAAATTAAATATTTTAGAAAATGTTTTTGTTTTAAGAAAAAATAAATATTATAAAAGAATATTCATAGAATAAGATAATAGAAAATTTTAATCATGTTATATAAATTAAAACAAATATTTAATCATCATTTTTGGGAAAAAGAAAACCAGTGATTGTTTTGGAAAATGATATGAAGATTCATTGGAAAATTTTTAAAAAATATCATACATTGTTTAATATTAAATTAATAAATCATTTCAATAATTCTAAAAACATCTTATTTTTAAAAATGTCTTAAATGAAATGGTGATTTTGTCCGAAGAAGAAAGTGAAGATGATTTATCCAAAGAAACATTTTCCCATTTATTTTATGTAACAATGAGTATGAAATGTACATTTAGTATAGAATAAAATGAATAAATATAATATAATATTATTCATGAGATTACTTGAGTGGTTTATCTTAATATTTCAACATTGGAGATTTATCATAAACAATCACGATAAAGGATGAGATTGTATTATAAAAGTGTTAAATTGTTGTTAAATTTTGATTGAAATTTATATGAACGTATAATGTTAAATTAAAAAAAAGATATCATCAGATTAAATTAAATAATGATATTACATTTCAAGCGTCTGTATATAAAAATCATAAAATAGAAAAGGTCCATAACAACAAATTAGTCTCAAATAACGCAAATTGAAAAAAACCCTAAAAAAGATCATATAGTTAATGTGGGGATAACTATACTAATTGATTATGTGTATCAAATGTAAATCCACATAGAACAAGGTGGAATAAAATATTAAATATTAAATGGTAATTTCAATCATAATATTATCATGTCATAATCAATTTATAAGATTTACAACATAATGAATGAAAAATTTAGTTATGAAATTACATACATCATGCTCCATTTTTTAACCTAAATGAACCACCTGTATCATGGATTTAATTTTAATTATCATATTAAAGAAAAATATTTATATTCTTAAAATAATTTTATATCTTTTTAGTATATCCTATAATATATTAATTATTTAAATTTCATTATTTACATTTTTAGTTTGTTAATTTTGTTTTCTAATCATTCATGATATGTTATGAATGTCACTATTATTGTTAATATAATATTGTTCAACTATCTAAATAATAATAATCAATAAATAGTATCATATTTATAAAAAAATACTGTAAGACCGATAGTTAGTTATTGTAATGATAAATGATGTATATTATAATCATGTAGGATGTAGGACACACGTTCACATAAGTAACGTTTCAATTTTTAGTCATCATTACGTAAAAGAGGTGAGTTTTATTTAATATTTTCATAATTAAAATATAATAATAAATAACATATTATTTATATCATTCATTTAGTGTGGTGATGAAAAGTGATAACCACATCACTTTGTGAAGGCGGTAGTCCCATGTACATGATTGGAGTTATCTTTTTTCAGGGAGTGAAAAGTTTAGAAAAAAAGATATATTATATTTTCAAAATGATTAATATGTAATTAATAACATAATTTTGTATTTTATATAATTTATATTTATTAAATTTAGAATTATTATTTTTTATGTAAATCATTCGATAAATCAAATCACATCCCATCACAAGGTTGTAGTCCACCATACACATTAATGATATTATCGTATCGCTGTAAGAATGGAATGTAAAAAGGTTATATGTTATATAATTTTTATATATGTATTATAATGTTATAAATATCATATATATATATCTGCATGTGTGTGTTATATCCATCATCATACCCATCCATGAGAGGTGGTAACAGAAATAAGAATGACATCAATTCGTGGGGTGGTAGTTCGCTGTATGCACTTATTATAATTTTCTAACCCAGTTTATTAAAGTTGAGGTGGTTTTAGGTGGTTCACTAAAAATAATAACATCTAATTATCTATAATAAATTTAGGTTTTTATATCATCATGTTTTAATAATCAATGCATGAGGCTGATGAATAAATATAATGGAAACACTTGTTGCTAAACGTTTCCTATTCTTCGATATACCTCATTATGTTTGCACCAAAATAATTCATCATGTATATTTATAAACAAGAAAATTGCCTATAAAATTAGAGGATGTAGTTTTGGAATTTTTTTTAGTTATTGGTCAAAATGAAGTGTTGGATTGTGTGTTGTAGAAAAGATAGGGGTGATTATTTACATGTAATGTGGGTAGAACATTTGTAATTCTGTTAAAAAGAAAATGTGAACCCAAAAATTTACCATGAAATAAGGATAAAAAGGGACTATATTTTATAATTTAAAACCTTGGGTTGGAATATTCCTAGAATATACATTTTATTCATCTTTTTGTGGTAATTTTAACTCATATATTTTTAGTTTAACCCCAAAAAAACCATTTCTCACATTAATTGAAGCAATTATTTTTTTTCTATTTTCCCTAATAATTTTGGAAATTAATAATGTTTAATTTATTAAATAATATATATATTGATAATAATAATATGTAATCCATTTATAAAAATTCATTTCAAATAAATGGGAATTTTTAATTTAAAAATAATCCCATGGACGTAATGGGAAAATAGGTTTTTAAAAAGAGAATGTTCAAATGTATACAATGTTTCTAAATCCAATTTAAGTAGAAACTTTTTTACAATGAAAAAAGTTATATAAATATATATTATTAAACTAAATTTAATTTTACACATGTTTATAATTTATTTTATATTTATAAATAATTTAAATTGAATGTTATTTTTCAATTACAAATTATTAATTCTTACCATTTATCAGTGAATTAATCTTCTCACAAAATTAAAAAATACAACCTAAAATAATTTTAAAATTATTATTTGAAAAAGGAATTTAATTTTCTCAAATAATTTTTCTAAAACTATAAACAATTTAAATTTGAAACAAAACTCGTTGAAATGATGAGAAATTGTGTTATCGAGAAATGAAATTTTCAAGCACAATGTGATTTTATATTAACTTCATATCTCATTATTAAATTTATTTAAATATAAATTAAAATTTAATGATATATAATTAATAAATATCTTTTTAAATATTCCTCATCAAGAGTTATTTTAATTAATTAAAATGGAGAAACATTATTAACATTAAAAAAATGTTTAAAAGAAATATGTTTTAAACCCAAAAAATATACAAAATAAAATATCACATGAGGATGATTAAAATGTAATTATGTAGAATAAATATAACTAAATATTAATCATCTTACATGTAGAAAAATTCCAAAAAAAATGTGTTGTATATTATATAATTTATTTAATATAAATGACATTTTAATAAAAAAATTGTATTTTTTGGCTATTAAATAGAAATATAATTTTTTCATAAATTTGAATTTTTTTGTGAAAACAAGTTTTTATATAATTATTTATAAAATCACGATAATTTTTTCTATTTAAATATCTAAATTTTCAAAAAATTATTATATTTTTTTTTACAAAAACGAATGAAAATGATTTTTTGTTGAAAAATCATTTTTGAAGAATGAAATAATATTACAAAATATTAATTAATTATTTGTTAATAAATAATCAATAATTTATATTTAGTTTGAAATATATATATATTATAATGTAGTTATTACAATTTATACCCTTCATATTAATGGGTAGGATATATGAGTAATATATATCATGGGTTGTTTAATCTTGGTGTGTCATGGTAAATTTTAAATAGAACATAAAAATCGTGGGGATCAGTGTATATAGATTTTTCAAAGGGAATAATTTTACATAAAAATAAATATATAATAAATTCATAGGGATTTAAAATATTTTGTAAAATAAGTTTTTGGTGTCATTTATTCTATGAAGCATAATTTTCATCTTTTAAAATCTCAATGTGTTATATAGGATATACTATAACCTTCTCTCTATCCCCCCATTATTGTAAAAATATTAAATGTAATGATTCAAATAGAATTAAATACATTAGACCACATTTATTTTTCTCCTTAACATTTCCCTTTTAGTCTATTAATATTATTTTCAACTAATAGAGTATCTTCACACCATTAATGAAGCATAGAAAATTCTTTAAAACACTCCTAAAAATTAATATAAATAGAGATAATTCAATATACAATTCACTTAACATTGTTATAAAAAATTCTCAACACAAATCATTTTCATGTTGAATGAGATCTTCAAAACCCAAAAGGCATCCTCCTATAAAATACTTCCTTATTTACCTATTAAACTTATTATTTTGATTTCCTACTAGATCAATCTCACAATCAAACTTGGATACCCAAGAACCCTGATAAACAAGCCAGTCTTGACATAGACAGAAGTGTGTTCCCAATCCCTATGAGCTGGCTACAAGAACTTGGTATAATACCTTATGAATTTTGGAAAGAATTTTCCATAAACACAGTAGTAGTAATACAAAAAAGTAAATATCAATACATGAAAAACACTACAGGTATAATTGTACCAGAATTCAAATAGGTATAAAACCCAGTGTCCCTTCCCAATGTACCAGAAAATAGGATAACAACCGATGTCCCATTGGACACAACTCTCTCATCCAAATATCAAAAATTTGAACAACCACGATGTGGTGCTTTAACCTTCCCTGATCCTAGAAGAATGTAATATAGAAACACCTGATGATACGGGTAGGGTGTGTGCTAAACAACCAGAAGGGTATCACCAAGTATTATATAAAAATATTATACATTTAATTAAATGAATAATTATTTCAAATTTAATTAAACATGCATGGAATTTAAATTTAATATTTAAAACAAATCAGTCATTACATTTAAAATGATTGAAATACATTCAAAAAATGGATTCAATTTTTATATATATAATAGTTTATATAAATATAATAGGCATTTGTAAAATAGTTTACATAAAATTGCATGTGTATCAGTTTAATCAAACAAGAAACATGATCATCTATCAAGAGGTACGATGGTACAAGTTTATGGGATCCTCACACACTAATAAGATAATTACATCAATGTGAATACACATCCCCCAACACTTTTCATATAGAAATCATCAGCATCTCATTGGGGAATCATATATGCAAATAGCATTTTTTGTTAGATGTATAGTTTCAATCCATTCCTATAGAAATTCCATAGTAGTGTGTTTGTACCAAATAACTCCATAACTACCTAGGATTTAATGTTTTCTAATAATAATTAATAATGGTAAAATTATTTCTAAACTTTTCAATATACAATTAATCCTATTTATCATTTTAATATGCAAATTTCTATTTAAAAACTAAAATATAGGTTTTTAATCAAATAATGCATTTTTCTCCAATGAATTGTATTGGATTCAGAAATAACTATTTTGACTAGATGCTTAGTAATAGATAAATTTTCTCCAATGAAGAGATCACTTGAACATATAACATGATATGGATTATAAATATACTATACTAGTATAAAAACAAGAAACATGTTATGTATCGACATAAGAAATAGTGGATCTTCAAAATGGTAATCCACTTATCTCCCCTTCTAAACAACTTAATAGGGTCCCAAAAAATGGGGATAAATATTTCAATGAATCCCCATCCATTGATGAACAAAACAAGGTGAAACATTCAATATCAATTTATGATCAATAGAAAATTCTAGTAATATATGCAAGCGATCCTCATAATACATATACCATCTCTCCACCAATCTTTCACCAACCAATAAGATATCTGAATGTCTATCCCGACATAGCCTCCAAAGGATCCAATATAGTCACATAGTTGTAACTATTGTTATAATAAATCTCAACTAGCCTGAGATCATCATCCCATGACCGACAAAACCTGAGAGTGCATGCAAGTATAATTTCCAAAGGAATCTATATAGATCCTTAGGTCTGGTCATCAAAATTTGGATGGAATTCCCTACTCAAATGAACCTAAGACCCGTGTTCTCCTTGAAGGACTCACAAAAAAATTAAATGTAAACCAAAGATATTGATTTGAGACATGCAGAAAAATAGTCTCTTTCACATATTGAATTTTCAACTCTTCAACATTGGTTGTATCCCGAATGGGTATAATGTGAGACAACATGGTCATCATGTCTATCAAAACCCATATTATATTCTTCTTTTGTAGGGTACATGGTAACCCAAACATTGATTTAATTTTGATCTCATACCACATCAAAGTAATCACTAGGAGTAGTTGATGAAAACATGAAGGTTTTTGGTGCATGGCCTTGCCTATTTTGGTGAATAACAATTATAGATAAAACAAGAAATATTTATTCTCATACGTGGCCACTAGTATCATTTCTTCATGTCATCAAACATCATCAGTGTTCCAGGGTGAAATTCCCACTAGGAGTTATGGAAACCCACCATAAAATGTTTCTTTACAACTAATGGATGAAACACCAATTCTAATATCATAGAATTCCCTTAGTTGAGAATGACCAGTCAAGTACTATCTCTCCATAATAAAGAGAGTATCTATTATTATGGAATTATAACCAACCTTATATTCTTATTGAAGCGTATGGAGAAGAGTGGCGTTCCACTAAATAGTAGAAAAATAAAACTCACCAATAATTGCAAAACACTAATATGGCACTATGAAAATACATTAATCAAGTTCCACTCTTTGGGTGATTCATTCATAGCTTGTTATGTATATCTTCTATTGAAAGATTCTATAATGTCATTTCTTTTCCCTGAGATATAGGCTATTTAAAATTCAGAGTATTGCAAGTATTCCGCCTAATGTAACTAGAAAATATTTAATTATTTTTTAGAGATGATATAAAGCTAGCTCGTGTGGTATTAATACACTTTAGAACATACACTAAAAGGGTAATTTTTCCAACTCATATGTACGTGAATCACAAATGCAATTTCAATTTATTGGTAGGGTTATTTTTCTTGTGTGGACTAAGCTTCCAAGATCCCTTGGAAACAAAATGATCACCCTACATAAGAACCCAACCAAAATCTAAACTTGATATATCTTATAAGAACACATAACCCTTCTCGCCCTCTTGAAGATTCAACACCAACAAAGTATTCATAATAGGATTCAAATGAGCCAATAAATTTCTGGCCATAAGAAATCTTTACTCCCATCTGAGATAGAGTAGTCAACTGAGATGCCATCTTTGAGATGTCCTTTGTAAACAAATGATAATATCCTGCTAAACCCAAGAATCTATGTAACTCAAAAATATATGATTATTATTTAAATTCCATATCAATTATAACATTTTAGAACCATCTAATATCATATTATTTTAAAATACATAACCCAATAAAATCACTTCTTAAATATATATTACATTTTGAATGCTTCAAATAATCTAGGTGATTTCTCAACAATTCCATAATTTCTCTCACGTGACACACATGATCCTCCTCAAACATAGAGTAATCAAGGATGTCATCTACGATGACTTACACAAAAGTATCAAGTTACTCAGGGAAGAACTAGTTCATTAAATCTGTGAAAACTACATGATAATTTGTTAAACAAAATCTAATGACATGGTAATCAAAATGTTTATTCGTGATCTAAAAAGAGATTTTTTGAGTGTCATATTTTTTTTGAACTGATGGTAACAAGATCAATGATTGATATTCAAGAACCAAATTTCCCATTTCAACTTATCAAACAAATCTTCAATACATGGTAAAAATATTTTTTTCCATATTATGATATTATTATTATTTTTATTAATCAACACATAGGTGAAGTGGTCCCCAATCTTTCATTGGAATGAAAACTGGTGCTACCCTAAGGGACACAATTGAGTGTATAAATCCTTTAACCAAATGATCATCCAAATGATTATTTATCACTTTCATATCAACCGGTACCCTCTGATAATAGTTAACCAAAATAGTTTGAGTAATTGACACCAAATAGGTAGAAAACCTTACCACCCTTACTAGTGAAAAAACAAATTAATGAGAAGGAAAAAGATTGGGAAAATAAATAACTAGTAGAGGGAGATCACCTCTCAAGAATTATTAATATAGTTCAAAATAAAATAGAGTTATTAGTTTTCACAACTCTAGATAAAAAATTCTATCTCTACACGACCTCAGGATCCATTCTCTATAAAAGATAATGAAGTCCCCATTGGGTGTGTAATAGAAGACCCATCAAAGATAAAATTTTTTTGGATTTATTAAAAATTTACCAATATATAAAAAATATGATGTTAAGAGGTTTTTTTTAGAACCCAAAAAATACAAGAAAAATCAACATTAGATAGAGAGAAAACAAAAGCATGACTACTGAGGCCCTTCTCTCTATTTATTAAAAGGGGATTTATAATATCCATCGTAGAAGGTATAATATCTACATAAAGATTATGAATATTTACAATATGAGTTAAAATAAATGAATGATATACACAAGTATCAAATAATGTTGTGACTAATGAGTAAACTAGAGTCATTGTACATGTTACAATAGTTGGACTTCAATCATCTTCCTCTAGATAATTTTTCACTGTGTGAAAATGACTCCTCCCACATGCTTATGACTGGAACCACATTATTTGTGAATCGCTTGATAAAATCATAGTTTTAATTAATGATGATAATATTATGCAATTGTGATTAGTATAATAGATAGATAACAACTTATGGATGTTACCTTTGCATCCACATGAACCACAAACCCAGTGTTCCATAGTCAAAACCGTCATATAATTGCCATCCATGAAATATAGGTAGAAAACAAAGGGAATATTCCAAGAATAGTATGAGGTCTATGGAAACCCTAATTGTTAGATCCACCTTGAAAATAAATATTCATTTTATTTCCATTAGAGGAATTCACACATACACTAGGAGAAAAAGAAACTCACGTCATCCCTAACTTTCCATCCAGGATTATTTTGACCATAATTAATCTATCCAGAACACCACCATATGATGGAATATTCCTTAATGAAAACCTATAAATTTATATCTTATCAAAGTACATTCTCAATCAATAAATCCTTTAACTTCTCATTTGATAATATCACGTTAAAACAATAGTATGTCAACAAAATGGTTTTTTATATTTTATCGGGATCTTTTTTGTCTTCTTGAGTTTGAAAAACAATATAGCCTTGGACCACACCATTGACTATGGATAGAAAAGGATAGTAAAAATAGTTTTGAATTATTTCCACTCATGTTCCTCAGGATTCTTTTCCATCACCATTGTGTCCCACTATCTCCTGTTAGGTCCCTCCATCACTAACGTGGAGCACTTCACCTTTATTTCACTATGTGTCTTCAAGAACTAAAAATAAATCTCAACCCTCTTATACAATTCCTAAGACTCTTGAGGATCATTTGGGCCCTTGAATGTGGGTGTAATATTTAATTAGAACTCAATTATATTACTATAGTATAAATCCCTCAAAGGATCAATATTTGAACCTGTACAAGAACTGGTTGTGTTGCTAGTCCTAGAGGATGGGCAATATACCGAATTAACTCAACAAGAATTAGGTCCATGAGAGGATTTTCTCAATATGGTTCATCAGCATCTTCCTCTAATATCTAATTCAAACATATTTTTAGATGTATGATGCTACCCAGCATCATTTAGAATCATTAAATACATCATATTCACAACTAAATAGAGTGAAAAAGGAAATTAATCGGAATAGATAGATAACAATGATTTTTGTTTAAACCAATCCAAATTAAAACACAATAAAAATAAACTAATTCCCAATAATTATTTCCAAAAACCACACATGGTGACTTAAGGATTTTTGTAGTGATATATACACTCACACTTCATTCCAAATACCCCATATCTCTCGAAAATAATACATAATTGTACACTAACATCAAGGAATGATGAAAAACCAACCATTAATACCACTTTGTAATGAACCATCCGATAATCCATGGTACCATAATAACCATGATTTCCCTAAAATAGCTCGAAGGGAATTACTGATCCCAAATGGTTGGTCATTAGCACTAGTAATCATACAATAATAACATGGGATTGAATTTTCCTCAAACACAGCCAATGAAAGATAAACAAGCTAGTATACATATGAGAAAAAATTCATAGTGAGAACTGTACAAAAATTAAAATAGGTAGGAGAACCAAAAGTACTAATCCAATGTACCAGAAAATAAGAGAACAACACATGTATCTATAGAAACAACTCTCCAATCTCAAATATCATTAACTAGTACCACCTAAAATTTCCCTTTTTCCCTTGTCAGAACCTAGATGAAGAAAATCTACAAAGACCCAAACTCAAATTTAGGGAGTGATCTAAAAGACAAGTACAGTTTACCTAAGGATTCCACAAAAAGTGTTCCACATGTAATTAAGAAAATAATTATTTTAAATTAAAATAATCAAGTATGGAAGTTCAAAGTCATATTTTTAAAACAACCATGGTTTACATTTTAAATTATGGAAATACATTAAACAAATAGATTAATTAACAATTTATATAAAAATAGTTTATAAAATTTAAAAAGTAATTTGTAAATTTTTCTACAAACAATGGAATATGTAACAACATAAACAAACAAGAAACATGGTCATATTACAAGAGGTACAAAAATTCCATGTTAAATGATCCTCACACACTCATATGATAGTTATGAAAATGTGCACACATGTTCCATGAAACATGAAAAAGAGGACTCATCGACATCCCAATAGGGAATAAGATGATTTAATAATGTGTTTATTAGAGTTTTAAAGAATCAATCCATTTCAAGAGAAATTCCAACCAAGGGTTCTTATGCCAAATATCATAATATCTAACGAGGATTGGATGTAGTCTAATTATAATTAATAATTGTCAATTTTCTTCGAAACAATAAAAAATAAGATTAAATACACTTTCCATTTCAATATTCAAAATTCTATTTAAAAATCAATATATGTTTTTTTAATCAAATAATTTCTTTTTTCAAAGATAAAACCCTTGGGTTTCTATAATAATCACTTTAATCCATTTTAAAAGATACCAAATTGAATTAAATTTCACCAAATATATTATATAATTAAAATTATATAATTAAATTTCCAATATTTAATTTATATAATTTACATCTAAGATCACAACACACCCCAATTCAATATAATTAGGGGTTTCCCCCAATTTCATGCCAAATAAAATTTCAAATCCCCAATTCAAGAGAATTGAGTTATTCATGAACCAATTGAATGAAATTTACATTTTAATTAACATTTTAATTTAAACATTCCAATTTAAGGATAATCCAATTTTGACATCATAATAGAAACACATAGATTGGGAATACTTGGTTTCAAAACACCAAGCCATATTCAGGAATATTCATTGAAGAAAGTGGAAAACAAGGATCTATGAATCAAATATTGACTCATGATTTGGAACCATAAGGATTAGATCTTCCAATAACTCAGATATCTATAATCCCCTATTTATGAAAGAGGATAAAACATGAGATAGATTAATATAAGAGGAGATAGTCTAGGAAGAGAAATAATGACTTTCTCTTTTATTTGATTCATTTTAAGAGGGTTGTAGAGTAACCCAAATCACCTATTAGGAGCATCTACGAAAGATAAAAATTTATTAGGGTTATACCAGACTATCAGGTGTTTAAAACTAGGGATTTGGAATTTTAAAACTTTTTTAGATTAAAAATTTCCAATAGACACAGTTAGAAAGGCATGGACACACTATTTGACAAACAATGTCCCTCATTTTTCGAAAGTTCAAAATTTATACTATGTAGTTGCATAGTTTTTCAAATAATAGACAATCCATACAATCCCCTACTAATTGATTTTTCATGATTTCCATTAAGAGGGAATATGATTTGGGAAAACCGTAAACCAACATTACACATACCAATCACATTCACAATTCTCCAAATTATCACCTAAAAAACCCTAAATGAAACCCATCATAAAAATTATTATAAAAGGGTTTTATGTCTATTAGATAATAGTAAAAATATTTTACCATTAATGGGAACTAGATTATAACCTTGATATCAATAAATAAAATAAAAAACCTAATAACTTGATAATAATTATAATAAATTTTCTACAATGATAATAAAAATTATCATCCATTTTTATTATATTAAATTTCTATTTGTATATTCACATTCATCGATAAATAACAGTTCATATAGTATTATTCCAATTTTATTATTATCACCACATCCATTCTTCCTTTCTGAGATATAACATAAATTAGACCAAACTATACACTACTTTCGATAAGATATATTATCCTAGAATATATAATCATTATTATTTCATCCTAAACAACCACATTTATGTTTATGTTCTACCTTAATTGGTATTATATAGCCAGATTTACCTTATCACACATCTTGATTATTTTAAATCATATGAGAGGATTTTGTCCAAAAACTTTTTTATAGTGAATATAGTTTTAGCAATATTTTTATATTAAAATTAAAAATAAATCTCTAAATTTTTTTAATTCTGTATTATGATAAATGATAACTACTAATGTCTTATTCTCCCCAAACTATGTAACATTATATTTTGAATGAATCATTTTTAGTGGTGAACATGTGGACATGTTAGTATATTTTATTACTAGAATGTTATTTGTGGGTGAAGATAAAATAGGAGGTACAGATAGAGATGCGGTGGTCATTGTTTATATTACAG
Source organism: Viscum album (assembly GCA_963277665.1). Lineage (NCBI taxonomy): Eukaryota > Viridiplantae > Streptophyta > Magnoliopsida > Santalales > Viscaceae > Viscum > Viscum album. The sequence goes on along the minus strand of OY728136.1, from coordinate 1,923,136,503 downwards.
AAGTGATGGATATTATATGCGTGTTCTCAATTATTTCATTATATGTTAATAACTTTTTTAACAAATGAATGAAATTCACTACAAGATTAGTTTAAATAATTTTTTTGCGGTAATGTTATATGATTCATTATATCATTTTTGAAGAATCTTACCGCTAAAGGGTAAATATTTACTGTTTTTAAGGATAAAGGATAATAATACAATTAGGATTTGATAAAACACAATGATATTCATTCTAGGGATGATTATATAAATAGGAGGAAAAAATATCACATTGACGGATATGATTAAATTATAATAAAGATCCATGATCAGATCATTTCGGAGCTAGTCATCCAGGAAACACAAGTTAATAAAAAAATTCTCTGTGATGATATTTTAATATAGGTAAGTTTTTGTAGGAAAATTGGTTTCAACCCTAAGAATTCCACATCACAATAAATTCATTAGGCATTACATAAATATAGTCAACATGATAGAATTAAAATTTGAAAGTATGTAATGCCATTTTTAAATACTGCCTATTGGGAAACAATTATCCCTAAGGAAGAATAACTTTTTCATTAGTTTAATGTGACCTTTTCAAAGTCACACATGTTATACATTGGTATAGTTTACCAAATAATGATCGATAAAATGATCTAGCCTCTATATATTTTTTTAATATAACTTTATAGAATTTTCAAGGGATACTCTAACATGAACCTGTGTGTCGTAAATATATATCATTGGTAACTGAAAATATGGACTTATTTGAAATGGTTCATATTGATGTAGAAAATGTTTGAGATTTATATAGTTATTTAATTTATAATTTTAAATATTTTATTAAATTAAATGGGGAGTCAGTGTTTGGAATTTCTAATAGTAAAGTGATGTATGATTTTTAGAATAAGAAATTATATTAAATTAGAATATTCCACTATGAACAATAAATTTCTAATGATTATCATATTAATATAAAGAGAAATCATTAAATGGTATTAATTTCCTTAATTGAAGTAGGTGGAATATAGTGGTCTTATATTGAGCTTCAATGTATTCTCATATTATTCCATGACCATATTATCATCTATAAATAATGATATTTGTGTTAAATGAGTAATAAGGGTATTGTACATCTAAATGTTTTTTATTTTATGAGTTTCAGTGATGGAATTGAATTAGATATTGTTATACACACTGGGTATGCAATTTTTTATTTATATTCCTTATTTATTATTGATATTTTGATTTACTTTAAAATTTTATTCTTTGTATGCGTAGTAATTTTTGGTTTTATTTCCTATGAATAGAATAAATTTTTTATTTTGAAAACCATAAAATTAAGAAATATTTTTTCACAAGATCATTGTTCTTCCACAAAAAAAATTAATGTGACAATATCCTAAGTGTATTTGTTTCATTGAAATGTTATAACAGTTTCTTACATTAATAAGAACATATAGAGTGTATGTTAATATTAATAAACCAGTGTATTTTAGTATACATAACATTTTTGTGATGCGATAGAAATTATTTTTGTCACATTGGAATTCTGGGCACAACACATTGATAATTATTCTCTAATACAAGAAAACTTGTGATATTCAACAATGGAAGTCATGAGGATTAATTTCTAAACATAAAATTAACATGTTTCATACGAAATTGGGTATTATTATTTGATAATATGAATATTGGTACGTAGAATTGTGAATATGAAATAAAATTCATTAATCTAATACATTCACGCCTGGATTAAAAAATTTATGATATATAATCATTGTGATATAACATTTTTAGGTGACTCATATGTTATAATTAAATTAATTTAATTAGCCAATAAATGATTTATACATTAAATATTTATGTATGAAGATATCTTCATCACTTTGATTGAAATGATTTATTATGATTATATCCTTTTCCATAGTAGTGTATTTGTGAGTTTATTTTAGAATGTTAATGAAATATAAATCATATATATATATAGAACATTTATCTATCTTTATTGACGAGATAATTTTTGAAAAAATGGATTATATTACACTATATCCATCATTATATGGGTTTCATTGATTTTGAAATTAACATCATTTTCTATTGGTTCATTGAGGTGTTTTTAAGAAACTATCTTGTACTTTAAGTAAGTTCATGTAATTCCACTGATAGAGAGGCCTATATAGTCACACACAAAGTTATTGTCGATTATATGTTAATTAAAATGTATTTGATATCCACAATAAATATTATAATTACATGTGGTGGATAAATTTTTATTCATGTCATATTGGTAAGAAAATTAAATCATGAGATATTTATGTTTGATATATATAAGTAAAATTTTATTTCTTTTTTATTAGATTGATGTTTTAAAAAAATGATATATTTATTATATAATTAAGTGGATAGATTAAAAAATATATTTATCTAGTTATGTGAACATTAAAATAAATATATTGTCTTTGACTATTGTGAAGAAAATAATTTCTTAATTTATTAAATGAATATTATTTAGTTGAATAAATATTTTATTATTCGTGTTTCAATAAATTCATTGGATTGATTAACGAGTCATGTTTTTGTCCCTATAAAATGACTTTTTTTTTATTTAATATCTTCTAAAATAATATTATTTCATGTATTAGACATATGACATTGAAATATCCTGATCTCGTGGTACATAATAAATATATCATTATTCAAGATACAGATGATTTATATTAAATATATTGATAAGGGTTTCTATGAATTTATCAATTATTTTATCCAAAAGTAAAATATTTATGTTTTATCTTGTAGGATAATTTTAGAGGATTTTTATACACAAAGGAAAACATGAGAATTCAATATATCCCTTGAGATAATTTTAACGACCCATAATTTTTATCAATGGAATTTATATTTTTATAATTAAACCCTAAAACATGTACATCACATAGAGAAAATATTTAAAACATTATTATCATATATGTAGAAAGATGCAATAGTCATCAAATAATCATATAATAAATCCAAATAATATAGTGGGATAGTAAAGAGAAAATAATATAATACAAATGGGAAAATATGGACATTCTTGATCCACTAGAATGATTACACACATAAATAAATATATATACATGACACATAATTTTAATAATATAATATTCATATTGAATATTAATGTACATAACCCTGTGATAAATTAAAACTAAATTAAGAATTCATGAATTTAGAATAATTTATAGAAATTATTGAACCTATACCGTTGAAATAGTAACATGATCCCCAGATTTGTAATCTATCAATTAAATAGTAATATATCCATTAGAATATTAAACTCATATATGAAAGTATAAAATAAAATTTATTAATCTGATAAATGAAAAAATTATATCATTATTTCACTGTATAAATAAATAATTTTTTTATAATAAATTAAATGTGGTGTTTTTTGTAAAATGTAAATGTTTATTTTCAACATTATAAAAAATATAATGATTTATAATAATATTTAATTTAATAAAACTATGATTAATTATAATTTTCATATAAATTTATGTGACCATAATTACTTTCATTCAAATGGTTTTGAAAATGATAAAAACAATATAATCAATATTTTTCTAATAAATGATGATTTTATATACAAATTAAATATATAATATTTAAAATATTATTTTCATAAAAATTATTCCTTTTTTGAAATATAAATTTAAAAGTGAAAAATTATGTAAATTTTTGGGATTTTTTAAAATTAGGTAAATTATAGTATAATATTGAATGTGGTAAATTACAGTATTTTAAATTATAATGTAAATAAATTATTGTTATTAATATATGTTGTAAGAACCCATTATCCAGAAACTAACTCCAATATTTACTAAAATTTGTCATATTAATCAGAACTATTGATAATCTTAGACAAAAATAAAAAACTAATGAATATAATAATCAAAAAACAACCTTATCCTCCAACATTAACTACAACCCCTCACCACCCCTTCTTCTAAGACCTTCCAATCCTTGTATCATGTAAACATTCTACCCAATTATATTCCAAATACTCTTTCCCAACTCAATGATCCACTAGTCTCAACAAAATACCATTTCCATGTTCTATTTGGGGTCTTTCAAGTAGGTGATAATCAAGGGGTAACATTTTTAAATGAACTGTTGTTATTTCATTTCTTCTCATATACTATCGCCACCTCCTTCATCCTTAAAATCATAATAAATATATTATCTTTTATATAAAATCATTTTATATTTCTAATTAAACATATTCTATCCACCACTTTTCTCTTTTCATCTAATTCAAGAAAATGAAAATCCTATTTGGATTATGGCGGTTAATCATCTGTATGGATAAAGAATTTTTGTTTCACATTTCCACCTTAAATATTGTTCAGAAAACATCATTATGGATAGATGATATTTAATATCTCTATTATATATTTTTTCATGTTTTGTAACCATTATATTTGAATGTTATTAAATAAAGATTACTAGTTCGTGATGATTAAAAAACCATCAAAATAAACAGAACATTTATCAATATTGTTTTATCAAATGATTCATCCTCATCATAAAAAAATGAAACATGTGACCATTAAAACTGATAAAATCTTATTAATAATAAATTATTTCACTTCAATAGAAATATTACATTTTGAAAAGAATATACATAATTTTATACAAGTTAATCGACCATTAACCCATGATACATACACTCTTGGAACAATACAATTGAACTTTATAACTAATTGAAATGTTAATAAGTGAACTCGGTGAAATTATAATAAATAAAATAATTGCATAAGTTGTTATGAATTTATTAATTAATTCATATAATTTTATTATATAGGGAAATAAGTGAAAGTGTATAATGCATTCTGAAATAAGGTAAGGAATCTCTCTGAACCTCTATATTTCCTTTGGGTAATTCTTTCTCCCTTTATTCCATAATTAATCTATTCATTATTTTTTATATATCACCTTTAACACACATATATTTACTAAAAATTGTAAATATATTAATTTATATTTAATTGGTGTGGAATTACATGTTTTAAATTTCTTCCATCTCAATACCCCTGGATAATCAAACCCGGTTAAATGGAACTTTTCAGTTTTATACCGAATTTCATGTACACTGAATAATATATTTTATGGAACAAATATTTTTCTAAATTCAATAATTTAATCATGATTTTATTTATTTTCATCTACAGATTTATGAAAATAATTAACCTTTTTCCCTTTTTCAAGACACTATATACATTTCTTTAAAACCATGCCAAAGCATCACATTTCCAATGATACATAATCCCTACTTTTACCTCTTCTCATTTTAGTGGAAAATAATTTCTCAGGATATATTATTATTTTACCTAAACAATGTCGAATTATGATTTAAATAAATTCATTCATGGAAACCAATTTGATACACCCAGTAGTTGTGCCTTATGGTATGATTACAATACTCACTTAATTCCATTAGAAACTGTTATTTTTATTTATGTTGTTTAAATATTTATGTGGGACAAATATGAATGACCATGTTATGATGGATGTTCCTAGATAGTTCTCAAATTCCATGGGTAATTTTTGGTCTCATGAGATGTCATTTACAGAATTAAAGAGTCATCCAAAACAATTATTGGACTTTGTCCACCGTGTGGTATATTTTTGGTTGTTATCCTTCACTCGTGATTATTTCATTTTATACATTACATAAAAATTATAATATTTCAATGATAATATAATTCCATGTCCTCTATTTTATTATTACATATCTTTATTTATAATCCATTCCATTTATTTTATCTTTTTGTTCATCTTAATTCATGTTCTATTATTTATTCCCATGTTTATTTCCTTATTAGGTTACTTGCTCATCCCTTATGTCTATGAATTCCCTAGGTTATCCTATATAGTTAAAAGATTCAATAGAGAGTTAAGAGCTCATTATAGAGATTAAATAAAATATGTTTTTTATTTTTAGTTACATTTGATGTAATTATGTACCTAGTTTTCCAAAGACATTGTACTATTCAAATCTTGGTTTGTATTTTGTTAATAATTATTCTTTAAATTAGATAATGATATGTGTTATAGTCTAGGGTTATTATAGTTTGTATCAGAACATTATTTATTAAGTATTTTTGATTTGGACTAAATTTTTTTAGTAAAAACCATAGGGTTATTTTTATCACTATAGATAAACTATATTCAAATATAAGGAATTAGAAGAGAGGATATACATTTCATTTATTATACATTACCTCAATGTATACAGTTTCTTTTTTATATTCTCATTATATATGTATTAATTAATTGTTATTATTTTTTATATTTGTTTAGTTTACGTATAGAAATATAAAAACACCAAATAACTACCATTGTGATAGGCAATGTGTTTATTTCCCAAATGAAATGTCAAATTTCATGGGAATGGGAGCTCAGAATATAATGAAATTACATGATCAATGGTAAAAGGTTATGAATAAAAAATGAATGATTTATAACATCATAAGTCCACTAAAAAGAGTGTGTTGTGGTTTAATACTGTATGTAAAAATTAACTCCTCTGTTTAGAAGATATCATGATCTCCTTATCATATAATATTAGATAAACACTATTGAGATAATCTTATCAATTCAAATTTTTTAGAAGAATATAAAATAAAACTGGTGGTCTATTATTTTAATGTTGAAGCTGGTAAATGGTGTACACAATAAAAAACAAAAAATGTGTAGAGGAAATTGAATTTATGGATTTTGAAAGATTAATGAAAATATTATTTTAATTAATATGTTCCCCTAACTCTCTATCTTACGATATAGATGTATTTCCTCATTCTGATGAAAAAACAAGACAACATTATTGTGGTGTATGAGGAAAATATTATAAGGCATGTATGATACACCTCCGAAATTTTCATGAATAATTAATGATAGTTGTGTTGCTTATTCACTGGATTAAAAATGATTCTACTAAGATAATTAGAGATTTGAGACATTCATAGTGGTGAGGATATTGTGTGATGTTCCCTAAAAAGACGATATTGAGATTGGAGACTCTCATTTTTTTAGAGATAAAAAAGATGACTATAGATTTCAATATGGGTGTTTCAATAGATAAATATACTAGTGGTAAGAAAATTTATCAACCCACATGTCAAATGTATGAGTATAAGAATCCTAGAACTAATTAAGGGGAACCAGAAGGTACTTTCTATGTGAAAAATAGTGGAAACATGATAATAAATGACAATGTGAAACAAAGAAACCCACTAATGAGGAAGGGTAAAAGAATACTTGGAAGAAAACTATGCATATAGTGTACTATTTCAAATGCAAGGAATGTGTAAAATATTTAAACACATTAAATAATACATCAATAACATCTTGCAATAATTAAATAAAGGTAACATGTTATCCCTACTAATGAGTATGTGACAAAAAATGTTGTGGTGATAGGTATGCTTGTTATTCATTCATTAATTGATAAATAAATATTTTATTCTAGTTCCATACACACATTAGTATCATTAATGTTTATAAGAACTATTAAAAAACCACTTCAAAATATGGAGGATGTGTTATCTATTAGAACAGTTGATGGGGAAATTATTGCATCTAAATTATTTAAATCCTACTTTGTTAATATTTTTGGACAAATCCTCCCACAATATATTATTTTACATATTTTAGTGGAGGTTGATACCACATTGGGAATGTATCATATTTATTTATACAAAGAAAACAACGACTGTTTGGAAAGGGAGATCACACTTCACATCCTATCAAATCTTCCAATTATATTTATTTACAAGGAGGTGGTTGAATTTCATTCATAATATTCTTATAAATTTTAAATATTAATTATTATGAGAAATCATATCTCTTTAAAATAGCCATAAAAAGGTATAGGAACACATTTTAACACAAACACTTTGTGATGGACTACACTAATTTTATCCATGTTGAAATTTCTATTCTTCCTCATGACTGAGCTTTTGATTTATCTAATGATCTTATACCTAGATCTCTTACCATATCAAAGACACTTTATGGATGGTCACCACTGAGTTGGAAAAACATCAGAAGAATTTGTAAGATAATATAGGAAATGGGTTTATATGCCTGAGTGCTTCATCGTAGGGTGTTCTCGTCATCTTATTTAAGAAGAAGGATAGATCAATATTCCTCTACATTTATTATCAAAATATCAAAAAAAATTAATATAAATAATCATTATCACCGACCAGGTACTGATGAATTCCTTTATCTATTATGTGAGGCCATGAATTTCTCTAAGGTGGTCCTTCTGGTGAGATATCCCCAATTAAAGCCAACGAAGGAATAAATTAGGCAAGGAATCATTGAATTAGCTAAAAACACTATGAGTTCACAGTGAATAAATTTTTACACACAAATAATCAGAAAATTTTAATGTCATTATTTAATATAGTCTTTAAGGATTATATAGAATTATTTGTGGTGGTCTTTATAGATGATAATATGATATTCACTCTGAAAAAGGAGGACCATAATGATAATTTTAATACTTCCATAAATACTATGAAATGGGATAAAATGTATGAAAATTACAATATATATATTTGTTTGAGATCGAGTAAGTATCATTCATGGGTCATGTTATCAGCAGCAATGAAATATTTATGGGCCCTTCTAAAAGAAAAACCATTGAAGAGTGACTCAAACATAAATATGTACTAAAGATCTATAGTCTTTGTGGCCTATCTAGATTTTGTTGATGATTTTTGAGGAACATATCATGATTATAAAGCCAATTAACCATGATTAATCATAAGGATGTAACTTTTTCTAGACCAAATATTTTGAGGAATTCTTCAAAGAGTGGAAAAAGAAGAATATCACTGCACCAACACATACACTACCGAGAGGTTGGGAAATAATTATGTCATAAAATGATTAATAATTGAAAGGATTAGGCTATGCACCGATGAATAATGATAAACTGATCGACTACTCCATGAGGATGTTGAAATTTAATGAGAAAAATAATCCCACGTATGGTCTGGAGTGGGCTGTTGCAATCTTCCTGTTGATAATTTTGTGGCATTATCTCTATGGGGGGGAAGTATGGGGTGAATACTGATCATCAGAACCTCAAATATATATTCACATAGAAGTGTATTAATATTCACCAGAGAATATGTTTATATCTCACTAACTATTAGGACTTCTCAATCTACTATCTCCATGGTAATAAAATTAATGTGATGGATGATCTATGTAGAAAATATCATATAACATTGTCAATGATGAAAATTGATAAGGATAAAATCACTTTAGACATGAAACTATTAAACATGGGAATAATAAATAGAGATATAACGTCATTCCTTTTATAAATGACTGATCAACCATACCATTTAGAGAATATAAAGTCTTCTTAAATAAATGATGTTGCAATTCAGAACAATTTGGATGCAATAAGAAAGAGGAAATTCATAGAGTTAAAATTGTTGTAGAATTGTTTGTAATAATAAGCTCTTCACTATGTCTACCATCTAATCCAAATATATTGATATTGATTTTGAATTATTCACATATATAGATATTCTATTATCATTATAGGATCACAATGACTTATTGAAATCTTTGATAGAATTATTGTTGGGAAAATATGAAGAATGAGCTTACTGAATATAAATTGAAGTGTCTAGAATGCTAGAAAGTGATTTCTGAAAAAAGTCTAAGGGAAGGATGAAACCATTAATCATTCCTACCTTGAAATGGTAAAAAATAACTATGAAAATTTTCACTAAACATATTAAGATATTCTAAGTAAATAATTTAAATTGGTCATTTTGTATCATCTTACAAAGACTAGTCACTATATTGAAATTCAAGAGTTATTTTAACAAAATAAACCTTCATAAATATACATCAAATAAGTGGTGAGGCATCTTGTAGTAAAATTAAAAATTATATCCTATCATGATCTGGGATTTACCTCATTGTTTTAGATGAGTCCCTAAAATGTTTTGAATACAAAGATAAACATCATTGCTAATTATCACCCTAAAAATGATTTAAAATACGAGTGAAATATTCATAATATAAAAACAATTTTGAGATAATTAAAAATTGTCTATAAAAGAGGATGGAATCAGAATCTTCTATAAATCGAGTTCTCTTTCAATAATAGTTTTTACTCAAGCATTCAAATTGGTCAATATGAGTCCCTTTATAGGAGAAGATATATAACAACAACATGTTGTGATGAATATGGTGAACATAAGCCTATGGGACATATGATCATCTAGAAAATGTATGAAAATGTTAAGGACCTATAGTTTCATATTTGGGCTACCCAAAGGTAACCAAAGAGGAATGATGATAATCATCAATGAGACATAGATTTTGAGGATAGTGAAAATGTATTATTTTTATATATCCAAGTAACATTATCATGATATTTGGGATGAAATGAAATAAAATTCATAGATACATGATCCCCAATGGGATTCTTCACCGTGATAGTATTATTTGCTATTGACATTAACTTCGAGAAACAATGTATCAATTAAATGATATATTCCACTTATACCTCTTCAAGATGTACATACTAGATCCCTCACTTTTACATAAATCATAGGTTGTCCAATATAAAAAATATGTCTTATGAGGAGAACGTGGTGATGATTTTGGAGTGTAGAGACAAGATTCTACCTAAAAATACCACTCACCCTGTAATGGAACAATGGATAAATCATAAGTATAAATAGGTGAAATGGGAACTGGATGAAGTGCAGTAGGAGAAATATCGTCACCTATTTTCACCAAAATAAGTAAAATAAAATTTTGAGGGTGAAATTTCATAAGGGGGATTAATGTAACAAAACATAATTTTAAAAATAAAAGTTACCATCTTATTATACATTAATAAAAACCATTAATCAAATAGGGATCGAAATAAAAAAAATTCTCATAAATTATGAATGATAATATAGATATAAAATAAACGAATAAGAATTACAAATTTTAGAACGAGATAATAAATAGAAAATAATATAATACGAATGGGAAAATTGGGATATGCTCGATCCACTAGATTGATTGTACTCATGAACCAAGATGTAAAAATGAAACATAATTCCCATAATATAATATTAATTTTGAAGATGAAATTTTTTTAAAATTAATTGAATGTATAAGTGCATAATAATGCATGAAATATGTATTATTTATATAAATTAATGAATTTATTATATTATAATTGTCACCTAATAAATGGAATAGTTTTTTGACCATTTTGAATAATAATTTGGACATTAGAACTGTAACCTTTCATATGAAAGTATGAAATAGTATTATTTATCTTATAAATATAAAATTGATATATTTATTCCTGGTGTAATTAAATAAATGTTTTGAAAATGATAAAGTATGTTTTGATATTTTTTTTATAAAACATAAATTTAAATTTAAAAATTTATAATTAATATAATTATTTAAAATAAAAATTATTTTTCTAAAATTGATTCATAAATTTATGTTATTTTTTTCTATAATTATGAGACAATTTTTTTAACATAAATATTTTTTTAAGTGTCGTAAAATTGATTATAATATTAAAATCAATATCTTTCGAATGATAATGATTTTTTAGGAATTAAATTTCTCAAATTTAGAAACATATATTAATAAAATGGATTCTATTTATGAAATCAACATATTGAAAAATGGATCAAGGCATTTGTTTAGGATTTTTTAATTTTTTAAAATTTGTACTGAATCTTGAAATATGATAATTTATCATATTTATCAATATAATCTAAATACATGAGTTATGGGGTCATAAATAAGGTAATATCCTATTATGTTATAACAAACCTCACTATTTACTACATTTAGTCATATGAATCAGTTCTATTGATTGTTTAATCCAAAATAATAAACTAATGAAAATTATAATAAAAAATCCCCTCCCCTATAAATACCACCCCTCACCACCCCTTTTCCTCACACCATATAATCTGTGTACCGTGTTAATATTCTTCCCAATTCTACTACCATGTGTCTTAACCATTTATGATAGCTTCATTGTTCAGCCAAATATCAATTACCAGTTCAATAAGGGATCGTTCATGGTTATGATATTTAAGAGAAAAAATTCTCAATGCATCTATTTTAATTTCATTTCATCTTATACCCACTCATACCCTCCTTCATTAATAGTAGCATAATTACTCTATAATCATGTAGTTTCTTCATGTTTTTATTTCTTATAATATATCTTGTTTCCATATCTTTTCTCTTAACGTCTTATTCATTAAAAAACCATTATATGAATCCTGGTGATTGTTCATCTCCATGGATAATGTTTTTGTTTGTTTTCCATCAACACCATCAAGGATATACATAAAACCATTATAATATTTAAATGTGATTTTAATTTTTATGCTATAAGTTATTTAATTTCTGTAACTAACATATAGACATAATATTAAGTTAAATGAAACCAGTTTGTGGTGTTCAAAAACCATCAAAATAATATAAACAATTATCCATAATAATTTATCAAAAGAATCATTATCATACCTGAAAAATTATATATTGTAATATTTTATATCTTGTAAGTGAATTAATACAGTATAATTTTACCATTGGTGAATTATTCCCAGTTTGAAAGAACATCAATAAATTTATAGAATTGAAAATACTAGGAAACCATGAAATATACCCTCCTAGAATGAAAAATTAAGCATTATAACTCATTAAAAGTATAAAAAATGTACATAATAAATATATAATAAATTATACATATATATATAATATGTCCTTAATTATATAATTATTGAATCTAATTTTATTACCATGGACATTTTGTGAATGTGAAGAACACTTTCAAAGGTAACTTAACAGATCACTTTGAACCACCTTATTTCTTATGGGTTACACTTTCTCCATATATACATAAATTCATCACTTCATTATTATATATATCACATTATTATGTGTATATGTACCAAAAATATATTTTTATCTCAACTAATATTTCATTTTGGGAAATCACATGTTCTAAAATGATCCCTTCACAATTCCCCTTGAAATAGAAGCCCGATTAAATGGAGCATATCCTTTTCTTACATGGTTTCAATTTAGTTTTACATAATATATAATTATATATATATATTATATTATTAATTTCCAATTATTCATTATATACATTCTTTTATGGACATTAATACGATATGAAAATTGGTTACGCCTTATGACATGATTAATATTCCCATTAAATTTCTAGGGTAACTCATAAATTTATTCATTTTGGTTGATTCTTTATGTTGGTCACAATTGAGTGAAAACATTATAATGGGTTCACCCATATAGATCTCTAGTATTTTGAGTAGTGTTCACTCTCATGAGACATTATGTATGGGATTATGGAGTAATCCTAATCCATTATAAGACTTTCTCTTCCATGTGATATAGTCTTGTCTCTTATACTAAACTCATGTTTATTTCATGTTATATATTTCTTTCACATTCTAAAATTTCCATTATAATACGATTAAATATTTTACATGTTTTGAGTACATGTGTTTATTTATGAGTAATAGATTTTATGTAATCATTTTATGCCTTATAACTCAAATTCTATTATTTATTCTAATGTCTATTCACTTTTTAGGATTTTAGATTAACAATTTTTTCAATTAATTCCCCTGGGATATCCTATATTATTATAGGAGTTGAAAGGGAGTTAGAACCTGATTATGAATATTAAATATATATTTTATTTCATTCTCATGTATTCAAATTATGTACATTATATTCCAAAGAGATAAATCGTTTCGATCCTTGGATTGTGAATTATATATAATATGAATTAAATCATGTAATAATATTCATAAAAGGCTGGGGTCACTCTTAGAATAATCATCCTGGCCTATTTCTCATAAATATAGTGACAAATTTATTACTCGTTGTGGAATTCTATGGTGAATGATGTGATTCCCCTAGTACCCCTTGGTTATCAGTAGGAATAATATATATTTTAATCAATGATTTTAAGAAAATATTTGTATATAAATAGTGGAAGCCTCAATTATACTCTCTATGGAGATAGTATAATATAATAGTGTAAACCAATTTTGATCATAGTAAATCACAATGAAATGTAATTATAGATTTAAATTAAATAAAAATTAAAAGTGAATAATCTACTCTAAGAGATTACAATGTTTCCTTAAATTTGTTTATCAAATATTACACATTCAAACTAAAATTTAACAAAAATGGTCTTCCACCAACTACATCCTTTAACCTTTAATGTTGATTTAATACTATCATATTATTATTAATATTTATTTAAAAATATATTAAATAATTTGAAATATTTTTATATTAGTTTTTTATTTTTATCAATATTTTTATAATTTAAAAGATGATATAACACATTTTTTCAATCAGTATAGTATACTATAAGAAATGACATGTGTGGAAATCATGAAGACCCCATATAGAGGGGATATGTTCTATATAAACATGACATATATATATGGGGTATACTCATAAATTGTATTTATTATGGTCATGGTAATCTCAAAAACATTCTCATTAGAATAAATGTAATATTTTTTATTTTTCATATGAAATTACATCACTAGATGTGTTTTATCATCGAGAAAATCAAAAGCCTTTATGGGGATTTCATGGAATATAGTTTGTGTAAAATCCCATTATACCCACACTGTTTTATCCTCTCGTAAGTTAGTACGTGATTTTTGTTTAAAATTAATCTTTTTTACACACATTATATTATCATATATTTGAGTGACATGGCCCGATGTGGACTATAAGATTTGTTTCAAGCATTTATAATTATTTTCCAATTGAAAAAGAATCACACAGTAGTTTTAATGAAACAATATTTATATACACAATCATTAAATATATTTTTTTCCGAATAATTTATATATTACAAGAATATTCTCCAAAAGGCTATATTAGTTTAGTGTATTTCGAATCATTGAACATAATCTTCTAACATGGTGAAAGATATTCAACATATCAAATAAAGATCATAACCTTTTGTTTTCCTACCTAGAATATTTCATTATATCATAGGAAAAGAAAACATATAAAGGGTACGATGAAATGATCAGTAAGGGTAAACATAGAGAACATAAAACAAATAGTAAACATATGTATGTAAAAACATGAAAATAAAGTTTAAGCATCAAAATCATGAGTCATGAAATAAATATTGGCACTACGTAAGGCATGGATCATAAAAGAACTTTAACCATAATAAAATAAAATTGTCATAAAAGAAGGAATTGTGGAATACAAATAAGAACATAATATGATTTCCATAGTAGACAAGGAATTTCTACAAAGACTATCATAGTAGATAAATTCTATTACTGAACTGGGTTTACTTTTTGTTCTAGACGTGTATTACTAAAACAAATTAACATGTCATTACAGCCATATATTACTGAACGAGATTAAAATTCTATTTTATTCATTTCAATCTCATGAGATATAAATAATTTCCTAATGCATTGGAGGGAGATATAGGTCCCAACCGTTCATAAATAAATCCTTCTTACATGTTTTCCAAATACATAAATCAATAATCATAGCATAACCCAAAAAATAAAATGGGCTTCTTAAACATCATTCCATTAAAACATAATCCATATAAAATATCATTCCATAGATAAGAAAATAAAATTTATGTAATAATATGGATAGAAACCTAACCTTATTTAAAGATAATCCATTTAGATGGAAAATTTATTTGATAAAACACATCAACTTAATTCTTGGGGAAAATATTCTTACATTTCAAAAACATTTTCTTTAGTCAAAATACCATGAAATTATAAAAGAAAAGAATTTAGTTGAAAATAAATTTTCAATCATGTCAAGGAAGCTTCGTGGGAAGAATTAAGAATGAAGTATTAAAATTCTGTTCATGTGGCATATGTTATAAAAACATTTTTATCGTACACTTATAGGAAAAGTCAAAAAATACATAATATGGAAAACGAAAGAAAAATTGCATCCATTAGGTTTATTAAAAATTCTCCAACAAGTAATATTGAATTTAAAAATAGTAGAATAATAGAAAAATATTATTAATTTATGAAACATTGACTTCAATGATATATATACCCCAGTAAATACAATTGTATAAACAATCTCAAAAATTAATGAGATTGTAAAATTATCTCCTACCTTTGGTATGATATGCATCAAAGGTATCTGAAACTCTGGTATATTGGGTTTAAAAAAATATTATTAACCTCTAATTGAACCATAACAATATTTCATATATCACATATGATTAACTTATTACTTTATATTACCTATTCATTTAAAAATTCAATGTTAAAGCAACATTTTGGATAATAATTGTATTATTTATCGAATGTGTTTTGACATCTTATTATTGATATTCTTACTTAGATCACGATTTACATACATATATAATATAAACCATTATTATATATCATTTATATTCAGTATGTAAATATATGTCATCGATAGATAAATGAAATGGAATACACCTTTAATAGAGACGGTAGTTCGTACATATACATAAACGTTGTTTTCATTTCCATAAAGAATTAGATAGAAGAAAGTAGATGATATATATATACATAAATAAATTTGAATTATTATTTCTAATATTTCATTATAATTTATTAGATATAATTTATTATCATTCTTGAATTGTTAACATGGAGAAATAATCTCATCGCGTGGTGGAGATGGTATGTCGAATGTATGCACAAGAGATGATATCATTCACTTAATGGTAAAATGATATGGAATTGGATTTTATATTAATTATACATAATAATTATCATGATATATTAATTATTTAGAACCATTTTTTTATCATTATACACATCCAAATTATCTTTTGTTGAATAAATAAATTACACCTTGACATGGAGACGGTAAGCCATATGTACGTATGCATGGGGAAACTATTATTCATTGGATGGATAAAAGGATGAATAAAGATTTACCATAATTATAATAGCATATTATAATGTATTATATACTAGATTTATTACATTATTATGATAATAATATAATAATAGGATGTATAATAAATATGGAATATTGAAATTGGTGTTAAAAAATTAGATCTTTTTTGAGTATTTCTTATTGATTTGCTGAAAAGGCATCCCAATGATGGATTTCTGCCCAATGTGTGGAATCTATGTGGAAGGGAGGGATGTAGTGATATTATATTTGTAGATTTTGGATGAGACAATATTCATAAAAGGTACGAGTAAGTGGGTAGAGGTGGTGGCTTTTTATAAGTGGTAGGAGGGTCACTTAAGGAAAGTCTTGAAATATTAATTTATTATAAATTTATATTCGGTTTATAATGGTACAAAACTCATTTATTTCTAATATAATACGATTTTGGGTAAAATTACACTCAATAAATAATATTTATACATGTCATTATATTATTACCACCCTTATCATTTTGATTTATACTTTTTTGATATATTTAATTTTATTTGTGGTAATAATATTCTAAATATTAATTGGTTATAAATATTTACTTATGTGTTTTAAATTATTGATAATTGGCCACATTATGGCATTTTCGACCATATATGTTTCAATTTGTTATTTTTACTTATTTTCATGATTTTTAAATAATTTAATAATTTTTTATTTTTATAAAATATCAATAGGGTTAATTATGAGACTATTTATTTATTTGAATTTAAATAAAATCAAAAAAGAATAAAAATTCAAAAAAAAATATTTAATATACTCCTTACTTGTCATAGTAATCAAAATAATACTTGTATCACAAAAATTATTTCATATGATATTTATTTTCTTATTTTTAATTTCGTTGAATTTATTTTTATATCAATAAAATAATTTCAACATCACTATTGTGTCATCATTAATGTTAATTATTTAACCTCTATAATTTATAAATAAATTCACATGATATATGTGTTTTAATTGTATTTTCTGAAAAAATTTAATTTAGATGTTTTATCATGTTTATCAATATATTAAAATTATTATATTTATAAGAGATAACAGGGTGAATGTTGTGACTTTCTTTTGTTTTAAAAATAATTACATCCCTTTTAGGTAAAAAATATCATTAAAGCAATCCATTATAACCCTTATATGATATTGTTAGACTCTAATTCAATTAATAGTAATTTGGAAGGGTGTTTTTGTAATTTTATTATCTTTATCATATTTTTTGTTACCACAATTTACACGATTTACCTTTATCTATAATAAATAAAAATTACCATAGTTACTATTCATAATATCCATAAAATGTATATGTAACCCATTGACATATTTTGGAACCACTGATTCCAAATATAGAATTATTTTTTTAATATTCAAAACACAGAAGTTTCATTAATTAATTTGAAATTAATTCTCGTTGTTAAAAACAAAAAGTGGGTTTTTATGAAGTAAAAAGAATACAAAATAGACTTGTGTTACATCCAATTTAAACGTGTAATTACTTAAAATGACCAAAATTGGATGAAATTATATTAATATAATCTAACTAAAAATTAAAATAAATTATAAAGTTAATCTAACTCAATATAAAAATTATATGAAAATGCAGTTATGACATAAAATGTAGTATTTTTCATTATCCATTAAAATATATATTTTATTAGAGAAATAAAAAAACTCATCCAAAGAAATAATTAATTTAACGCTTCCAAATAATTCATTTATTTTTCAAAATATAATATATAAATATGTTGAAAAATATATAAAAATTAGTGTGCCATCAATAGGCAGCCAAACATAATTTTTTTTAAAATACATCTTTTATCTGAAAAATTGAATTTGTTCTTATATTAGGTTTCATAAAATAAATGAGATGAATGTTAATGTTATATAAAATTTATATGTGTTTAATACAATTCATAATGGCTATTTTATATAAAATTATATATTAATATTTTAAAAATATATATATTTTTTAGTGAAAATTGGTATTGCGTACAATGAATGTTATTAAGGAAGGCCTCTCTTTAATGTAATGCAAGAAAATACAATGTTGTGTTTAGTGAAATCATACATTGGTGTTGAATATAACATAATCCAAACAATGTTCTTTTATTAATTGATGAAAATATAAAACAATTGTTGCGTAGATTAACTCTAACAGAAGAACTTGAAATAGTGTGTAATACATGCCAAGTATTGTATTTCGTATACTAAAAGCTAATACGGTGTTGCATATATAGTAAGATAAACGTTTTGTAGCATAAAACAGAAGAAATAATTGAAATTAAAATGAATATATCTCATAAAATATCAAGGTGTTAAATTTTACACCCCCCCTTAAAATGAATTTCACCCATGAAATTATTTTGTGTTATAAAATAATTACTACATGAAAGTTACATTCATATAAACCAACATCATAAAAAGGAATTCAAAAATATCATTTCAAAAAAGAATTTTAGAAACATATTAGTCACCCAAAGTAACTGATCACTGGGTTTCCACATAGGATTACATTGGTGGGAAGTGAAAACATAGATACCGAAGAAAAATTTACCCAACATGTATTGATGGATAGTGATAGAGAACAAGGTTTGGGGTAAGGTAAAAACCATAATCCCATAAATATGAAACTATTTATGGGACCATCTAATTCATCGGATAAGATGGTACTTAATATAAAATTTTTGGTTTTCAACATCTCTTCCCTAATGATAAATAACATGATAAGAAATTGTTAGTTGTTTTCAGTACAATCAAATAGTTGGTCATGCCTTGAACAATTTCCACTTCATATTTTATACAAATAAATGAAGATGAATTTGTCCTTACTTATGAACTACTAGATCACGGGATCCATAAATAGAATTAATGGTCATTCTATATTCCTTTATCATAAAATTATCTAGCACAAGAAATCAAATATACACAAGTCCATCTATGGTGATATTAATCATATATGGTTCCAAAAATGGATTTATACTTCATCTATCATACCACTTAAATATAATAAAACTAATTTATACTATCTTGGGACTTCCCATAGAAGATTGGTAGTCAATAAAGGCATGTCAATCATTGGATGTGGGTTTCATTCCCACATCCATGTCGGATGCGACAGGTTGTTTCTCGTCCCGCGGGTTTCCCTTTTTGTAAAACTATATTTTTATAACATTATATAAATAATAATTAAAAATATCCTTAAAAAATACTATATGATGTCCAACATAATTAATTATAACCTTTAGGATTTTCTAGGTTACATCTATCTAAAATCATAGTAGAAAATTAAATTACAAGAAAGGTCATATAACAAGAATCTGAATACCTTCATTTTCCCCCTTATAACATAATTTAAATCATGTTGGTAACATTCCAAAAATCTGAATGACTTCACAATTCATTATCTTTCATCATTTTAATATCCAAAATTACTATATATGTTTATTGAATATATTCATGTTTCTTCAATCCAAAATTTATTGTATATATTCCATACGTCTATATTTTTTTATACTTCTTCCATGATAGCATAACCCACATGTCAATAAGTCCATAATTATTTATCAATAAACTTTAATCATCTAATTTAATTGTTAAAATCAACTATCCTTATCCCGAAATCCTTATTTGAATATAAGGGAACTATTAAGGGCTATCTTTCCCTCAATCATGTGTTCTCTAAGTATATCATCATACCCTTAAATTAACTTTTTCAATCCTTATAATAGTTAAAAATAACCTTTCCAATCATTAATGAAAAACATATATTGAAACCAATTATATTTTTCATTATTTTTATACCTTAATCATTGAATTCCAAAACATATACACATTAACCATTCATCTTTATTCTTATACCAATACTCAAGATCCATCATCTTCGTCTTTCCTGAAATTTAAATTATGACTTAATGATTCTCAACCTAAATATTCCTGGTATTAATGTAAACAATACTATAATAACATCACATACCTTTCACATAGAGTATATAATCACTTTATCCTTAGAATTATTAAAAATACTTGTAAAACCATTATGATTCTCATCATAATATTTTCACCTAGGATATATACGTTCACAATTACAATAATTTTAAAATATGTATCATTCAATTGTTAACTATTTTTTATGAAGATATGTATATTGACAAATATTAGAAATAAAAGTGTGATAAATACATGTCTTATATTAGAAATACATAAGTAAGAAAACTACTTTTAATATTCCAATCTGTGATATCTTCAGTTTAACCATGGGATTGTCATGATTATCACAAATAACATTGGATTGAAACATATACATTAATTATTATCTGTAAATCCCTAGATATATCTTTAGAAATGTCTCTTGGTATCTCATAATAGTTTTGATATCCTTGTTTACAAAGGAAAACTAAACATTTGCTCTGATACCAACTATAACAACCCACGATTTATATACATAGAAATTAAATTTTTATGAGGAATTCATAATATGTTACACAAATATTATCCTAAATATTTTTTTAGTTTATTATATTTGAAAACATGGAACTTAAAATTTTATCTTGGTTAATGATATTCAACATCTTACATAAAGATATCCCCCATTCGTTTTCCTACCTAAAATATTTCTTTATATCCTGTGAAAAAGAAAACATAAAAAGGATGAGATGAAATACTCAGTATGGGTAAATATAGGGAATATAATTTAAACAATAAACATAAGAATATAAAAACAAGAACATAAAGAATAATCATCAAAATATTGAGTCATGAAATAAATCTTTCAAGTACGTAAGGCATAGATTATAAAGGAACATTAACTATGATAAAATAATATCTGTATAATACATGATATTATGTAAAAAAAATAAGAAAATAGTATTATTTCCATAGTGTCCAAAGAATTGCTAACAATACCATCATAGTGGACAATGTCTCTTACTGAAGCTGGTTTACTTGTTGTTCTAGCCATGTATTACTGATCCGGATTTACATGTCATTCCATCCATGTACTATTGAACCAAATTTACTTTCCATTCCATTCATGTCTATCTCATGAGATATAAAACATTACCTATTTAGTTGTTGGTATTTTTAGGTCCCACCCATCTCATAATGAAATCATTATTACATATTCCACAAATACATAAATCATTCTTTTTAGCACAACATATGAATTAAAATGGGATCCTTAAGAATCATTACTAACATAATCCATTGAAAAAATCATTCCATAATTAACACAAAAAAACCATAGTAATAATAAGGAAATAAACATAATAGTATTTATATAGTTTCATATTAGATGGAAAATAATTTTGATAAAAACATGGACTTAATTTTTAAAGAAAATATCATATCTTCTTCAAAAAAATTATTCTATCAAAACTTCAGGGAATTTTAAAAGGAAAACTTTAGGTGAAAATAAACATGAAATCGTGTGAAGGATAGATCATTTAAATAAGGTTATATGAATACGTAAAATTCTATTCATTCATTTTATGTTAAAAAACATTCTTCTCATATTCTATCCAGAAAAGTCAAAAAATACATCGTATGAATAACAAAAGAAATATTCCTTCTCTATCATTTAATAAAAATAAAACAATGGGTAAAATTGACTTAAAAACAAAATTTAATAGTTTAAATAATATTATATATTTAGGATACTTGGATGTGGTTGTTAAATATACCCCAGTAAATACTTACGTATAAACAATCTTGTAAAATAATGAGATTGAAAAATTATCCCTTACATTATGTCTGATATGATTCTATGTATCTAAAACTCTTGTATATTGGGTTCAAAAAATATTATTATCATTTAATAGAACGATAATAACATTTATAATATCATATATGATTCAGTTATGACTTTATATTAAACATTCATTTATTAACTCCATGTTAAAACAATTTTTCAGTTAACAATTATTTTATTTATCATACGTGTTTTGAATTTTCATTCTTGATATTATAACAATGATTTTGAATTAATTTATTACATATTGTGAAAAGTTATTTGTATATAATAAATATTTGTTATCTAAATATATATCATATAATGATAAATGGAATGGAATACATTGTTCATGGAGATGGTATGTCATACGTATGCATTAACATTGTTTCCGTTTCCTTATTTAATTGAATTAAAGAAAGTAAATGACATATATATATATATATATACATAAATCCAATATAATTATTATTTCATATATTTTATGATTATTTATTACATATACTTTATATTCATTCTTGAATGGATAACATTGATGATGAATCTAATCGTGTCGTGGAGACAGTAGGCCGTACGTATGCACGAGCGACGATATTATTCAAACAATGGAAAAATTGTATAGAATTTGATGATATATTAATTAAAAAGAATAATTATAATTTTATATTAATTATTTACATCCATTATAGTCATCTTTATACCCATCTATTTGAATTATTGTTGAATAACAAATTACACCATGACGTGTAGATGGAAAGTCGTGCGTACGCACGCAAGGTGATATTGTTATTCATAAAATGGATAAAATGTTTTATAAGGTTGTCTTAAAATTATAATAATATCTCAGAATGTATAATATTTTTTATTAATTACTATATTATGATAACAACATAAGAAGAGGAAGTAGAAGAAGGAAATAATTTTTATATAGTTGATAATATAATTACCTCAATTTCGAGTATCTTCATTTAATTTTCACAAAATGACTCCGTAGGATGGATTTATTCACATTGTGTGGCCTCTAATAGGAAGGGGGGATGTTGGTATCATATTTTAGTAGATTTTGGATGATCAAAATGTCTTGAAAGGTTAATGTAAGTGGGTATATTTTGTGTGCTTCTATAAGATGGAGGAGGGGCCCATTAGGATTTTCTTGAAATATTATTTTATTATAAATTTATTTCTTGTTTATAATGTTACCAAAATCATTAATTTAGAAGATAAGGTGAGTGTTTGTATAAATACTCACAACTAATAATTTTTATACATGCTTTGAGTTTATTTTAACTCTTATCATTTTTATTTATCGTTATTTATTATATTTTATTTTATTTGTGGTAATAATATTATAAATATTAAATGGTTATAATATTTGCTTATGTGTTGTAAAAATTACATTATTGGATAATTTATGAAATTTTATACGATATAATGTTCAATTTGTAATTTTTTAAATATTTTAGTGTCTTTTAAATAATTAAATAATATATTATTTTTATAAAATATCAATACTACCAATTTTAAAAGTATTCAATTATAAGACTTTAAATAAAATCCACACAGATGATAAAATCAAACCCAAATTTTTAATATAATTCTAAAATGTCATAATAACTGATAAAATTAATGGATCACATTAATTATTTCATGTTATATTTCTTTTGATATTTTTAAAATCAATTATTTGATATTTCTATCAATAAAATAATTTCTACATCAATATTGGGTCATCATTAATTGTAATTATTAAATATCTAAAAATTCTAAATAAATTTACATGATGTAGATAATTTTATAATATTTATGAAGATTATATATTTTTTATGTTTTATTATGTTTAGGAATATATTAAAATTATTATACTTGTAACAAATAAGAGAGTGACTTGGTATCACTTTCTTTTGTTATAATAATAATTACATATCTTTCAATGACAAATGTACATTTAATGAATAAATTAGGGCCCTTAGGTTATATTGGTTGAATTTATTTTCTTTAATATTATTTTGATATGTGTTTGGTTATTTGTTTTACATTTATCATATTCTTTTTTGCATTAATTTTCCTTATTTACATTTACTTAATGTAAATAAAAATTATCGTAATTATTATTCATAATATCCAAGAAATAAAAGTAACCTATTAAAGTATTGTGGACCCAATTATTCCAAATATGAAATCAATATTTAAAAACCATAAACACATAATTTTCATTAATTAATTTAAAATTAAATCATGTTGTCAAAATGAGAAAGTGGGTTTTTTAGAAGTAAAAAATATCTAATGATTAACATGTGTTTATGTCCAATTTTAAAGTGAAATTACAATAAATGACCAATACTGGATTAAATGAAAAAATAATAATCAAATTACACATTAATCCAATTATTCAGGTAACCTAACTATATAAGTAAATTAGATGAAAAATAAATTTTGAAATAAAATGTTTTATTATTCATTATTCATTATAATGTTATTTTTATCTAAAAATAGAAATAAAATAAACCAAATAAAACATTTATATCCCAATTTCAAATAAGAAAATTATTATTTTTTAAAATATAAAATATAAAAGTGTTAAAAAGTAGATATAAAATTGATGTTCCATCAAAAGACGACAAAACTGCTTTTTTAATACTTCATTTATCTGAAAAAATTGAATTTGTTCTTATATCATGTTCTAGAAAATTCATCATATGAATTTTAATGTTATATAAAATTTAAAATTTTATTAATACCATTCATTACGGAAAGTTTATATCCAATTAAATAATAATATTTTAATTATATATCATTGTTTAGTAATACTCGGTATTGAGTACAAAGCAAGCTATCAAGGAAGGTTTCTATTGAATGTAATGCATGAAATGTAATTGTTCTGATTAGTGAACTATTATTTTGGTGTTTCATATAACATAATCAAAACATAGTTCCTTTATTCATTGAGAAAAATCAATAATATGTGTTTTGTGAAATAAATTCTATCAAAATAGCATAAAATTATGTGTAATACAAGAAAAGTATAGTTGTGATTATACTGCAAACTAATACCATGTTGTGAATAGTGGAATATATTCTTGGTGTAGCACACAAAACATGAAATAAAAAATGGATATATCCCATTAAATCTCAGAGTGTTATATTATACGTTAATATTTTAAGAAAATCATATGGGTTAACATACTTGATATTTTATCTGGTAATAAGATAAATAGAATGTAACTAGTTATGCACATCATGTTATAAACTTAATTCAAAAAGAGGTACCCACAAAGTGATTATAAAACATTCTTGTGTGTATATAGGATTATTTCTTTATTCTTATTATTAATTGTTGACCTGCACGACACACATCAGTTTTATTTCATTCTATGTTATTTACACATATTTCTAATTGAACATTCCCAATATATTTTGGCTTATTGTTTCATCAAACTTGTTCTACATATTGTGTATATTAAACCAAAATCAATTTTTAATATATATTAAATTATTACATATAGGAATATGTTCCATTTATTTACATAGTACATGACAAAGACCATACACAACCTGATCCAAAAAACAATTTTGGTGATAATAGTCATTGGGTATTTATAAAATTCATGCAATGGGTTTAATCTATCCCCGATGGTAAAACCCATGAAACCACCTAATTAGTCACCATACACAAAAATATTTGAAGATAAACATAATATAAATAATAAATTATTTAATTATATATAACGTGGGAATCATGTAATATCTCAAGGATTATTTGTAATAAATTAGAATATTTATAGGTTATTAATAAATTAATTTGTTGAATAATTTTCGTAAGCAATATTATATTAATTTTAATGAAATGAAATAAATTATAAGAATTATAAATTCAAAGTTTTCAAATGTTTAGATTTATTATGAATACTATTGGCATATGTATATGTTGTATTTATTAATTTATTTCATTTCAATATAATTTGGATTTAAGTGATAATTTATTTTGAATTTAAATATAATGATATGTGGTTCATATGAAAGACCTTTATTATGAATGATATTATGTGTCTAACATTATTAATATACCAGTATGAACTTGTTACCAATAATGTGAAAGTGGGTAAACATTTATAAATTATGGCGCTCCCAATGAGAGGATAAGGAATTTTAGGCGAGGAGAGGTGTATACAAAAAAGAAGATACAAAAAATAATTTTTTTATTAAACTCAATCCATGGATAGGCTCATTGAGTTTATCTATACACTCATTATTGGTTTATATAATCTCGATAAAAAAACTATTAGTTTAAATTTAGTGATTATATCTTATATTTATTTTATTTAGTTAGTTATTTGTTATTTTTTTAATGTAGTGATTTATTTTATTTGCATTAATAAATAAAAGCACATAAATTAAATCGATTAAATAAAATTATATATTGAAAAATAAATAAATTATTATCAGAAAATTATCTTATTTTATGTGGTTAATTATTTATATCTATTAAATAAAATATTAAAAACAATCTGAAGTCCGAAACAATGAATATTTATAAATAAGATAAAAAAATCCATTAGTCGAAATATTAATTCATATATGGACTTCCATTTATTTATTTTTTATAAACCCAAATAAATCCACTTTTTATGTTATAATTATGTCAACATTTAATTATTAAGGAGTAGGAGAAAAATAATGGGTTGACATCACCTTATTGGTATTAAGGGAAAGAACCATAGACTACATAACAAATTTTGGAGTTGACTGTTTAGTAAATACAATTTCTTGATTTATGGATTGGGGATACCACTGAACAAATTTATGAACATCTAGAAAATATATTTGGCATGTAAAGCCTGGGTGGATTCATTTGGGGAATTTACTTAAAATTATAATGGGTTATGAGATGAAGAATTTAGATCCATTGGAATAGAATAATCGAGTGACTAGATATTCAGAATGTAATGGTGATATATGTTGTGATTTTTTAAAATAAAATGAGATGAAATAATAAATGAAATTTATTATATTATAACTTGTAGTGAAAATAAATTATAATTTATATTTTTTTCTAATTGGAAAATTGAAATTTTTTCAACATAATCAATGAAATAACTACTGTGAATTTATAATATTCTTAAAAAACATTAAAGTGTATGATAAATCATTGAGCATTTTTATTTTATTGTAATTTTTTTATGGTTTTGGGAACACATATCATTTATATGAAACTTTTATGATTATGTGACTTTGAGAAGTATGCCTATGATAGATATAGAGATAATTATTTATATATTTTTTCATTAGGTTATTAGTTATCTCTAAAGAGTCGATGATTTAATACAATGTCGATGATTCGAAGGCCATGATACCATATTTCATAGGACACAAAAAAGATAATTATTCGATAAAGAAAACATGATTTTTAAAATGTTTGACAAGTGAATATGTGAATAACGATACCATGTTAGTGATTTATTCATCCAATATTTATGTGTAGAAACTGATAATCAAGAATATAAAGTATTTTTATTGTTTAAAAAAAACAAACAAATTAATTTTAGTTATTAAAATATTTAATTAAAACCTAATTTTCATAAATTTTGAAATTTATTTTTATAATTTTTTTTGATTTCATGTTGTCAATTTATTTTAATTGTGGGTTTTTACATTTTTTATTAAATAATAATTTTATGGTTAATATTGAAAAATATATATTTGACATAAATTCTCACATTTATGAAATTATAAAGATTGAATAATAATTTAAATTTTATTAAAATAATTGTATAAAAAACAAATTTAATAATAAATATAGTTAAAATAATTATATAATGTTGATCATGTAAATATTTTCATAAAATTTAGAAAATATAATTAATGTAATTTTATTTCAATTTAATAATATTTTTATTAAATATATATAATGTATTTAAAATGATCGATTTGGTGTTTATTTAGATTTAAAGCCAAATATTCCTTCTTTTATTTAATAAAATTAGACATCTATGAATATAATAAAAATTATACATGATTTTTGAGTAAAATAATTTTTATATTTAAAGAAACCATTTTTTTAAAAATAGTTCCCCATTAATTTTGTTAATATATAATAAAATTAATTTTTACCACATATACATTTTACATCATATATAATGGATTCAGTATTTTTCATCATAAATATTAGGATTAATTATGAAGTTATAAAAAAATTATTTTAATAATGAATTGTTTCAATGTCCAAATTTATCACATTGCTAAATAGTTATATGAGTTAAAATGGATAAATAATGGAATAAGGCTTAAAGATACAAAAAAACACACATAAATTCCATGGGTTGATTGGATTTAAAAATAACCCATATCATCTACAAATACATTTCAATTTGGATCCATATGAAATGATTAAGGCATATGTTATATAATAATTTTTGAATAATTTAAATTTTTGGCTCCCTTTTAACTTACAAAATACTACCCCCTATCATCTCTTCCCCACACTACATTAGTCAAGAATGGATAGCAAATCCAACCTAAATAATTTCCCAATATTCCTCTCAAATATCTATAGTGAATAGTCTCACCAAAATACAACATCAAAAGGGATTTGTGAGTAATAAAAATAAGGATACAAAAATAATTGGTATATGTTCTTAATAATGATTTTAAAGTTTCTGCTACTTAAACCACCTCCAAATATTTAATAATTTAATTGGATAATTAAATTATTATATCCACCAAACTGAAATGTTGGTACGTCATTTTTATATAAATTTTATGTGAATATTAAATACAAAAAAAATCATCACCTCTATGATTATATAGGTATAGTGACTTTGAAATCATTTATACATGAACAACTAGTTTATCATAACAACCCCCTTAAAAAATGTATCAATCTTAATATCTTTCATTATAACCTGGTGAAAAGTGAAAAAATGAAATGTTGAGATCATTTTCTTAGAAACGTTAAACAAATGAGATATAAATATAACATGAGGATACATATACAAGAACATGATCATAAAATTTGAAAATCATACTAGTCATATCATAGATCATAATCTTATGTAATGGGATAAATCATGAAATTATTGAAGATGTGTATCATAAAGGTGTCAAAACACATAAGACATGGGAGTATAATATTTTCATAAGATATACATTTATGGAATACACAAAACTATTTAAAATTATTTCCTATGTAGTCAAATCTCATTTCTATAAATTTTATAGTGGATATTTTTTACTCCCCAAACTAGTATAGTAAAAAAGGTTCACTCCCATGAATATCAATGTGGAATGAGTCCCATACCGAACAGAGTTCACTCCCTATTCTAGTCATGTTTATCATATGAGAGAGATATATATTTATCCAATGAATTTAAGGGCTATATAATTATGGTCCCACCCATCAAATATTTAAAATTATTAAAATGTGTTCCAAAATAACATAAAAAATTCATTATATAATAATATATTAAAATAAAATGAGTTTTATAATCATTTAATCATTTCATAACCCATGTAAAGAAAATGGGTTTCATAAAAATTTAATCTTTTCCTTATAGAATAGAATGTTGAGAAGAAATTCATATATTAAGAATTGTGTCATTATGATGATAAGAAAATAAAGAGAATAAATAAGGATATTATCAATGAATCTTATCCGAAATAAATATTTAAACACATCAACTTATGTAATCAAAGAAGGAACCTTTTTTTAAAATATCATTTGGGGAATTTCATGAGGAAAATAATATTTTCCCTTTTAAATCACTTATTAATAATATAACAATTTCCCAAAATTTATGTAAAAAATTATCATTGTAAACAAATTTGAAAATTTTAAATGTAATACTAAAATAACTACGTTATAATAATGATGAAAAATTGCATTAAATCTATGTACATTAAAACAATGATTCCATTCAAATTTTGAGTAAAATATTATAAAATGTTTCATTCTTAAAATGAAATTAATATTCTTTTTAAGAAATTACGTAAAAAGGGAAACATGTGAAAAAATTATTTATGAATTATTATAAATTACTAAAACTTTTTGGGAAACATTTTTAAAATATAGATATGTAAGAGAATAGATTTTTGACAGAAATTATAAATGAAATAAATTTTTCTTTAAAAATATTTTTGAAAATTTAAGAACATTTTTAGTGGATAAAAAAGGTAATCCATATAATATCCATAAATAACCATATATGAAGAATATTTATGAATTTATTGAGAGATTTATTGTGAAAGTTTATCATTCAAAACACCTCCATTAAAAATGATATTATAACATAAAACCATTACCACTATGTGAATGTTTCCATTATAGGCCCCATGAATGACCGAACCTTAGATGGACATGTAAACCCTCAATAATATCCAAACATGAAAGACAATATAAATTCATGGGATTATATAAAAATCATTAAATAAACATGTAGTTCATATAACATGTGACTCAAAGAAATATAAGTTATCCAAAAATCCATTACCTCATGTCTCCAGATTTCTAATACATGATAAAAAATTATACAATATATGTAGGTTTATTATAAATATATTACATAATAATAATAAAATATAAAATACCATATTTTATTATGTTATAATCTTTTATCTCCCATTAATTAAAAATTATTTATTAAAATCACTATTTTAGGTTAAAACTACATTATTTTTAATATATATATTGGCTTAGTGGTTTTTGGGTAACGAACCCTACAACAGTATCCCAGATCTAGTGACTTAATTTGTTACATTAGAATGTTATACATAGAGTTGTGTACCAAAGAATTATATAATCTATAAGTCTTAGTTAACTAGATGTATACTTTTGTATTACATTATATTTGTAGAAACAAATTACAACATTATTTTTTTCAATAATATGATTCTTGCATCTAGAATATCGAAGAATATCATTAATAAAAAACATCCCTGATTACTTTGAAAAGAAAAAAATATAGGTGATATAAAATAACTTGTATTATTAATTTGTAGTTTTATTTATCATTAATCAATAATACCAATCAACATGTAATGTTATATAGTTGATGACACATGAAATTTAAATAAGTTTATTATCACGATAAGATAAGTCATAATCAATATGATATGGTAAATGAAGAAAATATCATTTCATTTATTTAGTAATATAATATTGAAAGTCATATTGAGATAATATCATTTTTAAAATATCATGGATTAATAAAATAACTGAATTCTCAATGAAATAATTTCTTAATTATTGGATGTCATCATCTCAGAAATCATGATACTTGTACTTTAAAGATATATCACAAGGCAGACTAAAGATATTGCTAAAATCCAATTATTCATAAATTTCAAATTTATCATCTGAGACCTACAAATTCATTAAGGGGATATATAATTCAAGGACCCACCTATCACTGCATGCCTGAAGCATTCCTCATATATCAAATAATTAATTTAACTATTGGATAATGTTACTTATCATCAAATATCCATATTGATTATTGAATAAATATTTATCAATACTTCCCTACATAAAAATATAAATTTTACTTTTGAATATTTTATGTATAAATTGTATATAGGTTAAGCAATAATAATATCCATGAAAAATAATATAGGTATTTAGTGGTAATCTAATATCTACTGGAAAGTTTCATTTTTAATATAAAAATAATTTTTTAAAACTAAAAGTCCATAAAAAATTAGAAAATAATTCTATATGAAAATAACCCTTGAAAATTATAATTTGTTTCTGAAAACATGGGATGGTCATGATTTAAGGATGACCTATACATTCTAATTTAGTTAAAATAAAGTCTCATTTATTTTTTTTAGTAAAATTAAATTGTGAATTGTTTTAAAAAAACATAATATTCAATTTAAAAGTATAAAAAATGGGTAAAAAATAATCTAATAAATTATTTTTAATAATAGATAAAATTAAAACATTTTTAGAAAGAATGTATTTGGAAGTAAGGTGATTTCTGATGAGATAATAAAATATAGAAAGATTATAAATTATCAATTATTTTTGAAGTATAAATTATTGGGAGAATATTTTTATTAATTGAAATATCATTAATAACCAATGGAGAGGAAAATAGAAGGGTATTTTAGGAAAATATAAAATATTTTTCTTCAATATAATTTTAATAATTAACAATAATAAATAGGATGAGTTTGTTGAATAAACACTTATAATGATCATATGATTGAAGTGAGACTTAAATAGTTAATATATTATGTTTATAAAAGGTAAATAAACATAAAAAGAGTTCTTATAAGTTATAATTTATTAAAAATTAAACACCAACATAACCATAGAATATCATAGACAATAAAATAGTAATATAAAAAAATGAACATAAATTGAGTTATGAAATTAAGTACCACTTTGAAATTATCATTTAAAATATATTTGGATATAATAAGTCAAATTTAAATTTGAAATATTATAATATATGAATTAATAATTTTATTAAATTTCAAAGGTGTTGTATATAGACAATATAAATTAAATTCGATGCATAACCTTACAATAATCTTCAATGAAGGTAAATAGAGATCAAGTTCCTTACCTCAAGCATGAATTTGGTTGAACAATCCTCAAACACATGTATATTTGTTTTAATGATGTTATTAAAATGTAAAATAATTTATTTAATATTTATAATATCATATATTATTTATTTATAACATCTTATCTCTTATTAAATAATAATCATTCATTATTTTTATTAGTTTCTATGTTAATTAACGTTTTTCCTCATGCATATTTTTCATTAATACTGTTGTTATTTAAAATTTTATATAGTTACATAATCTATTGAATTATAATAATGAAATATTTATCTTTTTTCTACAACAATTATAATATAATGACTAATATTTAATGATGGTTTTGAGAAATTACGTGTGTTACGATCATGAAGATTGTAGATCTTTCTTACGCATGAGTGCTGTTTAGATCTTCCAATGATTATTCTATATAAAAGGTATGTAAAATTTTAAATTAAAAGAAACATAAATATATATTATATAACATATTATTTATTTAAATATATTTATATATACAATCAATATGGTGTGGTGATGAAAATAGAGAAACATCGCATCACGAAGATTGTAATCCACATGTACACGAGCGATGTTATCATTTTTTGTGTATCAAATAAAATGACATATTATAAATTTAGAATGAAAAATATGAAATTAAATTCATAATTATGTAATTTATACCACATATATTTTTAACATTACATTTATTACCCTCCAGGTAATATGTTAGTTAAAACAAATTACATCACTTCCTGAGGCAGTAATATGATGTACAAATGAAGGATGATATCATATCCCTAATGAAATTTTAATTTTAAATGTTAAGAAAGATATAATTACTAAATAGTTATAATTATCAGATATATACCATATATATAATTTTACTCTATCATCATGCCCAACTGTGAGTTGTGGTAATGGAAAAAAATGACATCTGTTCGCGAGGAAGTAGTCCCCCGTATAAAAGAAGGATTATTTCATATCCCATTTAAAGGAATTATATATTTTATAATGTGATTAAGAGAAAATAAAAACATATAAGTATAAGTAATTTAATTATTTTATTATATCACAATTGATTACTAAGAATCGAATAAGGTTGAGGTAGAAATAAAACCAAAATGCTTGTTCAAGAACATTGCCTATTTTTCAGGTAACCCACCTAGGTTAGCACCAAAATCATTCAAAGATTTCTTTTATGTTAAAAAAATGATACTTGGAAGATAAGAGGAATATTTAATGTAATTGAGATTTAAATTTTCTATCCAAAGTAGTTTAATACTAAAAATATTGAGGATATGGGTTTTCCATTTATAAGTGATGCAGGTGAAACACAAGAAATGTTTGAAATGAAAAAATTATACCCACATTTTTCACATTCAAAAAATGTTTGAAAATGGAATATTATCAATAATTATACATCATAAGGCCTAAAAGATTTTAAAATATATATTTTTATGGAGATCATATTTCATTTTGACCAATATCTAATTATTTTAAGCACCGGTAAATGAGTTTTTTCCAAAAGTAAGGTAAATAATTTTTAGTGTGTTCATTATTATTTATGGTTAGATATTTAGTCAAAAAAATTAGTAAATATAAATTATTATACTTAATAATACAAAATCAATTTTACTCAATAAAATTTACTTGATTGGAAAAATTATTATAAAATAAATCCTACACACTTGACGCGAAATCCAATTTTCAAAGAGAGAATGTTCCATGGATTACATGGTTTTTATATATAAAATAAATTTAAAAAAGTGAAAAATGAAATAAATTTCATTAAAATATAAATATTCAGAATAATTTTACATTAAAATCAACTAATAATATAATTTAAACTTTTAAATAATAATAACATGTTTGTTTTCAATTAAAATTTATTACTTTTCACCATTCATGGAAAAAAGAAACAATTCAAAATATTTTAAAAAATTCACCCTAATAAATTTTTTATATTATAATATTAAATAAAATTCAATTTTAGAAATAAATATTATATAATTGGTAAAAAATAATTTTAAATAATGTGCACAAAGGAAGAACAAACTATCAATTTTGAAAAAATACAGTTTTTCTAAAAACATTGTTTCTATATAAAATGATTCTTTACTTATTCATAAACAATGTATAAAAAATATATATTTTTCTTATTTATAGAACATATTATTTTCATAATGTATATAGTACAATTAATACGTTTTAATTTAAAAACTACCTTTTGATGGTAAACCTTATTACAATTCATTTTGACACATAGTTGTGTGTTCTACATGATATTAAATAAACTAAATTTAATGAATTGTATTATAGGGGATCATTAAGATAAATGTTTCAAGTAGAATATTATATAAATTATAATTTTTTTAAATTATATTCATATGTTATTACATTCTCCCCATATTAAATATATTTCATCATATCTATTTAAACATTATCATCAAAATTATATGTTTGTCATTTGGGAAAAAATTGTTAATAAACCCACATCTTAAAAGGACTTATAATACATCCTCTTAGTAAGATAAAATGTGAAATATGACTATGATATTAAAAAATACATAAATATGTTTCTACATATGTAAAATTTGTGTAATGAGAATATATTGATATTCCAGAAAATGGTATATGACTATGGAGAGTGATAGAAGTCATTGATCACATGATATATAATGATAATTGTGAATATAAAGACCTCGAACCCATAAATCATTAATGATTTAAAAGACCATTTGATTCATCAGATAAGAAGAAAATAAGATATTTATTTTAATATCGCTTTCTCATTTTTGAGTTATTCCTTTACTCGTTATGAATATAAATAAATATGAAAACTTAATACATTATTTTTTAATATTCATATTTCATCATTTGGTTATGCTTCAATCAGCAGAAAATTTAACGCTTACTAAAATTAATGAATTTTCAAAAAATAATTTTTTTTTCTAGAAGCACTATAATAAATATAAAATTGATTTTAACATCTTTAATCGAGTGATATTACTCTATGTATGTCTTTAAATATATTCCAAAATATATATGTTCCACACAAGTTATCTAATATAAAATATTAATGTGAAGACCTTATTAGTAACACCACTGGTTCATCATTAAATATTTTTTCGATTTTTTAACTAAAACAATGACATATTAATAAGTACATGTCTTAGTGATTGATTCGTTCTAAACCCCTATCAAAATTTAGTTGTGTGTTCAAGCCCTGGGTGCCTTCCAAATGTGACAGGTTTCCACCCGATATGTGGAGTATCCATTTTCAAAAAATATATAACTTTAATACATATAATATTCTAAATTTTAGATGAACCATAATTACTACAACATATGATATATGATAATACTTAATGGTTCCAAATACATTGAATCTGATGTCCAAAATATAAAGGCATTCTTATTTAAATGATAGTTTTTACTCAAAGAAAAACTAAACCAATGATTTTGGTTTCCATAAACTTCTCCTATAATATAAAAAAAGCATCGGAGTATACCATTACATAAAACATAAAAATGGTCGTTCAATATATTGATCTTATGAAAAAACCTCATATCATAAACCCATGATGGTATTTATAACATTGATTATAGTGGGGAATAATTTCATATAAAATTTAACATAATCATTAGATGTTTTGTGATTATTGAAACAAAAATAAAATTGTTAAAATACTCATATAATTTTATTGTTGATCACAACACATAAATAATTCAGATATATTATTTCAATAACGATCATTCATTTTTCTTGGGTTTAACCTTTAGAAGATGATACTGTCATAGATATTTCTTCAGTTCTCCACATTTAAGCAAAAAAATTATAAATGGAATTCTTTTATATTAATTATTCCCTTCCACCATATTATTCATTTTTCTCATAAATTATTTTTTCTTATTCCCTTATATTATAAAATTATTTAATTTTCCACTCCATGTAGATAGTTTTATGGATTTATATTTCTTAATTTCTAACAATAAGGATACCAATATTTTGTTAATCCATTGTATCCACTATTCAACCTAAATGTGAAACCATTGATGTATTTATTTGCGAGTTTAAGTGTTGTTCATGGTATATGTCTTTCATTATATTTCATAAATAATGAATTTTTATAATCATGATATATTTTACTCATTTCATGATCCCATTGTATTATAATAGGTACCATATTTGTTTCATGATCAATGTAGATAAGAGTCCTTCAGGATCTATCCATGGACTAAAACAAAAATGAATAGTGTGAAAAACAAATATTATAGTGGAAAAAACATATCATGATTTATATTTTCTTAAATAATTATATTTATATTAATATAGGACACCTTAGGATTCTTATATATATATTTTCTTCATCAACGATTCAAATCCATCACTCTAGTTTTTAATAAAAATTTGAATTATCCAATGAATATCCCCTTGGAGTGTCAAAATTGGTGCACGGTAAGGCATGATGTTTTTTCCGAGGTGATGATATGGTTAAGTCCAATAAATTGTTTTTGTTATTTCCCTATGTACATTTATTCTAAAACCATTTCATCTTACAATATCTAGAAAAATGTTTAATGTAAGAAAAAAATAGCATCTAAATTACAAAAACATTTGGATTTTATTCTATACATATCATCATTTTTAATCATAGTGTTATTTTTTATAATCTATGTTTTGCTCAATCTAGTACTTATGGTTCCTACTAAATAACTTATTATACAAACTGTAATGACCTAAATCCCTGTGTCTTAGAGCTAGTGTATTACATTTTTTACATTAGCATAAAATATAAGGAATCAAATCATAAAAAAAGGAATAGTTTAGAAATATTGGTAAATTATATACACACATGAGTGATGTATTAAATTTTAATACAAAAATCAGAACATTTTTTTCAATAATTTTTTTTTACAAATATTATATCTTTTCATATAATTAATATTACAATTCATGGATTTATTGGAAATGAAACAATTAAGGTTGATCTCAAAAACTCATTATTGGTTAAGAATAGTAGATGTTTTCTTTAATAAATGACTATAATCAATTTTCGAAGTTAAATAAAATAAAATACATAACATTTAAATTCTGTTACTATACTGACAATTTAAGGGATAATCAATGTGGATAGGCAATCAACTAAACTCCAATTACTTATAATCAATAATATATAAATTAAATTCACCAAGAGATGATAACCCATTGGAAATATAATGGATAATAAAAAATCATAATAATAAATTAAATAAATTCTTAATTGTTGGATGACACGATCTCAGAAATCAAGATACCTATAAAGATAGCAACATTCACAATAAATTCGAAAACTATGAGTAAAAAACTATTTATTGGTATATTATTAATTTTACCCCACACCAACTCCTAATGACTCACAATGGTATATAATTATGGGCCCCACCCATCACTATATGTCCAATGAATTCCTCATATATAAAACTAATACTCCACCCATGGAAATGCACGAAACTATCAATTTTTTTCAAATCATCTGGTTCTACATCATCTAAAAAAATATAGTTAATATAATGTTTAAAATTAAATGATGATGATGAAGTGTGTGGACATAATGTGAAAAATGGAAACGGTGTGAAGACTAATGATGTAATAAATGGAACATGACGGAATGGAATATGCGGGTATAAAAAACATAGATGAAACAAAAGATGAATGTGGATTCTCAGATGGATTTTAACTGGATTATATGGGCTTGCGATGATGCATATATGAGGATTAGAAGGAAACATGAATGCATTTCATGTTGTGTCATTGAAAGGTAATTATTATCTAAAGAGAAAAATGGATCAGATGATTCATCAATATGGAAGTTATTTTTCATCCCCAGGATAAAAATTGAGGTATTGATCACCAAAATCAAGTTGATGGGAATAAAGGAGTCAACAATTCTATAGTACTCATACTAAATGACCTTTAATCTCCGTAAAAGAAGATACCTTGGAACTGCATTATTATTTGTTAATTCAAAGCATATAAAATACCATTTTTTCCTAATCGCCACTATATGACCCCATTAAGGGAGTTACATAGGTTATTTAATGTTTAAATATGAAAATAAATGACAGGAAACATAAAATGGAAATTGAGACCAATCAATTGTATGTCGAGCCTTCAACCACTTAAAAGACATCATAACATGAAATTGAATAATTAAATGATGAATACAGATTCAATAATGATATAACATGAGAATCAATATCATGATTCTATATAAATTCCAAGATATATAATGAATAAGTGTATATAGAAAAGTTGGTTTGTAGCATGAAATAAAAATTAATATAAAACTAAGATTGAGGTATCCTATTTTTTAATACAAGTTAATGAATTGGTTGGAAATCATAAATTTAGAAGAAAAAAATTAAGATTAAAGGAATAAATATATTTTTTCAGTATGAAGAATTCAAATACATGAATGAAATCATAGTTCAAAAGGATAATTCATATTCTGATCATTATGAATATTAATGATGGATTTGAGGAGATACAACCCTAAAATGAAACAGTAAATAAAAAACATATAGAATAAATTATTCTATTGAAAAAAGTTATATATTAAATTAAACACATAACACATATCACTAAAATAAAATATGCATCATAGAATAAGTGATACAGTGACAAAAAAATTAAATATGATTCAACTCAAATTAAATAAATGTAAATTATACTAATAATTAAAAAGAAATAAAAGGATCCAAAACATCCAAATACACTAATACTCCACTATTCCATGATTTTTTTTCTACAAATAGTAGTGTGACCTCACTATGTGGACATTTAAGAAGTATTAAGACCATTTATTCTATAATGGGTTGTGTTCATTTAATCCATGCATTTTACTTTAACTATAGTATAATTATTTGTGGCTGGATATAAAATGACTGATCATAAAAAAGGAAACATCAAGAAAATAACTCTTTTTGAACATAGATTTTTATTTTTTACTATAATTTTAGGAAAATTATGTATAACATTTTATAGTTTTAGGGGAATTATGTATTACATTATTTCTCATAGTTCATAGTAGAGATGAATGAAATTTATCATCTAACGTAGCGAGGGGAGTTAATATGATCACTTTTCATTATAATATTTACTATTACAATGTGATATTTAATTTATCTATATAATATGTTATATTTATATTTATATCAAATATATTTTAAAAAAAATAATGAAATTATTTTTAACCATGTCACATATTAAAATAATCATCAAAATTCAAATCATGTGATATTTCCACAGATTATGTTTGTCCTCTATGTATGTATATAAAATACATTCATCCCATAATCCCATGAAAATTGATCAATACTAAATCTTATCTATATAGGGATGATAAAAATTGATGTATGTCTGATATATCATTAGATATCACCCACTATCAACACATTTGTATCTTTTCGACAGCTCCGTTGAATTTTCCCATAAGATCAATATCCCATAATGTTGAAAAATCCCACTGAATCCCAATATAGTATTCTAAAAATACCTCCTTGAAAAGGCTGGGAAAATATGTTAAAAGCATAGTAGTTAGTAAAATTCTACACTAATGAAAACTAAAATTAAATTCATATAAACTTGTTGGTCGCATTTAGAAAACCAAACCTCACATGAAAATTCTAATGATGATTGAAACAATTCTATAGAACTCACTTCCGAAAATAATTTATCATCATATTATAAATGAGGAAACAAAAGGTAAATAATTGTGCATAAAAATATTATTGGGGGAAGAAACTACGTAACAAAACAGCATGAAAATGACCACACCCACCCAACCAAACCACTCAACCAACATAATCCGCAGTAAAAATATAAGTACTAATAATTTTATTGAAATCTAAAATGATATAGACCAAAAATTAACCTTTACATGCTACTAAAATTATCTCAACCTACATAAGTACTTTCATGGTTGTTGGGCATGTTGAATTTAAAGTGATTGAAATTATAATAACCATGAAATTCATAGTATGGAATGAGATGTTTATCTTTTATTTAATGTTACATTAATAAAATGAATGTATTCACTTTTTTGCAAAGGTAATGCCACATTTCAAAAATATCATTCAATGTGAAAGGTAAATAATTAATTTCTACAGATATTATAGCACAAAACCCATTGAAAATTATATCTTGTTTGGTAATAAATGAGAAAGCGAAAGAGAGAAAGAGAGAAAAAACTAAAAACCAAATATAAGGAATGTGTTTTCCACTATTCATTGAATTTATTCTAATGATTTTTATTTAAAAACATATAATCATTGGAAGAAAATGCATACCATTACATATAATTAACTGTGGAAAATATAGATAGAGATGGTTGAGAATGGAAATGTACTTGGGACTCATAGATTGAAATCTCAACACAATGACTCGTGAAGTAGTATCACTTAGGATGACCATGGGAATGTGGTTCTCATAGAAGTAAATCATGATGCCATTACAAATCTCTACAGCTTCTAGAACCGGAAAATTATCTATTTGTTAACCAGCCAAACTGGTGAATCCCTATAACTTAAATAGTTGTAGGGGTAATATGGTTCTGCATAAACCATGAATGCATGATGACATCTGTTTTATTGATAGTGATGACATGGAAGAATATTTTTTAGTTCTAATATATGTGTTCACATCATAAGGAACCAAAAATGAAGAATCCAGAATGTTATAAATAAATTAGACCAAGTGGTAGTGGTAGTTAACTTAGAGAAATGACAAAAACATTGAAAAAACCAAATGTTTTTATGCATTTGAATTGGAGGAATATTCCTCATTAAAGACTAGAGAATGATATTGGGAACCTCTAGGACTAGAACGTTCTTCAATTATCTTGTTTTCTAAGTCGGATAATTTTGATTC
Organism: Viscum album; assembly: GCA_963277665.1. Classification (NCBI taxonomy): domain Eukaryota; kingdom Viridiplantae; phylum Streptophyta; class Magnoliopsida; order Santalales; family Viscaceae; genus Viscum; species Viscum album. The sequence continues at coordinate 1,923,094,300 of OY728136.1, read as the reverse complement.
CTTGAATTCCTTTTTATACTTCTCTACCTATACTAAAAATTCAAATATATCGGCATGGAAGGTTGGATTAAATACATGCATGTATGAAAACATATATATATGTATGTATGTAAGTCTATAGATTATAGGGATGGATAATGGGGGAGGGAAAAATTGTTTTTTAGATAATGATATTCTATTTTCCCTTAATAAAGCAAGGAAGGCATCCTATAGTTCACTTCAATTTCTATTTTTTAATAAAAAAGTGACTGCAATCCATTAAAATCCATGTAGACATAATGGTGATGCTAATATACCGTATTTCATTAATGGATCAGGTAGGATAAATAAAGTGAAACATGAAGTTATCTTCAACCAATAATGAAAAAATACAATAGAAGGATAATATTATCAATTATGAATTCAAGAAGCTAAGCAGAGATCCATCCAAATTTTTTAAAAATGAACAACATGATTAAGTCCATCAACTAGAGAGATGAAAAGATGTAATAGATAATCACTCTATAAAATTGAATATGCTTACTTATGATTCAATGTAGTATTTCTTGGTACCGACATCGACTGAACAATCAGATTTTCCATGAGAAAACATGTTCTTCGATGAAAACCCATATCCTAGAATCAGTAGAATTCACACATAAAATACCATTGAATTGGAAAACACCAGTAATCCAACATTAGAATATAAATTAATAAAAAAAATATAGTATTCATTTACACATAAAAGTAGTATTAAAGAGAAGTAAATTGTGATAGTACCATCACAATTGGGTACCAACATCATCAGGATTGACACCCTACCAATAAAAAACTTGTTCCTTGATGTGAAACCATCTCCTAATATCAATATAATGAACACAACACAAACCATAGAAAAAAAAATCTATGTTTACATAATAGAAAAAATATTTTTATGTTCGATCACATGAATTTACCTTTTAGACCACTCAATGTCCTCTCATTCAGATTATTGATTATAATAAAAATAAACAATGTTATTGTAAATATTTTTGAGAACTACATGAAATTAGACTTTAATCAAATATACAATATGTGTAGATAAAATTTAAAAAATTAAATTATTAATATCACTAACCCTTTTAACTATTTCACAAACATTATAATCATATGGTAGTGCTTGATTTTCTGCATCAAAATCCTTAACACCTAAGTCTTCATCCAAAATGAATATATAATCATATGGAGCAATGATACCAGGATGTAGAAACCTCTTGGAATGAAACCTAATATGGATAAAAAATTTAATATAAAACATCGACAATATGGAACAAATGATTATATATTATTTTTTAAAATTGTCAAATACTAAATATTGCTTACTGATATGTCTTTGAGAGATGTGGACGGATGTGGAAGTTACACGTTAGCTTAGAGAATCCATGATTAGTATATATAATAGAATAATAGATATCAAAAAAATAAATAAGATAAATAATTCAAATTAGATAAGAGACAAAATAAATTGTCAAAGGATTTTTTATCTTAAAAGAACTGAAATAAAATCAGTCTTACCACCCAAGAAAAACCAAAAAAACTATGTCCAGATCATACATATTGTGATCCCAAATGTCCACTTGAGCACCAGTGGTAAAAAATAGGGATATTTTCCAGTGATACTATCCCTGACCCCTAAATATGGTTAATAGAGGAAATATGATATAGAACTCAAATTTGATAAGTGATAATATTAATTGACAAAGGATTGCTTGTCTTTAAAGCATTGAAATGAAATCATAGTCTTAACAGAATGCACTCTTCCACACATAAATGGTTAGTGGCTGATAGTAAGGAAAAAATATATTCCATAAGGGGAAGATGAATAAAAAAAGTTTTCACTACAAAAGATATGCCTACACTCAGAAAGAGTTTACCTTGAAAGGATTTTCAGATGCACTGTCAGTGCCTACAACATGATTATAATATAAAACATTTGATACAATTATTCCTGAATGAGGATAAATATGTATTTTAATGACATATTAATATTTATTAAGAATGAAACTATGATTTATAATACATAAATATGTTTCTATTTTCAGAAATATGTAAAACTAATGCAATAGATGGAAGGTTTTCAATCATTAACATGGTTAATATAAGAGAAACGTAGGAAGAAACTAATGAAAACAATTTATATTAATATTTCCACTACTCAATAACTTGAAATGTTATTAATATACCTGTAACTCAAACCTTCAATCCAAATATTAGGGTGAAGACAATTGTTTTTGGAAAATTTATCAGAGTAGAAACCTTTACAGTTGTTAATATTTAGACAAATTGCATTTATTTGACCAATCAGTTTTTTCATTGTTAATCGCTAAGCGCTAAACAATGATGTAGTGTACATAAATATGATTCTATTTTCATGAATATATAAAACTAATTCATATAGACGTATAGTTTTCATGAATTGACAATTTTAATACATTGTCTAAAATGAAATTCAGGTATTTGAACTTATACACTGTAAAATATTTGTATTTTCAAGGTACATATTTACAATTGACCTTATACGCTGAAAAAACATATTTAATTGTTCAAAAAAATTAATTCTATTAGTTGACAAATAGTTTAAAAAATACGAAACACATATATTAATGTATTTTTAGAGAAATCAAGCATTCATTGAAAGGCTCACCTTATCAGTTCCCTTTCACAACACTTCAGTATCAGGTTGAGAACTATACATTTTATTTATCATCTCTATCATCTATTTAATTGATCCATTTTGTGATGAATAGTCTTTAGCAGGACGGGAAGGCATAGACCCACCTCATTTATTGTACCTTTCATCAAATTGAAAAGGCGGGATAGGATCATGGGATGAGAAATAAAGGGAAAACTAAATAAATCAATTTATAATAATATTTACTATTCTCAATAACATGGAATATTATTAACTCACCTTCAACTCAAGCCTTATATTCATAGAATATGGTTATAGCCACTATTATTCGAAATGATAGTATAGTAGAAACCATTATATTAGTTAATATACAATCACATAAATGAATCAACATATATAAATATTATAATAGGAATAAAATTTTTCATCGAAATCGAAATCACTGGAACACTGAAAATGGGATTCAGGGCTTCATCTTAAATGAACATGCCCCATAATACTCTATTTTTCAGAGCCACAACCGTCTGCGCTACTCAGTTGGTGTAAGCATGGGTAGGAGTACCAATTTCCTAGTCCATTGGTCCGTATTCATTTTATTACTCTTACTATTTATGGAAGGAAACAATTTATATTTTTTTACATACCAATATTAATAGTGTTGATAAAATATAAAAAAGTAAAATCACAAGAATCAACTCATATTATTACTGATATACTAAAACAGAAAGTATATCAAATCAAAGTACATGTCATAGGGTAAAATAAATCATGAAACACCTTAGATTAAAACAAAAAATGGGTAAATATACATTATTTTAGAGTAACTAAAGTGAAAATGAAGGACAATGGTTAGTTTTTAGTAGATAATTTCAAATACGGATGAACTATTGGGTTACCAGACGGAAAATGAAGGACTGTGGTTGTAGAATGCATCGACGGACTAAGTCATGTCGCCAATGAAGCTGTCGCACATAGATATAAGAATAAAATGATGTATAAGTGTGAAATGTTTTACGAAAATGAGAGAACATACCTGATGCATATATGTAGATCTGTAAAATTTTGGAATATTCTGTTGGTGATGGAAAAATGTGTTCTCTAAGAGGTTGTTGCAGGTCATCTTTAGCGGTTGACGATGGTGCAGGTTTGAGAACAGAGTAGGTTATAAGTAATAAATCGAAGGTACTGGTAGAAAATGGAGGTGAAGGTGAATATAGATAAGGTGTAGAGGTGATATGAAATAATTCCATAGTTGAGGTGAAGGATTTCTATAAATGGAGATGGAGATGAGGAGACGGGGAGTGATGGATACGGGGAAAATCTAAAGAAGGAGATGAGGATCCTTGAGTTCCAGAGATGGGGAGCCGAAGGGCAGTGTACAATGACGGAGTTCAAGAGGCAGAATGGGAGATGTTGAATTGAGGTAGCCAGATGCGAGGTTGTCGGAAAACCTAGCGTGGCATGAATGAAAATTGAGAGAGGTAGGGTTGGTGAATGGAAGAAATTAATCAGGAGAAATGCATAAGAGAGTCATGGAAGATATTGGTGGTGACACGTAAGTAGGAGAAAATCCTTATTTAGTATATATATATATATATATAATTGATTTGATTCAAGAATAATGAGACTTATCATATAATTTATGTCTCGAGTAATGACAATATGATTTTAAATATTTCCCAAAATATTAAATGAAATTCAATATAGAATAAAATTTATTGAAATGATATATGAATCGAGGAATAATCATAACCTTGAAAAATAAAATAGGATATTTAGTGGGAATTTAATGTCTATAATAAAGTGAATAATTGAAATGAAGTATAATGAATACAAAAATGATCAAGATAGAGAATTTCAAAAAGCATTCTTTCATAACATGATCCTAAATCATCTATATAACGAATATGGAATGTAGAAATCTAAAATATACCCATTTGAGTAAGAATAAAAGATTTTTTAATTGTAGAATTGAAATATTATAAAAGGTTATTTAAAAACATTCTTAAGAAAAAAATAACTGAAATTTGAGAATTTTTTTTTTTAAAGGATTATGAAAAATATTGAGAACAATTTTCATTCAGAATAACCTTTCAGACATATAAAAAATGATTGAAAACCTATATTGTCCATGAAACATGAACTTTTATACATAATAATTACCTTAGAAAATGATTTATTTGTGTTTTTAGTAAAATTAATTTAGATATTTGTTTGTAAAATGAAATAATGATTCCCTTAAAAAAAATTACTAAATAATGACTGTAATAGAAAAATATTAAAAAAATTGTAATCATTTTATGTTTTTTATAGAAATCATTATTTTGGGAAAAGGATTTCAAACTGAAGTAATAGATGATGTCAAATTTTAAAAAAAAACTATCAAATAGTTTAAGTACCAAAGGAAAAAAAAGAATTACTATTACATGATAATATCGTGAATAATCATTAGAGATGGAAATGAAATTTTTTATTAAAAAATTTATTATATAGTTTCCAATAATTTAAATTTGTTAATAAATAATCATGATTATTAGAATTTTATGGAATGAAGCCTTATAGTGATCATAAAATTGAGGTTAGGATCAAACAATGAATTAATTTTTATATCAAATAAAAATAAAAATAAAAACTTGGATATAAAAAATAATGTACAAAAATTTAAATACACACATAATCATATAACATCACACACAATAAATATGTAATATAACCTAGTGAAAAGAAATTGAGTTATAAAATTTGTTAACACATGATAATTTTCATGAAAAATAAATTTGGATGTCATAAAACATATTGAAATGAAAAATAAAATGAATTTTGAAATAATAATGATATTAAATATAAATATATATGTATATACACTATATAAAAATTCTAATTCATAACATTACAATATTGTATAAAATGGAAATTATGGTAAAGACAACTACCTCATTATTATTTTTTGTTGAACATGAATTAACCAATAACATATTGGTTTTATAAATGTTTTTATCATATAATAGAGATATATTAATATATATAATATAATATGGGATTCGTTTATAACATCTTGTCACATTTTCTAATAATATTTCACTATTTTCATTGCTTTGGGTGTTAATTTCTTTATTTTCTCATGCATGATTTTTTATAAAGGATAAGATTCATCTATATATTATAATGTATAATCATATTAATAATAGTTAAAATTAAATAATTATAAAACTAATACAATAATTTAACATATTAAGAGAAATCATGAATGATGTATTTGAGAAATTAAGTACATTCTGATAATGGATATGACATTCCATGTGTACACATGAGTAACATTTACCTTTTCCAATGATCATTACATAAATAAGGTATGTAGATTTATATATTTCTAGAGTTATAATAATATCATATATAACATATTATTCCTTTAAATATATTTATATATAACATCCATGTGGGTATTGAATAAAGGAGATCTACATCACTTCTTAAAGGAATTTTTCAACATATACACGAGAGATGTCATAGTTTTATAGTGTATGTAAGGAAATCATAAATTATACCTTAAAAATAATTAATATATCATAAATATAATAATTATTTCAGTTATATAATATATTTTCATTATATTTAATCTTATTGAAATCTATATAATGTGTTATTGTAAAATGAATCACATCGATTCATAATGTGGTTGTCCACAATATACATGAGACATTTTCATATCCCATTCATAATGGAGAGTTAAAAAGGTATATTTGATATAATGACTCTCATGGTATAATTATATTGTAAATATATTATATATACTTTCTATATATCATCATACACAACCATGAGTATTGGTAAAGGAAAAATGGATGAAATTGGTTCGTGAGGCGATTGTCCTCTGTGCAAAGGACTAATGATTTTGTATCAAATTTTGCTTGAAGTGGAGTATTTTTTAGGTAATTATCACAATATAAAAATATATATTTATATTTAAGATATTTATTTTATTTTATAAAAATGTAAGAATAAAAATTAAGGATTCAATTTTAGAAATATTACTAAAACACACATGGGAGAACGCTACCTCGTTTTAGGTAGCCTCAAAACGTTAGAACCAAAATTTTACCTAGGATTCTTTTATACCGAATATAATTATTATAGGTTGAGTTAATGGATTTTGAAGTGAATTATTAGGGATTTTCTATACTAAAAAGGTTTTATGGTGTGATCAAAGGAGGAGAAGGGTGGCCTTTTATAAGTGAGGTGAGTAGAATAGTCATATTTTTTAAAAATATATTTTTTTACATAAGTTATTGACAGGAAAAACGTGTCTAAAAGGTATTATTATCGATTCATAGAAATTATAAGGTCTAAAGATGCTGATAAAATATATTTATGAATGTTTATCTTTCAATTTATTCCCATATCATTTTTGTTAAACACTTTGTAAATATATTTTTAGCTTTATCATTGTAATTTAATTTTACTATGTTAAATATTCATTACCTTAAATTATTATGTTTAACTTACTAGAAAATATAAATTATTTTAATTATAAATATTGAATCCAATTTTCAAATTTCCATTCATATAATTATAAGAATATATTTTGAAATTAATCTATAATATGCAATAAGAAATAAGGGTTTTAAAGAAAAAAAGTCCAAAAGTTTAAATAGATTTTATATGAAAAATAGATAAAGAAATTAATCTAGAGACCTAAATATGAATAATAAATATATAACTGGACTAATTTTATTATAAATATAATGAAAAATATAATTTATAATTATATATAATTTATAGTAGAAAAATTAATTAAAATTATGTATTTTTTAACTCTTCATAGAAAAATGATACAGTTCTAAATAAATGAATAAACATCACTATATCATAATTTTTAATATTATGATTTTTAGAAATAATTTTTATTTTATCGAATAATGTATATATATATGTATAAATGTAATTTTAAAATATGAATTCAAATCACTATTAAATAGTATTTAAAAAAAATTACACACTTACTAAAAAAAATGTTTCATTTCAAAGAATTAATATTTTATTTTTAATAAATATAGAAAATTGTGTTTTTTTAAATCATTAGTCTATATAGATTTCATAATTTATTTATTATTATTCATACACAGCAATTTAATGTTTATGTTGTTGGTACATACTGTATTGTGGTTCAAATTGCGTTAGGGTTTCATGTTTTGCACGCTATCAAATATCTTAAATTTATGGATATTTATTTCATGGGTTGTTTTATGATTTATGTCTCATGTTTTGAATGACATAAACGAAATTATTCCCTTAAAATATCCTAGATCTACATTCTCAACACCTAAAATAATTTTCATCTACTCAATTTAAACATCATGTCAATAATCATGTGTTTTGAGTTTGGAAAAATCATTTTCAAAAAAACAAAATATTAAATGGTTTAATAAAACATCTTCATAAAAAGAGAGAAATAAAAATACAGTTAAAATCTATAATAGCACAGAATAATGTTTTTATGTATGTGGAAATTGTGTTATTGTGAATATATATAAATAGAATAAATGTATTAATAATTTTAGAGAAATATAGAGGTCACTGATCACCTGAAAGTAAATGATCAATTTTTATTAAAGACATTAATACCATAAATATATAATTATTTAAAATTCCATTTCATTCATTATATTTGATGGTAATAAGGTAATTTTTTTTCTTCTTTAATATTAGTAATTATATAACTATATATGAATATAAGGAAATATACATACATAATAACATTTTATTTAATAATAATGATTTCATACATTGGGTGTGCTTCAATAAATTTCTAATTTATAACATTTTTAAAGAAACTAATATCCAAAAATGAACATTTTATGCCTGAAGTACTATGATGAAATTTTAAGATATCATAAAATACAAAAAATAGTGAAAAATCTTTCCATTTTTCTCTTTCTATTTTTAAAAATAGATATGGATATTTCTATTTATAAAATATAACACATTAATATGTGAACCTCAATGGTAAAACCACAAGTTAATCATTAAAATTTATTTTTAAAAACAATTCACTAAAAATAATTACATATTAATTAAAAATTATATAGTCTAGAGGTATAAACTAAACCCTTCTCATCCTTCAGTTCTGTGTTCAGGAGTCATGACCTTGTTTGATATTGTTGGTTCTCACCCAAAATGATCATGGTCCTTTTTAGAAAACTACATTAATTTAAATATTATAACACTCAAAATTTGTGGGACCCCTGTTTAATTTTATAGAAGATATATTATAAACATTGATGGTTCCCATTACTTTTAATCATAATTCTAATATGTGAAAGAGCTCTTCCATGAATATATTTTTTACTAAAGAAAATGTTATACGAATGGTATATGTTTCCATAACATTCTCCCAAAATATCTTTAATATTTTTATATCCCAATGACAGAAAAACCTAATAATGTGTGTTTAATAATTTTAACTTATGAAAAATATTAAAATCATAAACCCATGATGGTATCCATAGTTTTTATGTATATTAAGAAAAATATTCTTCAAAACACATAACTTAATCCTTTGAAATTTCATGATTCTTATAAGAAAGATTCCATTTGTAAAATACTTATAAGATTTAATTAATGAATTATAATACATAAATACTTTATAAATTTTTTTCAATATATATCCTTCCTTTCTCTAAGGATTAATCTTTTGATGAAGTAATTGAATCAGATACTACCTTGGCTCCCCACATTTTAGACAATGATCTATAAATTGATCCATTGGATGAAATTTATTTCCTTCTATTACACTCTTAATTTTTCTGTTAAAATTGTTTTCTTTATATCCTCTTTTTCTACATCTAAATCATTTTCCAATTAAATTCTGAAATTTTCATGTGTGTATAATTCCACATTTCTGACATCAAGGATATTGAGCCTTGTTTCCATCATGTTCTCCATTATTTGTCCTCTAATTCAAATCCATCCTTCTCAAACATGGTGAGTCTGAGAGTTGGTAAAGGAATAGGGTGTCAATAATATTTCAGAATAACTTAATTAAAATAATCACAATAGCTTTTACTCCTATCTGGATCTCTATAGGGTTTTTATTATCATCACATCATCTTCGAGGAATTATCCAAACATGATACGTTCATGTTCTATCAATTTACTAAAACCAAATAGAACAATGTGAAAAAATAATCATAGTTTAGAAAACAAATAATTAATTATTAAATTTTAAATCATGACATATTTTTTATAATATAATATATCTCGGGATTGTCCTAGGTCATTCATTGAAATCATCAACTAAAGTTATTCATAATATTCTATAAATAAAATGATACGTATCCAAATCATTTCCCCCATGCGTGTATAACCAGTTGAGTATGCCAATTATCGACCACCTCGTGATGATTAGGTTAATCCCAATGCTCTCTTATCAGAGTTATTACCCCTATGTATATCTGTTCTAGAATAACATCCACATGTAGTATATAATCAAGGATGTATATCAAGGAAAAAATACATAATATATATATTACTAAAACATTTGGATATTATTCTATAATTATAAAAATATTTTATTAGAGGTTTTTCCTCCTTAAAAAATATTTTATTAAATTTTGTTTACAATATTAAAAAACAATTTCTATGATAACAGTTATAATTACCCCAAACCATGTAGACGAGAGATGATGTCTTAATTTATTACATAGGAAAAATAAATAATTAATAAAATAATGAATAATATAATATTTTAATAATCTATGTTAACTATATATACACATGAATCATGTATTATTCATAAAAAATTGATATAAATTTTTTTATAATATAATTAATCCCAATTTAATATCCTTTAATATCATTTGTGATACAGTTCTCAAATTCTCGGAAGAGTTAAAAAACAAGGGTTAGTTTAAATGCTTATAATGAGTTAAGTAATGTGATTGTTATCACGAATGAATATGGATATTCTATAAGTAACGGTAATTAACTAACGTAATATAAAACTAAAATAACATAAAAATAATTACAAGTTATGGAATAATCAGTATAGAAAAATAAATTACTGAACAAATAATTCATTTAATTAATAATCTGAGAGTGAATTAAATTTATATAAAATATCATTGTGAATATATATTATATAATGAGAATAATTTAAATCTCAATAAAGTAAATTATTAATTACTTGACATCATGATTTTAGTAATCATGATACCTATATCATCAAGGAAATCACAAGATAGTTTAAAAGTGTAGTTAAACCCCCCTTTTATTTTAGATTACATATTTCTGTAATGGGACCTACCGATGCATCAAAGAGATATATAATTTTAGAACCTACGTGTCACTAATTTCCCAAATAATTCTGCATTAAAAAATAATCATTTTATTCCATGAAAAATGTTCATTATATTTAAATATCTAAATTTATCAACGAATAGAGATTTATTAATATTTATGAATATAGGTAAAATAACTTTCAATTTAGAAAATTGTATGTGAAAATGATACATATATTCTGAATTAAACATACCCATGATGAATAATATATATATTTATGGAAAATTTAATGTACACAATATAGTAAATAATTCTAGGGAATGTCAGTGAAAATAGAAATGAATAAATATAGTGAATATAAATAATTTTCTTGGTTAAAATGACCATAAAGATTCCATAGAATAGATAAGGATTTTAAAAATCCAACATATACCCAATATAGTAATAATAAAGGTTTCTTGATATCAATGAATATAAACATCATAAAATGTCATTAAAAATATTATTGATGAAAACGTCCTTTTATTTTTCGAAATCGAATTTTAAAAATCCATGTTCACAAATAATTTTGAAAAAATATTCTTTATATATAACATTTAATGCATGTAATGCATGATTGAAAACACAGAGTTCCTATAGATGTAGGAATTTTTTATAATATGATCAAGTTAAATCAATTATTCCTTTCACTTTTATAAGAAATGGAAAAGGATAATTATTTTCAAAATTATTTAAAGATTCAGTTAATTTTTTTATAATATAATTTTATACATTTGTAAAAAATGACACCAATAAATAAATTAAAATAATTTCAAAATAAATTGGAAACCATTCTAGAATAATATTTACGTAATAACAATTATTTTTGACCACAGAGATAAGTGATGGTATATTTTCTTATAAACATATTATCAATCATATTAAGCTCCAAAGAGTGGGAAAATAGAACTATTTATTTAGAATTTCATGAAACAATAGTGGATAAGAATGTGAAATGGTTTTATTCAACAATTATCAAATAATTTTGTTCGATATAAATTTTAGAATAAACAATCTTTATTAGGAGAAGCTTGTCGAATAAAACCTTGCAATGATCACAAAATTAAAGAGAGAAATAATGAATTAATCGATAATATTATTCATATATATATATATATAAATTAAATAAGTGGTTATAAATTATATATCATTCAAAATTAAATTCATATATATATTTATATTATTAATGATGATGATGAAGAAATATAACACAATAAAAAGAAATTGAGTTATGAAATTATTTATCACTTTATAATTTGTATGTGAATTCCCCTTGAATTTTATAATTAAAATTGATGCACAACATACCATTAATTATTAATTAATAATGATATTAAATGTAATATTGGAATTATATAAAAATACAAATTAAATTAGGTAAATAAAATTATAATATGAACCAATGAAGGTAAATTGATGCGATGTACCCTACCTCATGCTTCATTTTAGTTAAATATTATTTAAACTCATGTATGGTGGATTTAAACATGTTATTAACTTATTATAAAACCATATTGACATTTATAATATCAATTTTTATCTATAATAATATGTTATAACAATTTTATTTACAAAATTTAATCCTTTTAATTATTTCATATTTTAAATGCCCTGCTTACTCTTACATATATTACCATAAAGGATCTAATTCATTTAAATATTTCATATTTACTTATTTTCTGGAATTATATTAATGTGATAATTTTTTTATTTATACATCATTTATAAATTAAATATCAATAATTTATAATGTTTTAGTGGAAGGATTTTTGTTACGATCATGGAGATGATAGGCCGTATGTACACATGAGTAATGTTCCATTTTCCAGTGATAACTATTGAGACAAGATTAGTAATATTTTATCTTACCATAATGATAAAAAAGAATATATACAATATTATTTGTTTTAATTTAATTATTTATATCATCCATTTGGTGTGGGGATGAAAAGAGAGTCACATCTCACTGTGTAGTCAGTATTCCACACATTCATGGGAGATGTTATCGTTTTTAGTGAATGGATGAAAATGACATATTATATTTTTATAATTATAAATATGTTAATAATAACCTAATTATTTCATTTATATCAAATATATTCATTAAATTTATTCTTGTTACCTTTAAAATATATAATTAGTTATAAATGAGTCAATCATTTTAGTAGGCGGTAACCCACCATACACATTAGAGATGTTGTCATTTACCCTGTAGAATGAAAAGTAAAAATGTATATATGATATAATTAATCAAAAATTATACTTACATTATAAATATCATATATATAATTTATATCCAACATCATACCCAACCATGAAACATTTAAATAGAGAAACGAATTACAGCAGTTAACAAAGCGGTAGTATAACATACAGACGAATGATGATTATATATCCAGTATGATGGAATTTGATATGTCTATAGATAAAGAAAAATAATATAAAAAATATTATTATATTGAATATACTTAGGTTATTATATCATAATGGTTTAATACTAATTTAATGATGCATAGGATGCAATAAACTAAAAATGATCATTGAAGAACGATGTATCTTCTTTGGGAAACCTCCATATGTTATGCCCAAAATCCATTATTATTTGGAACTTTTATAATATAATGATCATAGGATGAGATTTGTGATGTTTTTAACTTGTGTGTGAAGGTATATTATTGAAAAGGGGTTTTATTTTGTGATGAATAGAGTAGATGGGGTGGCCTTTTATAAGTGAGGTGACTCACAGACTTGTAATTTTTTAAAACAATGTGTTCCCAAATTGTTTAAATGAAAAAAGTTAAAATCAATTGGTTAGTTTTTTATACATAGAAATTAAAATGAATAAATACTACCAGAAAATATGTTATTGAAATGTTTGCATGCCATTTAAACCCTTATATTTAATTTAACCATTGGTAAATAAGTTTTTACCTAAATCATTCAAATTAACATTTAATGTTCACTAATAATTATGGAAATAAATTAAGACGTAAATATTATAATATAAAAAAAATGATTAAAAATATTTAATCCTATTTTAAATATGAAATAAAAATATTTCGAATATTTTATTTTTAAATTAATCCAGTGTATAGGATTAGAAAGTGGGTTTTCAAAGAGAAATTACTGAAAAGTTTACAATGTATTTATATCGAATGTAAATAATAAAATTATTAAAATGAAATAAATTTAATTAATAGATATATAATGTAACTAATTTTAATTTAAAATCAATTAAAAATAATATTTTATCTTTATTAATAACATAAATGAAAATGTAGTTTTCAATTAAAATTTAGTATTTTTTCCATATTCATCAAAAAAAATAAAAAACGGTTCATACTGATCCAAAAAATTCCCCAAAAGATAATTTTTATGTCATAATTTAATAAATATATATAACTTTAAGAAATAAAATATAAAAAAAATTGAAAATAAAATTAATTTCTCAATTTTTGCACAATGTTCGACATAACTGTATTTTATAAAAAATACATTTTTAGGAAAAAAGTTCTTTTTCTTGAAAATGATTATTATTTTATTATAAATTAATACACAACCAATGAATTTTCATTTACATGTTTAAACTATATAATTTTCATAATTTAGTTATTACTATTAATACTCACAAATTTAATTTCTAGGTTATGAGGATATTCCATCTTATAGTTCATTTAGTATCTGGTTTTCATTTTACACAAGATATATAAGAGTATAAATTTTATGAAATATATTTCATGGGATTTTTATGATCATCATTGTGTGTTTCATATACTATTAAAAATATTTAATTGTCTTAAAATATTATGGTGTTACACTCTCCCAATAATAAAAAATTTCATCCCCTCAATTTAAACAGGATCTTGGTAACCAAGTGTTTGAAATTAGGGAATATCATTATTAAAAAAATAGCATCATAAAAGGGTTAATAAAACATCTTCATAATAAGAGATAACAAGAAGTATGAATCATATCAATAATTACTCAAATCTAGGTTTCTATGTTGGATAAAAGTGTTGGAAATTTATGGTATTGATATTGATAAAAATTATAAATTATTCTAGTGAGTGATATAGGTCATTTATCACAAGAACGTGAATCATTAATGTATATCTAAGGAACTAAAAAAACATAAATCTATGATGATTTAAAATAAAATTTTATTCATCAAATATTAACATAATAAGATAATAATTATATGTTCCCTTTCATAAAATTGAGAATTTATTTTACTACCATATAATATAAGGATATACATAATATATTTTCATTCATAAGAAAGATTTAATCCTTTGGGTTTTCTTTGATTAATATTCAATTCATCACTTACTCCAAAAAATGAATATCTTTAAATTAATTTTTTTGTCCTGAAGTAATGTAATCTACTTTTAATGGATTGTATGATCCCTAATATAATTACAAGTCTCTCCATATGTATATGACTATTTTACAAAAATACATGTTTTGAAAATGTTTACCAATATAATACATTAATCATTTACCCTCAATAGTTACACCAATAGTAAATCATTAATATTTATCTTTTATACTTATTTACTGAAAATTTAAATATCAAAAAATACATCATTTAGTCTTTTGGTATGAATTAATCCCTTATCATCATTCAATTGTGTGTATTGGCCCCATGGTCATTCTGGAAATGACGTTTTACACCAAGAATTCTAGCTTTACTTCAGTTAAAAATATATTAATGAAATTTTTATAAAACTCCAAAACTATTAATACACATAATTATTTCAATATAAGAGATACGATAAACCATAGTGCTTCACAATACCTTAAATTTAATGTAAAATGTGAATTCATTCTTCCTAAATTAATTTTTTTACAAAAAAATATAATAAACCAATGGGTTACCTAGCAATAAATTTACCCCAAAATATCCTTAATCTTTTTATATATTTATATAGAAATACTAAATGGGATTTATTAATACTATTATGTCTAATCATTAATTGACCGACCCATGATGACATCTAAAACTCTTAAGATACTAAGGACACATATGATTTTAAAATTTAACAAAATCCATAGATATTTCTTAATTTCAATAACTATAATAAATTTTTTAAAAATAAATCTACAAAATAATTCTTGAATGATAATATAAAAAAAATTAATCAATTATATTTCAAAAAATATATTTTCGTGGTCTATGGGTTAACCTTTAGAGGAGGGAAATGACATGGATAATTCCATTTTTTCCCAAATTTAAGAAAAGGAACTACAAATTGATCCTTAGGATGATATTTATTTCCTTCCGTTATAATTTTAATTTACTATCGTCATTTCTTTGATTTATTAAATTATTTTAGATAGGTAAATCATTTTTCTATTATATTAAGACACTTTCTTGGGTGATTCATTCCAAATTTTGGACATAATGGAAATCAAGGATTAATTCCTCCATGGTATCCACTATTAAAGAACATATAGAACACCATAATTCACTTATTTGGTGAGGATGAGTGTTCTTTAAGGTATATTGTTTTAATTATATTTCATAATAATGAATTCTGTATAATCAATATATTATTTACTGATATCATCATCTCATTTGGCCTCCCAAAGTCACTAAATTCTCCTTTATGTTCAATGATAAAATAATTCCTTCATCTTTCATCCATGGATTAAAATGAAGAATCGCAGTATGAGAAAAAATAATCATAGTGTGAAAACAATAAACTTATTAATATGATTTTCAAATCATGAAATATTTTCTAAAATATGGTTAGATAAGTTTATCTAGTTCATTCATTATCATCAACTATTCAAATTCTTTGTAATATTTTTAAATGAAAATGTAAATTTTCAAAATAATATTACCTTGGAGTGTCAAATAATGAGTTTATTAAGGATCATTTTCTTATATGGGGATATTATCAAGTTATTATCAATACAGCAATTTTAGAATTATTACCATTAGGTAAATATGTGATAAAATGTTGTCAACTTATAGTGTGTTAAAAAGGGATCTATTTCATAAAAAAATTATATGTACCTTACAAAATCATTAGGATTTAATTATATACTTATCTTCATTAATTAACACAGTTTTATGTTTCCAAGTCTATATAATTGCTAAATATAATTACCATAGTTTCTACTAAACATCAACTAATACAAAATGTAATAACCCTAACTACATAAGACTAATGTTTGTGTCTTAATTTGTTACATTGAAATAGTATTGAAGGAATCACATCCCAAAGGACCGACTTGTTTTTTCCATGGTAATATAGATACATAGTTGAATATTGTATTATATCAAAAAACAAAAATTACAATATAATTTGTACAAATTTTTTTTTTGAATTTGTTTTGAGTTAATAAATTTTATCTTATATATTTAATTAAATTTAACACAAATATCAGAGTTATTTACATGAATTAAATGATATTTTTGTGATACATTCAATTTTGGTGTAGCTTGTCTTACACCTCAAACTGAGTTCAAGAATGATTTATTATTAATAATGTTATTAAACATGATCATTGTAAGAAATCCATTAAACATAGATATATGAACACTAATATTTAATTTTCATATTTTAATTACAATATTTTTATATAATAGAGAATAATTGATAAAAAGTTCCAAATTTTAGGTAATGTCATTATAGTTTTCGAAAATATATATTTTTTAAAATGTTTTTTGTTTATTTTTATGAACATTGAAAAATTAATTTTTCAAGATTCATGAAAAATAATTTGATAAGATAAAATTAATTTTTTAAATTATGAATTAAAAATTATCTTAGGGGGGTTTTATTGTCATTAACAGTTTCATATTTTGTTTAATGCTGAAAAATAATGAAATTTATGTGACACAAGACTTTGAATTTAATTTTTTGTGATGATTAAATAAATTTAAAAATGTATTTAAATTAAAATTAATTCATCTAAAAATACATTTTTTTAAATTGGGATATTTTAATAATTTTCATATTGAATTTTGACGAAAAAACATTATAAACATTTAAACATTTTCTCTTGAAAAACATGAATTCTTATCACTTATGGGGGAATAATTTTATATTTTTTTTTTATTTTATGTTAGAGTTATTGGTAAAAAGAGATTAAATATTTGGAATAAAAATAACTTGTATTATCTAATAAGGAAAAATTAATATTTGACCAAGATGAAAAAAGTAAATTTTTTTTACTGAGGTTAAGGTAATAATGGGTCCACCGGAGGGTTAAACAAAAAAAGATAATGGTTAAAAATTATCAATAACATTTCCAAAACCCATTGTATTTATATATCAAGACATTATATATTAAAGTAATGATACTGATCCCTTACTATATCCTTGTAACAAGAAAACATTAAGGGCGTAATTCATTCTTTCAAATAATTACAAGTATGCCACTCACCTCACTATTAAATGGACACCCCCTATCTTATCGTATTCACAAAGTAAAAAACTATAGTATAACAAAATATTTGGCCAAATAACTTCATATATTCCCTAATACAATATTATATACCTTAGTTTTGACAAAGTATCCACAGACAAAAGGATTTTTTTAAACAAAAGAGTATACCTGAAGAAGATGTAACATCAATCAATGCGAATTTTTAATTTATTTATTTATAAAACACATAAAAACATTATTATATAATTAATATATAATAAAAAAAATAAAACCAACATAATGATTTTTTAATGGCATTTTAATCCCATTCAACCATCTCCACTTAAATTGAATGGGTTACGAAATCATTATTCAGGTGTACGACCGGTTGTCATTAATTTTTCCATTACCACTTCTCATGTATGTAAATAATGATGGATTTATTATTTATATATAATATTTATAATTTCATTACACTTTATGAATTAATATATCACAAATATATTTTTTACTTTCCATTTGATTATAATACGTTATTGTGGTTTATGAGTACAATAGACTACTCCCTTGCAAAGCGATGTGATTCTTTGACACCTTACCTTGAATGTAATATATATATGTATAATGAAAATATGTGAAATATATAAAATTAAATTAATTCATTAATGATTATATATAATTTCAATTTCAATTTTTTAATCCAATGGAAAATGGAAACAACCTTCAAAATGGTTATTAAGGGAAACATGACATTAACATTAAATGATTAATAATTAGATAATAATTTTTATACGGAAATAAAATATTGTGTGATATATATCAATATTGTTCATTAAATGATTAATAATATACATATACATTATATAACATAGGTTTTAATATGTATGACTAAATTTAATACTAGTGTTAATGGATTTCTGGTACGGTTTTTAGAGACATAAGAAAAGTTAGCATTACATTCAATTTTTTGTCTATATAAAATCCCTTAAAAATGTAATATCATGAAAACAATTATTTTAATGAAATTGTATGCTTCATTTTAGGTTTTTATTTATCATTCAATATTATTCAAGATATTAATAATGAAGTAATGGATTTTAATATCAATTTTCCTTTATTGACATGTACGTTATGTTATACACATCTATTCAATCATGAGGTGTATATACAGTTAATTAGACATCTAATATAATTAATCTATTTAATCCCATAATAATTTTAGTTCCATATTATGTTTATCCTTCATGGGGAATTCAATTAAATTTTATAAATGTTGTAATGTTTCTATGTTACAATATAATCGTTCATCAAGACTTTTTATGATTATGTTTATGATGATAAAATATTGTTATCTATCATTAAAGAATCTAAACAATTTTTATATAAAAATGTTTAAAATTATATTTTAATTTAATTATACCATTTACCCACTTTGTTTTAAATAAAATAACTATGTATTTTTTTAGAAAAAATGAGTTTATTTCTCTCTATGTTTGGAAATAATTTTTCATCCAAAATCGTGCTTTCTAAAGATGTTTTAAAAAAAGTTGACTTATTTTCACATAAGTTATAACAGAATTTTTTACACATGTATGAAATTTTTAATTTTTTCTAAATGGAATCCTCATTTAATTTTCCAAATGATTTTCATGTGTATTTTACAAAAATATAAATAGAATCATTTTTTTAAGATTTACATCATGAACAAAGTATCTTCTCGTTATTACTATTACATTCATTGAATCTTATGTTAAAATTTCATATGTCAATTTTCATAAGATTTTACATTTTGAAATTATTTTTTATTTTGGAATGTATAGTTCACTGAATAAATAATATAAATGATCATTTAAATTCATTATCTATATAATAGGTAATACTTTGAGGATACTTATGCTTTAAAAGGTATATGTTTAATGTATGAAAATAATATTATTTCTTTGAATGGTTTATATTTATTACAAAATAGTTTCAATGAAACTTGTTTCTATTCAAAGTATTTTACAATTAAAAAATACTAATGAAATACAATTCTTTATATAAAAGTTATAAAATGATAAAATGATGTATTGATCATGAAACATATCTATTATACATAGGTTTTCTTATGGTGAAATATTTCTGAATCCCATTTCATTTATTATGTTATGATATTATGAATTTATTCATATTTTCAGAACAAATATGTATGATTTTCATTATGTAATCGGTGGAACCTATCTCTCCCTCTAATTAATTGGTTAAATATTTATATCTCATGAGATATATAATAATGGAATGTCGAGTAAAATGTATTCTGTTAGATGAATTTTCCTCTATGATGGTCTTGAGAGTGAACATTGACTACTATGATAGTTTTGGGAGAGAAATCATTCTATTAGGATGGTTTTAGAAACAATTCATGATTACTATGGTAATTATATTCTATGCTTATTTTAATGTGAGAAATATATATGTCTGATTCTAATGTTATGCTCTCATGGATCATGTTATTTGATTAAATTTTTATTTAGGTCTTATAAACATCCAATTTTTATTACATGACTCAAAATGATGATATTTTGTTTGTAAGGTATAGTTTTAAACTGGTATTCTCATGTTTTCATACACTTATGATCATGTTATACTTAAGTATCTCCCTTTTTTAACCATAATCAGTGTATTAGCACACCCTTTCTTAGGTTTCCATTCCTAAGGTTATAATGAATTATATTATGTATGATATGAATATGAAGGGTGGAAATTGTGAATTTGATAGTGGGAGATGATTTAAAATACCTATGGATTATTATTTTATTCTTACATGTCTCCAATGAAAATAAATATTACATTCATCATGTTTGTATTTATATAACGTTATGAATATTCATAAAAATTATGTAATATCTATGTATGATAATCTTGGGTAACAATAGCAAAAATCAGAGCATAGGTTTTAATAAAATTTGGAAAATAGGATTCGAAAAATATTGTGATATCCCAATAGAAATTTCTTAATATATGGCTAGGTATTACTCTATAAATAAGTATTTGGATAATTAAATGTAGATAAAAATGTGCTGGAATTTTGTTAATGGATAGAGTGTGTTATTTATACTAAATTAAATCTTTTATGGACACTAAATGTGGATTAGAATCTATTAGTGAGGTTTCTAGTTGTAATTTCCCTAAATATTCTAACATTGAGAAAGTATAATTCATTATCTGGTGCAAAATATTAGGCCTTCCAACAAGCATTGTGGGACACTCTCAGAGGATATGATTTGGGAATTCCCAAAATATTTATGAACCATCATGAAGTATTTAAATTGATGACGATGAATAATTACCATAGATAAATATATGTTATCATTTATTAATGAAGGTTTCATGATTAATACATCCTATAAGTTATTTTTATGAATAATATTTTTGAAATAATGATTTTTTTTCTTACACTACTCTTTCTTTTTTAATGTATGGTTAGAGCTTGATGGAAGCATGTTAATACTAATTTTTATAGACAATGAAATAATTTTCATCCTACGAATCAAAATGTTATAGGAGATAAAATGAAAAATATCATTATTCTAATCAGAAAAAATCTCAAGATATTAATTATCCTGATCATCTAATCGAACACGGTGGGAATAACATTACTTTTAGTCGATCATAATGAAAAATATTAATATTTTTCATAACATGAAAAATTCATTTTGGATTTCTACTAGTTGGATGGTGAAGTAGATCGATTGTGGTATCATATAAAGATTTTGAGACAACATGATCAATTTTAATCCATGGATTATGTTAACATTAGAAACAAATTTGTTAAAAAAAATAACTTCCATGAATTATTTGTATTGTGATGGAGAAGGAGTTACTAGAGCTAAATAAAATTGATTATGGATCTACTGGTACATACGATGAATGTTTCATAATAATTTTCGTATAGACTTAGAGTATTATCATCCAACTAGAAAGTAAAATTAATTAATTATTTATTGCATTCAAAACAATTATCCAAGGGTACTCAGCCATAAGATACTTCAGAAGATGTGCTGGAATTTTTCTATGTTCAATTAAGGTGGAATTAGAGGTTGGAGTTACGTATCAATCTCGTTGTTTTTATAATAAGATAAAAATATAATTCATACTAAATTATAAGAACCATGTAGAGATGAAGATGATGCTTCCATTATGTCCAAAGTATGGGAAGAAACATTGATGGAATTTTATCACGGGTACAATTAAATGTTATAAATTTTTAGGGAATGAAAATCAAGAAACAGATTCCCAAAGTGGTTGGAAAAAGATAGATAACAACGTGAACATGGAGAAAGGTACAAAAAAATGCACCACCCACACTACATTGTTTTAAATGAAAGTAGTATAAAAATTATTCTAATTAATAACATTAAGAAAGATTAGGGATGATGATTAATTTTAGAAACCTCTTTAGATGAGATACAAAAGGAAGTATCATGTGATCACCATTTCAGATTAGGGGTGTGATAATGATGTGGTGAATGGTATACAATCCATCCACTATAGAACTTGTAATTTTTTACTCGACATGGATATACCCTTTATTTTTTATTTAATGAAATGTATAGGGTTATTATGATTCCATACAAATGGATAGATCTTGAATTAGTACTGGAAACATATAAAGGATTCATTATCCCATATCAATTCTAAAATTCCTCTCTAACTGACATTTGTGTTAATATGCTTCATAAAAATCTTTTCATCATTCCTCCAGTTTAATTTGTTGTTATCCTAAGAATGTGTTTTATCTATATACAAAAATTGGATATCTATTATTCTGGAATTGATGTAATATTTGATATTCTAAACTATCATATGTTCATATAAAAATGTGATGTTTACTACTATCTCTCGGGGGAGAGATCATCAATTATATGAGACATAATTTCCATTAAGAATTGGTGTTAATATAAAATGGTTGGGGAGAAAAAAATTATTGATATGCCTCATGTTTGGGAATTTCATATTTTATTTCTAAACTATTTTCTTTAACATATATAAAATCATGAATTATAGTTCCCAATTTATGTCAAACATTCTACCACACCAATTTAAATGAGTACTTATTGGATTTCCCTAATTGAGTTCAAGGAATTGGAGAAGAAAAACCAGGAATACATTTATAAGGTATACATTTGGCCAAGTGTTTCAACTTGTGGTGAACCTATTTTTTTTAAAATAATCAAATATGGTTCAGAGTGATAATATATTGATTATAAATAGTTATATAAGATCATGATCAAGAACAAGTATCCACTTCCCCATATGTATGTGTAATTTGACCAACTATGTGGAGTTAAATACATTTCCATGGTTGAACTTCATTTTATATGTCACCTATTGTGGTTCAAGAAGGAGAATATACCCAAGAAATGTTTTTGTGAAATCTATAATCATTATGAATATATAATTTTTCCAAACGATCTTATTAATTCTCCCACTTTCTTCAAGTATTTAATGAATAAAGTCTTTTGATGTTTCCTTGATCAGTTTGTAGTGGTATTTATAGAAGATATTCTCATATAATCCAACATCATTGATGTTACTGAATATCACTTGTGAATTATACAAATGACCATAATGAATGATACAATATATGAAAAATTTATGAAGAATGTATTTTGGAAAAAAAGGTTTCATTAATTAGGTCATATAATTACAAGAGATGATATATTAGTATATCCATACCAAAAAAGGCTATTTAATGTTTTCCCAGACTACTAATGGTGAAAAATATTAATAGTTCCCTTGGATATGATATATATTATTGATTATTAAAGGATTATTAATCAATAATATCTAATTTTAATATCATGTTACCTATAAAGTGATTCATGATCTTTTGGATGGATGATTGTGAGGAAAAATTCAAGGAATTAAATCAATGATTATTGAGTACACGTTTTCAAAGGTTACCCAACTATATAGAATATTTTTAATCAATTGTGATGAATCCATGAATGAATTGGGATTTATTATTTTGTATAATTATAGGTTTATTGATTATTCCTCAAAAAAATTAAGATTCATGAGATAATTTACCAAACATTGGATTTGGAGTATTCTATTGTAATATTTTCATTAAAGATATGGAGGAATTATTTTTACTGTTGAATGTGTAATATATGTACCGATAATAGATTTTTTATGTAAATATTCACAAAGAAGGTGTTGAATATAAACCATAAAATGTTATTATAGATTATAATGGATTATGACTGCTCATTACATTATCAACCTGGGAAAGAGAATGAAGTGGATGATGCTTTGGGTCAAAAAAATCATTCCGAATTTTCAATGATGAGGATTAAAAAATATCTAATATTTTTTATTTTCAATGTATGGATTTGGAAATCTAGAGGGAAGAAAAAAAATATTATCTTTCCCAATTGAACGTTCAACAACTCATAAAAGTAAAATTTTAAGAGGTATAAAAGGATGATATAGAACATGAAAAGAAGGTTTGAAATTTTTTTGAGATTAAATATAATCATGATGTAATCAAAAGGTTCATAAACAATGTTTCCATTCCATTCATAGGATATTTTAATAAGGATTTGTTAGAAAAATGTCATAGTTCTTCATTATCCATTCATCTAAAATCGATGATTGTGTATTGATATTTGAAAGAGTATTTATGGTGGGATGGAATAGAGAGAGATAACATAGAGTTTTGATCTCAGTTCTTGGTATGACAGAAATTTATGGATACACGATAAATATATAAGGGTATGTTGTATACATTACCCATAACAAAATGGAAATGGGAAAAAATTACATTGTTTTTTGTCATTAGACTCCCCAAGACATTTTAAAGGAATAATTCTATATGGTTTTAGTTGATTACAACATTGTTTCATCACACTTCATTGCTATTAGAGAAGACCTATCTCAAGATCATCATTATGGGATATACATTATGGAAGTGGTAAGGATGCATGGAGTTCCACATTCAGTTTTTTTATGATCTGAGGATTACCTCATTATACTGGTAAGTTATATAGGATGTTCTCTTTATAAGGAGCTGATTTTCAACACTGCTTATAATCATTAGATATATATACTATGAGATAGAAAAATTAAAACCCTATAAGATATTATAAGATCTTTTTCTTTGGAATTTAATGGTTTTCGGATGAGCAACTTAATATAGTTGAGTATTACGATAGCTATATTACTCACCCGATAATTAAGATGGAACCTTATAAATCCCTATATTAAAATGAAATTTAGATCCCCAATGTCATGGAATAATGGGGGTGATGGAAATCAAATGGTACCTGAGATAGATGAATAAATTGTAGCAATGGTTAATTAAATATATAAACCCATCATAGCAGATCAGAGTCCTTTTGAACTTTATACTGATAATAATCAGTGTGGTCTAGAGTTTGAGTCTATCATCATCAAAAAATAGATATTTATTAATTTTTTTTTGTAGAAAAAGAAAATGGAAACGGCATAGAAAAAAGTTGTCCCACAACACCCTACACAACAATCCTAGGGGGCCAAAAGTAGTTGAGGCCCAGGGCATCCCCTCGAACCAAGTTGACCTCCTCTAGTATCATAGAGCTAGCAGTATGGAAGCAAAAGTGAGCTGGACTGGGGACATCAAGAGAGGCAAGATGGTCTGCTACCTTATTCCCATCACGCCAAGTGCGGGTTACGCTGATGTTATTGGTGATCATAACTCATCATTCCCTCGTGGTGTAGTGTATTGACCATGAAAAGGAACTAGAGCCATACAAAGCATTGTGAAGGATTTGGGAATCAGTTTCGACCTGTGATAGGGCGATCCCTTTTTGGTGACATAAGGAGTGGCCCAACAACAGCGCCTTTGCCTTATCTTGAAGAGAGGTTTCACGCCCCATGCGCCCCGAGAAAGCCATGATAAATCACCCTAACTGGTTCTGAATCACCCCTCCTCCATGAATTACCCCCATGATGCAAGACCCGTCGGAGTTGAGTTTGAGCCCTCTGCTTGGCGGAGTCCACCCAACCCAGTTACCTCTACTAGCACTGCTACTTGGAGAATTGCAGACATTACATGTTTTAAGACATCGAAGAGTGGGAGCCTCCTTCCACTGGGAAAAATATCTGATCAGGTCCAGAAAAAGGAACTTTTTATGAAGTATAATTCCCAGGCCAGAGGTAATAATCCCTTCATGACGAGCCTTGTTTTGTGCTTGCCATATCATCCAGCATCCAACATGAAGAACCCTAGTGTGGGCTGTCTGCTCAGGGCCCCTCTCCACCGCACCGTGAAACCATCTATCAAGAAAAGCCATGTCGACCATGTGGTTATCAGAGAAAGTCGTAATCTCACCGAAATAGATCCATACCACCCTCACCCATTCTCCTTCAATGAACATGTGATCTATGCATTCCTCTCGGTTCTCTGAGCAGCAGTGACACCTCAAGGCCAAAGGGATGCCACACCTCCTAATGTTTTCATCTGTGGGTATGGCTTTGTGCCTCATCCTCCAGGTAAGAAACATATATTTGATCATAGTTTCCTTGGTCCAGAGGATCACGTTCCAAGAAGAGCTGTGATCTGTAGTAGCCAAGGATCGTCGAAAATCCCTCATAGAGAAGGAGCCGGATGTAGAGAGAGTGAAAACACACTTTTCTGGATTGGAGTTTATTTCAATAAGTTTGAAAGTAGCATGTTGATCATCATCAAGGACTACATCAATGAAGGTCAGGTGATCACTAGCCTCTTTAAAAGTGAGCGTAGTGCCCGGGCACCCTGGGAAGCCAAGGATCATCCGAGCCCAGTCATGATACTAGAAGAGGATGTCCCCCCTTCCCAAGAGCCATCTTGAATATGGATCCAACGCCTTGATAAAGGGAGAAATAACCGTCCAGAAGGGGGAAATATTGCTGAAGCTCCAGTGCTCGGAGCCTGCATGGGAGTTGTGCATGGTGATCTCCCAAAGTGCGCATTATTCTAACACCTCCCAGGCTATCTTTGCATGCATACACATGATCGTGTCATCGAGTCAGCGAACATTGATACCCCCTTCCCTGACTGGTCTCGCAACCCTGTCCTATAAGGCCCAGTGACGTCTACTCTCTGCTCGTGGATCCCAGATAAAACCAGCGAGAATCTTATCAATCCTGTTAATGATTCTCTAAGGGACATTGATCGATGAGTGAGAGTGGACATGGCTGGAAATAAGTAAGCTATTAACCAGCGTTATTCGTCCCCCAAAAGTTAGGAATATGTTATTCCAATTGAGGATTTTGTCTGTGATCTTATTGAAAATTTCGTCGAAGTCACGTACATGAAGCCTCCCTGAAGTGATCGGGGCACCCAAGTATTCCATGGGGAAAGACCCTCTATCCATATCCAGATATTGCTGTATATCATGGGGCCGAGAAGCACCAAGAGTTTGAGTCTATGAGATGGCATATCTATGAAATTTTCCCTGGAAAAAAGTTATGAAAATCATTATGAAAGGGAAACAATGTCCTGGGTATATCATTCCAGGTGAAATTATTCATCATATTAGGAAGTTATCTAATCACATAGTGTATTCATCAAACCACATTGAAGGATGTGATGTGTTCCATTTAACTCTTTTCATTATGTATATACATGAAATTTCAAATGTACTAAACTCAGAAGTCATACTAATGGATCATGATCATTCATATAAGGAAAAACAATTGGAGTTCTTGGATACTACCAGGAAAATTCTATGAAAAAATACCATTTTAATAGTTAATGTTTTTTTAGTCAAACCAAATGTTTTTAGGTTGCTACATGGGAACTTTAGGATATGATGACGATGATGTATCCTCAAATTTTTATATCATAGAGAAAAATTTCATTAGAACGATTCATATTAAGGGGGTATAATGTAACAAACTAATATTAAATGAATGTTTTCTCAATATATCAAATTTCTTTCATATCTTCTGATGCATGATACACCATTTTATTCACGGGATTCTTGCCACAAGATGTTATTATTGTACTACATAAAACAGTGGGTTTTCATTCATTACACATGATACTAAGTTTTAACAAATTATAAATACATTATTAAAATAGATTTTTAAATCTGACCATTGTAACATAACCATTTAGAAAAAAAGTATGAATAATAATAACTCAGTTTTGAATATAAATTATAATGGTTTTATGTAAAGGAATCATACTGATAAAAAGTACTTAATTTTCAAAAAAGTATTGATATTTTTTGAAAATACATTTTTTTAAAATGTTCTTTTTTTCTTGTAGTGAATAATAATAAAATTAGTTTTTTAATTTATCATAAATTTATTTTATAAAATATAACTTATTTTCAAATGAATCATTTTAAAATAATATTTTGGTGATTTTTTGTATTTTTCTAAAAGGTTTTTTTAATGAATTGTAATGACCTGTACCCCAGGGCCCATATCATGACTACCCCATGCCCACCTTCCATAGGCCAGGGGCCTACGACTAGCACCAAAGGTGTATTTCCCTAGAACAGGGAAGGATTTGCCTATATAAAACGTAAAAACACACAAAAACAGAGAATAAATGAAAGCTAACACTATGTAAAGCAGTATAACAAGTGTGATAAAAGAACAAAGGGGAAGGAAATACAAGCCCAACAAAAAGTTAGAGCTACAACAAAATGAATGTACAACTGAAAAGATAAGCAGCTCGAAGATGGAAGCATCTCCTGAATCGTCCTCCGGGTTCCTTCCTGAAGGGTATGTACAGATTTCCCCCTCAGCACTCCATGTCTATCGGTCTGCTCCATGTGTCGTCACGCTGAGTGTCAACCTCCGAGTACCGTCCAGTCCTTGTAGACTCTAAATTGGTTAGTGCATTCTGTCGTCTGCATCCAACACAATGAGGTGTGGGCATAGCATGTCTAGGGCTGAGTATAACGATACTTTGTAGGGACCCCGAGACCCTAAAGGTATCACTAAATCCAAAAAGGTTAATCCACAAAGAATGATCTCAATAGATAACCATTACATATGTATATTTCCATACATATACCTATGTTATCAAGTAACTCATCTCTATCATGAGGAATACACAAAGGTTATTTACTCAACTCAAACTTGGAATTTCATTATTGACACCACAACTACTGGAGAACTCCTCCTTTGTCGAGTATTGTGGCACTATCACGACTTCGAGGCGCTACTCACTAACCTTAGACTACTGAGGTACTCCTCCTATAGATTTTCATGGGTCTGCTGCCAAATATCGGGCGCTCCATCCCCTATGGGTCTGCCGCCAAAATACCTGGCGCTCCCTTTAATAGCATACATAGGTACACCTCTAGTAGGGTACCACATGTCTGATTCCAACTACTAGGATCTTCATCTGCCTTGGGTCTTCCGCTAAATACTGGGCGCTCCGTCCACTAGGCTAATCGAATCACTTCGAGTCGAATCGGTCAAGCAGTTGTCTAGTCTACAGCTACTAGGTCTCTGCACTCCGACTGCTCATCTCCGAGAGGGTCCGCTACATGAGCTAATGTTGATTACTTCCAAGTATCACTAAGTCTCATGTATAAGTATCACAAACGACCACCTCATCATAAGGGTCTCAACGCAATAAACGATGTGTCAATCGGACGCTCAGTCTATGAGTTATTAGCCTTTTAGTCTTGGGGGCCCAGTTGGTTTCGTGTATGAACCAACCCGGCTGTAAATCAACTATACCCCGAATTCCCATGGGGTATACTTAAAAGAATTGTTTCTCAGTGAGATTGCAAATTCCACTGACGGTTCGTCAAACAGCCATCCGGTCTGAGAGATATTGTCTTTTTCGTTCCAGGAGCTCGGTCGGTAATATGCTCATTCCAAACCCATCCATTTACCATAGTTGTCCAAAACTCACTTAAAGTATCGCAAAAGGACCATCTCGTCGATAGGGTCACGGTGCCGCAGACGTTGCGTAAATTAGACGTACAATCTTTATGTTATTCACGTTTAAGTGAACAACGGGCCGGGCCTGTTAAGCACAATGGGTTGGTGGGTCGGGTCACCCAGTTTTGGCCGGTCTGACCCAGTAGGGGTGTCATACTGGCACGACGATTCACATGACCTGGCCTGACAGGCACAGCCTAGCCTAAAGAGGGTGGGACCAGGCCCAAGGTGGAGCGACCCGGCTCGGCGTGGCCCGGTTGGGGCGGTCGGTCGACCAAGTGGCCCAGCTGGCTCGGCCAGCTGACTAAGTGGTCCGAGGCGGGGGGCATCCCCCCAACTGCCCAAACCGGCGGTGCCAAGCAGCACCGCCCTCCCAAACTAGTCGGCCCTATGGTGCAAGAAGCTCTCATGGTTGGGTCGTGGGTTCTCTAGCGCGGCGCCCTCCTGGCTCCGCTACCTTGATCCACCCTACCGGCTGATGGGCCGGCCGGTCCTTCTGCCGACGCGGCCTACAAAGCGTGCCGCGGTTCCCCTGCACAGCCAGCACGACAGCGCCTGCTTCCTCTGTCGCGGCCCGCTTAGCCATGACTTTTCTTAGCATGCGTGACGACGACCCTTACACCGCCGCTCTCTTCCGCATTCTTCCTCCGATCATCGATTCCATATAATTAAACAAGATCAAACGAAGGGTCTTTGGGCCATGTTTGTTCGGCTCGCACCCTCTATGTTAAGTGATAGAAATAGGGTGTGAAAAATCAAGATTATAAAACGAAGAACTGAGGCACAATTTTAATCCATTAAAATTGAACTTAATCCCCTGCCTCGATAATGGACGTCACATGTTGGGTGTCGTGGAAGAGGGCATTGCAGGGAAAGAATTCGTAGGTGATGTTAGAGTGCGTCCGAGGAGGAAGCAGCATCTCCTCACTTGTTACAGAGAAGTTAATGGTTAGCGTGTCTTCGTTCTTCATGGAACCGGTGTTCTTCCTTGATGAATTCTTCGTTCTTCATCCAAGGGTCGATGATCTTCCCCAAAAACAGAAGATCTCCCACACAACAAATCCTTCCACAAAATAAAATAATGAGAAACCTTATTATTTTATTTATCAAAATCCATTTCAAATACAAACATTCGACCCACCTCATAAATTAAATGTGTTGGAAATTAATTAATGTGAGCGAGGGGAGATGAAAGATCTCATAAATGTTGGGAGAGTTGTTAATATAAAACAAGGGTGTTTAATGGGGGTTTAAAGGGAGTTATTTGGGGATTTTAAAGAGGTTTAAGGGAGATTAAGGGTTGGGGCTCGTGTGGGACCCACCTATCATTTATCCACACATGGAAAGTTGGGTGGTTGTGGGCCCCACCAACAACTTAACATGGGAGGATTTAACATCCAATGTTATAAAATAAAATTGTTCTAACAATTTTATTTATTTTAAACTAATTCCCCAAATAATAATTCTCAAATTGTGGTAAATGTCTACTTACGAAATTACTGGTTCTACTAGTTTATCGGTGCCCTCATATTTCAATTCCAAGCACCCATTTAAAATATAGAAATACCCCCTCATTAATTTATTCAATGTACTAGAGCTAAACATCGAAAATTAATTCCGAGCACACCGGGCCTCAGAATCATGTGCCCTAATAAACTGAGGACTCGTAAAATTCAAAAGAAATTAAGAAAAAAAAATTTCTTGAAATTTCTAGGACTTCACATTACTCCCTCATCAGGGCTTTACATCCCCATAAAAGTAAGACACACACTAGGGAAACTAATGGGTACTAAGCATGCATCTGAGCCTCTTGCTCCCATGTGCTTCCCTGGAGGTTTTCATGCTGACAACGAATGCGCAACAGAGGAATTGACCGTCCCCGTAGGACCCAATCCTGTTGATCATCGATCTTCACTAGGACCTCCGTGAATGTAGCAACATCATCGAAGTCCACCTCCCCTTGGTCTATGATGTGGGACAGATCGTGCACACATCTCCTCTGCTGATATATGTGGAAGACGTCATGTGCCCATCGCAACTGAGGTGAAAGGGTTAGACGGTAAGCCACATCACCTACCCTGCTGAGGACCTAGGAATGTTTGATGAATCATGGAGATAACTTTCTGCCTTGACCAAATCTCTATATACCTCATCGATATGAGCACCGTAAGAATACATGGTCACCACCCTCGAACACCAGTGGACTCCGTCTCCTATCAGCATAGGACTTCTGTCTGCTCTGTACCATCCTCATCCACTCACGGATGATCTTCACCTTTCCCATCGTAGATCGAACCATCTCTGTTCGGTAGAAAGTTGGCTGACTTGGTAAGTCAATCGATGATCACCCTTCATCACCTACAATCTGTAAGAGATGCTATGATTTCTCCATTGCCGAAAATAGAAACCCAGTCTCATCCCCAGGATGAACCACACCCATTGCATAATATAGTTAATACTGACAAGAATGATACATTCATGCCATGGATAACGTCATAAGGCCACAACGCTACTACCAAGACATCCAACCATCACTCTCGCCTCTAAGGGTTGAGTCACACTGTCAGCATCAGTGTGTGGTCACTTTGTATCCCCTAGTAGGAATCTTGAATGTGAGGGTCATGTCAACAGTTTTAACCAGAACCTCTAAGTATCAACTATACAAAAAGGACATAAAGCAAATGTCACAAGGACTAGTGTCTTTTATTACTGCAACTTGAAGTACAAAGACACATTACAAAAAAAACAACAACATCATGGAATCTAGAAGCACCAAGATTAAAGGCCTCCATGCCTGAAACTAGTCCCGCCCTTGTCCACCTGCTTTCGTAGATCCATAGTCATATGCTTCTGATACCTGGAGTTTTTCTCTCCCATATCCACCTGTTTTCTGTAGTCAGGCTGGACCTCCTCGTGGTGGTTGTAGAAACACCTCGAAGCGTCGTCCAACACCAGTTTCACGACTAGATCCTTGCGGTCCTCATTGATCAAACCTTTGTCTCATCCTGAGAGATCCTTCATCTATCTTATGATCGTCTGTATGACAGGTCGGACAGTCACATTCCATGTGACCAAGACCGCCGCAAGAGTAACACTGCCCGCTCCAGGAACGACTGGCTCTGTCACTACTCCGGTTGCCCCGCACACATAAACCTGATTTGTGAAGTAGGCCATCGGTGGGTCTGGTCTTCTTGGACCCCAGTGTCTTCTGTCTACTGCCAGCTGCAGAAGACTCCGCTGCAAGTCGACTAGTGGTGGGTCTCACTACTGGATACTGCTATGCAAGGAAATTCCCCACTAGAAGGGTTTTCTCTAACACTCCCTTCTGCGTAGGAATGTTGTGGGAGATAACTCACGCTCTGATCTCTATCCTGAGTCCCTGCTCGA
The DNA here is from genome assembly GCA_963277665.1 of Viscum album. Lineage (NCBI taxonomy): Eukaryota > Viridiplantae > Streptophyta > Magnoliopsida > Santalales > Viscaceae > Viscum > Viscum album. The sequence goes on along the minus strand of OY728136.1, from coordinate 1,923,060,648 downwards.
AGGTCTGGGCCTTGATGAAGGGGTCTCATACCATATAAGTGGAGTAGCGTGAGAGGTCTATGAACCTCACTGAGTACTGAGATACACTCATGTTTCCCTACTACAAATGAAGTAGCTCACGTATCTGCACTACTCGAAGGTTGGCTAGTGAAAACCCCACCTGGAATAGCCTCTCGAAGTATGCCCATAGAAGTGACACCTCATCCTGCATCTAGAGCATCAGGCTCAACCATCTGCCTGGTACTACCTGAAGGAGGATGGCAGCAAGGATCACCATGAAGTCCGCTATTGTACCTACTAGCCTGAATACTCTCACCACAACCTCCATCTAATCCTAAGCTTCCTATGGGTCGGTCTCTCCTCGGAACCTGGGTGGCCTCTGGCGCTGGAACTTGTTCAGGGCGCTCAAGCGGCGTGAATCACCTACTTCTAGGACTGGTGGCATCAGTGGCACAATGGAAAATTGTACAGTTGGTGCCTCCACTGGTGCCTCAACTGGGAGGGGTACCTTTACTAAGGCCTCGTCGATCGATGTGATGTCAGTACGTACAAATCTCATGGCACTTGCTGGTCATCCGTGGGGAGGCCTGCTTAAAGAACAAATGCGACACAGTTAACAGACTATACCTGGTGAGATGACCTGGTTTGAGTTGACGTAAATGAAAATTTTAAATACACAGACTCAATCACTGTTTTCATGATCTAAGTTAGAAATCAAGAGTCATGGTCTGGGTGTATGGATACATCTGCCGCCGCACCAACACTGGACTCCCAAAACTGAAAACCACACTTAGTACGTCTAACAGTATTACTTCACAGAAAATAAATAATCAAAGTTCTATGTTCTGCGGTAGAACCGACTCCTCTGATAACAATTTCTCATGACCCATCCCCCGGGGCCCATATCGTGACACCCCAAAGCCCACCATCCATAGGCCATGGGCTGGAGACCAGCACTATAGGAGTATTTCCCTATAATTGGGAAGGAATTTCCTTTAGAAAAAGTAAAAATACACAAACCCAGAGAACAAACAGAAGAAAAAACTACGCAAATAAGTATAACTAGTGTTCTAGAATTTCAAAGGGGCCGGAAATACAAGCCCAATAGAAAGGTACAACTACAGCTAAAAGAAAGTACAATTGAAAAGACAAGTAACTAAAAGATGGAAGCTACTCCTGAATCGTCCTATGGGTTCCTACCTGAAGGGTAGGTAGAGATGTCGTCTTCAACACTTCGCGTCTTTCAGTCCACTCCGTGTGCCATCACATGGAGTGTCCACCTCCAGGTACCGTCCAGTCTTCATACACTCTGCCTCGGTCAGCGCTATTCGTCATCTACATCCAACACAATGAGGTGCGCACATAGCCCATGCAGGGGTGAGTATATCGATACTCAGTAGGGACCCTGAGACCCTCAAGGTCTCACTAAATCCAACAAATATAATCCAAAAAGAAATATCTCAATATATAACCTTTACTTAGGTACATGCTCATACATATACCAAAGTTATCAAGTAACCCATCTCTGTAATGAGGAAAACACTAATGTTATTGACTCAGCTCAAACTGGGATTTTCATTATAGAAACCACAACTACAGGAGAGATTTTACTTTTTTGTGTATAGTGGACCTCTCACGACTCCGTGGTGCTACCCACTAACCTTAGATTGTTGAGGTACTCCTCCGGTCGACTACCGCGGGTCTGCTGCCAAATATCAGGCGCTCTGTCCACTATGGGTCTGCCGCAAAGTTATCAGGTGCTCCCCCTAATAGCTGACAAAGGTACTACTCCTGTCGAGTACCACATGTCTGATTCCAACTACCAGGTGCTACATATGCCATGGGTCTATTGCCAAATACCAGGTGCTTTTTCCACTGGGCTAATCAAATCACTCCGAGTCGAATCGGTCAATCAGTCATCAGGTCTACAGCTACTAGGTCTTCGCACTATGACTGCGAGTCTCTGGGAGGGTCCTCCACATGAGATACTGGTAGTGACATCCATTTGTCACGGAGTCTCATGAAGAAGTATCAGAATGTATAGCCATATAATAGGGGTTTCAACGCAACAAACGATGCGTCAATCGGGCGCCCGATCTGTGAGTTATTAGCCTTTTAGTCACGGGGGCCCGGTAGGTTTTTTGTACAAACCAACCCGACCGTAACTCAACTATACACTGAATTCCCATGGGGTATACTCAAAAGAACCATTTATCAACGTGATTACCAACGCTACTGACGGTTCGTCAAACAGACGTTCGATCAGAGAGATATTGGCTTTGTCGTTCCCGGGGCCCGGTTGAAAATATGCTTGTTCCAAACCCGGTTGTTTTCCTATATTGTCCAAAACTCACATCGAGTATCGCAAGAGAACCATCTCATCGATAGATTTCCAGTGCCATAGATGGCGCGTCGATTAGATGCACAGTTTTTTTGACATTCACGTTTAAGTGAACAACGGGCCCGACCCGTTAAGCCTAGTGGGCTGGAGGGTCAGGTCACCCAGTTTTGAAAGGTCCGACCCGGTAGGGGTGTCGGACCGGCCTGAAGATTCGCGCTGCCCCGCCTGAGAGGGGCGGCCCAACTCGAAGAGGGCCCAGCCCGACCCGAGGTGGCGCGACCCAGCATGGTAGGGTGCGGTCCGGCCTGGCCCGTCACGGGCTGGCTCGGCCCGGTCCAGTGCGGCCCAGCGTGGCACGACTATGCTATGCGCGACCAGGCTGGCTGCGGCCTGACTGGCTCGATTAGCCGGCCGAGCGGTCCATGGTGGGGGCGCGGCCCCCCGGCTACCCCAACCCGCGACACCAAGTGGAACCACCCTCCCAAACCAGCCAGCTATACCGACCGACCTTCTGGTGCAAACATCCCACATCGGTGGGCCGTGGGTCCTCCGGCGTCGTGGCCTTGCTCCTTCTAGCTGGCCGACGTGCTAGCCAGTCCTTCCGCCAATGTGGCCCGAAAATCGGGTCGCAGTTCCCTCTACACAGCCAGTGCGACGGTGCCGTCTTCCACCACCGCGGCCTACGTAGGCCACCGCTCCACATCCCCGGCACGGTACAATGGTGTCGTGCATCCTCCACCGTGGCCCACATGGCTACGGATTTTCTTACCATGCGCTACGACGACCCTTGCACCGCTGGTCTCTTCCACGGTCTGCCTCTATTCGTCGATTCCATATAATTTAACAAGATAAAACAGATGGTCATCGGGTCGTGTCCATTCGGCTCGCACCCTCCGTGTTATGATATAGCAATAGGACGAGAAAAATAAACGTTACATAACAACGAACCGAGGCACAATTTTAATCCATTAAAATTGAACATAATCCCCTACCTTAATAATTGACATCGCACGTCGGGCGTCGCGGAAGGAGGCATTGTGGGAAAAGAATTCATACGTGATATCAGAGTGCGTCTGAGGAGGATGCGACATCTCCTCACTTGTCGCAGAGAAAATAATGGTTGGTGCATCGTCATTCTTCATGGAACTGTCATTGTTCGTCGAAGAAGTCATCGTTCTTCGTCGGAGGGTCGGTGTTCTTCCAAAAAAAGTCAAGAGCTCCCAAACAATAAAGCCTTCCCCAAAATAAAATAATTAGGAACCTTATTATTTGATTTAACACAAGCCATTTCAAATTCAAACATTCAAACCACCTCATTAATTAAATGTGTTGGCAATTAATTAAAGAGAGGTAGAAGAGATAGAAGATATCATAAATGTTGGGAGAGCTGTCAACATTAAACATGGGTGTTTAATGGTGGGTTTAAGGGAGTTATTTGGGGAGTTTAAAGAGGGTTAAGTGAGATGATAGGATGGAGATTTTGTGGGCCCCACCTCTTATTTATCCACACATGTAATGTTGGGAGGTTGTTGTCCCCACCAACAACTTCCCATGGGAGGATTTAACTTCCATATTTATAAAATAAAATTGTTCTAACAATTTTATTTATTTTAAAATAATTTACCAAATTATAATTCTCAACCTGCCTAAAATGAAACTGCGGTAATTGTCCCCTTAAGAAATTACCGATGCTGTGAGTTTATCGGTGCCCTCAGAATTAAATTCCGAGCCTTGGTGAAAAAGATAGAAAAACCTGCTCGTTTGTTTATAGAACGTACCCGAGAAAAACTTCAGAAATTGATTCCAATCACACCGGGCCTCGGAATCAAGTACCGTCAGAAACTGCAGTCTCGTAAAATTCTAAAAAATCAATAAAAAAACTTCCTTGAAGTTTCTGAGTTTTAGATGAATGATGAAAATGAAATAATTGTAATTGAAAATTTCCATTTTTTGAATTTTTAATGATGTTTAATTACATATAAAACAATTTTTAATGTAAAATATGTTCAATTATACATATATTAAGAAAAATTAGGTAATTGGATGAATTTTATTAATTAATTTTGAATTAAAAACATTTTAAACTTGATAACGTTTTCTCATTAAATCCCACTCTATCCTCGTATCCATTAGATAAAAATAAATTAAAATTATCCACTTCATAAAAATAAAATTTAAATTTTTAATCCATATATTGAATTCAAATAATTTATATTATATAATATGATAAAGTTATTTTCTTTAGAAACATGAATTGAATAAACCATAAAAATTAAATACCGCTGTTATAGAAAAAATGTTTTAATAGGGGTTAAAATATAATTATAAGGCATAAAAAACCCTCAACATCAATAGAACTCATTGGAAGGGAATTTTTAGATCATATATATTATATTAATATATATTTTCTATTATTAATGCCTTCTTACATGAATATGTTTGTCAGATTCTTTCATTAACAATATTACAAGTCTACGAGTCACCTCACTTATAAAAGGCCACTAACTCTCCTCACCTATTAACAATATAAAATTATTTTTTTATGGTCAAAACCTAATTAATTAAATTACCAAATTCCATATAATGATACTATAATCTATATTTTTTACAAAAATCCAACCAAAAAAAGGATTTTGGTGAAAATATTAGGAGGACACCCAATCAAGTGGTATCGTTTATCAATAAGAATTTTTAATTTATTTCTTCCTCCAAATAATTTAATCATTAATATATAATGATGGTATAATATCCTAAATAACTTCCTTAAAAATAAATTATGTTATGTTAATGAAATTACATAAAACCATATCCACATCCGTCATATGAATTATGAATTCGTATTTTGTGTGTATGGGGGGATACCACCTCACGAATTGATGTAATTTGTTCATCCATTACCACTACTCATGGATGGAAAAATGATATATTTGACAATAATATATCATATTTATAATATTATTAAACTTATTGAATTATTATATAACACATACAATTTTTTGTTTCATTATGTGCTAATATGATGATGATGTTCCTGTGCATGATCAATTACTGCCTCACAAAGCGATGTGATTCATTCCATAAATAATTGAATAAAATAAGTAATTTATTAATAAATATATGTTATTTATATGAATAAAAAATTATTCTTGAAATATAAAATAGAACCTAACATTATTTCTATCAATCCAAAGTTTAAATAGAAACAACTTCACACATACATAAATCTAACCATCTCTTGGAACACTGGATTTCATCTGATATTTCAATATTTTATAGATTACTGTAAATTCATATGCATTTAATATATATTATATTTCTTTCATGTTTTTAAATTATAGAAATGTTTATATCATGATAAATTTAAAAGGATCCAAAATAACATATCAAATCATATATGAAAAACAATGATGTTTTTATGTGAGACGTTTCATTAACATGGAATTGTTATTAAATGGGTGTAAAGGGTAATAATAAAATCAAATATGGTCATATATATATATATATTATGAATATATTTATAATAAAATTATATTTATTATAAATGTTTTTTGAAGGTCTATGACATATGTCGACAATTAAAGTACTGAATTTTCTATTCTCTCATTTATTTCACGAAGACATACACAAATTCACCACTCATTTCTATTGTTTATGTGTATGCTTCCCCTTTGACATGTTATATTGTGATTAATTTTTTTTTATCAAATTTAATGTTTCATTTGGGGTTCTTCTTTATTGGGTATTATGATTCAAAATATTACTAAAGCATAAAAGGAATTTTATCTTAAAATGAATTCTTTGAGAGGTGAATTATGTTATTAACCTATATTAATTCACAAAGTGTATATAAATCACATTTCAAATGTCATATCATGAATTATTTATCTCTATTATATTTTGATTTACATTTTATTTTTTTTGCTTCATGTGACTTTGAATTAAATGTTAAAAATATGTTAATGATTATATGATATAATGTCATTATTTATTATGATTGTTAATGAGTACATTTATAATGATATAATTTTATTAACAATCACTCAAAAAGTCATGAAAATAAAAAGTATAATTTATTCATAATTTTTTCTTTGGTGGGAAAAGGTTTTTCTTCTAATATCAGTTTTTCTTAAAAATTTTTCAAATTTTTTTATTATTATAATAATATTTTATAAATAAATATTTTCCCATGCTTGACTTAAATTTTTAATTGTAATCATCAATTTTTTTAAAAAAACATATTTATATTCTACTAAAAATATGAAGGTATTATATGTTTTATCATGCATGGTGTGACGAGACATATTTTCATAAGGACCATTTCTCTATTTGAAGCTGACATTATATTAGTTCATGTTTATTATCAAGGAATTTTTTTTTTAATTTCAAATTTAAAACTAAATTTAAAATTAGATGTGGTAGTTTCACAAAGAAAAGTTTTAAATGATCTTTAAAAATCATTCTCAACATAATAGTACATAATTTGAAGGTACTTATTCTTTATATGGGATATTCTAAAATAATAGCATTATGATTATTTTCAGCATTTATTTATGATAATTATGAAATGGTATTTGTAAATCCCATTTTTATTCCTTAGGTTATTCCATGATAAAATAATTATGATCACTGGTTCTATCTCCAAGGGTTATGAAATGATGAAATGATGAAATGATTTTAAAACCTTTATCTTTTATATAGGACATGATATGAAGAAATTTTTATGAATCCAATTTCATATAATATTTCATAATTTGATACATTTTTAGTTATCCCCTTATAAACATGTTTTTTATTTCAATTTTATGTTGAGTAGGACCAATATCTCTTACTTATTCACTTCATTGGGATTTATGTATCATGATATATAAAAGAGTAGAATGGGTAGTGGTCCTAGAGTTGTGGGTTAAATTTTCTCCAATGATGGTCTTGAGAGTGTACCATGACTACTATGATGGTTTTGATAGTGAAATCATTCAAAAATTGCAGCCACAGTAATGAGACTTAACTACTATGTAAATGATTTTTTTATGATTATGTGTATTCCAAAAATATTTTTATTATGCCAATTTTATGATATCATGGCTCTTGTAATTAAATTCCATTGTGATTTGTTTCTTATTAACAGCTAGTTTTTATCCCATGACTCAATAATATGATATTTGGTATATAGTTCATGGTTTTTATAGGCCATTCACATGTTTGCGTACACTTATTCTCATGTTATGATTTTGTAGCTCTCCTTATTACCCATACATAGAATCTGATCTCACCATTTCAGATGTTTAATTTCTCGATGGAATGAATGAATTTACTATGTATGATATGTTTAAGAAGGGTAGTAGTTATGATGATCACATCTGGAGATGATGTACTTTACCTATAGACCAATTTTTTCATTTCAATGTTTTTATTAAAAAGAAAATTTTATAGTCCTCATGATTGTATTTTTGTAATATAAAAAATATTAATAAAAAAATGATGTCACATATATGTATGATAATCCTGGGTATCTATATAATTTTTTTAGGAGAATATAATTATTCCATATAGTATATCCTTGGATATCATTGATATTACATTTCTTATATTCTAGGGAAAGGAAAAAAATATGGGAGATGTCAAATGCTCAGTAAGGGTTACGTACAAAAGAAGTTATCTGGAATCAAAAATCACAATAAACATGGAATGCTAAAAAAATTGAACACACATTCTATTAAAATATATTGTCTATCATGAAAATATAAGGCATAGTCAATGTCGATTGTTTAATAATTCAAAAAAATCCATTTAGTTAATAAATTGTGAGTGAAATTTATGAAGAGATAATATAATTTTGAATATATCATGGATAATAAAAATTACTGTCTTCTTAATGGTGTGAATGCATAATTTTCATATTTCCTGATCTCATGTATCATGATTCCACTACCATGAAGTCCTTTCAAATGACTGTTTAAAACTACATGTCAAACCCATTTATTTATAACTTACTAATTTGTCTAATGTGACATACTAATACATCATGGGGATATATAATTCGTTGACCCACCAATCACTACATGTCTAAATAATTGACCAAATATCAATAATTGATTTAATTCATGGAAAATGTTCCTTATCATTAAATATATATTATGAGTAAGGTATAAAGATTTGTTAATATTTAATTGGATGGAAAAATAAATTTCTATATCAAAAAATATATTTATAAAGTATATATGGTTAAATAAATTTACATGTCAATGATATATAATATGTGCTTTTAAGAGAAATTTAATTTGCAAAGGAATGTGAATAATTTGAGACAAAGTTATTGACAACACAAATGAATCAAGAATGTGAATGTTAGTAAAATAATTGGTCATAATTATCATAAACCATCTATATAAATAATACAGATAGTATCAACACAACATATATATATATCAGTAATAGTAAAGGGGTTTTCATTAATGATTATAAATTCCATCAAATATCAATAATAAAATTATTGATGATAATATTTATTTAAATGTAAAAATCAAATATTAAAACTAAAAGTTGATATAATATCATGAAAAAATTATTTCTAGAAGATATAATTAAAAATATAACTCATTTTTTAAAAAATGGAGTGTTCATGGTTGTAGGAAATTATATATATGATGTGTATGTAAAAATAAAGTTTCCTTTATCAATTTTGGTAAAATAGAAATTATAATTTTTTGTAAAATGATAAGAATGTTACATCAAAATACAATTTAAAAAAATAACATTTTTAAAAATATTTTCAACCAATTATATTGAATAATTTTAAAAAATATTCAAAACATGTTTATGGAATAGGTTTTTGGAAGAAAAAATGATTTTTGTTTGATGAGAAAAATGAAGTCAGATATTTTTAAAAAATATTATCAAGTATTGTTATTATTAATTATTGTTTAAATTGTAAAATTACATGAAAATATCCTGAATAAACATATAAGAATAAAAATAATTGGTTTTATTATACAATGATTTATTAATTTCTTTCAATGGAAATTTATGAATAAGCTGTCTTCATTGGGAGGGGATTAGGGAATAAACGCTTACTATGATCAAAATGTTGAAGTGAGAATTAAAAAATTAGTTGAATATGAATATAATATTTAAATAAACATAAATAATGTGTATTTTAAAAATAATCAAGTAAAAATTTATACCCACAAAATTATAAAATATCAAAGATGTTGAAGAAGTAATATAACCCAATGAAAAAAATTGAGTTATGAAATTATTTACTGCAAAGTAATTTTAAGTAAAATTCCCTTGAATGTAATAATTTAAATTGAAAAATAAAATACCATTAATTTTTAATTAATAAAAAATCTTCATTTAAAATTGGATTTATTTACACAATATAAATGTAATTTGATGAATAACATTACAATATTTCTCAATAAAGTGAAATTCAGATGATTTCCCATTACCTCATGCTTAAATGTTTATAAACATATTTTTACCCCATCTATGTGGTTTTAAAACATATTATTAACATTAAATTTAACCATTTATATATTTATAATATCATATGTGACCCTTTTATATAATATTATGAAATATTAGTTATTAATATTTCATTATTTTAAATGTTTCTTGTGTTAATCTGTTTGTTTTATCATGTATTTTTATTTCATGAATGAGCTGGTTCATTATCGTATTACATGGATCCATCATTATAATATAGAAAGTAATAAAATAATTATCATATTCATACATTAATTGTACTTTAAATACCAATTATGAAAGATGGTTTCTATAAAATAAGTACATTACGATAATGGAGATGGTAGGTTGTAAGTATGAAAAATTACCACATTCATTATCCAATGATCATTATGGAAAGTATTTAGGTAATATAATTTCATGAAATAATGATCATTATATCATAAATACCATAATACTTCTTTAAATAATAATATATATCATCCATTAATTCTTGTAATGAAAAGATAGTCACATTAACCTTTGAAGGCGGTAGTCCACACATTCACAAGTGATGTTATCATTTATCAATGTAAAGAATTAAATTATATAGTATATTTTTAGAATAATAAATAATTAGAAAATTTCCTAAATATATCATTAATATAATATATATTAATTATTAATATCTTAATTCTATTCCATGTAATGTGTTAGTGAAAATAGAATCATATCGCTTCATGAGGTGTTATCCCTCCATTCCCACCAGTGACATTTTGGTAACCCATATGGAATAGAATGAATAAATTTATACGTGTTGTAATTAATAATGATATATAATAATGTTAAAAATAAAATATAATTACTTTATATCAATCATCATACCCAATAGTGAGTGGTGGTAATGGAAAAAAATTGTATTGGTTCGTGAGTAGGTAGTCCTACATACACACAAATTATGATTTCATAAACCAATTTATGGAAGTAGATATTATTGTAGTAGTGAACCTAAAATTAAATAATTGATAAATTTTGGATAATTGAGGTTATTATATAATTATGTTTAAATAAGAAACTGAGTATGTGGAGTTAGAAATAAAATAAAAAATCTCTTTGAAGAACGTTACCTCTTATTTGGGTAGCCTTATTAGGTTGACACCAAAATCATTCCAATTAAGTATTTATAACCATAAAGGGCCAATAGAATGAGAAGAGGGATGTTTTAAATGAATATTTTTTGTAATTTGGGAAATAAATGGGTTTTGTGGTTTGAATAGGAGAGAAGTGGGTATAGCCATTTATAAGTCTAGTTAGTGGAACACTTGATATTTGTGAATCAAATATGGTGTACCAAAGATTTTCACACTCAAAAAGTATCCACAATTAGGTTATATAATAATTTTATATTATAATTCCTAAATATTAAATTAAAATAGATTTTACAATTGTTTTTATTTATTTTAATCCCTGAATAAATTAGTTTTTACCTTAACCATTTTAATTAATTTTTAATGTTTTAACTATTCATTATGGTAAAAAAATTATGTATACCATATCAGGAAATATAAATTTTGATGATTCAAAATATTTAATCAATTTTCCATACACATTTCATATTAGTGTCAAAATTAATTTAAAATTAATTTCATAGACACGATGAGGAAGGAGTTTTTCAAAAGAAAAAATGTCCAAAAGATTACAATGCTTTTATATCAATACATAACATGAATATTATTCCATTGTTCTAAATTTTATTAATATATATATATATATTAAGTAATTTTTATTTTATAACAAATAAAAAACACATTTTAATATTATAAATAACATAAACAGAATGTTACTTTTCAATTAAAATTTAGTATTTTTTCAGTATTCCACGAGATGTGAATGAGTGCTTATAAATCAATAAACAGCATGCTAAAATATTTCTAATATTATAATCAAAAAATATAATTCATTTTTAAATGTAAAATTTCAAAAGTTAATATATATTATATAATTTTTTTTATAAAAATAGTGATTAAAAATTCATTTTGAAAAAATACAGTTTTGCATAATATGTTTCTTTTTTCAAATGATTACTCTTTTATTTGCAATTAATTGAAAACAATGTAATTTTTGGAATTTCATAAAACATAAAATATTCATTTTTTAGTCATTACTATTTATACCCACCAATTTATTAACTAGGTTTTGATGATATACCATATTATGGTTCATTTAGATTCAGTGTTTCATGTTTTATAGGCTATTGAGGAGCGTAAATTTAAAGTAATATATTTCATGTGATTTTTGTTAATAGAGTTTAATGTATGAAACACTAATAAAAATACTTTCATTTATTTAAAATCTAATGTTTTTACATTTTTCCCTCAATTAGGATCTTGTTCGCATAATAAAAAAAAATTTAATAATGATATAAATATCTAATTCATTGCATTCACATTTAGAGTCTTCTGTAAATGTGGACTTAAAAAATGAATTAAACTATTCATGGATATTGTAGGTCATAACTTTTGATAAATGGTGTTCGAATTTTTAATGAGTGGAATTTTAGATGTTTATATAATAATTAACATTAAAAAAATACTTTTTATATCATATATATTAATCAATTATATCTTTAATCCCATCCATAACAAAATAAAAAGATTAAACACATCGCGTCACTTTATTGCTATGGTAGTCTACACATAATCATAAGTTACATTTTCATTTATCAACATATTTAAAGGTAATATAAAATATGTGTTATTATAATCAATGATGTTAAAATATTTAATGAATACCATATTTCTAATTTGAATGCTTTACTATATACAGCTATGAGTTATGGAGATGGAACTGGAATTACATCAATCTGCAATGTGTTACCCTATGATCAACATGATCAACAATATCATTTACCATTTGATTGATGATGATTTTTAATTAGATTATTCTAATAACATAAAAATAATTAGTATGTAGTTTATATAGGTTTTTTTATCCTTTTAAATAGTATTTTAAGGATTTTAAAGAAGAATGAAAAAAATGTTTGTTTAATAGTTATAACACTTATTTTAAAGAACTAATTAGGATAGAACTAAAAGAGTTATTATGAGGGTTTTATTATATAAAAGGGCTCTGTAAAATGATTAAGTAACAACGGAAGGTGTTTGATATGGTATTGGCTGAACAAAAAGTATACTTAAGTTTGTATTTGAGAGCAAAATATGTGTCCTTTTATATTCTTGTGAGAGGTCCAACATGAATTTTTTTCCTAAAATACTACAAAATGATAATTTCATTATATAAAAACATATTAAAAATAGACATATATTTTATTGTGTGATATGATAAAGTTTTAATATATCCATAGAATATGATATTAAGATGTTTAATTTCCAAACATACCCTTATCATTTCGTTTAACCCCATGTAATGTGGTTTAACCTTAACAATGGTTATTAGTTTAACTATTATTTCTTTTTAATATGAAAAAAATATGTTCAATTTATTTATTAATATTTATTATTATAATTAAAAATATAGAATTCGTTTTATCAATTTAAATTCAAACAATCAGTATATTTTAATTTAAAATTAATCCTACAAGTGTGGCAAAAATTGATTTCAAATAAGAAAAAGTAGATAGATGTATAATTTTTTATATCATATTTCCACATAAAACAAAATAAAATTATATAAATTGTATTAATAATAAATTATTTGAAAAAATTATATATTTAATAAAAAAATTATAAAATGAACATTGTAAATTTATTAAATGAAACAAAATATTTTAAACAATATGTATTTTTCACTATTTATCAAAAAAATAATGAGTTCATAAAATTATAAAAATTTACACATAATATAATTTAGATATTTTTTCTAAAAAGTTTACATTATTTTTTAAAATAAAATTTTTAAATGTGGAAAAAATGATTTTTAATATAATTTGGAAAACAAGATTGGACAAATTTTTATAAAAATACATTGGTATGCATAAAATTGGATTTATTATTATCCCATACTTATTAAAAATATTACATATATTATAAACATATTTATTGAATATATAATTTATAATTTTCATTAAAATCATTCCCTAAGAGTTACTAATTTAATTTTTTAAGATAAAAACAAATTTCATACCTAAAATTGTCCTGTCAAAAATGAATCTTTTACAATCAAATTTTTCTTGAATTTCAAATCAGTTTACAACCAATGAAAATATTATATACATGTTCACAACATGTGTTTTACCGATCATTGTTATCCCGATTAGTAATCACTGGTTATGTCTAGGTTATAACTATAAATTATATTAGGGTTTGTTAAAACATAATGTTGTGTGTATCACAAGATATCGATGAAAATAAATTTACTTGAAAATATATATTTTATAATATATAGTGGTGTAACACATTTTAAATATCCTTTATATCAAATGTGAAATGAAAATATCTACTAGGAAAACATATGAACAATAATCTCAGCATTGGTGAGTACTTCATTTTTTTCATCATCGCTTTAATAGTATAGTTTTAAAGGGGAAATTAATGATTCTGTATAGTATTTATAAATTATATTAAAATCCAATACATATAATATAAATTCTACCCTTTTAACCTTCCATGCATTGAAAAATGATGAGAACCCCTATCACGAACTATCCCCAGTTGCCCGTGTCAGGACTACCCCATTCCCGACTCCAATAGGCCTAGGGCTGGCGACTAGGACTATGTAGGAATGGCCATTAAATGGGAGGAGTTATATTAAATAATTATACATACACAAACATCTAAAACCAAAAGTGTGAAATTTAAGAAAATATGTAAACAGGCTTGCACACCTCTATTATACAAACTACAAAGTAAGACAGTAAAAAACTGGAAAGTAAACGGGGCCAAAATACAAGGCCAACATAATGGAAAAGTACATGCTCCTAAAAATAATCAGTAGAAAACCCTACATGTAGGTAAGGAACAAAAATAACTTTTTGAATTCACTAAATCACACCTCATCTGTCAGGTCTCTCTTTATGAACGACATAGACCTGATCCACTGAGGACTCTGTCAATGTTTCAGTCCTCTGCACATGAAACGACACATGCGAGCATATCCCATGCATGGGTGAGTAAAACAATACTCATTAGGGACCCTAAAAACACATAGGAGAATACATCTAGTAACACATGTAGTACACCACAATGGAGACAAACAAAGTAAAGTATATACAGTCAGCTCACACAGGTAAAATTTTAAATTATTAATAGAAGGATTTCCACTTTTAGTCAATAGATCCCTTAGCCTTTATGATACTATAAGTGATGGTGGAGAAAATAATGTAGATTGAACATGGAGTGTATATGGGGAATGGAGCATCAGTGGTTCATGAAGCATTAGTGGCACACAGAGTGTCGATGGCGCACGAAGCATCGGTGGTGCCTGATGTGGTGATTGTGTCTGGGACTTCAATAGTGTATGAAGCATCAAGGGATCATGGATTGTCGATGTCACATAGTGTTTAAATGGAGAATTTATTATCAATGGAACATGGAGAGTCGATGTGTCAACTAGTCCCCTAAGTCACGTTGTCACTATAATTACATAGTCATAGCTGGCCGCATGATTTTTCATGTAGCACGCTCGTTCTGGGAGGACCTACTTGATTAGTATGGTTTTCTAACACCGCCATTGTTGAGCGGGGTGGTTCTACTCTGTTGGACATGGTCTTGCCTTTTCGTGTCCCTCTGGTTTACACAGCCAGTCGACCATAAGGCCAGTTGGCTCCCCTAGTCAATGTGGATGGACTACGTTTCACACAACCAGTCCACATTCCCTGCTTGGTCTAGTAGTCACCCTATCACTATTGGATTCCACCGACGAGACCACCAAGATGTATCCCTTGGCCTTGGCCTCCTTTTCTGGCTCTTATCCACCACTTGTGGCCTACACCGTTGTAGGATTATCATCTGTCACAGTCCCTCATGACCATGACTGTGTTCTCTTCTGGGTTGCATGCTTCCCTCTCCACCGACCACCTTTTTAGTGTCCTTCCCATTATCACACCTTATGTCATTATCCACTACATACCTGATGTGCATCCATCTCACCTCCGTAATGTTGTCATTGGTCACAAATTTAAGTCTCTGATTGTTGTGCCATATATCATGGGTGCAACGATCAATTGTTCGCAAAAGGTTTCAAAGGGTGAAGAATGAGTGAAGAAAGTGGTAGCTTTATGAGGGAGATATTAAGAACAAAAACATCAAATGAACAAATATTTTCCATTATTCGTTTATCCATGATCCATTCATTTTAGTGGGATAAAAAAGAAACCAACAACAGAATAATCACTAATATATACACCCTTTAATCCTACAACAAGTATCCCTATTCTAAGTCCAATTGAACTACATATTACACTATTCATGGTTATATCTATTTTCATAGTCTTAATTTATGATTGGAAATGGAAATCATTAAGAGAATGATACCCTACCTCAATGATTGGATCTTTTTTTGACGGATAATAGAGGTCTGTGTTGTCGTCAATCCTCGATCCACCGGTGTTTGTAGTTAAGAGAGGGCTTCATTCTCCTTGCCTTAGGGGAATTCATGGTTTGTTGTGATAACCATGAATTACTCTAACATGTTTTATTAAAAAGGTTAGTTCCACTTCCATAATATGTAACGTCCAAATAAATTTTTTTTATTTAATATTTTAATGACGTTTATATCCAAAATCTAAATTTTTTCAGTAGACCCATGTTGGTCGATGTTAGGCCTCGACTAAAGAGAAAAACCTATTTTAAACTTAATGGTTGTATCAGATATCCAATATGGTATACCATTTATGAGTTATTAGGATTTCAAAATAAAATAATTAATGTTTCATTATTTTATTTATGGTTACACCCCTGGTGACTTTTTCAATAGATGACACACACTGACCAATGATTTGTCACAACTAGGGTAAATCCACTACTTTGATCACAATGGAACCCTCATATTTCTTATCCGGGTAGCTGTTTTAGAGTTACTACACTTTTTCAGTATAGTCAAACTTACATGATATTAAAATAAATACCCTTTTCAAACAATCATTATAGGAACCACATGCCTCGAAATCCCATGCTGTCTCAGCACCTTGTCTCAGAGTTTTCACAATTAACATATAAAAATCAAATGGGAAAAAATATGATTCATTACATCCCCACTATGTATATGCGGAAAATGAGGTCTAATAAGGGACGAGATTTTTTTTGTATTACCACATTTCATGGATGAATTTAAAATTGAATATAATGTAAAAAATTATTTCCATAAAATTGTTGTATTTTATTGGTGACATTATAAATTTATAACACATTTAACCATCAATAACATACTAGTGAATTGGTTGGAAATTTAGAAAACAACCTTAAATAGTGTATGATAGAAAAAACTATTGAATGACTGAATTTAATGATACTATTAAGGGATAATAAAAAATTAAATATAGATGAAAAAATTTCATAATATTTTATTTAATAAAATAAAATTCATTGTATTGTAGGATGAAAAAACTAAATACTATTTTGTTACCTAATGTGTGGAATTTCTGTTAGAATATCATATGTTTCAAGGTTATTTATGATCAAAGATCTATTAGAAAAACTACATTATGATATGATCTCAAATACCATAAATTGTATACTCATTTTTTCATATTTGCGGTTCAAATGTACATTTTTATATTTTTTATATTTTGTACTATGAAGCCAGATGTGGGTTTTGATTAAGGTATATTGTTTTAACAATTTATGTTGTATTTATTTCCTTCAAAAAATCGTTACTTTCATTTCAATGTTCATTTAAATATTATCCGTAATATACTTACATAATCTGTAATGATTATTCGAAATCCATTTCAACCATATTTTACATTATTTACAAATTCTAAAAATGAATTATTTTATCGTATTCAAATTGAATTAAATCATTATTTTTTTAAATGGGTTAAATAAATGTTTTTTATTTTTTAACACATATTTTATAATTTTATAGCAGTATAACTATTATTTAAAATGAATATTTCTATACATTTTCTATGTTCATTTTCAAGGATAATATTTTTTATCAATACTTGATGAGTTTTTTTAAAATATTTTTAAAATAAAAGTGTATTTGGTTATCTATATAATGAAAATAAATTTGAAAGTGATATATAAATTAATTATTATAAATTTTTAAAAGGATGTTATTTGTTAATGGTGGCATTTTATTATCATTTATATTTCAAAAAATCTTTGCTATAAGAATGTATATAATTTGTTTTTATAAATTTATGGTCATTTTATATCAATCACTAATATAGAATTTTTGTAAAACTAACATTCACATGATCATATTCACTATCAATACCAAAAATTTAATTATCCATTATTTCCCCATCATTGTAAATATTTAATGTATCAAGGCTTTACATGCACTAATATCCACGACTTTGATGTTTTCACAAATGTATTCCAATTTTTACAAAAGCTATTTCATTGAATGGGAAAAAAATTCCATACTCTTAATTCTATTTGGATAATAATAGATTTATAATGAATTTATAGAATTATATATATTTTAAATTAAATATATTTGGAAGCCATCAGATTTTAATTTTCTAGACGGGCGCGGTTATGATATCTTCTATTTAACACACAAAATTTCATTTTCATAATGTGTTTCAAACTATCTATTTGTTTGTGGATTTTATATAATGTTCTAAGTGTTCAAGATTTAAATTTGGAATTTTCAGAGTCTTTTATTTAAATTTTGATTCCATGGTAGTTTTGAGTGTGTTTTGGACTTGTTTATTGTTATTTTGAAGGTATGAGGATGGAATGATTTGGAAGAGAGTTCTATCAACCCCTAATATCACTTATCTATGATATTTTTTATGGATGGTGTATCCCCTTGAGTTAAAAGACTTTGGGGGTGAAAAGGGTAATGTTTGGGGAATATTATCTTTGTCACACGGTTAAGGTGCATAGTTAGTTTAATCATTCACCATAATAGTTATTGGGTCACACGGTTAAACCAATAATGCAGCCTATGTGTATAGCCTGTGTAGAACTAGATAGTGTGAAATCTCACGGTTTGTGCATATATTGTTAAACCATGAAAGATAAAAATGCAACACACTCATGAAAGGGTATTTTGGGATTTTCTCCTTACCTTTTTAAGTGGTATTTCTTCCCTTAGCCTCACCTATTTGAAACCTATGACTAGAATTCTCCCATGGTGTTTCTTGGATCCTCCAATCATGTTCGAGTGGGATTCTAGGTGGTATCTTGGTTTTCTTCACCTAGAATGAAATATAAGTGCTTCCCCCTCTTTCTCAAAGGCTTTTCTTCCATTTTACCATTCTCTTCTAACCCTAGTGTCTATGTTTGGGGGATTTGTATACCAAGGGTGGTGTGAAATTATGTATTTTTCCTTCTTATGATTAATTGTTCATTTTCTTGGTAATTTTTAGAGTTAGGGAGTAATTTTGGTTGGGTGTCATTGAGGTGCATGTGATTTTTGGTAGGTTTCCCTTTTACATTTTTATTGAATTTATGATTCATTGGTTTTCTAATTTTTGAAAATTCCTTAGATTATAATTAGTTTATTAATATTTTTATAATTATTGTTTTTTGTAAAATGATTTGGTTTTCTTTTTTGTTTTTAATATATGGTGTGTATATTTTGAGTTGTGTTCAGTAAGAGTTTGATAAATATACATATTGGATTTTGAAACTTGTTTTTAATTATTAAAAAAATGTTTTTGTTTTGTAAATGTCTTTGAGACATCTAAAATTATGTATGGTGTTTGTTAGATATATTTATAAATTGGTTGGGACTTGAATGTTGTATTCTTTTAGTTCTTTGAAAATTGATTGGCTTGTGATGAAAATGTGTTTGCTTCTTATTGGAAATGGTTGATTTCGTGAATGGTGTTTGACGATTGGTTGGACTTTTTCTGAAAAATGGTTATGGGGTAAAATATCCATGGATAATGCTATTAACATGGTTATTGTTGATTGTTTTCATAGGCTCTTGCTGAGAGGCTCCCTTATTCTCAAACGGTTGAAAAGTAAGAGGGTGTATCTTTGGGTGACTTAGGGAGACTTGTTGTGTGATATTCTTATGTGTGATATATATATGTTCTTGATATTTCATTCTGTGTTTTCTTTGGTATGATTATCCCCCTGTTTATACGTGAAATAGAAATATGGTGTATCAATAAAATTTTTAGTGAATGATTCCTGCAATAGTTTAGATTATACAGTGGTTATTGACCCTTAGTATGGACATTCTACTATTAGATTATGCCCCTTGAACTATCCAATTAGGGTGAAATCATGAATTTGGGAGTTATGGTATAATCAGTTAAGGAATTCTTTTGCGATAAGTCACATGTGTATTATGTCTCATATTATCCACGAGCTCTTAGGTTCTTCCTTGTTAATTGGAAATTAGTTTTCTATGGTAGATAATTGAGATACTAGTTGGTTGGTTACTCTTATGGTCTTACATACATTTCCCTTATTATGAAATCATTTTTGTAACTATCTTGTGTGGTGAAATAATTTTTGAAATTGAGGAGTTTGTTTCCAAAGGTTTGTGGAAATTGTTTTTAAAAATAGGTTACATTATTTTTTTATGAAAACTTTATTCTACTCATCCAAAGTTTTAATGGTTCCTCATTGGAAAATAATAGGTTTTAAAAGAAAATGTCAATGTATAATGTTTGGATTCAATGTGAAAAAGGGTAGGTGAAAAAAATAGTTTTTTATATTGTATTTAAAACATGATGCCTCTGTTTATTCTATCTAGAGGAATTGGATTGGGGTAGATTATTCGGGTTTTCTACATAGTTTAAATACTCCTTCGTATAGTTCTTTCATTTTTTAGCTTCTGATGCGGATTGCATCTTGGGTTTGAACTTCATGGAAGATGGTTGGTTCTGGATTATAGAGTAACCCTTAGGGACTCATGGATATTTTTTAGTTTTTAGGTTAATTTTGGTTTTTTCTGTATAGTTTTTTCTAGTTTTTTGTACTTTTAGTTCATGTGTAAATGATTTATAGTTTGGTAATCATATTTATTTTGGACTACTCTATTTATTTTAGTGTTTGGTTTAATTTTTTTGGAAAATGATATACCTTTGTTACTTTTTTGATTCCCATGTTATGGTATCTATATCGTAGAGATCAGGAATGACCATTAGGCCATGTCTTGGGCCTGGTCAGGTGTCAAGATGGATATAATCAAAGCTTGTTTGGTGAAAAAATAGTATCAAAATAGGTCATTCTATTTAGAGGAACTTGATTACAGAGTTCCATATATTATTTGGGGATGTCAAGGTAGATGGAGTATGATTGATGGAACCTCATGGTATAGGTATGAGGGAGTGTTTAGTGAACATATTCTATACATGCCCTTGGGTTTGAAAGGGATGATTGGTTATATGTTGTTTTTTTGGTTCTTGTGGATTTTTTGGTGTATGATATTTGAAAGGGAATTAGGATAGTGGTCTCACAGATCTTGTAGGGTCGGAAATGCCATGTAAATCCAGGTACATGGTCTTAACATAATTTTTGTGATGATGGTGTTATTAGAATATAGATGCCAATCATATAGACATCATAGTCATTGAAAAAAGCTTCCCCCTGTGAGTTGTATTGAGTTCCTTGTGGTTTGGAAATTGAATTCGGAACTCTATCATTGGAATTGTGAAAAATGAATTTCAGGTGGTAATGGATAATATTTTTTTATAAGGAAGATTAATTTTTATGATTTATTTTAGAAATAGGTTTTGGAATTTTTAGTATGTAAGATGATCTTTTATATAAAATTACTCTACATAAAACTATTATTGATAAAATGAGTTTTCAATAAAATGAATGTTGATGAAATGAGATTTTTTAATTGATTGAAATATTGTAATGAGATTATTTTTATTTATTATGATATCTTATTTTTTCAATGGTTTGAATTTTATGTTTGAAGTGATTCAAATTTAAATTCTTAGTTTTTTATTTTTTTCCCTTAGCACATGGTCAGTAGATCATATGGGAAAACCTTGTGGCATGATCCAGAAAAAAATTGGGCTTTGGGTTTCTTTTGGATGAGGGTGCATGTCCCAGACACGTTTATTCAAATTATTCCTAACGTGTGCATGTAGCCACTATCCTGAGATGGAATAATTACACATGAATGGCCCATAGTTTCGAAACCGTGCAGGAAAATAGTGAGAGTGACAAGGTTTCTTTAAAATGAGAAAAATTATAACTCCCCTACCCAGAATTCCAGAGCCGGTGAATTAATACATAACATTGTAATTATTACAAGGGATCATCTCCCAAAGGACTGATCAATTCAGCAGTATTAGAAAATAGATAAAATACAAGAACGTTACCTTTCACTTTCTAACATACAACACATCATAATTAATTCTTTTAAAACTCTATTATTCTCTTAGAATAACCCTGCATATTAATAATAATACACTTCTTGGAATCATGGGAAAATAAAACATAAGATAAGGGTGATCTCAGATTCCTAATAAGGGTAAATAATTTAGCGGAAGCTATAGACATTTAAAGAAAAATGTGTAATAAAAACAAAATCCTTTTAAACAAAAACATGAATGTAATGTGGCAAAAAATAAATCACACATTACCATATAAACATGCAATGGATATTCTAATAGTCGAATAATCACATGTAATAACTAATTTCATAACAGGGAATGCTTAATGTCGGACATCATAAACATATAGTCATGGCCTCATTCCATGAATACAAAAAAATTGTCAATTCCTGGTTCCAAGAAACTAGTTTGTCTCATGAGAACAACCAATACATCAAGGGGATATTGTGGGCCCCTCTCTACACTGAATAATCCCAATACATTCCCCATATGAAAAACGGTGAAACATAACATAGACATTCATACTAAAACTAGAATGCGAAATGTAAATACTTTAACCATAAACCATGAATGGTATAAAAATAGAACATCCACAGTAAACATATCAAAACCAATTCAATACAATATATAATACTATATTATAGTATATCACAATCAATAAATAATAATATCCCATAGAGGATGTTGAAATAGTTGAAAATAATCAACAATACTATTTGATAAAAAAACCATTTTCATGAAATCATTTAAAAGTCACTCAATTACTAAAGAAATTCATTTAAAATAGATTTTTGAATCAAAGTGTCACATACCTCTTTGAATATTTTTAATGAAATTAAAACTTTATAATAATCATGTTCACGTGAATAAATCATTAAAATCATTTTGAAAACACAAAAATTAATTAAAATGATTTAGAAAAATAAATCTTTTAATAAATTTAAAATGATGATATAGTTAAAGAGTCCCTTAAAAAACCCTTAAAATATTACTTTTCAGAAAAATTAAATGAAACACAGAAATAAATGATAAATATGTCCCAGTAGATACTTACAGATACACAATATCAGATAATAATGAGATTTTGGAAATAACCCTAACCTTGTACATTCATTTTGCCGAGGTTACATTTAACCTCCTTGATAATGACCATAGTATATTATTAAATTATACCAAAACCATATTCATATTTATGATATCATACATGATTCATTTATGGTTTTATACTACCCATTTAATAATAATTTCTATGTAAAAATAACATTTTGGATAGTAATCCTTTTCTTTATTGTACGTGGTTTATAACGACACATACTTTACATACATTGTTATTACATAAAAATTGAAGCATACTTATTACAACATATAACAAAACCATGAAAGGACCGTATAGGTATAGTGTATTTAGAAACTGGGAAACATAAACAACTAGTTCATAAAGCATCTAATTTATCTCCCATTTATTTCATCATATCTATAGTCCCTTTTGGCATATCTTACTTAATAAGATTCTTCCTGACCTGGGAAAAAAACATACAAAAGGGTTAGCTCAAATTCTCAATAAGGGTAAACAAAATCAGTATCAATCACATCATATTCATAAGAACATAACATTTTGGAAATCTTAACCTGCAAAAGAGAGCATAATTTCATAACATGGGATAAATCATAGTAGTGAAATGAAATCCCAATAATAATAACATAAAACATAAAACTTTGTGACATACACACATAATCATAGAGAATCATTTATTATTAGTCAAGACTCATTACCAAGACTATCTTAGTGGACAAAGTCCATTTCTGAACCGAGTTCAATCGTCATTTTAGTCCTGTTTCACTGAATCAGTATAACCTGCCATTCCAGCCATGTCTATCTCATGAGATATAAAATATTTACCCAATGCATTGGAGGGAGATATAGGTTCCACCCATCTCATAATGATACCATTCTTTTGTGTGCCACAAAATCATAAATCATACATCATCGCATAAACCATGTAGTAAAAATGTGATTCTTAAACCACATGACATCATAAAACAATTAATATAAAATAAAGGAATTCTTAAAAATAATTCCAAGACAACATAATCAAATTAATTTAATAATTAGGATAGAAACAAAACCCTATATTATCTTAGATGGAAAATAATTTTGATAAAGTACTTGAACTCCATTCTTGAGAAAATATAATCTCTACTTCAAAAACATTTTCCTTTATTTAACATGTCATACAATTTTAGACTAAAAGAAAATGATTAAAAATAGACTTGAAAACTTGTAAAGGAAGATTCTTGGAAATAATGTTTTAAAAATCCATTCATGCCGTATAAATTAAAAAAACAGTCTTCTCGTACTTTTTTCGGAAAATTCAAAAAGTACCTCGTACGAAAAACGACATAACATTCCTTTCATATCTTTTACTAATAACACACCGAAGGGTAAAATTGGATTTAAACAATTGTATGTGGATGGAACAATATAACATATTGAGGAAACATGAATGTGGATGATAAAATACACCCCAGTAAATAACAAAGTATAAACAATCTCGGATAACATGAGATTGTGCTATTTTCCATTACCTTAGGTCCGATTTGCTTCGTAAGTGTCTGAACCTCCTGTATAATGATTTAAATAATGTTATTTAATTATTGAAAAATCATAATTATTGTTATGATATCATATATGGTCATATTTTTAGCTTTTTATTAGTAATATTTCATTACTACTTGTTATTCAGGTGTTTATTACTTTTTGTTCTTATGCGTGTTTTATCGAATAAATTATTATTCTTCTCTTTAGGTTTTAGATACCTCATTTCTAAAATTTTATTAGTGTAATATATATCATTTTCATTCATTAAATTCATTTATATAATTATTATGCAATTAAGATCATGTATAACGAGTCGCATCACATCGTGGAGATGGTATTCCGTACGTACGCACGAGCGAAGATATCGTTCCCATGATCGTGGAATTGTATTGGAGTGTATGTATACTATTTAAGAATCAATATCACTTTACAATAATCATATATAGTTATTATTTACACCATTATACCCATCCAAGTAAGGTGGTGGTGGAAAATAGATTACACCACGGTGTGGAGACGGTATTCCGTACGTACGCACACACGATGATTTCGTTTTCCGTAGGATGGATAGATTGTGAAATAGGGTTGTTTCATACTTATAAAAAATATCATTATATAATTGATACTGATGTTATTACTTCATAATGAAACAACTAAAGAAGAAGAAGTTGAAGAAGAAAGAATTTGGAAAGGGTTGGTAATGGATATTACCTCTTTTTTTTTGATGTGCCTCTTCTTAACCCCCACTTAGGGAACTAGGGGTGGTCTTTGAAGAAGACCAGAACCTCTAGGATGATTCTAGGGAAGTGTAGAGGATAAAGTGGCAGTGTTTGGCCGATCTTGAAGGCTCAAATTGGTGTGAGGAGGAGAGGGAGAAGGTGCCCTTTTATAAGGGAGAAGAGGGGCACTTTTGGAAAGTGTGGAAATATTATTTTATTATAAACTTATCTTCGGTTTCAAATGGTCCTAAAATCATTAAAGATGAAGATAAGATGACTCATGGTCGAAATAAAATCATCCAATCGGAATTGGACACTTTTTGGAAAATATTTTAATCATTATAATCTTATTTATTTATATCATTTATTAATGAGGTAAATATTTCATCATTTTCGTGTCATAAATAATTTAATTTATTTGGTGTCTAAAAATTATAAAAAAATATCATTATGTAGGAAATATTCTTAGTTTTCTAATTAATATTTATAGTTGAAAATATAATTTATATAAGCCATTATAAAAATTAATTACTAAAATATTTTTTTAATGTCAATTTTGTCATTACATTAAATTAATTAATCCAAATTGTCATTGTCACTACCAAGTGGCTCAATGGGGTCCCAAAATCTACCCAAGGATGCCCATGGTCGGAAAATACTCCTCCAATAAGGTTAGGACAAGTTTCAAGGTAATTTTGAATTATTATAATATTCTTTTAACCTTGAATTACACTATTTACCTTTAACCGTAGTAAATAAAAAAAATTACAGTAGTTACTATTCATAATATCAAAAAATAAAAGTAACATATTAAAATAATTTAGACCCACTGATTCCAAATATGGAATCCATTTTTCAAAATTCAAAACATAGAAGTTTCAGTAATTTATTTAAAATTAATCCCGTTGTTAAGAAAATGGGTTTTAAAAGTTAAAACATTGCCAAAGATTGAAATGTTTTTACCTGTGAATTCCATGTTAAATTAATGCTAATGATATAAATTATATTAAATGATAAAAATATATTCTATTTATACTTTAAAAAAATGAATTTTATAATTTAACCATATAAAGTATTGCGATGAAAAAAGTTGTTTTTAATTAAAATATAGTGTGTTTTTAAGAGATAATAACTATCAAAAGATTGACATTTGTTTATGTCTGGTTTAAATGTGAAATTACATCCAATGAACAACATTGTATTAAATTGTAATAATATATTCTAAATATATTTTAAAAAAACTCAAAATAATAATTTATCATTATTAATTATTTTGATTAAAAATGTTTTTTTTAATTAAAATTTAGTAATTTTCACTATTCATCAGAATATGAAAGTTATCCGAAAAGTACCAAAAATTCATCCTATGCTAATTTAGATATTCTGAATCCAAAAATGACGTCCATTTTGAAAAACAAAATTTACAAAATGTCAAAAGGTGGTTATTACTAATCATAACGTCTAGTTTTAATAATATTTTAATAGCATATTGTTGTTTAGTGAAACTCGGTATTGCGTACGACGCAAGCTATCGAGGAAGGCCGCGGTTGTGTGTAAAACAAACCAAGCTAGTGTTGTGTGTAGTGAAAGATTCCTTTAATGATTTATATAACATAAAATCAAAAAATTTCTCATAAAAGTCTCAAGTGTTACATTATACCCCCCTTAAAATAAATTTCGGCCTCAAAATTCGTCACTTTGTAACAAACAGATGAGGATACCTCTCCCTCATCATATCCACATGCTCCCATGTAGTTTCTTATAATTGGAGGTTCCTCCATAAAACTTTTACCAAGCGAGTGGTCTTGTTTTGTAGGACTTTTTCGCTACGATCCAGAATCACTATCGGTTGTTCTTCATAAGAAAGATCTTGCTCCAACGGAATAACTTCTGAGCTGAGTACATTTGAAGGATCAGGTATGTACTTTCTCAGGAGAGAAACATGGAACACAACATGAACTTGAGGGAGATTCAGTGGAAGCGCAAATCGGTAAGCTACCTTCCCAACACGATCTGGTATTTCAAAAGGACCGATATATCTGGGGCTCAACTTCCACTTCTTTCAAAATCTCATGACCCTCTTCCAAGGAGATATTCGTAAGAACACATTATCACCCACTTTAAACTCTAGGTCTTTTTTCAGTTGTCGGCATAACTTTTCTATCGACTATGAGCTTCTTTTATGTGTTGTTGAATAGATTGGACCTTTTCTACCATCTCATCAACAAGATCAGGTCCTAATAGCTTTCTTTCCCCAACTACATCCTATGAAGTTGGAGTCCTGCATTTCTTTCCATAGAGAGATTCATAAGGAGCCATCTGAATACTTGAGTGAAAGCTATTATTATAAGAAAATTCCACAAAAGGTAGGTGTTGATCCCAACCACCTTTGAAATCTATAGAGCATGCTCTCAACGTATCTTCTAGAGTTTGAATTGTCCTCTCAGACTGACCATCTGTATGAGGATGAGAAGCAGTGCTGAAACTCAACTCTGTATCCAGAGTATGCTGAAGACTTCGCCAGAACGTTGAGGTAAACCTTGGATCCCGATAATATATAATAGAATGTGGTAATCCATGAAATCTTACCACTTCCTTTACATATATCCTGACAAGCTGATCCAGAGAAAAATCCTCTCTAATAGCGATGAAGTGTGCCGACTTTGTAAGATGATCAACTATGACCCAGATAGCATTATTGCCTTTGGATGTTTTAGGAAGTCCTATGACAAAGACCAAAGTGATGTTTTCCCATTTCTATTCGGGTATGGGTAATGGTTGTAACATCCCCTTAGACTTCTGTCTCTCAGCTTTAACTTGTAGTCAAACCAAGCATCGAGAGACATATTCAGTAGCATCTCTTTTCATCCAATCCCACCCGAAGTACTCTTTCAGGTACTTATACATCTTCGTGCTTCCAGGATGAATAGAGAATGAAGAACTATGAGCCTCATCCAGCAGCTCCTTCTTTAATTCTGGGTTTGGAGGAGCACAAAACCGATTCCTGAACTTTATTATCCCATCACAATCAAGTTTGAATTCAGTAACATTTCTCACCTTAGTTTGTAACTCTATATCTTCTTTATACGCCCCTTTAATCTTCACATGTATAGATTGTTGAACATTCATTTGTGAAAGATATGATTTTCCCCCTTCCATTATAATTCCAAGATCCATCCTTTGTAAATCCATAAATATTGCATCTTTTGTGATCCTCATCATGGATATTCTGGCATGGTCTTATCGACTTAATGCATCTGCCACCTTGTTTGCTTTCCCAGGGTGGTAATGGATTGAGTAGTCATAATCCCTAGTCAGCTCCAACCATCTTCTTTGGCGCATATTCAGCTCCTTTTGTGTGAAAATATACTTTAAACTTTTATGATCAGTATAAATGTCACACCTTTCTCCATAAAGATAATGTCTCCTAGTCTTTAATGCAAAGATTACCGCTGCTAACTCCAAATCATGAGTTGGGTAATTTTTCTCATGGATTTTCAACTATCGTGAGGCATAAGCTATCACCAAATC
Organism: Viscum album; assembly: GCA_963277665.1. Lineage (NCBI taxonomy): Eukaryota > Viridiplantae > Streptophyta > Magnoliopsida > Santalales > Viscaceae > Viscum > Viscum album. The sequence continues at coordinate 1,923,031,567 of OY728136.1, read as the reverse complement.
ATTTTTCATAAGAACACATCCCAGTCCTTTCTTGGATGCATCACTGTAGATCACAAACCTTTCTCCACTAATAGGCAGTGTGAGCACAGGTGCACTGGATAAACTTATTTTCAACTCCTTGAAATTATCTTGACATTCCTCCATCCAAACAAACTTAACTCCTTTCCGAGTCAACCTGGTGAGTGGATTAGATAATCGTGAAAAATCATTCACGAAACGTTGATAATATCCATCCAAACCAAGAAATATTAGGATCTCAGTTATTGTTGTTGGTCTCAACCATCTTTCGATAACCTCTATTTTTTCTGGATTCACAGATATCCCCTCTTTTGAGATTATGTGACCCAAAAATGCAACCTTTTGAAGACAAAATTCACACTTGGTAAATTTGGCATAAAGCTTCTCCTTTCTCAGGGTCTTCAATATAATTCTCAAGTGATCTTCATGTTCTTCCTTTCACTTTCAATAGACAATAATATCATCTATAAAGACTACCAAAAATTGATCAAGATATTCTCTAATGACTCTATTCATCAGATCCATGAAGATAGCAGGGTAATTAGTAAGACCAAATGGCATCACTATAAATTCATAGTGTCCATACCTTGTATGGAAAGACTTCTTTGGTATATCCTCCCTTTTGACCCTTAATTGATGATACCCTGAACGAAGATCAATATTGGTAAAGTATTGAGCTCCGCATAGTTGGTCAAATACGTCATCAATGCGTGGGAGAGGATATTTGTTCTTTATAGTGATCTTGTTATGTTCTCAATAATCAATGAAGAGTCTCATTGATCCATGTTTCTTCTTAACAAATAGAATAGGTTCTCCCCAAGGTGATGAACTATGGAATTTGAATCCCTTATCCAGATTCTCTTAGAGTTGCTTCTTCAATTCCTGCAACTCAATTGGGTCCATTCTATAAGGTGTCTTTGAAATAGTTAAAGCACCTGGTACGAGTTCTATTAAAAACACAACTTCAAGATTTGGTGGAAGACCCAGTAATTCCTCCGGAAATACATCATCAAACTCCCATACAATGGGCATATTCTTAGTGGTGAGTTTATCACCAAACATTTGAGATAAATAACCTTCATTTAGTGGAATCAAGACGCATAAGATGGAAGAAATTTCCACTGGAAGGTTATTTTCATCCTTGCATCGATATGCGATCATAGATTGATCAGGAATATGAAATGTGACTTCCCTTCTTTGGCAATTGATATGACCTCCATATAAAGAAAGCCAATCCATGCCAAGAATCACATCAAATTCCACTATAGGAAGGATCACAAGATTTTCAGGAAGCACTTTCCCACAAACTTCAATCGGGGAAGAATTATAAACTTCTGAGGCGACAGTTGTGCCATTAGGAGTTGTCACAGCCAACTCAACATCTAATTGTTGAGGTAATACGGTGATACCCTTAGAAAATTCTTCAGAAATAAAAGAGTGGGTGGATCCAGAATCAAATAAAACATTTTTTACTTTACAGTGGATGGTAAGTGTACCTTTCACCAAATCATTATCATACTCCACATCACTAATAGAAATTTCATGTGACTTTCCTTTGTCTTTGGCCTTTAGAGTTTGTTGATGTCGACCATCATCCTCAACCCTTGGATTTGGGCATTGATTGGCATAATGCCCCATCTCCTTGCACTTGGAACATTGAAGTGTCGTAGGTTAATTATGTGCATCCCTTCCTTTGTTTGCATCATTATCAATATTCTTCCCATCATTACGACATTCAAATGCCCGATGACCTTCCTTTCCACATTTGAAACATTTACTTGTCCCTTTAAGACAACTCCCTCCATGTTTCTTTCCACACATTGAGCATAAGGGAAAGCTCATCTTCTTTTCAGTGTGCTCTTTAGATTTTCCATTGAATTCCATTTTCCTCTTCTTATCAAACCCATATGACTGATGGGTTACTCCAATATCCATCTAAACTTTGAGAGCCCATTGAATGATTTCTTTATACCTATTGAAGTCCCTTATTGCTAAGGCCCTTCGAAGACTTGGTTTTATGCCACTAAAGAATCGATCGATCTTACTCTCAGGTTGGATAATAATACCAGAAACATACCTTGCAAGTCTTGTAAAATTTGCTTCATATGTACCAACAGATTCATCATCCTTTTTCTTCAGTTCAAGAAACTCTTTCTCCATATTTTTTCGGAGAATACGAAGGAAGTACTTAGTGAAAAATAAGTTCTTAAACACGTCCCATTCCATGGACTCAATTTCATCCCTTTGCCTCGTATTCTTAATAATATTCCACCATTGATCAGCATCTCCTTCCAAATGATATACTACTAGGATGACTTTATCATGTTCAGAACATTGAAGAACTGAAAATATCTTTTCATTAGTACTAATCCATTGTTTAGAAACTAATGGATCAGTAGACCTACTTAATGAAAGTGGACACTGCCTCATGAAGTTTTCAATAGAATGTTGCTCCTTCCTTTGCTCGTTTGGAAGTCCTGCATGATTCATAGCTTGAGAAATTTGTGTGACCATTGCTAAAAGATTTTTCATTCCAGATCCCATAACATTTGTTTTCTCAGGGGGACAATCATTGCATTGCCTGTCGCATTTCGCATTAACACGGTTCCTTCGGGTTCCATCCATTGACAAAATCCAAGAGGAATAGTGTGATCAACACTAATTATAATAGGAAAACCACATAATCAAGAATAAAATTTCAAACTTAAGGTCTTATCCTAGGTTATTCATGGTCATTTCTAAAACACTAAGACTGTGTTCTATGCTTAGACATATCCTTAGGTTTCTTACTAAGAATTTAAAATCCTAGTTTCCAAAGGTTGACTATACCTTTCCTCAGATACCAACTATAAAGACCCATACTTTACATACATTGTTATTATTTCAAAATTTAAACATACTTATTATAACATATAAAAATACCATGAAAGGACCGTATAGGTATAGTGTCTTTAGAAACTAGAAAACATAAACAACTGGTTCATAAAGCATCTACACTGTCTCCCATTTATTTCATCATATCTATAGTCCCTTTTGGCATATCTTACATAATAAGCTTCTTCCTGACCTGGGGAAAAACATAAAAAAGGGTGAGCTCAAATGCTTAGTAAGGGTAAACAAAAGAAATATCAATCACATCATATTCATAAGAAAATAACATTTTGGAAATCTTAACCTACAAAAGAGAGAAAAATTTCATAACATGGGATAAATCATAGTATTGAAATGAAATCCCAATAATCATAACATAAAACATAAAACTTTGTGGCCTATACACATAATCATAGAGAATCATTTCTTATTAGTCATGACTCATTTCCAAGACTATCTTAGTGGACAAAGTCTATTTCTGAACCGAGTTCACTCCTCGTTTCAATCCTGTTTCACTGAACCGATATAACCTGTCGTTCCAGCCATGTCTATCTCATGAGATATAAAATCCTTACCCAATTAATTTGAGGGAGATATAGTTCCCACCCATCTCATAATGATACCATTCTTATGTGTGCTACAAAATAATAAATCATACATCATCACATTACCCATGTAGTAAAAATGGGATTCTTAAACAACATGACATCATAAATCAATTCATATAAAATAAAGGAATTCATAAAAATAATTCCATCACAATATAATCAAATCAATGTAATAATAGGGATAGAACGAGAACCCTATATTATCTTAGTTGGAAAACAATTTTGATATAGCACTTGAACTCCATTCTTGTGGAAAATATCCTTTATACTTCAAAAACATTTTCCTTTCAATAACATGTCATACAATTTTAAACTAATAGAAATTGATTAATAATAAACATGAAAACTTATAAAGGTAGATTCTTTGAAATAATGTTTTAAAAATCCATTCATGTTGTATAAGTTAAAAAAATTCTTCCCATACTTTTGTCGGAAAAGTCAAAAAGTACCTCATACGAAAAACGACAGAAGATTCCTTTCATATCATTTACTAAAAACACAACGAAGGGTAGAATTGGATTTAGACTGTTTTAGGTGGGTGGAACAATATTATATATTAAGGAAACATGGATGTGGATGATAAAATACACCCCAGTAAATACCAAAGTGTAAACAATCTCGGATAAAATGAGATTGTGATATTTTCCCTTACCTTAGGTCTGATTTTCTTAGTAAGTGTCTGAACCTCCTGTATAATGATTTAAATAATGTTATTGACTTATTACAGAATCATAATTATTGTTATGATATCATATATGGTCATATTTGTAGCTTCTTATTAGTAATATTTCATTACTACTTGTCATTCGGGTGTTTATTACTTTTTGTTCTTATGCGTGTTTTGTCGAATAAATTCTTATTATTCTCTTTAGGTTATAGATACCTCATTTAAATAATGGTATTAGTGTAATATATATCATATTAATTCATTCAATTCATTTATATAATCATTATTCAATGAAGATCATGTAGAACTTGTCGCATCACATCGTGGAGATGGTATTCCGTACGTACGGACGAGCGAAGATATCGTTCCCATGATCGTGGAATTGTATTGGAGTGTATGTAATCTTTTAAAGAATCAATATCACTTTACAATAATAATATATAGTTATTATTTACACCATTATACCCATCCAAGTAAGGTGGTTGTGGAAAAAAGATTACACCACGTCGTGGAGACGGTATTCCGTACGTACGCACACGTGGTGATTTCATTTTCCGTAGGATGGATAGATGGTGAAATAGGGTTGTTTCATACATATAATAACATATCAGTATATGAGTGATACTGATGTTATTACTTCATAATCAAACAACTAAAGAAGAATAAGTTGAAGAAGAATGAATTTTGAAACGATCGGTAATGTATATTACCTCTTATTTTGATGCGCCTCTTCTTAACCCCCACTTAGGGCACTAGGGTTGGTCTTTGAAGAAGACCAGAACCTCTATGATTATTCTATGGAAGTTTATAGAAGAATGTGGAAGTGGTTGGCCGAGATTGAAGTCTCAAATTGGTTTTAGGAGGAGAGGGAGGAGGTGCCCTTCTATAAGGGAGGAGAGAGGCACCTTTGGAAAGTTTGGAAATATTATTTTATTATAAACTTATCTTCAGTTTCAAAAGGTCCAAAAATCATTACATATGAATATAAGTTGACTCATGGTCGAAATTAAATCATCCAATCATAATTTTAGATGTTTTGGAAAATATTTTAATCATTATAATCTTATTTATTTAAATCATTTATTAATGAGGTAAATATTTCATCATTATTGTGTCATAAATAATTTAATTTAGTTGGTGTCTAAAAATTATAAAACAATATGTCATTATATAGGAAATATTTTTATCCTTCTAATGAATATTTATAGTCAAAAATATAATTTATATAACCCCTTATAAAAATTAATTACTAAAAGATTTTTGTTAATGTCAATTTTGACTTTACATTAAATTAATTAATCCAAATTGTCATTGTCACTACCAAGTGGCTCAATGGGGTCCCAAAATCGACCCAAGGATGCCCAGGGTCGGAAAATACTCATCCAATAAGGTTTGGACAAGTGTAAAGGTAATTTTTAATTATTATAATATTCTTTTAAACTTTATTACCCTATTTACCTTTAACCGTAGTAAATAAAAAAATTATCTTAGTTACTATTCGTAATATCAAAAAATAAAAGTAACCTATTAACATAATTTCGACCCACTAATTCCAAATATGGAATCCATTTTTCAAAATTCAAAACACCGAAGATGAAGTAATTAATTTAAAATTAATCCTTTTGTTAAGAAAACGGGTTTTAAAAGTTAAAACATTGCCAAAGATTGAAATGTTTTTACCTATGAATTCAATGTAAAATTAATGCTAATGAAATAAATTATATTAAATGGTAAAAATATATTCTATTTATACATTAAAAACAATCAATATTATAATTTTACCATATAAAGTATTCAGATGAAAAACATTGTTTTTAATTAAAATATAGCTTGTTTTTAAGAGATAATAACTATCAAAAGATTGACACTTGTTTATGTCTGGTTTAAATGTGAAATTACATAAAATGAAAAAAATTGTGTTAAATTGTAAATATATATTCTAAATTTACTTTAAAACCACTCAAATTAATAATTTATCACTATTAAATATTTCGATTAAAAAAGATTTTTTTAATTAAAATTTAGTAATTTTCACTATTCATCAGAATATGAAAGTTATCTGAAAAGTACAAAAATTTCATCCTAAGCTAATTTCGATATTCTAAATCCAAAAATGAAGTCCATTTTGAAAAATAAAATTTAAAAAATTTCAAAAAGTGGTTATTACAAATCATAATGGCTAGTTTTAATAATATTTTAATAGTATATCGTTGTTTAGTAAAACTTGGTACTTCGTACAACACAAGCTATCGAGGAAGGCCGCGGTTGCATTTAAAGAAAACCAAGCTAGTGTTGTGTGTAGTTAAATATTCCTTTTATGATTTATATAACATAAAAACAATATATTTCTCATAAAAGTCTCGGGTGTTACATGTTTTAACTTTTTATTCTTGATCGTAGCACTAATAGAATGATTTAATTTTATCCAGAGTATAGAAAAATATTTATCTATAATATATATTCAGAATATAAATATGTATTATAGATAGATATATGAAATGGAAAACATCATTTATGTAGATGGTAGGTCATACATATGCATAAACATCGTCTCCATTTTCATATTGTATTGAATGGAAGTTAGTAAATGAGATATATGTAAATATTTATATATATATACACACAGTAGATATATTATTTCATATATTATATTCTTATTAATAATATTTTTTTTATAATCATCGTTGAATGGTGAGAATGAAAATGAATCTCATCGCGTCGTGGAGATGTTAAGTCGTACGTACGCATGAGTGAAGATATCATTATATTTATGGTGAAATCATATGTAATTGGATGGTATATTATACATAAAGAATCATTAATATGTTATATTATTTTTTTACATCAATTATACTAATCATTATTATAAGGCCCCAGCCTTAATCCTTACTTAATCTTGAGTTATTACAAGATTACACATTGAGGATCTTTTCGGGTTTAGAGTTTTAGAGAATTAGATCATAAAACTTGCATTACATTCCACATATAAACAAAATGGTTACATAAAGATAGTATTCTTCATTCCCATCAATGGAAACACATTTAAAATAAAACATGTATTATTTCTTGACACATCCTTGACTCTATCATCTTATCATGTACCTTTCCCTTGACCTGTGAAAAACATTTCAAAAACTTGGGATGAGCAGAAAAACTCAGTATGGGTTATCAAAAAAACATGGAATGGAAACATGAGTTCATATATACATAAGAATGAAATCATACTTTACCCATAAAACATAGGCACTTTAGCATACCTCATAAAATCATGAATAAATCATAGAAATCATAATACATAAAGGTAACTTGAGTTATTCATAACATTCTTACGTAGGGAGTAACCCTCTTGGTTACGTTTGGAATACCCATCACAGTATATTCCCTAAAATCTCTTCGGAGTAACCTTAACGTTTCACTCCTTCGCGTTACCCAATGCATTGGAGAGCTATAACGGGCTCACCCGCCCTTAGTTTATCACGGAACCACCCGTCTTCATAATAATGCCCAAGAACCATAACATAATCATATCACATAAAACATGCATAAAGGAAAAATAAAATTTCCACATATCAATCATGAGAAATCAATACAACACATTGATATAAAAACATTATGAAAACCATTTTCAATACCAAAATAAAAGAAAAGTAAAATAGGGTATTTATTTTTCTTTTAAAAAGAAGGTATGGCTTGTAGAGGAAGCTGAAACTCAAATAACGGTCATGACGGCGGAGAAGTCGTTGTCACCGCATACGTACGACAAAAACATTCCCTTTTTGTCATTTAGTAAACGCTTCGTATAAAAAATATTCCTTTTGAATAAACTTAAAAGTCAAAGGGGTTTATACACCGTATAAAAGAAAGTTGTGTATAAAATAAAATATGCCTCAACGAAAGGAGATTGAGACGAAGTCCCATACCTCGTATCCGACTTGACCCGACCATTCTTTAATCTCCTGAATAATAAACTTGAGTTAATATCTACTTGCTTATGAATCTTTTCAAGTTCATTAATCCTTCTATACCATGTTGTGAACATCATGTAATCAGTTAAGTTAATAATGTTCATTTTGTCGGTATTTGGTTCTTAAGTCAAAAATAGACTTCTTACACTTACATGTTGTTAATTTGGTCAAAGGTTCATTATATCCAGAATTTTATTCATGATGTAGATATCATATATGTCATATATATCCAGTACATACATGCATTTATAATATTACATAATAATTTAGAGGTAAGAAATGAAATGCACCGTTCATGGAGACGGTAAGCCGTACGTACGCATGAACGCTACTTTCATTTCTATTTCGTATTTTATAGAATGGAATCATAATGATATAAAGGTATACAATAATTCCAGTATAATATCATATATAATATCATAGTTCCATCCTTTATATGTCCCACATATGGAATTTAACGAATCAAATCACTTTGAGGGGGCGGTAGTCCGCACTTCATAAAATGAAGATATCGTGTTTACCCATAATGGAAACCATAAAGGTATGCCCAAAATGAAAAAAACAGAAGCTTAAGGAAAACATAAACATATTATATATCATATATAATAATAGTGACATCATAATGGCCACCTTTGAAGGTGTTAAATGAGTGTTGAACAATCATCGTTTCGGGAGGCAGAATTTCGCCATCAACGGAAACCGTATGTTCTTTAACCATTTGATGTAGTTTTGTGAGTGTGTAGCTCAAATATATATTATAACAACATCCTAGTATATTAAATATACTGGTTTTGTTACAAAATAAGTAAATAAAAAGAATTTAGGGGGTTGGAGAAGCAAAATAAAACAAATGAACATGAGAGAATGAATTACCTTAAAAAGTGTAACTCCTTTTGATTTTAGCCTAAAGGCTTCCTTTGAAAGGATTATGCCCAAAGGTAATCCTATAGAATGAGGAGAGGGATGTGGAGAGAGCAAATGGGCAGGGTTTTGCCGATCCAAAGGCTTGATGAGTGTGTGAAATGAGGTAGAGGTGGGGGCTTTTATAAGAGGAGAGGAGGGGCACTTTTGGAAAGTAAAGAAATATTACTTTATTTGAAAATGTGTTTCGGTTTTAAAAGGTCCCACATTGATATAATTAGTGGATAAGGTGATAATCGTTCGAACTCCACTCATCCAATTGGTTTTGGACATGTGTAGTTCATAGATTTTACATTATCTTTCTATTTTATTTAAATCGTCAAATAATGATGTCATCGCTGCATCATTATTATGTCATGAATAATTTACTTTATTTAATGTCGAAAAATTATAAAAAAACTACTATGATATAGGAAATCTTTTTAGCTTTCCAATGACTATTTATAATCAAAATTTGTACTTTTATAACCCCACTTAAAAATTGTTTTCGTAAAACATATTATGTTTGTGTCATTTTCACTTTAACATTAAATAAAAAGTAATTTATGTCATTTCCCAACAAAAGTGGATCCATGGGGTCCCCAAGTTGACCCATGGAATTTCATGGTCGGCCATGACACAACCAATGAGGTTGGGACATATGTCTAGGTCATTTCATTTTATTAAAGCATTATTTATACCTTAAACTACACTAATTACCACTAATCGCGATTAAGAACATAATAAGTTACTATTCACCAAAAAATTATTATAATCTCATTGAACCACATTTTACTTCTTAATGACAACCACGTATGTCGGATTTTCAAAATTCAATACACATTAGTGGTAAACTTTCATTTAACTGAAAAATCAGTTTGCTTGATTACCACTTAGTGGTTTCAGTATTCATCAAAAATTGAAGTTTTTCAGAAAATTACCAAAAATTCACCCTAAGCTATATTTGATATTCAGAATTCAAAAATGAAGTCTATTTTACAATATTGAAAACATATAGTTCACATTAATTAATTTAATAATTAATTCCCGCTGCCAGAGCAAAAAGCGTGTTTTTACAAAACAATAAGTATCAAAAGATTGACACCAGTTTAAGTCTAATTTCAAAGTGAAATTGATTCCAATGACCACCATTGGATAAAATGGCAAAAATATATTCTAATTTTACTTCAAAACCAATTAAAAACATAATATAATCATATAAATAAATTAGATTAAAAAAGTAGTTTTGATGTAAAATGCAGTATTTTTCACTATTCATTAAAAAAATGAATATTGTCAGAAAAATACCAAAAATTCACACAAGGTAAATTTTGATGTCCCAATCATAAAGGATAAGTTTATTTTGACAAACATAGTTTATAAAATTGTCAAAATATAGATTCAAAAATGGTTTTCAATCAAAAGGCAGTAAAACAATCTTTTAAGAATATTACTGTATTCCATGCATAAGATTGTATTTATTTTCATTTTAAGCCTCTATAACACTATCTTAATCATTAAAAGACATAGATAAAAATATCTATTATTCATTACTTACTTGGGATGTTACATCCTTCCCCCCTTTAGAAAATTGTGTCCCCACAATTTATTTACTTATCGAATAAATGGGGGTACTTATCCCTCATTGCATTTTCAGATTCCCATGTTACCTCTTCAATCATGTGGTTTTTCCACAAAACCTTTACCTGATGAATCACCTTATTCCGTAACACTTGCTCCCTATGGTCAAGAATCTGGACCGGTTGTTCCTCATAAGATAGGTTCTCTTCCAGCTGAATTACCTCTGGACTCAAAACATGAGATGGATCTGGCATATACTTTCTCAACATCGAAACGTGAAAAACATTGTGTGCCTGAGATAAACTCGGAGGTAAAGCCACTCGGTAAGCAACTGATCCAACTCTTTCCAGAATTTTGTATGGTCCAATGAACCTCGGACTCAACATTCCTTTCTTACCAAATCTCATCACACTTTTCCAAGGAGAAACCTTGAAAAAACATGATCACCTACCTCGAAAGATAGATCCTTCCTCCGGTTATCCGCATAACTCTTCTGCCTGCTCTGAGCTGTTCTCATGTGTTTCTGAATCAGCTGAACTTTTTCTGCCATATCTTCTACCAATTCTGGTCCCATAAACTTTCTTTCACCCACTTCATCCCAGAAAGCTGGAGTTCGACAGCGCTTCCCATATAATGCCTGAAATGGTGCCATCTGTATACTGGAATGAAAACTGTTATTATATGAAAACTCAACCAAAGAATGATGTTGGTCCCAACTTCCCTGATAATCCATAGAACAAGCTCGTAGCATATCCTCCAATGTCTGAATTGTTCGTTCTGACTGCCCATCTGATTGAGGATGAAAAGCTGTACTAAAATTTAATTCAGTACCCAACGACTTCTGAAGGCCTTTCCAAAAGTTAGAAGTAAACCTGGGATCACGATATGATACAATGGAGAGAGGAACTCCATGTAACCTGACTATCTCTTTAAGATACAAATGGGAAAGTTGATCAAGAGAGAAAGTATCTCGTATAGAAAGGAAATGAGCAGATTTGGTCAAGCGATCAACAATAACCCAGATTGCATTATTACCTCGAGATGTCTTCGGTAATCCAACAACAAAGTCCATGGATATATTCTCCCATTTCCACTCTGGCACTGGTAAAGGCTGAAGCATCCCTTTCGGTAACTGCCGCTCTACTTTAACCTGTTGACATGTCAAACACTTCACAGTAAAATCAGCAATATCTCTTTTCATTCCATCCCACCAGTAATACTCCCGCAAATCTCTATACATCTTAGTACTGCCCGGATGAACTGAAAACAGAGAACTATGAGCTTCACATAACAACTCTCTCTTTAACTATGAATCACAAGGCACACACAATCTCTTCCCAAATATCAAAACACAATCACTATCAATGTTGAATTCAGGCAACTTACCTTTCTGAACCAGCTCTACCTTTTTCTGCAACTCACTGTCTTGCTTCTGTGCTTGCTTGATTCTATCTGATAGAGAAGATCTCACTGATACCTGAAACAAAACAGAAGGACTTCCTACACCAACAACTTCTATGCCACAGTTCATCAAATCATTAACCAAAGTGTCACGTTCCAAACGCAACATTGTTAATGAAGAATTACATTTTCGACTCAAAGCATCAGCCACTTTATTTGCTTTTCTCGGATGGTAATGAATTGTACAATCATAATCCTTGATTAATTCCAGCCATCTCCTTTGTCTCATGTTTAACTCTTTATGAGTGAATATATACTTTAAACTTTTGTGATCGGTATATATTTCACACTTTACTCCATACAAATGATGCCTCCAAATTTTTAAAGCAAAAACAACAGCAGCTAATTCCAAATCATGTGTAGGGTAATTTACCTCATGAGTTTTCAACTGTTGTGAAGCATAATCAATTACCTGATCATTCTGCATTAGGACGCAACCAAGTCCTTTCAATGAAGCATCACTGTATATAACAAACTCACCATTCCTGGAAGGTAGTGCCAAAACTGGAGCATTCACCAATCTTCTTTTCAATTCCTAAAAACAATCTTCACATTATTTTGTCCAGATAAACTTAACACCCTTCCGAGTTAGCTTAGTCATTGGACTAGATAACCGTGAAAAATTTCTAACAAACCTTCGGTAATAGCCCGCCAAACCAAGGAAGCTACGAATCTCGGTTACATTTGTGGGTCTTGGCCATTCTTCCACAACTTTTGTTTTTGCAGGATCAACGGTTGTTCCATCTTGAGAAACAATGTGACCAAGGAAAGAAATTTGTCGCAACCAAAACTCACACTTGCTGAATTTCCCATACAGTTTTTTTTCTTTTAAGGTTTGCAAGATAACCCTTAAATGTTTTTCATGCTCCTCTTTACTTTTAGAAAACACCAAAATATCATCAATGAAAACCACCACAAACTTATCCACGAACTCATGGAAAATTCTATTCAATAAGTCTATGAATACAGCAGGTGCATTGGTTAGACCAAAAGGCATTACTACAAATTCATAATGGCCATATCTCGCACGGAACACGGTCTTCGGAATATCTGCCTCCTTTACCTTCAGCTGATGGTACCCCGATCTCAAGTCAATCTTTGAAAAAAACTGAGCTCCCTGGAGCTGATCAAACAAATCATCGATATGAGGCAAAGGATATTTGTTCTTAACAGTGATATTATTCAAGGCTCTATAATCAATACAAAGTCTCATAGAACCATCTTTCTTTTTAACAAATAAAACAGGAGCACCCCATGGTGATGTGCTAGGTCTAATGAAACCTTTCTCTAATAAATCTTGCAATTTCTCCTTCAACTCTAAAAGTTAAATTTGTGCCATTCGATAAAGGGGTTTTGAAATTGGCTTAGCATCAGGAACTAAGTCAACAGTAAACTCAACTTCCCGATCGGGTATTATTCCAGGCAACTCATCAGGAATAACATCAGGATACTCATTTACCACTGGCACATCATTAATCTGAACAGTTCCTTAATTTTCAATGACATGTGCAAGGTAACATTCATTTCCATCTTTTACATGTTTCTTGGCCTCTTGATATGTTATCAAAAGTAAGGGTTCATTCTTGTAAACAAACTGAAAGTATTTCTGAAAAGAAAATTCTTTAGCTCTACAGTCAATCTTAGCATGGTAAATAGAGAGCCAATCCATACCCAGGATAACATCAAACTCTACTAGAGGTAGAACAATAAGGTTTGCAAGTAGGTTCTTTCCACAGATAAGGATAGGAAGATTCTTATAAATTCTTTTTGCCTCGACACTTCCCTCATGTGTTTTTACCAAATGTTCAGGAGTCATTTCTTGAGATGGTATTCCCATTTTACTAGAAAAGGTTTCAGAGATGAAAGAATGTGTAGACCCCTAATCAAACAACACACTGGCATAATCTGAAAAAACAAACAAAGTACCTGATACAACTTCATTTGATGGCCCGACATCTGCTGAAGTAGTTGCAAAGGATTTCACCACCCCTTTCTTCTTGTAGTCTAACTGCTTCCCATCACTCAAGCTCCTTGTCGGACACTCTTTTGCATAGTGACCCATCTCATTGCACTTATAACATTTCACTAGCTGTAAATCAAATTTTTTATTACCTTCACCTTGATCCTTTTTAGTGCAATCACGAGCCTTATGTCCCATCTTACCACATCGGTAGCACTTCCCAGAATTCAGAAGACATTCCCCAACATACCTTTTTCCACATTTATCACAAACTGGAAACTTAGTTTTCTTACCATCAGACTTTTTTTTAAAATTCTTACCTATCTCCTGCCACCTCGGTCTCTTCTTCTGCTGGTTGTTATAGAAAACTTGGTCATCGGCAAACTCCATTTCCACCTTCTTAGCAAATCATACAAGCTTTTCATAACTTTTAAACTCACGAGAAGCTAATGCCCTTCGGTATTTTGGCTTTAATCCTGAGTAAAAACGATTGATTTTACTATCAAGGTCTCGGATAAAATTTGGAGCATACCGTGCCAATCGAGTGAACCTTTCTTCATAGGCAGCCACTGAGTCTTCCTCTTGCCTCAATTCCAAGATTTGCTTTTCCATCCTAAGTCGAACAGCCTTAGGAAAATACTTCTCAAGAAACATACCTTTGAATTCATCCCAGTCAAGAGCATCAATCTCATCGGCGTCCCTGATATTTTTAACCATAGAGCACCACTGATCTGCTTCACCCTCCAAACGGTAAATAGAAAGACTAACCTTTTGATTGTCTGAACACCCCATGACATCAAAAATCTTCTCCAGGGATTTAATCCACCCTTCAGCTAGCACAGGGTCAGATGATCCTCTGAATGATGGGGGATGTTGCCTCATGAAATGTTCCACCACTGACATGTTCCTCTGCGGTTGATCTGGCTGATCTCGTGTATGGATACTACCGCCATTTATCGCTTGAGTCAACTACGCCATTACTGCAACAAACTGTTCAGTTCCAATTCCGACCATTTCTGGATGCTGATTCGGAAGGTTATTTCCTTCTGTATGCCTTCCTAGCACTGCTTCCCTATTTCCTCTGCGAAAAACCATTCTGAACAAACATGTCTTAGATGAATCAACATGGTAATCCGTAAATGCTATATCATTTCAAAAAAATATATTTTTGGATAATCATTTAATATAATTCTAACCCCTAAAGTTATCTAAACCGACCTCTGATACCAACTATAAGGCCCCAGCCTTAAACCTTACTTAATCTTGAGTTATTACAAGATTACACATTGAGGATCTTTTCGGGTTTAGAGTTTTAGAGAATTAGATCATAAAACTTGAATTACATTCCACATATAAACAAAGTGGTTACATAAAGATAGTATTCTTCATTCCCATCAATGGAAACAAATTTAAAATAAAACATGGATTATTTCTTGACACATCCTTGACTCTATCATCTTATCATATACCTTTCCCTTAACCTGTGAAAAACATTTCAAAAACTTGGGATGAGCATAAAAACTCAGTATGGGTTATAAAAAAAACATGGAAAGGAAACATGAGTTCATATATACATAAGAATGAAATCATACTTTACCCATAAAACATAGGCACTTTAACATACCTCATAAAATCATGAATAAATCATAGAAATCATAAGACATAAAGGTAACTTGAGGCATTCATAACATTCTTACGTAGGGAGTAACCCTCTTGGTTACGTTTGGAATACCCATCACAGTATATTCCCTAAAATCTCTTCGGAGAAACCTTAACGTTTTACTCCTTCACGTTACCCAATGCATTGGAGAGCTATAACGGGCTCACCCACCCTTAGTTTATCATGGAACCACCCGTCTTCATAATAATTCCCAAGAACCATAACATAATCATATCACATAAAACATGCATAAAGGAAACATAAAATTTCCACATTTCAATCACGAGAAATCAATACAACACATTGATATAAAAACATTATGAAAACCATTTTCAATACCAAAATAAAAGAAAATTAAAATATGTTATTTATTTTTCTTTTAAAAAGAAGGTATGGCTTGTAGAGGAACCCGAAACTCAAATAACGGTCATGACGGCGGAGAAGTCGTTGTCGCCGCATACGTACGACAAAAACATTACCTTTTTGTCATTTAGTAAACGCTTCGTATAAAAAAGATTCCTTTTGAATAAACGTAAAAGTCAAAGGGGTTTATACACCGTATAAATGAAAGTTGTGTATAAAATAAAATATGCCTCAACGAAAGGAGATTGAGACGAAGTCCCATACCTCGTATCCGACTTGACCCGACCGTTCTTTAATCTCCTGAATAATACACTTGAGTTAATCTCTACTTGATTATGAATCTTTTCAAGTTCATTATTCCTTTTATACCATGTTGTGAACATCATGTAATCAGTTAAGTTAATAATGTTCATTTTGTCGGTATTTGGTTCTTAAGTCAAAAATAGACTTCTTACACTTACATGTTGTTAATTTGGTCAAAGGTTCATTATATCCAGAATGTTATTCATGATGTAGATATCATATATGTCAGATATATCCAGTACATACATGCATTTATAATATTATATAATCATTTAGAGGTAAGAAATGAAATGCACCGTTCATGGAGACGGTAAGCCGTACGTACGCATGAACGCTACTTTCATTTCTATTTCGTATTTTATAGAATGGAATAACAATGATATAAAGGTATAATATAATTCCAGTATAATATCATATATAATATCATAGTTCCATCCTTTATATGTCCCACATATGGTATTTAACGAATCAAATCACTTTGAGGGGGCGGTAGTCCGCACTTCATAAAATGAAGATATCGTGTTTACCCATAATGGAAACCATAAAGGTATGCCCAAAAAGAAAAAAACAGAAGCTTAAGGAAAACATAAAAATATTATATATCATATATAAAAATAGTGACATCATAATGGCCACCTTTGAAGGTGTTAAATGAGTGTTGAACAATCATCGTTTCGGGAGGCAGAATTTCGCCATCCACAGAAACCGTATGTTATTTAACCATTTGATGTAGTTGTGTGAGTGTGTAGCTCAAATATATCTTATAACAACATCCTAGTATATTAATTATACTGGTTTTGTTACAAAAGAAGTAAATAAAAAGAATTTAGGGGGTTGGAGAAGCAAAATAAAACAAATGAACATGAGAGAATGAATTACCTTAAAAAGTGTAACTCCTTTTGATTTTAGCCTAAAGGCTTCCTTTGAAAGGATTCTGCCCAAAGGGAATCCTCTAGGATGAGGAGAGGGATGTGGAGAGATAAAATGGGCAGGTTTTGGCCGAGCCAAAGGTTTGAGGAGTGTGTGAAATGAGGTAGAGGTGGGGGCCTTTTATAAGAGGAGAGGAGGGGCACTTTTGGAAAGTAAAGAAATATTACTTTATTTGAAAATGTGTTTCGGTTTTAAAAGGTCCCACATTGATATTATTCGTGGATAAGGTGATAATGGTTCGATATACACTCATCCAATTGGTTTTGGACATGTGTAGTTCATAGATTTTACATTATCTTTCTATTTTATTTAAATCATCAAATAATGATGTCGTCGCTGTATCATTATTATGTCATAAATAATTTAATTTATTTAATGTCAAAAAATTATAAAAAAATACTATGATATAGGAAATCTTTTTATCTTTCCAATTAGTATTTATAATCAAAATTTGGACTTGTATAATCCCACTTAAATATTGTTTTCGTAAAACATATTATGTTTGTGTCATTTTCACTTTAACATTAAATAAAAAGTAATTTATGTCATTTCCCAACAAAAGTGGATCCATGGGGTCCCCAAGTTGACCCATGGCATTTCATGGTCGGACATGACACAACAAATGAGTTTGGGACATGTGTCTAGGTCATTTCATTTTATTAAATCATTATTTATACCTTAAACTACACTAATTACCACTAATCACGATTAAGAACTTAATAAGTTACTATTCACCAAAAAAAATTATAATAATCTCATTGAACCACATTTTACTTCTTAATGACAACCATGTATGTCGGATTTTCAAAATTCAATACACATTAGTGGTAAACATTCATTTAACTGAAAAATCAGTTTGCTTGATTACCACTTAGTGGTTTCACTATTCATCAAAAATTGAAGTTTTTCAAAAAATTACCAAAAATTCACCCTAAGCTATATTTGATATTCCGAATTAAAAAATGAAGTCTATTTTACAAAATTAAAAACATATAGGTCACATTAATTAATTTAATAATTAATTCCCGCTGCCAGAGCAAAAAGCGTGTTTTTACAAAACAATAAGTATCAAAAGATTGACACCAGTTTAAGTCTATTTTCAAAGTGAAATTGATTCCAATGACCACCATTGGATAAAATGGTAAAAATATATTCTAATTTAACTTCAAAACCAATTCAAAACATAATATAATCATATAAATAAATTAGATTAAAAAAGTATTTTTGATGTAAAATGCACTATTTTTTACTATTCATTAAAAAATGAATATTGTTAGAAAAATACCAAAAATTCACACAAGGTAAATTTTGATGTCCCAATCATAAAGGATAAGTTTATTTTGACAAACATAGTTTATAAAATTTTCAAAATATAGATTCAAAAATGGTTTGCAATCAAAAGGCAGTAAAACAATCTTTTAAGAATATTAGTGTATTTCATGCATAAGATTGTATTTATTTTCATTTTAAGCCTCTATAACACTATATTAATCATTAAAAGACATAGATAAAAATATCTATTATTCATTACTTACTTGGCATGTTACAATTATACCCAACCAAATAATTAAGTGTTGAATAACAAACTACAACACGACGTGGAGACAGTAAGCCGTACATACACAAGTATAGTGACATTGTAAATTATAGGATGGATATAATAATGAATATGGTTGTACCATATTTATAATGACATCTATGTATGTATATGGTACTGGATTTATTATTTTGTTATGGAAAAAACAATTAAATAGGAAGTGGAATAAGAAAAAAACTTTGAAAGAGGTGAAAAAATAATTACTACTTCTTCGGGTTCATCCATTTGATTTGAACAAAAGGATTCCATAGGTAGGATTTATGATAAACATAAGGCCTCTAGGTTCCATTTATGGTAGATGGGAGTATATTTGAGCAGGTTTTGGTTATGAAAAATGGATTTGGTGGTGGGAATTAAAGAGAATGGGATGTTACCATTTTTAAGAGAGGTGAGGGGCTCTTTTGGAAAAGTTTGAAATATTAATTTATTATAAAGTAATTTTCTATTTCTAATTCCCAAAAATTTATTTATATCTTGTATAAGGTGGGTATGGGTTAATAAAATCCCAACTAATAGGTTTTATACTTGTTAACACATTATATTAAATATATCATTTATATTTAACTATTCGTAAAATTGTTTAACTTTTACCATGTATTCTTGTATTCTTACACTATATGGTTAATAAACATACTATAAAACATCATGAAAACCTCAAGCGGTTCATTAATGACATATATGACCTTATCTATGTTATTTTTATGAATTATAATTTTTATGAAACATTATATCATTTAATAATATAGTATTTGTTTTAAAAACTTATTTTTGTCAATTTTGACACTATTTCGTATTTGGATTTTTTGAAAGTCATAAAAACATTATTGCTTCGAAAAAATACATTTAAGAAACCCTAAAATTTCATATTAAACTATAAAATTCGTGTATCTCATAAAAAGATTCAATTTACAATTATTTTAATACTTATAACATCAATTATTTTAATCGTTAATTAATAAGGTAATTACTACATCATCATTGTGTCATAAATAAAATTTTTTATTTACTCTCTAAATTTTTATATAAAATAGGATGATTTAGGAAAAAAAATTATATTTCTAATGAATATTTATAGTCGAATTAATCTTATATATAACCCTATATTAAAAATTCATTAGTTATTAAAATTTTAATTTAACACTTTTAACTATTCTTTGAATAAAATATAATTAATGTACTAATATAATCCATATGGATAAAAAAGGATCATTGATTTATCCTAATTTTTATTTTTGTTGAAATAAAATTATATTGTATAATTATTACATGTTTTGGGATAATTATAATATCATTTTTACCTTGAATTACCTTATTTACTTTTATCTGTGGAAAATAAAATTCAAAAGTTACAATTCACCCAAAATTATTTTCCTTCCATGGAACAAAATTTTAATTACTGATGTCAACCATGTCTCTAGGATTATATAAATACAATTAAAAATGTGGTAAAATTATGCTTTATTCAAATTTTCTAAATGTGTCTAGAAGGTTGATAAATGTGCCTAGAAGGTGGGTAAAAAGATGTTAAAAAGTTCCAGTAAAATTTTATTTATCAAATAATATTATACAATGACTCTGATGACTTAAATTGTAATAATATATGTAATATATATCTTTTTTTACTTTTATATTAATTTAAAAATAATTATATAAATAAAAAAGTCAGTGTTTATCTACAATGTAGTGTTTTTCACTGTTTCTCAAAATTGAATGTTTTCCAAAAAATACCAAAAAATCACCTATTTATAATTTTGATATTCCAAATTCAAAAATTATATATATTTTACCAAATTAAAATCATATAAGTTTCATTAATTAATTTAAAATTAATTATGATGGTTAAAACTAGAATGTGGGTTTTTGAGAAATAAAAACTATCAAAATATTGATATGTGTTTATGTACAATTTTAATGTAAAATTACTTCCAATGAATATTTCTTGATTAAATGATATAAATATAATATAATTGTACTTAAAAACTATACAAATTTTTAATTTAACACTATCAATTATTTTTATTTAAAAAGGTTTTTTCAATTAAAATTTAGTATTTTTTTATTATTCATCAAAATATGAATGTTATCAGAAAAACAACAAAAAATTATCCAAACAATGTTTTTATGTCCCTACTATAAATAAGAATTTTATTTTTTCAAATTGAATATATAAAAGTATCCATTATAGGATTTAAAAAGGGTTCACAATTAAAAGGTAGTAAAATTTAATTTTTTAAAAATACTTCTTTTATCTAAAAAAATTAATTTCTTCTTAAATTATTTCTAATAAAAACATTATATGGAAGTTAAAATCATAGGGATTATATAAAATTTAAAATACTGTTAATATTATTCATACCCACTTTTTTAATGGCTTCTTTAGTAATTCATGGTGCACATGAACTCGGTGTTGTGTGTTTGGAAAGCTATTGGATTACTTTAAAGAGATAACATACTATGAAATCCTATGGTGTTCATTATTCCATCCTTCAATAAACTTTTTCCTCACATTTTGAAATTTTTCTTCGAAAATAAAAGGTTGAAAATAGAAAATACTTTTGTGGAAAACCCACATTGGAAATTGGGTTAAAAAAATTTAGTCTTAATAACAGGGAAAGGGAAATGAAAAATTCACTACCAAATTATGATCATAAATAAGAGAAAATTAGTGGAAATTAGAGACACATAATTGGACGAAAAACATAAATATATATATTTGGATTGATTGAGGTCATCAATAAAATACATGTGAATAATGAATGGAATATTATGGGCCTCAAATCCATTAATATATAATAATATAAAATATCATTGGTTAAACAAGACATCAGTAATTTGGTTAACACGTTTTTGGTTTTATGATCCTCTCACTAAAGTGTAGGAATTAAATTCTTCAAAGAATAAGAGGGAAAAAAATACTTGACACAATGAGTTCTATCCTTCAACCAATTTATAATACAAACACATCGTTCACTTCAATATATAATACATATAAAAAATATATTATTTATCTTTATTGTATAGGGTTCAAAATAATGAATTTATAATTAATCAGTCATACAATTTAAAAAACATAATTATACCAACTAAGAAATCACGTAGGGAAGTAGTAGTTGATTCACCCATGTCACCCTCTGGTTGTGGGTTCATGTCTCACTGCCTTGTCGGACGTGACGGGTTATCACCCAACCTCTGTATTGTCCTTTTTATAACAATAAAAAAATAATCTTATGAAATGTTTTATCCTTAAAAACTATTATCCAAGGACCAACTTAATTCATTTCAACCATTAGAATTATCCAAAATACTTCATCCCAAACTCATAGTCCAAAATTTATAAGGATGGTAAACATATTGAATACATCTTTTTCCATGTAATAACATTTGAATACCATCTTCATGTATTGTATTAAAACATGGTAACCACCTAAATTTCCATTAAACCTTATTGATTACATTCATGTCCCCTAATTCCTTATAAAATTCTATATATTCTCTAAATATCCAAAAATATTGTAAACTCCAACAATGATGGAAGAAAAAAATTAATTAGTTTCAAGGTTTTGAAGAATATATAATATATATTATCTAAATAAATCATATATTATTATAAAATCATTATATGTGTTTCAATAACATATTAAGGATTTTATCTCCCTCAACCATATTTTTTCCAAAATTTTTACCCTGAAACTATATCACATTAATTGGTAACATAAAATCTCAAATCCTTAATGAAATATTACTATAATACAGTCCTTATATACTCTATAAATATTATATCTTGAATATCATTAATATAATACTCAAATTCTATAATTCATTAATAGCAATATAAGATCACTAATCATTCCTATTCATCTACAATAGTATCATAACCTAATTGTTTCCAACAACCAAATTTGGGTTCTACATTGATTATTGGAACATTGATTCATGTACTATCCTAACACCTTTCAGATGAACCATTATACATTTTTAACCTTTTTCTTACCCTTTAAATCACAAGTTTGGTGGCCTTTTCCTCCACACTTATAAAAAACTCTCATTCCTTTCAAGCACTTCCCAGGGTGATTCTTTGCACAATTTTATCATATGGGAAAAACCAACATTCCCTTCTTATCTTTATACATATTTCACTCCACCATCCTTTTCTTCTCTAGCATCGCTTCAAAGCCATAAAACTCATAAAATTTATTTATTATCTTATTAACACATGATATTATTTCTTCATATGATGAGAATATATGGTAGAATATTTCCCATCAAAATACTGAATTAAGACCATGGATGATATGATCCTTCTTACTCTTTGGATCAGGCATATTACTGGAGTTCTATTTATTTCTACTAGACAACATTTATAAATGGTGACATACAGTATGTTAGATCATATCATAGTTTATAAACCTAAAACTAGAAAATTGATAATCATTAATTGAATATTTTCCAACATCTAGTATCATAAGAATAAAAATGGTTTCTTTGCTGACATATTTACTCATAAATCATTCATAATGGATTTTCAAAAAGATGTGCATTATCTTATGTATATCCTCTGAGAGTGTCATAACTGAGAGTGCAGCAAGAACCATTATTATGCACCAGTTCCCATTCGAGTCTAACATAAAGAGGTATTTCTGGGATTTACCCCTAGATAAATATGTGCTAGAGCTGCTTCTGCCTTCTCGTATCTAGAAATGGTTGTATTTCATGTAATATTCACAAAATATATACATTACCCAAATTCTAGTAAGTTATTCTATATAAATCATAAAGGTTTATCTTAGGGTAAGGTTCTCTAATAATAGTTTTTAAAAATATAGTTTTCAAGGCCTGTATTAAACATCCTCTGATAACAATGGTAATGCCTCAACCCTTGGAACCCATAGCTGGTGTATTATTATATAACATTGGAATTATTTCAAGGAATAAAGACTTTAAGGACCGATCAGTTTAGCAATCTTGGAAAATACATTACATTCATAAACGTTTCATTTCACTTTCTAACATACACCATAACAAAATTAATCCTTTGAGAATTACATTATTCCCTTTCTTTAACACTGAATATCAATAAAAAACTCTTCTTGTAATCCTGGAGAAATAAAACATATGAAAGGGGTGATAATAGATGCTCAGTAAGTGTAAATAATTTAGCAAAAGGTATAAACTTTTAAAGAAAGATGTGTAATAAAAAAATTGGCTTTTAATCAAAAATGTGAACATAATATGGAAAAAATAAATCATGCATTACCATATAAACAAGAACATGTACATGGATATTCTACTAGTCAAATAATCACATGTAATAACTAACATCATAATGAGGAAATGAATAATTCCAGACATCATAACCACATAGTCAAGGCCCCGTGCGAAGACTACAAATAAAACTTTTGTCAATTCCTTTTTCCAAAACACTAGTTTGACTCAAGAGATCAACTGATGCATCAAGGGGCTATATCATGCCTCACTCATCACATACTATGTCTAATATAATCCTCATATTAAAATGTTTGAACATAACATAAACATTCTTACTAAAACTAGCATACGAAATGTCCACAATTTAAGCATAAACCATGAATGGTATAAAAATAACACATCCACAGTCAAACATATCATAACAAATTCAATACATTTTGGAATTTTGTATTACAGTAATTAATCCCCAAACTATAATTATATCCAATAATGTATGTTGACATAGTTGTAAATAATCAATAAAAGTTTTTGAGAGAAATACCCATTTTCATTAAATCGTTAAAAGGTTGCATAACTTATAAATGAATTCAATTAAAAGAGATTTTCAAATCAATGTGTCCCATACCAATTTGAATATTTTGAAGGAAATTATCATTTTAAAACAATCTTGTATGTGTAAATAAATCCATAAAATCATTTTTAAAACACTGAAATTAATTAAAAATATTTAGAAAAATAAATCATTAAAACCATTTTAAATGATGATCTAGTTAAAGCTTCCCTTACATAAGACCTTCAAATATTTATTTTTAAAACAATTTAATGATATATGGACATAGATGATAAATATTTCCTAGTCGATACTTACAGATAATCAATCTTGGATAATATTGATAATGAGGAAATTAGCCTTACTTTGTACTTTCTTTTGGTTGAGGGTACGTTTAACCACTTGTATGATGACCATAGTATGTTATTAAATTATACCAGAACTATGTTAATTTTTATGATATAAAAAATTATTCATTTATGGTTTCATACTAATTATTTAATAATAATTTCTATGTTAAACTGTCATTTTAGGTAATAGTCACTTTTTTATCGTATGTGTTTTAACTTGTTATTCTTGATCGTATCACTGATATCATGATTTAATTACTTCTATAATATAAAACATTATTTATGTATCATATATATTCAGAATATAAATACGTATAATAGATAGATATATGAAATGGAAAGCACCATTTATGGAGACGGTAGGTCGTACGTACGCATAAATGTCGTTTTTGTTTTCATATCGTATTGAATAGAAGTAAGTAAATGATATATATGAATATATATATATATATATATATATTCAGTATCATTATTATGTCATATATTAAATATTTATTAATAATATATATTTTTATAATCATCATTGAATGGTGAACATGGTAATGGATCCCATCGTGTCATGGAGACGGTAAGCCGTACGTACATATGACCGACGATATCATTCTTTTTAGGGAGAAATCATATGTAACTAGAAGTTATATCATATATACAGAATTATTAAAATTTTATTTTTATTGTTTCCATCAATTATAATCATTATTATAACCATCAAAATAATAAAGTGTTGAACAACAAACTACACCACGACTTGAAGATGGTAAGTCATATATACAAACATATGGTGACATTGTCGTTCAAAGGATAGATAGAATAATGAATATGGTTTTACCATGTTTATAATATCATCTCATTATGTATAAGGTATTGGATTTATTTTTTTGGTATGGAAAGAACAATGAAAGAGGAAGTGGATGAAGAAAACAACATTGAATGAGATAATGAAGTAACTACCTCTTCTCCAGGTTCTTGTTTTTATTTGAAAAGAAGGGCCCCATTGACTGGATTTATGATCAATTTATGGAATCTAGCTTGAATTGAGGGTTGATGGGAGGATATTTGAGCAGGTTTTTTCAGAACCATATGGCTTTGGAGATTGAATTTAATAGATGGGGAAGTACCCTTTTATAAGAGAGGTGAGGGGAACTTTAGGAAAAGTTTGATATATTTATTTATTATAAAATATTTTTCAGTTTATAATACCTATAAATTGATTTATTTAGAGGATAATATTGGTATGGGTATAAATAATCTCAACGAATATAGTTTAGACATGTTTAGATCAATATATTATCCTTATCTTTTAAATTTAACTCTTAGTTAAATAGTTTTACTTTTACCATGTCTTCTAGTATTCTTACACTATATAGTTAAAAACATACTATAATAATAAAAATGAACTTAAATTGGATCATTAATGCTATATATAACTTTATCTATGTACTTTGGACAACATTTATAATTTTTGGAATTTTATATCATTTAATAATATAGTATTGTTTTTAGAAACATATTTATGTCAATTTGGATACTATTTAGTATTTGGATTTAGTGAAACTCATAAAAACAATATTACTTTTAAAAAATAAAATTAATCGACTCTATCATTTCATAATCATCTATAAAATTCTTGGATGTAATTAAAAGTTTCAATTTACATTTATTTTAATATTTATAACGTCAATTATTTTAATCATTAATTAATATTGTAGTTACTGAGTTATAATTATGTCAAAAATAAATTTAATTATTTTTCGTTTAAAAATTATATATAAAATACAATTATGTTGGAAATATATTTATATTTCTGATAATTAATTATTGTCTAATTAATCTTAGTAAAACCTTATATTAAAAATGTATTTGTTATTAAAATTTGAATTTAACACTTTTTACTCTTCTTTGAATAAAATAAAAAAAATGTTCTAATATAACCCAAGTGGATAAAAAAGATCATAGTTTTTTCCTTAGGTTTATTTTCATCAAAATAAACTTATCCAATAGAATTAGAACACGTTTTGCAGTAATTATAATATCATTTATACATTTAATTCTTTTATATACTTTTAACTGTGTTAAATAAAATTCAAAAGTTACTATTCACCATAAATAATTTTCATCATATTGAACAACATTTTATATAATGATGTCAAACATGTCTATTGTATTTTCAAAATTAAATTC
The DNA here is from genome assembly GCA_963277665.1 of Viscum album. Taxonomy (NCBI): domain Eukaryota; kingdom Viridiplantae; phylum Streptophyta; class Magnoliopsida; order Santalales; family Viscaceae; genus Viscum; species Viscum album. The sequence continues at coordinate 1,923,004,397 of OY728136.1, read as the reverse complement.
ACAGAAGCCATAAAATTACATTTTATGCAAATTTTCAAATGTGCCTAGAAGGTGGGTAAATGTTCCTTGAAGTTGTGTAAAAAGACGTTAAAAAGGTTCAAAAATATTATATATATATATAATCTTATTATAAAATTACTCCAATGACTTATTTTTTAATAATATATGCATTTTTTATCTATTTTCACTTTAAGACAAATTTAAAAATAAATATTTAATTGAAAAATTTGTTTCTTATCTACAATATCGTGCTTTTCACCATTCATCAAAAATTGAATGTTTTCCAAAAAAATCAAAAAATACATCTAAAGATACTTTTTTACATTAAAAATTAAAAAATTATGTCTATTTTACCAAATTGAAAATAGAGAAGATTCATTAATTAATTTAAAATTAATTTTCATTGTCAAAACGAGAAAGCAGGTTTTTGAGAAGTAAAAAATATCAAAAGATTGATATGTTTTATGTCCAATTTGTATGTAAAATTATGTATAATGACCAAAATTTGATTAAATGATAAATATATAATCAAATTATACTTCAAGACCATTAAAATGTATAATTTAACACTATAATTTATTTTCATTAATCATGCTGTTTTCATAAATTTTTTTTTATATTTTACTATTCATCAAAATATGAAAGTTATCAGAAAAACAAAATAAAACTATCCGAACTCATATTTTATGTCATTTTTATAAATAGTAAGTTTATTATGATGTCAAATTGAATATAAAAAATTAATAAATATTTAATTTAAAAGGGTTCTCCATTAAAAGGTGCTAAAATTTCATTTTGTGAAAAATAGTGCTTTTATTTGAGAAATTTGAATTTTATATTATATTATGTCTATGAAAAACATCATATGGATGTTAAAATTATATGGGTTATATAAAATTAATAATTCAGTTAATAATATACATAACCTCTTTCTGAATGGCTACTTTGTTAAGTCGTGGTGCGCTCGAACTCAGTGTTTCATGTAGTTCAAGATATTGAATTAATTTTAAGAGATAATGTACTATGAAATCCTGGGGTGTTACAAAAACTAGGTTGAATGTTCCATTTTGAAATTGGAAAAGATGTTGGGGGTTGGATTTGGTACTATTTTGAGCTCCCACATGCAAGGATGTGTGTGAGATGGTCGATGGTTGATGTGAGGAGTTGATGGGTGGCCAGATTGGTATATGAATGTGAAGGTGTAAGTATATAAGGAATAAAATTATTCATTCTAAAACCATTCAAAATTATCATGCTTTTGGAAAAGTTTATTAAAGGTAAAAATAAATTGTGTTATTTTTCTGATTAGTGGTATTGTAGTTTGTTCCCACTTTTATTGGGAATGAGGTTTCTTATGCGGTGTATTGAGATTGAGAATTATTCTTATTGGATTTTTATTGATTAAGTTAGTTGTATCAATATTTATTAATGTTTTTTCCACAAAATTATTTGATTTATAATTATAATGTGTCTATGAGTGGTGTATAGTTATAATACTTTTCAATTGATCAACTCAGAGACAATGTTGTTGAATTTTAGATGTTGAATCATCCACTCTTTTATAGTAAATAGGATCCTCTTGAAGTGGAAGAGTGGGTTCATAAGATTGAGAGAATATTTAAATTCCATGAGTTTTTTTGTCCTTAATGTTTAATTTTTTAAGCTTTTTCTCAAATGTCCACCCTAGAAGTTGTGGGAGTCGGTTTCCTAAACCAAGGCTCGAGAAGTTCTTACTTTAGAGTTTTTCAAGGATTCATTCATCTTCATGTATTTCTCTAAGGTCATAAATGTGATGAAGGTGATGAAAATGTGCTTTTTACAACATCGTGATGGCTCAATTTTGGAGTTATATATTCACTTTAATGATCTAGTTCCATATTATCTATGTTATATTGTGATGAATCCCATAAAGGATTGGCATTTCGAGTGTTGTCTTTATATGGATCTGCAGTCGAACGATTCAGAGTTTGACCTAACTTATTTTTTCCTATGTGGTGGGACAATCTATTCATTTTTATGTTGTTCTAGAAATTATTATTGAGAATTAAGGGATATCTCTAGTGTTTGGAAGTGGTGCTGATAATTATAGTATGAATAATAGTCACCAGCCTTAAGTTGGGGGTGCTTGTAGGGGAACTAACAACCCTTTAGATCTTTCATCATCATCTTCTAAGTACAATATCTTTATGTGTTATCATTGTGCTAAGGGTGGTTGTAAGAATTAATTCTATCCATGTTTTCCATGTGACAACGTTATATGTGGGTTCCTAGGTCACTTACAATGGGGGTTTTGGGTCAATTCAAGGAAGAAACTTGTATCCAAGTTAAAGTGTTTGAAAGACACCCTTTCATGTTAGAAGGAAAAAAGTTCCGACTTTGTTTCAATATCAAGACCCATTTTTGAGGGTTCCACCCATTTTAGAGGTTTTATTTTTATTTTATTCTTTTTCAAATAATAGTGATGGTTGGTTTGTAACTTATCCTGGTATTCATAATGAATGCTTGTCTTTTAGAAATTTTGATATTTTTCATTATATTTGGATGTGTGTTCTATGTGTTCTCTTTCACCACTATTTCCCATTAGTTTTAATTGGGAGTATATGTGTTCATATACTAAATACCATTATTAGTAAAATATCTTTGTTGAGAAATGTGAGTTCTATGGTGTGTCGTGTTCATTTGGATTATTATAGGGTGTTATGTGACCTTTTCTGTTACTAAAATATCAATTTCCAATTAGGAATATTTAACTCCTGACTATGGGGAAGAATATGATTTAAACATTATAACTCTAGGCATATGATTGGGATTAAATCTATTCACATAGTCCGGAAACCACCAGTGGTGTTAGAAGCTTTGTATCAGTTCATGTATCCCCCATTAGCGATTGGACAGTCGAAATGATTTTATTTTAGTTTTATTTTATAATGGGTTGGGTAGACATTGGAATGAGTTTTTCTAGTAGGTCACCTTGTGGTGTGTGTGGTTGGTCATTGTGGGAATGTTCTTATGATATCTTATATTTTGTTTTCTATGTTGTCCCTTGTCATGAATTCAATATAGTTGGTTCATAATAGTGGGGAGACCCTATGGGTCATGATGAGTGTTCCTCTGGAAATGATGAGTCCGAATAGTTTTCTAATAGAGGGGAACCATTTTTGGCCTTCCATGATGAGAATGTGTTATAATTTCAAATGTGGTTCAATAGGTTATGGCTTATGATTCTATTACTTTTTGGTAATTACCTTTGCTGATTTGTTGTTTTATGTATATGTGAGCGTTTCGTTTTTTGTTTTCAATGTGTTCTTAAATTTGAGGAGTTGAATCATGTATGTTCATAGACCTCTATTTTCAATTTATCAACTAGATATGTCATGTATTATTTGGGGTATAATAATTATTAGGAGAATTTTGACACCCATATATTTATTTTCATAATTTATTAAAACTATATTTTAGTTATTGGTTTTTCTCTCATATTCCAGGTGTTATTGATTTATATATGGTGTTTCAATTATTATTGATTGAAATGATTATTTAATGAATTTTTTGGGTGGTATTTACCTTTTTCATTGTTAGTGTGAAGATATGTGGTGGAAATTACTTGGATGTCAGTATTTTAAACTCCTAGTGTCACTTCTCAATGGGGTGTGTTTGATGGATGGTTTATACTCTTGTGTTAGAAGTTTTTTAGGGTGAAAAGAGTTATGTTTGGGGGATTTTATCTAAGCCTCATTATTAAGGGGAGAATTTAGTTTATTCATACATCCTATACGTGCAAGGGTCGCATAGTTTAACTAACAATTCAACCTAAGGGTGCTTCCCATGCAACACTAGATAATGGAAAATCACACAGTTTGTGAATGGTATGTTAAACCGTGCGATCTAGCTTTATAATCCTCTCGAGAAAGGGTATTTTTTGGATTTTAACCTTCTTTTGATGTGGTATATATTTCCTTATCCCCCCTTTCAATCCAGATGACCAAAACACCTCCCATGTATGTTTTTTATTCTCTAAGCCCCTCAATATGGGATCCATGGTGGTTTCTTTGTGACTCATCACATGGAATGAAAGGTTATGGCTAACCACCCTTTCTACGTTGATTTCATTGTATTTTCCAATTATATACTAACACTAGTGTCCATGTTTGGATGAATTTCATACCTAATGTGGTCGGAATGGTTTTTCCCTCATAGGTTTCCTTGGGGTGTTCTAGCTTCTTAGAAACTTCATGGAGTCATTTTAGTCGGGTATCATTGAAGCACTTTTGATTTGATCTAGGTAACCCTTGTACTTATCCTATAAACATAATATCCATGGTTTTAATTCATTTTTTCCCTTATATTGACGTTAATTAGTGATGTAACATTTTAGTATAATTGTTTGATGTGGAATTAAGTGGTTTGCATAATTGTTTTGAATGTATGGGGTGGTTTTGTTGAGTTGTGCACACCAATTGTTGGATAAATTTCTTAGTTGGATTTTTCAAGTGGGTTGTGATTTTTAAAATCATATTTTGGTTTTGTAAATTTATCTTTGACATCTAAAATTGTTTTTATTATTTCTAAAATGGATTTATGAATGGTTTTATACATGGAAGTGGTGTGTTTAGTTCATTGAAAATAGTTTGGCATGTGATGGAAATCGTTCTTTTTTGGAAAAGGGTGATTTATTGAAGGGTGTTTGATTCCCAGTTGGAAATTTTGAGAAAATGGTTGTGGAAAGAAACCTCCTTAGATAATTCAATTTTTTTATTTACTATTGAATGCTTTAGGATTCCCATTCCCAGAGTCCCCCTTGTACTCGAATTATTGAATGGTAAGAGGATGATACTTGGGGTGACTCAGGGGTGATTTGTTTTGTGAGATTCATGTGTGTGATATATATATATATATATTCTTGTTTTCGGATCCTTGGGTTTCATTTCTTGGGTCACCACTATTTTAATTTGTGAAATTGGAACATGGTATTGGGAATATAAACAGCTCCTTGAAAGGGACCTTGGTAGTCAATGACCAGGTAGTTTTCAATGAGATCAGACTAGAGAGGCATAATTCAACTCTATTGGTATCTACTCTAAACCTACCATTCATGTAGGTTTCTCTATGGAAGGATTAGGAGAGAACTTGTACTCACTTGTTTAAAGATTGTTTTGTTGGGTTTGTATTTTGACCCATTTTACTTAGAGATTGTATCTCTAATCTTAGTAGCTTTTTATTGGTATGCGTGTTTTTCTTCTCAACATTTTTAGGATGGATTTTTGAGTGTTAATGTTTTTTGTACTCAGAAAATTCCTCCCACTTGAAAGATAATTTCTTTGATGGTAGTCACAAACCCCTAGCCTTTAGGTGGTGAGCTTGGGGTAGTCACCTCATAGTCCCGGGAGGATGTGTCATGACAAATTGGTGTCAGAGGTGTTCAAACCTACCTTAATGTCCGAGATTCTATGGTTTTATTTTGGGAAAATGATGTTAAATGTTTGAAGTTATACTTTTAAGCTCTAGGATTCAAGTGTTGGTGTAGAAGTCATTATATCTATACACATGGACCCAGAATTTAGCTCTTCGTTTCGGTACATGAAACCATTAGTTGAATGTATCATATATGATTTTTAGTGTTTCCTCATGTCATTCTAGATTCATCTCACCAAGAATTATATATTGATTGTGGTTATTCATTATTTATTCTAGGATACCGCCAAGAAGAACCAGCGAGGATTCATGTGCATGACCACAAGGATGGTATGCCCAATTATGAGGCAACATTACATGGACCAATACTGGAGATGGCCCCATGCGGTGGTTCACCAGCATTGCCTCCACTAGTTGGTCTGTAGTTTCTACAAGCACAAACTGTATAGGATGCGCATAGGACCAATGTATTAGAAAAGTTCTAGTGGTAGAAACTAGCTAGGTTAACGACCAATTTTGACCCTCAGGTGGTCAAGGATTTGATCGAGGCGGTTACCCAAGTCTTCTATCTAGTGAGGATTCCTCCTGACCATATTGTGATCTTAGCTATGGGACATCTTTAAGGATTTGTGGGGATATGGTGTAGCTTGATGAACTAGACACACGATGAGGTGGACGTCACCTAGACAGACTTTGATCACCTCTTTATAGAAATGTTCTTTTATCAATGTTGCACTCTGTGTGCATATATGAGCTATAGCACCCATAACAAGGTGGCATGATAGTAGTGGAGTACTCTATGAGATTCACTTATCTTTTACCCCACTCCAATGATATAGTTTTTGGAATGTTATTTAGGGACAGATCTATCGAGAAGGGACTATACCAGGAGGTCAGGTTGTCCATTGTATCAATTAGCATCCCTACATAGGCTGGGTAGCTGGAGTGAGCCCTAGTCATGGAGAGCTTCCTGGAAGAATATGCACTAGTATCAAGAGATACTATTAGACACTATGAAATGGAGTCTTTAGCTATTGGTAGTATGTAATATACACGGGGCCCTACTGGGCCATTCATTTTGGGAGAAGACCCCAGGAGTTAGGATCATTGATACAACACCCCCAATGCAAAGGGAGTCATCAGTGGGGTAGGTTTTGCTACTCATGCGGCATGAAGGGGAACATGGATCATGACTACCCGTCTTTCCATGTAGATGAAAAAAATATGGTTGACGGTACATTGAGGAAATAAAGAAGCTTCGATCAGGGTGTTCCTCATGGTGGAGAACATGGCAGGGGATCCAGCATAGCTGCATTGCTATAAGAAGCTAGAGGAGGTTCAATGTGCTACCACCACAACACCTAGTGGTCCCCCATAGGCTCCAAGAGCTAGGGGATAGGGGAGAGACTAGCTAGAAGAGATGGAGGCCTATGACCATGATGACATGGGAATGATTAAAGGTATAATTTTTGTCTTCCACACCGTAGCTTTAGTTCTTATAGAAACATGTTCTAGTCATTCTTTCCTTTTCCAAAGTCCTTGTTCAGATCTCAGTGATTCCAATAGAGATTTTGTCTCAATAAATACTATTAGAGACTTTTATGTGAGGGGATTCGAAGATTACACTCTGGTTTTTGAATTTTGATATTTCTCTAGGAGTTGAGAGATCTAACTAAGAAATCCTAGTTGTAGCAATGAGGCCTTACGACATCATCATGGGTATGGAGTGGTTTTCCACAATTCATGCCCAGGTCAACTGTATCAGGCACAAAGTGTGATGTTTCTTTGATGATGGGACCATTTATTCCTTCACCGGTGATAAGGGAGCCCTTTAAATGAGGGATATACTTTCTAAGAGGAGGGTGCAACCGATCAATCACTCATTGGATAACATCACCCTTAGTGCATTCGATGAGAAGAGTCTTCAGTTTCATGTAGTGGAAAATGAGTATGACGACCTCTTTTCGAATGATTTTTTGGGATTAACACCTCATGGAGAGGTTGAACAATGTTTAAATATATACCATGAGATGGCAGAGATATCCACACTAGTATATTGGATGGATCCCAAAGAGTTTCGTGAGATGAGGGTATAGGTAGAGGATTTATAGATGAAGGGCATTGTGAGGCCCAATATATCAATGTGGGAAGCCCCTGTTTTGTTTTAAAAGAAGGAATATTGGTGTTTGAGGTTGTGTGTGGACTTCGAATGCCTGATCATGGTGACCGTGAAGATCACGTATCCACTTCCAAGAATTTATGAAAACATTGATTAGCTGAAGGGAGCTAGATGGTTCTCGAAGATAGACCTTAGATCATGCTATCATCATCTTCATGTACGAGATGAGGATATACAGAAGTAAGCCATCATATGTTGGTATGTACACTATGAGTTCTTGGTGATGCCTTTTGGAATGACCATTTCCCCAACAGTGTTCATGTGACTCATGAGTAGAATCTTCTAACCTTACCTTGACCGTTCATGTGGGTATTTATTGATGACATACGGGTGTACTTGGCATCCTAGAAGGAGAACTCTACACACCTGTAGATATTCCTGGATAAAATATGAGAGAACTAGATTTATGTGATGATCTCTAAGGGACAATTCTAGATTCGAGAAGTCAACTTTCTTGGACATTTCATTTTGGAAGTTGGAGTTGCAGTGGATCTAGCAACAATAGAAGAAGTGATTCCTTAGGATCAACCCAAGAGCATGACTGAGGTATGCATTTTCTTGGCTTTGACTAGGTACTAAAAGATATTCATTCCTATCTTCTCCATGGTAGAGAAACCCTTATCATATTTGACGTGGAAGGGACAAACCTTCATGTGGATAGAAAGGTTCCAGCTTTTTTTTAGGAGCTAAGGCATAGAATAATGAGTGACCCCATGATGAGACTACTAGAGTAAGAAATTTGGAATGTAGTGTTCTATGATGAATCAGGGACAAGAACAGATTTTTTCCTGATGCAAGGGCAAGCAGTGATCACCTACAGTCCATGACAGTTGAGGAAGCACACTCAGGATTATTCAACCCATGACTTGGAGAAAGTATGAGTGGTCTTTTGTTTTAATATGTGGCAACACTATATGATGGGTGAGTAGTTAAACATATCCTATAACCAAAAAATCCATAGGTATATCTTCTCCCAGGAGGTCCTAAACATGAGGTAGTCACAGTGGCTAGAATTATTCTAGGGCTATGACTTTGAGATAATATATACTTCTAGGTAGGGGAACGTGGTTGGGGACATTCTCAATAAGAGATATGGTTTTTAGTTTCTATGTGAGGTGTCCGAGTAGTTAGCCATGATGCAGATATCATTCGTGGATGGAGATGGAGTAGATCATCTTCTATATATAGATTTCACTCCCCCACTCTTATAGAGAGTTGGGTTTGAATTTTTTTGGATGTTGACTGTGAGGTTAATTTTTCTTCGTTAATCTTAGGAAAAGATCTTGATGGATATTTGATAGGTGTGGACAAAAACAACCATTTCAGAGGGGCCACTGTTTTACCAGTTGCAGCTTATGAGGAGCTTCTAAGGTAGTTTTTCACTACCTATTTACTGGTACATACAAGAGTGGAAATTATGTATTGGGATATTTGAAGCCAATACTGATGGCCATGGATGAAGAAAGTAGTTGTAGTGTTAATTTTGTTGTGCCTCACTTTTCATCAAGTGAAGGAAGAGCATCAGTTTCCAGCATGATTGACTCAGAAAATTGAGGTTTCAGAGTGTATGTGGGATGAAATCTTGATGGAAATTATGACGGAGTTACCCCACACATCTAGTGTCATGATTCCTTCTGGGTGATTATTGACCGACTCAAAAAGTCCTCATATATCCTACCAATCTAGATATGAAATATTTCCATTCTACAGAGTCCCATCTATTATAGTCTCACATCGAGACACACACTTTGCATCGCGGTTGAGGAAGGTATTGCAGGAGGAATTCAGGAAAAAGCTTCACCTGAGAACAACATTCCACCCTCAGAGAGATGGTTAGATTAAGACAACTATGTAGGTTTTAGAAGACATGCATTTTTTTTGCATCATGGAATTTGATCGCAGTTATAAGGATCAACCCCCACTGTTCGAGTTCACGTACAGCAAAAAACACCACTCCACCACTTGTCTAACACTGTTAGAGGTGCTGAATGGGAGACCATATATATCACCATTATCCTGGACGTACCCAGGGGAGTCATCACTCTTGGGTCCATAGTTTGTACGGCCTACAACCTATAATGTGCAGGTCATCCAAGAGCAGATGAGGACTACATAAAAAATATATAAATATTATGCTGATAGGAGACAAAGGCCCTTTGAGTTTTAGGAAGGAGAACATGTCTTCCTTCAGGTTTCATCTCAAGGGGGTTATTATGGTATGGTCGGGGCGACATGCTATCTCTATGGTTTTTTGGAATATTTCATATTCTGAGCAGAGATTGCGAGGTGGGTTACCGCCTATATCCCCCCTACAGATGAACATGATGGATAATTTCTTCCATGTATAATAGATGAGAATACATGTTCATGATCCATCACACATCATTGACTGGGTCGTGTTGGATATTGATGATGGGGTGACTTTTTTAGCGTTTTGAATTGAGATTGTGGATCAATAGAAGCGGATCCTTCATGGACTGTCGATTCCGTGAGTGGTAATTTAGTGGAAGCATAGGAATATTCAGGATATCACATGGGATGGGGAGGCTCAAATCTGTACTCAATACCCCAATTTGATTGTTCAGAAATATCTTTTGGCTTATGAGAATGTAAATACATAAATGTTGGGGTAATTTAATGTTATGTAAATCCATGTATTTTTATTAAATTATATTGGATTATTTTGAGAGAAGTCTCTTAAATGACACTTGAATCCAAGGATTGGTGAGACCAGAATAGGTGTTTGATATTTTTTATGTTGATTTAAAGTAGCTCAATTGAGTGGTATATTTAACTTATAAACAGGTTCCTGAAATAAAAATATGAGGGCCCCTTTGCATCGGGAAAGATGACTTTACCTATGAATGGAAAGAACATTAATAAGAATAGGTGGATGAAAAACGTTTATTTTCAAACATTTTTTTAAAAAATGTAATAAAATAATTTTCATACGGAAAAATAAAATAAACATTTTGTTTATTTTAAAATGAATTTTTAATTTTGATACAACATAATATAAATTCTATTAAATAAATGAAACGGCATAATGAGACTGTAATACAATATAATAACATTGCAACAAAACAAAACAAAAATGTTGAAACCCATTTTTTTCATTTAATGGTCTTATTGAGGATGAATCATTGTAATAATCTAGGTACACTCCCAAACATTGGTGGAATCTCATTTAAGAGAGGAAAATGACAAGTGGCCGCATACAATGGATTATGGAATTCCGAACACAATAGTATGGTCTTCGCCAACGAATGATACAACCTTGAGGTGGGGTGACTTTTTAATTTACTTTAATTCCCGATTTCTAAATCTCCATGATGAGTTTGAATCATTCAATAAACGAAAGGATTCATAGATCATGCTTGATAAATGTGGGATGTGTTTATTTTCTGAGAAATTAATGTGAAATGTGGATCCATGTTGAACCAATGATTTGATTTAATTCTTCTTTAAGATAATCTTAAATTCCAATGTGGACGGATCAAGGCTAAAACTAAGAGGGACTGATTAGTCCACCTTGGGTGTTCATGTGAGTTTCCCACCTCCCTCATTCTTTGAAATCCCAAAACATCACCAATGCATCAACCTGGATGGATGACTAAGATCACGATTATAACGAACCACAGTCCAGACAGAGACATAAGAGGCAAGAAGATGTCGTGTCTCGATGGCCGTGACATTGCAGTAGGAAGAGCTCCTCAACGACACACAGAAGCAGTAGATACGGACCATGATAGGAGGTCTTCTCTTAATATCTTTGGAAGTTAAGGAATGTCATTCTCCGACGGAAGGGAGTGAACACAACACCCGCCCCAGGCAGGGATCAGAGGCTGCCTTCATCGACCGATGGAAGTGGCATAAAAAGGCGGACCATGGAATTTTGCACAGGTAGGGCATCAAGGCCATTGGTGGTGGAACGAGTGCACATTGTGAGCTACGCCGCTCCACGAGGATGGAGGTTTATTTTCCATTTGGACCACAGTGGTGACCCACAGAAACTCTCATGGGTGGGACATTGTTCTCATCGAAACCTAGGAAAACCGGACCAGCCTGCCCAGTGGGCCAGACACCTGGCCCAACTAGTCTGGGCTAGGCCTAGTGCACTGGGTTGGACACAGGTAGGTTAGTGGACCCTGGACCAGTTTGGACCATTCCTAGAATAAATTGGCCAATTTTTATTGAATCATATGTAGCTTCTAAACAATGTGTCTAATTGCTAAACCATTTTAAACGTTGGGACCCTCGTGACGAGATGGTCCTTTTGAAATTCTCCAAGTGAGTTTCCAAGGATTTTGGGATGAGAATGATGGATAGAGGATTACATACTTCAATAATCAACAGTTCTATTAACTGGAAGCCTACGGTTGGTTGTGACATGAAGGAAGTGATGAGCGGACCTCACTGGCCTAGTAGGTGAGGACACCTCAATGTCTTGATACGCGGTTGGACCTCAACGGTCTGGTAGCCAAGTGGACCTCAATGGACCAGCTGAATTGTAGACCTCAGTGGCCCAGTAGCAATGCAGACCTCACTTTGTCAACAGATGAGTGGACATCAGTGCCCTGGTAGATGAGCATTCCATAGTGGCCTGATGGATGAGCGAACCTCAGTGGCCCTATAGACAAGTGGATCTTAGTGGCCCGGTAGTATAGCGTATCTTAGTGGACCAGCAGATGAGTTTACCTCAATGGCCTAGTAGGCGAATAGACATCACTATCCTGGAAGACGAGCGTACATTAGTGGCTCGATAACCAGGATGATCTCAGTTGCCCAACACATGGGTGAACATCAGTGTCTTGACACATGAGTAGAGCTCAGTGGGTCGGTAGCCGAGCAGACCTCTATTTCTTGAAAGATGAGAGAGCCTTAGTGGCCCAATATACCTTATTGACTCATGAAGGACAAGTCTCTTAGTAGTACAAGATGTTCTACTACATGACCTCTAATATTATTTAATATGATGTAGGGTATCCATATATGGGCACCGCTTTCACATGTCATGTCTTGTGAAGATTAATGACACTTTAATAGAGCCCTTGGTGGACTAGGACTAGATGATGTCTAGTGAAATTGGATATGCGAGGATTTTCTTATTTCATCACATAACTTCTCCACACCTACCATTTAGGTAGTGTTTTCTATAGAATGATTCTCAAATACATAGTCTTCACTTTTTTACAGCTTGTCTTATTTTTTTTTCGGGCCCATTTCACTTACATCTTGAACCACTACTCTCGGCTTTTTTTAGTGCTATGTGTGTTTTCTTTTTCAGCATTGTAGTCTGGGGTTGTGAGTGTTCATGTTTACAGGTACTTGAAAAATTCCTCCCACTTACATGATAATTCATTCGTTACTAGTTGCCAACCACTAGCTTTTGGGAGGTAGGATTGGGGTAGTCACGAAACATGACCTGGGGGATGCATTGTGACACATTTTATCATTTACCTATTAATTGATATATAAAATCATTATTCATGATGTGTCAATTTACCAATATCAGGGATGATGTGCTTTTCATTTCTATTATCTCTATCATGGATTTTTGTAAACCAATTTTCATAGTTGAAAAATATTTTAAAGTGTATGATATAACATCTTTTATGATCTATAATCAATATATATTCATAATATTAAATTACATAACGAAATTTGTTCATGATTTTTGGGGAACCACTAAAATTATCTTAATGAATATCTATAATGTTTTATCCAATAATTGATTATTATATTAGAAAACTTAATAATATATGGTATCATTTAATATTCTGTAAACATATAATAACCATTTCATTCCACTTCTATAATTATTCTTCCATCTGAGAGTAAAATTTATTACGAACTAACCATGAAAACCATGTAAATAACCCACCTAGATAAATGGAAATAACAAAATATTATTACTAAATGGGTGGAATGATGTAATAAAATGACTATATAAGGTTTTATAAAAATTAATATGTTTCTATGAAATATTATTAACACTCTTTTAACCATTATATAGAAGGTTTAAACACATTTCATGTAAGACATACCTAAAGTAAGAGAATTCTCTACCCAATATCCATTTATTGGGTTTACCATATACTTTTTATTTTTATTTTTCGGTAATGAATTTCTTTGTTAAATGATTTTTTATCATATTATCTAATATTATATGGATTTATAGTTTATACAAAAATTATATTTTATTTATATATTCTCACTTCAATTATATCATAATTTGGGGTGTATTTTCATTAAAAATCCTATTTTAATTTCATTACATTTTTAAAAAGGAATGATTTAAATAATGCAAGTAATTGGGTTTTATGATTATTTTTGTTAATTCAGAATTATATTTTTGAACGTTATATATTTTTTATTATTGAAATCACAATTTATTTCTTAAATACTCAATTACAAAATCATTTTTGTCCAAAGAATTTTTATCATACTTTTCATAATGAAAACCAATTCGTATTTTATTATTATGATTCTCATAAGTGATTACGATAAAAATTATACTCATGAGTATTGCAGTAAGGATTCATTCTATGATTATTATACAGATCCTAGATATGTTTAAATATTACACCATAAAGGTGATTCACATCATATACACTTCACATTCTTTCATACTGACAATTCTTTCATAATGATATAAATCGTAATGACTCTCTAAAAAAATTATCAAATGCAATAAAAATTATTATAATTGTCCCCAGAAAACTATTTTATAATGAATGGGTGTCCGTCGAATCAAAAAAAACTATTATGTAATATATGTAAATTATGGAAATTTCTTGCTTTGATTTTTAATATGATAATTAGAGTTACAGGTGTCTGAGTCCCTCTTAGCTTTCAGGAGAAAATCCAACAGTAGGAAATCAAGATTACTGTATTGATGAATTCCTATAAATACGATGACATTTTAAGGTGATCATAGGTTACTGTTAGATTTTTTTGCAACACCATATTAGAGCATTGAAAAATATACTATGTGTGAAAACTATGATTGTTTACAAGTTTTGAAATACTCCTTCCATACCCTAGAATCTTTCATGATTTTGTATATCTTCATATTATGCCAATCATTGTGGTTATGATTGAGGGATTCCATGAATAGGATGATAGTTGTACTGATATTCTAAAGGTCAAGGGTTTCCATGGCTAAGAAAGTAGAGGTAACAAATACATTCATGATCAAGGGCTGTCAGGGATAGGATGACCGACCAAAGATAATAATATTATCGGGGGATTACCTTGGTTTGGGTGAGATAAACTTCTTAAAAGTTTATATCTAAAGGTATTAATCAATGGTTATTAGATACCCTTTTATTTGGGATAAAATAATTATATTCATTTACTTCAATTTAATTTCTACAAATATTAAAATATAATCTTAATTGTTTTATATATTATTTTTTATATTCTATACCATATTCATCATAACCGATTTGATTATAATATTATAGAAATACGTTGTGACTACAATTTCTGTGAATAGGATTACTTAAATTACTCTGTATGATTATATAAGCTTTATGATAGAATCATTTTATTTACTATGATTATCATAACCACTGTGATTACTCGTCTTGACACAATTACAGTGAATACAAATTTATTTCTTATTATGACATGCGAAATATATATTTAAATCAACCTAATTACGATATCCTTTTTAATCAAACCCAAGGGACAGTCTAGTTTTCATTATAAGAGGTTTTTTGAATTAAAATTGTTAAAACTCTTTGAAATTTTATTATTTTCTAGTTTGAAATGAATGTTTCTAATATTAGAATTCTCCCCCTCTTATAGTTTTTCATCTATGTATACATTTCAATCCCTCAATTTCCGGTTTATTTGGAATAGTATATGATGATGTATGGGACCTATATCTCTCCCCAATGCATTCAGTATGTTTATGTTAGAGCTCAACCATATGGTTAACCCATGTGTATGTGTGATGGTTAAACTACAAGGTACCCATGAGGGTTATATCACAAGGTAACGATGAGTGTTACAATGTATGTTAGTCGTGAGTTTTACAAATCATATGGTAACTATGAGGGTTACAATATTAATTATTTAATTCCCCAAGTTAACTAATGATATTATTTATGATTCTTATGCTTTATGGATATTTGATGTTTTTCACAAGTATGTATATGATTCTTTATGGTTGATAAGTATATCTATGTGGAAATTATTTCAGAAACATATATGTATTTATTGAATAATTTTTAATTTCATACATTTTATTTCTATTACTGATATTTTTGCGCTCATCCCATGTTTTGAAAAAAAAATCTCCTACTTCATTAGATGTTCAATGGAAAATTACGGTGCTAATGTAGATGAATCCAATTAGATATGCTGTAATTATATTTATGAACTCTGATTTAATGTGTGGTTTGTTTAATCAACCAAAAACAAGACTGGAAAATTTACACGATTGTATAATGTATAGTCTATTTTTCAGTTATCATTAATAAAATAATGTAAACAACAGGTTTAAGTACAGAATCCAGATGTGTGGGTACATGAATTTATAGTTTTATTTTTAAATTTTTTCATATTCATGTGGGGGGGGGGTCTTTTTTTACTCAAGGATTTATGGTGGGTGAATTTTCGTTTGATGATTTAAATTTATTTATATGGTATATATATACATATATGTTGTGTGTGCTTCTATATATATTATTCCATACACAATCCCATACATTCAATCACCAAAAATATTGTATCTTATGAGATTCTAGGTCTCATGGTGTTTCTTAATGGATCTAAGTTCTCACATCGTAAATGTACACCTCAACCAAATACATTATCATATATAAAATTGTTTGTAAAATCATGTACTACATGATAGTTTCATGGATTGTTCTTATAAGATCAAGGAATCAATATTAGTAAAGGAATCAACATGGTATTAGATTTATGATTATTAATGAGTTAAGAGATGTCATTTGAAGGATGAAAAACAATATTACTTTTTAGGAGAATGTTTGTTTTAGTTCATTATGTGAAATTATGATAATTATTACTTGAATTTATATAGAATATTTTTTGTTTCAATGTTTCTTATGTTATTATAATTCGAGAACACTATTTCATAACCATATATTTTTTCCACTACTAACGTATAAAGGAGTCATGGTAAATATTTTATAAATTATAATCATTTAATCGGTTGACTAATAAATATGTTAAATAATATAATAATTATTGATAAATAACCTCAACACTAGTCATTATCCATCGATGATAGATTATGGTTCCAATGGTATATGGATTTGTAAACAATGTAAATGAGTTATCTGAGTTGGTTCATTTCAATGAATAACCAACTAGATTCAATATACGAATAAAGAAAACAATTTTATACAGATAAAAAGAATAAATGTAATGGAATGTCTATAATCAATATTAATTAATTAAAACTAAAATGTGATTTTTAAATGCTGGGAAAAAATTACATTATATATAGGTATAGAAATAAACATGGAATTTTCATGAATTACAAAATGAAAAGAGGAATATTTATAAAGAGTCAAAATTAGGTATTTATGTTATATAATTCAATTATAGTATTTCATAATTCTATATGATATAAAAATTATGTTATAAACAAATTTTTTTATAAATTTATTTTTGTAGAGGAATTAATAAAAGAATTTTTATGGTTTAATATTTTAAGAAATAAGAAATCATTGTTAATTTTTAGAACAAAATGGTTAGTCTTATGTTACAAAAAGGACATTATTTTTTTATTAATTTAATGTATTTTCTTTTTTTCATTACCTCTATACTTATTAATCATAATGATTATATAATTTTGTGTTATATGTTGATCACCCATGTTCTAATTATTTTTCATATATCCTACTTTCATGTACTCTCACCCTCTTAGATGGGTTTTCTAGGATGGTTTTGGGATATATTTATCATTTTTTAGGATTTATCTTTTTTCACTTCTTAAGTCAATGTATGTGTTCACGTTTTAAATTTCCTTTATTTACATATGTAATATTTGAGATAACATTATTTTAAGACATAATAGGCATTCTGATATTTGGTAATGTTTTAGTCGGTGATTTTGATAGAGCTTTTATATCATCTCATTGGATTTGGGGTTTAGTGTTTTTTGTTTTTAATGTTCATATGTAAGTTTTTTATTTTATTATTTATGTATATATGGTGTAGTCATTGAATAATGATGGAAGTCTCATATTCCCACTCCTTATAATGTTTCTCTATAACTCATTAGGTGAGATCCTATTATTTTTCATTCTTGATGGTGGGTTGGGTGCCTTATAATGTGATGAGAGTTATGATGAATGTTTTTGATTCATTTTCAATATATAAATTGTTACCCCCATTCATTATTTCTTTCTCTATAAATCTCATGGAAACTTTTGGGTCGCTTGACATGGGTGTACAACACAGATTATGGTTACCCTTTATATCGTTGTCAATGATTTTTGTTCTGTTTTGAATACCATATGTAAGGTAATATGTAATTCATTAAAAAAAGATGATTATTTATATTGGAGGTAGTTTTTTTAACATGGGGATAAAATTAAGTGATTATATTATTTATGATAGTCGAATGTTCCTTATAAGAAAAGAAACTTGCATAGAATATATTCAAGAGTTTTATGATAACAATTTTTAGTATTAAATTTGAATATATTTATATATTATTGTTTTAGAAAAAGTTTCCATAAATTTTAAATAATGACCCCATATAATAAAATGTTGAAAATTATACTCATAATCCATTTTTTCGGAAATATAATACTTTTAAAATTAAATACAACTTATTTAAATGAAAAAAATTCATTAAATTCCACTATACTAATTCTCTGTTCTTAACCATCGTTAAGTGATGTGAGTTTTTCTTGAAATATGGGATGAAGACAAGAAGCTTATTAATATACATACAATGATAAAATCCAATAGTGTAATAAAAAAAATGATAACCTATGAAATATTTATGTTTATTATAATAATCATTGAGATTTTGAAATAAATTATAACCACATATAAAAGTATAATTTTTTCCTAATTAAAACCTTTAAATCCAATAAAATAGAAATTTAAAACCATTTTATTTTACTTAGAGATTTATTATAATTACTCATGTTCAATATAAATAGAGGATGGTTAAATCCATAGGAGGAACTACATTGATTAACCACCATTAATTCATTTGAAAATAATGAACATTAACCAATTCATTGGAGAGATATAGGGGGAATACCAATGGTATAAGCTATATCTAGATCACTAGTTAGTATATTTAGTATCAGTTTCACCCAATAAGATGATCTATATTTGAATCACCTACTCATATATGTTTTATCAGGATCACACAATATTTAAATATAATTCTCATGTACAATATAAAAAAAAATTATTCATGAAAATAACATCATAAAACCCTTGAAAATATCTCTCAATAACGATTGAATTTTTTTTGATATCTAAATAAAATTCTATTTTAAATACACCATTATAAAAAATTAAATATTTCAAAAAGAATGAAATGTGGTATTTATTTTAAGAAAACCTGACGACATGTAATAAAATCCAAATATTAAATAAGGTTTATTTTGGAAGGATTATCAATTGATTCTATATACATTTCAATAAAAAATATGTTTTCTTTCTTTTTAAGGAATCTCAAAATGTTATATATAAATTATATAAAACAATTTTTTTTAAAACTGTTGAATGAATTTATAATGGGATATGAAATTCGATTTATAAATATTTTATGTCATATAAATATGTCAATAAAATCTTGTAAATAATATGATAATGGAAGAGAAATATTTATAAAATAAATCATTAAAACATTTTCAAAGAGGATTTTAAAGTAAAGTGAAAATTTCCATGACTGTAACTCATCATAAACAATCCTTTTCTTCCTCTTCATCAGAAAATATACTTCATATTTATAAAAAATTCATTTCTAGGATTGTTTCATGATGAAGAAATATCCTATAAGAGATGGATAGTGATGTAAGGATGATATATTGGTAGTTTATTTTAGAACCATAAATATATTTAAGTATAAAGAAAAAAGAAGAGGATATTCTATTTTATAAGTGAGTTGAGGGGAACTCTTCAACATATATGAAATAATAATGTAATATAATTTTTTATGATGTAAAAATTGGTCTAAATTAAAAAATATTAGAATTTATGTTATGTATTGGTCAAAATCTTTTCATCCATTAAATGTTTTGGAATTTTATATTATGTTTTTAGCCATATCAGTTTGTTTTATCATGTATTAGCCATTTTTAACAATTACACTAATAAAAAAATTTCTTACATTTTATTGGCCAATATAGTCACTATAATGGATTGATGGACCATAAATATACCATGGTTTATATTTTTAACCATATAGCAATTACATGGTTGAAGATAGGTTTTTATGTTTTTAAAAATATATAATAATATATTATTTACAAAAAAAATATTATTTATTTAATTATTAGAGCAACTAATTTAATTTGACTTTGAAAAACATATGGATGTAACGAGATTAAAATATAATCTTTCAATATTTTTTGAGAAATTTATATTTATCGAACAAATTTGTAGAACATAATAAATCCTATAATTATTATAACATTTATAATTTTTAAAATAATGTTTTGTAATTTTTATTCATTAAATGTGAATTATATTAGTATTGTTTATGAATTTAGTGTAATTAATCTTCCAATAAAATTATAAATAAAAAAATGAATAATAATTAATAATATTTCAAATGAATACTTTTAACTGAAATTAATTTGTTTCCATAATGTACAAAACATATTATCCACATTAAAAATAAGAGTGTGATATTTGTTGACATTATCATTTTCTTAAATATTATGAAGGGCATATTCATTTCCAAAGTACAAAAAGGAAATATATTACAATATTAGGTTATTAAAATTGAATAAATCTCTTCCGATTAAATAATAATAAGACATAGGGTCAATTTTTAGTCAATTTCATATTATTTTTACCCTTTGTTATTTGATTTACCCATCTAATGTTGATAAAAATTTACTGTGGAAACAATTAAAAATGACCAAAAATAAAAAGTTTTATTTGAAATGTTTGGTTATCATTATACAACATATGGAATCCATTTTTAAATATTCAATTCCTAAAGTGGTAGAATTTAATTCAAAACATCATCCACATTACACGATTCAAAGTAGGTTATTTAGATAAATTATTTTATTATTTATAAAATTGTTTTTATACAAAATTTAAGAATAAAATCATTATAAAGACTATAATAATATCACCCTTTATCAAAAATAACTAATGAAGATTTTAAACTAATACAAAATAGAGTATGACTTTGTCTAAAATATTGATTAAAAAATTGTTTAAAAAAATAATATTACTGTATAAAATTAATTTTTTTTTTAAAATTTTACACACTCTATCATTAAATATTTTTGATATGATGAATAAAAAAATAAAACTAATTTTTTTTTAAGTTCAATATCAATAATTTTGGAAATAAAATTTTATGTGAATCCTTGTTACAATGGAGATTAATTAAACTATAGTTTTCTAATTTAAAATACCATTTTTATTTATATTATTAATATAAAAATAAAATTCATGATAAATAATTAACACGAAAATGATTTATTATATCATTACATAGGTTGTTAGATTGAAACTGTTCATTTACAGTTGCTTTGTGCTTTTTCTCTATATAATGTATTTTAAATGACAAATTATAGGTCATATGATATATTTACTTGTAACATCTCGATTTTTTAGAAGGATAGTTCATGTTTTGAAGCATATATTATAGGAAACAATATGTTTAGAAAAACACATAAATATTTTTATTATGTGACCATGCTTATGAAAACATTAAATTTGTGGGACGTAATAATATTAACGTAATTATGAAATAAAAAATGGACCTGTATTGACCTGACCATAAAGGTATGGAGTTTATGTTTACTAACATTACGTTGGAATGATTATATGTAATCAAATAATAAGGGACCAATGAGTTTAGTAGTCTAGGTAAAGTAGATACATAAATGAATATTTTATTGCAAATTTAAACAACAAGTAAAAAATAATTTTTTTATTTTGAGAATAACATTATTTTCACTTAGCATATACTTACATATATTTTATAAAATAATTCATAGATTCTGAGAAAATGAAAAAGAATAAGTGTGGCCTTAAATTCTATGTAAGGGTTAAGTGTTGTCGAAGAAATAATGATTCAATGAAAATAATCCACATGGAATGGTAATACATAAATACTCATTCCATGTAATCAATAATAATAAAAGAGAGTGTATAAATAAAATGTAATGTTATATCTAAAAACAAATTCTTTTAAAATTACATGATAAGGCGTAATAAATATTTCAAGAAAAATAACCCAAATGCATTCCATTTATTAATCAAATGAGTGTAAAATGAATCCGTAGATAATGTAAATTCCTAAATATAAGGGTTAATAACAACTGAAATAATGGAATTTCTTAATTACTGACCATGATGTTTCACCAGAACCTAAAACCATTACCATCAAGACCTATTCTGAAGATAGTTTAAATCTATGGGCACAAAATTGACTATTCTTATTCAAAATAAAGTCAAAGTAGTTTTCTACTATTAATTTCTTCTCATGAGACTACTGATGCATTGAGGGGATTATTTCTAATAGTATCCACAAGATTTAGTGAATTTATAATGAATTTGTCTTATATATAGTAATCTATTTCATTCATAAACAATGTTCTTTTTCATATATCATTATTGAGTAAAGAATATGAATTTTATAATATTTTTATCATAATTAAATATAAATAAATTTAATTACCGTATGTAAATATTGTATATGGTTTAAGAAATAATCATATCCATGATAAAAGATATGGATAATTAGGGGAATATTAATGTCCAATGATCATAGGAATGTGAATAATTTAAGGGGACTAAAAAATAGACCAAGAAAGTGAATGTCAATACTATTATAGGAAAAATTAATCAAAAACCATCCAAGGAAATTTAATTGTAGTATCAATACATCATATCACTATGTGATAAAAAATAAAGTGTTAATTTAATTGAAAAATATAAACTCTATAATGATATATTTTCAAAACATTTTTTGACGAAAATATCCTTTTATTTTTGAAATACATTTTGAAAATCCTTTTCAATAATAATATATTTTAAAAAAATATCATTAAAAATGACCTTTTAAAATTAAAATAGGGATTTCATTGAAATATAGAATCCACAAAAATTAAATTTAATTAAAGTTAAATAGATCATTAATTATAGATACTAATATGGGTTGAAAACATACATGTTCAGAAAGAGGCAATAAGATTACTTTGAATCTTTTTTTAAAATAATCAGTTAAAAATTACGTTAATGGATTATTTTGAAGGGGTTAACAAACTTTTTATGATTTTTTTAATAAATATGGATTTGAGGGAAATATATTTTTGACAGGATTGATATACGGAGTAGAGATATTATAAATAAATGTTTTAAAACATTATAAGTACCGATGTATGGGAAAATGGTACTAATACTGAAAAGAGGTCATGAATAACGATATGATATTAAGATGATTGGCTTTATTTAAAAATGGTTATATAAATTTCATTAGGCTCATTTCAATAATATCCAATCTTTATTAGAATGAGAATGTGAAATATTACCTTTATTGAAATATCATTATGCAAATAATCATAGAATGTTAATATCACTATACAAATAATCATAAATATTAAATACAAAAATGATGTAATATAACCAAATGAAAAGGAAACATGTTGTGAAATTTATTTATCATTTCTTAATTTTTTGTTAAAATTTAGTCAAATGAAATAATTCATATGGAAATTCCAAATAACACTAATAATTAATTATTAATTACATTACTTATAATATTGGAAATTTGTACACTATATATATTAAATTTGGTTTCCAATGATAATGTAAACCTTAAATGATAGAAAATAAGACAAATACCCTTACCTTATGTTTATATTAGGGTGAACATCCTTTAAACACCTATATAATAGTATCAATAATGTTATTAAATTATATAAAAATAATAATAATTTTTGTAATATTATATATCAAATTTTTATAATATTACATTTCAAATTTTTATAATAAATTGTTACCTATTTATTAAAAATCATTCAATATTTTCACTATTTCATGTGTTAATTGCATAGATTTTCGAGTATTTTTTGACATTATACAAATTGTTCTTATTAATTAGAACATAATTTAATATTATCAATAATTTAAAACAAAATTTAAATTACATTTATATTCAATATATATTAATTTAGAAAAATATATAAATTTTTGAGATAGGAAATAAAATTAAGCCTTCACGGAGATGGTAGGTCGTACATGCAAATGAACACTACATTAATTATATTTTCATATTAAAATAATGATAAGAAAATTATATATATATATATATATATTAACCCATGTTTCATATTTATTTCATATATTTCAAATATATATATTTAAATTTTCTTTAATAAATTCTATGTATATTGTGAACCAGTCACATCACTTTGAAGAGGCACTAGTCCACACATCCATGAATGATTTGATCATATTTCCACAAAATGGAATGTACAAAGGTCTATGTTATATAAAAATTAAACAATAATTAATAAATAATAATAATAATTTATATCATATATAAAAATTAATCCATAAGTAATAAATCCTTTAAAAGGAGTAATGGACAACAGACAATATCACCTGACGAGGTTGTAGTCCACTGTACACATGAACAATGATTGTGTGTCCCATTTGATGAATTTTTGTAACATTTTAGTTATAAAATTATCATTAAAATAACTAATTTTATTTAACATACTATGTCTATTATATAATCTTTATATAAAGATAATTAAAGGGATTTAGAATTAAATTAAACAACATAGATCGTTGAAGAATGTTTCCTCTGATTTGGGAAACTAATTCTACTTTATAAAAAAAGGAATCCTTCATTTTATTTATTCCAAAATAGAGGACTCTAAGATTAGGGTAGGAATTTTGGGTGATTATTTCGGAATATGTTTTTAGATAAAAAGGGTTTTATAGGTGTGAATAAATGGGAGGGATGAGTGACTTTTTTATTGAAGGAGGAGTGACAGTCTTGAAAATATAAAATTGTAAAAAAATATAGAGGTCACCACAACATAATATTAATAAACAAATAAAAATATTATATAAAAGGGATTATATTGTATAAATTATTCCATGAAATAGGTTTCAGATATGTCAATATGTAATTTTGTTCATTAATGTTTTGTATTAGTCCCTTCTTAGGATTAATTTTACCATAATATCTAAAATTTATGTTAATTGCATTCAATAATATTTTTAGTCATCAAATAAGTAGAAATTATTTGGTATTATAAATTATTCATATTCCAAATATAGAATTTATTTTAAAAAATTCAATCTTTGGAAGTGGATGATGTTAATTTAAGTCTAACCCCTTAAACGGGATTCTAAAGCAGGGTTGTAAAGTTAAAATATTTAAAATCATGATATGTTTTATGTCTAATTACAATGTGAAATTGATTTAAATTCCTAAATTTATTTCATTGATTTATTTTTGAACAATATTTACATTAAAACCAATTTTAAAGAAAATTTTCCTATATAAATTAAATATATTAAGAAAAAATTTCAATTAAAATTAAACATTTTCACTATCCATCACAAAATAAATCGTCACAGAAAACATTTAAATCATTCGTCTAAGATAATTTTCTTAAAAAATTTAAAAAATTACTTTCAATTATACAATTAAACTTTACAAAATTTAGTTTTATTGTAGGTTCACCAACAAATGGTTGAAACTCTACCTTTATAAGAAAAAATAAATTAGAAGCGTAAATTTGGGTTTATTCATATCTTATGATTATAAAATAAATTGGATTTTTATAAAAAATATATTAATTGAATAATATATATATATATATATATATTTATATTTCATTAATATCATTCACTATTAGTACTGAAATTAATTTATTTTGACAAAACAATTCTTAAATTTAGATTTTTTTTAAAACACCCATTTATATGAAATTGGTTCTTATATTAATTTTTAGTTTATTGTTGACCTATAAATTGAACTATATAGTTTTATAATTTACTTAATAATATTAATAAAAATTAATTTAATGACAGGGTTTAATTTTATTATATTTAATAAAAATGTGTTAATAATATGTTGTTGTTTGGTAAAACTCAGTCTTAAATGTTACACAAACTGTCGAACAAAGAGGTTCTTGAATGAAAGACACACTAACTCATTGTTGCCTAAATTAAGAGCTATATAATAGATTTATATAAAATATTAAATATATCATGATTACATTAGATGTAATATTACTATCAATTCCTTGTGTTTTGTGCCACACGCACTATAAAATATAATTTTCTTACTTTTAAATTTTAGTGTGTCACATTTTCCCCACCATAATTAAATTACATCCTCGAAATTTGAACATGATCATGGTAAACAAGGGATTGTTATTTTAAAATAATTTTTTTGTATAAACCCACATCTTAAATACACTTAACACTATATATTATTAATAATAGGGAAATGGAAATGAAAAGTTCATTACAAAACTTCGAATATGAGAAAATTATTGAAAACATGTAAGTAGAATATAAATTTTAGTATCATGTTCTGAAGGGGATTTATAGATAATATCTTCATGAGAATGTTGTTGGCCATAAAACCAAAAAAAAATTCATATGAATAAAAGACATCTGTAAAATAAAAAATGATAATAATAATTTCTTTTTCAAAGATAATTTTTCTAGTGTTGAGGAAAACATTCATAATATATGAATATATGAAAATACACTTACATTATAAGATTCTATTTCGTAAGAATTATTTAATATCTTTATTTTTATTTGATAAAATTCTAATTTTTCACATACTCCGTGAAACCGATATCCCTAAATAATCTTTTTTTAGGAATCACTAAAAATCACTTTTCCAGACCTTAAGATCCATACAACTAGTCTTTATATTTTTCTCAAAATTTATTCCAAATCCGATATGGTTAATAAATTAATATTTAAACCATAAAATTTATACTGTTCGTTAATTAATTGTATTTAAACATCAAATGTTTCAAGAAATATAGTTACACCATTACTGGGATTTCATATAGGCCAGTGTTAGACAAGAAATTCTTTTTGTTTTTCAGTCACGAGATCAAGACCAACCAACTTATAGGTTTGGGTTTTTTAAAACAATATATATTCTAATATAACTATTTCAATCTTTCATAAAATATTCTCATTGATTACCATTTTCACTACTAAATTTAGTAAGCCATATTTTTCATTTTTAAAGCCTGTAAATCTATTTATACTATTATTAAAATTTCATAATTTATAATAATAACCCTAATGGTTATCAACTTATTTAAAATATTGTTTATAAAATGAATGGTTTTTATTTCTCAAATATATTTACATTAAGTAATAATAAACTAATTAGTTTAATATCCCCAAATTTCTTCAAAAGTATCCTTAACCATGGTAGACAACCATACAAAAAAACATAAAATATGTGTTTATGACATAGAAATTATGATGAATCGTAATATCATAATCTTGTGATGGAATCCATAACTAATATTTTAAAGAATAAATATTATATTAGATTCTAATTGTCAAAGTCCATTACTAGGTTATGTTTTCTAATCTACGTGTTCTTAAATATATTTTCTAAGGTTGTTACTAAACATTGTCTAATAACAACTATACCGGCCCAACCCTAGATGCCCCGAGTTTTTTTAATACCATTAAATTTTTATGATTAGAAGGGATAAATTCCCTAAGAAAAAAATAGTTTAGTGGTCTTCATAATGTAGATAACTACATTATTTTTCTATTATAAATAAAAACAATAAATACTACATAATTTTTTTCTTTTGAGGATAAAATTCTTCCCATATAGAATATACTTGCACATATTTCCTAGAACACAACAAAAATTAACAATGAAAGTAAAAAATAAGTGTGAGCTCAAATTATATGTAATTTATATTTATAGAAGAAGAAATAACGAATCAATGAGGATAATTAACAATGTAAGGTAATAGCTGAAGACACATTCCATGTAATCAATTATATGAGAATGAAGTGTGTAAACTATAAGGAAATTAAAATAACTGAAAAACACTCTATTTAAATAACTACATAAGTAATAACAAATAATAAATGGAAAATAATATATTCATATGCCAATAGATCAAATAAATTATAATTTAATTCAAAAATATATAATTCGAACAAAAAAATATCATGGAAAATAATAATTTAAATGAAAGGAATTCTTAATTATCTGACATTGTATTTCTGAGGAACATGATACCTTTACCGTCAAGACCAATTCTAAATACATTTTAAATAATTGGTTATAAACACATATATTCTTCTTTAAAACAAAAATTACAGTTTTTTATATCTTATTTCTTCTCATGAGACTACTAATGCATTAAGTGGATTATTTTCAGTGGTCCAAAACATGTGAAGTGTCTGTCTAACAAATTTTTCAAACATCGAATAATAAATTTAATACATTAACAATGAACCATATAAAATATTCATTCTGATTAAATAAAATGTATTTACCATTAATTCTCTAAAGATAAAATAATTATCACAATAATTACATTACCTTAAAATGGTATATGGGTTAGGAAAAAAATATATCCTTAGTAAATTTTATGGATAATTACAGGATATTAAATATCTAATGATCGTTTTAAAGTGAATATATCATGTAGACTATAAAAATAAACCATAGAAGCAAAAATAAATATTATACTACTAAATATTAATAAAATACAATCCAGAGGAATAATAAAGATTGTATCAATACAAAGTATCCCAAATGGGGAAAATTAAATAGTTGTTATCGTTAATGAAGGGAAAAACTATAATAATATCTTTTAAAATCAATCTTCAGTAACGTATCATTTTCATTTTCATAAACATTTTTTAAATATATTTCATTAAAAATAATTTTCAAAACCTTTTACTTAACAAAAATCTTTTTAATAATGTAATGGATTATTTGATGGCCGGACTCAGGTAAATATTAGTAGTTGTAGAATGTAATGGGATCATTCCATTTTTTAGAATAAAAAAGATAAAAAATATGATTGTTCATAAATCAGAAACTATATTCCTTTGAAAACATTTTTTAATGAATAACGGGCTGAAAATTTATTTAATAATTAATTTTGAAAAGGATGAGATCATTCTTTTGAAATAATTTTTGTATAAAACATGGTTTTTATAGATATTATATTTCTTGACCAGAGAGAGAAATGTGGTTGTGTTTTCTTAAAAACAATTTGTAATTTTTTTTACATATGAGTTTTAAATGTTATTAATACTTGAAAATGTTCATGAATAACCATGTGATATTACAATTAACAGATTTATTTAAAATTTATAATATAATTTCCTTTAATATAATTTAAATAATAGTAAATATTGATTAGAATGAGATTGTAAAATAAACCCTAAAAAGGATAATTACGTTGACGTGATAATTAATTAATTAATTAATTATATATATCAAGTGTATGTACAAATATAAAAAGTGGATATACATTAATTGATATTCAATGTCATTATAAAAAAATTATATAATATTATTGACAATAAAGATGTAATATAACCAAATGGGTAGGAATTGTGATACCGAGTTTCATTACCACTTGTTAATTCTAATATAAGATCCCCATAGGTCAAATAATTAAAATATAATTTATAAATTAAACGAATAATATATAATTCAATAAATTTCATGTAGAAGTTGTGTTACGTACAAAATATATAAGGCATTAGGTGCATAAATAAAATGTATGCCTCAGTGAATGGAAAATCAGACAAAGTCCCTTACAATGTGTTTTCTTTTGTGTGAAAATGCACTAACCTATTGTATAATAGCTCAATGAATGTTATTGACTTATAAAAAAACTAAAACAATAATCATAATCACATATATTAACATATTTTAATTTCTTATTTCCTATTTTCTTATATTATATCTTTATTTTCACGATTTCAAGTATTAATTACATTATTTTTCTAGTATGTTTGGTCTTATTACTAATTGTTACCATTAATTAGAAAATTGGTTCATAATATATATAATATAAAATATGATTTAATTAATCACATATTTATTTATAGAAATCCATACAATTTAGATATAGGAAATGAAATGCATCGTTCATGGAGATAGTAGAACGTGCGTACGAATGGACACAACTTCTATTTCATTGTCGTATAAAAATAATTAAATGTAAATAAAATATAATTATATAATAATTTGAATATAATATTTATTTTATATATCTCACAAATTTTTATTAAATTATTCCTTAATATGTAAAATGTATAGCATGAATGAATCATATTTCTTTCAGATGGAGGGAGTCCACACATACAGAAACTATGTTATCATATTCCCAAAAAATGTAAAGAATAATGGTATGTGTTATACAAGGAATATGTTTTTTTAATAAAACATAATTATAATTAATATAATATATAAAATATACATATATCATTAATTCAAACATTAAAGGTTGTAATAGAAGAAAAATGACATCAGTTCACGAGGTGCTAGTCTTCCGTACATAAGAATGATGATTGCATATCAAATTTGATGGATGTGTATGAAAGTGAACGTACAAAAAAATTCCTAGAAAACCCATATACTATTTAATTTATAAATGTGAATATATAATAATGATATATAAATTATTTAATGGGTGTGGAAGAAAATTAAACAAATGTGGTTGTTGAAATATATTACCACTTATTTGAGTGACTCATTTTGGTTTATTCCAAAAGACAAAATTGGATGGATTTATTCAAAAATTAATGATTATTGGAGGACCTTAGAGATGTTGAAATATTATTATGGTAGAGTTTAGATGATAAAAATGGATTGATATTAAGAAATAAATTGGTGGGGTGAGTTCCTTTTAATAGTGTTGGCGGAGCGGAATTCTTATAAATATAAAAAGGTAAACACTATTGACCAGTCAAACATACATAATTATCCTCAAATAATATAATGAATTTTATAAAATGGTGTATATTTTAGAAAATTTACTAAAAAATTGTTTTGTATAAGTTTCTAGTTATTTTTTGTCCCTCACGTTTTTCCTTTTGTACCATCTTAAGCTTAATTTTTAACTAATCACCATAAATAATTTTAGTAATATTCAAAAATATTTTTGGGTCATTTTTTATTTTTACCTCATTTAATATTATAAATTATATTAATTTCAAATATTTAATCCATTTTTCCAAATTCTAGTCGCATAAGTGGTAGAAATTAATTTAAATTTAATCTCACATACGAGTAGACAAAGTGGGTTTTTGAGGTAAACATGTTCAAAAGTTGGGAATGTTTTTATATCCAATTTTAAGGTGAAATTAATTCAATTTTACTAAATTTGAATATTTTATGTATAATAGAAATAAATATTCTTTATTTCAAAATTAAAATATAACTTAACTATAAAAAAAGTTAGATGAAATAGTTGTTTGTAATTAAAAATTAGCATTTTCACTTCTCATCAAAATATGAAAAATAAAAGGAAAATACCAAAAATTCACCCTAAGATAATTTTTATTCTCTTATTTATATATGTATTATTGTTTTATATGTGAAATTTTTAAAATTTCAATAATTTAGTTTCGATAATATGTGCACAAATAAATGGAAGTCAAATTATTTTTATTGAAAAATAAAATTTTTAATCATAAAACTTGATTTAATCTCATCTTATACCTTTAAAATATATTTGATGAAAATTCAATTTAATTTTTTGAATTTATAATATATATATATACACACATATATCATTAATATCATTCACTAATATTAAATTGTTTAATTTATTTTGATAAAATAGCATTGGTGCATAATATTAATATTTAAAAAAATTAAACCTTTATATTTAATTGGACCTTGTATTAATATTTAATTAATTCATAACCAACGAATTATAAAATGTATATTTAAAATTTAGTCAATCCTATTCATAACAAAAACGTTAATGTCATGGATATACCTTATTATATTGAATAAATATATTTCGAAAACATATTGTTCTTTCGTTTAATTCTATCTTGCATGTAACACAAACTATCGAACAAAGTCCTTATTTTGTGTAACACAAGATAACTCATTGCTATATTCATTACAATCAATAAAATATATTTATTAGAAATATAAAATTTATCATAATGTCTTGAGATTCTATATTTTTTTATGACATTTCATTCAAGAAACACACACTATTAAATATAATATTATTACAATATAATTTTTGGGTGTTATAGTTTCTACTCATAAATAATTTATTAATTAATTAATAGAAAAGAAATAACATAATTTTTGTAATGTCATTTTATTCTTTATCTATAGATTCATCCAGAATCATTTTTACTTGTTTTTTTAAAGAATGAAATAATTAATTTTTAGGAACATTTAGAAATTTCATTTACTGAAATAAATATCATTTTTAGGGTAGAATATCAATATTATCTTATAAGGAAATTATTAGAATTTTCTAAAAATATAGATTTTCAAGAAAAATGAAATACATCGATTTTTATTAAAAGATGTGTCAAATATTTAATGACATAAAAATTTCATATCATATTTTGGATTATTTTTAAAAAAATATAGTCCAATTTGTGTTAAAATAATCTAATTATAGAATTTTAATACAATTTTATACAAGAATTTTAAAAAAAATTATGTTTAAATCAGTTCATTTTTTGGAAAAAAAAATTCATTTATTTTTCAACTTAATTTTAAATTAAATTCTTAAAATACTATGTCTTTAATTAGAAAAAATTTATTCCATATTTGGTACTAGAGGATTGAAATTTATTAAATATGTATATCACTTTTTTTCAATATGAATAGAAATCATAGTAATTTTTATCACCATGGTAATGGGTAAATCTTGTAATTAAGGGTAAAAAGTAATAAGGGATATCAAATAAACCCATAACATTACCTTATTTATTTATAACAGTTATATTCATCCATAATAATTCATGTATCAGATATATGATCATTTTTTAAATTATTAATTGATTGTTATTCTTATAATATTTTATTTAAAGAGAAGTCAAAAATGTCACATTCATGATTTTAATAATGATGAATATTTTATTATAAAGATATATAGGAAGATATATTAGAATATAAATATTATTTTTAAATAAGAAATAATTATATTCATCATTTTAATTCATTTATAATTTTTATTTATTAAATAATTTCATTAATTAAATTTACAACACTGGTGTAGTAATTATTTTGTAAAAGAAAAATAAAATTAATGTTATTTAAAGTACTAAAATAAATAAAATATCATATAATTAGTTTTATAAGATAACTTAATTTTTTAATATAAAGTATTTCGTATTTTTTAAGATGATTTTTCTAAGTTATCTTGTTATATTGATATGTTTAAAAGTCAATGTATTGAATAATATAAAAATTGCAAGTGATGACATTTTAAAATAAATTATATTCAATTAAATGATATAAAATTCCAAAAATTCTTAAAATATTTTACCATATTGTTTTAATTTTTAATGTTGAATAAATGATGCATGTATGGTTTTTTTTATTTTTATTATAACAATATAGACCCTCAATGGGTAAAAATCAATGTTTTTACAGAAAAAGTTAAAGGTGAAAAATATGTTCAAGTACCCTAAGAAAAGGGTTAAAATTAAATAGAAAAATATATAACTTTTTTTGGATGAAGGTATTTATACCAATAATTATCTTATATTTGAAATGAATAACTTTTTATACATTTTTAATTGAAAAATAATTTGGGTTGATTTATTATTTTTGAAATTTGAAAAGTCTCTCTCCCCTCTCCTATAAAAGGACACAACTTATTATAATTTATTAAAAATTAAAACCCTTTTTGGTTTGTCTAATAACATAAAAAATTCATTCCAATAATACATCCACTCTTTCTATATGTCTGATTTCGGGTAGAAAATCACCATGAGTTTTCTTAAGGTGTTAAGAAAATGAGATTTCTCATATTATGGGTATAGTTTTTAATCATTTTTTTATTTTTTTTCTTCATCCAAATTCATTAAATAACCATAAAACATGAAAAAATAATAAATCTCAAATATATTATATATTTAGATGTAATTATTATAATTTCCATACACATATCTATCTCCACTTTTATAAAATAGGAAAAAAATTATCATCTGTGTGTACGGTGGATGATCGCCTCACGAACTGATGTAGTTAGATTTCCATAAATGTATATGAATAATGGTTATAATTATGTAATTAAGGATTATATATGGAATTAATTATATATTTATCTTTTTTAAAAGATAACATACTATTCACAATCTTAACATTACGTGCAATGAAAAATGATATCATCGTTAATACGTATGTGTGGACTACCGCCACAATGAAGCGATGTGATTAGTTTTCACCAACACATAACACGAATGATATATATATATACGTACATTTAGTGATGTGATATAAATTTTATGATATTTTTATCTTTTTAATGATAAAATTATAGTTACATTCTTTCCATAATGATCATTGATAAATAGAAATGTTACTCATGTGTACGTAAAACCTACAGTCCTCAGGATTATAACATAGTACAGTTTTCATATACCTGTTAAATTAATGGATTTAAATGATCAATAGATATATAAAAAAGATAGTTATTTCATTATTATTATTATTTATATTATTTAATAATGACCACTTCGACTATATACACACACTAAATTCATTTTAGACAAATGTACTAGATATCGTCAAAATGTGTAATGTGAACTAATATAATTAAGTAATTATTTTAAAATGGAAATAAATTATATAAATTTAATAATAAACATGAAAACCATTATGAATAAAATAAATTGTTATCACAATTTATTATTATTAATGATAATGTAAATATGTAAAAAATCAGACATGAGGTAAGGGTCATTCAATCAAAAAAATCATTAAAATTTTATCTTCCAAATATTTTCACAAAAGAAAATTAGGAATGTTTTTTATAGTTTAATAAAATTGTTTATTTTCAAGAAATAATGATCTTTTAATTTTTTGAATCTTTTTTTACAATATTAATTGCTTATTTTCCATGATTTTATTTCATGTATAAGAATGTTTCTTTTTAAATAAATTTTTTCAAAATAAGAACATTTATATTCATCCCAAATTTTATTAAGGAAATATAAGTTAAATAAAAACATTATTTAAGTAATTTTTGTATTTTTATTTATTTATGTTAAATAAATGTGTATGTTGATATTATAATGTATTTTAAAAAATAATTTTAAATAGATATTTAATTTTCTTGTGATAAAAATGATAGAATAAAATTTTTTTTTCTTGATGTTATACTTTGGAATTATTTGTGAAATGTGTGAGACCAATAAATATTTTAATAAGGGTGAGAAACAATATGAATCATGGGCATGGTCATTATAATTTTGACATTGGGTGAAACATAACAGCATCGGGTGATACAATTATAGCATTGGGTTTACTTGGATAATGCTTTAATGTATTAGGTAATGTAAATTATCTTTAGAGAAGGGAATGAGAGAGTTACCGAAGCATTTCTCATAGGGATTTAACTGGGCTCTAGTTATTTATAATGCAGGTTTAAAATAGTATTATGAATTTAATGCTCTAATGTTAACAAATATTTATAAATTTCATTCAATTAATATTAATTATTTTCATTAAGAAAAAAATATGTGTTTTTTCATGTAAAAAATACTTTTCTCAATATTTTATATGATTTTGAGGTAAAATATAATATGAAATAGTTTTTGGTTGTTTCTTATAGGAATAAAAAATTTATTTCTTTGAGACCCTTAATAATAATTTTTTTCCAATAAATTGTTTTAATATATTTTTCTCTTGATTTTAAGGAAGAGTAGGGATAAGGTAGATTTTAAGATCATAATTATTAATATTTTTCATGAAAGGAAATCATATTTTATTTTAAACACATTATTTATTTTAAAATGGGATATTATGTATATGTTTCCACTTTTATTGTAAGGGTTTACTATGTAGACGTTTTTTATCTATCAGTGAATTTAAACCTAAATTTTCATTGGGAAAGGAAATTGTTTCTTATTTTAAAATAAAATGAAAATGTATTTCTTCAACACAAAGTCATTATAGATGGTATCAGATTATATTTTATATAATTTTAGAGTTTATAATGATGTTAATATAATAACATTAAAATAAATTGTTTTATATTTATGTTAAAATAATATTTTATTTTACCATTATAATGTTCTTATATCAAAACTATGTCTGTTAAGGATGGGTTTATATAAAGGAAACATGGAAGATGATGTTTAAAGGGACTAAGAGGATGATGTAAATATAAATAAAAAATGAAGAGTATGTATAATCAAAAGAGAACACCTTATATTTGTGATGTCCCAGTTTTTTTTAAAAAAGGTGTTATATCAATGTTAGGGAGAAACTGGGTCTACCAATGAGTAATATGTTAGTAGTGGATAATTTATTGAGAATATAAACCTATAATTTATTGGAGCACATGATCCTATGATTGATAAAATATGGATTAATATAATTGATAAGATATCAAATTTCATGGGATATTAAAAAAATAAAATCTTAACCCTTTCAATTTAATGTTTTGATGGTGCCGATGATCGATAGTGTTATTCAGTTTAGAATACCAAAAAAATAATCTTAATACTACAGAATATGATACATTTAAGAGTCTATTTTTGGAGAAAAAATTTCATATGACTATTCAACATAGGATGGAGAAGAAAATGCTATAATTGACGAAATAAGATGATGATTTATTTAGATACATATGATGAAAACCTCACAAGATTTCATAGGTATGTTCCTATTTTTTGGGACACTAGTACTAAAATTAATTGATTTTACTTAGGTTTGAAACCATGTTTATGAAGAGATTTGGTCATGATAAATTTTTAAAATTATATGATAGTGGTTCACTATGTCATGAATGTAAATATGAATTTTATTGAAATGTATATTCCTCAACATAATGATATTAAGGAATAATTTAGGTGGTAGTAAACATGGAAGAACCTAGTTATGATGTTATAATGGAAGACCCTAAAATTTTCTTATGTGTGGTAAAAAATAATGGAATGTTTAACTAGATCTCGACATTTTTTCTAGATTGATGAGTTTTGTTATATGTATCATTACTATAAATAAGAGAATCTAGAACTAGAAATGAACTATATAATAGATAGACATCTAAAGGTAATTCATTTTAGTTGTAATGAGTACGTTTATTTTGATATTTTTAAATTTAATTCTCTGGTTGAAATCATAATGGATTTAAATTGAAAGGTAAAGAAATGTTACTTTCTACCAACAAATGTAGATGATGGGACATTTTATGTAGTGATAAAAACTCCAGGGATATAGATATTTTTATATGTATGATTATATGTTGAGTGGATTAGTAACCCCTATTTCTATGTTTTATATATACGATAATCATTGAAAGTCATTAATCATGTTTTGATAAATGTATGAGGTACATGTCATAGTTATATTTATTATTTGAAAAGGGTTATTTATAAAAAAATCCTTTATTTTTTAGTGAATACATTTTAAATTAAGGGATAACCATTATGGTTAATATTATCTTTAGTCGTGTGGTAATCATGTTATGAAAAATGATAGGAATAAGATAAAATTTGAGGTTAAAACTATTCATTCATGTCGATTATGTGAAATTTACTTTTGAGAACGTTTTTCACAATCATAAGAATGTAATAATGAATTAATTAATATAGAAAAAAGGAAAACAACAATTTTGCAGACAACATATTGCGTCCGAAAATTCCATGAAGCCTAAACAAACATCTGAACAGTGACATGGGTGCAACGCTTACCACTGGCCAATGTGAAGTCTCGGTTTGTACTAATTTTCATTTGGAGTTATTTATTTTGATGGATGGATAACAATTTTAATTTATTAATATATGTTTTAAAGAATCAATTTCCTTTAGATTGTAAAATTATTTAGTGATTAATTGATTAATGTTATTTCAGAATATGTTAAATATTTTTTGAAATTTATAATATTAAGATAAATATAATTTTATGAGGATTAATAGTTTAATTATATTCTAGATAAAAATATGATTTTATTGTTATGTTGTTGTGTAATAGGTTACAATTTATGTAAATTACTATTATATATTCAAGATTAAATGATTTGGGCATATAGATTGTTGAATGAGACATTAATTATCATTAATGATATTTATAGATAAATTCCAAATTTTGTTTGGATGTTTATGGGAACAAATAATTCTTATTTTGAGATTTTATTATAGTATATACTATTTTGAATGAATTTTAAGGAAAATTATTTATTGAATGATTTATGTTGAA
Source organism: Viscum album (assembly GCA_963277665.1). NCBI lineage: Eukaryota > Viridiplantae > Streptophyta > Magnoliopsida > Santalales > Viscaceae > Viscum > Viscum album. Next base: position 1,922,966,196 of record OY728136.1, on the reverse strand, counting down.
CTTAAGATGTTAATGTCTAATTTTTATGAGTAGGTTAGTTTTTATATATTTCATTACTTACTATTTTTTGTGAAATATCTTTTCTTATTATAACCATTTAGGTTAATTTCTAAATAATGGAAGAATATATATTAATACTTTTTTGGAATAAGCTATCCATAGATGTTTATAATAATTCATCAAGTATGAAAAAGTCAACATTAATTGTCATTGATTGGAGATAAACATGAGATTATGGTTGAAATTGAATAAGGTATGGACATATTATTTTCAAGTAAGCATATTTTTATTGTTATTTTTATAAATTTATGTTACTAAATTTCTAAAATCATTAGAAATAATCTCAAACAAAACTATTATCGATTTACAATTCTTATTGGAAAATAAATCACTTTTTAACCCATCTTCAATTTTTGGGTTTTCATTTTTTCCATCCCTTGTGTCCATGTAGTCTATAACACTAAATCGATAAATTCATGTAATATTTTATACTCAATTTCCATGTTTTAATACTTGAAAACATAATTATGTGTTATTCCAAATGACCTTCAAACTTCCCTTTAATTCTCTTAATGTGGTAATCTTATTAATACTTTTTTCGATGATGGATTTCAAAAGAGGTATTTTCAAATGCAATCCAATATATATTGATCACAAATTAGAAATTTTGAGGGTGAAATTTCCAAAATTCCATGGTTATCAATTATATTATATTTTTAAATGGATAGAGTATGTTTGATAGTATACAAGATAAGAAACATTATGTTTAAACAAACAATTATATAATTTTATTATGTGACAGTTATGACTATATAGATAAAATAAAAGGAATGAATAGTATTAACTAACTTTTTCGATATAAAATTTTTATACTCATTAATAATTTTATAATTAATTATTTATAAGTTTATTATTTAATTTTTTTATGTAATTAAATTCTTCAAATACAGTTTAAGAAGAAAGTATTTTATTTAGTTTTTGAGGGAAAAAGATATTTACAATCTAGATAATGTAGAAATTTTAAATAATTAAATAAATATAATTTTTAAATAATCATATGGTAATTATATGAGGTTGAAATTTTGATATTTTTGTAAATATACATATTTTTCAATGAATAGTGAGAAATACAGTTTTTATTTCAATTTATATAATATATTAAAGTATTAAAAAAATTTAAATTTAGTTTTTTAATAGTTTTAATAATTAATTAGTTAATATTTAATGAAAATAATCCATTAATTTTTTTAAATGGATTATATAATTTTATTCGTTATAAATAAATTTTATATTTAATAAGTTCTTTTTTCAATAAAATACTGTTCATTTCATTATAAGGTTTAAATCATAAAATAATTGATGAAAATTATGTTTTTTAATTTTTTAGAATTGGGTTATATTATAGTAATATTTGGGTATTAATAAAGTAAATTTTTCAATATTTTTTAAAAAAAATATGAATTGCTCTTTTTTTTATTGGAAAATATAAATAGTAATCTTATTAATATTTGTTACCACGGTAAAGGGTAGGTCAGGTAAATAAGGATAAAAATAAAATAATAAGGTATATAAGATGAATCTAGAACATTAAAAAATATAATTGGTTGAGTAATATGCATCCATAATATTTCATGGTTTGAATATATGACCTTTATCCATTAGGATGCGATTATTTCACTTACAATATTTTATTGAAAGAAAAGTCATGAATGTCACATTCATGATTTTAATAACTATAATATTCTTATTATTATATAATCCTGAATAAATATTAAACTATAAATATTATTTAGAAATCAAATATATTTATCTTCTTTTGGTTAATTTATTTTAATTTTTTAGTAAAGGTATAATTACTGTAAATTATTTCACAACCCTAGTGCGATATTTATTTTATTAATGAAAATATAGAAAATTGTTATTTAAATTATTAAAATAAATATAATATGAAACAATTAACATGATAAAATAATTTTTTAGATTTATTTGACATTTATTTATTTATTATTTTATTTTATTAAAAATATATTATTTTATTATTACGGTAAATAATCAATGTAATGAATAGTGTCCAAATTAAAATTAATACATTTTTAATGATAAATAATAATTTGTTAAATGATATAGAATTATAAAAAAAATTGGGAAATGGAAAATTATATTTTACAACATTGTATCCAAGATCCATTTATGATGTTTTTTTTTGTTTTTTTTGTAATGATATTGATCCTAAATGAGTAAAAATCAATATTGTCACGGTAACAATTGAAGAGGTTCAATAAGGATTAAAACCAAAAATTATGGGTATAAATCTAGTCAAACAATCTATATTATTTATTAGATGAAAAATTTATGTCCATAATAATCTAATAATCACAATAGATCATTTTAAGAAATTTTTAGTTGAACATTAATTTATAATAATTAAATACTTTGAAAAATTCAGGAGCAACCCCCCCCCCCCCCCCACTCCTTTAAAAGGACACTTATTCTTATAATTTATTCAAATATTGAAAAACTTTTGGTTGTGGAAATACCTAAACTCACCTTAATTGAATACCTCCACTAATTATAGTTGTCATGGTATAGTAATAACACTAATAATAGTGGATTTATAGTGTTAAGAAAAAGAGATTGTCTGAAGAAGAGGTATCATTTTAAAACATGTGTTCTTATTTTATTTCATCAGAAACCATCTAAAAATCATCTTAAAACATTATAAAATAATAAATCTAGTATCATAAATTATTTTTCAATTATTATTTTAGTATAATGACCCATATCCATATCCTCTTCAAGAAAATGTGAAAATAATTCATCGCTGGGGTGTAACACAGACTACCGATTCACGAAAAAATGTAATTTTTTTATATCACCATCTCTAATGTGGGGTTAAAACAGTCAAATTAATATTTATGTATCACATAAATGAAATATTTATCCTTATTAAATTATAATATACCATTTATTCTCTTTTTTCATGCATAAAAAATTAAAATGGAATTTGTTCTTACGTGCAGACTACCACCTCCCAGAAGTGATTTGATTCATTTTCATCAACACATGATTTGAATGATGTATATAATTATTTTTAATGAAGTTATATATAATTTAATATATTTATATCGTGGAATAAATATAAAAATATACTTAAATTATCTACATAGCGATCATTGAAAAATGGAAACGTTACTCATGCATACGTACGACCTCACATCTCGATGATTGTATCACAGTAAATATTTATCATCCATATTTAATGGATAGATTTAAAATTATAAATGATTTATAAAAATGGTAACTATGTCATTATTATTATTATAGATATGACGGTCTAATTACCACATTGACTATAGTCATCATACAAAAGTCATTTTTGATTGAAGTAACAAATATCATCAAAAAGACCGATGTGAATTAAAAAATAAGTTATTTTTATAAAAATGTAATAAGTGATATAAATGAAATAATATAATAAAATGGTTATAAAGAATGTAAATAATGACCATATTTTTATTATTAATGATAATAAAGGACATATGTGATAAATCAGACTCGAGCTAAGGGACTTATTTTTTAAATTTTCTTTATGAATTCCCCTTCACCCCTTTATTAAAAAGTCAAAACAAAATATTTTTGTATCATACATCATTTCAATATTTTTTCAATAATGATAGCATAATTTTTAAAATAATACATTAAATTATTACATATCTATTATGTAATAAAATTTATTCATTTATAAGTACACATTTTTTTAAAAGAAATTATATTTTCAAAATGGGAAAATTATTACCTTCAAAAATGTTTTTGAAGAAATTTTCATTAAGGAAAAACAACACGTACCTATTTTTGGGTAATTTTTTAGTAATTTTTTTAAATACATGGTATTTTTATATATGAATTTTATAAATATTTATTTTATGATTTTTTTCGAGGTTTTTTGGTGAAAAGTGCAGGAATAAAATGTTTTATTAATGACATGTTATGCGAGAAATATATGAGATAAGTGTGAACGAGATAAAGAATATTAGAAGGGTAGATCCCTATTATATCCCATGAGTGATCCTATTATATATTATACATTGTATGTCCCTAGATATTGAAAGGTGATCCCGTTATTGAATTGAGTGTACCTAGACAGTGCTCTAATGTATTGGGAAATGCAACATGTATTTAGTAGAACAAATGGTGTAGTAATTAAATGATTTATCATGTGGATCTAGCTAGTATCTAGTTATTTATTACTCTATTTTAAAATTAAATTATGAATTTCTTGCTAAATACATACAGAAATATTTTTAATTGTATTTTTATGGGTTTTAAGGATTTTCCCTGAGCTAAATGTTCAAATGTTTTCATGTTGAATTTAATTATTTCAATAACACAATTTAGTTTATGTTAAAATTAACTATTACATAGGTTTTCATATTATTTATAGGAATATAAATAGTCTTTCATTATTTCCCAAACTAATATTTTTGGGTTCATCCCATGATTTAAAAGTTTTTATCATATTTTAAAGGAAAACATGTTAAAATTTGATGCCATGATCGAAATTGTAGAGATTTATCAGGAAAATAAACCATCCATTATTTTTAAAAAAAAATTATGGAAAAAGTGGATAATGTAAAGATGTGTCCACTTATAATATAATGTGTTACTATAATATATATTTTAAAAAATTTCTAAAACTCTAAACCAAAATGAGATTTGTGAAGGGAAAGGGTTTTCATGTTTTAAAAAAATTAGAATATTTATTATTTGTGGATGAGTCCTTATATTCATATTCATGATTTTTTGTCTTTTAATTTTACACAAGGTTATAGTAAATTTATTTATATGAATCTAAAGTGATCGGTGGTGATGTCACCTCACCGAAATTGGTGAGGTAACTGATAGAGATAGGACATGCCTAATGAATATAATTTATATATAATTGAACCATTAATACTCTTGTGGATTCATGTCAAACATTTTGCTCATGCCATACAGAGTTAATTAATTAGGTCCTGCACATAGTTGGTGTATTGTATCTTGTAAGGAATAAGCTAATTATGCTTTATCCTGACTTAGTTTTAATTTTTTTATTTTAGTGGTGGTCTACATTGTTATGTGCTTTTTTTACTATTTTAAAATTTTAGTTATTATGTTTCTTTCATTCACACATTATCAAAATTTATATTTTTTGAATATTTCAAATAGAAACAAGAGAGTATATTAATAAAAAAATTCAACAATATTGAAAAAAATGAATATATCCTTATATGTTTACTAAATTTTTTAATGTTTTTTACTTTATCTTTTTCAAAATGTATTTATAGATTAAAATTATTTATAATGAATTTATATTATTTAATAAATGATATTGATTTTTTATATAAAAACCATAATGGAATGTTTTATTTATTTTCATTACTGAATTAAATATGTGTTTCAAAGAATAATATTTAATTAAAAATATATTTTTATTATAATATAATATATGTTAATATGTACAATAGATAATTTTTATTCCAAATAAAAAATACTATGAAAATAATGATTTATATGATACTAGTTTAATCCAAAGTTGAAATTATTTATACCATATGTAATAATGAATTTTCACTATAGTCTATAAATGTAAATTTTTATTTAAAAGTTACATGGATTCTTATAACCAATTATATAAAAAACATTCAAATTTGATAAATAGAAAGGTTAAATTTGTAAAAATTTAATGTTAAAAACATTTAGAAGGTGTAATTATAAATTTTTAGTCATGAAGTATATTAAATTCAGAATAATTTATGATAATTTAATTTACATTATTTTTTGTACAGAGTAAAAATTCTTATGAATAAGATAAAAAATAGTAATATCACATTTCTTTAATGATTAATATAAAATTTTCATTATTTCATTAAATATATCTATACTGTGGGAGGTTAATTTCATAGATTAATACATAAATATTTATCGGGTTACAACATTATTACATTGGAAATATATCCTAGTGATGTGACATGTTCAAAATTATACGAAACATTTGCAACATTAATTGAATTTTTGTATTTTTTAGTTAAAAATATTATTTTATGTATATGAGATGATATATATAATGTTAATGTTTTGGTGAGTACCATAATGTCCCATTTTATAAATATTAAAAATCAGCATATCAGATAATATTCGATATACAATTTTTAAAATTTTAATGCATTTAAAAATGACCAAATAATATTTGTTTATATCATGTGATAATTATTATATGATTATTTTTGAATTGATTATCTTATTAGATTGGCATTAGTAAGACAAGGTATAAATATATAAAGTATAATTAGTATAATCGTGTGTGTATAGTAGTTTGGATTAACACTCTAAATTATAACATAATTAAGGTAAATAATAATTTATTTATTATACATGAGATAAAAGTTTCTGTTAATATCAAACACATTATAATTACAATCCACCAACATCTAAATCTTTAAATTTTGATAAACATATTATGCATCCCCTAGTTTAGGACAATTAATTGTAAGTTGGGGATATTGTATATCATGACTTAATTATTTTATTTTTGAATCAATTATTTTATATTTATATATTTTGGAATATTATGCAATTAACAAATTATACCGAGAAATTAAAATAGAGTTTTGAATGATAAATTAATTTTTTTACTTAGTATTAATGGTTATATTTAAATTATAGATTGATGTAGTGAAAATTTTTGTTATGTTATTTAACATGTAATTTTTTAATGCTTAATTATGTTAAGAATGAGTTATTTTCATTGGAGATTATTTCATACTTGGAATAATTATTTTTAATGAATGTTGTGATATGTTTGGTTAGGCGAGTGTCATTAAAAACAATAAATTATTGAAATTTGGATGTTTTAGATAATGAATGGTTTAGATCATGTCTCATAAACCATATAATAAAACTCAACATTATGGGAAATTTATTTCTAGTAATAATGGAATGTTTAATGCATGATTCGATTAAACCATCCATTATAACGATTCATAGAATATAATGTTTCATTTTTTGAATTAATAAATAATATAAAACATAATTTATCTACTATACGACCACATTAAATATTAGTATAAACTAAATTGTGGTTATTATGATTCTTTTTATGGTTCAAATCCATATTATTTTTCCTCAATTTTTAATAATAAAATTCATGATCAAAGGCCTGAAATTATCACATCTATTTTTATTGTAATTATTCATTTCATTTAATTGTCTCTCTGTACGTATATTTCTGATAAATGAATTAATATTATTATTCTATGGATTTTAAAATGGGGTAATATCATATATGTCTTGAATCAATTTGATAATAATATTTATTTTATTTAATCAAAAAAATGGGATTTACTTTTTTTAAAAGGTATATTCAGTATTATTTTGATTAAATTGATCCAAAATTATTTCTTTTTATCATTCAGTAGAAGTTACATAGAATATTTGATATATAAAATTTGGATAGTCATGATTTTATAGTCAATATGGTTTTTCCAATTTATTTTCGTGAAAAATACATAATGATAATTTACATTATTATCAAATTTAATATTTTTAGGTTTTATATGACTTATTATAACATATTATTGTATTGGAATGAGGAAATCACAAAATTAATTGGTGAATAGATTTTATATTTCAAATATTATGATCACGTTAAGTATTTGAAATTAAATTATCAGATAAACAATTTCAATGAGACCGACTTCATATGGTATCCATATTAGTTCACTCAAATGTGATGTTCCATGTTTGATGAATGTGGTGGTGGGATTTATTGGTCTAAATGTTGATTATCATTATATATTTAATATATACCTTGGACGTGGAAACTTTTTTTTGGAAATTTTAAATTATTTTTCAATTTAAAAGTATAATAAGTTTGAATGAATTCATTTGGATTTATTACTATGAAAATTTTGATTCTTTAATATACTAAATAACCTAGTTAAATATAAATATATTTATATTAATTTCATTATACTATATTGTTGAAATAGATTGTTATTTTATTCCAATATTCTATGCAATCCAAAATGACTTTTATTAATGATGATCTAAAATCTATGAATTATTAAAATTAATAAAAAAATATAATATTTGATGTTTTATTAGATATTTGACTAAAGGATTTTTCATTCATGGTATATGATAATCGTATACATAAATACATAATTCCACTAACACACTAAATATTGGATATTTTATTACTTTAATTATATTACATTCTCATGTTTAATAGAATTTAGTTGTAGTTTCCATTTATTATATATATTATTTATCTATTAGTATGTCCTTATTGTATTCTAAGGAGTGCTATTTTTTAGGTCATAGATTGAGGTATACTTATAATTTTTATGGAATATATTACCTTGGTTTCTATAATATGTTCATAGAGGAGTAAGTAATATTTATCCTCCTTCAATCAAAAAAAAGGTACATATTAAAATTTTAAAATGAATAATATATGTCAACTACTATAATTATATCTTAATTTTTTATTTTTAATATAGTTTTTAGTTTGTTTTTTGTCGTACATGAAGAGTGAACATGGTGGTTACCTCATGTTAGTGAATTATATATTTCATCTTCGAATTAATTTTAAGAATATTTTATCTTACTCATATAGAGTAATTTTTGTCTTTATTTTTGGTTTTATAATATAAAATAGATTTAATATGATAATGATGTTTCTATATAGGTTATATTGGGTTTCGAACTCTATTTTATGATTTGATTCAAGAATTTGTAATAAATGGGTAATATCTATCTTAATCAAATTTTAATAGCACGTATTATAATCAAACTAAAATGGAAAATGTATAGCGGGATTTTTAGAAGAGTCCAAATACAACTTCTAAATTATATTGCACTGATATGGGGTTAGTTTGGGAAAATTTATTACAATGGAAAAATTAGTAAAACGTTTTTTTAGAATGTCATAAAATTTTAATTTGTCTTGTAATTTATTAATGTTTCTTAAATATAATGGTTGAAGTTGGCTATGGAACCCTACATTAGAAAAAGAGAACCCCAATGTTTCTAAAATGGGTACATGTTATGTAACTATCCCATACAGTAAATTAGATATTTATTGAATAATGATGTAGTAAACAAGATAGAAAAAAGATGTGAAAAAGGGAAAAATAGATGGTCAAGGTGGCCTTAAATGATGATGTTTTAGTGAATATCCTTGTACAATGCATTTAATGTCATTTTTAAGGGAACCTATACTATTTTAAATGAGAAGTACATCATCTTCTATACCTTCCCAATCAATCCCACATACTATAAAGAACCATATCTCCAAATGTGTCCAAAAGATATGCTTTAGATTATTTTAAGTCATCACTTTTAAAAAAAATAATCAATATTACATGGATGGAACACATTTGCTTGATATTTTAACCAACACATTTGAGATAGATTCAATCTCATCAACCAAAATTTTTATCCTCTCACATAGAGAAATGTATGAATGAATGGATCTGATCTACATGAAAATAGAGCTACCGAAACCATAAAATGCACTAAAGCTAAAGAGAAAAAATATCTTATCTTCCACCTTCCCTTCACCACTAATAACTCCTCTCGAATTTATCAATAGGCCCCTACATGGATGGTATCATTGATTATATCTGCCATGATTGATGTAGTGAGGGACCATCAAACCGCATCTTGAGGAAAAAATTTATAGTGTCAAAGAACTCCAACATCCTTCGATGGTCGACCCTAGTATAGAATCAAGTGTCTTATTCCCCTCAAACCTAAAATGGTTGAGTTTATTATACCCTATGTAAATATGTTCCTTGATTATTATTGTCACGAACCAACCCGGGTCGACCCTGAACCGGTCACCCGAGCCGGTCCGCGACAAGTCCCGAGGGGCGTTCCCGATCCCCCTGGGATGGCAACCAGTGCCGGGCATTAAGACTTGATCGTTGGGAACGATTTCAGCCCAAAACAAAAGTAAATAGAACAGAATAAATAAACACTAACAGCAGAAAAGAAATAAAAACCACACAACCACGTACCTCCATGTGACCTCTCAGGTCACCACCCAACTAGAGAGAAACCTCGCTCCAACACTGAGCGACTCAAAACAGAAGACCTGCGACTGAAATGGTAAAAGATAGGCGTGATCACAAAAGTACTCAGTAGGTGAGCCCCAGAACAAATCCCAATGCACCTCCAGTAAATAAAGAATCTACATAATCCAGGTTTGAACTATAATGTATAAAAGTAAGTTTTCACAATGCTTTACTTGAAAATCAAACACGAGACATTTCCCTTATTCCTTTTTCGAAAGTTAGTTCCATTTCATTAGTTTTAAGCTCAATCTGATAAGCAAAGTGTTACATTTTCAAATCTAACCCAAAGAGAATAAAGCATTTTCATTTGAAAACCATTTTTCCCAAAGTCTAACAGTATAGGCTGTGAAATATGTCTGAAGGCAAACAAGAAGGGAAAACAAGTGCAGTAAAGGTAAGCAGGCAAAGAAAACCAAGTGGAAGCAAAAGTAAACCAGAAGTTATCAGCAATAACCATGGGCGATCCTGAACATCCCTAGAAAACCCCTGGACGTACTCGGGTTCAGACTACCTGCCGGCATGGTACTCCATAGTCAATAACCAACTAGCCGCCCTAACAGCCAACCAGTTGCACATCCCTCCTGGCCTGTCTGTATCTCCAGGGGGTACTAACCCGTCTAATCAGGGTTAGCAAGCAACTGTCACTCGATAATCTTCAAGACGCCCAGGAACCCGTGGTAGTTTAGTAACACTGTGTAAGTGGGAGACCCTCGCACGCGTGACTCATCTCACCGCACTTGCCAACCCCTTACACGGACATCACTACACGACAACCCTCGAAGGGAAGTCCCCCTGTATAAATGCCCTCACAAGTACGTATATATGTATATAATCACTTCACATTTGATAAAGTGCCAACCGGGCCGTCATGTCACTTACATTTTGATCATTTAAGACTAAAGAGTTTTTTTAAAAAGGGATGACACACGCCATTTCATTGAAAACCAGAAACGCACATAGAAATTTATTTAAGAAACTCAGATCAGCATCTTAAACCTGGAACACATTTGTTTCACAAGTAGAGTCACTTTCCAATCACCAAACGCACCCCACTTTTATCAAGAGCCAAACGGGCCTTTAATCATTTTTTTTCAAGTAACACCATTTCCCAAATGAAATTCAAACTTTTGTTCGCGTAACAAAGGAAAACATCTTTCATCAACCAAGAGCCACACATAAAGTTTCCAAAACAAGTTCAAAGGTCACACGACGTTTTCTCTAATCAAGGTTCTAAGAAAACACCATTTTCCATAAACAATACATCTACAAATTTACACACGCCAAAAACATTTCAAAACGCAATTTAACATGACTTTCATTATTCAGGAAGAACCATTTAGCAATACTACCATGGAAGCACAAAACTAAAACCAATAAGAACACTTTTAATGAAACGCTAGAATTGAAAACGGCTTTTATCATCAGCAGATCACCACACTATAAAAACTACTAAATTTTCCTTTAAATTTACTGAAATTCAATAAAAGGCAAGGAATAAATAAATTCTTAATTTAAAGGCGAGTGCAATGGGAGACCTACCTCAAGATCCAAGCGCGGCGGTAAAACGACCTTGGAACCAAGGCGCGATGACACGACGTGTGTCCGAAGCCACGTGATAAAGTCCAACACTCTCGAAACTGAGACGCGGAGACGGCAGAACCTCGGAAACAAGGCGCAGCGATGGCGCTTTCTCGAAAACGCCCTGCGCGGGTCCTAAAACAGTAGACCGGTAAACGGTCTCAACGAAATAATGTTAACATAATAATATTAATAATAATAATATAATGACAATAGCATAATAATAATAATAATTTAATAATAATAACAAGAATATCATAACATAATAATAATAATAATAATAATAATGTAGTAATAATAATAACAATAATATTATTAATATTAATATGATAGTAATTATAATAATAATATTATTATTATTATTGTTAACATAATGATTATAACAATAATAATAACAAGAATAAAAATAATGGCAACATTAATATTATTGATGTGATAATAAAAATGTTGAAAATAAAACATAAATAGATAAATAAACTAAAATAAGACTCACCACCGGCGGAGGGAGGGGAGCACGGCGAAGGAGGGGAGGTCGGGGGTGCAGGTGCCGGACAGAGGAAACGCGCCGGAGGGGCGCATGGTTGGGGCGGATTGGCTAGGAAGGCGCGCGGCCCGCGGCTTGGCAAGGAGGGCACGCGGCGGTCGGCTTGGCAAGGAGGGCGCGCGGCGGTCGGGTGGCCGAAACAGGCAGGAGGGTGGTCGGCGAGCAGGGGAGAAACGGGGAGGAGGCCGGCGGTCGGCTGGCGGAGGAGCTGGCGACACCGGGACGGGGAGAGGGAGATGGCGGAGTGCGCAGGGGAAGAGCAGGGGAGGCCGACGGGGTGTGGAAAGGGGAGGCCGATGTACGCAGGAGGGAAACGGGACGCCGGGGAGCCGAGATGACGAACAGGGGGCGGAGGTCGGTGTGGCGCGCAAATGGAGGAGCGCGGCGAGGGAAGCCAGGCCGGGACGAGGCGAGGCGGAGGGTGCAGCGGCGGTGCACAAGGTCGGCCGCACCAGCAGGGGAAAGAAAGAAGAAAACGAAGAAAGAAGAAGAAAGAAAAAAAACGGGGAAGAAGGAGGAGAAAGGGGAGAGAGAGAGGGGGGGAGAAAAAGTGGCGGCTACGGGAGTAGGGTAGGGCTTGAGAGGGGGTTTCGGGTTTCATAATGCACATATATATATATAATAATCATAATAATACAAAAAAGATATAAATAATAATATGAGGATAATATTAATAATAATATGTAAAAATAATAAAATACTATAATTATAATAATATACTAATAAAAATATTGAACATAAGTAATTAAATAAAACAAATCCTAAAAATTAATAATGATTTATAGAAATAATAAAACTTTATTATAATAATAAAACCTTATAATAATATTAATATTAATAATTAGAAAATTTAAAATAATAATTATCTTTAATCCAAAGTTTAAAATATTAAAACCATTTGAAGACAAATGTGCGCGCGCGTTCGCGCGCGAGCGCACAAACCCATATATTCCTATATACCTATATATAAACATATACACATAGATACACTATATATACATATATATACATATATAAAGATAACGTATTAAAGTATATACATTTGTATAGACATATATAGGTATATACTTATACACGAAAAATAACTTCAATATTAATAACACAACTCAAATAGTAATAACAATAAAAGTCAACGTAAAAACGTTAATATTTAAAACGTCGGGTGGACACATCGTCCCCCGGGCCGAACGCACGACCATCGCTAGGGATGCGATGACCGCGCACCGGCGCGAAACCACCAATCACAATTAATCTTCGAAAAATTTAGACCGGGACCAAGAAAGAAGAAAAATTACGGACGTCCGCGGTCGGGGTGTGACAATTCTCCCCACCACAGACACTTTCTGCCCTCAGAAAGTCACCAGGTCACAAGTCAGCCAAAAACCAAGTCTATGCCCAAACAGAACTAAAGGAACTGAAGAAACTGAGGTTCTCGGGGGTGACCTTACTCTACACAAGTCACACCCGACCGATTCAAGAGAAAACCGGGGTCCGAGATTGAGGGGAGAACACGAAGGGGTTCTCCCCACCACATGAACTTAACTAGTGCAGAAAAGAAGACAATTTAAATAGAAAACCCTAGAAAAAAAAGGGGGGTCAACGCGGGAACTCCCAACCAATTCAAACCAACTCTCATCGCGCGATTAAAACAACACCTCCGTCGAGACTTTGAACCCACGACTAGAGTCAACAACCTTCAACTCCAGGGAGAACCCACAGAAGAAATATTTAACCAACATCAAATTGGAGACATGATTCATTGAAGTCCATAAAACATAACCACATCGACAACATAACTAAAACGAGGTCAACCCACACGAGGGTCAAACACACCTTTCGAAAGACATACGATTTAGAATACCACGTCCACACGACACGTCTGCTTAGATTATCATAGATCAATTCCACCATCACTTTATAGAAAAACAACGCATTTACAACGTTGTTGGGACCTCAATAGTAGGGAAACAAACATGAAAAGGTTTTTAATTGCTCCACCGTCCATACGGAATACTGAACTTGGACCAAGGCTTCACAACCCTGGGAACTCCTGACTGTGCGCGAGCTTCACCCCGAGACTTGTGGCTGGGGCTCTGATGGCTGAAGCATCTTCTGCCTCACAGTCAGGTACTGACATTCTCCCATCACAGCTTCCTCTTCAAGCGACGCTTCTTGAAAAACTTCTCCAGATGACCCAGACAACCACAGCGATGACACGTCTTCGGAGGGTTTCTACAAGTCGACTTTAAATGCCCGAAACGACCACACTGAAAGCATACCATCGAACGATCTGATGAACTGGAAGCTGGGACCAAAGGGGATAACTCATTAGGAACAGGTATCTCTGGCGCCTCTTCCTCACAAGAGGGGGAACTCTTACGAACCACAACAGGGGACGCTGAAGTATTAACCACCCACACACCAGAAACTAACTCAGCCAAGAAAGCTTCCTCCACGAGCTTCTCGAAACAAGGGTCTTTAGAAGGGAGGACTCGCTCCTTGATCTCTGGACGAATACGCCCAGTGATAAGAGAGGCCTTCATGAGCTCATGCGACGCTACCTCTGGAGAAAAGGAAATTAGTTCCTTGAAATGGTCAACATATGCCTTCACCATCCGTCGACCTTGTTGAATATGCACAAGCTCTATCTTTTTCTCCAGCTTCACTTCCTCAGGTACAAACCATTGGATGAAAACTGTTTTAAAGACATCCCACGTCATTTTACCTTGCGTTGACGGTGGGGTAACCATCTTCCACTGGTCCAGAGCTGGACCCTCAAACAACTCCATAATTGCACGAACCTTAACATTATCGGGAGTTCCCAACATTCTAAAGACATGCTCCACTTCCTCGAGCCATTCCACTGCCTCTAACGGACCCTGATCACCATGGAGAATAGGCAAAGTCTGAGGAGGACCAAAAACTGGGCATGACATATCCGAATCCTTAGAGACCTTTCTGGGCGGCATTTCCTGAGCGACATATAAAACACAAATCCAAAACCAATCATCAAATCGAAGCGACGTCAATAAAAGCGCCTTTATCAAAAACAGTCAGCACAAGGACCAATCAAATACAACACAACCCAAAACAAAATATCCTCTTTAAAATTCCCTTTTCATTTTTGATTTCAAAACCACCCTTTTTCAAGACCACTTTCCAAAAACCAATTCACTTTCAAACCAAAACTTTTCAAAACTATTTCCCCTTTAAAACCAATTTAGAAAACAAAGTCAAGCCTTTAACTTCAAATACACACCCAGGTAATCTCATGAACCGTTGCAAATGTCTTTATCCACATTCCATTCATACTCACACCAACATGCACTTTTCATGCATTCTCACACATGTGAAAACGTTCATAAAGAGGACCTGGGTTTTCATCCCGAACCATTCTTAACCAATTCCAAGCAAACAACAGATTTCCAAATCAAGATATTTCAGTTTCTAAAACCCATTTCATACATTCAAAGTCTTTTAAAAGAAACCAGTCCAATTTTCAAAAACCCTTTTTCATTTCAAACAACGTACTTACACAGACCAAAACAGAAGCAGCAACCAAAATTGCATCAATCACTGAAATGAGGGACTAGTAGTCACGCTCAACCTAGCGACATGGTAGTGGGCCATGTCCCAAGTCATCGTCGACCACTAGGAGGAATTCAAACCGTGTACTCGGACTCCACATGGGTCACTACTCCATGTGAAATCGCGACGTAACGTCGGCTTGCCTCCATTATCATCTCTCAATCCAAGACAAACCAGAAAAGACAAGGACACAATTCCCGAACTACCCCTGGTAACTCGAAGATCAGTGCGAGCAAGAGTTCGCGACTCTCTTCCCGTACCTACCCGTCGAGTTCCGACAGTCCTAATCTCCTTCTACCGGACAACCCAAATAACAAGAACCTCCTCTGATACCATTTTGTCACGAACCAACCCGGGTCGACCCTGAACCGGTCACCCGAGCCGGTCCGCGGCAAGTCCCGAGGGGCGTTCCTGATCCCCCCGGGATGGCAACCAGTGCCGGGCATTAAGACTTGATCGTTGGGAACGATTTCAGACCAAAACAAAAGTAAATAGAACAGAATAAATAAACACTAACAGCAGAAAAGAAATAAAAACCACACAACCACGTACCTCCATGTGACCTCTCAGGTCACCACCCAACTAGAGAGCAACCTCGCTCCAACACCGAGCGACTCAAAACAGAAGACCTGCGACTGAAATGGTAAAAGATAGGCGTGATCACAAAAGTACTCAGTAGGTGAGCCCCACAACAAATCCCAATGCACCGCCAGTAAATAAAGAATCTACATAATCCAGGTTTGAACTATAATGTATAAAAGTAAGTTTTCACAATGCTTTACTTGAAAATCAAACACGAGACATTTCCCTTATTCCTTTTTCGAAAGTTAGTTCCATTTCATTAGTTTTAAGCTCAATCTGATAAGCAAAGTGTTACATTTTCAAATCTAACCCAAAGAGAATAAAGCATTTTCATTTAAAAACCATTTTTCCCAAAGTCTAACAGTATAGGCTGTGAAATATGTCTGAAGGCAAACAAGCAGGGAAAACAAGTGCAAGTAAAGGTAAGAAGGCAAAGAAAACCAAGTGCAAGCAAAAGTAAACCAGAAGTTATCAGCAATAACCATGGGCGGTCCTGAACATCCCTAGAAAACCCCTGGACGTACTCGGGTTCAGACTACCTGCCGGCATGGTACTCCATAGTCAATAACCAACTGGCCGCCCTAACAGCCAACCAGTGGCACATCCCTCCTGGCCTGTCTGTAACTCCAGGGGGTACTAACCCGTCTAATCAGGGATAGCAAGCAACCGTCACTCGATAATCTACAAGACTCCCAGGAACCCGTGGTAGTTTAGTAACACTGTGTAAGTGGGAGACCCTCGCACGCGTGACTCATCTCACCGCACTTGCCAACCCCTTACACGGACATCACTACACGACAACCCTCGAAGGGAAGTCCCCCTATAGAAATGCCCTCACAAGTACGTATATATATATATAATCACTTCACATTTGATAAAGTGCCAACCGGGCCGTCATGTCACTTACATTTTGATCATTTAAGACTAAAGCGTTTTTTAAAAAGGGATGACACACGCCATTTCATTGAAAACAAGAAATGCACTTAGAAATTTATTTAAGAAACTCAGATCAGCATCTTAAACCTGGAACACATTTGTTTCACAAGTAGAGTCACTTTCCAATCACCAAACGCACCCCACTTTTATCAAGAGCCAAACGGGCCTTTAATCATTTTTTTGAAGGAACACCATTTCCCAAATGAAATTCAAACTTTTGTTCGCGTAACAAAGGAAAACATCTTTCATCAACCAAGAGCCACACATAAATTTTCCAAAACAAGTTCAAAGGTCACACGACGTTTTCTCTAATCAAGGTTCTATGAAAACACCATTTTCCATAAACAATACATCTACAAATTTACACACGCCAAAAACATTTCAAAACGCAATTTAACATGACTTTCATTATTCAGGAAGAACCATTTAGCAATACTACCATGGAAGCACAAAACTAAAACCAAGAAGAACACTTTTAATGAAACGCTAGAATTGAAAACGACTTTTTTCATCAGCAGATCACCACACTATAAAAACTACTAAATTTTCCTTTAAATTTACTGAAATTCAATAAAAGGCAAGGAATAAATAAATTCTTAATTTAAAGGCGAGTGAAATGGGAGACCTACCTCAAGATCCAAGCGCGGCGGTAAAACGACCTTGGAACCAAGGCGCGATGACACGACGTGTGTCCGAAGCCACGTGATAAAGTCCAACACTCTCGAAACTGAGACGCGGAGACGGCAGAACCTCGGAAACAAGGCGCAGCGATGGCGCTTTCTCGGAAACGCCCTGCGTGGGTCCTAAAACAGTAGACCGGTAAACGGTCTCAACGAAATAATGTTAACATAATAATATTAATAATAATAATATAATGACAATAGCATAATAATAATAATAATTTAATAATAATAACAAGAATATCATAACATAATAATAATAATAATAATGTAGTAATAATAATAACAATAATATTATTAATATTAATATGATAGTAATTATAATAATAATAATATTATTATTATTGTTAACATAATGATTATAACAATAATAATAACAAGAATAAAAATAATGGCAACATTAATATTATTGATGTGATAATAAAAATGTTGAAAATAAAACATAAATAGATAAATAAACTAAAATAAGACTCACCACCGGCGGAGGGAGGGGAGCACGGCGAAGGAGGGGAGGTCGGGGGTGCAGGTGCCGGACAGAGGAAACGTGCCGGAGGGGCGCACGGTTGGGGCGGATTGGCTAGGAAGGCGCACGGCCCGTGGCTTGGCAAGGAGGGCGCGCGGCGTTCGTCTTGGCAAGGAGGGCGCGCGGCAGTCGGGTGGCCGAAACAGGCAGGAGGGAGGTCGGCGAGCAGGGGAGAAACGGGGAGGAGGCCGGCGATTGGCTGGCGGAGGAGCTGGCGACACCGGGACGGGGAGAGGGAGATGGCGGAGTGCGCAGGGGAAGAGCAGGGGAGGCCGACGGGGTGTGGAAAGGGGAGGTCGATGTACGCAGGAGGGAAACGGGACGCCGGGGAGCCGGGATGACGAACAGGGGGCGGAGGTCGGTGTGGCGCGCAAATGGAGGAGCGTGGCGAGGGAAGCCGGGCCGGGACGAGGCGAGGCGGAGGGTGCAGCGGCGGTGCGCAAGGTCGGCCGCACCAGTAGGGGAAAGAAAGAAGAAAACGAAGAAAGAAGAAGAAAGAAAAAAAAACGGGGAAGAAGGAGGAGAAAGGGGAGAGAGGGGGGGGGGGAGAAAAAGTGGCGGCTACGGGAGTAGGGTAGGGCTTGAGAGGGGGTTTCGGGTTTCTTAATGCATATATATATATATAATAATCATAATAATACAACAAAGATATAAATAATAATATGAGGATAATATTAATAATAATATGTAAAATTAATAAAATACTATAATTATAATAATATACTAATAATAATATTGAACATAAGTAATTAAATAAAACAAATCCTAAAAATTAATAATGATTTATAGAAATAATAAAACTTTATTATAATAATAAAACCTTATAATAATATTAATATTAATAATTAGAAAATTTAAAATAATAATTATCTTTAATCCAAAGTTTAAAATATTAAAACCATTTGAAGACAAATGTGCGCGCGCGTTCGCGCGTGAGCGCACACACCCATATATTCCTATATACCTATATATAAACATATACACATAGATACACTATATATACATATATATACATATATAAAGATAACATATTAAAGTATATACATTTGTATAGACATATATAGGTATATACTTATACATGAAAAATAACTTCAATATTAATAACACAACTCAAATAGTAATAACAATAAAAGTCAACGTAAAAACTTTAATATTTAAAACGCCGGGTGGAAACATCGTCCCCCGGGCCGAACGCACGACCATCGCTAGGGATGTGATGACCGCGCACCGGCGCGAAACCACCAATCACAATTTATCTTCGAAAAATTTAGACCGGGACCAAGAAAGAAGAAAAATTACGGACGTCCGCGGTCGGGGTGTGACAATTATAGTTTACAAGGGTTATCCGCGATTATTTACCATTGTATCATATTATATGTCGCTTGATTCCATATTCTTTGGAACAATTTAGTGAAGATATCATGCTAGTAGTTCCCAATGTAATGGTTATTTAGAATATTCCCCATGAAATCCCAAATCCTTCTCACCCACTCTCCTTGATTAAATAGGTTCAACATAGATTCTGAGTGTGGGTTATCACAAAAATAACACCATGATGCAATTTACACTACATTATGTTGAACATTCTTATCTATCAGGATCACCACGTTCTTAGTTTTCCAGATATAAAAATCCATCATAGTATGAATATTCTTATACCAAAGAATCACAGCACACTAATCTATATCACTCAGTTTATTGAATAGATTAATTTAGTATAGGCTGTTAAACATACATGAGAGCAAAAATATGATGATACAATGATCTGGGATGTCAACCATATGAATTTTCATAAAGGCCACCCTTCTTTCACCATTAAGAATTTTGTTTGTCATCTCTAGATGCATGCTCACATTTTGATGGAAATATTACATGGGGGACACCAAATAAATATTGCTTCTCCACAACTCAATTATCATTATGATAGTTAATTTCACCTCTTCCCACCACCCATCGAGAATAACCATGATGTTATTCTATATGATTTAATATTCACCTTAAGAGTTTGAAAATGTCTTGATCATGCTTGTATATTCCTTACCTCATTCATAATTCCTCTTCCTCAATAATATTTCCTATAAATTGTTTCCTTCAATAGCATCCCATTCGATCTGTGCCTATATAGAGTGCATGGTCTCAGTAATACTTATATGAACCACACCCTCTTCCTCGATCATCCTGTCCAAGATTTTCCAAGAGGCCCAATGCCATAGTTTTTTCTACTAAAATCCCGTATGAAATCAATCATTATATTTTCCACTATGTTGATAGTTCCCTTAGGGGGTGGGGGGGGGGGGGTTGATAATTAACAAAACACGAATTGGGATAGAGGATGACATACTATTTATCAATGATACCCTCTCTCCAATGGATAAAATTTTTTATTCCCGTTGAACATTATTCCCTTGATATTAAAGATGACATCATCCAAGAGTGACATTTATATTTGACCATTTTGAAATATTTAATTATACATGTTCATATGATTACATCTTCTTGGATATATGTTTTATAATATTATACATTCATCTTGTTTATAAATTAGATGAAAATTATAAATAACATTATTGGGGATGTTATATGATAGTCTTCATAACTAGTGAGATTTAGTTGATAAATATACAAGAGATGTAGTTTCAAATATATTGGATGTGTGGGTGAAAATTTTCTAATGTGTAAGGAATGAATTATTTATAATAGTGTGATATTTTCATCAAATATATATTGTCCAATGATGAAAAATATATAAAAAGGTGATAATTTTATTCATTGAGAATCTCAAAAATAGTGAATATTTTTACCTCGGTTGTAACACCTCAGGTAAATAAAGAGTATTACATTTTCACATTTATCCATATTTGTGAATAAAATATTAATATAACTTTATTGGGGACGCTATGCTCGATGGCGTACCCAACACGCAACAATGAGTTTCTTGGGAATCTTACATTGCACTCTAATAATAAAATAATATTATTTTCAATGGTAGTTTATGCCTAGGTGTTATCACGGTGGGAATGAATAGAACTAACTACAAAATGATTATATATGTTTGTCAAATATTTTTACTTTTTACAAAAATTGTTAGGGGATTAAAAATGTGAATGAATCCAATTTTAAGCGTATACATTCTAATATTCCTTAAAAGGTCGATTAACCGCCTTTTGATGGCGAGCCTCTTTTAAATCCACTTTTTGACAATTTTATGTGTTATATTGGAAAAAATAAAATTTATCTTTAGAATCAGGACATCAAAATTTACATTGTGTAAATTTTTGGTATTTTTTCCGAAATAGTTCAATATTTAATGAATAGTGTAAAATGATGTATTTTAATTGAAAACTACTTTTTAATCAAATTTATTTATATGAATAGATTATCTTTTTTATTGGTTTTAAATTGAAATTAGAATATATTTTTAACATTTAATCAAATTGTGGACATTGGAATTAATTTCACTTTGAAATTTGACTTAAACTAGTGTCAATCTTTTGATATATATTGTTTCTTAAAAACACGCTATTTGTTTTGACAGTCGGAATTAATTATTAAATTAATTAATTCAACTTATATGTTTTGAATTTTGTAAAATAGACATCATTTTTTGAATTCGGAATATCAAATATAGCCTAGGGTGAATCCTTGGTAATTTTCTGAAAAACTTCAATTTTTCATGAATAGTGAAACCACTAAGTGGTACTTATAAAAACTGATTTTCCGTTTAAATGAAAATTTTCCACCTTTGTGTTATGAATTTCAAAAATCTGACATACAAGGTTTTCATTAATATGTAAAATGTGGTTCAATGGGATTGAAATAATTTTTTGGTGAATACTAACTTATTACGTTTTTAATCGCTATTAGAGCTAATTACTGTAGTTGAAGGTAAGAATAATGTTTTAATAAAATGAAATTACCTAGACACATATACTACACTCATTGGAGGAGTCATGGCTGACCAAGAAAATCCATGGGTCAACTTGGGGACCCCATGGATCCACTTTGGTTGGAAAATGATATAAATACCTTTTTATTTAATGTTAAAATTAAAATGACACAAACATGAGTTTTTTTTTATAAAATAATTTTTAAATGTGGTTATACGAGTAATATTTTTGATTATAAATAGTAATTGGAAATCTAAAAAGATTTCCTACATCATAGTATTTTTTTAATAATTTTTATACATTAAATAAATTAAATTATTTATGACATCATGATGATGCAGCGATGACCTCATTATTTAATGATTTAAATAAAATAGAAAGATAATGTAAAATCTAAGAACTACACATGTAAAAAACCTATTGGATGGGTGGAATTCTAACCCTTATCACCATATCCTCGAAACACATCAATCTGGGACCATTAAAATGTGAAACTCGTTCTAAAATAAAGTTACATTTCTTTACTATCCAAGAGTGCCCCTCATCTCTTCTTATAAAAGGCCCCCACCTCTACCTCCTTACCCAAACTTACAAAGCCTTTGCCTCGGCCAAAACCTACCCATTTTGTCTCTCCACATCTCTATCTAACTCATAGAAGCCTCACTTTGGTCAGAGGTCTTCCCAAGGAATCCATTGAGCTCAAACCAAAGGGAGTTACCCGATTTTAAGGTAATGTCTTCACATGAGTCCTTTTGTTTTATTTTGCTTCTCCACCACCCTAAACTATTTTTATTACTTTATTTTGTAAAAACACCAGTATCTTCAATATACTAGTATGTTCTTATAATAAGGATTCGAGCTACACTTACACACACCTTCATCTAATGGTTAAAGAACAGACTCTTTCTGTGGATGGCGAATTACTGCCTCACGAAACGATGATTGTTCAATCTTCTCTGAACACATTTCATGGTGGCCATTATGATGTCACTACATTTATATAAGATATATTATATGTTTATGTTTTCCTTAAGCTTCTGTATTTTTCATTTATGTCATACCTTTATGGATTCCATTATGGGTATACGCGATATCTTCATTCAATAAAGTGCGGACTACCGCCCCCTCAAAGTGATTTGATTCGTTAATACCATATGTGGTACGTATAAAGGAAATATTTAATGATATTATATATTATACCATACTGGAATTAAAATACTATTATGTATCATTATGTTTTAATTCCATTAAATATGAAATAGAAATGGAAGTAGCATTTGTACGTACGTATGGCTTACCGTCTCAATGAACGGTGCATTTCATTTCTTAACTCTAAATGTTATGTAATATTCTAATGGCCTGAATATATTGGATATATATGATATATATGATATCTAAATGATGTATACAATTCTGGATATAATGGATATTTTACCACATGAACAACTGGTAATTATAAAGAGTTTATTTTTTTGACTCAAGTACCAATGATCGTTAAAATGACCATTATTAACTTAAATAATAACATAGTGTTCATGACATGCTAATAAGTGATATAAAAGGAATAATGAACTTGAAAAAGGTTCTTATGGAAGTATAAAATAACTCATAATTATTATTCAGGAGATTAAAGAACGATCGAGTCAAGTGGGACCCGAGGTAAGGGATCCTACTCCTCTCTTTCCTTTTAAGTACACTCTTTTATGTCATTCCATTTTATCACATTTTTCTTATGATTGGGATGTTCTTTTATATTACAACTAATTTACTTAT
This sequence comes from Viscum album, assembly GCA_963277665.1. NCBI lineage: Eukaryota > Viridiplantae > Streptophyta > Magnoliopsida > Santalales > Viscaceae > Viscum > Viscum album. Next base: position 1,922,941,987 of record OY728136.1, on the reverse strand, counting down.
TATGTTCATATGATGAGAGTACCCATTTTCTCTTATCAATCCATTTTGGAAGTTTTGAGTGGTGCCGTTAGGCTGCCGAATTTTCGTAAGAGATCTAACCTCTCTCTTTATTTTTAAGTACTATCCTTTATGTCACTTCTTTTAAGATCCTCTTTTTTATGTTGGGGGATGTTATTTTATATTCCTATTTCTGTAAACTTTGTGTTAATATAATGAGAGACCCTATTTTCTCTCAGCAATCCATTTTGAAAGTTTTAAGTGGCATCATTAGGCTGTCGAGTTTTTGTAAGGGATTTTTCATCTCACTTTTATTCCTGTGGGATTTATGTTACATTTTCCACAATTTCCTTTGAGTGGTGTATCTACTGCCCATTATTTTACACATTGTGTAATATAATTTCATTAATGAGTATTTACATCAATTTTTTATTGTCTTTCTTTCACGGGGTGTATGTTTCGAAAGTTACCCAAGTCGGTAAGAGAACCTTTCACCCTCCTCTATTGAAAAGAATTATATTGTTATGTCTTTTAATTAACATAATATTATGTTGGTATATGTTCTTCTATATCATTATTGATGTTAATTTTATGTGCAAGTTATGAGATACCCTTTTTATCTCTCATCAACTCTTTTTTTTGAATTTTGACGTGACACCATTAGGCTGTCAAATTTTTGCAAGGGAACTTCTTAACCCAATTATGATTATTTGGGATAAACATTTACTCCTTGAATATGTCATACTATGAATATGTGTGAATGTCCTCTGATTGTTTTACACATAATATCCACTTATATTTGGTGTATTCGTTTGTCACAAATAATTATGTAATTGATTTATCCTTAATCCAAGGATACCGTCTTTCTATGGGGCTTTGTCTCAATCTCCATTCATTGAGGCATATTTTGTTTTATGAACAACCTTCTTTTATACGGTGTATGAAAACTTTTGACTTTTACGTTTATTATAAAGGAATATTTTTTCCACAAAGCATTTACTAAATGAGAAAATGGAATTTTTTTTGTCATACGTATGCAGCGACAATGACTTCCCCACCGCCATGAACATTATCTGAGTTTTGGGTTCCTCTACAAGCCATACCTTTTTTAAGGAAAAAATAAATACCATGTTTTACCTTTCTTTTATTTTGGTATTGAAAATGGTTTTCATAATGTTTTTTATCAATGTTTTCTATTGATATATTGTTATTGAAAGGTGTAAATATTATGTTTCCTTTATTCATGTTTTATGTGTTATTTTTATGATATGGTTCGTGGGAATTGTTATGAAGACGGGTGGTTCCGTGATAAAATAAGGGCGGGTGAGCCCGATATAGCTCTATAATGCATTGGGTAACGCGAAGGAGTGAAACATTAAGGTTTCTCCAAAGTGAATTAGTGAATATACTATGGTGGGAATTCCAAACGAAACCAAGAGGGTTACTCCCTACGTAAGAATGTTATAAATGCCTCATGTAACCTTTATGTCTTATTATTTCTATGATTTATTCATGTTTTGATGTGGTATGTTAAAGTGCTTATGTTTTATGGATGAAGTATGATTTAATTTTTATGTATATATGACCTCATGTCTCTTTTCCATATTTTTATAACCCTTAATGAGCTTTTTATGCTCATCCCAAGTTTTGTTGAAATTTTTTTCACAGGTCAAGGGAATGGTACATGATATGATGATAGTTTCAAGAAAGTTTCAAGAAAGAATCCACGTTTTATTTTTAAATATGTTTCCATTGATGGGAAAAATTAATACTATATTTTATGTAACCACTATTTTTAAATGTGGAATGTAATGCATGTTTTATGATCCAATTCTCTAAGACTCTAAAATTGAAAAGATCCTCAATGTGTAATCTTGTAATAACTCAAGATTATGTAAGGTTTAAGGCTGGGGCATTATAGTTGGTATCAAAGGTCGGTTTTGATAACATTAGAGGTTAGGGTATTCTTTAAGCATAAGTGACATTACCATAATGGTTAGGATTTCAGAAAGAGTCCTAGTTTTAGATAAAGTGAATGAGTAAGTATATCTTAGTTTTTATCTTCCTCATTAGTAAATGATGGTTACGTTGATATACTCACACTGACCTTTTTGGTTTTAGTAAATGGCTGGATCTAGCAGGAACCAATGTAATAGTGGATGTGAAGGATACTGTGCCCGTTTTTTGAGTGAGCAACTGAATGATATGGGAGCTACAATGAGAAATCTTGTGTTTATCCTCAACCAACTATATGGAGTCATGATTTACCACCTAAACCTTGGTTATTTCTCTATGGAATCATATATGCGAGAAAGGAATCTCTACGGAACTACAGGTAACAATCATAAAGGTATGTGTGTTCAAAAACCAATGTGTCAAAGATATGGAAAGCAACACCTAGGAAAATGTTTCAAATGGACAGAAATATGCAATAGATGTGGAAATGAAGGTGATAATGCAATAACCTGCCATGGAAAAAGGAAGCATCCAGTTGAATCGAGGAAAGGGAAAAAAGTTCTTTATGAAGGACCAATTGAATGTTTTAAATGTGGTGTGCATGGTCATTATGCAAACACATGTCCTATGAAGAAGTTTCGTGAATGGGATCACCAAGATCATACAAATACTCGTTTACCAATACCTAATTCCATTCCGATTGAGGATGAAGAAACTGACAATGACCAATCAAAAGTATGGATTATTTCATAACTTTTGTTTTCCTATTTTGGAATCTTAGGATATGATTCAGGATTTTGTTTGTAGGAAATAAGTATTTCAGAATAAGTTGGAAAGGAATGGTTAATGGATCATAAAGAATGTTGAATGAGTAATAATTCAACATATAAGGGCATCAAGAGTTATGGTGAAATTATTAAGAGTATCAAGTCTCTTTTAATGATGGGGTTACATTTGAAGACTTTTTATTGTATGTGTAACCCTGATGTTTAATATATGAAAATTTTATTCAAGGAATAGTTATCTGTTCTTTTGTGGACATAGTTATAAAGAACCATTTTGGTTGATATGATCCTAACATTTGAGGTAATTATAGGTTACTATATGTTATGATGGAAGTGAAAGGCATGAGATAAAATTGAGGATAAATTAAGATATTGTTATTTTTGATGATTTTATCTCTTTTCGGTGAATTATTTGAGAATTATATATTTTGGAAAAAGGACAACACGTAGACCATGTGACAACTCGTCGTATCGAACAAAGCTGCGGGAATCGAACCCACAACCAAAGTGCAACTGGTATTTATCGCCTACCACTAGACTACGTGAAGTCCCTGGTTATTATGACTTATTCTTTTTAGTTAGGAGACTCTATGAATTAAGATTATGTTGATTTTGGGTTATTTATGAAAATGATTAATCCTTTATGGAGGATATGTGATTTGGTTAATTAATTTTCAATATGATACTTTAGGAGAAACTGATTTGTTTGGAGATAAATGTTACGATTTAACTTGGAGGACTATGTAACTAAATCCTTCAAATATTTGGGTTTCAATCCTAGTTTGGTTTACTTTGAATAATTTTATGGACAAATTGTTTATCGAATGGTCCTCGTTGAACTTTGGGTTTTGTTGGTCAAATTTTGGAGATTAAGAATATATTTTCTTTTTATAATGGGTTATCCTTTTCTGGATTATCTGATCTTGTACTAACCTTTTTGGTATTGGTTTTGGTTAGAGTCTAAAGACATGGGAAGTATATATTTCTCTTTTGTCTATTAGGTGATTATCTAGAAATTTATTATAGTAATCTTAATTAGAACAAGTCTTCCTAAATACTCGTCTTTTGGAGAAAATATGAGTTTGATTAAGGAATCAAGTTATAGTTGAAAGTCTACATGACAAGTAAGTATGTTACATTATGATTTAGTTAAGCTCAAAAATAAATTCCTCAATGAAAAGTAACTTAAAACAATAATGTTGTCTGTTAACTTTTCCTACTGGGGAATCGAATACCATTTATCCCATCACAAGTGTGTGATTTTCTTATGGTTAACTTTCTCCTAGACATGTTTACTATCACTCTCCATTATAACATGACCCTTAGTTTTTTCCTCCATTTTTTCATACTTGGAATCCTAGTATGGGTTAACTCGAGTGACCTTTGTACTTATCTTTCTTTATTTTAAAGTGATTGTTTTACTGACTCTTGTTCTGATTTGGGATTTTTAATAAAGTTTCCAAGACCAATTTTAATATTGCGAGGACACAATTCCCAAAAGGGGGGAAGGATGTAACACCCTGGGTGAATAAACAGTATGACATTTTCACATTTATCCATATTTGAGAATAAATTATTAATATAACTTTAAAGGGGACGCTATGCTCGGTGGAATACCCAACACGCAACAATGAGTTTCTTGGGAATCTTACGTTGCACTCTAATAATAAAATAATATTATTTTAAATGGTAGTTAACGCCTAACTGTTGTGATGGCGGGAATGAATATAACTAACTACAAAATAATTATATATGTTTTTCAAATATTGTTACTTTTTACAATAAATGTTAGAGGATTAAAAATGTGAATGAATCCAATTTTAAGCGTAAATATTCTAATATTCATTAAAAGGTCGATTAACCGCCTTTTGATGGAGAACCTCTATTAAATCCACTTTTTGAAAATATTATGTGTTATATCTGACAAAATAAAATTCTTCTTTGGAATCGGGACATCAAAATATACATTGTGATATTTATGGTATTTTTCCGAAAAAGTTCAATTTTTAATAAATAGTTAAAAATGTTGTATTTTAATTCAAAACCACTTTTTAATCTAATTTATTTATATTATTAGATTATATTTTGAATTGGATTTAATGTAAAATTAGAATATATTTTTTACATTTAATCAAATAGTGGTCATTGGAATTAATTTCACTTTGAAATTTGACTTAAGCTAGTGTCAATGTTTTGATATATATTGTTTCTTAAGAACACGCTATTTTTTTGACAATGGGAATTAATTATTAAATTAATAAATGCTTCTTATATGTTTTTAATTTTTTAAAATAGAAATCATTTTTGAATTCGGAATATCAAATATAGCCTAGGGTGAATTTTTGGTAATTTTCTGGAAAACATCAATTTTTGATGAATAGTGAAACCACTATGTGGTACTTATAAAAACTGATTTCCCGTTTAAATGAAATTTTTCCACCATTGTGTTTTGAATTTCAAAAATCTGACATTCATGGTTTTCATTATGAAGTAAAATGTGGTTCAATTGGATTAAAATAATTTTTTGGTGAATAGTAACTTATTATGTTTTTAATCGCAATTAGAGGTAATTAGTGTAGTTTAAGGTAAGAATAATGTTTTAATAAAATGAAATTACCTAGACACATGTCCTACCCTCATTGGATGAGTCATGGCCGACCAATAAAATCCATTGGTAAACTTGGGGACAGTATGGAGCCACTTTGTTTGGAAATGACATAAATAGCCTTTTGTTTAATGTTAAAATTAAAATGACACAAACATGAGTTGTTTTACTAAAACAATTTTAAAATGGTGTTATAGAAGTCATATTTTTTTCTATAAAAATTAATTGGAAATATAAAAATATTTCCTACTTAATATAAATTTTCTATAATTTTTAGATATTAAATAAATTAAATTATTCATGACATCAGGATGATGCATCGATGACCTCATTATTTAATGATTTAAATAAAATGGGAAGATAATGTAAAATCTAAGACCTACACATGTAAAAAACCTATTATATGGGTGGATTTAGAACCCTTATCACCTTAACCTCGATACACATCAATGTGGGACTATAAAAATCAGAAACTCATTCTAAAATAAAGTAACATTTCTTTACTTTCCAAGAGTGTCCCTCATCTCCTCTTATAAAAGGCCCCCACCTCTACCCCCTTACCCACACTTCCAAAGCCATTGGATCAGCCAAACCCTACCCATTTTGTCTATCCACATCTCTCTCTAACTCTTATAAGCCTCACTTTGGTCATATGTCTTTCCAAGGAAGCCATTGATCTCAAACGAAAGGGAGTTACCCGATTTTAAGGTAATGTATTCACATGAGTCCTTTTGTTTTATTTTTCTTCTATACCCCCTAAACTAGTTTTATTCCTTTCTATTGTAACAACACTAGTATCTTCAATATACTAGGATGTTTTTATATTATGTATTCGAGCTACACTTACACACACCTTCGTCTAATGGCTAATGAACATACTTTTTCTATGGATGGCGAATTACAGCCTCACGAAACGATGATTGTTTAATCTTCTCTTAACACCTTTCATGGTGGCCATTATGTTGTGACTAAATTTATATATGATATATAATATGTTTATGTTTTTTCTTAAGCTTCTGTATTTTTCATTTATGGAATACCTTTATGGCTTCCATTGTGGGTATACGCGATATCTTCATTTTATGAAGTGCGAACTACTGCCCCCTCAATGTGATTGGATTCGTTAATACCATATGTGATAAGTATAAAGGATATATTTAATGATATTATATATTATACCATACTATAATTAAAATACTATTATTTATCATTATTTTTTAATTCCATTAAATATGAAATAGAAATGGAAGTAGCGTTCATGCGTACGTACGGCTTACCGTCTCCATGAACGGTGCATTTCATTTCTTAACACTAAATGTTATGTAATATTATAAAGGCATGAATATACTGGATATATATGATATATATGATATCTACTTCATTAATACAATTATGGATATAATGGATATTTTACCACATGAACAACTGGTAATTATAAAGAGTTTATTTTTTTTGACTCAAGTACCAATGATCGTTAAAAGGACCATTAATAACTTAAATAATAACAAAGTTTTCGAGACATGGTAATAAGTGATATAAAAGAAATAATGAACTTGATAAAGGTTCTTAAGGATTTATGAATTAACTCAAGTTTATTATTCAGAAGATTAATGAATGATCAAGTCATGTTGGACCTGAGGTAAGGGATCCTACTCCTCTTTTTCTTTTTAAGTACACTCTTTTATGTCATTACTTTTAAGCTCATATTTCTTATGATTGGTATGTTATTTTATATTACTAATACTGTACTTATTATGTTCATATGATGAGAGACCCTATTTTCTCTCATCAATGCATTTTGGCTGTTTTAAGTGGTGCTGTTAGGCTGCAAAATTTTCGTAAGAGATCTAACCTCTCTCTTTATTTTTATGTACTCTCTTTTATGTCACTTCTTCTAAGATCCTCTTTGTTATGTTGGTGGATGTTTTTTTATATTCCTCTTTTTGTAAACATTGAGTTAATATGATGAGAGACCTTATTTTTTCTCATCAATCCATTTTGGAAGTTTTAAGTGGCGCCGTTAGGCGGCCGAGATTTCGTAAGGGATTTTTCATCTCACTTTTATTCTCATGGGATTTATGTTACATTTGCCACAATTTCCTTTAAGTGGTGTATGTAATACCCATTACTGTACTCATTTTGTAATACACATTCATTTATGAGTATTTACATCAATGTTGTTTTGTCTTTCTTTCACGGGGTGTATGTTTCAAAAGTTACCCAAGTCGGTAAGGGAACCATTCACTCTTATCTTTTTAAAAGACTTCTTTTGTTATGTCTTTTAATTCACATACTATTATGTTGGAATATGTTCTTCTATATACTTATTGATGTAAATTTTATCTCCAAGTGATGAGATAACCATTTTATCTCTCCTCAACTCTTTTTATAAATTTTGAAGTGACGCCGTTAGGCTCTCGAATTTTTGCAGGGGAACTTCTTAACCCAATTTTGATTCTTTGGGATAAAATTGTACTCTGTGAATATGTCATACTATGAATATGTGTGAATTTTCTCTGATTTTTTACACTTAATATCCACTTATACTTGGTGTATTTTTTTTTCACACATAAATATGTAATTGATTTATCCTTAATCCATGGACACCGTCTTTGTTTGGGACATCGTCTCAATCTCCATTTATTGAGGCATATTTTGTTTTATGCACAAAATTATTTTATACAATGTATAAAACCCTTTTAATTTTTCGTTTATTCAAAAGGAATTTTTTTTCTATGAAGCGTTTACTAAATGACAAAAGTGAATGGTTTTGTCATACGTATTTGGTGACAACGACTTCTCCGCCGCCGTGACCATTATTTGAGTTTTGGCATCCTATACAAGCCATACCATCTTTTTTTAAAGGAAAAAATAAATACCATGTTTTACTTTTATTTTATTTTGGTATTGAAAATGGTTTTCATAATGTTTTTATATCAATGTGTTTTATTGATATCTTGTTATTGAAAGGTGGAAATGTTATGTTTCCTTTATCCATTTTTTATGTGATAAGATTGTGTTATGGTTCTTCGGAATTGTTATGAAGACGGGTGGTTCCTTGATAAACTAAGGGCGGGTGAGCCTGATATAGCTCTACAATGCATTGGGTAACGCGAAGGAGTGAAACTTTAAGGTTTCTCAGAAGATATTTAGGGAATATATTGTGGTGGGTATTCCAAATGTAACCCAGAGGGTTACTCCCAAAGTAAGAATGTTATGAATGCCTCAAGGTACCTTTATGTCTTATGATTTCTATGATTTATTCATGTTTTGATGAGGTATGTTAAGGTGCTTATGATTTATGGGTGAAGTATGATTTCATTCTTATGTATATATGAACTCATGTTTCTTTTCCATATTTACATAACCCTTACTGAGCATTTTTATTCTCATCACAAGTTTTTTTGAAATGTTTTTCACAGGTCGAGAAAAAGGTACATGATATGATGATAGTGTCAAGGATGTGTCAAGAAAGAATCCATGTTTTATTTTTAAATATGTCTCCATTGATGGGAAAAATGAATACTATCTTTTATGTAACCACATTGTTTAAATGTGGAATGTAATGCTTGTTTTATGATTTAATTATCTAAAACTCTAAACCTGAAAAGATCATCAATGTGTAATCTTGTAATAACTAAAGATTAAGTAAGGTTTAAGGCTGGGGCCTTATATCGGTGGTTGGGAAATTATATTAAAAATTGATGTTGAATACACATTACAAACAACCCTTAATCAAATTTCACGATATGATTTAGTTTTTCTCAATTTATTTACGTAGATATTAATCTAAATTTAAGTTTATTTTCCTTAATATATAATGTATCCATGATATTTTAAATAGAGAGTTATATAATTATATGATTAATTAATTTTGTAATCATTTTTTTTATTTTGAATTTGATGTTATTAGTAGTAATGGGTAAAATATGTATGTTTCAAAGGTTTATAAATGTTTTTTAGAGATTTTCATGATTTTTCTTTTATGTTTCCCCAATTAAATGTTTGAATTTTTCATTTACTTATAACAATATATATATTATATATTTGTGTCACCTTATTGGTAGGACATTATAATGCATCACAATTTTTATTTGAAATTAATTACATTCTATAAATAGATTATATTTTGTATGGTGTGTCACTATTATGTGAATTTGTTTTTTAAAGAAATATAATGAATAATTAAATATGTATATAAATTATTGAAATTTAAATAAGTAATTATAATGAATAGATATCACACAGAATTAATTTATGAATCATTTTACCACGAGATGTAATATTATTGGTTTTATAAGGTTATTTTGTAGATATGGATTTATCATATGCGAATGATGATTTATGATATTTTTAATAGAATTTTATGATATAGATATATGAATTTTAATTTCAATTCATTCTATTTGATGTTAAAATTCAATATTTATGTTCATGAAATTTATTTTTAGGCTCTTAGAACATTTTGTCAACAAATTTTTTATTGGTATGTTTGCATTATACAATTTCTTATTAATATTATTTTTATGGGAATGTCGAACCCCTGAGAAATATTTTGGAACCAATTTTCAAAAAATATTTTTACTTCAAAGAGTTTAAGTGAATTTTTTTAACATGATATGTTTAATATAATGAGAATGTTTCAAGAAAATATAAACTATATATATATAAATAATTATTATAGTTGTTCTCTAGATGATCCACATAATGTGTTATTTTCCCAAAAAAAATTATTCAATTTGTTGGTTATGGAAGGATTATTATGAGTGATTTATATTTTAATACAAATTATTAACTACCCTAATCTTTAATCATAATGTTCCATATAGATAGATCATTTTCCAATCATATTTGATCGTATTAAGGAAAATCCACTAGTTCGTTGGTTCATTAGACACCATGGGAATGAGTTATGTTTGGTTATTATTGTGATGCTTCTCTTCATTGATTGGTTGTCTTCTCAATTCAGTATGGGAATGTCATATCTTAGATGTCATGGTACTTAGGGCCACATGAATATTGAAACCCTACTCATAAACAAGATACCATAATCGTAATATTCTTATGAAATAATAACAGCATATATTTTTAAGCGATATCACTTTGATATTTACGAATTATAAGATACTATGATATTATTAATTACAAAAATATTTAAACATAACATATTGAAGAAATATGTGTACAATTATTATTTAAATCTATTTACATATGTTCATATATTATATTGAAAGGTATTTCATAGTTGATATTTTTTTGGATTTATTGTTATGTTTCTTAAGAATGAAATAATTGATGAAAAATAATAATGAATATTAAATAATATAATTTAATCTTGGGTTAGTTTAGTGGAAATGGTGGAATATATTACATGATGGTTCATTCTCTATTGATTTATTTCCTGAAGAAGATGAAATTCGGTGATGGAGATGATGTAGTATAAGGTGAAATGGTATAGAATAGATTATATTCTTAAGGATGGATAGCAGACGAGGTAGATCAGATATTATTCCATGAGTTTTTGTGAATTTCAGAGTAAATGAGATGTAAATTTGTATAAATTCTATAATTACTATTTATAATTAATTTTTGTTATCAACTAAATTCATCAATTATAGAGAAAGTAATTTTATTGGTATGAGATAAATAAATATGTGATATATATTATCTTTATATATAAAATATTCCCATAGGATAATGATAGACAATAAATACAATTATCTCATTTTCAACCCTTTAATGGTAACAATAGAAGTGGGATTAATTTCATTTAAATATCTAATGATTTTACATTTTTTTCGTGATGTAAAAATAATTTATTAGTCATTATTGTTATATTAATGAATCACATACATTTCATAACAATTAATGAATCATGATTATTGGCCAAATTTTTTATTCTTTCTATATAAGCGGTGGTGGAATAGTACAAAGTCCCACATAAATTATTTCATTCAACTACTCTTCATTTATATCTTAGATGTGAAGGGGTTATAAATTTACATTCTGTATCTGGTTTTTCATCTATATAATATTCCACATAAAGTACAATTGTATATTCAAGAGGAATATCCCTTATATAGAGGATAATATAAAAATATGTATCGTATATTTTAAAGGATATATATTTTAGTTTTTACCATTTTTGGGTTTTCTTTTAATAATAAGGATAACTTATCAAAATTTATATAATTATTCACTAAATTTGATGGATTACCATTTATATGACCATAAAATTTAGTTGATATATATTGAAGAATGATTATTAAATTAATCCATATTTATTAAAAATTGATGTATGTATATATCATCTAAGAGTGTATATGGATAACAAGATGTTTGTGGATGTTAAATATTGATTGATAGAGGGGATAATAATAATTATATTTTTACTATTTTCCTGATGAAATATTTTAATATGTTTATCCAATGTAGTGATACCACACTAAGCCTTATCAGGAATTTAATGGCATTACAAAATATAGGAAATGTGTTGATCTAATTAGAATAATACGTAAAAAAATTATTGTGATGGAATGATATAGAAATAAAGAGACTCATAATCTTCATTATAGATTCAATGCAATAATCTACCTCACCCAAATATTATGTTACCACCATAGAAAACCAAAAAACACATTTATAATTTTAAATTTCATTTTAATATTAAAAAACCTCATTGTAACTAATGGTTTAATGTATTTATAGAATATATAGTTATCCATATTCATATAGAATAGTGCTTCAAAATTCCCCATAATATTCATTACAAAAGTATTCCGTGAAGTTATATTTTAACATATTGGAATCTATGAAAATATAAAACCACAATAAAGAGGTGTTATCAAACCTTATATTGGAAAAAAATGTCAGTTTAATATAAATTAGAATATTATAATGGTGTGTGAAAACATGAAAATGGGGGAAATAGATAACTAAAGTGAATATGAAATGGAACTATTTTATCATATAAATTTTTAGAATAAATTATCTCTTAAAAAAGGAATATATAACCATAAATTTTTCTTTAGGGAAGCACACCACATACAAAGGAATGATAATGGGAATAAATGAGGTATTAATCAAAATTTAAGGATATATAAAATTGGAATATTTGATTAAATAAAATGTATCATGAAATAAGAATGTGGAATGTCATAGACATGTTTTATGAAATATTATTGTGAAACATACATAAGCATAAAAAATAATTTCTTCTATCAAAGATAGATATCAATACAGTCATCTAATAGTAGAAAACATCCCATGAAAACGTGTATTGGGTATACTTCCTATTACCATAAATATAGTAGATTATGTAAATTACACAATATAAAACATTACATTTCATGCGGTCTGATCATTGAACCAATCCATTAGAGGGATATATAAATCTAGGTTCACATATCTTATAATGAAATATCATATATATTTACACCACATGAACTCAAAAAAAATATTACAACAAAATAATTATTTATATATAAAATTGAAATCCCCTCTACATAAAAATCCACGTGGTACAAAATGTCCCAATAATTATAACGGATACCTTGTAAAATAAACTTTAATTAAAATAAAGAATTTCCAGTTATTTACACCATTTTAAAAATATATTATGAAATAATTTTTTTTTTACTATAGTCAATAAAAAGTTATAATCATCACAGAGAATACCCTTTAACAAAAACAATTATGAATTGGGAACTCAGAATAGAAATTAATTGTATCGAATGATCTTTTTATAAAACAATGTGGGTAATTTAGGACAAATGTTGTAGTATAAAAGTTCTCAAACAAGAATTTAATTTCCTTATCTCCCTTGAAAAATAGAATTTTTTATCATGAGTCAATATAATATGAGAATATCGTAAAGAAAGAATAATGAGAATAAATATAGAAAAATAAATGCTTAAAATAGAACAATCAATGGGTGAAATTCATGAATATAAGGAATTTAAAATCACTTATGAAAGAAGTTCCATATTATTTTTACAACATTGAAATATAAATTAATATGGATGTATATAGTTTTAAATATTATTTTTTAGGATAAGAGTATTTCTTTAAAAAATATAATAGTTTCTTTGAAACTATTCCATTATTAAAGAGTTAACAGGAAGGGGAAATGTGAAATTATATTTCATTAAATATTTCATTGTATGATAATCCAGAGGGAAATTTTGTAACACCCTAAAATGTTATGAAATATTTTTTTTTCAAATATAGTGAATATTTTTTAAATTTAGAGTTAAATGAAATAATGAGTTTTTCTTGTGTTACATGAATCAATGAGTTAATATTACATTTCATAGCTCATCGTGTTTATATTTTGTTACATAAAAACCGATTTTACCTTTTTTTTCACTAATCAATGAGCATGAATAAAACGTATCAAAAAATTAATATTTTTAGTTAATTTGACATTAATATGATAGAAGAAAAAATTGCAGATATGAATAAGATTTGACAAATTGTTAAAATATATGCTCAACAAAGTTAGGAAAATTCATTTTTTTTGACCATTTAATTTTAAATGAGGATATTTTTTTAATTAAAATTAATGAAATATTTTTTTTGAAAAACTACATTTATTCACAAAAACATGTTTCACATAAATAAATTAAAACAATATATTAGTATAAATTATTATAAATTAACTGTATGAATTATATATTTAATCAAATTATTAACATTATTTTCATGTGTTTTATAGATATTATATAAAAATAAATACAATTTTAATATTAAAAACTGTATTTTTAAAAATTTAAATTTTTTCGCTTTTTGAAAACACATATTAAAAATATTTATTGAATAAAGAATATTTATTTTGTGGAAAATGAATTCAAATTTTGAAATCATCATATCAAAATAATGTTAAGGTTAATTGTTTACAATATTTTAAGAAGTTAAATTCATAGAATAATAGTGAAAATATACGTTTTTATTAAGAAAGGCTATTTTTTAATGCTTTTAAAAACATAAAATTAATGTTTTATCTTCAAAATGCATATTTCTCATCTCGTCTGCCTGATTAATGTAAAGTTAAAATTTTCCCCCTATGTGAAATCAAATTAAAAAATAGGATTTCCTATTTTTATTAATTATAATTTACACTATCCAATAAGGTAACCATAATTTTTGGACATAATAAGTTATAAAAAGTAAATTTTTTAATCGTTATTAAGGTAAAAATATGCTTACCTGGGGATAAAATAAAAATATATAAATTAAAAATGAAGAAAATATCCAAAAGATATTTTATTTAAATATTTTCACCTTATATCTTCTATATTATAGATATCCCACTATTGATCTTTTCATTAATAAATTATAGACATTCGCCTTTTAAAAAATTACATGTGCGCCACTCAACTAACATAAAACGCCACCCCATCTCATCTATTATTTGCACCATAAGAATCATTATTTTCAGAGAAGACCTTCCCATATAAATTCATTTGTTTCCTCCTATCATGATATGATTCATATTTATTTGTTAGAAAAACAACCTTTGAATCATTTGGTGCATACCAAATGATGTTTCTTAGAGAATAGGTAATGATGTTCAATGAATTTTTTTATGATATTTCATCAACTATATCATTAAATTATTTATAACCATACTGAGAAAGTATCATCGATATATTTTATACACTAATATGTTTATAAAGATTGTGGTTATTAATTTTAACCATATCCTCTTCTATGAGATGAGGTCCAAAAATATCATTCACGTGTATAGAATAATACTACCTCATAAAATAATGTGATTTTCTTTCCCATTTACACTTATGATAACTATATATAATGAATAATATATATTATATATATATTTTATTTATAACATTATTATTATTTTGGATTCATGATATCACATATTACATCGTACATTCCATTTCATGGGAACTATAGCACCTCAAAGCATGTGTTTAGTATAATTATTTTATTGTGATTTTATTTTTGTTAAAATTTCTTTTAACCAAACAATATTTATAAAATAAATAGAAGTCTTTTTATTTTAACCAGACACTGAAGTGTTTACAAGGTACCATGATCATAATAATCCATTCTACCCAAAAATTCCTATTAAAACCCCAATCAAAATTACAAGGAGACTACTCAAAACAATGAGAACCCCAAGAAGAAAATATGGGTCCTTTGAATCTGGAATAAAGAAAATTAGAATGGCCAAGACCACCGCAGGAATGCTAAGCACCCATAGTATGATATGAACCATCTTTTTATTTGACTTGAGTTTCAGGACACCCTATGGCAAGGATGTATAAGACACTAATTTTACCTTTTTGTAGTGTGATTAGGAAATTCTAACGGCTATAAATATAGTCGTTGGCCTTCTTGGAGAATTAATTGAAAACATGTGAGTGTAAATTAGTTCTCCAAATAATTAAGATATGGATTAATTTTTTTTTAAAACCACCTCTATTCATGAACTTTATTAATACGTGGTGAAATATTTTGAATTACACATAAGTGATTTTGAAATATAATATGGAATTCAAAACACTTTGAATATATTTCAAATTTATTGTAAAGATTTTCATTTCATAAATAGTGTTTTAAACTATGTTTAATTTCCTTTTTATTAAACTATGTTTTGGAATAAACTATTTTTTGACCTGTGTAATACTAATAAAACTTTTCATGTGGGTATATTAAATTTAAATTTATTACTTTATATGTTAATGTTTTAGTGTTTGTAAATAATTTAAGCTAAAGAAATTTATAATTTTAATTCATTTTTAATGTTTAAATAAAATTCAGTTTTAAAAGGATAATTTTATAATAGTTATAATAAATGTATTTTTTTGAGACTTTATAAGTTAGCTTTTATAAAAAAATTGGCCCACTAGGGCCATCCCTTTATAGAGGGGCCAACGGAGGCAGCTCACGCTAGGTGGCTGAGCCTTGCCCTCATCCCATGCCAAGCCCAGACCAACTATGGGAATAGGTTCCCCAGAAGGATCGCAAAAGCAAACAAGAGTTTGGAGCACCCCATTGTGGGTGCATGGTCACAACGAGGCAATGGTTTGCTGAGGATTGAGAGGGTGGGAGCCCATGTGTAAGGCTACCTAGGTGTGTGCTGTGTTTTGTATATTCCTTCATTTTAAGACTCATGCTTATAAAGGTGTCAATAATGACTCACCAATTCAATTTTGGACGAGTATTTTAGACGAAACGGGAACTGGGCCATTGGATCAGGTCGCGCATAATCTTGGATTTTGATCTCAATCCATCGTTCGACCTTCAAAAACTACAGAATACCACTAGATTTGTGTGCACCGTTTGATCATAATCAGATCTATTCTCGACCTTCTGATAGTTTTAAAGCACTGCATCGATCCAAGGCTGTATGATCGAACTCGAATTTAATTTTAGCTGCCCAATGTTTTTTAAACTTCGGGCATGCCTCACCTTCAGATGAAGGCCAAATTTGATCCTGACCGCTCGATCTTCTTCTAGCTTTCTTCCCATATCACCTTCTTCTTCCACGCAGTGTGCACTACACTAGTACCCCCCACCGTATTTTACACAGGTTCCTAATCCCTTTACAACCACTTGTCCCCTTACATTGACGTGGTTTCCACAAGGACTGACCCCTTGCTTTTTTTATAATCTATTTGGGCCTCAGATCCAATAAAACATGTGTTAAAATATATTGTGTAGGTATAGTTTATAAAAACACACCTGAGCAAACCCCCGGAACCCCTTGGATCTTCTTCACTCAAACATCTAGTGAGCTTTAGTGAGTTCTCCCGAGCCCCTTTTCTTCCTCGAGCTACTGTAGGGGATTTATTTTGTCTTTATCATTGAGTTTATGTTTTATGTTTATGTACACTTTTATATACATATTTATATATATACACACATGAATCGTGTAGTTTAAGTTTGAACCCATCTTTACCTGATTCAAAGCATTGTGATTTTGAGTTATAGGGTATTAAAGACCTAAAATCTAATAACCTCATGAAAACATATTTTTATACCATATATATATAATCGGTTATGTATATATATATATATATATATATTTACATCCCCTCAGATTTTCATAAACTAATTATGCTTAAATTTATGTTTTCGAAGCTCGAACCTCGATGTTAATTTAACAAACTCAAAATGAGAAGAACTATATTTTTTTCTAAACAATTTTACCAAGTTATGTAGGTTCTTATATGTATATATATATGGTCACACATGTTATAAATCTATAATGGTTTGGATTTATTCTAGAGATAATGGTGTATTAAATATTTATTAAAATTATTTATTACTTATGAGAAATTATTAAACCTAGATTAATTATGAAAACTCATACATATACATTGTGTATAGTTTCCAAAACACTAATTTCATGTATGGAATATTATAATTTAAATAAAGTATTGCTTTAATTAATACTGGTGAATCTTTAATGAATATCAGTCTTTGTGTAAGCCAAACCAATAGGTATTTATGTAAATATATATGTCCTAATCTACAAAGTATGTAAAATTTGTTTTAGTTAAATAACATTTAATAATAGTATCCTTGTTATAATTTCATATTTAAAAGGCATTACATGATTGATCTTGATGTGTTTTATGATTAAAAAGAACATATACTTTTGATTTGACCAAAATATATATAAGGATAACACGGTGTGTTAAACCACACGATCATGTTATTATCACTTAATGTTTTATCAATTACGTTGATTATTGTTATATAAATCATGATATAATTTAAATGCTTGATCAATGACACTGTTATCATCAAATTAAATTATAGGTATTTTACATTTGGGAAATAAGGATTTTAAATTAAAGGGTTATCATTTTAACGCCACATATGGAAAAACCCTTCTCATTCATTATTTGATGAGCTTAGGTAATTATATCATGTGAAATGAATGTGTAATAATCCATGTATGCCTTCGATAAACTATTACTGCCCTATTTTCAATGTTATTTGTGATATTTTGTATTTTTGGATTAAATGGATTCATTTTCCATTTTATTTATAGCTGCACTCTGTGTTTCATGTTTGTGGTGTATCATAATAATGAGAGAAGAAATTAAATTACTCCATGTGGTAAGGGGAACCTTGAGCTATATAAAGTAAAATTTAATTATTCAAGGTTCTTTGAGACACCGTTATTAATAAGAAATGTGAAAGGAATTATTCAAGTGGTATATGAAAATTTTAATATACGACCTGATTTGGCATATAAGGAATGTATTATACATAGTAAGTGACTGGTGGGTCCTGTGATAGCCCCTCGGTGCACCGGTAGGTCTCATGAGACAAACTGCGGTCTTGGTATAAGGCCTTGAAAAAAATTGTATTAATGATCTTGGAACGAGGCCTTGACATTATGATCATGTTGTCTCGCATTATACATTACCTCATTAACTATTTGATAATTTATAAATCATGCTATTTGACTAGTAGAATATATATGATAAAGAGCTAATACTAATGTGTATCAGAATATTATTTCTTATGGAAAAACATATGCACTTAATGAATTAGTATTTAGTGTATGAAATATATGTTCTTACCTTTATGTGAAACTCTAATTATTCATTACTCTTTGATGTTTAATTTTTGCTTACATTTTCATATGTCATACATGTTTAGAATGTATTTTATTCCTTACTCAAAATGAGCCCGCCCATATTTGAATAATGTATCCTTGTACTTCTATTAGTTTCTTCTTAATAGAGAACATTTATGAAGTATACATGTGTTACATTTTTTCATTAAGGTAAATGTTTTATGTAATGTTATAAAGAATGTTTTCAAAACTTATATTGGTTTATATTTAAAACCCCTTACTGTGTATTTGTATTCTCACACTACATTTTTAATTAAAAAATTTCAGCTATCAGTTTGAATTAATGAAGTACGACAGAAGTGGTTGGTTTCCTTGAACATGAACAGAATTTGATCCTCTGTATGGACATGATGTGTTGTTTATCTGTTCATGTTTTTTTTGTAGAAAAAATACACATTATGTTTCATGGAACCAGCTCCCGGTATTTGGGGGTCAGGTCCTCACAGCTGGGGTCATAGGATTCAATTTAGATAACTCTGTAAAACCAGAACTTAAACAAAGAAAAATTTACATAGGAATTATTAAATATAAGGATTTTACAATGATTAAGATGGAAAAAGGTATTATTCTTCTATTTATTTAAAATGAGTCCCTAGAATCCATAATTTTCTTAGCTATCCATGAATATTTTACAAACTATTCCTATATCCGTATGTCATGTAAACATCACTATGACGTATCCAACTCTTTCCAAGTACTACTACTCCACAGAAGAGCTTGTTTGGACTACATATTAATGTTGCAAAAACAAATTTCCATCCTACACACAATGGGGAATGTACCACAAAGTACATTTTAAATGCTTCACTGTGGAAATAGGTGTCTCATCCCTCATGGAATTCCAAGAAGCCATGGCAGCGAGAGACATCCGTTTGATATATATGTGCCAGGTATTGTCCTATGGCCATTTTGTTTAAGTGATGGACATTGAAATTATTGAATTTTAATCCTCTCATTCTGTGTATAGAAAACAAGTACATAGTGATTTCTCTCAACTGAACACTCCTCATGCCAGACTCTAGAGACACCACATGTTCAACCACGAGATTAAACCAGACAACTCAGGTTGCATATGGTTCAGGGAGATTGATAGTTTTTAACTTGTTATGGGAATTCTTGTATTAGGGAACTTGGGAAACCATTAACTCATTCCATTTATGTACAAGTGGTTATATGAGAAGAAAACATGTTATATTTTCTTTCTACTATATTTTCATTGTTTATACATTCAAATGGGTTTCACTGACTAGACTTTCTTAATTTTTTTTCAGATGGAAGGATAGACTCTGATCTCATCCCTCCCTACCATGATACAACAAAAAATATTGGGTAAAACCTGTGAGTAAGTGTACCTACCCTTCACAAACATGCAGAAAATGTGAAAGCAACATTATGATATATGAAACTGTCTAAACATTCTCCACACATTTTAGGGGAATGATTACATATACCGCCACATAGCCACGGTCCAACTGGCCGAATATAGGGGAAGGGGAAAATACCGCGAATTTCTTTTCCTATGTTCCAATTTATCTTGGAACTTCACAAATAGAGTAAGGTTCTAAGAGGCTTCTTTGGAGGGAAACCTTCGAGCAACCTACATGTACCAACACATCAGTTTTAGATTATACGACCACATCTATAACATAGATTTTTCCAATTGGGAGATAATCCAGGGAGTCCTTAGAGGCATTTTACACTCGAACATCTCCAAACATTCCACCTTCTGAGCCACACTATAGAAGCATGAATGCACTATGCAAGAGTTCAACCCTTTCTGCCCAAGGTGTGTTTGGGCTATGAAAGAAAAGAAGTGTAACTCCAATCTGATAATTCACCAAGACGCACCAGAGGACCCTCCATGATGGAAGATGCAGTGAAGTTAGTAAGGGATACTTTTAACAAGGTTTTGTGAAAATAATTGCGAGGACACAATTATTTGAATGCGGGATATTGTAGCACCCCCAACGCTTGTGTTTCAAATTATGATAATATTATACTTTTATTTTTGTTTAAAAATTATTTTAACCAAACATAGATTATAAGATAAACACAAGGTTTTTTATTTAAATAGGACATAAAAATGTTTATAAGGTACCAAAATCACATGAAACCATTCTTCTAAAAAATATATATTAAATACACTATCAAAATTATAGGGAGACCACTCAAAACATTTAGAACCCCATGAAGATAACATGGGTCCATTGAATCTGGAATAATGAACTTTAGTATGGCCAAGACCACCACAATCGTGCTAATAACCAATGATATGATGTGAACCATCGTCTTCTTTGTCTTGAGTTTTCAGACACCATAACGCTTGGTTTTATAAGACAATAATTTGATCATTTCTTTGGGTGACCGTGGAATTCTAACGGCTATAAATATAGCCTTTGGACTTGTTAAATAATAAATAGAAAAATGTGATTGTAAATTAGTTCTCCAAATAATTATGTTATTGACTATAGAATTATAAAATACACCCATAATCATGAACTTTAAAAGGATAGGGTAAAATATTTTGAATTAAAATTAAGTGATTTTGATATGTAAAAAAGAATTAAAAACAATTTGCAAATATTTCAAATTTATTGAAAAGATTTTCATTTATTAAAGAGTGTTTTAAACTATGATTAATTTACTTCAGATTACACATTTTTTTTGATTAAACATAGTTTTGACCTCTATAAAACAAATAATAATTTTCTTGTGGGTATATGAAATTTAAATTTATAACATTGTATGATAAAGTATTAGTGATTGTAAATAATTTCTGCTATGAAAAATTATAATTTTCATTCTTTTCAAATATTTATATAAAAGTCAGGTTTAAAAAGATAATTTTTATATAGTTATAATAAAATTATTATTTTCATTGAGACATTATAAGTTAGTTTTTATAAAAAATAGCCCCACTAGGGCCATCCCTTTATAGCTGGGCCATGGGAGGAAGCTCTCTCTTGGTGAATGAGCCTAGCTATCAACCCAAGACAAGGCCAGCTTGGGCATGGTCATAGGTTCCCCGAAGGGCTCGCAAGAGCACACGAGAGTTTGGATCACATCACTGTGGGTGCTAGGTCACGGTGTGGCAAGGGTAGGGTGAGGCTTGTGGGAGCCGGAGCCCGTGTGTAAGGCTCCTTAGGTGTGTGATGTGTTTTTAGAGCCTTCGTTCATAGACTCAGGCTTATAAAGGGGTCGAGAATGTCTTTCCAATTCGATGTGGGAAGAGTTTTCTTGGGAGAAACGAGATCTGGGCCGTTGAATCGTGTCACATGTGATCTGGGTCATCGATCTATATCTCGTGCTTGGCACTCAGCAACTTCAGAATACCACTGCATTTTTTTTCACCATTCAATCATCCTCATATCTAATCTCATCTATTTGAGAGTTTTAAAATGTCACGTCGTTCTAGGGTCGTCCGATCAAACATAGATTTAATCTGATCCACACATCTTTTTTAAAACCTCAAACACGCCTCAACCATCGGATCAAGGATATATTTGATAAGACCACTCGATTTTCTTATGGATTTCTTCCTATAGCACCATCTTCTTTCCTATGGTGTTCACTGCACCAGTACCCCTATATAATATTTTACTCTATTTTCTTCTCCCTTGATAGCTGCTGGTCCCCCATCTTTCATGTGGTTTCCCCAAAGAAGAACCCCTATTTTTATAAACTATTTGGGCCTTAGATCCCATGAATCTTGAATTAAAATATTATGTGTAGCTATAGATTATAAAAACACCCCCTAGGCACCCCAAATAACCCCTTGGATCTTTCACAGTCAAAATTCCATTGAG
The DNA here is from genome assembly GCA_963277665.1 of Viscum album. NCBI lineage: Eukaryota > Viridiplantae > Streptophyta > Magnoliopsida > Santalales > Viscaceae > Viscum > Viscum album. The sequence goes on along the minus strand of OY728136.1, from coordinate 1,922,919,214 downwards.
CTTTAGCGAGTTCTCTCGAGCCCTTCTTCCTCCTTGAGCTAATGTAGGGGATTTATTTTGTCCTGCTTTCTAAGTTGATGTTGCATATTTATGTAAACTTGTATACACATGCACACACACACACATATATATATATGCATGCATCTTGTAGTTTGATTTTGAACCCTTCTTTACCAGATTCTGAGCATTGGTATTTTGAGTTACAGGTTATTAGAAGACTTTGAAGCATAATTACCACATGAAGACTTATATTCATACCTTATATATATAATCAGTAATTTATATATATATGTATATAAATATATAGATGTATATCCACTCAGATTTATATAAACTCATTATTCCCTAATTTTAGGTTTCTAAGCTCGAACGTTGAAGTTAATTTAAGAACCTCAAAATTCGAAGATCCATATTTTTGTATAAATTTTTTACCCAATTATGTTGGTTCTTATATTATATATATATATATATATATTGTCACACATGTTATAAATATATAATAGTTTGGTTTTAATCTAGTGATAATGGTGTATTAAATATGTTTTAAAAGTATTTATTAATTTTCTGAAATTATTAAACCTAGTTTAATTATAAAAAAACATATATATAAATTGTGTATAATTTCCATAACTCTAATTTAATATATGGATTATTATAATTTAATTAATGTATTGATGTAATTAATACTTGTGAGACTTTAATGAATATCAGTCTCTATGTAAGCCAAAATAATATGAATTTATGTAAATATGTATGTCATAATCCACAAAGTAGGTCGAATTTGTTTTAGTTAATGACCTTTTAATTATATTATCCTTTTTATAATTTCATGTTTCAAAGGTATTACATTATTGATCTTCTTGTGTTTTATGATTAAAAATAAAATAAAATTTTTATTTGACCAAAATATAGATATGGATAAAAGGGTGTGTTAAACCATGCGATCATGTTACGTTCACTAAATGTTTTATCAACTGCAGTGATTATTGTTAGTTAAGTCATGATGTAATCTAATTACTTGATCACTGACAATTTTATCAGCATATTAAAAAACATGTATTTTTCATTGATGGAATATGGATTTTAAATTAAAGAGTTTTCATTTTAACATATCATTTGGAAAACCCCTTCTCATTCATTATTTTATGTGTTTAGGTAATTATCTCATGTGCATAAAATGTGTAATAATCCATGTATTCCTTAGATAAACTGTTATTTCCTTATTTTCAATGTTATTTGTAATATTATGTATATTTGGATAAAATGGTATCAATTTCCATTTTATTTATCATTTCACTCTATGATGAATGTGTGTGGAATATCATACTAATGAGATAAGAAATTAAATTACTCAAAGTGGTATGGGACACCTTGAGAAATATGAAGTAAAATTTAATTATTCAAGATGTTATGGTAATCCTTGAATAATAAGAAATGTGAAAGAAATTATTCAAGTGGTATATAATATTTTGATTATACGAACTGATTTGGAATATTAGGATTGTATTGGAAAAATTAAGTTATAGGTGGGGCCCACTACAACCCCTCAGTGCACCTGTAGGTCTTATGAGAGAAACTATGGTCTTGGAAAAAGGCCTTGACAAAAATAGTATTTATGGTCTTGGCAAGAAGCCTTAACGTTATAATTATGTTTTCCCACATTATACATTCCCTAATTATGTGTATGATAATTAATGAACCATGGATATTCAACTAGTAGAATATCCAGGGTTAACAGCCAATACTTATGAGTATCATAAAATTAAATTCTTACGGAAAAACATATGCCCTCAGTGAATTTGTATTCAGTGTATAAAATAGAAGTTATTACCTTTACATGAAACTCTGATTATCCATTACTCTTAGCTTTTTAATTTGTGCTTAAATTTTTACATGTCATACTTGTTTATAATTACTGTTATATATTACTCCAATCAAGCATGCCCATATTTTAATTCTGTATCCTGGTACTTCTATTAGCATGTTTTTAATTGCACACTTTTATGATGTGTACATGTGTTAAAACTTTTTATTAAGTGAAATTTTTTATGGAATGTTTTAAATAATGTTTTCAAAAGTTATATTGGTTTTTATATAAAACCCCTTACTGTGCCTTTGTAAACTCAACCGTTGTTTTTTATTAAAATTCTAAAGTATTTCTTTGAGCTAATGAATTATTTCAGAAGGGGCTGGTTTCCTATAACCGGAACCGAATTCGGTCCTCTCTATGACCATGATGTGTAGTTTATCTATGCATTCCTTTTTGAAAAAAAAATACGCATCTTGATTCAAGGAACATGCTCTGGGTATTCGGTGGTCAGGTCCTCATAGGAACACGATAATATATTTCTTGTGTACGACGGACTACTGTCTAATGAAGCAATGTGATTTGTTCATTAATTACATTGAAGTTCACAAGTACATGTTTAGTAATTTTATATGATATATATGGCCTAAATTTTTTTCATTAAGGGAAATATATTATTTATATTTTTATTTTTAATCCATGGAAAATTTTTAAATAGTATTTATTTGTTTTTAAAACCTATAGTCCCTAAGAATGTTTTATTTCATTTTATATCACCATCATTTATAGAATAATCTGAATATATATATACAAAATAAATATTATATTTTTATCAAAATTAAAATTATGGTTATTATCAAAACCTGATCAAATTAATAGGAACCCACATAAAAAAATAAAACATAAAAAAATAATGGAATTGTAGTCCATAACATGCATTAAAAATTTAATTGATAAAAAATGGGTTATAAAAGATGATATGAAAATCATATATACTATGATATATGTCAGTATAGTTAATAAATAAATTCTCAAAAAATTGATATTTATTATACATCTTATATGACATCTAAAATCATTAATTTCATTATGTTTAGGAAATTTAATGCTGGACATGATAATTTGTACATTGAGAGGGACCCATTAATTACTAATAATTGTGTACATTGAGAGGGACCATTAATCACTTACTGCATGATAATGTGTATTTCTACCAATCTTCTTTGACACTCTCAATTGATATTATTTTTACATTCTTGAACCCCTTAAAAATCATCGTTAATGATTTAAGTAAAAACTTTGACTGAAGTAGTGCTAACCAAACGTGTCAGAAATTTAAAAAATTGTTTCATGATTTGGACATCCTACAAGATATTCTTTTTGATTATGTGGTATCCCACTATGAATATTTTTGATCGAACTATTTTTTGGGGTATTGAGTGATCTATAAATGAACTATATTAATGTTGAACGTTATACATAATATAAGGATGAGAAACCAATTTGGGTTATGAATTGAGTGAAGAAGGTTATTATTGTTCCCATTCAGATAAATGATATATGATTATCAACGTTCACATCATCTATATGTCAGACTCACCAAATAAGATAAATATAGAGTTAATTATTTGTTATGGAGGTGGTGAACACGATGAAAATAAGACATAGTTTAATATATATCAAGAATGTGGTATTAATCAATCGTAGGAATGTATCAAAGAAACAAAAAGATATTTTATGTATGGAGAAGAAGGAATCATAGAAATAGATTACAGAGGAGAAATGCATAGTTCAGTAAATATAATGTAAAATTATTATGGTTTCCCTTAGTAATCATCAATGGATTAATGTTTTAACTATGGAATGTTTGGAAAATATTAAATTTCCTATCATATGGGGATATCTCTTTAATAAAGTCATATTTTTTGTACAAGTAATGGTTTTCTTGTTGATTATGAGTAGAATACAAATAACATATAAAAGGAACTTGGTATAAAATAATTTTACAATAAATCCTAGTTAGTGGATTAAGAAAGAAATAGAATTATTGAATTTTATGTGTATTGGAATTCAATAATTATGAAATATATATGTATTGTTCATTATATTTTTTTGATGACAATTTTTAAAAATACATTAAATATTAATGATGACCTAGAGAATCGATATAATGGAATGGTGTTGTTTTGATTTCGACTAGATAAACATAAATGTGTTCCTGATGTTGTGAAAATGGTGTATTGTTCGGATAAATATGTAATGTATATGAAAAAAGTAAATTGGAAAGTATTTATTTCCATTAAAATGATTAATTATTTGTTGAAAATGTTGTTTACGTTATCATTTGTAATTGCCCAAACACTCCTGGCCCATTAATTTTAAAAAATAATGCTCCCCCGAGAGAGTGGCACCGTGATGGTGGAACCGATCATGGTAGAACCGTGAAGGTGACACCGTGACAGTGGCACCGTAAGGGTGACACCGTAATGGTGGCACTGTGTCATCACCCAACACTCTATGTTCTTTTTTCAGACCCTCTCTCGCAATATTTTTTTTACGTAAATTAATTCTTTTACCCCTTTCAAAGCCATTTAAATCTGATAATTAATTCCTAAAAATCCCAAGAAACAGCCCCAGTGGGGGATATTAAATAAATCTTTAATCTCATCGTTTGTAACTTCCCAACCACATGGAAATCCAAGAACCGACTTTCCATGGGTACAAAATTCCCATATCCCGTAACGATAGGATCTTATATATTTATCGCACGAGAAGTTCCTTCCCTCTTCTCCCATTGGCCGGCTTCGTTCTTCCCCCTGGTGCGCTTGGAGTCCCTTCTTCCCGTGGCTTGTGGGGCGCCTCTGCTGGAGATTTCTACACCCCTTGGAGTCCACAGAATTCCTCCCCACCAAGCCGTGTATCCCCTATTCTTGGCATGCGGCGAAAAATGTATATCCTTGATCAATCAAGTAGGGATTTTACCTTCACCTCTCCTTTATGTGTATCATGTTGGGTGGGTATTATATTTTCATTGTAGTAATTGATGAAAACAAAATCACTGAAGATAATGAATGGAACATAAAGAATGAATGGGGGTGTGATCTATGTTTTGCAGTACTCTTTTATGTTGATATGTGTTGTGAATTGTCAGGGCTGATGCTCGCTGAAAATCATGGTCGTTGGTGGTATTTCCTTGCTCACTAATGAAACATGTATTATGTTATGATTAAATGGCTTTACATGGAATTTTGATAATCACTTAAACTCGGCTGGTTAAATGGATGTTCAATAAAACAGGAATCCCTGTGTGATCACCCCGGATAACCGACTAAAAGAAGAGATTAACAAATGATGTGCTTGAACCTGATTTTCCCTACTTTGTTTTGGTAGTAGGCATGTTATTTTTTTTAATTTATCATGGGGTGATGTGGTTGAGGATAGGATCCTCCATTGTGGTACGGATGTTGGTTGTGAATCTGAAGTTGTGTGGTTTCTCTACTGTGACACGAACTCAGGTGGGATCCTCTATTGTTGAGAAATTGTTGGTTCCTAGTTTCAGGACATGGGGTTGTGTCTCGGGGTTTTATTTGTTTCTAGTACTTCGAGGGATCACACTTATCCTGTTTGTGAGGTTTTCTTTGGTTCCAGTACATAGATTGCTCTCACTAATCACCTTTTTTGTTGTAACTTTAGAAGAGAACCGGGTGTGAATGCTTAAATTGTTGTTTGGCTGTTTCTCTTTTCCTGGATTGTGTTTATGCCTGTTCTTTGCCCAGTAGTGTATAATTCACCTAAATGGGAATCACTTGAACATGAATACAAGAATGTTTTAAATGGGGAATTGGTTTTTGGTACAAGTTGTGACTTGGCCGTGAGTGAAATGGAATCTTTTGTGAATGAATAGTAACAAGTGTGTTTGTGATTAGGTTTTGGAACGCCTAGGTTTGGATGAGTGTTTGTTACCTATACATATACGTTTAGCTTTTATATTTCTTATTCTCACCCCACTCGAGTTGATCAATTAGTTATGAACACCCTATTTCATGGGGAAGGTGTTTTCCCCAAAACTCCTATGAGTGGATGGTTATTAGCTTCTTTTCTACTCCCTTTCCCAAATAAGCCAAAACTCTTTGGGAATGATGTGACAGCTTGAAGTCCATTATTAGCCCAATAATATTCGGGCAAGGTAGTTTTGGTGGTTGGCCCAGGTGTTTGCGGGCAGATGGTTTTTTCAAGTGTCATTGGGATGAGGCCCAGGTGTCTTCGGGCGTGGTCATAGTTGTTCTGACCCAGTTGTTTGCGGGTGTGGATACATGTGGTGGTTGTTGCCCAGGTGTCTGTGGGTGGGGTTTGGTAGTGGGACTGCATTGAGGTTATGGCCCAGGTGTGTGCGGGCGGGGTTTGGCAGTGGGACTGCAGTTAGAATGGAGGAATTCGTTCAATGCGTAGGATGTCTTCAATAACCATTGGGAAAGTGGCGTGGGGTACCCAAATATAGATATGTTATTACTATACATTAGTTGCCCTGTGTTATTTGGGGAGTGTGCCTTGGTGAGGATTGGGTGGATAGTTTCCCTTGCTAGGTGTTTTTTTTCGTTTCTCACATGGCATTAGAATGCCTCTCCACTTGTGCATGGGAGTCTTTGGTTTTTCCTACTAAGTGTAATTGTATGCTCACCCTATGTATATATAACTACTTTCAGGTTTCCAGGAGGTCTTCAGGGATCGTGCGTGTAACACCCCGAGCTTCCACGATACACTTCTCATTCAATAATGCAATAGCTTGCATTGTACGAAACTTCGAGTACTAACACACCACGTCTAATCAAAGTAGCCGTTATGAATAGTAATACCCACTTTTTAAAATTATAGAAATTTTATATTTCTAAATGGACTTCATTTTTGTATTCGTAATATCGAAATTATCCAATGTTAAATTTTTTGTAATTTTCTGAGAACTTCCATTTTTTATGAATAGTGAAAAATAATTAAAAACAACTTTATGAATAAAAATAATTTATAGTGATAAATTATACTATTGAGTTGTTTTAGAGTATAATTAGAATATATTTTTACCATTTTATCCAATGGTGGTCATTAGAATTAATTTCACTTTGAAATTGGACATTAACAATTGTCAATCTTTTGATATAAATTGTTTCTTAAAAACATGTTATTTGTTGTGACAGCGGGAATTAATTATAAAATTAATTAATGCAACTTATATGTTTAGAATTTTTTAAAATAGTCATCATTTTTGAATTCGGAATATCAATTATAGCATAGGATGAAATTTTGGCATTGTTCTGAAAAACTTCAATTTTTGATGAATAGTGAAACCACTAAGTGGTACTTATAAAAACTGATTTTTCGTTTAAATGAAATTTTACCACTTCTGTGTTTTGAATTTTAAAAATCCGACATACATGGTTGTCATTAAGAATTAAAATGTGGTTCAATGAGATTAAAATAATTTTTGATGAATAGTAACTTTTAAGTTCTTAATCGCGATTAGAGGTAATTAGTGTAGTTTAAGGTAAAAATAATGTTTTAATAATATGATATGAGCTTGACACATGTCCTACCCTAATTGTATGTTCCATGGCCGACCAAGACAATCCATGGGTCAACTTGGTGACCCCATGGAGCAACTTTAGTTGGAAAATGACATAAATACCTTTTATTTAATGTTGAAGTAAAAAATGACACAAACATGAAATGTTTTACTAAAACAATTTTTACATGGGGTTATACAAGTCATATTTTTGACTATAAATAGTATTTGGAAAGCTAAAAATATTTCATAAATTATAGATTTTTTTTATAAATTTTATACATTTAATAAATTAAATTATTTATGACATCATGATGATGCAGCGATGACCTCATTACTTAACGATTTAAATAAAATGAGAAGATAATGTAAAATACAAGGCTTACACTTCTCCAAAGCCTATTGGATGAGGAGATTTAGAACCCTTATCACCTTAGCCTCGAATTATAGAAGTGTGGGACCTTTAGAATCCGAAAAGAATTGTATAATAGAATAACATTTCATTACTTTCCAAAAGTTCCCCTCCTCTCCACTTATAAAAGGCCCCCACCAATCCCACCTTATTCACACCTTCAAGCCATTTGGCTCTGCCAACCTCAGCCCAAATACTCTCTGAACATACCTCACTTATTCATAGAAGCCTCACTTTGAGCAGAAGTCTTCCCAATGAAGCCTTTGTCTCAAATCAAAAAGAGTTACTCGTTTTTTAGGTAATGTCTTCTCTAATGTTGTTTTGTATTATTTAGTTTCTCCAACCCCTTAAAATCTTTTTATTCCTTTTTTTTGTAACAAAACCTGTATCCTAAATATACTAGGATGTTTTTATAAGAAGGATTCTAGCTACACTTACACACACCTACATCTAATGGTTAAAGAACATACAGTTTCTGTGGATGGTGAATTTCTGTCTCACGAAATGATGATTGTTCAACACTCATAAAACACCTTCAAAGGTGGCCATTAAGATGTCACTCTATTTATAAATTATATATAATATGTTTATGTTTTATTTAAGGTTCCTTATTTTCATTTATTTCATACCTTTATTATTTCCATTATGGGTAAACGTGATATTTTCATTTTAGGAAGTGCGGACTACCGCCCCCTCAAAGTGATTTTAATCGTTAATAACATATGTGGGATGTATAAAGGATGGAGTAAATGATATTATATATGATGTTATACTGGAATTATAATATACCTTTATATCATTATTATTTCATTAAATACGAAATAGAAATGAAAGTAGCGTTCATGCGTACGTACGGCTTACCGTCTCCATGAATGGTGCATTTCACTTCTTACCTCTAAACGTTATGGAATAATATAAATGCATATATATACTGGATATATATGAGATATATGATATCTATATCATGAATATAATTCTGGATATAATGGATATATCACCACATGAACAACTTGTAATTATATGAATTTTATTTTTGACTCAAGTACCTAAGATCGACAAAATGACCGTTATAAACTTTAATAATTACATAATATTCATAACATGGTAATAAGGGATATAAAAGGAATAATGAACATGAAAAAGGTTCTTAAGTAAATAGAAATTAACTCTAGTTTATTACTCAGGATGTTAAAGAACGGTCGAGTCAGGACACGACACATGATAAGGAAATTTCTTAACCCAACTTCCATTCTTTGGGTTAATCTCCTACATTGAAATTATGTCATGATATTATTATGTAATATTTTGTATTTTTACGTTCTTTATGTGTACCTATAGTGAATACACATAATAGAACTATTTTATTTTAAAAATGATCTTTTTAAAGACTTTGTCTCAATCTCCTTTCATTGAGGCATATTTGGTTTTGTACACAATTTTCTTTTATACGGTGTATAAACCCCTTTGACTTTTACATTTATTCAAAAGGAATCTTTTTTTTATACAAAGCATTTTACTAAACAAAAAAAGGGAATTTTTTTCTTTCCGTACATTTGAGGCGACAATGAATTCTCCGCTACCGTGACCATTATTTTAGTTTCAGCTTCCTCTACAAGCCATCACTTTTTTTAATGAAAAATGAATACAAAGTTTTAACTTTTTTTTATTTTGGTATTGAAAATGGTTTTGAAATCGTTTTTATTATATCAATGTGTTGTATTGAAATCTTGTGATTGAAAGGTGTAAATGTTATGTTTCCTTTATGCATATTTTATGTGATAAGATTATGTTATGGTTTATGATATGTTTAAACTCATTCATATGAGGAATGCATTGGACTTAGTAAGTGACTGGTGGAGCCCGCTATCGCTCCTCGATGCATCAGCAGGTCTCATGAGACAAACTAGTGTCTTGGCATGAGGCCTTGACAAAATCTTATTTGTGGTCTTGGCACGAGGCCTTGTCTACGTGGTTATGATTGTCTGGCATTATGAATTTCATCATTATGAAAGTGGTTATTGATATTGCATGTGATTATTCGACCAGTAGACTATCCATGTGAAGAAGTGAATGGAATTATCACATTTTACTTTTGCATTATTATGTTGATGTTCAAGTTTAAAAGGCTTTTGTTTTAGTTATACATTTCCTTAAATGTTTATGTTTATTTATGAAAGCTTTCACAATATTTTTATCCTCACTGAGCATCTGAGCTCACCCCTTTCAATGTTTAAATATTTTTTCAGGATGTGAAGAAGTATAATATGAATGACCTACAGCGATAATATAAGGGGATATGAAGAGAAGACGTTGTAGTTTTATTTTACTTTATGATGTAATTTAAGACTTATGAATGTATCTAGTGTTTCCAAGGCTACTAAAGTAATCGGTCTTTCGAGACTTGATCTTTTGTGATCATTCCAATGTTACTAAGTAACGCACCGACTCGGGGTAGCTGGGGTCAGGGCGTTACAGTTGGTATCAGAGGCAGTTTAGTACTAACCTTGGAATCTAGATTTAGATAAACTCTGATTAGAGCACAAAGCCCGAAGATAGACTTTGAGGATTAGTATAGAAAAACTTTCTAGAATTTTGGTATTATAGAGATTTTGGGAGTTTTCTGAGCAATACATCCCTCTCTGGATACGAGCAGGTAGAGGCGGCTCTAGCACAGATGTACCTAGGGGTAAAACCCGAAAACACCGCTTTGAGCTAGACTCGAACTGGATCTAGTGCACGACAACGTGCCTTGCTGCACTCTTGGTTACGACACTCCCGGGGGATATGCTTAGGATAATTCACAATTTCTTTACAAACCACTATGAAGGGTTATTAGTATATACTTCCTAAAAGAAATATTTTTTATGATTATGGATTATATCCATAAATAGTTCAATTTATTATAATTGTTTTCAAGTTTGTTATTATGTATTTCGATTCATAAACTAACCGAGTTTATGGCATTGTATAGAAATGGCGCCCAGTAGAAGGAATGTGAACTCCATCAATACGTATGATCCAAAAACTAAGAAGGATCGTATCTTTTATGGTATTAAGCTAACATTTAGAAAGGAAATAGTCTCCCATGTGTTATCAATATATGAAGAAATAGTATCATGTGTTAATAAGATAAGTAGAGAATTCTCTAAGTCTTATGGATTTGAATGGACGAAAGAGAAGAAAAGGATGGAAGAGAGAATGATGGATAAAGGGACGAGGGAAAAGAAGGATTCTCCAATATGTGATAACTGTGGGAAGAAACATCTTGGAATTTTCCTGAAGGGAATGGGAGTTTGTTATAATTGTGGAGAAAAAGGACACCAAGTGCGTGACTGAAAGAGTAAGAAAAAGGTTTCAAATGTACAATGCTTCATCTTCATGGAGTGGGGACACTACGCAAACCAAATTTCAAATCATCAGAGTACGCACCAAATGATATTATTGGATAATAATCAAGTTAGGATACTACCACAGATGAGGAGGAATGATTAGAGTTCTTATATTGTTATTAAATAATTTTGTCATTTGAGTGTTGTATAAATGATGCACTGGTTATAATAATTATGGAGTATATAAGGATTTCACTACAGTACTATTTCATCTAGGACTTGAGATTGTGTGGAACCAAAAAAAGTGACTCTACAGTAGGTTAAATTTTTGGAAAATATATGGTTGAGAGAAATATAATCCATAATATGGTTCTGATACCGATATAGTGATTTTGGAATAAGACATTATTGATTCGGATAAATTATGTTGGACATTCTTAACATCCTTGAAACTGATTAATGATTTGTATACATTTTTGGATAGAAAGAGTATATCTAGTTTTCTATAAGGAATAAGGGATCATGAATGTAATCAATAAGGATTTATGGTAATTCAGTATGTTGCAGTGTTTTAAAATAATACATGATGAAGGTGTTCACATGTTGTTTCACAGAAAAAAAGGAGCTTCATTATGTTTACCTTCCTCATAAAATCTGGACTGTGAGTTGGACATAAGTATTTTGGATAACTATAAAGGTTGGAATGGATTATATTTTACATTGGATACTATTGTTAAGGTTATTTTTGGATATTTATAAAAAGGACAACACGCAGACCGAGTGACAACCCATCGCGTCGGACAAAGCTGTGGAAATCGAACCCACAACCATAGTGCAATTGGGATTAATCGCCTACCACTGGACTACGTGAAGTCCCTGATTTTTACAAAATAGTTTTTCTAATCTAAACAGTATGTGTTAATATTTGGAACCTTATACAATTATGATATATAGAATATTTTTGAGTTCCATTACCTTTTAGAGTGAAAGATGGGTTTTTGGTAAAAATTTATTAAAGAATGAAAGTCTACATGACAAGTATGAATATTCCCTTACGTTCTTAGTAAATCTCCTAAATAAATTCTTTAACTTTATAAAAGTTAACTTAAAACAAAAACGTTGCCGGTTAACTTTTCCAACTGGGGATTTAATGACCATTTAACCAATCACAAGTTTGTGATTTTCTTATTGTTAACTTTCTCCTAATCCAGTTTTCTACAACTCTCCATCAGACCTTGATGGTTTGTTTTTCTTCCATATCCATATTTTCATGGAATCCTAGTATGGGCTATCTCGGGTGACTTTTGTACTTATCTTTCATTATTTTAAAGTTAAATTTTTTTAACCTTATTTCCGATGTGGGTTTTCTACAAAGGTATTTTCTATTTTCAACCTTTTATTTTCCAAGAAAATTTTCAAATTGTGAGGACACAATTTATTGAAGGAGGGGAGAATGTAACACCCCGAGCTTCCACGATACACTTCTCATTCAATAATGCAATAGCTTTCATTGTACGAAACTTCGAGTTCTAACACACCTTGACTAATCAAACTAGCCGTTATGAATAGTAATACCCACTTCTTAAAATTATAGAAATTTTATATTTAAAAATGGACTTCATTTTTGTATTCATAATATCGAAATTATCCTATGTTAAATTTTTTGTAATTTTCTGAGAACTTCCATTTTTTTATGAATAGTGAAAAATACTTAAAAAAAATTTTTAATCAAAATAATGTATAGTGATAAATTATACTATTGAGTTGTTTTAGATTATAATTAGAATATATTTTTACTATTTTATCCAATGGTGGTCATCAGAATTAATTTCACTTTGAAATTGGACATAAACAATTGTCAATCTTTTGATATAAATTGTTTTTTAAAAGCACGCTATTTGTTGTGACAGCATGAATTAATTATAAAATTAATTAATGGAACTTATATGTTTGGAATTATTTAAAATAGACTTCATTTTTGAATTTGGAATATCAATTATAGCTTAGGGTGAAATTTTGGCATTGTTCTGAAAAACTTCAATTTTTGATGAATAGTGAAACCTCTAAGTGGTACTTATAAAAACTAATTTTTCGTTTAAATGAAATTTTACCACTTCTGTGTTTTGAATTTCAAAAATCCGACATTCATGGATGTAATTAAGAAGTAAAATGTGTTTCAATGAGAATAAAATAATTTTTGGTGAATAGTAACTAATAAGTTCTTAATCGCGATTAGAGGTAATTAGTGTAGTTTAAGGTAAAAATAATGTTTTATTAATATGAGATGATCTTGACACATGTCCTACCCTCATTTGATGTGCCATGGACGGCCAAGACAATCCATGGGTCAACTTGGTGACCCCATGGAGCCACTTTAGTTTGAAAATGACATAAATACCTTTTATTTAATGTTAAAGTAAAAAATGAGACAAACATGAAATGTTATACTAAAACAATTTTTACATGGGGTTATACAAGTCATATTTTTGACTATAAATAGTCATTGGAAAGATAATAAGATTTCCTACATTATAGTATTTTTTTATAATTTTTAGACATTAAATAAATTAAATTATTTATGACATCATGATGATGCAGCGATGACCTCCTTACTAAACGTTTTAAATAAAATGAGAAGATAATGTAAAATCCAAGGCTTACACATGTTCAATGCCTATTGGATGAGGATATTTAGAACCCTTATCATCTTAGCCTCTAATTATACAATTTTGGGACCTTTATAATCCTAAAATAATTGTATAATAGAATAACATTTCATATCTTTCCAAAAGTGCCCCTCCTCTCCACTTATAAAAGGCCCCCACCACTGGCACCTTATTCACACCTTAAAGCCATTTGGCTCTGCCAAACTATGCCCAAATACTCTCCCATCATCCGTCACTTATTCCTAGAAGCCTCACTTTGAGAATAATTCTTCCCAATGAAGCCTTTGTCTTAAATCAAAAAGAGTTACCCGATTTTTAGGTAATGTCTTCTCTAATGTTGTTTTGTTTTATTTAGCTTCTCCAACCCCTTAAACTCTGTTTATTCATATCTTTTGTAACCACACCAGTATCCTGAATATACTAGGATGTTGTTATAAGATGGATTCGAGCTACACTTACACACTCATACATCTAATGGTTAAAGAACATATGGTTTCTGTGGATGGCGAATTTCTGCCTCACGAAACGATGATTGTTCAACACTCATAAAACACCTTAAAAGGTGGCCATTAAGATGTCACTCTATTTTTAATTGATATAAAAAATGTTTATGTTATACTTAAGGTTCTTTATTTTCATTTATTGTGTAACTTTATTATTTCCATTATGGGTAAACGTGATATTTTCATTTTAGGAAGTGCGGACTATCGCCCCCTCAATGTGATTTTAATCGTTAATACCATATGTGGGATGTATAAAGGATAGAGTAAATTATATTATATATTATGTTATACTGGAATTATAATATACCTTTATATCATTATGATTTCATTAAATACTAAATAGAAATGAAAGTAGCGTTCATGCGTACGTACGGCTTACCATCTCCATGAATGATGCATTTCATTTCTTACCTCTAAACATTATGGAATATTATAAATGAATGTATATACTGGATATATATGAGATATATGATATCTATATCATGAATATAATTCTAGATATAATGGATATATCACCACATGAACAACTTGTAATTATAAGAATTTTATTTCTGACTCAAGTACCTAAGATCAACAAAATGACCGTTATAAACTTTAATAATTACATAATGTTCATAACATGGTAATAAGGGATATAAAAGGAATAATGAACATGAAAAAGGTTCTTATGTAAATAGAAATTAACTCTAGTTTATTTCTCAGGAGGTTAAAGAACGGTCGAGTCAGGACAAGACACAAGGTAAGGGAATTTCTTAACCCAACTTCCATTCTTTGGGTTAATATACTACTTTCAAATTATGTCAGGATATTATTATGTTCTATTTTGTATTTTTACATTCTTTTTGTGTACCTATAGTGAATACACATAATAGAACTATATTATTTTTAAAATGATCTTTTTAAGGAAATTGTCTCAATCTCCTTTCATTGAGGCATATTTGGATTTATACACAATTTTCTTTTATACGGTGTATAAACCCCTTTGACTTTTACGTTTATTCAAAAGGAATATTTTTTATACAAAGCGTTTTACTAAACGACAAATAGGGAATGTTTTTCTTTCCATACATTTGTGGTGACAATGACTTCTCCACCGCCGTGACCATTATTTGAGTTTCAGCGTCCTCTACAAGCCATCACTTTTTTTAATGAAAAATAAATACAAAGTTTTAACATTATTTTATTTTGGTATTGAAAATGGTTTTCAAAGCATTTTTATTATATCAATGTGTTATATTGAAATATTGTTATTGAAATTTGTAAATGTTATGTTTCCTTTATGCATGTTTTATGTGATACGATTATGTTATGGTTTATGATATGTTTAAACCCATTCATATGAGGAATGCATTGGACTTAGTAAGTGACGGGTGGAGCCCTCTATAACTCCTCGATGCATCGGCAGGTCTCATGAGACAAACTAGTGTCTTGGAACGAGGCCTTGACAAAATCTTATTTGTGGTCTTGGCAGGAGGCCTTGGCTACGTGGTTATGATAGTCTGGCATTATGCATTCCATCATTATGAAAGTGGTTATTGATATTGCATGTGATTATTTGACCAGTAGAATATCCATGTGAAGAAGTGAATGGAATTATCTCATTTTAATTTTTCCATATAATGTTGATGTTCAGGTTTAAAAGGCTTTTGTTTTAGTAATACATTGCCATAAATGTTTATGTTTATTTACAAAAGCTTCTGCAATATTGTTATCCTTACTGAGCATCTGAGCTCACCCCTTTCAATGTTTAAATATTTTTTCAGGATGTGAAGAAGTATAATATGAATGACCAGCAGGGATAATATAATGGGATATGAAGAGAAGACGTTGTAGTTTTGTTTTACTTTATGATGTAATGTAAGACTTATGAATGTATCTAGTGTTTCCAAGGCTACTAAACTAATCGACCTTTCGAGACTTGATCTTTTGTGATCATTCCAATGTTACGAAGTAACGCACCGACTCTGGGTAGCTGGGGTCGGGGCGTTACAGTTGGTATCATAGGTAGTGTAGTACTAACCTTGGAAGCTAGATTTAGATAAACTCTGATTAGAGAACAAAGCCCGAAGATAGACTTTGAGGATTAGTATAGAAAAACTTCCTAGAATTTTGGTATTATAGAGATTTTGTGAGTTTTCCAAGCAATACATCCCTGTCTGGATACGAGCAGGTAGAGGCGGCTCTGGCACAGATGTACCTAGGGGTAAAACCCGAAAACACCGCTTTGAGCTTGACTCGAATGGGAACTAGTGCACGACAACGGGCCTTGCTGCACTCTTGGTTACGACACTCCCGGGGGATATGCTTAGGATAATTCACATTTTCTTTACAAACCACTATGAAGGGTTATTATTATATACTTCCTAAAAGAAATTTTTTTATGATTATGGATTATATCCATAAATAGTTCAATTTATTATAATTGTTTTCAAGTTTGTTATTATGTATTTCGATTCATAAACTAACCTAGTTTATGGCATTGTATAGAAATGGAGCCCAGTAGAAGGAATGTGAACTCCATCAATACGTATGATCCAAAAACTAAGAAGGATCGTATCTTTCATGGTATTAAGCCAACATTTAGAAAGTAAATAGTCTCCCATGTGTTATCAAGATATGAAGAAATAGTATCATGTGTTAATAAGATAAGTAGAGAATTCTATGAGTCTTATGGATTTGAAGGGACGAAAGAGAAGAAAAGGATGGAAGAGAGAATGATGGATAAAGAGACGATGGAAAAGAAGAATTCTCCAATATGTGATAACTGTGGGAAGAAACATCTTGGAATTTTCCTGAAGGGAATGGGAGTTTGTTATAAGTGTGGAGAAAAAGGACACCAAGTGCGTGACTGAAAGGGTAAGAAAAAGTTTTCAAATGTACAATGCTTCATCTGCATGGAGTGGGGACACTATGCAAACCAATGTTCAAATCATCAAAGTACGCCCCAAATGATATTATTGGATAATAATCAAGTTATGATACTACCACAGAGGAGGAGGAATGATTAGAGTTATTATATTGTTATTAAATAATTTTTTCATTTGAGTGTTGTATAAATGATGCACTGGTTATAATAATTATGGAGTATATAAGGATTGCACTAAAGTACTATTTCATCTAGTACTTGAGATTGTGTGGAACCAAGAAATGTTACTCTACAGTAGGTTCAATTTTTTTAAAATATATGGTTGAGAGAAAGATTATCCATAATATGGTTCCGATACCGAGATAGTGATTTTGGAATAAGACATGATTGATTCCGATAAATTATGATGGACATTCTTAACATCCTTGAAACTGATTAATGGTTTGTATACATTTTTTGATTGAAGGAGTATATCTAGTTTTCTATAAGGAATAAGGGATCATTAATGTAATCAATAAGGATTTATGGTAATTCAGTATGTTGCAGTGTTTTAAAATAATACATGATGAAGGTGTTCACATGTTGTTACACAGAAAAAAAGGAGCTTCATTACGTTTACCATCCTCATAAAATCTGGACTGTGAGTTGGACAGAAATATTTTGGATGACTATAAAGGTTGGAATGGATTACATTTTACATTGGATACTATTGTTAAGGTTATTTTTGGATATTTATAAAAAGGACAACACACAGACCGAGTGACAACCCATCGCGTCGGACAAAGCTGTGGGAATCGAACCCACAACCATAGTGCGATTGGGATTAATCGCCTACCACTGGACTACGTGAAGTCCCTGGTTTTTACAAAATAGTTTTTCTAATCTAAACGGTATGTGTTAATATTTGGAACCTTATAAAATTATGATAAATAGAATATTTTTGAGTTCCATTACCTTTTTGAGTGAAAGATGGGTTTTTGGTAAAAATTTATTAAAGAATGAAAGTCTACATGACAAGTATGTATATTACCTTAAGTTCTTAGTAAATCTCCTAAATAAATTCTTTAACTTTATAAAAGTTAACTTAAAACAAAAACATTGCCGGTTAACTTTTCCAACTGGTGATTTAATGACCGTTTAACCAATCACAAGTTTGTGATTTTCTTATTGTTAACTTTCTCCTAATCCAGTTTTCTACAACTCTCCATCAGACCTTGATGGTTTTTTTTTCTTCCATATCCATATTTTCATAGAATCCTAGTATGGGCTATCTCGGGTGACCTTTGTACTTATCTTTCATTCTTTTAAAGTTATATTTTTTTAACGTTATTTCTGATTTGGGTTTTCTACAAAGGTATTTTCTATTTTCAACCTTTTATTTTCCAAGAAAAATTTCAAATTGTGAGGACACAATTTATTGAAGGAGGGGAGAATGTAACACCCCGAGCTTCCACGATACACTTCTCATTCAATAATGCAATAGCTTTCATTGTACGAAACTTCGAGTTCTAACACACCGTGACTAATCAAAGTAGCCGTTATGAATAGTAATACCCACTTTTTAAAAATATAGAAATTTTATATTTCAAAATGGACTTCATTTTTGTATTCATAATATCGAAATTATCCTATGTTAAATTTTTTGTAATTTTCTGAGAACTTCCATTTTTTTATGAATAGTGAAAAATACTTAAAAACCAATTTTTTAATCAAAATAATTTATAGTGAGAAATTATACGATTGATTTGTTTTAGAGTATAATTAGAATATATTTTTAATATTTTATCCAATGGTGGTCATTATAATTAATTTCACTTTGAAATTGGACATAAACAATTTTCAATCTTTTGATATAAATTGTTTTTTAAAAACACGTTATTTGTTGTGACAACATGAATTAATTATAAAATTAATTAATTCAACTTATATGTTTGGAATTATGTAAAATAGACATCATTTTTGAATTCGGAATATCAATTATATCTTAGGGTGAAATTTTGGCATTGTTCTGAAAAACTTCAATTTTTGATGAATAGTGAAACCACTAAGTGGTACTTATAAAAACTGATTTTTCGTTTAAATGAAATTTTACCACTTCTGTGTTTTGAATTTCAAAAATCCGACATACATGGTTGTCATTAAGAAGTAAAATGTGGTTCATTGAGATTAAAATAATTTTTGGTGAATAGTAACTAATAAGTTCTTAATCGCGATTAGAGGTAATTAGTGTAGTTTAAGGTACAAATAATGTTTTAATAATATGAGATGATCCTGACACATGTCCCACCCTCATTGGATGTTCCATGGACGACCAAGACAATCCATGGGTCAACTTGGTGACCCCATGGAGCTACTTTAGTTGGAAAATGACATAAATACCTTTTATTTAATGTTAAAGTAAAAAATGACACAAACATGAAATGGTTTACTAAAACAATTTTTACATGGGGTTATACAAGTCATATTTTTGACGATAAATAGTCATTGGAATGATAAAACTATTTCCTACATTATGGTATTTTTTTATAATTTTTAGTCATTAAATAAATTAAATTATTTATGACATCATGATGATGCAGCGATGACCTCCTAACTTAACGTTTTAAATAAAATGAGAAGATAATGTAAAACCCAAGGATTACACTTGTTCAATGCCTATTGTATGAAGATATTTAGAACCATTATCATCTTAGCCTCGAATTATACAAGTGTGGGACCTTTATAATCCTAAAATAATTGTATAATAGAATAACATTTCATATCTTTCCAAAAGTGCCCCTCCTTTCCACTTATAAAAGGCCCCCACCACTACCACCTTATTCACACCTTCAAGCCATTTGCCTCGGCCAACCTATGCCCAAATAATCTACCATCATCCGTCAGTTATTCCTAGAAGCCTCACTTTGTGCATAATTATTCCCAAGGAATCCTTTGTCTCAAATCAAAAAGAGTTACCCGATTTTTAGGTAATGTCTTCTCTAATGTTGTTTTGATTTATTTAGCTTCTCCAACCCCGTAAACTCTTTTTATTCATATCTTTTTTAACCACAGCAGTATCCTGAATATACTAGGATGTTTTTATAATAAGTATTCGAGCTACACTTACACACACCTACATCTAATGGTTAAGGAACATACGGTTTCTGTGGATGGCGAATTTCTGCCTCACGAAACGATTATTGTTCAACACTCATAAAACACCTTCAAAGGTGGCCATTAAGATGTCACTATATTTTTAAATGATATAAAATATGTTTATGTTATACTTAAGGTTCTGTATTTTCATTTATTTCATACCTTTATTATTTCCATTATGGGTAAACGTGATATTTTCATTTTAGGAAGTGCGGACTACCGCCCCCTCAAAGTGATTTTAATCGTTAATACCATATGTGGGATGTATAATGGATAGAGTATATTATATTATATATGATGTAATACTGGAATTATAATAGACCTTTATATCATTATGATTTAATTAAATATGAAATAGAAATGAAAGTAGCGTTCATGCGTACGTACAGCTTACCGTCTCCAGGAATGATACATTTCATTTATTACCTCTAAACATTATGGAATATTATAAATGCATGTATATACTGGATATATATGAGATATATGATATCTATATCATGAATATAGTTCTAGATATAATTGATATATCAGCACATGAACAACTTGTAATTATATGAATTTTATTTCTGACTCAAGTACCTAAGATCGACAAAATTACCGTTATAAACTTTAATAATTACATAATGTTCATAACATGGTAATAAGGGATATAAAAGGAATAATGAACATGAAAAAGGTTCTTATGTAAATAGAAATTAACTCTAGTTTATTTATCAGGAGGTTAAAGAACGGTCGAGTCAGGACAAGACACAAGGTAAGGGAATTTCTTAACCCAACTTCCATTCTTTTGGTTAATCTCCTACTTTCAAATTATGTCATGATATTATTATGTACTATTTTGTATTTTTACATTATTTATGTATACCTATAGTGAATACACATAATAGAACTATATTATTTTTAAAATGATCTTTTTAAGGACATTGTCCCAATCTCCTTTCATTGAAGCATATTTGGATTTATACCCAATTTTCTTTTATACGGTGTATAAACCCCTTTGACTTTTACGTTTATTCAAAAGGAATCATTTTTTATACAAAGCGTTTTACTAAACGACAAATAGGGAATGTTTTTCTTTCCATACATTTGCGGCGACAATGACTTCTCCGCCGCCGTGACCATTATTTGAGTTTCAGCGTCCTCTACAAGCCATCACTTTTTTTAATGAAAAATAAATACAAAGTTTTAACTTTCTTTTATTTTGGTATTGAAAATGGTTTTGAAAGAATTTTTATTATATCAATGTGTTATATTGAAATATTTTGATTGAAATGTGTAAATGTTATTTTTCTTTTATGTATGTTTTATGTGATACGATTATGTTATGGTTTATGATATGTTTAAACCCATTCATATGAGGAATGCATTGGACTTAGTAAGTGACTGGTGGAGCCCGCTATAGCTCCTCGATGCATCGGCTGGTCTCATGAGACAAACTAGTGTCTTGGCACGAGGCCTTGACAAAATCTTATTTGTGGTCTTGGCACGAGGCCTTGGCTACGTGTTTATGATAGTCTAGAATTATGCATTCCATCATTATGAAAGTGGTTATTGATATTGCATGTGATTATTCGACCAGTAGAATATCCATGTGAAGAAGTGAATGGAATTATCTCATTTTAATTTTTCCATATTATGTTGATGTTCAAGTTTAAAAGGCTTTTGTTTTAGTTATACATTGCCTTAAATGTTTATGTTTATTTACAGAAGCTTCCGCAATATTGTTATCCTTACTGAGCATCTGAGCTCACCCCTTTCAATGTTTTAATATTTTTTCAGGATGTGAAGAAGTATAATATGAATGACCTGCAGGGATAATATAATGGGATATGAAGAGAAGACGTGGTAGTTTTGTTTTACTTTATGATGTAATGTAAGACTTATGAATGTATCTAGTGTTTCCAAGGCTACTAAACTAATCGGTCTTTCGAGACTTGATCTTTTGTGATCATGCCAATGTAACGAAGTAACACACCGACTCTAGGTAGCTGGGGTTGGGGCGTAACAGTGCGGGACCGTACCAGCTTGGACCTTGGGGCAGTTTCTGTTGTTTTTTTCCTTTTTCATTGTACTTTACCTTTGGAGTTTTGTGGCTTGTATCGTTTACTATTGAACATGCATATATGAACATGTCATTTTTGCCTTTACCTTTACTTTCTTCATTGGTATTTTTTGGGTTTCTATATTATCTCTCAATCCTATAAAAAAATAAAAAGGGAATTTCCTTTCTTTTTGTGTAAGATTCTATACCCCCGGTGCTGGTCGCCACTCTGGGACCTATTTAAGGCGGGTTTCATGGGACATTATCTCTCCTTCAACATATAGAAGGAAGTGCATGGCAATCTGCTATCCCTTTCCTATTTTTGGTGAAGGCGGGTCGTGATAGAATGGTATCATAAGAAAGTTGAGAGTTAGGATGGAGTTTGGAGTTAGGAACAGTGTGGATTTCATGGTGTGGTAGGGTGACAGTGTTGGGTGACCTTGGTGTGTGAATTAGGCCTGGGAAGACTGGCTAGGACACAGGATTTAAGGTCCGCCTGTGATCCGATGCAAGGACTCTGGACCTACCGAACGACCAAGTGAGGCTACACTGATTGCAGGGTAGAGACCCTAGGAAAGGTACTTGCATCATAATGGCTTCTGTTCTTATGTTTCATGGGTGTCTTGGGGAATCAAAATAAATAATGAAGTCTAAGAAAATTTTATACCAATATTCTACACTACTCAGGCTTAGGCAATCCTTGTTTACCATGCAGCCATGGCACCTGGGAGGTGACCACAATTATTGTGGCAGATCGAGGCCTAGGAGGATGATTTAGCCAATCAACAGAGGACCGACCGAGAGGATGAGGATGATTAGTGGCAGAAGAAGCTTCGAGCCTTTTAGCAACAAACCCTCGGGATGTACGAGGGTAGCACCTCGTATATGGGGACGAAGAGCTGGCTCGAGGAAGTAGTGATACATTTCTGCCTAATTCGGGCTCCGACGGAGTACTGGGTTCCTCTGGACGTTAGCCAGATGCGTGGAGCAGCACGTCAGTAGTGGACACATTATCCTGGGGCAAAGAGTGAAGCTGAGGTTGCGTGGGCTGACTTCGAGAAGGAGTTCAGGGAGGAATTCCACACATCCATGATGAAGGCCGAGAAGAGCCTGGAGCTACTCTCCCTCCAGTAGGGGAGTATTTCAGTGAGAGAGTTGGGGATCAAGTTCAAGGATCATCTTCACATTTCTCCGGACCTCTTTCCGGATGAGGAGTCTCAGGAGAGACGTTTAGAGGAGGCACTCCGACCTTCTCTTCAGTACACTATTACTCCCTTCACCCTACCGACATACATAGAGGTGCAGAAAAAGGATGAAGTGGTGGAGAGATTTCACACACTTGGAGGTGTGTCGCGAGAGGGAATCCAGTTGGGCCCGTCAAAGGGGAAGGCTGTCATCAGCAGGCCTCGAACATCAGGGCCCTCTTGATTCCGACCAGCAGGAAGCAGGCCGTAGTAGTTCCAGTTCCTATCTCCATGTCCTCGCCCTTTCCCTTCGGGCCTGAGACAAAGGTAATTCATCTGTGTCACCCATGGGAACCTTCAAAACCACTTCCCGGACAGAGTATGTTACGGTGGGTGTAGGAAGGTCCAGCACCCACCTCAGCAGCACCAGCTCCTAGATAGGCCCTTTTACTAGCAATATTAGGGGCAGTAGGCTCCCGCTACACCGAGGGAAGACGTTGTAGGAGGAGGCCAACCACAGGGTGCTCCTCAAGGACCATAGCTATGGCATGGTCAGGGAGGTGGCCGACAGCTGAGAGGCATAGGAGCTGGGTGTGGGCAGTTGCAGGCCGTGGAGGCAGCAGTTCCTGCAATTCCACAGGTCGTTTGAGATACAGTCATCTTGTTTAGTACCCTTGCATATGATTTGATCGATATAGGTGCTTCTCACTCCTTTGTTACACCCAGTTTGGCCCATGCTCTGGGTTTAGACGCTGAGAGACTTCTAGTTCCCCTGGTGCTGAGCCCACCAGTTGGAGGTCAAACAGACTTGTTGTATGTTTATAGAGGATGAAGAATAATGATATGTCCACATCGGTCAGTCATGGATCTTCTACTATAGATGATTCAACCATAAGATGTCAACCTAGGTATTCAATGGTTGTTCTCTGTATGTGCCGTCATTGACTGCTTCTGAGGAAGGGTTTTGTTTTCAAATATGGGCGGCCGACGAGTGACTTTCATCTGCGAGTGGAGTTGCTAGGGGAGCAGCAAGCTAGGGTAACCCATCCTCTAATTGTTAGCTGAGCTATCAGTGGAGTCGATGGATGCAGAGATGATAGAAGTTCTAGGGGTCTTCATTGATTTTATGGGCATTTTCCCTGAAGCAGTGGAAACTCTACCCCCTCGATGTGATATCGAGTTTGAGATAGACCTGCAACCTGGTGTTCGTCCTATTTCAATGGCTCCCTACCGTATGACACCTTCTGAGTTGCCGGAGTTACTGATTTAGATTGATGATCTAATAAATAAGGGTTTTGTTCAGCCAAGTGCGTCACCATGGGTTGCTCTATACATATTCTCCAAGAAGGCGGATGGTGGTCTTAGGCTGTGCATTGACTATCGGAGACTAAACCAGGTAAGGGTTAGGAATTACTACCCTCTCCCGAGGATAGATGATCTCTTTGACTAGCTCAGGGGAGTAGGTTGGTTTTCGAAGATCGATCTACGGTCTGGATATCACCATGTGAGGGTGAAGGAGGGTCACATCTCAAAGACTACCTTCATGTGTAGATATGGTCGCATTGAGTTTGTGGTTATGCCGTTCGGTGTTATGAACACTCTAGCTGTGTTCATGGGGTTCATGAACTCTGGCTTCCGGGAGTACCTGGATCAGTTCATAGTCATATTTATTGGTGACATCTTGATCTACTAAAGAATGGAGGAGGATCATGTTGAGCACTTGAGAATGGTTTTAGATGTCCTTTGATAGCACCAAATCTATGGGAAGTTTCCAAGTTCACATACTGTATGCGAGAAGTGTATTTCCTTGGCCACATGGTGTCCGAGAAGGGGATAGAATTGGACCCATCAAAGATCAAGGTGGTTGTTCCTGGGTCAGCACCCAAGAAAGTGGAAAAGGTTTGTAGTTTCCATGGTCAGACGGGTTACTACCGGTGGTTTGTGACCAACTTCTCTCGAGTTGCATCACCTTTGACAGCCTTGACCAAGAAGGACCAGGCTTTCGTGTGGGATGAGCATTGTGAGGTGGCCTTATGTTATCTGAAGTATAAGATGGATAGTGCCCAGTGATGAGGATCCCTGATGATGGGGTATCATATGAGGTGTTCTATTATTCTTGAAGGAAAGGCCTCACATGTGTGTTGATGCAGCATAAAGGGTTGATCTCTTATGGATCTAGGCAGTTGCGTCCCCCTGAGCGTAACTATGCCACCCATGATCTAGAGCTTTCGGCGTTTATGTTCGCACTAAAGTTGTGGCGGCACTGCCTCATTGGGGAGCGCTTCATGGTCTTCACAGATCACAAAAGCTGGAAGCACATCTTCTCCTAGTGGGACATGAACTTACGGCACTGATAGTGGATGGAGTTCCTTGAGGACTACGACTTCAATATTTACTACAACTTATTAAAGGGGAATGTGGTGGATGATTCCTTGAGTAGGAAGTCACAGAAGGATGCAGTTTGAGAGTTGGAAGATGCATAGAAGGGGATGGAGGAGTTGTCTGCCCAACACCTAGATGCTAGGTTGGAAGGTGGTATAGGTTGCCTGTATCAGATGACAGTGCAATATTCTCTGTTGCGACAGGTAGAGGAGTCCCAATGGGGAGACTCCGAAAGCGAAGTGATGTGTTACATAGTTGTCTAGGGAAATGCACCATAAGGGTAGACTGAGGATGGTCAGAATTGGATGCTTTTCCTAGGAAAGATGTATGTTCCAGAGGCGATGCGTTACAATATTCTTAGTGAGTTCCCCAACTCACCCATAGCGGTGTACCAGGGAGATTCCAAGATGTACCAGGGTTTGAGGAGAAAATTTTGGTGGCCCTGGATGAAATGGGAAGTAGCAGAGTTCGTAGCAAAGTACCTCATGTGTCAGTAGGTGAAGGTCGAACACCGTGTTCCAGTCGGTCTACTGGAGTCTATAGATGTCCCCGAGTGGAATTGGGATTACATCTCGATGGATTTCTTCATGATACTACCCAATGTTCAAGGGGGATGCGATGCTATCTGGGTAGTGGAGGACTAGTTGATGAAATCAGCTCACTTTCTGGCGATCAAGGAGTCGAGAGTAGTTGATCCTTTTGCACGAAGTTTCGTGGATGAGGTGGTGCAGTTTCATGGAGTTCCGAGATCCATACACTCAGATAGGGATGCACGGTTTACCTCACGAATATAGAGAGGATTACAACATGCCTTTTTCACCTAGTTATGTCTTAGCACTGCTTTCCATCCCCATACAGATGGACAGACAGAGCGCACCATCCAGACCTTGGAGGATATGCTGCGGGCATGTGTTTTGGACTCAGGAGGATCGTGGGTGCGAATCTTGCCTCTGGTAGAGTTTTCCTACAATAATATTATCACTATACCATTGACATGGCTCCGTTTGAAGCATTTTATGGGAGTCCATGTCGCTCACCCATGTGCTGGACTGAGGTTGGGGAAGCAAGTGTTCTTGGCCTGGAAGAAGTGCAGAGCACGACAAAGAAGGTTAGGCTTATACAAGAATGGATGAAGGCGGAACAGGATCGACAGAAGTCATATACCGATAATAGGAGGAGAACCATGGAATTCAGTTTCAGGGACCACGTGTTCTTGATGTTCTCCCCTCAGTATGGACAACAGAGGTTCGGTAGGGAGAGCAAGCTCGCTCCCAGATTCATCAGACCCTTCGAAGTGTTGCGGTGGTTCGGAGAAGTGGCTTATCATCTAGTGTTACCACTACCGCTACTGAGGATACATGAAGTATTCCATCTGTCCCACCTCCGTTGGTAACTGCACGACGATTCACACATCCTCAAATGGGGAGAGTTGGATATCGAGGATGATGTGACCTTTGTGGAACGTCCAGTGAGAGTCGAGGGTCGTGAGGAGAAGGTGCTTTGTGGATAAGCCATTCCCTTGGTTCGTGTGTTGTGGAGGCACGGTGGGCTTGAGGAGAGTACCTGAGAATGGGAAGTGCATATGCAAGAGCATTAACCATAGTTGTTTTGAGTTTTGTGATGTTCTGTTATTACTTGTTTGTGATAGAAATCTTTACCTCGTTGGCTATGAAATATTGGGTTTTCCTTATTCTTTGATTGTGTGTGAAAAGTCCCGGCTATGGAGAGGGTAGGAACCAACCCATAATCAATACGCATTAAAATGGATGTGGTTGAAGTCATGCGGGCACGTTAGTGCCACCAAAAGCTGATAGTCTCTTGACATGGATGAAGAGACTCCCCAACCCATATGACTTGGCATTTTGACCTTGTTTGTTCCTTGGTTTCTTGAGGGAGTGGAGTTTCTAGATGACGATGAGGTTCACCATTAATAGGTAACTTTTGAGGTGGGTTTTCAGACCCTATTTTTTCTTCGAGTGTGTTTTTGATTCTCAAGGGCAAGAATAGTTTGAGAAGAATCTAATGTAATTGCCCAAACCCTCCAGGCCCATTACATTTCCAAGAAAAGGCACCACCGTGAAAGTGGCCCCATGATGGTGGCACCGGTCACAGTTGAACCATGAAGGTTACTTCGTGACGGTGGCACTGTAAGGTTGACACCATTACGGCGACACCATGTCCTCACCCAGCCCTCCATTTTCTTTTTCCCATCCTGCTACCGCAATATTTTTTTAATGTAAATTAATTCTTTTAACCCTATCAAGGACATTTAATGACCATAATTGATTAATAAAAATCCCTAGAAACCTCCCTAGTGGGGGATATTAAATAACACCTTAATATCATCGTTTGTAACTGCCCAACCTCATGGGATACCATGATCCAACTTTCCAGGCATTCAAAATCCCCATATCCCATAACAACGGGATCTAATTTATATATCGCACGGTAAGTTATTTTCCTCTTCTTTCATTGGCCAGCATCTTTCATCCCCCTAGTGCGCTTGGGGTGCCTTCTTCCCGTGGCTTTTGGTGAACCAATGTAGGATCTTTCTGAACCACTTGGAGTCCACGAAATTCCTCAATTCGAAGCCACGAATCCCATGTTCTTGGAATGTGGAGAAAAACATCGATCCTTGATCAATCAATTAGGGATTTTTCCTTCTTCTCTCTTTTCATTGTATAATGCGGGGTGGGTACACCTTTGTCTATATGGGAATTGATGAATCCAAACATAATGAAGATAATGAATAGACCTTAATTAATGATGGGGGGTGTGATCGATGTTCTGATGTACCTTTTTATGTTGATATGTGTTCTGAATTATGCAGGCCTATGCTCACTGAAAATCATGGTCGTTGGTGGTCTTTCCATGAGCACTAATGAACCATGCCTTATGTGATGATTCTATGACTTAACATGTAATTTGGATAATCAATTAAACATGGCTGGTTAACTGGATGTTAGGTAAATTAAGAATCCCTATGTGATCACCCTAGATAACCAACAGAAAAAGGAAAATATTGAATGATGTGATTGAAACAGATGTTTCCTTCTCTATTTTTGTAGTAGGTGTATTGATCTATATTATTTACCATGGGGGTATGTGGGTGATTATGGGATCCTCCATTGTGGTATGAATGTTGGTTGTGAATCTGATGATGTGTGGTTGCTCTGCTGTGACACGAACTCAGGTGGGATCCTCTATTGTTGAGAAATCATTGGTTCTTGTTTTGGGGACATGGGGCTGTGTCTCAAGGTTTTCTTTGTTTTAGATACTTAGAGGTATCTCACTTATCCATTTTTTGATATTTTCTTTGGTTCCAGTATTTTGAGGGATCTCACTAATCTTCTTTTTTTGTTGTAACATTACAAGAGAACCGGGTGTGAATGCTTAAATTGTTGTTTGGTTGTATCTCTTTTCCTGGATTGTGTTTATGTCTGTTAGTTTCCCGGTAGTGTGGAATTCACCTAAATGGGATCACTTGAACATGAAAAAAAATAAAGGTTTAAATGGGGAATTGTTTTTTAAGACAAGTTGTGACTTGGCCATGAGTGTCGTGGCTTCTTCTGGGAATGAATAGAAACAAGGGTGTTTGTGCTTTCGTTTTGGAACCCCTAGGTTGGGATGAGTGTTTTTTACCTATACATATACCATTTTCTTTTTTGTTTGTTATTAGCTCTCCACCTGACTTTATCACATAGTGACGAACACCCCATTTCCTGGGGAGGGTGTTTTTTCTAACACTCCTACGAGTGGCTAGTTATTAACTCCTTTTCTGCTTCCTTTCCCGAATAGCCCAAGACTCTTCGGGTAGGCTGTGATGGCTTGATGTCCATTGTTAGCCTAAGAATCTTCAGGAAGGGTAGTTATGGTGGTTGGCCCAGGTGTTAGTGGGCAGGTTGTTTACCAAGTGTCTTCGGGATGAGGCCCAGGTGTCTTTAGGCGTGGCAGTAGTTGTTTTGACCTAGGTTTTCATGGGTGTGGTTAAGCATGGTGGTTGTGGCCCAGGTGTTTACAATCAGGTTTTGGCAGTGGGACTACAGTGAGGTTATGTCCCAGGTGTGGGCGGGCGGGGTTTGGTAGAGGGACTGCGGTGACAATGGAGGGACTGGTTCCATACATATGATGTCTTCAATAAATAGTGGGAAAGTGGCGCGGGGTACCCAAATATTGATGTGCTATGACTATACATTACTTGACTTGCGTTATTTTGGGAGTTTTCCTTGGTGAGGTTTGGGTTGATAGTTTCCCTTGCTAGGTGTTTTGGTTTTTCTTTTCTAACAGGGCATTAGAATGCCTCTCCACTTGTGCACAAGAGTGTTTGGTTTTCTATTATAAGTGTACTAGTATGCTCACCCAATGTATATAAAACTGCATTCAGGTTTCCAGGAGGAATTATGGGATCATGTGGGACCATAGTAGCTCAGACCTTGGGGTAGTAACTGTTTCCGTTATTCTTTTTCTTGGTACTTTACCTTTGGAGTTTTGTGGCTTGTATCATTTACTGTTGAACATGCATATGGGAATGGGTAATTTTTTTCTTTACCTTTACATTAAGCTTTGGAATTGTTGGGGTTGCTATCTTATCTCTCGATCTTATGAAAAAAGGGTAATTCCATCCTTTTTGCGTGAGATTATATACCCATGGTGCTGGTGACCACTCCTGGACATATTGAAGGCGGGTTTTGGGGGTCATTATATCTCCTTCAAATTAATGAAGGAAGGTCCTGACAATCTGTTGTCCCTTCCCTCCTTTTGGTGAATTCAGGCCGTGACATCATTGATAATGTTTAATGAATTGATGGATTTACAGAATATATTAATTAGTTAATGTTTTTTAAATTAATTAGCAATTATTTATGTTTTATTTAAGGTTTTAAGAAAATTATATTTATTACCATGATTCATGAGAATGCATGATGAAGGTGTTTACATGATTGGTATGTGACATTTATGAGCTACTTCATGTAGTTTTGGGGAAGAATGATAATTTCATTTAGAAATTTTGTGACATTCATTGTAACTTTTCTTATTTTAATATATTTTAGGTGAATTAAGGTTATCCTTGTATGAAATGGTATAGTCGAACTTTTGATGAATTTTGATAGATTAATGTATTGCATCAACAAATAAATATATATCCCTATTTTACAACCACTGCTAACCATTTTGTTATAACCATTGGTAAGAAAAATGACTTATCATTTTGTAATTGATCTTTTAAT
Source organism: Viscum album (assembly GCA_963277665.1). Classification (NCBI taxonomy): domain Eukaryota; kingdom Viridiplantae; phylum Streptophyta; class Magnoliopsida; order Santalales; family Viscaceae; genus Viscum; species Viscum album. The sequence continues at coordinate 1,922,888,107 of OY728136.1, read as the reverse complement.
CATATAGTCCTTCAAAAATAAAAAAAAATATTATCTTCATTTCATGGAGTTAATATTGATGTGTAAATTCATTGAACCAAAACCGAAGTACAAAATTGTTATTTCAATTTAATGGAATGATAATATATAATTATATTTCTCTCGTTGATATTATGGAGCATATCAGGATGGTAGCCTATGAAAATGTTCTTATATAAAAAATATCCCATGTTCATGATGTGGCTCATTAACAATATATCATATTTAATAATATCAGAGCTCATTCTTCTGGTGTATGATATTTCTTATGAGGAACAACCAGAAGAGATTTTGTTATGAATAATGAAAGTTCTACAAAACAAGTCCAATTACATGGCCAATATGTTTTTTGGTGAAATAACTAGCTTGGGGAAGCATCTTGAAAACTTGAGTATGTAATAAGGAAAAATTATATTTTTTGTTATTAATAATGTGATGAATTTCGATGGAAAACTACATTTATGTGGGGTAGAATGTAATACTATGGGATATTGTGAAATATTTTTCAGAAATAAACATAATATTGTAGTTATTTTTCATTATATATAACATTTAACTTATCTTTAATTACATGAAAATATGAGTATATCATATATTACATGATGCACCATGTTTAGATTGTGTTACATGTAACACTGAGTATATCTTTTTTTACATGCAACACTGAGTTTAAATGAAACATGACATTCTATTGAGGTATTATTATTTAATCTGATAGTTTTCATCTATCATTTGGAATTTTTGATTTGAATAGGATAATATAAATTATAATTATATATATTTTATAAATTTGTATAAAAATAATAATTTTTTGAATGATAAACATGAAGTTCAATTAAATTCCCTTGGAAAATAAATATTTTTTTTCTTAAACACTCTTTTTTATGCCTAAAATATGTGTTTTACATAAATAAATTTAAAAAATCACTCTGGGAGAATTATTTGAATGAAAATTATATATTTTATGTTCAATCTGATTTTTAACATTCATCTTATCTGTTTTCTAAACAATATAAAATAATAAATCCTATTATATATAGAATATTTTTATTTTTAGTAAAATATGTTTTTTCACCTTTTGATCAAATATTTTTCAACTAATTATTGAAAATTTTATAATTTATTTAAATTAAATTTATTTTAAGTCATATTTTAAATATTATATTTGGGTGATATTTATATTTTTTTAATGAGATTTTTTTACGAATAGTGAAAAATAATGGATTTCATTAAAAAAAGTTAAATTTTTTAATGATATTAAAATGATCCCATAAGAATAAAAAATTTTAAAATAAGATTTTTTATATTTTTATATATATTAATATATCATAAGTCTACTTTTATATTTCATATAAAATTTTGATATCAAAACTGTGTAAACAGTTGAACTTTTTCTCATTGAAAACCTGTTCTCTTTTCCTGTATATGATATTAATTTAAAATTAAAATTTCCCACATAAATGAATGGAATTTGATAAAATAGATTTCATAATTGAAATAAAATTAATTTATATCATATATTAATGTTAATTAATTTTTACCATATTTTCTATTAAAAATTTGATAAAATTATTTGATGTAGTTTAGGAAGAAATTGGTGTACTATTGGTTATACAAAAATGGTAAAGGTAAAAAATTACCCAAAACATGTACAAAACCAATTTTATCGATATTCTTATACCATATCTTTTAAAAATTGGATAATTAACCATTTTTTATTCATTTTTCATGTTAAAAACATAGGTATACCTTTTTCATTTCAAAAATAATAAGTGTTCCATAGAACTCCCTTATAAAAGGCCACACCTCCTCTCATTATCACACTTTCAAAACCCATTAGTTACACAAATACAAGAACAGATAACCATTCATAATTACCTAATATCATTCTAGAAGTAATATATTGTTTATAAATCTATCCTATGATGTAATTTGATTAAAATTAAAATACGTTTCCCAAAGAAGTGGTATGCCGCTTTAACGATATTTTAATTTTATTTTTACTCTGTATCCTTCCATTATTTTTAATCACTGATTATATAATAACCTACAAATAATAATTAAAATGATATTTTTTTGTAAATATAATTTTCTAAAAAAATTATTCTTCGAACAAATGGGTTACGAAATCCTCATTCGTGTGTATTGTAAACTACCACCTCATGAACAAATTTCATTCATTTTTCCATTACCCTTTATCATGGTTGAATATAGTGGTGTATTTATTATTTATATATGATATTTTTTATACTATTACTAATATATAATAATTATATCACATTTTTATTATATTAATGATATTTATTGACTCATTTTGTGCAATCATTTACTGGTGCTTATGATTGAAAACCCTACTAAAGCAATAATGGTTTTTTTTGTATCACGTTTCATTCATGGAGGAATATTTTATGTTATGAAAAAATAATACATTATTATTTTTAAATAAAAAGGCATTGAAATGTAATATCATGAATTTAATTATTCAAATAATATTTTATGTTTGATATATTTTTATTCTATAATGGGGCATATGATTCAATGTTACCAAAGTGGTATTGGTTTTATATTTAAATCTCATCATTTCTCTAGATTTTTATTTTTTATGTTTCTTGTGATTACATACTATCATCTGTATTTTAATAAACTCATTTTATTTAACGTATTATGGTTATTCATATAATTTTTCCTTTATAGTTTCTTTTTTAATCCTTCTTAACTGAATATAATTGATAACATATTATTAAGGAAAAATGATATTATTTATATCTTAGGTCAGAAATACACTATCATAAAAAACATTGTATTATTAATATGATTTCAAATTTTTTTCACTATAATGCTTTTATTTTTCATTTAAATTGTAAAATATGTTTAATTTTATTGAATTATTTTTAAAAATTAATATTAATGTTTGAAATTTTATAGTCAAGATCAATGTATCACAGATAGGAGGAGGGGGTGAATTACTGACATATTTTCTTTTATGTTTCCTCGCATTTGGAAACCCCCAGCTATTCCTAATAATGATTTTTTACCTTTCGAAAAATGAAACTATTACACATTCTTGGGAATAGAAGAATTTACAAGGTTCCCTACACAACAAGTGTAGAGACCCGAAGCTTAATGTACATGGACATTATATTACATTTGCGGAATACTTAGTACATAACTAAAAACACACACACAAGGATCGTAATAGTTTAGTGTCTTTGGAAACTCGGAATATAATCTTCTAATCGTGGTGAAAGATCGTCAAAATCTCCCATAAAGATCTTCTTTTTTTTACATAAAACCTTTCTTTATATCTTGGGGAAAAGAAAACATAAAATGGTGATCTCAAATGCTCAGTAAGGGTAAACAAAAGAAATATCAATCACATCGTATACATAAGCACATAACTTTTGGAAATCTTAACCTGCAAAAGAGATCATAATTTCATAACATGGGGTAAATCATGGCAGTGAAATGTAATCACAATAATCATAACGTAAAACATGAAACTTTGTGTCATTCACACATAATCATATAGAATCATTTCTTGTTAGTCAAGACTCATTGCCAAGACTATCTTAGTGGACAAAGTCCCTTTCTGAATCGAGTAACCCTCGTTTCAGTCCTGTTTCACTGAACCGGTATAACCTACCGTTCGAGCCCTGTCTATCTCATTAGATATAAACTCTTTACCCAATGCATTGGAGGGATATATAGGCCACACCCATCTTATAATGAATCCTCTCATATGTGTTCCACATAATCATAAATCATACATCATCGCATAACACATGTAACAAAAATGGGATTCTTGAAACATCATGACTTCATAAAACTAATCATATAAGGTAAATGACTTCATAAAAATAATTCCCTCACAACATAATAAAATCAATGTACTAATAGGGATAAAAACAGAACCCTATATTATCTTAGATGGAAAATAATTTTGATAAAACATTTGAACTCCATTCTTGAGGAAAATATCCTTTCTACTTCAAAAAAAATTTTCCTTTCTTAAAATGTCATAAAATTATAAACTAAAAGAAGTTGATTAAAAATAAACTTGAAAACATGTAAAGTATTATTCTTAGAAATAATGTTTTAAAAATCCATTCATTCCGTATAAGTTAAAAAAACATTCTTTGTACTTTTGTCGGAAAAGTCAAAAAGTACCTCGTATGAAAAAAACGACAATAGATTCCTTTCATATTCTTTACTAAAACTCACCGAAGGGTAAAATTTGATTTAAAAAACTGTAGGTGGATGGAAATAATATTACAGAATCAGGAAACATGGATGTGGATGATAAAATAAACCCCAGTAAATACTAAAGTATAAACAATCTCGGATAAAAATGAGATTGTGATATTTCCCTTACCTTAGGTCTGATTTGCTTCGTATGTGTCCGAACCTCCTGTATAATGATTTAAATAATGTCATTGACTTATTACAGAATCATATTCATTGTTATGATATCATATATGGTTCACTTATGACATTATATTACCCGTTCTTTTGTAAATTCCATGTTAAAGAAGCTTTTTGGGTAAAATCGTTTCATTTATCGTAGGTGTTTTGACTTGTTGTTCTTGACAATATTATTACTTATATCATGATTTAATTACTTCCAGAATATAAAATATGATTTATATATCATATATATTCAGTATATATATATAATAGATAGATAAATGAAATGAAAAACACCGTTCATGGAGACGGTAGTCTGTACGTATGCATAAACGCTGTTTTCCTTTCCTTATTGTCTTGAATGGAAGTAAGTAGATGACATACATATATATATATATATACATAAATCCATTAGCTTTATAATGTCATATATTTCATTATTATTTCTTATATATACTTTATAATCATTCTTAAATGGTTAACATGGAGAATGAATCTCATCACGTCATGGAGACGGTAGTCCGTACGTACGCACGAACGATGATATCGTTCCCATGGTCGTGGAATTGTGTTAAAGTGTATGTATACAATTTCAGTATCAATATAACTTTATAATAATCATATATAGTTACTCATTACACCATTATACCAATCCAATTAAGGTGGTGATGGAAAATATATTACACCACGGCGTGCAGACGGTATTCCGTACGTACGCACGCGCGGTGATTTCATTTTTTCCGTAGGATGGATAGAAGGTGAATTAGAGTTGTTTCATATTTATAATAACATATCAGTATATAATAAATACTGATGTTATTACTTTATCATGAAACAACTAATGAAGAATAAGTTGAAGAAGAAATAAATTGAAAAGATCGGTAATGGATATTACCACTTCTTTGAAACGCCTTTTTGAATCCTCCACTTAGGGAACTAAGATTGGTCTTTGAAGAATACCAGGACCTCTAGGATTATTCTAGGGAAGAGGAGAATTTATTTTGGCAGGGGTTGGCCGAGCTTGAGTGCTCAAATTGGTGTGAGGAGGAGGGGGAGGAGGTGTCCTTTTATAAGGGAGGAGAGGGGCACCTTAGGAATACCTCAAAATATTATTTTATATTAAAGTCTAAATCGGTTTATAATGGTTCCAAAGGGTCTTATTTAGGAGCTAAAGTGGGTATGGGTCGAAATCCTATCAACCAATTGGATTTAGACAAGTTTAGGTTATTATTTTAACCTTATCAATTAGATTTAACTCTAAGTTAAATAATTTAACTTTTACCGTGTCTTTTTGTTTTCTTACACCATATGGTTAATACACTTCCTATAACATGCCAAACGAACCCCAAATTGTTTATTATTAATATATATATCTTTATCTAAGTAATGTGGCCGAACCATAGATTTTTAGGAATAAAATAACAATTAATAATATAATATTAGATTTAAAAACTATTCTGTGTCAATTTTGACACTATTTGATATATGATTTTTGTGAAAGTCATAAAAGAATTATATGTTATAAACAAGTTGATTAAATAAACACTAATATATCATAGTAACCTAGAAAATTAGTGGAATTCATAAAAAGTCTCAAATTACTTTTATTTGGGCATTTATAACATCGATTCTGTCAATATTTCATTAATAAGACAATTACTGCATCATCTTTCTATCATAATAAATGATAATTATTTAATCCCTAAAAATTATAAATAAATTTCTATGATGTAGATAATTGTATTATATTTCTGGATACTATTCAGGTTCGACGTTTCATGAAGGTTGTCACAAGATTAAAATTATTATACTTATAAGATTTAAGAAAGTGACATGTTGTCACATTCTTTGGTTTTAATAATAATTAAATTATTTTCATTGAAAAAATTTAATTAAATTAATCTAAACCGACCATTAGGTGATATGAGTCGTTTTTTAGTCATCCAATAGAATTTTGACATTTTTTAGGGTAATTTTAAAATATTATATTTACCCTTAATTACCCGATTTACCTTTAACTATGGTAAATAAAATTTACCGTATTTACTCTTCATAATTTCCAAAAATAAAAAGTATCCTATTAACATAATTTGGACCCACTGATTCCAAATATGGAATCCATTTTTTAAAATTCAAAACACAGAAGTTTCAGAAATTAAATTAAAATTAATCCCGTGGTCGAATAAAAACGGGTTTTTGTTTAAAACATTGCAAAAGATTGAATTGATTTAACTTACGAATTCAAGGTAAAATCAATGCTATTGACATACATCATATTAAATGCTAAAAATATATTCTATTTATACTTTAAAACCATTCAATATTATAATTTAACCACATAAGATATTACGATGAAAAAAGTAGTTTTTAATTAAAATATAGCGTGTTTTTACTATTCATTAAAATATGAAAGTTATCGGAAAAATATCAAAACTTTATCTAATGTAAATTTTTATATCCTGATTCAAAATAAGAATATTATTTTGTCAAATTGAACATATAAACATGTCAAAAACTATATTTAAAGTGGGTGCGCCATCAAAAGGCGGTAAAACTGCATTTTTTTAAAAATACTTATTTTACCCGAAAAATTTATTTTGTTCTTATACCATGTTCTAGAAATGTGTAAGATGAACAATAATGTTATAAAATTAAAAATTTAGTTAATACTATTCATAACGGCTAGTTCATGATAATATTATAATAATATAACATTGTTTATTAAAACCCGGTATTGCGTACAACACTCACTATCGAGGAAGGTCGCGATTGCGTGTAATGCAAGCCAAGTCAGGTTTGCGTGTTGTGAAAGAATCCTTTGTTGTTTCATATAAAAGGATCCAACCATATTTCATTTATACATTTAATATATATATATATATATATATACTCAATGTTGCGTAGAATAACTATTATCAAAATTATGTGTAACACGGTCCAAGAATAGTGTTGCGTATACCGCAAGCTAATACGGTGTTGCGTATAGCGCAGGGTAATCTTGGTGTAGAATACAACATAAGACATTAATGAAATTAAAATAATATTTTTCATAAAATCTCGGGGTGTTACATTCTACCCCACTTAAAATGAATTTCGCCCTCGAAATTCGTCGGGGTTATAAATGGTTTACTATTTGAATGTTTCTTTGATAGAAACCCACATCGTAAAAAGGAATACCAAAACTTATTTTTAAAAACAAAAGTATGAAACGTAACGGTTACCCAAATAAACTAATCACTGGGTTTCCACATAGGTGAAAATATGGATATGGGAGAGAAATCTAACCATCATGTTCTGATAGAGAGTGGTAGAGAACATGGCTATGGAAAAGCCAGCAATCACAAAGCCACAAATTTGTGACGATCTAGGGTACCATCTGATTCATCAGGTATAAGATCACGAGGACAACATTTTTGGTTTTCAAGATCATTTCCCTAAAGTTGAAAATTTGAACTATAATAAATACTTTCTTTATTTTGGTACAATCTCACTGTTGTTCATGCCTTGAACAATTTTCACTTCATCTCCTAAATAAATGAAGTTGAATTTGTTATTCGTGAAGTGTTAGCAGATCATGTGATAGAATGACGGGTCATTCCATCTGTCTCAAACAAAAGGTTAGCAAAAATTATATACATAAGTCGATCTATAGTGAGATTAATCACATATGGTTCCTAAAATGGACTTATATTTCATATATCATACTGCTTAATATAATAAAACTAGTTTCTACTAAACAGGGACTTCATGTAGGCCAGCGGTAGGCGATTAAGGCCAGTCGCACTTCGGTTGTAGGTTCGATTCCCACAGCCTTGTCCGACGCGATGGGTTGTCGCCCGTCCTGCAGGTTGTCCTTTTTCTAAAACTATATTACTATAACATCCCATCAATAATATCGAGAAAACTTCTATCTTTAAACAATAATAACTTATGTCCAACATAATCCATTCCAATCTTTAGGCTTATCCATAATACTGCAGTCCACTCTCATAACATAGTGAAAACGATTACCAGAGATTTAACACCATCATCGATCCTCATATATCATAAGATATGTTTTGTTGGTCACATTCCAAACATTCAAAGTCCTTAATCATGTATTCTTTGAATAACTTAGTGAAAACATGAATGCAGTTAAAAGTTAACACTTTCCACATACCAAAATCCTCAAAATTCTATATACTCAAACAATGATATCACTTAGTCCTTATATCAATCATGAGCTCATGAATACTGTCAAACATTTCATTTTCTCCTTATCCCTTCATGATGCGCATATCATCTACTTTCCAAAATATTTGAATCACTTTTCATGGTTACCGGTGCCTTAAAATTATTGAAAACCACAATAGACCAATACATAAATATTTCAGTACACCATAAAAGTACCTCAACAACATTATTCTTGAATACCAATACATAAACACTTTAGTCCATCCACTTCAATTATTGTCCTGGAATAATTCCTTCCTTGATTTAGAAGTAACTTTTTAGGTCAGGGAATTGAGTTGGGTAATGCCCATTTCTCCACAAATAAGACATTGAACTCCATAACAATCTGTCACTCTATGACCCTTTTATCCACACAGATAACATCGGTCCCTCCATTTGAGGTATTCCTCAAGGTTCTTCTTCCCTTATTTAGAAATCTCAATCTTCCTTTCTTTATGCTCCTCAACATGCGAACATGAATAATAGTTTATCTTCCTCTTCTTTGATGAATTAGCCATACCACTAAATTTCACCTTGTTAATCATATATTGCGATGACTGATTCGGCATAATCACAATATCTTTCTCTCTAGGAATTAGCCAATTTTGTTGCTCATAGTCACCAATTTGTCCATTGGATTCAATCTTAACCAAATTCCTTCTGGTTCCCTCCATTAACTAAAACACAAAAAGAATTCGGTGAGAGGAAAAAATCATGCTAGGGAAAACAACATTATAAAGGGGGAGTACCCTCAATATCTAACATCTTAGGTTAAATTCAAAGATCGTTAGAGAAATTCTAGGACTATAACCTATACGTATACTTAATCTTAGAGACATCCCTAGACATACCTTAGAAATATCTGTAGGGATCTCACTAAAGTTTTCGCATCCTAGTTTCCAAAGGTTGACTAAACCATTCCTTTGATACCAACTGTAGAGACCTGAAGCTTAACGTACATGGACATTACATTACATTTGCGGAATACTTAGTACATAACAAAAAACACACACACAAGGATCGTAATAGTTTAGTGTCTTTGGAAACTCAGAATATAATTTTCTAATCGTGGTGAAAGATCTTCAAAATCTCCTATAAAGATCTTCTTTTTTTTACCTAAAACCTTTCTTTATATCCTGGGGAAAGGAAAACATAAAAGGGTGAGCTAAAATTCTCAGTAAGGGTAAACAAAAGAAATATCAATCACATCATATACATAAGCACATAACTTTTGGAAATCTTAACCTGCAAAAGAGATCATAATTTCATAACATGGGGTAAATCATGGCAGTGAAATGTAATCACAATAATCATAAATTAAAACATGAAACTTTGTGGAATTCACACATAATCATAGAGAGTCATTTCTTGTTAGTCAAGACTCATTGCCAAGACTATCTTAGAGGACAAAGTCCCTTTCTGAATCGAGTAACCCTCATTTCAGTCCTGTTTCACTGAACCGGTATAACCTACCGTTCCAGCCATGTCTATCTCATGAGATATAAACTCTTTACCCAATGCATTGGAGGGAGATATAGGTCCCACCCATCTTATAATGAATCCTTTCATATGTGTTCCACATAATCATAAATCATACATCATCGCATAACACATGTAACAAAAATGGGATTCTTGAAACATCATGACTTCATAAAACAAATCATATAAGGTAAATGACTTCATAAAAATAATTCCCTCACAACATAATCAAATCAATGTACTAATAGGGATAAAAACAGAACCCTATATTATCTTAGATGGAAAATAATTTTGATAAAACATTTGAACTATATTCTTGAGGAAAATATCCTTTCTACTTCAAAAACACTTTTCCGTTCTTAAAATATCATAAAATTATAAACTAAAAGAAGTTGATTAAAAATAAACTTGAAAACGTGTAAAGTATTCTTCTTATAAATAATGTTTTAAAAATCCATTCATTCCGTATAAGTTAAAAAAAACATTCTTTGTACTTTTTCGGAAAAGTAAAAAAGTACCTCGTACGAAAAAAACGACAAAAGATTCCTTTCATATTCTTTACTAAAACTCACCGAAGGGTAAAATTTGATTTAAAAAACTGTAGGTGGATAGAAATAATATTACATAATCAGGAAACATGGATGTGGATGATAAAATAAACCCCAGTAAATACTAAAGTATAAACAATCTCGGATAAAAATGAGATTGTGATATTTCCCTTACCTTAGGTCCGATTTGCTTCGTATGTGTCCGAACCTCCTGTATAATGATTTAAATAATGTCATTGACTTATTACAGAATCATATTAATTGTTATGATATCATATATGGTTCACTTATGACATTATATTACCCGTTCTTTTGTAAATTCCATGTTAAAGAAGCTTTTTGGGTAAAATCGTTTCATTTATCGTAGGTGTTTTGACTTGTTGTTCTTGAAATTATTATTACTTATATCATGATTTACTTACTTCCATAATATAAAATATGATTTATATATCATATATATTCAGTATATATATATAATAGATAGATAAATGAAATGAAAAACACCGTTCATAGAGACGGTAGTCCGTACGTACGCATGAACGCTGTTTTCCTTTCCTTATTGTCTTGAATGGAAGTAAGTAGATGACATACATACATATATATACATAAATCCAGTAGCTTTATAATGTCATATATTTCATTATTATTTCTTATACATACTTTATAATCATTCTTAAATGGTTAACATGGAGAATGAATCTCATCGCGTCGTGGAGACGGTAGTCCGTACGTACGCACGAGCGATGATATCGTTCCCATGGTCGTGGAATTGTGTTGAAGTGTATGTATACTATTTCAGTATCAATATATATTTATAATAATTATATATAGTTACTCATTAAACCATTATACCAATCCAATTATTGTGGTGACGGAAAATATATTACACCACGGCGTGGAGACGGTATTCCGTACGTACGCACGCGCGATGATTTCATTTTTTCCGTAGGATGGATAGAAGGTGAATTAGAGATGTTTCATATTTATAATAACATATAAGTATATAAGAAATACTGATGTTATTACTTTATCATGAAACAACTAAAGAATAAGAAGTTGAAGAAGAATGAAATTTAAAAGATCGGTAATGGATATTACCTCTTCTTTGAAACGCCTCTTTGAATCTTCCACTTAGGGAACTAATATTGGTCTTTGAAGAAGACAAGGACCTATAGGATTATTCTAGGGAAGTGGAGAAGGGATTTTGGCAGGGTTTGGCCGAGCTTGAGTGCTCAAATTGGTGTGAGGAGGAGGGGGAGGAGGTGTTCTTTTATAAGGGAGGAGAGGGGCACCTTAGGAATACCTCAAAATATTATTTTATATTAATGTCAAAATCGGTTTATAATGGTTCCAAAGGGTCTTATTTCAGAGCTAAAGTGGGGATGGGTCGAAATGCTATCAACCAATAGGATTTAGACAAGTTTAGGTTATTATTTTAACTTTATCAATTAGATTTAACTCTAAGTTAAATAATTTAACTTTTACCGTGTCTTTTTGTTTTCTTACACCATATGGTTAATAAACTTACTATAACATGCCAAACGAACCCAAAATTGTTTATTATTAATATATATATCCTTATCTAAGTAATTTGGCCGAACCGTAGATTTTTAGGAATAAAATAACAATTAATAATATAATATTAGATTTAAAAACTATTTTGTGTCAATTTTGACACTATTTGATATATGATTTTTGTGAAAGTCATAACAGAATTATATGTTCTAAAAAAGTTGAATAAATCAACACTAATATATCATATTAACCTATAAAATTAGTGGAATTCATAAAAAGTCTCATATTACATTTATTTGGGCATTTATAACATCGATTATGTCAATATTTCATTAATAAGACAATTACTGCATCATCTTTCTGTCATAATAAATGATAATTATTTAATCCCTAAAAATTCTAAATAAATTTCTATAATGTAGATAATTGTATTATCTTTCTGTATACTATTCATGTTCGAAGTTTAATGAAGTTTATCAATAGATTAAAATTATTATACTTATAAGATTTAAGAAAGTGACATGTTGTCACATTCTTTGGTTTTAATAATAATTAAATTATTTTCATTGACAAAATTTAATTAAATTAATCTAATCCGACCCTTAGGTGATATGGGTCGTTTTTTAGTCATCCAATAGAATTTTGAAATTTTTTAGGGTAATTTTAAAATATTATATTTACCCTTAATTACCCGATTTACCTTTAACTATGGTAAATAAAATTTACCGTAGTTACTATTCATAATTCCCAAAAATAAAAAGTATCCTATTAACATAATTTGGACCCACTGATTCCAAATATGGAATCCATTTTTCAAAATTCTAAACACAGAAGTTGCATAAATTAAATTAATATTAATCCCGTGGTCGAATAAAAACGGGTTTTTGTTTAAAACATTGCAAAAGATTGAATTGATTTAACTTACGAATTCAAGGTAAAATCAATGCTATTGACATAAATCATATTAAATGGTAAAAATATATTCTATGTATACTTTAAAACCATTCAATATTATAATTTAACCACATAAGATATTACGATGAAAAAAGTTGTTTTTAATTAAAATATATTGTGTTTTTACTATTCATTAAAATATGAAAGTTATCGGAAAAATATCAAAACTTTATCTAATGTGAATTTTTATATCCTGATTCAATAGAAGAATATTATTTTGTCAAATTTAACATATAAAAATGTCAAAAACTATATTTAAAGTGAGTACGCCATCAAAAGGCGATAAAACTGCATTTTTTTAAAAATACTTATTTTACCCGAAAAATTTATTTTGTTCTTATACCATGTTCTAGAAATGTGTAAGATGAATAATAATGTTATAAAATTCAAAATTTAGTTAATACTATTCATAACGGCTAATTCATGACAATATTATAATAATATAACATTGTTTATTAAAACCCGGTATTGCGTACAACACACGCTATCGAGGAAGGTCGCGATTGCGTGTAATGCAAGCCAAGTCAGGGTTGCGTGTTGTGAAAGAATCCTTCGTTGTTTCGTATAACAGAATCCAACCATATTTTATTTATACATTTAATATATATATATATGTATACTCAATGTTGCGTAGAATAACTATTATCAAAATTATTTGTAACACGGTCCAAGAATAGTGTTGCGTATACTGCAAGCTAATACGGTGTTGTGTATAGCGCAGGGTAATATTGGTGTAGAATACAACATAAGACATTAATGAAATTAAAATAATATTTTTCATAAAATCTCGGGGTGTTACAACAAGAGTAACAACGACTTTTTTATGCTATAGAAACAATATGATGCCACACAATCAATGAGAAAACAATACTTTTATGTGGATACAATAGGTTGGATATTCCCCAACACTCATGGGAAATAATGTTCAATAGAATATTTCATGTTATTCTTGTTGAATTACATGATTTAATAAAATTTTTTGTAAGAAGTAAATAAACAATCAAAAAATGATTGAAAACATGTTAAGGTGAATCCTTGTGGACTTGAAAAGATATGAAGATTAAAATAATTTTTTATTTTCATACCCAATAGTAGTTAAGAAGTTCCTCTATATCATAAGGATTCTCTGTCTGATTTCAGTAGTCTGATCTACCCAGTCTAGTTTTTTAGATCAGAAATTATAATTTATCAAAATTCAATTGAAATAATTCTGAATTTTTTCTAAATCAATATACAAATCACATAACAATTTCTTGGTCTAATCTAGAATCTATGAATATGATCCTATGTATTGTTTTTCTTCTATCCACTAAACATCCACAGAAAATCCCAATCCATAAAGTCATTCAATCTAAAATAACTTTAGCGCTCCTCCATCTCCCTTCCACCATGAACATTTATGGTTAAGAAATTACAGCGTACTCCTATCAATATATAGGTGTTCAAAATATAGTTTAGGTAGTATTAATAAAGGATTTACCATTTAAGCAAATTTCATGTAACATAAATTCCCCTTTAATATCACATACATCTTAAACTTCATTAGAACATATCAACTCTTCTAGTTTCTTCTTTTATCATCTCACGAAATTAGCTCAAATCCTAATTTATACACAATATTCAATTAAATATTTTTTTTCCATTTTCAATTCCCTTTAATATGATAAAAAGATATTATTCATTACATTTAATCACAGAAAATGAGTTATCTAATAATAGATGCCTTCTCATTACAATTCATAAAACAAACTGAAACACACATCCCATTCCAATGCTCCAAACTAACTCAAAAAAATTATCTTGGTATGATGCTCTATATCACTGATAATAATTAAAAATTAAAAACATTCTCCCAAAAAATATATTTATTTATACTTTAGTTTCTTTTATTTTTTCCATTAACATGGTGGAACCATCTAAATATACTTCTTGAGAGTACTACCACATCTACTCAAACAATTATTCAAACATGCACTACCACCAAACATCCTGAAAAAAAAAATTAAGACACCCATTGAAAAAACACATATCCATACTTGAAACAAATATTTTTTTATTCTTTTCCCCATACCAATAATAATCCATCTAAGGATTTTATTGGTGTTAGGATGAATATTATGGATCATTCTCTACTTCACTTTGATAATTGGTATCTACACGAGTCTGATGACCTATTTCATTCAAAAATACATTTTATACCTTAACCATATTAAAATGACTGAAAATACATCTTGTCAAAAATGGATGACTACATTTTTCGTTGATCTTGGATTTTATTCTCCACATAGTTCAAAAAAAATATCAAATTTTATTATTTATTTATAACAATAAATCACAATGATAACCATTATTCCTCTTTGACCTTTTACAACCATTATAGTATCTAATCCATAGTTTGTGGGATACTCTGATGATTTCTGGGATGCCTTATCTGATAAACAAGTGTTAGTATATTTGACATCAAAAAATTGTTTACATTTTTAATAATGATATACTCTTATAGTATTCAACAAATTTATTTATCAAAATATTTATATCATGTGGATTTTTGGAGAAAATAAAATCCAAAATCATCATGTTCATACATTATGAATTAAAACATCACATCCTCAAAAACAATTCTCTTTCTGGTAATATATCTTCTTTGAACTATGACAAAAATGCATTGTCTTCAAAATATTTCTTCTTCAGTAGATATAATCTGGTAATACTAACTTCCTATTTACATTGAAATCATTTAATATTTTCATAGTATCATCTGACATTCATTAGGATTCATTTTAGATTTCTATCCTTCATAATTTTCATTCATTCCAACCAAAACAAAACAAGATTGGAAGAACATGTTCTAACCCTTACCTCTATAAGACTTTGGTCACATGTTAAAAAAATAAATTATTTTTGATAAATCCATGTTAACAAAAACATCCCCATATTTATATCAGATTCATGCTAACTCTGATTTACATCCTCACTCCATTCTGGAGAAATGTTGAGTCCAGTGATCCTTTTCCAAAAAAATTCATGCTTAATCCAATGGGCTTTATTTAGAATTTTGGGTATCAGTTTTTTATTATTATGTTGAGACCAATCGTACAAAACATTAGAAATCTAATTTATCTACTTTATCCCTTTTATTATTTGACACAAAGAATACAATTTAAATAAAAATTCTTTAATCATCCAAAATACATCTTGAAAACTTGCCCCCAACAATCTCCCCCTTTAAATTTTTCATTCAAAAGGATTATAAATCAAAAAAAATTTTCACCTCAATAGATATATAACATATAAAAATTATAGTCCTATGTGAGATAACTTTTTATATAATATAAAAATCATGGATAAAAACCCATGATTTCCAAATTGATGACTTCCAAAACTCTGTCCTCAACCTTTCAAACTATCCATCATCACAGATTCTTCCTTTTACAGCAATATTTATATCGTCTACTTTCTTATAAACAAACTTTTCATATTACGACTCCAAAATAATATTATAATAGTTCAAAAACATATATTCTATATTCATAGCTTAACCACGACTCCCCCAATATACATGCTTTCATAAATGGAATAACACATAAGAATGGATATATTTATTAAATAATTATCACCATTAAAAAAACAATCTAAGTAATATTAGATATAAGGGATAAAAACATATACCCAAACAATTATGTGAATGATTCTATATAACCATGTTTATCCTCAATTTAGAATAAGCTCCCTTCGATATGGGTTTTGGGAAAATGTCTACAAATTGTTATGATATAGGAACACAATCTTGCATCAAATAATTCTTCTCCAAATTTACATTGATTAAGTGTTATTTAATTTTAATCTATTTTGAAACAAATTTTTTTACTAAATTTATGGTTAGGTTGTTGGAAATTTGATTATCACTGACCAATATGTTGTGAAAAATTACATCACAACGTAAATCCTACGACCATTTATTCATCCAAATAAGTTGACTGGCATCTTGAGTGGAAGAAACACACTCGGATTCATTTGTATTAAGAGTTATTTAATTAGTATTCTTTATATGACATCTAATGAAATCATAGAAATAAAACTCCACAAGATGTGGATATTCTATCATCAATGTTTTCGTCCCAATTAGAATTAGAATACCCAAATACGTCAATAATTTTTATTATATATACCATATTCTAATTATTTTTGTGTATATGATATAGCTATGAGTTATTTTCCTTTCCAAAATATGTGATTCATTTGGATCACGTTAAAATCATTCACATTAGGTAACAAAATTCACAATGTCGGTTCTTGAGGTAATAAAATATAAAAAAACAATAAATCAACTTATGAAACTCTTTAGTATGAACTTCCTTTCCTTTTAAAATTTTATCAACCTGGTTCCCACTAAAAATGGCTTTGAAAATAGATTTATATTCTCAATAATAAACATATTATAATGTTCCTTAACAAAATATTCTTGAGAATGAAAAATGTCTTTATTTTTTTTGTTGAATTTTTAATCCAAGAAAGAGTTTAATTTGACCTAAATTGAACATTTCAAACAACATTTTTATCTCTTCAGAAAATCATTCACAAATTTTTTCATCATTCACATCAATAAAAATTTAATTAACATAAACAATTATGATGATGGAAAACTCCTAAATTTAATTAATAATGATGTTACTCTCAACACTAACTTTTTAATCCAAATCATTATTAATCTGGAATCAAATTTGGAATACCATTCCCATAGTGTTTTTATCTCATATAACACATTATTCATAATTTTTACACAACAATTCCTATTTCCCAACCAAAAAGCCGCATGGTTATTCAATATAATCTTTTTTACAAAGGTCACCTTTGAGAAAAGTTGGTTTCAGAAGAAGTTGAATTTTTTTTAATGTTCATTGTTTAGTAATAGCAAGAAAAATTATGTTTGTTTATAACATCACCTATAAAAAAGCGTCTCATCAAAATCTATTTGATTAATTTTTTAGTAACCTTTGAAAATTAATAATTAATCTTTTATTATCACTTCACTATTTTAAATTATCATGTTCCGAAGAACCCACATTTTATAAATAATTTTTTTATATTGATTAGTTATGAGCTCTCATTTATTATTCTTTTATATCTAATATAGTTCATCATTCAGAGCCTAAAATCATTCCAGATGCTTAAAATATTCATTCACATCACTCGAAAAAAAAATTATAATATAAGTATGTATAATAGATTTTTCTATTCTTAGTGTCTAAAATGATTGAGGTTGAACACCAATTATGTTTTGATATTGCACTTGATTCCCCAAATTATGATGAGTTTTTTGAGATTCTTCCTAATAAAATGAAATAATACAGTTCAAATTTATTTATTAAGTAGCATTCCCTTTGTCGGTATACATATCAAAAATTGTCACCAAAAATTATTTCGTCCTATTTATCGTCCAAAACATAATAATATTTTTAGCATCTTTCTCAGGATTTTCAATAACATTCACATCAAAAGTTTCATCTAATCATTATATTTATTTTTTGAAGCTTAAATATTCTATTCCTTCCAAGGAATAGAGAAGAATAATTACATCATCACCTTTCTACTCAATCAGTCCAAGGTTTCTTCATTTCTTATTTATGATTTATGGACCTCGGAAAATTAGCGATTGTTTGAAATTTAGGTATTTTCCATAAAAAATCACATTGAATCATATTTTAAATTGGTTTATAGAAACATTATTTTTAATATAAATAGAAATATACATGGATTACATATAAATTTAATGAGAAAAACCATATTCAAGTAATATAATTCTTCCAATTTCAACCATAATTTCATTATTCCTTCCTGAAATACCATTTTTTGAGGTGTGTATGGTGTACTAATGTCATGATGAATTCCCTTACATTCAATATTACATTCAAAATCTTTATTTTCATATTGATATTTTTTCAGTTCTTTAATTATTCAAAAAATGCTCACATTCCATCTGATATTTCCTCATAAACCATTAAAACACTTTTAGAGTATCAAACTTATTTTTCATATACCTAACACAAGTAACAAAAATAAATTCATCATTCAATTTAATTACTTACATATCTCTAGGAGTTTATTTCTTAATCATTTAGCAACAAATACCATAATAGAAAAGTTTGAGGGGACGTTTTGAACAAATGTCAATATTCTTATGAATAGTCTTTATTATCTTTCCCTTCTGACAAATAATGAATCACCCTTATTTTTTCATGACATATATAGAATACCTCAGACCCTATCTTGATTCGATTACTTACCCATTTTATTAGACATATGTGTCCCAACCATTGAATCCCTAACTGATTTTCATCTACCATTCATAAGTAACATGAGTTTCAAGCCTCATTAACTAGGAATCTGTTTTCTTCTGTATGACATCCTTTTTAAACATTATTTACATCATCCTCACTAAAAAACCATATTTTATGAAAATAAAAATGTTTACTTATTAAAAAACATTTATAATACATATAATTTTCTATTTTAACCAATCAATAAACAATGCTTTCATAGATTTACTATTTTCATCTCCAAATGTTGAAAATATAAACCTTTTGATTCTAAAAGATTCATTATTTCCAAATATCATGGTTCCTTCATTGAAGTCCTTCACATTCTTAAAAAATATTAAGTCTCTAATCATATGAGAAGAACACACACATTTAATGATCCAAGGTAGTTATCCTTTTTTTCTTTGAGATATGTTTCTAAAATATGGTCTTTTTCTTTACATTTATCATTCATTCCTTCTGATTTCTATTAATTTTGACCAAAATTTTGTAGTGCCAATAAAAAAACATGTAAACTATTTTCATGATGTTGAGTTTGTTCATATCATTCCCAAATAGATTCCATAGGTTGGAACATAACATAAATTTTCTCACCTACCATCTTAGGATTATTGAAAACTTCATTCTCATAATTTCTCCATTGAGAGTAATGACCCCCACCCAAAATTACATTCTTTAATTTTTTGGAATATTAGTAATATTTTTGGTTAAACCAACAAAATTATTCCATTTTTTCTGAATTCCCCATAATTCCACTAGTACCCATAGAATGAATACATGAATTTTAGACATCCATAGTGACCATAAATATAACTATATTTCATAGAATCCATTTTTTAATTCTTATCATAACTCTATTAAGAACCTGTTTTTATATTTTTAATAAGAATCATTTTCATAACCTCAGTTTTATTTTCATCGTTAGTTAAATCAAGAGTAATATAAAAATTTCCAATATCAGTATTTTTAGAAAATTATGGCCTTTTATTTTTTTCTATGTTTTCCCAGACACATTAATTTCCCTACTTTATTTTTCTTAGAAAAAATTTTAAATTTCTTATCAACCATTGAAGGTAAATTTCTTTATTCCTTATAAGGTTCATTCTTCATAAAACATTAACCATCTTAAAAAATATATTTATTGAAACTTGTAACACTTTGTTCAGAATTGGAATGCCTTTATGGGCATATTTCAATTATTTTTCATTAGCCTCCATTTTAACATCTATGGAATCATAATGATTCTTTTAATTATCAAGTGATTTCTCCAATTCATCAAATTATTCCATAAGAGTAAATTTATCATCAAGAAAGCTTTTTTCATTGTTTATTGAAAAATTTTAACTTTTAATCTTCCTAATTATTTTCTAATGTCTGCCAATATATCATAGAAATTATTTAAAATCATCCTTCAGACGAAATTCTAATCACGTTTTATCTTCTTTAAAACTATTGCTTTCGAACACATAACGATAAATTGTAGCAATATAGCATTTCACTTCAGTATACTACGTAGATTTTTAGGATTCCGCTTCACATTCAATATGTTCCCCATATTTTAAAAAACATTTCGTTTTGTATTTTATGGGAAATTTATATTTGGAATAAGATCTAGTCTTATCACCATTTTACTTCCCTGATATTCTCTGACTTCTTTCATCTTTACAATTATCCTCATATTTAATTCGTTGAGGAAAAATAGACTAAATGTTCCCAATGGCTCCACATTCAAATTATTTTAAGTGAAATAACCATTTATATTTATCTATTTCAATTTTTAATTTTATAGAAAAATAAGGAAAATATTTCCTCAAGTTTATTACATACATCATTTTCAGAAATAGAATCTCTAACATCTTATTCGATATTCTTCATAGGATTTCCATTATTAGCTAACTTTATAGAAAATTGATGACGAAATTTTGTTTTTACCTTCATAAGTATTTCCATTATAATTTTAGATATACTAAGAATACTATGAAAATCATCCCGAGTTATTGTTTCATGTTCTCTATCTTATAATGCGATAAAATTGACATCAAACATTACACGAAGTGTTATCAAGATCTTCTCAACAAGAGTAGAATCTTATAACTTTTCACCAATAAATAATATTGTTCTCAAACTACCATTATCCTTTTAAATATTTAAAAAATATATTCATAGTCACCCATTAATAGATCATCATACTTCATCCTCTAAATTTGTAAATTTTTCATTTTCACTTTTTATTTACTAAATAAATTCTCTTTAGCTAACCACAAATACCCATGGATGTGGAAACACCCTTTACTCTTAAAAAAACTTACATAAATTGAGTGTAAAGAAATATTAGCTCTTTTATCATTCTCATGATTCTTATTTTCAGTAGATGTAAGAATAATGTTTCATCAATTGAATATATGTAATGATGATTCAATAACATCATACCCAAGAGACATAATACAAATAATCTTTCTATCTTTATAAATATTATAGGTAACACCATATATAAAAGGAATCAACATAATGTTTTCACAGTTCACATTATCCATCAATAAATTTCTCCCAAAACATTAGAAAAGAGTAAACAAAGGGAATCATGGCTCTATTTCTAATTAAGATTTCCATGCCTTGATAAATTTATCACTGAGAAGGAGAGGGAAGAATCTATTATGTATTTCATTTTATTTTTCCTTACTAATAAAAAACATCTCCACCTTTTAAATATTGGTTATCATTATTCAAAAAATCACCCATCTATAAGAAGACAATAATTTACAAGGTTCAATACTAAACATGAGTTGATATGTCCATGGTATGGTATGGAAACAAACCAATACGACACTATCCAGTAGAAAAAATCATTTTGTGTGCATAAAGAGAGTAGTACATTCTCTTAAACACATGTGAAACTATATTCAATACAACAAATAAGGTAATTCAATTAGAAAGAAAAGATTTAATTCAATTATGTTTAAAAAGTTATAAAAATTTCACTTGATTATTAATAACATGATATGATATTTCCATTTGATCTTTCAAAAATATGAATATCAAAACAATTACCCACATTCCAATACAATAGTGTGTAAGAACATAGTATAAATCGAAATGATACTCATTCTTATTTCCCCATTACGATCATCCTAGTCTAAATGTTCAGTCCACAAATAATAATTCGTCAGAATACCATTGTAATATTTCTTAATAAAATTAGAATAATTATGTAAATACCAGTATGATTTCAAGTCACAAACCGACCCAATGGGGCTTGAGCCGCAACTCCCCAAGCCCGCCTCCAAAATTCCAGGGGCTGGCGACCGACGCTGAGTAGGCTATCACACACATGGGAGGCATTAGCCTAAGGTACCTATACACACACACCCGCAAACACCTCCATGCAACAGTGCAAAGATATAGAAACCGAAAAGTAAATGCATGCATACAATCTCTCCCAAACTAGAGTGAAACAGAAAAAGTACAAAAGGCAAAATAGGGCCCACCATAAGAAAACTACAAAGCGCATACAACCTATACTGAAGAAGGGGAATGCTGCCACAAACACCCACTAGAAAGCTCCCTCTGCACAGCTCTGGTAAACACCCTGGTCAACTCGCTCACTATGCTTCGACTGCTCCAGGTCCTCTGTCAAAAGGCATGTGGTCTGCACAAGACACAAACATGTGCGGGCAAAGCCCGTGCATGGGTGAGTATAAACATACTCAGTAGGCACCCCAATACCCGAAACCAAAGACAACAACTGAAGGAATTAGTCCACTCATCCCAGACAGAGGGAACCCAAAAGAGAGAAAAACTCCATCTCATGACCGTCCTCAGCTAAACACAAATAGTCATCTCAGCTCAGGTGTATGCCCATACATACACCTTGAACAATCCAGATATACATAGCTCATGCCACAAAGCCACAAGAGGTACCGACCTCAACACCAGCAACTGCCCCCAACCACAAGAGTACACCACATGAACACTATCATACCAGATCACACTCATCCGAGAGATACACTCCATCGTGTCCCAAATAAACATCTCAGATGCTCACCCGAGTGACCACACTCGTCGGATAACATCACATATGAAACATCGATGAAACAATATAACCACCAAACTCCTCGAATAGGGGATCGCCCCTAGGGTCTTCTAGGGGATACCAAGACCCACTCTGTTATACATAGCTCACAGATAGGGGATCACTCCCAGGGTTTTCTGGGGGATACCACGACCCGATCAGGCATACGTAGTTCTCATAGATTGGGGATCACACCCAGGATCTGCTGTAGGATACCACAACCTGATCTGGAGCTTGACAGAAGATTCCCACTTAGATATAGGATCATCATCCATATAAATATGGGAATGACGATACTGGAACCCTATCTAGTATATCTCACGATGTAGGGGATCGAACCGACGATTCCACAACCCTACCAAAACCCCGCGCTGAGTGGGGGATCACAAAACCAACGACACCACAACCCTACTGACACCAAGCGCCGAGTAGGGGATCATATAACTAATGATACCGCAACCCTACTATAAACATCATGCTGAGTAGGGGATCGTAAACCTGATGATGCCACAACCCTAATGTGCACGACCCACCGCGTAGGGAGATTTCTGGCTAAGAAGATTCCCCCAGTTCGTGCTGGGCACATGAGAGATGAGACATCGTCAGTCGGATCAGCATCTGGTAGCCGATGACAGACTCAAGGGACAGGACGTGGTCGACGTGGTCGACGTTTCAGGAGGCGACCCTAGGATGGAGGATCTGTGGCTCACATGGCTCGAAGGCCAGTTTTGGTCAGCCGAAAGAGAGGCGGTGTTACGCTTGCGACGGTCGGGGACATATTGCTAGAGATTGTCCGACCCAACGTGCTACTGAGAGGGAGCCGGTTGATGGACTGCCTTGGCAGAGGCAGCGTCTCGAGCAAGGAGATCCGCAGGGCGGTGGACGTGGCAGCGGAGCTGGAGAAGCTGGAGGGGGTGGTAGGCAGTACCAGTTGCCACCACCCCCACCCCAGGTGGTCCACGCCAAGCTCAGGGAGCTGGTGGCTGAGGGTGAGGACAGCTACATGCCCAGGAGGCAGTCGACCCAGAGGCACTGCAGATGGATAGAGGTACGCCTTGTGTAATTTCTACTTACTACAGTAGTTTGTCAGACACTGTTGAGTGGTACTATTTCCTTTTGTTTCTTGCTCGAGTTTTGTTCAGGGCATTGGTAAGACCCTGAGTGGGTGTTGTATGGCGTGCTTCGAATGCGTAAGAAAGAGGTATCCTTCCCCCACTGATATGTGATTAAAACCGTGTGGGCGAGTCAGTGCCGCCCAAAGCGGATAGTATTCAGGTGTGGTGGAAGAGTCATTTTGACTTATGCATTCGGGCATGGGTGTTTGATGGTGAGCTCGCTGGTGTGTGAGACCCATTTGAGAGTCAATTCTCTTTCCTTATGCTTAGGGATTTTCAGGGATGAAATGTTCTAAGAGGGGGAGGATGTAGTGACCCAGGTTTTTGGCTCTGTCAGACTTTGGAATATTTCTATGAATAATTCCAGAGCTAGGCGCGAAGACGGTGTGAAATTCTGAGGCCCGGTGTGCCCGAAATTAATTTTATAAAATTTTTAAGTATTTTTATAATATGCATGTGGCACGGGTGTCATATCTCCTAAATGGTAGCTCAGAACAGAAATCTGATGGCACGGTTGGGTCTGGAACGTTCCCTTTACCCTAGGCGGGGAGTAAATTTTGCGGGCGCGGGCCTGCGGTGAGAAACGCCACCAGGGTCGTTTTCATAAATAAGTTGAAAAGTTGGTTTTTGAGCGTCAGCTCGAATAACTTCTGAATGGAGTCTTAGATCGCACATCTGTGTCCGTTGTTGCATTCAGAATGGTGCTTTTACCTATGGGTGACCTCAACTTTGTCCATGTCGGGCGCGAGGTCGGGGGCGTTGCATTGCTGGAGGTTTTTAAATAAAAAAAGGAAACAAAACATATCGCCTCCTTTTGTCTGGTAAACTTCCTCAATAATTCCTAATAAAAAATCCCTTCTCTCTAAAACATCTTTAGTTCTACACCTTCTCTCTTCGCCCATGAACATTACTTGCATCCAATATTACAATGATCTTATCTCTATTTATTGATTCCACAAATTTGGTTTTTGTAGGATTCAGAAATGTTTTCCATCATAAACCAATTTCCCAAAACATCACTTCTCCTTTAATTTCGGATATAAAATCACATTGTTTATCATTAAAATTCTCATAACCAACTAATAAATACTACCAATTCCAATGATCTATAAAAAACAATATTCTTGTTATAATGATAACTATCAATTGATAATAATAAAATATTAATTTTATTCTTCCATATCATTATTTCTACATTGATAAACTTTAGTTTCATTTCATTTTCAATAAAAAAGGGGAAACATTTAAAGATTCGTCTTGGAAGTACATAAACATCAACTCCCATACATCTTCAAAAAACATATTCTACCAAACATATTCAATGAAACTTCCAAAGTACCCCTTGAAAATACATTTGTTCCAACATAAAATAAATATTCATTTCTTATTTGTGTCTTGCTAACAATCCAACATCCCATGATTAATATATTATGTTATGAACCTATATTATTTCATGATGTCTATATACAACAAAATTGATATGTAATATCAGGAATTTTATTATTCATATTTTTTTTTGATTTATATATCTTTATACTCTTATGATGTGTATAATTAAATGTTATAAATTTTATGATGGTTTTATATTACAATCTCGTCTATTCTCAGGATTGTTTATGCATATGTTTTTGATTATGAAATATTATCATCCACATCTCAATAAAGTCATTGAATTAATCCTCCAATGGTTATTCATGATATTTTTCATTTATTGTTCCATTTTTAAACCATTTTCTACAAGAAATAATTGATAAAATTATATTACAGAAAACTGATATTATTTGTATCTTAGGTCAAAATACATTGTCTTCCAAATTAATGTTTTATAAAAATATTTCAAAAAATATTTAATATTCTCTTATTATTTTTAAAATAAATTGTAACCTTAATTTAATTTAAAGAATTTTTTCTAAAAGGTAAACTTAATTTTTGATATTTCTTAGCCATTATTAATGTATACAGAGAGGGGGATGGGTGAATCATAAATATATTGTTTTCTTCAGGTTTCCTTACTTTTGAAAAAAAAAATATTCTCATATTAAATATTTGTTACCTTTATAATAATAATACAACCACACATACACAATAATAGAAGAATTTATATGGTTCCATATATAACTAGAGTGACTAAATCCTTATTATGCTGTAGAAAAAATATGATTCCACCCAAATTTTTTTAAAACAATCCTTTTGTGTGGAAAAAATGAGTAGGATATGCCCTTAAACCCATACAGCATTTTGTTCAACAGAATAGTTCATGTTCTTCAAGTAGTAAGAAATTAAATAATACAATTTTTTGTATCGTGTAAATAAACATTCACCAAATGCTTCAAAAAAAATGTCAAGGTGCATCCTTGTAAACTATAACATATATTCACTTCAAAATAAATATTCATGTTCCTACCCAGTTATTGGTAAGAACATGTAAGAATTTATAATGATACTTATTATAATTTCTCCATTATAACATACACAATCCTATTATTCAGTTGTGAATGTATAATTTATCAGAATACCATTAAGTATTTTTGAAATTCATTTGACTCAGTCCAAAAATCCATATCTAATTTCTTTTATCATTAAAGAAAGTATAAAGATTATATCATTTTTTTCCTTCTTTGGTCTGGTAAATTTCTTCACGAAATCCCAATCGATAAACTCATTCTCTCTAACAATTCTTCAGCGATCCACCTTCTCCCTTCTCCCATGAACATAATTTAATCATAATTTATAGTGTACTTAAATCTATATATATGTTATCTAAATATTTTTTTTCCATGATTGTGAAATATTTTCCTATTTGATCAAATTTTTCAAAAATAAGTCCTCTTTAATTTAGGATACATCTCCAGCTTCTTCAACAGTTATCAACACTGATAATTTATTCTAGAATCTTATCACAACATCAGCTTTCTTCAAACTTTCTACTCAATCTTTACCCTGAATTTATTTCGATTCGAACATTATATTTAATATAACGACATTATATTATTCAATACATACTTCACACAAAATGAATTATATTAAAAAAACATGTTTTCTCATTACGATTATTAGAAACAACTAAAACACACCACCCATTCCAATGCTCCAAACTAATAGAAAACAATTTTCTTATTCTGATGCGCTTTTTAACTAATAATAATTCATCATTGAAAGGATTCTACAAAAAATTGTATGTAGTTATACTTAAGTTTTTCTTCTTTTTCTATAAAAATAGTAGAAACATCTGAATGTACTTCTCGATAGTACTTCAACAACTACTCAAAAAATTATTCAAAAAATCACTACCACAATTTTTTTTTGAAACAACCATTCAAGATCCCCCTTGATAAAATATTTTATTCCTACTTGAATGAAATATTAGTTTATTATACTTAAAATAATAATTATCCTCTATCAAATGATGTTATTAGTTCTAGGAATTATCTGATGGATTGGTCTATACATTAATTTTTTAATTGGAAAAGACACTTGTCTAATGACCTAATTGATGCATTCTAAAAGATATTTTATATCTTAACCATATTTTGAAACAACCAAAAATTAATCTTGATTAAAATGGACAACTACATTATTAATTGATCTCTAATTTTATTCCTCACATAGTTCTCAAAAAAAATCCTCATTTTCATAATCAATTGAACCAACAAAAACTATTCTTCCTCGATTACCTTTATCAACCAGCACCATATCTAATCATTAGTTTTAGGGTTAATCCGATGATTGGTGGCACACTGCATCTGATATACTAGTGTCAATATATTTTTCTTCAAAAAATTCTATAGGATTTAATAATATTACACTATTCTTATATTCAACTTATTCTTTTTTTCTGATGATTTGTAACTTGTGGTTTTTTTCATGATAGAAATCTATCATATTCAACTTCATACATTCCGAATAAAAACATTAAATTCATCAATAAACTATACGTTGTGTAATCTCACATCAATGAACTATACCCTAAATGATTTGTCTTCATAATATTTATTCTTATATTAAATTCACCTTGTTATTTACACTCCTTTATGAATTTTAAAACATTTAATATTTGCATAACATTGTCTGAATTTCATCAGGATGTATTATAGCATCATATAATGCAAAAAAATCATCCATTCCAACAAAAAATAAATAAGATTGGAAGATCCTTTTATCTACACTTCCATAGTTAGTATTTTATCATATGTATCATAAAAAAATATGATTTATGAGAAATTAATTATTTTAAAAACATATTCATTTCTATATCAGATTAATGCAGACAAAGAATAATTCACTCACTCTATTCTAGAGCCAAGGGGAGTCGAGTGAACCTTTTTTCGAAAAAAATTCTTCTCAATCTAATAGACATTCTTAAGAATTTTGAGTATGATTTTTTGATTAATATCATGAGATAAAAAATACAAAACATTAGAAATAAAATATATATTTTATACTATTTATTCTTTTACAACAGAAGAAAACAATTTCAATCAAACATTAACCATCTTCCAAAAAAATATTCCTAACATGTTCCCAAAAATATCCCCCTTTGGATTTTTCATTCAACCATGGTTCATAAATCAATTAAAATTTTAACACAATGATATGGATAAGTTATTAAAAATTATATTCTTATGTGAGATAACTCAATGTAGGAAAAAATAATCATTGGCAACAAAACCATGATGTACAAAAGTGGTGACATCCAAAACCATGTCTTCATCCTTTCAAAATATAAATATTGTCATCTTCTTCCTTTCACATCATTCTTTAAAGATTCAATTTTATTATAAACCAACTTTACATATAACAACTCTAAAAATATATTCGATATGTTCACTAACTTACATGAAAGATAAAAAACATACCCATAAGTCCCCTAATATAAATACATTTTTAAAAGGTATAAAACAAATGAATGGATAAATTTATGATAACATTATTCCCCCTAAAAACAATATCCATGTACTATAATATAGAGGGGATAAAAAACATACAACACCATTAATGAGAACGAGACTGGACTTCCATGTTCAACCACAATTTTGAAAAACATCTATCATTATAGGTTTCATGAAAACATCATAAACATATTACAATATAAGAACACAATCAAAATTAAATTCATTCTTCTCGATGTTCTCTTTTATGATGCGGTCTCTTATATTAATATGTTTTGAAGAAATTTTCTTAGCATAATTATGTTTGCATTTATAGAAATTTGATTATCACAGCCCAAGATCAAGGGAAACTATACATCAAAACATAAACCTTCCAACCAAGTATTCATCCACATAAGTTGATTATTATTGTGAGTGTCAAAAATACACTCATCTTCATATATGTTATGAGTTACTAAATTTTGTATCTATATATTCCATCTAATGAAAAATTATCCTATAAATAAAAATACATCATTTTTTAATCTTATATAATTAGATTTTTTTCTTATTAGAAAAATAATACCCAAGCAAGTCAATACATTCTATGCAATAATCCATGTTTTTTATATTTTTTTTGTGGATTTTATATATCATATAATTATTTTTCCTTCTAATATATGTGATTATTTTGGATAAATCTAAAAGAATTAAAATAAGGTAACAACAAAATATTATTTTGGTCTTGAGGTAATGAAATATAAAATACTCCAATCAGCATATAAAACACTTTAGTATCAACTTCTATTCCTTTTCTGTATTCTTTTCAACTTGACTCCCACTAAAAATGGTGTTGAAACTAGTTTTAAATTTTCTATGCCAAACATATTAGGATTTTTTTTATTAGAATTTAATTGAAAAATAAATATTTGTTTATTCTTTTTTGAAATTTGTAATCCAATTATTAATTTAATTTCATATATAATTGACATTTCAAAAAAAAATTATCTGTTTATAAAATATTTCACATGTTCTATCGAAATACACATAAAATATAAAATCATCCATAGAAACAATTACAATGATGTACAACTCATGAATTTAATTAATAAAGAGATTACTAAAAAATCTTTCATTCTTAAAACAATACATTCGTAATTAGGTATCTAATTTTGAATATCATCTCCTTATAGATTTTTTCCCCATATAAGACTATATCATTTTTCCTAAACAATAATAATCTTTTCCAACAACAAAGCCACATGGTTATTCAATTTAAACTTTCTCATCGAGATAACCATTCAATAAGGATGATTTTACATACATTTGAAATTTTTTTTATTTTCATTTTTTAGTAATAGGAAAAAAAATTATGATAATTTTTACCTCCCCATGAAAGAAAGAGTATCATAAAAATAAATTCCTTCAATTTATGGGCTACTATTTCACACTAATTAATCCTTTTTTATCACTTCACCATATTAATTTTTCATGTTCTGGGAAGCCCACTTTGTACTAAGAATTTTTTTGTTATTTTGATTATTTATGTGCCCTGAAGAATCATTATTTTATATCTGATCCAAAACTTCATTGATAGCCTAAAATAATTCTAGATTATGAAAATCATCATTCACAACATGTGATAAAAATTTAGAATATAATAATGTATATTTAATAACTTTTACTCTACTTATTTTATAAATATTTTGATGTCGATAACAAAGTAAATTTTGATATTCCACTTGATTCATCATCCTAGGATAATTATTTTGATATTCTTCATCATCAATTGAAATAACAGCGTCATATTCTTCTTTTTTATGAATAACATTGTCTCCATCCATATATGAATGGTAACTAGACATTAATTCACCCTATTTATTTTTCCTAATAGAATGATTTTGTTTCGAACCATATTAATCCCTTTTAATAACTTTCACATCAGAATATGAAACTAATCTTCCTAGTTCTATTATAAAACATAAATATCCTCTTCTTTTAAAAGCATAAATATTAATAATTCCATCTTCACCTCCCAACTGAAACATTCCATGGTTTCTGGATTTCATATTTATGATTCATGGACATCAAAAAAGAATTGAGTGTTTTAAATATAGACTGTCTTCAAATATAAATTCATATAAAATAATATCTTAACATGGCCTATAGTAACATATGATTTGAATATAAATAGAAATACACACAGATTACATGAAAATTTAATGAGAGAAATCATGTTCAAGTAACATAGTTCTTACCATTTCTACAAGAATATTATCCTTACTTTCAACAATAACATTTTTGGCAGAGTGTATAGTGTACTGAAC
This sequence comes from Viscum album, assembly GCA_963277665.1. Classification (NCBI taxonomy): domain Eukaryota; kingdom Viridiplantae; phylum Streptophyta; class Magnoliopsida; order Santalales; family Viscaceae; genus Viscum; species Viscum album. Next base: position 1,922,856,281 of record OY728136.1, on the reverse strand, counting down.
TCATGATTAATTCCATTATACTCAATTTTATTTTAAAAAATTCCATTCTTATATTAACCAATGTCATTTCTATACATAATCACATAATAATAACATTTCTTCTCGGCTTTCCTCCTAAAACGTTTAAACATTTTCAGAGCATCTGACGTTTGATTCATATACATAACATAATTAATGTGAGTACATTCATCAATTAATGTTATAAAGTACTTATCTTTATGAGATTTTTTAATCATTGGCCTAAAAATATCAATATGGATAAGTTACATGGGTCATTTTGAACAAATTTAAACTTTCTTATACACAGGTTTTATTATCATTGGATTATAAAAAATATATAAAAAACATTCTCTTTTTCTAGACATATCTGAAATACCCCAAAATATATCTTGATTCGAAAAATTGATCATTTTTCTCAGACATATGTGTCATATCATTTTCATCCATATATAATTTCCCTTAACCATGCGTAAGTAACAAATGATTTGAGCCCCACCAACATGGAACATGTTTTCATTTGTATGACAGCCTCTTCGATATTTATATACATCATCCTAACATTCAAAAAAAGAAATATTTTATGAAAATTAATTTTTCTCTTTTTCAAATATTTATGAAACACTTATTTATTTTTCTTTAATCCAATCATTAACCACGACTTTCATAGATTTCAACATTTCTTCCTAATTAATGACTGATCCAACAATTTTTATTCAGATAGATTCATAATTTCCAAATGTCAATATTCCTTCCATGAATTCTTTCACATTATGAAAAAACATGAATTCTCCTATCATACGAGAAGAATAAAAACATTATATGATTTAAGGTTATTCTATTTTTTTAATTTGATATATGTTTCTACCACAAGATCTTTTTATTTATTTTTATCATTCATAACATCATATTTCTGAGAATTTTAAACAAATTTTTGTTGTGTTGGTAAAAAAATTTATCATTTTCAAGTCGTTGAGGTGGTTTATATCTTTCACAAATAGATTCTTTAGGTTAGAATCGAACATCAATTTTCATAGCAACATTCTCATGTTTCTCTAAAACATAAGTCTTGTAATTATTCCTTTGAGAGGATTGGCCCACCCAAATTAAATACTTTAACGCCTTTTAACTCTTACCATTTTATTAATTAATTTAAACCTTAAGAGTTAAAATAGTTAACAAATCACGCAAAATGGAAAATGAATGAGTTATTAATGACATTTTTAGAGTTATCTCATATTTTTTATCGAATCATATATTTTTAGAAATTTTATATCATTTAATTAAATATTTATTTATTTTTTAAAATATTAATTATTTAAATTTTGAAAATATTCATTACATGAGTTTTTTAAAAAATCAAAACAATAGGATTCCTTTGAGAAATATACATTTACTAAATCCTATCATATAATAGAAATCCATAAAATTTGTGGATGGATTCAAATATTTCCAATTATATTTATTATTTTATTATTAATATCATTCATCTTATTCTTTATATAATAAAAATATTACTCTATCGTATTTGGGTCACAATTTAATTTTATTACTAAATTCTTAAAATTTATAAATAAGTTAACATGAGGCAGGTAATATTATTATCTCTCTTAGAAATATTCATAGACAGTGATATACTTTACATAATCCTGTATTAATTTTTTTAGTAAGAATAAAACATTTTATGAAATATTAGACGTTAGTTTAAATTAAATATTATAAATTTCATAATCCCACCCATGTGGATTCCATAGTAAAAATTTCCATCACAATGATCATAATGGTCAATAATAAATAATCTAAAAACACTATGACATCTATTAGGGTAATTATAATATATTATAATATTAATTTGACCATTAATTACTATATTTACCTTTAACGAATGTAAATAAAATACTAAAGTTATTATTACCCAAAAATTATATTGAGCCTATTGGAATAAATTTTTAATAATGAGTGTTTCCATGTATGTATGTTTATAAATATTAAATTCACAGAACTGGATAAATTAGTTTTTACACTAATATCATTGATGGATTGAAAAAATAGGTCTTTATATAAAACATTAAAAAGTTCACTTATTTATCAATTGAATATTAATTTGAAAAAGAAACCAATAAACTACATTGGATTAACTGATAAAAGAATCATCATATTATATATTTAAATTATTTAAAAATAATAATCCTATGATACATATAAATTTTACGAAAATGACGTTTTGAATAAAAATGTAGTATTTTTAACTATTAATTAAAATTTAAATTCTATCTGAAAAATACCAAAAATTCAAACAAAGTAATTTTTTTTCCTGTTTCAAAATATAAAGATTATTTTGATAAAAAGAATATATAAAATATTAATAAAGAAGATTTAAAAAGGATTCTCAACCAAAATCTAGAAAAACTAGTAATGTCTACGTAAAAATATTAAATAAACATGTGTAAACACATTATAGTTAGTTGCATTAATTCATACTAATACAATTTCTAGGTGATAAACACTATTTAATATAATAATATTACCATATTTTTTTAGTATAACTTTCTCTGGTATGAAAAATATGATTTTAGAGAAACAAATTGTTGTTTGTCATGTAAGCTATCAAACATAACACCCTGTAAGGTAAAATTACAATATAATTAATTATATTAATAAAGATGAAATGGTTTTATTCTATAATTATATTGGATATTACATCTATCCCCCCTTTTGGAAATTTTATCATAGTAATTTGAAATTTTGTCTTGGTAACTTCATTGAAATCCCATATATAAAAAAGTGTTAATAAAAACAACACATTAAATTAATGAATGTGATGTACAAAGGTCACATATGATAAAAAAATTCAAGGGTTCTATGTATGAAAAATAGGAAATTGAAGGAAAAACTAAGAATCATGTTCTGATGGTGAGTGATAGAAAATAATATTATAAAATATTTAACAATCACAATGCTATAAATTTATTATGGGTTAACAGTCATTGATTTAATCGTAGGAACAATAATTTTTTTTTCGAAGATCATTTTCATCATGTTTTGGAATTTATTTACTTGCTTTACTATGAACACAATTTAACATACATTAGTAGCAGAGTTTCATCTTTTTTCCAATTTATAGCATAAACTCACATTTTTATCCACACAATTAGAGTTTAAAATGAATTTTTCACACCCAGAGAACTATAATGAACTTCTAGAGAATCACATAATCCATAAAACCTTAACAAGATATTACCCAAAACCAATACAATTAAGATTACATAAAAAAATTATTTAAAAGTAATAAACTATTGGATGATGAACACCTACTTTTAATCTCTAAAATTCAACTTAAATATCAAAATTTCAATATATATCATTCAACAAAAAATATTCCTTAAAATTCCTCAATTAATCAATAATATTATCGAAACCCAAAATTTAGGAGGATTTTATATCATAGTTATCCAGGATAAGTTTTAACATTTATCTATAAATAACATAAATCACTCTTAATGTCCCATACCAGATATTGTTTTCCTAATCAGATATTCTCAATGATAGATTAATCATTTTCCATAGATAACATAATTCCCCATATATTGACATTTAAAAATCATATATTATTCCAAAAAATTAATCTACAATTACTCCTCAATATAATTCCCATATTATTCTATTTACCTGAATCATATTATTTTCCATGATAGTGAATGTATTCCAATATAAAATTTATCACTTAATCCGCAAATAATTTTTAATACCGAGGATAACCATTTAATAAAAGAAAAGATACCAATATCAACTTATTTATATTTAATAATATGTTTAACTACAAAGAAAAATTCTTAATAATTAGGGACACCACGTAGCCTACTATTAGGGAATAAATCCTTGTCCCCCATAAGTTGTTGGTTTGATTCATGTAGCCCTGTCTTACGTGATGGGTTGTCTCCATTTTGGCGGGATGACCATTATCTAAAACTATATAATTCTTACAACTCTTATAAAATTCATAAAATGAGATAATATCGTAAAAAATAACAATAACAAATTTTTTACCTCAAAGGTCATCTCAAACTTTAAATATTTCATAAAAAATTGTAATATCCCATAATTACCTCATAATAAAGATCATATAAACCATACAGGGTGTTCATACCATTATAATTATGTCCAAACAAGAAATGATAATTCATTATTGAATAATATTTTATCATAAGAAACATCAGGGATACACATACTAGAAAAAGACTTCCAATGTAATCCCATCATCAAAATATCATTAATAATTTTAATCATTTAATCACCCATATATCGAAAATAACACTTGGATCCCATATATATAGACTTTTAAATAGTTTAGCATTTGTTATGTTACCTTGAACATAAATTTTCATCTTATTTATTAATAATTTTTTCCTATAAACAAAAAAACTCTTGCCCAATGATTCAAAAATGTTAACCCTTAGTCAAGAAATAATGCATACCTTTCATATATCATTTTCAGTTTCCTCATCATCAATTGGAATTGAATCAGGTATTTATAATCTTATATTTTAACAGTATTACTAATTTCATTCTCGATCCTTCATCATAGAGAATCCTTTTACATAATGATAATACTCACCACATTTAGAACATTCAATTGATAAATTGGAAAAAACTTCTTTACCTATCCTGAAGTCTACTGAATGCATCATTTTTCGTTAACATTTTATAGCTTTATGACCATTATTACCACATCAATAACTCCATCACGTCCCTTTGAAACATTATACCATTTGATTCCTTCCACATCATTGAAACATTTGTTGATTAATATTCTTACCTTTACAATCATTATTACTTAAATTTCCATAGGGATTCTTTTCTCTTATACATGGTTCATTAGAAAAATATCCAAGGTTCAAGTGGTTAATAATTATGCCCGATAGTTGGTTTATAATAACCAAAACAGTTCTCATTTCAGATCCCATATCTTTTGGTTTCTTATTCATTGAACCTCCTAATTTCCTTTATATCCATTGTTTCTTTGGTTCATGTAGGATTCAGCCATTTAATAAAACAATAAATGTTAGTATGATTATATCAATAAAATCAGCATATATTATCTTATGAGTACGATAAATAGTAAGATATACTTATTCATGTTATCGATAAATAATTTAATTTATCAAAAATAACTATTACACTTTCTATTATTCTAACCATTGAGGTTATATATAACTTGTAGCATATACATAAATATCACTGTAACCTCTAACATTATCTAAACTAGCCTCTTATACCAACTATATGGTCGAGACATATACAACACCAAATCTTGTGTTATGTCAGTAATTTTACATTCCTTTACATTAATGATCTTTTCAGGTTTTGATCATTAGATAATTAGGCCATAACTTAGACCTAACAACTAAAATATTACAACGTATACCCTTCTACACAATACAAATTTATTACAAATAAAAAAATGTTAAAAAGAAACACAGTTTCATTTCATTGTTAAACATCATAACTATTCATCAATCCAATCCATAACACTATTCTTCATTAAATCCTGTGGAAAACATTACAAAACCTGGGATGAGAATAAAATCCACATTAAGGGATAGATAAATAAGGAAAACATTTATCTTGAAGAAAACATTAAATCCATGAATAATTTATCATAATGTAATACGTTTCACAATTAAGAAGTAGTAAATGAACATAAGTGAATATAAAATCATTTATTACCATTTTTATAATGAAAACATTACCTTAAATCCAATATAATGAAACATATAACAAATAATGGTAACATGGAACATAGTCATACATAAATGGAATAACCACGCTGTAGACTTCGACCCATATAACTATTAAAAAATGAATATACATACAACTGACTTCCACACACAATGCATTGGTGGTTATAATGTAACCCCAACCTTTTTTTATCATTTAACCACCTATATTTGGTTTACCATGTAACCATAAATCTTTGGATTATCATATAATCACCTGTCAAATGTTCAAGTACCATTATATAATCATAACACATAAAATATTGCAATTATCAACATTTCACTCATTTAATTTCAATTGAAATCCCACGAAATATTTTCAAGATATTGAAATACTCAATCCACATTCAAAATAAGTTTAAATACCATAACACCCAAAATATGATATGGTATTTCAATTTCCTTGAAGAAAAAATGAGTATTATAATGGATTCCAAATATCAAATAATGGTTACGAAAATAGAAAAGTCATTGCCACCACATAAGTTATTTTTTTTATTTGTAAAGAATGTAAAATTATTCATATAAAAAAATTAATTTTTAAAACCATTTAATGAATTAAAAGTCAATGGTTTTTATTCTAAACCATATAAAATACGATGGTGTGTAACATCAATATATTCCTCAATGAAATGATATTGGGATGAAGTCCCTTACCAGGATTCTGATTCATCAAATTTTATAGGTTCTTCCTAAATAATAATAATAGGAAAATTTATACTTTCGTAAAAACCTATTAATATTTTCATTAATTTAATATACTTAATTACAATTTTATAAAACATAGTTAATTATTTGATTTCATGTTTGATGTTTTTACGATATTCAGAACTCGATTCAGAAATGGACTTGGTATGATGTCAAAAGCGTAACACCCAGCCCCTACCTCATTAGATTAAGGAGGCTGTGAGGGATACTTTGCCTTATGAGATGTTCCCAAGACACCAAAGGCTGGTAATAAATACCGAGGACTTCAAGAAAAAGTTGGGGAATGATTCTCCCATAAGAAAAAACCAACCAAACCAACAACTATTATAGCATGCACTTACAAACCCAAACATGTATTCCCAAAAGACAACCATGTTGTTCCACATGACAACCCAAAACCAATACAACCAACCAAATCAGAGAACAAGTGGAAAACTAAACAACAAACACTACAAGTCATGAGACCACCACAGCTCCCCCACCTAGCTCCAAGCTCCAAGATCCACCAAGGAATCCCAATGATTCACTAAGGGAGGGTGATGCCTTACCATTGCCCATGTCACAATACACATAATCCACAAATACACCAACGTTCCAATGCAGGGGGTGAGTACTAAAACTTAGTAGGTTTTCCCAAAACGACTTCCCTACACATGCTGCTATAATAAAACTTTTAGAACATTTATATAAAACAGTTTATAAAAAATAAACACATGTGTTATCATTACCATAAGAAAACCACACCCTTACCAAGCCATTTCACCCAAACCAAACCACCAAGGGAAAGCCAAAAAACAAGCTACAAAACATTCCACTATTTACACATTAGCACAAAAATTCCATCTTAAAAACCAATGCACAATAAAAAAACCATATCAACCAAACTACCAATGGTGGAGCTTCCGTCCAACCTATTCACCCATTCCCACTAAGAGGCACTTCTGGTCCACCAATCCATGACGGTGGATCTTCCATCCACTATCCATCCCCTTTTTATAGTTGTACATCTCTCCACTTCCACAAAACATTCTAATCAATCAAAACCAAACATATAACCCTCCAAGGTCACAACATCATGTAATAAACCAATTCCATTGCATATCAATCCACTTCAATAAATCACCCATTTATTGAAAACCATTTTCCATGCCAAACCACCTTTTAATAAACCATCATCTTTATTGAAAACCATTTCCATCAAAAAATTTCACAACCAAATCTCAACAACCCGTTTTAACATATCCATTTTAAAATCCACAACATTAGCATTTCCCCACAAAACCCCCCTTTCCCCCAAAAATCCCCAAATGGATTTCCAACCTATTTTTCATAACAAACCACAATTAATTTTCAGCACAAAAATTAATTGAAAAAATAACCACTATTTCTAACCAAGTAGAGTCGAGATAGAAGACACCTACCTTTACGGTTCCCGATAAATCGACCCACGAACATCCTCACCTCAAATCCGGCGAATGAACCACAGAAACCTCTCATGATCCGCTTCCCTAACATTCAAAAGCCTTCAAATCATCATCCAAGGCAATCACAACCCTTAATCTAGACAAAACAAGTGTACATCTAGAAAACCAAGAATGAGGGAAGAGTAGATCTAGTGGAAAACACAATGAAACCATGAGAGAAGACTTAACCTAGAGAAACCACTTTCAAACCCCCTTGAAACCCCCTTGAAACGCTTCCAAATAGAGTTGGAGAGCACCCTTAACCCCAGAGAACCCAAAATATCGAGTGAGGCTAGAGTGAGCGGAATATTAGAGTGAAATATGTTAAGATCCAGGGAGCCCAGAACTTATAACCCTATTTTATATGTGGCCTCACGGTAAGCCCGCACAGTTTGGAAAACTGTGTGCTAACCATGCGCATGCTACTGCCTCAAAAGCAAGGGTCCGCATGGTTGCCATGAATGGTTTAGAAAATCATACATAGGTTGTGCGAAGCCTATTGTCTCCCCAACAAAGTTTCATAGAGAATCTTCTTGGTTTCAACTAATCGTGCTCAAACCGTTCACCCGTTTAAAAGCCTCCAATCTCTCCCAACCACTTCTTGAACTAATCCAATGAACATTAAACACATAAAAACGAATATAAAAGGCCTCATACCTCAAAACGGGGGTACTACATTCTCCCCACCATTGGACTTTCCATTATGGGAATATAGTAAACCCTCCCTTTGTCGAAAGAGCTCGGGCCACTGCTCGGCCATCTCTTCCTCCTTCTCCAAAGTCTCCTATTGAATCTGACCATGATGCCACAAAACAAAAAATAAACAATGATTTTACCACGAAAGACTTTCTGTTTCCTATCCACAACCCGCACTGGCATGTGCACCAACAAAGCATCCGGTTCTAGATTAACATTCTCCCATTGAATCACACTGTCATGATTCGGCTGATACTATCTCAACTGTGACACATGAGACACATTGTGCACTGCACTGACTCTAGGTGCAAAATCCAAACAATAATCCGCCTCACTAACCCACTAAATAATCTCATAAGGTCCAATATACCATGGAGATAAATTTCCCTGCTTCCCAAGCCGATGATGTCCCAACGTAGGAGAGATCCTCAATAACACATGATCAATCACCTCAAACGAAAACGACCAATGACGATGATATTCATATGATTTATCACAACTATGAGCTGTCTCCATTCTATTTCTATCCAAATTTATCTTCTCCATAGTCTCCTAGACAAGGCTCGGTCTAACCCTCAGGGACTCACCTGTTTCCACTGAACATAGTGGAGAACGATATGGACACCCATACAATGATTCAGATAAAGCCATATTTATGGATGCCTGATAACTGTTTTTTACGAGAAGTCATCCAACGATAAGTGCTCCTCCCATGAGACCCCAAAATTCATTACAAATGCCCACAACATATCCTCCAGAGTTTGTATCGTCCTTTCAGATTGACCATATGTCTGAGGGTGATACACCATATTCATCATCAATTGTGTCCCAAGGGCTTGCTGTAAGGATTTACAAAAACGAGATGTAAACCTCAGATCTCTATCTAATACAATCGAAACTGTAACACCATGCATCTTTACCTCCTCCTGGACAATGATTTTGGATATATCCTCCATCGTATGAGATTCACGAATTGGAATGAAATGGGCCAACTTCGTTAGCCTATCCACTATCACCCGAATGGAATCGTGCTTTCTGACTGTTCTTGGGAGACCTATAACAAAATCCATCCCTATCTACTCCCACTTCCAAACAGGGATTGGTAAAGACCATAACATTCTGGCTGGCCTCTGATGCTCAACCTTGACCTGATGACAAGTCAAGAATCTTGAAACAAACTCAACCACTCTTCTTTTCATAATAGCCAACCAGAACTCTTATTTCAAAACTTTATATATTTTATGAATTCTAGGATAATCATCCAAACTCGAATGATGATACGTCTTGAGAAGATCCTCTTGAAAAGTAACTGGTACAACCATCCTATTCTGAAAACACAAAACTGAATCTCCATTCAGTTGCCAACCATAAATGGTCTCCCCACCATTGAGTCTAAAAACCATAGTCACACACTCAAAATCAGATATTTGTGCCTCTTTAACCAGGCCATTCAAGTCACGAATCAACAAAACTAGAAAGAAGACTGCTATATCTCCCTCTTCCTCCCATTCCATCGCATATCAGCTATAATCGACATCAACTGCCACTGGTCTGATGCCTGTTTTACCACCTGAGCATATGATTTTCCACTTAATGCATCTGCCACCGAATTTCCCTTACCTGGTCTGTACATTATGTCAAAATCAAACATCTAGAGATATTTCGTCCATCTATTTTGCCTCAGGTTCAAATCCCTTTGTGATAAAATGTGCTTCATGCCCTTATGATCTGTATATAACGTGAATTTCACATCGAAGAGATAATGAGGACACACATTCAAATCATGGACCATTGTTGTCAACTCCAAATCATGAGTTGGGTAGTTCTTCTAGTGAACTATCAACTACCATGAGCCATACACAACCACCTGATTCCCTTGCATGATAACGCACCCCATCCCTGATCCCGATTCATCACAATACACCACATACCATTTTCCTAGTTCTAGAAAAACCAGGATTGGTGCTGATGTAAGAAGACCCTTAAGCTATTTGAAACACTACTAGAACTATTCATTCCACTGGAACGGAGCATTCATTCTAGTCAAAGATATCATCGGTGAAGCCAAGCATGAAAAATCATGAACGAAATGCCGATAATACCCAACTAGACCAAGAAAACACTCTATATCAATCACATTCATTTGTCCACAAGATAACAACCTCTATATTTTTCATATCCACAGAAACAACGCTTTATGAAATCACATGGCTAAGAAAACAAACTTCACATATCCAAAAGTCACACTTTGACAATTTAGCATACAATCGATGATCCCTCAATATCCCCAGCACTGTTGACAAGTGCTTCTCATGATCCACCCTTGTCTTTAAATACACAAGAATATCATCTACAAACACCACCCCAAATGATTCTAGATATCTCTGAAATATATGATTCATCAATACCTTGAACAATGCTGGAACATTCGTTAGACCCAGGGCATAACCATATATTAATAATGACATTATCTACTTCTGAAATATTTTTTTGGAATATCCTCCATCCTCACCCGCAATTGATGATATCCCGACATTAGGTTGATCTGGGAGAACCACTGGGCTCCCCTCAACTGGTTGAAAAAATCATCTATTTGTGGAAGTGGATATCCATTCCTTATCTTAACTTGGTTAAGTCTATGATATCAACACATAGCCTCAAAGTTCCATCATCCTTTTTCACAAACAACATCGGCGCTGCCCACAGAAACATGCTAGGCCAGATAAACCCTTTGTTTTCTTACTCTTCCAACTGGACATTCAGATCCTGCAATTCACCTGGTGCCATCCGCTAAAACATAATTGAGATAGGACTGGTCCCCAGAAGGAGATCAATCGCAAACTCCACTTCTCTTATGGGAGGTAACCCAGAAAATTCTTCCAGAAAAACATCCCTGAACTGATCCACCAGTTTTTGAAGAACACTCTGCTCAACACAATCTACCGATTCTAATGAAAACACTACCAAATGATACGATAACGTACCCACTACTGGTGCCATCAAACATGTTTCACCATGCCTTTTATGATTTTCTCCTATAAAGAGATGACTAACACCATCGTGTGTCATAAAAGCCACTGTTCGCGCATCACATTCGTTGTGGGCCCTATAAGCTACCAGCCAATCCATTCCTAGGATTACATCATACCCATCCATCTCAAGCATTGAGAAATTCCACACTATCTCATTCGCGCCCACAACGATACAACATTTTCTACCCAAGAAGGCTCGACACTCTCTTCCACCAAAAGCAGTTTAATGTTTCAAAACCGAGGGCATCATTTCTACCCTTAAACCAAGAAAAATCTAACATACGTGAAACAATAAAAGAGAGTGAATAACCCATATCAAACAGCACTTTATTCAAGGTAGAATTTAAAATAACAGTACCTCACAACGTGGATGGTCCCAACTGATCATGCACCACAACCTAATCAGCTTCGAACACATGTTTTCTTGCCACAGTCTGCTCTTTATTGCTTTGCTGAGGCGTCGTGGTATTCCAAGAATCACAAGAGACCCACTTTACTCTACTGACGAGGGGTATTCTGCAGTCCCAATCCTATCTAGGAATTTGATTTCTGCGATCCCTGAGGAGTGTCATGCGCACCCGACGTTGGAGCATTCCGACAGTAACGCTACAGATGGCCCATTTTCTTAAAATTATGACATTCCCGAGGTTGTGTCATACAATGCCGCTTGATGTGATTCATAGAACCACACTGAAAACATCTTGGCTTGCTCTTGGGTTTTGGAGGAAGATTTACCGATCCTTCTGTCAGATTATATTCCATATTCCCACCCTGGGAATAAGTGTCTCTCCATAGATTGAACCCAGCATTAGAGTTCCTACTATTCCCCATGGGTACCACCATGTTTCCCCCGCCCGGAGCTCCCAATAGATCCTGCTCAGCCACTGAGGCTCTATTCACCATCTCTGTGTAACCATCTATACACAACACAGCTATCTTTGTACATATTGTTTTTCCATAACCCCTCTTCAATGATCCTTGACTTCAACGATGTTCTACTCACAACATCGGGTGCAAATTGCACTAAGTTCGTGAACTTAGCTGCATACCCCACCACAGACATAATCTCTTACTTCCAACTGAATAAATCAGTCGTACGCTGAATTTTCAACGTATGTGGGTAGAATTGTTTTTTACACAATTCCTCAAAGCCTTCCCACATTATACCTTGGTCCGTCCCTGATTATACTACCAACTCCCACACTGAAGGGAAAGATATTCTAACAAATACGTGGCCAACTTCACCTTTAACTCTACCGGTGTTCCCAAGAACTTAAAGATATTGTTCATTATATTCAACCATGTTTCTTCCCTCTCTGTCTCTAAATCACACCTGAAGATGGGTGGATTCTGCTTTTGAAACTGAACCGCATGATCCACATGCCTTGGTTCATCAACATTATTTCCACTTTCCACAGCATGGAAAGCTGTCACTATGCTTTGCAATAGCTTCTTGTTCACCTGAGGCTCAGGTGCTACCACATTTTCAGCAGCCTCCTCCGGTAGGTCTCTACGATGCCTACCTGGTTCCATTTCTATATACAGAAAACAAACAACCATGTGTCTCACTTCTGTAGACATCATGAAATCCCATTTCAAATCACATTACCTAACACTATCACAACAAGGATTTCCACCTTTTCCACATGTTCCATGTTTCACCATTTTGAAAACCAATCCATTTTCAAAATAATAATTTATTCACACTAAAATTTCACAAATTCATATCATAACATAAATTATTATACCCCAATGAAATATGCATCATAGAGGGATGCCATTTCTACCTTATATGACACGCACATATCATTTTCTACACCCATGAAAATGACATTTCGATTTCCTATAAGTGTCTCCAAAACTCTTATGTACCCAACTCCTTGGTAACATTAATTTAAATATAAAAGGGTTAGATATATAATTTTATAATATACATTCCTTGTTCTGACAATCCTATTCCTTGCTACCATCTTGACTCAAGGAATGAAACAGAATGAATGTTAACACCAGACATGTATTCCCAAAAGACAACCATGTTGTTCTACATTACAACCCAAAATCAATACAACCAATCATACCAGATTACAAGTATAAAACTAAACAGCAAACACCACAAGCCATGACACCACCACAGCTCCACACCATGCTCCAAGCTCCATGACGCACCAAGGAATCACAATGCTCCACTAAAGGAGGGTGATGCCTTACCTTTTCGCATGTCAAGATACACAATATCAGCAAAGACATCAACGTGCCAAAGAAGGGGGTGAGTACTAAAATTCAGTAGGATTTCCCCAAATGACATCCATACACACACCACTAGGATAAAACTATTAGCACATTTATATAAAATAATCACAAGTGATATAATTACCATAAGCCAACCCCACCCTTACCAAGCCATTTCACCCAAACCAAACCACATAGGGAAATCCAAACAACAAGCCACAAACCATTACAATATTTATGCATTATCACAACAATTCCATCTTGTAAAGCAATGCACAAAAAAACAACCATAACAACCAAACAACAAAACTACCTACGGTGGAGCTTCCGTCCAACCCGTTCACCCATTCACACAAAGCGGCACTTCCCATCCACTTATCCTTAATGGTGGAACTTCCATCCACTATCCATCCCCATTTAATAGTGGTTCTTCTCACCACTTCCACACAACATTCCAATAAATCACAAGAAAACATATAACCCGCCGGGGTCAGAACATCATGCAATCAACCTATTCTATTACACATCAGTCCACTTCAATAAATCACCAATTCATTGAAAACCATTTTCCATGCCAAACCACCATTCAATAAAACACCATCTTTATTGAAAACCACTTCCATCAATCATTTTTACAAGCCAATCTCAACAAAACATTTTAAAATCCCCATTTTAAAATCCACAACATTAGCATTTCACCACAAAACCCCCTTTTCCCCAAAAATCCTCCAATGGATTTCCAACCAGTTTTTCATAACAAACCACAATTAATTTTTAGAACAAAAATTAATTGTAAAAAAGAACCACTAGTTCTAACCAATTGGAGTTGAGAGAGAAGCCACCTACCTTTAGGGTTCCCGAGAAATTGACCAACAAACAACTGCACCTCAAATCCGCTGAACGCACCAACACAACCACTCTAGATCCCCTTCCCTAATAATAAAAAGCATTTAAATCATCATCCATGGAAATAACAACCCTAGATCTACAAACAAAAAGTGTAGATCTAGAAAACCAAGAAAGAGGGAAGATCAGATCTAGAGGAAAGAACAAAGAAACCATGAGAGAAGACTTACCCAGGAGAATCCACCTTCAAACCGCCTTCAAACCCCATTGAAACGCTTCCAAATCAAGTGGGAGTGCATCCTTAACCCCTGAGAACCCAAAATCCCAATTGAGGCTCAAGTGGGAGGAATATTGGAGTGAAATAGGTTTATCCCAAGGGATCCCGAATCATATAACCACATTTTTTAAATGGTTTCAGGGTTAGCGTGCAAGGTTTGGAAAACCGTGCGCTAACCGTGAGGATGCTACTGCCTTGGGAGAAAGGGTCCACATGGTTTCCTAACACGGTTTGGTAAACCGTGCGTTGGCCGTGCAAAGCCTACTGTCTCCCCGGCATGGTTTCCAAGATAATCATCACAGTTTCTACTAATCGTGCTCAAATTGTGCACCCCTTTAAAATCCTCCAAACTCATACAATACCATTACAAACTCTCCAAAACTCATCCAAACTCATCCCATTCAATTTAAACACATAAAAATGCATAATCAAAGGCCACATACCTCAAACCGAGGGTACTAAAAAATGTATATGTGGTCATATATCCATAATATCCAAAATAATATTACTGACATAATAATATATTCTATATATCAATTATAAATCTAAATCGATTTCATAAATATGGATATTAAAATATTGGAAAATAATACAGTTATGGAGATATAAAGTTGTACGTACGAAGGAGTAAATTTTCACCATTTTTCATTTGACATTTTGGGAAGAATGTATGTCAAATTATATCTTTAAAAAATTATCATAAAATTATTAATATATTTTTAATATAATTAGATATATTATCAATGTTATGTGAGATTAAAAAATGAATAACATCACCCTATGAAGGTGATTGTTCACAAGTACACAAAAAGGACAGCATCATTTTTATGAGCATGTAAAGTAAGCACATAATTGATATATTATTCATATTTCAATAATTTATTTGTTTCCACAAACTTATCTTATAAAATGTCACCTACCATATTCACCTATTCACAACCATTGAAAAATAGATGATGGAAATGTCCTGAAAAATATCTTCTTAGATTAATTCCCCATGTTTTAGTTCTTATTAAATTGAAAGGGGTCAAAATATAGATGGATTATGGTGTAAGCCCAAGTAGGTTTCCCAATGAAGTGGAAATTGTCTTTACCTATCTATTTTTAGATTCTTCCCCCCTTAAACTCATCTAAATATAACTTTTCAATATTAGCATGATGAGATATGTATCATTTCTATAATATTTATTTTGCAATACCATTTTTACCACATTTTCATGATTTGTGAAATGGCATCATCATTTTTACAATATGTGATCTACCACCTTTATAGAGTGACATGATTCATTTTTCCGGTCTTTAATTCATGGATAGTAATATAGATGGATTTAAATAATATAGATTTCAGTATTAATATTTTGTTTATTTTTTATTATTTAATTTTTTTCCATTCAAGGGATAATGGAAACATTACACATGTATAGATATGGAATACATTATCTAGGGAGTGATATAATTAATTTTTCATGATCAATTTATTCTAATTATTTTAAAGTGTGTATAATTAAGAAATGTGATTCTAATAGAATAATTTTTTTTATATGATGAATCCATGACCATTGTCCATGTATTATAATGATTGAATATAATATTGAATGACAAACAAAATAGTTTTAACGCATAAATGATTATAATGAATAGTTTTAATGGGATTATAATTTCAAATAATTATTCAATTAAGTATATTAATATAACTATGAATATAGTCCAAATAGTTTTTTAAATTAATATTTTTTTTACCGGAGGCTTTGATAATGTATCTGTAATATTTGGACCAATTATAATGGTTTACAATTCAATATAACTATTATTTATGACTATTTATGATTAAATATATATTGGGGGACTTATATCCTCCATATATTTTAAAAACTATACATGTTTATCTTCATTGGTCATTTATATTGTTCTGATGTTTTATTTTCATTATTCAATAATTGGTAGTAATGAAATTAACAATATGTTTCAATGAAATTATAAACATTTATTCTCTATGGATTGTGATCTTTTTCTACAATGTCTATATTCCTAAAATGATTAATTTTTTTTCAATTATACTATGAATTTTTAAATTAATATTCAGTTATATTTTACTTTAATTTTAATGGAATAAAAGTAGAATTTTCATTGGTTTTAAAATATTTGATTTATGACTAGTTATATAATATGATAAAGGAATAAATTTTTTTAATATTTACCACATTAATGAATTTTATCACTATTATGACTATTCATTTTTATAATGAATCCCTTATATATTTACATTGTTTTTTTCAAATAAATTGATTCCCATGTATTCATGGAATTTTTATTTTAATTTTTTAAAAATAAATGAATATAATTTTAGGATTTCCAATAGAAGATAAAATGTTATTTTAAAGGTATTTTTCATATATGAAAACATCAATTGATGTTTCATATAATTCCTAGGGGATATGATCTAATGTGAAAATCAGTGATCCTTCTCAGTATTGATTGTGAATATTTTTTATTGAAACGCTTTTGAAACTTATTTATTTTCCTTGAGTTTTTCTAAATTTAATTGATTAATTGTATTTATGATCCATGGGAACACATATGTATAGTTTTCATTATGTGACATGTGGCTCTATTAAATATCTACATTGAATTAGGTAATGATTGATATCTCATGACATATTATGAAGTTAATGGGGAGTAAAACAATTATAAGTATGGAAAGTGTTTTGGGAGTGCACTCCATACATTATCTATCTTTTTTATATTTGTGATGATGGTATTACCGGTGATCCATTACTAATGAAATGATATTATATACATATGATTAATCAAAAAAATTTACAAAATTTTCATATACATATGATATTATCTCATGACTTCTCATTTATTAATGATGGTACCTCACTTTTATGATCTATGTATTTTAATCCTCAATACATGGCTCCTGATTCATTTTTAATGAATGAATAATTATGAACAAAATAGGCTATTATCAAGATCTAATACCATTACCATTATCATAAAATTTTATATAATTATCAATTTGTATATCTCATATTTTCCCACTATTATATTTCTATTTTCCCTATATTTTGAAGAATTATTTTAAATAGTATATTCCAAATAACGGTAATATGAGACAATAAATTTGAGGAAGATATTTAGGATCATTAATTATATCTATAGATTATGTGATTATTCTCCAAAGACACAAATCATTTTTAGTTATTGGGTGTTAATTAGTGTGTATTATATAATGTTTTAATTTTAAATAATGTTATATTTTTTTAATTTTATGCATGGGTCACTCATTTAATGTACTATAAGCTAATTTAGCATAAATTTAAATCCATAACATATTTATGTTGTATTCCTATCAGAAAACTCAAGTATTTGTGTATAAAATATAAAATCACATGATCTATGAGTTTAGAAATATTAAATCAGAAAAATTGACCAGTCACCTATAATCCAACACCCACTCTAGAAAAAAACCTTTACCTAGTTTTAATGACCTCAATTAAAAAAACAACATATCAAATGTTGAGATTTTTTTTATAAAAATTTTAGTTCAATGATTCTCAAGAGTTAGTATTTGATAAAAGTTAATAAAATAAATGTTATACAATTATTACAAGACCTTTAAACCAATATTATAAAACCATGATATTAATTATCTCTGCTATAAATAAAATTATAAATTCTTTGAAATGGTAGTAATAGATTAAAATAATTATTTATTATTCCATAGAAATAGATTTTATATATATTTTAATTATTATTTAGAAATAATCCTTTAAAATTGTAATGTCCACTTTTGAAAATTGAAAACACTTTCAAATAAAATTGTTCACCTAAAAATATTTTAAAAATATCTTCTTCATATTTGATAAATAGAAATTGTATTCATAAAAAATGATTTTAAGAATAATTAATTAAAAAACATAAGAATCCATTTATTAAAATTATTTGTAAATCTAAAAACATTTTTATGACATCAATTTTATCATATATTTTTATCAAATGATTGAAGATTTATATATAAAACCAAATAATATCATGACATGTTAAATACAAGTATTTTGTATCAATACACACCTAAATGCATAAAAATATATAGTCCAAAAATTGAATGAGAAATATATAGTAATGAAATTATATCAATAAGCACTATACAACCAATATACCTTGATTATATTGGACCAAAACCATTGTGTGACCACCATATTCATTTAGCTTCGTGGGGGAAAGTAAAACTAGTAATATGTAATAATGGAATGATAGAGGAGGATTAAAATGGATGAAATGGGAGGTTTAAAATTCTATAATTATTGAAATAAATGAAAAATAGTTTAGTGTATTATTTAGTTACATAATCCCCTGTGATCTCCTAATCAGCCAACCATACTGAATTAGAGGGGTATGAGCTAAATTTTGAGTAAATGTTATTAAAGAAAGAATGCAGAATCCTTATAGTCTAGTTTTGTTTTGTTATCATAGCCTGGACACATTGATTCCAATTTATCTACCAACAATCAATACTTATTGAGAATACAAAAATTAATACATCACACAGAAATATAATCTACCTAGTTGATATACCACTATGAATGGTAGAGGGGGATAAATTATATATATAGTTGTTATAATTTCATCATTAAAAATTAAATACATTAATTTTCTAAAATAATTTTCGACTCCACTTTATACTATCTCCCACATTAATGTAATTGAGATGTAAAACTGAAATGAACAAAAAATTTGTTACAATGTTTGGCTCCACTGTGGGTACATAATCGTTGTTGTGTTTTGTTTTTTATCAAGATAATTGTTAATCACTATTAAATTTCTATTTATATAAATTCTTTTGTGGGTATCATCCACTAAAAATTCCACCGTAGACAAGGAATTCGTTAACCAATTGTATTTGTGATGTGTTTTGGTATAATTGAATTCTATATAACTACCTTTAAAAACATGTTTTTCATTATTTATAATCAAAACATCTTTCAAAAATAAGTTTATGTGATCGTAAATGTGATGAATATATTTAGTTTGTTGCAATATTTATTTTCATCTAAGAAAAAAATTATCCGGAACTGGGTATTTCATTTACTACTAGAGGTATACCAATAGAGAAACATGATATTTTCCCCCCTTATCATGATTTTAGAAGATTAGATATATGTATTAGGGAATTTAAGAAGACTATTATATTCTTAATTTATAAAACAAATCCATACAAATGGTAAAAAAATAGAGTCAATATACTTGAAATTAATAGTAATGTATTCTAATGACAATTTAAACTGGTAATCATTATTTTTGTGACTCTAATTCTCCATTTTTAAACTTTATCAACATCTAAATTCATAATATAACTTGATTTAAATTTTTTTATTTTATATTTTCATAATAATCTGAATAATATTCCCATAATTTATTATTTAAATATTTTCTGGATTTTTTTTAATAATATCCACATTAGTCATCAAATCCCGATATAGAAACATGAATTACTAGAAAAAAGAATTTAAATTTTATAAAATTATAAATATGAAAAATATAATTGATTTATTATTGTAAAAAAATCTCTATAAGTCATTTATTAAGTAAAAAACTCACTATATATATGTGAAATTATCATATTGATGTATATCATAACATCCTCCAAGTAAATTTTTGTACATATCTTCCAAAACCCTATAATCTTATCAAATTTTTCTTACTGTAAAAAACACACTATGGGGAACCTTATATATGAAATCATCTATATTACGAATTTCATCTTCAAAATTATAAGACCCTCAAACATGAAATTTTATCATGATATTAATGATACTGGAACCAAAGTTTTCAGTTGATTATAATAGAGTTTGTTTTGTGTTTTTTGTTAACATGAACATGAATGAAAAGTTTTTTAAGATCCATGGGAGTATGTTCTGAGTACTACAATTTTTAAATATCAGTCTTTTGGTTTATTTCCAATAGGATAGAATTGATAAATTCAATGGAATGATGGAGAATAGAAAAACATATAATAGGAATGATATAAAATAGAAAAATCCAGAACTACAACTATTTGGGAGAAATGAAAAGGATGAGAACTCAATTAATTCCAACTCTCTTGTTTTCTATACTGATCACTACTCATGTAGAATTTGAGTAGTGGGAGAGTTTTTTCATGAAGGTTTAGGTTTTGATCCTGGATGGCTCTTCAATGAATATATTTAGAGGTTTCCAAAAAACAAAAAGGGGGGATTGTTCCAACCAAAGCTGTATGTTGATAATATTGGAGTTCTATTATTGATTGCTTTAAATATACACATGGATTAAAAGGGAGTTTTCATGGAATGAGGTCATTCGTTTATGGCTAAAATCAGTATTGAAGTTGGTGTAGTTTCCTAATGTTTTCAAATTTGTTCGGCCTCAAAATTCGGATTTTGGTGTTGGAAACTATGTTTTTTCATATAAGTTTGAATGGTATAAAAAATGACAAATAAAAGTGAAAATACAAAGCATCCTCATACCCTAGAACATGAACCATATACAATGTTTTAGGAACAGTGTTTTACCGCGTACCTGGAAGTTGGAACGGTGCGCGGAGTGGGGCATAGAAATGAAAATGGTTCTTAGTGAAAATACATGGTAAAGGCATGTTGTACGTAGAATTATAAATGTGTGTGGGACTGTGATGGTTCAATAAAAAAGATGGGTACGTGGTGGAGGGTAATATTATGTTTATGGAGGTTATTGTAAAGTTATTATTGTCCCCCAGTGAAAATATGGGTAAATCAAAGTAGAAATATTTGTGGAGTTATGTACCTTTTTAAGGAGAAGTGATCCCCTTTGTTAAGTGACGAGATTGGAGATTTAAATATCAGAAAAAAATCCATTGAAGTCTGAAGTAGTTTGTGGAGGATAAGACGGTACGCTGAGTGAATCATCAACGTAAGGAAAACAATCTTCGAAAGAGAGTGTGGTTCACACATAAATCTATCGTAGTACACTGTGGAGCAAGGTGGTATGCAGAATAGGATGGTATGTGGAGAAGTTGAGCAGTACCCATCGTAAGGTAGTACGTGGATTAGGGGTGTTCACAAATAAGCTGGATGGTATGTAGAAACAATAGTAGTATACAGAATAGGTGGAATACACACCATACCCATATCATTGTTCGTGAAATACCTAAGAAAGGCAGAAAATTGACCAAATTAGTTTGTGAAATTAATTTTCATAACATATTATTGTATGGGAAAATAAATTAAATCCATGGGTGTTTACATGAATTCAATATAGTATCAATTTAATGTTGATAATTCATTATTTAATGTTATACCATTGAAGCGACATTCATGTCGATAAACTGAGTGAAGATTCATCTAATGTAGTGAGCAAGGGGGAGTCAGCAGAAGTGATATGAGGGATGTAGTGTACAGTCTCTAAAACCTTGTTAAGATAGTTTGCATGGAACACAGTAACTGTGTGAAACTATTTTAATCCATTAATTCTGAATATTAGTGGTTTTTTGTATGACCAACACACTGTTGGTGTATGCTCCATGGACGTATCCCTTAGTGGTTAACCAAGTAAAATTGACGCGTCATTGGTTTTAATGTGATGGTTCATTTTCTACACTTCCCCATAAGACAAGTTTAATGGGTTTCTACCAATATGGGATCAAGATCCATATTTTTTAAAAGGAAAAGTTGACACCCTGATTCAACCCTCACTTACCAGGTTGTTTTGAAGTATTTCAAGTGATACCAGAGAGTAAAGGCTGCTAGTGTTAAATTTTTCCAATTTTTCGGACATGGAGAATATAGTTAATGTTAGGGTATTTAATTTTTTTAATGGATGTAACTTTCAAATATGGAAGAACATGATGAGATTTCATCTATGATCTCATGGAATTGATGTACTTTTTTCCATTGTAGAAGGTATACAGGTCACTAATACAACTGATATTTCTATGATAGATAACGACAGAAAAATGATTGATGTTGATGAAAAACCAGAGAATGGCATAACTATAGCTCTTTCGGATCAAATACATTGGCATTGTAATGAAAATCATTAGAATAATTCCACCCATTTTACAATGTGGTTTAAACTCTTGAAAAAGCAATAATTCCAAATATTCTCTTGATCATCTGTCGAGTAGCCAGGTGGCATATGAGATGAGAGTTAACCCAGAAGATGCAACGAATTGTGTAAGAATGGAAATAGTATTTTAATCTATATAAAAAGTAAATTTCATGAGATTGTGTTAATGAATATGATGCGTAAAAATATGTTCTTTATCTCATTACAATGAAACTCAAGAATAGAATAGGGAAATAGGAAGGAAATATAGCTCTAGCTTGATTTTACTGTGGAAGAGTTGGTAGCATTCCCTCTCATTTCCCTTGAATGTTCAATGATGAAAAATTTGATGAAAAATACATTCAAAAGACTCAGAATTTTTTTTAAAAAGAATTTATTTAAATATGGAATGAAATTTAAATTAAAGATTTTTCTTTTTGAGAAAGAAGATGATGAAAATTAACTCTTTGAGGAAGAGTAACCATAATTCAAATCTGGGAACCATGCTTCTATGATGGCTACCATTGAAAATCCATAACCATTGATAAATAAACTAGAAATAATCAGTTGACTAAAAATTTCAATCCCAAGTTGAAACATAAGGATGATTTTGGAAAGAATGAAAATAAATGTTTGAGATACGATACAAGTAAATAAATAGTTAAGAATCATCAGAATATATTGAACAGCTGGGTGAGAAAATTGAACAACTAGAAGAACTCATGAAAGTACAATAATCAATCCTTGAAAGTACTGATTGTGTTGTGGAACAAAAACTCATAATTGAAGAACAAGGAAAGGAGAGAAATAACCATACCTCAAGACTATAGTAGAACTACAAAACTATTACGAGTCGTGAAGAAGATGTTTTTACTCTCATAAGTAATCTCAAAAGTGAATCAATTTCAAAATAAGAAAAGATAAAAATAATATTTGGATGGTTCTCGGATGATGAGCTTCTATAGAGAGTGAAAAGTGGTTCTAATAGAGTTTAAAAGATATAGAGTGATCAAAGACCCGTATGAATGGAAAATAGTGGAAATAGTTATGATGTTGAAATGTCATGTTCTACAATTAATGTGTATAATAATAATGGAATGTTGATAGTTGATCATGTTGAAAATCTACCAGAAGTGATGAAAAATAAAGCCATAAATCCAACTAAAAGAAGAATTGATCATTATACTTGAGTTTCCAGAAATTATTGGGAGTCAAACTATTTTCTTAATGAAGATTCCATGGGGAGAAATAGAAGTGAGAATAAATTTCCTTTCATGAAGTTTCTGTTTTTTAGCTATCTGGACCATTCCATGTAATACTAAAAAGAGTCAAGGAGCTATATGAATGGGGAAGATTTAGTAGTTCAAATTAAGAAAAAAAATTCATATCCTACTTTTTGTAGAATAAATAATTTCTATGGATATTGTTTTCACTATTATAACATTTCCCATAATGCTATGTATTACAGGCGGAGGAATTACAGAATAAATTCTTTTAATGCTCAATGATGAGTCAATACTCATCAAATAGATGGTGTTTCTATTTCAAATTGTTTTTCTTCTCTAGAAGAATAATTCGAATATGAATAACCCATGTACATGGAATAGATAATTGAAATACCATCAGTGTTTTATGCTCAATACATTATCTCCACGAAATAAAAGATAAAAAATTGAAAAATCAAATTTTGCAGAAGTAGAACACAAGTGTACAAAGAACAACTTCACTTGTATTCTTGATAGTAGATGCTCTCCCACATGACTGGTAATGTAGAACTATTAAAAAATGTCAAGAAAAAGTTCATTGGTATAGTGATTTTTCGTAATGATGGTTCTATGAAACTAAATGTTAGTGGAATTATTCAGCAAGATACTGAATAGATGATGAAAAAGGAAGTCCTTTATGTGGATGGTATTCATCACAATCATCTTAGAGTGATTAAACATTGTGAATCAGGTGTTATTGTGACATTAAATTAGAATGGAATTTCAATAAGAGTAATGTTTGATAATTATCTCATAAAAGGCTGTAGAATAAATGGTAACTTATATTAGGGTGAGAGAAAAGAAAAAAATTTCCGCAAAATAGATGAAGAGGAAAACAACTTATGGAATTACGTATTTTTTCACATCAATAAGGAAGTCATTGAAAAGATATCTATTCTAAACATACTCATGAATATCCTTTATTTTATGTGCGAATGTGAAATGACCTCTAATGCTTGCATGCGAGGGAAACTGGTCTGCATTTCCTACCTTCCAAATATTAAAATTGCACCAAATCTCATTGAACTCATTCATACAGATGTATGTGTCCCGATAAATGTTGTTGTAACACATGGATAAAGGTACATTGTTCTTTTCATAAATAATTATAGTATAATGGAATGTGTTATTGTTATACATTGGAAGATACAAGTGCTAGACTTCCAAAAAACCTGTCATCGAATAGTCGAGAATGATATTCTATGATAGATCAATGTCCAGTGGTCTGAAAATGTTTTTTAATATACGTCCATTGAATATGAAAATTACCTATAGAAGAATGGGGTATGAAATTAGGTGACAGTTGTGTGAACTCGACTTGAAAATGGAGTTGTTGAGTACATGAATAGATAGGTAATGAACAATTCCATAACAATTCTGATTGAGAGTTGTATTCCTATACATTACATGAAAGAGGAAGTACAAGATGCATTGTATATTCAAAGTCGAACATTGATAAATATGGGTGAGATAAAGACACCATACTAATTGTGTAATGAATGGAATCCCTCTTTAATTTATTATGTGTAGTCAAATGAAAATGTTTTATCTAAAAAATGAAACAAATCAAGGGATGTATAGAGACAATATATACTAAGAAATATTTCTTGGCTATGTAACGAAGAGAAAAGCCTACAAGTTTTTTAATAAGAACGTGGGACGAATTGTGGAAAGCAGTGATGTAATGATCATCGAAGATAAAAACAAGAATGCATCAATGAATTATTATGTCGATGTGATATATGATGAGGATGAATGTGAATATGGAACAATTTATAATATAGAGGAAGAGGAAGGTGTGAAAAACTCTCAAGAGTCACATCATAATGTTGACTCTGAAAATTAATTGGAAGAGAAATCCATAGATCTAGGGAATTCAGTCGAACCTAGAAGGATAAATCGAAGAGCACATATTGATCAGTCCAATATTATCATGGATAAGAATGCACATACACATACTTGGAGAATGAGGAATAATTCACAATATTCCTTTCTATTAGTTTTGGAATCATCCTCATTTGAAGTGGTTGTAAATTATGAGTCATGGGTAAAAGAAATTAATGGAGATTTAGATTAGATTATCAAAAATTAGACATTGGATCTTGTCAAAATCCAAAAAGGTCAAATTGTGTTTGGTATGAAGTGTATTTTCATGAAAAAAATTTCCGATCAAGGAAATGTGATAAAAAATAATGCATGATTGGTATGAAAAGGATATTGGCTATTCAAAGGCATTGATGTTGAAGAATCATTTTCTCTAGTAGTGAGACGAGAGTTAATTAGAATATTTCATTCCATAGAAATCCAATGTTGTTATAAAGTGTGTCAATTGAATGTCAAGTCAACATTATTAAATAGATTATTGGAAGAAGATTTCTACGTTGAACAAACAATGGGGTTCATTCGTGAAAATGATGAATTGAATGTTTTAAAAATAAAGAAGGATCTCTATAGCCTCAAACAAGAATCATAGGATTAGTACTCTCAGTTGGACTCTTATATGAGAAAGCATGAATTTAAAAGAGGAGTATTGGACCATAATACCTAAGTGAAGAATTCTCAAAACGATGGTATTGGTATTTGGGGATGATATTATTTACAGTTGAAGCATTCATGGATTAGTGGATGAATATTCCAACCACATGAAATTAAAATTTGAAATGTCGAAATAAAATACTTTTTAGGGTTGTAGGTGATTCAGAAGAAGGATTACACTTTCATTTCTTGTAAGAAATATGCAAGGGAGATTTTGAACAAATTCAATATTTATAATTCCAAAAAAATGTCGACTCTGATTGTGGTTGGAACAAATATATGGAATCATGAGGACATGAATTATGTGGATCCCACCATGTAGAGAAGAATAATTGGAAGCTTATTGTACATGACGACAACACGACAAAATATTGTCTTTGCTACTTTCCTTGTGTCCCACTTTCAGATTATTCTAAAGGAAGAAAATATGGAGGTAGTGAAAATAATCATGAGATACATACAAGGTTCACATAATTATGGGCTATAATTTTTTGAAGGTTGAAATAGTAAACTATATTATTTTATCGAGGGATACTGGGATATAGATGTAATGGAAAAAACCCCACTAGTGGTGGAGGATTCTATATTTGGAAGAAATGTGTGGGCAATTTGAGAAAGAAACAAGAAAGTACATGTGTTAGTACTACTGATGATGAATATATATCATCTACCAAGGTATGCACTCAGTCAATTTGAATGAAGAATCAACTGATTTACATAGGTGATGAGGTGAAATAACCAATGGTGATTCATTTTTATAACAACATCATAGTTTATCTTATGAAGAATATTTTTCATCATTGTCGTATGAAACATACTGAGATTAGATAACTCTTTATGAGGGGAAAAGTTGAACAAGGCTTGATAAAAATTGGACCACGTGGGAACCAATAAGCAAGTGGCTGACACTATGACAAAGCCACTATCTGAGGCTATGTTTTAGAAACATTCGTTGTACCTTGGTGTTCATCCACCTCCCAGTGAATAAAGTGGTTACGAGATTCCCCTATTCCAAATTGTTTTAATTGTGTTAATTTATTTTTGGATGTTATTATGGTTTATGGGGGAGATAAAATCTAGTGGGAGTATGATATGATCTCTACAATGTTTAAATATCAGTCTTTGGTTTTATTTCCAATGATGGAGAATGGATAAATTAAATGGAATGCAAGAGAATAGGAAAACCTCGAACATGAAATATGGATAATAGAAACATCCATAACTACAACTATAGGGGAGAAAATAAATGAATGAGAACACATTTCTTGTCTTATCACTTTTATTATAAACCGAGCATTGATCGTGTAGACTTAGATTAATGGCTGAATTGTTTTTTCAAGGTTCATGTTTTGATCATGGCTGGCGCTTCATAGAATTTATCTAAAGTTATCCAACAATCCCAAAGGGGGAGATTTTTGGAACAAAAGTTTTTCTTTGATAATAATGGAGTTTGGTTATTGTTTTTTGTTAATATACACATGGATGATGAAGTAGTTTTCAAGTAATTATTTCATACATTTGAGGATAAAAGAAGTATTGATGTTGGCGCAGTTTCCAAGTGTTTTCCAGGTTTTTGGGCCTCTAAATCAAGAGTTTGGTATTGGAAAACAATGGATTTTTAAGTAGGAGTGAATGGTAAGAGAAATCTCAAAAAAAAAACATAAAAAAAATAAGTGAACCACATACCATGGAACATGGACTGCATATCATTTTTAGGGAATGGTTCGTGGCCGCGTACCTTGATGTGGGAACGATACGTGGAGTAATGCACAGAGCCAAAACTTGTTCGCAGGGATGGTAAGCTGCGAAGGTGTGTGGTAAGTGGATTGTTGAAGGTGTGTGGGATTTCTATGGTTCATGAAATAAGATTGTTATGCGAGGGAGGATAACAGTACACTGAGAGAGTTCAGTATATAGTGATTATTTTCCTACATCGAAAATTTTGGTAAATTGGATTAGCCAAATTTTTGGAGTTTTGTGCCTATTTCATTAGCAGTAATCCCCTTTGATAAGTGACGATATTTGAGATTAAAAATTTAGGAACAAATCTGGTGAATCCCAAAGTGGTTTGCGGAGGAGAAGATGGAACATAGAGAGAACCACATGCATATGAAAAATGGTCTGTGGTATAGAGTGTTCTTCACACAGGAAACTCTCGCATTATGCGGCAGAGCATGGAAGTACATAGAACTAGGAGTTATGTGGAGAAAATGAGCAGTACAAGAATTGTAGTACTATGAAGAAGAAGGATTTTTGTAGTCGAGTTGGACCATATGTGGATATAGGAATGGTATGCAGAGGAGGTGGTATGCGCACCACACTCGAAACTCAGTATGTCAGACACCTAAGGAAGCCTAAAAATTGTCCAAATATGTTTTTGAAATTAATTTCTATAACATATCAGTGTAAGGGAAAATAAATTACATTAATTGGTGATTATGGGGCTTCAATAGAGAATCCATTTACAGATAAAGATGTATGATTTAATGATAAACTGATGATGCGGACTTCATGTTAATAAACTGAGTGATGATTCTTGTAATTCTTTGAGCATTGTGGAGTTAGTAGAAGTTATCTGCGGGATATAGTGCGTTATCCCTAAAACCATGTCATGTATGTGCACCTGGAACATAGTGATTCTTCTCAAGTCTTGCAATCCACAAATTTTAATGATTATTGGTTTTTGGTACGACCGAAACATTGTCGGCGCATGATCTTTAGACGTATCCCTTATTTGTTAACCATGTAAAATTGGTGTATCATTTCATTGAATGCGACTATTTATTATCTACACATCCCCTTTAGAGAGGATTAACTAGTTCCTACCAACGTGGGAACACGATCCATAATTTTAAAAGAAAATTTTGACACCCTGATTCACCTCTCCCCTCTCAGGGTGTTCTGGGGTCTTTCAAAATATGTTAGTATAATATACATAAAAGTAAGCTTAAATATATTATAATTGAAATGCATACTATGTAAAATAATTAACAAATTAGTGAGAATAAATAGAATGAACCATATTATGAAATAACTAAATAAATCATGATAATTAAAATCAATTAGTAGAAGCCTCTGTTTTGATGTACCTTTTCCTATGTTTGGATAAAATGCAGTTGTAGTTTGGGTTTCTCTAGACCAAAAAAACACAATATATAAAAATTGTGACATTATTAGATTCATTTATTCAAGAAATGTTAGCTCATGAAAATTACTACAAGATCCTGACTATCCAAATAACAACCCAAGAATACTGTGCCAAATTAACTTATCCTCTCCTCTTACGTAGAAATCATGTGTTAGTTTGTAAATAAAATCTACGATGATACAAATACCAAATTATCAATGTATTATATTATACATCAATTTTTTTTTAAATTTACAATATAAATATTTTATAAAATAAATGTTAATTTATTTATAAAAAAATCACAGATTAATGTTAATAAATACACATAAATAATCTATTTATTTTAATTTAAATGAAAAAAATATTATAGTGATGTGAATAAAATATATTTTATATATTTATAATAGATTAAAAATAATTAAATATTTAATTTATAAACAATATAAATATGAAAATTAAAATTGTATTTTTTCTAAAAAAATATCTTTTTCTATATTTTTTTAATAAAATATAAAATTTTCACATAATTAAATGGTCAATAATATTTAATAGAATTTATCTATAGATTTTTAAAGTAGAAATTATTCATGAGGGATATTTTTATATTTTATTAAATAATTAATTATAATGGTAAATATTTATTCAAAATGTAATGACAATAAAAAGGGGTTACATTTAGGGACATAAAAATTTATAAATGAACCTAAAATTTTGAAAAATTTGATGACATTTTATATGTGGGAATTTCGATCAAATAATTATTATAAAAACCACATCAACTAATTCACCTAATAAGTATATGATTCCAAATTTACCTCTCACCAATATTTTTTCTTCCACGAAAATGTCACTTTTCACCTAATAAATTAGTTCACTTCCACCTACTTCATACCACACTAATATTTAAAAAAGAAATTTTAACTATTATGATTGTACCTCTCCCACACCATTATTTCATGTATGATTTCTCATGATTATAGTAATTTTTCTTGTATACTTTCTTTCTAAATACCCTTTAAGAAAAGATTCATAACCTCAATGTTCATAAAATATACTCACAAACATTTTATCTAGTATATTAATCCACTAATACTATTATAAAAATAATAATTTAATAAAATTGGTATGATTATTATACTGAAATATTATTATATTTACTGATCAAATAAATTATATCTTCCTCAAAACTATTGAAAAATTAAAATGTCACCAATGCTACCTTTAGATGACTTCCACCATGAATGAAATATTTATGTTTTTATCACAACATTTTGTGGATGATTATAATATTTTATTAATGGTATAAAAATAAAATTTACAACATTTATAGGACTATATAATGTTAAATTACTAATCCACTATTATCTAACATGCTATTAACATACTATAATTTCTATGTTAAAATTTACTAAAAGAAGCTGTCCACTGATTTCATCTTCGGAAATTATAACAGAAACTCTAATGGAAATAAATAAGAACATTATAATTACATATTTAACAAAAATTCCAAATTATTATGTACCTTTGTAACAATATAGTTGGTAATAATTATTATGGAATGAAATTAATGTTACAATGTGGGTTTGAATAAATCAAATTTACTAACATTTAGTGATGATAAAAAATAATAACATTCCAATAAATTTAAAAAAATGATAATATTGAAAGAGTATAAAATTAAATATATTATAAAAATGTCATGATATAATTGATTAAGATAGTAATGTTTGTTATAATGGATTATAAATCACAATTGTTTATGTGTGGAATAAAGGCAATGGTTTTCATGCCTTTATGTTTATTTTTAGAAATATTCTATATTCACCTCTTGATAAATATTATTATTGTATATATATTTAATATAGATTAATTTTTTCATAAATTTTTTAAAAATTAATTTTTTTTAAAAATATATCTAATTTTTTATTCTATATTAGTTTTATTTTATTGTTATTTAATTTTTAAGGGTTTGTAAAAACATAATTAAATTTCATTTCATTATACCGTTTCATTTGGAACTACATTGTTTTATATTTGATTTATTCCATAATATTATTATATAATATAATAATTTTAGTTTTGTTACAATTAATTTACATTTATCTTTCATGGTATTTATTATGAATGTTTTTAACTATTTTATGTATGATTTTTGTAAGAGATTTTATTAACTCAACCGCATTAATTGAGTTATACACATTATTCATGAACTATTTTATTCAAGTCTTGGTTACATATACATTAATATTATTGTTATTTATAAAAATAAAAAACTATAAAAAAATAACTCTCAGCCTTACTAATAGATCTTTTTCTACATGTCTTTACTCTTTCCTTAAAAAATGTTTTCCTTTATTATTTTTAATTATAAATATTTGTTATCTTAATTTTCATTATTATTTATCTTCACCACTTCTAAAAATGATTCTTTATAATTATTTTAAATGATGTGGGTTTCAATAATGTTAAAATATAATATTGAAAATGGGTTTCACATTCATATTAATATGTTTTATCTTATACTTTAAATTTTAATTAGAAAGTATTTTTTCCTTTTAAACAGACCCCCATTTTTAGTTTCATTATAATTTTTTTTATTAATTTCTTCATATCAATTAATGAAAATTGAATTTCATGAAGTGACTTATAAAATATTATTTTTTGATAATGATAATCGTTTTTTATGAATTTTTTTTTATAATTTTGATTCCATTTTCATTTAAAATGAAATATATATTTATGTCATATAGTGTGACATTTCATTTATTCTCCACTATAATATCTTATTAATTTATTGTTCCTGCAATAATTTTTTTTTGTTTTATTTCCTCCTTCTCTCATCATCCAATTTTAACGTTATATTTTTCTCTTTATTTCCATGTTTATCAATATAATTGTAGCGTGATATAAAATATCCCTTATTTACATGAAAAAATATTTTTCACACTATACGGTGTGAAACATTACAAATTAAAGGGTTTCAACATAGAAATTTATTCTATTTATTTTCTATATAATTTTATACAATATGTATATAATTTATTTAAATAAGTATTACTATTGATTAGTAAAGAATATTACTTTTTAATATTTTCTTCATTTGGTTCATATTTTTATGCTATTGGACATCTTTATAAATGAGTAGAATCCATCATTTTTAACCCCAATACATAGGTAGGTCTTATGAGATAAAATAGATAGGGTAATCCCACATATTTATTATCTATTTAATTTGAATTCATGTTACAATGATTCAATTTAATGATTATGTTTTTTGTAACTATACATTCTATGATGTTAAATTTTTTTATACATGTGATTATTAGCCTAGATATTTTATCAATATATATATTATATAACCATGTTATAAATTTTATGGAACTATTTGGTTATATATTATTCTAAAAATATAATTCATTTATTTTTATTCTATGAAAATTTTTGTTATACAATACCCCTTAATGAACATATTTGATCAGTATTCTTATGAATTCTTTTCGCCCCCATGTTCAGAAAAATAGTGTTGATTTTGACATGTGATGACGGTTTTTGAAACTCCTCGTGTTTTTTTAATTATCATTATTTGAATAATTTAAAATTATTATATATATTATCTTAAAAAACACAATATAAATTATTTTGTTACATTAAACACTATGTTGTCTTGTTCTACATGAAAAAATTGGCTAGCATTCCATACACATGACACCGAGTTTTCACAAAACCCATATAAATTAATAATATAGATTATCAAACGTGTCTATTATATCATAGAATTTACACTAACAAATATTAATTGAAATGAATAATTTAAAAAAATATTTATAATGGTTTTATAAAATGAAATCAAATTTAAAAAAAACAATCTTTTTAGTAAATTCATTATAAGTTTCGAAAATACTATTTGGTCAAAAATGTGATTGTTTATTTTTTAAAACATTAATGATATTAATTTTTGAAAAATTTAGAAAATTAAATTGATAAAAAAATTATTTCTTAAAAATAAAATATGAAAATTATTTTAAGTAAAATTTCTGGGATTTTTCTAAAAAGATTCATTTTTTGAGGACCGATGAAAAATACTTTATTATAATTGAAAACCGTCTTTTAATTTATTTAATTTGTAAAGTTATGATATATTTTAAATTTATTTTAATGTAATATTAGTTCAATTATAAATATATTAATCCAAGTAATTTAATTTTAATCATTTTATTGAATATTTATATAAAAATATTGTAAAAATTAATCTTTTAATCATTAAAAAAAATTCTCATCACATCTCTGAGTTTAGTTTTTAATTATAATTTTAGAGATATGTTAGTTGAATTTGGAAATATATATTCTATATTAGGAATAAGAATAATTTATATTTTAGTATAATTCAATGATAATTTTTTTATCAAAATATATAAAAATAAAAAAAAAATATTTATAGCTATTAAGTTAAAAATGGTTTTTCATAGGTGGGGGTTAAAATAAAAGGATAATGTTTAAAACCCCCCAAAAAATATCCAAGACTAATATTATGTCCATATATTGATATATTCACATATATTTATGATAATTTACCATTATTTTATCCATGTGAAATGATTTTTATTGGAATTATTTATTTTATAAAATTACATGTTTTCCAATCACCTCAAAAATAAATGGACACCCTTTATCATCTCTACTTCACACCTTAAAACCATTTTGGATTTTCCATCCATTTAAAACCCAGTTCCCAAATTATATCATCTTATCTTATAAGTCTTATTTTTTATATAAAGGAATCATATGATGTCTTTTCTTGAAATCCTTTTATGGATACCCGAAGAATAGGTAACATTTATCCATGATCTTTATTTATTTATTATCCCACATAATACAATTATAATTATTAAATGAAATGATAATAACCTAAGTATCTTCCATGTGAATATATGTTGTTATGTTTTGATCCAAGAATACAAAATTCTATATTCTATCAACTACGGTGTGATGTCATTATTCATAGGCACGAAAAACTAGTTCCACACAAACTGATGTAACTCACTTTTTTGATTCCACCTATAATGATTGGACATAATGATATATATATTATTTATATAGTATACTTTTTATATAATTATTTTTCTGAGATTATTATATCACATATAACATTAATAGTTCTATTCTACAGGAATACAATAACATCGTTCCAGTGTACGATAGAGTAATGCCTCGCAGAGTTATGAGATTCGTTCACGCTTTATGTGGATGGTAAAAAGTATTGAATTAATGAAAATATGTGATATATATTCTATTAAAGTTATTCAAAATTTATAATATTTCATTTATCTTTATTTCATTCATTATAATAAGATAACGGAGATAATTTTCATGTATAGTTAGAACCTACTATCTCCAAGAATGGTGTATTTTATTTTCAATCACAAGATTTTATTGATTAATATGAATACATATATATTGAATATATATGATATTAATATCTTGACTAATATTATTTACATGTTGAATTCATGATAAGAGGACCAATACCAAAAAATCAAAACGGATATGAAAAACGATGTGGTTTTTACCTGAAACATAGCGTTAACATTAGATGGTTATTAAACAGGTAATAAAAGGTCATATGAAATTCACATATAGCATGATATATAATAATCTGGATCTTTAATATATTTATAATTAAATGATATTTATTATATTAGTGTCTTTAATGTGTATGACAGAAGTCAAGACATAAAGTAATGGATTTTTGACTCAATTTTCCTGCTTTGAGATGTATGTTGTGTTATTTAGATATATTCATTCATTACGTGTATATTGGGAAACTTTGAGAAGTTAAATAATGATTTTTTTATTTTCATGATATTTTATGTTCTATTATATGTTATTTCATCATGAAGATTATGATTCAATGTTTCTTTTGTGGTAACGATTTTATGTTACCATTAAATCATTTATGAGGATTGTTTATTATTATGTATTTTATGATAAAATCATACCATCCATCTCCCATTAACCTCAAAAATTTAAATCTCTTCTAGTAATTCATGATAATTATACATAATAGTGCCTTTTTTACACTCTTTGGTACACAAAATAATGGATAAAATGTTTATAATTAAACCCTAATTTATTTATTTGTTCATTTGGATCACTATTTTCTTCTAAAAAATTTATTTGTTAAAATGTAATTAAATTTTTTAATTAATATATTATTATTTTTAAAATAAATTTTAACAGAATATTTAATTTTTGAAAAATATTTTGAATGTAACCACAATGACATTTTCTAAACAATTATAATTATTATTTTATAAAAATGTGAAATGAATCATTATTTTAACATGTAATACATGAAAGAAACATACCATAATCAAGATGATTATTTTTTTGAGTATAAGATTATAGTATTTCATATTTGTTTTCAAAGAAAAATATTACCAAGTGGTTTTATTTTAAATATGTTTTGTTTCAAATTGAAAACAATATTTTCCTCAAGAAATGTTTTAAATGTTATATGAATGTCATTATCTATCTATGATTAAATTACATTATGTAATATTTTCCCCACTAGGATATAATATAAGGATATGATTTTAATTATTTCTTGTAATTTTTATATTTTTACAATGGACTGTTTTTTTATGAAACCTATTTCTGTTATATGAGTTATACATTGATAATATTCTTCTGAAAACCTCTTCTTTTTTCCATGGGTTATGCTATGATGAAATGGTAAAATAATTAAGAAATCATCCACGTGTCAATACATTAGGATTTGATGAAATATTTATGAAACCCATTTTACATTACTGGTTATTATATGATGAATTATTTTAGATAATTTTTCACAAACGCGTACTATTTTTATTATGTGATTGGTTGGAACTATACATCCCACTAATACATTGGTTAATGATTTATATCTCATGATATTTATTAGACTAAAATTGGAGGTGTTCCTTGTTTAAAATGGAAATTTATAACATATGATGGAGTTTAGAGGGATCCTTGACTACTATAGTGGTTTGTGGAGTGAACCCAACCCACTATGATATCATAATATGTTTTCCTCGAGTTACATGGATATATTTTTTATGATTATTTGTATATAAAAAATATATGTCTTTTGAAAATTTCATGCTATGATGTATCATTTTTATTTATTCCTTTGTGGTTAATTTCTTATGAAGAACCAATATTTATATTATTACTCAATATTTTTTATTTGATATAAATGGGTTGGGTTTCAAATGTTATGATCTTTTTCTAATACCCTTATGTTTATGTTATTCTTATGTGTCTCCATTTTTACCCATAGTTTTCATAAGATCTCACCCTTTATTGTGTTTCTTTAACAGAAGTTATAAAGAAACTTTTAACATATGATATGTATAAGAAGGGTTCCAATTAGTAATATCATAGTGGGAGATAATGTGGTTTACTTATAGACTTGTTTTTTGTGTTTCCATGTTTCTAAAGTAACTAAACTATAATGTTAACAATGAATCTTTTTGTGAGGTGAGAGGAATATGCATCAAAAATGATGTAATACCTATGTATGATAAGCTCATGTCACTATACATTTCAAGTGTGGGTAATTCTGTTTGATATTTCAAAAAAATTTGTAAAATAATAAATACTTGATTTATTTGAAAAAATTCACATTATATGGAATATATAAGGGGTTTTATGGATTTTCTATGTCTATAAATATAATAAAACTAAAAGAACCTAGAATTGTTAGTGACTATATTTTTTAGGGATATTTTAATATTGGATTGTTATTTTTTTCAACTATTTTTTCCAGATATAGAATTTGAAAAAAAAATCATTAGCACAAGATTTATCAATGATGGTATGAGGTGTAATGATGGCATCAAAATAGAGTTTAGATTACATTAATGGATATAAAGTGGAAATTATCCTGCTATAGGGACAAATTACAAATTATATGTGGGTTTATGTTGACTTCATTATTCTACTTAATGGAAAATATTGACATCATACGAGATTATTATAACACCATGATATTTCAATACAAAATTTTTTTTTGGTATCCTATAAGACACATAGCACCATGCCAAAAAACCATTAAATATTATTTTTTTGACATGTCATATATAACCTCGGCATTGAAAATTAAGGAATAAATATTATTAACTAAAATTTTAAATAAATATACATGTAGTTCACAATCTATAAATCATAACAAGATTATAATTAAATGAAATTAGAACTGTATAAATAAATATAAAAAATTCATTCTAGTAACTTACAAATTATAGGATTGATGAACTTTATCATATTGTTTGGAAATTGATATAAAAATTAAAATGATGGATTAAAATTATTAAAGGCACTAATATCTAAAAAAAATATAAATTTAAAATAAATAAAATATATAAGGTACTTGAGGGAAAATTTATAATGAAACATACAAACACATACAACTCACACACAGATGTTTTAAAGGAAATTTATATCACCCGTATGTGATATTCTACCCATTAATACCTTATATATATAATGAACCATAGGCCCAAATTTCATTATGAAAATCCAGTTTCCTTCCATCTATATTTTCCATAACATCTACTTGATTCTTGAATAAGCCATTTTCACCAAGTATCCATATCTTCCATTGGATTGACCAATGTTGGGGCATTCATCTTTCATAGAGCCTCTTCCAGTCACCTCATGTCCAGTAAAACATTAGATTCACTCATCCCTATCATTAATATAAAGTCATAATCTTTTCCATGATTTATCCCACCAACGATGTACTCATTACGCATCCCATCATCAATGTAATCCACTCAATGGTCAATATTTAGATCCCTTTAAAATCTTGTATGTCCCACCCCTCATCATCGTTCCACCAATGCATCCCACGATCGACTGATAGGTTTCCTACACCATATTGGTCGGGTAATTCATGGGCCACAAAATTAGTCCATAGAAATGAGGCCCCATGATTCCCAATTAAAATCACTATATAATGATTCAATAAGGGTATTTAATCCCTCATCACACCACACTGATGATGTGGGAAGAGTATGAGATCAACAACAGATCTGGACCCATTTCTAAAAACAGAAAAATAAATATACATCAAATGATTCAAACTGTATTATAAAAAGGTTAATATATTTTAATAGTTTTCATTAATAAGTGATTAACATTTTTATGTTTATTATAAATGATGATAAACAACTTATCTAAAATAATTTAATAAATACTTGTCTTTTCTAGTATTTGTTTTTCATTATTTAAGATATGTATTTTACTCAGAACATTTTTTCCTAATGATTCTATGATACACTAGAAATTAGATTTATTAAAAACTTAATAATACAGAAATGATTTAAAAATCCATCTCATTTTCATATATAAAGTTATTTTGATTCAAATGATTCCAAATATATTTAGGTTTTTCAAAAAAAAACATTCTTTTATTGAAATATTTTTATAACATTTTAAAATATTATTTGATATTTAATTTATTGTATCCTATGTATGAATTATTATTTTTAATTTATTTTCAATGGAATAAAAATTATTTCATAGAAACTCCATTAAGAATATTTTTACCTTAAATTATTTGTAATTGATAAGGTTTTTTTGTTCAACTAACATAATTTTAATGAGTGATTATCTTTATATTTTAACATCATTCGTTAATTATTTGTCTCACACATCTTAAATTTATTTATGTTGTAAATTATATTTAACTCCAGGGAATTTATTTTATTTCAATTAAATATAATTATTTGATGTATTTATTTCTTTATAAAAACATAAGGTTATTTAAATAAATTTCGTCCAATATAGTGTGTATTTTTATAACATGTTCAGATAATTTCATTCAAAAATTGATATTTTTTATTTTTTTTGAATCCAAAATATGTATTATTGATTTTTGCATTAAATTTTTTATTCCCACCTTTTCAAAAGTAATGTGTATTAATATTTTAATTGATGTGATTTTATGTAATATAAATTTAATATTTTTTAAAATGGTTTTTCCTTTCAATATCACATGTTATATATTTCACTAAATTTTATATTTTGATAATATTTATGCCCTTTTCTAGTTGAAATTATTTTTAAATCGGTGTAATTAATTTTCAAAAAGTTTATCATGTGATTTTATTAAAAACAATACTTTCAAAAGTTATTAGTAATTTTCAATTTGTATAATAGTGTAAAAATTAATTTGGGAAATATTACTATTATTTTACTTCCATTTAAGTAAAAAAATTTGAAAATATATATCTTTTATAGTTATTTTTAGGTATTATATGATAATTTCTATTACAAATGTATTATTCATTCCCATATATTCTATAAGGGTTATGTCCTTTATAAATATCCACCACTAAATTGAATTATCTTTAATCTATGACTAATATATTTATTAATCTTAAAGGAATATTTTATTTAATTTCACATATTAGAATAACAGAATACCCATTAAAAGTATTGGTCTGAATACTATATAAATTCAAATCTATTTATAGGGAGTGTTTGTCCACTTATTTATTAGGATACTCTTGAAAATATATATTCTACTTATTTCAATAAGATTAATTTTTTCATTAAAAATTATTATTAATGATTTATTATTTCATTATTTCATTCACTTTATGAAATGATAATAACTTCTCATCAATGGTATACATGGATTTGGGATCATCACTATGTATTTTAATTTAATAGGTTAATTGTGAGAAGTATTAGTTAACTTATTGATAGTATTGGAGCATTTTAGAAGATTTTATGGGGAAAATGGATTATACATGGTTTTTAATTATCATGTGGTTCATCACTATAGACCATGTGAATTATTGGAGAAGGGGAATTGATGGTTTATAATTGGCACATATTAAGAGATAACAGTGGTACATCACTAGAGAAATTGTAAAACTATAAACAGTATAAAAATTATCATAGTTTTAGGTTTTCTAAAATGTGATTAAAACCCATTCATGATCCTTGAAGATGATGTGATCATCACATATTTTTCATATGGTGTGGTAAACTAGTAACCAGACCACGTGCACATTTTTAATTAAACCGATAATTGAAATTTAAACATGAAACATCTCTGAAACCCCTCATTAATCATCCAACATATAGGTATCTTCAACCCATGGAATCTAGTATTTGTTCCTAATTATTTATCTACCTATAAACTCATGATATAGAGGATAAAGATTATATTTCTAATGAGAATTCATAGAGGTTACATCTAGTGAGTTTTCATCTTCCCCTTGAATAGATCATCATATACCATCAATGTTAGATCTAATTAGTGTTCTTTGGTGTGCATTGATGATTAAATGATATCACTCTAAATGTTAACATATATTCAAATTATTTGGGCAGTATTTAGTCTATATGGACTTTGAATAATTTGAACTATAATAATCGGGATATTTGCACTTGAATAACTATGATTACCATTCTGTGAAAAATTATTCTTTTAATTTTCATTTCACGTGTGTGATTGGATCATGAATCCTATAAATTTTGTTTTACGAATGAGCCTTTGTATGTTTCTATGGTATGAGAATTATTTTGTGTGGAGGTTTATATCCTGTATAAAAACATTTAGGTGGGACTATCATTGATTTGATATCCCCTAGACATTTTTCTTATTCTACAGATAGTAATAAATTTTTAAAAATGGACCATAGAAATATGGCAGGGTAATGATGAACATTAGTATGATCCACGATATAGGATATGTATGATGGTATTGAGGCATGACTTGTGATAATGGATGGGTTGGGAAAGAAGTATGGATTGGATGAGAAAACAGATTGTGGTGTGACAAACATTTGGTCTGTCCTAGTATATGGAGGTGTATGATGACATTTTTAATGGACAAAGGAAATATCTGGGTTGTGAAAAGAATGTGTCCTGAAAGGGTTAATGACTTGCTATGTGAGTTGATCTGAGAATTTTTTTCCTTGTTCCCTCATCTGATTTGTGATGATTTATAAGAAATTCATTACTATATATACCAAAATAAGGTTCAATCATGACAGGTGTAATTCTTATTGGAGAATTTGAGGCTAATATATGATCGGTATCTTTTTATGAATTTAATTTCCAAAATTTCATAATGCATTTTATAAATGAAAAATTAATATATATGATGAATTAGTGGTGTCCTACCGAGGTTATAATCACATATGAAATGGTTATCAGGATGTGTATAAATTATTTATGGTTAGAGGCCTAACTAACGGAATAGAACCTACGTCGGGGCTCTAAGAAAGTGGAGTTAGGAGGATGGAAGACATTCAAAAATGGAATCTAAACCATTGATGTTGTGTTTTAAATTATTTTTTCGGTTATCTTATATTTTTTTACTTTCCATATTTGTGGAAATTCTATTTATATATTATGATATGAATTTCGGTTATTATTGAAAGGTGATATTCTCATTGCAATTTAATGATTTTTTCAGATGTTTACCTTTAATTTGATGTGATTTTAGTGGATGGATATTATTACCAAGGGAATAGTCTATGAAAATCATAGATGAGACATTCATTGTTAGTTAGAATACTCTTGTGTACTGGGAGTCCTAAATGAATCCATGTACCACTTCTGATGGAACCCATTTATTTTTATAAGCATGTTATAAGTGTGTATCATATGTGGTTTCATTTTCATATATTCTGGACTATATTGGGGTTTGGTGGAAAAAATATATGATATGTTGAAATTAATAAGTGAATTAAAGTATCTTCCTAGAAGGATCATGTATAAGGTACTATTGAGTTACGTAGGTATTGGATTGTTGTTATCAATTATGAATTTTTGAGATTAGTATTAATCATGAATTTAGTTTAATATTTATAACTTATGGGATTTGGTTGAAATCATGCTTCATGACTAGAAGAATAGGTATATATTTTATATATTGTGTTCTCTGTAATATATTATAGTGAAATTAATTAAATATCATTATCAACTCTTTACTCACATGATATATCTGTAATGACATTTAAATTATAAAACCTTATCATGATATGTTATGTTATGTATATATGAATATGATAAACATGTAGATGTATATGATATTTCTTTGGCCAAGGGTAGTTCTATGGGATTTATTCCATATATTTATGGGTTGTTTCATACTATATGTGTCCCAATAAAAATATATTTTGTGTACTCGAAAATTTTCTAAGTATTTATCGAATTAAACATGTATAGATATTTCTATGAATTCATCATGAAATTCCAGATAATTCCAACTATATGTATTAATAAAGAAAATATTAGAAATTTACGAAAAAATTCTCCTAAAAATGATGATTCTTCGGTTGCACAATTATATGTTCTAGGGGATGTAGCTAAGAA
Organism: Viscum album; assembly: GCA_963277665.1. Lineage (NCBI taxonomy): Eukaryota > Viridiplantae > Streptophyta > Magnoliopsida > Santalales > Viscaceae > Viscum > Viscum album. The sequence goes on along the minus strand of OY728136.1, from coordinate 1,922,812,882 downwards.
TTCTCATAAAGCCACTCCAGCGGTTTATGCAGTACAATATCTATATCCATGTTTTTTTATATAGTTGATTTCAATGGTGGATGACATAATAGTAAAATGGTTAATTATATATTGGATTTATATCATTCGAAAACCCAATATTTATAAGAAACAAGAGTAACCTACCATTTCCTTTATTTTAGAAATATCATTGAGTGAATATTTTATATTTTGGAGGATCTGGAGGATATAATTCTTAATATGATTTATTTCACAATTTAGGGGCCCCAAAAGGAGGTGGTGATGCGTCATGAACTAGGTTGGGAGACATTGGGGTTCTGACCTAGGATACTATCAAGGGTATATTAATTATACAGTTTTTATGGGATTCACTAAATATGGATTGATCCTTACATATTATATATTTTAAATAGGATATGTTATATTCATTTTCCTATTATAATCTTTAAATGATATGTTTTGCTATGCTCACCGTATATCTATAATAGAGTGAAGAAGGATGGAGATATTGTGGTCATCCATCATATAGAGTTGGGGTTCTAGGTATTATTTATTTAAATGAAAACTTATTTTGATGTGTTATGGAAGGGCTCAATGACAGAGATGTTTTTATAGGGGGTAGACCAAGAAGTTCTCTTTCAAAATATATTGCATCAAGGACTAGAATCTAATATATGCATAGAGATTCTTCTCAATTCGTTTAATGACAAAGGATATGGAGGGATGTGAGTGCGGTAGTAGGAATTTTAAGGGGATATGTTTTTCATCATCACCCTATAGGGAAGGATGAGACACTCTTTTTTGAAATTGAATACAAATTGACCCAATTAATTTTTTCCCAGAAATCATTACACAAGTATCATTGATATTCTAATATGGAGAATCCCTATTAATTAGTTTGGGGGATCTATAGAATAGTTTCCATAGGTTTGATATAAAAAAATATGTTGTGAGGCATGTGAAAAATGGAGAATCTCAATATAATGACCAATTCAATATATGTTAATTAAACTAGGTGTGTTCAGGATATATTCTTGGGACCAACGTAGGTAAAGATTATCAAAAGTAATAGGATCCAAATGATGTCTCACGGAAAAATTATATTCAAAGGTATGGTTCTTCTTACCAACACAATTTATAATATTTTTTTCATCATACAATTCCTTTATATCTTACAAATTCAATATCAAGAAATACATACTGGTTATATGTCATCTAAATTGCTTTCCCATGAAACATTATTTTTTATGAATGGAGACCATATCAATATTTGAATAGGGAGACTTTTTGTAGCATCTTATTATGTAATTTTAATGGATTTTATGATCATTGATATTATTTGCTTTGATGTGAATTTTAGCATTGAATGGGTGACTTGTTTTGGTGGGATACTGACTATTGCATTAAATGGGTACCCATTGTTAGGCCTAAGGGGAGATGATTTTTATAAATAGTTAATGTGATAATGGATAAGGTATAATGAAATGATACAATAGGTATTTCAGAGTTATTTCAGAATAGGTAGGGAATATTGTATTCCTCATGAAACACGTAGTAGCAGACACATTTTACCTATAATGGTGCCCCATTAATCGGATTCCCTTTTATATTTTTTATAGGGATTTGTTCTGATAGAGTATTTTATATTAATAGCATACTCATTCTATGAGTGAAACATGTATTTATACCTCTATATCATATGGGACCAACTAAGTTTATAGAACTGAAGGTTTAGTTTTATGATTTATAGGTGAAGGAATTTATCTATCGGATCTTATCCTCGTAGGGTGTCCCATTTTATTCACTACAATGGTGTATGAAATCCCTAAGACATTAATGGTCTAAAGGAAGTTGAATTGGTTCATATAAAAAACAAGGAAATGGTTTCTAAGGATGGATGGATTCTTCGATCAGCAGATGTGAGCCCAAAGCTGATCAAATATTAACTTGAAAAAAAGATTGTACATGCTTTGTGCTAAAGAAATGGAAATAGGAAAGACAATATTTAGAAAAAGGTGTAAATGCTATGATTATATATTCATTACATTATGGTTGGGGAATGATTTACAAGTATTAATGGATATCTGGAACATGATCGTCCATCCAAATCATGGAACTTTTTAATTTATATATTCCTGATATCTTGATATGAACACAGAATCTATAGATGAATTCAAAACACTATGTGATTATATTGAGTACACATCGAGTTCATATAGTTTGTTTAATTATATTAATGTGTATCTTTTTGATCCAAGTTGTTAACTTCTGCAATCTTGTGACTTATATGGAAATAAGCTTAGTTAATCTCATACTGGTAGAGGTAGCTATGTCTTGGACACGGACATGGAATGTCTTCATGATTTTGAGTTTCCTATGGATGTTTTGGATCTACATATGTTTAATTCATAATTTTTTCCATTTAGTAGATACTATTAATGGGAATACAGACAAAGGATTGTATTTTGTGTATAAAAATCTATGTGAAGAGGAATTGATAGAGAAAAAGATAATATTTCCATCAAATAATATTTTCCTTCTACCCAAGAATAGTTATGGAAATATTTTTACTTCGATGCAATTGGAATTTTTTTGGGAGCTGGTTAATGTTGAGAGATAAGGTAGCTAATTATGTGACTCATCAGATACAAAATCATGAGAATAACAACCCTACATATGATATTGATTTTTCATTATTTTTTCATTTCATGAATTGTTGGTGACACTATAAATTTAGTGAGATATTTATCATTTATATATAACCTAATAGAATTCACGATATATTATCTCAATGGGAGTTGAATCATCGATAGTGGTATTGGTGTATGTATTTAGGGACATATGTATTTTAGTTGTATTATGACTATGATAAGAGTAATGTTTTTAGAAACTCTAAGTAGGATTGTACATATGTTTTTTGGAATAATTCATAGGAGAAAGGGAGATTGGAGAGAATATTAGACGAACAGTTTGTGGGTGTATCAATTGATTGAGGGGTGACAACATCAGCTACCTTTATTATCATATTTTCTTTCATAGACAAAATTAAATCCATTAATGGGAAATATTCTAATTATATATTGATGTGGGAATTATTTATTGGGAATGAAACCATTCCATAATGGCCTTTATATTCTAAAAACATGATATATATTCATGGGAGAGTTATTATTCCTAATCCCATGAGAGAATAACATATAAAGAATCTCATGAATCATAGTGTTTGGTACACCTATGATCAAATAAGATGTATTATGATATTAGATGATGGTTTTGTGGAAATTTATGAATAAATAAATCATTATTTTTGTCTATTTCTTTCTTACATATGGGGGGATTAACACTGAGAATCAAGGACCATGTTTTTTTGTCCACTATAGTTCCATTCCCACAAGGAAGTTGGATGATGATGTGATTGAATTTTTTTATTGGGTTTACCTATACCTGGATAGGTTAATGTGTTTTGTGGGTTGTGGTTGATCAACTAATAATTGTTTAACATTTACATATAATCGAAGACTCTCATTAACATAACGAGTTTATAAAAATATCTAATTGAGAGATTTTATAATTATATGATGTCAATTGGATGACTTTTTTCATATAGAGACACATGTTTTATATCAAGGATATAGAAATGAATTTTTTAATGTGATGGGGATTTGTTGAACTAGGATATGATTAATCATTCATAGACTGATGAGAAGTTAGAGTATAATATCTAGATTTTTGAGGATATGCATTAATCCAAAATCCAGGATTTTTTTTAAGTAATGGATGGATGTATTTCCTTTCTAGAATTTACTTAGAGTAATGTTTACCATTATTCAATTAATATTCCTCCTTTCATGGAACATTATGGTTACCTATTTTATTCATCACTCTGTTGGGATGAGACAGGAGAGGCTGATGTTATCATTATGAGTATAGAGAATGAGAACTATAGTCCGGTCTCCCTGATTTATATGTGGTTGTTTACCTCTTATAATTTGAATAATATTTATTTTAAAAATAGGATATTACTATTATAGTTCTCCATGGGTTACATAGTTTTCTTAGGTCTGTCACCGTGGACTGGAAATCGATAATTTTAAATGATTGGTATGTTGGTTCCCCAGTATATAGGATCTATTGAGTCATTCCATAATATCTTAATTGTCACGACCCATCCCAATGGCTCCCATCATCAAAACCCCAAGACATCATCCAATTATCTAGGGGATGGTGACTAGAATAGATTATTCCAATCACTTACATTAGAGGTATTGACTAATTAATAACACACAGACACACACATCCCCAGTCCCAGAAAATGATTAATGGAAAAACAACTTAAAACCCAATGAATTTATACATATATATCCCACAAATAGAGTATAATATGCTGTACATAAATTAAACAAGGCCAAATATTGGCCCCTCAAAAATATATCTATAACAAAAGTCCAAGATGAATGTTATTTCACTGGGATTACAATGTGAAATCCATAAGAACACACCTCAATCTATCTTTTCTCATAATGATCCATATCTACTAGGTTCTCCTATGACTCAATCAAAAGAGCATTATTTCTTCATAATAAATGACACATTCGGTCAATACCCGTGCAGGGGTGAGTATAATAATACTCACTGGGAACCCCCGAATACCACAAAGTATACAAAAAAGGAAAGAACAGTCAGATATACATCAATATATTTCTACAACACATATATCAAGAATATAAGTATAAACTCAATCCAAGACACACTTTTTAGAGATAATACACACATGAAGTATACTAGAATAGTATTATAGATATAAGCTTCCACAATGAACTCATAAGAGAGAACACACTCCCATGTCTAATAGAACATATGAAGTCCTTCTGAGTGGTACTTCTCATTGAATCTCGTAATGAGAGACAATACAAATCAAAATTTCTTATGATAATATGATACATAGATGATGATAATAGATAAGTACGTGGGGTGATATTAACAAATCCAACTAGATTGACATAGTATGTATATTTTCAGTGCTCGTTAGGATTGGTCAAGATGATACTCATAACTCAACCTAAGTAATGAAGATGAATAAAGGAACCAACTCTATTCCCCTTACGGGGATTCATTCAACTCTATACAAGAAGTCATTCTAGTGGGATTGTAGTTGTAGGAGTTGGAAAAAATCATGCAAACATCTAGGGAGATGATAATGGGAATGAACCATAACGACTCTTAACCATGATAAATAGGAAAACAGTTCTAATACTTTTATGAAAGAGTACATAGTGTGTAAATGGGTTACTCATTATGTCTCTTGATCCAGATTTCTACCCATGTAAACAACCCATCTCATTAAAACCATGATTGGGTAGTATTGAATAGTACATGATGTGTAAATTGGTTATATGTTGTATACGAGTTCACCGAGTCCTCTCCATTTTCTGCAACCATATTCTAGTACAAGGTATCAGTTCGTGTACCCATGCCCTTGTAAATGTACATAGGGTATACCATTTAAAATATCTAGTCCTTTCATATGGGGAAGTACATTTCATGTTGGAAACCTATGTACTCCACCCATGTATGTTTATATAATTATGTATAAGACGAGTCGTTCATCAGGTCGTAATTTCCGTTTCTCCAAGGAATGTATCTCGTGTATATCATGTTTTTTTCTGAAAACCATCTTCTTCATTATTCATGTTCCTACATCACTATTTCTTTTCAGTCTAGCTCCAATCGCATAGGTATCCTTGGACTATTTTGGAAGATCCTATCATTTTATTTAATAATTAATTCCATTTTCTTATCCATTAAAAATATATATCTTTTCATCATTCTTCATTCCAAGCTAATAAATACTGATGACCTCGATATCAGGGATCGACTAGCATTTTAATTTCTCTATCTCCAAATTTGGACCTCCTTATTGAATTCTGAACCTCGATCTATGATTCCTGATCCTTGTACCAAGACATAGTTTCACAAATATTGATTGATCGACATTAGTGAAGACTTGGTCCAAACGAAGAATGGAAATGAAAAATGATTAATAGGGTAATAAAATCACAAATAAACCAAGAGGGACAAACCTAGATCTATGTTCATGTTGATATTAATAAATTATTTTTTGAAACCTAATGAAGACATCCAATTAAAAGGTCAATTATCCCATCAAAGCATGGTAAATAATCTCATCCCACAAGACGATCAATCCACAGAATAATATTTTCCATGATTTAATCAGGATTTTCATAGTATTAATGAATGGGGAATAAAAAAATTAAATCCCATTCCCGCCCTAGAAGTATTTGGAACACTGATAAAGAATTGTTTACCATCATTGTCGGCGGCCAGATCAGTAGAATCCAAGGCACGTCAATATTCTATTTGAAACATAATCATCATTCACATAAAAGTATTCTCCATGGATCCCTCAGATAATCCTCCAAAGGCTAATGGGTTATGTGACTAACCCTATGATTACTTTATAGTAGGCTATTTATATACTTATAAGTCACTCCTTCAAATATTTAAAATTAAAAAAATTATTCACATTTTTTTATTCATTTATGTAATCATGGGGAATTTTCCACAAAAGACCCATGTTGAATAATGTTAATTCACACCTATGGTAAACTTTGTGTTTTGAGTTTAATTTTAATTCCATATTTCCGATATGGACACCTGTATAGAAGTTATATCAATTTTTTATAAAAATCCATGCTCACGTGTTATTTAATATATTTAAAATATTTAATATTTTTGTTCCAGCCACATTGGTTCTCAGAATTTCACGTCGTCGAGTAATCATTTTTAAAAAATAATAGATGAAATATTAAAGAAAACATGGAAAATACAAGATATTACATTCTCTTTAACTTGGGGATTTACATCCTCAAAAACACTAAGCAATGGATAATAAAAAATATGTTCATAATGAGCACCGATATGAGCCTTCTTCTCCCAAGATCACTAAAAAGGATTAAAATATTTCCATTTAACTTGAACTAAATGAATTTATCACCAAATATGAACTATATCCTTTCAATCCTCGATCTCTACTGGGTACTCAAGAAAAGTCACTCCATCCATAATGTTCAGCTCACCCCAAATGAAAATGTTTGAGGGGTCATGTATCGACCTCCTCAATTATAACACATGGAAGTCATCATTTACCTGTTCTAGATAAGTAGGTAGAGATTTGAGTTATTAACCTCTCCCACTATATGTAGTATCTTGAAATGACCAATGAACCTCAGTGGTAGCCTACCACCATGACTAAATCTTTGTAATCCACATCTAGGTGAAACTTGTGAGAACACATGGTCTCATTACTTGAACTCTAATTTCCTTAATCTTATAAGATAATTATAATTATAGTGGATCTTTGTAGTCTTCAACCAATAGTAGATGATTTTCATGTACATTGATGTGCCTCACACCAACATTAGGCCCACAAGTGCTGACTCTCCTGGGTCAATCCAAAAAAGTGGTGACCTGTAGGGTAAACCATTCAAGTCCTTGAATGGTTACATTTTTATGGTGGAATGGTGTATGTTATTGCATGAAAAACCACCAGTGGTAGGTGATCCCCCCAGCTTTGAAAAATGTCCAACACGCAAGCTTGCAACATCCCCTTCAAAACCTGAATGGTTTTCTCAATCTTTCCATCAGTTTGGGTGTGAAATGTTGTCCTTATTTTTAACTGAGTCCCAATGTCCTCATGTAATCTCTTCAACAAAAAATATGTAGAGAGAGAGTAATGATCAGAAACAATCGTCAATGGAAAACTGTAGACTCCTACTATCTATAAAACATTGATGTTTCTTAAGCTCTCTACTGAACTCTACTCTCGTATATCTTATAAGTGGGATGACTTGTTGAGTTGGTCTACGATCACCAAGATGGGATCGTGTCCCATGATTGTAAAATGAATTCCTGACGCTACTTATATAGATATCACATCCCATATCCATTCTATAACATCATGGGGTTGGGTCAAAACCATTAAAATATTTGACCATCCTTCACTTTCTCACAATTATGGAATCGAGAGAAAATTTCTAAAACTACATTCTTCATGACTAGCCACCAAAACAGAAATCAATGGTCTTGCTAAATCAATGAAACACTAAGATGTTATGGAAAATGAGATTTTTGAATCACTCTTAGAAAAGATTCCCAAAAAATCAATGGTACCATCAAATTTCCTATTAAAAGAAGAACGTACTCACCGCATCTAAAAATCCATCATGAGCATGCTCTATGGATATCTGAGAATGTAGGGTCTCACAGTTGGTATCCCCAAGATATACCCCAAAACCCATTGTAAGAGTGGAGGGGTGATAACCATTTACTTTAGGTAAGTTGTACCATCTTAATCCATAATGGATAACTGTAATAGAAAAAACTGATTTGGAACATCATTCATCAACTATGAAAAAGGATCTGATGTTTGGAGCCTCTACAACCAAATTCCCCTTCTCAAGAGTATAGAAAATTTCTAAGCCATATTCCTGGAGGAAATATATCCATTTACTCTATGTCATATTTATATCCTTCTAATAGAATATATTAATGAGACTATTGGGATCATAGTTGATGATTAACTGCTCATCCATCAGGTAGTGTCACCACATATTCAAAGAAAGACAATCACTCCAAACTGAAGATCTTGGGTCGTGTATTTCTTCACATGTGGTATCAACTACTATTAACCATTAGAGATCATCACATTATTAGGTATTAGAACCCAACCAAAAATAATTCATGATGTATTTTAAAATAGCATGTACTCATCAAACATCACCAACAGTCTCAATATTTGATTTTTCGTTAAACTCTACCTCAATTATATGAAATTTTAATGGCACTATTCTATCTACATGAAAGGAATCCACTTTTTAGAAAAATATTTTAGGGGTGCTGATACTCTGGGGAAATCATGAGTGAAAATCTAGTAATATAATTCCAACCTATGGAATATACACACCTCCACCACGTTATTAGTTGGATCCCATGATAACAATACCTCGACCATGGATCGGTCCACAACCACTTTATATAATAAGATAACATGTCCAAAAAATTGGACCACCTTATTCTAGAACTAGAACATTGAGATATTACTATAAATATGGTGCTCTCGTAGTATATCAAGAGACATCCTCATGTTTTTGGTGTGCTCCACCTTAGACACTGCGTATATAAGGATATATTTTATGATGGCTACAACAAATCATTATAATAAAGGATAGAAGATCTAGTTCCTCAGTCCCATGAACATTGCTGGGGTGTCCACCATTCCAAAGGGAATGAAAAATTACTCATAGTGACAGTAGAAAATTTTTAATTTTGTCTTTATTTAATTTGTGTACCATACTCACAAATAGTGATTGTCGGATCTGAGTTCAACATTTAAGAACAATCTCTTTCCACCCAAATGATAAAGAGTCCATCAATCCTTAGCAGGATATTTTCACGATCTCCTTGTTTAAGCATTGGTAGTCCTCACACAAACTCATACACCCATCTACCTTCTTGGAATAAAAAATTGGGGCTTCTCGAGAGAAACACTAGGTCCCATGACACCCTTATTTTCATGTCCTATAACTATACCCTCATCTCATGAAGCTCTGTGTGAGTCATTTGATATACTGGCATAGATATCGGTAGTGTATTGATGTGTAGATCAATTATGAAGTATATCTCTTAGATGGTAGGTAAAACATATCATTTACAAGAAATATTTCCACATTATCCACCACTAAAATAGAAAACTAGGAACTCATAACATTAACTACAACATTCCAATTAATTAGTAATCAGCTACACCCTCCTATATATGATTTATTTTGAATTGTTAGGGATTTATTTTCACTGAAATGAGTAACTTTGGCTCCATCACTATAGAAAAACTAAAACACTTCCCTAAAACATTAAATCCAGGCATGAACTAGAGAAAACTGTTTCATAAGAAGAATGACGTCTTAATGACTCAACACTACTACAATGATATCTGAACTGGTACATTCACCACGAAGAGTTAGACCACACTGTAGGAACAAGTGTGTGATCACAAAGTCTTCTCCAGTATGAGTTTTTATAAAAAAGGTTCAAGTCAATAGTTCAACTAGAATATCAATGATTCGAAAAATATATGCTGAGATAAATGAATGACTAGAACATGTTTCTATTATTAATTCCACTAATAATGAAAAAAAAATCATAACCAATATTATTTATAGACCCTATAGTTCCTAATATTTGACCACATACATTCTCCCCCTCCCATATATCTTTCTCGACATGCTTGGCGTGGAGAAAATGGTGGTGGTGGTGGTAATAAGTCGAAATCATGGCCACCTCCGGCTACTCTCCCATCCCATCTTCCACTTCCACCTTCCTACTGTCCAACATTATAATACAATTTTCTCTACCTTAGTGGCCCATCTACGATTTCATTGTCAGCTATACATTTGGTTAGTCTACCTTCGGTGATATGTCTATTACCATCACATGAGTAGCACCAGCTATCTTTGGACTAACATAATCCACTCTATGATCCCTTTATTATTGATCCAATATACATATAACTTATCCTCAAATAACTCCCACATATATGTCTCTATGATTGATGTAATTACCCTTCTACTCATGTATCTACAAATTCTTTCCCACTACTGACAACCACCAGTTGTATCTTTACATCCATGAAACTCTCAACCACCATAGATAATTATAGAACCTCAATTATAGGCAGGAATGCTAGTATAGGAAATATTGGCATGGATATACCTGAGAATACCCCCTTATAGGTTCATCCATTAAATAATGATCTAGAACCATATCAAGAAAGTACCTTGAGTAGTCATGAAATCTCAAAAAATATTCAGCTACTATTTATCGACCATTCTAGAGCTTTAGAAGCTTATGGATATGTACAACCCCCATCATTTCTAGTGAGAAATCTTCTTTTAATATACATTCATACTCTTCCATGATATTTTCTTATCATTGTATGATATGGTAACTAAACCCAAGCATCGCCCTACTGATGCAAGAAAAAAGATAACTACTTGGACAACCATCAGTTTTGATGGTGTGCTGACTAGATGGAAAAATCTATTAACCACCTCAAGCAAGTGATCAACCACCTGTGTGTTGGGCTGACCTCATAACCTATATAGTATCTTCCACTAAAACATGTGATAAACACTCGTACTACATTCTACATATGCTGGTGCAATGTGTACCACATCAATCTCTATAGGTGTTTGTATGGGTGGGGCACCACACGAAGGTAATATCGTGGGAATTATTCCATGTATTGATGCATCATCTCTGAGGGGATAATCCCCTTGATCGTGTTCTTGAATCCTACAGGCATACATTGGGGCAAATATTGAAACAAACAAGGTGTACCAAAATCAATGATGATATCTGGAGAGCTAACTCTTGACCGAAATGGAACCACAACCCTTTCCTATATGATGCATGTACCATAATTTTCCATACAACCAGTGTTCTCATGTTCTGAGTAAAAAAGTAGGTTACTGGAGGCCTTGTGTATCAAATTAATGGATGCATCACCGACCCAAGAGTATCTGTCTTAAAATATGATCATGAAACTGTTAACAATATTTCCCCAGACTAATCTTATAGTCTCCCAATCCTAATGTAAAATGAACCACCTCTAATACAACTCTTCCATAACCCATCCTACTGGGGCCCATACTGTGACTCCCTAAACCCTCATCCAATAGGAAAAGGTATAGTTATCATAACCGAGTAGGAATATCACTATCCTGGGAGGAATTTCCTATATACTTATACACACAAAAACATATTAATGAAAAAAAATGTTGAAATGTAAAAAAATCTGAGAAACCAATTCATCCATACATCTATATCCCACTACAAGATTAAAACATGATGTAATAAATTTAAATAAGTCCCAATATAGGCAAAAAACAACAAATTCTATGACAAAATTCAAACATGATAGTAAATATAATGGGACTACTATATCAAATATACAAGAACACACCTCGGACATCACAGTCTCACAAATCATCATCTGAACCATACCCGCATAGTACTATTTGAAGAGTTTGATCATCTACAAAATACATGACATTTGTAGGAAAATCCCATATATGGGTGAGTATAATAATACTCATTAGGAAACCATAAAACCACAAATTAAACAATAATATAAAGTAAATTCATTCATACATAGTTTTATTTCTATAGAAAAAATAACATGAATATCTGATATACTCATTCCAATACACAAACTTTATATTAAAGCTACTCCCATAGTAAACAAGACTAGTATTATATCTCAATGGTTCCAAAATTGACTCGCCCGGGAGAACACACTCTTGAGTCTGATAGAACTGATGGTTTTTTCATATTGGTAATTCACATTGAGTCTCATCATGAGAGAGAATGCACACTAAATGTTATGAAGATAATTTGATACAAAAAATAGGATCACATCCAGAGACATTGAGTGATACAAGAAACTCGATATAGATTAACCCAATACGTTTTGGATCAACACCAAGTAGGATTGGTCACATCGATACTCATAATTGTAGCTATGGCACAAAGATGAATATTTGATCACACTACCGGCCACTCATGGGAATTTCATCCACTCTATTAAGGAAGTCCTAAAGAATGGATGTATTCCTAGGAGTAGGAAACAATTCATAAAATCAAAAAGGTTAATGAAAAAGGTAGTGAACCCAAATGATGCTTGTGCAAGATACGAAGGACCAGAGATCTAATCCATGTATAAAAGAGTACACAACATGTAAATGGGTTACACTATGTGTCCTTTTACCTAGGATTATTACTTTGTAAATGGATATGGTCATTGAAAACTTGTGTGTGTTTTATAGTGGATACCATGACATGTAGAGGGGTTACATGTTGTGTCCCTTTACACCGAGTGTCGTTCGTGTACTCAATCAATGTTCCAGTTCACGGTGTTAGGCCCAAAATCCATTTCCATGTACTAATACAAGGGTTATCCCCTGTATATGATACATGTCATATCATGTTTGGGAGTAAACACTATGATGGAAACTCATATAATCCACATCATATATGTCATATTATTTAAGTATATATTATGTCCTTGAAAGGGGGATACTTCTTGTGTACCAATGTGAAACAAACAGTGTGTATCCAATTTTTTTCAGAAATGAAAACACTTCCTCATTCTTGTGTCTACTCCACCATCTCTTTATAATCCAACTCCAATCATTCCAGTTTACTTGGATCATCTCATCCATGACTCACTGTCACTCGATCAACTGATTCCAGTGATTAATCCATTCGAAAAAAATTTTATTGATCATTCGTCAATCAACACCATAGAACTCCAAATAAAGTGACATTGGATATCCACCATCGTCCAAATAACTCCATCACCATCACCAAAACTCTTTTGTTTCATTATAATATTGGATAAACAATTTAAAAAATTTTCACCATGAAACATATTTGAAATGATCAATTGATCTTCATTTGTTGAGATTTCGGCTATCTGATGAACGACTATGCTGAGTGATTAAGGGGGGATGAAAAAAATCAATAGAGGGATGGACATTGATTGATTTTTTTCATGATATCAATATTTATTTTGTAAGATAATGAATGTAAAAATCTAATCACAATGATAATTCTCATATAAAACCCTAAAAAATAATCCCACCCCACAACATGATTGAACCATGGTTAAATCTATTCGTTGATTGATTCACGTTCATAATAGAATTCATGAAAAGGAATAAAAAAATCAAGAAACAAGACCAAACATGATTTGTTTTGATCATTGATGAATAATGATGGTTCATTATCATCAGTGGAAATATATTTTCATTCTTAGGTGTGTCGATCCTAAATTTTCAACTTCACCATCGTTCACATGAGAGGATTCGACATGGATCCCTCCAACAATCGCACAAAGTTACCATGGTTAGGAAGATAACACCTAGATCTCTATCTGATAGTTTATTAAATGACAAACCAGCCTCTAGGTCAATGATTTGAAATGAAAAAATTATTAAAATTATTTTTCTCTTACCATCACCTACAATGGATTTTTCATAAATGACCCACTCCGACTAATGTTAAGTCGTCCATAAGGTAAACCTAGTGTTTTGAGTTCGAAGGTGCACATGAATTTATTAATTGTTCACATGTTTATAATTTATTCCACTTATTAAGTAAAATATCATTTTCATGCTATTAAATATATTTAATATAATTCAAATATTTTTTCTAAGCACACCGGGCCTTGGAATTTCATTTCGTCCCAATTTATTGTCTTCAAAATAATCCATATAATATTTATGAAATAATACATGGAAAACATGAGCAATTACAACAATAGTTGGTTTAATATGTGTATCCTACAATATTATATTATGCTATGAATAACATGTTTCACGTGTCTCCTCCATGTACTATCATACATATATGACAGATAAAGAAGATGTTGAGTTGGAACATGATGCATCAATAAGGGAGAAACCATCCTCAATCATGGAATATAAAATGAAATAATATCAACGTAAGATAGTTCTCCTAATTTGAGTTTTACTATAGTCTGATCGAATCCAAAATGGGTATTGGGAAAATGAATCTAATGTACATGCTTAATGGCCAATCTATTTGAGAATGAACACTAAATACACTACACGATGAATATAAGACCTTAGATAGAGATATTATTATAACCTAATATATTTATGTATGTTTTTTTCCTCAGATCATTCTATATGATTTTTTCATTTATAGTTTTATTGAGTAATGTCTTGGATATTATATATTTTATTTTTTATTGATCTAGATTTTTTAGAGGAATTAAATGTTTTTGCACTGTATGAGAAAATGGTCATCTTCATCCGATGAAACAATCTATCTTGGTGGAGAGTGGAAGTTGATTGTTCCCTACTAGAGTTAAGCATATGAAAACCATAATTAAATTATATAAACTAATAAACATACAAATTAATTAATTGAAAAGGGTTTCCAAAACTATATGAGTTAATATTATGTGTATCCTAAAGATGTAGTGAGCCGCACATAGTAGGCAAATTGTTTAAAATTTTTTGTGAAAAACCCCTTCAGACAATTTCAATTAATAATAAAAATCAATATTAACTTAAAATCACTATGTTTCCAATCATTATTTCTCCTAGGTCCTAGGTTTCATTCCAAGATACTCTAGTAGAAATTCATGGTGATTCATATCAATACAAACTCATATTTTATTGGATCTTAGAGCCATTATGTATGAGAACTTATGGTTTGTGGATATAGATATTTTTGAGCATCATTTTAAAGGATATAGATATATTTTTATGGTATATTTAATTTTATGAAATCGGTACATTGGTGTGGGTTAGTGATGTCTCGTTGAAAATTAACATAGAATCAATAGAGGTGTAAGTTCATACAATTTAAGGCCTTTTTTAAACATCATTAGTATGATTGGAATGTGTTTGTGTCTTTATCATCCAAAAAAAAATTAATAGAATATTATTGTGATTTTAATATGGTGTGAGTGAGTGTTATGTGAGAACTATAGATTATGTTAAAGGATTGTTCCTTCGTGTTATATAAACTATTGTGTGTGAATGGTTTGACTTTGGGTGATTATATCTAGTATCAAAAGTGACAGATGGGATTATCTTGAATTTTTTATCATGTATTGTTGGATTAAGTGATAGTGTGATGGTAAGGGTATGATGACCATACAACATATCCTAAGACACAGGATGGGGTATGATAGCCTTATGGCCTAACCCGAGATAGTGGATGGGGGTATCACAATCTTATAGCCAATCCCATGATAGATCATTGGGTAATATAACCTTATAGTCTGATTGGGTATGAAAATGGGTATTCCGGACATGTGGCCTCGGATGTAAATGATATAGTGGTGTGAATTAAATTTTCCATTTCTTTAGGCTAGACTTGTTATTGGAATTGAACAGAGACAGGTGTGGTCATTGGGTCCTGATCTGATATGTTATAATGTATGAGTGGTTCTTTATCACATGGACTTTAGGAAGGTATGAATGAGGATCATATTATTCAGTTTAGTTCATGAATGACCGATATATTCTTGGTTTCGTTTTAGTGTATTTTTATTTTGTGGTTATAAAAATATTTATATACATGTAAAACATAAGATAAAGATTAATTGGATGTGTCATACTAGGTTAATACTCACAACCTATATGTGAATCTAAATAGTCATGAAAATTTCATGGATAGCAATATAGTAAAGTGAAAGGTCCCTCCGATGGAGAACTATGTAAGGGGTGTGTAAAGGATAGATGACATACTAAGAATGTATCGTAACCATTTCTACAACTTTTTTATTATTATTTATAGTTCTATAAATTAGATGGATTACCATATTAGAATCCTTTTAGTTTATATTATATCATGTTGATGATTTTTTTTATATCATGATGATATAAAATTGGTTTAATTTTTCTATTATAGGATTTCAACTTAGACTTTTTTGTGATTCTAGTGTATAAATATTATTACAAAGGGCATAGTCACCCCACTACACTATCCAGACCAAGTTAGATTGTCATAAACCTATTTTATTATGGGATTGTATTAATCATATCATGTAGTACATTAGGTGATAATTAGGGATTTTGGTTGGGGTGTTTCATTTGATTAATGTGTTGTACATAATTAAAATTAGTGGGACCAGGAATTATATAGCTCCCCGATGCACCAATATGTCTCGTTAATCAAATTAGTGGCAATGATTTTGTGTATTCCTTATATTCTTTTATAGGGTTTATTTACACAAGTCCTTGATTGTATGATTAATATGTCATGAACTATGCATTTCATCAGTATGAAAGTAATTTTTTATAAGCAAGAAATTATTTATTTTCCTATGTTATCAAGGGATATATTACATTTTCATGTCATTAGTCATGTATAAATTTATTTAAATTTTTTACTCCATCGATAAAATTAATTCCATATTTATTGCATGATATATTATATAATATTGTACTCCTTACTAAGAATTTTAGGCCAGAATTATTAAATTTAATTTCCTTTTATTTATGAATACGATTTTTAAGTATTCTTTTTATGTTGGGTATCATGTGGGGAGAATATTATGGGAGTTGTTTTATGCTTATTTTTAAATAGTGAGTAATTTTTAAGTGGTAAAAATACCCATCGAATGGGAAATGTGTGATATTGTTAGTAAATGGGTTTGTCTAAATCTATAAAACATTTAAAAATGGTCTTGAGTGTGTGTGTGTGTTACTATTTATTTATTTGATATTGCAATTATTGATGACTATTTTGGGTCACATCATTATGATTCATAGAGGGCATGTAAACAAATGGTATATTAGCACCAAATTCCAGAGTTTAGGATTGAGGCATCAAAGAGGTATTTTATAAACTATTGATAGTATATTACGTATTATAAGACCTTCTTACAAAGTTATATAGTATAATTTAATGAAAAAAATTACAATTAGTGTTAAAATATCTTTTACAGGTATATAAAATATATTACATATATAATAAATTAATATGCATGCTAAAAAATATATTATGTGATGTGTATGACCTCTCCCCTTATATAATTTTTCAAATATATATAACATAAAACCTACTCATAGAAATATATCAATTTTATTCCTTAAATAAATAATATTACACCATAATCATGAATGAAATATATTCTATATAACATTATATTTTCTTCACTTTTCCAAATTAAATAATCACCTTCAGTAAATATCAAAATTGGGAATTTTGAATTTATTACATTTCCAATTTTAGTGTGAAACATAAAGAAATAAATTACAAATCATATATATAATAAGATTTTTCTAGGTCCATAATTCTGTAATTCTATATATGTTCTCAAGAATCCTCAAATGAACATAACAATGTTCGTGCAATCTCAAAAATAAATAATCACCTTTAAAAAATCTTACTCCAACATGATAAGAAATAAAATATTCTTCAAAAACTTATTTAGGGTCCTTAATGATTCTATTTGGATTTATAAAACCATAATAACTCATGTTAATAAACATAAAATCAGATCCTTTTCAAACATAATTATATTTGAACAACACCACATGATTATATAACATATTATAGAGAATGTCACCCATCAATGAGAACAAATTTTTTATTAAGAGAATCAAAACTCTCTCCACCAAAATCTATAATTATAGGTATGACCATTTATTAATGAATATCAGATTTGGTTAAGAAGATATAGAAAATATTTATTATTTTTAACTCTCTACCTTTTAAAATATTTTTTAAAAATATAGATTAACTTATAATGTATGTTATGTTAGTGGTATGCGTTGAACAAGATTGTTTATCCTTGGAGTCCCCAACCAATCCTTATGAATTATATCAGTGAAGATATTATCCTAACGATAGATAATAGAGATAAACACTATATTTAATCCTTTATTGGAGACCTTGTCATCAATGAAATGAAATATGATGTTAATGTTCTTAGACCTAGATTTTTTAATTGTTTTTTGATCGAGAAACATTTGAATTTTATTTTCATATGTTATTCCTATGGGTATTATAATGTTTAGACTAAAATAATATAGATATTATATTATTTAGATCAGCTTGGTATGTGATTTTTTAGTAGCCAAAAATTCATATTCTATTGTTATTAATGTATTAATGATTAGTTTAATATACTTACAACACTCAAAACTTGTTCTTAAAATTAATATTCCACTTGAATTAGACATTATATAATCACAAAAACTGACCAAGTCATTAATAGTAAATCCATTATGATTCAGGTGCTCCATCATTTTGTACATTGGCCCAAAATGAAGTGTCTCTTTGATATACATGAGAATAAATGTTGGAATTATTAAATGTGAATATATTCTATAATTTTAAATTTCTTTCACAAAGTGTCACTATTATAAAAATATCATACCTCCATAGTATGATATTGTATAACATATAATTGGATATTTTTATTTCCATTTAATTTATATTATCTTTGTTTCCATCATTGGAATGATTTATTCAAACATGTATGGGTGTGAATATTGGTTTTTAATTTTATATGATAAAATTATTCAATATTTCTTTAAAATAATTTCATTTAAAAATAAAATATAGAATTCTATCCAAAAAAACATTTAATTTAATAAAAACTCCAATCATTACAAGTACTAAAATCACACAATAATTATTTATATGTCTAGGATGATATTTAATAGAATCCTTATAATTATATATAAAAATAATATTTTTAGCATACAAAATTGTAATAAGAGTTAATTCTTAAAATTACATGACATTTTTGTTCGTTTCTACCATTTAATTAATAAATTTATTCATAGTCATGTAGCCAACCATATTTGAAAAAAACGAATTTGGGGACATTTTTAGCATATAAAGAGACTTTTTCATCTTATATACCATAATTTTTTGAATTTTGGAATTAAACCATTAGGATTTTTAACATTTAAGTCATACTAAACCTAAGTATTTATATAATTAACTAATTATTCGTGTTTAATATCCCAGAAAACTAATTGTTTCTCAATGTTAGAGACATGAGCTGTTCAACTTCATAGATATAAACTACCTCTAATTTGATAATATGAAGAGTAAAATTGAATAATATTTATATATTTCACATTATTCATTAGATTATGATATATGTACTTTTAACCTTTATATGCCTCTTCTTCATCTGTTTTCCATTTAGAGTCAATATTAGAAACTTGTGGTTTATTTAATTCATTTATCAACTAAATTTATCAACAATAAACTCAGAATTTATTATTTCAATTTAAAACATGTCATTAAATTACAAATTCTCAAAAATATTTTTATTATAGTGTCTATGTGTGGTATATTAGTAATCATATTCTTCTTCAAACTGGATTATTCTTTTCTATCATTGATTCATTTATTTTTTTTGTTCTAAAAAAAATAATTCATTTAAACTTCATCACCATTTTATGGGCCTCTCCTCATCCCCTATATAATTAAACTCCAAATTATTCTATATAAGATAATTTTCTATAATATTTAGAATTTCACTATATTTAATGCACTTTACTAGATAGTTTTTATAATTTTCCTTTTATCTTTTTATTTTTTAGAGAGAAGTTACATTATCCTATTATATTATTCATAAATTTCCGCATCATCCTATGATTCAATAGATTAATTAGATTTATTCTCATCGGTATTAATGTATATTCAGGATTTAAATTCAATCTCCACTTAATTTTTTTAAATAAACATTGAATTATCAATTAGATAATTATATAATAGTTTTTTTCGAAAGTCATATTAAGATAGTCCTTATTTCCTTCCAGTACAAATGACGTCATACCAATCCCACAAAGAGAATATCATATTATCATGTGTAATAAAAATGAATAAATGAATTTATCACTAAATACCCAAAATTGACTGGTGAAAATATATCCACTTTTTAGGTATTAATCAATTTTCTCTTCTTTGGACATTATGACATCATCAAATTAAGATATATAGACAAGTATTTTAACATATTTATCTATTAAATTTATTCAAAAATATTATATATCATATTAATGAATATTTTTCCAATCATCAATCCAAAAAAATTTAGAATACAATTTATAGGACACAATGAAAATATTTCATTTTTTAAATTTTTATATAGTTATATATATCTCTTTTATAAACTTTTCAAAGAGAATCTCCTCAAAAATGATTTAAATCAAACTATAAGTGTATCACATACATTAAAGACTTATGACTGAAGATAAGGGATCATAATATTCTTCTATATTAAAATTTTCCCTGAGATTAATATGGAAAAAAATCCTACTATGGATAGAATTTAGATAATATTTTTTCAATGAATAAGGGAGGTGTTATGAGAAAAACTAGTTTTCTATTATTTCACATGATGATCCTTAGAAAGTTAATGCACTATTGTAAACATTATGGGGGATGAATAAGTGGAATATATTTTTTAAATTTTTTATTAAATAATTATCATCAATTAATTCTTATAATCTTAAAAAAATTGTTTAACATCTACAGAATTTTAATGACACCGATATATGAAAATTCAAGGAACACAAATTTTTTTAGAAATAATGACCAATTGTGGTTGACAAGTTTTATGCACGTTAAATTCTATACAAAGACACAATATTGATCGCTACTAAATTATAGTGATTATAAATTCAATGAAATATGACATCTACCCAACAATGAGCTACTTGATTGTTCATGCATTATCCACCTTCCAATGTGATATGGAATGTTATCATCCACATTATAGAAAATATTACCCAGTATAAATTTTTGAATTGGTTATACTATAATTATCAGTATCCATTAAGTAATTTTATTCTTGAGTGTAAACAATATCATCATTTAATTTTTAGAATTATCTCTAAATGATATTATAAAATTATTTCTATGTTCACATCATCAAAAGAAAGAAGAATACCAGCAGAGTAACATTCATGTTGGACTCATTCATCATGCTTTCAAAAAACATGATGTATTAATGAGACCATGCAAACATAGAAGGTTTTTATTAAATTTAAAAAATTAGCATATTTATGGTTTGTATTAGAATTAATATTTTCATTAAAATATTCTAGAATTCCATGAACTAATTGATATTTCCTAAACCTCTTTGATGAGATAGACTTTTATTGTACCACTTTATGAGATTTTTAATTTGATATTAAAATATTTTCTCAATTTTATTGTTTTATATTAAATAAATTTTGTGACTAATATTCCAAAATTAAATTTTACAATTTATCCTTAGATATTTTTAATAACGTAAAAACATTACAAATGCATCATAATGTATCTATAACATGATTGGTGATAATAAATTAATAAAACTCCCATTTGGTATTCTCAAACATATCATTTCATAATATATCAATTCATTTCAATTAAAATTAAATCTTGACTCAGAACACAAACAAACATATGTGTTAAATAAATATCCAACTCAGGGTATAATATAATATCATTTCCTTAATAGTTTTATCCTATTCAGAATATATTATTTACAATCATAATAACCTCTGAAATTGTATAATGTGAATGGAATATCCACATTTTATCATCCTCTAGAAAAATATATTATACATGTGTCAAAAAAATATTTGTTACCAATAAAACATTATGTATTAAATCAATTATATTTTATATTACATAAGTATTCATCCATATTGAAATATCAGATAAATCTCCAACAAAAACCATATCGACTATAAATTGGCATATGTATTTTTTCATCTGAATAATTTTATCATGATCCTCAACGAAATATATTATGAACTAAAATGTGTGTTTTTGACTATACCATAATTGTTTAAACAAGAATATATTATAGAGTACATGTTAAATGTTATTTCCCACATTTTTGAAAAATATTATCAAATTAAATGAAAAATTTAACACATTATATACTAAAGTGGAATGAAAATATCCTATAATTCTATAATTAATTAATGAAACATCATTATACAAAAGTATATATATATATATATTATAAAATATATTAAAATAAATATAACCATATTACAATAAATATTATTCATTATAGTGAAGAAATACAACATTTCTCAGTAGTTTAATATTGTTCATCAAAAAATTTATCCCATATTGGTCTTTAATAAGTCATTAATCCTTATAAATGTCACTGAAGGGGTCTACCCCAATGTAAAGATCAATCACAGGTTTAATCCTAAACATGTGTTGGAAATTCCAAAACAATGAAAGCTAACCATATCTAATAGTTATCTACACCAATTTTTTTACTATAGTTTAATTATAAAAAATCATGATGAAAATCAGTTGTGACCATAGAATATAAAAATTTCTAAAAAATACATCATTAATGATTAAAAATTTTAGTTAATTTAAAATAATCAACATTTATATAATTTATACACAATAGTGACATGTGGGTGTTACAAATATTCCAACTATAAAAACATTTTCTTCCAAAAATTAATTAATTAATATAGTGATAAATTAGAGTTAATGAATGATCAATCCATTCCTAATAAAATATTTATATGAAAAAATATTTATAACATTATACAATCATTTAAATGTGTGATGAGTAATGTTTTAGAAAAACTGATGAAAATCCAAGGTAAATTGAACATCCACCCACCAAATATTCTAAATGATTTATCTTTAATCCTCATGTTCAATTGAATGAATCATAATATATCATGTGGAAGTCCTAATAATATCCCTAGTTACAATCAATATATATGAATCCCAATTAATAGATCCAAAATGAAATATCTTGAAGTAAAATGAATTGAAACACCCTTTATTGGCTTCCCCAAATCATTGATTTCATATTTGAAAGATAAGGATAATATTACACACTCTTAAAATAATATAATTTAAAAATAAGGAAATATTTTGAAAATATAAATTTTAATGATAATACAACATAAAATATTAATTAAGGTAAAACATCTTCAATATGAATGGGATATTGTCAAAATGGTGGAGGATGCCCCTGAAAAAACATCATGGTCACATACTATGAGTCACATGATTAATTAGTTTTTAATCTGGGAACTCTATCATAAAACACGAATATAGTGTGTAATCTATGGTAGTTCATCTCTAATCCTAGTAACCCATGCATGATTCCAACACTTCCCATGTTAAATTCATGTAGAACCAAGTTTCGTCACTTGTCCCACAACAATTATAAATTTATATAAACCCCATAATAAATTAGGATTTCATAAAAAAGATTAGTTAATATAAGAGTTTTTTTTATATCCATGGAATTCACCAATATAGGATTACCTCAAATGTACACACAAAGTATATATCCAAAAATACATTATCACTCAGATCAGATCTATATATGTGTCTCTCTCTTCTTCAATAATTAATTCAGTTAGTTGAGAATTTGAAGATAAACAAGATTTCCATAATAAACATAGATCCATAACGATTTATTGAAATAATTCATAGAGTTCCTAGGTTTCTCACACTAGAAACATAAAAAATATCTATTTATATATATTAATTTAAGGTTATTTTAAAATTAATATCCCGCATAAACGTATCATTAAAAAATGGGAACATAAATACTTTTATTCAGATTTTCTATAATCTAATTTTTAACAGAATTACAATAGAAGTCTTGGAATATTATTATAAAAATTAATATCACATCCATGTGATGACCTCTATCAATGAATCTATCTTCAAAAGTGTCATTGGTGAAAAAATATAGATAATATTACTGATTAAGATAAATGATCAATTTAATCCTTTGAAATTATCTCCACAAGATAAAGTGTAATTAATAAAAGCAGTTTCTCCTTCAGGATGTTCTCAGGATAATTCCAATTTTAATTAATTTCATTATGAATTCCAATGATATATCATCACAAAACAATGATGGTTCGATTATATCCCACCACACATGACATGGGAAAAAATTCCTAAAATGACGTTTAAATTTAATTTTCTAAGAGATTAAATAAAATTAACGATTCACTAAATCATATTAATCAACTATATTGATATATTTGTTCATTTATGACCTTGGAAGTTTGGTGTATATTGAATTAATGAGTATTTTATGGGTACCAATATCATATAATATATCAACACCATTACATTATATATCAAATGAGTGGAACATTTAATTGGATGGGGATATACAAAGGATGAGTGAAATAAAACTAAATATCATTCATAGAAGAAAAATTTGGACGATTATTTGAGACCATAAAGGTGTGCATATGCTAAATGTCCTATATTATAAACCCAATAAACAAATGCTCTATTATTTAAGTCTCATGATCCTAATATTGCCTAATTATAAAACAAAAAAAAATTAACCATGATATGAAAATATTATAAATGTATGAATTCTTTTAATATTTTATTTAGGTTTTGTAAAACTATATAATTCCATATCTATAACATGACCTCATTCTAAAAACCAAATATCATTCAAATTATAAACATGTAGATTGATTACACAAATTTGTTTTGAAAACAACTTAATATGTTTAATAGAGTAAATAAAAATCCAATAACCCCTACTGATTCTCATAAAATATCATAAAAACATTTAGATACATCATTTTATATAAAGGGAAAAATCATTAATATATGAGAAAAAATAAATTCCTCCTTTATTTCAAAACTATTATTAAAATTTATTATAAAATCATCTAATTAGTAAAACAGATCCAGATAATAATGATTAATTTACAAATAAATTATAATACATGGATATATAATTTGAATAATATTATGAAATATATATTTCCAAAGAATCAAACAATAAATTTGTTTATATGAATAAGTACCAAACATATAATATCACACATAGACATACAAAATAAAATAATCTTATAATAGAAAATAATTTTCTTCTTCTCATAATAGTAATGAAATCGTTAGATAAAATTTGTGAAGTTAAAGGGAGTTAATCAAAAAAAATTCTAGCTTTTATGAATATGAATTAATTTGATTCTTGGTCATGAAAACCACACATGAAGAATGTATCAGAAACTATGAGGTGTTTATAATCATATTCATTATCTATTAAATGTTTTCTAGACTACAATCAATCATCATATTCTTTTATAAATCCATTTCTACCCCCAAAAAAATTGTGAATCACTAAAATCAATAAAGAAATCCAAATGATGATTGAAATTCAATCATTCCAAATCCAAATATATAAGAAACAATAAAAAATTAAATTGAAATCATGAATACTAAACCTAACTATATTCTCATCATGAAATGTACTAATCTGCCAAAAAATCATAAACTGCCTCATGATTCATGATGAAAAATTCAGAATACTTTAATGACTCTGATATATATGAAGTGGGTTCTATAATAAATGTTTGTAAAGATCTCACTCAGTTAAATTTTCATGTCACCTGATGTGGCCCACCAAATGGAATGAAGTACTTTTCAATACAACATAGTCTAGAACAAGATCTATTGAAAATTATGTAATAATGTTGGACTTATAAAATAGGTTTCGAAGAACCCCATTGATAATGTTGCAATAGATTAATCATTTAATAAAAAAATAATTCAAAAATTCTTGTTAGGTTTTCAATGGTTTATCCATACAATGATATTTAATTCATGTAAAAAATAGTTTAAAATATATTAACCTAAATCTCATGAAATATTTAATATAAATTAGTATATAACGTTGGTAAATATAATATAAATGATGTGACATAGAAAGATCCAAAATAATCAAGAAAAAAAATACAAGGGAATTCCTAATTACATTATATAAAGAAAAAATAGTGAAAACCGCAAAACCATACCCTAATCAATCAATTCCATTTGATCTATTTTTTCCTCCAGATCCCTAAATGTAATTTAGTGAATGAACATAAAATAATATCCTCTTTATTTTTATGTAAAAATAATAGATAACTACACATGAAGGTGTTTCTATAGGGTGTCAGATAACATGCTCGATAGTATTTCACCATGTATAATATGTGATTATTTCTATCATAAATATCATAAATTATATATATAAATATATATATAATTTTGGAAATAGTTATTAGAAATGAATCTCAATAAGAAAACATGTATAACACTTTCATCCTATGTACAAATAAATAATCCATTTACAAATCCATAGGGTATAATTTTTTAGAAAAAAACCCTTTTGGATATTTAAAATGATACTTTCGAACATATGATGTAATGAATGTTAAAATTACATTTTAAAATATTATTCATATTTCATGGTTTTTATAAATTAATATATAGAAAGTCCTATTATCCGACTCCAATGGAGGGAAATAAATATCACTCACCATCGCAGACAGGTAATGGGTTAGCATGGTTAGAAACTAAGAATGCTCCTGCTGTGATGGAGGGACCCAAACCTTATGAAACAATGTAGATAACTCCCAATAATCATGTAGAATATGGAATGACTTAATCTGAGATGCATTTGTGTGATGTTTGTGGTGTTGTGTCAGGGAAATCTCCTGCATTTATTGAGCATAAAATTAACTCAGAAGTGAGAGGGAAACTAGCTGGTACAGAAAATGTCTCGGTGTGGAAGGATGAAAGAGTCAACAATTCTGCATCTATGAAGAGAATCAGAAACTGGGGAAGCTACTCAGATAGTGACAAAGAAAACAACGGAATGGCCTGACCATCTTATAGTGACATTGTTCAATGCGGGCGAAGTAGGGCATGTAAAAGTGATGGAATTAATTATGTTCCACCAAGGAGGAAAGAAAGGAAGGATTACTCTTACTTTCCAAAGTCAGTAAACACCAGGTCTTCATCTAAGACGGAACGAAGAGCTATACATGTGTCTATGAAAGGTAGTGCACATTCCAGTAAGGAGGATTTATAATTGGAACAGTTGAAGCTCAAAGAGAAGTATGTCAACATCTTGAAAAATATGAAACAAACTCAGAATGGGAATCAACTACTGTAGAGGAATTCCTTGACTATGGAGGTGGTGAGGGTTATGATTATTATAATATGTAATTGTCTTTTTTTGTTGGTACTGATGTCTGGATGTGGTTATGTTGTTCACCTGCGTCCTTTGTTTTGAGTTTATGTACTTTTTCTTTTATTTAATAAATGTTCAGGGGATTTCTTCCCCTGACAGAATTTCTGGGTAAATTTGATATGACATAATGGTGGAAAAATCATGTTAATGGGAAAATATATATGTAAATAGTAATAATATCAATTTTTAAATGCATAAAATATGAAAACAATAGGATATATAACAATTAATTATTAGAAATACCAAAAATAACATAATTAAAAAACAATATAATAATCACGATTGACTCACTAGATCTAAAATGAGATGATCCTAGACATAGTCTAGTAGAACCAATTTCTACCATGTGCTACATTCCTATAAGAAATATCATCTCAACATTGTCTATCTTATCTCATCTAGGAAAATCCACAGTAAGGGAACACAATATTTTAGGCTATATAAGTCGATAAAGTAATATAAGATAGTATAGATTCAAAATATATCTATAAAAAATCAACCTATAGTTCCCATGATATGACTAAAGTGGAAATGTGGAATATAAAAATCATAAAATTAAAATTTATATAAATAATACATCATAAAAATTAATCACTCATCTTACCACCAAAAAAATCATATTAAAATACCCTTAAAATTTAGAAAATAATAATAAAATAATCGAACACATTAATGATAGGGAATTTTGTTATAAAAATATTAAAAAAAAGGTGATGATGGCCTAGGGTTTCATAGATAATAAAAAAATTCTTCTTACAATATTCCAACATAGCCATAAAACTAATCTGTGAAAATCATGTTCGAAGGAAATCCATTTAAAAAAATCTATGGATCAACCCATTTAAATGGAAATAATTATTTTAAAAATATTTCATTCATTATAAAACTATTCAAAATACATTTATTCCATTAAACAATAAAAATCAAAAAAAATGGGTTTTTCTTTTGTAAACATGATTATAGTGGTAAATCATGTCTTTATTATCAAAATCATTTCAATTGTCCTTCTCAAGGATTTATAGAAACACTTTTAATAAATAAACATTGTTTTTAGAAATTAATAATTAGAATTATGTAAAATTTTTCTTATGAAAATTTAAAATTACATTGAAAAAATATATTATCCCATCATGGTTATCACTTAAAGGAAAATATATTGAGTGGTTTAATTTAGAAAACCCGAAAATATCACGATGTGTTATAGAAATAGGATTTCACCAAAACCCCCACATAAAATAACCATACTCATGTCCCCTTTTATGAGGTAAGAATATAAATCTTATTAAATGGTCTCTATAAAAACAATTCAACCAATGTAATTTTATTTGACCATCCCAAACCCTAGATTCAAAAACTTGTACATTAATGTTAACTAGATGAATAACAATGATGAAACCATAAAGAAATAAATAGATGAAAGGAATACATAAAATATATATATATATTTTTAACTTCTTAATATAGTCAAAATCCATAATGAAATGGATTATATTATTGGAGAAATTGGGGAGAAAATAATTTGATGTAATATCATTAAAATTCTTAGAGATGTCTCATTCTCATTTTTCAAGTACTTCTTTTCCATATTTTTGTTATAAATTGGTTAGGGGTTTGATTTGGGGTTTTTTGGGGAAATTGGATAAAATGGAATCTAAATAAGCTATGTATGGTTTGCGTATGTTTAGAGAAAACCATGTAGGTTTTTCTAAGAAATCGTGTGCCTTATTTGGAGAGACAAGGGGTCGCACATTTTTTCCACACAGTTTATCCAAAGTATCATCCCCCCCATTGTGAAAACTAAAATATAGATGTTTTCATGGTTGGTTCCCGGTTTTACAAAAAATTGTGACCTAAAAGTAGTACTAGTTAACCCCTTATGTTAGGAACACACGTAAGGTGAACAATTTTTTAAATCGAGTGCCCCTTCCTAGGAAACCATTCACACCATTTTTAATCTCCCAAAAAATTCACTTCAAATAACAAAACCCATAGTATTAACACGTAAACCTCTTATCAATACTCTAAACATATTACACTGATTTTTGGAGCTCATTAGATGGTTATGGAGTTCCATTATTCTGAGTTTGATGAATAAAATGTCCGTTCAAAGGATCTCCTCTTTCTTAGTACGTGTCTTCTTCCAGAATCAGATTCCTTTATATCTCCCATATTTATCTAATCTTTTGGATAGATGATTTAGTCAATTTATTCTTTTAGATCTAGGATTACATGGATTTCAAAAAAATTCATTTTCATCTTAGGTTTTTATCCATTAACATCCACAATATTGTGATATTGATCGTTCCATTTCAATTTGTGGATTTTTTGTTTGGAGAACATCCATCATGGATTCAAGGATGGGGGTATAAATGAAAATATCAATAGTATTGATTATAATATCCTTTATTTAATTAATAAATTTGAATATCCATGTTTGGTAATCACAATCATAAATTTATCAATTAATTGGTTAATTGGTTAATTTAATCATGTTGTTGTTGGAATAATCAGATTTGCAAAATTGGATGAATGTTGAATCTAGAAATTGGATAATTAATGGGATTCAAAATAGATTAATTAATTGGATTTAAGGGTTGACAAGATTAAAATTCAACTGTTAATGTGATATATTATTTAATATTGGTAAATTGCTTAAATGTTATTTTTTCATATTATTCCATGTATTTAAAGTGAAAATGATGTTTGGATTAATAATTAAAATGGGACACATTGATGAGAATGTCTGATAAGAAGGTTAATTAGAATTAACAATTATGTATATGAAATATGTTTCATATTGGATATTATTATATATGTTTTCATGAGTTTAGGGAAAGTATGGATTCTTCAGAAGATCATATGTGATAACACTGAGTGTGGGACATAGGATGATGGTTCTACAGAACATTTGTGACGACAATGAGTGTATGAAACATAATGATACTTAAATATTTTATATGTCATAACAATGAGGTGTGGGAAAAGTAATGATACTCCAAATACCCATTGGATTCAAGACATGATGTTCTAGGCCCAAGATAGTGGAATCATAGCAAATATCGAAGTAGACTAGATATGAAATTAGGATTAAAAGAAGAATAAAAGACTATATATAATGAATTATGATTTATATAAGATATAAGGATTTGAATCTGGCATAGGATGAAGTATGCATTTATAGTTTGGGTATCCCAGTGAACCTAGGGATATTATGTTGTTAATGAAAGAATAATTAATTATCCAAATAGTTTACATTATTTCCCATATTTTCTACATTATACAACCACATAAACTATTACTGAAGGACTAAGGTTCCTGATTCCATTGGTGGTGGCCGATTGAGCTGTACTCACACCATACTTAGGATTCCCTACCAGTATTATAATAGACTTTATGATTTTTGGACCAGATAAGGGAAATAACCCTATGTTATATGGATAAGTTGGGACAGATCATAGATAAGGGAACAAGACATTATGTTTATTCCCACATGGGAGTTTTTAGGGAGACTTTATTTTGGAGTTTTCATATTTACAATTTACACATAAATGAAGGACATGTCTATTTCATTAGTTTATATGTTTGTTCCATGTTTTGGTTAATTATCTGATACTTTTCTATCTATTTATAGTATCAATATAGAGCTAGTTATATCTTTAGGCTATTGATTATTTACTCTATTCTCTTGTTATGGTTTGATAATGATGGTATAGTCACCCAATATCATAATTTAGACCATCACTTATTATCTTCATCCTATGGAGTACGGGGAGGCCAATCTAAGTCACGTTGAGAATCAGCAAGTGGAACCAACATGTGGAAACAAAGTCATGATGAAACAAAGTTGTATCAAAGTTGTTTTTTGTATTATTTTTTTTGGAAAGTATTATTTAAGACGATGATTATTTGAGCCTTGTACAAGAGCTTGTTCTTTGAAGTATCTTAACCATGTACGGGGGTCACACAAAGTTTCTATGGTGGGCATGTTATTATTGATGAGTAATGTAACTGATGAATGTTATTTCTACTTGAGTGATTCACATTTTGCTTGGTATTTTATTTTCTCTGATTATCTATATGAATCGAAATGGAACAACAGTCGAGTTTACATGCATCATTTAAAGGAACCCACAATTTTTAGGTGATATAAATATTTTTATGCATGCATAAAAAATCATGTTATGAGGTTAATTTATTTATTAAATATAATTTTCTTCTATTATGTAATTTTAAAATGATAATAGTTCTTAATAAAAAATTTAAATTGTTAAATTTGAAAAAATTAAAAAATTAAATGGATAGAATGGGTACCTAATTAGAAATGTGAGGTATGAAATTGTTTTACCCTATATGAGAAATGTCTTACGTGTCGAATGGTTGAGGTTATTGATATAGCCTTAGTTTTTTCCATGTGGTTGGTTATAGGATATTACATTATATGGATTTATATTAACCCCACTTAATTAAATTTTTATGATGTGTAATGTGTCCTAATAGGTTTGTTTTTTATTTTAGAGTCATGAATCCCTGATGATGTTTGTTGATAAGATGGTATGACGAAATTAATATAAATGATCCTATAACATTGGAACCCAATGCTTTGAATGTTTTTTGGAGGGGAATCCAGAGAGTAGTTTCATGAGATCTTTTCTCACCCTAGTAAATCATGGAAAGAGATCCATAACAGGTTTTGAAAAGTATGACTAACCAGACATAGGATTTACAGTTACATCACCCCATGATTTTGAGAATATACGGTGGACCAGAGGATGCGGTTTTCTAAATTGAGTCTTTTGATATGATCCTTTACCGTATAAAGTTTGCAACTAAGAGAAGATTCATTATGTTGTCTTATATGTTACATGGTTAAGCCATGCATTGGTTGGACCTCATATATTGGGAATTATAGAAATAGAATAAAGTGAAGAAGGAAATTTAACAGAAACTCATTGATCACATTTACCTTGATATACTCTTATTAGAGAGGTAAGATGAGTTAACGAGGATGAAATAGGGGAGCTTAGTTGTGATTAACTACACTGGTGGCTTTATTGATTCGATGTATTTTGTTTCAATAGTGGTAGTGGATATAGTGATATTCAAATAAATGGGTTTAGAATAGGATTAATTGTGAAATTATCTACCAAGATAACATCGTTAAGATTAATTAGTTGTATGAAGTGTTGAATCATGTTCTGATTATAGATGGTTTCCTAAATTAGGCATCTAAGGATGCATTGGTAGTTCTTGTTGGATGACTATGGGGGATTTCTTTTGAGGGTATAAATATTCACTTGGAGAATGTTAACAAAAGCAGTAAAAATCACACTGTCACAAGGGAAGGATTAGTTACTGAAGAAACTACTGAACTGATCATATACCAGTGCAGTATCATTGGTCACATTCATAGATAGTTCCCTTATCCATTGGTAGAGTGAAATTTGTTTGAAATATGTGACATATACAATGATTTTACAGTAACCCAAAACAGATGGTTAATGATAGGGGATCTATGAGGAATATGAATGATTGAAGGGAGATTCTACCCCATATCAGTCTGGAAATTCTAGTTATAATTTCCATGGAGGTTGAGACAATCAATTTAGTGCTTCTAGTTAGGATAACCCATATCAGTAGAGTGGTATATTTTAGGGGAATCAGACTGTATCATAGGGAAGTAGGACATGAAATTTTCAAGAATCTCATCCTATACTTTTTAATTGTAATGATATTACCTTGATAGTTATATATCCAATTATTGTATCTTCTATACATGATTGTTCCATATTTGATATATGAGCCCCACGTTAAATTATATTTTCACAACTTTTGAATGGTTTGAATCATGAACTGATTATTTATGTAGGTTTATAATGATAATTACACCCTTGGGAGTATGGTCAAGCTTTATTTGTTTATTCAAAGGTTTTTCTATCATGGTTAGTGAATATCCTTTTTTATGTGACTATTACATCATCTACTTGTCATGATTTGAGAATATTTTGTGTATGTAATGCTATATAGAATACTAATCCCATATAGATTGTTAATATAGGAGACTGAATTTTATGTCTCATATGTGTGATAGTTATGTACATCATGAAGTCTGGGATATCCAATCTGGCCATGCATTGAGAGTTCATCAACAATTAGGGAGATCACCGACCATGTTTCATCTCTGTTGCTGAATGATGGGCATGTGAAGAATGATTTCATTCCACCCATAGTGGAAAATTTCTGGGACATTTTCCCTTAGGACTTATCAAGGCTTCCACTAGAGAGGGATGTAGAGTTTGTAATTGTGCTCACACCAGAATTTATGACTCTTTTTATCCCACCTTACAGAATAGAACTAAAAGAGCATCAAGAGCATAAAACTTAGGTAGAATAGATGGTAAACAAAAGGTTTATCTATGTAATTATATATCCTTGGGGTTATTTAGTTTTTTTAAATAATAATTATGGTACTTTTAAATTATTTTTTTATTATCAAATGTTGATCCATTTGAAAGTGAAGAATCAATATCATATTCCCCATATCAAATACCTCTTCAACCAGTTATGATTATTCCAAATATCTTGGAATCATAATATTTATGTAGATAGAGAATCTATTATATATTAATCTATCTATG
Organism: Viscum album; assembly: GCA_963277665.1. NCBI lineage: Eukaryota > Viridiplantae > Streptophyta > Magnoliopsida > Santalales > Viscaceae > Viscum > Viscum album. The sequence goes on along the minus strand of OY728136.1, from coordinate 1,922,778,613 downwards.
TGTCATTTATAGATTGATATGGTGGATTTATATTTTCAAATCATCTCTATGTATGTTGTGTTAGTGGACCCAACTAAGGTTTTGGTAGTTGTTTCCTGGGAAATACCATGATTTGTTTTGATATTCATGGTTTTTTGTAGTTATAAAGTTATTATTAGAGGTTCATCTATAACCTCTCTTATTTTTGTTAACATCATTCATGATTGATCAAGATGGTAGTAAAATTCATATGGTCTAGACTTGTACAAATTATTTTCAGGAGTTGAATATGTGCATGAATGTTGCACTAATATTGATCTTACTCGATCCCGACAAGAAATATTTGATGTTTTCAATTTCTAATATAGGATTAATTGTGGATGTACTGATGCATGGATATCATGTTGTGAATTATTGGTGAGAGATGTTGAGGTGAAATCAACAGAATTATCCAATGCATGTCCACAACATAGCTACAGAGGTTTATTCATTGACGTAATGGTAGAAATGTCTTTTGGGAGAAATTTTTAATGTGTATATTTATCACCATAGGATAAGGTATACCTTTCGGAAAAGAGAATTGAATATCTGATAGTAGATATAGGTTGAGTATATGAAATAACTTGATTTTGTGATATCATGTACACATGGCATGGGAAGTAGTGTTTCAAATGATATGAGAAAGAAAACATACACTTATGTTGTTAATCATTATAGTTCTAAGATGAAGATAATGTCCATTATAGATGATTTTAATATTGTAGTTTAGCAAGTCTCAGAGAAGATGAACATTCTCTAAATTTCATTGGAATCCATACTTTTGAGTTTGATCAGGGAGAGGAAATACGGGGATCCATAATGTCTATCCTTTAGGGGAATCCTCTATATTTGGGAGTCAACATAAAATTATACAATATATGATGATGATATCTTCTATTGAAGGGGGATTGTTGTTGTGCCTATGTGTATGTGAGAAGAATTGATGTGTGGATTTCATTCTTCTATGTGTTAGGTGACACTATGTTTAACAAAAATTTACTATAAACTACATCACAATTATTGTTTGTTAGGAAAGGAAAAATAGATTGTGGTGTTCATGACACGATGCTACCCATTTCTTCATGTGAAGGTAGAGAATCAATGATCTGGTTCTCTAATACAACCATCACCTATTCTATAATGGTAGTGGAAGAATGATACCATTTATTTTGGTTGTGGTATTATGTTGAACCCTCAAAAATATGATTTTATTTGGGTGATATTAGAATGGCATACAAAATTAACAAATTTCATTCCTATTAGAGAATTTTTTTTGTGTATCAATTTGGATACCCCTACCATAGGATGATTGAATGTATTCATGGAGTGCCATAGAGTAGAGTTTCAAGTTGTGTCTCACGTTTTACATCACACTTCATGAAAATATTGAATTAGGATATTTGTACACAAGTATTAATGAGTATGAATTTTACCCTACATACATATGGGAAATGCAAATGTATAAAATTGTTTATAGTTGATAAGATATGATTGTGTGTCCTTCTCTTTGGAGGGTCTCTCAATAATCACTTAATGGTTGGTGAGTTTTCCTATAAATATGTTATGATGATAAAATTCATATGGAACCATGTAAGGATCATTATGATAGGATATGCAGATAACCTCTTTGTTATATGAAGGCAGGTGAATCAGAGCTATTGGGATTGAGTCTCATAAAAGAGACATTAGAGCTAGTTCTGCCGATTCAGACACGTTTAGATACAGGTCAGAGTAGAAAAAAGGAATATGCTGATGGATGTTAAAAACCCCTAGAGATTGTACTATGTGATCATGTTTTTCATATGGTGTATCCATGAATATTCCACCATTGGATTTATACAATTAACATGATGGTGTGGATCTTTTTCTGTCATTTTCATGTTGTGGATACAATTGGGCCAGAGGCATTCCAATTGGATCACCGATAAAGGTATAGTTCTATGAATAGTGTTTTTCATGTGTCACAACTTTGACTGTATCACCCAAAAAAAATATCATGTGAATGATGTTGATTATTATATTATTAATATGAATGATTACATTGAGGAGAATCTATTAAGTGTTATGAATCTATATTTGAATGTGTTGTGAGGAATGACAAGCTGATTTTTTAAGTATTGTGCCAACATAGTTGTTTTTAGGAGGAGACTTGGGAGATAGATGTAGATATATGGGATTAGTTTAAAAATAATTTTATCATGTAACCTTAGATAAATATATATGAATATCACTAGGATGACACATTATGAGGTAACAAGATTGTATGATCCTAAAATTTTCTCGATATGTCTTAAGATTGCATTGCATATACTATTTTCCATGTTTTTTAAGCCTTTATAGTGTGATTTAATTGGGTTGTATCATGTTATATTTGATAACATTGGAAGCTAAATTGGGTTCACACAGCTAGAACACATTTATAGAAATCATTGTTGTTTGGACGAGGAAATCGTCATCCCTATTTAAAGAGAAATGGGTTAGTGGATGCTTGGGGCATAGTTTGGCCAAACAACGTTGCCTCATTCACCCAAACCATGAATACAAAAATAACTGGTTTTTAAATAGATTTTAATGTTTTTAAAAATTATTAATTTTTCTTATTTTTAACTATTAACCCCTATAATGATGCACACTTTTATGGCACAAAATTTGTCAAATAGTTTACCCCTAACCAGTAAACCATTAGTTCGGATTTTAATCCACCAGAAAATTTTATTATAAATACCAAATACCAATTTTAACCCATAAAAAACACAAAGTTGGACATAAACCCATTCCTTTGAATTTTGAATATCTATGCTGGGCAACAAGCCTCTATAAACTCAATTCATTTAATATTGAAGGTCTATTTGAAGGAGATCCTCTCTATTAGAAAGTGTCTTCTTCCCCAATTGGGGTCCATTCTCATTCCCATATTTCTATAATATTTTGGAGGTATAATTTAATCTATTAATGATGGTTAAAAAAAAAATTTGTGGATATTTATCCATTCGATTTTGATCGTAGTTTTTGATCATTGATCTTCTACACCGGTGTGATCTTGACCATTCTTAATTAAATTTTTTTTGTGGAATTTTGTAATTGGAATTTCCATTTTTTGAAATCACAATTAGAATTTTATTTATAAATTGTAAATTTATTTATGGAATCATGGAATTATTAGTACCACATGATTAATGAAATTGGTTGACTTTTAAATCATGAACTTGGTAGAATAATTGAATTATTAATTGATTGATTAATTGGATTCTAGAGATGGTTGGATTAACCGTAAATTTTTATTGGTTTATGTGATTAAATTATTCAAAAAATTTAATGGTTAATTGTTCATATTATTCTATGTGATTAAGGTTTGGAACAATGTTTTAATTTATATTTTAAGTGGAATAATGTGATGATAAAGTTTGATAAATATATTAATGATTCTTGAACCTGATTTATAATTAATACCATATATTTGAGATATTCTGATATATATGATGGAAACTATGGGAAAATTTTAAATGCTTCAAAATCCCATATGTGAGAAAATTAGTGTGGGACATGGACAGATTATTCTACATCCCATATGTTTTTTAAAATTATTGTGGGACATAGGTCGGTGCTTCAAAAGACCATTTGAGTTAACGATGATGTGTGGGATAGAACTGATTCTCTAAATACTCATTGGGTTCTTGATATGATGCTCTACGCCTAAGATATTATCATTGGAATGGGGTTACAAGTATCATTGATATAAAATTCAAATAAAATGATTGATAAAATATAGGATATAATAAATTGGGTTTACCTAGAATATATGGATCAAACTCTAACACATGCAGATGCAGGTATTGGAGGTTTTGTGTAATTATAAACCCAAGAATATAATACATTTTATAAAATTGTAAAATCAATGGGGAATAAAATACAGTTCGAATCAAAAACGTAAATAATGAGGCATGATATAACATGATAATCATAAAGACATCACTGTTAATGTTTAATCAAAATAAAACATTTTATCATAAACATAGGTCCATGCTAACTGCCCAATCATTGTTTTAGAAAAATTCATTTAATAGATTAAGTTCCCTCATAAATTCATTTCATGGTGTATGAGGGGACTAAAACATTACACAATGCATTTGATCACAATATAATTTTTGGTGAACCATCTATTTTAATTTCATTATCACACTTATGTGTGACACGTTGATAAGAAAACATGGTATAATTTGTAATAAAATTTTATTCAATGATCTGAATGTTTGTAATATCCACAATTTTTTCCACAATAAAATATTTATATGATCTGGTTGATTAACACCATTTATAGGAGATTTTTATGAATATTCACTACATAATTGTTTAGCAAAGAAAATCTGGTTGAAATCATGGAATCATAACTAAGGAATATTGATGATCTGGTAAGGGATTAATGAGGTTTTACTAGGCCTCTAATCATTAAAAATAAAATATAATGTAATGGTTATATAAAATATCTTATCCTATCATTAGTAGTAATATATAATATTATTAATATAATGAATAAACTTGAATAAAGAGGAGAAGGAGAGGATCCCTTACCTATAGAGGTTGATTCTAAATGCTTGGAATGAACTTAATGGGATTTTGGGGGATCTTTTGGGAGACTCAAAAGAGTGTGTGGATGTGAAAGTATATTCCCCAAGGTTTATCATCAAATAAAAATTCGATCTTGTGTGGGATTATATAGGAAATCCCAAGAGAAATAAACATCATTTCTAAAATTTATGTTTTCAACATTATATTATAAATTAACCAAAAAACACTAACATGGTATTACATATTTTTTCAACCAAGTAAAAGTGATTTTAATTATTTTTCAACTAAAAGTTCCTAAATTAATACACTTTTAACCTAGTTTTTGTAAATAGTGTCCTACTTTTAATGAAATCATATTAAACACATAAAATATATTACATCTTTTCGGGGATTTGTAAATTTTTTATAAATTTATTCAAAAATTATAATATCACATTATTTTAAAGGGAAACATATATTTGTTCATGTATACCCATTATTGTATTTGTTACACAACTTTTGGGTCATTATGTTGTTATAATACACACAATATATTTATATCGTATTTATGTTTTACTTGAAAATTCGACTATCACAAAAACTTATGAAAAATTAACCGATGGATAAACTCAATCTTTAAATTATAAAAATAATGTTATTTTGTCTGAATAATTTTATAAAAATGGAAATTCTCACTTTCTAAATAACAATCGTCAATTATTTAGTAAGCTGGGTTTTTGAGAATAAATATTTCTGATCCTTTATAAATTTTTTTGTTGAATTCATATAAACTGTATGATAATTTATATTTGATAAAAATTATTCAATAATATTATTTGTTAGAATATTATTTATTTCAAATATCAATTAATTAAATTTTATTATTAGTCAAAAATTAAATTTATTTATGTATCAAAATAAAAAATATTTATAGTGTAATAATAATAAGTAAAAATAATATTTATTATATTTTACATTATAAGTAATAATATTTTCTGGTCTTTATACATATCCCTTAAATACAGAAGAAAACATTATAAGGGTATGTTGCTTGATGGTGCGATTTTCTTGGGGTGGTTCAGTGTACATGGTTTAGATCATGAGCATGATGACAATGAACTTATCCTGTAATCATTATCACCAAATCCAATATTGTTAGATATTATCATAGTCATAGTCAAATAAAAAATAACATTATTACTATCATGCGGAGATGCTCTGATAAATGGGATTCATATGTTATGATCATATTGGTTGAGTCCATCACTTCATTTGTAACTATCAATTAGATTTTTTCAAAACCATATATTTATACCAATAATCAGATCACTATTCAAAAAATATATTATCAAAAATAAATTTTATTAATGGGTTTTAAATAAAATATGATTAAATAAACAAATGAAGTTCATGTCTTTTCAATCACCATGTTACATAATATTATGTTAAATTAAATCAAAAGGAGAATTTTATTTATTAAATATTGGGTCATTATAATATTCCCCCATGGAGAAATGTCTCCCTAAAAAATTTATTTTCCCATAATAAAATAGAATAGATTATTTATATTTCATCACCTTCTACAATTCCCGTTCCAGTTCCTCAAACTCATGGTTTCTCCACAACACATTAACCAATTGATTTGTCCAATTTTTTAGAAAACTCTATCTACTATCTAACATCTTCACTGGATGATCCTGAATGAAATGATCATTCCCCAAAGGTAACACGTCAACATTGAGTAAATGTGAGGGTTCTGGTATGTCATTAATTAATATTGATATGTAGAACAAATCTTGTAATCGAGATAGGTCGGTGGGAGTGATACTTGATAGGCCATCTCTCTAATGGGATCAAGGATCTTAAATAATCCAATCTATCTTTGAAAAGATTTCCATCCACCCAAAATCTTATGACTTTTTCAATGGAGATATAAATCTTAATACCTCACCTCCACCCTCAAACTCTAGGTCTCAATGTTGATTGTAATTATAGATCCTTTATTGACTCTGAGTATATCTATTGTTTTGAAAAATAACCTTGACCTTTTCTACCATTTTCATAACCATTCCATGACCTATCATTTTTCCCCAAAATCAATTGAGAGTTCCAGTTTTCTGTACCTCTTCCCATAAAGGGGTTCATGGGGATCTATTTTGATGCAATAGTGGAATCTATTATTGCATGAGAACCCAAATAGTGGAGGGTTTTTGTCCCTTATTCATTTGATGTCAATTGAGAACACTCTCTTTGTTTTCTAGAGTGTTTAGATAGTTTTATCAGATTGAAATTCAATTTGGGGGTGAAAAGTAATTCTAATGACCAAATTTTTATTTAGATTGTGTTGGAGAATCATCCAGAACATTGACGTAAATCTTTGGTCTTGATCATATATAAGAGACACCAGTGTTTCATGATGCCTCACAACATCTCTAATGATTATCCTTTCTTGTTGATCATATGGAATGTATTGTTGAATTGAAATCAATCGATTAATCTTAATAATATGATCCATAAAATACATATTGAATTATTTCCACTTGATTTATTTAGAAGACCAATGAAATTGTAAAATTTTATGTTCTCCCATTTCCAAATATGTATGTATAATGTTTTTGTTATCCCATTGGATTTGGTTTCATTTTTCCTTCCACATGATTATATATAACATATCTTGATGTATAATCCACTATATCCGTCTCCATATAATCCAAAAAATTGTTCTATTGAATATCGTGATACATATTCATGCTTCCTGGATGGATTGAGAAGGTCAAGGTATATGGATCATCAAACTACTATTTCTTAATTTTTGGATTTGACAGTATATATTCTGTTGACCCAAATATTATATCTCATTATTCATTAATATTTAACTCCACATATTTAACTCTTATTATTTCATCTACTTTCATCAGAATCCCAACATCATCTATTTGATCAACATTTATTCTCTCTAGATGGGATAGTTGATGTATCCTTTGTGAAAAGATTTATGATGTTTTTTATTTTATGATTCAAATGTCTATACATTGCAAATAAAAAAGCATCATATCCTTATAAAATTTTAGAAATGATAAAATTAATGGATCCTTTTAACTTCGAGAATATAAAAACTTATTTCCCTTTCATGGATATTATTTGATTGAGATTTTATATTCTGCAATCACCTCAAACCATCTTCGTTGGCACATATAAATTTATTTTTGTGTGAACACATAAATTAGGATCATGTAATCCATATATATTTCAGACTTGTCTCCAAGAATATAAAGCTAAAATATTTCCAATGTGAAGATCACTACATACAACTCAATATCATGAATTGGGTTGTTATTATCATGAAAATAAATTTTTTTATGGTATCAGATATCACATTTTAATTTTTTTAACACACAACCCAAGCACTTATTCGAATAATAAATATAAAGGGGAAAAATTTCTCCACTCATGGGAAACGTATGTCTAGGAATATTTATAAGATTGTTTTTAGCTCCTTTAATATTCATTAACATTCATAATTACAACAAAATATTACTCCCTTCCCAATTATCTTGGTTATAAGGTAAAATTATAGAAATAAATTTATAATAAATTGACGATATTACCTAGATAATTCAAGAAACAATGGATATTTGTTAGATATGTTGGGAGCATCCATCCTTTAATTTCTTACATATTTAAAGGTTCTATAGATATACCATTTAGTTTGATAATATTTCCCTAGAATAAAAATTCATAAAACTATACCTACATTTTTTATAATTAAAATAAAGCTTCTCATTTCATAAGATCGTTACAACATTGCTGAAGTTCACCTCATGCTACTCCTTTCTTTTGGATTATATTTGAATATAATCAATAAAAACTATAAAATATTTTTCATGGTAATATATAAAGATAATATTAATTAATTCGATGAATATTTCTAGATCAATAGTGAGTCTAAATGGGATTACTATGAACTCATAGTTCTTATACATTGTTGAAAAATGTCTAGGGGATATCCACCTTCTTCAACTAACTTGGTAATAGACCGACCATAAATACACCTTGGGAAAGTATTGTTCACAACATAGATGATAAAATAAGTGATCAATATTTTAAAGAGTATTATTTATTTTTATCATTATATTATTGAGCACTTGATAATAAAAGCAATGGCACATTGACGCATCATTCTTCATGATGAAAAGGACTTTTGCACCCCATAATGAAGCACTTGAGAATATTAACCCTTTATCCAGATCCCGAAATAGTGGTTTCGTCAACTGATTAGGTTCCAAAAAACCAATTCTACAAGTGACCTTATATAATTTAAATTCCCCAGGTATAATCTTGATTAAAAAATAATCCTTTCAACCAGGAGGAAGGCAATGAAATTTCTTGGGAAACATGTTAGCATATTCCATCACAATGGGCATTTCCTCTAGAATAATCCTTTCCATTGAATAAATAATTTGATATAATGATGGTTTTTTATAGGGAAATAATATTAATTCTTGAGATGGTAGTTCAATATAGGATTCACCCATCTACATCCATTTTTATAGAATCATTGAGTGATTTGTGATATAAATACTGATTTCCTTATCAGAGAAATTAAAGTTGGTTCTATATATGGAAAGATAATCTATACAAAAAATTAAGTGAAAATCCACAAAAAGTAGGATCATTGTGTTCTTTAAGAAGTTCAACCGACACATTTTTATAGGGGATGAGTTATATACTTGTGATGTTCATGATTAATAGTTTCTTTGAAATATTTAAACTACTATTTATTGATATGAAGGAATATAAAAAAACACAATCGAGAAGTACATTCTGTATTCTTGAAATATTAACTACAATACCTATCACCACTTCATTGCCATCATCCACATCAATAGTTGTGATGAGAAAACCCCACCCTTCCTTCTATGGAGTTAATTTGTTTTCTCTAAAAACCCTTTTCTTAGTGCATTTGTTTTCATATTTTCCTAGTTATTTGAAGTATAAAAGGAACCATGTTATGAGAATTTACTAGATAATTATTTTCACCCATCTAATAAGTGGGATTATTTCATCAGCAATAACTATCTATTTATTCTACCTTCCCACACCTAAATCATTTACTCATTCCCTATAGTATTTTTTGGGTTCTTCTTTCCACACCATTAAAATGATTCATGTTTAAATTTATTATCTCCTTTTTATTTCTCCATTGGAAACTATAATTAAACTCTAATTTCTGATTCATATCTGCATGATACCGTTAAGATTTTACAATATCTATCTCAACATTTATGGAACATCATATAATTTCCTTAATACTATCAATGTCATAAATCCCCATGTATTTTCATATACAATGATTTATCTCACCAAATAACCGGTACACCTTTTGTTTTGGGATAAATATAAAGCCGATGACACATATTTCATGTACTTTGTTGTTCTCCTCATATTTCCTAATATATTCTTTATCATTTTCCATGAGGACAAGGAAATCCATTTCTATTTTAATACATATAGTTTTACAAAAAAAATTAAAAATTATTTTTTGGTATTCTTTTCACCCCATATCATCAATTTCTTCCATACAATTCATATTATTGATAAGTTTCAAACATTGTTCATATTATACCTCAATATGATAAATAACCTATGGAACTATATCTTTCATAGAATATTGAATTATGGAGATGATATTAACAATGTAGTTGATAAATAGTTACATGATTAAGGGATTAAATGGATCATTTAATGTTGGATGGATTTGTCACATAAATGAATTAACTTTACATTTTTATCTCATATGTGGATTTGGGTCTCCGCCTTGTATAGGATTATTTCCAAAACCTTAGTCAACTGAGAGGGTAACATCATAAAGATTATTATTCCTGCTCCCATAATGTTGGGAATCATGTTTGGGAAATAATTATATTTCCCATCAAATTGGTTTAATACATGATTTTTCATATTTCAGGACATTATCTAGAATTAAGGTAATATTACTGATTAGTTTTTGAAAATATTAATCACATAAATGGAAACTCAATCTCATTCATTAGTGAACCTATAAATGAAATTAATTTCATAAATTAGTTGTTTTATGCTTTAATATATGTTATCCATGGTCTATCTACTTACATAGATACATATGGTCGTTTTTGTTCCCTTATTAATGGTTCATAATCTCCTTGTGGATTTAATAAAGCATATCCCTCAGGATTTCCTAGTGAGTGTGCAACAAGGACAATTTTCATGAATCTTTTCTTAGTATACCCTTTCTCAACAATGTTTTTTTGGGTTTACCCCGATGTACATTTATTCTAGCTCCACATCCCCTTATAGTTTTAAGAAATGGATGAATTTAATTGATAAAAACATAATATATACTTGAAAAAAATATTTGGTTGTTTTTATACTATCTCTTGTCCCTAAGGATTTATCTAAATTTTTTTATTCATTTTCCCAAATGTATTAAAAAAATTCTCTTTGATAACAACAATGAGAACCTAACCATTCATTAAAAAAAATTCATGATTTGTTTCATTAAAGAACATATATTACATCCCAAAACATCTAGAAGTATATATTCATTGGGAATTAGGTTCATTACATGAAAACTGTAAAGAAGGAATGCATAATAATTATTGAAAACCTCCTTAACATGATCATATTATTCCTTCATAGTTAAAACTAAATGGGATAAACTTAGGACATAAATAAGAAAAAGGTTAAATGTATACCCCAATAATGGAAAAAACATTGAATATCATTAAAAATGAAATAATTTTTAGGAAATAGGTATATAAATGTTGAATGAAAAGACATATTATCATAAAAATTAATAATGAGGATGATATAGCATGATAATAATAATGAAAACCTTAGAAATAAGGAATCAATAAAAAACACTACATCATAAACATAGGTCACGGATAATTGAAAAGACATCACGATAGTAAAACTACCATGATGAATTAGAATCACTATCAAAACCCTTTCATGAAATACCATGAAACTAAAACATTAACATATATATTAGATCAGTATATAATTTCTGGTGTACTAGTCAGTTTCACACCATTCTCATTTATTTAAGTTCAATAGAGATCATTAAACATGGAATAATTTATCATAAAATTTAATTAACTGATAATTGATTGTATAATAAATAAATGTAGGTCCACAGTAACATATGTATAATTGATGAAGGTAAAAACAATTTACAATTAGTGGGTACAGGTATTCCCTACACAATTGCTTGGCCAAGAAAATCATATTGAAATTTCAGTATCATAACCAGGGCATATAAATTTTCATTGAAGAACTTAATGAGTGTACAATAGGTATTTAATCATTTAGAAATAAAAATTAATGTAATGGGTATATGTATAAATGAATTATATTATTAGGAATTAGATATAAAAGACATAATATATTGAGGAAACTTGAATTAATATGATGTGAGGAGACCTTACATGGAGAGTGTGATTCCGAATGCTAGGTAAGATAATCATATATGATATTTGGAACATTGGAAGGAATATATAGATGTTATGGAATAGAAATTATGTGATCCGTAGTTTTTTAAGAAATATAATGGGAGTCTGGGTGGGTTTATAATGGAAATGAGTAATGATTTCTCCATCACTTATCAAACATTCATTTTGAATCTATATAAAAAAACCAAAACTACAAACATTAAAATTTTTATTCTCAGTGTTTTCTAAAAAATATTATTTTTTCTCATTATTTTTTTAGTCCAAGGTCCTATATTACTAAAATAAGTCCCATGGTGATGTCGAATTGAGCCATACTCTTAAATAAATGATTTTGAATCCTTTAAATTTATTATAAGATTTGTAGGATTCATTCAAGATTTCTAAAATTAATAAATCGAACATAATATTACATTATTTTAAATGGAATAAATATATTTTTTCATGGATTCCCCTTATCATATTTATTACAACATTTGATTCATCGTGATGTTATAATTCTCCCAGATTATTTTTATAATATTTAATTTTTGCTCAAAAATTCAGTTATCTCAGAAAATTAGAAAACAAATCACCATTTGAAATTTTAAACTTTATTATTAATAAATAATCTTCAATTTATCTAAATAATCTATTAAATATATGAATTTTTTACCTTTAAAATAAGAATTGAATATTTATTGAGATATATTTGATTTTTTTACAATAATAGTTTTTGAACCCTTATAAAAATTACATTTGACTTCATAACAATTATATAATAATTTATATTTCATAAAAATAATTTAATAATGTTTTATTAAAATATTATTGATAATAAAAATAAATCAATTCATCAATATAAATTCATTAATTAAAATTGAATATTAATAAAAAAATCCAATTTGTGTTTTGTGGTATCAAAATCAAAATAATTTATCGAGCAAAAAATGAGGAAAATATAATCATTGTTATAATGAATATGAAAAATAAATAATCATATTATTAGGATACTAATACATATTACTTTAACACACCAGCAGAGACCCTAAGGGTATGGTGTGCGATAATGATAATTTTTTGGGGCAGTTCGACAAACATTGTTTGGGTCGTGATCTCGATGAGCTTGAACATCTCCAATAAAAGGTTTTTCTCAAGAATAGGTTGTTCAATATGTTATTTCTCTTGGTCATTAGAAAATAATGGTTCTTATATATCTCTTGTAACCTATAATAAATGGGATTTATAAGGTATCATCCAACTTTTTGAGGTCATCACTTACTTTTTATGTGTCAATTAGATTTTCTAAAAACCTATTTTTATACTAATGACACACTCACTATTCCTGGACTATATAATCAATGTCTAAGATACATAATGGTCCATTAAATTAAATAGGATATAATTGAACCAATTAAGTGTACATTTTTTTTATAACCATATCACATAATAAGGTATTTAATTAAATATTAATGGGAATTTTATTTTCAATAGTTTAAGTCTTTACAATTTCCCTATTTTAGCATAGGGTGTGATAATGGTATGTAGTGGTTATTGTATCATTTTGATTATTATTTGTATGATTTTTCTATATATTAATTATTTTTCCCAAATGGGATTCTTTGATAAAGAATGTATAGTATTCCCATGTTATTTATTAGACCCTCGCTATAATTCAGCATCCTTTGGTATATGGGGAGGCATGTCTAAGATAACATCATGAACCATATGGAGTAACCAACTTGTGAATCCTAGTAAAAACATTACATTTGATATCCATATTTATTGTATATGTGAAAGGAGAGAGTTATGTGGACATTAAGAGTAATATATGAGTCAACTAAAAGGGTAGATTAAAAAATACAATTATTGACATCATGAATGGTTTTATCACATGACACAAAATTCTATGTAATTTCATTCCATACCCCACCATAAGTTTTCTATTAATCCTTAATCATTTTCCACATAAGTTTATCTAAAATGTGTATAAACTATAGACAAGTCATTGTTGTAATCTCCTTATACATTAGGGTTAATAAATCATGTAATCTTAGCCATTTTATGGACATTCCCATTCCACTAGGGTTAAAAATATATAAGAGTAGACCACATGTATACTAGTAAAATACATTTTTCTAACAAAAAATTAACTATTTACCCACTATAATTAAATAAATATACCCATTTATATGTTCATTATATGAGGTGTATTCTAATACCCGCATGATATTAATTATGTGATAGTAGTGTGAAGACCATGTAACATTTGAAATTATCAAAAATGTATTTTTTTCAATTTTAAAAACTAATGAAATTAAAAATTCACCATTTTCATGTAATTTATTAGAAAACATGGCAAGGTGGAGTCCCCTAGATTCTGTTTATTCATTGGAGAAATCAATGCTATAATTTTATCAATTATATTTAATGAAACAATTAAATACAAAATTATTATTTCATAGAAATATTATCATTATAATAAATGAATAATTATTATATATATTTATATACTCGAAGTATCTATTAAAATAAATTTTTTAATACAAGATTTATAAAACTAATGAATATTAATAAATTATTAAAAATTCAAATAAATATTAACTGTATATTGGTAATTCTGAACTAGTAGGACGTTTATTTATCATATTATTAATTGATATATTAACATTTATAATTGTCATGTAATAGATATATTTCCTAAATTAAATCCCATATACTCATTTAGTCAAAAATATTTGAATCATAGTTTTTATTTCTTTAATATTAAACTAAAATTTAATAAAAAGATTTATACTTTATTTATAGCATTTTCATTATAGGTTTAGTAAGGTTAATAGTGATTGTCAAGGGTGAGAATGATCCAGGAAATTTACATGGTGTAAATATATTATTCATTGGGATTTAAATTTTAATATTATTTTCTACATTATAATTGATGTAATTATCATAATAAAGGGTGTGTAATTGTTATTTTCCCATATATTTATTTTAATATACCAATATTAATGAATAAAGTGTTATCGATATGATTCGTTTCTCCTATGAATTATTGTCTAATCATGTAATATTCGGGAGAAATTAATGGAATTATATTTATAAAATCATATAAATACAGTATATGGATTGAAATTATATTATATAATATGAGGTGATACATTCTCTCACCCATAAATAAGTTATATCCAAAATAATATATTCTTCCACTATAAGTAAAAATAAGTGAGGTTATCTATAAGACAATAATGAAAGAAGAAATAATTTCTAATGAAAAACATTACTTATATTTTCATAATAATATTATGAATTTTATATTTTCATCAAAATCCATGTATATTTATATATTATTTCATATTAGTTATTTTAATGAAATATACTTCCTTATTTAGCTATATGATTTTATATTTTTTATATATGTATGATCCACATACTAATTTTCACGATCTTACCCGCATCTATATAAAAAATGATAATAAATATATAAAAATGAAAAATAAATCTTAATATGATGTATATAATGAAACATTTATTTCATCCAATGAAAAATACAATTCAACTGTGACACTATTTGTTCAAACTATAAATCATTTAAATAAACATTGATATATTTTAAATTTTCACTCTTATGATAATTTTCATGATACCAAAAATATTTACACCCATTCAGGATTCCATATTACGATAATAATACACTTACTCTATGATGTGGTGTAAAAATGAAAACCTACACATATATACTCTGAGACAAACATCTGTGTCCCAAAAACACATATATCAATTTACATATAAAATCATTATTAAAAAACACTTCAACCCACAAGATTTTCCCCTTAATGGTACCTTAAATAATTATATTAATAAATATTTTTTATTCAAGATCTTCTATAGAAATCAATATTCATTATTTCTTCTTTATGATGTTTTTAGAATGAATTTCATATGGAAATAGGGAAGATTTTTTTTGAAAAATCTCAAATTCATAGTAGGGGGAATTTTAATAATTAATAAGATATCATATGATTAATATGTAAAAAATACATACTATATGAGGGATAAATATTTAAAAACAACATTTTTTCGTTTGAGAATGTCATAGAGAATGGAAGAATAACATTGACTGCAACATACGATCATAAAACAAAAAATGCATCATAAGGAAAAAAACACATATATTGGTATATAAATACTGAAATGTGAGATAAAAATCATGATATATACAAAATATATATTTTTGTTTCTTGAAATATAATATATAATGAAATAGGAAAATCAAATGGAATCAAAATATATCTTGAAATAGGAATATATAACATACATTAGAAAATGAAATATGTTTTGTCAATTATCACTACCATGGCCATATTAAGAAATCATGAATTGTCCCATAGAAAAGTGGATTTTATACAATCCTTATATCAATAAACATATTTTATTGAGTTCATAATCTAGTTTCAATAATTTAATCTTATTATGTATACATTTTTACCCCACACATTAGAGGGATGTATAATTTGACACCCACCCATCACATAATCCGATAACATACATATGAGTTCAATATAAAGATAACAATTCCAAAATAATATAATTATTAATCCACAAAAATAATATTCAATACATATAAACATTCATGAGTTAAAAATAATTCGAATAATGATAGAGTTCATGAAGGAAAATAACCTTCCATTAATATAATGTAGTATCATTTCTGTATAGTCTATAGAAAAAAATGTAATATAAACATTATAACAGATTAATGTAATACATTAATAGATGTGAAAAATTATTTTATTAAAATTATTGAATAATAAATAATTATAGGTTAATCACAACGAAATAAAATTGGTAGAAATGGTATCATTATGAAATGATGAAAATAAGTCAAATAAAAGGCCATGAAATATTTTCCCTATCATAATGATTTCATTTCTTCATAACCATCGATTGATAAAGAATTTAACAAATTGTCAATTTCAAAATATATTAATGAATAAATTAACAATAATATGAACAATATTAGAAGTAATATTAATAATAATGTATGTATAGGTGAAAAAAATTTATGATGAAAAAAATTAATAAAATCATATTTGGGAATGATCATCCATGTAATTTATGAAGAATCGAAATGTTCCTAAATGTAAGGAAATGTTTATTTTAATTTCATTTTAATAACTATAATATTATTTCTTGATAAGTATGTTAATTTAATTTAAAATGAATCATAATTATTAATTTAGTAAAATAAAAGAGAAAAATGAAAAATTAATACATTTACTCCATTGAAATTGTTATAAAAAAGGTCAAATAATTTTCATAAGAACATTCAAAATAGGAAAATGTAATGTTATGAATTATTTTAAATGTAAATGTCCCAATAAATTTTCCATGAAAAGATATAAATGTTAATGTTGAAGAAATATGTATTAGAAGATACAAAATATAAGGGTGTTGAATGAAATTACATTTTAAAATTTATAACCATTCAATTAAACATAAATTTATAAAATAATAATAAGATTTACTTTTAAATAGTGTTAAATTGAATTACTAATATTTTTAAAGGATATAAATAACTATAAATAAATATAATAAAAATATGCGGTGATAAATAATGTAAACCTCTATCCATTATGAAATTAAATATTACATCTTAAAAGATGAATATTCATTACATAACATATTGAAAAAATTAGGATAATTTAGGATTAGATACATTAGAAACATAGAATCATAAATAACTAGTTCATAAGAGCATTACATAGTCACCTAGTTTGTTGTTCATAATTATAATTCTTATCAGATATATTGTACATTAATGTTGAATTCTAACACTATGGTAAAGGAAACATAATATTGGGTGAGATCAGATGGTTAGTATGATAAAACTAGTGAAATATAAATATAAATTGAGAAAACATGTATGATAAGATGAGAATAAAATTTTGAAAATACACCCCACATATCATAGATCGTAAACATGCACAATGACATAAATATTTATAGTTCACGAACATAAATCATAAAGTGATCAATAATCATAACCCATAAACGAATTAAATAGTCATATGAAAAATATTAATGTAATACATATACACTTATAAAACTTTGAACAAGTATTAAAAGAAAAAATATCATTCATCATGTTGGGGACATGAATTTAGGTCCTCATATAAATAGATCAAATGTTATCACGCCAGCACTTAATCTTATAGACACATAAACCTGTACCATTATTAATCTTATGGAAATAAAATTTGGTCCATGAATTATATTTTTAACATGTAATTAGGTTGACATATAACCTTTTGAACATTTTATAAAGTTCACACATAAACAGATTATAAATATTTATCCATATTTACCCAATGTATTCGAGGTTGATATATTTTAAACCAATAATAAAATGAAAAACATACATACATATAGAATACGATCTGAAAAAAATATCATATTGGAAAAGATGAATTGAAATTGGTTTCATATTCATTTCATAATTATATGACCCATAGGCAACAAAGTAGGTTTCATTATTATTTCATCATATTATAGTTTCTGGAAGAGGAATATAATTCATAAATATCTTGTCATTATAAACATAATCCTTAAACAGAAAGAGTAAGAATATTATCCACATATCACATCCCAAAATAAAGTATAATAAATATCATAGGATGTCATCATAAATGTAAAATTATTTTGGATGATGAAATTAATTATTTGATGAGTAAAGTAAACATTCCATGTAAAACAAATTCCACATAAAACCTTCTCAAAATACATTTCATTGATAATAACCCAACAAACATATAACAGATGATTTAATGAACATTTATAACATTTCATGACAAAGATATCCATTGCACTTTAAGAATTTATTTTCAATAACTAATATTGGAAGAAATATTATAAATCATTTTTATTGAAAATTTCCTAACAAACATATAATGAAATATTTAAAGGCCATTTTTATTTAGAAAAATTCCCTTTTCATTTTAAAGGATACAATTTTTTAAAATAACATATAAAGAAATATTTTGAGAACATTTATATTTTATAATATCATTTTAAACATATAAGGTAATTATTAAACATTGGGTCTTCATTATGATGGAAAATTATATACATATTTATGAAATATTCATTTAATATTTTCTATAAAATAAAAACATGCTTTTTTGGAAAATGCCATGATGATTCATATTTATAATCATTTCAAAAAGTAAAACCCAGGAAAAATTTCTTTTTCTAAAAAATTATTATGTTGTTAAATAATTTTTGAATTAATTTTTAGAAATCATGGATATAGAATAACAAAAAAAATCGACCAGAGGGAGAAAAAAATTATTTTTTTAAAAACTAATTTTTTCTATTTATTATTTTAAGAGTTAAAAATTAAAATAATTTTATTATAATGTTGTAACCAATGGATAATAAAAATATTGTTTTTATTTTTAATAAGATCATCATATCTCATCAAGGGAGACATAATCATAAACCAGACTGATAAACAATGAAATTTTAACATCAAACTCGTACCACATTAGCAACTTTCGAATCATAAGCCTAATTAAATAATAACATCTTGTGGAACATTAAGTTTTTTGAGAATTATTATATTCATGATATAATATTTCAATATATCTATATGTACATCTCAGAAAAGAATATATGTGTGTATCATAATATATGTCTCAAAATGGACAGTTTGAGATGAAATTCTCTCCCCTTAAGTCTTCTCATCATTCATACAATTTTAAAAGAATTTCATAATAATTTTTTTATTATAATTATATTATAAAACCATATTTACATGTATAATACCATATTTTATGTACTTATGACCATTTATTACCCTTTTATTAACAATTCCTTTTTAAAGTCACATTTTCGATAATAAATACATAGTGTTTATTATATGGTTTGATTTGGTAGATTTTGTCCTATTAAATTGTTAATTATTATATTATCTCCAGAATATTAAGCATTATATAAATATCATATATAGTCTATATATATATATATGTATTTATAGTAATCCAAAAAATTTAGAGTTAGAAAATGAAATACATCCATCATGGGGATGGTAGGGAATACTTATCTGTGAACATTGTTTTCATTTTCTCAATGGATTGAATGAAATAACATTAAATATTAATTAAAACATATAAATTAATTATTATGGAATATTTATCATATATATTCACTAAATTAATCCTTAACACCTTACGTGTAAATAATTAGAGAAAAATGAATCACATCACTTAGCGATGTAATAGTTCATCTTACATAAGAGTGATTTTATCGTATCCCCTACAAAATGGAAAGTAAGAAATTATATTTGAAAATATAATTAAAGAAGTATAATTATTATAAAAATATAATATGTATTCATTTAATATATCCTTTTTTCCATCCATATCAAATGTATATAAGAAAAACACTTGACATAGGTTCGTGAGGTGGTGGTATTATTTACACTTGAGTGATGTTATTATTCTCCAAAGGCTTAGAGGATAAAAAGTTAAAAGTTATAATATAATTACATAAGTATAGTAACATCATTAATATCATATATAATCATTAAATCCATCATTTTAACCATCCTATATAGATTTTAATCGATAATTAAATACATCGGTTATCGAGGTGGAAATCCTCTTGACACAAAAATGAATGTTATATTACCCATTTGATGAAGGAAGAAAAATATTCTTATTATAAATTCATCATAAAAATTCTACGTAAATATTATATATTGGATTAATTATATTTTAATTTATATAAAATTAATGAAGGTGATATGAAATGAACTAAAAATGAATTAGTATAGTGGAGCGGATATGACCTTTTAAAATGGGGGAGAAGTGGAATTTTTTAAATACCCAATACTATTCAATAATGGGAATTAAATCTCACCCAAATTCCTTAAAAGTTGATAAATAATTTATTTATGGATTATATTTTCAATACACACAACCATAGCACATAAATGTTTGAAACATGTTATTCATTAGAATTTATGTTTACTTAATTTTTCTATTTAAATTTTAACCATTGTTACTTTCATCATTCAAGTTACCTAGGTAATTTATCCATTAAAAATATAAGTGATTGGATCCTTAAAATATAATTTGGGTCCAATTAATATAAACATTATATATTATATATTTATGAATATTCATATTTTTCAGAATTGTTTTTGATTCAGGCGTCTTTAATGTGAAAATATCATTTCATCTTTAATCATTGTAATTAATTTTATTGAATTTATTAGTCATTAGAAAAAAGAAATTAATTATAAAATATTATAATATATATATTATCCTGATTAATTAGGGAAATATTTATTATCAATTTGAAGTCAAGTAAGTGGTAGAATTTATTTTAACATTAATCTCGTACATATGATGAACATATAATTTTTTTGGGAGAAACATTTCAATACATTAAAAAGTCTCCTTATATTAATTCAATATAAAATATATTACAATAAAATACATTCAATAAATTTTAATATAATATTTATAATTTTAATTTCAATTATACATTTAAAATAATTTAACGATATATATTATTTAAACAAAATGTGAGTATTAAATAAAATAGGGTATTTTTCATAATTGATTAAAAAATTAGTTTATTTATAAAAATATAATGATGTTAAATTCTAGCGCATAGAAAATGAGTTTACCCCTTCTAATTACATAAATATGTGATAAAATACTAGGGAAACATCTTTTTAATTACATCTTTAGTATCCTAAATAGATTTCTCATAATATTGACTTTCTAATAAAAATCATACTAGGAGAGTGGATTTTTTCATATATCATTCTCTATAAGATCTAGAATATCCACCTCTTTCCCCTTATAAAAATGATAAACCTCCATTTATATGAAAATTGGGTTCATTTAATAGGATTTATTAGGTAGATTCATTTTCAGTAGAGTTACATAGAACACATCGTAAACCTAAGAGATTTTTGGTGGTAGTCCAAAATGACAATCTACAATCCTAATATGATCAAAATATTTTAAGGGAACAATATACCTAGGACATTATTTACCATTCATTAATCCATGGTGAAATTCACCGAAACAAATTTTCACCAACTTAAAATTTCACATCATGTCAGTCATTATCAGCATAAATTTTCTACCAACATTGTACCACACATATATACTGTTTAGTAGCTATAACCAGAACATATATTTTTTAGCTAACTGATATCCCTATTGATTTGTTTCTGAAAAAAAAAATTTGTTATTTTTTTGTTACACAAATCATTTTGTAGAGACTTTTAAAAGGTTGAAATTTACTGATATTATGACAGATATTGATCTATGAAAACACATATAATTGAAATTGTTGATCTCAACCATCATTGAAATCCATTATCCTGACCAGACCCATGTCGGGGCTCCGGAAAAAACTATCCCAAGCCTGCCTCCATAACCAGGGGTGGAAAAATGTACTGAAAGAAAAAAAACTTAGGGAGGTATTTATCTATGTACTTGTATGTACACAGACATCAAAATCAATGAAAAAGTGAGATGGGAAATGAGAAAATATGAATTACTACTATAAAATAAATCTGGCATGTATGAACCAATTTACATTACAAAATTACGATAGTGTAAATTGAAATTAAAAGGGAAAAATACATTCCCAACTATAAATTTGTACTAAAAATAAAGAAACTGGATAAATGTAAACAGTTGAGGGAGCCCAGTTCTTATATATCAAGGTATGAACTTTGTACTCTGTTTAAGAACCATGAATCCCAATGCTAATATGAATTCATGGTTGACCAATCCATTTTTTGCAAAACATACACCATATTTGGGAAAATTCCTTGTTTGAGTTAGTATATAAAAACCCAGAAGAATACCGCAAAAGGGGTTACATGAGATTATTAAGAGATATAATTGAATAGAAAATAAATATATAGGATAAGGTCTAGTGAAAGTGTACAACTCCACCCAAAAAGAGAGTTAATTTAAAACCATCGACGAAAAAGGGGATAAACATGGTGAGTAGATTCAATATCCATCAAGCCATTGCCTTATATAATATGATATTAGACATATGTAACCATGAGAATCTAGAAATAGAGAGAAAATTTCATAACCCACACATGTTTTCCTCTCTTGGATGAATATCATCCAAATCCAATGTGTAAATTTATCAGAAAGAATATGTATATGATTAGTCAATGAATATAAATGATAGTGTAAGGGGATCACTATATCACAGATCATCCCGAAGATAAGAGTGAAAAAAAGTTCCTAAATAATTCCATAAATAACTTCCAACATCTCATTCATCTACCTTGAATAAACATGTCTAAGGGACTCTGTCACCACACATTGATACAATCAACTTTGGTTGACACTAAATCACCCACAAGGTTTTATGTTGTGTCAAAAAAAAAACGAATCTTGGGGGGAATGTGTAACTCTTCCTCGTGAGTCAAAATCAACATAAAACCATATATTATCATTGTGTTTCATATTTAAAGGGAGATAATATCTAGCTAAGGATCTCATTCCCTACTATAATATGAGGTTTCTACTATTCTAGTGACTATGGAAGACCACTACCAAGTCCTACAAGAGGGTACTAGTCAAGATGGTCATCGGGGAACTCCACTTCCCTGCTTCGTTGGTAGGTATTCCAAGAATGTCAAGGAACTCCACTACCCAGACATATTGAATGGTAATATAGAATGAACATCATGAAATTACGCCACCCAACCCTACTGGAGCATAAGACTTGAAAGTCGAAGAACACCATTGCCCATACCATTTGAAGGGTAACATGGAAAGATCCGGAGTGAATTCCAATACCCATCCCTGTTAGAAGGTATGCCTGGAATGATTTGGTGATTGTGTATTATCACTTCCATCATCATGTTTCATCTTATTAAATATTGATTAGAACATATGAATTCTTATATTAAAATACACAATGGAGGGTACCTTATGATTTTATTTTGAAAATTGATATAGATAGGTTATTCACTTGCCTCAATCATACAACTGGTGAAAAAGTCACACTTAACTGCATCTTCACGAATAGATCTTGTAAGACTGACCCATGATTCTAAATATTGTACCTTATATTGATATTGAAACGTCCACATAATGTTCAGGGTCATACCAATGCATAAGGTTTGTCCTTTTGGCTTTGT
Organism: Viscum album; assembly: GCA_963277665.1. Classification (NCBI taxonomy): domain Eukaryota; kingdom Viridiplantae; phylum Streptophyta; class Magnoliopsida; order Santalales; family Viscaceae; genus Viscum; species Viscum album. The sequence goes on along the minus strand of OY728136.1, from coordinate 1,922,754,385 downwards.
ATTAGAGTGATATGTTGTATGTAAGATTTTGTAATTATAAAAATGTAATTATTATTGGGTGTTTTTTTGACCTGAGGCACCAGTACAAAAAATAAATCCAACATAAATTTTAAAATTACCTTATAAATTATAGGACAACCATTTTCAATAGAAGTTCATCAAATAGATTCCTCATATAAAAGATATAATTAATATAAAACTATTTATCAAATATTTATATCTCATATCTTTTATCTCATAGGTTTTATATTATATATTATATCTCATATCTCTTATCATATATATTTTTTCTCATATCAGGTATCTTATATCATAAATATTATATATAATATCTCATATCTTAAACTAACATATCAATCAGCCATGTACTGTAACAATTACTGATCTATGAATCACTCGTCGGAATGTTGTCACATGGGTGATCTACCGTGAATCCCTGGACCTGATTGAGCTCGAAGCCACACAAAAATACCTATATTGAACCTCATAGATCCAAATGATGAATAATGATAAGAACGTATGGAAAAAAGAAAAATAAAAAAAATTAAATCCTCACCAGCTAAGTGTTCTTCTATAGCTTTCAATAAAAGTAACCAAATGATAGAATATTATTTAAACAATATTATATTAATTAATTGGCCACATGAAAAGGCCATTATGAGACATGTATCATAGGATTAATAATTATATAAAAAATATTTCAATAAAATGTTGTAAGATTACTAAAATATGAGTCCTTCCTCTTTTTTGGTTTGATCATTGGTGAAGAACATGCCCATGTTATGATTAGATGAAGCTGATACATTCGTTGCATCTTGATCTGAACCAATTTTTTTCCCATCAACACTCATCTCGATATGCCAAAGGTGGGAGGGAGGAGATATATCTAGAAGATTCTAAAAATTATGAGGCCAATCAGGGAAAATTTCTTTTAATGATATATTTATAGACATTGTTTTTAAGCAAATGAATTTAATTTACTTATTTATTTAAATAAATCCATTTAACACACTACAACTAAGAAATGTGTATGAATGTACAAAACCAAATCATTTTAGGTTACACATAGAGTAAGAAACATGTTTCACACCTGACCATGGTCTAATATTTCATATCTGATCAACCATTTATGTGTTTTCCCATTTGTTTTAATTAACCACACACACCCAATATATAATGTGATTAACATTTTTAATAAAACAATTCCAGAAACATCGGTCTCAAAATCCCATATAATCTAATCACATTGCTCTATAAATATATATATAATTATTTCATGTTCTTACTAGGAAAAAACCAAGTCTCTAAACCATTCCCTTCATCGTGGTTTTCATCTCCAAAAAATAGGCAAAACAACATGTGATACTAAGCGTGCACTTGGTTATCCCTCTCATAGGCACTCTCCTACACATTTTTATACTGTCACAACATGAAAACCAAAGTGATAGTTCATATAAACAGGTTCCAATCTTTCTGATCCTAGATCTCCAATGGGTTCTATACAAAGGTGGATACATCCCTGATGTCCATCTTTCTCTAGTTGATAAAATTTGTCGGTTCATGCATTTATATCCTTAGCTACGACATTGTAACACCCCGAGATTTTATGAAAAATTTTATTTTAATTTCATTAATGTCTTATGTGGTATTCTACACCAAGATTACCCTGCGCTATACGCAACACCGTATTAGCTTGTAGTATACACAACACTATTCTTGGACCGTGTTACACATAATTTTGATAATAGTTATTCTACACAACATTGAGTATATATATATATATATATATTAAATGTATAAATGAAATATGGTTGGATTCTGTTATACGAAACAATGAAGGATTCTTTCACAACACGCAACCCTGACTTGGCTTGCATTACACGCAATCACAACCTTCCTCGATAGCGTGTGTTGTACGCAATACCGGGTTTTAATAAACAATGTTATATTATTATAATATTGTCATGAACTAGCCGTTATGAATAGTATTAACTAAATTTTGAATTTTATAACATTATTATTCATCTTACACATTTCTAGAACATGGTATAAGAACAAAATAAATTTTTCGGGTAAAATAAGTATTTTTCAAAAAATGCAGTTTTACCGCCTTTTGATGGCGCACCCACATTAAATATAGTTTTTGACATGTTTATATGTTCAATTTGACAAAATAATATTCTTCTTTTGAATCAGGATATAAAAATTTATATTAGATAAAGTTTTGATATTTTTCCGATAACTTTCATATTTTAATGAATAGTAAAAACACGCTATATTTTAATTAAAAACAACTTTTTTCATTGTAATATCCTATGTGGTTAAATTATAATATTGAATGTTTTTAAAGTATAAATATAATATATTTTTACCATTTAATATGATGTATGTCAATAGCATTGATTTTACCTTGAATTCGTAAGTTAAATCAATTCAATCTTTTGCAATGTTTTAAACAAAAACCCGTTTTTATTCGACCACGGGATTAATTTTAATTTAATTTCTGAAACTTCTTTGTTTTGAATTTTGAAAAATGGATTCCATATTTGGAATCACTGGGTCCAAATTATGTTAATAGGATACTTTTTATTTTCGGGAATTATGAATAGTAACTATGGTAAATTTTATTTACCATAGTTAAAGGTAAATCGGGTAATTAAGGGTAAATATAATATTTTAAAATTACCCTAACAAATGTCAAAATTATATTGGATGACTAAAAAATGACCCATATCACCTAAGGGTCGGATTATATTAATTTAATTAAATTATTTCAATGAAAATAATTTAATTATTATTAAAACCAAAGAATGTTACAACATGTCACTTTCTTAAATCTTATAAGTATAATAATTTTAATCTAGTGATAAACTTCATGAAACTTCGAACATGAATAGTCTCCAGAAATCTAATACAATTATCGACATCATAGAAATTTATTTAGTATTTTTAGAGATTAAATAATTATCATTTATTATGACAGAAAGATGATGCAGTAATTGTCTTATTAATGAATTATTGACAGAATCGATGTTATAAATGCCCAAATAAATGTAATTTGAGGCTTTTGATGAATTCCAATAATTTTCTAGGTTACTAAGATATATTAGTGTTGATTTAATCAACTTGGTTAGAACATATAATTCTGTTATGACTTTCACAAAAATCATATATCAAATAGTGTCAAAATTTACACAAAATAGTTTTTAAATCTAATATTATATTATTAATTGTTATTTTATTCCTAAAAATCTCTGGATCGGCCAAATTACTTAGATAAGGATATATATATTAATAATAAACAATTTGGGGTTCGTTTGGCATGTTATAGTAAGTGTATTAACCATATGGTGTAAGAAAACAAAAAGACACGGTAAAAGTTAAATTATTTAACTTAGAGTTAAATCTAATTGATAAGGTTAAAATAATAACCTAAACTTGTCTAAATCCTATTGGTTGATAGTATTTCGACCCATCCCCACTTTAGCTCCGAAATAAGACCTTTGGAACCTTTATAAACCGATTTTGACTTTAATATAAACTAATATTTTGAGGTATTCCTAAGGTGCCCCTCTCCTCCCTTATAAAAGGACACCTCCTCCCCCTCCTCCTCACACCAATTTGAGCACTCAAGCTCGGCCAACCCCTACCAAAATCCCTTCTCCACTTCCCTAGAATAATCCTAGAGGTCCTGGTCTTCTTCAAAGACCAATCATAGTTCCCTAAGTGGAGGATTCAAAGAGGCGTTTCAAAGAAGAGGTAATATCCATTACCGATCTTTTCAATTTCTTTCTTCTTCAACTTCTTCTTCTTTAGTTGTTTCATGATAAAGTAATAACATAAGTATTTCTTATATACTGATATGTTATTATAAATATAAAACAACTCTAATTCGCCTTCTATCCATCCTACGTAAAAAATGAAATCACCGCGCGTGCGTACGTACGGAATACTGTCTCCACGCCGTGGTGTAATATATTTTTCGTCACCACCATAATTGGATTGGTATAATGGTGGAATGAGTAACTATATATGATTATTATAAAGTTATATTGATACTGAAATAGTATACATACACTTCAACACAATTCCACGACCATGGCAACGATATCATCGCTCGTGCGTACGTACGGACTACCGTCTCCACGACGCGATGAGATTCATTCTCCATGTCAACCATTTAAGAATGATTATAAAGTATATATAAGAAATAATAATGAAATATATGACATTATAAAGCTACTGGATTTATGTATTTATATATATGTATGTCATCTACTTACTTCCATTCAAGACAATAAGGAAAGGAAAACAGCATTCATGCGTACGTACGGACTGCCGTCTCCATGAACGGTGTTTTCCATTTCATTTATCTATCTATTATATATATATACTGAATATATATGATATATAAATCATATTTTATATTCTGGAAGTAATTAAATCGTGATATAAGTAATAATAATGTCAAGAACAACAAGTCAAAACACCTACGATAAATGAAACGATTTTACCCAAAAAGATTCTTTAACATGGAATTTACAAAAGAACGGGTAATATAATGTCATAAGTGAACCATATATGATATCATAACAATGAATATGATTCTGTAATAAGTCAATGACATTATTTAAATCATTATACAGGAGGTTCGGACACATACGAAGCAAATCGGACCTAAGGTAAGGGAAATATCACAATCTCATTTTTATCCGAGATTGTTTATACTTTAGTATTTACTGGGGTTTATTTTATCATCCACATCCAGGTTTCCTGATTATGTAATATTATTTCCATCCACCTACAGTTGTTTAAATCAAATTTTAACCTTCGGTGAGTTTTAGTAAAGAATATGAAAGGAATCTTTTGTCGTTTTTTTCGTACGAGGTACTTTTTGACTTTTCCGACAAAAGTAAAAAGAATTTTTTTTTTAACTTATACGGCATGAATGGATTTTTAAAACATTATTTCTAAGAAGAATACTTTACAAGTTTTCAATTTTATTTTTAATCAACTTCTTTTAGTTTAGAATTTTATGACATTTTAAGAAAGGAAAAGTGTTTTTGAAGTAGAAAGGATATTTTCCTCAAGAATGGAGTTCAAATGTTTTATCAAAATTATTTTCCATCTAAGATAATATAGGGTTATGTTTTTATCCCTATTAGTACATTGATTTGATTATGTTGTGAGGGAATTATTTTTATGAAGTCATTTACCTTTATGATTTGTTTTATGAAGTCATGATGTTTCAAGAATCCCATTTTTGTTACATGTGTTATGCGATGATGTATGATTTATGATTATGTGGAACACATATGAAAGGATTATTATAAGATGGGTGGGACCTATATCTCCCTCCAATTCATTGGGTAAAGAGTTTATATCTCATGAGATAGACAGGGCTGGAACGGTAGGTTATACCGGTTCAGTGAAACAGGACTGAAACGAGGGTTACTCGATTCAGAAAGGGACTTTGTCCACTAAGATAATCTTGGAAATGGGTCTTAACTAACAAGAAATGATTCTCTATGATTATGTGTGAATGCCACAAAGTTTCATGTTTTATGTTATGATTATTGTGATTACATTTCACTGCCATGATTTAACCCATGTTATGAAATTATGATCTCTTTTGCAGGTTAAGATTTCCAAAAGTTATGTGCTTATGTATATGATGTGATTGATATTTCTTTTGTTTACCCTTACTGAGCATTTGAGCTCACCCTTTTATGTTTTCTTTAACCCAGGATATAAAGAAAGGTTTTAGGTAAAAAAAAGAAGATCTTTATGGGAGATTGTGAAGATCTTTCACCACGATTAGAAGATTATATTCCGAGTTTCCAAAGACACTAAACTATTACGATCCTTGTGTGTGTGTTTTTTGTTATGTACTAAGTATTCCTCAAATGTAATGTAATGTCCATGTACGTTATGCTTCGGGTCTCTACAGTTGGTATCAGAGGAAAGGTTTAGTCAACCTTTGGAAACTAGGATGCGAAAACTTTAGTGAGATCCCTAGAGATATTTCTAAGGTATGTCTAGGGATGTCTCTAAGGTTAAGTATACGTATAGGTTATAGTCCTAGAATTGCGCTAACGATCATAGAATTTAACCTAAGATGTTAGATATTGAGGGTACTCCCCCTTTATAATGTTGTTTTCCCTAGCATGATTTTTGCCTCTCACCGAATTCTTTTTGTGTTTTAGTTAATGGAGGGAACCAGAAGGAATTTGGTTAAGATTGAATCCAATGGACAAATTGGTGACTATGAGCAACAAAATTGGGTAATTCCTAGAGAGAAAGATATTGTGATTATGCCGAATCAGTCATCGCGATATATGATTAACAAGGTGAAATTTAGTGGTATGGCTAATTAATCAAAGAAGAGGAAGATAAACTATTATTCATGTTCGCATGTTGAGGAGCATAAAGAAAGGAAGATTGAGATTTCTAAAGAAGGGAAGAAGCACCTTGAGGAATACCTCAAATGGAGGGACCGATGTTATCTGTGTGGAGAAAAGGGTCATAGAGTGACAGATTGTTATGGAGTTCAATGTCTTATTTGTGGAGAACATGGGCATTACCCAACTCAATGCCCTGACCTAAAAAGTTACTTCTAAATCAAGGAAGGAATTATTCCAGGACAATCATTGAAGTGGATGGACTAATGTGTTTATGTATTGGTATTCAAGAATAATGTAGTTGAGGTACTTTTATGGTGTACTGAAATATTTATGTATTGGTCTATTGTGGTTTTCAATAATTTTAAGGCACCGGTAACCATGAAAAGTGATTCAAATATTTTGGAAAGTAGATGATATGCGCATCATGAAGGGATAAGGAGAAAATAAAATGTTTGATAGTATTCATGAGCTCATGATTGATATAAGGACTAAGTGATATCATTGTTTGAGTATATAGAATTTTGAGGATTTTGTTATGTGGAAAGTGTTAACTTTTAACTGCATTCATGTTTTCACTAAGTTATTCAAGAGAATACAAGATTAAGGACTTTGAATTTTTGGAATGTGACCAACAAAACATATCTTATGATATATGGGGATCGACGATGGTGTTAAATCTCTGGTAATCGTTTTCACTATGTTATGAGAGTGGACTACAGTATTATGGATAAGCCTAAAGATTGGAATTGATTATGTTGGACATAAGTTATTATTGTTTAAAGATAGAAGTTTTATCGATATTATTGATGGGATGTTATAGTAATATAGTTTTAGAAAAAGGACAACCCGCAGGACGGGCGACAACCCATCGCGTCGGACAAGGCTGTGGGAATCGAACCCACAACCGAAGTGCGACTGGCCTTAATCGCCTACCACTAGCCTACAAGAAGTCCCTGTTTAGTAGAAACTTGTTTTATTATATTAAGCAGTGTGATATATGAAGTATAAGTCCATTTTAGGAACCATATGTGATTAATCTCACTATAGATCGACTTATGTATATAATTTTTTCTAACCTTTTGTTTGAGACAGATGGAATGACCTGTCATTCTATCACATGATCTGCTAACACTTCACGAATAACAAATTCAACTTCATTTATTTAAGAGATGAAGTGGAAATTGTTCAAGGCATGAACAACAGTGAGATTGTACCAAAATAAAGAAAGTATTTATTATAATTCAAATTTTCAACTTTAGGGAAATGATCTTGAAAACCAAAAATGTTGTCCTAGTGATCTTATACCTGATGAATCAGATGGTACCCTAGATTGTCACAAATTTATGTCTTTGTGATTGCTGGCTTTTCCATAGACATGTTCTCTACCACTCTCCATCAGAACATGATGGTTAGATTTCTCTTCCATATCCATATTTTCACCTATGAGGAAACCCAGTGATTAGTTTATTTGGGTAACCGTTACGTTTCATACTTTTTTTTTTAAAGATAAGTTTTGGTATTCCTTTTTATGATGTGGGTTTCTATCAAAGAAACTTTCAAATAGTAAACCATTTATAACCCCGACGAATTTCGAGGGCGAAATTCATTTTATGGGGGGTAGAATGTAACACCCCGAGATTTTATGAAAAATATTATTTTAATTTCATTAATGTCTTATGTTGTATTCTACACCACGATTACCCTGCGTTATACGCAACACCGTATTAGCTTGCAGTATATGCAACACTATTCTTGGACCGTGTTACACATAATTTTGATAATAGTTATTCTACGCAAAATTGAGTATATATATATATATATATTAAATGTATAAATGAAATATGGTTGGATTATGTTATACTAAACAACGAAGGATTCTTTCAGAACACGCAACCCTGACTTGGCTTTCATTACACGCAATCGCGACCTTCCTCGATAGCGTGTGTTGTACGCAATACCGGGTTTTAATAAACAATGTTATATTATTATAATATTGTCATGAACTAGCCGTTATGAATAGTATTAACTAAATTTTGAATTTTATAACATTATTATTCATCTTACACATTTCTATAACATTTTATAAGAATAAAATAAATTTTTCGGGTAAAATAAGTATTTTTAAAAAAATGCAGTTTTACCGCCTTTTGATGGCGCACCCACATTAAATATAGTTTTTGACATGTTTATATGTTTAATTTGACAAAATAATATTCTTCTTTTGAATCAGGATATAAAAATTTACATTAGATAAAGTTTTGATATTTTTCCGATAACTTTCATATTTTAATGAATAGTAAAAACATGCTATATTTTAATTAAAAACAACTTTTTTCATCGTAATATCTTATGTGGTTAAATTAAAATATTGAATGGTTATAATGTATAAATTGAATATATTTTTACCATTTAATATGATGTATGTCAATAGCATTGATTTTACCTTGAATTCGTAAGTTAAATCAATTCAATCTTTTGCAATGTTTTAAACAAAAACCCGTTTTTATTCGACCACGGGATTAATTTTAATTTAATTTCTGAAACTTCTGTGTTTTGAATTTTAAAAAATGGATTCCATATTTGGAATCAGTGGGTCCAAATTATGTTAATAGGATACTTTTTTTTTGGGAATTATGAATAGTAACTACGGTAAATTTTATTTACCATAGTTAAAGGTAAATCATGTAATTAAGGGTAAATATAATATTTTAAAATTACCCTAAAAAATGTCAAAATTCTATTGGATGACTAAAAAACTACCCATATCACCTAAGGGTCGGATTAGTTTAATTTAAATAAATTTTTTCAATGAAAATAATTTAATTATTATTAAAACCAAAGAATGTGACAACATGTCACTTTCTTAAATATTATAAGTATAATAACTTTAATCTAGTGATAAACTTCATGAAACTTCGAACATGAATAGTCTCCAGAAAGATAATACAATTATCTACATCATAGAAATTTATTTAGGATTTTTAGGGATTAAATAATTATCAATTATTATGACAGAAAGATGATGTAGTAATTGTATTATTAATGAAATATTGACAGAATCGATGTTATAAATGCCCAAATAAATGTAGTTTGAGACTTTTTATGAATTACACTAATTTTATAGGTTACTATGATATATTAGTGTTGATTTAATAAACTTGGTTAGAACATATAATTCTGTTATGACTTTCACAAAAATCATATATCAAATAGTGTCAAAATTGACACAAAATAGTTTTTAAATCTAATATTATATTATTAATTGTTATTTTATTCATAAAAATCTACGGTTTGGCCAAATTACTTTGATAAGGATATATATATTAATAATAAACAATTTGGGGTTCGTTTGGCATGTTATAGTAAGTGTATTAACCATATGGTGTAAGAAAACAAAAAGACACAGTAAAAGTTAAATTATTTAAATTAGAGTTAAATCTAATTGATAAGGTTAAAATAATAACCTAAACTTGTCTAAATCCTATTGGTTGATAGGATTTAGACCCATCACCACATTATCTCTGAAATAATACCATTTGGAACCATTATAAACCGATTTTTACTTTAATATAAAATAATATTTTGAGGTATTCCTAAGGTGCCCCTCTCCTCCCTTATAAAAGGACACCTCCTCCCCCTCCTCCTCACACCAATTTGAGCACTCAAGCTCAGACAACCCCTGCCAAAATACCTTCTCCACTTCTCTAGAATAATCCTATAGGTCCTGGTCTTCTTCAAAGACCAATCTTAGTTCCCTAAGTGGAGGATTCAAAGAGGCGTTTCAAAGAAGAGGTAATATCCATTACCGATCTTTTCAATTTCATTCTTCTTCAACTTCTTCTTCTTTAGTTGTTTCATGATAAAGTAATAACATCAGTATTCATTATATACTGATATGTTATTATAAATATAAAACAACTCTAATTCACCTTCTATCCATCCTACGGAAAAAATGAAATCACCGCGCGTGCGTACGTACGGAATACCGTCTCCACGCCGTGGTGTAATATATATTCTGTCACCACCTTAATTTGATTGGTATATAATGGTTTAATGAGTAACTATATATGATTATTATATAGTTATATTGATACTGAAATAGTATACATACACTTCAACACAATTCCACGACCATGAGAACGATATCATCGCTCGTGCGTACGTACGGACTACCGTCTCCACGACGCGATGAGATTTATTCTCCATGTTAACCATTTAAGAATGATTATAAAGTATATATAAGAAATAATAATGAAATATATGACATTATAAAGCTACTGGATTTATGTATATATATATGTATGTCATCTACTTACTTCCATTCAAGACAATAAGGAAAGGAAAACAGCGTTCATGCGTACGTACGGACTACCGTCTCCATGAACGGTGTTTTTCATTTCATTTATCTATCTATTATATATTCATACTGAATATATATGATATATAAAGAATATTTTATATTCTGTAAGTATGTAAATCATGATATAAGTAATAATAATGTCAAGAACAACAAGTCAAAACACCTACGATAAATGAAACAATTTTACCCAAAAAGCTTCTTTAACATGGAATTTACAAAAGAACGGGTAATATAATGTCATAAGTGAACCATATATGATATCATAAAAATGAATATGATTCTGTAATAAGTCAATGACATTATTTAAATCATTATACAGTAGGTTCGGACACATACGAAGCAAATCGGACCTAAGGTAAGGGAAATATCACAATCTCATTTTTATATGAGATTGTTTATACTTTAGTATTTACTGGGGTTTATTTTATCATCCACATCCATGTTTCCTGATTATGTAATATTATTTTCATCCACCTACAGTTGTTTAAATCAAATTTTACCCTTCGGTGAGTTTTAGTGAAGAATATGAAAGGAATCTTTTGTCGTTTTTTTTCGTACGAGGTACTTTTTGACTTTTCCGACAAAAGTACAAAGAATGTTTTTTTTAACTTATACTACATGAATGGATTTTTAATACATTATTTCTAAGAAGAATACATTACAAGTTTTCAAGTTTATTTTTAATCAACTTCTTTTAGTTTAGAATTTTATGACATTTTAAGAAAGGAAAAGTGTTTTTGAAGTAGAAAGGATATTTTCCTCAAGAATGGAGTTCAAATGTTTTATCAAAATTATTTTCCATCTAAGATAATATAGGGTTCTGTTATTATCCCTATTAGTACATTGATTTGATTATGTTGTGAGGGAATTATTTTTATGAAGTCATTTACCTTATATGATTTGTTTTATGAAGTCATGATGTTTCAAGAATCCCATTTTTGTTACATGTGTTATGCGATGATGTATGATTTATGATTATGTGGAACACATATGAAAGGATTCATTATAAGATGGGTGGGACCTATATCTCCCTCCAATGCATTGGGTAAAGAGTTTATATCTCATGAGATAGACAGGGCTGGAATGGTAGGTTATACCGGTTCAGTGAAACAGGACTGAAACGAGGGTTACTCGATTCAGAAAGGGACTTTGTCCACTAAGATAGTCTTGGAAATGAGTCTTAAAAAACAAGAAATGATTATCTATGATTATGTGTGAATGCCAAAAAGTTTCATGTTTTAATTTATGATTATTGTGATTACATTTCACTGCCATGATTTACCCCATGTTATGAAATTATGATCTCTTTTGCAGGTTAAGATTACCAAAAGTTATGTGCTTATGTATATGATGTGATTGATATTTCTTTTGTTTACCCTTACTGAGCATTTGAGCTCACCCTTTTATGTTTTCTTTTCCCCAGGATATAAAGAAAGGTTTTAGGTAAAAAAAATTAAGATCTTTATGGGAGATTTTGATGATCTTTCACCACGATTAGAAGATTATATTCCGAGTTTCCAAAGACACTAAACTATTACGATCCTTGTGTGTGTGTTTTTTGTTATGTACTAAGTATTCCGCAAATGTAATGTCCATGTACGTTAAGCTTCGGGTCTCTACAGACATGTAGAAGATGTTGTGCACTAGGTCCTACTATGAAGGTAGTTTGAGGTTGTAAAGACCCCCACAAACTCTCCTCATTCTCCCAAATGGTCCCATGAGCCTCACGAATATCTTGTCTCCCAATAAGAACATCTAAAATCATTGTTTTGGGGATACCCACAACAAAACATGGTCTCCCTGATCGAGCTTCACGATCCGTTGAAGACTTTCAACATAGAATTTATGCATTCTTTAGGCCTTCCAAATCCACCCCTGGATGACTAGGACATTATCCACTGTCTCTTTTACCAACTCTAGGACCACATGAGATGTCACACCAACCACTGTGCTACACAAGGGTGATCGGTAGGTTAACCAGTACAGTGCCTCAAAATGAGTCATGATGATGGTAGAGAGGTATCGATTGTTGTATGAAAAATATATATATAAAATTAGATCATTCGTACTTCAATCTATGTCTAACAGACAAGACCTCAACATATCCTCTAGAATATGGATATTTCACCTGGTGTACCCATCGGTCGAGGGTTCAGTGGTTGAACTCATCTGCAAATGAATCTTAAATTCCTCCTGCAAGACTCCCGAAGATAATTTCATAAATTGTCTTTCACCATATATAATATCTGATGTAAGGGAAGTGTGCTAAATTTTTGAGATGGTCAAATATCACTTATATGGATGTATGGCCCTTCGATGTGAATGGATTCTCTATGAAAAATTCCATGGATATGTCATCCCACTTCCACTATGTGATATTAATGGGATGCAACCAAACTACTAGATCATTGTGTAAAACCTTCACCTAATGAAAGGTGATGCACCAAAAGATAAACTCATATATACCTGTTCTCATGAAGGACAAAAAAAAATAAAACTGAAGATCTCCGTATGTGTTCCACACATTGGTATTCAATGCTATGAGAGAAATGTTGAATGTTTACCTCACCTCCTACCACATCTTGAATGGAACCACTGCTCTCCCCTAGAACAAGATAACATGTTTCCATCCATTAGAATGTTAATATGGTGTGTCTTTTATGGATATATAATCACATAGTACCTCTATATCAATGTATCAAAGATGGGGCTCTCTGAAACTCTATAAGTGAAAGGATTCAAAACCATTGACTAAAGAAAAGTCTTACCATCCTTCTATAACAGGGTCAGTTTTACGGAAGGCAACTTCTTTAGAGATCCCTACACTAAGAGATCATGGGACTTAATGATTATAGAATCTATCACAACATTTACCTTCTCTATATTATAGACTATCTCAAAGTAGTAGGCCTTCTGGAACTCCAACTACTGTCACAATCTCATGTTGAGGTATATCATAGTTAAGATGTACCGAGGACTCCTTTTGTCTTAGTAAACCACAAAGCTCTCTCCCAGTGGATAGTGTTGCCACATCATCATATAAGAGACTAATACATCCAGCTCTAGGTCATGTTTAGGAAATTTATTCTCATTGGGCCTCAACTTCCTCAACCACAATAAAACAAATACCCATTTCTATATCAAAATGCAACAGAGCCTTGCTCTAGAGGAATCACAATAGATGATGATCTCCATTCAATCATACGGTAGTATCAACAATATATCAATCTTCAACCTATACCTCAACTCCTTAATGGACCTCTTTCATGACACATATTAGGTAAACAACATGAATTTCCATGTCAGGGTGGTCAAAGAGGTTGTGATTCCATATAAGTCTTCTAAAAACCACATATAGCACCCTCCCATGGAAAGAAAGCTACAAACATCCAACATAGTCATGGGTGGATCCCCATAAAGTACTACTTCAATATTTGTTGGATCCATAGAAAATGTTTGTTCAAAAATGACATGTCCTAGAATTTGAAACTCATATATCTAGATTTATCACTTCAAGAGTCTTTTTCAAAGACGGATATTTTGATGAATGTCTAGGCCCATCCATAAGTGCTCTACATATTCCTCCTCTATTCCACAGTATATTAGTATGTCATTAATGAAGATAAAAATAAATTGGTTCATGTATTGTTGGGAGACATGGTTCATCAATCCTATAAACACAACATGTGAATTCCTCAAACCAAAGGAAATTAATAGAAACTAAATGTTTCTGTAGAGACATCAGAATGCTAACTATGGAATTTTATTCTCACGAACCCTCAACCAGTGGTATCTAGATTTTATATCGATCATCAAGAACATTTAGACCCTTATAAATAATAAAATATGTCATAAATTATCAGAAAAGAGTACATGTTATTTATTGTGTCATGGTTCAAGAAATGATAATCCATGAAATGCCATAAGCTCTCATCCTCCGTTTTGATGAACAAACCTAGTGTTTCCTAGGGGTCCAAAGTGGGTCTAATGAAAAATTTCTTATAAAATTCCTCTAACAACAATAGTAGATTTTAGATATTTTTATGATTCATCTGATATGCCTCAAAATATATTGTGGTAGTACCAATATGAAAGTCAATGAAAAACTACATATACCAATGTAGAGGTAGTACTAGAATGTATTTGGTGAAAGCATCCACATAATCCTCCATAAATGAAGAAACCCAAAGGATTGAAAATCATTCTGCACCAAGGGATACACTTTCTAAATGAAGAGTTATGGGATACAACCTCCTGCTCACTAAACCCATTATCTCTGCCATGAGATCTCTCTGTCACAGTAAAAATAGAATATCTTCCCATTAGTGTACAAGCATATGAATTGTCTGTGGTGACAATAAATCTTGGAACGGACCTTGGAATGCCAATATATACCAAAGCTGATGTCATAAGGTTGGATTGTGATGACCAAAAAGTTCCAACATGAACCTATCATTTCCATGATACACCTCACACTATCAATAGATAAAAGATACTGAAGAAGTGTTCCTCATAGGATCCTCTAGACCAATATGTTCTGCTAGCACCTTTATTGGGATATATAACACCTACACCAAGTGTATTATGATAAAATAATGTATGTATCCTATGTCTACTAATATTTATTCAAGACTAGAATAATAAATGATCATTCCTATGATCATATCATGGACTATGGCATCGTAGACATCTAAAACATGCAATTGTTCATGGCCATGGCTGCCAACCACCTAAGCTTGATGTGGGCCTCCAGGATGTGGTAGTGGAAGGACCTCATACCACTATCCACTACTTTTACATCATTCTACTCATCTTCATAATAATACTCCATTGTGACCACACTATCCATGTTTGTGAGATCCCTAATCATGGAACTTCATCAATGGTTGAGGTCCATCAGCTATGTCCCAAGGCTATATAGCACGTTTGGTGGGGCAGTCTCATGCCATGAGACCATAACAGTCACATGATTAGCACCATCCCTCCCTGAGTTGTTTTGGGGATCTTAAATTCTAATGGGCTAGAAGAAAAAATCCATAATCATATTGATGAGATGGAATCTCTCACCAATATCACTTTGACTAGAACATGAATTCTACTATAGAAAACTCAGTTCCACGATTCCCATTTCCTGGTCTAGTAGTGCAGTCTCCCTCAGATAGAAATTTATCTATCATAAGATCTCGCTACAGCACCCCAAAATAGGTCCTGATGAAAAAGCATATTATAGTAGTATGGATCTCTTATTAGAGGCCCTGATCAAACTTTCTCTGTCAAATATAGCTATCATGATCATGTCCAGAGAGTAGCACATATGGTGTATTCATATGGATACAAACTCATCCACCATCATCTATCTCTACTACAATTCTACGATCTCCTACATCCGCAATGAGTGTATATAAGAGTTGTATTAATCCTTAAGAAACTATTACTATAATTCATCCCATGCGAGTGTTGACTCATCATGAATATTTGTAACCAGGATCCACTAATGTACAATTGTTGTATTTAATAGGATGGATGAATAAACAACCATCAAATAGGTAATCACGCAATCAAGCCCAATGATGTGGGCCGCTGACTCTAGACAATCCTCTACCACATGAGGATTTATATTTCCAAGGAACCTCATTCTTAACTAATACTAGAACTCATAGGGTGAACTAAGCCAATGCCCATCATCAACCTTCTCTACTAGGAGGATCTTCTTCCCAATAGGTGGAGGATCTCCTATCTACCCAATTGGGGGAAAGGGATCACATGATAGGCCTTAAATTCAGACATATATGCTCATATGGTCATCTTCATGAACCAAATCCTGTATCCTAGCTCACCTTTATCACATAGGAATCATAAAATTTATTAAAGTGTTAAGCAGTTAGATGGAAATATATATATCGACATTAATAGGGAGATAAATCTTGAAGGATAGTCAAAGACTCAATCATATATAATTAATGTACCTCTAATCCCTATTCAAATTTCTCGGTCTCTAGAGTCTATAAGAATGTAGTCATGGTCCTAGTGAATAGATTTCTTGACTGTCTATATCATCATTAGACTCATTGCACTGACATATGCACACGAGACACAAAAAGATATCTTCTATAAACCCAATCAATCCTCTTTAAGGGGATAAATCTGAACAATTTCACAAGGAATGAACACTATCAGAAACCAATCAGTCCCGACCTGACCCATGTTAGGGGTCGATCCATGACTACCCTAAGCATGCCTCCATAGGCCTGGGGGGCAACAAGTTTTGAAGCCATAACTAAACTCAGCACGACCTATTCCTTTGTAGCATTAAGAACACAAATAGAAAATTAAATGAAAGATTGAAGATGGATATGTAAAAAGATTAAATAGTACTATAACATAATCTAGGCATGTGTGAATATCTAGACAGTACAAAATTGTGGAAGTGTAAACTGAGATTAATGGGAGGAAATAAAAACCCCTCTTGAAATTTTTCCCAAAAAAAAATAAATGGATAATAATAAACAGCTAATAGACCCCATATCTTGTATCCTTTTTTATAAGCACCATATGTAGTCTAAGAACCCATTATCCATAAACTAATCTGAAATCACATTCAACCTATCTATTATCTGAAAAAGACATGGCACGTGTCGGAAAATCCAATATAGGGGTCATTATATACATACATAGTAGAACATATCGAAAGGCGTGAAGGGGGAGAAGTAATAGATATAATTGAAGAGGGAATATGTAGATATTACAACATATAGTGAAAGACTATAGATAAACCCTAAATTAGAGTGATATTACAGTTGTCGAGGAAGAAGAGGTTAGACATGGTGAGTAAATGAACTATCTACTGAGCCTTCTCCACCTATAATAGGAGAGTTGACTCATATAACCATGAGAATCTTGAAACAAAATAAAATATTTCATACCATGTGCAACTTCTCCTCCACATGAAATATAGTATCAAAATCAAAATTTTAATTTAATAAGAATGAATGTATATATATATATATTCTTAGTCAAAGAAACAAATAAGGAGAGTTTATGGGGATCTCCAAATAAAAATTCATCCTGATATTTAGAGTTAACAACATTTCTAAAATAATTCAATAAATGACTCCCAACATCTCATGCATCTACCCTGAACACACAAGTCTAATGGAATCATCCACTAAACCATGATATTATTCTCTCTGAGTTCCATTGATTCACCCTCATCGATTTGGGTGGCATCACAACAAAACATCTCGGTGGGGAATGAATACCTCTTCCTCATAGGTGAAAAGACACATCAAACCATGTATTTTAAATATGAAAAACAGTGGAGATGATATATGTTCTAGATAAATATCAAATTCCTTAGAATGGTAGGAGGGTGCTATGAAGATTTTAATGAAGGAACACCAAGTCCTCGTATTTGAAGAGGTTATGACTCGGTAAGGTCATTGGGTAACTCCATTGCCCAGTCATACTAGAGGTAAAGCACAATTTGTTTGTTGAGGAACTCCACTATACAATAATGCGGGACAGTACTCCAAAAACATCATAAACCTCCACTTCCAAACCCTTTTGGATCGTAATCAAATAATGTCGATGAACTCAAATGGAATGTCCTCCAAGTGGGTAAATCGAAATGAACATAGGGGAACACCACTACACAACCCTAATGGAGGGTCAGCCTGGAATGATTTCATGATCTTCTATGATCAATACCATCATTGAGTGCCCCATCAGTGAATCATGGATATAAAATCTTTCGTCCTATCTCAAATTCCACCAAAGAAGGAACCATTTCATTCTACATTGAAAAAACTACTGAAATTGGCTATTCACATGCCTCAATAAGACACTGTGTGAACCAGTTGAATTTCACTGCATAATACTAGAATGTAATCTCATGGGACTGAGCCACAAGAACAAATTAAATAACTGATATTCATCAGGAAACATATGCCTGAAATTATACGCTGCAACAACGACAATGTGTCATTATTCAGACACCGTATGAGGGAGATATGTGGGATATAAGAATCTGAAACAATAATAATTATTTTATTATTGGATTATTTTTTAACCTATGAATGTATCCAAAAAGGTATCCATAATCAATAATAAATTGGCCATCTAAATTATAGTATAATTTTTTTGTTTATGGTTCATCCAATGGACTCCTCGGTCAAAGATACACCAAATATAAAATTATATAATCACCATTTATATCTAATATCATATATATCAAATGTTGTATCTTATATCATATATATAATATCTCATATCTTGAATATTATATCGCATATATCATATCTTTAATCATATAATTTATATCTTATATCTCGTATATCAAACCAATATACATTGCTTCCATTTACTGTAACGTTTCGAGATCTATTCTGCACACTCAAAACCATTGTCACGTTGTCGTTCCACTGTGAAATATGGGGCCCGATCGAGCTCTTTTCTACCTGACAATGTGAAGATGAGAATTTAGGGATACAAATAAAAATGAACATGAATAATAGAGGGATAAAACCACCATAAAAATAATTTGGAAACATCAATGGCCAGTATTATGGGCTGGAAATATAGAATAGGAAAATGGGGTTAGAACATTGATTAAACAATATAAAATATTTTACATAGGCTTATGGAAATGCCAAAACATGTAAAAAATCAAATAAATAATAAATATCTACTCAATATTTTAATCCAAAGGCATAAAAACTAAAAATTAAAATTATATCCACTATTTTTGTAGATCATTGGAGAAGAATTTGAATGCATGAAAATTAGAAGAAATAATGAATTTATAGTATCCTAGTCCAAAAAGATCATACATTATGTTATTGTTTATATATTTATACCAACAGAATAAGGGAGGATCTCTCTATATGTTATTCTAGAATTTGTGATTCCAAACCTGGAAAAAAAAATTAATGATTTAATTATAGACACTATTTTAGGTAATATGAAATTTAATTAGTTAATTTATTTTTTTAAATATATCATCTTATCCAACTTCTAATAACAAAGAGGTATGAATATCCTACACCAACTCATTTTATTCCAATCCTAGAAAAAACACCACATTCTGAACCCAATAGTTCTCATTCATTTTCAATAGAATCAATGGTTTAGGTGTTATCCCATTATATTTAATTAACCACACACAAAAAATGTAAAATAAATTTAATATTTTTGTAAAATCAATTTCGAGCACACTAGGCCACATAATTAGACGTCGTCTCAGAAACTAGTACTAGGAATATATACAGAATGATTTTAAAATCATTCAAGGAAGAAAATATGCCTCAATATCCCTGGAATAATAATTCAATATTTCATATATGGCATGAATTGTAATCTCTGACTACCCATATACCTAAATAGGATACATAGTTCAAAATATCAACTCTGTATCATGTGCTTATTGAAGATGTCTATAAATCATCATTGTATACCTCAGATATCAATCAGATAAAACTGAGTGTGGTACTCTATTCAACCTTACAACTTGCTTATTTTATATTATGATATGATGATCAATAGATATGTTATCTCTGATAGAAATGTTTTGTGTTGTCTATTTAATGATATAAAAACAATCCATATAGCATTATTCTTTTTATATGTTTTTGGGATTTAAATTAAAAAATTAATAATTATGTTATCCCATTTACATTATTGTATGGATAATTTTTATAAAATCAACTTATAATTTTGTATCTCAGCCACAAATTTCTGACACACCAAGTACAAAGACCTACACTAAACAATAACTCTCTTCATTTTTTCCCACTAAAAATTATTTTCACAGAGGCAAGTGGTTGGAATTATACTGTAATCATCCTTCTATTATTTATCCAAGCACTACGTTGTATGGATATGTGATATGTTCTCACCCAACATATGTGATATCCTTTTTTCAAAACTAAATAAAAATTATTCCTAATAGATTCCCATATTTATATAACCCAAAATTACCTCCACATAAATGATAAGATAAACTATAAAAGATACCAATACTATTAATAATCTATTTATAAAAGGCATTCATACTCAAATAAAATTTTTACTAAATTTTATAAAAACTTAAGGGTTTCATTTCCTTAAATTTTTATTGAAATATCCTTAATATTTAAAAACTACCGTAACACTAAACCTAAAAAATGGTTTATTGGAATTGTAAATTATGACTAGACATAAAATAATATACCCATTATGATATCCATAAATAATATTTAAATATTACATGATGAATATATTCTTCAATAATTAATATATTTTATTGATTTATCAAGATTCTAATAACTGAATTACCATTATTGAAATACTTCTACATCAAAATTTATAAATTCCACTATCTACACAATTAAATCATATACCTTTATTATTTGATATAGAATATGTATTTCCATGGTCTAGGTGATGATACTTAATTTTAGTAATTGATTTAGATAATTCCATTATTTCACACACATAAGATGTTAAATTCCTTGGATACTCATTCCTATAAAAGCATCATTTATACATTGATGAAATTTTCCCACACATTTTTTATATTCATATTTGATATTATTTCCACCATCATGACATGTACGAATCTAAATCATCTTTCCTATTTTAGTTTTACCAAATTAAAATTCAAAATATTATATTTTCATATTATTAGATTAATTAGAAATCTCATTTAGGAATACATTTTTTTCATATATAATGATATTTGATTATGAATTCTCACATTATATTTCTTCTTAGTTATTGTCT
The DNA here is from genome assembly GCA_963277665.1 of Viscum album. Classification (NCBI taxonomy): domain Eukaryota; kingdom Viridiplantae; phylum Streptophyta; class Magnoliopsida; order Santalales; family Viscaceae; genus Viscum; species Viscum album. The sequence goes on along the minus strand of OY728136.1, from coordinate 1,922,732,863 downwards.
ATTTTGGTTTCTCATAATCAATAAATTATTCATCACATTACTTTTTTACATGTTTCCATATAGTTCAATCAAATGGCTAAAACCACAAATAATAGTTTGAGAAAAAATAATCATTGTGGGAAAAAACATAATCACATATTTTTTATTTGAAACATGAATCATTATTTTCATTATATGCGGTGATATGAATATACTAACCATTCATAAAAATCATATTTTAAAATAATTCATTATGGTTCATATAGTGTTTTTGTATTTAAAAAATAATATCCCTCATGTGTGACGAACCAGAGGTGCAGCATGGGCTATTTTCAAGAACCAGGTGATCATAGAGTCCATCTCAATGTATTATTTTCTTATTTATTACACCTAGGTACCAGTTTTCTAGACATACATCCAGTTTTTTATTCATGAATCAATGTAATTTCTTAAAAACCACACTCTGTATTCTTTATAAAACATGTCCAAAGTTCTCATATACATTGAGTCTTCCTTTGACTTATCATAAGATATATCAATAGAAATATAATTAGATATATTATTATAGATCTCACTAATGTTTTTTCATGTTATATTAAAATGGTTAACTAAACATTATTTTGATTCTAAAGGTAATGAACCAAGCCTCACAGACAAAAATATTAAACCTTTAAAGATGAATATTTATTACATAACATAATGATCCCTACCAGAATAGTTGTGGCCGTGTTCCCATGAAAAATTAGAAAGAAGAAAAATTGGTTCATAAGAGTTCTACATTATCTCCAAATTACTTCATCATAACTAAAACCTCAATAGACACATCATACATAAAACTTCTCTTCATAACCTAGGAAAAATAAAGCAAAGCAATGTTGAGATGAGATTCCAAGATGGGGTGAAAAAGGTGATATCAATATAAAATGAGGATATAGTTATAAGAACCTGATAATACCATTTGTACACAATAACCTACATATCATAGATTATAAATATATGTTATAGAATAATCCTTGGTAGTTCATAAGACATGAGTCTAAATGGAATCAAATAACATAATACATGGAAGTATAACATTAGAATAAGACATATATTTGTTTTATTCACAAGAGATTATAACATTGTGAATATGTAAAAATGGAAAAAAGTAACTCTTTAAAGTAAGGATGTGAAATTAGACCCTCACACAATCATATATAAATATAAACTAGGATCGTTAGTAATCCAATGGACATGATGTAATGTCAAATTGTAACATTAAGATCCTGTAATTAGGATCATAAATAATAATATAAATATCGAATGAGGTTTTTGAATAATATTTCTTTATATTTAATCAAGTTTAAACAAAACATAATTACTCATGATTAATATATCGTTACCCAAAGCATTGGAAAACGATATAGGTCACATCCAACATATAATTAAAATCATACATGTGGGTTTTACAATAACATAAAACAATCATCATATCAGAACCCATAAAAATAAATATGTTTCATAATCAATTCATCATTTCAATATATAATTTTCAATATGAAAATATGTGTGTTTCAAAATCATTTCAACTTGTTATATCTAATAGAAGAGAAATGATTTTCATAATCATCTTATTATCATAATCATAATCTATTCAATGACTGAATTATAATGGTATTCCTGAATCATATTCCTAGTAAAAAATAGGAAAAATTAATGTATAGATATCATAAAGAATGTTTTTGAAATATCACCCAGAATGAATGTTGATGAAAATTTCCTTTTTGACTTTCAATTAGGATTTTTAAAATAGAAAAATTTTCTAAACTATTTTCCCTGAAAACAACCCAGTAATATCATAAAGTAATATTTGTAAAAAATATAAACACAATTCTTGTGGAAAATATACATTCAAAATTTAAAATTAGTTTTTGTAAATAAAAATACAAAAAACACTTTAGGAAAATTTACATTGAGAATAATGTTTGAAAATTTTAATAGAATATTTAAGATATTTGGTGTTCATGGCGGTGGGAAGTTATGTATATATAGAAATAAATATTCATTTGAAATTTCCAATCAAACTCAAATGAGACATGTTTTGAAAATAACATGGAAAATGAATACAAAAAATTCTGTAAAAAATCTTACAAAGTCAAAAAATTTATTAATAAATCCATTGATGAATGTTAACACATTTTTTAAAACATTTTTTAAAATCTTGGACATCGAAGTGGGATGGTTTTCTACAAATAAGGTAAATAAATATGTTTTTACATAATAAATAATTTGGTCACATTAATCCTTTAAGAGATTAAAATAAAAATAAAATATGTATTCTATAAGAAATTAATAGATGATAATAAAATTCATGCATTTATATAGTTTTAGATCATAATATATCATCCTTGGAAGGAAAATTACAATCATCCCTCAAAACAATGATATTGTATCATCACACCTATACAAGTTTTGTAACTTTTACATCATAAGGACCATTACAAAATAAAATAAAATAAACCATTAAATATAGTTAGAATAAATTAATTGATGAAATTATATTATTTTTTTATATTCACCTCATAAAATTATATAGGTTCAAAACATAACATCAGTCCTAATAGAGGCAATTTGTGAAAAAATACATCATCCTTATGTCACTAATACCTTCAATTAATTTTGCGCCTATTGTGTGAAAATTATATTTTTATTATACATATATTATATAAAAATAATTATATATAAAATTCCATATGTTATTTAATTATATCCTTTTATAAGAATTTTATTACCAATTCCTTATTAAAATATTGTTTCAGGAATTATGGAATGAGTTTTCATGTATTTTTTGATTTTTTTTCTTCATCTGACATTGATCACTGTTAAAAAAATATATATACAAATTTAGTCAAATTACACACACATAGATATATTATGTATTTATAGTGATTTATAATGGTTATATATAAAAAATGAAATACACTATTCATGGAGATGGTTGGACGTACAAACACAGGAATGTTGTTTCCATTCTCTCGTTGGGTGGGATGAAATAAAAATAAATATTATTTTAAAATTCCAGAAAATTGTTGAGTTAATATATAATTAAAATATTCAATAACTTTATCCTTATTTCAATCAATGGAAATCATTAGTGAAATATGAGTCTCATCACATTACGAAGTTGTTTTATACTGTACATACGAACAAAATTATAATATCCCATATAGGATGGAATGTGAGAACACATATGTAATATAATAATAAATTAAGAAAAAATATTTTAATTATAATATATATATATTCATATAATTTGTCCTTCTTACCATCATAGTAAAATGTAAATGATAAAAAACCCATCACATCTATTTGTGGGGTGGTTGTCAGCCATTCACACAAGCAGTATAATTTATTTCTAATGGGTCAAAAATTAAGAAGATATGTATAATATTATAATTAAATATTAATAAAAAAATAATAAATAAAATTTATAAATATTAAATCCAATATTATGACTAGATATTTGGGATTCTAACAGAAAATGAATAATATTAGTTCGCAAGGAGGTAATCACACAGACACATGATCGATAGTTCTATTTCTCATTTGATAGAAGATATGATATATAGGATATTAAATAAACATAGTAAAATATTCTTATATTTTATATACTGGTTTTATATCATAATAATTATAATAATAAAGGAAAATTATGAATGAGAAAATTTAATTTCAAAGAGTTTTGTTGAGATAATAACTTCTCTTAGAATAATTCCATTAGGAGATATTATTATGTAGAGCGTGATTGGTCATTTGGGTGATAATATTGTCTATAAAACTTATAATAAGGTTGGTAGATATTTTTATTGGGATTGGATAATACATATGGATTATGAAGTATAGATAATTGAGTAGAGGAGGTGGCATTTTATAATGTGGGAGGAATGATAGTTTTGTAAAAAACTAAAAAATATTCAATAATGGGTAGTGTCTGTGACCCCAATTACAAAAAAATGATAAATAATTATGTGGAGGGATTATATGGTTTAGCCACACCAATAACATGAAAACATGTTCTAAGAAGGTTATTCTTTATCCTTTATGTTTACTTGGTTTTACCGTTTATAATTTGATCATAGTATGTTATATCATTTTTTGAATGTAATTTATCATTTATAAATAATATTTAAATGAGAATTATTATATAATATTTAAAAAATTGTTTTATTATAAAATCATATTTATTAAATAAAAATCATTCATGTTTTGGACAATAATTTTAACAGAAGCTCCAGTAACATGAAAAACATCATTTTTACCAAAATCATGGTAATAATTTTTTAATTTCATATTTGGTATTTTTAACAAAAAAAATAAATACATAATTAAAATATAATTTAAATTATTATTATTATTTAAAATATTGATTTCATTTTATAAAATTAATATCATATATGTGGGTGAAATTAATTTACGATTCGTATAACAGATGGGATGAAAAAGCTGTTTTCATAATGTAAAATTTTCAAATGTTTAGAATCTATAATTTCTAAATTCAATAAGAAATTCATTAATTTAAATATATTGGATAAATTAGAATATAATTTTAATATCTTTATAATTTAAAAATTTTTAAATCTTAATGAAACATAAAAAATAGTTAAACTGAAAGGTAGTTTTCTATAAAAATATCATCATTCATATTCATCGTAAAATTAATAATTCTTGAAAAATGAAAAAAATCGACCATAATATTATTGAAAAAATAATATTCAAAAACTGTTAATGTATTTTTTTTTAATTTGTAAAAAATTATGGTTAGTAATAAGTGTAACATGTTTGATTGAAATTATTTTTAGAAAAATACATTTTTATTCATTAAAGTTTATTCATTTATAAATTATGAAAATTAAAAATGTAAGTTAACTGTTGAAATATTTAATTTAATTGTAATATATATATATATATATATTTTATTAAAATTATTTACCATAATTTTTTAATTTATTGATAATATATGACCCTGTGGGCATTAAAATAGATTTTCATATTATAATTTACTTTATTTTGATGTTTTTTTGTTTTCATATATAATTAATTGGTAACCATAAAACTCATTTAATAATTAGGTGTAAAATATATATTTAAATAATTTAGTTACTCTTATCTGTACCCTCCGTTCTAGTGGCTAGGTGAAAACTATCATCATAAATAATAATATTTAAATATTATACCTTGTTTCGATTAAAATCGGTGTTGTGTGAAATACCGGTTTACTCAATGATTTTTGAAATCAATGAAATCAAAAAAATGCTAAATTATTTTTAAAAAATATTTTAAAAATTCTCAAAAAGTTAAATATAATATGGATTTTGTAGAATCATACATAAAATATGGATTTTGAATTATAACTCCAAATCATTATGATGTGAATAACAAATCAAAAAATTTTATTTTGGTAATGAAATGTATTCAACTAAGAAGGAAATGGAAACCATTTCAATGGATACATGAATTTCTAAATATGTAAAAATTATAAGAACACATTGTAAGAAGAATATTATTATCCCATGGAATCGATACATACTAAAAAAACCATAACATATTTAGTAATGAATAAATAAAAATAAAATGAATGATTGATCAAAAAGTATAATTAAAAATACCATGAATAAAAATTAAATATTGATAATAATATTAAATAGGGTAATATGTGGAAATATATAAATATAATCACTTTTTGTAATATGAAACATTCCTTGAAGAATGTAAATTTATTGGAGAATCCTTTTCATAGATTCCCCCTTAGTAAGAAACACTATATAACCCTATGTATCCAATTTTTATTAAGTATATTAGTACATAAAGACCATAGTAAATTTTATATTACTTAATATCATTCATTATTATTCAAACCTCCACCATATAAAACCCCTCTACGGTCAACAATAAAAATGGGGATAACCCCCAAAACTATCATCTAAATTTATATGGGTTAGAAACTAGCAACATGGGTAGAGAATATATAAAATGGGACGCATTTTACATATAATATTATACTAGATTTATCTATTATATTATATACACTAATAAATTACTTCAAATAATTAATAAATATTACCAAAAACATGAATAAAATGCCCTAAAATATGAAAAATATCTAAAAATGGTGATAAAAATTTATTTGGTGTGACAGGAAGTATCTAATAGATCTCGAAGATGAAGATGAGATAGTAATTCCTTACTCAGTAAGCAAAAGACTCCTAAAGACTGATAAATATTTTACTTTTATTTCATGTTACTATAATGGTACACTCTATTGAATTTTCCTCAAAACGAATCATGAAAATGTAAAATAATTATACTAATAGAAGGTTAATAAATAAATTTAACAATATTTTTATTAGAAATAATATATATAATATATATAACGTATCAACATCTACACTAGTTTTTCTCTCTCACACCATAATGAAAAAAAAATCATAGAGTCCCCTCCATAAGACCTCATCAACCCTATGTATAAATATCATGACCATATAAGCATCTAATGTTTCATCTTAATAATATCACCCATAACCAACTAGTATATCTTATATCTACTTTATACTATGTATCTTTCATTTACCTAATCAACTCATATCCCATTAATGTATACTAAATATAAAAACCAATCACTATAACTAGAATTCAAGTATGTTATTTAAATTTTAGCCCCTATAACCCACATATAAATGTATTAAAAAAGTGAGAACCATTAGAGTTCATATAATAAAATATCATATTACATAATCAATTATATCTACTATATTCCTAAAAATCCTGGTATACTAATGAGAGATTGTATTATTGGGAGTATCTGACCATAGATTCCCTCACTAATATATATGATGGGGAAAACATAGATAACATAAACATTTTTTTATTATAAGCCCAATAATATCTGGCGGTGGATTATATGAGGTTATAAAATACAAGAATAGATATCCTACAAAAATGTAAATTAACTAGCCTTATAATCTACTATAGATTTCACCCAACAGGATACTCGACTACGACTATATCGTTATTGTAAATAACATATGATACATGAAAACAAGATTCATGATTCAATGTTGTTAAAAACCTATAAGGTAAATTTCAATTAATATTAATTAAAACTTAAACATATTAAAAAATTTGGAATAACAAATTCACATCATCCCTAGACAACATTCCATATATTTAACATTATTATTTCATGATGCCATTCCACGATCATAGATAATTCATTCCAACACTTATATGGTTTCCATTTCACATTAACAACCCAAGAAAGCATCCCATTTTCTCAATATTAAATCATTAACCAATCCATTATCCAGTTATTATATTAAAAGCCCAAAAAATACAACCAGGAAGATAGAATTATATTCAATTGTCCTAGTGTAGGATTCAGTTTTATATAACAAAAAACCAATCATTAGGAAAATAAATTATCAAAATTAAACACCAAGAAATACCAGAAATCCATAATATGGACAATACTAACATCATATACAATGAATTATCTATATATAGGGATTTCCCACTCTAAACCTCTATTTTTATCACAAAACAACCCATTATTTAATAAATATGTCATATGAAATCTCCACTCTCAACTTGGTCCATATATCATGAATATACTAAACACTACAAAAAATTTAATTTCATGTTTCTACTATCCGGATTTTATATAGATGACAATTAGTGTATTTTATGTGTATAATATAAAGGGTAACCCAATTACATAATTTTAAGGAATATAATCCCTTAGAAAAAAAGTATTTACTTATACAACCTCAATCATTGTTCTCTAATAAAATAAATTTTCATTACCAAATATAACAAAACAATTAATTATGTATTGGTTTCAGAAATAGGTAAACTATCATAATGAACTGATAATGGAGTATAATAAAAACTAAAAAATTATTGCACCAATATATTCATATTCAACCCTTTGAAGGAAGAACACTAATTAAATCCAAACGAAACATTACAAATTTTTTTAATCATTTATTTATTAAAATTACTTAAAAATTTTCATCGTTATGAATCATTAAAACAACATATAATAATACTATCATATATATATATAACTCTTTCAACTAAATTTCACAATGTATTAGTAATATTTCATCCTCACTTGTGATAAAATCAATAAAATAATATTTTATTTTTACATTGATTTGAAAAAAAATTTATTCATTCAGTTGATTAAACCATTACTAAAAAAAGCTAAATCATGATAATTTCACATAAGTAAATAAATATTGGAATGATTCATGAATAAACAATATCAATACAATTTTTTAAAGAACCACCATGAAAGAGATATGTAGTCATTGATCTACAGCAGCTGAAGTGAAGGAGAACTTTTTTAGATCCTAAGATCCATGAACCACTGTCAACACATGTTCAAAATATTTATTTGAAATATTGAATCATAAATATAATTATCCATTGAAAAAAGTTAAAATGTATTTTTATTAAAATTGGATAAGATATTACATTCTCCGGATAGTGTCTGATCAAGAATATAGTTGTTTTTAAAATAACAATGGAAGAACATATAAGGGAATTAGAGATATAAGGGATGAAAATTTATTTAAGGGATATATAAAATGAAATACCAATATTTAAAATTAATCTTATTTATAGAGCAATATTAAACATAGTCAATCATTATGTAATAGATTTCACTATTATCATGGTTCCACGAGTCAATGGAGTTATGAATTTTTAGATGTTTGAACCTATGATCATTACAATCATTTAGAACCACATTAACTATCCTTTCCCATTCACAATTACTTTTTATTATGGAATATAGAAAATTAATTTTATACATAGATGACCAACATTATATTATCCATGGTTTCAAGGATAATTATTTATAGATTCAAATCAATCTTCCCTTGATTATGGAATGGTGAGTTATTAATCATTATTTCCATCATCATTACATTTATCTATAGTCCATAGAAATTAAAACACAACCATCATTCTAACATGTTTGGAGTTTAAATATGACATAGGGGAGAAATATTTTCCCCACACCAATAAAAAATGATTCACACTAGGCATGGTCCTCTATATGTGTAAGGAAGGATCCATTTTACCACAATTACCAATTACACCTACAATTGTTGACATAAAGGTATTTCTGTTTTCTTTTATGACGTAGATTACCAAAATAATTCCCCTAAATAGGGATGTTTTAGTATTAATTTCTCAATACTTAACCAAATTATCATAACAACATGATTGAACTCATAACATTCCGGAATTATATAAATTAACTCTAAGATAGAACCCACTATGGAAAAAAACCACATCTAAAACTATAGATTTTTTAGAAAATAGATTTCAAAAAAGATAACTCACATTTGAAGACTATCTAGAAACTCCCCCACGACAAATATGAACATGTTCAAAATACAAAGTGATGTATCTGAAAAAATATGCAACTACCAAAGATTCATCTTGAATATTTTTTTCCTCTATAATTAACCTTAAACATTGAAAAGATGAAATGGGTTAAATAATCACCCTGTAAGATATATATCTCATATCGTGGTATAATAGGACCATAAAAAAGAAAAAATAATATGAACACATAGCCCCATTGACTAACTCATTATTAGTTTGGGCACACACAACAACTCAAAAAATAAAATAAAACATCCATGAACATAGGATACAAAAATTCATCTCGAGATACATCAAATATGTGATATTACAATAGAAATTGTACCACCGTATGATACTATCAAAATTAATAGTGAATTCTCACAAAAACATATCCTTATGATACTTAATATCAATAGGATTCCCCTTGAAGAATGTATTATTTTCTACATAAAATATTCCACCACAAATAGAATTATGATATCACTAATGATACTATTGTAAATAGTACACATGAATGTATTATTAATACTGGAACATCCATAATGGTATTGATAACTAATATAAAATAGTTATAACATGCACCGACACATTATAGGGTGAAAAAATATTCAAAAAACCTTACTCCACCTAATAATTATTTTCATACATTTTTTATGAGAAAACATCAAATAAAATCAATATTTAACATTGAACCCAATAAGTATCCTATTATTAAACTGATTAATCTTGTTTTGATTGGGAACTGCCTTTATCCTCTCATGAATCTATTTTCCATCTTTTTTGAGCAATCAACTAACTGTAGTTTGATGAAAATTGACTCTCGAGACCCACTACAAAAAAAATAAGGATCCAAATGGTCATTCATATATTGTTTTTAATGGGTCATTAATAATATTTGTCATATAATTTTTATATTATGTGAACAATACCATTGAATGTTTTACACCACTAAAATAATTGTTTTTGTATTTCCTTATGTTAATATCTGGTAAAATAACCAATGATATATAAAACACCAAAGAAAACTGAATAATAATTTATTAATAATAATTCTAAACATTAATAGATTATGAATTATTAATGTTAATATAGTCAAATAAACGTCAATTTGTATTTGATATGATATAATATTATCAACTAATAAAGTATTATGGGGTTATTTTTCTATAAATTTATGTTATATTTATATTTCCCCAGATATAGTATTTTTATTTTATAATTTAAAATTGATCACAGGAAGATATTTTCATCATCATGTTAAAATAAATGATTAATTTTTATTTTATTTTTCAAAACTATTTCATTTCTGAATGAATAATGAGAATAATACATTTTATAAATACTCTAATATAAAAAAAATGTGGTATAAAAATGACTAGAATTTTTATAAAACGTTAGTTCAACAAAAAATATATATTTAAGAAAAAATATAATGAATTTGGAAACAAATTATTTTAGAATTATTTGTTTTAATTTTTTTAAGAACACATAATTAATAAATCAAATAAAGAAATTTGTTCTGATCTATTACCAAAATTTTTAATAAGATTATTTTATTTCAAGAATGTTTTCTTATCACATAAATCTTGTAATTTTATAATACATATATCATAATGGAGTAAAATAACATGAACCATAATGGAATAACATTATAATTGGTTGCCCCCACAAAAATGTAAATAAAATCATTTCAATAGATGTTCGATGTTCATTTTTAAGACTATAATATTGGATTGGTAACCCTCCCCAAAGCATCCTAGTAGTAATGGTTTACTCCCATGAATATTATAGGGGAAATATTCTATTACTGAATTGGGTTCTCTCCCCGCTACAGTCATATTTAAATCATGAGATATCAATCCTTTCCGAACACTTTAGATGGTGATATAAGTCCGACATTTTGAATAATTAATATCACATATGTGTCTTCCACAATATCATACAACATTAGTCACCTCAGAAAAATGAAATAAAATAGTTTCTATAAAAATACCTTCATAAAAATTCGTGGAAAAGATATAGGTATCACAATAATTTCATTATTTTAGTTTAACAAGACCTTTCCAAAAGAAAAAAGTTTCATAATATTTATATTATTTCTTTAAATAATAACTCATAAAAATAAAAGTGGGTTTAACAATCATATTGTCATCAAAAAAATTAACGCTTAAAATAATTAATATTAATTTTATTCCTCGATCACATCACCCATATGAAATAATCAATATAAATTATTCTCATTATATATGAGTAATTATTTTAAAAGAAAAATTACATTAAACATTTCTTGAGTAAAATAATTTTTCTTTAATCATCACATATGTTAAAATTACAAATTACTAAAATATTCTAAAAATTACCATCCTTGAAAATATCCTTGATTTCTATAATTTAATATTCAAGTAAAATAATGTTCATCACATCAATAAATTCTATTTAGGATGTACATGTTAATACAATGATTACATTGTAATTATCGGTAAAATAAATGGGCCTTGTTTAGAAAAGATAATGATTATTACAATAAAAAATTTATTAAAATTAAGAAAAATGGTAAAAATTCATTTTCATTAATCCATTAGGGAATTTCAATCCAATTTTTAATTTTTTTATAAAACATGGATATGGAAGAAATTGGGGTTTTGATGAAAGAGAGAAATAATGAGGGCTTTTTTTATTTAAATTATATTTTAAACTATTGAGTAAATAAATAGAGGAAAATTATTTAAAAAATTGATTTTTCATGAATAACTATAGAAGAATAAAATAATTGATTTTATTAAGATATGGAATACAATATTTTATCTTTGGAAAAAAATTCATCTCTAATCCCGAAAAATGATAAGATTATAACATTAAACCCTTTCCACTCTGGTATCATTGAATCATAAACACAATGAAATAATAAAATTAAATAAAATTTTATTTATTCTAAGAATAATAAATTCATTATATAAAATGTCATAAGGTATGTGTATATATATTAGAAAAAAATTTATTTGCGAATCATAACATATATATCATAGAATACAAATGGAGACAATAATCAAATACCATAAGTCTCAAAATCATTCAAAGACATTAAAAACTCATGTATAAAAAATATATGTTTATTATAAATATATTAAATAACCTTACTTATAAACACCATTACATATATTATTTAATTATATAATTTAATTACCTCTTTATTAAAAATTTCATGTAATGGTCATGTTTTGTGCAATAACTCCGTCGTTTTTCGTATCAGTTTTGTTTAGCATTTTTGGCCCTCTAATATTTATCATTGTAATTTAATATCTATAATGGTAAAAATGATATATATATATATATTTATAATATATTTATCATATTTTTTTTTGATTAATATATAATAGTTGCTGATATAAATTGAAATACACAGTTCATAGAGACGATATGTCGTATGTAAACATGAATACTATTACAATTTTTTAAAATTGATTAATATAATGAAATGTAAATAATATATTACTAATATATAATAATATTTATGCCTTATATATCACATATTTTCATTAAACCAATATTTTTACATAATTTTTAAACTGTTATAGCATAACATCATTTTTCTAGTCAGCAATTCTCTAAACAAACAAGTGTTGTTATCATAATTCCGCAGATTGGTATATGAAATGATATATATGATATAATAATTATATGAGATTAATACAATAATAACTAATATTTTAAATATTTAATACTTCATTATAGTTATGAGTGATTTTTGGTTATGGAAAACGTATAACATCGCTTCATGAGGTGATAGTTCCCCAAACAAAAGAATGATTATTTTGTATCCCTTTTCATAGAAGTGGAGATAGTTTAAGGACATTAACATAAAAAATATCATTATATAGAAGATAATTAATGTATTATATCATCATGGGTTTATACGAATTGAAGGATGTGTTGATGGAAATAAAATAAAAACAATCATTCATGAATGATACCTCTTAGTCAGGTAACCTCAGTAGGTTTACACCAAAAGCATTCCTAAGATATATATTTAACTAAAATAAGTTATGTAGGATGATTTGAGTGAATTAAGGAATATATTTGGGTGGTTTTTTTTTAGATCCATAAGGTTATGGATGTTTGAAGAGGATTGGAGAATGGGTGGCCATTTATATGTTAGGTTATTGACACCTACAATTTTTTGGAAAGAAATAGATTCAACCACGTTTTTCACATGAAAACGGCTCCATAAATGGCTATTATCAGTATTTAGACATCGTAAGGTCTAAATATTCCCAATAAATATATTTTAGACATCATGTGGTACCTTTTAACCCCATATCTTTTTATTTTACCCTCATTAACTCATTAATACCGTAGTTTCAATAAATAATTTTTACTGTTTTTACTATTTATTATGGTAAAAATATTATTTGGGTTTATATTATAATATAAATTTTATGATTATTGATTTTTAATCTTCTTTAGAAAATTAAACTCACATAATAAGAAAAATTACATTTGAATCTAAACCCATAAATGTGATGAGAAAGCAGTTTCCAATCAGAAATTGATAACAAGTTGAAAAAATATTTCATATCAAAGAAAAATAAGATAATGAATCCCTCTGAAATAAATTAAGATAAAAAAATTATCTATATAAATTTTATTTTTATAACAATTTCATAACAAAAATGTATCTTTATATTTTCTTTAAATGAAAATTTAATTTTAAATATAAATCATTATTTTTCATTATTCATTGAAAAATTTGGTTTTTTGAAACAATTCATAAAAATAACCTAATGATAATTTTGAAATGATTATTTAATTAGAAATAACTTATTATCAATTTAATTTTATAAAAAATAAAATATTTATTTTTATTTTTGTTCAAAAAATGTAATAAAAAACATTTTTTAGAAAATTTTATTTTCTAAGGAAATAATAAATTTACCTATAAAGTATGTATTTTATTCAATATGTGTTATTTATATTAAACCATTATATAAAATTTTTAAAATAATGATATTTTATTTAATTTAAAAATAAATAAATTGTTTGAAATAATTTATTTCTTTATATAATAATATTAATAGTCAGTCATAGTTCATTAGACCTTGGTGTTGAGTGTAATAACTGTTATTGATCCAGTTTAATTTATTCAAATAAAATCCTAATATTTCATGGTGCTAAAGTCTTCCACCAACCATCATAAATTAGTTTCACCCTTAAAATTATATCAAAATTATAAAAATATATGTAGATATTTTTTGACTCGTCATTTCCTTATGTTCCTACATATCTTCCCCAAACGTGCGGTCTCCTAAAAAATTAATAAGGTCTGTGTTTTTGTATCATAAATGTTTCTCTATTTGATTATGAATATCTATTGTTTTTTTCTCATAAAATGAATATTCTCCGATGGTTTTACGTAAAAGGTTATTATATGTGATGGGTTAGTTTTTTTACTTCATTTGCAGTGATACATGGAACACATCCTGATCTGGCGACATATTTGGTTACAGTGCTAAATAGTAATCTACTATTGTGATAAGATAAATAAGATATAATCAACTGGTATACATAGGGAATTTTTTACCCATTATTCCAAATCTCATTACCTTTTTTACATAGTGAATTTCCTTGAATCACCTAATTACCAACCACAAATTCCCAATCGCACCAGTAGTTGTTAGCATGACTATTCAACCGAAATTATTCCACCATTAGTTGTCATTAAATGAAAAATAAATTGTATAAAATTTCTACATGTCCATAATTTCATAATATTTTTATTACTATAAATATTTTCCAACAAATGGAATTGATACACTTTTTTCCATTGGGTAACTCTCAAGGATCTATCTGAATGATTGATTCAAAGAAATTGTTTAAAGAAAACCAAACTATAGGATGGTGATGATCCCAATTACCATAAAAATACTGAGGAAAATTACTCATGATATAATATAGGTCATGAATTTTTCTCTCAATATGAACATATTTGTGGTGTTGATATGAAGTGATGAAACAAAAATTCATATCAAGAGCTTACTAAACACATTTAGTGAACATTGTGGAAACCCTCAGACCCTAATCATGCACAAATGAATGTGGTACTCAATGAAACGGTACAAAAACCTTAATGAATATCATAGTAAAATAATATATATTTAATTATTATCTGATTGTGATGATGCGTGGTAAACTTTTACAGATATAAACTACATCCATTTAGAATTATTCCCCTTAGACAATTATTAGAATCTAACATGAAAATAAATGGTGGTGTTTTATAATTTCCATTAAGGTATGGGTAATTTATTTAACATCACCATATAATTTTATCATCTTATATATAACATTAAAAATTACCATACACTGAGATATAATCTATTTGATGCCTCCCTTTATCCCATCCCAGTAGAAATACACATTCAAAACTCAAATCATATTCATAAATATTGGATGAATAGATAATGAAAAACTATGATCTTCCACTAAACATTTATTCATAAGTTATGATAATAATATTCTAAATAAACAGTTTCTAAAACTTATAATTCCCTCATGATCATGTTTAAAATAAATAAATCATCTAGCCTTCTTTATTTTATCCAAATTTACTTTTACTGTCTCCTTAATATTCACATATATTGTTGGTTGAACAATCAATATAAAATGGTAATATGTATACCCTTATTTTAGAATTTCTAATTCCATCTTTTGAAAATTCCAAAATATTGGATATTTTTTTATCATCATCATAGATAAGCTAGCATGAAATATTCAACTCAAAGAATCAACAACCTTGTTCACTTTATTAGGTTGGAAATATATTGATTGTTTATAATCTTTAATCAGCTCTAAAAGTCATCTCTAGTTCATATTCCATTACATATTTGTGAATATATTATTTTAAATTTGTTGATAATTATATATATAACACTATTCTCTTTAAATTTAATGTCATAATATCTATAATACAATTATTAACGTGACAAACTCCAAATCATGAGTTATATATTTTTTCTCAAAAAATTCAATTTTCATGAGTCATAACCAATGACCACGTAATTATTCATCATAATATATAATAATCCCTTATTTGATGTGACATTATTGAATACAAACCATTCTCTAGTGTAATGTAATGTATGTACATGTTCACTGACTAATCATCCCTTCGGTTCCATCACAATTTCCTCCCATTAAATTTTCTAGAAGAACATATCTCCCTTCGATGTTGACATAGTGATTGTATTTTGAAGTCAAGAGAAATTTACCGTAATCCTTATATAAAATAAACCCATACCATGAAAGAAAATGATATGTGTAACCATTGGTAGACAGTTCCAATAGTATGTATCCATCATCTTAAATAGATCTACTAATATACCCTCTCTAGAGATTATATGAGAAATAAAAAAAATTATTATAAAAATTAATACATTTTAAAAAATTCATATATATTATTATTCCTTGGTATCTTTGGTAAAAATACTCACATATTAATCTTCATATTCCTTTATCGTTTCATGAATTTTAATATCATTTTTATAGACTACAACAAACTGATCAATGTAATCTCTAATGACTGTATTCATTAAATAAATAATGATAATAGTGGAATTATTAAGATAAAATGACAGAAAAATATATTTATAGTGTCTATAACTTTTACATGTTGTTGTATTGGGTATATCATCCTTCTCGACAATCAATTGATTTTATCCAGAACTAAAGAAAATACTATTAATTTATTTTTTTTGAAAACATGACTATATAGTTCATAAATACATGGTAGATGATTCATGTTAATGATTATGATATTTTTTTGATTATGATAATAAAATAGAGTCACATAGACTAATATCATTTTATAAAAAAAGGTATTTCCCCATGGAGAGCTTAATGAATCCATTTTCATGTTTATCCCGACGTTCCATCTTCAATTCCTTCATCACAATCAGAACCATTCTATATGAAGTCTTTAAATTTGGATTAAAACAATGCATGATTTATATTTAAAAATAAACATCTCAATTTTTAGGAAGATAAACATACTATTCTGAATATACAACATCAAATTACCACCCAATAGGTGTATCATTGAAGGAGTGTTTCTCCCCCAACCATCAAATGTAAATACCCTATATGAAGGGGAGTCAAGACACATACAATGGATGTGATCTCCAAAATAATTTCATATATTTATTATCATTTATAGATGATAAAATATTTGTCTTTAATATCAAAATTGACATTCGTTACCCGATAATTGAAATATGATTTATATATTTAAATCTAATCAATTCCCAAGATTACATGAAATTCAACTAGATAAAGAATGAATATATTTTCACGAAACACATTCCCAAAAACATTAATCAGAGAATAATCATAAAAAATTTATGTGATCATCATACTATTATGGGGTTTGATTAATAATTACACTTCAATTGGTTTGGGTTGGATCATGGTAATCATATAAAATTATTTATATATGAATGAATTAGTATATATGGTTCCAAATAAGATTTTATATGTTCTATAGTGGAGGATAAGTGTTCCTTTCAACATGTAGTTATCACACCACATGTTAGATATTATGATCACATGACACTCCCACCTACACAAAATATTAAGAGGTTACTAACATCTATCATCATAATTACTCTTATAATTTCATCCCTGGATAACTTCGTTCTTGTAATAATTTTATTTTAAATACTATAGTGTGGATGGATTATTATGAGCATCATTCTCTCTATTCACATTGTTATCTAACTTTCCCCCTCACATTAGTAATCAATTGATCTCCGTACCTCTATCCCAAACTGAAAACATTAAGTAGTTCTCTTAAGAATATTTTCTCCAGAATTCCATCCACAGTATTACCTTGAAGGGAAGATCATCTTCTTATCTCCATGGGGTTCAATGATTCATCTGAATATCGTATTCCTTTTCATTTAAGTAGGATCATAATTATTAGTAATGCAGATCTCCATTATTTATTTTGAGATAGAATAAAACATATCGCATAACTACTGACATATGTATAAATCCCATCTAGGGAACGATTTAATAAATCGAAGAGTCAATAAAATTTATATTTATTTTGGATGATAATTCGCAAAACATACCTTGAAGATCTTGTAAAATTTTTCTAATAGGCTTCTATAGGTCAATCAACATTCTTATTTCACACAGGGAATCTCTTATCTATTTTTCTATGATGAATATGAAGGAATTACTTATTAAACATAATCTATTAAACTCATCCCACAAGATATTGTCATTTTAACCATTTTCTCATGTATTCCAAATGAGACTCCACCATTGACCCTCTTATCCTTCCAAATGATAGAAATCCAAAATGAATTTTCTTTTGGTCTGAACTGTGGATAATATAATATAGATTTTCATCAGTAGTTATCCTTTTTGAAAAAAACTAGACGATCACTGAAACAACTAATTGATTTTGGATGTTTCCACATAAAATAATCAATAAAACATTGTTCTTTCATTTTATCTTTTTTATCTTAAATATGATTCAAAGATTGATAATGTTGTGTGAGAATAGTGATGAGATTTTTCTTTCCATATCTTATATATTTTTTCTATTGAAGATAACAATCAGTTCACTATCCATCACAATCATTATTAACATGATTCCTTTGAGTTTCACTCATTTACTAAAACTAAAAATCATTATGTAATAAATAATAATTACAGAAAGAAAGCACATACACCTGAAAAATAACTTATATCTTTCGTAAATCATAGAAACATTTTTTTAATATATAAACCCATAGATTAATTCATTGTCATTCATAGTCAACAACTATTTACATCCTCAAGATTGTTCCTAAAGTGTCAGTGTATTTCAAAAGCATATCCCTCGGGTGTATCAAACTAGGTGGGTGGGAGTTACCTTTGTCTTAAACTAGGGGTAGATTGATTAAAATTTAATGCACCATATTCATATTTTTACACCTTCGTTACTATATATTGGATCTAAATTAACATCTAGTTATTATAATGGGATGTATTTTCTTGAAAACAACTCACTATATCAATTACCAAAATTCCAAGATATTTTCATTTAAATTGACACATCATTATATATATCTTATAAAATATCATTTTAGTTATTAATAATGTTTCATATCCTTGTTTTCAAATTATTACTAATCTTATAACACTAATACCCCATAATCCTTGAGCTGATGCATTAATTTATTAAATTGGCATTACCACAAGAAATAAAATCCTTGTGGAATTATTAGATTATTAGCCTCTGGAAAACTAGATATAAATATATGATTTACATTACATCATGAAATGTAATATAATATAGAATCTCCATTAAAATACTCACATCACATATTCTATTCTTATAGGTTAGTAATAATATTCTTATTCAACTCCTAGGGAAAAAACAATGGAAAAATGTGGTGATCTTAGATGCTCTGTAATAGTGAATAAAGCAACAAAAACTATACACCAAATATTTAATGGGATAATATATAACTAAAACATCTTCCTTCAAAATATAATTTTGAGAATAATATGGAAAATATTAATCATATATATTCATATAAACATTCACATAGATAATCGACTAGTAAAATAATCACATGTAATATTAATTATTGATTTTATAATGAGGGAATAAATATTGTGGAACATATAAATCACATCGTCTTGGCCTCATTTTAAGACCGTTCATATATAGGTAATGAGCCAAAGTAGTTTTTCTCATGAGACATACCAACACATCAAAGGGATATAGTGGGCCCCACCCATCGATTACTATGTCCAATTAATTCTTTTAAGAAAAGGGTGAAACATAACAATCACAAACATTCATAATAAAACTAGCTTAAAAAATTTTAATACTTTAACAATAAGCCATAAATTATATCAAAATATCAAATATATAGTCAAAAATATCATAAACCATCCAATACAATATGATAAATAGTATAATAAGAAAACAACCTCAATTAAGAATAAAATTCATCAACAAATGCAAACATAGAAAAACATGTTATTAATAAATTTATTATAAATAATTTTAGAGAAATACCCTTTTATATTGAAATTAGTTAAATAGAATTCCATAAAATTTAGAAATATAAAAGATTAACTGAAAATAATTTGTTAAATTTGTAAAGGATTATTCATAAAGTTAAGGTGTCACAATGGAAGAAAAAGCCGTTATCACCATATAACAATAAAAAAATTCATTCCTTAACATGTCAAAAAGGTAATTAGGTAATTATTTTGGAAAATTAAAAACTGATTATTTTAAAAAAATTATATATAAAAAAAACATGGGTAAAATGGCATCATCCAATTTCCAATAATATTTTGAAATACCTTTTCATTTAACAATGACCTGTATGACAAATGGGTCCAAGTAGATACTTACGTATAAACAACATCAGATAATAATGAGGTTGAAAAATAAATTGATACCTTAAAATTTTATTTATTAAAGTGTGAAGTAACCTCAGGTATAATTGTTAAATTATGTTACTAGATCATTCTAGGATAATATTCATATTTATGATCTCATATATGATCCTCTAATATCATTTTGTTAATAATATTTCATTATTACCATTGTTTTATGTTTTAACTGATTCATTTTAATATGCATGTTTTTTCATGTAAGTCGTGGTTCTTATGAATTAGATATATTTTATAAATATCTAGAATGATATTAAGTTCAAAAAAATCACATGAATATTATAATAATTTTTGAATTGTTATCATGGAGAATTTATCTCATCGTATCATGTAGACAGTAGCTCGTACCTACTCACGAGCAATGATATCATTCCCTTAATGGATAAATGGAATAGAATTGGACGTTATATTAATTATTAAGATTAATATTCATGTTATATTAATTATTTATAACCATTATACTAATCATAATACCCATCTAAATATTTTAATATGGAATAACAAATTACATCACAATGTGAAGAAGATAAGTCATACGTAAGCATGCGTGGTGATATTGATATTAATGGGATGGATTAAATGTGGAATTTTTTTGTACCATAATAATAATAACACCTTAGAATATAGTTGATATTGTAGTTATTACTTGATTATGGAAACAAAATATAATTAAGAAGAAGATGTATTAAATAAAATGAATTGATATGGAAGAACAATTACCTTTTATTCAAGTGACTCCTTTTGATCTACTAAAAAGGACTCTATAGGCTATTGTTATGGCCATTGTATGGACTCTAGGACAATGTGAGAGATTTTAGAAGGAAAAGTGGACAATGGCTGGCTTTCATGACCCACCTTCTTCAAGATTATGGAAGGGGTGGCAAAGTGACATGTTGTTCATTCCTCTAGATGAAGAAGAGAAAATGACCCATGATTCCCGCCTTGAATAGGCCTCATGGTGGATAATAGAACCAAGGGTAAAGAATCTCACAAAAAATTGTAGTTATTACCAATATTAATGAAAATATGATCTGGAGAAAAGATGTTAAATTACATGAATCTCTAAATAATAAAGCTAAGATCATCTTGAAAATACATTCCCACATGCATGTTCAAAAGTAAAGTAGATTCAAATTACAACAAAACTCAAAAATAAGGTAACGAAAGAAAAGAGATTAATTATCCACACAAAATTATCTCAATGCATAATCTGTTAAAGTCTCGCATGGTCACTAATGTCCTCCTAGAAACCTAATTTTTTTTAAAGATGTTGGGTTAGTATACTAGAATACCCAGTATGGAAACAAAATCCACCCTCGCACAAGTGGGGGAAACATACTAATGCACTTGTGAGAAAATAGTTGAACGTCAAATCACATACCATGGAGTAATAACAATCTCATCTTCACTAAGGGACACTCACTAAATAACAGAAGTCATGTAAATTAGTAGTATAAGCTCACCGACATTTGGTTACCCCACACCACTTTCCCATTGGTTAAATGATCATTACTAACCACTAACATCTAAACGATAACACTCTTCCAAACGTAGACCCACTTCCACAAATCCCCCACACAAACCTGGGCCTCAACCATACCACACATCATTCCCAAAGACACCTAGTCTACAAAAAAACACATCTCCCAAAGACACCAGGGCCACAACAACCACCCCTCTTGCATGAAGGCGCCGGAGCGTCATCCAGAAGACCCTTGGGGAAACAATCATGGCTCACTGACACCTATTAATCTCATCTACAACAAACATTCTTGATGAATTATGGACTACAATAAAACTTAATCCATTACAGCCTGCATAGATACAATCATTTTGTAATAACCATGATGGGGGTTCGAGGAAAAAGTCAACAACCAGCCATCCATCTTCCCACTAGGATGTTGGTAAAGACACCCTCCCCAATGAAATGGAGGTGTTCAGAACAGGTTTCTCAATAATTGTGGGGATCATGTAGAAAATACAAGGAACTATAATTTATACTCATAAGTTAAAAAGCCCTCATAAAGACCTAAGGGCCCCTAAAACAAATAACCATACAACCAGAACCACCTTTGCTATTATCCCAATATGAACATCCTTTCAAACAGCCACTGTTGAAGCATAATCCCAACCCTTTATTCCATAAACCATTATCTATTTATTTATTAAGGGGTTTAAATTAATTTTTTCTCAAAATACTGAAGGCAACTACCATGGTGAAACATTTCCATTTTGACACAATTTAAAGAAACAATAGATAATAACCAACTTGCAGAACCACTGCACACCCCCTTTTTACCAAGACACCTATTAAAACACTTCCATCTATTATTTATCATTGTTATACCACACAATTATTCTGTTTCACCTAAACATAAAACCTCACTTCCCAAACAAACCCTACATGATATCCAACAATACCACTAGCCCAAAACAACATTGTTGTCCAATTAATGAACATCACTTGTTGTTCACAACACCATCAAATGCAGTCCCACTACCTATATGTCCATCCATTCCACAATCAATCAGTCTCTCAAACTGATAATCCAATAGACCACCAATACTACCCCACACACATAGACCATAACTACTATAATTAACGACAACTCTTTTACACACACATACCACAACCTTATTACAAAACCAAATCCTATGTCGACTCATATACCAATAACTTACAAAAGGTTAGAACCTCATAAAACAGACAGGAAATGGATAAATATTGAAGCCAAGGATATTCATATTTATCCAATAGGGCTTATTTAATTCCACTTTAAATAATCATGGTGATCATAGAAGAGGGTTTATCTAGGGGTATCGATTCCATTAACCAAATGTACTTGATTAAGCAGATTTCATGTTACATCCAATTATTAAAAGTTATTAAAAATAATAGTACACTAGATTGTATATGAAAATACTATCAATTTTCATAATTTTTTGGAGGCATATAGCCACAAAAATCCACAATGAAAAAAGAGAAAAATAAAAATAAAATAGGTGATCATACATCAAACCACTCCTAGCCAATCATTTCAATGTCCTTGTTATCTTTTGATCATATTCCCTCCTTATTTACTACTTTATTTATGAAATTGTCTCACCTTATCTTCCCAATAAATCAGAAGTACACCAACCCTGCATGATTCACAATAAAATAGAGGTAGAAGATATCCCTACCTAAAACCACAGGTGGCCAAAGATTATCATTTCACCACGAATAGGGGATCACAGTAGTAGCAAGAAAGAACTGCCAAAATACTGAGTAGGAGGGGGATCTAGCATAAGAAAATAACTCGTCTATGTATGAACTCTTTTTCACACCAAAAGGTAAAGCACATACTGCGAATAGAGGATCCATTCTTTGAAGATCCAGATCATATGTTAATGGATGAACAACATCAAAAATCAATTATCATGGGATTATGGTCAGGATTTTGTGGTTTGAGTATCTCAAATCACCTAGAACACCATGATATTAAATATATAATTAATGTACATTGAAACTCCCTTAAAAATGATCAAACAAATCTTCAAACCTGTTTTACGTCAACTACAATGTAAGATGACTGAAATTAGAAAACTGGGAAACACTAGAAAACTATAGGTGAGTCATTGATCGATGAGTGACAAATGTTGAGGCATCGACAGGTGAGCTACTGATGTGACCTACTGATGTTGAGCCACCAACACTGAGCAATCAGTTTATTGACCTACTAATGCCTTGACCTACCAACACCTCAGCTAACCAACACTGACACACTCAACTCCCTGGCAACGAGGACCCTGACTTACTGATGCTCATTCCCTAGACATACCGATGTTGATGCCCCAATCATACTGACTCTGACACCCCATAAATCACCAATGCACTGAAATTTTGATTCCAATTCCCCATGTCACCAATTATAAAATTGGAAATTTTGAAATCTCTTGAAATGAGCAACTAATGCCTCCCAGAACACCTAAACTAATGAATTTTCACAAAGGAATCTCTTGGGGAATCTGAGGTATTACTTAAGATACATATCATACTATTCTCATACTCGAAACTTCAAATCAAACCTAGAATAAAAGAGGTCCGGACAACCACCCCTTAGGATATCACTCAAGAACAAACTAATATGCATTGTTCGAAAACTAGAGTGGAAACCTTGACATCTAAATACACCTCTTTGACATATATCTCCAGAATTACTGGGCCAAAATTAAGTTCCCAATGCCCCAAACAATCACAAAAACACCAAGGGTCAGACTATTGAGACACATGGATTAGGGAGTTCTTTTATCTGTGTCAACATACTATTTTCTTTGGGAGGAAGTAACTTTCCCTCACAGGTTTATCACATCTTGAATAATGAATCATGATTAGGTATCCGTTCCTTCCCTCCCAATAGTCATGAAATTTCACACGCATTTATAGAATTGGTAAACATCTCATTTGATAATGAACAAGGTCATGCATTACATCGTAGAACAAATCATAGAAGAAAAACTCAGAAACCAAACATAAAACATATCAGGTACTAGTAAAACATTTCTTCCTCTCCCACCCATGTACTCTCCTTATGGCCACCATTACATCAAGACACATGAACGAAGGGAATGGTCTATTCACGAAGCACCTTATCCCCACAATACTTTATTCTTGTTGGTCACTCCATGAATGTTGTGTCATCCTTGATATCCAACTCTCCCATTCAATGATGTGTGAGTCATCATGTAGATACCGATGAAGCTGAATGACAGGGAAGACACCATGGATTCCTTCCAAACTTGTTGGAAAATAAAGTTGATATGCCACCTTACAAACTCATCCCAGCACCTTGAAAGGTCTGATGATCCTTGGAGAAATCTTACTTCCCTTACCGATCATCTGTTCCCCATGCTGAGGGGAAACCTTGAAGAAAACATGTTCCTCAATACCAAATACTAAGGGACTCCTCCTATGATTGGAATATGACTTAGGTTGGTCCTATGCATCATTCATACTATAATGGACAAGTTGAACTTTCTCGGTCGTACTCTACACCCCACATGGACAAAGAATGGCTGCCTCCCCAACATCCATCCAGCACAAGGGTGATTGACATGACCTCCCATATATAGCTTTGAATGAATCCATACTAATTAAAGATTGATATCTACTGTTGTAAGAAAACTATATCAAGGGTAATATTTGCACCTAAGGCCCACTAAAGTACATAACACATACCCACAACTTGTCCTCCAATGTCTAGATTGTCCTCTCAATCTGCCCACCTGTCTGATGGTGGAAAGCAATGCTGAGGTGTAAGTAGAATCCAAAGTCCAGCTAAAATCCCCTATAGACTCGCAACAAAGAAATGTTGTCTTAATCCGAGAAAATGGTTTTTGGAACTCCATGCAGCTGCGCCACCTCATCCACTTACCTTTGTACTGTTGAATCCATTGTGCTTGAATCCTTGATCGCCAAAAAGTGAGCTGCCATCATCAATAGGTCCACTACTACCCAAAGATCATTTCAACCACCATGAATATAGGGTATTCATGTGATGAAATCCATCGATATGTCATCCCACATCCACTCGAGAACATTTGAGGGTTGTAACAGACCACTGAGAACGCAGTTCCCAGCCATCAACTACTGGAACACTAGGCATCTTGACACAAACTCCACCACTTTCTGCATCACCCTAAGCCACAAAAAATATTCCCTCAAGTCTCATTACATCATAGATACTCCTAGATGCACCACCGTTGCTGAGATATAGAACTAACAGAGAACTCCCTCATGAATTTACATTGGAAAAAACTGATTCCCTTAGGACAATTCTAGATTTTTACCATTCTCATAAAATCCATCCAGTGAATCACCCCAGATATCACGATCACACATCACTTAAGTATTTTTGTATCCATACTAAGTCTCATCCTCCTTCCACATTAAGGAAGACTGCACTATCATGTAAAACAGACAACCTCTACTGTCATCTACTCTCGCATCCAGATGCAAGGTAGCCAACTCCTCCATTTCCATCCAATAATCTGCGGATTCCTGAAAACCATCTTTCCATGAATTTATGCTTATGTCATCATCCACATCATTCCCATTTCCATAGGTTTCAGATATCTCAATGTCATAGTCCAAGAGAAATTTTATCCTCATTCATTCTCACAACTTTAGTTGTCACTGGGAGAAAATGTACCTCAAACTCACGTGATCTGTGAAGACAAAAAAATCACTCTCAAATTAGGTAGTGTTTTCAAAATATCAGCATGAACACAACCACTACAGAATTCAAAATATGGGTGGAATAGTTACATTCATTTGGATGTAAGAATCTATACAATTATAGATCACTCATCACTGCTACATATGCATACATCCAAAGC
This sequence comes from Viscum album, assembly GCA_963277665.1. Lineage (NCBI taxonomy): Eukaryota > Viridiplantae > Streptophyta > Magnoliopsida > Santalales > Viscaceae > Viscum > Viscum album. The sequence continues at coordinate 1,922,705,629 of OY728136.1, read as the reverse complement.
CTAGACTAGAAGAATCACATAACACCTCAACCACCACACCTTCCTATATAAACCTATGAAATAGGTCACTGACCATCATCTTATTCAGGTAGCTGATATATTCCTGACACTACTCACTCCACATGGAGGCCTTGTCTTTTATAGTCAACATCGTTAATAGAGTGGAAGCTGGAGAGAATTCAGGATTGAACCTCTAGTAATAGCCTGATAGACTCTGGATGTTGTGAACATCTTCCATTTTATAAGATTCTACACAATAAATAACCACCTCAACCATTGATGGGTCCACTTCTATCCCTTTATGAGACACCACATGTCCATGTAAGTGAACCTCTCACATCCAGAACATGCACTTGAAAAATATCCAATTGAGCTTGTGTTGTCTGAGGGCCTCCAAGACTACCCTTAGATTCTCAGCATTCTCTTCCTCTTACCATGAGTAGATCAGGATGTCATCGATGAAAACGATCACAAACCAGCCCAAGAACATGCAGAAGACATAGTTCCTGAGCCCTATGAAATCGACTGGTGCATTCATAAAGCCAAAGGGCATGACCATGAACTCGAAGTGTCTATACCTGTACCCGACACAGTCTTTGGGGTGTCCCCCTCATCCAACCACAAATGGTGATATCCAGAACACATGTCAATAATATACAACTAACCTACTCCCTTTAACTGGTCAAAAATAATTACATCTTTGGGGGAAGTCAATGGTTGTTGACTGTCACATGATTTAGTCTCTGTTAGTCGATGCACAGCCTCAGACCACCATCTTCCTTCTTGGTGAACAAGACTAGGGCACCCCATAATAACACACATGGAAAAATTATTCCCTTAATAATCAGTTTTTAAACATGGATTCATTAATCCTGTAACTCATATGGTTATATCTAATAGGGAGCTCTTAAAATCAGATAGGAACCGGGTTGCAAGTCTCTTCTGAACCCGACATCCCGTCGAGGGGGTAGATTCAAAACCCCCTATGGGAAGATATTCAGAAATTATCTGGAAATCCTTGGAACCTTCATCATATCTATATCAGCTATTAACATTAACATCTCAGCTGATAAGGAGTGAAGATTCCCGACAGAATGTCTACCCAACAGACATCTATACTCACCGATGAAGACAAAATGTTGTCTATCCACACCATAAAACATGACTCTCCACTAGATGTAGTATATAATTGAGTTCTTTGAAAACATATATTCTATTCCTAGGATGAAATCATAAAACTAAATATGTATCAGAATAATATCCCCACTGGACTAATGCAGCACCAACTTCAGTCTATATCCTCGTCAAACATTGATAAAATTGTTCTGACCATCAATTAATGTACTCAACACCAAGGGTAAGAATGTTTCCGTACAACTAGTCCCAAGACACGAGCTATATTGGGTGATAAAACGGAGTGAGAGGCTGTTGAATTAATCAATTCACATGAAAGGGTGCTAAACGGACTGATTGTACCACAAGATACCTCTGTCCCTGCTGGAATTGCTACCATGGTTCAATGTAACATACCACACCCATCTCTAATACCATTATTCAATATAACCCCTCCAAGACCATGCCATAGTGGAGGTGCCTATGTTCCACCATGGGGTCACCCTCATCCTTCACCGTCAACCCTAGGTGGGGAAGGTGCTTTCTAACCCTACAGTTGGAAAGGCCTGCTCGGATACTATTCATGAAGATGTGGGCACTGAACCTACCCATCCCCACAGTACTACATTTGAAATGGGGCATGGTTTCGAAGATGTAATTGAATTCCAATGAGAAATAACCTCATTATTTGGCCCATGGAAAAAGGGTGATGACTCGAAGATCTGATATATAACCGGTAAGGCCTAATCCCCACTGAACGACACATGGGAGGTCCTCACACTGGAGACCTTCTGCTAACATCCTTCCCCTTCGACAAACAAGGTTGGATCACCTCTCGTGGTACACCCACCTATTAGAGTATCCTTTCCACTACATCGGCCTTCTATGAAACTTCTATATATGATGGTAGATTAAATAGATTGAAGTTATAATGAAGATAAGGTCAGAGTTCCCCCTCTTTTCTTCTCACTTGGGACTCCTCATCGAGAAAGTGATCTGATGTGAAGCATAGTAGATCCATGAAATTGACCCCCATTTATCTTGCTGACATACTCCCCTACTTGAGGGATAGTATATATTTTATATTCTCAAATTTCATCGTGAAATAATGGAATTCCCCCTGAAAGATTCTCTCAATATTAGACTGTAAAAAATCAGTCTCCATCCCCCCCCCCCCCCCCGAGGTAAACCATCCACCTATGATACACTGCTCCCATCATCTGGATCAATGCTAGGAGAACCCAATTATCTGTTGGAGCTCAGGTCAAAATGAAAGCAATCTCTAGGTTCTCGAGCCAACTCTATATCTCCATGTCGGAGATGATGCCCTTGTACATTCCCAGAGTCTTCCACTGAAAGGAATGCAGTATCTTATACCACTAGTTATCTACCTCATCTTGGTCATCGCTCCACTGATAAACTAGGTAAACATGATGGGATTCAACTTCTCGTACCACATGTTGGAAATGTTCATGTTCCATAGATAAATAAGGGTTAATAGAGAACTCCTAAACCCGAGTAGTATTGAAACATCCTTTTTATGATTCATTTTAACTCTATATTTATATTTAAATTCCCTGAGCTCCTATGACACATAATAAAAAAAATCATCATGAAGCATGTACCTTTCTTAGGGTCTCTACCCTATAGTCAGTGTAGCCTCACTTGGTCATTCAGTAGGTCCAGAGTGCTTTCTCTATATCACGAGGGCCATGAAATCTTGTTTCCTTGCAGGAATTCCCTAGTATATTTCACACAACAATATTTTTTAACATCATTCCCTACAATCCCATTCAATCCTCAATGGTCCTAAATCCAAAATCCATCCAATCTCTTAATCCTCCATTTTGATACCACCTTCTCATGACCATATTTCATAAAGTTGAGGGAAAGAGCTGCAAAGATACAACTCTTTCATTTTTAAATATGATGATTAAATAATATCCCCCAGGTTCTGCCTTCAATAGGCCCTGAAGTGTCAACCAGCACCAAGTCTATATAATCTCACACGAAATTGAAGGCATTAACCTTTTTAATGAAAATTGGACTAGGGTATAATATTTTAAATCCTAAGAAACTCCAAAAATGAAAGGTAAGAGTAAGGCTAAAATCTATTCCCACATGAATGTTCAAAAGTAATGATGATACAATGTACCAAAAAAACTAAAAAATACTATACTAAAAGAAATGATACTAAGAAACAACAAAACTACATCTCAATTCCCGAGCTATTAAATTATATAATGGTCATCACAGTCCTCCTAGAAACCTGAAAATGGTTTAAAACTGTAGGGTGGGTATACATGTATACCCAGTAGGGAAACTAAATTCATCCATTCACAAGTGGGGTAATCATACTAATGCCTCTGTGATAAAATTGTAGAACCTAAAATAACCATCCAAGGAGTAATAACCAGCCCAAACTCACCATGGAATACTCACAAAATAACACTATTCATGATAAAAAGTATAAGAACATCGACAATTGGTTACCTCGTACCACTTTTCTACTAGTTAACTACTCATTCCTAACAGCTAATGTCTTGATGCTCATACTATTAAAAAAATAACCACTTCCATAACATTCCCACACACACCATGGCCTCAACCATACCACACATCTCTCCCATAGACACCGAGGCTACAAAAACCCCAACTCTCTTCCAAAGACTCCAGGGCCACAAAAACCACACCACTCTCCTAAAGATATTTGGTCCATATCCTGAAGACACTTGGGAAAAAATCATAGCATGAAGACACCTAGGCCCCTTGCCTACAACAAACATGCCCGAATGATCTTTTACAATGGTAAGCCTCAATCCATTATAGCCTTCCTAGATAAGCTCAATCTGTAAGAACCATGAAGAGGGTATGATGAAGAAAGTTAGAAACCATCCATCCTCCCACCAGGATGTTGGGAAAGTCACCCTCCCACATGAAATGGAGGTGTTTGGAAAAGTTTCTCAACAAGGTTGGGGTAATAGTTAAAATCAAAAGGAACTATAATTTATACATATATGTAAACAAAAACTCTACCTGACCTATGGGTCCCTGAAATGAACATCCATACCACAAGAACCACCATTGATGTAATCCTCTTGTGTACAACCACGCAATCAACCACTTCCATAGAATAAAACCAACTTCTTTTTCGTTCAAATAATTTCTATTTATTTATTAAAGGGATCACATTACGTTGTTCCAGCACTACCCGAAGTAACATACAAAATAGACCATTTACATTTTATCTCCCATTCATAGAAACAACAAAGAAAAACCAAGTTACAGTCCCACTGCACACTCCCTTTTCCCCCAGACAGTGTTAATCAACTACCAACTATCATTATTTAGTGTTATACCACAAAATTAGGCCCTTCCACCCAATCCTACAGTCCCACATCCCACGAACCCCTAGATGCAGTCCCACTACATAATAATATCGTAACCAGATTATATTCCCACTACCCAAAAAAGCATGATGGTCATAACACAAACAATGGAAGTCCTACTGTGTACATGTAAATACCTTACACAACCAATCAGTCTCTCAAAATGGGATTCCTACTCACCATAAATACTTCCCAACACATAAATCCCATAACTACTACCATTAACAACTTCTCTAATACACATACATACCACACCCTTCTTACCCAACCAGCTCCTCTGTCCACCCCAGTACCCACAACCTACACATGTATAGAACCCCATAAACAAATAGCCACACCATCAAGTCATGGGTATTCAGATATATCCAATAGTGGTTCGTTAATTTATACATTAAATAAATGAGGTGATCACATAACATGTTTGATCCTGGGGATTATATTTTACTAACCAGGTGTACGTGATTTCAAATATTTCATGTTATGTTAAATTATTTCTCATCATTATAAAAAACAATAGAACTCAAACATTGTTCAAGGAACGACCACCAACAACCATAATTTTCAGAAGTCACACAACCACAACAATCCATAAAAAATAATGATAACAAAATTAATATAGGAGATCAAACATCAAACCACTCTAAGCCAATCATTTAATTAACCATAGTATATTGCGATCATATTACCTCCATATTTATTGCTATTTTCAAAAAACTATCCACCCTCGCTCCATAGAAAATCATTCGTAAACCCACCCCACTTGATACACAATTAATGATAGTTAGAATAAATACCTACTGGATACCATAGACAACCAAAAATTCTCTTTGCGACAAAAATAGGGTATCATATGAGTAGTTGGAAAGAACTCCCTGAAAACTAAGTAGGAGGGAAATATTTTAAAGGAACATGACTCATCTATAGAGGAAAACATTCGGAAAACTGTGTGGCAAAAAATACATACTAGGAAGGGATGTTCCCATATTTGAAGAGGTAGTTCCTATATTAATTATAGAATGGTTTCAAAATGCCATTATCGTTAGATAGTCGTTAGGATTACATGGTTTGAGTATCTTAGTTCACTTAGAATGTTTAGATATTAAATATATACATAATAGTTTTTTAAACTCCCTTAAAATTTCAAAGAAAGTCTTTAAACTTGTTCTACATCAACTGAAATGTAAGATGGGAGAATGTTGATAACCAGGAAAAAACTATAAATCATATAAATGATTCACTGATGGCTTGGTCACAGAATCAGAGCCATTGACAGGTCAGCTACCGATGCGACCAATTGATGCTTATCCACCGATCTGGAGTTAGCGATGCAATTACCTACAGACACCTCAACATAACGATTCCCTGACTCGTGAAACCTGACGCCCTCGATTCACTAACACTAACGCCCCTTACACATCGATGCCAACACCCCTAACATACCGATGCCAACACCTCTGGATTAACTATATATACACCCCTAACCTATTGACGCACTGACATGCTAATGCATTCTCTCTGTGCCACTAATGTAAAAACTAGAATTTTGGAATACTCATGAAATTATCTACCGTAGCCTCATAGAACTCATAAAACAATGGATTTTTATAATGAAATGGTTCACGAAAATCTAGGTCATTAAAATGGCTAAGTGACTTTTATTTATTGGTGGGTATAAAAGCGAATGAAAGGTTCTCTTTTCTAATAAATGGAAGAAGAAATTTAGAAAAATAAAAAACTATTAATTTGTTGTAAATTTATTTTTGATTCCAAATAGCTCCAAAGTGAGTTATTTAAAAGATATGATTATTGTGGATTATAATCCTCTCAAATAAATAATTTTATACATGTTTTGTCTATATTTTAAATTTTATCATTTTAATTTATCCATAGTTTATATATTTAATTTTAATTGTAGTGATAATTTTCTAAATATTAGAAGGTTATAAATAATAAATTTTGTGGTTTCAATAGACAAAAAATGGATGAAATATGAATGTATAGACTATATAATTTTATCATTGTAAATTATAATTTTTTTTAATATTTTTAAATAATATAATAACATTTAATTACCAGAAAATATCAATATTGTAAATTTTGAAACTATTCATTACAATGAAATATATTAAATTCCAAACAGAAATATAACTTTGAACTAAACCATTTAATATAATCTCAATGTTCTATATTCATCTAGAAAATTCATGTATCACCTAAATTATCTCAAATTAATTTTTTTAATATGTTTAAAACCATTTACTTGATATTTCTATTAATAAAATAAATTTTGCATCATTATTGTTTCATTAGTAATGGTAATAATATAATATCTAAAGATTATAAATAATTTATCATGGTGTGGGAAGTTATTTTCTATTTATCTATAATATTTAAAATTAATATTATCTCATGTTTGTCTCTATATTATGATTATTATACTTATAAGATAAGATATTTTGAAATTTTGTCACATTCAATGATTTTAATAATATCTATGTCATATTAATGGAAAAGTGTCCATTAAATGATTCCATTATGAAACCTAGAATATAAAGGTAAAATTTCATCATAAAATTGGATTTTAATGGTTTTAGGGAAATTTTGAAATTTATTTTGAACCCTTAATTTCCAAATTTACCCATAACCCCGGTGAAAAAAATTACTTATATAACTGTTCAAAATGTAAAAAATAAAATAAAATAATTTACATAATTTTAACCATCTAATTAATAATATGGAATAATTTTTTTTAAAATTCAAATCAAATAATACTCAGTAATTAAATTAATATTAATCTTATTAATGGGACAAGAAAAGGAAGTTTTAAAAGTAAAAACCATCAAAATATTAACATACGTTTATTTCAATTTTTAAAGTGAAAATAATTATAATGAACTGCATTAGATTAATTGATAAAAATATAATCCAATTATAATGTAAAACCATGAAATTTATAATTAAACACTCTATTAAAATTCAACTAAAAAATTCACTTTCGAATAAAATTCTGTATTTTTTCACAATTAATCAAATAAAGAAACTTATCAGAAAAATATAAACTTTTGAACCACAGTAAACATTGATATTACTCATTAAATGAATAATTATTTATTTTAAAATGAAATATTTAAGGAGTAAAATATTTTATTTAAAATGGGTTCTCCATTAAAAGGTGGAAATATAAAATTTAGAAAAAAATCCCTTTAATGTGTAAGATTTGATTATTTCTTATCTTATGCCTATAAAATAATTTGGATGGCTAAAATAATTTTAATAATTTCAAATTATATTAATTTCATAATTTGGATAATAGTATTAATAATATAATATTAAATACCTAGTTTTATAGATCATGGTACAATTTAACTCGGTGTTGCGTACATTGAAAGCTATTGATTTTATTTAAAAATAATTTAAAAGAAATGTACCACGTAATCTTGGGGTTATAAATTTTCTCATCCATAAAATAATTTCATTATACAAATTTATAGAGTATTAGTTCAAAAATATATTTGTGTTGTTTTTCTTCCTAAGTTCATCAGGTTCCCTAGTCGCCTCTCTCAATTTTTGGTATCTCCACAAAAACATTTCCAGTCGCGTTATTTGATTCCCCACAAATTATTATCTAGTGTTAAGAATATCGTTAGGATCTTCACAGAAAGAAAATTTTTGTTCCAATTCTATTTCATCATATTTCTATTGTTGCATTATGTTTGGTATGTATTTTTTTAACACTAATACATGTAAAACATCTTGAACTTTGGAGAGACTTGGAAGCATTGCTAAGTGGTAATTAAATCTCCAATTTTTCATAGACTATCCATATGTCTGACGTACGTGGGGATTAATTTACCGTTAATACTGAATCTTATAAAAACCATTTATGGAGATACATTCAAGAAAATAAGATCTCATTCATGGAACTCCAAATTCATTCTTCGATTATCATCATAGCTCTTTTTCTATCATTGAGCTGGTTTCAATATGGGTTTCAATAATCTTCACCATTTTTTTCATCAACATGTTCTATGTCAAAAAAATTTATTTTAAAAATATCATCCCAAAAAGTTGGTTTAAAACATATCTTTCCATATAACTCCTCATATCGTGCCTTCTATGTACTTGAATGGAATCTATTTTTGTATGAAAATTCTAGCAGAGGTAAATACTAATCACATATACCATAAAAGTAATATGAGAAAGATCTCAACATTTCATCTAATGATTGAATATTCCTTCATTATTTTACATCATTTTGAGGATTATAGTATGTGCTCAAATGAATCCAAGTATATATGTAATTCTATGTACTTTTTCATAAAAAAGCTGTAAAATGAGGATCACGGTCTAAAATATTAGATAGGGGTATACCATGAAGTATTAAAACAACTTTATTGTAAAGACATTCTAATTGTTAATGTATTATATATTCTCTTATATCAAGAAATTGTGCTGATTTGATATGAAGAAAAATAATAACCCATATCACATCATTTCTTATAGGAGTCTTTGGTATCCCTACAATAAAGAAAATCGTAATATCATCCCATTTCCATAAAGGTTTATGCAGAGGATTCTTGACTTCACTAGGATGTCATATTCCCTCCTTTAATTGTTGAAAAACCAAAAATCATAACACATAATCAGCTATCACCACATCATATTACCGATATAAAATGTTACTTCAAAAATTGATACATATTAGTCCCACCATGGTGTATAATGAAATTAGGGATATGAGCATCATCCAGATGTTTTTTTTAGATTAGGTATTGGAGGATCAAACATATTCTTACCAAACTTCAAAATTACATCTTCATATATGATGTTTCTCAATCTTGCATCATTCAAAACAATAATTTTATTTTTCTAATGTCCTTATCATCAGACTGAGAACTTTTTATCATTTCTAATAAAGATGACTTGGAAAAAATTTCAAAAAGTATTGATGTTTCAAATTCCATGATATTTCTCATATAATTATTTACTATATCCATGAATATTTTATCCTCTCAACAGTAATTCTATTAATAACTCCATGGCCCTTCCTACTTAACCCATATTCTACCTTATTTTCTTTCCTTTGGTGATAATTTATTGTGAAATGATAACACTTGAGTAGCTAAATCCTTCCCCTTTGTCTCTTGTTGAGTACTTTCTATGAGAAAATATATTTCATACTCTCGTGAGATGTATATATATTGCATCCTTTAGCATAGTGATTGTGTCTCCACAGCATCAGAGAAAATATTAAAACATATCACTTGAGATCATGATTTGGGTAGTTTGGTTCATGTATTTTTTATTGCCTTGATTCATAATTAATAACTCGGTCATTCTGAATAAGAACAAAACCTAGTCATTTCTTTGATGCCTCATTATAAATCAAAAACCCATCATCTCTAGATGTTAAATTCAATATTGACTTTTTGAATAAAACAATTTTCAATTATTAATAAAATTATTTAAACACTTTTGAAATAATGATTTTTACACCTTTATGTGAGAGCTAGGTTAAGGGGTTAACCAATCTGCGAATATTTTGGATGAAATTCAAATAGTAACATTCTAATCCAATAAAATTGCATTACACTTTTATAATAATTTCTATTTTCCAATATTTAATTGTATTTGTTCTTAGAGTATCAATAAATATTTTATTATTTGATACAATATGGACTAGAATATAAATGTAATATTGTGAGAATTCACAATTTCTAAACATCCCATATAGTTCATTTCTTATAAGAGTCTTCAAGAACAACCCCCAAGTGTTTCTCATGGACTTTTTAACTTTTGGAGTATAACATGATATAAAAAATAAGTACTATGAAAAAATAATCATTCTATTCAATGAATAGTCTATTAATTAGATCCCAGAAAAAAAAGTGTGCATTAGTTCATCCTAACAACAATACTGAAAACTCATAATGGCCATACCTAGTTCAAAATAAAGTATTTAGAATATCTACCTTCATTAGAAAAAATTTATGATATCCAAAACAGAGGTCAATCATTGAAAAATATTGATCTCTATGAAGTTGACTATGAAAATCATCAACAAAAGGATGATAATACTTATTTTTTTATTATAATAGCATTTATTTATCAATAGTCAATGCATAGTCTCGTTGATCCATTTTTCTTCTTAATAAAAAAATTGCCACTCTCCATAGGGAAACACTAGGGTGAATAAATCCTTTATTACTCAAATCCTTTAGAATTTTATTAAACTCTGTTAATTTTACAGTAGCCATTCTATGATGAATTTAAGATAGTGGCCTTGGATTAGTGATTAAATTAACAGAAAACTCAACCTCCCACTCCAATGGATGTATAAGTAAATCCTTTGAAATACAACAGTGTTTTTATATAAAACATCCACATCCGTAAAATGATTATTAGTAGGTTTTTTCTTCCTTTATTCCCCCAGAATTTCTTTTAGAATAGCTATAGTAGGTGGATCTAGATAAGAATTAGATGATGATGTTTTATCTCTAAAGAAAATTGTTCCTAGATGTTCCTAAAAAATCTTATATTCCTTATTCATTCAATAAATATTTGAATCATATTTTGATAGCCAGTACATACCAATGATTGTATCAAATTCTACCATATGTATGATGATATTGTTTGAAAATAATGAACGTTTATATTGCATAATAGGAACTACAAGAAACATCTTTGTTACAATGTGACTACCCAAAGGGTTTTGACTAATAAATCCTTTGATAATTTGAAAGGGAAATATATTTTTAAAGAAAACATTGATTATATATTGGAATTCGTGGATATATAAATAAATAAATCATTGTCTGTATTTTGGAAAATGATTAATCTACCAACCACAACATCATTAGAATCTTCATCCTTTTTAGTTTTCTTCAAAAAATCCTATCCTTGATCAATTTTTCTGTTTTGTGGTATGTTTCCTTGATTCATAGGAAAATCATTTGAATAATGTCCAATCACTTTACAATTGTATCATTGAATATTAGAATATTCGTTTATTCCCTTACAAAATCCAGTTTGGTGGCCTTTTTCTCCACACATTTAACAAACTCTCATACCCTTTATGAAAGTACATGGGTGTTTCGTTCCCCAATAATCATAGGGTGGATAGTAAATTGTTATATTTTTCTCCCTATTTCCTTTTCTAGAGTGTTATTCATTCCTCTTATTATATTTCTTTACATTAATGTCATGAGACTTAGAAAAAACCTTTTCATTCATAATATCACATGAGACTATATTTTTGTTTGATGTGAAATATTATTAGACCAGTGCCCATCATAGAAATGGTTTTAACTCATCATCATCATCATCATCTTGATTTTTATTAATAGGGGGAACAAATAAAGCCTGGTGGAGCTAGGCTATGGGGGGGGGGGGGAATGTGGTGAAGCCTAAGGGAATCCCCTCAGATAATGTTAGTCCCCATAAAAGGAAATCTATGAAGGTCATGTATAATGAGATTCATTAGTCCATGAATGTTGAATGTGGCCAGGTAGTTTAACGCATTGTTACCCACCCACCTGTTTTGGGATACATTAATATTGTTGTCAAAGAAGTCATGGTATTTCCGGATGATGTACTCAATGGACCATGGGGTGTCACCAAGACCCTTGAGGGAATTGTGAACAAGAAGGTAGTTGGTTTTTTCCTCCAAAAGGATTATCCCCCATTGCTGGCATACCGAGAGACCCAAGAGTATAGTGTTTAACTCTGCTAAATGCGACGATCCATGGACCAACCGAGTAAAGAAGGCCAGTATAACTGAACCATTATAGTTTCAGATTGCCCCCCTCCTCACATGAGTCCCATGACATAGTATATTTTGATGTTAAGTTTGAGGCCCCAATTCGTGGGATGCCACCTGACCCATCTTCCGACAGATTTTCTACGAATGGGAGAATGGCCATGAGGGTAGTGTATGATTTTTTGGATGGTAGGGGCCTCCCTTCCAATGTTCACCACCCTCTCCAGATTATGTAGGAGGGTTTTCGTCGGGATCGTGATCGCCCGGGTAGAGGAGAACACACCATCGTGAAGAAGCCTCTTCCGGGCCTGCCATATACACCAACTGTCTGCACTGAGAACCAGAGAGCGTGATTTTTCCTCTGAAATTTGAGCCCCTAGGCTATAGAACTAGCTTGTAAGGAAGGGTTCATCTACCAAGGCTAGAATCAAGATACCAGTAATGTAACCAAATCCTTTCGAGATGGTATTCTCCCAGTTTCTCTCAAAAAACAGATGATCAATTCCCTCCTCCTCATGCTTCTTTCAACAGACATAGCTAGATTACATATACACACCATAATGCTTAATGTTCCCATTAGTGGGTAGGGATCTATTTTGAACCCTCCACGTGAGGAATTTGAACTTCGTCTGGACGGCCTGATCACATAATACACCATTCCAATCATCATCCTATTCCAGCAGGTGGGAGACTCGGCAGTAGTCCTTAAATGTAATGTATCTATAAGGGGATGGGGTAAACACACACTGATCAGTTGACTAAGACATCACAATGAGTTGGAACATATCCAGTTATTACCAATTCAGAACTGTCCTGGTGATGGAACGATCTCACGCTAGATGGGGGAGGCATGACAGTCTCTTTCAACCCCTTCCCTTTTATAATATTGGTTCATGGATTACCCCTAGAGGGTTTGTTTTTTTAACACCTCCCAAGCCATTTTCTCAAGCATTAATTCCAAGGAATCAGAGAGACTTTAGACATTAATACCACCATCATTTACATACCTTTCTAAATTACTCCCGAAGTCCCAATTCCTCCTTCCCTCAACCTGGTTATCCCAGATGAGATTTATACGTTGCAAGATTTTCATCCTCCATCTTCCTCAGATTTAGACATTTCCTCTCCACGTCTTCTCATAGATCATAGGGAAAGTATTTTTCTAGGAATTTTTATTTAAATTCCATCCATTCCATATTTTTTACTTCTTCATCATCCATAATTTATTGAATTAATTACCACCCTTGATCTACATCTCATGAGAAATGATTTTCTACCGTAACATATTTTTCCATTTCATTGTCCTCAAAAGAAGAAATAATTTTTTAAGAAACTTATCCATTACTCTATAACAAATGTATTTTTTCCCCATTTCATGATTGAGGTTTTTGTCCCATGAAGCAATCTATCATTGATCCTCCACATTTTGGATTGGGATACTCTATACAGGTAAGGTTATAATTCATTTCCTCAGACAATTATCCCAGTATAGTAATATGTTGTTCATTACAAATCAAAGCTCCTAATTCATTATCATTTTCTTGCATGAGAGGGAATTCCATTCATGTTTCACTTTGATTAATACAATTTCCATTTCTTCCACTATGTACCAATTATATACAATGATATTTATGAGATTTTGATATGAATCATAATCCCTAATTTCAAAATATTTAACATAAATTGATAAATTTATGCATATCTAATCCCATAATAATAAACATAGTTTTTTTGAGGAAATAATTAATTTCAAATCCATAATAATTGTTTTTAAATAATATATTAATTATACTAATTATATACCCAAGGATTTTCGTACTAGGATCGCGGTAAGCATCATTGTCGTGTATTAGGATATCTCGAGTCAAGCCCAGAACACCATGTTTATGATATTACTCCTAGGAACATTTGTTCCAGAACCATATCAACTTGTATAATCTAGATAGATATGTGAAATCTAGGAATACCCACATAATCTCTACATTAACCAAATTTTCATATTTTATTCTATACATATCCATAATGTCTATATTATGGTAATCACCTTTAATTTATGTCATTTCTATATCTAGATTACATTGTTTTTATTAACATTCAATTGATATTAATTATAATACCCCAACCCGATTATCCTAAAGTTGGTTCATTATTTAATTACAATGTTATGATCACATAAAATCATATCCCAGATGACCGATCAGTTCTGTAGCGTTGAAAAAACTAAACAAAAACATATGTTTTATATTACATCATGAAATAAAAAACAACATAGTTTCTCCATTTAAATTATAATATCCCTTAGAACATCCTTGAATATTATTCATAATATACATGTTTGAATCCCTAGAAAATGAAACATAAGAAAGGGGTGAGCTCAGATTCTTAGTAAGTGTAAATAATTATGCGGAAACTATAAGCATAAACTTTTAAGGAAAGGTATATAACTGAAACACAAACAATTAATATATAATCTCGAGAATAATATGGAAACAATAAGTAAAGTAAATCCATATAAACATCCACATAGATATTATACTAATCAAATAATCTCATGTAATATCAATAACAAATTTCACAAAGAGGGAGTGCATAATTTCAGAAATCATAACCTCGTAATCAAGGCCTCATGCTAAAACCATACATAAACTAAAAAAACCCAAGCTAATTTGTCTCATGAGACCTACATAGGCATTAAGGTTCTATTACAAGCCATGTTAGTCAATTACTATGTCTAATTCATTCCAAAAATTAAATGGGTGAAATGTGAGAAACATAAACATTCATATTAAAACTGGAATATGAAATTCTAATACTTTTACCATAAAACATAAATAGTATCAAAATAGCACATCTAGAGTCAATAAAATCATAAACAATTCAATAAAATATGGTATATATTTGTATCATAAGTGAATAACCTTAATTGAGCATAAAATTATACAAATGAAGTTGAAAAAGATGAATTTTTGTTACAATAATCATTAAAATTGATTTTTGGGAAATGCCGCTTGTGTTTGAAAACTGTTTTTTTAAAATGCCATAAAAATTAAGAATCATTTATTTTCATTTTAAATGTTCTTTTAATCATGTAAACAAAGTATGAAAACATTATGGAATCACGAAGGTGGAAAAATACACTTACACAGTATATGTAAAACAACATTCTTTCTTTTATTTTTATAAGATGTCATAAAGTACCACATTTAGAAAATGAAAAAATGATTCTTATAAAATCATTTTATAAAAAAAATAGGTAAAAATTAAATCAAACAATTTTCATTAATATTTTCAAATAAATTTTTATGTAACTTGGACATGTTTGATAAATGTTTTTTTGTAGACACTTACGTATAAACATCATTAGATAACAATGAGAATAAAAAATGGACACAAAACATTCACTTTAGTAGAGGGTGTGTTAACCTATTATATAATGACTAAATCATGTTATTAAATTATAATAAGACTATATTAATAATTATGATATCATATATGACCATCATATATAATTGTATTAAACAAATTTCAGTATTCCCTTTGTTTTTTGGTGTTAACTGCTTCATTTTCTTATGCATGTTCTATTGTGAAAGTCATATTTCTTATGCATAAGATATATTTTATTCATATATTGATTGATATTGAATTCATAAACATTATATGATATTTTAAATCATTAATGATCTGTATATTAATTATAAGAAACCATAATAATGTCGTATTAATTTTTTATATACCTTATACTCATCACTATACCCATCCAAATAAGATAGTATTGAATAACAAATTACACCACAAGGTATAGATGGTACGTTGTACGTATGCACTCCTGATGATATTGTTATTTATAAGATAGACTAAAAAGGGAATATTGTATTCCTATAATCATGATAAAATCTAAAATTATAGAATATACTAGATTTATTAATTTTTTATAGAAAGAACACATGAATAGGAAGTTGAAGAAGAAAATAAATATAATTTAATTGGTAAAACAAATAAATATTCATTGAGTGTCTCTTTTTGGTTTTCACAAAATGACTAAATAGGATGGATTTATACCCAAATTATGGATTTTATGACAATGTGAGGGAGTAAGGTTGGATACATGGGCAGGCTTTGTCTGAGCCAAAGGACATTATTTGAGTGAATAAATTACAAGGAATGATTCCCTTAAAGAATAGTGGAGGGGAAATTTTGGAAATTCCAAAACTATAAAGTTATTATTATATGATTTTTTACTTCCAAATTAGTCCATAGTGTGTTATTTAGAAGCTAATATTGAGGGTTAGTCTAAATCTTCCCAAAAAATTAATTTTATACATGTTTCTATTTAACTATAAACCTTACCATTTTTATTTAACTGTAATTATTAAAATAATTTTAACTGAAGTATTAATATTCTAAATAATAAAACATTATAAATATTTAAATATGTTGTCAAAAACATTCAATAGACCAATTTTTGACATTTTAGTCATTATAATTATCATTTTTTAGTTTTCAATGATATTAATGATTTTTTATTAAATTAATAAAATGTTATTTTCATAAAATATCAATAGCTTTAATTTGGACACTAATAATTACTTTGAAATAAATACTAATCCAAACAGAATTATAACTTTGAACAAAACCATTTAATATAATAAAAACCAATCATAGGAGCTGAGAAAAGTTACTGATCAGCATAATTAGTTGAAATTATATTTCGTTTAATATTTTTGATAACTATTTATTTTATATTTCTATTAATACACTATTTTATTTGTCACTATTGTATCATAATTATTAATAATTATTTAATCTATTACAATTATAATAAAATTACAATTATGTACTTAATAAATTAATATTTCTAGTGACTATTTACAATTAATGTTATCTCCTGTTTATCTATATATTAAAATTATTATATTGATAATAAATAAGAATGTGATATTTTTCACATTCATTGATTTTAATAACCTTCATCTTATATTCCGGGAAATTTTTCCATTAAATGATTCCATTTTGAGGTATATATGATATAGTTAAAATTTATATGTACAATAGAATATATATATGGGATATGATATTTTTTTAATTTACTTTTACCCTTAATTACCCGATTTGTCCTTAACCGCAGTAATTATAAAATTACTAATGTTACTATTTATAATGTC
This sequence comes from Viscum album, assembly GCA_963277665.1. Classification (NCBI taxonomy): domain Eukaryota; kingdom Viridiplantae; phylum Streptophyta; class Magnoliopsida; order Santalales; family Viscaceae; genus Viscum; species Viscum album. The sequence goes on along the minus strand of OY728136.1, from coordinate 1,922,688,206 downwards.
AAAAACAAAATAAATTATATTAATAATTTGGACCCACTCATTAAAAATATGAAATCTATTTTTCAAAATTAATAATATTATTTTTTAGTAATTAAATTAAAAATAATCTTGTTTATAGAATGTTAAAACGAGGTTTTAAAAGTAAAAAAATTAAAACATTGAAATGTGTTTATATAAAATATTAATGTGAAAATAATTACAGTGACCTATATTAGAATAATTCATAAAAATAGAATCTAATTAAATTTTAAAACCAATTAGAAATATAATTTATCACTATAAATTATTTATATTAAAAAAGAGGTTTTCAATTTAAATTTAATATTCTACACTATTCATTGAAACATGATACTTATGAGCATAATAAAAAAATACCAAAGTGAGAAATGATATTAAAAATTCAAATAAGAGGATTATTTTATAAATCTATATATATTAATTATTCAAATTTTTTATTAAAAAAATGTTCACCATTAAATGGCAGTAAAATTGCTTTTAGAATTAAAATAGCATTCTAACGTGTAAGATTTGATTAATTGTAATCTTATGACTATAAAGTCATTTGAGTTGATTTAAAAACATTTTATTAATTATATGACATATAAATTTCATATGTGTGTTCCTAAAATTCCTTAATTTTTTTTAAACCACTATATTTCTATTTCGTGGTTCTCTCAAACACAGTGTTACATACAACACAATATATTGATTTTTGTTAGAAAGAAACTTACCTTGGAATCTTGGGTGGTTAAAAAACAAGTCCATTGTTACTAACAATACTGTCCCAATATTTTCATACATAGATATTAATTTTTTTTATATGAATATTCCATACATTACACATACACATGCCTTAGGATCATTATACTCACTCTATGTAGTCTTATATACAAATTACCATATAACCATACTACAACACAAAATAGATATGGATATATATCCATAAATTAAATTTAAAGGATCAATACTAATATAGGAATTATTTTAATTAGATAATGTGAACTCCAACATGGGTAGCTTCGTAACACCCCTAGAATTAAGTTTTTATTGTTTTAAGTAAATATCGTGTTAAATTGCCTATGATATATGAATAACTCAACTAAATTGAATACTAATTTATCAAAATATAATATGATAAATAAAATATTATCAATATTAAATTTGAAAAAAATTTAATTAATACTTTTTGCTAGTTGATATGATTTAAGGATTAGAACACTTGAAGTATAAATTGGTCATTTTTATCTATAAATATATGTTAATTTACATTTTTTACAATGGTAAAATATATTAATTTCATAAATATAAATTTAATATTTTTACTTTTTTATGATTATAATTTAAAAAAAAATATTATGTGGATATTTCTGGATATTTCTAAAATAGACGACTTTAGTGTAAATAGTGAGAAATATTAATTTTGAAAATAAAAAACATTTAAAGAAATTATAATGATAAAATAATGAATAATTTATTATAAAACTTTTCTTCGAGAAGAAATATATCGTTAAGATGGAATATATTTTATTTGAAAAGTTAATGTTTAACCTATAAGACTATGTATGAAATTTTTTAAATATAAATAATATTTTTATTCAATCGAAAAATAGTTTTTGGTTTTTATCTATTAAAAAAGTTCTCCGACGGTTCAACGTGTAATTTTATTGTTTATAATTTCAAATACATCATCATTTATTTGATATAATCAAATAAATTCCATAGGAATTAATATTGTACATGTTTTTCTTGAAATCATTTTTATGATTTAAAAATTATATTTCTAAAATTGGATGTCATTATATATTTTGAACTTCTAATGTAATGAACAAATACAATCATACATAGATAATACATATTTTTAGCTGAGTGTCAATGAAATTACATGAAAACATTCCTACAGATCTTAATTTTATAGTGCATTTGTAAAAATGGAATCATAATCAAATGGTCCTAATAGTAGCTACGTTATCACCCTCATTTTTCTTTATATCATTCACCCTTATTCTACATATCATATATAATAACATTAATAATAACTCGGGGAAAGAAAAAAATATAAATTCGGAGCATGGATGATCATTAAGGGTAAAAAATTTATAAATAAACATATTATTATCATAACGATCTGAGAATATGAGAATAAATATTAAAAACCATACATTACCTATCATATATGATAAACACGAGTCATGAAACTAATAGCGGATGTTTAAAATACATAAATCAATGTGGAATAAATGAAGATACACAATGATCATATACCATTTTCATTGTCTTATGGCATTAAAATAATCATATGAAATAATTTTTCTATTAGTTCAGGGTACATTTCCATGAATATCATAGTGGATTGGGTTCACTCCCCAAACTATTGTTGTTTTTTAGGTTCATTCTCATGAATAACATACTGGATAGAGTCCCATATTGAATTAGGTTCACTCCAAATTCCAATTATGGTTATATCATGATAAATAAATATTTACATTATACATTGGAGTAGGATATTGTTCTCAACCATAATTATATAAAAATCATTCATATGTGTGACATAATATCATATAACATTAATAACATTAGAACCCATGGATTCAAATTGGTTTCCCAAATATTTCATCATAACTAAAACTATATAATGGGAAATGGATTCATAATCATTTCATTGTTTCCAAAAAAACTAACATGTTTATCAAAAACATTTTTTAGTCATTTCATCATTTCATCATTTCATCAAAGCGTAGCGCATGAAAAATGATGTGGGTGTCAATATAATATTTTCAAGATAAAAAATATCCATTCAGTGAAAAAAATAATCATTGTATCCTAGGACTATATCATTAGTAAATAATATGTTTCATTAAAGGACTTCCTTTCATATTGATGTTTATTTTTAATGAAAAAACACTTGGATTGTTTCTTGATGAATATATCATGTCTTTGAACATCAACCTTTTAGAAATAAAAAATTCATAAAATATTTTCGATTTATTTTCATCAAAAATAACCTATAATGTATAATGGATTCTAAAAAGTAAATAATTTCAATGTTGTTTTGATATTATATATATGATATACACATTAAAATAAATATTTCATTCGCATATCCTATAAATGAAAAATGATCCTTCTTTGGATAAATACATCAGGATTCCTTTAAAAGACATTATTTTTTGTAAATTTTGTGTAAATTTGACTTTAATAAATCATTTATGTAATGATAAAATATTTTTTACTTTTTTTTAAAAAACATAGATTTCAAGGATAACATATTTTCGATCGAAGATGTAATTAAATAAAACATTTTTCTTAAAAACATTTTCTGGAATATTTTTTAAAATAAATACTTGTAAATAAATGATAAAAATTAATTAATAATAATAAACTAAAACAATTTTATGAGTTTCTTTACTTATATATCCAAATATTTCATCTTTGGAATCAGAATCATGAACAATCCAGACAAACTATGAGATTATACCATAATATCCTTACAACTTTGGGAACATCGAATCATATAACACATGCAAGAATAATGTTAAATGAAAATTATAAAATCAATAGATTAAATAAATTACTTATTTCTACTACCAAGGGGGATTTATATAACCCTCATCGTATAAGACAAGAAAATTACAATAACAGATCTCTCAAAGATGGATTATTAATGAATAATTTCTCAAACATTAACTGTTGACTTATATCATGAATTTTCAAAACTACAATATAATAAATAACTTTTTGTCATAAAAATTATATATAATTTTAATTATATATACCATACCATCTATCATTTACTTAGGGCATTTTATTACTCCTTTTATTAATAATTCTATGTTAATGTCATGTTTGAGTAAATTACTAATTTTTTCATGTCTGTTTTGAATTTTTTTTTATATTAAATTTCTTGGTTCCATAATATTATAAATATTAAAACCATAAAAATATAAAATATACTCTTTATCGATGTATTTTTAATATTTTATACAATCTAATATATGAAAATTAAATAAAAATCATTGACTATTTAGGTTGTTTGTATGCAATAACCATGACTCCATTCTCTCAACAGATTGAAAGAAAGAAATATATATAATATAATATCATTAAAAAATAAATCATATATCATTAATAAAATATCTTCAATAAAAACATACTAATTAAATTACACCTATGGATTGAATGAACCAAATAACTTTATGATATTGTAGCATGTCGTACACAAGAGTGACATAATCGTAATCCCGTAGAAAGGAAGTTACCAAAGTATATTTGTTATAATAATAGATTATTATATTAATATCATAAATATAATATATCATAATTTAATAAATTTTAATAACATTCATTTATAAGGGGTGATGGAAACAAAATATCATCTGTTCGTGAGGTGGTAGTATGCCACACAAAATAATAATTATTGTGTACACCATCTGATGGAAAGAAGATGGTTTGACGTCACTAAAGTAACATAAAAAAATAAAAATATAGGTAATATAATATTTCTATTATTTAAAAATTTTAAAATAATAATTTATGTTGGATTTGGAATAAATATACAAAAAGGTTTAATGTAGAACATTTCCTCCTTTTCAAGTAACCTCCTAAGGTTTGAAACAAAAGCCTTAGAAGGATGTATTTCTAACCCATATATGGTTTACAGGATGATATATGGGATGTAAAGAATCTATTTGGGAATAATTTGACAAATTATAATGGTTATTTATGTTATAATGATAATATTAGTGTGGAATTTTATAAGTGACGTAAGGGGAACACATGTTATTATAAGAATGAAAACATGTGCCCACATTATTTTCTCATCAAAATTATAAAAAATTAACGCTCATAAAGAGTTAAAAATTTTACATCCAAAATATTTCTAATTAATTGGTATTGGAATAGTTATTGTTCATTTTTAACCCATGACTTTTTAGGTTAACACCTTAGTAAGCCAATTATCACATTAATTGTAGAAATTAATTTTTACTATTTTTATTTTTCATTATTGAAAATAATAAATGTATCTTATTAGATAATATGAATTATTATGATTCAAAATTTGGATAAATTTTTTCTAAATTAAAATAAAATCATTGAAATATTTTAAATTTATATTTGAACCATTAATTCCATGAGAAAGCAATTATCTAGATAAAGAAAATTCAAAATGCTTATTTTATTATTATAATAGTTTAATATGATAATTATTAAAATGAACCTGAATTGTGTTAAATGATATACAATTAAGATAATATTATATTTTAACCTATATGATAACTAATTGGAACCCCATAAATTATTTAAATGATTTTTTTTCAATAAGAACCACTATTTATCATTATTCAGTCAAAAAATATTATTTTATGAAAAATACAAAAGATTTACCTTTATTTAATTCTGAAATGATGACATAAAATATGAATGTTATTTTATCAAATTAATTTTATAAAACTGTCACATAATATTATAATCAATTATCATAATAGCAGATAATTTTTTTTGAAATTTGTTTCCAAACATCTAAAGACATTATTGAAAATTATGTTTTTTATCAATGTTATTTAATTATAAAATAAAATAAAACTTAATTTTTTATTAAAAACTACTCTTAATTATTATTCCAAATTTAGATATATGTAATAAGGGTTTTCTTTAATTAATAATATCTATATATTTTAGGGGATCAATAAAACATGATGTGGTGTGTACTGAAATATATCAATGAAATTTAATTTATTAATAAAAAAAATATATAAAATCTCAGGGGGTTAAATAAAATAATATTGATTTTTACCACTTATTGAAATATGATCATATAAAACTGATTACTTATATGGAATCATCATTTTTAAAGTTGGTAATTATGGTAATTATAATTTTATTCATAATAAATAGATACCATGATAAATGTTTTTAAACATTATTAAGGTTAAAAGGTCTAACAAGGTGATTGAAATAAGAGATAAGAAATAAAATATCTTTAAAAAATATCTAAATTTTATTTTTCCAATGTACATATCCATTTTCATTAATACTGTATGAAACAAGGTTTTTGTGATGTTACTTTTATTGAGTAATAAAATTATTAAATTTTAATGCTCTTTGTAATAAAAAGGGTTACCTACTCTCAATAATAAAATAAAAACCCACTTATTAACATATCAAAAAAATTTGGTGCCTTATATCTTGATTATGGTCATCATAAATACCTTCTAAATTCCTCAGTCCATGCCTTTTAATTAACGGTATTTTGTAGATAATTTTTTATAAGAGTTATGTTGTAAGGAATTTGATGGTATACAAGTAGTGTTTATAACCCATAATAATATTCATTAAGGTATATTTCTTATTGTACCAAATTAAAAAATATACTAACAATCCTAAAAATAATATAATATAAATAATATACATTAATTTTATAATATAGATGGAAAAACAAATTTCTACATCCATTGCTTCCTATGGGAAATGAAAACATTGCACATGTATACATGCATACTAATGATATGAAAAATTGTAATGTTTCATTTATCAACTCAAAATCATATAACTATGGATAAATATGGATTGTATAAATGTATATAGTTTTTATGAAATAATTATTTTTATATTAATAAAAATATTATCAGCATTTTTAACCTCTCATTTGTTGGAGAATGATATCTTCATTCATGTGTCTATATGGACAACTACGTCCATGACTCATTTTTCAATGCCATAACACATTCTTAGTAATAAGGATGAGTTTAATGAATAAATATGATATTTATAATATGATTATGAATAATTTTATGAAATTATTTTCTATATTTTTTTTATTTTTTTTCATTAGGAAAATAACAATGGTTCTCAAGAATACATGAGAACTACCTCCCATAAAAAATAAAACATTTATTTTTTTCATTATTGTATTACATGGATGATTATAAAATTATATTTAATATTTAAAACTGTTAATTATATAATTTTAAAATTATGTAGATGACATAACTATGAATCATTAGACATTGTTCAATCTACCAAAACTATTTTTATGGCTATAAAAAAAATTGAAAATTTCTAACATGAACACAACCGACATAGTAAATAAATTAAAAAGTTAATAAATTAATTAATAAGAATAATAGTATAGTCATAACCAAAAAAATTATTCCTAATAAAATAGATAATTAATATTATTTTAATATTTTTAAAGGTAAAATATTTAAAGGATATTTCTAGAGAAGAAGTGAGGTATTTTCTATAAAATTATATCTTAATGTTATATATTAAAATTAATTCTCTACTATTTCGATATTATTAAAATTTATTCATGAATGTTTTGATTTTTAATTTTTATATTCTTTAATTTCTTTTTCAACTACATTTTACCTTATTTATATTATTTTGGGAAAGAAATATTTTTAAATTTTATGAGAGGTGTTATTTTAGACGTTCCTTAGTAAAGGGTAATGAGATTTTCTTAACGTTTACCCAATGAAAAAACATTACCACCATCATATCCATTAATCCTATAAAAATATTCCTCTTAAGATTTTCATGGTTTAAAACACATTTTTACTCCCATTTTCATTGTATTTGGTAGTCTTTTTCACAAAAAATTGAGAAGTAAAATGACATTACTTCTCATTTTTATGTGAGTACTAAAAGTGATTTTGTTGATAAATTCAAATGAGTTTTTAATGGGTTGTATAATGAACATATGTATGTTTAAAAATTTTATGAACTCGGAAAGGTTATTTTATGTTTTATATAATTATTTTTGGATTGATATAATCCTCAAATTCATTGGGTAATAATATTTTCTTCAGAAATGACACGTGGAATTAAGAATTATGGTTATTAGATTGTAATTGTTCAAATAAGGTTTTTGGTAAGGATAATTTTCTTAAAAATGTAACAATATTCCTAAAAAAAATTTTAAATTATATGAGTCATTTATTGATATATTTTACTTTACTAAAAATTTAATTGTATTTATTAAATGTTTTTACATTTTAAATGTGAATGAATGGATTTTTAAGGAAAATGAAGTCTTGAATTCATGTGTTTTCTCAATTAGATATTATGGTTATGATTTTTCCATTATAAATTATATAAAATAAACTATTTTCTGTAATAATGTTGATTTCACGACTATAAACGTTATTATTTGAGGTAAAAACAAAATTACTTAAAAAGAAATCAGTTTTTTGAATTTTAGTTTTTTATAAATGATATCATTGATCTACCTTTGATTTCCTATCCATTTTTTTTCATTAATTTTCTTATCTCACAATTTTAATTTTTTTACATGTCTCTTTAAGATATAATGGATATATATTTAGGGTAATAAGGAAATATCTATAATGAATATTGATATTCACAAATGAATTAAAAGTCATAATATAATAATATATTGTTTGAGAAAAAATGTACATTGTTTAGTTGTGTCCATAATGTTATGTAATGATTTTCTTAATTCTCTAATTCTATAAAACATAAATATCATGTTAAAATAATAAATTAAACCCCTTATTAAGAATCATGTTATACGATTTGAATATGATATGGGCTTTGGTAGATAGTATGAAACCAGTATATAAAGGATTTTTTTTAAAATGTAATCGAGTTAACCATTACGGGGACATATAGGGTTACTCACCCACAAACCTCTAAAATATAGAATATATGCATCCAACATACCTTCCATAGTATAGATTACCTTAATATTCATAAACATTTTTCTAAAGAAAAAAAGACATGTTAAATAATATTTAAGATCCTAGATAACAAATAAGATCTCTAAAACCCCAAATGGTAAAACAAGTGTCATGATTTTTGATGATATCTAATAGAATCTAATGAATCCTTGTCGTGTCTGATTAAAAATTACTCAAAAGAACATCATATGATACTAACTTTTTTATTCTCTAAAATTTGAGCTAAGATTTTGAAGAGGTCCATGATCACCCATATATCATCACATCCACCACGAGATTAAGGAAAAATACTGAAGAAGAACATTGGTATGGCCACACACTTCTACTAGGTTGTGTTAGGTGTTTAAAAAACCAATAATAAATGGTCGTGAGTATTACAACCCTTCTGAAGCTATGATCAATACAAAAACATGGAAATTTATCACTTTATTAAAGGGATCCATATATAAACTCACATGGTGAGTTTCATATGAGCTACATAAAAGTAATCCAATAATGAAAAAAATATAGAATTCGTGGAAAAAAACAACATATAATTCTAGAGTAATGAAATTTTTATCTTGAATCATAAGTAGATTTTTTTGAATCTACAAAACATCCCTTAGGCTCAACACCTAAAAATTCAAGATCTCCCCAATGCTTTTTCCGTTAGTCCCCCAAATAAAACTCCTACTTCTTAACCTAAAATGAAAAATTTATAATCATCTATTAGAGAAAACCCTTGAAAACAATTCATCTGATATCATAATATATCATGAATACTATATCATCATTCTTTAAGTATCACTAGTATCTGACACAATATATACACATGACATGTACCTTAAAATTCATTGAAAGTTCTCACTTTACCATGTGCATATAAAATATTATAGTCATAATACAATAATAATTTCCTCCAAAAAAACTATCACAATTTTCAATAAGAATATGAATAAATATATGACAAAAAAATATGATCATAAAGTAGTAATCTATGATAACAAAAGTTACTGTGAAACCATAACTTCAAATAAAAAACTCTATTAAATTCACAGTCATTGGTAGTGTAGATTTAGTAATGAGGTCAGAAATATTGAGTAACATGGGAGATAATTGTCATATGAATCATCATATCACGACTTACTCTATGACATGAAGAACCAATATAAACAACAAACTCAACACCTTCCACAAGAAAATGAATAAATAGATCCTTGAATAGTATGTCCTAAACATATAAAAAAACAGCATGGGTGAGTTTTCTCTACAAAAATATCCATTCATTCACCGGGAAACCTATAATAGGATTTTCAATCTAATAATAATATGGTACATTAATCATAAAATATCATATATGAATAAGAACACTCCACAAATTATTGATTTTATTATTGATAAAATAATTAAAAACACCAACAATTTTCATGGAAACCCTTATCAATCCACACAGAGACATAACATGCCTCATGATATGGACCTCACATACACAGTCCTTACACTTTGATAATCTCCAAAAGAGAATATGATGCTAAGATATTCTATAAATTCTCCTCACAGTCCTCCTACAATTCATAAAACTGTATGTTTTTTGTAAAAAAACTATGAATTGTTCCATAAAATAAAAAATAAAAAATTCATTAGTTCTATGAATATTGATGAATCTTTATTTACAAAAATTCCTACTTCCACAGACCTTTATGTCTGATAATGATATCGAAATATAGACATTAGAATATTCCCTCAGTCTACCCACATTTAATGATATTTTGGTTTTAAATTGATACATGATAATATTATATATTCATTCATTTGATCAAATAAATAGATCTGCAGAAGGGGATAACAATACATCACTATTCTATAGTTTAAAAAATAATTGATACAAAAACACATAAATAAATCTATCATATTCATAATGAGAATAGAAGCACCATATAAATACACCCTAGAATAGATGAAATGTAAAAAATGTAATCAATTTGAATTTTTATATCCTGAAACTTAATGGGAACCACCATATATAGGTACATTAATACTCGAGTTACCCATTATATTAACACTATCTTATAATCCATCCACTTTTATGTGGTTAGTGTCAAATTTTTTTATTGAAATAAATTATTTTACTCAACCAAAACCTTTTGAAACACCACAGACTAAACCTCTATTGAACTCCAAATTATGGAAACAATCAATGAAGACACTAAATCAATATGAATCTAACCAATATTATAAGGCCCCAGCCTTAAAACATACATAATCTTGAGTTATTACAAGACTACACGTTGAGGATCTTTTTAGGTTTAGAGTTTTAGAGAATTAGATCATAAAACATGCATTACATTCCACATTTAAACAAAGTGGTTACATAAAATATAGTATTAATTTTTTCCATCAATGGAAACATATTTAAAAATAATGCATGGTTCATTTATTGACACTTCCTTGACACTATCATCATATCATGCACCTTTCCCTTGACCTGTGAAAAACATTTCAAAAAAAAACATGGGATGAGCATAAAAACCTCAGTAAGGGTTATAAAAAAATATGGAAAGGAAACATGAGTTCATATATACATAATAATGAAATCATACTTTACCCATAAAACATAGGCATATCAAATCATGAATAAATCCTAGAAATCATAAGAAATAAATATACTTGAGGCATTCATAACATTCTTACGTACAGTGTAACCCTCTTGGTTACGTTTGGAATACCCACCACAGTATATTCCCTAAATCTCTTTGGAGAAACCTTAATGTTTCACTCCATCGCATTACCCAATGCATTGGAGATATATATTGGGCTCACACGCCCTTAGTTTATCACGGATGCACCCGTCTTCATAATAATTCCCAATAACCTCAACATTAATGTATCACATAAATCATGCATAAAGGAAACATAACATTTCCCCCTTTCAATCACAAGATATTAATACAACACATTGATATAAAAAAATTATGAAACCAATTTTCAATACCAAATTAAAAGAAAAGTAAAATAGGGTATTTATTTTTCTTTTAAAAAAATGGTATGGCTTGTACAGGAAGCTGAAACTCAAATAATGGTCACAGCGGTGGAGAAGTCATTGTCGCCGCATACGTACAACAAAAACATTCCCTTTTTTCGTTTAGTAAACTCTTCGTATAAAAAATATTCCTTTTGAATAAACATAAAAGTCAAAGGGGTTTATACACCATATAAAAGAAGGTTGTGTATAAAAAAAATATGCCTCAATGAAAGGAGATTGAGACAAAGTCCCATAAAAAGACGTTATCCTTGGATTACGGATAAATCAATTACATAATTATGTGTGACAAACGAATAAACCAAATATAAGTGGATATTATGTGTAAAAAAATCAGAGGAAATTCAAACATATTCATAGTATGACATATTCATGGAGTATAAGTTTATCCCAAATAATCAAAATTGGGTTAAGATGTTCCCTTGCAAAAATTCGACAGCCTAACGGCGTCACTTCAAAATTCAGAAAAAGAGTTGATGGGAGATAAAAAGGGTATCTAATCACATGGAAATAGAATTTAAATCAATAAGGATATAGAATAACATATCAGAACATTAAATTATTTTAATTAAAAGACATAACAAAAGAAGTCTTTTAATAAGAGGAGGGTGAAAGGTTCACTTACCGACATTGGTATCCTTCAAAACATACACCCCATGAAAGAAGGATAATAAAACATTAATGTAAATAATCATAAATTATATTATATTACAAAATGATTAAAATAATGGGCAGTTCATACACCACTCAAAGGAAATTGTGGAAAATGTAGCATAAATCTCACGGGAATAAAAGTGAGATGAAAAATCCTTTACGAAAACTCGACAGCCTAACGACGCCACTTAAAACGTACAAAAATGGATTGATGAGATCAAATAGGGTCTCTAATAATATTAACATAAAGTTTAAAGAAATTGGAATAAATGAATATCCCAGAACATAACAAAGAGGAGCTTAAAAGAAGTGACATAAAGGTGTGTACTTAAAAAGAAAGAGAGATTTTAGATCTCTTACGAAAATGCGGCAGCCTAACGACGCCACTCAAAACTTAAAAATGGATTGATGATAGAGAATAGGGTAACTCATCATATGAACATAAAAATTACATTAAGAGTAATATAAAATAACATCCCAATAACAAGAACGACTAGATTTAAAAGGAATGACATAAAAGAGTGTACTTTAAAAAGAAGAGAGGAGTCAGATCCCTAACCTCAAGTCCAACTTGTCTTGTTCGTTTCATTATATTCCTAAATAATAAACTTTTGTCAATGTATAATTGCTTAAATACCTCCTATAAAGATAATTATTCTGTTCATATAACATATTTTATTGTTATAATAATTGGTTAATAATATGAGTACATATCAGACGTTTTTGTTGATGTTTGGTACGTGAGTCAAAATTTGAACTGGATGGAAAATAATTTACCATGTAGTTATAGTTACATCATATCCATTATAGTATTTATGTTTTAAAAATCCTATATATCCAGTATATATTCATTTTATACTATTACATAGCATTTGGAGATAAAAAATGAAAAGCACCGTTCATGGAGACGGTAGGCCATACGTATGCATGAACGCTACTTTTATTTTTTCGTTGTCATATTAACGAAATTAAAAATAAATGATATATATATATATATTATAATTCCATTATATTATATATGTTATATAGGTCACATATGTTCATTAATTTCATTCTTTATATGTTCCATGTATTGCATGTACGAGTCACATCACTTGAGGGGGCGGTAGTCCACACTTCCTCATATGAAATTATCGCATTTACACAACATGAAAAGAATAATGGTACGGTTTAAAAATAAAATAAAGAAGCATATAGTAAACATAAATACAATATATATATTATATAAAATACAGTGACATCAAAATGGCCACCTTTAAAGGTGTTAAAAGAATATTTAACAATCATCATTTCGTGAGCCAGAAAATTGCCAACCACAGAAACAGTATGTTATTTAACCATTAGTCGAAGGTGTGTGTAATTTTAGCTCTAATAATTCTTATAAAAACATCCTAGTATATTGTAGATACTGTAGTTGTTACAAAAGAAATGAATAAAAAGAGTTTATGGGGTTGGAGAAGCAAAATAAAACAAAAGGACACAAGTGAAGACATTACCTTAAAATCGGGTAACTCCCTTTGGTTAGAGATCAAATGCTTCCTTAGGAAGACTTATGCCAAAAGTGAGGCTTCAAGGAGTTAGAGAGAGATGTGTAGAGACAAAATGGGCAGGGTTTGGACGAGCCAAAGGCTTCGGAAGTGTGGGTAAGGAGGTAGAGGTGGGGGCCTTTTATAAGAGGAGAGGAGGGGCACTCTTGGAAAGTAAGGAAATGTTTCTTTATTTTAGAATTCGTTTCGAATTTTAATGGTCCCACAATGATTTTTTTCGAGGGTAAGGTGATAAGGGTTCTAAATAAATCCATCCAATAGGTTCTGGACATTTTTAGGTATTAGATTTTACATTATCCTTTCATTTTATTTAAATCGTTAAATAATGTGGTCGTCGCTGCATCATTATGATGTCATAAATAATTTAATTTATTTAATGTCTAAAAATAATAAAAAAACTACTATGATGTAGAAAATATTTTTATCATACCAATTACTATTTATAGTCCAAAATATCATTTATGTAGAAAAAATAAAAAATATTTTACTTTGGTGATACATTCTTTGTTAAATTTAACATTCTTTAAAAATAAATAGATATAAAGTCACTTTCTCACAAAAGTGATTCCATGGGGCCCCCATGTTTGGAACAAGGAATACCATGGTCGGCCATGATACAACCAGTAGCCTTAGTACACATTTTGTGGTCATTTTTTATTATTATGATATTATCTTATTATCTTTAACTACCTGATTACTCATTAATCAAGATAATTAAAGATAATTACCGTCATTTCTATTCATAATGTCCAAAAACAAAAGAGTCTTAATTAAAAAATTTGGACCGTCTGATTCCAAATATGTAATCCATTTTACCAAATTCCAAACACATAAATTTCAATAATTAATTTAAAAAAAATTCACGTTTTCAAAACAAATAGCGGGTTTTTTTGAAACAATATTTATTAAAAGTTTGGCACTTGGTTATGCCCAATTCCAAAGTGAAATTGATCCCAATGACCATCATTGGATTAAATGGTAAAAATATATTCCAATTAAACTTTAATTCAAATTAACGAGATAATATAACCATATAATTAAATTATATGAAAAATTAGTTTTGATGTAAAATGCATTATTTTTCACTATTCATTGAAAAATGAACATTTTCAGAAAAATACC
Organism: Viscum album; assembly: GCA_963277665.1. Classification (NCBI taxonomy): domain Eukaryota; kingdom Viridiplantae; phylum Streptophyta; class Magnoliopsida; order Santalales; family Viscaceae; genus Viscum; species Viscum album. Next base: position 1,922,673,165 of record OY728136.1, on the reverse strand, counting down.
AAAAATTAACCAAATGTAAATTTCTATGTCCCAATCATGAATAATATGTTTATTTTAAAAAAATAGATGTTATAAAATTTCCAAAAGTTTGATTCAAAAATGGTTTTCCATCAAAAGGTAGTAAAACAATCATTTAAAAATACTAGTGTATTCAATGCTTAAGATTGGATTCATTTGTATTTTGAGCCTCTAAAATTTATTGGATAAAAGTAAAAACATTTAACACACATATATTATCGTAATTTAGTTATTTATATTCATTCCCGCCAATACAACGACTATGTGTTAACTAATATTTAAAATAAAATTATTTTATTATTAGTGTGCAACGTAAGATTTCAAAGGAACTCGTTGTTGCGTATTGGGTAAGCCATCGAGCATAGCGTTCCATTTAAATTAATATTTAAATTTTTTCCACAAATAGGGATTAATATAAAAATGTCATATTCTTTATTTACCTGGGGTGTTACATCCTTCCCCCCTTTTGGAAATTGTGTCCTCGCAATTATAAAACTGGGCTTGGAAACATCATTGAAAATCCCACATCAGAACAAGAGTTTGTAAAACAATCACTTTAAAATAAACAAAGAGAATTATATAGGTCACCAAAGTTAACCCATACTATATTACATTTAGGAAAACATGGACATGGAGTAGAAAACATAGGGTCATGTTCTGATTGAGAGTGATAGAAAACATGTTTAGGAGAAAGTTAACCACAAGAAAGTCAAAAACTTGTGATGTGTTAAACGGTATTCGATTTCAAAGTAGGAAAAGTTAATAGACAACATTTTTTATGTTACTTTTTATTAAGGAATTTATTCATAAGGAAACAAAATTACTTATCATGTTTACTTTCAACTTTTATTAGATTTATTACACAAACTCATACTTTCCCCAAAAGACGAGTATTTAGGAAGACTTGTTCACATTAAGAGTACTATAATCAACATCTAGAGAATCACCAAATCCACAAAAGAGAACTATATACTTCCCTTGTCTTTAGAATTTAACCAAAACCAAAACCAAAAAGGTTAGTACAAGATTAGATAATCCTGAAAAGGATAACCATTTATAAAAAGAAAATATATTCTTAATCTCCAGAATTTGTCCAACAAAACCCAAAGTTCAACGAGGACCATTCGATCAACAATTTGTCCATAAAATCCTTCAAAGTAAACCAAACTATGATTGAATCCCAAGTATTTTAAGGTTTTAGTCACATAGACTTCCAAGTTACATCATAACATTTATCTCCAAACAACATCAGTTGATCTTAAAGTCTCATATTAAAGAGTAATTAACCTAATCACATATCCTCTATGATAGGATAATAAATTTCCATAGATAACCCAAAATTAAATTACTCATAATTCGTAAAATCATCTTACTAAAAAGAATCAGTCAAACTAACCAGGGACTTCACGTAGTCCAGTGGTAGGTGATAAATACCAGTTACACTTTGGTTGTGGGTTCGATTCCCGCAGCTTTATCCGACGCAACGGGTTGTCACACGGTCTGCATGTTGTCCCTTTTCCAAAACAATATAATTCTCAAATCATTCCCCAAAAAGAGATAAAATCATCAAAAATAACCATAAAATAATTTAACCTCATTTATATCTCATGCCTTGCACTTCCATCATAACATATAGTAATCCATAATTACCTCAAAAGTAAGGATCATATAAACCCAAATGGTTCTTTATAACTATGTCCACAAAAGAACAGACAACTATTCCTTGAATAATATTTTAATATATTAATCATCTGGGATACACATACTATAAAAAGTCTTATAATGTAACCCCATCATCAAAAGAGACTTAATACTCTTAATAATTTCACCATAACTCTTGAAGCCCTTATATGTTGACTTCTTACTCATTCAACATTATTCATGATCCATTAACCATTCATTTCCAACTTATTCTTAAATACTTCTTTCCTACAAACAAAATCATGAATCATATCCTAAGATTCCAAAATAGGATATCTAATGTTATGAAATAATCCATACCTTTGATTGGTCATTTTCAGATTCTTCATCCTTAATCGGAATGGCATTAGGTATTGGTAAATGAACATTTGTATGATCTTGGTGATCCCATTCATGAAACATCTTCATAGGACATGTGTTTTCATAATGACCACGCACACCACATTTAAAACATTCAATTGATCCCTATGAAAGAACTTATTTCCCATTCCTCGAGTCAACTGGATGTTTCTTTTTTACATGGCAGGTTCTTGCTTTATCACCTTCATTTCCACATCTATATCATATTTTTGTCCCTTTGAAACATTTTCCTAGGTGTTTCATTCCACATCTTTGACACATAGGTTTTTGAACACACTTACCTTTATGATTATTACCTTTACATTCGTAGGGATTTGTTTCTCGCATATATGATGCCTTAGAGAAATCAGCAAGGTTTAGGTGGTCAATCATGACTCCTGATAGTTGGTTGAGGATAATCACAAGAGTTCTCATTGCAGCTCCCATATCATTCAGTTTCTTGTTCAAAAAACTTTCACAGTTTCCTTCACATCCACTGTTACTTTGGTGCCTGCTAGATCCAGCCATTTTCTAAAACCAAAAAGGTCCGTGTGAGTATATCAACAAAACCATCATGTACTAATGAGGAAGATAAACACTAAGATATACTTACTCATTCACTTTATCATAAACTAGGACTCTTTCTGAAATCCTAACCATTATGGTAATGTCACTTATGGTTAAAGAATACCCTAACCTCTAAAGTTATCTAAACCGACCTCTAATACCAACTATAAGGCCGGAGCCAAAAAACCTTACTTAATCTTGAGTTATTACAAGATTACACATTGAGGATCTTTTCAGGTTTATAGTTTTAGATAATTAGATCATAAAACTTGCATTACATTCCACATTTAAACAACTTGGTTACATAAAAGATAGTATTAATTATTTCATCAATGGAAACATATTTAAAAATAAAGCATGGATTCTTTCCTGACACTTCCTTGACACTATCATCATATCATGTACCTTTCCCTTGACCTATGAAAAACATTTCAAAAAAACATGGGATGAGCATAAAAAGCTCAGTAAGGGTTATAAGGAAAATATGGAAAGGAAACATGAGTTCATATATACATAAGAATGAAATCATACTTTACCCATAAAACATAGCCATATAAAATCATGAATAAATCATAGAAATTATAAGAAATAAAGTTACTTGAGGCATTCATAACATTCGTACATAGGGAGTAACCCTCTTGGTTACGTTTGGTATACCCACCACAGTATATTCCCTAAATCTCTTCTTAGAAACCTTAACGTTTCACTCTTTCACGTTACCCAATGCATTGGAGAGCTATATCGGGCTCACCCACCCTTAATTTATCACGGAACCACTTGTCTTCATAATAACGCCAAAGAACCTCAACATAAACATATCACATAAAACATGCATAAAGGAAACATAACATTTAAACCATTCAATCACAAGATATCAATACAAAACATTGATATAAAAACATTATGAAAACCATTTTCAATACCAAATTAAAAGAAAAGTAAAATAGGGTATTTATTTTTCTTTTAAGAAAATCGTATGGCTTGTAGAGGAAGCTGAAACTCAAATAATGGTCACGGCGGCAGAGAAGTCATTGTCGCCGCGTACGTATGACAAAAACATTCCCTTTTCTCATTTAGTAATTTCTTCGTATAAAAAATATTCTTTTGAATAAACATAAAAGTCAAAGGGTTTTATACACTGTATAAAATAAGGATGTGTATAAAACAAAATATGCCTCAATGAAAGGAGATTGAGAAAAAGTCCCATACAAAGATGGTATACTTTGATTAAGGATAAGTCAATTTCATAATTATGTGTGACAAATGAATACACCAAATATTAGTGGATATTAAGTGTTAAACAATCAGAGTACATTCACACATATTCATAGTATGACACATTCAAGGAGTACAAGTTTATCCCAAATAATAAAAATTGGGTTAAGAAGTTCCCTTGCAAAAATTCGACAGCCTAACGGCGACACTTATAAAATCAGAAAAAGAGTTGATGAGAGAAAAAAAGGGTATCTCATCACATCGACATAAAATTTAAATCAATAAGGATATAGAAGAACATATCCCAACATTATATTATGTGAATTAAAAGACATAACAAAAGAAGTCTTTTAAAAAGAGGAGGGTGAAAGGTTCCCTTACCGACATGGGTATCCTTCGAAACATACACCCCGTAAAAGAAGGACAATACAACATTGATGTAAATAATAATAAATGAAATTATATTACACAATTATTAAAATAATGGGAAGTTCATACACCACTCAAAAGAAATTGTGGAATATGTAGCATAAATCTCACGGGAATAAATGTGAGATGAAAAATCCCTTATGAAAACTCAGCAGCCTAACAGCGCCACTTAAAACTTAAAAAAATGGATTGATGAGATAAAATAGGGTATATCATCATATTAACATAAAGATTACATAATGACGAATAACAGAACATCCCCAACATAGCAAATAGGAGTTTAAAAGAAGTTACATAAAAGAGAGTACTTAAAAAGAAAGAGAGAGGTTAGATCTCTTACGAAAATTCAGCAGCCTAACAGCACCACTCAAAATGTCATAAATAGATTTATGAGAGAGAATAGGTTCTCTAATCATATGAACATAAAAATTAAATTAAGATTAATATAAACGAACACCCCAATAACATGAAAGATGAGCTTTAAAAGGAATGACATAAAAGAGTGTACATTAAAAAGAAGAGAGGAGTTGGATCCCTTATCTCAATCCAACTTGTCTTGTTCGTTTCTTTATATTCCTGAATAATAAACTTTGGTCATTTTATAATTAATTAATGACCTCCTATAAAGACTATTATTAATTTCATATCACTTATTTTATTGTTATAATAATTGGTTAATAATATGAGTTTATATCAGCTGTTTTTGTCGATGTTTGGTACGTGAGTCAAATATTTAACTAGTTGGAAAATAATTTTCCATGTTGTTAAAGGTACATCATATCCAGAACTATATTTATTTTTTAAATATCATGTATATCCAGTATATATTCATTTTAAACTATTACATATCATTTGGAGATAAAAAACGAAAAGCACCGTTCATGGAGATGGTAGGCCGTACGTACGCATGAACGCTACTTTCATTTTTTTCTTTGTCATATTAACGGAATTACAAATAAATGATATATATATATATATATTATAATTACAGTATAATATATATTTTATATAGGTCACATATGTTCATTAATTTAATTCTTTATACGTTCCATGTATTTCATGTACGAGTCACATCACTTGAGGTGGCAGTAGTCCACACTTCCTCATATGAAATTATCGCATTTACACAACATGAAAAGAATAAAGTTATGGTTTAAATATAAAATAAAGATGCATATAGTAAACATAAATACCATATATATCATATATAAAATACAGTGACATCATAATGGACATCTTTAAAGGTGTTAAAATAATATTGAACAATCATCATTTCGTGAGACAGAAAATCGCCAACCACAGAAACAGTATGTTCTTTAACCATTAGACGAAGGTGTGTGTAAGTTTAGCTAGAATACTTCTTATAAAAACCTCCTAGTATATTGAAGATACTGAAGTTGTTACAAAAGAAATGAATAATGAGAGCTTAGGGGGTTGGAGAAGCAAAATAAAACAAAATGACACAAGTGAAGACATTACCATAAAATTGGGTAACTCCCTTTGGATTGAGCTCAAAGGATTCCTTGGGACGACTTCTGCCCAAAGTTACACTTCAAGTAGTTAGAGAGAGATGTGAAGAGACAAAATGCGTAGGGGCTGTCTGTGCCAAAGGATTTGGAAGTGTGGGGAAGGAGGTAGAGGTGGGGGCCTTTTATAAGAGGAGAGGAGGGGCACTCTTGGAATGTAAGAAAATGTTACTTTATTTTAGAATGATTTTCGGATTTTAATGGTCCCAAATTGATGTGCTTTGAGTATAAGGTGATAATGGTTAGATATAAACCCATCAAATAGGGTTTTCACATGTGGAGGTCTTATAGTTTACATTATCTTTCCATTTTATTTAAATCGTTAAATAATGAGGTCATCGCTACATCATTATGATGTCATAAATAATTTAATTTATTCAATATCTAAAAATTATAAAAAAATAATATGATATAGAAAATCTTTTTAGCTTTCCAATGAATATTTATAGTCCAAAATATCATTTATGTAGTCAAAATTAAAAATATTTTACTTAGGTGATACATTCTTTGTTACATTTAACATTCTTTAAAAATAAATAGATAAAAAGTCACTTTCTCACAAAAGTGATTCCATGGGGCCCCCATGTTTGGCACAAGGCATAACATGGTCATACATGAGACAAAAAATATCCTTTGGACACATTTTGTGGTCATTTTATTATTATTATGATATTATCTTATTCTCTTTAACTACCTGATTACTCATTAATCAAGATAATTAAAGATAATTACCGTCATTACTATTCATAATGTCAAAAAACAAGAGTCTTAATTACATAATTTGGATCATCTGATTCCAAATATGTAATCCATTTTACTAAATTACAAACACATAAATTGAAATAATTAATTTAAAAAAACTTCTTGTTTCCAAAACAAATAGCGGGTTTTTTAGAAACAATATTTATGAAAAGTTTGGCACTTGTTTATGCCCAATTCCAAAGTGAAATTAATCCAAATGACCATAATTGGATTAAATGGTAAAATATATTCAAATTAAACTTTAAAACAAATAAAAATGATAATATAACCATATAATTAAATTATATGAAAAAGCAGTTTTGATGTAAAATGCAGTATCTTTCACTATTCATTGAAAAATGAACATTGTTAGAAAAATAGAAAAAATTAACCCAAGGTAACTTTATATGTCCCGATCATAAATAATAAGTTTATTTTGAAAAATAGATATTATAAAATTGTAAAAAGTTTGATTCAAAAATGGTTTGCCATCATAAGGTAGTAAAATAAACTTTTAAAAATACTAGTGTATTTAATGCTTAAGATTGGATTCATTTGTATTTTAAGCCTCTAAAATTTATTGGATAAAAGTAATAACATTTAACACACATATATAATCATAATTTAGTTATTTATATTCATTCTCGCTAATACAACGGCTATGTGTTAACAACTATTTAAAATAATATTATTTTATTATTAGAGTGCAACGTAAGATTTCAAAGGAACTCGTTGTTGCGTATTGGGTAAGCCATCAAGCATAGCATCCCATTTAAATTAATATTGAAATTTTTTCCACAAATAAGGATAAATATATAAATGTCATATTTTTTATTTACCTAGGTTGTTAAAAATATGATTGTCCGCATCTCCAAAAACCACACGCAACCCTCCATCGGTGACATAAAATACAGTCATACTCTAATATAAATAAAAACAATTATTTACATAATACACAGAATCTATTCCATAGCAAATTTTTTATAGCTACATAAGCTAACATGGGAAAAATCATTGATAAATGAAATCGTACCATGAATTCACAATCATTACAAAAATCAAACATGATAGATGATCCTATATTATTCATAGTTAACACAAATAGAACTGGAATATTCTACACATAGTTTTTTATATTATGAACTTAGTTTGGTGAAGAATGGTTTTTATATAACCCTGTAAACTAATTTTACCACACTCGCACCTTGAGATATGTCTGCACCATGCACAAGAACCCATAGGTAAAAAAATTATAACATTGTTATTTTAACATTAGTTATTTAATATCAGATTTAAAATTTAAAAGATGGATATTTATAACATTGTATTTTTAATGAATGATGACAAGAAAAAAATTATTTTTGATAACATTTTTCTGAAAAAATGGAATAAATATTATAAAAATTAATTTAATTAGTGGTTTTCTAAATAAATGATGTTATATAATTATAAAATGTATTCTTGTTCATATCTCAATGACGAATTTAATATTTCCCAACAATAGATAAATTATAATAATCTATTAAAAATCATTTTTTCACATCATGATGTTATGTTTACTACTTAATAAAAATATATAAACCTCTAAGATAAATTTCTGTCATATTGTGATCTTATATATGAATTTCTCCCTTTATAAAAAATCCCATCATTTCCATTTCATTTTCTTCTAACATATCATATTTAAAATTATTCAGCACCTATTGATTCCTGATAACAGGTGTCATACCACTGATAATATATATGTAGTAGATTTGGCATAAAACATTGAATAAATGATGAAATAATTTTTTTTTAAAACACTAAGATTTACTAAAGAACAATGCATTAATGTAAACGATTTTTAATAATTTCCATTCTTCACATCTGATTTACATAAAAAATTTCCTCATAATACTAAAGGATTCATGTCGTTATATCATTTATTTGTCATTTTTTTGTAATTTAATTCTATTTATTTTATTTTATTTAATTGAAAAAACATATGTATAAATCAAATTTTTAAGTCAAATTTTAAATTAGAACACAAAAGTTAAAAAAATATTAAATTATAATACTAAATATTTTTTTAAAATATATAATTATTTAATTAATTAGATGAATGAAAAATATATTATGTAACTTTTTTAAAATGACGCACCAAAATAACATAAGTTAAATACATAAATACTGAACTAAACATAAATTTAAGAACTAGTAAGGGTTTCATGAATGTGGAAATCTAGTCACAAATACTTATCAAAATTCCATTCCCTTTACCGATCATAGGAATTATGTTCTATATAATAATTCAATATGTACTTATATTAGATACTAAAATTTGTAATCATTAATTTCCTAGTTAGGTTTTATTATTATCCTAAAAAAATCCACTGTTGTTGATAAAAAAATAATCACGGCTCGAAAACTATCTTGAGCCATATCCCATGAAATGTATGACTCCTCAGAATCAATGAGGGATAAGAACCACCACTAAAAATCTACCAAAATATAATTATGGCCATAGAAATCCAATGTTCTGTCCAAGAACATATCTAACATAATTTCTTCTCCCCCTATCATATATATTCATTTATATCCTGACCAAGAATAGAGACTTAATACTTTTAGATTAATCAACATAGATACTCTTGGAGACGAATCCTCAAATAGTCCTCAAAATATTCTCTAACTCTAGAATGTACCATTAGAACATTGTTCGACAAATATTTAATATTATCTTAATGGGAATGTCAACCTAGAGCCAGAAACACAAAATCATAAATGGTTAGGGAATCCTAAATCCAGAATATATAATTTTTAAAATTTATTAATTTTGTTTCAAACTAACTCAAATTCACTGCCCAATTCAAACATAGGGTTAAATATTTTGGATGTAAAATCCTTACATAGTTTTCTACATTAATAAAATTATCACTTTGATTTTCATGTTCAATAAAATTCAAGGTCCTCACTTTGATCAAAGGGGATCCTAAAATAACATGTCCAATCTAATATTTCTTATTTTAAATATGTAATATTTATTGCTGAAATCATTTCAAAACAAACCATTGAAATCTTTATGATTTCCTATCCCAAAACCCCATCTTATATCTCTATGATTATATTTTATACAACTCCTTCATTACCCTATTCATTGCTACCAATCATAGGATAACTAGGAAGATATGTATTACCACTGAATCTCTCTTCAAATAGTTTATAGGTTAGAGAATCTCTCTATGGTAATAGGTCACATAATATCTAGTGGAATTACCCATAATATATCATTTAAGGACCACCATTACATAATATCCTAAAAAAACCAGAAATTAAATATATAAACTATCCCAAAACATGACTATAACATCATTTACTATCTAATATTACATAATATAAAAATAATGAAACCTAGATAAGAACCGGTAAACCCCAAAAGCTCATAGACCAATCTATATGCTTGTAATGAAAAGGATAATTATCAATATCCTCCCATGGATGTGATAAATATTTCATATACATATGGGGTGAGAATAAATGTTTACTAAGGAGTATCCTCCCTTAAACATGTCAATAAAATTTGAAAGAAGAATATTAATGTTTAGTGAATAAGAAACTAAAACCAACTCATTACCTAAGGAGGTGGTTCTATATCCATTCCTCACCAAGGTTAACCCAATGAGTAACAAATAAAATTAAATAATTATATATCAAAATCATATAAATATGAAATGTATCTAATATCTAATACCATTGTAGTATTAAATCTATTAACATTATTCCTTAGAACATATTTGATAAACCATTTTTTCATTCATCCCTAACCTCATGAAAACAAATCAAATCCATATCATAACGTAAAATTACATCTTTATCACCCCATCCATAAAAGCAAAGTATGTATGAAAGGCCATGATGATAATTAAAAATAAATTATATATGAATCCATCACATATCATTAATCTATACCCATGGGAAACCACAATCGTTATCACCCAAATACAAGTTTTGTGTTGTAAACTAAATTCACTATAGGTTACACATACATGTATCATAAATTCAATATCCATCAGATCCTAGGTTTGAAAATATACAATAAAATATAATATTTATAACAGATACACCTAACCATTATGTTATGCTTATAGAAGATCAGGGAAGAGGGATTAGTCATCTGTACCCTTTGAAACAAATCATGATTTTTTGTAAAACCCCCATATGTAAAACATCCAGGATACCACTACACTACTAACACGAGTGGTGTAGAATATAATTTCATAAAATATTAGAATAGAAATCACACAACCAAAAAAATAGACATTACCAAGAATTAGACTCAGAGATATCTATTTTTCCACTTGACACACATCTACCTTCTCAATCATGTAGAAAACTAGAACTCCTATATTCAAATAAGTGTTATGATTCAATTTCATAATCCATCCAGTTTTGGAAATTATAAATTATTATCCAGAAAAACTAATAATCGAATTATAAATTGTTCTTTAATAAATTAATTTAATCACAAGACTATATGATTTATAATTCAGATTAAAATTTAGATATTCTATTCCATTCTCTCAGAGAAATCATTCCAACAAACCCCTGGTTTCTATTTAATATTACTAATATACACATTGATCCAATGAGTTCATGAATAATTAATTTACCATTCTACAATATATGTATTATATCACTCCACTTTAAAAATAAAAAGTAATGTGACTTCAAGGGTTATATTACAACTTTAGGTTATTTCTGTGTCTCAGAAAAGAGACACCAAGAAAATAAAGCATCCAAATATAACCCCAAGACTATATCGAAATATATACAGAAAACTCAAAAAAACAATAATCTAAATCCTGGTATGCCTTTTTCTAAAAATGTGTCTTCTACTAAAATATCATCCTTATAATAATGAATATATATTAATCATTCCCCACTATAAATATGTATAATCTATCACATTTAAAAAATAATAATCCACCATAGTAATGGTATACCACCATAGAGCACATAAATGTGAGAAAACCATATTTTTTTCTAACCAAATCAATGGGTAACAAAAACCAAAATTCTATGATATATGTAACGCCCCGACCCCAGCTACCCAGAGTCGGTGCATTACTTCGTAACATTGGCATGATCACAGAAGATCAAGTCTCGAAAGACCGATTAGTTTAGTAGCCTTGGAAACACTAGACACATTCATAATTCTTACATTACATCATAAAGTGAAAAACTTATAACAAAGTCTTCATAGTCCACACTCATATCCTCTTCTAACTATCCCTGCAGGTCATTCCTAAAATACTTCTTCACATCCTGGAAAAATATTAAAACATTGAAAGGGGTGATCTCAAATTCTCAGTAAGGATAACAAAATTGCGGAAGCTTTCATAAATATACATAAACATTTAAGGCAATGTATAACTAAAACAAAAGCCTTTTAATCTTGAACATCAACATAATATGGTAAAAGTAAAATGAGATAATTCCATTTACTTCTTCACATGGATATTCTACTGGTCGAATAACCACATGAAATATCAATAACCACTTTCATAATGAGGGAATGTATAATTCCAGACATTCTGAAACATTTTGTTAAGGCCTCGGCCAAGACGTCTAAAATGGTTAAGGCCTTGGCCAAAACCATAAATCAAATTGGGAAAGGGCCTCGGCCAATTCCACATCTAGTTGTCTCATGAGACCTACCGATTCATCGAGGAGCTATAGCAGGCTCCACACGTCACTTATTAAGTCCAATACATTCCTCATATGAATAGGTTTAAACATATCATAAACCATAACATAATCGTATCACATAAAACATGCATAAAAGAAACATAACATTTCTATATTTCAATCATAAGATATCAATACAACCCATTGATATAATAAAAACTCTTTCAAAACCATTTTCAATACCAAAATAAAAGAAATTTAAAACTTTGTATTTATTTTTCATTAAAAAAATGATGGCTTGTAGAGGAAGCCGAAACTCAAATAATGGTCACGGCGGAAGAGAAGTCGTTGTCGCCGCATAAGTACAGAAATAAAAAAATTCCCTTTTGTTTCTTAGCAAAACGCTTCGTATAAAAAAGATTCCTTTTGAATAAACGTAAAATTCAAAGGGGTTTATGCACCGTATAAAAGAAAGTTGTGTATAAAATCAATTATGCCTCGATGAAAGGGGATTGATACGAAGTCCTTAAAAAGATCATTTTTAAAATAAAATAGATCTATTATGTGTATTCATTATAGGTACAAATAAAGAAAGTAAAAATACAAAATAGGACATAATAATATCATGACATAATTTGAAAGTAGGAGATTAACCCAAAGAATGGATGTTGGGTTAAGAAGTTCCCTTACCTTGCGTCCTGTCCTGACTCGACCGTTATTTAACCTCGTGAATAATAAACTAGAGTTAATTACTATTTACCTAAGATCCTTTTTCATGTTCATTAGTCCTTTTATATCCCTTATTACCATGTTATGAACATTATGTAATTATTTAAGTTTATAACGGTCATTTTGTCGATCTTAGGTACTTGATTCAAAAATAACATTCTTATAATTACAAGTTGTTCATGTGGTGATATATCCATTATATCCAGAATTATATTCATGATATAGATATCATATATCTCATATATATCCAGTATATACATGCATTTATTTTATTACATAACGTTTAGAGGTAAAAATGAAATGCACCGTTCATGGAGACGGTAAGCCGTACGTACGCATGAACGCTACTTTCATTTCTATTTCATATTTAATGGAATGAAATCATAATTATATAAAGGTCTAATATATTTTCAGTATAATATCATATATTATATCATTTACTCCATCCTTTATACATCCCACATATGGCATTAACGATTCACATCACTTTGAGGGGGCGGTAGTCCGCACTTCCTAAAATGAAATTATCGCGTTTACCCATAATGGAAATCATAAAGTATTCCATAAATGAGAAATACAGAAGAATATGGAAAACATAAACATATTATATATCATATATAAATATAGTGAAATCTTAATGGCCACCTTTTATGGTGTTATATGAGTGTCGAACAATCATCGTTTCGTGAGGCAGAAATTCGCCATCCACAAAAATCGTATGTTCATTAACCATTAGATGTAGGTGTGTATAAGTGTAGCTCGAATACTTTTTATAAAAACATCCTAGTATATTGATAATACTGTTTTTGTTACAAAATAAACGAATAAAAAGAGTTTAAGGGGTTGGAGAAGCAAAATAAATCAAAATAACATAAGAGAATATATTACCTTAAAATCGGGTAACTCTTTTTGATTTGAGCCAAAGGCTTCCTTGGGAAGAATTATGCCCAAAGTCGGGCTTCTAGGAATAAGGGGGGAAAGTTGGGAGAGTATTTGGGCAGAGGTTTTCCGAGCCAAATGGATTGAAAGTGTGAAGGAGGTGGTAGAGGTGGGGGCCTTTTATATGAGGAGAGGACGGGCACTCTTGGAAAGTAAGGAACTTTTACATTATTATACAATGATTTTAGGATTATAAAGGTCCCACACTTATATAATTCTTGGCTAAGGTTATAAGGGTTCTATATAGACCCATCCAATAGTCTTTGGACAAGTCTATGCCTTGGATTGTACATTATCCTTTAATTTTATTAAAATCGTTAAATAATGAGGTCATCGCTGCCTCATAATAATGTTATAAATAATTTAATTTATTTAATGTCTAAAAATTATAAAAAAACTACTATGATGTAGGAAATCTTTTTCTCTTTCCAATGACTATTTATAGTCAAAAATATGACTTGTATAACCCCATGTAAAAATTGTTTTAGTTAAACATTTCATGTTTGTGTCATTTTTTACTTTAACATTAAATAAAAGGTATTTATGTCATTTTCCAACTAAAGTGGCTCCATGGGGTCCCCAAGTTGACCCATTGATTTTCTTGGTCGGCAATGGCACATCCAATTAGGGTAGGACATGTGTCAAGCTCATCTCATATTATTAAAAAATTATTTTTACCTTAAACTACACTAATTACCTCTATTCGCGATTAAGAACTTAAAAGTTACGATTCACCAAAAAAATTATTTTAATCTCATTGAACCACATTTTACTTATTAATGACAACCATGTATGTCGGATTTTTGAAAATCAAATCACAGAAGTGCTAATATTTCATTTAAACGAAAAATCAGTTATTTAACTACCACTTAGTGGTTTCACTATTCATCACAAATTGATGTTTTTCAGAACAATGCCAAAATTTTACCCTAAGCTATAATTGATATTCCGAATTCAAAAATGATGTCTATTTTAAAAAATTACAAACATATAAATTTCATTAATTAATTTTATAATTAAATCCCGCTGTCACAACAAATAGCGTGTTTTTAAGAAATAATTTATATCAAAAGATTGGCAATTGTTCATGTCCAATTTCAATGTTAAATTAATTATAATGACCACCATTGGATAAAATGGTAAAAATATATTCTAATTATACTTTAAAACCAATAAATAGTATAATTTATCACTATAAATTATTTGGATTAAAAAAGTTGTTTTTAAGTATTTTTCACAATTCATAAAAAATTAGATGTTCTCAGAAAAATACCAAAAATTCAACATAGGCTAATTTCGATATTCCGAATCAAAAAATGAAGTCCATTTTGAAATATAAAATTTATATAATTTTAAAAAGTGGTTATTACTATTCATAACGACTACTTTGATTAGTCGTGGTGTTTTAGAACTCGAAGTTGCGTACAATGCAAGACATTGCATTATTGAATGAGAAGCGTATCGTGGAAGCTCGGGGTGTTACATTCTCCCCTACTTCAATAAATTGCGTCCTCGCAATTGGAAATTTTTTTCTTTGAAAATAAAAGGTTGAAAAGAGAAAATACCTTTGTGGAAAACCCACATCGGAAATAAGATTAATAAAATTTAGCCTTAATAAGAGGGAAATGGAAATAAGAAAGTCACCACCAAATTATGATCTCGATAAGGAGAACATTAGTGGAAATTAGAGACATATAATTGGAGGAAAAACGGAAATATTTGTAGGGAGTGATTGAGCTCATCAATCACAATCAACTGTCAAATTGAGGGCCTCAAATCCTACAATCTATGTTGATTTAAAATATCATCAGTTCAACAAGACATAAGGTATTAGGATAACACATTTTTTTTGTTTTAATATCCCTTTACTAAAGTTTAAGAATTAATTTATTCATTGAATAATAGATAGGTATATATATATTTATGCTTGACAATTAGAGTTTCAACATTCAACTCATCTTTCACTCAAAATGATAATAGAACTCAAAAATATTATACTTATCCTAATTGTATAAGGTTCCAAATATTTACACATACCATTTAGATTAGTAAAATTATTTTGTAATAACCAGGGACTTCTTGTAGGCTAGTGGTAGGAAATAAAGGCCTGTCGCACCATGATTGTGGGTTCGATTCCTGCAGCTTTGTCCGACACGACGGGTTATGCCCCACCCTGCAGGTTGTCCTTTTCATAAAACTATAGTATCATAATATTCCAAAAATAATCTTCATAAATTTTTTAACATTAATCAATACTATCCAAAGATCAACTTAATCCACTCCAACCTTTATAATTATCCAATATACCTATGTCCAGACTTTCTCTAAAAGGTCTCTTAATTCCAAAATCAATTTATCAGATTCCCCAAACAAAGTAAAGTTTCTCTTATTGTCACATACTAAAAATATAATTACCTTAATCATATTAATACCTTACTGAAATCAACAAGTACTGCAGTACAATCCTTATATATATATCACACTATTCTAATAACCAGAATATAATCCATGAGTCCAAAAGCACACTTACATTAGTTATTCTGCTTCAACTGTAGTAACAGCATAAGATTGTCCTTGATCCCTTGGCCTTTTCTGAGGTAAGTTTCCCTGACGCTTAGGACATTAATTTGCATAATGACCCATTTCTCTACAATTGTAGCATTCAACTTTGATAGCATCTTTCTTTCCCTTACAATCACGAGCATGGTGACCCTTTTCTCCACATTTATAACAAACTCTCATTCCTTTTAGGCAAGTACCAGGGTGATTCTTCCCACAATTATCACATAATGGAAAATCCTTCTTTCCCTTTTTCCCTTTATCTGTCTCTTGTTCCACCGTTCTATTCTTCTCTTGCTTTACTTTGTTATCATAAGACTTAGAGAATTCCTTATCTGTCTTGATAGCACACGAGACAATATCTTCGTATGATGAGAAGGATTGTGATACTAAAGCTCGACGGAGAAATGGTTTTAACCCATCAAAGAAACGATCAATCTTACTCCTTGGGTTACGTATATAATCTGCAGCATACCTCGCTAACCTTGTAAAGTTGGCCTCATACTTTGCGACATTCTAATCCTCCTTCTTCCTCAGACTCAGAAATTGCCTTTCAAAATCTTCTCGATGGTCACGAGGAAAGTATTTTTCTAAGAAAATATCTTTGAACTCCCTCCATTCCATATTCGATATGTCATCATCTTCCATTGTGTTTTGAATCATCAACCACCACTGATCGGCATCTCCAGTGAGGCGGTAAACTTCCATGACAACCTTCTCCCTTTCACTACTCCCCAAGGCATGGAATATTTTCTCTAATGAGTTTATCCATTGCTCAGCTACTAACAGATTTGTACCCCAATTAAATGTTGCTGGTTGTTGCCTCATGAAGCGGTCTAACATTGGTCCTCCACGTTGTGGATCAGGGTGATCCATACGAGTAAGGTTATTATTCATAACATGAGTGAGTTGTCCCAGTATGGTAATAAGTTGATCAGCACCTGTTGTATCTCCAGATCCACAATAATTTTCTTGAGCAGGAGGGAAATCCCTACACGGAGTGTGTGCATTGATATGGTTTCCATTCCTTCCACTAGGAGCCATTTCTAAACAATGGCATAAACTAGATTAGTTTATGAATCAAAATACATAATTCCATACTTTTAAAATACTTAACATAAATTGAACTATTTATGGATATAATCCATAATCATAAAAAGGTTTTATTTGAGGAAGTATATACTCATAACCGTTCATAGTGGTTTGTAAAGAAAAAGGGAATTATCCTAAGCATATCCCCCGGGAGTGTCGTAACCAAGAGTGCAGCAAGGCCCGTTGTCGTGAACCAGTTCCCGTTCGAGTCTAGCTCAAAGCGGTGTTTTCAGGTTTTACCCCTAGGTACATCTGTTCCAGAGCTACCTCTACCTGCTCGTATCCAGACAGGGATGTATTGCTCGGAAAACTCACTAAATCTCTACAATAACAAAATTCTACGATGTTCATCTATACTAATCATCAAAGTCTATCTCTGGGCTATGTGCTCTAATCAGAGTTTATCTAAATCTAGCTTCCAAGGTTAGTACTAAACTGCTTCTTATACCAACTGTAACGCCCCGAACCCAGCTACCCAGAGTCGGTGCATTACTTCGTAACATTGTCATGATCACAAAAGATCAAGTCTCGAAAGACCGATTAGTTTAGTAGCCTTGGAAACACTAGATACATTCATAAGTCTTACATTACATCATAAAGTGAAAAACTAATATCAAAGTCTTCATAGTTCACACTCATATCCTATTCTAACAATCCCTACAGGTCATTCCTAAAATACTTCTTCACATCCTGGAAAAATATTAAAACATTGAAAGGGGTGAGCTCAAATTCTCAGTAAGGATAACAATATTGCGGAAGCTTTCATAAATAAACATAAACATTTAAGGCAATGTATAACTAAAACAAAAGACTTTTAAACTTGAACATCAACATAATATGGTAAAATTTAAATGAGATAATTCCATTTACTTTTTCACATGGATATTCTACTGGTCGAATAATCACATGCAATATCAATAACCACTTTCATAATGAGGGAATGTATAATGCCAGACATTCTGAAACATTTTGTCTAGGCCTCGGCCAAGACGTCTAAAATGATTAAGGCCTCGTCCAAAACCATAAATCAAATTGGGAAAGGGCCTCAGCCAATTCCACGTCTAGTTGTCTCATGAGACCTACTGATGCATTGAGGAGCTATAGTGGGCTCCACCCGTCACTTATTAAGTCCAATACATTCCTCATATGAATAGTTTTAAACATATCATAAACCATAACATAATCGTATCACATAAAAAATGCATAAAGGAAACACAACATTTCCATATTTCAATCACAAGATATCAATACAACACATTGATATAATAAAAACGCTTTCAAAACCATTTTCAATACCAAAATAAAAGAAAGTTAAAACTTTGTATTTATTTTTCATTAAAAAAATGATGGCTTGTAGAGGAAGCCAAAACTCAAATAATGGTCACGGCGGCGGAGAAGTCGTTGTCGCCGCATAAGTATGGAAATAAAAACATTACCTTTTGTCGTTTAGCAAAACACTTCGTATAAAAAAGATTCCTTTTGAATAAACGTAAAAGTCAAAGGGGTTTATACACCGTATAAAAGAAAGTTTTGTATAAAACCAAATATGCCTCAATGAAAGGGGATTGAGACAAAGTCCTTAAAAAGATCATTTTTAAAATAAAATAGATCTATTATGTGTATTCACTATAGTTACACATAAAGAAATTAAAAATATAAAATAGGACATAATAATATCATGAAATAATTTGAAAGTAGGAGATTAACCCAAAGAATGGAAGTTGGATTAAGAAGTTCCCTTACCTTGCGTCCTGTCCTGACTCGACCGTTCTTTAAACTCCTGAATAATAAACTAGAGTTAATTTCTATTTACTTAATAACATTTTTCATGTTCATTATTCCTTTTATATCCCTTATTACCATGTTATGAACATTATGTAATTATTTAAGTTTATAACGTTAATTTTGTCGATCTTAGGTACTTGAGTCAAAAATAACATTCTTATAATTACAAGTTGTTCATGTGGTGATATATCCATTATATCCAGAATTATATTCATGATATAGATATAATATATCTCATATATATCCAGTATATACATGCATTTATATAATTACATAATGTTTAGAGGTAAAAATGAAATCCACCGTTCGTGGAGACGGTAAGCCGTACGTACGCATGAACGCAACTTTCATTTCTATTTCATATTTAATGTAATGAAATCATAATTATATAAAGGTATAATATAGTTCCAGTATAATATCATATATAATATCATTTACTCCATCCTTTATACATCCCACATATGGCATTAACGATTCACATCACTTTGAGGGGGCGGTAGTCCGCACTTCCTAAAATGAAATTATCGCGTTTACCCATAATGGAAATCATAAAGTATTCCATAATTAGAAATACAGAAGCATAAGGAAAACATAAACATATTATATATCATATATAAATATAGTGACATCTTAATGGCCACCTTTGAAGGTGTTATATGACTGTCGAACAATCATCGTTTCATGAGGCAGAAATTCACCATCCACAGAAACCGTATGTTTTTTAACCATTAGATGAAGGTGTGTGTGAGTGTAGCTAGAATAATTTTTATAACAACGTCCTATTATATTGAGGATACTGGTGTTGTTACAATAGAAAGGAATAAAAAGAGTTTAAGGGGTTGGAGAAGCAAAATAAAACAAAATAACATAAGAGAATATATTACCTTAAAATCGGGTAACTCTTTTTGATTTGAGACAAAGGCTTCCTTGGGAAGAATTCTGACCAAAGTGTGGCTTCTAAGAGTAAGGGGGGAAATCTGGGATAGTATTTGGTCAGAGGTTGGCCGAGCCAAATGGATTGAAAGTGTGGAGGAGGTGGTAGAGGTGGGGGCCTTTTATAAGAGGAGAGGAGGGGCACTCTATGAAAGTAAGGAAATTTTACATTATTATAAAATGATTTTCGGATTCTAAAGGTCCCACACTTATATAATTCTTGGATAAGATGATAAGGGTTCTAAATCTACCCATTTCGTAGTCTTTGGACAAGTGTAAGCCTTGGATTGTACATTATCTTTTAATTTTATTAAAATCGTTAAATCATGAGGTCATCGGTGCATCATAATGATGTCATATATAATTTAATTTATTTAATGTCTAAAAATTATAAAAAAATACTATGATGTAGGAAATATTTTTAGATTTCCAATGACTATTTATAGTCAAAAATATGACTTGTATAACCCCATGTAAAAATTGTTTTAGTAAAACATTTCATGTTTGTGTCATTTTTTACTTTAACATTAAATAAAAGGTATTTATGTCATTTTCCAACTAAAGTGGCTCCATGGGGTCCCCAAGTTTACCCATGGATTGTATTGGTCGTACATGGCACATCCAATTAGGTTAGGACATGTTTCAAGCTCATCTAATATTATTAAAATATTATTTTTACCTTAAACTACACTAATTTCCTCTAATCGCGATTAAGAACTTAAAAGTTACTATTCACCAAAAAATTATTTTAATCTCATTGAACCACATTTTACTTCTTAATTACAACCATGTATGTTGGATTTTTGAAAATCAAATCACAGAAGTGGTAATATTTCATTTAAACGAAAAATCAGTTATTTAACTACCACTTAGTGGTTTCACTATTCATCACAAATTGATGTTTTTCAGGACAATGCCAAAATTTTATCCTAAGCTATAATTGATATTCCGAATTCAAAAATGATATCTATTTTATAAAATTCCAAACATATAAGTTGCATTAATTAATTTTATAATTAATTCCCGCTGTCACAACAAATAGCGTGTTTTTAAGAAATAATTTATATCAAAAGATTGGCAATTGTTTATGTCTAATTTCAATGTTAAATTAATTATAATGACCACCATTTGATAAAATGGTAAAAATATATTCTAATTATACTTTAAAACCACTAAATAGTTTAATTTATCACTATAAATTATTTTGATTAAAAAAGTTGTTTTTAATTATTTTTCACTATTCATAAAAAATTAGAAATTCTCAGAAAAATACCAAAAATTCAACATAGGCTAATTTTGATATTCCGAATCCAAAAATGAAGTCCATTTTGAAATATAAAATTTCTATAATTTTAAAAAGTGGTTATTACTATTCATAATGACTACTTTGATTAGTCGCGGTGTTTTAGAACTCGAAGTTGCGTACAATGCAAGCCATTGCATATTGAATGAGAAGCGTATCGTGGAAGCTCGGGGTGTTACAGTATAAAAATCCCAAAAAATTATGTTACAACACATCCTGAAATAGATTTTTATAAAAAATAAAATTTTTATTACCATCATTAATTAGCAAACTCCTTATTAACATGTTTTAGCAACAAGAAACCTGACATCAAAAACAAAAATTATCTATGAATCAACCATAACATTTTATTATTAAATACATTAATATTAAATAGTTTTGAATAATGTATTGTAATAAAATACACATTCCAATTTCATTACATGCATCAACTCTAATGGATTTATATTTTATAAACTATTTTAGTCATATCAGTCATTCTCAAAAGAAAAATAATCATATAAAAATGATAAAAAACAATCTAGAATATATCAAGAGAAATAATAAAAATAACATCAACATATTCCATCATGACATCTAAATCCATATTTCATTCTTCTATATATTTTTAGATTATGATCTCAATTTGGTTTATTCTATAAATAATCATAGTTTCTATATTGTGATATAAGAGACAATTACCCAATAATGATATGAACTATTAGTTAGTAACTATGAACGTGTGAATGAGTCAATACTAAACAACAACTAAAATAATGTAAAATCATATAAACCAAAAACACATCAATCCCCTATCACGTCTACATTACATACCATCTTCAAAATAGAGAAACCTCTAAAAAATTCTCTAGAATATAGAGAGAAAGGTAGATTAGGTTAATATGAGAATAATGTGACATAAATCAAGTTATTTTATACTTGTGGGTTTATATATTTTAAATCTATTTTGAATTATCAATAGATCAATGAGAGAGTAAATTACTGACTCAGGTTTGAATAGTGAGATAATAAATTTAATGATGGGGATTCAAACAAATTGATTATAATTTAATCAAAAATTGAATCCACCATGGATGGGTGACTTCTACCATTAACATGGTATCTTCTGTCAAATCAATATCCATATTTAAATGAATTAGAACCTATGAGATTAATATAGCTACCAAACTACAATACTCTTCTCTTATCATCACCACCCATACACAATTTCAATGATGACATCATTTTACAGACAATATAACCACTAAGAGATCCCTATATGATATAGAGGTTAATTCCTAACAATTTTAGTTCTTGATTTAAGTTGATAGTATGAAATAGGTTTTTGGTAAAGGATTTTTATGTACTATTTGTGGTCATCTGTTTAATTATTCTAGATAGATTCCCTTTATAAGCAACTGTTATATGTATTGGGCTTGGCATTATGAAACATTACTAGGAGTCTCAAGACCATGGTGAATTATGTCATGAATTATTATTTTTTGAGTGTCACAATATATCCAATTTAATTGGCTACCAATTATAATTTTTTTTATTGTTTTAGAAAATTAAACTAACTGATATGGCGTGGAGATATCTAACCCACCATTTTCATCCTCTCTTTTATTGATTGAACTATTCTATATTGTATGCCGCCTCACATTTCACTCATCCATCTCAATTGACTATATTTTATATAGGTGGACCACTTGATGCACACAGACCCTGTAATATAGAATCAACAGTTGACGTGATATTATAATCACTAATGGGAGAAGCCATCAAGCTATGACACAGAACCATACCATAATCCATTGGAATGGTGACCCTAGAGATGGATGAAACCCCAAATCTTGGCACTCAAATATCTTTGAACTCAAACTCTACACCTCCAAGGAATGGGTACTCAAAGAGAAGGATTAGAAAATATAAACACTTACTTTTCTATTTTATATCTAACCATTTATTAACAATTATTTTGATATGGGAAATCATACACCCCAAAATGGTTTAGAACCATAGGTATAGCACTGTGAATCATTCTTGTAACTTTATTGGAATTGGATTTCAATAAAGGTCTATCAAACCATTGGTATTGGTTCTTCCAATATGATTCACATTTTATAGAGCACATGCTCCCCAGAAACATCGTAAAAACATTATATTAATTTAAGACACCATAATCCAATACACATTATAATAATGGACACATAATATATATATTTTAAATTAATAATTTTAAATAATCTAAAAATATTAATAAAAGATATATATTATTAGTTTCTCTCATAATAATAAATTTACATTGTTATACATGAAATAAATATAAATTTTGAAATTGACTAGATCGACATATCCACCCAAAAAATCATCATTAAAATTTTAACTAATAAATTTATGGTCCTTAGTCTCCTCATCATATTCATAGGCACCCTCAAAAGCATCGATATATTCAACCTCATCATCATCATCACCACCATGAATAAATTACCCCAACAACCACTCAGATTGTCATCAATATTATCTTTTGCGTCAAATTATGATCTCATACCATACCATCCATATATATTTTTATTAACCACTTTTGTGGAGAAAGTGTGAAACCAAGAAGTTCAAACCAGCCATAAAACACAATAGCACATAAAAATCATTATTAAAAACCAACTTGAACATGTTAGACATAACTTCCCTAAATTAATTTCTAGGAAAGAGTTGTTACCTTTTTCTGGGGTCATCCTTGATAATGTATTCAAATTGAGAATCCAGATTACCCATGCTCACAAGAACACCTCCTCAACTATTAGTTTCTTGTTGAAATCTTTGACTAGGATTAGGTGTTGATTTCCAATCCACAATGTTGGTTCTTTATTTGGGTCTACATGAATCAATCTTTATTGCAACCTTTTCGCAATCTCAACAGAAAAAACTATGGATACCACCTCTTCTTCCATCTCTTCCTCAAATTGTAATAGAAACACCCATGGATATTTTCTGATCACAACATATCATTCCAGCTCACCAGGTATCCCCTACACTTACACCCTAGCGGGTGAAACTAGTTCCCTCTCATGCACCTCTACTACCTCAACACTAACCATACTAGTTCCTGCCTCACACAGAGGACCAGGGGTCACTATCGATGTCACCTCCTCTATATGCAGATGTGTCTCCTCTAATTATTATCCTTCATTTGAGGGTTCATTCTCTTTATTTTTAGACTTGGGGACCAAGGATTTCTGGCCTTCCTCTCCCTCTACTGGCTAAATCTCGAGCTCCTTGCATATTTTCCCTTTTTTGGATAATCGAGTCTCCATCGGTCTTTAAGAGCTCATAACTAACAATAATACATCAATAACCTTAGTAGTATAAAATTTATATAATAAAATAATGAAAAAATATCATTAATGAAAATATTAGTGTTCTCTTTACTTCTTCAATTCTCCATCATGGATATTTTTTATCCTCAAATACTTTTGAATTAGAATCATTAATATCAATTATAATAAAAGTTGTTTAGTTTCCTAAAGATGGCGAATAGAATGTTTGGATGATGATCTATCCACGTATAAATACAATCCTACCTTGGTACTCATCCCAAAAATTCATTCTAAAATGATAATGTGGGTAAAATGTTTCATCTTTATTGTCATAAAGGGATTCTAATAAAGTATATAAACTATAAAAATATTATTTTAATTATGAAATAAACCATCATATTTTGAAGGAACATAATAAAACATATAATCATTTCATTAATATCCTAAATTATAAAAAATAATATTTTTTATTTCATTTCATGGAAAAATATTTCTCTTCATGTATATACGTAAAGTTATTAAAAACTCCCAATGCAAATGAAATTGAATATACAAAACCATTCTTCTGTATTACTGTATTGCTAAAAAATGATCACATTCAAATAAATATTTACAGATTTAAATTTAATTAAATTAAAATATATTTCATTGAAATGATTAAAATCATCTCCACCAATGTAATAATAATTTTTTTTGAAGAAATATGTATCATTTTGTTCATGTTATATTTAGATTATTTTTTTATTATTATATAGTGTTGGGTTGGATGAGTTTAATTTAATATATTTTTATTAAATTTTGTTTTTTTCCATATATTACTATTTTCAGGTGAATTAAAAAAGGTTATGAACATTCTAGGTGATTTTCCTACATTTAAACCCATTAAATTAATATTATATCCTAGATCAAAAAAAATATTTGAATTATGTTTAGTTTGGGTCATTATTTTATATATTAGTTTGGGGAAATTCAATATAGGGTATTTTTTGTTTGACTAATTTATATTTGATCATTTTAAATATGTTTAGTTTTTTTAAAATATAGTCTAATTTAGGAATATAAATTAAATTAGATTTTTTCGATTCAATTCAATATTATTCATTTTGTTTTTTTAATTTGTTTCTATTTTGTGTTACTCTATATAATATATTTTGAATGATGTTTAAACATATTTTTATAATTTATTTCTCTTACTATGTATTCAAATTTATTTTGGTTATATTTTATTTATTATTCCTATTTGATTTATTTTTATTGGGGAATTCCTCTACCAGATCTGTTTAAATTGGTTTTTATTATTTTTAATTTGGATTACATCAAGAATGGGTATTATTGTTTATTTTTATTATTTCTCAATATGATCATACATGATCAATTATAAATTATAGTTTATATGTTTATATATATAAATATTTATTATATTAAAATATATGTATCTTAATTTTAATTGGAAATGTGTATATATTTATATCGTTTAAGGTTAAAAAACTTACATGTAAATATTTTTTATGTTTTCATGGTAATGTAGTTTATATTTTAAAATCATTATATTTATGTAGTATATGTAATGTCATTTTCCTAGTAATCATTCATGTGACCGAGATGGGTCACTATGTGACCTAACGTGTGGCTTAGAATATGCTAGGGGAAGCCGACTAGTCATGTGGGTCCAAGGAATTTGGTGTCGATGAATATACCCACTAGAATAGAGTAGTAATAAATGTTGAAAATAGAAAAAACCAATTAAACCTAGAAAATAAAATGTATAAAAACACATTATACCAAATAAATCACATTATTATAAACAAAGACCTATAATATAGAATTAAAATTAATTTTCAAACAATAATTAAACTGAAGTAAATACAAGAAAAATGAAGACTCCAAAAATGTACTTGAATACCATAATCAATCCCAACTCTAATCTCTAATCCAATATGTAAGAGAAACCAAAAAATTATAGTTCCCATTTCTCTTGTCCATACATATATCCTTCAAATCCACCATAGTATTTTACGATGGCTTGAATTGGCTATGAGTTAAACTTAGTAGGACGATAACCACATTGTCTAAACAATAAATTTTCAACCAATAGTGATACAATAATATAATAAATTGTTTCATCAATTAATAAAAAAATGAAATATATAAATTAACCCATTGATCATTGATCTCTAGGTTGACACTAGATGTTATACAATACCATAATTAACATAATATTATGAACCTCTATCTATAACACCATCGAATCAAATAGTTGTTCATTACATGGCCCGATCATAGATTTAATCATGAATGGGTTATATGTGAATTCCAATCCAATATCTAAATATTTTTCTCCATATTAAACTACCTTTTAAAGTGTAATATATACAACCATTATTTACAAAGATTTATATAAATATTCTAGATAAATATACGATCATATTTGCATGGTGTAAATCCATACAATGGGAACAATTATCACTAGAAATAAGGTAAATTTAAATTATTGGGATAATTATGCTCTAAGATGACATAAAAAATTAATTGAATTCCAGTTATAAGGCAAAATTTTCAAATTAATTGTTAATAAAAAACACCCAATATCACCAAACTAAAAAACATTTTAAACATATCTACTATCAAGAAATTTATTCATTCATTTTCAATAACTTCTATTTCACCATTTAATCCATTTTTCAATTTATATTCATATAAAAAATTATATCAATAATTCTAAATTTCCCATTTCACAAACAATTTTTTCCCAATTTCCATTTCACATTTCATTTATGCCTTTATCAAAATTAAATATTATGAAAACTATTTTGTCAGGAAAACATGTTGCGAATAATCCAAGTGAGTCATTATCAATCCAAATACCCAAATTCACTTGTTTTCCAATTCAATTGTTAAACCAATATATAGACATTTACCAACAGCACATTGGGATATTGGTTTATACATTCATTGTTTAATCCTAATTTCAATAGTTAAAAAACGTTTTTGTTGTCTGTATGTGTTGTAATCAATTCAAATAATCCCAATGGATCCTTTGGATTTACAAGCATACAAATTTGAAAAATTAAAATTATGAAAGGATGGGTGTATTTAATGCTTGAAGAATGAGATAAATTTCACATTAAAGAGAAATACGAAGGACATCAGGGAGTTTACTTAGGCACCCACCCTAAAAAACAAGATTTTTGATTGTCGATTATTCTAATTGCAACATCACCCCTCAGAATCATCTATATGGTTCCCGATGATTGTTGGCCATATGAACTCTTGTGAGCCTCACTACATGTCAAAGGCTATTGAGTAATATCAATGGAATAGGGTGTGTCTGTGGGAAGAGTACACACTCATTTCACATAGTGGAACAAAAAAATGCGATAAAGTGTAAAAAGTAATAAAAAGCAATATCAAAATAAAAAATTGGAATAAATAAACAGGGATAAAAGGAATCATAAATAGATACAAAATTATTAAGATGATGTCTTTTCGTTATAAAAATCATCTACATAGGATACTAATGAAACATGAATATACCAAATGGTACAAATTATAAAAAGTAAAAAAACAATCATATACTAGAATAATGAGAATAAGATCAGTCCTCTACTCTCATAATCTATTATAGAATTGAAAATAAAGCATCATAATATGGATACTCCAACTTGTGTATACCGACAGTCATGAATTTAACATTGATACCATGATATTCTTGATAAGGTTGGGATATATACATATCAGGAAACCACCAATAGTTCCTAAAACAATCAAGTTTGTTCTTATAAAACTAGTAGCATTACAGAAAAATTGGCAAGGTAATACAAAATTAAATTCTTCAGACCGTGTTCCTTGTAGCATTGTCGACCAAAACTACATAAAAATCCTTAGAAGGATGTATTTGAACCATATTGACATGTACTAGTATGACATTGAGTATAAATATGGGAAGTCATCACAACCAAGTATCAAGAGATAGACCAAACCCTAGAATTTTTTTTGTCTTAGAAGAAATATATTTTATTTTAGGAAATATAAATTTTTGAATTGATTTAGAAAGAATATCTAAAATATAAATATGTGTAATCTAGGGTCCATTCTAGAAGAACCATATCAAGGAACCCAAGTATCACACTATGGGATAAATAGATACTCTGTAGATTTATATTCCATACAAGGCGGTCCATAAATACAATATTATGTATCTCTCGTTGTAGAGTGAAAATAAAATAACCTACAAGACCATCCCTAATATCTTATATATGGATCTATTTATTAGTCAAGACATTATATAACCATAATTCCACCAATCCCTTCCATGATGACTCCCCTAGGGAACTGGTATCACCTAAAATAAAGTAGGGAATCTACATAATGAGAATGTTTGTAGTATAAAAATTATCAATCCCAGTATATTTACCATTCAATAATATATTATACTTATTACCCTTGATAATCCAGTCTAATGGGATATATAAATTGAATCCCAAGTATTGCTCTCAAAATGACTTATAACACCCAAAAATTTAAAAGTATTAACATTTTTTTAAATATCTTATACAACATAAAACAATTATTCTATATTGTATTACATGAAAAAATGTGTTTAGAGATAAGAAAGCACAATAACTAATTTCGTGGAAAACATTCATTAAAATAAAGCCCAGTTTTACCGAACAACAATATATTTTTAATATAATTATTTAACATGATAATTATAGTCTAGAAAATGTAATAGAGGGAAATAATTGGATTATTTATCTTATTTTAATTTATATTTTATAGATGTTTATTAATTATCAATTGATTACTAATAAGAAAATTATTCTTATAAATGAAAAATATATTTTTTATTAAAATAATATTTTTTCTAAATGATTGTTTAAATTTTCTTAACACACATAATTTAAAATATATTTATACCAATTTTTGAAGTATTATGTTTATAAATATACAAAATTTTTAAAATAGGAATACATAATTTATCTTAGGGTAATTTTTTTTATTTTTATATGAAGATTCAATTTTTTATGAGCAGTGAAAAATACATAATTTTAATTGAAAACTTCCTTCTCATTTAATTAATTTATATAGTAAAATTATATTATTAATAGATTTAAAACTAAAAATTTTAATATTTTTAGTTATCCTATAAACATCATTGTAATCATTTTCATCTTTAAATTTCTATATTAAATCATTGTAACCTATTGAAATTATTTTTTTAAAAAAATATGATGTCTCATCGTGTCAGCGGGATTAATTATAAATAATATTTGACCCCTTATGTGAGTTTAATTTTTATAAATCGATTGAAAATTTCATATAGGAATAAATTATAATATCTTATAATACAAAAATAATTTTTTTTCTTAATCATTAGGAAGAAAATTTAAATTTAATTTCACTGCTTAAGGTAAAAATGTGTTTATTGGGGGATTAAACATATGATATAAATGGATAAAATGAACTACTAACACTTCCAAAAACAATTTTTAGGACATATTTAGATCCTTATAATGTTAGGATTTTTTTTATTTAGTTGGATAATAATACATGAAATTAACCTATATAATATTTTATGTAATTAAAATTACAAAAAAGGAACATTCATTACCTTTAATATTTATTAAGATTTAAGATAAGAAAAAACATCATATGTCTATTTCAAAATATTATTATGAAGATAACTCTGTTTAATATGAAAATATATTTTAATTTCATGGGATTCAGTAATTAATTTAAATGATTCAGAAATGATAAAAAATGAATTAGTTACATAACAACAAAATAAAAAAAATGATACTAAAAATATTAAAGGTAAAGTAAACTGAATCTATTGTAGTGTTAAATTATCTATTCCGATTAGTATATAATTTTAAATATGTGTGAAAATAATATATTTTAATTCCACAATTTTCTTTATATTATTTTAGATGAAATTAAATAAATAATTTCAACATTTCAATTAATGTACTTTTAAAATAAATCAAAATTTTTAAATGATTTAATATTTCCAATGATATTAACATCATCTATCTGATTTTAAAATATTAATAAATATAATATATCTTCTTTTTATGCTCCTGTTTTAATTTTATAATTACTATATTTAGTACTAAATAGTAGGTGTTATGTTAATGTGGTTATGGTAAAAAAGATGTTTTTGAAAATTGCATGTGTCTATATTAAAAAAATTTATAAAAACATACAGTTTTTATATTAAAAATTAAAATTCATATATATAATAAATCGATACAAATTATCTATTATTTATCACAATAATTTAGTATTTAAGGGTAAATTACTATGATTAGAAAACTGGTAACTATAATGAAAAATCAAAATGGTAAAAATAAGAAAAAGAGGATGTTAAGGGAAAAATTTATATTTTTTTAATTTTCGTTTATTTGAGGTGTAAATTAAGAAAGGGAAGCATCCCATAATTTATTTTTTCTATTTAATGGAAATTTATATAAGGTAGACATATGAATAGTGAATTATTTGAATTATTTATAGATATTTCACCATTAGTAAATTATAAAATAGAACTAAATCCCATCACTTCTTCACATATATAAAACCGTTTTTCTTGGCCAATTACTTTGAAACAAAATTTAAAAATCCCTCAACTCATCAAAAAAGCATTAATTTTAGGAATAAATTCAATCTAATTATAATTTTGCAAAAAATTAATGATGATACTCGATAAAGAGGTAATATACTTGAACAAGCGTCTTTATTTTACTTCTTTATCAACCTACCACAAATTTTAATTATATCTGTGATTATATAATATAATTATTACCTTTTATATTATGGAATGTTTTCATAATAATTTAAGCACCAAAATCTATATCCTCTTCCATTAAATGGGTCATGAAGTCAGTATTCGATTGTACAACTATATATCCCCTCATGAACTGATGTCGTTTGTTGAACCCTTTCCACCTTTCATAGTTGTGTATTGTGATGGTTATAAAGTAAAATTATGATATTTATAAACAATTCATACATATAGAGTCATTGTATCAAATATATTTAAATATTCCATTCATTCTATAAGGGATATGAGAAAGTCTTTCTTGTGTGTGGCGGAATACGTCCTCGCAATGCGATTTTATTCGGTTTTCATTATAGATTATCATCGAACACAATAAGGATAAATTATATTTTTATTTTTCATATAAATTTTTTATGATATTATTTACATATTAATCATTATATAATGATAATATACAATTTTATATCTTTCCATTCCACTCACATAAAGACAATAACAATGTTCAGGTATGTTGGGACTACCACCATAAAGAAGCGATGTGACTCACATATCATAAAAAACCACATGTATGATATATAAAGGTGTAAAATGTGGTGTATATGATATTATTTACATTTTTTTTAAAATTATATATTACTTACCTTCTTTATATATTGATTATTCTAAAATAGAAACGTTACTCATGGGTATGTACTCCCAACCACCTCAATGATTGCAATGTACCTCATTTTTCATTATCTTCGTTCATGATATTTTTTATAAGTAATATTGATTTAATAATATTATAATTTTGTAATCATTATTTTTTATTATATTATTAATATATATAATATTTTCAAGAACCGTAAATTTAAATAAAAAAATTCACATAATAAAATAAGGCTATTAACTCCCAAAAAGTGAATGTAATGAATGATTATTAATGACTGGGTGGTAAGATGATATAAATGAAAAATATATTATATTATAAATATTATTATGGTTCTAGTTATGTAATAAATTAATAACATTACTAAATCCATTATACGCGAATCTAAATAATTTCAAACTAAATTAATATTTAAATTATGGAATATCGACTAAATTTATATGTTGTGGACACATATTTGTTATTATACACCAATTATATTTTAAGTGGTTTCTATTATACTCTTATTACACGTAATATCATAAATAATTAACTTTTCATACAATATTAATCTTTAATTTGAATTAAATCATACAAAGGGATCTAATTTAGTAATTAAAATTGTTTAAATTTTTTTGTTAAATTTCACTTTCTTTAGTAATTTTTATGTTTATCTCAAAATAATAACTTTCTTGAGAAAATTTTCCATTGGTTATTAAATTTATCTTAAATTATAGTATTATTGCTTGGATGATATGATTATTTACAAAAAAATATACCACATTCACATTCACTATTTACATTACAATTATATTCATAAAAACTGAAATATTGGTAAATCTCTATCCTTTACTCAAATAAGATATTGGATGAGGCACATTATTTAATAGTTAAATAGATTGCTGGATATATAAGTAATTAACTAGACATGAAATACATGCATATGAGACTAGTTATGTATGGCCCATAAATTTATCTGTAGTCTCATGAGACAAAACCAATCATAAAAACCCTATGTTACTCTAACTAATATGTTTTAAACTATCCTATGATTAGCCTTTATAGTAGTTTGTTAAACCATCTATCGAAAGGTCTTAAATGTAAATGTATCATGTTTCTAGGAAACATGACATATTATAACTACGAATTATCTTTATTTGGAATTCATTTATTATTAACAATGATATTTTCTCTATGATATTTTCTATGGGAGAATTTCATTGTCAGTTTATTTATTAAATGGAATGTATTTTCAATTTTAAACCTCTATATATTGATTTTTCATTATCTCAAAAAGGATTTGCTTGATATACTAATAGAATGTGTGTTAAGTAATTTTTATTTACATATAGATTTTTCATTATTGATTCATGAGAGAGTTTGATGTACTTAACCCTTAATAAGAAATTGTGTTCACCCGTATTTTATACCTATATCATGAATTTATGAATTGTATTGTGTTTTATATCAAAGGATATTCTATAAGAAATATCATTATTCTAATTTTTTCTTCTATTTTTTAGAATCAAATTGAATTTATGACTTATGTTTGTATCTAGTTAACCTATTATTATAAAATATTTAACCTAGCCGGATGCACATTATTATAGATTATGACGTATAAAGGTAATACAATATCAAAACCAGATTGTTCGTTTTGGGGTCACTCTAATTAGTATGAAATAAATATTGGTATAGAACATGGGAAATAGACATTTGAACTCAAAAATTAGGTAACATAACAATGTTGTAGAATTTGAGGATATGTATATATGAATATGGAAATGTTTTAGTATAGAATACATAATTTGAAATTTCATGGAAATACATCCCTATCTGGATACTGTATGTGGATTTTATTTTGGAACATATGTACATAGGGGTAATAACACATAAAACCCCATGTCAGGATTGACCCAAACGTTACATTGTACACACCAATGGGGATTACCGCACACATTGATTGAAACTCACAAGGGATATGATTTATATAATTGAAATTTTCATTACAAAAAATTATAATAGATTTTAAAATAGATATATGCCAAACAAAAGAATTGTTTATGAGATTAGATTATATTATGAATTGGACTAGTTTTTGAAATATAGATTATGTTTTACAATGATATGGTATAATCTAATGTATTCCATAATTTAGGAAGGTCTTGTAGCATAAAAAATGAAAACACCATCAAGGAAGATATTCAAAAGCGTAAGATTGGTCATTTCTTTGATGGTATGAAGCCAATACGCCTAATTTTATTGTTATCCTATACATTATCATCATTTTAGGATAAATTATCATGTTATAACAAGAAATATAATGAATTATCAATGCCTTATGGCTTAAAATGAAATAATGGGAAGAAGATGATGACACAGAAAAACAAGATAATGGGAATAAGGGAAATAATGATTTTCCAACATGTGATAATAGTAGATAGAACAACATGGTATTTTATTAACATTAGGAGTTTTTTCTTCATGTGTGGAGAAAAGGCCCCCAATATCCTGATTTTATTTTAAATATTGAATTTTTCAATGTTAAATACTTATAATATAAGAATATGGGTCATTATGCTAATTAATTTTCCAATACTTGAAATAAGTACACCTAAGAATAAGATAATGGATCATGGTTAAGATTATGCTATTTCCATAGATGAAGTTTAATGACTCATGACATTTTTTTGGATTCATTAATTATCTCATTTCTGTATTTTATCAATGATATCTGAGTGTTACAAATTATGAATTTCATAAGTATTGTATTGTGGTTCCATTTTTCTAAGGATTTGAAATTTTATGGTTAACAGAATTAATGTCTAATAAAAATGATTCAGTGAAATGTCGATCATTATTTGAATCACGTAAATGATTTATAGTTAACTTTTAATATGTTCATAATTTTTACAAACCAAGCCGGGTCGCCATTCGACCCGGTGCCTGACCCAGTCCGTAGTAAGGCCCGAGAGGCGTTACCGATCCTCCCGGGCTGGCGACAAGCGCCAGGGTATCAACGGGGATTGTGGGGACGATTTCACCCAATGAAAATAAAAAAAGTAGCAAAATAAAGAAAACAACCCAAAAATAAATAAACTGAACAAAACAACTAACCAAGAACTGAAAAGAAGAACTAATCAGACCTAATGACCAATAAACTCCACGTGACCCCATGGTCACTCTCCGATCACAAGACACAGCATCACCCACAGTGACCGTGATCAAGCTGACACCTGCACCTGTGACTAAAAACAAGAATGAAGTATAGGCATGAGTATTAAAACTCAGTATGTGTGCCTAAGTAATCTATTCCCAAATGCATTTCATTTAAACAAAAGAATCATTAACTTCAGGTTTGAACTACAATATATAAAAGTAAGGATTTTTACGTGCTACTCAAAATCAAAGTACAAGTCCTTTCCCTTATTATTTTCTCAAAACCCAAATCAATATTTTAGTGGGACATTTGCATTTTCAAAGGGAAATTGTTTTTTATATTTTTAGATTTGTACTAAAAGGATTAAACAATTCCATTTGAAAACCATTTCTAGAAAACAAGTCAAAACAAATTTATCACATTTCAAGGAAAATGCTATATAAAAATGCTCAAAAGAAATCACACAGTAAGGGAAATGTAGGTGTATATATATTAGAATTATAGTCACTACTGCAAGCAACAAAAACTGAGTAGACATAGGTGAACCCAGGATATCAAGAAGAATCCATAAGACACCAATACGTGAGAAATAATCCTCGTTGATATGTCACGATGCAATCAAAACACCCAAATATGCTCGACCATCCTCTCTCAGGCAGGCCGAAGGAAAATCCTATAGTAATAAACCCAATATATCCACCTACTATGGGCCACTGGTTAGTACCATAACCTACCAGTGTAGTACTCTTCTTAAAATATTCTCTCAATATGCCAGGATCCCATTTCTAGTGTATTTTGAAATGGGGTAGGCCTACCGATGCCATCCGAGCATCCAATCATAGTATATATAATAATATAGCACAACTGAAACACCCTGAGCCACTCTAAGGAATATGTCCCTCACCTTCCTACTATTGATCACAGGGATGTCATACACAGTGGACCCCCAAAACATATATCTCATCCAAAGCAAGGGACCACATCTGAGGAGAGTTTTCTTGATATAACTAGTTTTACTAAAGTGCCAATCAGGCCTCACACAATTTTCACATACAAAACCATTTCTTATGAATTACACACCACCACTTTGAAAACCAGAAATACACTTCGAAACCCATTTAAGAACCCCAAACATGAATTTTAAATCTAAAACATGTTCAAAAAGGACAAAGGGTCATCTAGTCAGACAATTAATGTTAAAACACTATCAAACCATGTATTTCAACACATTACAAGAAATCAACCACTCCAATTCATGGAATATAATTTACTAACATTTCTATATTAATAATTTATATTAAAACTAGGTGCGAAAAGAATGAAATAAATGATTCTTAAATTTAAAGATAAATTCATAGGGAAACCTACCTCAAACTTGTTACTATTTGTCGATGACCACTCAAACCGACACATGGCGCATACACGCACATGCATTTATAAATATATATATATACACATCCCTACCTGCATTTCACATATTCCCTACACCATGAGGGAATCTGTACAAAGAGGGCATATATATATATATTCCTTACCCTATGCATGTACGAGTAGGGTACTTCGACACCCGGGCCCCAAAACCATCGTAGCAAGGCCCAACACACTACACATATAATTTAAATAAAAAAATCCATGGAAAAATTTATACAACACATCAAAATTACCACACAAAAATTAACACAAAATAAACGAACCCAAATTATATAAAGAAGCCACTTCAAAATCATTTTAACGTCGTAACCATGGAAAAACACAATTCGCATCATTTATAAAAATTAAATAAACCTTTTAAATCACTTATATAAAACATTCTAAATAGGAATAACATGACATAAAACAACAATACACCCAAAAAACTCTTCTAAGTCCAAAATCACACTGAAACAATGTCCAAACAAAATTTTCAGCCACTGCGCACCATAGAAAAACAGCAGCACAGTTTATAAAACACCACGAATGGCTCAACAAAAGTCTTCATAAAATCAAAACATTCATATTAAATAAACATATTACTATACCCTTAAAAAGCATATATAAACATTAAGGAAAACCATATTAACACAAAGCATATTAATAACATAACATACTAAATTGATCAAACAAGGAAATTAAAACACCACATAATGTTTATGCGCGAAACCGACTACCTTTTGTGTTGCAATTCCCAAAAAAATGAGTGAAAACCCAATCGTCACACAAACAAACCACATGGTGATCAAAATATTCCCTAAAATCAAACAATAAAAACATATACCTCATAAAAAACCAAACACAAATCCAAATCCCCAATGAATATTAATCAAAACCAAAAATTGAAGGAGGAGGGTTTACCTAGAGGGAATTCGTGCTAGAAAAGATAAGAGGGGCGCCGGAAAACGCACCAACAAAAGGAGGGGATGCAGGTGAGAAGGTCTGGACGTCAAGGGGAGGCGTGCTCATAGGATTTCCAGCAAGGAAGATGGTGGTGTGGTGCAGTGCGACTTTCTGGAAAAGGAGGAGGTGGTGGCGCAGGTCGTCGGTCGTTGGCCAGTGTGGCCAGAAGGGGGAGGCATCAGTAGGGATAGCGGCCAGAGGAGGGAGGGTGCGCAGGAGGGGTGCGCGCTATAGGTTTTAGGGAATGGGGAGACGATGGGATAGAGGAAGTGGGTGAGGAAGAGGGAGTGAAAAAATGGAGAGAAAAAAATTGAGATAAAAAAATAAATGGGGGAAAAATAATAATAAAATAAATAATCAATAAAATATATAATAAAATGAAACTTAAAAACCACATAGAGTAACCTATACACAAATCAAAAAAATAATGGTAACATAAATATTAAGTCAATTATTTTATAATTGTAACATTAATTTAATATTAAAGACCAAATAAAAAACCCGCGAATGAAAAAAATATCATTATTGTTATTGAGGTCGTGCAGCATGCATGGACGTGCGCAAGGTCGCGAACCTAAATAATAAAACATTTATCTATAAAATATCCTTTAATTAAGATTGGGCGCTACACCCGGTCACACGTACAGACGCACACCAGTATAAGGTCACAAATCTCCTTTAAAATTTAACTAGTTCAAACCGCAACCCAAAAGAAAGGATCAAAAATAATTAAATTAAAAGATGTTTCAGTCGGGTTGTGACAATTCTCCCCACCATGACACTTTCTGCCCCCAGAAAGTCCCAAAAGTATTAACCAAGAAAATATTCCATGAAAGACCACAAAGACACATAAAAAAAAGCTCAATCACTCGAAGATCTGGTATTCAAAATACCCCAGACCGGAAACTCCAAATATATCAAAACTAGAATCATCAAGCAAAACCACAAGCAACAAGGAATTCACCTTAAAACAGAACAATAACATGGAACACCCCGACCCCCATCTTAGGGATCACCGGGGCTTCTTGAGATCTACAAGAACGGTCATCAAGTGACCCATTACTCAGGATACCCAATTATTATGGTCGAGGTCAGGTGGAGCAGAAGTAAGGGATTGCTCCACCAAGTATACTATGAAAACAATGTCTTCCACAAGAACGTCCTATGGTGGTCTCCCCACCATGTTAAGATTCTTTTCAAACATTGGTTCTCCAAACCCAAACAACATTCCAACCCATATAGACATCTAACACTGGCTTGACCCTCCAATATCCCTATGTTTAACCAAACAAACAGAAGAGGAGATGTCGGTGAGACCCACCAAGGGTCTCCCCACTATTTTAGAATTTTACTAACACCACGACAGTTTCACGGATATTCCCAGTTTACTATGAGTGATACGGACTGAACTCTTCATCACGAACCCACCAACATGGGCCAGCCTGCCTCGATGATTCCTACACTAGACAAAACTATGCCACCTGAGATGGTTTTTATAGTAGAAACCCCTAACTAAGAGGAGACCAAGATTGTCGTGTGTCAATTCCACGAGACATGAGCATATCCTATACGAGTAAAATTCTGATCCATAACAGACCACAAGAAGGTTCACGGATCACACCTGCCGACATTACAGGAACACAGATTCTTCGGACCTCTTTAAGGCCCAAGAGTAACTCCCACAAATTAAGACACTAGCAAGGATACAAGGCCTTCATATCCATCACAAAAAAAATAGAGCCTTTATAGGCGATACCACAGCAGGGAAATTTATGTTGTCCTCATACCATCACTACGGACTTAAGTCGGGTCAAGCCCATCCTACATCCGAAAAGTTTTTGACTACGTACAAGCTTCACCCCAAGACCTATGGCTGGGGCCCTGATGTCTGAAGCATCTACCACCTCGCAGTCATAGGCAGACCACATCTGACTAAAACTTCCTCCGCTGAAAAAAACTACCTGCATATTTCTACTCATGTCCCAAATGGAAACACCATCAACGTACCAATTGAGAATTGCAGCGAACGACATAGAGTGTCCGACTGACCACACTAGAGATAGGAGATTGAGCGGTCTGTCCGACACGCAACACGAATTGATGGAAGGAGAGCTCCAAGAACATGCCCCTTTGGTTCACACTCTTCATCGGATGAGGAAGATTCACTTCCTTAGTTATAACCGTGGGATGAGGTTAGTCTGAAGGATCGCTAAGGATCACCTTATTCGCAACAAGAATGGAGTGATCGTCGTTTACTGGTTTAATGTCTCTCCACAGAGCGTACTCGATACAAAACACACCACACAACTTTCGGAGTTCCTCCAAAACCGAAGAAACTTCCTAATTTTCTGAAGCACTAAACGATATTCAATCAACCTTGACATTTATGAACATTCGACACAATCGAGAAGAACCCAACTCCGCCACACCACTGGTAGTCTGGGCTAAGCCAAGTACCACGAGAGACTTGCGGGAAACCCATGAGAAATTTCTAGGAGGTATATCACAAACAAGAAACTCAAAAAATCCTTCCACATATCCAGATAAATCAAAACACAAACATCTATATACCTAACACAAATCAAACCATTTCAATTTTAAACATCAATTCATTCTTAAAGAAAGACACCTGCTTGAGGAACAAAACACAATACATTAAAACCCAACAAGACTATTGAACTCATCACTTTCACTTGATACTAAAAACCATTTTTCAAATTTCAAAAACCATTTAAGCACAAAAACACATTTTAGAGAAAAACCCACATTTCAGGAAACTAGAAGCACCCTTGAAAGTCAATCACTCACCACCGATATTCCATGATGCCTTGAAAATATGCATTTTTCGAGCCACCCAGGAACTCATCCACATGGTCCATCAACTATCCATTAATCAAATCCACATGCACATGCGAGCACCCATAAGAACACCACTGGAAAGAAACAAGGATACTCCGCTTTCAAAACAAAACATTTTCAATATCTAAAAAAAACCCATTTTTTTTCAAAACCACTCCAAAAATTCAGGGAAAACTTCTAGAATGATTTCCATTTCTAAAACAACCCACTTCAAATTCATATTACCGAAGATGTTATTTTAGAAATTCAATTTCAACAAATCAAACACCAAATTCCAAAAACATGGTCCAAGAGAAATGCACACCAAAAATCATGCCAAACACACACCAAAATAAATTAACCATAATGCAAAAGTATTCTTTACTTTTTAAATGAAAAAAAATTAACCCCAATATCAAAACTGAGAAAAGACATCATAGACATTAAAGCCCCTAGATGGAGGACTAGTGGTCGGGTCTAATCCGGTGACATGGTTTAGTAGACCATGCCCTAGGAAAGAACCATCCACAAAGAGTGTCAAACCGTACTCTCAGGCATCACATGGGTCGCTACTCCATGTGAGACCGCACACAGTACCAGTATACATCTATTTTCATCCCCCATCCATATAGATAATATCCAAAAACGTAAATCCCGAACTACCCCTAGTTACTTGAGGATCGGAACGAGAAAGAGATCACAACTCTCTTCTCACACCTACCCCCCGAGTACCGACCATCACATCCCCGATCTACAAGAAACCCCAAATAACAAGAAAACCCTCCTATAATAACATTTTGTCACGAACCAGGCCCAGTCGCCATGTGACCTGGCACCCAACCCAGTCCGCGGAAATGCCCAAGAGGCGTTCCTGATACTCTCGGGCTAGAGACAAGCCCCAGGGCTTCAACAGGGAATGTGGGAACGATTTCACCCTATGAAAATAAACAGAAGTAGTAGAATAAAGAAAACAACCCAAAAATAAATAAACTGAACAAAACAACAAACCAAGAACTGAAAAGAATAACTAACCAGACCTGATTACCACTATACTCCCCATTACCCCGCGGGTCACTCTCCGATCACAAGACAAAACATCACCCACGGAGACTGAGATAAAGCTAAAACCTACACTTGTGACTAAAAACAAGAATAAAGTATAGGGGTGAGTATTAAAAATAAGTAGGAGTGCCAAAGTAATCTATTCCCAAATGCATTTATTTTAAACAAAGGAATCATTAACTTCAGGTTTGAACTACAATATATAAAATTAAGGCTTTCTAAATGGTACTTAAAATCAATGTACATGTCATCGCCCTTATTCTTTTCTCAAAACCCAAATCAATATTTTAGTGTGACATTCGCATTTTCAAAGGGAAAATGTTGTTTATATCTTCAACTTTGTATGAAAAGGACTAAACACTTCCATTTGAAAACCATTTCTAGAAAACAAGTCAAAACAAATTTATCACTTTTCATGGAAAAAAATATATAAAAACACTTAAAATAAATCACACAGTAAGGGAAATGTAGGTGTATATATATAATCATAATAGTCACTACTGCAAGCAACAAAAACTGAGTAGACATAGGTGAACCCAGAAGATCAAGAACAATCCAGAAGACACCAATTCATGTGAAATCATCCATGTTGACATGTCACGATGAAATCAAAATGCCCAAATACACTCGACCACCCTCTCTCAGGCAGGCTGAGGGAAAATGCCATTGTAATAAACCCCATATATCTACATACTATGGGCCACTGGTCAGTATCATAACCTACCAGTGTAGCACTCTTCTTAGAATATTCTCTCAGTATGCCAGGTTCAAATGTCTAGTGTATTTAGAATGGGGGTGGTCCTACCGATGCCATCCGAGCATCCAATCACAGTATATATAATAATATAGCACAACATGCAACACCCCGAGCCACTCCAAGGAATACGCCCCTCACCATCCTACCATTGATCATAGGGAAGTCCTATACAGCGGACCCCCATAAGATATATCTCAACCAAAGAAAGGGACCACATCCGAGGAGAGTTTTATTTATATAACTAGTTTTACAAAAGTTCCAACCGCACCTCGCACAATTTTCGCATACCGAACCATTTCATAAGAATTAGACATGCACCACTTTGAAAACCAAAAATACACTTCGAAACCCATTTAGGAAACCCAAACCAGAATTTTAATCTAAAACATGTTCAAAAAGGCCAAAAGGTCATTTAGTCCGACAATTAATGTGAAAACACGATCAAACCATGTATTGCAACACATTACAAGAAATAAACCACACCAATTCAAAGAAGATAATTTACTAATAGTTCTATATCAATAATTAATATTAAAACCAGGATAGAAAATCAAGTAGTAAATGATTCTTAAATTTAAAGAGAAATGCATTGGGAAACCTACCTCAAACTTGTCGCTATTTGTTGATGACCACTCAAAACGACACTTGGCGCATACACGCACATGCATTTATACGTATATATATATACACACCCTTAGTTTCATAGCACATATTCTCCACACCATGAGGGAATATGTACAAAGAGGGCATATATATATATGCCTTACCCTATGCATGTAATTGTGCGGTACTTCGACACCCGTAGCCCAAAACCATTGCAGCAAGGCCCAACACACTACACATATTATTTAATAAAAAAATTCAATGGAACAATTCATGCAACAATTAAAAATTATCACCACAAAATTTACACAAAATAAATGCACCCAAATAATATAAAGACGCCACTTCAAAAGAATTTGCTCGTCGTATCCATGGAAAAACATGATTCACATCAATTTTAAAAATTAAACTAACCTTTTACATCCCTTATATAAATCATTATAAATAGGAATAACATGGCATAAAACAACAATACACCCAAAAACCACTTATAAGGCCAACTGCACACTGGAACAATATCCAAACAGAATTTTCAGCCATTGTGAACCATAACAAAACAACAGCATAGTTTAGAAAACACCACGAATGGCTCAACAATAGTTTTCAAAAAATTAAAACATTCATATTACATAAACACATTTCAAAACACTTCGAAATCATATATAATCATTAAGGAAAACCATATTCACATAAATAAAATTAATCCCATAACATACTAAATTGATCAAACAAGGAAATTAAAACACCACATAATGTTTATGGGAGAAACCGACTACCTTTTGTGTCGAAATTCTAAAAAAATATTGTGTGGAACCCCAATCACCACACAACCACACCATATGGTGATCAATATAATCCCTAAAATCAAACTATCAAAACATATACCTCATAAACAAACCAAACACAAATCGAAATCCCCAATGAATAAGATTCATAACAAAAAGTTGAAGGAGGGGGGTTTCCCAGGAGGGAAGTCGTGCCGGGGAAGAGAAGAGGGGTGCTGGAAAACACGCCAACAAGAGGAGGTGACGCCAGTGAGAAGGTCTGGATGTCGAAGGGAGGCATGCACATAGGCTGTCCGTCAAGGAAGAGGGTGGCGTGGTGTGGTGCGGCTTTTCGGAAAAGGAGGAGGAGGCAGCGTGGGTCGTCTGTCACTGGCCGGTGTGGCTAGAAGGGGGAGGCGTCCACCAGGAGAGTGGCTGGAGGAGGGAGGGTGTGCAGGAGGCATGCACGGAGTAGGTTTTAGGGAAGGGAGAGGCGATGGGATATAGGGAGAGGGTGCGAAAGAATGAGTGAAAAAAAGGAGAGAAATAAAATAAAGTGAAAAAAATTATTGGGGGGAAAATAAAAAAATATATAAATAATGAAATAGATAATGAAATGAAACTTAAAAAACCTAGATTAAACTATGTACAAATAAAAAAAATAATGGTAATATAAATAGTAATTCAATTATTTTATAATTGTGACATTAAATTAATATTAATGACCAAATAAAAAAACTACGAATGAAAAAAATTAGCATTATTATTATTGAGGTTGGGCAGCGTGCATGGACGTGCGAAAGGTTGCGCACGAATATAATAAAACATTTAAGAATTAAATATCCTCTAATTACTATTGGGAGCTACACACGGTTGAACGTATGGACGTAAACCCGTATAAGACAACAAATCTCCATTGAAATAGAACCAATTCAAACCGCAACCCAAAAGAAAGGCCCAACAATAATTAAATTAAAAGAAGTGTCGGTCAGGGTGTGACAATACTGTTGAGAT
This sequence comes from Viscum album, assembly GCA_963277665.1. NCBI lineage: Eukaryota > Viridiplantae > Streptophyta > Magnoliopsida > Santalales > Viscaceae > Viscum > Viscum album. Next base: position 1,922,628,349 of record OY728136.1, on the reverse strand, counting down.
AAAATTTTTGGGATACGAAATGGTTGATATGGATAATGTAAATTGGATAATACTGACTACTATAAAAATGATTAATGGTTTTTTGACCATGTAGTTTTATTATATTTGATGGAGTTCATAACATCTTGGTATTTAATAAACAGAAGCAATAATCAGTGTTTTACTTATATAAAATAGAATAATTCATCTTTTCAACAAGGATTTATAGTAATTATCTATATTACCTAGTTTCAAATGATATTATATTAAATGTAGTCACATTATATGTATGTGATGATCAAGATCCACATTACTTTTTCTCAAGAATATAATATATATTTTTATCTGCCCATATAAACTTGGTCAAAAAGTTTTTTGACAAGAATTAAGGTTATATATTTATTGAATAGATTAAGTTAAATATTAGGTGAAACTAGATAAATTGTTCAAAATATTTTTGTTTTATTAAAAATAGTATAATTAAATGTGTATTATTTTATGGATTATAAGATATATTATGAGTAATTTTAGTTTCAATGTTATATAATTTATTTTTGGATATTCATTTCGTAGAGTATGTGATGAATATGAAATCAATGGAATCATAATCAAAAGATGAAAATGCACATACAAAATAAAACTTTATCAAGTACAAATATATACTTATATTCATAGAGACTGAATAGGGTCCTAAACTATAGGAAAAGGGTTTTGGATTAATAATTATTTCTTATAATAATCATATTTTGATATTAATTTCCATTTTCACAACATTTTTTATGGATTTTATGTAATTAAATTTCTATTGAAAATGATTTTTATCCTTCCCCCTCATCTTTTGGTTGTTATATTTCTCTTTCACGTCCAGGTTTTCGTTATCCCTCTATGTTATCATATCTAGAATCATTCTTATGCTTTTATTCTAGTAATATATTTTACATACCTTAAAATATTATTAATAGTATGTTTTATTAATTCTTTTATGAGGCATGTTTCAAGAAAAAAATTCAATTGTCAAACCCTTGGTTTCAAGGATCTAGTTTAAATTGTGATGACGTAATTTGTTTTAAGGTGGGGAAAATGTGACACACAGTAATTATATGATAACAAAATTCAATTATATATAATCTATGACAAGAAAAATTTATCTAATACTACAATACAAACTATATAATGTTTATCTTAAATTATAGGAAATAAAGAGTTTCTTTGAAAACATGCATTATATTCAAGGTTGAGTTTTAGGGAACAACAATATATTATTAATATTTTTTTAATATTAAAATTATCATTGGTCTATTAGAATGGAGGGTTATAATATGATTATGTAACTTATTAAAATATATAGTTCACAAATTTTCATTATAATATATATATTATTAATAAAATATGAATCATTATAATGAAAAATACGTGTCTTTGAAAAAATATATTCCTTCGAAAAGATGGATAAATCAAGCTAAAACTCATAATATAAAAAAAATTACAACTTTTAGAAAATTTACATAAAAACTAAAAATATTTTTTTAATTAATAATATCAAAATTATTTTAGTGTTCATTGGAGCGTTTTATCTGAGATGTTTCATATTTTGATGAAAAGTGAAAACCATTGAATTTTAATTAAAAACTATATTTTATTTTAATAAAATTTTAAATTTAAATTATAATTTTAGTTGGTTTTAAATTATACATAATTCAATTTTATACCAATTAATCTAATTTATATCATTGTAATAAATCTCATATTTATCATCAAATTAATAACATTTCAATAATTTGAACATTTAGACTATGAAAACAAAACCTTTCATAGTATATGCTAGATTAATATAAAATTAAATTATGCCACTTATGTGAGTTGAAAATGTACAATTGGATCCATATTTTTATCAAAAAACATTATTCTCTAATATGATAAACTTATTTTTTTATAATAAATAGAATATATAGTTTTAAATTAATCATCAATATTAAGGTACAAATAAATTGTCACGAACTAACCCGGGTCGACACTGAACCGGTCAGCTGAGCCGATCCACAGAAATTCAAGGAGGCGTTCTAGATCCTCTTGGGCTGGAGAGAAGCCCTAGGGCATCAGTAGAGCAAGTGGGAATGATTTTACATAACGAAAAAGAAACTAAGCAGCAGAAATAATGTTGAACGACACAAAGTAAATACCTGACACTGAAAATAATGAAAGACAAAAAAAATAACACAGTAACAAGATATCGACCAAAAACAATTCATGACCACAAGAGTCACTCTCCAAACCACATCCAACGGTCACCTACGAATATCAAGCTTCTATCAAACCTGCAAAAAAAAGGAAAACATTATAGGTGTGAGTATTAAAACGTAGTAGGCATGCCCAAAAAAATATCCCCAAAACACTACCATTAAATAGAGACATTACCAATTCCATGTTAGAACAAAATTATATAAAATATAGGTTTCCAAACACAATTAAATTTCCAATACATGTAACAGTCCATTTCCCTTTTAATTTTTTTAAAAAATACAGGTTTAATAATTGAAATGAAAATGTGCAGTACATTTTGAGAAAATATTGTGAACAAATTAGAAATCCAAATTTTGGTTTTTAGTTAAGAGAAAAATAACACATGACACACAACATAGATTTAGGGTAATAATAATGCATCAAACAAAGAACAACAATCGAATTAGGCCCCTCAATTGTCTACCACATACAAATAAACACTAATTGAAACATGGGTTAAACCAAGGAGATCGTGAACACTACATAAGTAATTATACATGTGACTCATCCTAAAGGCATTCCCTACTCAATGGAATCATAATGCCTTAACGCCCGGTGTTTCCCTACATGCCAAACTGATGGGCCCAATCCCCTAGTAGAGAAAATTCTGTATTAAGTGCCACTAGCCAGTGCATAATCTAAAATAGTGCCGAAATTGTTCATCGAATAAATCACTCACTATGACAGGTCAGCACATCAAAACCTATAATAAACTGGGGTGAGTCGACAATGTTAAATAAGCAACCAATTCCAATGCACAAACATCACACACAAGAATCTCACGCAATCGACGGACACAACAAGAACACCCCCGAGTCAACCCAAAAAATATTTTTAAAAATAATTTATTTTATGAAAGTGAAAAATGTTCCTTATGAAACTTTTAAAAGAAACACCATTTTCAAGAGAAATGAAAACATTTGATCACGCACCACGAGAAAACATTTACCATCAAACTTGAACCGCACTTGAAAATTCATGAATTATGTTCAAAGTCTATACTAGAATTCTTTCACTATTATGTGTCAATTCACCATGAAAATATTTCATGTGTTTTGTATAAAATAAAAAACTTCATCTATATCAATTAAGTATTCAAAAAATAATTATCGAATACCATTTGTTATTTCCTAAAAAATAATGAAATATCAATAAATTAATAAAATCTAAATTCAATGATGAGTGTAGTAGGGGACCTACCTCGTCATGCTGTCCAAACATAATAGAACGTCCTGCCTCACATTGATGCACAAACAGGTGCATGTCAATGAACACATTATCCCATGTTTTCCTCTTTGACAAGCTACAACTACCGCACAACTAAAATGAATAAACACGGAATTAAAACAATTCAAACAAAAAAATAGTGAAAACACCACCTTGACATGTTTTCAAAACACAACCCACACCATCTACATTTTTTACTAAACGTCATTAAAATTAATAAAACAATTTTTAGAGAAAAACCCACAGCTTTACACACCCAAAGCCCACTCAAAACCCACTCTTAAATCTAATGCCCAACAAAACCAATTAGAAACACATTTCCCATCATTTATAAATTTCATAAAATCACATACACAATTTAAAAAAAAGATAGTAATTGAATATAATAATGAATAACACTCAAAATCAAACACATTATCTTTAGAAAAACCAACTTCAAGCCAAATGTCCATATTGAACCCATTTACAGAATACTAAAATCCACTATAAATTATGAATACATTTACAATAGCTAATTATGAATTTAATAAAAATTAATAAAATATTTCAAAACACATTATAAGGGTTTACATCTTAAAATTAGTCATTTATATTACATAAAGGTAACATTAAAAAAGCATTACGAGTACACTCACATAATTTAAGACATGCAACCCAAAAATCTCAAAACGCATGAAAAGTTCAACATGGGGGTGTCACATTCACACCCCCCCCCCCCCCCTTAGCACACAACATCCTCATTGTGGGCCCTATATCTCAATACAGTTCGTGCACTGCACATAGGTCTGGGTACCACTTTTGATACCAAATGTAACAATTGGACCTCGGTGATAGCACAAACTCCACACTTAAACATGACCGTCGGGTCCTGGCCCACCTAGTACCACCATCTTCCCTGCAGACATTTGGTCCCCACCTTGTGGCCCACCCACATCCCCAAACGGGTAATCTAACTATTGACTATCCCCACATTCCAAAACATGTCTTTTTTAGTGGGTTTTGTCCTCACTCAAACAATCCCTTGGAAACTTCCATGACGGTCACCACTCACGATCACTACTTCATGCCAAAAATGTTTAACTGTTGAATTCTAATTTGATGGGCTCCCGAAAAAAAGGTGAATCATATTGACATTAGTCAAATCATTTATTCATTTAACCCATTATAATTTTCGGGTGTTACAGAAGTTTATCAGGGGATTAAACATATTAGTCAAGCTAGTAATATGAACTATCAATTTTTACGACCCAAATTTGAAGGGAATATTTTGACCCTTATCACCTTATGGTTTAGTTTTATGAGTTATTGGGATATTATTCCATGAATGTGACATATGTAAATAGTAAAGTAATAAAAATGATAAAAAATGATCTTTAATTGCTTAATATTTAATAATTCATTTAGATAGACATAATAAAATCATATGATAGATTGTAAATATCAGTTTAAAATTTTAAAAAAAAAATCAATACTTTATTATTTTAATTCTTTAGTAACTAAATAATTACATTAAATTCTTATGAAATGATAATGGATAAATAATTTAGTTAAAAATTTAATAAAATAAATGATACTAAAATTTTTATATTGAAGTAAATTGAATGGATTGCTTTGATATATTAATTTTGGTTATTATTAAATAGAATTAAATAGATTATAAAATAATATATCTGAATTCCATAATTTTTTTGATATATTTAAATTAAAATTTACAGAATAAATTCTATATTTACATTAATCTCATTTAATAATAAATGATATTTTATAAATTACATATAAAGTATAAAAATACTATCATATTTAAAGTGATTTGTAAATTGTAATAAATACAATATATAATTCATTAATGTCGAAATTGTTCTCTTGATAATGTATTTATTGAATACAAATTAGTTAAAATTCATTGATCCCTAAAAAGGAAAAAATTGTATTTTTGTTCATTACATACGTTTCTATTGTAATTAATTTTATTCATACATAGATGGTTTATTTAATATGATGGAATTAATATTTAGTATCATTTAATCTAGTTTATCTGGTAAATATCACTTTAATTTAGAGTTATGGGGGGGCATTTTCTAGGTCACAAAACAAGTTCTTGTAGTGAAAACCCTAAATTGCAAAAGGAAACATGGATATTGATGTATAAAATTATAATTTTTCTATTTTTGTGTGTTTGAGGTTTTCCTTAATCAAATGAACCATAAAATCCATTATTATTAAATATTTGAGTCACATGAGGTAAGGGAGTCCTCCCAATAGTGAATACGACTGGGTATTTAACGAAATGATACCCCTACATTATTAATAATTGTTAATCACCACCAACACATGTTCACACAGTCAAAAAACATTGGTTTAAGAAATCACTATCTGAATAACCTCCCAAATTATGTACCCTCATCATATAAGCCTTTTTTATTGAATTAATCCATCATATTAATTATTTAGTTTAAACATTATGAGGATACCCGAAGAGGAGGTGATGTTTTTCAATGAGCATATTTGTTTTAAATTGTTCTCTACTATATTAAATTTTTATTAATACATGATGATATAATAACCCTTGAATATTCCGTATACTTTTTATTTTTTATAATTATGGAATGAACAAAAACTCTGTCTACTTCAATATTACAGTTTATGAAATAATTGTTTGTTTGTCTAGTGCACTACTCTTCACAATCTGATGATGTACATTCTTCTATTACCAATATTCATGTTTGGGTATGACGATGTAGACCAAGTAAATATATGGTATTTATAACCTAGTTATACCTTTATATTTAATATAACATATATAAATATTTTTATTCCTATTCTGTAGGATATAAGATAATTTTGTTTGGGTGTTTGGTGGACCACCTCCCTAAGAATCTCTATCATTCTTCTTTCACTAACGCATCACATGTATGGCGATAAGGATAATGTTAATGATTATATGAGATATAAATGGAAAAAATTTATATTAATTACATATTTATTATTTTTTAATGACAATATGTCTTTTTATATCTTTCTTTTTCACTCATGAAACGATGATAACATAATTTGTGTGCATGTGGACTACCACCTTCACGAAAAATGTGACTCACTTTTCATACCCACTCCACATGGATGATATATAGAAGTATATAATATTTTTTATATGACATTATTTTCATTCTATAAATATTTTATTTTACATTAACTCTATCCATACTACTCACAATAGATTGGAATCATTACTTATATGTACGTAACAAATTGTCCCATTGATCATAACATACTTATGTTTTGAAAACCGTCATTCATGACTTGTTTTTAAAAGTAAAATTTATTTTAAAACGTGATAATAATTTCGTTATTATTATTTTCATGATTTATATGCTATGTAATATTTTAAATAAATTGATCATTATTGACAACACATGCATATAAAATTATAACAACTTATACATACACTATTAAAATATATGAACAATCATTAACATCTTGATTAAAATATGTAATAAAAGGATCATATGTCATATTATAAATATAATTATATTATTTATACATTAATAATATCATTAAAACAATTATTCATGTGGTTAAATGATGTCATACTAATAGAAAATTTCGATTATGGTCTTTCATATCAATTTTCATTATGGTGAGATTTATTTGTTATTATTCTCCAATTCACGTTAATGTGGTGTATATCAAACCAATTTAAATCATTATAAACTGAGTACCTAATTATTAATGGTTTATTATGGTTAAATGTTTATAATTTCATCCAAGGGGTCATGACATAAAAATTACCATGTGGTAATATTTATTGAACTATATCACTTTATTTAGTGATTGCAGACATTCTACAGAAATAATAATATTATTGTGATAATTTTTCATTATTTATAATATTTATATTAAATTTAAATATTATTTTATTATTTATAGGATTGTTACCGAATATATATATAAATTTTCCCATATGGTTTTTTCTTTTATAGTTATTTGTTTTTATATGTAGATATTGATGAATATGTATCATTTACTTAACCTAGATGTTTCATAATGAAAGTTTTTTGATGAGATAAATCAATTATATGATATATGATATTTGGTCATGACATAGACCACATTTGACGCGGGTCTGTTAATTAAATCCCCTTCATTCAATGTTATTCTAATGAGATAAAATTACTTATAAAAACCCTACATGTTAATAACCATTATGTTTTAATCTATGTTGTCAAATGTCATTAATGTATTATGCCAATCCTTCTTATGATAGTTTTTATAGTAATGATAACATCTTCCTAAGAAACCTGATATCATATAACTATATATTCCCTTCATTCATAATTCTTTTTTTACTATCCAGTATTTTTTCTATGTGATATTATTTATGATTTCATTTAATTCAAAGTATATTTATTAAATGGAATGTATTTTATGTCATTTTTATTTCCAAATTTATTATTACATATCTCACCAAGAATATAATTTAATTAATATAAAATATGTTTTTTATTAACCATTCCATATTTATTATTATTTATTGATCCATGATGGATTATATTATACTAAACCATTACATATCATTTGAGTTCTCAATTATTTTGTTTCCATTATAAAGAATCTATCATTTGTAATATGTTTTATACAAAAGGATATGATTGATTTAATAATTTTATTATTGAATGAAATAGATTAAAATTGTTGTATTCAAATGTATTCTGTGGCTCAACAATGTAAGTCATTTACCAAGACTACTAAACTATTTTTTTCTAATATGTAATTGAATGTATCTTATGCCCATGTAATGGTATTATGGAACCATCTATAGCCATCTAGGGTTGAAACCACTACTTGAAAAAAATTATGTTTAGCTAGGAACATATCATACAATTTCATCATTGAATTATATTTAGATTACATTTATTAAGTTATCCAAATTATTTAATTCAGGATGAAAAAACATTGAAATAATGCATAGTGGCCTAACTCATTACCTCTATTTTTTTCAATGGTTTGATTAGCATTTAAAAAATATTTATTACAAGGGAAAACAAAAACCATTAAATTTAGATTAATAATTCAACGAGAAGGGATTGTAGGTTCTCTATGAAGCGTCACCCTCATACGGTTGGATCATGTAAAAAAAATTTCAATTTTTACTAGGGTCCTCTATTGCATTATAGAAACTATTAATTTAATAAATTAACAATTATGGTTGGGAAAAAGGAATGATAAAAACCCAGAGTGCGATACAAGGATTATAATATAAAATGCCAATATAATTTTAGGGAAAATTAATAGGCCACCTACCATAAGTTTGTATAACTCTCTTTTTCTAGTTTCAGAAGTAGAATTGAACTAGAATTGGAGAAATTGGAAGAATATAATGAAACCATAAAATAGGTCATATGAGCTCAGAAAAACTAGTGAAATGGTAGGGAATAAAATTCAATAAAAGAAGGAATTGGTGTTGAGAGATTACTATTGTAGATTTAACATGCCATAATGAAAATATATGAGAGATTTGATAGTGGTGATTTAGTGTAACCTATGTTTGATGTGGATGTCTCTATATCAAGTGGCTCCTCTGTGTGGGTGATGAAAAAAGACCATTATTTTAGAGAGGCTCTTCCACTTTTGAGAGAAATTTCCCTTATATTACGTCGACATTTAAATTCCATACTTATCATGCTATTTTAATTTATAAGCTCTCAATGTAAAAACACTACAAATCATGAATATTGTCTAGATAGGAAAATACACACAATGAATTTTGTCTGAAGCTATGTTCCATCCCTCCATCCTCTGTATCTAATGAATCTAACTGACCTACCTAAGGGCATATTCACCAGGTTCTAACCATAATGAAAAAATCAATTATGGTTTTACTAAATTAAATAGAAAATGTATATTTTTAAAAGGTTCGGGCATCGCACCCCCCCCCCCCACACCATAAAATTACTCTTCCCTATATTACCCATCTGATGGTATTAAATAACCATCTACAATTTTTTTGTGCATTGAGCATGTATATAGGCTTTCTGATCCTAGGCCTCATCCTATACATATTCGTGCAACTATATCACAAAAACAAGTGGAACTAACAAGACTTGAATATCCATAATAATTATATAGATGATACACATTTGATGGTAATAAATGGATTCATCTACCTCCCACCCAAAATTTATCGGAATCGAATGAATTGGATGGGGTAGAATGGTAAACAGGAAGCTGTATTACATGGTAGATGTTGTACATGGACCAATACAATTGAGATATCAATTTTATGATAGGCTACCAACCTGACTCTATCTATCATATCTAAAGGCCCTACATAATGTGGCATTAGGATTCCCTTCCCCCAAATCCATCTACGGTACAATCTAAGGGAATCTTGCAGAAAGAGATGATGTCCCACCTCAAACTCTATATATCTACAATAATGATCAGTATAATAATTATTCACATAAAACTATATAGACCCTATTTTTTGAATCCAATAATCCTTTTCTAATATATACTAAATAATAATATAACCTAGTACTAGTTCCTCACCTTTATCAAACTATCATTAGGGTGAACAAAATGACCTGCCATATAGGGAATCACAGTGATCCATCTGAATCATCTTCTATAAGATTATATTAAAAGTATAATCAATTAGATGTATGTTTTTTTACCTAGAACCTATAAAATCATGGATAAATGTCTAGATCTTTTTCTATAACACCCATATCATCTGATCAGACTTACAGTTGGTCTAAGGGTTATATGATGGACTTATTAGCACCTATTAATCCAATTCCTTCAATAAACCTTTCATAAACCGTGATGTAAACTCAAATCCTCGATCCGAATCAATAAAAAGAGGAATCATTAAAGGTTCAAAACCCCTAGATATAAATGCATCCATGCACATTAACTGAGAATATATCTTACATAAATAGGTATTGTGAATCCTTTGTGAACTAGTCAATGATCAGACGTACTGCATCACCACCACAAGGGGATCATAGTAACACCATCATTAAATTTATACTGAAATCATTCCATTTCCTCTCAGTAATAAATATAGTCTTTAGAAGTCCGACAAGTCACTTTTGAATCACCTTCACCAACTGGTATGTGCAAAACATTGTGATAAAGCCTATAATTTGTGTCTTCGTTCCTGAACACTAGTACTAAAGAAATATATATTAATTTATCATTGTAATCACATGGTGAAATTTATAAATATTTTGACAAGATTACCAAATAAACCCCTCATGTATATCAGTAAGGACCCATACACACCGATTGATGTAATATATAATAGTTTGATAAAAAAATCCAAGTAGGATACAGGTCCACACTAGAGACAGTATCCCTCAGTACAATTCCTAATGTATCTCAAATCTAACTCATCCTCACATGTTCCATAAGGAATTATTTCACTTATAATGATACTAAAAAACGTTTCCCATTACATTCACAAAACTCTTGTTTCATCTCGTAAAAAATCCATCAATGGACACTCAATAGTGTCCCCATAGAAAAAATGTGTATAGGCCATCTATCCCTGTGATTCAGCAACATCAGTCCTCTTTCTTAGTGTAAAATAGATCTCAAAATCAGAAAACTATAATTATTCTACCCACATACACTATCTTAGATGAAAATCTTGTTATGTTGAAATATATTTGGGAATTTTATTACCTATGAAAAATCCAATCCCCCAAAAAAATTCCTCTACCATTTAAAATTATAAACCAAGACTTCATTATTCTGGTCATATATAAGGTAATTCTTCTCTTGAGGTGTCAACTGGAAAGACCCGTACACCACAACCCAATACCCTACATCAAAAAAACACCTAATTAGATTCTAGAAACATAAAAATAAATTATATATCTCCTCCCCAACTATATAATAATAACTATCCACACTGATCTCAGTCTCACATTCAACTCCTAAAAGGTTATCTCACAAGATTCATACAAGAGTAACATCACTATCATTTTATTCAAACCAGAAAGATGATCTCTTAGTAGTTATTGGTCAGGAATGAATTTATAATAACATCCATCCAACCACAATAATCTATGTATATAAAACATATTATTGGTTTATTTTGAGGAAACCCCAACTCTCACATTCATAGGAAAATAAAAACTATGACCTCTAAGATAATATTACACATGAAGTTAAACTTATTAATATAGAAGTGAAATTAAATTATATTAGAATACATAGAGTGTTTTATTATAATATTCATCATGATATAATTATATTATGAATGGTAGTGTGTTTTATAAGAATACTCTAATATTTTATTAAAAAATATTACCAAAAATAGAATCTAGAAATTGGTGGAAGACCATACTCATCACATCTTTGAAAATATAGGGTGCATTCATTGGAAAAAACAACTTAACATGATACTAGTATTAGCCCTATCTTCTTCAAAATATTGTATGTTGTATGTATAGTTGTATAAATATCAATTAATAGTAGAATTGCCTAAAATTTAACTTATAGAAAATTTTATCTCCTTGAATATGATTGATGAGGTTTTCTATCTAGGGCAGTGGATATCAGTTTATTACTATAAGAAACTTTTGGAAATATAAATCAATGTAAAAAATTATGCAACTATCCACCTTCATCGAGAAAAGGACTGGTGAACACCACAGTTAGGAAATGGGTCATATAAAATGATTTTCATCCATGTATTAGAAAAACATTCATAGATCATTGAGCTCTATAGGTATAATACCATAATGGGGAATGAAATCTAGTTTTACTCTTGGTAGTGTCCCAACAGTGAACTTCATCTATCTAACTAGAGGTAATACAAATAGTCCATTGGGGAAGACATACTAGAAATGACCCACCACATTAGTTAATTCCATACACATCATTCCGCAAAAACTCAAGAGGTGGCCAGCCATATGGGGTATTACTCCACATATCTCATGATACTCAAGTCTAGTTCGACTCACATAGACCTCCCATTCAAACTTATTAATATAATTCTTACCCTATGTTTATGAAAACAAAACAAAATAATTATATAAATCAACATGGGTGTCGAATCTAACAAAAAAGTGCATCCTAATAATGAATTCAATGTTTTTCATCTAAAGGAAAAAAAATTGAATGCACATGTAACCCACGTGTATCAAGGGTTCACTCCATTCACAGGATTACACTCCTTAATTATAACCCTAATAGTTTGTTGGGAGTTATAATTATATAGTTGTATTCATCTACAGTCCCAGACATTACATAATTTCTATAGATATAAAATATTATGATCCACCTATAAAAAATAAGGAAGAAAATAAATTAGAGTCTCGTAGAATAATAACTCATAATGTAGTATACCTTGGACTATGCTCCTAAGGTGTTGGTTACACTTCATAGATATGGATATATAATTGGCCTTGAGATTCTTCCTGACTAACCATAGTAGGCACACATTATTCATCCTAAATCATTGATATCTAATTACCTCAACCATGAATACATCCTAAGACTGATTTTACAATTGCAGAACAACTCCCATATTGACATAGATCTTGGGATCATATTCTTGAAGATCATCTTAGTACAGAGGCGTTGTTCCTAGAAATTGGTGGGAGAACATGTCATAAACTCTGAATGTGGCTTTTCCTACTGAATGACCTTCACTTTTTTGGGTCCCTCATTAAATAGAAATTATTATGGCCTTTCATACGATACTAGTCACACACTACATATATTTCACTACTTGTCATGTAGTGGTAACTTCTCCCACATGAATCCACAAAATGATGTTTCCCACCGGTCGAAAATCCATCTTCGTGTCTCAATGATGAACCACCCCGGATCACATTTATATCACCCATCGGTTTATTCTCTAAAATGAGGTCCTGAAGACCTATATTTGAAATGGTGTTCATTATGAAGAGATAAGCCTATAATTGGATGGTTCACCCACGACAATACAAATAATTTCTTGTAGTCATCAACTCCTCCCCAGTCAATGTGGGTGGAAAAAATTAATGCTAAGTAAAATGATATAAATACTCTCTCAGTGACCTAACCCATGATATAGGTGAAACAAACCTTGATTAAGGAATATTATAAACATATAGGATAAAATGTAATCATAAAATGATGTTTGAATTTCCACCTTGATCATACCCATATGATTCTTTTCCTAGGTTTCGACATCCCCCCAAATATTAGTAAAATTATAATCCCTATATTTAGTGATCTTGACCCACCATGTTGTAGGAATATTTTAATGATAAAAGATAGAAAACATATCCTCTGGATATGATTTAGAAGCCCGAGGACCACTATCCACAATTAAAGTTGGATGATGATACAACTGAAATTACAACATTATGTCTGACATAGTAGGGCAATGGTGATAGCTGATGCAACTGCGGACCTGGTTTAGGGATGTATGAAGAGAATGATTCTTCAAAAAGGAAAATAAATTGTGAGTATGGATCCTAAAAATACAACAATATGGGGAGAAATATAGAAATGTGGATGAGGAAAATGAAAAAATGTAGGAATAGTCCATTAAGCTCACAGCCTCAGATATGGAGAAGAACAAAATCTTAGAGAGAGACCTTCAAGGTGACTTTAGCAAAGATCCAAGGGACTGGATCTACAAAAAAAGACATTCTTTTAAAGAATTACTTCAATGAACGGAAAATCAATGCCTAGTAGTACAAGAAAACATGGGACACGATTGTCAATTTTGTTGAAGTCCTTGTCAAAGATGACCTGGATACAATGGGACTTGCCCTTCATTGGGGGTTATATCGGGTAAGCAATTAAAATCTTTTAAGTCTCACTATTAATGACATTTTGATTTTTAACTACGCCTAAATCTTTAATCCTGGACTTGAATGGTTCCCCACATTTCCTCAAAACTGGTCTTGGAAAAAAAATTAATCTTAGTAGTAGTATTTTTCTTCCATAGTAGGTGTTGTTCATAGATCTCCCTATAGAAACTTTATGAAGCTTAATAATCTATCTCAGAAAATATCATGAATACAATGTTTTAGACCAATTGGGGTGCCTCATATGGCACTATAAGCGGTAATTCTGTTGGATCAGGGCATAGCTAGAACCTCTATAACGTGTTTGTCTCCACCATCCTAGAACACGACTCGATCAAATTGTGGTAGAATAACTAAAACAATTTCCAAAAAAATTCTTATATAAGATTTAAATTAACATATAAAATGAAATAACATTAATGGATATGTAAAAGGGCTTTTTAAAAACGAGTCACACCTATCATCATAGTACTAAAACAAGTTCTATGTGATAAAAAAGATATTGAAAGTATATAATAGAAACCACATAGTTCCCAATACTATGGTTGCTCCAGGAATATGATATCACATAACACATAAGTGGTCCCGATATATGAGGGTTCAATTGAATTTTCATGTGGAAATATCATTTACATTTTAATTGGAATTCCCATTTACTAATAAAAATTTAATTAAAATTTTAAATTCATTTTTGTTCATACTTATATATATGTTTATGTATATCACAATCCATTTTGATAGATAACTATTTTAAATTACAAAATGAAATTACTCTTCATAAATTGAAATTTTAATGTTATGTAACTATGACCTGACCTTTACATGTAGAATTTTGATGTAAGAGGTCATGTATTATGATTTTTAATAAAATAACTGTAGTTCCCAAATTATATAATGGAATGATTCATAAATTAAAAATGTCATTAAAAAATCTAATAATATAATATTTCATTCTATAGAAATATTTTTTCATGGTTGAAAGATAGAAGATTTTGTTAACCAAGGTGTCATCATAAATATTTGTGGGAGTAAACAATTGTAATTTACATAGAAACATTAATTAATCAAACTATATAAACCCTATAACATTTGTTATTATAGTTATACATATATTAAACCAAGAAAAAATTATATAAAGTAGGATATTCATTTAGAAAACAAATCTGGAATGAAATAATTAATTTCATATAATTCCTAATGTGCCTAAAATTATTCATGAGATTATACATCATTTCTATACTATGTCAATGGAAAAATTTCAGAATAATAATATCAAAATTTCACAACTTAAAAAAATGGGTTTCACCCACTATTATATCAGTACAACTAGAATAGGAAATGACCATTAGCAATAGTAACCCAACCTAGGTAATTTGGGATTCGTCTGTATTTGAGTTATATATACAAAGAAACATGACTGTTAAAAAATTATAATACATTATAGTCTATTATAAAATGCTATAATAGTATGTAAAATAGGAAAAGGGGTTCTAAAACAACTTTGTAGCATCCTGCCTTGGAATTAACTTAGCAGTGCCCCAAGAAAGTTGGCCACATAAGCTCAAGCGTGCCTCCTCCAATGAAAGAGGCTTCCAACTAATATCATTGGACTAGAATCTATACCTGGGGATTCAATTACCTTAGGAGTCATAATATAAAATATTAGAAAAAGATGACAATCAATGTGGAATGATATAAACATGAAAACCATAATAGTAAGTAAACATCCAATATATATACATAAAGACAACGAATCATAAATAGATACAAAAAATTGATTATTTCATATATCTATATAACAATGAGAATGTAGGTTATAAGGTAAACACACATATATAAAAATATAAATAAAAATTAGAAGGAGAAAAATTTTACCTCTAATATAATCACATGTATAGGCTCTATCCTATGATCATATCCTCTATTATACAAATTTAGATTATGATTGAGAAGCTAGAAAGTTCCCTTTTCCTATACATAAATTCATTATGTATTCTCACGTACCCTGGGTTGCCCGAGCAGGGTTTGAGAAATACTAAGAATGGTAGCACAAGAAGTTTGGAGAACAATCCAATCTCTCCATATAAATTTTTTAGTGTACCGATAAAAATAAATTCAAAAGAAAAAAATAAATAAATAAATCAAATCATGTTCCAAGTGGGATACCTAAACGATAGTACTTGCTTTATACCAAGGCCCATGTATCTGGAAAAAGGTTATGTATTTCTATTTGATATAGTTTATAAGGACGATAAGGAATCCAAAATAAGTATCATGATATGGACAAACCCCAAGAATGTTATTTTTCATGGAGGAAGAATCATTTAATTAAAAAATTTGCATTATTTAAATTATGCTACTAGCATATATTTTTAATAAACAACTTCTTTGGGCCATCCAAGGAGAACAATATCAAGGAAACCATGTATCACACATGGATTTCAATAGATACACAATACTATATGATTAATTCCACTAAAATCTATAAATTCAATCCCATGTATCACTCATGGTATGCAGTGAATACAATATAATTCAATCAAATCCCTCTTATCATGAATTGGGGAATGAGTATCACTCATGGCACTGAATAACAAGAATTCCATAGATCTCATCTAAGAGTTATTTTATTATGAACTAGTATTACCCCTTAAGTCATAGATAATATGCACAGTGTGATCATACAAGACATACTATATATCACTCATAGAATATTTACCATTCATTAACAAATTCTATTATTAAATCATGATGAGTTTTCCAAGGTGATCCATAAATAGAATATAATTTATTTCTCTTGTCATGAAATGAAGGTATGTTTAGATATAAATATCTCATACAATTTAATAAATTCATTAAACCATAATAAATTAATCTTTTGGGATAAATAATTTAATTTATTCCACACGAACTATGGAATATGTCATATAGGCCTAAATCATATCCAATAACTTTTCATTTTTTCAATTCACTATTAAAATGTATTAATTACTAATAAAATACGTAAAACTCAATACATTTTTAAAAATTTATGTGAAAGGGGAGTTGAGGAAGACAATGAAGGGGTATTCCCATTGGGGAGTCTCATTTTATGGGAAAAAATCAACTTGAAATGATTCGCAGCTAATAAAGGTCTAATTATATATCATAACAACCATTAATTTAATTAATTAAACATTATAGGGGAAATGATATAACCTAAAACACATGAAACACAATACACAATATAATGTACCGCTATAAATTAAGGGAAAGAAATGAGACCACCTAAGTTAAGTGTGTAACACTCTCATAATTGAGTGTTGATCCTTGAACCATGATAAGATGGATGTAATTAGGGTAATAGTAAAAAATGGTAAAAATAGGTAATATGATTTCACAAAAAAATTGAGAAAAATATTGAAATATAAAATGAATGGAATAAGATTGGAGATCGTACTACTAAAAATCACACACACCTGATGATAAAGAAAGTAAATATTTAACAGAGGTTATTTAGTGGAACCTATTTCTGACATGGAGGGTTCCCTCTCTTATGACTCCTCTATATGGGATAAAAAATGATCCAATTTCAAATATTGCATATACTATTTAAAAAATTGGGTTGTGTATTCATGTTGAATGGAAATATTTTAATTGTAATGTTTTTGTAGTGTTTTCCATCATATGGAAAAACCTCTACACATCGTGAATAGGGTATGGCCTTCCAATTAAATAAATTGTATTTTAATACATGTATTGTTTTGGTTTGTATCCAGGGTCCATTCCTCTTGAATGCCTACCATTAGAAGCTAATTGACCCACCTATGGGACCAGTTACCATGTCCTAATCTAAAAACAAATTTCAATGAGGATTTTACTGAACCAAAAATAAAACATAACTCTATAAAAGATAATGAAGTTACATGTATTATTGATAATCACTATGACCCCTAGATATTGTTATTAACAATCCCCCTTTAGATAAGATGATGATTATCTATTAATAATTTATGGTGATTTAACATCAATAAAATGATATATACATATGGAACAGGTCATGATCGAAACATTTCTCAAAAGATAAATGCGATGACTTGGAGAAGATTCAGTAGAATTAGAGAAAACTTTATCATCTATAATATTATATTTGTTTAAAAACTATTGTTAATTATATTTAATAGGATTCTTGTGGGGGATACCAGTTTTTACGTTGATACTTTATCAAGGATAGGAACAAGTGGCTGGTCGGTGACCACCACTAGCTAAACGATAGTGGGGGTAGTGTAATTACACAGTTGGAGAACCCCTTTTAGTGGGATTCATTGACTATCCATTGGTGCACACTATCTTGTTGTGGAGTATCCTATAGGATTATTGATATTTTCAGAGTCCCTCAGGTTTTCTAGAAGACTACACGAACTAGCTTGTGTCACTACATTATATCTTATACTTCATGACACCTCTATCCTTCCACTAGACTGATTACTCCATTCCCCTGAACTCAATTGAAAAATATGTTTTAATGGCAAAATGGATCATTTAAAAACATAATGTTACTCAAACAAATAATTACAGAAAATGTACTAGGTTAAATTACAGAATCGTACAATGTATTGACAATAAACTCATTCTCTTCCATGCTATAATACCAAGAATTATTGTGTGGAATTGATGACCATGATTTGTATTATTCCCAATTATTAGACTCTATCCTATAGTGAATTCTTATCACTCATAATAAGGTAGATAATCCACACTATTGGATTTTACAAGGCATATTTAGTGTCACCCCTTTCATATTTAACATTCATTAAGAAATTATATCTATAAAACTGGATGAGTGTTCCCAAGGATATCCATAATTTGAATCCCATGTATTTAACTCCTCATTACAAGAATATATATTTAGATATAATGAAAACAAATCATTTCATAATTATATTACAATCATAATACTTTAATAATGTTTTTAAAATATATTAATTCAATCCACATATTACATAATGAATATGGGCCTGGCTTAGAAGCTGTCATTTCTAGGAAAATGCATGATTGCAATGTTTCACAATAAACTAAGGTCTAGTTGTACATGATGACATCCTTTAATTAAACATCCTAGAGGAAAATTTTTAATTTTAGATGCATGACACACATGAAATAATATATAGTACTATAATAATTGGATGAAATATAACTATACCCTATACCTTATGTTTGCAGCACTCTCCTAATCATGTGTCAATCATTGAACAAACCTTGAATGGAAGTAATTAGAACAATTTATATAAACCATAAAAATATAGTATATGATATCACAAATCATATAAAAAAATATGTGGATTAAAACAGTGTATGGAAGAAGAGCGAAGATCTTACCATTGTTGATCCAACACACCAGACGGTGAAACAAACTGACCTAAAACAGAAGAGATTCAGTGGAATATATGTTGGTCATAGAGTGTTAAATCACTAATAGATTATCTATATGGGGGAAGAAAATATGAATATTTAAAATAGATCCTCTTAATGTTTTTATAAAAACTAACCCTTATATTGATATGGAGTGTAAATACATTAAATCTCATGTACCTCTCGGGTTTCCCCTCATAGTAAAAAAACCTCTACACATCATGAATAGGGTTTGGACCTCAAAGTACACATCCTATATTAATATTAAAACTATGTAATTAAATTCATGTTGTATATTTGGTCTATAATGAAATTCTAACACTCCAATATCCTTCTACTTCGAAGCTCACCAACCAACATATAGGCTCAGTCACCAAGGCCTGTGTTGTAAAGAAAACTAGATTACCGAAATTAAAAGAAAACATACAATGTTAAATGGACCTGAAATTGAACAGATTAGTGTGAAGAAATATAATCAAATAGATATATTTATTTAAATACCACATATAGATAGTAGGATGAGTATCCATGAATAATAAAATAGGTTATATCTTAAATCAATTGAGACATACTTATTAAACGGGTCTTGATGAAAAAATTTATTAAGACATCTAGGTTAATAGATAGACATGCTCATGTAGTTATAGATAACACATCACAATCTATAATATGTTTTTTGGTATAAAAAAATATTAAATTTGAGTTAACAGGTTATTGGGGGTGATCTCATTTCTAACCATAATAATTTAGTATAAACCGACACAAATGTCTTGCTGGTGAGAACCAATGACTAGTCGATTGTGGGGGCTAGTGCCTACATATTGTTGGATAAACCCTCCAAATAGAATCAATTTTCTATCTATTAGGTCAAAATATGTAGATGGTGGGACTAATATATTCAAAATTTGCATTTGTGAGGTCCACTAGTTGACGGGTATACTATACTGGCTAGTTGTTGTCTGTACAATGTGTCAAGTACTACATGGAACCTCTAGCCTACCACTATCCTGACTTATCCAAGACCCTGAACACCTCTATAAAATTTGTTATTCTGGGAAACATTGATCATATGAAATATTTAGACCCCATCATTTTACAAATATCATTACATGAGTTTAAGCATAATAAAGAATCATACTACAAGCCAAGGATTTTAACGTCATGTGTCTTAGAGGAGTATGTTTATAAACCTGAAAAAATGTGACTAAATGAAACATTCATTATTTAATATTCATAAAGATCTACTAGATTTAATTTTTCTCAAACATCTTCATAGGATAACCTAGGGATAATATGATCAATGGGATGATCTAAAATACCCAATAAGGGAATAATCTTAAGAATAAAGATTAAAAACATGGGTTAGAAGGCATGACATAGGGATATAAAAAGGTATGAAACAAGTGGATGAGTTACATAAAAAAATGGAAATATAAAAAAATGGAGTCATAGTAATATGGATACAATAAAAAACATGACTTTATAATGAGTCAAGGCTCGTTTCACTAAGAGGATCACATGTAAGGGTTAACCATCAAGACCGTTCCACATGGTAGCATGAGTTAAGACTGACTCCTAAAATTGTAGAATAGAATGTCTCATGATACTCAAAATTACCATATTATATGTATCACTAACTAGGTAATCCCATTATAACGTGTTAATGAATTTTATTTCAACATATAAAATCATATATAATCAACCATACATAATCATAAGGGTAACCCCTGGTAAGAATTGGGAACTATAATCATGTCATAAATCATAAAAAGGGTTGTATCATAAAAATTATATGAAGGAAATGAATTATATCATTCATGTACAATCATATGGTATAATAGGAATATATTATGAAAATTTATATAAATATGAAGTAATAACATGTAAAAAACGTTCTTCTGAAACATTATAATTAAAACATTTTTGTGCGGTTAAAGGAAAATATCAAAGTTATTTCTAAACACAAAAGGTAATAATCCTTTATTTATCACCAGAAATGAACCAATAAGGTTTTTATAATAAAAAATACTCTTTTATAAAAATAATTGTAGCTTAATCATAGATTATATAGTGTACTTGAAAATGGGATAGAATTTCGAAATTTCCCTAAAAATGGGCTTAGTTATCAGGAATAATTGAGGAGAGAATCATTTAAAAACTTGTATATGTCTGAAAGATAATGATAAATTGATATAGATAAATGAATATGAATAATATAAAAAGTTTTATAATATTTCTATAAAAATTATAGATAAAATTATTTCCGTAAAAACCAATATAGAACAACCCGAAAGAATATTGGATGTTCTGGTATAAACCCTTACCATATGTTCGACAATGTCATTCACCTTATCTTAATGACCTGGATAACCAAATTAAATTCATTAAATAATATTTAAATAACCTATTATACACATAATTTATTTATTATAACCTTATTGAGTTCATTCACGTGCTTCTAGATGAGTTAAGAGGCTGAGTTTCTTGTTTTGGGAACATTTTTCCTTGGGTTTGATTATTTTTTTACTTATATACATGTAATAATTATATGTAAGATGAGAAAGGTGGCCTAGATTTTTAGTTATATGTTATTATGGAACATTAAAATGATTATATGGTTATAAAATTCATTTTTTTATTTATATTGATGTTAAATCATTTTATAAGACTTCAAGGATAACCATTTTGGTTAATTGGCAGTTTTTTATCATAATGAACACATTTTTTATAATTAATTAATATATATTGTATAAATGATTACAGAACCTTAAATAATACAAAATAAATATATTATAGTTTTGCTTAACCATAAATTTAGTTCATTATCAGAATTGATGAGTTCAAAAGAAATGGAAAACATGTCATCCATGCATGTGATGATTTAACACATCTCGAATAGTGTTCTAATTTATAGTATAAAATGAGGTGAAATGAGAAATGGTGAAGAATTATTAAATTATAATAAAAAAATTTAATTACCTTTAATTTACTAGAGTTATCACATAATTTTTATTTGGTGGGTTGGGATAGAAATAAAAACTATGGAATGTGAAAAGATAATAAAAAATAGAAAAGAAGAATAATCCTATTGAATATATATCTATTATGAGCCACTTTATGAGAGAGGTTTTGGTATTTTTCATGAGACCAAGAGCTCATGGACGTGGGATAGGGGATTTGGGTGATATTTGAGAATAATTAGGGATATTCACAATTCTTGAAAGGTGTGATGAGAGGAGGTTAATAGGGGTGGTATTTATAGTAGAAGAGAGGAGGTGTTTCCTAGTACTTTAATAATTAGTTTAATTATTTTTCTCAACACTATGTATTGTCTATATTGTTGTGACAAAATAGTAAATAGAGAAATTTATTTTTAATAAATGTCTATTTGCATAATCCATGACTCATTAATGATGCATAAACTCATTTATTGTAAATTATTTTATTTTAATCTTAACCAAAAAATCATGTATTTTAGAGAAATCCCAAAAATTCACCCAACTATTCCTTGATGTTTAGAATTATAACATGAAATCCATTTTATGAAATTAAATTTCTAAATTCGGGAAATTTAATTTTAATAAATATTATAATATACTTTAAAATACAAATTTTATGAAATAAAACTACATTTATAATACTTTAAAAATTTATTCAAGACTAATAAGATTATTATATAAACGTATTCAAATAAAATAATTATTTATTAATTCATTTTAAAAAAATAAGATTCATTTTAAATAAATAATAATAATAATACATTGTAATTAAATAAACAGGATTTTGGAAAACACCAACACTTAATTAAGAATTTTTTAAATTTTTATATACTAATACTATGATATAATTATATAATATTCTCATTTATAAGAATTGTAAATTTCATTTGTACTACAATTAGTGAGGTTACTATTCAATTGGCTAGTTTAATATTAAAAAGGGTAACATTACATTTCCAAATCTCAGGTTACTATTTCATCAACATATATTCCTTAACTTCTAACTATGAATTTTATTTTACTAATTATTCATTTATAATGTATCTATTTTGTTCTATAATTAATATTTTATTATTATACTATAAGGAATAATTATAATAATGGAATTTCATTGATAAAACATTGGGTTGTTACATTCGTCACCCCTTAAGAAATTTAGCCCTCAAAATTTCGTTTTGCATTCTATGTTGAAAAAAACTGTGGGTGATTTTCCTTCATTTATTCTTCCACGTTCCCAAATTTCCACTTAGTATTTATGGTTCCTCCATAGTACCTTAACAATGTGAGAAGTATTGTTATGTAGAACTTTATCTTTATGTTCCATGATCTTCACTGGTTGCTTCGAATTAGAATGATCATTCTACAATTTTACAATCACTGAAGACAGTACTTGTGAAGTATTTGATACGGTTTTCTTTTATAGGGATACATGGAAGGAGTCATGTGATTTAGGCATGATTGGTGGAGATTCTAGTCAATAGGACACATCTATGACATAATAAAGAATCTCTCAGGGACTGATGTATCTTGGACTAGGCATTCCTTCCTTCCCAAACCCCATGACCTTCTTCAATTGAGATATGCATAGGAATACCATAACTCCAACATTAATCTTAAGGTCTCATCGATGATTACCTACACAAATATTTTGTCGATATTGGGAATCCATGATTTACATATATATTATTTTAACCTTATCCGCCATTCTTTTGACCATTTTTGGTCCTAATATCTTAGACTCACCGACATCATCCCATCACCCCAATGATCTACACCATTTTTTATTAAGGGATTCATATAGTTCCATTTAGATGCTCGATTTGAATCTAATTTGGTAATATAATTCGACTAGTGGAAGATGAATATCCCATCCTCCATTGAATTTAATGGAAAAAACTCTAATCATATTATCTAGTGTCTAAATAGTTTATTCGTATTTTCCATCATATTGTGCATGATATGACGTACTAGAGTTCAGTTTTGTGCTTAGAGAATGCTAGAAACTTTTCTAGATCATTGAGGTGAATCATGGATCTCTGTCAGATTCAATATATACTGTTACTCCATGCATTCTTACCACCTCGTTCATATATATCCAACAAAATTTATCCAATGAGTATTCCTATTAAATTGTGATAATTTTAGTTTCCTTTTTAAGATGATCCACAATGATCCATATGACTATACATCATCTGGATGTACTTGGAATTCGAAGGAAAAAGGCCAATGGTGATGTCCTACATCTTCCATGTTGGTATGTGGAGTGGTTGAATCATCCACTTATAAATTTCCCTATCAGCCTTCACTTAATGAAAAACCAGGGAATTTGATGTATACTCACACATCCCTTTATTCACATTGTTCCATCAATAATTATTTTAGAGATCATGATACATCATTGTGGTCCCTAGAGTATAGAGAAAGTTGAGATATGTGTGTCATTTAGAATATCATTCAATACCATTGGATCTAAGGGTAATCATAATTATGAAAAATGATTTTGACCCCATCCATGTCAATCTTGAACTCTGAGGATTACCAATTTCTAATACCTTCCACCTTTTTCTGAATTTCAACATCATTTCTTTGAGCACTGATTATTTTTTCTATGAGGAATGGTTGAGTAATCATTTGATTAAGGATGGGTGTTTTTTTCTAAATTAATGACTCCCTTTTATATCCTCCACAAATCAAAGAATATTGGATCCTTTTCATTTCCCATCATTGATAAAGATGCAGGATCATATCTACATAGACCATATTGCACCTTTTTTACCTTATCATAATGAAAATGGATTGAGTAGTTATAATTCTTGATAATATTTAACCATATTTACTAGATAATATGTATATCATTCTGTGGGAATATATTTTTTAGAGTCTTGTAATTAATATATCCCTCAATCTTCGTCCCATGGAGACAATGCCACTAGATTTTCAATGAATATATCATAGACGCCAACACCCAATCATGAATGGGATAGTTTTATTCATGGATTTTTAGGTTCCAAGAGGAATAGGATATCCCAATATCATTTTTCATTCATAAAATACCCAAGTCCTTTTTTGATGCATAATGGTAAACCACAAAGTGTTCTCCACTCATCTAGAGTTTGAGTAATATTGTAGTAAAAATCATACTTTTAACCTCCTTAAAGGTTTCCTCGCATTATTGAGTCTCGAAAAAATGAACTCCCTTCCAGGTCAGCTTGGTCATTTATCGTCAAAATAATTAGAATTTATACAAAAATCATAGAAATACATGGATAGATCCTAGTAATATAGGGATCTCTATTATAGATATTTGGATAAGACACTGTTAAATTTCTTTTTTCTTATAAGGGTCCACATATATTCCTTTTCTATTGATGAAATGCCCTTGGAATGAAACATACACCATCTAGAACTCACATTTACTATAATTTTCATAATGCTTCCCCCTTTTCAAATTCATCAGTGTAGTATTTTAATGTTCCTCATGTTACCTATTCCTATTGGAGTATTTCAGAATCTAATCTTTAAATACGACCAAGAAATTGTTGAGATAATATCTTACATAATTATTCATTAAATCCAAAAATACTTCTGGATCATTAGTGAGTCAGAAGAGCATCACTATGAGCTTATAGGGTCCATTCCACATTCAAAAGAGTTTTTGGGAATATTTTCCTCCCTCACCTTTAATTGGTAACATCCCGATTGAAGGTCCACCATAAAAATATAACTATTCCCACATAGCTAATCATAAAATTCATATTTCTAAGATTGGGGATACATTCTATTTATAATGATTTTTCAGATCCTATGATAATCAATGAATAGATTAATTAATCGATACTTGTTAAAAAATAGAACCGGTTTACCTCCTGGTGAAGTACTCAGGGGAATAAAACCATTCTATAGATTCTCTTGTAACTAATTATTCAGTTCTTCCAGCAAAACAATGGTCATTATATAAGGAATTTTGATATATGTAGAGATCCCGGAATAAGTACAATTGAGTACTCAACCTCTCGATTTGTAGGAAGAAAATGAAATTCTTCAGTTAATACATCGGTGTTATGCATCACGATGGGAATATATTTTAGAAGTATCATCTCTTTTGTCTGAATAATTTGAGTATGGTATTCTTTTTCAAAAAGAATATATTATCCACAAAAGATTTTATTATTCCTAAGAAGATTCATCTTTCTCCATTCACTTGTATAGGATTGAAGGATACTCTAGGATGTGAAGAGTGATCTCCCTTTCTAGACAATTTATATTGAATTTGTATAAAGATCGCCAATCCATGCAAAAATTGCATCAAAATCTACCATGGGATGGTTGAAAATATTTTATGAGAGGTTCGTTCCACAAACATTTACCAGGGATGAGTTATAAACCATGGACTCAATAATTTCCCCACTCTCAATTCTCACTTATAGATCAATAACCAAATTTCGAGGTGGTGTTTGAATAGTTATACTAAACGTTAAAGATATGAAATTATTCATATAACTAGAATAAAAAATTATGTTCATTGTTCTTGAATGAAAAACTAACGTACATTTCACCACATCATTATCCAACACCACCATAGTAGTAGTGATAGAATAATACCTTCCTTGTTTCCATGGAGGTTGATGTTGGTTTCATATAATAACCCATGGATTTGGGAAAATATTCTTTTAATTCCCATGTTCCATGTAGTTATAACATAGTATTATTGGATGAGTGTACATATAAACCTTCCATTCATCATACACATTAGTGGGATTATTCATAACCCTCCGGAAGATCATATCTAAATGCCACATTCATCCTTTTTTTGAAGCAATTCTTGGTTTTCTTTAGACAGTTTCCAAAATTCCTATTCTCACAATTTTTACATGTGGGATGTTTACTCATTTTTCCATCATGTGACTTATTTTTCAAACAACCCATATTATACTCCATTTTCCTATTTTTTTCACTAATCCCTTGAGGTCATTGAGAGTATATAGTCTTCATTTCATCCTTGAGGGAATAATGGAAAATCTCCTCATAACTGTCGATGTCGTGAATATCCAAAACATTTCATTGACAAGGCTTTATTTGGATAAAGAAGAAATCCACACTTCTCATGTGGTTCATGACAAAGTCGAATACATATATTTCAATCGTTATGACTTTGTCTTCATACACCCTGATAAATTCATCTCCCTTATAGACAAGTCTATGTAACTCTTTTTTTTATGAGATGGACTGTTCATGAAAAATTTTAATTGAAAAATATTTTCTTGAATTCCTCACAAAAAAAGTAATCAATTTCCTCCTGGAACTTCTTATTCTTGATCAGTGTACACCACTGATTATCTTCACAATAAAAACAATATAGTACTATTATGAATTTCTGTTCTTCATATCACAAGAGGACATAGAATATATTTTCAATGGAGTTAATCCACTGTTCCATGTTGAGGGTATCCGAAGACCCACTAAATATGGGAGGCCTTGTCCACTTGAAGGATTCAACAACATCAAGATCATTCCTTGGAGGAGGAGGGAATTATAGATGATTCGTGTTTTTATTCTTGACATTTTCTAGTAGAGAAAGTACTATTATAATTGTTTGAGCACATGTTCCCATCATATCAAGAATATCATTTGGGAACAAATAATATAGTCCATCACAAGGATTTTTGGAACATGTTCTTCAATTTACCACAATTAACTAAGATAATTAACATATAATTATAGGTCTTGAATACTTATCCAATTTTCATAAAAAAAAAAGAAAAAATATAACAAAAAAGGATAAAATCATAATGGAAAAGTAAATCATGACTCATAATTGCATGGGTTTCACCATAGGTTACCCATGATCTATTTTGACAAATTTATTCTTGTGGAATGGGTTTTTTTTATCCCATAATAATTGTTTGTACTAATCTTATGAATTTACCATCGTCTATCCCCCAATAGTGTCAAATCTGGTGTGTAGGGAGGTCCGATTGTATGCTATAATTCTCATTAAAGTATAGCTGAATGTGGTGTTTTTAGGTTTTTCCTCTAGATACATCTGTTCCAGATCCACATCCACTTGTTTTTATCCAGAAGGGATGTATTTTCTTTATAAGACACTCACTCTATAGTTACCAAAATTTTGGGATGTTTTCATATACATAGTGTCATCCCTAAGGTTTTTACTAAAGTGAACTATTCTTGATCTCTGCAAATAACTTCACATTACTATGTAACCAACTACAAAAACCCTAGAATTATACACATATCATTTCATGATTTCAATCGTAATAAAGAATCATGTTATTGGCAAAGGACCATAACGTCTAGTGTCTTAGAAGTCAAGGTATATAACCCTGGAAACATGATACTAAATAAAAAATTTTATTGTTTTATATTAACAAATTTCTCCTAATTTCAATTGTGCTTACACATCATCACAAGATAACATTATGATAACATGAAAAATTCATTGAGCTAAAAAGCACAGTAAGGGAATAAACCTATGAATAATGCTGAAGCATACAGGTTAGAAGGCATGATATAATGATATAATAAGTAATGTAACATATGGATTCCTGACATATAAAAGTGGGATAAAATAAAAATTGTGTCACAGTAATGTGTCTGAAATAAAAAACAACTCATTATAAAGAGTCAAGGCTTGTAGCACATAAATAATCACAAGTCAAGGTTAACGACCAAAACTGTTGCACATGGTAGCATGTGGAAAGGCTAACATCCAAGACTATAACCACTGAAAAATTAATTTATGAAAATTCATTTTTTTCTATTTAAATTTATTCTTATGGTTATGTAAAATGAATGCACTTATTTGGTTATATGATTTTGATTTCAATATGTAGTTATGAATAGTGACGGTTGCTAATATAGTCATTGAATAGTGATCACATGATTAATATAAATATAAGGCTTTAACCAAATCCAATTTACGTGGGAAAAGGAAGTGATGGCATCATCTTGTAGACTTTCCCCCTACGAATCCCATTTGTCAGAGCTTGGAAAGGAGGATGCGTCAATGGTCTTCTCTCTTAACCAAGCCCAATACGATCTTGAATACGTTAAGCTCAATCAGATCTGTCTATGATAGAACTGTATGTTGATTGAGAATACCACTAAATCAATGCTATCAGAGCCACCCCAACAGTCTGTCAACATCACACACCTAACCCTAAGGTCTTATGTTGGTTTCCTAAGGGGTTCTATAACAAGACTCTAGTAATAAGATTATGTACATTATTCTTGTATAGGGAATATAAATTCA
Source organism: Viscum album (assembly GCA_963277665.1). Classification (NCBI taxonomy): domain Eukaryota; kingdom Viridiplantae; phylum Streptophyta; class Magnoliopsida; order Santalales; family Viscaceae; genus Viscum; species Viscum album. The sequence continues at coordinate 1,922,598,389 of OY728136.1, read as the reverse complement.
TTTTATTATTGTTACTTTGTAAATAGTTATAAATCACAAATAGTATTTTTAGTTAATATTCATCTAAGAAATCTATTTTGATGAATTAGTGGATTTTTTGAAATAAATAATATTTTTATAAAATATTACTATTATTAAAATAATTTTTTTAAATATAAATGATTGTATAATTTTATGAAGGTAATTGAAATTTTTATTATGCTTTGAAAGCTGTTTTTGTCAAAACCCATGAATTTACGATAAATTTATGTTGTTATTTTCAAACTATAAATTCGCATATTTAGAAAATTATTTAAATAAAATTAATATTATTTTTAGAATCAGGATGTCCAAATTATCCAACGATGAATTTTACATTATTTCCTTAGAACGTAAAATTTTTTGGTAAAAATTAAATAACATTTTAATATATAATGAGTTATATGGCATCATAATTAAACAATTGTGACGTAATAATATACTATAAACATTATATTCTGCAAATATATGTTTTACCATTACAATAAAGTAATTTTTGGTTTGTTTGATTTATTTTACAAATCATTAATGGACCTTTCCAGACTTATAAAACATTTTGTCTTTTTAAATTCTTTTCGTTGAGAGTGTGACTCACCTCAACATAAGAAACCCTATTATTTTAAGAAATTATGCCATTATACTTATAAAATATTGTTTCCACTCCCCTTTGAAGAAAAAAATTTGTAAGAACCATGTGCTGGTTTGTGGTTTAGATTTGTTTAATGTGAGGTGCCCCAATCCTGAATTATAAAGAATTCCTTCTCCTTTCCAATTACCCATGCTACCACTTACTTGTCACTCGATGAATTTGGAGTTCGACCAACCCCTACTCTTCCCTCTCTATAATCCTCCCAAGGTTCCCTATTATCCAAATAAGTCTCTCTCAAGCCCCTCAAAACCCTTTGGGATATAACTTCCATGTAAGGGATTCCTACCATTCTTTTTTGACCGAAGTTTCTTAATATTTTTATGCCCTTTTATTTTAAATTATAAATTTTGGGGTATGATTTAGAACCTCCTCCATACGACAAAATTTATGTTTTAATGATGATATACCCCTTTCTCTCTCATTAAATTCCTTCCATGTACACTGATTACAATGCCGAAATTCCAAAATGAATTTCTCTCTCATCATTTTCATTCAAGAAATTATTTTGTATTACATATCTAAATTCAGTTACATTAGTTGGGACATGTTTATATATGACCCCATTACATTCCATTTCATTTACATATGATGATACACTCATATCTCTCTCCCCAACCATTTTTATGAATTCATATGTCATGCAGTTATGCTGCCAAAATTGCACCGTATTTTTTGAATCCAAAATCATTGTGTAGTGAATACCACACCCATGTATCTATCAAGGATATTCAACTTTATGAACATATATATATTGAATGGTACTTCAATGTTTTTATTCCACATTACTTATTTGTGGAATAACTTATTATGTTTATTTATTTAATTTTATATGATCCATCAGGAACACTTATACATTAAATGAAATGTTTAAGAAGGGTGCACCCTGATAGTGCTCCAATGTATTGGGTAACGTATATTATCATGATATGTCATGTTCAATGAGTGCTGAATCATGTAATTCATGTAAGACAAGGGTATAGTCATGCTTCATGTGCCATGAGGGATTACTCCTGCTCCATGTGCAATGAGCCATGGCTCATGCTAATTCCATGTTATGTGTTGTTGCCACATTTCCATGTTTTGAATATCATGTTTTATCGAGAATTTATGTTCATGTTTCTATTGGGCTCCATTGATATACCTATTGCCTAAAATGTACTGTATTTATCATGTTAATCCATTTTTATTCCCTTACTAGGATTTATATGTCACCCTTTTCTTATGCATGTCCTCAGGTTATCCTATGCAATGATATGTATGGGGGAATTTAAAGGTCATGTAAAGGAAGCTCTCAATAAGATGTTCCATTCTATGATTTAAGTTGTTATGTAATTTTCCTATTCCCTAAAGACCATAGACCTCTCAATCTTCTATATTGTATCAAATTAATTTTTTATGTAATAAATCATTATTATGTATGTAACAAAGAGAAGGGTTGTTATAGTTGGTATTAGAGGACATGTTCAGTTATTTACAGGATTAGGATTAGAGAACCCTAGTGAAGACGTAGAGACTATACTATGTATAATAAAAACATCCCTACGATTTTATGGGTATTGAGTAAGTTTTTTATCAAAAAATACATCCCAGTCTAGATACGAGCAGGTAGAGGTGGCTCTAGCACATATGTACCTGGAGGTGAGAATCCCGACAAGGAGTTTCGAGATTGACTCGGGGTATCCTGGTACACAACAATGGGCCTTGATTCACTCTTTTTTACTACACTCTTGAGGTATATTCTTTGTAAAATTCAAAAGCTTAATATTAACCATTATTAAGGGAATTTAAAAAATTCCCCTAAGAATATATGTTAGAAAGGAGATCATGGATAAAATATATTGAAGCATATAGATTCTTAAGTGAAGTAAATAAAATCTATTTATAATTCATATGTTTTTTCCTTGGATTACCCTTTTTGGGTTACCCATATCATTCATTTTGTTCCAGCCAATGGACTATAATTGGAGTACTCATGCTAATATCCGATGTGACGACTAATGTGATGACTATGCTAATGATATTCCCAATCCAATGGGAGTGGGAATCGAAAACATTGTTACGATTATCTCTCAGTTAACTCATGATTTGAATATAAACATAGGTTAAGAGGAAAGTTCACCCCCCATAAAGAACAAGTCGTTATCGAGAGCTTCATGAGACAAAGGCCTCTTACATTTAATGGATCATCAAATACCTCAATCACCGAACAATGGATCAACTCAATTGAAAAGATCTTCTCCATCCTTCAATGTTCAGAACTACAAAAGTTATTTCTAACTGCTTTTCACATGGAGGCTAAAGTCAATCATTGGTTGAGATTGATAAAAAATACGAATCCTGAGGAAAAGATCAAGATGATGGAATGGAAAGATTTATGGAAGATGTTTTAAGATAAATATATTCCAGGCACCCTCCGGCTTAAGATGGAAAGGGAATTCCTTTCCCTTAAGAAAAAGGACGAACAATATTTTGGAGCATACAAGGAAAACATCACAAGGTTTTCATGATATGCCTCCGTTTTTGTCGTTACCACAATATGAAAGGCTGACTGCTTATTTGGTTGGATGAAACCTAACCTAAGGAATTCCCTGCTGATCTGAGACTTCGACAACTATATGGAAATTGTCTGTTGTGCCCTCATGATTGAAATGGAGATCGGGGAACCTTAGGGGTATCATTGGGATAAGAAGCATAAGGTGGAATGGAATTATGGTAGTCCGATGGATAAATCCAATGGTGATAAGAAAATCTAGCACCCCACATGACAAAGGTTTAGAATGAAGAACCTCGGAAATTGCCTGAAGGGGATGAGGAAATGCATTAGGTATGGAAGAGAAGGGATCCTAGCCATTAACTGCCGATAAGAAAAACCAACATCTAGGACATAGGAGAGGAATTCCATGTTCTACTCTCAACGTGTTGTTCATTGTTTCAATTACAAATAACTAGGGAATATTTCAAAATAGTTCCCCAATACAAGGGATTTTGGAGGCAACCAATAACCTCCAAGGTAGTAAGGGTGAGCTTCTTCATTCACTATTACCGAAGTGATCCCCAAAAATGAAGTGGTGATAGGTACACTAGTAATTCATTCAAGAATAGAGAACTTTGTTTTTGATTCATTTTCTATGAATTAATTTATATCCTGAATGTTTAGTAGAATAATCCCAACACAAGCAAAAATAATGGAAGTAAAGATGTTGGTGAGTAAAGAAAATGGGACAATCATTGGATATCGTGAATATAACTCCTCTCCTGTATTAATTGGTAGATTGAACATCCTAGAGAACCACATCATTATCCCTCTACTGGAATTTGATGCAATTGTTTGCATGTATTGGATTTCCTTATATACATCCAACATAAATTTTTTGGGGAGGGAAATCACTCTCCATGTGATGAATTGACCCCCGATTCTATAAAAGTGCTTGGAGGAAGATGAATCTTCCTTAGATCCATCATCTCGAGCGTGGATATTACTGCCCTTTGAGCACACATATCTCACTCATATGATTGAGTATATGGAGGCAACCATCCTTAAAGACATGCCTATTGTGAGTAAATTTTCTGAATTGTTTCATGAGGAATTGATTATTCTTCCTCCTACAAGAGATGTTGAATTCTAAATTGAACTTATACCTGGGACATTGCCAAATCCAAGACACCATATAGAATGCATGTTGTAGGGATTGAGGAGCTGAAGAAACAACTGTAAGATAATCAGGATAAAGGGTTTATACGCCTGAGTGCTTCACCATGGGGTGGACCCGTTCTCTTCATCAAGAAGAAAGATGGGTCAATTCACCTTTTCATCGATTATTGTGAGCTTAAAAAAATGATGAAAAAAGAACAATTATCCTCTCCCACAAATAGATCACTTATTTTATCATCTGCAAGGAACAAAATACATCTCCAACCAAGATTTGTGGTTGGGATATTATCAAGTATTGGGGAAGAAGGAAGATATCCCCAAGACTGCTTTTTGTACAAGATAAGGGCAATATTAATTCATAGTAATGCCTTTCAGACTCACTAATTCTCTAGAAATCTTCATGCACTATATGTATAGAGTCTTTAGAGATTCAATCAAAAAAAATTTGGTAGTCTTTAAGGATGATGTTTTAATATAATCCAATACCAATGAGGATCATGAGGATCATCTATGAGATATACTATATACCTTTAGAAAGGAGAATCTCTATGAAAAGTACAACAAGTGTGAGTTCTGGTTGGAGGATGTCTCATTCTTGGGCCATATCATCACAATCAGTGGGATATATATGGATCCCTCAAATACAACTACAATAGAGGGATGACCAAGGTCATCATCAGTAATCGATATCTGTAGCTTCTTGGGGTTAGCTAGATATTATAGATGATTTGTGAGAAATTTCTCACGATTGACCAACCCACTTACCAGGATAAATCATAAGGGATTAATGTTTTCTTGGAGTGAAGAATATGAAGAAATCTTCAAGCAGTTGAAAAAGAGTCTTATCCCTATGCTCGTGCTCAATTTACACACAAGTGGAGACCTTTTTGTGGTATTCAGTGATACTTAGAAGAAAGGGCAGGGTTGTGTGTTGATTGAAGACAAAGTCATTGACAAAGCATTAAAGAAATTAAATGATCATGAGAAAAATTATCCATCACCTGATATGGAGTTGGATGTGGTGATCTTCACTTTAAAAATTTTGACGCATTAATTTTTTGTGGAGATGTGTGAAATATATGCGGAACACAAAAGCCTCAAGTACATATTCACACCGAAAGAGTTGAACATGTGCCAATGAAGATGGTTAGAGCTGATCAATGACTATGACTTCTCAATCCATTACCACCCTAAGAAAATGAACAAGATGGAAGATGCACTAAGTAAAATGGACCCAACAATTATATCATTGATGATATTTGAAAAGGATCCAATATTCTTAGATTTGATGAATAAAGACATGAAAATCAAAATGAAGGGAATATCATCAATCCTATCAAAAATGTTTTCTCAATCCACTCTTTTGGAAAAGTCAATGGATGATCAAAAGGATTATATGGGAATTCAGAAAAAAGTGGAAGCTATTAGAAAAGTTAAATCCTCATAGTTCAATGTTAATGAAGTAGGAGTTGTGAGATTTGATAAAATACTATGTGTTCTATCTGGTCTGGAGTTGAAGAAGGAACTTTTGGATGATTCACACAGTTCAAATTTCTCTATTCTACCTGGAAACACAATGATGTATCGAGATTTATGAGATCATTATAGGTTGGATAATATGAATAAAGAGATCATTGAGTATACATCAATGTGACTTGTGTGTCTATAAGTGAAGCAAGAGTGGCATAAGTCTAATGGGATGATTCAACCATTTCCCATACCAGCATGGAAATGGGAGAAAATCACTATGGACTTTTCCACTAGATGTCCGAAGACATCCAAAGGAAACAATGCATTATACGTTGATATAGATTGTCTTACAAATTCTACATGTTTCATTGCAATTCGGGAGGATTTATCATTGGATGAACTGGCACAGATATATATAAGAAAAGTGGTAAGGCTTCAAGGAGTACCACTGTCTATTATATCCGATCAAGATCAAGATTCACCTCTTTGTTTTGGAAGAATCTTCAACATGATCTAGATACTGAACAGAACATTAGTATGGCATATCATCCTCAAACTGATGGAAAATCTGATCAAACTATTCAGACACTAGAAGATATGTTATGATATTGTTCAATAGAATTTAAAGATGGATGGGATCAACATCTTTCGCTAGTTTAATTCTTATATAACAACAGTTTCCACTCGAACACCCTAATGGAAACTTATGAATCCCTTTTTGGGAAGAGGATCATAACACCGACATTTTAGGATGATGTTGGTGAGAGTAATCTTTTAGGACCACAAATGGTTGAAGAAATGGATGAGAAGGTGAAAACCATTCAGAAGTATATTAAGGCATCCCAGAGTCGACATAAGATTTATGAAGATAACTGTCAATGAGACCTTGAGTTTATAGTTGTAGATATGTATTTCATTGCATATCTCCATGGAAGATGGTAATGAGTTATGGAATGGAAGGGAAGTTATATCCTATGTACATAAACCCCTATGTGTTTCTTGATCGTGTCGGGGCTTTGGCCTATCGACTATCACTTCCACATACCATGGCCAAAGTACATGATGTATTTCATGTAAATATCTTAATGATGTACATACCAGAACCTTCATATATAATCTCTACAATTGTCATACAACTAGAGGATGAACATTCCTAAGTGGAGAACCCAGTGAAGAACTTAGATCGTAGTGAAATAATTCTACGAATTAAGACAATTCCCCTCATCAAGGTGTTTTGAAAAAACAACATGTTTGAAGAAGCGGAATGGGAATTAGAGGAAGTGATGAGGCGGAGTAACCCAGATTTGTTTTATTGTGGGAAAAATATATTTTGAGGGAGAAATTTCTTAATGGGGGAATATTCTAACGTCCCAAAATATCATTAAGAAAAATTCTTCCATTTCTATTTAAATGTGTTCTTATGGTTATGTAAAATGTATGATCTTATTTGGTTCTATGTTTTGGATTTTTAAATACCATTATGAGTTGTTACAATTCCTAATATAGTCACTGACTTTTGATCGCATGATTAGTAAAAATATAGCTCTTAAACAAATCCAAATTACATTGAAAAAGGAAGTAATTGCCTCATCTTGTAGACTTTTCCCATACAAAGCCCAATTGTCGGATAATGGAAAGGAGGTGGCATAATTGGGAGTCACTCTTGACCAATCCCATTCCAATATTGAATACATTTAGCTTCAGTGGAACCACCTTTGAGAGAAGTGGAAGTTGATAGAGATTACCACACGAGAAATGCTATCTGAGCCACCCCAAGAGTCAGTCACTATCACGTACCTTACACTAAGTTCTTGTGCAGGTGTTGTAAGGGGTTATGTGACAAAATTCTAGTACTTCTTTTATGTACATTATTCTTATTTAGAGAATATAAATTCTTTTTGATTATTGTTCGTTTGTAAATTGTTTTTAAAAGAACAAATAGTTTTTTAAGTTAATATTCAAATAGAAATCTATTTTAAATAATTAATGGATTTTTTGAATTAAATAATAAATTAATAAAATATTATTATTATTAAATTACTATTTATTAAATATAAATGGTCGTATAATTTTATGGAGGCCATTGTAATTTTTATTAAGGTTTTAATGTTGTTTTTGTCAATACCCATGAAATTCCAATAAATGTTGGTTTTTATTTTAAAATTAAAAATTCAAATATTTATAAAATTATTTAGTTGAAATGAATATTATTTTTGGAATCAGGATGTCGATATTATCCAAGAGTTAATTTATCATAATTTTCTGAGACAATCGAATTCTTGGGTAAAAATTCGATACCATTTAAATATATAATGTGTTTTATGACATCATAATGACCCAATAGTGATGTAATAAAATACTATAAACTTTATGTTTGGCCGATATATGTTTTAGCATTAAAATAATGTTATTTTGGGTGTCTTTTATTTATTTTACAATGCTTTAGTGGACCCTTCAATGCTTATAAATCATTTTTTCTTTTTAAATTGTTTTCAATGAGAGTGTGACTCACCTCCACATATGCAACCCTATTATTTTAAGATGTTTGGAAATATTCCTTATAAATTGTTTATTACAATCACCTTTGGAAATAATCATAGGAAAAAACCATGGTCTGGTTTGCGGCTTTGATTAGTTTAATGTGAAATGTCCCAGACCTAAATAATAATGAATTCTTCTGCTTTTCTATATGAACCCACCCAAGATCTCACTTCCTTTTCACTGACAGCCTTTGGATTTCGCCCAAACCATGACCTCATATCTCTATAATCCTCTAATGGTGATCCAATATCCCAATGATCATCTCTCAGGCCCCTCCCAAGACATTGGGATCACACTTCCAAGTAAGGGATTCTTACCTTTCTATTTTTATCCTTTTTTATAATATTGTAATTACCATTTATTTTCCATTATTAATGTTGGGGTATGATTTAGAACATCCCCCACACTACCCTAATTATATTTTAATGATGAGATAACCCTTTCTCCCTCATTAAAATCCATTCCATGTACACCTATTACTATACTGAAATTTCGAAAGGAATTTCTCTCTTGTCATTTACATTCAAGCAATTATTTTTATTACGTATCTAAATTCAATTAAATTTTTTAGGGGAATATATCAATATTAACCCCATAATATCCATTTAATTTAAATATAATTAGACACCCATTTCACTCTCATTTTCCATTTTTAGGAATTCCTATGTCACACTGTTATGTTGCCGAAATTGCACCGCGTTTTTCCAAGCCAAGATCATTGTGTATTGAATACCATAACCATGTCTTTATCAAGGGTATTAAAGTTTATAAACTTATACCAACTGAATGATAATTTCATGTTATTGTTCCACATTACTTAATCATGGTAATAACTTATTATGTTGATTGATTCCATTATATATGATCCATGAGGCACACTTATGCATGAAATGAAATATTTAAGAAGGGTGTGCCCGGATAGTGGTTCAACGGATTGGGTAAAGTATAGTATCAAGATACGTCATGTGAAATGAGTGTTGAATCATGTTATTTCAAGTGAAATGAGGGTCTACTCATGATTCATGTTCAATGATCGATTATTCATTCTCCTTGTTCATAGAGCCTTGGCTCATGCTAATTCCATGCTAAGTTTTGTTCCCACATTTCCATGTAATGATTATTATGCTTCATCATGACTTTATGTTCATGTTTCTCTTGTGCTCCACTGATATGCCTATTGTCTAACATGTAATGTATTCCACATGTTATGCCATGTTTATTCGCTTATTGGGCTTTATAGATCACCATTTTCTAATTCAAGTCCTCTGGTTATCCTTTGCAATGATATGTACGAGGGAATGTATAGGTCATGTAAAAGATATTTTCAATTAGATGATGCATTCTATGACATAATTTGTTATGTAATGTCCTGATGCCCCAAATACACTAGACCTCTTTATCTTCTATTTTGTATCAAATGAAGGTTTTTTTAATAAATCATGTTTAAGTATGTAATAAAGAGCATGGTTGTTATAAATACCTTTGCACGTAATGTCTCATGAGACTCAAAACTATCCAATGCATTGGAGTGCTATTTGGGTGCATCAGTCATAACTTGTTCATTAATATTCATATCCCATATAGATTTATACATAATAAATTATACATAAACATAAGGGTTCGACATAGTAAGAAATGGGTATCATAATTGTGCCATAATGAATATCAAATGGGAGTATCATAAAAATGTACATGAATGAATGGAATTTAATAATTTATATAAGAATAGAAGGTATTATAGTAGTATATCATGAAACTAATGTCAACTTGAATTAATTACATGTAAAATCATACTTAATAAAATTTAGAATTAATGCATTTTAGTGCGGTTAAAGGAAAACAATCATGGTCATTTAAAATATACAAGGAATAATCATTTATATAAAACTAGAAGTGAACTAATAATGTTATAATAATAAAAATATTGGTTATATAAAAATAATGGTTTCTTAAAACAGATTATATAATGTACTTGAAAATGGTTAAGAATTATAAAGTTCCCATAAAACGATATTATTTATCACGAATAATTTGGGAGGGAATAATTTAAAAACATGTAGATCCACGAAAGGGAATGGTAAATGGATGATGATACATGAGTTTTGGGAATTTAAATAGGATTTTGAATATGTGAATAAAAATATTAGATATCATCATATGGATAAAAATAACGACTGCACAACCCGAATAAATTATGGATGTTAGGGTAGATTACCTTACCTTTCGTACAATGGTGTCCTTCACTGGATCTCATTGTCCTGGATAAGAAAATTTCATTAATTAATTAATACATACGTAACCAATTGTAGATTTAATTTAATTAGTATAACATTTTTAAGTTCATTCATGAATTATTTGGTGGGTTAATAAGATCAATTTTATTGTTTTTGGAGAGTTTGTTTCCTTGGTTTTGATGATTGGTTTACTTATATACATTTAAGGATAAACATGTATGATGATAATGATTTTATATAATTTATTTTATATGTTATTAGTTAAAATACATAATATTATATAGTTATAAAATTCATTTGGTAATTTGGAGTGAAGATTAATCATTATATAAAACGTTAATTGTATCTTCTTTGGTTAATTGGTGGTTTTTGATACTAGAAAACTCATTTTTATTTATAAATTAATTTCATGTATAAAATGGATTCCAAAACCATTAATAAGAAATAATACATATATTATAGTATCGTTCAACAATTATAATTCCTTCATGACTAGAATTTAAGATGGTAAAATGAATTGAAACCCCGTTATCATTGAATGTGATGATTGAACACATCTCATATGGTGTTTTCATTTCTAGAATAATAGTAGGGGAATAGAGAGATGATGATGAATTATTACATTATAATAACAAAATTAAAGTACATGTATGGTAATAGATTAATCATGTCATTTTGAAGAGGATATGTTAGGATAATAAGGTAAACAACGGAACATGAAAAGAAGAGAAAAGAAAAGGGGAATTTGCCTCTTGAATATCTCTTCATTGAGAGCCTTTTAGAGGTTATGTTTGGGTATTTTTATGAGACAATGATGTCCTTCCTGTGGTATATGGGATCAGGGAGAGATTTTAACAGAATTTGGACTAGATAAATGATTTATATGAGTGAAGAGAGGATGTAAATATGGGTGGTATTTATATTGGAGGAGAATCATGGTTTTCCATTATTTTAATCTTCTGTTTAATATTGTTGCTCAAAAATATGAATATAGTTCATCATTTTGACCAAAAAATTAAATAGATCAGGTGGTATTGAACCAATGGAAATTTCATCACCCATGACTCAAACATGATGCAGAAATTCAATTATTTTTCATTTATCGTAAATTATCGTAATTTACTTTTCACCAAAAATTAATGTTTCTTCAAAAAATCCCAAAAATCCCACTAATCCATTTTTTGATTTGTATAATTGAAAAAGGAAATCCATTTATTGAAAATAATTTTCCAAAAATTTGAAAATTATTTTTTATTTAAAATTATAATTCACTTGAAAAATACATATTTTAGAAAGTAAAACTAAATTCTAACACAAGAAAAAAAATTAATTACCATTAAATATATGATATAATAATAAATAATAAAAATACTTATTTATGAACACATTTTATGAAAATATATTTTCTTTTAAATTATAAAATTAATCATAAAAATGTTATTCAATAGATATGAATTATAAATATATCAAAACATAATTAATAATTTTTAAAATATTTACTTACATATAAAATGATATAATTATATAATAAATTCAATTGTAAGAATGATAATTTTTTTATACATTGATTACTATGGTTACATTTCAATTTTCTGGATTACTATTCTCAATGGTCACATTACTATTCGAAGGTTCAAGATACTGCATAATCAGTTTATGTTCATTGCCTTCTATAGATATAATTTATTTTACACATTATTCATTTATAAGGTTTCTATTGTGTTCTATATGTAATATTATAAGAATATACTACAATAAAAATTATAATAACAGAATTTCATTGATAAAAAATTGGGTCTTTCCTAAAAAGATAATGTGACTAAAAAAATAAAGATGAATTTACGAGGTTAAACTACAGGATATGAATACATCCATGATATATATTGGATCTTCCCCATTGTATACTACCAATCATAATTGAGTGGTTTTGATGACCATGTTGTGTATTGGGCCTAAAAAATAGTCTCCCCCTTCTAGATTTCCACCTAAACAAGCCCACACAAACACTTCACTTATAGTAATGGAATAATATTTTGGTAGGGATTATTCTCACTATGGTTTATGATATGGATCAGATTATCCTCAATGTACACTACATTATAAACATACATTTCATGTGAAGTGTTTGGGTGATACGTCTAAATTTTGGACACATGAAACACCTCATACATGAATCTATTGTACTTTGGAATATGCCATTAGTATGCCACAAGATGGATTCACTCCACTATCTCAAAAATACTAATGAAACAAGGTTATAGATTACAATTATTTTGGATTTGGATTTGTTCTGACCTAGGTGTCACGTGGTGAAAAAAATAATGACCTACCTCAATCACTATAGGTATTCTATGATGATGATGACATCCAACTCTATGTGGCTAACAACTACTCTCTAATATACTAAATCCTCTTAACTGTATCTTGTATGAGACTATCCACAATAGTAACCCACTATGATTACTCTAACCTGAAAATAGATTTAAGACAAAACCTTCAATATAAATCTTTTAATTTATATATTTTTATCAATTCCATGAAACTATTATTATAAGATAATTATGAATATTCTATGTTATTATTCCATAAATCATTGAATTAAATAACATGGGTCATAACATATCTTATTTAATCTAAATCCTCTATTTAGATTGTCTATTAGTCTCTGGTTGATAGGTATTGCTATGAATGATTGATGATCCCATCACCTTTTGAAGGCTCTACAGGGACTATTACATGAAAAAATGATCTTGATCAGAAATGTTACTCTTTTGAAAACAATTAAATTTATCTATCTCACACAAGAATAAAATACCCTAATCCATTATGGTCGAGGTATCCTTGATGGGAAATTAGTGGTATGTTGTCATCATCTGATCCATGAGCACACACACTGCATCATTTTTAATAGTTTTTCTGATTAATCATATCCTGGAGTTTAGGGACATAACACCCCACATATACTATCATATGGGTAAGGGCTGGACTAACATATTAGGCCCTTGATTTTTGGCCTTCATTCTCTAATTGGTGAAGAAACTTGCCACATAGTGTGTTCAATATTTATTTATCCTTGGCCAACAATATTGGATATAGAGGTCACGACATATTAGTGTCATTCCAGGATAAACCCTCCATTTATAATCATGTAATTCCCTCATAAATTTATCAAAAGAACACATAAGAATCTAGATATGATAATGTACATGAAGAACTACATTTCTACTAAGAAACCAAAAAGATGGTGGATCCACAACATATATTCCTTCCATTATGGGTAAGGCCTGCTAATCAGATAAATTTTTTCAGTTGGTCATATTTGAAATCACTAGACCAACCGTTATTTATTTCATGTTTTCTCACCCTGGGACTATATAATATATTCATATCAATAAATAGTTAAATAATAAATGAATCATTGCAATATCCTCACAATTTTTTTTAGTTTATATTCCTACACAATTCATTGACAATGACATGTCCATTTACTAGAGTGTATTATACTCTAGGGCGAGGGAATGAAATATTTGTCCTATATCCTTTTCCAATAATATATGTCTCACTGGAGAACAATTTATGTCAGAATCATATGATCCATGTAAACATAAAACTATTTTCTAATAGATATGTCCATCATTATCTTAGTATGTGTCCTCGTACAAATAAAACAAGATCCTGAGTAGGATAAACCAACGTATGTGGTCCCTGATGTCTATATCCATTAAGAACATCTCAATACTCTTATTATAAAACAACTCTATGATCAATGCCTAATGTGTTGCAAAACACTATGTCACTATTACCTCACTTGTGCATTGTGATGATCTATGATGAGTTCAACCAACTAGTACATTTATAGGAAGCCAATATATATGTTGGATACCAAAAAAAATTCACCCCTTTCACTGTCATCCATAACATCGGTGATCTAGAATAGAGAAGTCCATGTTGAATCTATGATAATATCATACATACCCACAAATAATTTAATCTAGAAGTTATTATTAGGTCATTCCTGAGATATACTGGCTTCTACCATCCTTTGGTATACTACCACATTATCCATAGAGATAACATGACCTAATAAGTTCAATTTTTATATATAAAAGGGACATATAGATAGGATGTATTATAACTGATACTGACTTATTGTACACCAGATAATATTATGTTTTTGTAAATTATAATCTGTATATTTGTCTTGTACTAAGATTTTATCAATGAAAACAACGATAAAATGATCTAGATATTGATGAGAGAATAAAGTTGTGAAGGCCATCTATAATTCCAGTTTATTTATCTTACAACATGAAATCCCCGAAAAACTCATACAAGCTAAACCTACTAATAAAAGTTGTTCTTTGTATATCTTATGGTCTCACCCTCAATTGATGATACCCTTACCTAACTTGTCTAAAATCTAGGGATCTCTCAACTGATTTAAGAGACCATTGATGTGTATAAGGTGAGTTGAATTCTAGACTATCATATGGGATAGTTTCCATGAATCCACAGATAGGAGAAAAATCCCACAATAATTCTTGGAAAATTTAAAAGGTGAACCCCAAGGTGATTTAATAGGCCATATGATTCCATTTTCATCCAAGTATTCAGAATAAACATTCCACTCCAAAATATCCATTAGTGAAATCATGTAAGGTTGGATAGAAACTAGATCTTATCCTGGAACTAAATCACCTGTTATCTCTAGCTCCCACTTGGGTGATAAGATAGAGAACACTTACAAAATTGAATATTTGAAAGTGGTCTTGTACTAGGGAAAAATCTATATAAATCACCAACATATAGAAAAATGATTCATCATTTGTCCTTGAGAAAATACAACATAAAAAATTTCTTATACGACCATCATTATGATCCCATTTATACGAATGATATGGAACTCAGCTTATGAAGGTATAAAAATAACTCTCCAGAAATAATATTCAATGTATGCGCCACATAGAAATAGATCATCTATACCCATTATCAAAAATAATCCCACCATTCCATGAATTTATGAATCATAAATTAAATGGTACAAAAAACTTTTAAGAGAACAATCCTTAAAAAATATAACTCCATATAGTCAGATCGAAAAAGATATATCGATCGATATAAGTACAAGGACCTGACCCCAATTCCCTAGAGTATATTCCTTATTTGATTAAATTTTCGTACAAACAAGGAATAAGCATTCACAATGAATGAGTAGTTTAGTGTTATTGGAAACAAGATTCATATATAATTTAAACATTAAAACATGAAATGAAATATAACATTGAAACTCCTTAGACAGCATCCATAACTCCTGAGATATTTCACCATGTCATTCATAACAAACATATTCATGTCCTGAGAAAATGAAACATAATAAATTGGTGAGATACAATTCTTAGTAAGGTAAGAAATACAGTGGAAGATAACATAAACATTAGAAATGGTGAATAATTGAAAACACATGCCTCTAAAAATACAAATGAACATAATATGGTCGAAATGATATGAGAAATTATTTCCATAACATAACATAACCATGTGTATTCTACTAGTAGAATAAATACATGAACCAGAAATACAATTTTCATAATGAGGGAATGAATAATGTGGGAAAACATAACCATACCTTCGTGGCCTCGTGCTAAGACCACAGGTAATCATTTTGTCAAAGCCTTGTGACGTGACTGTAGATTGTCTCATGAGACCTAACAACACACAGAGGGGCTATAGTGGACACTAAACGACACTTAATATGTCCAACGCATTCGTCATATGGATGGGAATAATCATAAACAACATACACATTCATATTGAAACAAATATATGAAATGTAAATAGCTTTCCTCAAACATTAAGCAAAACACTAACCCTTTGATGTAAACTGATGAATAGTATTAAGATAGCACATCAATTACCAAAATAATTATAAACTATTAAATTAAATATGTTATCTGATTATATGTAATAATAATCCAAATAATACATAATAATCAACAATATTGTTGATATAGATGAAGATACCCGTAAAAAATCTTTGTGTAAATCTTGAGGTAAATAATCTTATACTTTGAAAAGAAGAGTTCTATTGGAAAAATATTTGTATAAAACAAGAAGTGAATTAATATAGTATTTTGATAATAAAATTATTTATATTATAAAGATAATGGTTTTCAAAAATATATTAGAGAGTTCTCTTGAAAATAGATAAGAATTTGAGAAATTCCCTTGAACTGGGCTTGTATTTTGGAAACAGTTTTGAATGTTTCATTTTAAACCTGTTACTTTAAATAAAATAGGGAATGATAGTTTTTAGTGTACATATATATAATACTAGAACAGAATTTTTGAGAATTAAATAATAATAAATAATAATTTCATTATGGTAATTAGAAAAAGAAAGTAACCAAAATGAAAATTAATTTTCGGGTGGAAACCCCTTACCTTAAAAACGAATGTGTTCCCCTCTTGAACACAGGATCATAAAATATGAAATTATAGTCATTAATATCTTAATTAAAAACATATTAGGCATGAATTTAGTTTATATTAATTATATTTAGTCATTTATGTCCTTATTGATAATTTATAATATTGAATTTCTTTATTTTGGAGTGCTCATTTTCCTGATTTTCATCATCAGTTCTCTTGTATTATAGAAATGAATTTCATGTGGAATGGATGTAAATCTCCGTAAAAGAAGTTACTTATTATTTATGAACATCTATATGAGTTAATTATAATTTATATCATTTGGTTACATGGAAAAAAAGAATGAATTATTATATGAATTATTAATGATATTCGATTAGATTATTTAAGGGGTATTTTGATTATTAAGAACTAGTTTGGTCATAATATTTAATAATATTTTCATGTACTGGTTATTTAATATTATTTTTTTATAATTGATATGTTACAGTATGTTTAAACCATCAAAATGGTTTCATGTCCTGTAATCAAGGGGAAATTTAAGAACAAAGCTTTCTCATCCACAAATGCTATAAATTTGAACCTCATGGACGTTGATTTCATTTATAAAATTAAGGGGGGGGGGTTAAAATTTTGATGATGGTTAGTCCTTTAAGATGATATAATTCTAGTATATATATTATAATACTGTTATCATGGTCTTTTGGATAGAGGAGTTGAGGAGAAGAAAGGAAAAGTGGTGAACTTGAAAATAAAATAAAACTTGATAGTTCTATCATGAAAATTTGGTAGCCTAACGATGTCCCATAAAAATTCACAAAATGAAAATATGAGAGAAATAGGGTATCAAATGATATGGAAATTAAAATTACAGTAATAAGAATACATAAAATGAATCGCCAACATACGTGAATGGAAATTTAAAGAGAAAACATAAAAGAAGTGTCGACTAAAAGAGGAGGGTGATGGTTTCCCATACATTGTAGAGTAACTCCTAGAACATAAAGGTTGGAAACATGGGAGCTTATGGACACCTTTGGTGGACTCACAGGGAGTTAAAAACACTATATATTCGAGGGTGAGTTATTTGTAATCAAATAAAATGAATTGATGGGAGGGTATTTATAAAAAAAGTGAAGGATGATTTTTAATAATATCGAAGGGACACCTCATTAGTGGGTTTTTATAAACAATAGGATTTACCATGGTATTTTCCAATGGTTTTGGCCACTTAGTAATCCTAATGTCATATGTTATTATACATAGGTCTACCAGAATTTTATTATGTCATTATGATGTCATTAAACTATCGAAAACTCAAAATAGTATTTTTTTCAATTCATTAAAAATTCAAGTATTTTGGAAAAATCCCAAACATTTATACCTACCATTTTTTGACGAGTAGAATTAAAAAATGAAAAATATTTTTCAAAAATATTGAAATATTATTAATTTAATTTTTAAATAAAATCATAGTTAATTTTAAAAATAATAATTTTAAGGTATAATTAGTTTTATATCACATTGAAAAATTAATTAAGATCTCATTATATTGTTACCATAAAAAATATAATAATATCATTATTTACTATTCATTAGGGTCATATAACTTTACATATTACTATTCATAAGGGTATGTTACTATTCACCAAAAATCATGTTTGTTCTTTCAGACTCCAAATGACTTACTGGTAATAACTCTAGATGATAGTTTTTCGAAATTCAAAACACAGTAGAAGTAATGTTCAGTTTAATGTATTGATTATAAAATGCATTCAATGATTATTTTAAAAACCTTAGGGTGTTACATTCTCCGCTCCATACAAAAAATTTCATTCCCGAAATTCACAAAATGTTACCTAAGAAGATTTCGGTATGTCTTCAACATAAGTTTCTCAGGCTCCCATGTTGCTTCCTCCATCTTATGGTTCCTCCAACGAATCTTTACAAGGCAAGTCGTCAAATTTCTCAATAGTTGTTCTCCGGTATCAAAAATCGTGATAGGCTCTACACAATAAGATATATCGGGCTCAGGTTCTACTCTTTCATAAGTGAGTACATGTGTTTGGTCTATCATGTATTTTATTAACATTGACACGTGGAACACGTTGTGAACTATGGATAGACTTCACGGCATTACCAAATGGTAAGCTATGGCTCCAATTAGGTCCATAATTTCAAATGGTCTGAAGTACCTGTGACATAATTTTACCTTCTTACAGAATCATATAATACCCTTCTATGTAGATACTTTTCTGAAAACGTGATCTCCTTCTTGAAATTCCGTGTCCTTTCTTCGGTTATAGACATAGGTCTTTTTACTACATTGAGCTATTTTGATATGGGTTTGGATAATCATCACATTTTCTATTTTTTATTTAACAAGTTCTGGGCCTACATTCTTTCATTCACTAACATCATCCCAGAAAGTTGGGGTACGCCATCTCTTTACATACAATGCTTCATATGGTGCCATCTGAATACTTGAATGGATTCTATTGTTATAGAAAAATTTTACATTAAATTAATACCGACCCCACATGCCTTTAAAATAATGTGAACAAGACTTCAACATGTCTTCCAAAGATTGAATAGTCCGTTATAATTTTCCATCAGTTTGTGGGGGGTAGGCAGTTCTCAAATGAAGAACAGTATCTAGGGCCTTCTAAAGAATCTTCCAGAATCGCGATGTAAAACAAGGATCCTGATCGGAAGAAATTGATCAGGGTACACTATAATGTATTACATCTAAATTAATATATAGTCTTTATAAATGTTCAAGTGGTAAATATTCTCTTATCGATAGGAAATTTTCTGATTTAGTAAGACGGTCCACAATGAACCATATTGCATCATTCATTCTTGGAGTCTTTGGTAGCCCCATTAAAAAGTCAATTGTTAGATCATCCAATTTTGACATAAGAATAGGAAGGGGTTGCAATAATTCTTCATGATGTTTTCCTCCAGCCTTCATCTATTAACAAACAAAACATCTCGACACGTAATTAGCAATCACCCTCTTCATGTTTTTCCACAAAAAATGATCATTTATATATCTAAACATCTTTTTTCTACCAGAGTGTATAGAAAAATTAGAACAATGAGCATCATAAAATAGTTCCCTTTTTAGATCAGGAATAATAGGAACAGATATCCTCTTTCCAAATTTCTATATGCCACCTTCATATGCGATTTTAGTCATATTTCAATCATTTATAGATTTAATTATCTTTTGAAACTCTTCATCATCAACATGAGAACATTTTATCCTTTCTATTAAAGAATTTTTCAAAAAACATTTGAAAATGTAGTGATGTGTTACCTTTCTTGATAATTCCCATATCCATCTTCAGTAGACCCATGAAAATAAGATCCCTATCAACTCTCATCATGTTCAGAATTCCATGGTCCTTTATACTCAATGAATTTGCAATCTTATTTTCCTTCCTAGGGTGGTAGTGTGTTGTGAAATCGTAGTCTTTGAGTAGCTCAATACATCTCCTTTGTCTCATGTTCAGTTCATTCAATGAGAATATATATTTCAAACTATTATTATCAGTATATATCTCACTTTTATTTTCGTAGAGATAATGTCTCTAAAACATTATAGAAAATATTACCGCTGATAGATCAATATCATGAGTTGGATAGTTTTGTTCATGAATTTTTAGATACCTAGATTCATAGGAAATCACTCAATCATTCCTCACAAGGACACAACAAAGTCCTTTATTTAATGTGACATTATAGATACCAACCCCATAATTCCCAGATATTAGGGTTAGGATCAGAGCATTCACTAAACTCCTCTTCAATTCATTAAAAAATTCTTATGATTCCTTTGACCATACAAACGTAACCCATTTTCGTGTAAGATTGGTCATTGGATTTTCTAAACAGGAAAACTTCTGAACAAAATGCTGATATTAACATGTAAAACTAATAAAACTATGTAGATCAGCTTTTTTTTGTTGGAGTAGTCCATTCTTGCACATCCTTTTCCTTCGTAGGATCATACGACATTCCATCCTTAGAGACAATGTGGCCCATATAGGAAACAGATTAGAGCCAAAAATAACACTTGCAATCTTCCCATATAATTAATTTCCTCTACGTGTCTTTAGAATACTGCCCAAGTTATTTTCATGATATATATGGATTTTATAGTTTACCCGGATATCATCAATAAACACCACCAAAAAATCATCCAGATATTCCTTGAAAACTCTATTCATCAAATCCATAATAATAGATGGTTCATTAGTTACTCCAAAAGTCATTACTGTATGCTCGTAGTGCCCATACTTGGTTCAGAATGTTGTTTTTGGAATGTCTTCCTTTCTCATAAGAAACTGATGATATCCAGATTTACGATGAATGTTTCAAAAATATTGGGATCCATGATGTTGATTAAATAAATTATCAAATAATGGCAGATGATACTTATTCATTGTTTTTTTAGCATTGAATTTCCTTGTAATCAATGAACTACCTCATGCATTTATCTTTCTTATTGAGAGAGGATAGGGGCTCCCCTTGGAGGAACACCATGTCGAATAAATCCTTTATCACTCAATTCTGCTAGTTGTTTCATTAGCTCCACTAACTCCACGGTGGCCATTATATAAGGGGACTTTGATATGAGCCTTGAACCAATAATTAAGTAAATGGAATATTCAATTTCCCGCTATATAGGATATCCATGTAAATCCTCTATAAATACATCAACATATTCTTGTAAACTAGGTACATATTCTATATGTACATTAACATTCTCACAGATATTTATTTCATTCCCTTCCTCCCCAATAATTTAATTTAGTAGAGCTACTGGGGGTGGATCTATATGGGAATCAAATAGAGAAGTTTATTCTATAAAAAAATGGATTCAACACCATTATCAAAAATAATAACACCCTTTTTCTTTTATTTGATCTTCGCTTCATAATTTGATAGCCAATTCATACCTAAAATTATATCATTGTCAACCATTGGTATGATGATAAGGTTATAAACTAATGCATGTTTATGTGTCAGGAGGGGGAATTATTGACACACCTTTCATGAAATGATATATCCAATAAGAGTTTTAACTGATAAATACTATATTATATAAAATTGGACATGTCTAATTTTCATGGATAACTGTGAAGATATAAATGAATGAGACGATCCAGAATCAAATAAATCATTGGCTATGTTTGATGAAAGGAAGAATGTACCTTCAAGCACATTGTTCAAAAAATCACCCTCTGTAGTTGTGATAGTATAAGCTTGGCCTCACTCCCTTGGCCTTCTTCGGAGAAAATTTCCCCAAATCTGTGGACATTCATGTTCATAATGGCCCATCTCCCTGCAATTGTAGCACAAAACATGTGTACCTTCTTTCTTCCCCTTACAATCATAAGATAGCTTTCCTTTTTCTCCACACATGTAATAGACTCACATTCTGTTCAAGAATGTTCCAAGGTGTTTCTTCCCACAATTACTACATGATGGAAATCCAACTCATTCCTTCTTCCCCATTTCCTTATTTCCTTTCCCAAATTTTAGAGTATCCCTCTTCTCTTATTAATTTCATTTAAAGACATAAGACTTATAGAATTAATTTTCCATCTTTATATCACATGAATTTATGTATTCACATGATGAGAAATTCTAGGAGACTAGAGCCCTTTGGAGGAATGGTTTCAAAAATTTAATGAATCGATCAATTTTAATCCTTGGATTACATATCTAGTCCGCAACATGCCTTACTAGCCTTCTAAAGTTGGATTCATACATGGAAACATTTTTATCCTCATTCTTCCTCAAATTGAAGAATTTCCTCTCTATATCTACTCATTGTTCATGGGGGAAATGTTTTTCTATGATTATTACCTTCAAATACCTCAATTACATCTCTTCTATTTTTTCCTACTTTTTTTGTTTTGGATTAATACCAACCACTGACCCAAATATCCCATTAGAAAGTAAACTGCCATGAAAACCATCTCCCATTCATTACAACCCAAAGAAATAAATATCATCTCAATCGAATTTATCCAATACTCCACTACAAATGGGTTCTTGTCCCATTTATTTATTGAGGATGTTTTAACATAAAAAGATATAACATAGTTCCTCCACATTGCAGATTTGGATGTTCCATATGGTTAAGGTTGTTATTCATAACCTGAGTAAGTTGTCCAAGTATTGTTATATGTTTCTCAGCACCAGTCACATCACTAGATCCAACATCATTTTCTTCCCACAGAGGGGAATCCCTATGCATGTTGATGCGTTTTCCATTCCTTCCACTAGGCTCCATTTATTATTAATTCAATACAATATATTAGGGTATGAATCAAAATTTATAATCTCAATGTAGAAAAATACTTAACATAAATCAAAATTCTATGAATAGATAATCAATTAATCATAAAAATGGTATTTTTGATGAATAATTTAAATATATATCCTTCATAATGTCGTGTAAAGTAAATGATAACTATCTTAAGAATATCCCCCAGGAGTTTCGTAACCAACAGTGCGGGAAGGCCCGTTGTTTTGTACCATGATACCCTAGGTAAAGCCCAAAACTCCTTGTTGGAGCTTTCACTCCTACGTACATCTGAGCCCCAACCACCTCTACCTTCTCGTATCCAGACAGGGTTGTATTGATTGAAAGATCCACAAAATGTATTCCTTACTAAAATTCCATGATCTTCCTGTATGTTTATCATCAAATAATACCTTAGGGACTCTTCCCTAATCTACATTTTCTATATCTAGTTTCCATGTTTTCTACTAAACTTCCATTGATACCAACTGTAAGGACCCCAACCCAGTTGCCTAGAGCTGGTGCCTTATTTTATTACATTGTAATACAAACAAAGAATAAGCATCCCAAATGAAAAAGTAGATTAGTATTACTGGAAACAAGATTCATACATAAGATAAACATTGAAACTTGAAAAGAAATACAACAGAAAAACTAATTAGACAACTTCTATAACTCCTAGGTTATTTCAAAATGTCATTCATAGTAAACTTATTAATGTCCTGATAAAATGAATCATAATAATGGGTTGAGGTCAAATGCTCAATAAGGGTAATCAATACAATGGAAGATAACATAAACCTTAGACATTGTGAAAAATTGAAAACACATGCCTCTAAAAATAAACTTGAATATAATATGGTATAAAATGAGCTAAGTAAATATTTCCATAACATAACATAATCATGGTTATTATACTTTTAAAATAACCACATGAACCATAAATCCTATTTTCATAATTAGTGGATGCATAATGCGGGAGAACATAACCATACCTTCAAGGCCTTGTGCCAAGACCATAAGGAATAATTTTTTTAAGGCCTTGTACTGTGATAGTAGTTTGTGTCATGAGACCTATAGATGCACTAGGGGGATATATAGGGACCCACCTAACACTTACTATGTCTAATCCATTCCTCATAATAATTAGGATATGCATAAACAACATACACATTCATATTGAAACTTATATATAAAATGTAAATAGCTTTCCCTGATCATTAGGAAGAAACACTAACCATTCAAAGTAAATAGATGAATGGTATTAATATAGCATATAAATTTCCAAAATAAACATAAAACATTAAATTAAATAAGTTAGATGATAAAATGGAATAATAATCCAAATAATACATAAGAATCAACAATATTAATGAAATAGATTAAGATACTCTTATAAAATGTTCGCGTAAATCTTGAGATAAATACTCTTTTACTTTGAAAAGAAGAGTTCTTCTAGAGAAATATTTATATAATACCATATGTGATGAATTATTGTATTTTAATAATAAAATGAGGGATTTTAGAATGATAATTGTTTCAAAAAGCAGATTATAGAGTTCCCTTGAAAATAGATAAGAAATTGATAAATTCCCTGTAACCGGACTTGTATTTTGGAAATAGTTTTGAATGTTTCTTTTAAAAAATGTAACTATCAAAAACATAGAGAAGGATTCATGTTGGGGTTAATATATATAATAATCACATAAAATTTTATGAGGCGTTCATAATAATACATAACAATTTAATTGAGGTAATTAGGCAATGAATGTAACCCGAATGAAAATGGATTTCTGGTGGAAAACCCTTACCTTAAATATGAATGTGTTCCCCTATTAAGCTTATCATCCTGGATTACGAAATTAGACTCTTTAATAACTTAATTAATAAAATATTTTATATGAATTTAGTTTTATTTTAATTCTTTTTTTTTCATTTATGTCCTTATTGATAAGTTATAATATCGAATTTCGTTATTCCGAAGTGTTCGTTTTCTTGATTTTCATTATTAGTTATATTATTATTAAGTAATGGGGTTTATGTGGAATTGATGTAAATATTCATAACTGAAACTATATATTATATATGAACATAAATAAGTGTTAATTTTCATTTCTAACATTTGGTAAAATAGAAAAAGGAAGAATCATTTGATAAATTATTAATGATATTCACTTAGATTATTTAAGATGTATTTTGATTATTAAGAACTAGTTTGGTCTTATGATTTAATAATATGCACATATAATAATTACTGAATATTAATTTGGTTATAATATATATATCATAGTATGGTTCAACCATAAAAATGGTTTCATGACCAGTAATGAAGGATAAATTGAAGAATGAATCTTTGTTGTCCACAAAGGCTATAAATTGGAACCTCATGGACATTGATTTCATTTTTAAAATAAAAGGGGGAGAGAAGGAATATTGATGATGGTTAGTCCATTCAAAAGATATAATTATAGTATATAGATGATACTATATTTTTCAGGTTCATTTGGAAAGTGGAGGTGAGGAGAGGAAAATAAAAGATATGAACATGAAAATAAAAGGAAAGTTGAGAGATCCCTTTTGAAAATTCGGCAGCCTAACAGCGTCGCTTAAAATTTCATAAAATGAAATTATGATATTAAAATGGTATCTAATAATATGGAAATAAAAAACGACAGTAAGTGGAATAATTAAAAGAAAACTCCAACATACGATAATTAAAATTCAAAGAGATAACATAAAATAAGTGTCGACTAAAATAGGAGGGTGAAGGATTCCCTTAACCTGTAGAGTAACTATTAGAACATTATGGTTGGGACCATGGGGGCTTAAGGACACTTATGGAGGACACCTAGAGATGTAAAAACACTAGATCTTCATGGATGAGGTATTTGAGATGAATGAAAATGAATGGATTTGTGGGTATTTATAGAAAAGGTGAGGGAGTTATTTAATAATTTCAAATGGACACGTCATTAGTGTTTTTTGCCAAACCATGGGCTTTCCAATAGTATTTTCCTATTGTTTTAGCCACTTGGGACACTTAATGTCATATGTTACTGTACAAAAGTAGACCCGAGTTTTATTATGTCATTATGATGTAATTAAACTAACAAAAACTCAAAATGGTGTTTTTACTATTCACGAAAAATTCAAGAATTTTTTAAGAATCCAAAAAATAGACCCCTACCATTATTCAACGTGTAGAATTCAAAAATATACTCCATTTTTCAAAAATATTTTTCTCAATATGATTAATTTAATTTTTAATTAAAATTATAGTTATTTTTAAAAATAACAATTTTATTGTACAATTAGTTTTATATCACATTGAAAATTTAGTTTAGATCACATTATCTTATTACTTAAGAAAATAAAATAATATCATTATTTTCTATTCGTATGGGTCATATTACTATTCCTATTACTATTAATAAGGGTTTGTTACTATTCATCAAAAACTAGGTTTGTTCTATTAGACTCCAAATGACTTACTAGTCACAACTCTAGATGATAGTTTTTTGAAATTCAAAACACAGTAGAGGAAAATTTGTGTTTAATGGATAGATTATAAAATGCATTCAATATTTATTTTAAAATCCTTGGGGTGTTACAATAAGACCATCTGATCTCACCACATATAATCCCAATGCATTTAATAAAGTTAGTAGATATAAAGGAATGTGACTCCCACGTCTCAAAAAAAAACATAGATAGACATAGATGATATAATAATAATACATATTGAAACAGAATCCCTACATATAGACTAGTATGGGTGATTAAAAATCATGAATTTGACATACCTGTATTCCTTGGGCTCAAATTTTACTATCCTGATAATCTCCCTTCTTATATTCCTATCACTCAAGAATCTTAGTACCACACCCCAAACTATGATTTAGAAACAATTTGACATATATCTAGATACATATTAAGGTGTATCTAAGACCATCATAGACTCTAGTACCTTCAATGTTCCTGTACTACCACTCAACGCATCTGTGCTATTTTTTATTCTCTATAGATTTTCTATATTAATGAAGTTATTGAAATTGATGATAGGTAGAAGACATTGGAAGAATGTATGTCCATCCTTGCCTTATTATAATCACAACCACATTCCATGGTCATAAGATGATTATCCATACCTATGAATTCTATGTATTCCAATTTCATGATAGAAATCCTCATAGTTTCACTAATTATAAATTGAAAAATTGCTTCCAAGTCATCCTAATAAGACAACCTACCCACTAGTCAATGTCTTTTTCAGTTCCCCTTAAGTGATGTGAGCATAATTGATTTGATTACCGATGTATTTAGTTGAAATACGTTATCCAATTATGTAATATAATACAAAATATTATCATACAACTCCATCACCCTGTCTATCTCATCTTCCACCAATCATGGAGATAAAAACTGCATGTAGGTATATTTCAATCTGAAAAAACGTGTTGTCACCTAGATAATGGAATTCCAATTGTGAAATCTCAATCAAACCTCTAATAGGATTTTTTCTAGAGACAAGTACTGATGAGGAATACATAGATATGGGATTCCTTATCCTAAATTAAATATATGCATACACACATTCATATCCATATAAAAGGTATGATGAATAATAAAATTCTGAAACATACTGAGTATGACCATACATGAAATAAAATCGTAGAAAACATTATAGTATTATTATATAAAATCAATGAATAAAGGGAAAATATATATTCTAAATGATATATGAAGTACGATCATAATAATAATTCATAAAAAGGGAATGTTGGAGAGATCCAAAATCTTAATCTCTTTTTATTTCCCTTAAATGCAGTCATTGAACCAAAGTAACACTATTTGATGCCAAAGTCACCATCTATCATCCAATTATTTATATTATACATGAATTATGTATTAAAGCCTATACTAGGGTGAGTATATATACCTTGTGGGAATCGATAAAAACCCTAGAAGGTTGAAACAAAATATATAGGAGTAGAAAACAGAACCCATTAAAAGAGGGAAATAGAAACTCTTGATATATTATTATAAGGAAATATAGACATGTGATAAATGGGATCTCTGTCTCACAACACTTCTATAAATTATGAGTCATCATGGAACTCCAATGGTATATCTAAAATGTATAATATCATGAAAAACCCAATATAAATCCATGTGAAAGACACACACAATGTCGCTAAACTCAGTATTGGAGGGGAAACAATATATATTAGAGGACCTACTCTATAACAGATCTCAAATATAGTGCTTACCAGCCCATAGATAGAGTAACTATGCATTATATAGTAAAGAGTGTTTCCAATCCCACCCATGTAATGTATATATTGAACTACACCCTTTTTAAATAAAGGTTTCCTATTGTAAAATGTAATATATATTTCAACCTTATCATTGATACTATAGATAATCACTAAAAGAATAGGCCCATTCATATCACCTCATGTTACATTTCTAGTTCCAAAACGAAGTCCACCATTATGTTCTATATACTAAAAATATAAGGATAGGATACTCAGAAGACCAAATACTATTTCATAAGAAGGATATATTCATGGTATCTATACACATTATAGAATAAAATAGGTCCCTATCCTATTATTTGTCCCAATTAAGTAAATTTGAGTCATAAATTATTTACCATTTTGGTAATTATTGTAAAAAAACTCCATGAATGAGTGATAATAAAATTGATACTTAAATCCTAATAATTTATAGAATAATAATAATAATAATAAAATACATGCATGGTTTTTATATAATCCTTATAGAATAAATATTTGGTGAATATGGAATGTGTCTAAGAGTTGTAAAAAACATAGATTAAAATCCATTACCATGAACCTAAAATTCCATCTTTCATATCCAAACCTCTTGTATAATATTTATAAAGTTTTCATAAATATTTTATATAACCATATATATATATTATGATATTTTAATTATATATGTACTTTAATTGAACATTAATTAACAATTCCTTCTTAAAGTCATGATTTTGGTAATAATGACTTTCTTTTTCTTGTATGATTTTATTTTATATTTTCATTCCTCATAACGTTTCAACGATGAAAATATCAATATAATTTTACAATTGGATTCAATTTAAAATATTTTAATTTTATAATTTTATAAATTAAACCCAAAAATATCGAATGTAAAATGAAATAAAATGTCCATATAGATGATAGGTGATAGGTACTCACGAATGTTGTTTAAAATTTATCGAATGATAAAAGGAAATAATTATAAAATATATATTACAATTAAAGAATTATTTTTTCCATTTATATCAGATATATTGATTAAAAGTTTCCTAATTACACTCTGTGCCTTGCATTAGTGAGAAAAAAATCATACCGCTTCATGAGGAGGTAGTCCACCATACACCAGAATTACAATATTAGATCCCCCATAAAATGGAAGTTAATGAAGTATATGTGATTTCACTAATCAAGAAGTATATTCATTTTAATAATATCATATATATATATATATATATATTATACCCATCATCATACCCAACCATGAGAGGTCTTCATGGAAACGTGTAACATTAGTTCATGAGGTTGTAGTCCAATGTACAGATGGGCGACATTATCATTTCCCATTTGAGGGTAGAGAAAAAGGATTAAGGTAATGAACATAGTATAGTAAAAAATTAGTATATATATGATAATATGGATAATATATTATTACTTTTACGTATATATTAAGGAGGTTATGGAAGGTATAAAACAAAACTATCTTGTTGGGATCTTACATCTTCTTTTGAGAGGTTCATTTACTTTTCATCAAAGCATTAATAGGTTATATTTATAAGTAATATAAGGATTATAGGATTAATAATTGATTTAAGGAATATATTTGGGTATATATTGGAAAAACCAAATGGATTCGGATCTGTGGTGAGGAAAGAATAGGTGGTGGCTTTTTATAAGTATGGTGGTTAGCACACTTGAAATTCTAGAAAATAATATGGTGTAACCATGATTGTATCATAGAAAATGTCTATAAAATATATAATAATAGAGACTATAATATCAATGATCAAAATGTACATTTCTTACTTGTTTTTCATCATTTTACCCCTTATAATTTTATTTTATCCCCTAGTAAACCATTTTTCAGCCTAATTGTGCTAATTAATTTTTGCTTATTTTACTATTCATAATAGTAAAAATTTAAGTTAACATTATTATAAAAAATAAATTATGATATTTATAAATATGAAATAAAACTTTAAAAATTCAATTAAAATGTGTTTTAAAATCTAAAATAAAATTAAACACACAAACGTGATGAAAATCAGTTTTCCAATGAGAAAATCATAAAATGTCTAAAAAGTTTTTTTGAGAAGACCCATTAGTAAAAATATTATAATTATTTAATTATTGTTAAAATAAATAAAAATGGACTATTTTTAATTTAAAAACAATCTTAATTCATGTTTTTTATTTTTATAAAGGTTATCATAAAAGAATATTCTTAATAAAAATCTATATTTTTTACTGTGAATCAAAAAATTTAACATCTCAAAAAAGATTATAAAATTAAACAAAAAATATCATTCCCCTTTGGAAAAAAAAATATATTTTATAAATTTTTAGAAAATTAATTTCATATATAAGAGGGAAAATGTGATAAAATATATTTTTTATGAAAATATTATTTTTAGGCGTATATTTGGATATATGTTAATGTCGTTATAGAAAACCAATAAGATAAATTTTCAATTTTTTATTTAAAAAATAATAAATAAATTTAATTAAATTAATTTACAAAAATGTATAATTTTTAATTATTGAGGAAAAAATGTTTTTGCACATAAAAATATTTTATCAGAGAAATATTTCCTTAATTTTAAAATTTTTTATTTTCATTTCAAATTAATTAGCCAAAATAGAATATAGTATATATACCCATTTCATTTTTTTTCTTATTTAAAAAAATCTTATTCATACCCATAATTCAAATGGTTGGTTCATAACTATCATAGTAAAAAAGTTAATATATTTATAAAATGTCAATTTTCATTAAAACTCAATGTTTTATATAATGAAATCAAAACATATACATATAATGCAACAAAACTCAGTGTTTAATGTAATTAAATATAAACACAGTGATGCGTATAATGAAAAATATCAACAATATTAAATTTATTTCAATAAATATTTTTCCAAATTCTTGGGGTGATACATTCTGGCCCCACCTAAAATAGAATTTAATTATCAGAATACATCAATTTGGTACAAAAACCTAGGGATTATTATTCCTCAACACAATCTTAGGATCCAAATTAAAATTTCAATGTGGTGGTTTTCTTTAAAATGAAATTCACTTGGTTATTGTTATTATTTCATTAGACATTATATATATAATCTGGAATTTTCATAGATTGTCCCTCATAAGAAAGATCATCGTCTAGTGGTATGGCCACTAAGTTAAATAAACGTGGTAGATCAAGTATTTAATTTCTCAGGAGTGATATGTGAAATAATAATGAATTATAGAGTGTTTAAATTGATGTTCCTTGCAATATAATATGGTCTTGGTACAATCGATAACTTCAATGTGACTGATATGATGAAAATGTAGTTTTACCTTCTTTCTTCCATTAATAAATTCATAAAACACATTATCGCCAATATAAAATTTTATATTGCATCGAGGGTTATCAATCTAATATTTCTTTTAATATTGTTCTTCCCTTATGTATTGTGGAATATATTATACCTTCTATACTATTATATAAGCTTGATTAGGACCTAGTTGATTTGTTTCTATAGATCCATTCCTTTACATTGGATTTCTTCACTTCATTCCACAAAGGGATTCAAAAGGGTCCATCCGAATTCCATAGTGATATATATTATTTTTAGAAAACTAAAATAGAAAAAAAAATCCCAAAATGATCGATTAAATTACCAAACAATTGTGGTAAACACTATGTCCTGATAAGATAAATATTAATTTGTCACTTCATAAAACAATAAATATTATTTAATTTATATTTTGAAAATTTAATGTAGAGATAAATATACTCTTATTGCAATATAGCTTCCTAACATCAACTTCTAAACTAAGAAAACAATTAATAATGTTGAAATAAGTGATATTATAAACCCTAATGGTTATGAATACATGAAATAAAATTTCCATGGAGTGTAAATGAATTCCTCTTCAATAGAATCTTTCACTGAAACATATAAATAACCAATGTGGTGTACATTCATAAATTTATCTTAATATGTTATTAATCTTTCTAAATTATCAACACATAAAACCTCAAAAGCGCTATCATATAAATTTAACTTATGACCATCCATAAACTCACAAGCCCATTTCAGTAGTCATAAATCTTATTTTTATATTACATGGATACATTTGGACATAAATATTTAATTAACCATTTATCACTTATATAAGATATTATCTTATTTGAAAACATATTCATTGTAATATTTGATTTATCCTTATATCGAAATAATATAAAATGTGATTTTTTGATTCTAGAATCCTTGTAAAGGGAGATATTCACATAAAAATTAACTAAAGATTGAACAATAATACATTTATAGGGACCATTTATATAAAATCAAACATAAATTTCTTATGAAAGGTTGAGAGAATTAGTACAACCTAATTATCATGATTCAATTTATCCAATAAGAGTGTACATTCCTTAACTTTTTCTTTAGTTATGAATTATTTCTATAATCATCAAAATTATACCTTGGATTGGAGAATTGGTACACATAATTTCAAAAATATATTATCATTAAAAATGGAGTTGGGGTAATTCATTATGTTTAAATATCTCAATATTTATTTCATTGGATATCATATTCACATTATTTATTCATACCTATTGATTATGGTATAAGGACTCAACCTAAAAACATTACAGAATCATGAATGAAATGAATAATTCACATTGAGGATCTTTTCAGGTTTAGATTTCTCAGAGAATTGGGCCATAAGTATTACATTAAATCCCAAAAATTACAAATTAAACAATTCTACTCAGTTTCCATTTATTCATAAAATAAAAACTCTTGAAAAAAAGAGTTCTGCCTATTTCCATGTTTTAAACAGCATGACTTTTCTTTGATCCCATCCTTGACCCAATTCATCTTCATGTCCAATGTAAAATATTTCAAAACTTGGGATGAGCTTAAATAAATCAGTAAGGGTTATAAGATAAAGAAAGATAAAATGAGTCAATATATACATACCAATCATATTCTCATACGTCATGAAATTAAAATATTTATTCATAACACATATAAACCATACATTATAAAGGTAACTTGTGGCATCCATAACATCCTTACGTTATAGCTTTCACAACAATGTAGGGAGTTACATTTGAAATACCCATCATAGTATATTCCAAATAATTCTTAGTAAAAACATTAATGATTACCCATGTCATGTTACTCGATGCTTTGTAGAGCAATCATAGGACCACGTATCCTAGGATTATCACTAAACAACCCATATACGTAAACAATGCCAATGAAACATAACAAAATCATAACACATCAAAACAAGCATAATAGAAAGATAATATTTTCACATCATTTAAATATACTGACATAAAAAATTACGTATCAAAACCCATTTCAATACCAAAATATGTAAAATAGTATGCGGTATTTATTTTGTTTTTAAAAAACATTTCAGTTAGTTAAGGAAGCCAAATATCAAATAATATTCGCAATAGTGGAAAAGGACGTTGTCACCACTAACATTAAAACGTGACATTATTTTTTGTAGTTTAGTAAGAAGCCTCATATAAAATGATTTCTCTTTAGTGAAATGAAAATTAAAAGTAGTTTACACACCGTATAAAATAATTTCATGTTTAAAAATAAATATGCCTCAATGGAAGATGATTGAGATGAAGTCTCTTACCTCATGTCCGACATGACTCAATCGTTCTATAACCTAATGAATAATAAAATAATGTTAATTTATAAAATATTAATAACCTTTTTAATGTAAATTATACATCTTATATCAATTGTTAATTTGTTATAACAATTACTTAATTATTTGAGTTCAGATCAGTGATTTTGTAGATGTTCGGAACCTGAGTTAATAATAAACTTGTTATAAATATAAATTGTCCTTTTTGTCAATATTCCATTATATCCAGAATGATATTGATTAATTAGATATCATATATATCATATATATTAAGTATATATATGTATTTAAAATACTACTTATCATTCAGAGATATGAAATCAGATGCACTATTCATGGAGATTGTAAGACATACGTACGCATGAACGCTACTTTAATATCTATTTCATATTTAATAGAATGAAAAAATAATGATTAATAGGTATATTATGATTCTAGTATAATATCATATATAATTTCATTAACTTCATCTCTTATATGTTCCATGTATGGAATGAACGAGTCATATCACATTAAGGGGTCGTAGTGCGCACTTCCTCAAATGAAATTATTGTATTTACACACTACGGAAAACAATAACGTTATTCTATAAATGTAGAATAAAAAATCATAGAAAATTAATAAATATAATATATATCACATATAAATAAGGTAAATCTTAATGGCCTCCAGAAGACACTACTAAAATTTGTCCTTTTATCAACGCAAAAAATGGACATTAACAGCGCTAAAGAAGCGCTGTTAATGCCGAAGAAAATAAAGGGGGGGGGGGGTCCCCTTTATGAGTGATAAAAAAGCACTGATAAAGGGTTGCCTTTATCAGTGGATTTCTAGCACTGGTAATGGTATCATTTATCAGTGATTTTCGGAGCACTGATAAAGGGGACCCCCCTTATCTTCACAGACATTAACAGCTCTTCTTTATCACTGATAAAGGGGCGCATTTATCTGCACTATCTTAAGCGCTAATAAAGTTCCCTATTATTGCCGATCAAGAGTGCTGATAATGGTTTCCATTGTCCGCACTAAAAAAGGTCTGATAAAAGAACCTTTCCCTTCACCTGCTAAACCATTACCTCTACAAACCAACTCCTTAGCACATGCACAGTAGTATAAAACATCACCCTCACACCTGTACAAAACAGCACCCGCAGAAAATATTTGAAAAAAAATGCTATATACATTTACTTAATATCATGAATACAAAAAAACACACTACTATATACATTTCAATCAATGTTTTACATGGTTAAAATTAAAATTATCCAACATTAGTTATAAACATTAATGTTTCATCCTATGATATCTGTGATCCTCTCAAAAATTTTCGTCCACGGTATTTGTTTCCGAACAAAGAAACCGAACTCAAGGAAAAACATTCACCTATATAAGAAAACAAATATTATGTTAGTAATACAATAAATAAATAGACTAAATCATTGAAATGAATTAATAAATTAATATGGAAATGGGAAACTAAAATATAGAAATGGAAAGCTCAAATGATTTCATTCTGATAACAATGAAAGGGAATAATGTAAAATCAAAATGTTTTTAGATGATTTATCTCATTTAAAAAATACTGATTCTTTATCTAATGAAAAGATTTACCAGTCACACCGTGCATTGGATTAAGGTGCATATGATTTTTATATTTCACAAATGACTCATGGATTGTTGTCCTAATGTATCAAAACAATCTGAACGTGTTTTCTCGGTATTCTATATGTTAGTAGTGTTGTTTTCTAAATTTAATGTTAATTTGAAATTGATATCAGACACTTTTAGCCATTACAGCCACATCTAGCATTGTATTGAATTGAATTTGATTCATACACGTCACAAATGACTCATGGATCATTGTACTTATGTATCAAAACAATCCGAACGTGTTTGCTCTATTTTCCGTATGTCTGTAGTGGTGTTTTATAAAGATAATGTCAATTTCAATATGATATCAGACACTTTCAACCATAATGATCACATTAAACATCAGATTGTGGTGCAGTAAATTTTTAGACCTTAACAATGACTCATGGATTGTTTTCCTAAAGTATTAAAACAATCCGAACATTTTTTCTTAGTTTTACTTATGTCAGTTGTGTTGTTTTCTAAAGTTAATGTCAATTTCAAACTGATATCAGACACTTTTAGCTATACCGGTCACAATACTAATCGGATTAGGGTGAAGTTAATTCATATGTGTCACAAATGACTCATGGATCATTTTCCTAAAGTATAAAGACAATCCTAATGTGTTAGCTCCGTTTTCGATATGACACTTGTGTTTTTTTCTAAAGTTTATGTCAATTTCAAACTGATATCAGTCACTTTTAACCATAACGATCACACCGTGCATCAGAATGAAGTGCCGTTGATTCTTACCCATAAAAAATTACTCATGTATTATTTTCCCAAAGTATCAGAACAATCTGAACGCATTTTCTTGGTATTCTGTATGTCACCCATGTTGTTTTCTAATATTAATGTAAATTTAAAAATGATATCAGACAATTTTAGCCATACCAATCACACCGTGCATTTTATTGAGGTGTGGTTGATTATTACACCTCAAAAATTACTCATGTATCATTTTCCTAAATTATCAAAACAATTGGAACGCGTTTTCTTGATTTTCCGTATGTTAGAAGTGTTGTTTTCTAAAGTTAATGTCAATTTCAAACTGATATCAGACAGTTTTTGCCACACCAATCACACCGTGCATAGGATTGAGGTGAGGTTGATTTTTACATGTCACAAATGACTCAAGGATCATTTTAATAATGTATTATTACAATCCTAACATGTTTTATCTGTTTTCAGTATGTCACTTGTGTTGTTTTCTGTACATAATGTCAATTTCAAAATGATATCAGACAATTTGAGCCATACCAATCACACCGTGTGTCAGACTGAGGTGAGGTAAATTTTTACAGGTAATAAATGACTCATGGATAATTTTCATAAAGTATCAAAACAATCCAAACTTGTTTTCTTGGTTTTCCATATGTCTCTTGTGTTGTTTTATAAAGTTAATGTCAATTTCAAACTGTTATCAGAAACTTTTAGCCATACCGATCACACCATGGGCCAGATTAAGGTTCGGTCAATTCTTACATGTCAAAAATGACTCACGGGTCATTTTAATACAGTATCAAAACAATTTGAATTCATTTCCTAGTTTTCCGTATGTCAGTAGTTTTGTTTTCTTAATTTAATGTCAATTTCAAAACTGATATCAGACAGTTTTAGCCATATCGATCATACCATGCATCGGATTGATGTGAGTTTAATTCTTACATGTCACAAATGACACATGGAATGTTTTCCTAAAGTCTCAAAACAATCCAGATGATTTTTCTCGGTTTTTCATTTGTCACTTGTCTTGTTTTTTGAAGTTTATGTCAATTTCAAACTGATATCAGATACTTTTAACCCTAATAATCACATCATGCATAGGATTAAAGTGTTTTTGATTTGTACACATCAAAAATGACTCATGTATCATTTTCCTAAAGTATAATAACCATCCTAACTCATTTTCTTAGTTTTTCGTATGTGAGTAGTGTTGTTTTCTAAAGTTAATGTTAATTTCAAACTGATATCAGCCACTTTTAGCCATACCGACCACACCGTGCGTCGGATTGAGGTGTGATTGTTTCTTACATGTCAAAAAATGAATCATGGATCTTTTTCATAAAGTGTCAAAATAATCCGAATGTGTTTTATTTGTTTTC
Source organism: Viscum album (assembly GCA_963277665.1). NCBI lineage: Eukaryota > Viridiplantae > Streptophyta > Magnoliopsida > Santalales > Viscaceae > Viscum > Viscum album. Next base: position 1,922,560,384 of record OY728136.1, on the reverse strand, counting down.
CGTAGGTCACTTTTGTTGTTTTCTAAAGTTAATGTCAATTTCAAACTGATATCAGACACTTTTAGCAATACTGATCACACCATCTGTTAGATTTTTGTTCGGTTGATTTTTAATCCTCAAAAATGACTCATGTATTGTTTTCCTAATGTATCAATACAATTTGAATCTGTTTTCTCAGTTTTCCATATGTCAGTAGTGTTATTTTCTAAAGTAAATGCCAATTTCAAACTGATATCAGACACATTTAGCCATACCCATCACACCGTGCGTCAGATTGAGGTGTGGTTGATTCGCAAAAATCAGAAATGACTCATGGATAATTTTCCTAATGTATCAAAACAATACGAACGCATTTTCTCAGTTTTCTGTATGTCACTTGTGTTGTTTTCTGAAGTTAATGTCAATTTAAAACTGATATCAGACACTTTTAGCGATACCGATCACACCGAGTGTCAGATTGAGGTGCGGTCCATTATTACATGTCAAAAATGACTAATGGATCATTTTCCTAATGTATCCAAAAAATCTGAATGCATTTTCTAGGTTTTCCTAATGTCACTTGTGTTATTTTCTAATGATAATGTCAATTTCAAACTGATATCAGACACTTTTTGCCATACCAATCACACCGTGCGTCAGATTGAGGTTCAGTCATTTTTTACATGTCAAAAATGACTCATGGATCATTTTTATATAGTAGAAAAACAACCCGAATGCATTTTCTTGGTCTTCCATATGCCAGTAGTGTTGGTTTCTAAAGTTAATGTCAATTTCAAACTGATATCAGACACTTTTAGCCATACTGCTCACACTGTGCATCGGATTATGGTGTGGTTGATTCGTACACGTCAAAAATGACTCATGGATCATTTTACTAAAGTATCAAAACAATAATAATGCATTTTCATGGTATTCCGTATGTCACTTCTGTTTTTTTCTAAAGTTAATGTCATTTTCAAACTGATATTATACCCTTTTAGACATACCGGTCACACCATGTGTCAGATTGAGGTGCAGTTGATTCGTACACCTCAAAAATCACACATGGAACATTTTCCAAATGTATCAAAACAATATGGAACCATTTTCTCCGTATACCATATGTCAGTTGTGTTGTTTTCTAAAGTTAATGTCAATTTCAAAATGATATCAGACACTTTTAACAATATTGATCACACCGTGCATTGGATCGAGTTGCGGTCAAGTTTTACACCTCAAAAATGACTCATTGATTGTTTTCATAAAATATCAAAAAAAACCAAATGCATTTTTTCAGTTTTCCATATGTCACTTGGGTTGTTTTCTATGATTAATGTCAATTTCAAACTGATATCAGACACTTTTAGCTATACCGTTCAGACCGTGCATCAGATTGAGGTACGGTCATTTTATACACATAAAAAATGACTCATGGATCTTTTTCTTAATGTATCCAAAAAATCCTAATGTGTTTACTCAGCTTTCCATATGTCACTTTTGTTGTTTGCTAAAGTTAAAGTCAATTTCAAACTGATATCCGACACATTTAGACATACCGGTCACACTATGTGTCGGATTAAGGTACGATCAATTAGTACACGTCAAAAATGATTCATGGATTGTTTCCCTAATGTATCAAAATGATCCAAATGCGTTTGATCAGTTTTCCCTATGTCACCTCTGTTGTTTTCTAAATTTTATGTCCATTTCATACTGATAGCAGACACTTTTAACTATACCGATATCACAAGGCATCAGATTGAGGTGCAGTTGATTTTTACATGTAAAAAATGACTCATGTATTGTTTTCCTAAAGTATCAAAACTATACGAATGCATTTTCTCGGTATTCCGTTTGTCAGAAGTGTTGTTTTCTAAAGTTAATACCAATTCCAAACTGATATCAGACACTTTTAGCCATACCGATCCCATTATGCGTCAGATTGATGTGTGTTTGATTCTTACATGTCACAAATGAATCATGGACACCCCCTTGGACACACCCCTCCCTCCCCTCCTGGACACCCTCACACAAGGACACCCCCTCCCTCTGGGACACACCCCCTCTTGGACACCCCCACCCCTCCAGGACACCCCCTCCCTCTTGGACACCCCCACCCACATATAAGTAAAACTAAAATTAGAAAATTGAAAATCCAAGATATTAGTTCCCATCAATATTTTAAGATGCTCTTGAGTGGACTTAATGACTATGCATCGGTTGACTTCCACACTATCAACCAGTGTAGTCCAATGAGTTATGCTTTACTAGAAAGACAAATCAAATCTAAAAACCTTCTTCATAACCTATGGATATAAAATATAATATAGGGTGATCATATATTCTCAATTAGTGTAAACAAGGGAGACATGAATGATCATATATGTATAACATTAGTAGGAATTTACCTTCATCCTATTTGTGTACTATCTTCCATCAGGTATGTTGCCCATTCGTTTCTAAACACATCAATATCATCTTCTAAATATGATTTTTTGTGACAGTCATGGTAGAAACAGAAAAAATATAAATACACAGAGGATTAATAAATATTTTAAATGAAGTCATAATTATTTTCAAAAATACTTCATCAGGGATTCTAGTTTGTTGATGAAATATGATCTCTTTCATAAATTTACAAACATAATAACCGCAATCTTTTCGGTTTGTTTGTTTTTCACACAGCAGAAACACTGACAAAAATTAGTAATTTTTTTATATGTGTTTGGATAGTGCAATGTTATTATATATACCCTGATACTTTTCTAGTTGTAAATCATGTAGGCTTGATCATACTTATTCCCTGGATTTATTCCATGCAATAGATGATATTGATGCACCGCCCTATCATAACATAATCTTCATTAAAATATAACATAACATATATAACTTGATTTTTTGTTTTAAAATGTTTGATCTCGTGTATTAAAAATTAACAAACACTATCATGTGTGGTCTGTTTGTTGGATATCCATGCATTGAATCCAGAAAATAAATCTTTGGAGGATCCAAAATGACTGTAATCAGCATCAAATGGTCCCTAAAAATACAAAAAGAAATAAGTAAAGAATTTAATAAAAATATTGTTGATGTGATTAAATTGAAGAGTTTTACCCCAACTTCGTTGGTATTAAAAAGATTATATCATCAGTAATTTTGTTTTCAAATGATTTGAGGAGGGATGACATTATTGCAACCTCATTATCAGAATCTAATTCTTCTTTTGAAGAGGTGGTGTGAGGACTACTGAGTAAAAAATTTTGTTCGTGGGGAAATCCCTTCAATTGTTTTTCATATATAACCCTACAAAAAAATGTATTTTGTCATAATTATTATAGTATATCAGCTTTTGTAAAATCAATTCATAAAACCATACCTCATGTATACATTTACAACTGAGGCTCGTAGCCATTCATTCTTGAGGATTTCATTTACATTTTCATCAGTAATGAGATCATATGTCTCCTCTCCATATATGTTTTTTTCAAAATCAATTGTGTGAGCATTGCTATCTATCACCATTGTATCAATATGAGCCTACAATGATATTAATTGTGGATATAGAACAGGCTGGGTGAAGGTTCTCTCAGTAGACCATTTCAATCAGTCGTTTGATCCTTAAGATAGTTTTGAGAAGATATTTCATTTCATCCCCTTATCTTTTTCATTATATAATAAAATTCATCGGTTTAAAACTTTTCTCATTAAATGTTAAAGGTCCAGATTCATGAATAACTTGGAAATGGATACCTCCTTGTCGACATGTTTTTTTACAAGAAATGGCGACCACGCATTGAATGTTTTAATATCCTGTTCAACCTTATGATTATCATCAATTTCATTTGGAACAGGTAGCTCAGACCTCGGCTCATTAGCTATGTTAATTGACACTTTGAAATAATCTTTTGAAAGCTGTCTATTTAGTAGCATGTTGTTCTGCGTATTGAGCACCATAGCCCTCGCTACAAGAAGATAGGTGGGAGTTGATAGATATAAATCACAGTCATTTTCACCCTATGGAATATTAGTATAGGGAAGGAATCACTGTCTATGTGAATCAAATTTCACAGAAACAATTATTAAAACATTAAATACCTCCGCTATGTCATGTTTTTTAGGGGAATGGCTTGCCTCAAAGCTGGTGGGGGTGGGTCAGGATCATCACGTATGAGTTGTTGTTGAGTTGTTTCTTATCTTTGCCTCTCCCCCATCATTGTTGCTATCATATCACTCTAGTATTGTATATCTTCTTGAGAAATAGCTAATATTTATTTCAACTTTTACATTTTTTAATTTTCAACCTCCGCCTGTTTTTGTATTTGAAAATATTTTTGGGGTGTCACCCCAAAGCCCGCACCTCTAATGCGGCCATACTGGTCTGGCCGCTTCAAGGCTACTGAAAGTATGTCTGCATCTGGTACGGGTGAAGTTGATTTCTATGACTATGAAATATACAAAATATAGAAAAATAAGTAGTCATTGTAATGTAATAGTGATATAAAACAAATCTAATTTATATTATGTAATACTTACACATGTTTCAAACACTTTTTGTGTGTTTTCATCTATCATTATTCCTTTTTTATTTCCCCGACCATCCTTCCATAGCACATGGCATGGGGTGGATTTGGATTTCAATTTCGATTCATCAATCTGCATATAAATAGAGAAACAAGGTTATGGTGTTGTTTTATGTCCCATATAAGTAGTACGGTAGATTTAAAAGATGTACCAATTTTTTCTCAAGTGAAGTGTACCCCATCCTTGCTTTAAGGTAATGGTATGCTAGTTCTACTGCGGGTTTATTATTTGCATCACTTAGTTGCTCTTTCATTTACAAGACACTGTCAATCAAAGTGGTGAATACAAGAAAAGTCAAAAAAATGTATTACCCCACACAATGTACCTAAAAATATTGCTCCCCACGATGGTTGATAAACACTTTCCATGCTCCTTGGGATATCAAGGGTCCCTAAATTGGATGTGTTCGTGGCTTGATTTTCCGTACAGCATATTTAAGATGATATTTCATTAAAATTGTGTTGAAATGTCTATGAATCCTTCCTATAACTATCAATACATATTCCTTGTGTGATCCATCTACTATAAACGCACTCTGCAATGGATGATGAAAAGCAAGGCAATATTTTGGTATTTTATTTTAATAAATTAAAAAAATGATACCATAATGTTACTGTAATATCATCTCACATTAGTTTCTTAATACTAGTAACAACATGGTGCCACAACTGTACATCAATCGGTACGTGTTTCCGAGTGACGATTCCAATGTATCTACTAAAGATAGATTTCTTAGTGTTAACTTATTGGACTCTCTTATTCCATCCCACCTCAAATTTGATTCCTTTTTTTTTCATAATGATTTTCTCTGACATTGTAAAACTAAAGCACTCTTGTTTTTTTCAATTTCAGGGATTCATTTTCAACCATTTCCTGGGAAGTATCATCATTATCCTTCTTTGTAGCGCTACCATTAGCACTGGGACCAGCATAAATAGGTTGAGAAACATGTTGTTGCTCTGCACTGGGAACAACAAAAATAGGTTGAGAAACATGTTTTTGCTTTACACTAGCACAACCAGAAGCTTCTTGAGAAATCTGTTGTTGCTCTGCATTGGGACCACCAGCAGGAGGATGAAAGACCTTTTCTGCATCGGGATTGGGTGCATCTGCAGGTGAAAAAGTCATTATCTGTAGAATTGGATTAACAGTTAATTTAGATTATATAAAATTAGAAGCAAACAGATAATAACAAAATGTAAAACAGTGTATATTACAATAAACAAATAACCTGATTATTGTACTCTCTTTTTGTTCATTAAAGGTTGATGTGATTTGACTCCACTGTCGACTATGTAAATCACTTCATTGTGGTCTCCTATGACATACAAAACATCGTCTACATTGGGACTGCAATGAAAGGATTGTCAAGTCCCTATAAAAGGGCCATCCTTCATTGAACATTCATCTAACCCTTTAGTTGTTTTGGTCGATAATAGAACAATTGACCAATTTCGGTTTGCGGGGTCTGGAACCTAAAATAATTGTACTTCCTATAATTACATTATAAATGTTTCATATTTCTCCCCATCCTTACTGAAATCAACTTTCATGAATCCTAATTCATCGATTTTAACAGCACTCCTATTATCATACTACATGAATTGAAAAATGGGCACTTTGAATTACGTATCATGAAACTCCCATATTCGTTTGATGATTCCAATGTATGACATATTCGTATAAATTTGTTTTTGTTCCTTAGTACGGGAAACATGCATCGCCTCAGCCACAAGTGTAACCCCACTATTCTGCATGGTCTTGTCTTCATCTTGTTCATTAGTATAGAATGTATAACCATTAACGACTTAATCATTGTACGATAATACATACACACTTTCTCCTTTAGGTAGCCATCGAAGTCATTATGAAATTGAGTCTGGATTTTCATCTAACTGCTTCAAAATGTGGTCCAAAAACCATCCTATAAACTGACTATTATGTGTATCTGATATGCATTTTTCAGCCCTAGATGGATTCAAAAGCCTAAGAATTTTTTGTGGGTTTGAACATATGGGCCAACGTCGTAACTGTTATGAAAAACGTAAAGGTGAGCCTGCTCCCGATCTGTAATATTTATTGTGACAACCTCTCTTACAGAAATTCTTTCACCCTCAAGCCGCTCTATGTGATGATATTTCAGTAGGCCAATGTTTTCCACACCAGACAGGAATTTGGTTCAAAATTCAATGACTTTATCAATAATTTATTTCTCTGCAATACAATCATCTGGCCAACTTTGATTTTTGACATACCCTTTCAAAATCATCATATACCGTTCAATGGGGTACATCCATCTATAATGTAGAGGACAACATAGTATAACCTCTCTCACCAAATGAACCATTAAATTAACCATAATATCAAAAAATATCATCAGGAAGAACATTTCCAATTCACATAATATGACAGTAATTTCTCTTTCCATAGTTGGCAATTTCGCCGGGTCTATAACTTTGCTGCATATAGATTTGAAGAAGAAACAGAGCTTTGTTAATGTATGGTAGCCATTCTTGGAAAAAATGCAACGTAAACCTATAGGAATTAGATCTTGTATCAAAACATGGCAGTATTGTGATTTCAGAAACTTTAATTTTAAATCTCTTATTGACAGGATGTTCTTGATATTTGATGAATACCCTTCTAGAACCTTTACATCATTCAAGATGTTGTAAAAATGATATCTCTCTTGCCTGCAAATAGTGTAAGCAGCAGGAGGTTGAAATGTTCAATTTTCACCCTTCACTGCTGCCAACTCTTCTTGTATTCCCATCTCAACCATGTCCAATCTAGCCATAATTCCATCCTTCATTTTGCCGGGTGAATTTTGCAACGTTCTGATGACACTATGACATAATTTTTTTTTCAACGTGCATAACATCAAGAAAATATCTGACATACAAAGAATTCCAGTATTGTAATTCAAAAAAAAGAAACTCTTTTTCCAACCAGTTTTCCAAAGTTTTTTGAATACGGTTTACAAAAATTAGTGTTCATATATTTTACCTTCTCAAACAATTGATCACCAATTAGTAGAGACAGTGTTGTACGTTCTTCTGAACTTCTTTTGAATAATGTCATCCATGATCAGTACATATTCCATCGGGGTAGAAATATGTGATGTCCTGAAAACACGGTTTTTGATAAATGTTTCATCCTAATTGACTGTGTACCTTGTTCTCAAATGGGACGCCCTTGAGTTCCTTTAATGCTATATCCTGAAAAAATTTCATAAGCAAGAAAGTCATTTATCGTCCCGTACAACATGGCTTTCAAAGTGAAATATACTTTTTTCTAAGTATCATATAACATAACAACTGAATCCCACAATATGATCAAATCCTCAATCAATGGAGCCCAGTATACATCAATATCATTAAACGGTTGTTTTGGTCCTGATATAAGCATAGATAACATGATTTATTTTCGTTTCATGGATAACCACATTTGTAAGTTATAATTTACCAACATAACCGGCCATGTACTATGACTGTTTCTTTGAAAAACAAAAGGATTCACCCCATCTATAGATAATACCAGACGATAGTTTCTCAGCTCTGTTCCAAATTTAGGATACTCGTGATCAATTTTCTTCCACAGAGAAGAGTCTTCCAGGTGACATAGATTCCCATCTTTAATTCATGTATCTGCATGCCATGTCAATTGTTCTGTAGTCTCCTCACTTCTATATAGGCACCTAAACCTTGGAATGAATGAAAAGTACCATACACCATTCGTAGGACTGGAATCATCTTTCTTGTATCATGAAGCACCACACTTTGGGAATTCTTTATGTGATTTGTGGTCCTTGAGAAACTATATACAGTCATTCGGGTAGGCGTTTATTCTTTCAGAGACCATACCAATCGATCATAGAATTTATTTGGCATCGTATGTTCATCTTGGGAGTTCATTGTCTTCTAGTATGATGTCATTCAAGAGAGAAAGTAGTTCCTTAAAACTGGCGTCACTCGACCTATTTCCTGCTTTCAAATTAAACAGCTTCAGTACGGCTGACAATGCTTTATATTTAGTGCAACCAGCATACAATGGTGTTTCTTCACAACTCCTTAACTTCTCAAACAATTTTGGGAAATCATGAAGTTCATCTTCAATAGTCTTTGTCATTTCCTCAAAATGATCATCATCATCAGTCACATCTGTAATCACACCATCCATATGATCGTCGTCAATATTCACGGTTGTAATCATATCAGATTGTCCATAAAATGTCGTTATATCTGAGCCAAAACCTACATTCATTTCTTCCATGTTTTTATTCCAACATGTATAACTTCGATCTATTCCGTGACAGATCAGGTGTTCATCCAACTCCTCTAGTCTAATTTGTCTTGAATAAAAATAATGTAAACACGGACAAAGGATTTTAGAATGGTTAGATGGATGATCTCCTACAAACTTGATAAACAATTTCACGCCATCTTCATACTCTTTTGTCAACCGATTGGCATTCATCCATTCTTTATTCATATTCGTCGTCTTTAGGGGTTCAATCTCGAACTTTCCTGATATTATGTGTTAATTAATCAGGTAGCATTATTTGGGTTTTATAAAAACAATCATGGTACAAATGCCTCTATAATGAAATAGAGGAACCTAACCTAAAACCTGTGAAGGTACTTGAACTGTATCTATATACATGGGACTGTGACCTATCTTTTGTATATCTCCATGGACTACCTAAAACCTATACATGTAAGACTCTTTACTGAAACATGGTGGAGTACCATACTCCATATTTTCTCCAAACATCTGACTTGTCACTTTTTAACACTCAAGCAGAGTGAAGATAAATAAAATATCTAAACCACATCGTGCACAATTCCCAATGAATGAGGGAATTATAATATTGTGATCTAAATGAGAATATTTTAATAATGGGATACTCATACATGAAACATTATCATCTAAGTGAAAAATAAAATAATAATAATGAAATTAACATAGCACAAAATTCTTTTAATGGATAAACAATGTGTAGGTTTCTCTGTCAAGGTTGGTTGTATACTACCATTTCTAAACTCATGTGAAATCCATATACGTAGTGTGTCCAGTTGTGTGAACATCATATATAGATAATATAACTTATTTAATCTGACATATATCAAATTAGTTCCATGTTATTCTTAAAAATACTACATGATTCCTTTGAAAATATATGACATATAGAACAACTTGATCTAAAGGCGTGTACATTATATACCAAATGAGACACTTCACCAGCTATGGATCACATTTTTGTGGAATACACGGTGTGTAGTCCAAACATGACCACTAGGGGTGTATAGTCTATACAAATCAAGTTTCTATGGTATTTGTATATGTTATGAATGAAGTAAAACACATAGCATATGGTTCTACCATTATTTCATGGAATGTACATGGTTTCATGATGAAGTATATGTCTTGGAAATACATTGTGTGTGACCTACGTTCACATGTCATGTAATATTTAAAATCAAACTTATTCCAAGTTTGAGTCCAAAGATGAGTCATGTGGTGTAAATTTGGGAGATAACTGTTGGTTGTCATTAAACTCAGTATGAAATCCTTGTATGGTTTAGCATGTTCCATTTAACAAGACTACATACCATGTATTTTAAATATATATAGAATCTGAATAACATCATATTCACACCATAAAGTGTCTCATAGAGTCCTCTAGAAGTGGTTTTTTAGGATTTAGCGGAATTGCACTAGTAACAAAGTGGTGGTGCCATTGAAGTGGGTAAAATTTCAATTGATATTCAATGGTGGAAGAACTAAAACATCGAAAACAAATTCCATATCAATCATTCCAACAACCGCAACACCATAAAAAAACACAATCGTGATCACAATGGTAACACCATACAAACCAAACAATCACAATTTTAGATTTTATAAAGCATCCCTTATTCAATATTTTTTGTTAATTAAGGGGTTATAGTAGATATTTTATCATCCTAGGGTGTTAATTCATAATTCAAGTATACGTAAATTACCAATTTTTATATTCAAATGTTAATCAAGAACCACCCAACATGCAATTCATTTAGTGCGCAAACAAGGACCACCAACGACCACGATTTTTAGGGGGCGTTTAACCAGTATATTACACATTATAACCACAAATATAAAAACAATAATAACATGCGATCAAGATCAAACCAATAAGTAATAGGAGAAAACTCACCGTGAAGGTGTCATTAAGCACACGACAGAGTTGCATACGTGGCAGAGGAGATGCGCACAACATAAGAAATTTCCAACCGAAAAGAAAACATAAAATTGGGGAAACTCATGAGAATAAAATAATGTAAGACTGAGTACACCATTTACCACATCCCACAATCCCCAAGAACCCAATAAAACCGAAATCAACCCACACCATGGTTAAACACACCTTATGATAGCACGAAATTATATAACCCACCTTCGATAGAATGAGTTGAACATACATTTTAAAATATATAAGATAAACATACAATGGGTAAGCACTGACCGATAGGTCCTCCTTACTAGGTGTAATCCCCATGTTTATTCTATATAGAATATCCCAAATGAGTAATCCCTGATTAATCCTATGTTATCATGCAATTCACGACACATACATCCTAATCGCACGACTTTAAACTTCATGGTAAAATCTTTTCAACACAACATGATGTATCTCGTGAGTAGGATCATATCCCTATTCACACTCAATGAGCCTACCCATACATCTTGAAAAAAATTAGGGGGAACACAAATATTTCCAATGGGACACCCCTGGTACTCTTTTCAAATTTTTGCATCACACCATGCCAAAACTCACCAAACGATCACCGGTTACCCTACATTATTCCAAAACCAAAGGATTATACCCAGGCTTCATTACCCTAAACCCATCCATCTTGGTTCAATGGTGATGGTCACATTAAAAAATTATTTTAATCAATAGGATTAGGAATCCAAATGATCATTTCCCTCAACCCAGTCATAATACCAAAACTCAGGAAGAGAGAGTGCTTCCCTTATACAAATCCAAGGCATGCCCATTACTTCGCTAACAACTTGATAACACCTCATATGCATAAATACATCATGTAAAAAAATCTACCCTGGATTTATGTATCTAAGGTATTCATAAATCCAAGATAACCCCATTCAGTAGTCTCCCCAACTACAAAAACTCACTAACTCGCTACCATCCTGAGTCATATACTAACGACCACTGGGATCTCACACCCCTTACATCAATTCTTACATAATACTTAGCCCATGGTTTCCAGTCTTATCCCCACCAAAAAACACACATAACCTATTGAACCAAACCAACCACTTACTATAGGTGCTCACACACCCACTATCTAAAACAACCTACAAGACAAGGGTCTCACCACCCGGGCTCTCACTCTTGCCCTAACTACCCATACATAGGTTCAACTCACTTATAAAAAACTATAAGTCATCATAATCAATCATGGATCATCATTTCTCTTTTATATTAACCCAATAGAAGGAAAAATACTCTTACAGTGACCAGTGGTGGCAGCGACGACGACAGCGGAGGCGACGATGGCAGAGGCAGCGGCGATTGCGGTGGCAGAGGCAGCATCGGTTGTGGCGGAGGAGAAAAATCCCATGGTCTGGAGGCAGCGTCAGAGGAGAAAAAACCAATGGAGGTGGTGGAGGAGGAAGAGGAAGAGGAGGAGGAGGATGATGAAGAGGAGGAAGACGAGGACACAGAAGAGGAGGAGAACGAGGACGAGAAGTCACAGCGGAATAGGGTCCTGGTTCGACTTCTGCAAAAGCTTTACCGAGTGCGAGAGAGGAGGGCACGTTAGGGTTGTTAAATAAAAAACCATTGGATACTTTATCAATGCACATGGAAAGTGCTGATAAAGGTATGTTTTATCAGTGCTAAAATAAAAGCGATGATAGAACATAAATTTATCAATGCTTTTTTAGTACTGATAAAGGTAGCAATTTATCGACGCATAGAAAGTGCTGATAACTTTATGTTTTATCAGTGCTATTATTTTATAACTAATAAATGTTATAATTTTATATAAATTAAGAATAAAAATTTTTATCAGCACTAAAATATGAGCTAATAAATGTACACTTTTATCATTGCTAAAAAGGGTGCTGATAAAGTGTATGCCTTTATCAACACTTATTTTAGTGCTGATAAATGTTAGATATATCAGTGATTTTCACTAGAACAGATAAAGGTATACCCTTTTATCAGTGGTTTCTATTTATAACAGATAAAAGTTAGCACCTCCCTTTCCCTGTTTTCTGGTAGTGAGGGGTGGTAGGAGAATACTGAACATTCATCATTTCGTGAGGCGTTAGTTTTCCGCCCATAGAAACAATATATTAAATACCCATTAGATAAAGGTGTTTGTAAGTGTAGTTAAAATACTTATCATAACATAAACCAAGTATATAGAGGATACTGGTGTTTTTATAAAATAATGGAATTTAATGATTTTACGGGGTTGTATTAAGAAAATAAAACAGAAGATCTTATGACAAGACGTTACCTTTAAATCGGGAATCTCCCTTTGGATTGAACCGAAATGTTTACTTTAATTTCATTAAACATAGATTAAGGCATATAGGAGGAGTATAGGGATTTAGGGAGATTAATTAGGTATAGTTTAGACAAATCAAGGGTTTTTATAAGTGTGAAAAATTTGTTAGAATTGAGGGCTTTTTATAAGGGGGAGGGGCTCTTTATGAATGTTTTCAAATATTATTTTATTATATAATTAATTTTATTTTATCAATGTCCAAATATTATTTATGTCAAAGATAGGATTACTCATGTTCGATATAAAATTATACAATTAGAATTGGATAGGTTTTGGATATTTTTTAATCATTATAATCTTATTTATTTAAATCATTCATTCATGAGGCAAATACTGCATCATTATTGTGTAATTAATAATATTATTTATTTTATGTCTAACAATTATAATAAAAATACCATGAAATTAATATTTACAATCGAATATATAACTTATATACCCCCATGTAAAAATTGATGTACTATAAGATATGCATTTATGTCATTTTTGTATTTACATTAAATTAATTAATATAAAATGTAATTATCACTCCCATGTGTCTCCATGGGATCCAAAAATATACCAAAGGATGACCATGGTAGGAAATGAATCATCCAATATGATTAGGACACATTTTTGGGTAATTAATATTTTTATAATAATATTTTGTTACCCTTATTTACCAGATTTACCCTTTAACCAGGGTAAATCATATATTTACTGAAATAAATATTCGTAATGTATAATAATAACATCTATCTATTTACACAATTTGGAACTCATAATTCCAAATATGTAATCCATTTCTTCAAATTCAAAACACAGAAGTTGAAAAAATTAATTTAAAATTAATTCTTACTGTTGAAATAAAAAGCAGGTTTTAAAGAAATAATCACAATCAAAAGATTGACACTTATTTATGTCTAATTTCAATGTGAAATTACTTCCAGTTACCAATATTCGAATAAATAGTAAAAAAGAATATAATTACACTTTGAATCAAATTAAATATATAATCTAACCTTTTAAATAAATAATATTAAATTGAAGTTTTGATTTAAAATACATTATTTTAACTATTCATTAAAAATTTAAATATTCTAAAAAAACCAATATTTCTTCCAAAGTAATTTTTTATTCCCCAATAATAATGAAGAATATTATTTTTTAAAATATCACATATAAAAGTGACAGATTCTAGATTGAAAATAGTTCTCCGTAAAAATGCAATACTTCTACCTTTTAATGAATATTAGAGTATATATGCTTAAAATCAGATTCTTTCTTATTTTATGCATCTAAAATTTATTGGATAAATGTAAAAGGAATTAACAAACATATATAATAATATTTTAGTTATTTATATTCATTCATGTCAATATAATGGCTTGGTGTTAACTATCATTTAAAATAATAATATTATATTATTAATCCGCAGCGTGAGATTTCAAAGAACCAGTTGTTGCATATCGAGTACGCCCTAGAACATAGAATCACATTTAAATTAAAATTAATATTTAAAACAAAAATATTAATAAATATGAAAATTTCATATTTTTTATTTACCTGGAATTTTAGATCCTTCTCCCTTTTGGTAATTGTTTCCTCACAATTTTATTCACTTATCAAATAAATGGGGGTATTTACCCCTCGTAGAATTTTCAGACATCAATGTTGCCTCATCAACCATATTGTTTTTCAAAAAATCTGTTACATGATGAATTACTTTCTTCCACAACATTTTCTCTCTTCTGTCAAAAATCAGGGCTAGTTGTTCATCAAAATATTGATTCTCATCCAACTGAACTACCTCTGGGCTCAAAACATGAGATGGATCTGGAATATACATTCTGATCATTGAAACATGAAAAACATTGTGTACCTAGGATAACCATGGAGGTAAGATACTCTATAGGCAAGTGATCCAATGTTATCTAGGATTTCATAGGGTCTAATAAACCACGAACTCAACATTCCCTTATTTCCAAAACACATCAAACTTTTCCATTGAGAAACATTGAGAAATACATGTTCATCAACCTCGAAAGAAAGATCTTTCCTCCGGTTCTTGGCATAAATTTTCTTCATGCTCTGGGCTGTTGTCATGTTCTTCAGAATCAGTGGATCTTTTTATGCCATGTCTTCCACCAATTCAGGCCCCATCAACTACCTTTCACATACTTCATCCCAAAAAGCTGGAGTTCGACCCTACTTCACATATAATGTCTCAAATGAAGCCATCTGTATACTAGAATGAAAATAGTTATTATAAGAAAATGCAACCAATGAAATATGATGTTCCCAACTTCCCTGGTAAATCATCCAAGAATCAAGTAACATATCCTCCAAGGTCTGAATTGTTTGTTCTGACTATCCATCTAATTGAGAATGAAAATCTATACTAAAATTCATTTCAGTACCCAACGACTTCTGAAGTAATTTCCAAAAGATAGAAGTAATCCTAGGATCACTATCTGATACAATAGATAGGGGAACACCATGAAACCTCACTATATCAATATCATACAACTAAGAATGTTGATCTTGATGAAAAGTATCTCTATTAAAAAGGAAATGAGACGATTTAGTCAATCGACAAATAATAAACCAAATTTCATTATTTCCTTGACATGTCTTTGGTAATCCAGCAACGAAGTCCATTAATGTATTTTTCCCATTTCCACTCTAGCACTTGTAAAGACTGAAGCATTCCTTTCAGTTAATTCCGTTCTAAATTTAACTATTTACAAGTTAAACAGTTCATAGTAAAATTAAGAATATCTATTTTCATTCCATCCCACTTGTAATAATCTTGATGATCTCTATACATCTTAGTAATGATAGAATGAACAAAAAATGGAAAACTATAAACATTACAGAAGAACTCATTCTTCAACTAAAAATAAAAAGGCATAAATAATCACTTCCCAAACCTCACCACAGAATCATTATCATTGTTAAAATAAGGCAGATTTGGCCTTCTAAAATAACTCTACCTTTTTCTGCGACTCACAATCTTCCTTTTGTGTCTTCTTAATTCTGTCTGATAAAGATGATTTCCCTAAAACTTGAAACAAAACAGAGGAATTTCCTACACCAACAACTTCTATCCCTATTTTCATCAAATAAAAAACAAAAGGATCGCATTCCAAACATAGTATGGTTAATGAAGAATTACTTTTTCCACTAAAAGAATCAACCACTTTATTTTATTTTACCAGATAGTAATGGATCATGAAATCATAATCCTTGATTATTTCCATCCATCTCTTATATCTCATGTTTAATTATTTATCTTTTAATATATACTTAATACTTTTGTGGTTAGTATATATTTCACATTTTACTCTATATAGATGATACCTTTAAATTTTTATAGAAAAAAACATAGAAACTAATTCCAAATCATGTGTAGGGAAATTTAACTCATGATGTTTCAACTGATGTGAAGTATAAACAATTACCTGTTCATTATTCATTTGGACACAACTATGTCCTTTCAACGAAGTATCACTATAGATAACAAACTGACCATTTTTGGAAGGGAGCTCCAAAACTGAAGCATTCACCAATCTAATTATCATTTCATGAAAACAATAATCACATTCATTAGTCCAAATAAACTTAACACCTTTTCGAGTAAACATAGTCATTTGGATAGATAATTATGTAAATATTTCAACAAACCTCTGATAATAACCTTCCAAAATAATAAAACTATATATCTCAGTTATATATTTTGGTCTTGGCAATTATTAGAAAACTTTTTTTAGTAGGATCAATGGTTATGCAATTTTTTGAATCATTGTGACCAAGGAAATAAATTTACTGCAACCAAAACTCACACATTCTGAATTTCTCAAACAGTTTCATTTCATTTAAGGTTCTAAAGACAACCCATAAATGACTTTCATTGCCCTATTTATATTTAGATTAAACCAAAATATCATCAATGAAGACAACCAAAAACTTGTCCATGAACTCACAATACATTTTATTAATGAGATCCATGAATACTGTAGGTTAATTGGTTAACCGAAAAATAATAACTTCAAATTCATAATGGACATATCTAGTATGAAACACAGTCTTTAAAATGTATGCTTCCTTTACTTTCAATTGACAGTACCCCATCTTCAAGTACGTCTTTGATAAATAATCATCTCCCTAGAGGTTATCAAAAAAATCATCAATATGAGGCAATGGATACTATTTCTAAAGAGTGATGTTATTTAATTCTCGATAATCAATGAAAATCCTCATTGAACCATATTTATTATTAAAAAATAAAATAGGAGGACCCCATAGTGATGTGCTAGATTGAATGAAACTTTTATCAAATAACTCATGTAATTGATTCTTTAACTCTAAAAATTCAATTTGGTCTATTCGATAAGGAGATTTTGAAATTGTCTTAGCATTAGGAACTAATTTCACAATAAATTCAACTTCTCGGTTAGGTATTATACTAGGAAACTTATCATAAAAAACATCAAGGTAGCCATTTACAACTAGAAATTGTTAATCAGAATAGTTACTTTGATTTAAACAATACATGCATGGTAATATTCATTTCAATCTTTTAATAGTTTCTCGGCTTCCTGATATGTTATCAAAAGTAAGGGTTCATTTTTGTAGACAAAATGAAAAAATTTCTGAAAAGAAACCACTTTAGCTCGGTAGTAAATCATAACATGGTAAACAAAAATCCAATCCATACACAAATTAACATCAATATTTACTAGAGGAAAAACAAAAAAGTATGCCGGTATATTATTTCTGCACAAAAGGACAGGATGGTTCTTATAATTTGTTTTTGACTCAACATTTCCTCCAAGTGTATTTACCACATGTTTTAGACTCATATCTTGAGGTGGAATTCCTAATTTACTAGAAAACTTCTCAGAAATGAAAGATTATGTAGAGCCTGAATCAAAAAAACAGTGTACCTGATACTACATTATTTGATGGCCCAATATCTGCTGAAGTAGTTTCAAAGGATTTTACCACACCCTTTCTACTTGTAGTTTGGCTTCTTTCCCTCAGTTGAGTTCTTATTTGGACACTCATTTGCAGAATGGCCAATTTCATTGCATAAAAAATATTTTGATGATGGTAAATGAGATTTTATCTTACCATTACCCTTGTATTTTCAGTGAAACTACTATCCTTATGTCCCATTTTACCAAAATAGTAACAATAACTAGAATTGAACAGACATTCCCAAGCATGCTTTTTACGAAATTTTTCAGAAACAATAATCTTATGTTTCTTACCATCAGAATTTTTTTAAGAGTTCTTCTCTTTTTTATGCCACCTCAACCACTTATTATATTTTTTTTAAAGAACATTTCATCATCCGAGAACTCCATTCCCATATTCCCCACACATCGAACATGTTTTTCATAACTTTTTAGCTCAAGAGAAGCTATATCCTTATTATGCATTGGCTTTAATCTTGAATAAAATGGTCTATTTTACTGTAAATATCTTATATGAAATTTGGAGCATACCTTGCCATTCTAGTGAATTTTTCTTCATAAGAAGTCACTGAGTCATCCTCCTAACTCAATTCTAGGAATTATTTTTCCATCCTATGATGAACCACCTTATAAATGTTTTCTCAAAAAACATACCATTGAATTAATTCAAATCAAGATCATCAATCTCCTCACTATCCCTGATATTTTTCACCATCGACCACCACTCATCTGCATCACATTCAAAACAGTAAACAATGAGACTAACCTTTTGATGTTATAAACACCCCATGACATAAAAAATATTATCACGTTCTTTAATCCATACTTTATCTAGAATAGGGTCTGATGATCCTCTGAATTGAGGGGGATTTTGCCTCATGAAATGCTCCACTACTGACATGTTCACCTGTAGTTGTTCTGAATGATTTCGGACATGGATTCAACCACCATTTATATCTTGAGTCAACTTTTCCCTCATGAAAAAAAAAACAGTTCAGTTATGATTCTGACCATCTCAGGTTGATGAATTGGAAGGTTTTATTCCTCCGGATTTTGTCCCACCATAGCTACTATGTCTCCTCTATAGAAAACCATTCTGAACACAGAAATATCTTAGGTGAAGAAACATGGTAATCTGTAAATTCTATATCATTTAAATCATAACATAAACTATAACTCCCCATGGTTATGAAAATAAATATAGAATGTAATTTATATTCTAACCATTAATCACAACTTTTTCTCTTCTATGTTTGGAATTTCAATAAGTGGTCATCTAGAGTTGTGTTCAGTAAGTCATTTAGAGTTTGATAGAACAAACATGATTTTTGGTGAATAGTAACATACACTTATGAATAGTAATATGAACCTAATGAATAGTAAATTTTATTGTTATTTTAATTTTTTATGTCTAGAAGATAATAACAGGTTGGTTAATTTTTCATTGTGATAAAGAAGTAGTTGTAGAATTAGAACTGTTAATTTTTGAATTAAGTATGCTATTATTTAAAAACTAAATTAGTAATATTTAGAAAATTATTTTTCAAAAATGGAATTCAATTTTTAATTCTACACGTTGGAAAATTATAAGGGTTAATTTTTGGGATTTTTCTAAAATTATAGAATTTTTTATGAATAGTAAAATACGATAAAATACGATAAATGCTAAATACATAATTTACTGCATCATAGATGATGGAATGATGACGTGAGTGCACTTGGTTTGATCTAACATGCCATTATTACTATTTGGGGTCACATGAAACAATACTATTGGTTTTCTTGAAGGAAATAATAAAATAATGAAATAAATATTCAAAATTTAACCCTCTCCTCCACTATAAAACCCCCCACTACTACCTCTTCTCTTCACTCCTCAAAGCCTTGAAGCTCATCAATGTTCTACACAATTAACCTTCCCAAATATCTACCCATTTTCAAGAAGCTATTAGTCTTTCCAAAAGACCAAAACCCCTTCTCTTAAAGAGTATATCAAGGAGGTTATTTCAAGAGGCAAAGCACCCTTCTTTCTCATTTGGTTTTATTTCAATTTATCTACTTTTGTTATCCTATCCTCACCTCCTATACCCTAATGATCATGATAAATCCAGTATCATCTATGTACTGGATTTATATCACGTGAATGGAAGAACCATCATAAATATTCGCATTCCCTCCCTTTTATTTTTATAAACGAAATCGACGTCCATGAGGATCCGATTTATAACCATTGTGGACGACGAAGTGTCGTTCATCAATTTATTCTTCATTTCTAGTAATGAGAAAATATTCATGGTTGAACCAGACTATAATATATTTTTTATAACATAATAAATATCAATGAACCAGAATATGTACATATAATTAAGTTATATGACCAAACTAGTTCATAATATTCCAAATACCGCCGAATAATCGAAGTGGTTTCCATCTAATGATTAATCCTCATTCCTTGTAACCAAATAATAGAAATGAACATTATCAATTCTTTATGTTCATTAATAATATATAATTTCAATCCTAGTTATTTATAATCATTCCACATGAACTTCATTACATAAAAACAAGTGAACCAAATATGAAAATAAAGGAATCAAACACTCCAGAACAACGTAATTTAATACAATAAATTGTCAATAAAGACATAAAAGAACAAACCAGAATTATGGTGGACTAAATACATGTATAATAGGTTATGAAATAATTTATTAATAAGTATAATATAATATTCCAAGACCTAAATTACAATAGAGGAACACGTTTGGAGTTAATGTAAGGGTTTTTCAACATGAAATTCCATTTTTATTCAGGATACATTCATTGTATAATTACCGCGATGTATTTATTATGTATTTATATGTACTCATAATATATTCTTTTTTAGTATCATATATATGTTTACAAACCATAATCCTTCCTTATTTTATTGATAGTTACACATTTTAAAAGGAACATTCAAAATTGTTTCAAAAATACAATCCTGATTCAAGGGTACTTATTAAATTATTCCCTATTTTCAAGGGCACTCTATAATCTATTTTTGAAAACCATTATCTTTATAAAATCACTAATTTTGTTTTTAAAATACTATCTTACTTCACTTCTGGTTTTATTAAAAGATTTTCCAAAAGAACTCAACTTTTTTCAAATAAAAGAGTATTTATCTCAAGAATTTCTAAATGATTTAATGAGAGTGTTTTCATCTAATTAAACACTCATTTCGATCCCATGGTATTATTGGGATTAATAATTTATGAATACATCTACCATATTTTACTTAATGGTTTATGACTAACTCTATTATGGATGATCTATCCTAAAACCATTCAACATATTACTCAGAATGGTTAGTGTTTGATATTTAATGATTGGGGAAAGTTAGTTACATTTAATATGATAGTTTCAATAAAGATGTATATGTTGTTTATGTTTATCCATGCCTATATGAGGAATGCATTGGACTTATTTTTTGATGGGTGGGGACCTCTATAGACCCTTGATGCATTTGTAGGTCTCATTAGACAAATAGATGTGGAATTGGCCAAGGCCTTTCCCAATGTAATATGGATTTTGGCCGAGGCCTTAATCACTAGACATCTTGGTCAAGGTCATGAAAAAATGTTTCAGAATTCCCAACATATGAACTTCCCTCATTATGAAGCTATCAGTTGAAGGTTCGTGTGGTTAATCGACTAGTGGAATAACTATGATTATGTTTTATTATGGCATTATTTACTCAGCTAATTTTCCTTCCATAATGTGTTCATGTTTATTATTAAAGGCATGTGTTTTCAAATTTTCACCATGTCTAATGTTTATATTATCCTCCACTATTTTTCTTACTTTTAATGAGCATTTGAGCTTAACCCTTTTTATGTTTCATTTACTCATGATATGAAGAAGTAATTTTTGAATGACTTGCAAGCATAATCTTGGAGACGTGATGTTTCTAGTGGAATAAAATAGTGTTTTTGATTTCCTTCATGTTGTAATGATAAAATAATGTATGTAACTTGTTTCCAATAATACTAAACTACTCGATTTTCTAATATTTTTATTCCTTGTGTGTATTCCAACGTAATCAAAAAAGGCACCAGCTCTGGGCAACTGGGGTCGGGTCCATATAGTAGGTATCAGTGGAAGTTCAGTAAAAATACTTGGAAACTATATTTAGAAAACATGGTATTAGGGAAGAGTCCCTAAGTTATTCTTTGGGGATAAACATACAAGAAAGACTTAGTATTTTGGTAAGGAATAAATTATGTGTATCTTTCAAGAAATACATCCCTGTCTGAATACAAAAAGGTAGAGGCGACTCTGGCATAGATGTATCTAGGGCTAAAACCCGAAACTCCACATTGTGCTAGACTCGAACGGGAACTGGTGCATGAAAATGGGCCATGCTGCACTCTTGGTTATGATACTCCTGGGGGATATGCTTAGGATAATTCACATTTTCATTATAAGAAATTATGATGGATTGAAATGTAAATATTCCTCAAAGAAACTATATTTGTGAATATGGGATTAGCCATTCATAGGATCTCAATTTTTCTAAGTATTTTAATAATTTAATATTATACATTTTGATTCATAACCTAATCTTGTTTATTCCATTAAATATATATGGAACCTAGTGTAATGAATGGATATTTCACGAATGCACATGTTCTCTGTAAGGATTTTCCTCCAATGCAAGATAATAATGTAGGCTACGGTGCTATGATTGGTGCTGAGAAACTCATAACTATACTGGCACAACTTACATAGGTTATGAATAATAACCTTAACTATATGGAGAATCCGGGTCCACCACTTGGAGGAGCCAAGCTAGATCGCTTTATGCGACAATAGTCTCCATCATTCAACAGGACTACAAACATGATTGTAGCAGAATATGGTATATATTCCCTTCAGAAGATATTTCTCTCTTTGGGATGTAATGAAAGAGAGAAGGTTTTCATGGTAGTATATCATCAATTGGGAGATGCGGATCATTGGATATGATTAATCCAAAATACAATGGAGGATGAAGAGATAAAAGAGATGGAATGGATGGATTTTAATGAAATCTTGTTAGAAAAATATTTTCCTCGTGAGCAGCGAGCAGATATGGAGAGACAATTCTTGAATCTGAGGCAGAAGGAGGATGAAAACGTTTCAAAGTATGGAGCCAACTTCACAAGGATAGAAAGACATGTTGTAGACTACATACTAAATCCAAGGAGCAAAATTGATCGATTCTTTGATGGCCTAGATCCATTCCTCTGGTGGGCACTAGTCTCCCAATGTTTTTCATCATATAAAGATATAGTTTCTTGTGCCATCAAGATAGAAAAATAATTCTCTATGTATTATGACTTTAAGGGAAAGCAAGAAAATAAGAGGGCTACTGAAAACACTGGGAAAGGAAATAAGGAAAAGAGGAATAAGGGAAGAGTCGAATTTACTCCTGGTGACAACTATGGAAGGAAACACCATGGTTCTTGCTTAAAAAGAAAAGGAGTATGCTACAAATGTGGTCAGAAAGGACATCTTTCCAGTTATTGAAAAGGAAATAAGGAAGCAATTGATATTCAATACTATATTTATCGGGATATGGGACACTATTATATTGATTTTCCAAAACATCAAGGAAATATTCAACAGAAAAGGGAATGTGATCAGGGACAAGCTTATAAAATCACAATTACAGAGGTTGAAGTTCCAAATGATGTGGTGGCATGTACATTAACTGATTTATCAAGTTTATCAAATGCTTTATTTGATTCTTTTTCATCGTATTGTTTTATATCTTCCCAGTTTGCTAAGAAAATTAGATATTTCCAATTGGATTTAACAATGGAGTTGTTAGTTAAAACTCTTAAGGGAAGTATAATTGCAATAATGTTCTGTGAATCAGTTCCCATTAAGGCATATAAATCTTCTTTATCTGCGGATCCCATTGTCATACCCATGATTAAATTTGATATAAACCTTGATATGGATTGGATTTCAGATCATGATGAAAAAATTTATTGTAAGAAGAAGGAGGGTACAATTTTTGATGATGATGATAAAGAACACCATATCTTTAGAGTAGAATCATCACCACCTGATTCTTATCTAGATTCACCCCCAATATCTCAACTAAATTCAATTATTGTGGAGGAAGAGAATGAAATAAATATGGGTGAGGAAAGGAATGTTCAAATAGATGATGTACCTATTGTGAGAGAATATGTAGATGTATTTCCAAAAGATTTACCTGGACATCCTATAGAACAAGAAATTGAGTTTTCTATTGATTAAATTCCTGGTTCAAGGCCCATATCGAATACCCCTTATCGAATGGATACTATGGAATTAGTGTAACCAAAGAAACTACTAGAGGAATTGAGTAATAAGGGAATTATTCTCCCTAGTGTTTCTCTATGGGGATCCCCTGTCCTTTTTGTTAAGAAGAAAGATGGATCCATGATGCTTTGCATTGATTACAGGGAGATCAATGATATAACAATAATGAATAAGTATCCCCTACCTCGCATTTATGATTTATTTGACCAGCTTCATGGATCTCAATACATTTCAAAGATTGACCTTCGATATGGATATCATCAGGTGAGTGTGAAGAAGGAATACATTCCGAAAATAACATTTTGAACCAGGTACTGGTAGTACGAGTTTATAATAATGCCTTTTGGATTGACTAATGCACCCTCTGTATTCGTGGTTATAATGAACCAATTTTTCGAGGAATATCTCATTGATTTTGTAGTGGTATTTATTGATGATATCTTGGTATAATCCAAAATCTAGGAAGATCATGAAAATCACTTGCGCATTATCCTGAAGACTCTTGGAAGACATGAATTATATGGGAAGTTTAGCAAGTGTGAATTCTGGCATTAGGAGATTTCTTTTCCTGGCCATATTGTTTCTAAGGATGGAATCCTATTTGATCAAGCAATGAAAAAGGCAATCCAATATTGGTCCACCCCAACAAACATAACTTAGGTATGCAGTTTTATTGGCTTAGTAGGTTATTATCGGCATTTCGTACAAAATTTTGCCCGATTGGCTAACCTACTAACGAAGCTCACACGTAAAGGGGTTAAATTAGTTTGGGAAAAAGATTTGTGATGATTTTTTCGAAGAACATAAGATAATATTAGTCAATGATACTATATTGACTCTACCATTGGGGACTGACAATTTTTTTATTTGTAGTGATGCTTCAAAGAAAGGACTTGGTTGTGTCCTTATGAAAAATGATAGGGTTATTTCTTATGCATCACAATACCTAAAAATTCATGAGAAAAACTATCCTACTCATGATCTTGAGTTAGCTACTATAATATTTACTTTGAAGATATGGAGAAATTATATCTATGGTGAAAAATGTGATATTTATACAGATCACAAGAGTTTGAATTATATTTTCTCACAGAATGAACTAAACATAAGGCAAAAAGATGTCTTGAACTAATCAAGGATTATGATTGCATGATACACAACCACCCGGGGAAGGAAAATAAGGTGGCAGATTCCTTGACCAGAAAGGATCATGCTATTTTGAGAAAAATGATAGTTGAAATGGATCCTATTTTCATGGTTCTAGGAAAGATGGATATTGGAATAACCATAGAAGGTGAAACATCAATGATTTTTCAAATGGTTCCCAAACTATATTTACTAAAAAGGATAAAAATTTCTCAGGTTAATGATGAGGAGTTTCAAAAGACGATTAAAGCTGTGAATGATGGAATATTGAGTGACTTCGTATATGAAGATGGAATTTTGAAATTTGGGAAGTTAATTTGTGTTCCCGATATACCTGATCTAAAATGGAATTGTTGGATGATTATCATAGTTCCAATTTATCTATACACCATGGTGTCACTAAGATGTATTGAAATTTGAAGGAACATTTCTGGTGGGACAACATGAAGAGGGAGATTTCTGATTTTGTGTCAAGATGAATGGTTTGTCAACAAGTGAAAGTTAGAAGTCTACAACCTAGAAGTGTATTGAAACCTCTACCTATACCTGAGTTGAAATGGGATAATATCACGATCGAAATTGTCCTGGTATTACCAAAGACTCCTAGAAGGAATGATGCAATATGATTCATTGTTGATCGACATAGAAAGTTAGCACATTTTCTTTCTATAAGAGAATATCTACCACTTTTTTTGTAAAAGGTGATGCTTTGGTCAAAGACCAAAGCGTAATTTATTGATAACCAATAGAGGGATTACAAGATGCGAAATAAAGGGATGTTTTTACACTCTCTATCCAAAATATATAATAAGTCAAGAGGAATAGAGTCCAACCAACTCATGCTTTGAAGGACTCATTTGTTGGCTAGAGCATCAGCAACGACATTTGCTTCACGGTAGGCATGAGTAGCTATAGAATCAATCCCACAGAGCAAATTAAGGCAGTTCATCCAACGAGCGGTGAGAGACCATGCTAGATGGATATTTCCATTTCAGATGGCATGAATGATGGTCGTTGAATCACTTTCAATCCAAAGCATACTCCAACCTCTTTGAAGAGAAAAATCAAAAAGCATGAATAACTCAAAGCATTTCCACCTCCAGAGATGAAGAGTGACCACTTCCAACAAAGAAACAACCTTGAAAATGACCAGTTGAGTCTCTGAAGATAGCACCAGAACTGGCAAGACCAAGGTTGCCTTTGGAAGCCCCGTCAACATTCACTTTGATACATCCTGGCATCAGATATTGGAAAAATACTTCAAAGAGGCATTTAGGCTTTGGGAAGATGCCAGGTACATGAAGCTGATGAAGGACCATAAAATCACTAACTGAGTTGCTGCAAAAGTCTTTTTGAATTGAGGCTGCTTCATGAATCACAAGAAGTATTCGGGACTTCCATGCCTTAAGATTTAATGGGTGATTATTGTGAATGAGATCATTTCTAACATACCAGAGTTCATGCAGGAGATCTACCACTTCCGCAAGAAACAGATTTTTAACTTGCAGAGAGGCATCATGTCTAGTGAAATTCTTTAAAAACAATGAAAATTAATCATTAATGGGCTTTCTACAATTAAAAAGATTAGAAAGGTAATTCTAAAGGGTAGAGGTCGTCGCACAAGAAACAAAGAGATGATTGGCATCTTCCCTATGTTGGCTACATAGACGACATTTAGAACAAAGAGAAATGCCAAATGTTTGAAGACATGTTTCCATGGGTAATCTATTGTGCGCAATGCGCCAAATAAGGGTATGTCTGGAAGGATTAATCCAGGGTTTGTTAAAATTATTCACCCAATAATAATTAGATTCATGGACAGAGAAATTAGGATTATAATAGTTTTTAGAATCCAGGATACCATTGGGAGAAGGCTCCCAAACAAGGAAATCACCAGCAGAAGAAAAAGAATAATTATCAATAGCTTTCATAATAATATCAGGGAAATCACAGTGTGAGGATTGTAAGACCTCCTATATGGACTGATAACTATCTTCAGGATGATTACCAGGAGGTAACAAACAAATTAGAGGGTTACCACACCATTTTCCACACCAAAAATTAATGGAAGAATCAGCACTGACAATCTGTCTAGAATTTTGCATGATTTTTTGAAAAGAGTCCCAAATGGAAGGCCAAATAGAAGAGTTAATGAAGTTATGATTTACTTTGGAAAGATTAGAGAGAAACCTATGTTTTAGAAATCAGTAGCTTTATAAGTGGAGTTAATGATGCACCAAGTAAGGCAGGCCTGTAAAGCATCATTGAACAGTTTTAAAATTTTAATGCTGATTCCACCATTAGCAATGGGTTTACAACAAGCAATCCAAGGAATAGTAACAAGATTTTTTTAAAAAAATGCTTCCAAAACAAATTAAGTTTTTAATATAAGTATTAATTTTTTTAAAAATACCAACGGGCCATTTATAAACCATATGGGAACAGACCATTTTAGAAACAATGGTCGATTTAACCAAACAGATTCTTCCAGCCATGGATAGAGACTTCCCTTTCCAATTAGCTAGTTGACTTGTGATATGAGAAAGAATATTAGAAAAATAGTTAGCTTTGGGACGACCCCAAAATAGAGGAACACCCAGATAAGTGAAAGGTAAAAGACCCTCCTTAATACCCAGGTAATTTATAATACCAGATTTCCTTCTGACAGGAAAATTCTTTCCAAAATAGATGTAAGATTTGTTCCAGGAAATAGATTGACGAGGGACATCCTCATAGTGAGATATAGTTTGCTTGAGAGCATGAAGATTTATTTGACCCCCTTTTATGAATAAGATAATATCATTATCATATAAAAGTTGGGTAGGGGCATTTAATTTTCTGGCTACCTCAATAGGTTTGAGCAAATTATGAACAACCTGGTGGTTTATGAGTCTTCTAAGGTAATCTTCAGCAAAAACAAAGAGAATGGAATAGAGAGGATCCCCCTGTCTAACACCTTTAGTGCATTTGAAGAAGCCACGAGGGGTACCATTAATCAGGATAGAGATATGAGATGAGTGAAAGAGGGTCTTGATTCTACCAATGAAGGAATCTTTAAAACCAATGTTTTTAAAAACTTTTTAAATAAAATTCAAATCAATAGTGTCAAAATCCTTTCTAATATCCAGTTTGATGGACACACAACCACTCTAGATTTTTTATTTAAAGCATTCGTACATTCAGAAGCAAGACAAATGCAGTCCTGAATGGATCATCCTTTGATAAAACCAAATTTATTCCAAGAGACAATTCAATTTCAGAAAGGAGCAAGTCTATTTGCAATAATTTTAGTGATGATTTTGTAGATAGTGTTAATCAAATCTATAGGTTTGAATTGATGGATCTCAGCAGCATTCTCAACTTTAGGAATTAATGTTAGAAATTTAGCATTGATTCCATGAGGTAAAGATCCATGAGATTAGAAGATCTTAACAATCTTACAAACATCATTTTAAATTAAATCCCAATGCTTTTGGAAAAAACCATTATTGAAACCATCTGGACCAGGAGCACTGTATGTGGTTAGCCCAAAAATAATGTATTTAATTTCATTATTGAGAGGAGTGCTTAATAGGGACTTATTATCACCTTCATCAACCAGTAAAGGAATTATGTCAGGTTTAAGATAAACATTTTTGTCCGGACCATTTAAAATGTTATAAAAATATGAGGTAACATGATCTATAATGGAATCTTCAGAATCTATAACCAAGTCATTATGAATGATCATAGCAAGAGGACGATAGGACATTCTAATTATTTGAAGAGTATTATAAAATTTACTATTGTGATAACCATCAGTAAGCCATTTGGTTCTAAAAAATCGATTTACGAATATTTTCCTTAAAAGTATGTAAGGAATTATGTTTCGAAGATATATTAGCTTCCACCTAAGGATCCAAGTCAAAATCAGAATTAGTGTTCTGAGTTTGGAAGTGACTGAGCTCATCTTCCAGGTATGAGATGTCAAGATCAATTTGTAAGTTTGAATTTTTACACCAACCCTTGTGAGCCTGCATAAGAACCTTCAATTTATATAAACAAGCAAAATCAACTTTATGATGCTTCATGGAGTTCCAAGTGTTAGATATAAAAGTGACACAATCAGGGTTCGAAGACCAAGAATTGTTAAATTTAAAGTGAAATAAAGTTTTTCGATCATTCATAATAAGATTAACAAGTATAGGATGATGGTCATAATTCATTCTAGGGAGAGTAACACTAGAAATATTATCCGAAGTATCGAGAGCCTTCATGTTAACAAAGGCTCTATCAAGTTTACTAGCAATGTTTTTATTATAATTCTTTCTGTACCAGGTGTATTTAGCACCTATAAGGTTGACCTCAAAGAGTTTACTGTCATAAATAGTAGATTTAAACTATCTAGATGAAATAGAGAGATGAGAGGGACCAATTTTTTCAGATGGGGTAATAATGTCATTGAAATCTCCCAAAAAAATCCCAGGATCCTGAATACGATTATCAATATCAAGGAGATCAAGCCATAATATTATCCTATCATGATACTTATTATTGGCATAAACCATAGTACTAAAGATATGCTTACCATTCCATAAGAAATCAAAAGTAAACTGTTGATCAGAAATTTTAATAATGTTAATATTTTTTTAAAGTATTATGGACAGAAATCCACATGGAGTCAACATGAGGACTGTTTTTACAAGATCCTCGAAAACTGTAATTAAGAGCTCCAAATCTCATAAAGTTCAGTTTAAAATTGACTTTAGGTTCAACAATGGCAAAAAGATATGGTTTTTGAGTATTTAAACCTCCTAAGATTAGAGGAGGTGTCATTATTGGCCACCCCGTGACAATTCCAGAAGAGAACATTCATTTCCACTTGTGTTTTGGGTTAGTACCCTTCTTCTTTTTTAATTTACAAGAACCCATATTTTTTGTGATCTTGTAACAATTGATGAAGAAGATAAATTTTGTTGACTCTCATCAGTTTCAGAACTTTTAGTGGAATCAGATTTCGGATCAACATTTTGAATAGTAACAAGGTTTGAGGTATAAAATGAAGCAGAATTATCTAGAGTGTGGATTTGTTCAGCTCTATGAGCAGAGTCCTTTTAAAAAATAGGAGATAGTGGAGAGCTGGTCTGATTGGTCTCATAAATAACATCATGAGCAGGTTGATGAGGATGAGGCAGAGGATCAGTCTCAATTTAAATAGATCCAAGAGAGTTAGAAACCATTCTGTTAACCATACAGAAGGAAGAATCTCGAACATATTCAGTAATAGTCAGTGAGGTGTGTGAAAAATTGTGAGTTAATTGAGTATGATCAAGAACATCATTATCAGAATGTGTGACATATTTACTAGCAATACTATCAGCATTTTCAACAAGAATAGTACTAGAATTGTCCAATTGTTTCTGTAAAGAAGCAGAAATATGCAAGTCAGTTAGAGGGTTAGACACCTCCTTCAGAATAGTGAGAGATTCAGTATGTATAATCAGAGCAGGATCAAGAGTGTGTGATGAAGTGGGGTAAATAGTGATTTCACTAGATGCAATATCAGACTGAGACTTAATTATTGAAGCTGCAGTAATAATAGGGGCATTTTTAACATCAGAATCAAGAGACACAGTATTACCTGAATCAGCAGAGTTAATTGTTGGAACTGCCGAAGCAATATGGGTACTTTTTACATCATAATTAATAAGCACAGTGAAACCTGAATCTGAAATGATCAGATTATCATTATGTATCAAGTTGGAAGCGACAACGTTCTCCTTGAGAGGAGGTACTGAGTCCCCCAATTCCCTAAAAAAATTCTCCTTTAAACATGAAATACCAGAGGACATAGCATTATTGACAGAATTGGTAATAGGGATAGTGATGTTCTTGTCAGAACATTTCTTGTTACAATCATCACCTAATCCTTTTGAACTAGTGTGTTTATCATTGTTTTGAGAATCCTCCCCTTCCTCAACCAAATCAGCCCAAGATTTTCCTTCTAAGGTTTAGGGGGGGGGGGTTGGATTTCTTGACCCAAGTATCATTATTGTTTTTAGGGGGATCATATTTGTCAGAAACATTTTTCCCTTTTTTGATATGTTTAACCTCTTTCCAATCATTTCTAATTGAGGGGTACAGTTTTTTTCTAGCAATCCTACAACTGGAAAAATTATTCCAAATCAGTTTGCATACTTCATAGAAGGGTGGTTTGTTTTCATATTCAATACTGAGCTCTACCCTGTGGTCAGGGGCATTAAAAACTATGGTAGATGGTAAAGGACTAGCTATGTTAATCTCCACCATGAATCTGGCATCTAAACCTAGATCCCCATTCAGTGTTCTATGATTAATTTTGATAGGGGATCCTAGACAAGAAGCAATATCATTTAAAATCTTCGGATGCCAAAAAAAGCAATTAAGCCTATGAATTCTAACCCAAACATGAGCCAAATGATTTTTATGTGTGTATGGATTAAAATTGAGGTCCCAATATGAGATTCTAGAAAAACAAGGCTTTAGTTGTAAATTTCAAATCTTCCAAACCTGTTCAAGTTCACATTGCGAGCTAAATAGAAAGTGGTAGTATCCCTTACCTAAGGGGACCATCTTCCTGCTTGGAGAGCTCCGGTAATGAGCAATCCTATTCTTTAATTCAGGGATAGGCCAAGGTTTATCCCCTATGTTGTATGAAATTTGACTAAGGACCGAATACCTGAATAATTTCTCCCTCTGTTTCAAAGCATCCGGACCAGCATCAACCATAAAACCACCATCATCGAGTTTTCTGAAAAGAGGTTGATTATGATCCTTCCTGCTACTGAGATCAAAAACTTTTAGCGCATCGCGGAAGGAGATAGGGATATTGCGAAGTGGGATTTGGAAATTTACTATTTCAATATTAGTAGAGACAAAATCAATAGAAGTAGGAGCCAAATGGGGTGCATGTTCCCATTCTGGATCAAAGTCGGTCATCAGAAACAGCATGATTCAGCGGCGAGGGTTTGGGTTTGGAGTCTCCCGTTGGAGCGCGATACGAGAGCACCCATCCTACTGAGAGAAGATCTGCCACTTGAACATTTAGAAATACTATATATTAATGATTTTTTGAGACTTCATGGAGTACCCCTATCTATTCTTTCTGATCATGATCAATGTTTTAAATCAAGATTCTCGAAAAGACTTCAAAATCACCTAGATACTAATCTTCCTTTGAGCACTGCCTACCACCCACAAACTGATGGACAATCAGAACGAGCAATTCAAACATTGGAAGACATGTTGAGGACTTCTTCACATGATTTTCAAGGCATGTGGAATCATTATTTACCTCTCGTAGAATTTTCCTACCACAATAGCTTACATTCAAGTATACAGATGGCACCCTATGAAGCATTATATGGGAGGCGATGTCGTACAACAACTTGCTGGGAATATGTTAGTGAAGGAAAGCATGTGGGCCAAGAACATGCTGAGGAAACAATGTAAAAGGCGAAGATTACCCAGAACCATATCAAAATAGCTCAAAGTAGAAAAAAGAGCTCTGCAGATAACCGAAGGAAGGATTTGGAGTTTCAAGAAGGTGATCACATTTTCTTAAAGGCATCTCCATTGAAGGGTATTATATTATTCGGAAAGAAATGAAAATTAATTCCCTGGTACATCAAACCTTTCGAAATTCTAGACTGAATTGGAGTCGTATCATACCATTTGGAAATTCCTCCAAGTCTCTCCAAGGTTCACAATGTGCTCAAGGTGTCAATGTTGAGAAAGTACATACTAGACACAACACAAATACTCACTTTTGATGAAGTGGAACTTGAGCCCGATTTATCAAACCATGAAGAGCCTATCAAGATTCATGATACTAGAGAACAAGTATTGAGAAATAGGACGAATCATCCAGTGAAGGATCTATGGAGGAACCATAAGATGGAGGAAGCAACATGGGAGCCTGAGGAGATTATGTTCAAAACATTCCCGAATCGTTTTAGGTAATATTCTGTGAATTTTGAGGACATAATTTTTGTAAAGAGGGGAGAATGTAACACCCCAATTATTTTAAAATAAATATAGATGGCAATTTTATAATCTTACCATTAAACACAACTTTGTCTCTTTTAGAATTTGAATTTCAAGAAGTGGTCATCTAGAGTTGGGTTGAGTAAGTCATTTGAAGTCGGATAGATCAAACTTGATTTTTGGTGAATAGTAATATACCATTATGAATAGTAATATGCATAGTAATATGACCATAATGAATAGTAAATTTTTTTTTTCTTTTATTTTTTTATGTCTAGAAGAATGTAATATCTTGGTTAATTTTTCATCGTGATACAGAAGTAGATGAAGAATTAGAACTGTTAATTTTTGAAATTAGTATGCATTTATTTAAAAATAAAATTAATAATATTTATAAAATTATTTTTCAAAAATGGAATTCACTTTTTTATTCTACATGTTTAATGATGGTAAGGTTCATTTTTTGGGATTTTTCTAAAATTCTAGAATTTTTGATGAATAGTAAAATACAATAAAATATGATAAATGATAAATACTTAATTTACTTAATCATAGGTGATGCAAGGATTATGTATGCCCACATGGTCCAAAATCCCATGCCATTATTTCTATTAGGGGTCACATGAAACAATACTATAGGTTGTCTTGAGGGAAATAATAAAATAATGAATTAAATATTCAAAATTTACCCCTCTCCTCCACTATAAAACCCCCCCACCACTACCTCTTCTCTTCACTCCTCTAAGACTTGAAGCTCCTCAAAGTTCTGCCCAATTAACCTTACATAGTCTCTCCCCAAAAATAGGATGCTCTTAGTATTTTTAAAAGACCAAAACCACACCCCTAAAGAGTTTCTCAATGAGATTATTTCAAGACGTAAAACACCATACTTTCTCATTTGGTTTTATTTCAATTTATCTACTTTTGTTATCCTCTCCTCACCTCCTCTATAAAAATTATCATGATAACTCCATTAACATCTATATACTGGATATATATCATGTCAATGGAATAAAAATAATAAATATTCTAATTCCCTCCCTTTTATTTTTATAAACGAAATCGACGTCCATAAGGTTCTGATTTAGAAACTCTGTGGATGATGATGTTTCGTTCATCAATTTATTCTTCATTACCGGTCATGAAACCATATTAATGGTTGATATAGACTACAATATATTTTTTATAACCTAATTAATATTCTGGAACCAGAATATGTACATATAATTACGTTATATGACGAAACTAGTTCATAATGTTCCAAATACTACCGAATAATTGATGTGATTTTCATCTAATGATTATTCATCATTCCTTGTAACAAAATGATATAAATGACCATTATAAATTATTTATGTTAATTAATAATATATAATTCCAATCCTAGAGATTTATAAACATTCCACATGAACCTCATTACCTAAAAAACAAGTGAAACGAATATGAAAATAAAGGAAACGAACACCCTAGAACGGTGGAATTTAATATAATAACTTTTCAATAAAGACATAAATGAACAAACCAGAATTATGGTAAACTAAATACCTGTATAATAGGTTCTGAAATTATATATTAACATGTATAATTTCATATTTTTGAAGCTTCAGTATAAGAGAGGAACACGTTTGGAGTTAAGGAAAGGGTTTTTCCGCCTTAACTTCCATTTTCATTCAGGATACTTTCATTGTCCAATTACCTCGATGTAATTCTTATGTATTGATATGTACTCTACATATATTATTTGTGAGTATTATATATATGTTTAAAAACCAAAATCAACCATTATTTTTTTGATAGTTCCACGTTTTAAAAGGAACTCTCATAATTGTTTAAAAAATTCAAGCCTAATTCATGGGAACTTCTTAAATTCCTACCTATTTTCGAGGGCACTCTATAATCATTTTTTTGGGAAACCATAATCTTTAAAAATCAATAATTTTATTATGAAAATTCTATCTTACTTCACTTCTGGTTTTAAAAAAACTTTTTACAGAAGAACTATTCATTTCAAAATAAAAGTGTATTTATCTCAAGAAGTGGTTAATGATTTTATAAGAGTGTTTTCGTCTAATTAAACACACTTGTTGATCCCATGGTATTATTGAGTTTATTCATTTATGAACTCATATACCATATTTTACTTAATGATTTATGACTAAATATATTGTGGATGACCTATCCTAAAACCATTCACCATATTACCTAGAATGGTTAGTGTTTGATGTTTAATGATTGGGGAAAGTTAGTTACATTTCATATGATAGTTTCAATATGAATGTATTGGTTGTTTATGTTTATCCCTATTCATATGAGGAATGCATTGGTCTTATTATGTGAGGGTTGGGGCCCGCTATAGCCCCTCGATGCATCGGTAGGTCTCATGAGACAACTAGACATGGAATTGGCCGAGGCCTTTCCCAATGTGATATGGATTTTGGTCGTGGCCTTAATCACTAGAAGTCTTGGCCGAGGCCATGAGAAAATGTTTCATAATGTCCAACATATACCCTTCCCTCATTATGAAGCTGTTAGATGAATGTTCTTGTGGTTATTCGACTAGTAGAATATCCATGATTATGTTTTATTATGGCATTATTTACTCAACTCATTTTCCTTCCATAATGTGTTCATGTTTATTATTAAAGGCATATTATTTCAATTATTCACCATGTATAATGTTTATATTATCTTCCTCTGTATTGCTTACTAATACTGAGAATTTGATCTCACCCCTTTATTATTTTTCATTTTCTCAGGATATGAAGAAATAATTTATAAATGAATTGCAAGCATAATCTAGGAGACGTGATGTTTCTAGTGGAATAAAATAGTTTTTTTATTCCATTCATATTGTAATGATAATATTATGTATGTAAATTATTTCCAATAATACTAAACTACTTTGTCTTTCGAGATTCGTATTCCTTGTATGTATGCCAACCTAATCAAATAAGGTACCGACTCTGGGAAACTTGGGTCAGGTCCTTACATAGACTAAAAATATTTTGTGGATATTAATTTAACAATATCCTAACCCCTAATGTTGTCTAAACAGAGTTTGTTACCAAATTTAAGGACCCGACATTAAAACATTACATAATCATGAATTAAATGAATTATTCACAATGAGTATCTTTTCAGGTTTTGAGTTTTATATAATTAGGCCACAATAATTACATTAAATCTCAATAATTAAAAAGTAGAAAATTCTAATCAATTTCCATTTTTTCATAAAATAAAAACTCTTGAAAAAAAGTGTCATGTCTAGTTCCATGTTTTAGATAGGATAAGTTTTCCTTGGTCTCAACCTTGACCCTATTCATCTTTATGTTCTGTGTAAAACATTTCAAAACATGGGATGAGTATAAAAATTAATGTAAGGGTTATAAGATAAAGAAAGATAACATTAGTCCATAAATACATACCCAGAATAAGCTCGAACCTCATGATATCATAAGATTATTGAATATCACATAGAAATCTTTTTTCATAATGGTAACTTGTCGTATCTATAACATACTTTAGTTTTATCTTTCACAGCTATGTAGGGTGTTACAATTGGAATACCCATTATACTATATTTCCTAAATCTATTTAGAGTAAAATTAACATTTACCTTCATCACCTTACCAAATGCATTATAGATCTTTCTCAGTCTCACCCACCTTAGGTTTATAAAGTAACCACCCATATATGTAAACAATGCCCAAGAACCACAACATAATCACAACACATTAAACAAACATTAATGAAAGATAACATTTCCACATCATTTAAATATATTAACAAAACAAATCCATTATCAAAACCATTTTCATTACCAAAATATATAGAAGAATATGTGATATTTATTTTCCTTTTTAAATACATTTCATCTTGTTAAGGAACCCAAAGATCTAATAACACTCGATGTGGTGGAAAAGGTCATTTCCACCTCTTACATTAATTAGTAATATTATTTTTTGATGTTTTGTAATACTCCTCTTAGAAAAATATTTCTTTTAAAATAAATGAATATTCAAAGGTGTTTATAAAACATATAAAATAATTTCAGGTATAAAACTAAATAAGCCTCATTGAAAAGAGATTGAGAAGAAGTCCCTTACCTCATATCTGACTTGACTCAATCATTCTTTAATCATCTGAATAATAAACTAATTTTAATTTAAAATTTCTTAATAAGTTTTTTAATTTTTATCATTCCTTTTATATCAATTATTACATTACTGTGACAATTATTTAATTATATGAGTTCATATCAGACATTTTGGTAATGTTTGGAACATGTGTTAAAAATGAACTTGTTATAAATATAAACTGTCCATGTGGTAAAAATTATATTATCTAAAGAGTGATATTCATGATTTTGATATCATGTATATCATATATATCTTGAATGTATATGTATTTATAATATTACATTACATTTGGGGGTAACAAATGAAATGCACCGTTCTTGGAGACAGTAAGCCATACGTACGCATGAACGCTACTTTGATTTCTATTTCATTGTTAATGGTATGATAATTTAATTATCAATAGATATTTTATAATTCCAGTATAATATAATTTATAATTTCATTAAATCCATCCTTTATATGTTCCACCCATGTTAGGAGTGAGTCATATCACTTTGAGGGGGCGGTAGTCCGCACTTCCTCAAATGTAATTATCGTATTTACCCACAATGGAAATCCACAAAGGTATCCTATAAATGGAGAATTTGAAATCATAGAAACAATATAAATATAATATATATCACATATAGAAATAGTTTCATCTTAATGGCCAACATAAGAGGTCTTAGGGGAATATTGAACCATCATCGTTTCATGAGGCATTAGTTTGTCATCCATAGAAATAGTATGTTCATTATCCATTAGATGGAGGTGTGTCTAAGTGTAGTTCTATTAATTATCATAAAAAACATATTATATTGAGTAAATTTCTATTGTCATTAAAGGAAGGATAAAATTTTTTTTAGGTGGTTGGAGAATGAAAATAAAACAAAAGAAATTAAGAGAAGTCGTTACCTTTAAATCGGGTATCTCCTATTGGTTTGAACCAAAAGATTTACATTAATAGCCTTATGATAAAGGGAAGGCTTCGAGGAGTAGGATATGGATGTAGGGTGATAAATTTGGATGATTTTAGATGAATCGAGGGGCTTCATAAGTGTGAAGAATGGGTTAGAAGTGAGTGGTTTTTATAAGGGGGAGGATGGGAACTTTAGAAATGTTTAAAAATATTATTTTATTATATAATTATTTTCTATTTCTAAAGGTCCAAATTATTATTGTCAAAGATAAGAAAAATAATTTTTGAAATTAAATAATCCAATAAGTATTGGATAGGTTTTTAATATTGTTTTTATCATTATAATATTATTTTATTAAATCATTCATTAAAGAGGTAAATACTGAATCATTATTGTGTCATAAATAATTTTATTTATATGATGTATAAAAATTATGAAAAAAATATCATGATGTAGAAATATGTTTAGATTCCAAATTAATATTTACAGTCAAAGTGATAAATTATATAACCCCATGTAAAAATTGATTTCCTAAAAGTTAAGTGTTTATGTCATTTTTGTCTTTATTTTAAATTAATTAATATAAGGTGTCGTTATCACTCCCAAGTGGCCAATGGGGTCCCGAAATCGGCCAAATGATGCACATGGTCGGAAATGTATCATCCAATAGGATTAGAACACATGTTAGGCTAATTTAATATTATTATTATAACAATTTGTTCCCATTATTTACCATATTTACCCTTTAACCTTGGTAAATAAAATATTTATTGAAGTAAATATTCATAATTTTTAAAATTAAAAGTTAAATATTTACAAAATTTGGTCATCCTGATTTCAAATATGGAATTTTTTTTTCCAAATTTAAAACATATAAGTGGAAAAAATTAATTTAAAAATAATTCCCGCTATCAAAACAAAACACATGTTTTTAAGATATAATAACTATCAAAATATTGACACTTATTTATGTAAAATTTCAAAGTGAAAATTACATCAAATTAACAACATTGAATTTAATAGTAGAAAAAATATTTAATTAATATTTCAAAACATTTAAAAATATAATTTATTCTTATAAATAAATTTGATTAAAATGACATTTTGAATTAAAATACAGTAGTTTTATTATTTAGTAAAAAATGAACATTATCAGAAAAACACCGAAATTTCATCCAAAGTAAAATTTTATGTCCCCATTGTAAAAAGGAATATTATATCTTAAAATAAAATATATAAAAGTGAAAAAAACTAGATTAAAAATGGTTCGATGTCAAATGATGGTAAACTCGACCTTTTAATGGATATTAGAGTATTTATGATTAATTTTTTTTTTCATATTTTAAGCCTCTAAAATGTATTGGATAATTCTAAAAACATTTGAAAAAAAGATTTAATCGTGTTTTAGTTTGTTCTATTCATTCTGTCTAACACAACAGCTAGGCGTTAACTATCATTTAAAATAATATTATTATATTGTAAGTGTGCAATGTAGGATTTCAAAGAAACCAGTGTTGTGTATCAGGTATGCCATCAAACATAGTTTAAATTTTAAATTAAAACTAATATTTAAATCAAAATTTTTAATAAATATAAAAATGTCATATTCTTTATTTACCTGGGATGATAAAGATGGTCTAACGTGCCAAAATTTTAAAACAGAAATGTTCATTTGATGCATTCAACTTAGTGTATATTCCATTATTTAATGAATACAAGTGACTAATTTTATTTCAACCCTTTAATTTATTTATATTATAATGAGTATAAATAATAATTATCATATTAAAACCCTAGGATTATTCAGATTCATCTAATTTCATTTCTACATATAGTTCACAACAAATGGCTTTTTTATTTAAACCAATGTTTCTTATATTTGTTGAATTTCAATGAATTGTTCTTAGGGAACCACATAATAGATAAATTTATATTCCTTGAATGATTATTAAACCATATTTGAACAATTAATGTCTTGTGAAAATTTATTTTTAGTTACCAAAAGAATCACCATCATTCAATTTTAGCAAAAAAACTTCATATAGAAACTTTTTTTAAGAATATGATTGAAGTAATTAATGATATTTATCCTATTAAACTCATCCCATTTTGTATATTAAATTATCTCCACATGTCTGATATTCTTAAATATGTTTGAGAATTTTTATTCTTTTCCTTCATAATAATGGATATCTGAAGTGAAATTCTAATTATAAAAACAATGGAGAATGAAATATATATTTTTAAGGCTACCGATATAGTAATCATTGAATAGTGTATATGTGAACTCAGTAAATGTTGTCTTTATTCCCACATAATATAATAAAAAAAAATTGTTCCCACTTTTCTCATTTTGATGTTTATCAGGATTCATATATTGATAATGTTTTTTATCATAGAAATGAGGGTTTTTATTATAGCTTCACTAACAATCTGTTTCCGGAGAGGAAAATAATTTCATTCATCATTGAAATTGTTACATTCGTCTCCAATAATTTAATAAAACCATATATCATTGTGTGAGAAACATTAATCATAGTGGAAAAATACATAGTCATGAAGAATAATTTATAGGTTGTCCAAATTAGGATACCATAGTTTAAATATATGACACCTAAATCGTAACCTATATATTTCATGGTTTTTATATAAACAAATCATGATGGTTATGATATTGGATTTTTATTTTAAGATAATACACCATAGGAGTGTCAATACTAGTATTCGTCAAGGATAATTATCATGCAGAAGTAGATAATCAAGTCCCTCTCCATGAACCCTTTTTAGAGTTAATACCCTAATGTGCTTCTATGCTCGATACACAACCACTTATTTTAAAATGTAATTGATGTAAATTTGTAGAAACCACTCACTCAATCCTATACAATAATTCCCGGTTATTTTTGTATACTTTTACTCATCTAGAAGATTATCCTTTAACATATCCATACAATTAGCCATAGTCATATTCATAAGGATCCCAATAACATTTTATCATCATAGTTTCCAAAGATTATGTAAACAATGAACTAATAAAAACTATGAAGGCCAATATTTTCAGAAATTTATTATGACATCTTAAAAGAAAAAAATTTACTACTTAAAATAACAATTCATTCCATAATCATGTATGTATGAGGTCCTTTGAATGATAAAAACATAAAAAAACATTTCCATAAATGAGGTATGCCATATCCTATAACATTATTCGTAACTAGAAGCCTTCTTATACATATAATACATTATTCAATTCATCATAACCTAGAGAATTGAAGCATAAGAAAAGGTGAGGTCGCATAATCAGTAAGGATAACTACATGACATATCTACATATCATGATCATAAGTGTATGAGAACATGTGAATGAAATTTCCAAACAATATAAAGTATATAATATATCATAAAAAGAGTCATGTCATTAAATTTGGAAGTATATATTACGTGAATAATAATTTAATCCAATAAAATGAACCATGAAAACATAACATGGTCTTAATATATATATTTTGATCTTAATAAAATATTATTACATTGTGAACCTATGTTAATATAAACATGACTCCTAATTATGTTAAGAACATGGAATTGGGACCTTATATAAACATATAGACATGTTACCG
This sequence comes from Viscum album, assembly GCA_963277665.1. NCBI lineage: Eukaryota > Viridiplantae > Streptophyta > Magnoliopsida > Santalales > Viscaceae > Viscum > Viscum album. Next base: position 1,922,518,134 of record OY728136.1, on the reverse strand, counting down.
GGCCCATAAATAACATTATGTACATAAAATCCATGTCAACACATAACACTTTGAACATGTAAATTGGTTACCGTAATCATTTTGAACATGCCTTCATGTTCACACATAACATTGTGAACATAAAATATCTTTCATGTAAAATATTATGAACATGTAATCTCATTCACTCATGACATATATACTCATGTGTTATCCATATTTACCCAACAAATTATAACGAGATATATGTCCCAACCAACACATAATCCAATCATCCATGAGACAAATTGATAAAAAAATCATTAAATCATAACCCACTAAAACAAATAGGGTTCATACAAATTACATCATAGAATAACCCATGGACTAGACAAGGTTTTAGGAGGCATATCTTTGTCAAAATATTAAACCATCCCATGAATGAATAAATATGTTATCATTGGATCATATCTCTATAAGAAATAAGATAACAATAAAAGATATCAACTTATATGGAAAATATTTTTTAAAAATAATCGATTGAATTATTTATTTAGAAATTATTTTAAAATAACTATTTTAAAAATATTAATAATAATAATTATTCAGAAATAATACTATTGTATAATAAAATTGAAAATACACAAATGAATCAATAAAAATCATTTTGAAGATTTTGTGAGGAAATATCCTTTACACTTTTAGAATAATTTTTAAAACAAAAATATTTTTAAAAATATTTTTCTTTCAAAATATCCATTTGAAAATATAAATGAATATTTAAAATAAGGATTGTTATTGTCGGTGTAAAATGTCACACATTTTATCATAATTTCCCCTTTTTCATTATCAGTAAAATAAAAAACAGAATTGTTGCGAAACTAAAATAAATATTACATTTAATAATATTTAAAAAATAATAAATGGGTAAAAATTATATTTTTAAAAATATATTGAATGTTAAAACATTATTTAATCATTTCTATAAAACATGGATTTGAATGAAAAAGGGTATTCGAACAAATAGATAATGAATATTATTTCCATTAAAAAATTCAATAGAAATATGAATATATAGAGATAGGAAAACGGAATAAAAATAATTATTCAAATGAAATAACCAGATGATAGGTAAATTAATGATTTTATAGAGAGATATATTATACAATTTCCTTATCAAATTCATAATCTGAAATTTTTTTGGTAAATAATGAGAATGTTAAATAAAACCTTTACCACATATGTATATTCTGAACCATAAGAATAATTAATGAAAAAAATATAACGAATCATTTAAAATCACGAAAAGAAGGATTTTATTGATAAAAATTTATATATGGGTTCTATATACCCCTTATATAAGAATATAGGTGAAAAATATAATTTTTATCCGAATGAATTAATTTTGAAAATAAAACCTTGTACCATTTCGGTTACTTTTAAAACCTAAACCCAATAAAATATTAATCTTCATATGGATATGTAAATGAAAATAAATTTCTAGAAATAATAATAAAATAAATTCATTGGAAATATATACCCCACAAAATATAAATAAGTATAGAATATGGAATCTGTCCCACAAAATTAAAAATGTCAGACAAAAATATCATTATATAAGAATTTAATTCATTCATACATGTTAGAAACACATGTATTACAAATAAATATATTATATAAAAATATTAAATAACTATATATATATATATATTCACTTATATGATTTATGTATTACTAGTTATTACCTGTTTATTAACAATTCTATGTAAAAGTGATGCTTCTGGTAATACTTTCATTAATTTTCTTATATGTTTTGATATTTTTTTGGTCCTCGTACATTGGTCAGAGGTAAATAATCTACATAATTTTAATGATAATACTAATACCATATATATTAAATATAAATTTTTATTTATTAATCCATAAAATATAGTGATTGAAAATTAAAGACACAATTCATAGAGAAAATAGACTGTACGTACGCGTGAACAATATTACCATTTTCTAGGTAGATAAAATAAAAGAATGTTAAATAATATATTTCCATTTAAAGAATTTTTTTTATGTAATATATTTTGAATATATTTATTAAATTTTCTTTCATTACATTCAATGCATAATGTTAGTGAAAAAGATCATATGTATTCATAAGGATGTAGTCTTTCATATAGAAAAATGATATTATAGAATCCCCTATTGGATATAAAGTTATAATGTATATGTGAAATCATGATTACAAAAAAATATTACTATTAAAAATATATTATATATATATACACATTATATCCATCACCATAACCAATATTGATTAGTTTTTATGGAAAACATTTCACATCGGTTTGAGATACAGTTGTTCAGTGTACAAATGAAATATGATATAGTTTCCAATTTCAGGGATAAAGAGATGGATATAATTCAATACTAATGTATAATACCATCTCAATAAGTTAAATTTACATTTTTTCTATTATATTTACATTGTTTAATAATCATTTAATGAGATCATGGAAGTAAAAATATATAACACTATGTAAGGTTCATTACCTCTTCTTAGGAAAAAGTTAATTTGTTTTCCCCAAAATCCTTATATGGAATGATTTATGAACACAAAAAAGTCTTATATCATTATATGAAGGATTCAATAAATATATTTGGATATGGATTTTTTAATTTTAGGGGTTATGGATGTGTGTATATTAGATGACGGGGTGGCCAGAATATATGTGATGTGAGGGGATCATAGATAATTTTGAAAAATTAAAATATGTACCAATGTTTATCACAACCCACAATGATAAAAAGTTCTCAATTGTACACCATGATAAGGTATAAATTTAGAAATAAAATTGATGATGGATAACTTTATAGTTCATTTACACAATATTATTATCGCATAACTCCATAGTAATCCCATTTAATTCTTTATTGTTTAATTAATTGTTTCTTCTAATAAAATTTATAAATTTTAAAACTTATGTATAACAGAATAAAGAATAAAAATTATTCTTTATCAAAAGATGTAATCCTTTTTTTGAGATTCAATTCACAGAAGTGTAAACATATAATTTAAAAATAAACCCACCAATGCGATAAAAAAGAAGATGCATAAAGGAAAAATATTTAAAATTATAAAAGGTTGTTATAGAAAAATACAATATAAAATTCATTAAAATTTACTAAATTGTATTAAAAGATATATAAATCAATTATTTTTTTTAATAAAACAATATTGTTTTTTTTTAAATTATTTTTAAAAAGGAAAATCATTAATAAATTCGAGTATTTTTTCCTATTCATTCAGAAAATTTATCCTATAAGAAAATTATCAACAAACGATAGTAATGTTATTTTGACATGCTATTTTTTTTAAAAAATTTCTTCATATAATTTATATAAAATGTGAAAAATTTATTTGAAAAATAATTATTCAAAATTATTAATAATTAATAATAACTAGTAACAGTTAGTAATAGTTAGTACGAAATAGTAAAAATAAATGGCAATTTGTAATATTTCATGGTAATTAGTAATAATTTGTAATAATTAGTGAAAATTAGTTCTAATTAGTAGTAATTTGTAAAAATTCGTGATAATTTGTGTTAATTATTTATATATAGTAGTAATTATTAATAATTATTAACAATTACTAACATTTACTTATTATTTGTGGTAATTAGTAAATATTTGTGGTAATTTGTAAAAAATTAATGTAAATTGTAAAAACAAGTATTAAATATTAAAAAATAATAATAATTAGTAATAAAAGGTATTAATTAAAACTAATTATTATCAAGTAGTGGTAAAGATTAAAAATTTGTTGAAATTAGTAATAAAATATTGTCAATTAGTAATTAGTAGTGGAAAATACTAATAATTTTTGGTAATTAGTAATAATTAGAGTTAATTTTATAATAATTAGTGGTAATTATTAACAATTAGTGGAAATTATTAATCATTAGTGGTAATTAGAATTAGATAGTGATAATTAGTTATAATTTGTGATAATTTTTTAATAATTAGTGGTAATTAGTAATAATTAGCAGTAATTAGAAATAGTTATTAGAGAATATTAAAAATAAAGTGTTAATATAAGAAATGATAATGATTATAAGTGTTTAGGGTTAATTAATATAAGTTAGTATTAAATAGTTGTAATTATTAAAAATTGTTAAAAAATGGAAATGATTGTAAAACATAGTGATAGCATGTAAAAAATTTGTAATCAATTTTTATAAATTAATAAAAAATATTTATACTAAGTAAGAATTAAAAAAGTATAATTTTTTGGTAATTAGATTAAATTATGGAAAATTACTAAAAAATTATATATTGTTATAAATTACAATAAATTTTTATAAATAGTATCAATTATTATAAATTTTTATTAATTAATAAAAAATTTAATCATATAAAATTTTTACACCTTAATTAGAATATTTTAAAATATTATATTTAATTATAATTTGTGAATTTTTATATTAAATTAATATAAAGTAATTGAAAAAGGTAAAAGAAATAGATCGTTATTTCTTATGGAAATTAAAATGATTTATTTGGACATTGTGGACATAAATTAGTCTATTATCATGACCTAAATATTGTTAATTCTATTATTTACACATTTCTAGAAATTTATAATATATATTATTACTTTTTATTAATTTATAATAAAAATAGTAGTAATTTTAAAAAATTACATGTAATATACAAAAATATATAAACTATTAGTCCTAATTTTTGACAAATAGTAATATTTTGTGTAAAATTGTAGTGATTACTAACACAATTTATCAATGAATTTTTTTAATTAGTAAAAAGTTTCTAGTAATTAGATGTAATTAATGGAAGATTTTATAAATAATAAATAATTAAAAAAAATTAGAATTAAATAGATTAATTTCATTATATTATCATGTAAATTATATATTATTGATTTTACACTCTTTTTGGGTCATCATTATATTATATAAAATGAGTTTTTTATAATCTATTTATTTCATATTTTTTTAAAGAGATATAAGACACATAAGTCAAAAATATTTTTTATTACAGATCGTGATCAGATAAATAATCACAGGAACCCAAATAGGTCTTGTATAAATCTTATATACATTGAGGGTGTTGTGTCAATTTTATCATTTTCGTAATGATTTTATTCATAAGGTATAACTAAAATTCTGACTATGATACGTGATCTGAGAAGGTTTGACTTTTTAGAAAATGTTATGGGTCATCTATTTAATTTTAGTTTATGAAAATATTTTGTTTATTGGTATAAATATTGTCAATATAATTATGTAGAAAATATTAATAAATTTTTTCATGATCCATCACTATTTCAAACATTTGTACATGATGTTGTTGGTACATATTTTAAAAATATTGAAACATTGGATGATATAGTTTTCACTCTTTAGTTTGATCCACATTAATTTTATGAGGTTTTGAAGTCTATTGAGGGTAAATTATATCAATGTTGAATGATAATAAAATATGAGTCATTAGAAAAATTTACAGTTATTAAATCAGATATGTGAATTTCAAATAGTTGTTTTAATCATGTATTCTATTTGAATAGAAAAGGGTTACCTGGAGTAAATGTGTTTCCAAAAACATTCTATGAGGGTGAGTTGATGGTTTTTAATTTGGGACTTCATTGTCATAAGATTTATGTATGTTAAAATAATTTCATATTATATTATTGTCAAAATGAGTCGTTATATCGTTTTCCTACATCTAGAAAATTGTGGTACTAATGTTTTCATCTAGGAAATTGTCAATTTATTCCTGATAAACATTTGATGATTTTCACACATAAAACTATAATGACACATTTATTTAAGTCATAAAACACAGATTCACTAATTGTATTTCGCAAAACAAATATTTCAAAGGGTAAAAGGATAAATTATCATTTTGATGGTTATTCATGGATAATTTGGGAAAGGATCATTCATCTAACTCTTTAGAACACTGAAATGTGTGATTTTGTCATTATAAAGATTATTTCTATCTATTTGGTTCTTATAGTTGTTGCTATTTTTTTGGGATATCTGTATAAATATGAATAACATACCTCCTTGGATATTGATGAATGATCCATATTTTTTTAAACATAATAATTCAAGGACTTCTAAAATATAAAATTAACATTTATTTGAGGTCATTCATTCATTAATGATTTTTTTGGATTAATAGTTTTTGTAAATATGATGTTGATGAGAAATAAAATTTCCAAATTGGAGACACATTATTGTTGACAATTACTTACTTCCCAACATGTGGTAGGTAACAAGGATAGACTACAGATAGTCTAAAATCATATATATAGTAAATGAGTAACAGAAAATAATTTATACCTATCAATTGGAGACAACATTATTTTTTAGAATATCTTCACTTATTTTATCCTATATTTGATATTTTCATTAGCAACGTCATTAATTTCATAAATGATAAAATATATATATTTGGATGACAAAAAAAATTATAGGTGTTGATTTAAAATCTATTTCCTCTTCATTAAATCCCATTACCTTTGGACTAACTACTAACCAAAAACATAATATATTTTGGAAAGATCAAATTTTGATTAAAACATGTGTTTTTAGGTTATTTCATTATTGAATGATTTTTTGTTCTGTCACATGTTGTATGTCTAGAATATTAAGAACTATTTGTATAATTTATATTATATTGTTATGGAAACAAATTTTAAGAGAAAAGATAATATAAAGGAATGATTAGATGTTACAAAAATTTGTAGTTGACAAGAAATTTGATCATTGAAAAAATATGGATCATAGAACATAACAAAGAGTAAAAAATATTATAAAATTTATAAAGATAACCATTTGTTATTTTTTATTGGGTAGTTTATTTGAGATTTCTAGATGGTAATGTTTCCAATCTAACCAGATGAGCCATAAACAGACATATTACCATATTAAGAAGTCATGGTTGGGTTTTTATATCGGAATAAATTAAACTAATTTGATTTATAGGTTTATTAAATTCTTATATTTGGAATGTTATAATAGAAATATCATATTTTTTCCAACACATTAGTGAAGCAACAATAATACATGATGAACATAGTATACATTAAGATGATGTTGTTTTAATTTTACGTAATCTGGGTAAAACATTTCATCGTAATTGTTTTACTTAATGGAACATTTGAAATTTCATTTTATATATAAAGCATTATTTGGAGGTCTGGTATAGTTATAATGGATTTATAAATATGAGATATGTATGATGAAACAAACAAAAATGTATGTAAGAAAGAAAATGTTAAAAGTACAATTGAAGAATATTATTTTTTTTAGGAAATTTATTTTTTATGTCCACATTTTTTCCAACCTAAATATCCATAAAATAGTTATGTAGTAGGTCATTATGAGGAAACTTTTATGATTTAATGAACATTCAATTTTCAGTTTATAATTATCATATTATTTTCACAAATTGTGGCTTTCTGATGATGAACATCCCAGAGAATATATATATGACATCCACAGGGAATAAATGTAATGATATGTAATGTGAGATATACTACAACATATTATTATATATCTTTTTTAAAAAAAATATTTATTTTTTTGGTTAAATGACGATCATATCAAGAAAAAATTTACATAAATTACAACATAATCTCTTAAAGAACATCTACAACATGATTACTTCTATAGGTTTCAATGACCGGTATGATAAATTATATATAGTTTATCATTTCAAATAATTATATTTTTTTTATATACTTAATTGTTTTTATATTATGCTCATATCACTACAAGATTATAAAATTGATAATTGATTTTGTGTATTGAGTAACCCACAATCCAATATGGTTAATACTTATAATTTCTTTGCGGTGAATTATTTCCAATTTTATACATGTGTATATGGTGAATTATTGGATGAAATAATCGACATCTGGTAATTTGGATATGATTTTTTAAAAATGTTCAAATGATATTTGTTTGATATTGATTGATTCTAGTGTGTTCATCTACACCATGGAATCATTGTTATTAAACATAAAATCCATCTTTCAGTAAATGAACCATTTTTGCGGAACATCATTCCCAAAAAATATATTATTACAATTATTTTACTACTTCAAGGGTGTTAATTGATTTTTGGAGAATTATAATAAATAAAACCATTTAAAAAATGATAATATAATGTAAAACCAGTTCTATAGAACTGAATGGACTGGAAATTTTTCAATAGACAACTCCCAATGCATCTTTTCAAAGAATAATCTCTAATATCAACGATGAAACCCCATACTTATGAGTCGATAATGGAAATGGTGTTGGTGGTGTAACAAATAAATTTAAAATAAATTAAAATTATAAACAAGAAAATACTATGGAAATTGATAATGATAAGGACTAAGCTAAAGATATTGACAGTATCATATATGAATATGAGGATGAAGATAAAAAAATAAAAAATTACCTATTAGTTAACGTCAATATATTTAAATATTATTCAATTTAAATTATTTTCTAAAGACATTATCTTTAAGTTTGAAGTAGGTAACGAGACATATGATAATATTTTCCATAGCCTTGAGAAGTCAGTACTACCTGGTGATGACATAATGCCTCATAATTTGACCCTCAGGTTTATAGAGGTTCATCGCCCACTCAGAGGGGATGTTGTATTACGAGATTGATAATACCCTAACCTATTCCTAAGTGACCTCCTTTACATGAATTTGATCCATGAATGAGTTGGTATGTTCAATTGTTTATTTTTTTTTCTTTTTCAATAATTTTAATTAAATTATTTATATAATTTTTTTTTATCATACGTTATCATTTTTAACATAATTTCACTTATATCTGTTGGATAATGGAGATCTAGTTTATAGAAATATTTTTTCTGAGGCATGGGTGATGCCAGATCATATTCACATTGATATTCGACACCTCATGTTTGATAATTTAATGGTACATAAATAATAAATAGTTATATTGAAATTTATTTTATTATTAATTTCTATTTAATAAAAAATCATGGTTTATGGTATGCCTTCAATAACATCTTGAAGACATCCATTAGGGAGGCTTCAGAGGTGTGTATATATGAGCTTTGTAATAATATTTAACATAATTTTATATGGACATCCCTAAATAAGGTGGGATTCATGGGTTTTGATCAAATTCACTTTCAAAATTGAGGTAATTACATATAATCTCTGTCTTGGGATTGATTATGTTCATAATGATTGGGACTTAGTTTATAGAGGACGTAATGATTTGTATGGATGAACCTATGGAGGTAAGAGGATACAAATTTAGCTAGTAGTTGTACACTCAATACACAATGAAAACATGTGGTAAGTATATTTTCTAATAATTCATATAACATTAGACACAAAATGTTAATTTAAACTCATAATCGAAGCTAAACATCCCAATATTATGGATTTTGATGTTTATAAGAGGATGTAAAATAATATTTTCACATGAGATATTATAGGTGGTTGATAGCCTCACATTGTGGTCAGTATAATTTTTGGTGTTTAAAAATTATCTGAAAATAGTATTTTAACTATTTTAATATCAAATTTAAATTTTAGGATTCTTATGATTTGATGATTTCTTATACACAGGATGAGAGTTAGGTTGAGACTAAATGTTGGATCACCAATTCCTCATTATTTGATGATTCAACATTGATATAGTTAACACATTGTAATTATTACAATGGTCGAGTGGTTGGTATTAGTTATTTAATGATGCCTGATATATTTTATGATACATATACATGGTTGACTTCAAGATCATGGGGAACTCATAGAGAGTAATCGTCATTGGTCTCATATTATGATGTGTATATGAGAGCAAATAGTGATTTTATTGTTGACATTTTTTCTGAAAAGAATGAGCTCCATCGAAAACACCAGCACTATCATGTGGAGATGAGACTATTGGAGGAGCCACATAATGAGTACATGTGGTAGAATGTTCAGGTAATAGGGATAGAGTACACTCCCTCACCTCTTCTAGATGACCTGCCCCCTCCAGAGTGATTGATATGTTATGTACATATTTGTTTTGTTAAAATTTATACAAAATTATTTTTTTAATATTTAGATGATTTTATTTCTTTATAATTTTATTTATTAAAATATTTTAAAATAGTTTTATATCACTATATTTTTTCCATTAATTTTTTTTAAAACATATTTGCGACGGGTCTATAACCCATCACAAATAATTTATTCATACAGGTAACTTGACTCATCATAATAAATAATCCATTTGAAAATTTATATATGACCAAAAACCTACTCATTTCAATATATACATTTTTTGAGGACCCATAGATATATGTACATTTGAAACACAATTTTCAGTTATTTGGTATTTATGATGGGGTCCCATCACAAAGACCTTATAAAATATTAATTGGTTATTCAATTATTCTCCCTATGAAATCTCTCGTTCCTAGATATGTTAACATCATCCCATTTTTACAAATGAATTTAACTCGCCAATAATTAAAAGTATTCTTAGGCATGAACCATGAGAAATTAGTCTATATCCATGATATTATTAAAATTTATTATCATGAAATCCTAGTGGTCTGATAAGGATCTCTCTCCAATGAATGACAACTGTCACTGACAAAAGACAAGCGATATAAAAGAATTTCACTATATCTGAACCTCTAGCCACAAATGTTTGGAGAACGTATAAATGGGTACATAATAATCACCAAACATAGATATATAGATGATGTAATGACCCATTCTTATACCAATATGTATTTGTGAATGAGTAAAGGAGATATAGATCATATATTTATTCATCCCATGTGCAGTCTGGTTATACCCCTCAACAACATGAAAGTTCCAACAACCCCTAATGATAGATCATTGAGAAAATATTACAATAATATTTTGGGTTGTATGGAGTAGAACATATAATAATATTCTAATAGTAGATGTTACCTCTTGATCACCACCTGGCCGTAAACTAGAACCACCTCTATAGGGTCCAACCAAGCCATTCCGTAGAGATTCTTGATTATGGAAGTGGCCCTTCTATTAAGGTTCATCAATGATTTTACTACCATACTCAACTAGATGGGTCCTAAAACCATGATATAATTGTCATATCTAATATAAAGGATATCATCAACTCAATATAGGTAGACTAGATACCCTATGTAATGATTGTGGTGTGAATTCATATGTCAGTGGAGGGCCATGGGGAGGTATCCAACATTGAAAACCTTTTGATTGAAGCTAGTTATTTAGTGTGGAAGACTCACCCCTATGATATCCACTACCTTATATATACACTCAAAATTCCTGTAATAGGAATATCTCTAGAACTATATCCCTCTCTAAAAACCGAGTAGATGTTGGAATTCATTATTAGACTACATTAGCTTGTATGTTTCTTTGATGGCCCAGAATAAACTTCTATTCCCAAAAGAATTCATATTGTTCCAAATATATGGAGTACCACTTGAGGTTGGTGAACCTCATAGAAACCATTGAATCCATAATATATCCACGATACTTCACGATAATATATATATTCCAAATAGATCATAATCATGAAGGTTAACACACTTTTTGAATGAGATGCAGAAATCATGCCCATGCGTGAGTCATCTCATCTTGGGTAAGTGTGACCAGAATCCAACAGAAAAATACTGCTATATATATATTACATTATATAAGGGGAACCATATGATCATATAGGGGATGATGTATCCGAGAAAATTTTATCACTGACTTGAGCCAATCCACTATTACTTGACGATCAATATGTCCATAAAACCTCATATAACTCTATCATTGGAGCTTGTGAAAAAAAACAACTTTTCATCATAATTTATCAAAGGTTATGGGTATATCCACATCATTATAAGTGGTGGGACTTATCTATGAAAACCATAATAAATACAACATTAAAACTTTCCATATATTATGGCTACATCACTCAAAATATCATTTTTATGATATTGTTTTGGAATACATGCTTATAATATTCATGGATTCATAATAAGTATTGAATATATACCACAATTAGATGATCTTATATGGGTCGAATACTAAAAATGGTCTTGAATGTAAAAAAGACACAATAATTTATGATACATTTACATTTATCGTTGCCAATTGATGTCTCAGTATACCATATCAACAAATGAAATTTTAGAGTTATTGTAAATGCATATATCGTCTACCACATCGACACTAAGTTCCATGTCTTGAAAGTAACACTTGAGATACTAATTTTTTTTCGTAATGGTCCAAAAATAATAATCACAATGGTTATAATTCCAAACACCAAAAAAAGGTTAAACATCCCCACTACAACATTGTAACAATCCATAATAATGGGGACATCCTAGTTTGTGTCATGCCGAGTTTGACACCCATGTACCACCTCCAGAACGGTTGGGGCTGGCAATAAGTATTAAGAAGTTGTAATATAATGTTTATGTCCATAACCTATGGTACAATACATACAAATTAACAAAAAAAACCCATGAAAAATTGAATAAAAATAATAAAAGACTCTAGCATATTGTGTATGACTATGTATGCAATAACCTATATCAAAACTACCCTATTAAGATAATAGAAATGCATTGATTTTTTAAAATACAGGTAAAACCAAAAAATCATCGCATCATATAAAAAAATATAAGTAATTTTGGAGAGTGATCCACTCTATATATCTATTTTTGACCAATGGATGTAGTTAATTAACCCATGTTCTGCAATGATACACCAATGTCAAAGAAGGACATCCTATTTTTTCATATGATATGACACAAGTAGGTATGTCCATTTAGGGGTGAGTATGTGCAAACATAGTAGGACCTGAATAAAATTACAAAGGAACAATATAATGATACAATATTATTTTTCTCATCCCATAGCAAGAGTGAAACAAAAACCCATGTTATATTCATATAAGTAAACATGTAAGATGGAGAAATGAGATTTATATATCACTTCTCATATAAGAATTATTTTTTATCCTGTATTTTTGAAGTTCTATCATTGATGATAAGAATCATATGAAACCAAACAATAACAATGTTGAGGACCGAAACCTCACCACTATAATAAACATTCTTTTGGGGGGGAAATTTATTGTGGAAGGTCTACTCATCATCAGATCTATGTGATGATATGGTGAAACCCTTTATGAATAAGAATATTACTATAAGTAGTAACATAGTTTCAATCCCATCCTATGTTAGTATTATGGGGTCCCATTACCTCGTGAAACTTGGGGGAGGGGTAAAAAACCCATATGAACCTCTATTTAGGTATCTTAACAATTACTAACTCGAAAGAATCATTGAATATAGTGTCACACACGTATAACCCTATGTCATATCTGTGATGCAGAAAATTTCCGCGATATCATTGTACATGGAATAATACGTAGGATCATCTATTGATGGACCCAATTACATGTCTAGAATAAGGATATACGTAAGGTGGATTTCCCCATGTAAGGTATACGATTTTTACAAAGGGTCATAAGATATGAAAAATCTCCTAGAAACTTGGATATGTCCCTTCCTACACATGGATTTATTGGATATGTAATAGTTAGGAATTTATATTTGTGGTAAATATAATTTCATAAAATCATGGGGATCCTCATGTCCTTCGTGCACATGCTCATGTAATTAACACCTTTCCATGTGCACTAGTAATTCCCATGTCTGTATCATAATCAATTCTTGTGTATTCCTAGTTTACATGTCGAGCCTATGTCATTGGTTCATGTGGTGTGTATCTTCCATACACAGAATGTGATAATTATGCTCACTCAAAACTATACCATCCATTGTAAGGGTACTACTAGAAATGTGTTCTTAAACTACACACCATGTAAGTTATAATTTTCCTAAAAATGAAATTGGATTCACCCATATTTAAAACACCAACTCCACCACTGTTTAAACCTAAAATTCCACCGATGAGTGCATATTGAGGGAAGAAAACACACGATTTTCCACTGGTGAGTGGATTCTGCCCAGTCGAACCATGTTCATTTCTTCCAATCACACAACACATTTCCCATGAATAAAGAACCAATTTCCAGTTTTTTCTAACGTCCCCATCATATTATAGCCATATAGAACTATGGTCTATCCACAAAAGAGCTATCATGAATCCATGAATTCATCCACCATGAATCCATCCAAGAAATTTTGATTCGTGATCATATGGGATAATGGTAATTAATGTGAAGAATATTGGAGGAAATGAATAAGAAAAAAATGAATCCTGCAATATATTATTTGATATTTGAGATTAATTTCATTATCAAGGTATCCATTTGTGAATTAAAGGAAAAAAATAATTCTTATATTATCTATAATAACAAAATATGATAGAGTTCATTTGATGGTTATAAAGCATATAGAAATTAAATCATATAAAAAAATCCATTCATATCATTTCAAATATAATATAAATCCTTAAAATAACATGACCAACCTTTAGGGTGGGACGCAAAATAGTGAAGAGATCCTCTATAAGTGTAATTACCCACACATAAAATATATTTATGTCAGACTATCATAAATTAGTATTCATTAAATTACACAAAAACGAGTATGAGGATCATAATGGTATAGTTACATTAGAAACATGGACACAAAAAACTTATCCATAAATGAGCTACATCATCTCCCACTGTATTCTGTATAACTCGAACACTTATTATGAAGATCATACATAATATATTAGTTCATAACCAATGTATATAAAATATAATAAATGGTTTTCTTATATTCAAATTAAGGATAAGAAATGAGATATCAACATATCATGGTTATACTAGTATGATATCAAGATAATAAAATTAAAAACAAAAAACTTCTTATCATAGATCATAAAATTGATTAATTTCATAAATATTTTCAGGTAGAAGTCATGAATCATAATGTAATCAATGATAAATATAATTGAGGGGATACATTGGCATAATAAATTGATTTAGGGAAAAGACATATGTATAGATAATTATTTCCATAATGTTTCAAGGATCATTTCCTTGACCATCATTATAAATTGCGTTAACATTATAAACCATCATAGTTGTAAATTTTCAATCCCATGATTTTTATGGTTGAAAATGTCCCATAATAAACTGTTTTTACTCCCTATTCTAGTCCTTCTAATCTCATGAGATGTTAATCCTTACAAAATTAATTGGAGTGAGATATATGTCTCACCTGTCACATTGTGTATATCATACCTATGTGTTCAACAGGAATAATAAATATCATTATATCAAAACACATGAACAGAAATTGGTAACATGAAAATTTCAACATAAAATAAAACATTTCACGGAAATGTGTTTCATAATCATTAAATCATTTAATGACAAATAAATTTTTTAAAATTGGAAATGGATTGTAATCGTTCTTCCATTTCATAAAAGAATAAGTCATGGAAAAATAATAATGTTTCAAAAGAATCTTTTCATCATAATAATAAACCATTTTGAAAAAAATATTAGTAGAATCCTTTGATTATATCCATATTAGAGTACATGAACAATCAAATAATTACACCTTATAAGTAAAATATTTTTTATAGAAAAACTTAATGGATCATTTTTTCAGAGAAATATCCTTTAATTGAGAACCATTATTTTTAAAATTGAAAATTCATAAAATATTGGGAAAATGATTTTACATTAAAATAACCATCTATCAGGAAATTTTATCTATAAATAAAATAATCCTCATGACTTCGTAAAATTTTATTCATGATGTTCAAGTTAATACAAATATTCCTTTACCATTTTTATTAAAACTATAATATTACATATATAAAAAATCACATGAAGATCCCTATTAAAAAAATTTAAAAATTTCACATAGGGGAAATTATCATTTAATAAATACTTTTTTGAATTAGAAAATATTTTCCAAAATATTTTTATAAATAATAGATACGGATGAAAACATGGTTTCGATTAAAGTGGGAAATAAAGACGACACTTCTTCCTAAAAAATTATTCTAATATACTGTTAATATAAATATATTGAAAAAAGGGAAAAAATATTCATATTAAATAGGAATATTGTTTAAAAATACACGAGTTTCAGGTGATATAGGTCCTATGATTTCTTCATCAGAAGCAGATTCATGAGATTCCCTGACAAAGAATTAGACTATAAAAACATCCTTACAAATTTGATAACAATGAATTGTATTCCTCATGAATGTTAAATATACAATAAAACATAAAATATAATTCTATTAAATAAATTTAATATATTATATTTTGAGTTTCCTTATAAAATAACATAGGTTCGTGAAAGAACATATGTCCAAAAGAAGTGAAATTGAGTGAAAAATCTCTCACCATAAGTATCACCTTATTTATTACATGTTCAATCATACAGTATAATAAATATATGTTTATTATAAAAATATTAAAGAACCATACATATATATGAACCCACATATCATTTAATAATGAGATTTTCTTTCAAGTTTTTTAAATATTACATGTTAACGATTTGTTTCATGAAGAAACTTATTCTTTTTTATGATGGTTTTGAATTTTTATTTTTTGGTCCTCTAACACTGATCAAAATATCAAAATATATGGAATGTAAAAAATTATTTTATTTATATATATATATAATGTATATTTAAATTTATATTAATTCATAAATGATAGATATATAAAATTAAACACATTGTTCCTGGGGATGGTTGGTTGTTCGTACGCATAAAAGTGCTTCCATTTTCATAACCATTTAAAAGAATGAAATATAAATAATATATTGACATAAAATAATAATTCATCTATCATATATATCACATATTTTGATAAAAATAATATTTTTTACAATCAATTTAAATAGTGAACAAATCACATCGCCTCACGAGGTGGTTGTCTGTCGTACTCACAATCTACGTAATCATATTCATATATAATGGAATGTAAGAAGTTATGTCTGATATAACTATCCAAAAGTATAATAATATAATAAATATCACATATAATAATTTAATACATCATTATATATAGTTTTTAGAAGTCATGTGGGAAAAAAGTATCTTCAGTTTGTGAGGGGGTAGTTCACTATACAAACCTATAATGTTATCATATCCAATATGATGGAAGTTATTATGGGTATCGGTCATGATGTTAAAACAAAAAATAAAAATATTTTATATATATAGATTATATTATAAAATCATGTTTTAATAATAATTTATAGATGTATATTGAGGAATAAAATAAAAATTCTCATTGAAAAACATTACCTCTTCTTTGTGTAACTTTCTTAGGATTTAACCAAAAACATTCCTAAGTATGATTTATGACAAAATATAATTCGTATATGTTTATAGAAGGAAATTTATTTTTATATTTGTGTAGTTATTGGTAGAAACATATGGTTTTAGATGTGTGAATAGGATAAGATAAGGGGAGGCCTTTTATAAGTCTGGTCAGTGGCACACCTGTAATATATATAAAGAAAATGGTGTACCCACATTTTCCACATTCAATAAAACCCCAAAATAGACCATGATTAATAATTAGACATCGAAATATCAAAATATGTACATAAATTTGTTTTTATATGTTTTGGTTCCATTTTAACCAATAACATTTTAGTGTAACCACTTGTGTACCCATTATTACCTTACCCATGGTACCTAGTTTTTAGGTTTTCATTAATCATTATAGCCTAAAACAAAGTTAAACTTATTAGATAAAATAAATAACTGTTATTCGAAATATGGAATAATTTATTAAAAATTATACTCTCATAAGTGGATTTATTTAAAAAAAACTAATCCTAATTGTGGGATATTAATGCAATTTTCCAAAGGGAATGTGTCCAAATGATCAATTTTTTTATTATAATTTAGTATGATAATAATTAAAATTAAAAAAAATTGAATAATGAATATATAATGTGTCTATTATTACATTAAAATAATTTTTTTCAAAAATTAAAATTATAATCCATTAAATGGAAAATAAGTTTTTCAAAAAAAAAGTATTTATCACTATTCATCAACAAATTAATCATTTCCAAAAAATAAAAACAAATCAACCATAGTTAATTATGAAATTATTATTTAAAAAATGAATTTTATTTTAACAATATAATTTTTTAAAATTTTCAATAAATGATTTTATTATATTTCGGAATTAGAAATTAAAAAAAAATTTACAAAATATTTATTTAGAAATAAGAAATTATTCGCAAAAAAAAATTACGGTTTTTAAATATTATTCATTTAAATAAAAATATTATGAATAATATCTAAAATTTTGTTATTTATATTCATTTTTCAATGTTTAATGTCTAGGTAAAAGTAGACATGTTAAATATTAATATTCATAACATATAATGGTTTGATAAATCTTAGTGTTTTGTGTTACCCAAGTTATCAATGATTTTAAATTTATTTGAAAACATATATCATAAAAAAATTTTCTGTCATATGATATCCTTAATAATATTAATTTTACCCAAAAAAGTATATCAAAATAACAGAAAAATATGAAGATATTTATGCCACGTCAGATTCTCATGTTCCCATATAGCTCCAACAAACTAGTGGTTTCACCACAAATCACTAACAACGTGAGTGGTCTTGATTTTTAAAACATTATAAATTTCATATATATGTTATGAAATTACAATCTACACATTCATGGGACACCTAATGAACCAGAATGAGGTTAGGCGGAAGTGACAAAAAATATGCTACCTTCACCATACTATAATGAATTTCAAAGGGGCTAATATTCAAAGGGAGTATATCAAATATTATTCTAAATAATATAAATTAATCTTGGCAGAAATTATTAGAATCACATTTTCAACATCTTCCTATTCAAAATAACACTAGTGATTGTTAGTATAACTTTTCCACTAACTTTATACAACCCTTGTGTACTGCTGAATGGATATAAATTTCAATATCATTTCATCTACTATAATAGGTCACAATATCTTTATTTCTCCAAAATTATTAAATAAAATTGGATATATACACTTCTCTTAATATAGGGATTCATAAATAGAAATTTAAATTCATGAATGATACCTATAGTCTTAAAAAAAATCAACATGAAAACAGTGATGTCCCTGAGAAGATTTAAAATATTGGAAACAACATATCAAAATATCCAATTGTTTTTTATTTTTCTCTCTCAGACTAACTATTTATTTGAATATTATACAGTTCTAAAACTCAACTATATATCGATGTGATGGAAAATTCTTCACATAAACATTGAGATAAACCTCATATCCTGATCTAAAATAATTGAATGTGTTAATCGATAGAGAATTACAACTTCTTAATGTATATCATGGAAATATAAAATATAGATATGTTTTATAGGGTTTCAACGAAGTGTACTAAATTTTTATGGTTATCAAATACATCTAATATGTAATTATTCCCTTTATAAGTTTTGGGGAATCAAACAAAAAAAATCATTGATGATGTTTTCCCATTTCCATTCTGTAATGGGTAATAGAAGTAACATCCCATTAGTATGTCATCACTAATCCTTAACATGTTGACATACAAAACACCGATATGTAAACTAAATGATATCAATTTTCATGTCTCCCTATAAGAAATACTATTTCATATATCTATACATCATTATATTTTAAGGATATCTAGAGAATGAATTTCTATCAGCATCCCCAACAAAATCATTCATTAAATATGTTTTGGGTAGACCACATACACAAACCCTAAATCTTATGTAAGGACCCTTCCATAAACAATACCTAATCACGTGTTAAGTGAAGAATTCGAAAAGATGGTCTTTTCAATTTTAACATTTTAGAGAATTAGGCCATACCTATTACATTACATCTAAGAAATTACAAAGTAGACACTTCTACTCTGTCAATTGTTTTTCACAATAATAAAAATCATTAAAAAAAATAAAAGTATTTTATTTCATTATAAAATTATTGTTGAATTATGAATTTCGCATACCCTTCCTTGTATCATTTGAAAAGCATTTCAAAAACATTTGATGAGCATAAAAATCACAGTATGTTAAATAAAACATGTGAAGAAAATATCTATCAATGAATACATATAAATCAATGAAATCATACTTTTCAATCATAAAACATAAGTTATTTAACATACCTCATTAAATTGTAATATTTTTGAATAATATATATAAATCATAAATCCTAAAGGTATCTTTGGGAATCTATAACATACATACATTATAGATTTTACATCTACATAGGGATTTACATTTAGAATTCTCATCAAAGTATATTCCATAAATCTATTAGAAGAAACAATAATTTTTACCTCTATCACATTACCCAGTGCATTGGAGATATATATCCAGATCTCCTGGAAATGGTTTATCATGGAACCAGCCATATACATAAACAATTCCCAAGAACCATGACATTATCATAACACATAAAACAAGTATAATGGAATGATAACATTTCCACGTTGCAATCACAATATATCATTTAATAATATATGCACAACAAATTCTGTCTAAAAACTATTTTAAATACAAAAATATGTAAAAAAGGTATCTCTTATTTATTTTCCTTTTAAAAACATTACGTATTGTTAAGATTTCCAAATATCGAATAACAGTCTCAGCGGTGGAAAGGTTATTGTCACTATGTACATTAAAAAACATTCTCCTTTTCATTTAGTAAAATGATTCGTAAAACAAATGATTAGTTTAGAAAAACATTTAACTAAATTAAAATAAAACTATTATAATTATACAATGTATAAAATAAGGTCATGCATAAATGAAAATATGCCTAAATGAATGGAGATTGAGATGAATTCCCTAACCTTGAGTCTGCCTTATCTCGTTCGTTATATATTTTCCTAAATAATAGACATATTTCATTTCTACATAATTAAGATGATTTTTAGGTTTATTATTAATCATATATTACTTATCATCATGTTATAATGATTATATAATTATTTCTTCTCATATCAGTCATTTTGTCGACAATTGGTACTTGAGTTGAAAATGAACATGTTTTGATATAAATTGTCCATGTAGTCGAAAGTCATTCAAAATCATGATATTATTCATGAATTAAGTATCATATACATCTATTATAAATGTATTTAGATAAAATATATATTTATTTAGAATAGTCCATAACATTTGGAGATATGAAATGAAATGCACCATTCATGGGGATAGTAAGCCCTACGTACACATGTACGCTACTTTCATTTCATTTTCATATTTAAATGAATGAATACTAAATGATACAAAGTTATATTATAATTTCAATATAATATCATATTTAATATAGGTCGCATAACGTCACTAACTCCATAATTTATACATTACATGATTGTCATGAACTAGTCATATCATTTTGATGGGGTGGTAGTCCACACATCATCAAAAGAAATTATCGTATGTAAACATAATGGTAAGTATAATTATTAACTGTAAATGAAAAATAAATTAGAATAGATTAAATATAAATATAACATATATCATATATAAATATAGTCACATCATTATGTCCACCATGAGATGTGGTAGGGGAAAATAGGACAATCATCATTTCGCGAGGTAGTACTTCCCGGTACACAGAAACATTATGTTCTTATCCATTTGGTGGAGGTATTTTCAAGAGTATTTATAAATCATACCATAAATATATACTATTATGATGATAATACTATTGTTTTATGTAATTAATGAATATTAATATCAAATGGAGTGGTGAATGGAAAATATGGGAAAGGAACTTGAGAGAAGACATTACCTACTAATCGAGGACTACTTTTGATTTGAGCCAAAAGGTTTTCTTGAATTGCCTTCTGCCTAAGATCAGACTTATATGAGGAAGGGAGGTATATTGGAATATTATTTGAGTACAATTTTACGAACCAAGGGTTATTAGAGGAGTGATTAATTTGGTATAGGATGTGTCCTTTTATAAGAGGGAGGAGGGGAACTTTAAAATTGTCTTAAAATATTATTCTATTATAAATTGATTTTCATTTTTTAATTGTACAAAACTCAGTTATTTCAACGATTATATGATTCATGGTCAAAATATTCTCAATCAATAGGTTTTATAAAAATTTAATTCACAAAATAAACCTTATATTTTATCTTTAACCTTTTATAAATACAATAACTCTTATCTTGTCTTCTTGTATTTTCATAATATATGGTAATTATATAGACAATAAAATGAAAATGGAATAATAATTGGATAATTAATGAAGTTTATAACAATATATAATTCATTGGGATGAATCGTTGATTTATTGAACTATTATATCATTTAATAAAATAGTATTTGTTTTAAAAACTCATTTAGGTAAATTTTGACACTTCAAAGTAATCAATTTTTGATAAAGTCAAAAAAACATGAATCCTTCAGAAAAATAGAATTAAGTAAATTAAAATATTTAAATATCATCTAGAAAATTCTTTGATGGCATAAAAATTTTATAATTACATTTATTTTAATATTTCTAATATAATTTATTTGAATCCTTTATTAATAAAGTAATCATTGCACCATCATTATGTCTTAATTTAAATTATTTATTTGATATCTAAAAATTATAAATAAAATACCATTGATGTAAGATATCTTTTTATATTTCTATTTACTATTTATAGTCAATGATAAAACTTATATAAAACAATATAAAAATTATTTTAATAAATGAAACAAGTTTATGTTTTATTTCTCAATGTATTAAATTAATTTTTATAACATGTCATTATCACTCCCAAGTGGCTCCATGAGGTCCCAAAATAGACCCGTGGATTCCCATGGAAAGAAATATCTCATCCAATTGTATTAATAAGCTATTAATGGTATTTTTATATTATAATAAGAAATTTTTTTACTTTTATTTACCTGAATGACCCTTTAACCTGGGTAACGAAAAATAATTACTGAATTTACTATTCATAATGTCTAAAAATAAAAGGTAGATATTTTTAATTTTTTTAACCCTGATTATAATTAAAGAATCCATTTTTCCTAATTCAAAATAAATATTTGGTATAAATAAATTTCAAATCGATTCACGTGGTCAAATAAAAAAAATAACGTTTTTAAGAAGTAAAAACAATCAAAAGATTGTCATGTGATTATGTAAAATTAAAATGTGAAATTAATTCAAATGACCATAATTGATCTAAGTGAGAAAACCATAGTCTAATTATATAGTAAAACCAACTAAAAGGATAATCTATCTATTGAAATATATTCTTTGAAATGGTTGTTTTGAATTAAAATTCAATATTTTTTACTATTAATTATAAAATTATCTTTATCAAAAAATGACCAAAAAATTAACCAAAGTAAATTTTGATGTATTTCGTCTAAATAAAAAGTATATATTTTCATATAAAACATAAAAGGTGAATAAAACTATATCTAAAAACGGTTCTCCATCAAATGTCAGCAAAAAGACTATTTAAAAAATTTATTATTTTATGCATAAAAGCAGATTCATTCTTATTTTAAGACTATAATATTTATTGAATAAATTTAAAAAAAATTATCAAAAGTGTGTAATCATTATTTAGTTAGATATGTTCATTCCCACCAATATAATGGATAGGAATTGACTACTATTTAAAATAATAATAATATTATTGTATTATTTTTTAGTATTACTCAATGTTGTCTATAATGTATGATTTCACAGAAAACCATTGTTGGGTGTCGCATATTCTATCAAACAGAGCATCACATTTATTGTAAAAATAATATCATATAAATATATTTTAATAGCAATAGAATATTATTATTCTATAAATAATTGGGTTCCATCATCATTCCTCCTATTGGAAATGGTGTCCCCATAATTTTATATATTTATCAAATAATTGGGGGTATTTTTCGCTCATAGAATTTTTTGATTCCTAGGATGCCTCTTCAACCATATGGATTTTTTTACAAAACCTTTATCAGATGTATTAATTTTGTCTTCAACAACTTCTCTCTACAATCATGAATCTGGACTGGTTGTTCTCCATAAGAGTTATTTTTCTCAAACTGAACTACCTCTAGACTCAAAACATGAGATAGATCAGGCATATACATTCTCAACATTGAAACATGAAGAACATTATATACCAGTGATAAACATAGAGGTAAATGCACTTTGTAGGAAACTGATCAAACATTCTGAATGATTTCCTACGTTTTAATGATCCTCGGCCTCAACTTTAACTTTTTACTCAGACGCATCACACTTTTCCATGAAGAAACAATGAGAAGACATGATCCCATACCTAGTTTGAAAGATCACTCCTCTAGTTCTCTCCAAAACTTTTATGCCTGCTCTGAGATGTTCTCATGTGATTTTGAATCATATAAACTTTTTCTACCATCTTTTCTATCAATTATGTTCTCATAAGCTTCATTTCACTTACTTCATCCCAAAAATATAGAGTTCAACAAATATTTTCATGTAATGGTTCAAATGGTAGCTTTTGTTTACTCAAATGATAATTCTTACTAAAAGAAAACAAAACCAAAGGATGATGTTGGTCCCAACGTCCCTTGTAATCCATTGAATAAGCACATAACATATCCTCCGATGTCTAAATTGTTAATTCTGACTACCCATATAATTTTGAATGAAACACATTACTAAAATTTAATTCCGTACCCAACGAAGTTTAAAGGCCCTTCGAAAATGTATAAGTGAAACTGGAATCACGATTAGGTACAATGTAAAGTGGTACAACATGTAACCTAACTATTTCAGTAATATAAACTAATGAATGTTTATGTAGAGATAACTTATCTAGATTTGGTAGAAAATGATAATATTTAGTTATTTGATCAACAATAACACATATAACATTGTAATGTAGGGAATTTTTTGGTAATCCCACTATGAAGAAAAAGTATATATGTTCCTATTTCCACTCTAGAATGAGAAAAGGCTGAATCATCCCTTTTAGTAACTGACACTCTACTTTAACCTGTTGAAAAATCAAACATCTCATGGTAAAGATAGAAAAATCTCTTTTCATTCCATCACATGAGTAATACACTTGAAGATCTATGTATATCTTCGTACTACCATGATGAACTTAAAATGAAGAACTATGAGATTCAAATGATAACTATTTCTTCAACTATGAATTACAAGGAGCACATAATGTATTTAAAATCCATAAAATATTGTATTTATCAATGTTAAATTCTGGTACCATACCATTATGAACCAATTAAACCATTTTTGAAACCTATTGTCTTTATTTTATACTTTCTTTATTTTGTTTGTTAGAAGTTATTGTACTGAAAAATGAAAACAACATTGAGGAATTTCACACACAATCAACTTCATATCCATTGTTCAAATAATTATTCAATGTGTCTCATTCCAAATACAACATGGTTGATGTATAATTTCATTGTCGACTAAAAGTGTCATCCAGTTTATTTTCATTTCATAGATAAAAATTAATCGTGAATTTATAATCCTAGATTAGTTCTGTCCATATTATTTTTATCATGATCAATATTTTATTATTGAATACATACTTCAATCTTTTTTTAGCGTTATATATTTCCCATTTTACTCCATAGAGACGATGCTTCAAAATTTTTAAATAAAAAAAATAGAAGCTAATTCCAAATCATTTGTAGGGTAATGTAACTCTTGAGTTTTCAACTCGCATGAAGCCTAATCAATAACCGGATCATTATTCATTATGAAACATGATCTTCCATCCAACAAAGCATCTATATTGAAAATAATTAACCATTTCTGGAAGGCAGTTCCAAAATTGGTGCATTTTCCAATCTTCATTCCAATTCTTGAAAGCAATTTTCACATTTTATGGTCCAAATAAACGTAATACTTTTTCATGTTACCTTAATCTGTGGGATAGATATCCATGAAAACGTTTCAATAAAATAATTGTAATAACCTAATAAACCATGAAAACTACGAATCTCGATTATTTTTTTTGGGTATTGGACATTTTTTAACAACATTTGTTTTAGCATGATCAACAATTATGCCTTCATTAGAAACAATGTGAACAATGAATGATTTTTTTTGTACCCAAAAATCACACTTACTAAATTTCTGATACAGTTTCTATTTTTAAAGATTGAATGACAACCCTTAAATGAATCTCATTCTCCACTTTTCATCTAGATTATACAAAAATATATTCAATAAAAACAACCACAATATTATCCAAGAACATCAACAAAATTATATTCCAATGGTACATGAATATAGAAGGGTCATTGGTTAACCTAAAATGCATAACAATAAATTCATAATGTCCATATGTAGTAGAAAATATGTTCATAGGAATGTTTACTTCCTTTATATTAAACCAACTTCACCCCAACATCAAGTCAATATTTGAATACTCAGATTCCAAGAGGTGATACCACTTCATTTGATTGAAAAACATCTTCTGAATTAGTTGAAAATTATTTCCCCACCCATTTATACTTGTAGTCTGGCTCCTTTCAATAATTTTAGTTATTTGTTGGGCACTCATTTCAATAATTTCCCATTTCATTGCAACTAAAAAATATAACTGATTGAAAATCAGATTTTATCATACCACTACCATGATCTTTTTCAATGAAATTGTGATCCTTATGTCCCATTTAACCACATTAGAAGCACATAATAGAATTAAAAAGGAATTACCCAATGTGTGTTTTACCATATATTTCATAAACTATATACATAAGTTTCTTACCATCATAAATTTTTTAAGAATTCATTACTTTAGTATGACAACTTGAATTATTTTTTTCTTGTTTTGTCAAAGAATTGGTGATCATCAGAAAATTCCATTTCCACCTTATCCGCACAATGATCATATTTTTAATAAATTTTTATCTCAAGAGAAGTTAATTCCATTCGATAATTTCTCATTAATCCTGAGTAAAAACAATTGATTTTATTATCAAGATCTCGTATTAAATTTAGAGCATAAATTTCCAGTCGAGTGAATTTTTCCTCATAAGTAACCATTTAGTCATCCCCCTACCTCAATTCCAAATTTTGTCTATCCTATGTAAAACTGCATTAGGAAAATATTTCTCAAGGAATGTGAAATTAAATTCATCTCAATCAAGAGAATATATCTTCTAACTATCCCTGATTTCTTTAACAATCAACCACCAATGATTAGCTTCACCGTAAAAATGTTAAACACAAGACTAACCATTTGATATTCATAACACCACATTACATTTAAAATCATATCAAGTTCTTTAATGCACCCTTCAAGAAGCACTAGGTCAGATGAACCTCTAAATGAACATGTCTGTTTCCTCATGAAATGCTTCAATACTAACATGTTCCATTGTGGTTGATCTAGCTGATCAAATTCATAGATACCACCACCATTTATATCCTGAGTCATCTACACCATCAATAAAACAAAATATTTAGTTTTGATTCAAATTAAATTTGTTTGCTGATATGGAAGGTTGTTTTCCTCTTGATGATGTCCCATCATAGCTACCATTTTTCTATATAGAAAACCAATCTGAACATAGATATAGATTAGATGAATCAATATGGTGTTCTTCAAATTCTATATCATTACAATATTACTATAAAGTAAAACTAATTTGTGGATATTCATTTAACAATATCCTAACACATGAAGTTATCGAAATTGACCTCAGAAACCAACTATAAGGCCTCATCCTTAGACATTTCATAATCATGATTTATGTAAATAATTCAATTTAATGATATGTTCAGGTTTACAATTTTAGATAATGATCCCATAACAATTACATTACATCTCAAATATTACAATGTAGATACTTCTATTCTATCATATTTATTTGTAATAATAAAACCTGTTAAATAAAAACAAGTATTATTTTTGTTTTTATAAATTATATTGAATTCTTCCTTTCTCTCACTCTTACTTATACCTAGTAAATGAATTTCAATAACATGGTATGATCATAAAAAGCTCAGTAATGGATATAATATATGGTAAGAAAACATTACTCCACGAAAACATTCAAATCAAACAAATCATACATTTGAATTGTAAAACATAAGCTATTTTACATTTCTAATGAAATCATGAGATTTAGGAATAACACAAAGAAATCATAATTCATAAACGGAGCTTGGGGCATCTATAACATAATTTCATTTTAGAATTCACAGCTAATTTGGGAGCTATGTTTGGAATACCCATCATAGTATATTCTATAAATTTCATAGAAGAAACATTAACGTTTATATACGTCACATTACACAATTAATTTCAAAGATATCATGGGATCAACCACGCTCGGTTTGTTATGGAAACACCCATATACTTAAATAATAACAAAGAACCATAAAATAATCATAACTTATAAAAGAAGCATAATGGAAGGATAACATTTCGACATTACAATCACAATATATCATTTTAATATATCGATATTATAATTGATTTATGAAAACTATTTTCAATAAAAAAATATATATAAAGGGTATATGGTATTTATTTTTATTTTAAAAACATTACAACTTGTTGACGAAGTGAAATATAAAATAATACTTCTGTTTGACGAAAGTTCACTGTCACTTTGTAAGTTTAAAAAATTCCATTTTCCTTTTTGTAAAATGGTTCGTAAAACAAAATATTCTTTTTGAAAACCAATGAATTAAATTAAATGAAAATTTGTTTAATTATCCACCATATAAAATAAGTTTCTCTATAAACCAAAATGTTTCTCAATGAATAGAGATTGAGACGATGTCCCTTACATAGTGTCTGACATATCTCGTTCGTTATTCATATTCATGAATAATATATTTAAGTTAATTTATACTAGATTTTGAAGCTTTTTCAGCTTTATTATTCATTTTATATTAATTATCATCATTCTATAAAAATTAAATAATTATTTATGTTCATATCTGTCGTTTTATCGATATTCGGTACTTCAGTGGAAAATGAACATGTTTTGATGTAAATTTTCCATTAGTCAAAATTCCATCATCATTAAAATATTATTCAGTATTTAAATATAATATATATATTTTATATATGTATTTATATTTTTTATATATTGATTTAAAATATTTCCTTACATTTAGTGATAAGAAATGAAATGCACTGTTAACGGAGATGGAAAGATGCACATACGCATGAACGCTACATTCATTTATTTTCCATATTTAATGGAATTAAAACAAATTGATACATAGGTATATTATAAATGATAGATAATATCATATTTTATATACATTACATTAATTCATTAACTCCATCCTTTATACATTCCATGTATGGCCAAAATGAGTCATATCACATTGAGGGGGAGGTAGTCCGCACATCCACAAATGAAATTATCATGTTTAAATATTATGGAAATAATAAAGGTATAATGAAAATGAAAATAGACAATCATAAAGGAAATATAAATACATTATATTTCATATAAAAATACATTTCCATCTTAAATGACACCATGATAAGTTGCAGGTGAAATTGAACAATCATAGTTTCGTGATGCAGTAGTTTTTCGTACAGAAGAACAATATGTCTGTATCCATTAGATGGATTTGTGTGAATGTGTAGTTCTAATAATTATCAAAAAAACAACATATTATATTGAGTATAATGGTTTTTTATGTAATCAATGAATAGTAAGAGAATAGTGAGAGGAGAAATAAAATAAGGGAATGAAACTTGAGAGAAGATGTTTTATCTAAATAAGGTAACTTCTTTTGATTGGTGCCAAATAGTTTTCTCAAATTGACTTATTCCATAGGTAAGGTTTCAATGAAAAATGGATGGTTTTTGGGAGCTTATTTGGTCATATTCTGGATGATCCAAGGGAATTTAGAGTTGTTAGTAAGTGGTTAGAGGTGGTGGCCTTTTTTAAGAGGTAGGAGGGGCACTTTAAGAAGGTCTTAAAATATTATTTAATAATAAAATAATTTTAGGTTTCAACTTACCCCAAAATAATTTATTTAAATATAATATGATTTTGGGTCAACAACCTCTCAACTAATAGGTTTTATACAGGTTTACATCACATTATAATCCTTTTATTTTAGCTTTAACCCTTAGTTAAAATCATTAACTTTCACCATGTTTTCCTGTATTTTCATAATATATGGTAACTTTATTTACTATAAAATTCCAAGAAAACACATAGTGGATCATTAATGGAGTTTTTAACATTATATAAGTCAATTTTCCAAATAATAGATTAATATGACAATTATATCATTTATTAACATCGTATTTGATTAAAAAACTCATTTAGGTCATTTTTGACACAATAAAGTAATTGATTTTAGTTAAAGTAATAAATAATTGATTCCTTCGAAATAAATTAGTAAATAAAATATATTATGTTAATATAATCAAAAAAATTCGTGGCTGGCTTCAAAATATTCAAATTTCATTTATTTTAATGTTTATAATATGATTTATTTCAAACCTTTATTAATAAAGAAATCATTGCATGATCATTGTTTCATAATTAAAATTATATATTGAATGTCTATAAATGATGAATAATATACCATTATTTAGGAAATATTTATATACTTCTGATGACTATTTATAGATGATGATATCACTTATATAACAATATATAAATATTTTTTAGTAAATGATATATGTTTCTGTTATATTTCTCTATAGTTTAATTTAATTATTTTAACATGTCATTATCACTCCCATGTGGCTCCATGGAGTCCCAAAATCGAACCATAGATTTTACATGGTAAAAAATATCTCATATTATATTATTCTTTCATGTGTTTGGGTAGTTTCATATTATTATAATATATTCTTTTCACCCTTATTTACATGATTTACACTTTAACCATGGTAAATAAAAGTAATTACTGATGTTACTATTCATAATTTCCAAAAATACAAGGAACATATTTACAATATTTGGACCTCATGATTACAAATATGTAATTAATTTTTCAAAATTCAAATCACATAATTATTAGAAATTAATTGAAATTATTTCCTGTTGTCAAAACCAAAAAACATGTTTTTAAGAAGTATAATCTACCAAACGATTTACATTTATTTAGGTCCAATTGAAATGTGAAATTAATCTCAATTAGCATAATTGGATGAAATGATACAAAATACTCCATTTATAATTTATTAAAATTAATGGGAAATATATCTAAATAAACAAATTAGATGAAAAGTCAGTTTTGAATTAAAAAGTAGTTTTTTTCACTAATATTTGAAAAATTATCATTATCATTAAAATGCCAAAAAATAACTAATGTAAATTTTGATTTTAAGATTATAAATAATAAGATTATTTTGAAAAATATATCATATATGAAGTAAAATAAAATATATTTTAAAAGTTTTTTCCTTTAAAGGATATAAAACAATATTTTCAAAAAAATATTGTATTTCAGGCATAAAATCCAATTCATTATTATTTTATGCGTCTGAAAATTATTGAATAAATATATAAACATTTCAAAAACTTATGTAATTATAATATAGTTATTTATGTTTATTCTCACCAATATAACAGTTTTTCATTAACTACCATTTAAAATATTAATAATATTATTGTATTATTTTTCAGTATAACTCAAAGTTGTGTGCAATGTTAGATTTCAAAGAAATCTATTGTTGTGTGTTGAGTATGCTATTAGAGAAAAAATCCCCTATAATGTAAAAATAATATATAATTCATAAATATAAATATAAATCAAAATATATTATTATATAAATAATTGGTATTCTACACTATTTCATTCTATCATGATCATGGTTGAAATTAGAATTTTATAACTATCATTTATAGCTCCACATCATTGGTTGTGCCTCTTTTAATCATCCCTTGGTTATATGGTTGAAGAATTATTTTAGAATGATAATATTCTCCCATCCATCATCATGTCAATATTCATTCATTATATATCCAGAAATATTTTATTTTTATAATCCTTATGATGGATAACATACATGATTATTTTAACTCAATGAATCAGCCACCTTGTTCTCATTCCCATTGTGGTAATGTATTTTGAATTCATAAGGTCTAAAATTATATAACCTAAATATCTAGTAAATAATAAACTCCTTCTATGTGGATATATATATATAAAATATTAGTAAATACTTATATATCAATTTTCTTCATATATATATATATATTTCGACATTATCATTAATGAAAATATCACCCCAGATAAATCCAAATATTGAGTGAGGTATTTTTTTTATTAAACCATAAATTTTACCTAGGAATATTATATAAACATTTTATTATGCTTATGAAAAAATACTAATCCCTTAATGTACTCATCGATATAGATTAAAAACCATTATACAAAGTAGTTTAATATAATCACTAGTTCCCAGACTAATATTCTCTTATGTTATTTGAAATTTTCCTCACATTAATCTATACAAATGAACATCTATCCCTTCAATGTAATAATGTTGAGTTGATTATATATTCAGGATAAATCTTCCTAAAACTATAAA
Source organism: Viscum album (assembly GCA_963277665.1). Lineage (NCBI taxonomy): Eukaryota > Viridiplantae > Streptophyta > Magnoliopsida > Santalales > Viscaceae > Viscum > Viscum album. Next base: position 1,922,485,636 of record OY728136.1, on the reverse strand, counting down.
CAATATCTATTTGAACAAAAAATATTATTGTTCTATGTCTCTATGGTTGGTTTGGTCCAACATTAAATAGCCTCTATCATTCATGAATCTGTTGGTATTCCCCCTCCAGTGGTTATATAATAAAAAATGACTCCTTTTTATCCAAAATGAACACATTTTAAAATTTTTGTATACTTTAATATTTTTTTATTATAGTAATAAAATTTAACCATGAACTTCGCGCTATTCATTTCTCATTGATTTGATGAGAGTATATTCTTTAAAGTCTACCACAAACTAATCATGGTAATCTCTAAGGACACCATTCATTAAATCCATGAAAATTAAGAGGAAATTAGTATGACTGATGGAATAACTATATATTCATACTTTTCATACCATGTACATAATTATCAATTAATTAAATCCACATTTGTGACCCTTAATTGATGATATCGATAAGAATGAAATATTTTGAACAATTATTATGATTTTTGTAGATGAGGAAACCATTCATTAATACCTTTAATGGGATTGTAGTTTTTCATTATTATATTACTTAGATCCCAATAATTAATGTATAGACACAAATATTAATTTTTATTCTTATTAATAATTTCATTGGGACCATTAGGTGATACACATGGAAATATTAATCCCTTGAAAAATGTATCCTACATTTTATTTTTTTAATCCTAAAACTAAATTGGGGTCATTATATATGTTTTCAAATAACTAGGCATTGAACTAGATTTTATTTTTATTTATAACTAAACATAAAATTTTGGTGGCAGATAAGAAATATATTTTACAAAACATCGCAATTATCCTATAGAATAGTAATATCATTTACATTGATTTTTTCCCCAACCATCTAAGACAAATACCTTTTAATAATGGAAATATAGGGCCATATTATTGAAGTGATATCCATTATATGTTCATAATTAGCATCACAATGATAGATGATAATTGTATATGTTTTGAATTTGGAACATGACATCCCTTCCTAAAAACCGATGTGGGTTTTATACAAAGAAATCCAATCCTCTCCTAAGACAACATAAAATTAAATTAGAGGATGATAGAAAATTTATAGTGCAAGAAAATTCCAAAAAACATCAAACTGATATAAATCACATAAAAGATATAAGATCATCACATCATTAAGGGGTTTCAATATTAATTATAATTCAAATATTTTGGGTGGATTTTTTTTAACAATAGAATTTTTATCAGATAAAAAATAATGGGTATATCTATATCCCAATAATAAATTATTAGTTATATAATGTTTGTAACTATTTCTTTCACCACATCATTATCTCACTCCACATTTGAAACAACAATCACATTATATTCCCCATTTTCCCTCTACTTATGATCCCACAAAAGTTAATCATTATCACTAACCATTACATTTTTAAAATTATTATCATAGTGACCATAATCCATGAATTTCATACAATGAAGTGTGGGTGGTTCATTTTGACTATAGTTCTCCCTATTCAAATCACTAGCTTACTTCTTTCCATTTCATTATATCTCAATTTCATAATGACCATACTTCCTAAGGATAATAATGATTCTATCTCCCTTATGAAAATTTATTCTTGAGATCCTTCAAAGCTTAGATCATGAATAAAATCTGATGTTCTTCACTCCATGATTTTTAAGATTTTTATTGAACTACATCACCATTTTATTACACAAACCATGATACTTACCAGAAAATTTGATATCCTATTTCACTTTAGTAGGAAACTGAATAATATATTCATATATAATGAAATTTTTTTAGGATAATACCCTTCAATGACATTATTTTTCAACAATAAATAATTGATCGACCATAATATCATTTAGGAAGAAATTGCAATGAGTGTACCTCGTAATTTGTGTAAAATTTACCACATAAGAACCAACAAATTCATGACCCTTAATCTTCTTTCAATGATTCAATTCCTTCTAATTATTATATAAAAATATGAAGGAAGCATATATTGAAAATTAATTTCGCTAACACATGACACTCCATGGATTCAATTTTCTTCATATTACCTTGTATTGATAATGAGAGAGAAAAATTAATCGGTATAAGCTTCCACATGATAGACTACCAAAATTACATTTTAATTTTTGTACCACATGAAAATAAAAAATATTTTTTTGTGGTGTCGATCCATTATTCAGAAACTATCGAGTTTATGGATACAATAAAATATGGTAGATATTACATTATGAAAGAACAACATAATTTTGTTCCCTTAGTTTCTATTTTAGATGTTTATTAAAATTCCTAGTATGATAATTTTCCATGAGCATCAAAAATATAATTTTCATTCTCGCTCCCATAATGGTCACTTACTATATAAGAAATTCATTGAATTTTCCATTGCATAAAATCTTAATATGGCTCCACCATAATCCACTCATATACTAAAACAGTAATAACATTATATGAAATAACAATCAAAGATGGTAATAACATTATCATGTGGAATTTCAAATATTATTCCAAAATAATCGAAACATATTTTTGCCTTTGAGAGCTTAGATTTACCTTAGGTAAATCATAGTAAATTCCTATTTAAATTCTCAATTTTAGTTTATAAATATTTTTAGACATTCCAAACTATATAACCAAAGTGTATTATACATTGTGTGCATCAAGACCCATTTCCATGCACTAGGTGAGGATCAATTCCAACACAATATGTCATTTTTTGAGTTATTACCACTTATTCCCAATATGTTAGAACCAATTCCACTTATAGTAACAATATAGGTATGTTATTTCATGGATACCACTTTATATATAATTTTCCAAAAAATTCATTTTCATATACTTAGTCACATTCTTATTCTTATCCTTTGATTTATTATTATATTTATCCCAATCTTTATCACAACCTTATTTCTACAGGCTAAACAAAGCTATCCTTTAATACCAGTTGAAATGACCCAAACGTGTCACACATTGATTTAACTACTATTTAAATGATTATTCTTTACAATACATAAGCACACACCTATGGATCGTAGAGTAATAGTGTTGTTGGAAATAAAAAAAAAATAAAAAGTGTTCTGGAAGTGAGAAACATCATCACATTTTAGGTTTTAAATATATATCACCATTATAAGACATAACAGAAATAAAAAATTTATTTTTATATTTGGGATGGGGAAAATAAGATTGGGTGTGCTTTTCTTATTAGTGTGGGTAAATAAGGGATATATTAACTTATCCTAATACGTATGGAAAGATAACATTTTAATTACACTTCAAAACTATACCTTTCTTATCATTGATCATAAATATAAGTCATGACATAATGTTCTTTACATTATAAGACATGAATCATAATAGATTAAAATAATATTAAATAGGTAGTTAAAAATTTTAAAAAATAAATAGATTTATGGAACATAGAAAATTATAGAAATCATTTCCTTAGTTGTTTATGCCACATTTAAAAGACTATTATAGTGGATTGAGTTCCTACTCTAAATAATGATAATATTTAATGTTAATTAGAATGAATATCAATGTTTATAGATTCCCTCAGTGAACATAGTTTACTTCCCATTGCAATTATTTTTGTACCATGAGATATCAATCTTTACCTAATGCATTGGAGGGAGAGATATCTTTCCCTCAGATCACATAATAAAAATTATACATTTTTGTGCCATAAGATGAAAAAAATAATCTTATAACAACCCATTAAAAGAAATTCCTTCCACCTAAATTTCATCATAAAATAAAATATGTAAAATAAATATGTTTCATAATCATTTTATCCTTTCATCGCCATATAACTGTTGGAAAAGTAACTTGTTTCATAATCATTTCATCGTTTCGTTTATGAATATATCATGGAAAAGAATGTTATTTAAAAATCATCTTTTCATCATAAACATAAATAATTGAGACAAATAATAACAATGGTTTTCATGTATCATATCACCATTAAATATTATGTATCATCAAATTATGTCATCATAAATGGGAAATGATTCTGAATGAAAAACCACTTGGGATGTTTCTTGTGGAAAATATCCATTATTTCTATATAACAATTTAAATAAATAAAAAATCATAAAATATATTTGAAATAATTTTATTTGAAATTAACATTTCAAAATATATATGATCTTTTAGAAAAATATCTATGAGGCTTGGAAATTATATTCATGTTGTACATAGTAAAAGAAACACTTCTGTCACATTCTTGGTAATAGGCTACTGTGACTTATTTTATTAAAAAAATTGAGATTCTTTTTAAAAAAATTTATAAAGAATATAAATGGGTGAAAATTTATTTTAAAAAATATTTTGTTTTGTTTTTGGAAATTATTGTATTTTTCTATAAACATTGATATTGAAGAAAACGTGATTTTGACTAAAGAGAGAAATAAATACCAATTTTTCCCTAAAATCACTGCTTTGAACTCTTGACAAAATAAAGAGTGTAAAATAACATAAATAATATATTCCTCATATATAAATATATTATAATAAAATAAATTTTTTATTGAGTTATATATAATAATAATTCATTTATTTATGAATAATCATTATTGATCTTAACAAACGATGAGATTGAAACATAAAAACATCCCCAATTTGGTAACATTGAATCATAATAACCTTGAAATATTATGGTTAAATAAAAAATTTGAATTTAATAAAAATAAAAAATTCACTTTATTTCATGTCAACGGTGATTTAGATACACCTCATTAAATAATATATGTTTATAACATAACATAAGCCTTATAGATGAAATATTGAGACAAAAACCCCTTACATTAAGTATCCACTTCCTGCATAAACCTTGAATACATATGAATTTTAAATATATGTACATTATAAATATATTTAATAAAAATGAATTTATATATCATAGTATATATGATTTAATTATGATCTTTTATTGACCATTTATTAACAATTAAATGTTAAAGAAACATTTTTGGTCTCTAATGGATTTGTTTTTTGTGAATGTTTTTATTTTTAATTTTCTTTATCCACATACATATCTCAAGGATACTTTATCTGTATAATATAAACACTGATTTAAATATCATCTATATAGTATCTACATATTTATATAGATAAATCTGTAAAAAATAGAGATAGAAACTGAAATAAATCATTCATGGAGATGTTATGATGTACATACACATGAATTTTCATTCTATTTTCTCGATGGATTTATAGAAATAATGATTAAAAATATATTAAAATTTATATAGTTTTCATAAATATCATATATGTTCTGTAAACCCATCCTTATTACCTTTTATATAATGTGTGATCAAATCGAATCGCTTTTGGAGGTGATAGTCTGATGTACACCCGCATGATGTTATCAATTTCCCAATGAATGGAATGCTAGAAGTTAAATGAGATATAATAAATAAATAATAATAATAATATAATCAATTTCATATATGAATATTTCCCCCATCATTATATCCTCCCTGAGATGTGGTGATGGAAAAGGAATGACACTAGGTTGTGAGGTGGAAAACTTCCATAAATAGAAATGATTAATTCATTTCCAATTTGATGGAAGTGGAGATGGTGTCTGGAAATAATTTTAACATAAATATGTACTTTTAAATCTAACATATTAAGGATGTTATAACATAATTAAATACTAATTCTTTAAGGATGTTGAGAATGAAATAAAATAGAAATGCATGTTGATGAACCTTACATCTTCTTTGGATAACTACCTTAGGATTTCACCAAAAGCCTAACTTGGATGGATATATCACCCAACTGAAGATTATATAAATAAATGAGGAAATTTATAAAAATAATTTGGTATTTATTTATATAATCAAATTGTTTTGGATGTGTGAATAGAATAATATAACTGTGTCATTTTATAAGCGAGGTGAGGGGAAAACATTTATTTTTTTGAATGATAAAAGTATACCAAATATTTTTTAAAATACAAAATTGTACTAAATAGACCATTATAAATACTTATTAGTGATAATGTGTATATGTGGACATAGAATTGGTTTTATACATTTATGTGTCATTTTTGTAGGTTCTGGGAGTAGTGGAAGCATCATATGGGGCATGACCAACTGAGTTTTTTTGTCTTGGTCAATGATTAATGTGATATTCACAATCTTATAAATTAAATGATAAATTTCATTTAATCAATTAATTAATAAAAAATATAATATTTAGAACCATTGTTTTAGTTCATCAAAAATTATTTATAATTTATTTAATAATGTAATGACATTACTTGTGATAAATTATTTCTTTGTCGGTGGATCTTACAACATATCTACATTATACTATCATTGAATTGTAGGAATAAATAATAGATTGCATCTAGTGGTGATCCACACAATATCCAGAAGACATTGAATAGATCTTTAGCAATCTCTAGGTTCTACCATGGTTGAACCTAACACCTGCATCGTTCATCTTTGATCGCATATAGAATCACTTCATGGATGGGTTTACATCGATATATTAAGACCTGAGAGTGGTAGTGGAGGATGATCGCCCTACATTCATAAAATAATTCATGGATAGTACTCTCTCTATTTATTTGAGAGGATTATCCCTGGATTTCATTATTCACAACACAAATGAATTTTTTCTATCAAGAAAATAATATTATTAGGTTTGTATATCGATAGGGTTATAAAATAAAACATGCAGATGCACCATTATTTTTATCATAATGCTAGTGAAAAACCATGTCTATAATAATAATGTTATTATTATTTAATTAAATCTTCTAAGATCACAAATTTAATTAAATTTTTATATTATAATAATATTTGATATATATTATTTCTCATTATACCATAACAATCGTTCTTCAAATCCCCCATAATATTTATCCTGTATTTAATGAAGAATATAAATTTAAAAAATAAATATCACATTATTATTTTTCCAATAAAAAATATAATATTCACTAAGTAGAGAATAACAATTTAATAAATATTATCCTCAAAAAGTGATCATTTTGAATAATGGGTTACAAAATATATGTGATCAAGGAAATATGATCAATTATTAAACCAATTGAAGAAATAATATTTATTAATCCTATTAAATAATTAATAGTAACATATTATTTTACAATGATTCTAGATTCACATTGTATATTCTCTTCATGTCATGTTTCTCAAGGTAATTATATAAATCACACTAATGTCAATGTATAATGTATAAATAACATATCAAGGAACCCATATAGAATTAAAAATATCATGAAACAACATAATACCTTATAGGATCACATACTGTGTAATATAATACATTTATCATGATATTTTTAATCAAGAATGGAACATGATGGTTCCATAAACCTATATAGATTATGTATCATTCATTGAATTTCTTTACATTCAAAATTTATATTGAACACCATGGCCTTATATTAATTTAGGATATATCATTTCAATAAAAGGTCCTAATATATCAACTTATATTATGAAATTGAATATTCAAATCCTTTCTTGTATTTTTTATTAATTAAATACAACATGTGTGGCACCAGACTTATCCCACCTCTTTGTGAGGACATATCATCATAATTTTCATCAATACATAAAAGTATGATACTTATAATTCTTATTAATAGTAATCATAGAGTATGATGATAAAAACACATTCCCATAGATAGAAACATCCAATGAAACATTATAATGATGATTTTTACCTGTAGGCCTCATTCAATTAATTTCCAACATATGATATTAAAATTGGAGTGCACCATGAGTCTGTGAATCAATGTCTTACAAGTATCTACCTAATATAAGCTGTAACATTTATGTCCCCATATGATTTCATTTATTAATAAAACAAATATTTATGAATACTATCATAGAACATCTAGGTTATAATCATAGTGGGGAACTTCTTTGGATTTTTAGTGACATTTGTACTCATATGAAATTATCCCATAAAATGTTACACACATGAATAATCATAAGTTGATAAATACATTATTAATATTCAAAAAAAATGATCATATTTTATCATAAATTTCAAGGAATTTGGTTTTAGGGAACCATCATCACCAGAATGAAATATGAACTAGATTAAAATTTTAACAATCTTCAGTCTATAATATCTCACATCATACTCATTCCTTGACTATTATAGGACTTTTTTTAAGGTTTCATTTAAATTTTATTATGTGGTAACTCTTTTTACGGCATCTTGTACACTCTGTAAAAAATCATAGAGAAGGTGATACTTCTAGAATATGTGAATTGTTCATTTTTTGTGACCATGGGTCTTTTGAAAGAGACATGACTGTAGTATATTAAAAATACTCTTAAATATATCTTTACTAATAGGTTTCAACTTATTATCCCAAAAAAAATATTCTTTTCGAAATCACATCCTTGGATTCATATTAAGATGTTATATACTAAGACTGCTCTGTAGAATCAGTGAAAACTAGATATTGGAAACTATTTTATCTAACAAATATTATTTTGAGATTGAAAACATATCATAACTATGACTTCAAGTAATTATTATTTGTTTAGAAACTATCATTTCTATAGCCCCTAATGAATAGCTCTACCTCCCCTCCATCATTAGGAACATATATTCAGTTATTCAATGATACTTAAAGACAACCTTTAAAGTAAACCAATGATATTCTATAATATAATAACGATATATTCCTTTAATACTCAATGAATAAATAATTAAAAGTTTTTAAATAACCTAGAATACATGATTAATATTTTTAGTGAAGCATATAGGATCTTACTCACTCTTTCATTATATTTTTTTATCTACAGAAAAAAATTTAATAAAAATATGTATAATATGGGATAGTGGGACCAATACTCTCTTGGATTGTTCCACATAAAATTTATTTAGTATATGGTCAATGTTTTTACATTGGAATAGTCTAATAATCATTCTAGATATATTAGGAATGTTCTTGATTCTTATATTATATTCTTCTTCATGTATCTCCTTCATGGATAAATCATTGTTTAACTATTACAGAACAAACTATAAGACTGGTATGTCATTTTCAATAATTAATATGTCATCATCACACAATACTATGATAACTACTAAATTACCACCAAAAATATTATAAAAAAGTGTATCAAATTTATTATTAGTGACAAAAAGTTATTTTATAAATTCATCGAATAATATTCTTTACGACCTTTATGTTTGAATCATTCCATAAATAGATCTATATAACTTGAATTTCATTTCTACATCTTGTGGATCTGTAAACCATTCTATTCATGTTATTTATAAATCTACTGTAAGGTTAAAATTAAAAAAATATTTCTTTAATTCCATTTGAAAAATTCTATTTTCATGCTATGCTTTTATAGGAAGTAGAATTACAATGGATTTATTAATGGGAATTGCTGAATAGTTTTCATCATAATTAATTCTAACGGTGTTTAAACCCTTTATCCAATAGTATTTATTAGAAGGGTATTTACATTAATGTCCATGTCTATTATTCTATTCAACACCCATTACCACTCTATGGGATTTACATACACCATCCCATTGATGAGAAAACAAACATGGTTGCAATTCATTGAATCCATTTCAAAATTCATGAATTCCTGAAATTATATATTTTTCTATCTCTCTAATATATTCTATTCGAATATAGGATCATATTTTTAATCAATAATGAGTAACCATATTGAGTAACTAGAGAACCATATCTCTTTGTTTCTCTTACCTATCTTTATCTCCAACAACATAATTGTGTTTTTGGAAAGACTTCATCCATGAGGAATTGTGGAATCAATTTATATACCATCACTTGAGTTCCTTTATCATTAACATCATCAATGTATGTCCTTATCCGACTATAAATATTAATAATCATTCACACTCATTAAATATGGATTTTCTAGAAAAAAAATTGTTTGTGTCTAAGGGATTGTACATGTGGTATCAATTTCATTCCTTATAATAACATATAGCAATACACATTATTTCCCAAGGTTCATATTTTTTCATGATAATAGCTAATTTAATTTTTACCAACCATATACATGTGTACATTACAAAACTTGTGTATTTTCACTCTATAAATATAATGGAATCATGTTTAAATCAATAGTTTGTACTTGGTTTTGTGTTTATATAGTAGTTTTTTAATTCATATCCTGAAAATGATAATATAAGATTCTCATGACTCATAATTAAGATTAAAAAATCTAACAAAAAATAGTTCCTCCTTTAACTAACAGTATTATACTTTTGTGTTCATGGTGGAGTGAGTTGATAGAGAATACCAAAATCATATAGATAGTTAATGAAATTCTATTAATGATAATAACCACCTTAATTTGGTTGAATATTAATTATATTATTTCCATGTTGATTCTCTAATTTTCTATTTAATTAATTGAACTTCTCAATGGTATCATACTTATACCTCAACATATTTAAAAATTTGTATCTACTCACGATTTCCGTAAATGTTATGATGAAGGAATACCCACCTATTGCTTTTATTGTAAAATGTCTGTGCACATCCTTGTGTACCAATCCTAGAAAATCTGTGGATGATTTACCATGTCCAATGAATAGTTTTTTGGTCCCATTTTATTATAAACAAGAAAGTCATAATTGAAGTTGTTTTATCTAAAAATAGTTTACACAACTATCTTGATAATGATTTTCTAAAACAATTTCATTATCATGACCAATATTGTGATTTCATATTTGTGTTTTATATAATTCATTTGAACATGATTCAATATGAATTGAAAATAATTTGATTTCAAAATTAAAAACACAATTATTTCTATCTAAATGTGTCATTACATAAAATATATGTTCATTATAAATGAAACAACCTATATTTAAAATATTTAAAATAAAACTAGCTCTATCTAGGCTTGGAATAGATATTATGTTTTTTTAACAGTTGGTATAGAATAAAAATCTCACGAAACCAAAATCATTCCTAGTTCCTATGAATGGTGACAGTCACCAATGGCTACTTCAGCTACCTTCACTCTATTGGATACTCATAAATCCACCTATCCTTAAATAATCATTAATAGTCTACTTGTTTCAAACATTTGGATTCATATTTTATCACCACAAGTTGTATCTAATAACCAATGTAAAAACAATTAAATATCTATCTTGATATTGGAAACACATTTAGTTTTCCCTTGATTATAAGTGTAGTTCCATTTCCTTTGACCATTAATTCGAAATTAAAAACATACTAATGTCTTTTACATCTTCTAATATATGGTTATTTATTTTCTCTTAAGGATAATGATCTATGGTTTTATGTTTTACTGGAGTCTTAGTCCGCTTCACATTGTTAATTATTTAAATATTCACCATATGAACCACGGTTTGTTCACACCCCATGTCTATATAATGTTGGAATCAAACATAGAAAAATTTTCTTCTTATTTCAGGATGTGATTAATTATTTAATATTCCCTACCCACTCATTACTCTTGAGGAAAATATTTTTCATATATAATTACCTTGGAATCCATCCACTCCAATATTTATATTACCTCCTCATGCATATTTTACTAAATAAAATAAAATAATTAATCTATATCTTCTTGGAGTTAATAAACATCCATGCTTACTTTTATCTATACATTACTACTGTTAGGGAGAAATAACTTATCTTAGGAATGTATCCATTAATCAACTAAAAACATATTTTTAGTCCCATTTAATGATAGATGATGCTGAATAATGATTTGGTATAACATAATTACACCACATGATCGATCAGTAGGCTAGTCTATTTGGTAAATATTATAACTCATAACCTCAGTCAGCTACACCAATATATTTATAATTTGATTAGATTTAGATGCAACTCCAACTGTAGTTTCAGAATCTTTATCTTGAGGGATATCTATATAATAATTATGTTAATTTACATGGTTATCATTACATCAATAAATACCAATTTATAAAAAATTTAATTGAATATATTAAATCATCGAATTAATAAACATATTGTATAATCCCAAAACTAGTTAAACATGAAACATAAAATGTCAAATTTTATAATATTTAATTTTATAATTATAAACATGGTTTATTTGGAGATATAATTATTTGAAATTTAAATATAATGATTTGAAGAGAAAATTTTAATTATACATTTCATATCTCCAATGATTTTTAAACTATCTATGTAGTAAGATACTTTTTCATGCATTATGTGAAAATCAGGTCAAGCCCAAGGTTCCCTTTTCATAGATATTACCCCTATGTACATATGTTCAAGAACCACATCCACATGTAATATCCAAACATGTGTTTATTTCTATGGAAAATAAATAATCCATACTATAAAAAACATTATGTTTTTCTTCTCTAAATATCCTTAAATCCTATCATAGTTTTATGTTCTGTAATGACTATTTTCCTAATCAAGTTCTCATAGTTTCTACTAATCATCCTCTAATTCCAACTATAACAACCACAAACCTCTTATCCGGGAGCCTGTTTCTACATCATTATAAATTAATTATATATATATAAAATTGGCTAAAAGGACTTAATTGTTCAGTAGTATTTCTAAAATAGATACATACATGAAGTTAAAATTACATTTTAACAATAAAACAATGAAATAATTTATTTTATAATTACATTAATCAACTTATTATATCCTTGAATATCAATCACAAAACACATCGTGGTATCCTATGGAAAATAAAATATAAAAAGGGGTGAGATCAACAATATAACATAATTTTAATTATATTTTCATTTGAACATATTAGTTCTCATCATAGAGGGAAAATTTTTTGATCTTTCAGTGAGACAGATACTCTTAAGACTTTAACAGATATGATATTACGTAGAAGAATATTGAAGATGTGTAAAAGAGTTAGTTAATAATTAAAATATAAATAAATTTTATCATAAATTACACATATAGTGTCTTTAGGGAATTAACTAATTTTTAACCCATATATATTTAGATTAATCCATGGTAGACCCATTTTTACCAGAACAACGGTAAATAATATTTTCTATTCTTAATATTCATTATGGTGAAAAAATAATCTGAATTATTAGGTAATATAAATTTTTCTCATTCCAAATTTGAAATATATTAATCCATATTAAAATCACCTAATTTTTAAAAGATCTTTTAGAATAAAACCCATACATGTGATGAGACAATATTTTCCCAAATACAAAATGCTCAAATGATAAAAAATAATTTATATCAAAATTGAATATCAGAATGATTATAAAATCTATAATTGAGTTTATATTATATTTATTTTTGTAATTTTACTTTTAAACACATTTAAACCAATAATAAAAATTATAAATTCTTCAAAAAGTCATTATTCAATAAAAACTAGTATTTTCAAAATTCCTCAAAAAAATTGATCAATTTTTTTAAAAATATAAATAATATAATAGAGACATTATGATTAAAAGGTAATACATTTTTACTAATTAATTTTATCAAATTGTCAAATATAAATTTTATTATTTTCAATTATAAGAAAAAAATAATTTGTTAAGTAAAAAGAAATTTAAAATCATATAATGAATTCAAATATCACTAAAGTAAATTTTTCATAATAAATTTTCCTTTATAATAAATTATATATAATATTTAAAAAAAATTATTATTCCCGTAGAAAAATTTATGGTCTATTTTATAAATACCCTGTTGGAAAAATAATATTATAAATATATCATATCTTGCTAAATATCTGTTTTACTTGTAATTAATGATATCAAAAAAGTTAAATTTTATCTGAAAATTTATTTTATTAATACATGGGTTATTTTATATAGCAATATAAAATAATACCCCATAAATTTTGTATTGTTCTCGTGGTTAACCATGATTTATTTTTCATTGTTATTCGATCATTAGCTGTAAAAAGAAATTTCTCCTACTCCCTATATTCACCTAGGGTTATGCAGATGGCCTTAGGTATTTTACATAATAAATTATTTAAATAGAAAGGTCGGGTTCAAGACATTTTTAATAAATTAAATAAATCAATTATTCAATTTACTTAATCATCCACTGATAAACATCTTCCTTGATACATCTAAACCCATCAAACCTATTGTCATGCATAGGGTAAAAAATTCATTATGGAATAAAATTTTGTATTAGATATTTCATATATGGTCACAAACCGTTGGACATCTATTTATTACTAAAATAATCTATTTCATGATTAAATATGTTTTATATTTTTAATATATGAATTCCTAGATCAATGAGGTCTCCAAATATCATGAAGAATCTATTCCTAGATTTGATGAAATTCTTTATAACAATCATACATCATTCATAGAATTATTTGTTTCATTAAAAAATCGAAAATCATAGTACATCATTGGAATTATCTACTACATTTGGTGCATGAAGTCTGACACCCTCTCATCTCTCAATCACTCAAAAAAAGTGAATCTAGATCATTATATCAATTTACATCCATTCAATAGACACTTTATATCAATTTCTTCACTATATCCAACAATCGCATATATGGTCCTCATAAAATATATGTTTCATTATTTACCGTCATTTCTATGGTTTTCACTATATTCGTGAAGAAAGTAAGGATGTAATGATTACAAAACTCATCTTTTGAGGGTCCTCCACCCAATGTGAATATGGGAGAGATCTATAGTTGTAAATATATGATCATGCATGATAATAAAGTCATGGTATGGATATTTTACCTATCTATAAGTTACATGACTCACAAAAAAATTTCAAAGTTAATTCCCCATCATGTTCTCTGGAGCTATATAATGTTCTTCATTAGCTGTGTGTGGTTTGTGATGATTTCCTCTATCATGATTCTCAACAAAAATATGTTATAGAAAACTTCTGTTTATAAGGTTCAAAACACACCAAAAACCATTTTATATATAAAAAGATTAAATGTGGAAGAGAAATAAGACAATATAAAACTACTGAAAAAAGCATACCCTAAACATTGAATTACAAGAAATGTGACATGTTGTAACTGATTTCTTTATTAATTTTATTTTATATATATTAGGGGATTACAATTCATATTTTATATAGGTAGATAAATAAAATTTTATTGATAAATCACTATCATGAATGATCAAATCAATCATATGTCCGCAACATTCATACCATGATTCTAGAAAACACACATCTTGAAAAACCATTTCATGAGAAAAATATCATAAAATATTTACATCACAGAAAATGTTCATCAGTCATGGTAAAATGTCATAAAACGTTTATCATAAAAATATCAAGAATAAAAATTTTATCCCTAATAACATTTTTTCCCTAACACATTAGTTAACTACCCACATGATTAATCTCATTTTAATGCCCTAATAAATTCCTTCCTTCATTATACCTTCCCCAAATTTAAATGAAAAATATATTAACTGGTCTTTAATAACACTTCTCATGTTCTTCACCCCATTTATCCATCACAAAATCATGACGTTATAGTAAATGAACTCAATCAAACCTCCCCAAACACAAGAGGATAAAAAAATATATGGAAGGGACTATGGAATATGGTGATGAGACTATACCATGTGACGTAGAGTATCAAACATAATAGAAATATGATAATCAAATTTAAAATAAAATTTTATAAAATCGACTGATGAAACCCAATAAATAATAATATAATAAACATTTTCACTATATTTTGACATTCAAGTAAATTTCATAAATAATTCAATTGAAGGTTTAAAAAAAATTCCCCAAAAAACTGGTCAAAAATATCATACTATATCCCAAATAAAAGATACAATCCCCTCCAATAATGGAATAAATCATGCACAGGGACCCTAACCCTTTTATATACATGCATCCTTGAAATCTACTTGGGTAACAAATGGAAGCATAAGTATGTTGTGAGTAAATCTCAATAAGAGGAAAATGATGGTATATAAAAAAATATTATAAAAATATATAGTGTATACAATAGTGTGAAATGAATTTTAAATAATTTTTTAATTAAAAAAGAATGTAAAATAACACAATAATCCTCAATATTATGGATGTTATCTAGGGACAACCGATACCTTCATCAGCATGAGGCTAGATATCAATGTCCTTACCATTAAGAAACAAATTTATATTCAAATTCTAATGGAATGTTATAGATTCATGTTCTACTGGGATATATATAAATTTTATACATAGAGAAGCATACATGTTCCGATGACACATCACCATTTTAGGGAAAAATAACTATATGATTTACTAAGATATATTTGAATTAACATTCTATGGAATAATATGTTTCCCAATGGTTGAGAACAATTCTAATTGAAAATAGATCACTTCACCCAATGTGAGTTACCATGGTAGAGGCACTTAGATGGTTTGTCGACATCATACGTAATGTGAATTCACATACTAACACTGATTTTAGAACTCAACTCGTAATGAAATAAAGAGCCAAGATCAGAAAATAAAAAGCATTCCCACGTGTTAACATATTATAAATTGGTTACATCATACTAATTAGAACATATTTTTCTGATTCAATTTATATAAAATTTTTATATGTAATCTGATTTTAGATTTCATTACAGGTTACAAATTATCACAATAGTTTTAAAATTTATATTTTTGAACATATTAAAAACCAATTATAATTTCACTTGTCAGTAAAATGATTATTTCACCTTGTAATTATGAGAATTCAATTTTCATGCAAACTATAATTAACCATCCCTAAAAATATTTATCATTCCATTTTACCAAATTTCTATGTTATTCCAACTCACATGTTAATCCATTTAATGAACTGTTTCATATATATCAAAGGGCTCTCATATCATACACTCCAATTTCTACCACAGCGTCAAGGGTTGTCAAAACTCATAGGAGGGTTCTTTTCCTGGTATCAATTCCAAAAAATATAATTGGTTATTTGGTATGAAAATGCGTTATTAATTAAAAAAAATTATGAATTCTTGTGGACATGGTGTGTTTTCATAATCGCTCATTTGCTCATACCATATAAGAAACACTTTATAAGTAGTTGTTATAGTCTGATCACATAAAAAAAATATACCATGATAGTGTTCTGAGATCAAAAAGAAACACAATGATCCCCTATGGACATCGATTTCCATATCCCTTTATTGCATCACAAAGAGTATCCATGAAGAAAGGATGATGTTTTCACAAAAAAATGACACATACCGATTTAGGTATTTCGGATCATAGAACAAATAAACAGAACAATGGATAAGATTATGTGATTCCCAAAGATATTTGGATAACCTTTCAACATATATAATTCTATTTTAGGTGTTATTTAGGAGTGAATTGGAGCTAAATAGAGGTTTTTTTGGTGAAAAATAAATTTTTCCTCTTATTACTCCAGCCCATTTTCACACCTCTTGTGTTACGGAGATCACCACAGTGAAGATGATGGTGTTTGATGGTGTGAATAAATGGTTAGAGACTCTACTAATCTGGTTGTGGGACTCTTTTAAGAGACCCACTATACACAATAATTATTGGCTATTCGGTGGGGCTCATTGTCTGTCTGGTGAGTCTAATATAAGATTACTAAGATTATCTGTATCCTATCATCTTACTATAGAACATCATAGGTCATTGGAGCCATTATATCTTCTTTAGTGTGTTATTTATCATCTATATATCCAATATCTCAACACCTATGCTCCCCTAAGCAGCACCAGAAATATTAATTTGGAAAAAAGGTCTTGTTTTTTTAACACAAAGATACTTATAAACATGAAGCGGAAAATACATCCTTAAATGAATGCAGATTACAAAATGTGAGTATATATTCATGTTTAAAATTTAATATTACTATTTATACTAAGTAATTTGAAATAATATAAGAATAATTCAATCCATTTTGAATGTTTTAGAGTTTACATGTTGATATAGTTTTTAAAATTTCATATAAACATATAAAATATTCAAAGAGAAATATGTAAAATAAATTTACTTGAAATCTATTTTAATACACAATCATCTAGATCATTAATACATTTTACATTCTTTTTATACATTTTACTATATAATGATCCTAATAACTATAACATATTTTATGTACTTTTAAAATATTTATATTTTGTAATATATATTATTTAGATAAATTGTAATATAGTTATTGTTCAATGAATATAATAAAATGTGAATTATTTATATTTTAATTAAATCAATTAATTTTTAATATATAAAATATTTATTAAGAATTGTAAATAGATTAATTTATATTGATAAAAGATTACTTTTACTATTTTTATATTTTATAGTTTAAAAAAATGAGGAATATAGTTTATAAATGAACTGGAAACCATTTTAAATTTATATATGAGCTATTTATAGTTTATAGGAAATAAAATTTTACTATATTTAAATAATATATGATAATAAATATCTTATATTTTTATTTGTCAACTTATTTTTTCATGGGAAATAGGGTTTTGGGAAATCCTGACGATTGATTGTGAGGGGGGTTCGAATGTGACACACAATTTTTCATGTAAGGCTCACCGAGTTTTCCATTACCAATATTTCATATGGTTCCCACATATATAAATTAATTCTGACATACATTCCAAAGGAATCTGGGAATTTGTGGTTTCATACCCAATGACACTTAGGTACTGACATTGGTCAAGAGGATGAGGTGTTGGGCTCATCACAACATTTTGGGATGAATTGTTTCCCACTCCAAAACAATCTTATATATTTTGGATATGATCACAAAATACATCCCAGTCTTGATAAAGGAATGGTTACCCTATGTCAATTTCATGATTGAGATTATGTATTCATAGGAACAATTGTGTGTATACCACATGTTCTCCAACAATCTCTTATTTATTTACGATACTTTAATTTATTTCCATTTTCAGTTACTATAGAGTTAATTTCCTTCAAGGGATATTTTCGGTGTCATTGATAAGTGAATGACCATCTATAATGAATACTATGCATCTGTTGGGAATAGGAATCAAAACTCACATTGTTTGTTTGGCGTAGTTTAAGGACATGTGAAAGGATGATACATGCAATTAAATATAACATAGTATGGATATTAATATATGGATTGAAAAATGATTATGAATCCTATAAATACTATTATGAATGTAAATAGTTCATTTTTTTCATTTTTATGTCATGAACAATGCAACAACAGAGGTCTTTTGTGGGGAATATGCATAAAAGTCTTCCTGAAAATTCTTTAATCAAAATATGTCCCTTTGAGCAAAGAGAATATGTAATCTTACATGATTCCCAATAAAGAGCACAAACTGGGGGAATTTTATCAAGTTAATTATACAATAATGACCAATCTATAATCCCACATCTTCCATGCTCTGTGTTTCGAACTATATATTGTGGGTGGTCACACACATCACATGAGAGAATATTTACATGGGGAATACATATCAAGGATTCTCTTTCAGTGGTATTTCCACCTATCTAATGGAAAATTGGGTTTGGATCTTGGGCCATAGAAATTAATCCTTCATATCATATTTTGAAAAATAATTATATTTATATTAGTTTGATTTATCCTTAAATTGTTGATGGGTTTGAGGTAATTGAGGTCATATTTAGGGTTAACCCTTAAAATAATTCTTTTTCATGAGACCACTTATCACCCATTGATGGTTGATTAAAATGTTATACTTATGGGAGAAATAAATTTTATATGTTAGGAATATTGGGGATATTTTGGGACATTCGTCAAAGTGTCTTACCATTGGACGATGAGCTGAAGGATGGTGCCCTTCATGTCCTGGTAATCGTTGGAATTAGAGTTCTTGCAGTTGAATTTCCCCTAACCCACTAAAAGGATGGTGTGGGTTATCAATCCCAAAGACATTATTGTAATAACTATTGTTTTAAAATGACAGGGAAATATAAAATTTTGGATTTCCATTTTCATACTCAATATTTATCATCTAAATAAAAAATAGAGATGAAACCCATGAAAAGTTTATTGGGTATTCCCGGTATGACTTGGATAGCCTCTCTGAGGGCATAACATGAATAGGGTCATGGAATTTCATAACCCTAACCCCTTAAAAAGACTCCTATTATAAAAGGGGTGTGTTATTGAATTTTGATAGCCTAGGTTCAACTTGTTATATGTATGAGGGTTCCTACCAGACTGAGTTGACATGAGTTAGGTGATCTTCCTGACATGTATTAGTTATCCTTTAGATATGTGTTGTTTTTCATGTTGATTTGTCTTGGGTGTTAGTCTAGAATCAGAGACACATCCATGGGTGTATATGGTAATGTTCAATATGATTAATGTAATCCAATATTACACGTACATGATCTTTTACATGATGAACTCAGTTTTCCAAGATGCCAATCCATGATCCTTATGTAATTTATGGTTTGTCTTCGCATGATAAAACTGGTCAAGATCAATATATTTTTCATGATTGGAATTATAATTTAGGATATATTTTTCATGATCAAATTGGTCATATAGATGATATTTTTCATGATTATCTAGCTTGTCTAGAATATTTTTTTCATTATCATGGTAACCATGTGCAAGGTAATTTTTTATGATCAACTGACCGGTCTGAGACACCTTTTCTTGAACAAAGCATAATATCTAGAATGTATTAAGGTGATGAAAATGAATTGTTCAATATGTACTATGTAAATTATGGAATCTCATGGGATTGTTTTAGGATAACACTAGAATGTTGATATGTTGTCTCATAATGAACTTGAATAGTCCAAGGCTTGTAACATGACGAAAATATCTTGTCTCATGCATGAATTTTAATAAATGATACATTTATAAATAAAACTATGGACATCACGAGACCAATGAATAATTAATAAATCATATTATCCTAATATAATCAAGAGGTGAGGTATTTCGAATGTGTTAATGATCTCATGCCTATACATGTGTTTGAAGTTTCATTTTTGAATGGGTCATTCCTTAGGATAACATGAGATGTATTTATACATTATTGGATATCATGGAAGAAGTAAAATTTCATAGAGGTTCCCCATATGGATTGTATGAAAAAATAATTTTGTCTATATGAGTATATATGCATTCCAAGGAAAATACTTGTCAATAGGTTCCCTCTTGATTTCATCACATGATGTCTAATTAGTCATGTGATTCACATCGAATCAATGATGTTTCATAGTTGGTTCTTTGAATATGTGTATGGGGCTTCACATTGGTGTCATTGAATTAGAAATTGAGCATAGTTGATGGCGGAGAATACAAATTTCACTCATGGGTCACGTGTTAACGGTGCTTTATTTTCATGGTTTAGGATCAATGGGGTTACTCTAGTTAGATGTAACATTGTACATAGTTTTGTTGTTGGGTATGGACATTAGAAATTACATTTTATTTTTATTTTAAATTAATAAATCTCATTATTTTCCCAGATATTTTTTTGGGATAATGGTTTATTGAATTATGACAAAATTTTACCTATAGGACTTATATATAACTTGTTGACACATATACATAGTATCCATTTTTCCACTAAACAAAAACGATTTAAAATAATTTTTTTTCATAACATATATCTACAATTTGAATATTGTAAACATTTTCATCCCATGTCATCTTTTACATAATGAAAATCATTTTAAAATATTTTATGAGACTAATAATCACTCTATTGAAAATAAAATAAATTATACCATTTATCCTATGAAAAATTATGAAAACTCAATTAACATTTACCTTTACCTTCAATATTCTTAAATTCATTGTAATATAAAATTTTACAATGAAGGTAATCAATTTTTCTTATGTAAATCCTTTAAAACCCATATAAAATTAAATCCTTATTTAGTAACATAGAGATTTGTATTTTGAAAACCATTTTTAAAACCATTTAATTAGATTAACCATATTGATGATATCCAATTTACTACCAACACAATTAATTGAAGTTCTCTAATGTAGATCACATTTTTTAAATTTCATACCAGGCACGCATGTGAGCGATAATGGGGATCAATCCTTCGTATAATCTATATCAGTATCACTTTCCAGCTATAATGTTCTCCAAAACTTCATATAATCTATATCGAGCTAACATATCTACTATAATGGGGATCTACAATTCGTTTAAGCTATATTTGTGTCCCCCATTTCATATAATTATTATGTAAAATAACAGGAAATAAACAATTCCATACTTCTTTAAATTTACACGCAATACACATTAAGATATCAGAATTCTCATTTCTTATAAAGATCACATTTAAAATATAAATACTACTCAAAAAATGTAATAGTTTCCATTGAAAATAATTCTAAAGACATATAAAAAAACAAAAAATAATTAAATCCTAATGAATGTGTGAAATTATATTCATGATTTGTATTTTATGAAAAATAGTTTCTCTATTATAAAAAGTGATGAATGTGGATCCTAAAAACAATACATTTAAATGAATTTCCATTAAATAAATCATTAAAATTAATCTACATTGAAATAATTTTATGTAAATTTGATATTTAATTTTTTAAAATATTATTTAAATATAAATACATTCAAAAAATAATTTAAAAAACATAGACATCAAAGGGAATGATTAAAAAACAAATCATTAAAAAAATTTAAAACATGGTTTTCTTGATAATGAGTCCCTCACCTTGAGTCCAACTCATATCCTATATTATGTATATTCATTAATTATAAAATTAGGATTATTATTTATGTTCTTAAGATACTTTTTCATGTTTATTGTTACTTTTATTTAATTATTAATATTTTATATCAGGTACTTTATTATTTATGTCCATGTCTAATGATTTGATGATATTTGGAACTTAAATCCATAATTTCATTGGGTATGATGTATATAGTCAATGTAGTCATTACAGCATCATATAAAGAATAAAATTTGTATCATAAAATTAACTTTTTTTAAAAAAAATTAAAAAAATTAATCCATCCATCATATTTTGTTATGAAAAATTAGCAATGTTACAATAATAGAGACAGTTGTCGGTACGTATTCAAGACAAGCATTTCCATTTTTCAATGATCATTACTGATAGAAGGTATGTATGATTTTATCATTCTATATTGATAAAAAATTATTAAATATCATATATAAACCTTAAATCGTTCATTATAACTAGTATTTAGTGATAGTAATGGAAAAGGAGTTACATTAGTTTGTGAGGTAGTAGTCTTCCATACACATGAACAAGTAATTATTTTCGCATTTGATATAAGTAAGGTTGGATATGGGTATAATGACTATCATAATAAAATATCACTACACATAGGATATTTAATTTATTATATTATAATGGTTGAAAAATGTTTTTGGATGTGTAAAAACTAAACAAAAATTAAATGCTTGATTAAAATTGATACAGCTTATTTGGAAAATATCTGTTGAATTACATCTTTTGAAAACTATGGGTGGTGTTCTACCTAAACTAAAACCTATAAAATATTATTTTGGGATTCTTTGAATGTATTTTGTAGATACATTCTAAAAAACTGGATATTCTTTTTTAAGAATTTAGTTGAATAATTTTCATTTTCTATAAGAGGATAATGACCCTCATGAATGTTAAAAAAAATATGAAATTAATATACATTAATTCAAATTTACAAATGGAACCAAATTTTTTAATTTTGAAGTTATTACTAAATTGTATCGAAATACCCCAATTAATTAGTGATTATATTTGTGTTAACTAACTTTTCTTTTAATTTTTATCCTTATTTAACAAATTTAATTATTAGCGTGACAACATGTATTATTTAATCGTTGAGGGTAAAAATAATTACTACTATAAGAATAAAATCCCATAAAGGCATCATGGATGTAATTTTCATCATTATCCAAATTTTTGGGTAATAGTTTAAATTTTTATATATTTTTGATAAATTAATAAAATATTATTTATTTTAAAATAACATTAAAGTGATTTTTGACACTATTCATTACATTAACATTAACAAATATCAATATAATTGAATTATATTGAAAAAGATATTCTAATACATAACTAATATGTCAAAATCATCTTGAGAATTCATTAATATCATTAATTATATCAAATTATATTTATTTTAATTTATTAATTTCATTTATTTAATATTTCAATTACAAAATAATTACGACATTAGCATTGTGAATGACTTTATGTTAATTATTTCTTCACTAAAAATTAAAAATCAATACCAATGATGGAGATAAATATTATTTATATTTAATTAATATTTATAGTTGAATGTATATTCATGGTAACCCAGTATTAAAAATGACATAGTTATTAACAATATGAGTAAGACATCATATAATGTTCATTAATTAATATATTAAAAATTTCATACACTAATCCATATGTCATTAAATGTTTATGATTTTTATCATTGGCTGACTATGGTTGATGATAACTCATCCAATATAATTTCAGTAACTGTTAGGGTCACTTTTTAGTGGTTATTATTTTAGTTTACCCATAATTTCTCAATTTACCCTTTATAGTGGTAACTAAAATTATTAAATATATGATTAATTATGTTTAAAATATAAGTGAATTATTAAATGTATGTTCATGATGTAGTAGATTCGATTAATTATTCATTCAAAAAAATTTATTTTTTCATGATCTACGATCAATCCGAGATCAACATAATGATAAATTTAATGATCAACTGAATTCAATGAAGGAAAATACAGAATGGATAATATGATGAAACCAAAGGAAAGATTAGAAAATTTTTTTATAGGTCTTATAACCAACTAAATAATTACCTTATTAGAATTATTTATTCTTTTATTTATCTAAAAAAAATCTTCATTGTACCCTCATTGAATAGTATGAATCAAGGGAATATTCTCTCAAGAGGTGATTCACATGGGTTCCACAAATATCTGAAAGTCGTTGTAGGAATACACAAATACTAGCACACCATATCCTATTTCTTACATCTTGTTCCATTTATATGCAAGTTAATATCATTAGAATCATTCTCATTGATCTCACTTAACATGAGAGTGGGTGGAGGAGGAAGATGAATCTCTATTCTTGGGAGAGTTCTTGGAGAAGGGTGCTCTCTAGTGCTTGAGAGGAATCTATAAATTTTTTGTGAACATCCAAAAAATAATAAATGGATTAGTTTTAAATAATATAATTGTGTTTATATATTACTATGGGTAAAATAAAATAATTGTAAAAATCCCATTTACTATTTATTTAATCCATACGGGACCCCATGTTAAATTATAATAATAATTATATTTATTTATAGGCACTCAATATTATAATTAAATTTAATATTATTTAATCAAATAATATTGAAGAATTGTTATTTCTTACCAAAAAATTAATAACATTTCAACAGTCCTCCACAATACTTACGGGACATGAATAATGACTATTTATTTATCAAATAGAAATCACTTCATTATTCACCTATAAATAAATGAATATTATATTCAATAATAAAAACATATTATTAATTACATATTCTAATCAAATAATATTTTCTCGAATAAATTGTGGAGAAATATATTATTTCATTAAAAAAACAATATTTAGTAAACCATATATGTGAATAATATTTTTAAATTAGTTAACTAATAAAAAACAATATTTATTTATCATTGATGCTAGATACACTTAGGGTATGGCCCACATGGCCTCTTTATGAGTGGAATTATGAGAGATATCATAAATTCCAAGGTTTGAATCTCGAAGAACTGCATGGAACCTATAGAAAATGATGTTAATTACAACATTACATAACACCTCATACGGATTATTATTGTGTAATATAATCCCATTAACATGATATCTCAAATCAAGAAGGTTTCATAATGGTGCCATCAACCAATGTGCTCGATGTCTCTTTCATTTAATTCGCCGAAATAGAACCTCTTGATAGAATACCATGGTCCAATATCAATTTAGGCTATATCATTTCAATCAAATGTCATGATATTTCAACTTTTGTTAATTAAGAGAAATGAAAAATCCGTTCTCTCATTATTCATCAATATAATATTACTCGGCATGCACCCAATGTATCCTACCTCACTGCAAATATATGTTATCACAGCTGTTGCCAGAACATGTAAATATGCAACTCATTATTCAAATTAATAATAATATTAAACTCTAGGAATCAATACACAAAATAATTGATAATAACATCCAATTCTACATATGATTGTGGATTACCTACCAGCGGGTCTCATTCTTATAATATCATATACTTGATATTCAATGGGAGTACATCATGATAAGGATATTTAAAGTCCTAAGAGTATCCACCACTCATATCTTCTATCATTTGTGTCCCTTAAATGATATCATCATGCTATAAAACATATATATAATAAATTTTTTCTAGTACATCTTGTTTCTAATCATAGAGTGGAACTTCTATGACCTTTTAGTGTGGTAGAAACTCTTATGAAATTGTCACATAATATTTTGTGCCAAATAAAAATCATGATGTGAGAATTATTATATTAATACTAAAATATTGGAATAATTAACATCATAATTTAAACTTAAGTTGGTTCTTGGGAACCAACATTAACAAACACACACATCAAGTTGATAAATATACAAAAAAACATTCAGTATGACAGCTCTCATAAGATTATCAAGCTTTTTCTATTATAGAGAATTTAGTCATGGGCTTGACACATTCAATTCCATGGGAAATATTTTAAATTAAACATCATAACATTGATTAAAATCACTCAATAGGTGATAAATCATAAGATTGTTCTCTATATTTTGGCATGACATTGTCTCTTTAGAACATACCACCATAACATTATTATAAGAACAAAATTTGATCAAATATTTCCACTAGGTACCACATCAAGACTCTAGAAAATATTCTCTATCCAAATCGATTCATTGGTTTTTTTAAACATTTGTGTATAATCAGACATCACTGCAGTATCACAAAAAATTGGACGTTTGGAAATTATCTAGGTCACAGTTCATCTGTTGAGATAGAAAACATATCATGACTGAAATATTATGTCATTTCTATCTATAAGAAATTTATTACCACTATAACCAACTATGAAAAACTCCTAGTCCCCACCATACACTAGGAAAAACATTTAGTTCATAAGAGGTACTTAAGGATAGCATTAATAGTAGACCAATGTTAATATAATGGATCTAGTAGATATATTTATACCTTGATCAATGAATATGAAACATCAATTTTACTAAATTACATGTCATACATGATTTATCCTATCAATAAATCATATGTTATTATACTCATTTCTTCCTTATCTTTTTATGTCTTGGGATATATTTTCATAGAAAAATTTAAAACCATGTGGCAATAGAACAAATCCCCTATTAGAATATTCTATACTGAATATATTTTCTATATATAGAACATATATACATTTAATTGGTCGAGTAAGCCTAAATGATATGTCATGAATGATCATGATCTATATAAAATATGCATCTTCTTGTACGTCCTTCATGACAAAACACTTGTTTATCCTATACATAACAAACTGTAATACTGGTATTCCATCTCAAATTAGTAATATGTAATCAACATATACTTCTTGGATAATGAATGATCCTCTACTAATACTATTATAAACCCATGGCTAACATTCATTTTTAATGAAACCAAATTATTTTATATCATAATTGAATCAAATTTCCCATTACCTGGATTTTTTATCTATACCAAATATGGATCACTTCAACATAAAAATCATATTGGCATCACCTGGATTCATAAGCCCTTATGGTTGTGTCATATATACAACTTCCTCTTCTTTCCATTTATTGAATATATTTTTTACATTCATCTTCCAAATATCATATTCATGGTAAGATGCTATAGAAAGTATAATTTTTAAGGATCTGAACTTAGAAAATGGTTAAAAATTATCATCTTAGTGAATAAATTGTTTTTCATTAATCCCTTTATTAACTAGAATTTCATTATAGTTCTTTTGCTTATCTTATGTTTCTATTTTTCGCTTCAATAGCCTTTTATAAACAATTTTATATACATAAATCAAAACCCAAAATGGGTTTTAAAGATGGAATATATTTCAACATTCATCACTTATTTCCATATTGAAGCTTATGATCTGTCTACTACCTCTTTGTCAGACCGAGAATAATTATTTTCAACCAATAATGAGTCACCATGATCAGTGACTAGAAAAACATATCCCTCTAGTTCTTTCACCCCTCATATTCTTCTACATTGTACTTCTGTTTCAGGAAGGACTTATTTCATGGAATCCTATAAAATATCATAATGTACCAACTCTTTTGTATCTTGAGCATCATATACATTAAATTCAATCTTTCTCACACTATTCTTTTGGAGGATCTGAACCCTCTCACGAATGATGACTTTCCTAAAGATGATAAAAATCTTATTTGATGGTTTTTTGATGGAATCCATTTTTTCCCTTTGGATACCCAATAATGTTACCTAATCTTCATCATTGTGCTGTTTTTTTCCAATATGGCCTTTATAGATTCTTCTTAACTTTATACACATGTATGAAGAAAAATATGTTTCTTTCCACACCATAACTCATAGGTAATCCCATTTTTTACTTTAGTTGGTACTCAATTTAATGTTTATTCTAATGTTTGTAATGTATATCCCAAATAGGATAATAGAATATTAGTGTGACTCATTATCAATATTACCATGTGTAAAATGGTATGGTTCCTCCTTTACCTAACACCATTCCACTATGGTTTGTATAGTGGTGTGAGTTAAGATAGAATCTCAAACTCCCATATATATTTGATAATATCTTAGTTAATATATTCACCACCTAGATAGAATGAATGATTCATTATCAACTTTTCAAGTTGACACACTACTTAATTGATAAATTAATAAAATTTATCAAAGGAATCACACAAATATCTGATCTAGTATATATATCCATATCCACTCATGTAATCATCAAAAGTGTTGATAGAAGAATATACAACACTATCTTATACCAAAATTTGTCCACACACATGAGTGTATACCAATCCTAGAAGCTCGATGGACCCTTCACCATGTACTTTTAATGCTGGTTTGTTAATTTTTCATTATAAACAAGCATAACATCTTTAATGTGGTATTAGTTTATATAAATCAAAATAACTATCTTTAAAGATCATTTTCAAATGAATCTATATTTCATGATGAACATGGTGATCCATAACATAGTGATATATGAGTCATTTTAACATGAGTCATTATCCACATACAATACATTGTTTTAGTAATTTAATACATAATGGTAGTTACATAAATATTTCATAAAAATGCATATTTTGTAATTATAATTGAAAAAAATTTTAATTTCAGTCATGAATATAAAGATATTTTTAACTAGGAATGATACTAAAATTATGTTCTTGGTAATAATTTGATCATAATGACAAATTTTTAAATGAAAATCCAACCCATTGGAAATGAGTGGTGGAAGTCTCTATTGTATAGAGAATCCAACCTCCCACAATTAGAATCTCTTAGATCCACATCTCCTCCAGATTTTTTTGGAATATACTTTTTCATCCATTTGGATAATTATGTGGAAACCATAATAGGTATCTAATAGAAATGTGTAAATATTTAATGATTACACTCGATATCAAATTAAACATTATATCCCCCTTGATTATCGGTGTAGTTCCACTTATAGTGTCCTAACATACCACATGAAAAAATATTACCTCTTATTTCTTTTAATTCAACTGGATATTATACTTTATAGAAGGGTTGAGAAAAGGATAATTAGACTTTTTAGGAGTCTTGGTACCATTTACTCATTTATTCCTTTTCTTATTCACTATATGGGATGCGGGATTATCATGTATCATGTCCTTATCTACACGAAGAATCAATGAATGATGTTCTGGAAGGATATTCTCATTATTTATAAATTTGAAAATAAAAATAATACATGAAAAGGTTTTGGGTATTGATCAATGTATGGAATATATATGATACTCATTATGGAATTTATTCCCCGGGATGTCTATGCATTAAATAAAGCCATTAATCATGACTCCCTCAGGAACAACTGGAACCGACTCTCCAAGTTTAGTTTCCAAAAAATCAATGAAGATATCATACATCCCTTATCTGTCCTCCACTAGATAGAGATCCAATGGGTGAGACATCATGATATACACATCCATGACCTCATGTCGGTTCAATAGCTCATTGGTCATATATTATATCTTGAAACACAAAACATCTGTTGAATCATAAATATTATCCCATAGATAGATAAATCTCGATCAATAAACACATTATAAGATTGTTTATGAACAGGTTCATCTAAAACATATAATTTTATTTCCTGGTGAAGGATAGTGTGTAAGGACCTTTTCCCAACATATAAATATATACAATTGAGAATGTTATCTGTCATAAGTATGGATCATAGTGATATGTTTGATGTCAATTTAATACTATTTCTAAAAAATAAGTTGAGTAAAATTTTAGTACATTTATCTCATATATTATAGAAAAATAAATAAATATTACATTTATTAGTCTCCCATGATTTCCTAGAAACCCAACATCCCCCACTATTTTTTCAGAATATTCTATTTATTAGACATTCTAATGGTAGCGATCCATATTCCCTTTCTCATTATAGAAAATTTTGGTAGTAAACTAACTCGAATGGTTTTAGGTAAGAATTAAAATTTCAATGTACATTAGCATATAGTTTTTTGATATGTTGGGGGGACTCCCCAATCCTAAAATCCATAAATTTTATTTCCTTAACCCTTGCCTATATGTTACATGATATCCTAAAATGATCTATGTTTCTATATTAAATGAAGTTGTGGATGGATATACCGACATAATATATATAATTTAGGTATTTTTTCCATTATGTTTAAGCTAAAAATTATTATATTTTTTTGAATGCATGATAATTTTAAGTGGATTTACATAATAGATTTACTATGTATTAGATAATATTAATGGATAAGAGAGTTTATTTTTTTCTCTTGAATTACTATTTGTTTCACTAATTCATTTGATTGTGAAAAATCAATCATAATTAAATTACCATGAAACTTGGAAGAAATAAAATAATAATGTGGAATGATCATGAGATTGTACTAATGGTTAGTTTATCTAGTGACTGATAGATTAAAAGTTAGACTAGAGGCAATACAACTTGAACCAATTAAGAAAAAATTTAAAATATTACACATTTCTCCATATGTGTCTCTCATGGATTTGTTTTCCATTGGATCCCAAATTTAACCTTCTCCACTTTCTTGGGAGCTCAATCCATTAATCATGTTTTTACTCACTTGTTGGAGAGCGAAACAAGGACTCTATATAAAAGAAATAATGGGCACAAATTCCCCTTCATAATAAGAGGAGAGAATTAATTCATTCCAATAGTTTAATTTATTAATAAATTAAATGAAACCAATCACATAAAAAATTTTGTTCTATTCTCATGTTCATCATTAATCATGAAATGAATTACGCATTTAACAAAATTATAATTCAATTAGTAATTTTTTTAATTTAAGATAAATTGTTCTCAAATCATTTAATTGTATACTATAAATAATCAATTATTTTTTCATAAATCACTTATGAATTCCATTGATATTATATTTCATCTAAATTATTAACAAAATAAATATATTTATTTAAAATTAAATGAATAAAATATGGTGAATACATGTATGAATCTACCCAACATGTATTATACTTGTTTATTATATACTCATTTGACATATGATAGAAAAGGATGATCAATTAATTTCACAAAATGTAATATAAACATAATGATAATGTTAATTACATTATTTTTCTACAACACATAATGTTTCAATGAATGTAGTGTAATATATTTCATATGACTCATACATGATTTTCAAATCTAATCATTACATAGAAACTGATTCAATACACACACACACACACACACATATATATATATATATATATTAAAACCCATCACATTGAGTGTACTATCATCTTAATCACCACACACATGAACATGTTCATAAGGTTTACTCCGAAAAATTAATTAATTTTAATTTTGTGTAATTAGGTATAATTACACTCTGTGTGCAATCACACTACATGGTGTACACATCTCTCACGATTTATTTGAGGCACACACCTTTGGAAATGGAATATATGTTTTTAATTGTAAAATTGGGTTACATGACATGTATAATGGACTTCATGACATGTGGTATCTAAGTTACATGTTCAACAATGATTATTGTTTTTATGGAATTACATTCCCCTTCTATGAATTAATGGACTACATGATGTGGATGTGGGATAAATGGAATGTACTCTCGATGACTGTGAGATAGGATGGTCTGGTAAACAAGTGGTGTAATATATAATAGAACCATGTATCATCAGTGAAAATGGTTTGGATTAATTATGGATTAATCCATAGTATATTGAAAACTAGTTCATTGAATGTACCTCAAATTACATGTTGTTTACTCCTGTGTTATCTAGATAGAATCCTCACAACCTTAAAATGAGATATCCAATTGTATTATATTCATAAAATAAAACTTTTTTATTATATCAACCAGAAAATTTGGAATAACGATAACATTAAATTCATATTGAAATAATGATTAAACATGAATTAAAAAATAATCATAAATGTGTAAGTCAATCAAAAAAATATATGTAATTGTAAACAATTATGTGAAACCTCTTACACCACTTGTAGGTTCTAGGAGTAGTATAAGATAATGATGGGCCATGCACAAATATTATTTTCTGTTATGATCGATGATCAATAAAATATATATATATCTATAGACTTAATGATCAATAAAATTAAATTAAAGACAACAGAAAATGGATAATACAATAAAACTATATTGCTGATCATCATATATTATTTATAATTTTTTTAATTAATTTAAAAATTACCACCCTGAATTTAATTTTTCTTTGAGAGATCAGATAATAGATCATCATTATATATTTATTATATTTTAGGATTCAATTTTATATTCTCTATAGTGGTGATCCACACTTGTTCCAAAAATCTCTAAATATCGCCATATGAATCTTTGTATGCTAGCATGACTGATTCTATCGCTTATGTCAGAAAAGATTGATCGTAAAAAGAATGAAATAAAAATATTTCTCCATAATATCTCTTGACTTGAGAGTTGGAGGTGGAGGAATATATGAACCCATTCTTGGGACTTTTCTTAGAGAAGGTAGCTCTCTTTATATTGAGATGACTCCACAAATATTTTGTGCACAAACAAACAAATAAATTTTCTTAGAGACAAAATAATACGATTGGGTTTATATACATCTAGGGTTAAAAAACTAATTTCAAAATCTCCCTTTAATATTAATTTAAACCCCACATATCCCCAGGTGAAATAATATTAATAGTAATATTAGTTTTTCACGATATGCGATTAACATCGAATTAAAATAAATATTATTTAATCAAATAATATTAAATATTTACTATTTATCAGAGAACCATTAAAAACAACCATAAATTCCTCCTTATTATTTATTAGGCTCTGAATAATGAATATTTACTTATTAAATAAATAATACTTCATTATTATCCAATAAATAAATAAATATAATATTTACTAAATTGAAAATAAATATTTATTAAACACTCTAATCACACTATATTCTCTCAAAAAACCTGTTAAAGAATACATGTGATCAATGTGAAATGAATCATTATTAACCCAAATGTGTGAATAATATTTTATAATCTCTTTAGAAAATCCAAATAATAATATTTATTTAAATATGATTCTAGAAAAACATAGCAGTTTACCCTCTATGCCTCATTCCCAGATCCATTTGGCGGTCAAACCAATAATCTAATGATAGAATCTGGAAACATACCAAGGAACTGATAGAG
Organism: Viscum album; assembly: GCA_963277665.1. Taxonomy (NCBI): domain Eukaryota; kingdom Viridiplantae; phylum Streptophyta; class Magnoliopsida; order Santalales; family Viscaceae; genus Viscum; species Viscum album. The sequence continues at coordinate 1,922,451,710 of OY728136.1, read as the reverse complement.
AAATAACATAACGATTCAATGGAATATAACCTCTTATACATTCTTATTGTGTAATATAGTCCATTTATCTTAATATCTATAATCAAGAAGGTTGCATGATGTTTCCATCATCCGATGTGCTCGATATAACTTTCATTGAATTAACAAAAATTGAACATTCCTATAGGCCTCAATGAAGATTGATTTATTTAGGATATATCATTCCCATAAAATGGAACGAGATATCAACATTCATTAAATTATTGGAATGAAAATACTTTACGTTATCATTCATTAATGAATTATTTCCCGTAATATAAACAACACATCCTACATCACATCGAACATATGTCACTATATAATTCGTCAATAATTCAAAGTACACAACTGATAATAATAACTATTAATAATATTAATGTATAAGTATCAATACACATGCCCAATGATAAGAACATCCACTGAATTAAATGTTGATTTCCTACTGACATGCCTCTTTCTCAAAATATCCTACAAAAGATATAACCAATGATGTACATCAGAAGAAGGTTACTCAATGTTGTATGAGTCTCTTCCATTAATTCAATGCATCATTTTTGTCTTAAAATGTATATCATCTAGAAATATAACATATATTTAATCCCAAAATGAAATGAGTAACGATTTTGTTGAATAGCGTGTTTTTAAGCAGAAAATTAAACACATACAAAAATATGGTATAATCCTGATTCAAATAAAATTAATTAAGATATATATAGATAAAAATTACATATGTAAATTTTATAATAAAAATAAAAAAATAAAGGTTAAAATTATTATCAATAAAATAATAGTTTTATTAAAAATTTAAAAAATAGAATTTTCACAATTCAATGAAAAAACAAAATATTGAGAGATCTGTATAAAATTTATCCTTTGATAATTTTCACATTCGGAATCCAAAATGAAATTAATTTTTTGAAATAAATTTATAAACAATCCATAAATTATTTATAATATTTATCCATATAATGAATGAAAACCCATTTTTTAATAAAGCATATATTTGGAACAATAAGATTACTTCACTAATAATCAAGTGCCTATTTACAAATTTTTATAAAAGTGTTATAAATAAGTAGTAATATCATATATTTCATATTTTGTTTAATAATATACATTATCACCCAATTAAAAGATATGTTATAATTGTCAGATTTAAATTGAAATGTTTATTTGTTCATTTAACCATGATTTGGTGTATGTTATATACTATAAAACAAATTAAAAATTAGATGTTGTAGTCACCTATCTTTTGTGAAAATTTTTCATCGAAATTTTTAATTCATGATCATTCATTTAAATTACATATTTTTTTGGTAAAAATATATTATATTTATTTTGATAATTTTATCATATTTTTTGAAATACTATAAATAAAGGTAAATAGAATATTATAAAGAATAATGGGAAGGAAAATACTTTAGTGTATCATTCAATTATTTTGAACATTCTTATAGGACTGAATAGAGATGGATTTATTTAGGATATATCATTCCCATAAAAGGTAATGAGATATCAATGTTCATTAAATAATAGGAAAGAAAATACTTTACTGTAACATTCATTAATGCATTGTTGTCTGTAACACAACAAACACATCCTACATCACTGCGAACATATGGAAGCTTAGTTTTTATCAATAATTCAAAGTACATACTGATTATTAATAATATTAATGTATAGGTATCAATACACATATCCAAAGATAAGAACATCCATTGACCCACATAAATTTTGATTTCCTACTGACATGTCTCTTTCTGACAATATCATGCCCTAGATATTACCAAAGAAGTAACCCTGAATATGGTGACACAATGTTGTATGAGTCTTTTCGAATCATTTAATACATCATTTCTTTATTTAAAAGGATATTATCTAGAAATAGAACATATATTTAATCCCAAAATAAAACGGTGAACAATTTTGTTGAATAGCATGTTTTTAAATGCAAAATTAAACACATACCAAAAAAAGGTATAATGATTATTCAAATAAAATTAATTATGTTATATCAATATAATAATTACATATGTTAATTTTAGAATAAAAGTAATACAATAATGGTTGAAATTAATATATATATAATAATTGTTTTATAAAACTTTAAAAAATATTATTTTCACTATTTAATGAAAAAAGAAAATATTCATTGAATTATATAAAATTTATCCTATATTAATTTTGACATGATGAATCCAAAAATAAAATCAATTTTTCCAAATAATTTTTCTGAAACTTCCATAAATTATTTATAATATTTAACTATAGAAATAATGAAGATCCATTTTTTGAAGAAAGAATATATTTGGAAGAATAAGATGAATTCACTAATAATCGAGTTTTATTTAACAATTATTATGAAAACGTTATTAATATGTAGTAACATCATATATTAAATATTTTTTTAATACTATACTTTATCACTGAATTAAAAGATACGTTATAATTGTAACATTTAAATTGAAATGTTTATTTGTTCATATAACCATGATTGGGGTATGTTATATACTATAGAAAAATGTTAAAATTAGATGTTACAGTCTCCTATATTTTATGAAATTTTGTCATCGATATTTTTAATTCATGATAATTAATTATGTTTTATATTTTTAATATACCTTTGATGAATTCATCCATTAGAAAAAGTATTAATAAAATGAACACATTAAAATACTTAAAGGGGAGAGTGATGGTAATCATTAATAACATAGAAAATAGTTTACATATAATCAGAAATTGAAATTAAGGAGAATATATAACTCCTAAGGACTGATATAAAATTATAGATAACATTATCATTAAAATTTTAACCATCACTAAAAAATTAATCAATGATGGGTAAAAAGGTTATTTATTTCATAATATGAAAAGTAAGTAGGTAACATTTTTTTACCATTTATATTTAAATTTTATTTAAATAGCCTTGAGTAATTATTTTAACATATATTCTAATAAAACTTAGAGGATACGTTACTTGATAATAATAATTTTAACATTGTATATATTTCTACTATAAACTCATATTTTTCTCCAAATGATTAGTAATTTATATTCAACTTTGAAGCATTTGAACAAACTTATATAGATCAAAAAATCCTCAAAACAAATTTTTTAATATATTTATAAATTAATTGAATCCAACATGGATAGGAAAATATACGATAATTATTAAAATCAATAAACTATAAAAATAAGAAAATCGACATTTGATATAAAAAATTCAATAGTAATACCCAAACATCAACATAGATAATTCAAAAAATATCTACACTTAAAATTCTTCAAACCTATTATAGACTGTGATTGATGCACAAAAATAAAATAGATTTCATCACATAGTCACACATAATAAATTTTGACTCTTATCTCCAAATAACATTGATAACAATAAATATCTAATAAAAAATTTCCATTACCTAATCATATAACCTTAATTACATGATAAATATATCCAAAAATATCACGAATCAACTTATGTTAATAATAAAATCATATATGAATATAAAACTATATTCAACCATTATTCATTATAATATTCTATTTACCTTAATCATAGATTATTTATAAAATATGATAAAATTATGAAAATAAATATTATATATTTTAACCATGTGTAGGGACCCAACCATAAACAATACATATTCAAGTTATATTAAAACTATAAATAACAATATTTTCTGACTGATTAGTTACGTTTATTGTTTTAGACAACTATGAAAAACTCTTACATAGTAAACCCATACATTTCAAGTGGAAACTCATAATAAGTATCAATTTTTTCCACTAATGGAAGCCATTTTATAATAAATTTTCTTTTTCACTTCATGAAATATATTTAAAATTTTCAAATTGTCTCCATACATTTTCCTACTCATTCTTTACCTTTTGAGATGAATACAGTAAGTTAGGGATATAAATGAAATGAAACCATTAGAGAAATAAAAAATGTGAAATATAACATAATTTTTAAATTTACCGTAAATTTTTTTTAGAGTATGAAATGAAAAATATTAACATGAAAATAAAACACATATTTTTCACATTGAAATCCATGAAAACCCATATAAAAAGGTTAACACCAATTTTTGGTTACTTAGTGAATCAAATTCATAACATCATTTCATAACCCTTTTAATCGGAATATGTATACATAAGTCTACCAATATAATCCCCAACCTATTAATTGGAGATATATAATGGGTATCATCCATCTTATTAGCTATATTTGGCTAACCCGTTAGCTATAATGGGGTTCATCCCTTCTTGAACACTATTTCGGGATCACAAGTGATCTATAATAGAGATTGACACTTTATTTAAGCTATATCAGTCTCAAGTATTTTATATAATCATTAATTATCATATTAGTAAATATAAACATCAAAACTACTTTAAACCCATGTGAAATGAGCTTTAGGATATCAAAATATATATTTTTTAACATCATTTTAATATAAAAATTTATCAAATAAAAATGAAAAGAAATTGAAATTAAATTTGAAAAACATTAAATGAAAAATTAAATCATTGAATCATCAAGAAATAATTAAATTATTTTCATTAATTATATATTAAAAAATTATTTCTTTACCATGGTAAAGAGATATAAAATATGAACATTAACAGAATATTTTTAAAATAATATCATGTACTTAATAACATAAAAAGAATCCTTTTTAAAAAATTTGAGATTAATTAATAAATAATCTATTTTAAAATTAATTTTACATATAAATACATTCATCAAAATAGTTATAAATATATTTAAATGAAATATAAATATTTAGAAAATACTTCTTGAAAACATATAAATGGTTGTTTTTAGTTAACGAGTACCTTATCCTGAGTGTAAATCATTACGAATTTGTTTTAGTATAACTAAAAATACTATGATGTTATGTATTTATTTTCATGGTAATTTTTTACTTTTTATTAATATTTTTATTTCACATATTATCATTTTCTAAAAATTATTTATATTTTTCTTTTAATGTCTGAGTTTTTGACAATATTTGGCACTTGAGTCCAAAATTACTTAGGTATGATTTGTATAATCAAAGTGTTCATGAGTTCATATTCAATATAATAATAATCATTAATTTAAAATTATTTTTATAAATCAATAATACAATTAGAACAATCTATAAAATAAGTTTTTATAAAATGAACTACAATGAAATCTTGATTATATTAGGATGCAAGTACGCTTGATAACATTTCCATTTTCCAATGATCATTAGAGAATGATGGTATGTATCATTTTAACTTTATAGAATAAATAATATTATATGGATAATGTAATAAACATTAAATTTTTTAATATAATCATTCTTGAGTGCTGGTGAAGCAAAAATAATTACATCGGTTCGTGAGGCTGTATGCTATGATATATGTGAATGATTAATTGTTTTCTCATTTGATGGAATTATAGATGGATAAAGGTTATTAAAATTACCTGATAAAATTTCATTATATACTACACTATATTTATTACATTATCGGGTTAGAAAATGATTTAATGATATCTAAGAATACAGAAAACATATATTCTTAATTACAAATGATGCCTCTTTTTTGGACAATATTTTTTTCAAAACATCATAAGGAAAATAAGGGTGGTGATAAAAAAATAAGATATATATAATAGTTCTAGGGATTATTGGAAGATAGTTTTTCAGATCATGGATCATAAAAAATTATTATTACATATTAAAAAATTTTAATAATAAGTTACTTTTTATAAGAGATGACAAGTGTAGTCTTGGAATTTCTAAAAACATAAAAATAATTTAAATTAATTTTAAATAAAAAATGTTGGAAATATTAATAAAGATTTAGAGATTACTTTTCATCATAATAAACTCCTCTAATGAATTTTATATATGGTATGGACAAATTTTGATAATTAACTTTTGGTATGAACCCTTACTAACCCCATTTAACTCTTACTGTGACAACATGGATTTTTATTCATTGTGGGAAAACATATATCCTATAAAATGTAAAAAAACCATAAATGGATCACTGATGAAATATTTATCATTATACAAATCATATTTATGAATTAATTATATTTAGTAATTTAACATAATTTAAAAAAATATCATTAATTTTAAAATATCATTAATTAAAATTTTGACACTATTTATTACTTATGGTGTTACAAATATCAATAAAACAAAATAAATTCAAATAAATTTGTATAATACATCTATAATATATCAAATTAATTTAAAAACTAGTTTATCTTATTAATTATATCAAATTTTATGTATTTTAATATGTTTAATAACATTTATTTGATTTTTCCATTAAAAAATAATTACTCCATCATCGTTTTGAAATTATTTAAGGTAATTTTTTCATTTGAAAAAAGAAATTCCACGATGAAGATAAATAATTATAGTTTAAAATAATATTTACTTTTGAATATATATTCTTGATGACCCCATATTAATAATTATATTCTTATTAAAAATAAGACTATGAAATATTTGATATTATTTAAATAAAACATTATAGCTATGATAATCTCATCCAATTGGGTTAAAAATAATATAATTTAAATTCCTGGAAATTTTGTGTCAAATATAACTAATTAAATACAATTGTTTCAAGTTTTTAGAACATTATATTGTCCATATCATCTAATCACTTTCATTAATTACACGACATACCATTTACCATGGTAAATAAAATTACTAAAGATAGTACACATAATGTCCCAAAATAATAGGAACCTATTCAAATAATCTGGGTCAACTATTTAAAAATAGGGAATACATTTCTATAAATTCACAACATTTATGTGAAAAATTTTAATTCAATAAGAATCCATCAATATGCAACAACAAAATTTTCTTGAGTAGTGCATTTTTAAGCCAAAAATAAATATATATCATAATAAGATATAATTTTAATTAACATGAAATTAATTATATTACATAAAATCAAATTTTACTTAAGTGACTTTAATATTAAATTAAAAACTGAATAGTTTTTTATTACAATGAAAATGTCATTTTTATAAAACCATAAAAATGGTCTTTTCAATATTCACTAAATTTTTTTTTTCAAAAAATATATAAAAAATTATCCTTTGAAAATTTTTACCTGGTGAATCCCAAACATAAATTATTTTAGTCAAATTCATTTTCTAAAACTTCTAGAAAATTTTTATCATATTTATCCTTATAATTAATGAAAACGAATTTTTTATGATGAATTTTTTTTTAATAAAAATTTTAAATAAATAATATTGAGGGCTTATTTAAATATTTTTATTAAAACTATATAAATATGTATTCCCATTAGATATTTCATAATGTGGTCAAAACCATTCATTACATCAATATTAGCAGATACGTTAAAATGGTAAAATTTAAATATTAACATATTGTAGTTCATTTAAGCATGTTGTGGTGTATATTATACGATATAAATCATAGTCATTAAATTAATAATATTATGACGATAAATAAATTAAAAACCAACGAGACCTAGGTATCATGATACAAAGTTCCCTAGGGGTCACATGAACCCCTCTAAAAGTCTTCACGATTGCGTATTAGGCACAAATGGCATGTGTTGATGGTTTTCTATCCCGGGTGCTCAAAATACTGGTGGAACCCCACATAATGGGCCGTTAATGAGAATAATACTTATAAAAGGTTTATTATATGAGTATTTCTATGAACGGGAAATTTTCATGATATAATTTCATGATATTTAAAGCATCATGAGACCGTTTAAAGGATATCACAAGGTTGAGCTCATCATTACCTTGTAAATTTTACCCATGTAACTGGATGATCCTCCTCCGATGACCACTATTCTTCTCATATTTTCCCTATTCCCTCTCACATCCCTCTCCCCCTCTATCATCTATGTTTTTTATTCGGTAAGGGGGTTTATATAGGGAGGGTACGACTGGTGTTGATTCCGCTTTTCAACGGGAGGACATTACAAGTAGAGTCTTTAAGATGTGGGTGGCCTCACATGATAAAAATCATGATACCCAAAGATCCATGATTTATCTTGTGATGGAATCCCAATATTTCATGATGAAATTCATTAAAATGATTTTTTTCTAATCATCGCAAGAATGCTTGGCATGCATCACATTTTTATGGCTACCGATAATGAGAAGGGGTGATATAAAGCCAATGATGGCATCACATGATCACACTATGGAGTTTCTATGATCTTGTAGAATAAAATTAGTCAACCACTCAAATTATTCATGCATGAAAATGAAGAATAATAAGTAAAAAGTCTACGGTTCTTGTTTCATTGTTTCTCATCTGTCCTATGATTTTAGGCTGTCTCTCAAGATCATAATATCATTACCTGCAATGGATTATTTCGGTTCACATCAATGATCCATGTGGTGGTATCTCATGGATTGATCATCGAATGAACAGAACTCATGAAAAAATCTGATTCATTAATTTATTAGGGATATCAAGTGATTCATATCTATCATAGTTTGATCATAAAAGTGGGATGGCCATAGTAGTCTCTGAGTGTTGATATCATGAAGACAACATCTTGTGTGATCTTTAGTGTCGAATATGGGTTGACCATGAGAACTATAGGTGGGAGGAGGTAGAAAAGGATCATGTTAAGTGATCAAATGACATGAAAATTGGATCAAATGGTATTGGTTATTTCTAAATTTTTTTAATGAAGTAACAATTGTTCCTCCCACTATATCCTAGATTGACATGGATCCTTTTTGGGTAGTGCTTAGTAAATAAATTTTTGGCTCCATCTAATCATGATGACTATGGGGTTATTGACCACAACACTTTCAATTGCAATCATCAGTCACACCTTCCCATTTCCTGGCCCACATAGCCACACCCACACCTTGCCTTGTGTGTACAACTTATGATTTTCTCAACCACATTCATTCCACAAGATTGGATGTCTAGTTGGACCCCTGGGTGTGGTTGAAATGATTAACAAAGGATCTTCGGTCAAGACGTGTAATTGTATTCCATAGATACTATATTTTTCAGATAAGGGGAATATTATTCCTAAATAATAAGATCAATATTCTAGCTAAAATGATTATAGTAAAGGAAAAATGAATAATATCTTGTAGTAACTATTCCAATACGATATTAATCAATATGATACCTTAGAATCCATCATTAAATGTATTTAATTACATATTTATAATCATCACATTTCTTATATATTTAATGAAAATTTTCTTAGAACACAATTATAGGTTCCCAAGAAATATCACCATTGAATTAGATTCCTTCACGGGGAAAACAAATCAGATTCTATGGTAATTTATAATCACATTTCCTTATATATGAACATATGAAGATATTTGATATTGTTCCCTATAAGAGTATTTTTCTAGAGTTTGAAAATGAGGGGTTATAAGAGTTTTCATGAGGAGACCTGACCATGACTACTTAATTGATTCCAATATATGAATTAGTTTTTTATTGGGTCATGGGTACAATGATACTCGAATGTGTATAAATTCTATGATGGAATAGGGTTTGTGTGAAATGTGACATTTGGAAGAATCTAATGTATGTCACATGGATGTCACTACGTATCCCATAAGAATGGGAACTAAGACATAAATAGTTATGGAATATACCAATATGCATTGCAAAATACATCAATTGTAATATTGGTTCATGGTGGGATAACTCTATGTTGAAAATAATTTTTTTTAAATATATAGTACATATGAAGTAGAATGTCAATATCTAGTGATGACACCAACGGTAGAGACCTATTTATTTGTTAAGATATATAATTAATCATCGATGATGAAAACCCTTTATGTATTACAAAATAAAACCAAATGCATGGATGTGAGTACCTGATAGAGAATACATTTTTTTCATGAAATAATCTATTGAATTCTTAATGAAATGAGATTCATCATTGAAGTACATGAACCCGTTGTATTTTTATCACCTGATTTTCTATGATTTTTTGTGTATGATATGCATATTAGATGAATAATTATATAATTCATAATATGTCAAGAGAATTAGAAAACATTACATGATATTTGTAAGTCCATAGAGAGGGTAATACATGAATTGAATATCATATTTTAATAATCCATATATTTTTTAAATGAATCAAATTAAGGGAGACATAGCTGAAGTGGGAATGTATTTTTTTGATGGTCATCCTCTTAAAAGGTTTCAACATGATAATTTTGTTGCATCTAAAACTTTATAGAGTCCAAATATTAACTGGATCACAAAAAGTTTACATTAAAAGGTGGTAGATTCCATGTTTTCATAGAACTTCCTTTTCAGGTTCCCTAAAAAGAATTATTTTGCTATTAGTTGTTTTTTATAGACAAGAAACCTAGAACAATACAGTGCTATAGATTAGGGTCTTCCATTTAGGACGTGATGTTTCGGTGGTTTCATGTATTTTACCATTGTCCTTATTTTTAAATAGTTCATGTTATTTTAGAGAAGAACTATTGTTTTTTAGTTTACTATCTTCTAGATAAGAAAATTTATTTCTTACATTGTGATATAAAATCTCAATCCTCAAGTATCTATAGTCTATGGTATTCTCGAACGAACCATATGTTACATAATTTAAGTATGTTCTCGATTTGAACTCATGTTGCAATTATTTTAAGATGTGCAAGCTCTAACCTAACGTTTATATAATTCAAGGTCATTTATCTCTTCCCATGAAAGGCCATGTCAATTATTGTTTCACTACACAAAAATAATTTTTCAACATGGACTGGGGAATACATAATAGGGATAACCCCAAACACCTTATGGTGATGAAATACACCACAGTATCACAAGGGCTCATAAGTATTTTAAATCCATTACTACAAGGGGATATCCCTCTACTTGTTAGGTAAAATTAGTTATGTATCACTAAAATGGTGAAAATGTGGTTCCCCAAAACATTTTTTCAGGTTTGAAATTATATTGGCGGTGGTATTGGTTTCTAAAAAAGATAATATGCAAGAAAAATTGTTCAATATAGTTGGATTATGGGTGGTTTATGTAAACAGTCAAGGGCATTGAATCGAGGAATAATGGAATGATACAGTCAACAAAGGGATGACCCAAACCAGTCTAACATTCTGAGTTCTTTCAAGGTGTCACTTGGTCTCACATGGATTAGAGATACTCTCCTACATGGAGAAGATATATCTTTTTGGAAGGATAGTGACCTTATATATAATCACGTAGGGATTAAAAATATTTCAAGTGGAGGAAATCACTAGACTTTTGAATATTTTATAGATGAATGGTGATGATTCAAACATATAAAATATGATGTTGGAATATGAGTGAAATCTATCAGAAGAAGGTTATAGTACGACTTGGAAGATTATCTTTTTTTGGGAAGCTCAGGACTGATGCGATGATGTTTTTATTAGTAGTTTGTGGTCCATCAAAAGGATAGGGAGTGGAGTAAGTTCTTAATAATTTAAAAAGGGTAAAAATCAAGGTGATGAAATGTCAAGGATTTCCAATATGAATATACAGTTTGGTTACATGTATTTTAAATAATGGTACGAAGAGCTTTGCTCATATAGAAAATAAGGGAAAATCAAGCTAGCCAGGGCCCAATATACCATAAGAAACTGAGTTATGCCTCGATGATGTCGACCTCACAATTATCAAATATCCCATCATGTAGGGAAAAAATGTGTCCGATTGGTAGGTGAAAGCTCATATTCATCAATAGGAAGGTCAAATTGAGAGAAATGTTTTCCATTTCCATGTTCATGGAAGCTTTGTACCAACCCTATAATCTCAAAAAATGAATTGTTATTTATAGAAAATGTACAACTGAAGAAGTGATCGATTACCCTAATATTTTTTTCGTGGCCTTGTGAATGTGTTATAATAGAATTGAAATGAGAAAAAAACAATAATTATTCATAGTATTCTCTATGAGATTTATGTCTTATTCATTTCTTCTCTAAAATTTTCATATACTTTGGGGATGAAGAGTTTAGAGTGTGTAGACATTAATTATTCATAGTATTCTCTTATGGGGTTTTTATCTGGACATGTTTTTTGTCTCCTTTACTATCATTTTGCAGTATTTAGATATGGATCATAAATGGTAACATTTAATTACATAGAAAATTTACTAGGTTGCATAATGTTTAAGGTCGTGAAACACATTGACTTGGTATTAGGGGAATGTTTCACAATATCCTAATTTGGAAACCTGGGGTAAATAGTACCTTCAAATCCATCTGAGAGAGATATTAAAATGATGTGATCCATTGATCAATATTTCCATTACATGAGTAATGATATTGGAAAATCCATCAAATAATGACATATAACACCCTAAAGTGTGTGGTTCAGCCATGGTTACGTTAGGCTCACAAGGATGAAAAATCATCTATACATGGCCAATACATATCTAGTAGGTTAGTACTAAACCTTATGAATCACAATGATGGTCTAAAAAATGGATCATTTTTCCTTCCCACGGGCCATGAATGGTTTGCAGTAACCTGATGTTCGAAATAAATGAATGTGGTTTATGGTTTGAGGGGATTAAAAGTTTATAGAGGCACACCAGACACTGGTTGATCAGTATTATAATCATTTTATTCTTTTAAAAGGAATGATAATGGGTGATGGAATTAATATTTTAACATAATGTTTGGGGAAATATTGGTTAGGATGTTTAATCTCATGCCTGAGGACATTTACCTTACATTTTAGTGTCTTTTTGTAAGGACTTGTTCCTTGCAGCTCAACATCATGTGGTAAGGTCATTATACATTCCATGTAGTTTTACATCAGGTGAAATAGATATAAATATGATATTCATTGATATTTATTTAATCTAGGTCATGGTCCCTGATCTGAAATATGTCTTTGTGGTATTGGCTAGTGTGACATTCCAGGTCTCCTATGCTCACATGATGAATACTCAGTGTGATAAAAAAGAGGAAACAGTGCAATCAGCTAAACTAATCAAGGTTGGGTCTCAGATTGATCACTATATAGGTCCCTCACATATGAAGTTAGGTGTGAATTAATAAAATTTTATATGATGCAACAACATCTGGGATTAATGATTCGGGAGAACCTAAATTCTTATGATGGATGGATTCAAGCCAAATTTATTTTTAGATTGGGGAAATCTTTATTCATGTCTGACAAATATGAAGAGTAGAATCTTTTCCCGTTTATTTCTATAGATAGACCTTGGATTGGAGACCCATAATTCACTACTAATCTCACAAAGACAAGAGTATTTTCCTACACTATTCGTCATAAACTAAATGATTCAACATAATAGGAGAACCTCATAGGTTCCATAATGTGAGTAAAAAATACTGTGATTAGATCTAGGACTACATATCTAGGGTTCAGTACATTAATTTCTATGATAGTAACCAATCCTTACATATTTATATATTGGGAATCTCTGAATGCATGTATAACCCACTTTCATAGGTGGAATTATTCATTTTGATTATTTTACTAGGACCCATTTTGGGAGATCTGGGATTCACTGTGTATCATATGACAACATGGGTGACATAACACATTGTTCTTGAATAAGGTTTTGGTGGGCTACCAACAAGGACGATGGTCCTCCAATTTTAGGTCTATGGTAATGTGCAATCTCATGTCATGCAATAGACAACAACCATGGTGGTTGACACATTATATAAAGGACTCATAGTGTTCCTTGTAAGGGTATGCATCTAGGACCATGAAAATCATATTGTGAGATGATATGTCTTGATCATGTGGATAATCATATAAAAAAATCCTATATTCATTTGAGATATTCATAGTGTTTAAAAAGGGAATGTAAAAGGTTATAATAACCACAGATCAAAAATTAAAGGAAATGAATTTGAAAATTTTATCATATGGAAGCTAGGAAAAAATATAGGATATGGGAGGTCCTATGTATCTCATTAAATGGGAATCAAGAGGCACATTGTCCTAAAAACATGTATAGATTATTTTCAATCAATGAGGACACCATCAATGATATTTAACATCAGCTAGTATGGTTGAAGATGAATTTTCATTATTAAATACAACGGATATAGATATGAATTGAGATCTTGGCATCACTACATATCATGTTATTGCAGTAATAAAAACATGATTAGTTCTTGAATTTGATTTCATCGGTGACGTTTAACTTCATGTTGTAATAATTAATGTTATCTACCAAAGAAAATATTTATTTAACATTGTAATTTCGTCTGATTTCTGGTGGTTGTGATGCTATTCAATTGTTGGTCCTGGGATTTGGGATCTATGTGTCCCTATGTATCCTTTAATTGAATGAAACAAGCTAAACCATGTAGTTAGATAAGTAATTCCCATATGTGTATCTAACTCTCACTTAGTTATAGGTTAACAGATTATATCATTTTCATAAATGTGTATTGTGGGAGGTGAACCATCATTGAGATGATGCTTCCTATGTAGTTTAAGGTCATATAGTGAGGTTGTTTTCCATACAGTTCAGCATCATATGGTTAAGATGTATTCTATATAGTTTGAAATCATGTGGTTAGGTTATGATCTATATGGTTTAAAATTCTGTAGTTAATATGTTTTTTTTAATTTAACGTCATGTTTTTTGGACATGTTTTGTCAATTTAACTTCATTTGGCAAAGACTTCATGATGTTGTTCTGTTTAAAGTCTTTTTATCAGAACATATTATCTATAGTTTTACATCATGTGTTCAGAACATATTCTACAATTTAACATCATGAATCTGGGAGTATTTCTTTATATTTTAATGTCATGTGATAAGAACATCAATATATTGTGTCACTTCTATTCATGATCCTGTGACTTAAGATCATGAGAGTGGTTTATTCTAATTACTATTTTTTTAACCTTGATGGGCACTAGGAAAAACTACATGCTGTGTAGCCACATCTAGGTTTTATTTTGGAATTTATATAAAATTACGAGAAAACACATTTTGATGTTTAATTAAAAATGAACAGTACTACTATTTCATATCCAGATGGATGGAAAAAATAATTACTATAGATAGTGCATCTTCTACTATTACCATATTTACATTCATGTATTCATCGATGATGGTGGATATGCCTTCCTCAAATGTGGGAGGACCATTTTTTAGGTCATCTTCCTCATCTTCTACCTCAATGTCTTTGGGGAAGTTTTCAAACATTGTGGGTAATCCAATGGAATATATATCACTTTTAGGGTGAGAGAGGCCATGGGAAGAACAATTGTCACACTGAATTACCAGAGTCATTGCTGAGTGATTTCAGATCATGCTGTATTCAATTATGCTATCACTGGGGACATGATAAGCCTGACCATCTAGGAAAAAATTTATACATCCACATCTCTTGAAAAAATTAACTTCTAGAAAATTTCCAATCAGTGAGAATGTTTTCATATTATAGAAAAAATTGTTAAAGGAATTTTTTATTCCATTATAATTTTGTGTTTCTAATGACAGATGATTGGACCATATCCCACTGAAAACGTAGTGCATTTATGATTTATATCTGAGACTAATAAACTTAATAAGGGAGGAATCTATCATCTAGTATTTCTTAATTTAGTTACATATTTTTATGAATTTAATATACACACTCCCTTTTTGACCCATTTGGGATCTCATATCTAGAAGTGCAAATCGGTCTGAACATGTTTCCAAGGTTTTTTCTAGTTACCCTCTCCATATGCCCTTTTAAAACTCTTCTTCAAACGGAATATAAGTCTTTAAATGATCATATTGTAGAAATTTCTTCTCTGGGCTGCTCGTTAACCATGATGAAGTGCTATAGAAAGGGTATGAGAAACTATATATGGTTAACTATGAAGTTTTTAGCACCATTCTATAAAAGGATTTTAATTTTTTGACACCTATCTCTATCGAGGTTCTTGTTAAAGGAGTGGATTTAGTGGTACTTTTGAGATATAACAATGTCTATTTTGACCATATAATATGTTAGGATTATTTTCTATATGTTACATCTGTACCCTATAGTGATAAGACTATAAACTTAGTGATAACATTATGTTTCAATTGAATATTTGACAGACCCTTGATATTTTTCGATTATTGCTTGAATAGTATCATTAAATCTTTAATTGAGTAGGCCAGGTATATGAGCCTCATTAAATATTGTGGAAGAAATATCCCGACATTTATTTTAGGTTTGAGCGGCGATACAAGCCTCCTCTAAACCTACTTCTGAAATATATTTATAAAAATATCATGTTCTAGGGATACGATCACACTACTATGTAGCTACTTGATTACAATGGTGAGATTCTATGTTTTTGGATAGTGTATGAAACATCCTATTTCTTGTTTCAAAAATATTATCGTCAATTAGGGATGAAATAAGGATATGATCTTGGATTTTATATTCATTACACATCAAAATATATTGATGAACCTCTGAAATGGGAGGTAAATAAGATTCCTCTAGTAGGATACTGGAATATTTTTAGAGGATATATTGATAGGATCACCTTCTTATACCAAGGTATGTTCCACTCTACATGGTGAGCCCTGGATTAAATAAGGATATGACCCTAGTATACATTCATTGGATTATGTCAGTGGTCATTTCCAAAAGAAATATGAGCCTACCCCAATTCATGTTTCACTCTCACCTGGTGAGACTCAGTTAGAATGGTGTATGATCCCAGTCTTGTGCATTTTGAATATGCCATAGATCATTATTGGTAGGAATATGAACATGACACAAGGAATTTGATTCTCTCACTATGTCATACCCTATAGAAATGGAGTTAGGAGTGCAATCCAAAATTGTTTCCTTTAATGAAATATGATGATAATACTCTTACAATAGTGACAATGATTGATTTTTCATCATATTAGCAACTTTTTCACACTAATAAATCTTTTTTGATACTATTTCTGTCATGAAAGGAATAGGTTCGTCTTAATGAATCCTCACCAGAATATACCCTTATAGATCCTTTATTCATGTCATAATAAATAAATAATTAAATAGGTTATTTGTTGGATTATATGTCATTATTCTAGGAGATTCTAGTACATATTATTCGATGATCTAGATTTAATTGAGAATATAAAACAAATCATTTCATCCTCATTCCATCGAAATATGATGATTGCCTTACACAAAGGTGTGGATCTATGCTTTCCCCATGCTTGTTGTCTTGATATAATAGAAGAACATGTTTGAATATGTAGGGATATGAGCATGTTATCTATTGTATGTAGATTTCATTATTTTCAAATATTTTTTTGATGACCATATATGGGTATCGAAGGACGTGGACTCTCAAATAATGTCCTTATTAGGTTCATGAGGTGTATAGTTGATTTAGTGATATAGCTGGGATTGAGAATGTGTTTTAATAGTAGTAAATATGGACACTTTAATTCCCACATTATTCTCACTATATCTTTCCTAATCCCATCCCTCTAAAAATTCGTCTCCTAAGATGGCAATGATGAATGGGAGGTAATGAAACATGATTCTCACCTCGAGTAGGCTCTGGGTGGGATACATGAACAAAGAGTATACAAATATAAAAAAGAAATTTGAGGTATTACCATTTTTAAGAAGTTATATTGTGAGATTAGATTATACATTCCCAAAACAATTCCAAAATTTATATATAAAATAAATGCAAAAAATCATTCATGAAATAATAAAAATGATTTGTTACAAATACAATGGAAATCTCAAATGTATTGAAAATATTGAAAAATAAAGGTGACTAGGGACACAAAAACTGTAATGAAATGAGCATGTAAGGTCTATCACAGTCCACGTAGTCTCCCAGAAAACATGGAAGAAATTTTTATATACATAGTGTTAGAATATATTTATACCTGGTAGGAAACTCAAGGTCTCTCTCAAACATGTGAAGAGGAATAATAATTCAACCATGAGAAAATAGCATAACCAAACAACACCAAATCATGTAGACTTACCATCCCATTCTCACTAAGGTCACTCAACAATAACGCATGAAAAGAAATATAATATAAATTACATCAATGATAGGGTGTCCTGCAACACTTTACAATTGATTAGATTCTCTCACATCCTACTATAAAATATACTACTTATACCATGTCTTCTGAATATAGCACAACCTAAATCACCTGCACAAACCTATGCCTCTCACCCATATCCATCTCATAGACACCCGGTCCACAACCACATTACATCATGCCCGCAAGAACCTATGCCACAAACCTCATCACATCTCGCATGTAGACACTAGGTCCACAAGCCATATCACTTTCCACCTGCATACTCAAAGTCTAAAAAACACACTAAATAACACAGAAACCTCAGATAGAACAACACATTTTATTCCAAAGACAAATAGAAAAGAAAAACTCACCTACACAGTCCTGGGCCTCAAAAACCACAACCTTCCTGAAGAATCATGGGATATCGCCGCATGGAAGGGGTGGGGAAAAGTAAGTGACCATCCATCCATCCTACCACAATTATTTTTGGTAAACACACCCTCCCCTTTGAAAATTTGTGTGTTTGGAAAAAGGTGATTAACTAGGGTAGGAGGAATATAGAAATCACATGAAAAATAGAATTGTATACATATATGATACCATAAAATCATGCCCTACATCTGGGTTCTCAAATAACACAATCAAATAAATACACTTCCATATTTGGTTCTACCTCTAAATGGACAATACCCTACATCAAGTAACAAAACCATTAAATATTCACAACAAAACCTACCAAATATGCTCCAAAATTAATCAAACAATATTTATTCATACATTTACTATCTGTGAAATTACAAATAAAAACTCACAATAAAAAACACAGTAATGGTAAATTAACGTAATTCACATTAAAAAAATCATTTCACATAATCCAGCTACTTCATGAAGATATCTGCATGTTATTTTTGGGTATTCACCCTTTCCATCCACTAAAATCATTTTTCATTGTCATCGCTCATAATCCATCATCTAAACCAAAACAATACCAAAATAAAAAACAGTTCAGCAGCCTCACTGCATAAACATATCACAGTCGGATTACCACACTCATAGAACCAACCCCATGTGTACAACAGTACCCATGTTCACATCACAACACGAACCAATGAAAATATATTCTTATTTAACAAGGCATTCCTTCTTTAATTCCTCTTTAAAATTTATAGGTTATCAAATAAAAAATATGATCCCATGGAGTCCATTTATTATTAGAATATACATGGTTTACATTTTTTATCTATAATCATTAAATACAAAACAAATATCATCCAATCAATAAACTATTCTATTCTTAAAATAAGGACCCCTATGGCCACAATTTTTGGTGGGTAGTTTTCCAATATACATCGTAATATCCTAAAAACAATAACAAAACCAGAAAATGTTGATCTTTTCACTAGCTATTGTTTATTAATCATAACTGGTTTAATTATATTTATTATATTTGTATTAGAAAAAATAAAAAAGTAAAATTCCTATAGTCATACTATTTTATTCCCAAATAAGAATGATGAGTGGAAACTGACATCAAACAATATGAGATCAACACTTAATGAATGCACGAAGACAAGGGAGTTCATGTAGCCGGAAAATCACTATAAATTAATGAGAAATATTCATAAATCACATACCATAACACCTATAGGGAGAAAAATATGGGAGTCCCATAGCAATATGAAACACGAATAAATTAATGAAGGGGGAAGAATATCTTGGATTCAAAAAGATCTAAAGAGAGGTTTTGGATTATAAATGTTTCGATTTTCCATTGAAGGTGTATCTAGAGAAGATGAAATATTTTATTCAATTGAAATGATCAGGACTCTTTTGAAATTTATGATCCGATTTATGGGATTTGAATCGAACCCAGATGATTACACAAAAGGCTTTAAGAGGGTTTTACTTCAAAGAAAATGAAAAAAAATGAAAAAATAGGATTAATATGGAAATATTATAGATGATTCATTGTTGGATGAATAACTAATTTATGATACACTTCTTGAAAGTCAATGTTTGGTGAGTCACTAGTGAGAAATTCAATGCTCACGATTCACCATTAAGTGAGTCAGAATTCGACATGTCACCATTTGTCAAGTCATTTTAATGTAGAGGGACTGGTAGATAAAATTTCTTCTATTTTCAGTGAGTCACCATGAGGAGAGACACCAAAGGACCAGGTTCCACATGTCAATAGACCTCTAGTGAGCCATTATTAGCAAGTGACCACCAGTGAGTGACTCCTATTGAGTCAGTGTCAGTGAGTCACCACCAATGAGACACCGTTGAATGAGGCACCACTAGTCGATCAACTTCCATCGAGGCACCACCCACAAGCCACTACCAGTGGGAGACCTCTAGTGAGTCACCACCAGCAATCCATCCCCAAGGTGAGACTCTATCAGAATACATGTAAAACTTCAAAATGTAGCAAGGTGATGAAATGAGTCACATTAATTCCCCAAAACAACACAAAAACCATATTGTCACTATGTAATGTAACGGTGAGGTCCAAAACATTAAATTATATCCCTCTAAAAATATTCTCATCCACAATAATTAGATACCACCACAAATGAAAAAATGAAGGGTTTAAACAGTAATCTCTCAGGATACCTCTCAAGGACCCTACTATGCATGGAACTCCACTTCTGACTAAACATATCGAGGTTTAATTATAAACTGCCCTATGTTGTTCCAAAGCTGTAGTGAATCATCCAAATCCAATAACACCTCCTTTGAAGTTTAATAACCCAACCAGGCATAAGGATCATTGCACAAGTATAAAAACAATTCCATATCGAACAAATGAATCAGGTAATCCCAACATCAATAAAAAGATACTATCCACACTAGGTAGATCTGAGTCACCCACATTGTTTAAATCCCATCATAGTTAATGTGTCTCAATTGGGAATCTGGTAAACCAAAATTTTCATGTCAATACATTATCATAAGTCACACCACAAAAAAAAGAAAGTGATAACTAATCTTCCCATAAAACAGTAAGGTTGAATCATTTAATAAAAACAAAAACTAGGAATATGATAACTCAATAAAAACATAGGGTACTGAGAAAAATAGGTGCCTCTTTCTCCCTTGTACTCACCTCCATGATAGCATACATCCAACACACAAAAATAAATTATATGTTAAATCAAATCAGTGTTTTATCCGAGAGATCATGGATTTCTACTGAATGCTCCACCAAAAAATGTGTCCTCCTAGATATCGAACACTCCCATGTCAATTACATGGGAGTTAATGTTATGATAAAAATGAAGTTGGGAGATATTAAAGATTTTGTGGATCCTATCCAACCACAATGGAAACACTATCAACTAAACCACCTCACAAACTCATCCAAATACTTCAATGGGCCTGAAAATTCATGGAGAAGGCATACTCCCTCTACCCACACTCTACTACCCATGCCAAGGAAAAAATTTAAGAACATGTGGCTCTTTAACCCAAACTCCAAGGGCCCCCTTATTCAATTAGAATTTGAATTCTTCCAGTTCTACACTACTTTCATTCCCTCATGAAAAAGATGAATATACTCATTTAAGTTGTACACTGCATCCAATCATATAATAGATAACTCCCCATCCTTCGTCTAACACAATAGAGAAGGACACGATGTTCCATAAAAAGCTTCCAAATGAGCCATGCCAATGAAATAGTGATATGAATTATTAAAAGTGAACTAAACTAAGGGTAGGTGTCATACCCAAGATCCACAATAGTCTAATATGCACAACAAAAATATCCTACAATAATTGGATTGTCTATCATGTCTACCCATCCGTCTAATGGTGTAAGGAAGTGATGAAGAGTAAGCAGGTACCAAAATCATATTGTGATCCCCTCAAGACTCATTATGTAAGAGATGATTCTTAATATGAGCTAATGGACCATAGATATTTATTCAACTGCAACACTTCATCCATGTACCTTTTGACCAATTAATCCGCTGCACCTAACTCCTTTATCGCTAAGAAGTGGGATGACTTCATCAATTGGTCCACAATCCACCATATATCAACAAAAACTCCTTGAGACTTTGTTAAACCTATGTTAAAATCCAATGATATCCTATCCATTTCATAATTGGATAAATCCAATGATTGAAAAAAATACTAGGAACACAATGTTCTGCATTCAAATGCTGGGAAAAAAACACACTTCATAACAAACTCTTCCACTTCCCACATTATCCCACACCCCAAAAATAGCATCCTCAATCCACGATACATCTTATAGAGTTTGGGATTTTACATCCAAGGGTTATATATGAATCTCATGATGGAATCCACTATACATCACCATTAGAACAAACAACATCCCATGTAACAACATCTGGTTCCTATCATCCCTTTATATCATCACCATGTACAACACGACCTTTCATCACATATGCCTGAGAGTCTCCCCCATAGACTGCTCTACCTTCTGCATTAGAGAAGATTACATCATCATCTCAAAAAAAACATCCCTTACCATATTCTACACTTGAATCTACATGCAAGGATTCCAACTCCTCAATCACCCGCCAATCATCTATGAATTTATGGGTAACAACCTTCAATAACTTTTTTGTAAAATCATTAGCGAGAACATTTCCATTTCTTGATTTCTAAATGATGTCAAAATCATAGTTATGAAGGAACTCCATCCACTTCTGCTATAAAAAATTTATATCTCACTTAGAGAAATATACCCCCAACTCCTATAATCGTTGAGGACCACAAAGAGATTTCCAATGAGGTAATTTCACCACAATATCAACACAAAAACCACCTCTGCAAGGTCTATATCATGGGTAGAATAGTTACGCTCAAGAGGACATAAATTACTAGACACATAAGAGATCACTGATCATTGCTACAATAGTGTGAATCCCGAACCCTAAAGAGAATCATAAAAACCCAACTCAAACATTATCCCTTCCTCTGGAAATGGGATCACTAGAAAACTAACAAATATCCTCTCCACGTAATGCAAAATTACCTGACCCTAATCAAAACATATGAAATCATGGCCCTTGTAAGTTAACGCTCTCAGTGGGGATGTAATTTGATATAAATCGGGTAAAAACAGTTGATAATATCTTTGGATACCATGGAAACTATGAATAAATGCCATGTTTTTGGGTTCTTCCAAGGAAACAACTGCATTTTTTTGAAGGTTCTTCTTCCATATATTTTTGAGACACCACATGCCCTTGAAAATGAACCAATCATGACCATAAATTACACTTGGATAACATTCCATAGAACTAGTGGCATCAAGGAACCTACATAATAGAATTGGGATGGTAAATATGATTTTCATACGAATTTGAGTAGATCATGGATCATCGATATATATGATGAAGAACCAGTCCATGAACTCCTGATTGATAGATTTCATATATCTCAAGAACACAAATGGTGTATTCGTAACAGCAAATTTCATGATCGTAAACTCTATCTTCTCATACCATCATCGAAAGGCATTCTTCAAGATATCATCCTCCTTCACACTCAAATGGGAATACTGATACTGTTGATTGATATTAGAAAACCAAATCTCCCCTCTCATAATTTTGAAATGATGTTCAATGCTAGGACGATAGAAATGTTTCTTGACTATCACCTGATTCAACCTTTGGTAGTTTATACATAAACCTAGACCACCATCCCTCAACTTTTTGAAAAACACAATAGCACCCCATAGGGACACATTGGGCCTGATAAAATACTTATTCACTAGATAGTATATCTAAATCATCAACTCCTATAACTCAGAAGGTGTGATATGATAACGATCCCCTGAAATTAGATAAGAATAAGGCTATATATATCACGAACTCAACATCACATTGAGGGGGTAGAATCAAAAACTACTTTAGGAAAACATTCAATAACTCCCCATTGAATATATGAAACTATACCATTTTAGAATCCACTATTTCTACACAAATATCATCTAACATGTAGAGAAAGGGCTATATTCATTGACAATCCACCTAAAAACACTACTTGCGAACAAAAACCACACAATGGTCATCCATAACTAATAATATTACTATCTTACAGAAGAATTCAATAATGGCACAATCATAATACAACCAATCGTTTTCAATGATAACATATTCTTACTACATCTGTAGAAAGATGAAATTCCCATGGGAATTATATGGTCCCTCAATCAGTTTACAAGCAGGTCTGGAATCTAATTGGCATACTAAACTCTAGGAGAATGGGAATCCCCTATACTTATATAACTAAATAATTGGTTAGTGTTGTTGAAAAAAGGAATATTAAGCCCTTAAATCTATCAATTCTCATGAAATCTTATTAAACAAGATGGTCGTACCTCTACCAACATCTGGACATACTGGAACTGATGCCTCTACTATGTTCAACTGACCACACCCATCTCATTTTTTGATATAAATTTGGACAAATATAAAGAAATGTTGGGGTTGTTGTCCCTGAACATTAGGAGCATTTTGAGGTTAGACTCGACCTTCATTATCTCCCCTCAGAAGAGAAAATGCCTGCTTTCCCTTTTGCTGAAATAGACTTATTGGAATCTACTGTTGATGCTGATGTTGAGAATACCCACCTTCTCTAAAATAACTTCTGAAAGCCATTTGGAATCGGTTTTGAAGATCGCCAGATTCCCCATAGACGAAAGACATTGGCCCCCGACCCATGGGAATGGAACTAAGACTACCCGCACGAGAAGGCTGGTTTGGAAGCTACTAAGGTTATCTCCCCACTGGTTAAAACCATGATGGTCATGCTGCCTAATACCTTAAACTGACAACCATGCATCTCAAAGAACTCTATTAGATCCCCACATAATATATACCTCCTCATGAGTGAATCTGCTCAATCATCTCCCCTCTTGAGCCTCATAATATATTGTGAACATAAAATGGGTAACATCAAAATGCATAGAATGGTACAGTGAATCCTTGATACCTCTCACATTAGATTCCACATCTGGAAAATGGTTTGGAGAAACAGGAAGGAGGTCATTGAACTTGATTCCATTCTCCCACACTGACATACTTCCCTACTAAAGGGATTGTATCCCCTACTTATTCACCACATTCACATATATCGAAATAATACCTTCCCAAAATTACATCTAGATATAAACCCAATTTTTTTCCCTCCTTATGCTCCAAAACAAACAATGTCCCCCACTGACACACTACTTCTCATATCTGACTGACTGCCAAAGTGACCCGGCATCCCATCAGGGCCCGAATAAATCGAAGGTGATCTCATGCTCCTCATTCTATCTCTATACCTCCATATAAAAAAATACCCCCATACCCTCCCGAAACATGTCTTTGGAAGTCATAAAACATCCTCTTCCACTGATCAACCTCCTTATCTAGATCAACCCTGTGGTTATTAACTGGATCAGACTGTTGAACCACAACTACCTGAGCCTCATGCAAATGACTTCCCTGAGCCATATCTAAATTGAAAAAAAGATTTTCTATGCTCAATAATTATGAATTTTTATTAAAGATAATTTTCAATTCGATTCATTTTATAGTTTTCAACCTTCATATGACAACCCAATTCAAACAATAATAGAAGTCATTTTGATGCAGGTACCTTTTCGAGGTCCGTACCCTAAAAAGCTGATGATATTTCTTGGTTTTTCAATAGGATAATAGTATGTGCACAAGATCATAGGGATCCCTAAAATCTTATTTCATAGATAGTATTTCAAGAATATTCCATAAACCAATGTGAACTGGAACATTTTCCATACCATCTCATGGTAACCTCACTCTTTATAACTCCAAACTTCATCATATCTCTAAACATCAACTCTGTTATAATTCTATCATGAACCCTCCCTCCAAATATTCCCCTACATGGTTGGAAATTAAGAATTAGAGATATTGGTCCCTTGATTTCCACCCATAATAGTCCATGGGTTGGAGAATAACACCAATGGTATAAAGATTTCAAAAATGTGATGTATCACCGTTTAAGAAAACTAATATTGGTAGATAAGATGATTCATCCCCAAAACAAATAAAATATATTTATATAAAATAAATATAAAAACCATACCACATGCATGTATAAAATAGATCAGTTACAAAATCAATGTGAATATATAATGTAATGAAAATATTAAAAAGTAATGTTGAGCAAGGACACCTCAATAGTCAAGATCTGAGCATGTGTGGTTATGCAAGGTGCATGTAATCCTCATTGAAATATGGAACCAATTATTATATACATAGGGTGAGCATACAGGTATACTCAATAGGAAAACCAAGGTATCTTGTGAAGATGTGAATAGGCTTATGAATTCACCAATGAGAAAAATAGCATATGAAAATAACACCTATGAAGTTATACTAACAATCCCCACCACACCACGTCATTCTAACCAAATTAAGACATGGGAAAAATATATAATATAAAAAACATTGATGATAGGGTACCCTACACCTTATTACCACTGAATAGTTATTATGAAACCCTATTTGAAAAAAATACAGTGCTACCAAATCTTCCAAATATACAATGTCACAACCATCCTGCACACACCAGGGCGACTCCACCATATCAACCATGTAGACACATCGGCCACAACCACATCACGTCCCTCCCGGAGACCCTTGTGCTAGAAACTACATTACATCTTGACTGTAGGCAATTGGTCCACAAATGACATCTCATCATACCCGTAGACACATGTCCCATAAACCACAGTTCATCTGAAAGGGTCGTAGGAAAGAACAACACAACTCATCTCAAAGACACCTAGGAAAGAACATCTCACTCACCCACACCTAGGACTCACCAACAACAACATTCCAAAAAAATATTTGGTTTTCACCATCTAGAAGAAGATGCAAGGAAGAGCGGGTCACTAGCCATCAATCCACCCACCAGGATGTTTGGAAAAGACACCCTCCCCCATGATAGTGGGTGTGTTCGGCACTTATTTCTCACCTAGGGTGTGGTGCATATAGAAATCAAAATGAAAATAAAAGTGTTTATAGATATGATACCAAACATTCATTCCTAACCTATGGGTTCTCAAAAAACACAACTAAATCACAAAACTACCTACAATTCTAATACCTCTAAATGTGAAACACCACACAAAAAGAAATAAACCCATTTAATATTTCTATCTAATCCAACCCAAGAAACTAAAATTTTCATTAAATGATATTTATTTATTCCATTACAATTTGAGAAAACTACTAAGCATCACTCAAAATACTCAAAATAGCTACAATCATGGAAAATTAATTCACTTCACATTAAAAACACATCATTTCACAACCTCCAGCTATTAGGTGAAGCATTATTCAGGTTATTAATGGGGAAACAACTATACCAGCCACTACCCTAATTTTGGGAAATCATCCCTCCTAGTCAATCATCTCAACCACAACAATCCTAAAATCACAACCAGATCTATTGCCTCACTATATAAACATATCATAGCCAAATTACCACACTCACAAAACCAAATCCTATTGGAAAATTACTCCAATGAACCCATAACCAAATGAACTAAGGAAAAACATATTGTGATTTAACAAGTAATTCCTCCTTTAATTACCCTTATTAATCTAGGGGATATCATATGAATTGATTGATCTTGGGGGAATCCATTTATTATAAGAATATGCATGGTTAATAGTTTTAATCTATAATATTTTAATAGGAAAAACACATGCACTCCAAAAAACATTCCATGGGAAAACACATACCCAAATAGACATAATGTTTTGTGTGTAGTTATCCCAAATAGATCATAATAAAAATAAAACAGTAACATAGTATAGACATATGTCACTTTTCCACAACCATTATAAATTAATAATAACATGTTCAATTATCATTAATTAATTAGGATTCAAAAATCTTCATAAAAGAAACATTCATACATCCACACCTCATGATTAAAAAATAACAAATTTGAAGGAAAACGAATATTGAATAATTAGTGATAAACAGCCCCTAATAGAATAAAGATAAGGGCGTGTATGCTGCATGAAAATCTATAGGATGACTCAAACCAATAGTTGAAGCACATTTCATGACACCTAAAGGAAGAAAACCTCTGGGAATCCAATTGAAATATGATAAAAGAAGGAAATGAAGAAGGGGATATGATATATTGACATCAGAATGATCTAAATAGAGATGATAGTTAATATTAGTTTTGAATTCAAAAAAAGGATGATCGGTTAATGATAATGTGTATTGAACAATTAAATGCCTTTGGCCCCATAGTAAAATTTATATAAGATTTATGGGCTTTGAATCAGACTCATATCGTATCAAGAAATGATTTATAATGTTCTATATCAAATTAAACATATATTAGGAAAAACTAGAGGCAGCTGTAAATACAATACATGAGTCACTATTTGATGATTCACCTCTCATGAGTCACCAATCAGTGAGTCACCATTTGGTGATGTACCACTCGTGAGTCACCATTCAGTGATTCACTGATCAATGAGTCACCATTAAGTGATTCACTATTTTGTCGACTGACCACCCGTTAAAATTACATCCACTATCAATGAGTCACTGTGAGGTGGGACATCATTGGACGAGGTATCACTGGTCGATTGACCACCAGTGAGTGACCACCAATAAGAGACCTATAAAGAGTGGCATCCAGCGAGTCACCATCGTTGAGTCACCAATGGAGAGTCACTGCCAGCGAGTAACCATTGGACTTGGCACCACTGGTCGACTAACCACTAGCGAGCAACTACTAGCAAGAGTCCTCCAGTGAGCAGTTTCCAACGAGTCACCACCATTGAGGCATCGCTACGGTGATACACCATAGGAAGACTTGGAAAACTAGACAAATTTTTATAGTGTAGAAATGAGTCACCTTGATTCCCTATAACACCTCAAATACGATAATATCAAAAAATAATGGAATGATGTGTTATATGAAATTAATATATCCCCCATATATTTATATTCAACCCAATTTAACCATCTTATGTCTAGGATGAGTTCCATGCGGTCTCACGTCATACGGTAAGGGCGTTGTCATATCATTTAACTTTATGTGACGAGGACATATTATGTAGTTTAATTTTATGTGACTAGGTTAATGTCGTCTAGTTTAGTATCTTGAAAATAGGGCATATTCTATAAATTTTAACGTATTGTATTAATGACATGGTCATTTAGTTTTACATCATTAAACTAGGAAGTGGTCAGGTAGTTCAGCACCATGCGACTATAACGTTGTCTATGAAGTTTAACATTATGTGGTAAGCATGTGGTCTGGAATTTCTGTGTCTTGTGGCATGGATTCCATCCAAGTAGTAGAAGATCATGTAGTAAGTATTTGGTCCATAACTAGTTAGGGAGGTGGATATTTTGAGGGATCATGGAAGTCCATTGTTCCTTTTTTAATTGTTTTTAAAGCCATTAACAATATAAACCATTCATTTACCCACCTCTATATCCAATATTTTAATGAAAATGAAACTCCCAACTTTGTTCTTGATAATACATTGGTAGGGTGAGTAATTTTTATTACCTATCAACCCTATCTATCATAGTATCTTAGTTTTCTAGTGTTTTACACAACCCAACATCATGAAATATTAATGGTACATGGGAACATTTTTGTAATGGAAGGAGTAGTTTTGTTTCACATCATGATGAAATATGGTCACCTATTATTAGGATATTTGTGTCCCATGAACTGCTACATATCTTCATTGTTCTATTTCGAGTGATCTCATCACTCATTTTGGGATTCAGGTTTTGTTGGTTCCAACATCCCCTCATCCATCTACTTTAGAAGACAGTATTTAATTTTAAAGAAACCCCTTATAATATTCCCCACCAAATGGTGGTAGGGGAAGTGATTTTCCTGGCCAATAATCCATGCATCATTCAGATTCCTCACAATTGGGAGTTTTATCAGACATTATCCATATAATAATCAATGTTCCTCGTGAAATGTTTCTATTAGAATGAATATAACCTTTTATGTATTTCATCATGAAATGATTGACCGTGATACTTGTCTAGAATGCTACCCAAAAATATATTTTCATGGGAACATGGTATAATATATATGATTGTGTGTAGATCCCTTGTATTTGTCATTTTATGGTAGGTATAGAAGAGTTGGGGTCTATGGATAATGAAAAATCATCACATTAATTATAGAAAGCATACTCTGTTGGAGGCATTCTGGGAATGACTAAGGTATGAAGGATTCTATAATACACTCTAGAAAATATGTAAATTCTCCCAGAACTATGGGGTTAGGGTCCTGAAAATAAGAAAATTCCTCCAGACCTTCTGGGTGAT
The DNA here is from genome assembly GCA_963277665.1 of Viscum album. NCBI lineage: Eukaryota > Viridiplantae > Streptophyta > Magnoliopsida > Santalales > Viscaceae > Viscum > Viscum album. The sequence goes on along the minus strand of OY728136.1, from coordinate 1,922,421,322 downwards.
GTGAGATGGAAAATTTATGGATTTTACCTGATGAGGGAATGATAAATAAGAAAATTCTCCCTTCCCTATAGGCTTGGTCACTTTACTTCTTGTATGGATTTGGTAGGAAGGTACTGTCACATCAGTCTGTTGTAGCGATTCTAGGATAATTCATATAATTATCTCTTGTATATCCCTTTTCTCTCATAGGAGTTGAGAAATATGTTTCTTTATATACATTTATTTTTGTTCATATAGTGTTTGACAAGTTATATCCACGGAAACCCTCTATATTATGTTAATTGTAGGGTATGTAACTAATGTTGAGAGAATCAAAATAGACCCAAGATATTGAATCCAATACTACCACTAGCAACATGCTCTATTTTAATTAAAAATTTTAATACCAATACAGTTTTTTTCATATTCTATAAATTCTCAAAAGATATGTCGAACACTTCTTTTCCAATGTTAGAGGAAGAATGACTTCCAACATGATGTGACTCAGGTAATTGTTGGAGGGTATCATAATGATTTCCTAGAGTTTTCTCATTTGGATTTAATGTGAATCAATCATATTTTATTGATATCATATTAGATGAGACATTAGTAGTTCAGATCTATTCCTCAACTCATTATATTGTTTGAAGGGTTGATGACACACATTCCATTTAATTCCCATAATGATAATTATCCCTGGGTAAAATATGAAAAAAATTACCCCATCTATATTTACTGGGGTACTAACTAGGATTCCATAGTCACCACATCTAGATGTGATGAAGTCATAGCATCCTGACTTGTGATGATCATACATTGATTGTATGCCACAATAGATCATACTGGCAGGCCATAGAGAGATTGTTGGTAACAAGGATATGATAATTCCCTGGAGATTCATTATTTGGATACACCTATTGAGGTATCATGTTGGATTCCCAATTTCAATTGTTAGTGTAGGAAAATCATTCACTATATCTCCTTCTATAATTTTAGTCTAATATTATTAAAATGACAAAAATTATTGTGTTCTCACATATGTGGCTCTTGAGTAATCGAGTGAACATCATGATTTTTTATATCCACCTCAGTGAGGTTAGGATGGTATATGTTACTTCACTCAAGAGATAAGGTCCCAATGTGGTTGAATGTTGTAGTGAGGTCAACATCCTCTTATGTGGTCTGTTATGGGAGAGATAGCTTGTGAGGATTCCTTATATGATGAATTTAATGAGTTGATTCCAAATTATTAATGGAACAATGAATGTGGTACTCTTGAAAGAAGACCATCACCAATTGTTACTAGAGGTGTTCCAATAGTGATAGTGTATGTTAGGGATAAAGGTATAAATCATCTTTTCTTGTGATCTTTGAATCCATTATCCCATTATAAGATTTTGTTATGATTTTATAGAATATGGATGTCCATGAGAGGAAAGAAGGAACCTTATTAGTTCTAAATCATATATATAAGTATATGTTCAAATAATTACTTCCATTGTTAAAGGATAATTATGTGGCCCCACATTTTTATTCAAGATTATGTGATGTTAAAAAATGTTTTGGTTAATTATTTTGTTGAATGGAAAATGCAATAAAAAATGGCTCTATGGGGAAATGGACAGTCAGTAATTTTTTTCCATATAAAATGGATGATATAGTTAGAATATTTTATACTGGGTTCCCCTTTTTTATATGGAAATGGGAGTTTTGAAAAACCTTTACAATTGATTACGTGGTCATTGAATAAGTACCCAATTCATCAAAATAGATTCATAATTTTTTCCTTTCAGAAAAACCTCCTACACCTACCAATTCAATAACTGAAAAGTGACATTATTTAAAAATTCTGGTGTTCAATTGTTGTTTTAGTCCCAATGGATCTCTAGAACTAACATTTTTGGAGAGGATAGGAGGTCGGGCTCATTACACCCTTTGTGTGTGAATTTATTCCAAATATGGGACTCTCTGGTAGATTAAAAATATGTTTAAATAATCCTTACTAGTCTCAAGGAGGTACTAGTTACCCAAGTGTCAATAAGATGATTAATACCATGTATTGATAGAATTTTTTTTCTACCATATATTTTAAATCACTCTCTTATTTATTTATTACACATTAGTTTAAATTCATGCTAATGAATTGTGGAGTTTATTTCCATCTGGGGAAGTAGCTATGATCCTATAGATGTAAGTTAACTTTTATGTGGTGTTTTGCATATCCTTTGAGAAAAGGAATAATACACCACATTGTTCATTTGACATAGTTTAAGGTCATGTGACTGGACTAATCCATGAATGTTAATTTTATGTGATTAGGATGTAAATATAGGGATCATACCTCAATATGTCATCCTACAAATCATGTTAGGAAAATAATATGAGTCATCCAAATTTTTTTCATATGTTATGAGTGTTACGAAAATTGAGGCCTTCAATGTTACTAATTCTTTTATGTATTCCCTCAATTTACTCATATGCAATATGACCCTTTTATTGAAAATGAGATTAAATTAGACTTAAATAAAAATGAAGGGCTCATGTTGGGGGAACTCTTATCATTATATTGGAAGAAAAATTACCAATATCAAATACTGTGTGATCAATGCTCTTTGTGACAAAAAAATGGATAGAAGGAGATCAATCATGTCACTTGGTATTATATTTACATGGGGTTACACATCAATGTTTCCCTTTGAGATTTATGATCACCAGTCCCATATAGGATATGTTATGGCAATCGAGACTAAATAATGGTTCATATGTATCATATTTATTATAAGAATTATATTACTCATTGAATGATTCTTCCCTAGAATTTAAGAAGTTTTTACTTATGTGAGGGAAAAGATGGTAATTACTCAAAAAATGATACTTGTGTTGGAGTCCACATATCTCCAATTTAAGGATTATAAATAATGGTAGACTAATGACTGAATTTAGTCCCATAATTAAAGAATATTTATGAAATAGTTGGACATACACTGAAGTGTATTCCCAATGGATATCTGGCCTTTAGAAAGAATCCTACAAATCCTAGTTTTGATAGAAATTAGTGTTCTCATATTTTAATTACCCATTAATCAATTGATAGGTTTTTTGTGGGTGATCAAACCTAGATACATTATTGTTATCCAAGAGCATTAGGAATGTTGGGTGTTTATACAAGGATGGATGTTCATTTTCAAAGTCATTCTATATCTTGTAACCAATAATGATACATTACTAACATGAATAGTTTGTTGGATATTAAATGTATAAAAAAGAGGGTCTTTATAAGGGAATGGCACATATAGTTTCACAATAGGGTGTAACCATAACCCATTAAGGAAAAACCCCAACAATGGGGTTGTGTGGTCAAGGGGTCAGGAATGATTTTCCACATGGTATAAGTACGCGTGTTCTAACCAGATAAAGTTGATAAGACCAAGGGGATCTTCTTGAAATGTCTTGGTTATCTACTGTACATGTCTCATTTGTTTTATTGACTTGTCTTGGGTGTAATTATGGAATAAAATACACATAAAAGGGTGTCCTCTTTGTTTGTCCAAGATACTTCTCATAATCAAAGATTACATGATTAAGATATTTCTCATGGTAAAAATTCTTTTTCGAGATGTTTTTTCATGATCCATGTGAATTGTTTGGGATGTCATCGCATGATAAAAGTATACATGTTTAGTGACATTTTCATGATCAACTGAATTATCATTGATTTATTTTCATGAAAAATGTGTTCATGTAAATGATCATTCATATGATCATATGGATTCTTTTGAAATATTTTTCATGGTCAAGGTTTTCTTCTATAGCGTCTTTTGCATGATCAACCGACATGTCCAATATATATTCCTATAACCCAAGAACATTTTCTAGGATGTCTTCGCATGATAAAAAATTAAATTTTTGAGTTGTCTAATGAAACTGTTGGTATATCAAGGGACTATCACATGAACACATTAACAGGTCAATAATTTGGTGAATGATCAACCGAAATTTTCAAAGGCCTATCTCATTACCAAAATGGACTATCCATGGTCAATCGTGCAACCAATGTGACATGTCCAAGGCCCCCAAAGGACACCCTGAGAGAAGTAAAGAATTTGGTTACCACATGATCTTAATTTAATCATTTGGTGGGGGTATTGAGAATGAAATTCTATAATTCCATTGATCCATGCAAAGTACATGTTGTCTTTCAACAGTGCTAAATAAAAATGGCTGATAAAAGTGTGGCCGTTATCAAAACTAGCTAGAAGCACTCATAAATCTATAATTAATTATTATTAAAAAGATCTCTGATAAAATATTTTTTAAAAAATATTATCAATTTATATATATTTATTATATTTAAATTAAAAATTGTTTTTTACTAGTATATATTAAATAAAAAACCAATGTTTATTTTTAATATTTTTTAAATAATTAAATTATTTATAATATTTAATGAAAAGTATTTCAATGATTGTAAATAATAAAATATTTATTTAAATAATTAAAACATTATATTATATTTCATTATATAATTAATTAATTTATTATATTTATTGTAATAATAAATTTATATAAATTATATATATGTATAATATATATAATTATAGGTATATAATAAATAATTATATGTTTCTGATGAATTTGGTCAATAAATATATTTATGTTTGGGTATAATTGTCATGCATATATGTTATGTATTCATCATGGATGTTCCTTTATACATTACACCCTTCTTATTATTCATGTTTTCCTTGTGTGATGATTTTTTTTATTACCTTTGGTTTACTAGGTATATGATTCGTTCATGATATACCCATGAATATATAATGTTATAAAAAATATATAAATTTTAAATAAATATATTTTAATAATAAATATATTTTTTAAATATATAATTATAAAAATTATAATGACCCAAAAATATTTTTTTATTATAGTAATTTGTAATTATAAATATAACTATATATATTTAAATAATTATAAAATTTCTATAAATACATCTATTATAATTTTATAAATAAACAAATATATCCAAATATATGTTTTAATTATATATAAATATTTATAAATATATTTTTTTATAGATATAATTATAGAAAAATTTTAAATATGTTAATGATTATAACATTATAATAAATATATTTATTATAAATAAAAAGTTATATATTATAAAAATTAAATAAATATGTGTATAAATTTATAAAAATACTTATAAATAAATACAAATAGTTATAATTATAATTCTAGAAAATACTGTTATATTTAAATTATTATTAAATTATAAAAAATATCTTAAATATAAATATTATTATAGAAATATTTATAAAAATTTCAAATAGTTATAATTAAATAAATGAATGAATAAAGATATACCTAAATAATTATAAAATTATACTAACAATGGTGTGAACCATGGGTTATGAACCAAAGATTCCTAAATTTATTGAAATTAATAGACCCAATGTACAAGTGTAAAAAGAGATGAGGATTAGGGATATGTGAAGAACACCTCAAAGAAAACAAGGAATCATCTATGGGATCAGCCACTACTCGTCCCCCATGGCTGATAGACTATCTTCCATGTTTTGGGTTGCTTCCAGTCACCAGTATTCCCCTTTGATGGAATTTGATCTGAAATCATACATGATATCTCTAAGACCTATTTAACACTATCATATCCTAAAGATCTTCCATCAATTGGGAGAGCACCATGAACACTTCCAAATTCCTCTCTGAAAAATTCATTATGTTGAGACCTGTTTGAAATATCAAATATGCTAATAGTGCATTCACAAGAGTTTGATTCCAATTTCCTCAAAACAACCCCATAAGTGTCACCCCACCGCTTTCCATCCATGAAATCCTCAACAAGTGTATCATACTTCTTATCCCAAACCACTTTAGATAGTTTACCCTACACACAAACATCAATTTTTTTCTTCCCTTTGCGATCAAAAGTGTTGATCAATCGCTCGTGATCCAATTTCATGTTGGAAGAAACCGGAGAATCACATTCCATATCATATACCACATGCTCATCATCATCTTCATGTTTCGTTGAAGTAGTATATCTTTTATGAGAAAATTATAAAAAAGATTTGTTACCAAGCTCGGTGATAGAGTACCTAGGATGAGACCCTTGTCTAAGAAATGATGGAAAGTTTAGAAATGATGGAAAACAATGTAACTCAATGTATTCACCTCATACTCAGAATCATCACTACTACACCCACAAGAAGCCTCATTTAGGGTAGGCAGACATCCCTTCCTCATGCCGCTTGGGATGCATTGGCCATGGGAGGATGTTGTTTTATCATCCTTAGCATTATCCTTGGATGAGGCATCACCTCATTTCAATCCCCACTTTGCACCATTGGGAGGAAAGGATGTGATATTATAAACCAATCTGCATTGAGCAATATCATTCACAATAAACATAAAAAATTTGTAGAATCCTGGAAAGAATTCATAGTCAATATCAATCTCAATTTTTTTCAACATTCACAATGAGATACCCAAAATCTTGAATTTGTGTCGAAAAGTTAATATCAACCAGAACCCTTTTATAAAAACCAAATTTACCTTTGATGACATTATCAATAATCTTAAGAGGCACTCTTATATAGGTGGCAATGTATATCAGAATTTGTGGGATCCAAAAAACCTTGTTGATACTGTGAAATCTTACCCAAACATGACCATTACTATACTTCTAATGATGCGGATTAATATAGAAATGTCATTATAAAATTCTTAGAATACATAGATTCAGGTTATAAAAACAAGAACCCCAATTTGTTTTCTTCTGAGATTGTGATTGAAATAAAAAAAGAATTATCTCTTTACAATGTGGATGATATTCTAGCAATCAAAACCCCAAATTAAACTCACCTTACCTTTTAGGTCATCCAATTTATGGGGTTTATCACCCTTTTCCAAAATCATCCTTCTTATCAGAGAAAACCAATATGAATTTTTCTATTCATTGATGGATTTTTTATTAAAAAAATATAGAGCTTTTACCTTCAAAAGATAATATTTGAGGTGGAACCGAATCTCATACCTTTGTTTCATCATCTGTAGTACACTTCAAACCAAGGTCCTCCGTAAAAGAAAAACCATTCCCAAAATCCCTTCATGATGTAGTTTTTAAATCGGCATGATCTAAATCCATCAGTTTCAAGACCCTTGCTGACTCCAATCAACATTCTCATCTTAAAAATTCAAAAAATCAGATCCTTGTGATTCACTGACATTGTAGAGATCTAACGAAATTAGGCCTTACCAATCATCAAGCACCAAAAAAAGATTTGACGATAAGATATGATGCTAGGTGGCATGACCAGATTGTAGGGAACCTTCACCGTCCACCAATGTCCCCAACAAGGATGACTAGATCGCATGATTGGAAAATCAATTTTCAGGACCGCATAACTAAATCGCAAGATCAGAAGATTGTTTTTCCAGACCACATGACCATGTGACTTATTTAAAATTGTAATTATAAATATGTACATATATATTTAAATAATTATAAAATTTTAAAAAATATATTAATTATATATATTAATAAAATTATAAACATGATAAATTTATTTAAAATAATTTATAATTATTTAAATAAATATGTATATATATTGTTATAGATATAATAATAAATAAATATATATTTTCATGTAAATGTTTATAATATTATAATAATTATATTTATTTTTTCTATAATACCATTAATATATATAATTAATATATCTTTCATATATATTTACAGTCATAGTAATATATGAAATAAATATATTATATATATATTTATAAGATTATATATATAATAAATATATTTCATATAATTTTATTAATATTTAAATGAAAATTAATACTTTTTTAAAATTATGAATATAAGAAGTAATTTATATATTTATTTAAATAAACATAATATTATAAATAATATATTTTATTTACTTATAATTTTATTAATGTATATAATTATTTTTTTATACTTTTATAATTATTTTGTAAATATATATTTATTTATAGGTACAATTATAAATAAATATATTTATTTATCATGTATATAATTTTATAAATATATATTATAATATAAATAAATTATTGTCCTTACATCATTATCAACACTAAGAAATCTTGGACAAAAGCTTTCATTATCAATGATATAATTTTACTGATGATAAAGGAATATTTTATCAATTCTTTTTTTTTACACAGATAGTACACACATTTATCTTTTTTTTATCTAGTGATGATAAAAGCTTCACCCAATTTTAGAAATGAACAGTAATGGTCATCATCTTTTCTCATACACCTCTAACTCTCAATGAATCTGACCCATGTGCCACTAAAATATCCTCTACCCTGACTTCAACATTTCAACCGAACACTCCCCCACTGCTGTGAACCCTCATCCACCACTCATCCACCAGGAACCCTCTTTCTCCACTCCTCCACCGAGAAACTGCCTCTCCCAAAACCCCACCTCCAACACATGCTGAACCCCACCTACAATAGTGAATCAATCATTTATCATAATCCATCATCTGGTGCAAGCCCCAACACCAGTTCAAAACCCTATGCAACCTCCACCATCTCTACCTTCCTTAACTCCACAACCACCACACCCTACTAATGTCGATGGAGGGGTATGCCATTTTTTTAACATTATTATGAATTCCTATTATATATATATAGATTTTGTCTTGGTTTTGTTCCATTCATAAAATTACATTTAATATACAATAAATATCTTTGAGTACATTCAATTTGAGTTTTATTGATTCAAAAACCATAGTTGTATCATCGATATCCATTAAAACATCTATATATTCTATATTTTACACAATAACATTGTTTGAGTTTTTAATATGATTGTTTTTAGAAAAATGTCATTCCCCCATCTAAAATGAAAAATCCAACAATATTAACATTCCCATCAATTGTGAAAAGGATCTAGAATATTTGTATCCCCTACAACTATTTTCATTTAGTGGAATTCTAATACCTTATTTCTTTTGAATTTCTATGACTATCAATGGATCCTCATTAGACTTCATTGATGTTGTAATATTCTCCATAAAGATGTCCAATACATAATAACATTATATCCATTAATATTATTATTGTTTTATTTAGTTAATCATCTGTATAATTTTTCCAATCTGATTTTTCATCCATCCATATGCTCCACAAACACATTTTTTCATATTTAATTTATGGTCAGAGGCAATATATTGAGCTATAAAGTGAACCATAAAATTACATGTCCTATAAAATTATGTAATATTTTCTTTTCAAATTACAAAATAAATATATTAGAATAATTATTATCATAGATGGTTCAATAGATCAAACATACATTGTAATTACAATTTTCAAAATATGTATATATATTTATATAACAAATTGTCTATTATTCTATTTAAGAATAAAATTTTAATGCCATTTGAATATAATTCACACTAATAGTTTATAAATGTTTCGCGCTATAATGAGAAAATAGATTTTCTGTAAATATATTCTGAAATCATTATATTATATAGTCTAGATACATCTACCTAACATGACATAAAGAATGGTTGAATATCAGGTGATAGAGTCTCATATGAAATTGATATATATTCTATTGATGTTCACACATGGTGATCACTACAAAGAATGGTCCCACAGAATGACCAACTAATAGGAATTCTACACTTTTTATGTGTTGGTTTACATTACAATATTCATAATTGCTTATTTTCCCTAAAATAGAATTTTGTATTTTTCCTTAAAACGAATGGTGTAAAATATTTGATGATATCCTACTAGACTCTTTTCTCACAACGTACATATACACATCGCTACGAGTATAGACATTTTTTTCATTGATATTGGTAAATGGAAACTGTCACATAGTCATAGTGGTATAACATAGGAACATTTTAATTATGTCAATATTGTGATATGTAGAAGTAACTATAGGGAATAAAGGGGAAATATAAATTTTTTTATTTAAAGATATTTACTATAAAGTTACACTCTTGCAAAAAAAATTATTTTTCGTTTACCTGTATATTTTGGATTATGTGTAAACATTTTAGAGATTTATATTTTATAAAATGTTTGTTATTTTTTAATATTTTATATTTTATTAAGAGGTTATCATGTGATTTTTTTCATTGTAAAATTTCCTAAGCGGATATTTTAAAATGAATCAGGTGTTTCAAAATTCTTCTTGAAAATTTATTTGTCTTCCACATTCCATTTTTTGGTTTTAAATTGCATTAAAATTATATAAAAATATATCATGGACATAGATTTCATTCCTTTTTTTACAAATCACTTGATTTTCATTCATAATATGATGAGAATGTTTTTAGAGCTTAAATAATGCTAGTTTCATGAAAAAAGGGGTGTGTTCAGATTAAAATAAAAAATCGTAAAATATATAGGTTTTCCACTCAATATAAATGATTAAGATTGTTTCTCTAGGATTTTCCATTTATGTAATGAAAATATGAATTATAGATTATTGAAAGAGTTCATGAAATTAAATCCTTGATTTTAAGAAGGGTGTTTTGTTTTATAGTGGAATTTTTGTAAATCGTGGATTTTTTAATGGGATTTCCAATGTGATATTGAAAATATTTTTCAATGTACAAATGGAATGTAGTTTTCCATAATCTGTGAAGTTTATATTTTTTATAGAATTAGGAATACCAAAACATTATATAGGGATGACAAAAAGATTGATTATAACACCATGAAAAGGGAATGTCACTAACACTATCCAACTCATAGGATATCTATCATGACCTCACTCCTGCAAAAGGTGAATTAATATTTAAACTAGTTGAAACTCTTAAACACACTATTCATTCAACATTAAAAACAATTTTTTTATTAGGGGATCATTTTCTATATGTTTATATAGGCCTTTTCCATCAGAGAGATGTGATTGATTATTAATATGAAATTTTTGAAGATTATTCATGTCTGTTAAAATGGTCTCATTCTTATGATGGTGTTAGAGATGACATGTGATTTTCTACATATATTATATTTATTCATGTTATGGTTATTGGATTGTTTTTTCTCACTTACACTTGTTTGGATGCAAGGAAACCCTATAAATTAGGGAATATGTCCATATGTATAATACATTAGTTAGCTAAGAATTTATCTACTTTTCCCTAGTTTTATGGTTTTTTTGGTCTATTGGAGTGTTCCTAATATGTAATATGTGTGTATATCAGATATATTTTCTGTATTTTAGGATTCAACATAGGCCGACTATTGGCCTCATTGTAGTGTGGGTACAAAATTAAGTAAAAATTTAGATACCTATTTGATTTTGATTCATTGAATATAATATAATTATAAACATAAATAATATATCTATAGAACAAATAGATTTATAATCTAAAGGAGAATGTTGCAGATAAGAAATAGTGATGGGTATATGTAGTTGTAAATGTATTTCAATAGTTTTAAGGATTTGATATTAGTTATATTTTCTCTTACGCTATAAAAAAATAATAATTCATATGGTTCTCAGCTTTTTTCCATTGATGGTTTATTTCAAGAAAAAATGGATATGATGATTGTATTCCTTCAATGAGATGTGGTGGAAGAGATGAAAAAAGATTAAATGGATGGTTTCATGCTTAATGAATCATAATGTTTAGTTCTAGTCTCCAATGTGGTTTTTATGACATTAAGTAGGACACATGTTAGTGTTACTAGAATTTCATGCATTCATGGAAGAAATAGTGTTCCTGAAGTGTAATGTAAATAAGTTATACTATATGAAGGTGTATTTTTTTTAGAGTTTTTTTCATTTTAATTCTTTACGTGGATGAATATATCACATTTGGACCAATGAAGGAAATGATGGAATAAGTGAATATTTATTTAACATGAAGATCTCAAATAAAGGACCTAGAATCTGGAATAGGGATATTAGGGATAAATATTGAAAGATAATTAGTGTCTATAACATTTCATAGCCTTGGATAATTTTTATATCAATGTTTTGTGAATTTATTTTGATGAATATTAATATAATTGAATCTAATTCTATGGATATGAATAGAGAATGGATTGACTACAATCATATGATAATCGAGTATGAATATTGAGTGAAATAGTTTATAATGTTTTCAATAAACCATAAATATTACCCTTCTCAAATCCATTATCCATGTTTACAGTATTATTATTCATGAAAAATTAGTTCAGAGGAGTTGGAAGATCACAAGATCTGTTATGGAATAGATTGATGTTATAAATGAAGGAATAAAAACAGGGAAAAAAATTCTCAAGTGGTTGGAATAACAATACATTTGATGGATCATATGATATGATTACATGTGTGTACAATGAACAAGCCCATATCAAGAGTGTGATTTTATATGTGAACTATGTTGAAGATTGTATGGAAGAAATGATAATGAATGTTTAAGATGAACGTCGTTGTTGCACAAAATTGTTTTTAGAAGTTAATTAGTTGTGAAAAGATACAACTATATGATGGTTATAGTAAATATACAATATTGTTATACTTATTGAAGATATATAATTTAAAATAAGTTAATAAATGTGGTGATTATAGTTCTAAAGAACAATTTTCCCTCTTGAATGACATGAGTCTAGAATATAATGAGCTCTCAAGCTAAAAATATGATGTCGAACGAATGATACACTTGATGGGTATTATATTGGAAAGCATATCGGCATGCCTAAATGATTTTATTATATTTCACAAGAACCCAGAATCACGTACAGAATTCCCAAAATGTGTCACTTTTCAATACAATAAATATGGTTTCAGTCCTATATTATTTTTATGGTACATTCTAATCATTACCTAGTTTAGGTGCCAATATAGATTTGGGGATACTATAGAGAAATTGATGTTACCCAGCTATACAAGATTTAAATTTGGGAGACTACATAACCCAATAGATTATCCAAAGTAAATTATAATTTATCATGAGTTACCTGAATTTTTAAATAAGATGATAATCCTCTTTCTTGCGTTATCTAATGATTTAGTGAAACATTTTTTTGACCCATCACTCATAGTACATGGGAAGTTGTGTTAGTAAATTACATATTTCCACTATGTTAATGCATTAAATGGATATACATCATGTCATCTTTGCTAACATCAATACCAAAACAAGCGGGTAATAATATTAATGTTTTGTTGGCTCCATTGATTGAGGATTTGAAATTATTTTTTGATTCAGTTGTTGGTTTTATAATGCTTATAAAAATGAAGATTTCACATTGAGATCCATGTTGTATGGGATGGTAAACTTTGTTTCTAATTAGGAAAATGATTCATGATATTTCATTAATGTAACTCAAAGGTGTCCCATTTTCTGAAAAGGTACACAATCAATTACATTGAAACACTCATTGAAACACATGATTCTAGGACATCATTGATTTCTAACCAAAAGAGATAAGTAATGATATTAGAGAACATAATTTGATGGATGTTTAGATTAATTTATAACACCATTTCAACAAATAGTTGATCAATGTTTGATAATGTAAAATATTTTTTCACCAGTTTTGGTAAACCATTTTCTAGAAAACTTATGAAATCTGCTCGAAAAAAGGGATCATTTTTTAATAACCATACTCTAATTGTCTATACATTAGGAATATTCTTGATGTTATGCATGTTTAAAAAAATATGTGAAGTTTCATCTTCACATTTCTAAATGCACATCGAAAAACAAAGGATGGAATTAAGGATATTTTGGACACTGTTGAAATGGGAATACGAGAAGAATATATAGAAGTGAAGGGTAAAAAATAAACCTTTCTTCCTCTAGATGCTTATACTCTTTCCAAGAATGTGAAATATCAGTTTTCAACTTCTTTAAGGGTGAAATGTTTCTAGTGTGGTGTTTGTCAAATATCATGAACATTGTGTTGATGAACGAATAAAAGGTAAAGGGTAATAAATAACATGAATTCCATGTTTTGATTCAAGATACAATTCCAATAGATTTACATTACTTTTTTTCCTAGAATTTATATTATACATTAACCAAGACCTATTTCTTCATTGAAAGCCATATGATATAATGTTATACACTCGATGAAATTTCTAACCATGGAAAGAAAAATTTACATCATATTATATGAATTTTAAATTTTCTTCTCATCAATATTATTTGATATGATCAATTTATAGTTAAATTGGCGAGATAGAGTAAAAAATGTAGTCATGTAAACTATAGTGGGATGTACCCCATTGAATGTTATATGAATATTTTCAATTGGTATGTAAAAAATTGATGTCGGGCTGAGAGTTGAATTATGGAGCGATATATTGTTCATCAATTTGTTGAATTCTATACCAGATACATTTTCATTGTGAAAAAAGTGGCCTACTTAAATCTCAAACCACTGGGTGTCTTACGGGTGTTTGAAGTTTTAGAAAATATGTTATCACAATAAATAATACTGATCAGGAGTCGACCCAATGTTTCAATTTTTAAAACATCTTAGAGGATTCCCCTTATGTAGAAACCCACAATGAAATTCAGAGGGATTTGAATCCATCAATGGAAGAGTTAAAAATATGAAACAAACCTATTCAAAAGCTTATAGTATGGTTTTGGGATCATATTTTTTAGATTCAGATAAAAATTCTGATTCAATTTTAGAACAACTTCGATGGCCATCAGGAGGACTAAGTGTGTTTGTGTTATCTTACAATGGTTATGTAATTAACGATTATAAATTCTACATAAATTAACATGATGAAGATATTAATTTGATAAATAGTGGAGTTACAATTGAGGATGAAGTGATTCATGTTTATGGTATTATTGTGAGAAATCCAATTTACATGAATATTTCATATATTGGAATTATAAAACAAATATGGGAGTTGTATTATAAAACAATCCATGTGAAGAATTTTTAATGCAAGGGGATTGATAAAAGGTTTTCTATTAAAATAGATGAATTGGGATTTGTGAATGTATATTATAGTAAGGATTGGTACAAATATGATCTATTTATAATGGCATTATAAAATGTTTAGGTGTTTAATGTTCAGGACCCCGGAGTCCAAAATTCTTTAACTGCTTTGTTATTGACCAAAACTGCTGAAGCTTCAAATGAAAATTCAACATGGGAGTCCTTTCATTGTGATGTCACAATAATTTCACACTAGTCCCAATGTAGATATAATTTTTTAAGTCATAGGATACCACAATTAAGGCATTTTGATCGATGATAGAGTTGTCAATTCCAATCCACCATTTGAAAATAAATATAGATATCAATAATCAGGAAATATTTTTTTGAAATATAAATCGTGTTACCTCAAGTTATTATGAATTTGATGAGGAATTTGAATAATCTAAATTATATTTTATTTATCAAGTTGACATGAACTAGTTTCCCAGTTCATGTCCAAGAAATTTATTAAATAAAAAGGCGTACATGGCAATATCGAGGTGTAATGAGCTTACACCCTCTGAAAGTTAAAGAAACCAAAAAAACATACATTGAAAACCAAGGAGAAAGAAATTTCAGACCTGCTGCAAGTGTGTTAAGGAATCATGAGAAAGGCAGGCAGTTCTATATCTTGTTGAAGAAAGTAGAACCCACATGCCTAGGTGCAGCAACCGAGCATGATCCAGGGCCCCAAGGTGAAGAACCACTGGCAGGGTCTTCAGAAGTGGTGGGAATCCTACGGTAGATGATGCAGGGGGGCCTCCAGGTGCTCAAACCCGTCGGAACATCCAGCATGAGATTCCAAAAACCAAAAGCAGGCAGGGGCAGCAGCATAGGCTTACAAATTAGGCGGATAGCAGCAGACATCAGAACTGGAGTACAACATCATAGGGCTCAAGGAAATAAAAACCGAGGATTCATCCAGCAGCATTCCTGGAGCGGGCAAACAGAAAGGCTGCAGCTGGAGCAGTCCAAAAGAGAGAGCCATCCCAGCTTTATGGAGATGCAGAGGGTGTCTCCAGTTGATCCAACCATCTAGAGCTATGCAGCAAGAGCAGACAATAAATCAAGTTCCCTTCAAAACAGTATTTCTATGAAGCAGACCGAATAAAGCAGGAGAAAGCAGCATCCCTAAATTAGATGTTAATTAACTTAAATAGATAATTACTTCTTCATGTGTCGGTTCTACCAATCATAAGGCACTGTATTTCCCATAACCTGTTGGTGCTCGTAGTGAAGACACACAATGACCTTATGCACATGTTGGTGCTCCTAATCCTAAAGAGAAACATATTTTTCAAAATGATAATGCTCCTAGTGTAGAGGTACAATGAAGATAAGAACATGTAAATGATTCCTCCCTATATAGAAATATTGACGATGTTAAATACAAGGAAATGGTAGGAGATGAAGTCCCATCAGCACAGAAAAACTAAGAGTGGCATAGTTCAATAGTGTTAGAAAAAAATCATTAAGTAGAATGTTAAAGGCATCAAGTACGAGATCAAATGGAATGTGAAGGACAAATATGTTAATGCCAATAGGCTCACGATTAGTAATTACATTGGAACCATCAATCAAAAATGTGTGCGGATTGAATTATATTTGTGGAACCATGTAGTGAATCTGTTCCAGACACTGATGTGGGAATAGATTATGGTTACATTAGGATATCATTTATTAATTTACTAATAAATTAAATAATGAAACATTAATATACTCAACATCATCCATTGAAGGGTTCATTAATATTTGATGACTCCCAAAAAATTATGGATTAATTTTTGGTGGAAGGGTTCATAATAGATTTCACACAATTCAAAGTAGTAATCATCTTTATAATTATTTCATGAAAATAAACCCACACCCAAGAATTATCATTGGAAATATGATAAACCATTGAGTGTGGGATTTTATTTCTTATCATCATTCAAATGTGTGTCTTCAGGTACATTGTGGCTAGTAATAAATTCTTTGACGATATTTTTATTCACCAATTTTTTTAGAATTTTTTTATTTATGAAATAAAAACAGAGTGATCATAATAATGGATAAGAATAACAAACATCGTACCCCTACTATAAAGTATGGATGGAGTACTATTCACACAAAAAATTGGTACACATTACAAATCTTCTATAATAGTTTTACGTGACATGAAACTACAACATAATTATGTTCCTCTGATTATTTATACATTGATGAATCCAAATTCAAATCCACATCCATACAACACCATGTTCAATGGAAGGAGGAATATTTAAAAAATGATGATATACTAATTGATGAAAACAAAAAATTGAGGGAAACATGTGTACATATTAAATAATAAATTCTTTTCATAAAATGACAATTACATAAATATGATAACTTATTTTCTTTTATTTTCTATCCTACATAATCATAGTTATCTACAACACCTGTACCAAATGAACCCATACTCTCAGTGGCCTTGAAGTGGCCAGAGCATTTTGGCCATGTGAGAGCTAAAGATTTTGGGGTGACATTATGAATATATTTTGAGAAAATAACTACAGTAGGATCAAAGTGAAGAAATAAAATTGGTGAGAGAATGAATTTCTACCCCTAAAGAAAAATTACAATGGTAGAGATAGATGATGAAATCTTTTATTAGGGAGGACAAAAGGGATAAAAAAACACAAGAATAACCATCGTGTGTTGATTCTGCCCCACCGAAAATAGTTATAAGGTGAGCCTTTCCCATCAAATATATGTCTTCACTGAGGTAATCAATGTTATAATAAATTATTTTGTGAAATTTGAATCATTCAGACACTAATAAGTTTCCATTACTAATAATCTACAATGTGAAAGGGAATGTCATTTATATCTATCAACACCAACCCACCAACTTGTAGTGATTTCTACAGTGTTCAATATCCAAAGAACCATGTTTCAAAGAAGACCACTACCCAGAGGTCATGTGAGATTGTCTATTAGCATATCCCATGAACCGAGTGTATAGATTATTATTCCTGTTATTGTGGAATAAATTCATATGATCGAAAAAATTGTTAGAATATTCATCTCATGGGCTTCAAATCAAGTAAAAAAATAACTCTCCAATGAGGTATCAATTTCCAATTTAGTTTTCTTGTTAATATTTATATAATTAATGAAAAATTGTTTGAACTAATTAGTTTTATTATAGATTAAAATTGGAATTGTATTAAATGAAATACCAAACCAGAACCATCAAAAGGACTGAAAACCGAATGAAAAATATATACCGAAAGAACCATTACCCCACAAATTCTAAATATGAAATTACCATCATTAATGAATCATCGGAATAAAAAGTTAATGGATGATCAAACTAAAATAGTTTATTTTGAAGAAAATATGTACGGAGTGAATGTTCAAGAATTCATTGGTGATGAAAATGAAAGTGAAGTTCAATACTATGATTGTATATGCAGCTATGTTGTATATGTATACATGAGGTATGTTTTCATGGTTTGGTTTTCTAAAAGATGATATACTGTGTTAATCATGAATAATTACATTTAATTTTTTTTGTAGGAGTATATATGATAAAAATTAAAGTATATTCCAATGAAAATAATTTGGACTCATTAGTCCTCACATCACCATTAGATAACAACAATAAATAAATACCAAAAAGGATGAAAAAGTAGAATGTATGGTCAAAATATATGAATGAAAACTTTTGTATGATAGAATCTATTTAATAATAAAGGTGTAGGAATAAAAATCATCAATATATTCATATCAGATATATTTTTATTTCATTCATTATTTATTTTTTCTGGAAGCATTGGATTCTCATTATAGTAAATTTGGATACTCTAATTAGTTATTTCTCAGATTCAATGTATGGATATCCAACAAACCGTCCAAAAATTATATTGTTTTTCAATTTTAAATTAACTAAATCCAAAATTTTACAATTAAAAATCATGTTATATAATTTATATTATCTTTTAATGGGGATTCTGTTATTATAGGAAGGTGCATCAATATGGTGAAAACCATAGAATGTGTCAAGGTACATAGTATGAGGGCCAAGAAAAGTTCTACGACTAGACATGTATTATTGTATATGGTATAACATTTCACTATCTAAGAACATATTAATACAAATCAAATATTTTAATTAATGATTCAATGGTGTATTAAATAAACTAATGACAAAAGTCATGGTTACTACGTCTATAAATTAATGAGAGAGATTATATTCCATGAAAAACTAGAATCACTAAAAACATATTTTTGATGATAATTATTCTTTCAGTGAAAATATTTATTATTGTTAATGTATTTTCATTTTCCATGTATTACAATTACTTTTTAAAATATGCACATTCACAAGATTATATAGATATATTGGGAAACCAATGGGAAACATTCCTGATATAATAATGTACAAAAAATAGTATGAAAATGTGACCTCCAAATAAATAATGGGTTTTTTATATTTATGACTAATTTAAATCATATTAGTATTACACACATAAGAAATGTTTTATTATACATGTGGATTAATTTTTTCAAGTTGTGGTAGTTCATTAAAAAGAAATAATGCAAGTGAGAGACTGGACATTAAGGATGAACCTCAGAATTAAATGAGAAGGTTTTGTTGATTATAATATACGATGTTTTTTTCATAATATTATATGGTCTCTAATGTGTTAACATAATATGAATTAAATTTCTTACTACTCATGTAGACATTGTTTTCCACAAAATTAATCTCCATCAAATCCTTTTCACCCATCTGCTGTCAATGTTTGTCACTTTTATTCAAAATAAGTTGAGGGAACAGAAATGAAAGTTATAAATTTCAACAATAAAGTGTTTCCATTTTGATAATAATGAAAATGGAAGGCATGGTAATAAAATAATTAGCTGATATGACACTAAGTGTGTATTTTTAATTAATTAATTGATTAATTAATCATTTTATCTATTATTTTTATGTAAATTTTTTTATATTTTTAATAGAATACTATTTTATATTTTTTATAAATATTTTGGGAATTCATACCTTCCTTTTAACTATCTCCAACAAGCTAGAGGTGATATAACATGTTAAATTTCAAGTGGAATAGGAAACTAATTATTCCATGATATGTGAAGTGAATTGTGAAGATGCATCTAACAATGTATTTTTAGTAATTGAATGAAATTATTGACATTAAATAATTACTCCCAAGAATATTTTCCTAGAAAGTGTAGTACTCATCCACATCCTCAATGTAAAGACCCGCAAATTTCAAGGAAATTTTTTTCTTAATTTTCGTTGGAATTTTACAAGAGCGCAGCTTCAGACGGCACATGATTCCGAGGCCCGGTGTGCCCGGAATCAATTTCCGAAGTTTGGCTCGGGTACGTTCAGTGAACGGACGAGCGGGTTTTTATATCTTTTGAACCGGTGCCCGGAATCAAATTCTGAGGGCACCAATGAAATCACAGCGCCGGTATTTGCTTAGAAACGCCTCTTCCGGAGTTGCGTTTGCTCAGACGTGGTTTTTAAATTTTGGGGCTTTAAGACAGAAATAAAATAAAATTTGTGCGACAACTTTATTTTATTTCATTTAAGCTGCTTGGAAGCCACTTGAACTGAGTTAAAGCGGATAGGGTGCTATCCGGAAATATCCTACCCTCTTGGTAGGATATTTGTGAGGCAGGGCCCGTACGAGCCCCGCCGTTTCTTTCGCTAAGTAACGCACCCGCGAAAACCCGTCAAAGTAACTGAAAAGTCAACCGACGCATTTTCTTTATTTCTTAACAGACCATTTAATTGGGCGGTTTATTTCGTGAATTAAATGGGATGTTTCATTCGTTGAATTAATTCAACGAATTTAATGGGTCGTTACTTACGCGTTTTGCGTTTGTTGGCAAAATAATAAAATAGACAAACTTGTCTATTTTGGAGGATCCTCCTGTTGTGCGAGATCCTCTAAACCTCCACCCTCCCCGCGAAGAACGCGAAGAACGCGAAGAACGCCGGAACCGGAATTCAACGACGCACGATCCGCGATGTCAGCAAACTTTTCCGCGACCTTCTCCTTCTTCTTCTGTGGCGCCTCTTCTTCCGCGGCGGACCTACGATCAACGGTTAAAGGTGAGAATCGAATCTTCTAATTCTCCCTTTTTTTTAATTTCAATGACAACGGATTTAATTAATTAAATCTGTTTGTTCTAGATCCGGAGATCGTCGGCGCGACGTTTTTCCCGCGGTGCGACGAACGTCTCTTCCGCAACGACGCGACGATCCCCTCCTTCCGCGACGAGTGATTCCGCGACGACCTCTCGTCCGACGACGACGACAAGGTAGGGATTTAATTCTTGATGATTCTTTCCCGTGTTTATTCTTTTAAAATAAAGAACCTGAACTCCGAACAATTTTAATTTAATTAATATTTTTGTTGATTATTTTCTTTTCCTCCCGTTGTTTATGACTAACGCGGAGGGTGCGGATCTAACGAACAAGACCCGGCAACCCTCCGCCGATCTTTTGTTGTGCGGATTTGGCGGACGACGACGAACCGTGCGGCAAAGGCGATCCGTTGATCCCGCAGTGAAGATCGGCCCCCGGGAGGAGCAACGGCGCAGACGGGAGGAAAAACGGGCCACCGGAGCAACTCCGGCGGCCCGCGGAAGGCGGCGGCGCCCGGCGCGCCGCCGGAAACTCCGCCGCGGCCGAGCCGCGGCGGCGGCGAACCGCCGGAACGCGTCCGCGGTCCGGCCACCCAGCACGCGGCCCGCGCGGGCTGCGTTCCTCCAAGCCGCGGGTCAAACCCGCGGCGGTTCCTTCGGCCGCTCGGCCGAAGCCGAGCCGGCCGGTCCGGTCGGCCGGGCCGCGCCCCGGCCGGACCGGACCCGGCCTCGCCGGGTCGGGCCAACCCGATTCGGGTCGCCCCGGGCCCAGAACCCCCGTTTTCGGGCCTTCTTCGGTCTTTTGCCCATATCATGGGCCTGAGACCTCCGATTGACGAACCGTCAGCGGCTACGCGATCCTTGGATCGATACGGTCGTTTCGGTATATTATACTCAAGGTTTCAGAAGACTTTGGGTTCGGCCGGGTTGGTTCGTACACGAAACCAACCGGGCCCTCGGAGCGGAAACGCTAATAACTTGAGCTACGGACGTCCGATCGACGTACCGTCAGCTGTGGTAGTTTCCTCTAAGTGAGACGGAACTTTTGGCATACTCCGCCCGAGGATCAGATACAGGCAGAGTACGGTCGGGTTGGTTTTGCCATAAAAACCAACCGGGCCCCTGGGACGAAAATGCCAATAACTCTCAGACCGGGCGTCCGATTGACGCGCCGTCTGTTGCGTTGAGATCCTGTTGTCGATACGGAACTTTTGGATACATCAACTTCGGACTACGTGTCAGTTGATGTATCAGCCTCTCGGTTCGTGGAGCGGACCCTCCTAAACGAGCTCGCTATGTGCGGGGACCCTAGCGCTGGCTGTGACTTCGACGACAGAGCAGAGATCCTCCGTGGACTGCGACGACGGCAGAGCAGAGATCCTCAGTGGACTGCGACGACGGCAGAGCAGAGATCCTTCGTGGACTGCGGCGACGACTGTGCAGAGATCCTCTTTGGACTGCGTCGACTACTGCACTCAGTGATCCTACGTGGATCAGTGCTACAGGTTCTGTGTGAGCCCGATCCTATGTGGGTCCTTACTACCGGTTCTGTGTGAGCCACTGCCTACAGGTTCTGTGTGAGCCCGATCCTGTGTGGGTCATTTGCGGGGGTTAGTACCTATCGATCCTTCGTGGGTCCGACGACTTAGATGGATCAGTGATCATCTTTGACGTCATCTGAAAAAGTATACCTGGTTGAGCTGAATCTTATGTTACTCTCCTTTGTGGTTTGTGTTGAACTATCCTTTGTGGATTTACTGTTTACTCTCCTTGTGGATTTGAGTCTTGCTTTCCTGCGTGGATTGAGTTGTTCTTGAGCTCGTGAGCAGAGCTAGAATTGGGGACTTAGGTATATGTATGGGCATATACCTAAGTCGAGTCAGATGTTACTTCGTGATTGCATCTTTCTTTTGTGCTATATCCTTTGTGGATTTCGGGAGACCTTCGGGGGTCTCGGGGTCCTTACTGAGTAGCTTATACTCACCCCTGCACGGGCTATGCCCGCACCTTGTTGTGTTGGATGCAGACGACGGACAGCGCTGATCTCGGTTGGGGCGTGGAGTAGGACGGTACCTGGAGGTGGACCACTGGGCGGGACGTGCTCGGAGCGGACGTGGGACCCGAGGAGCCTGGAGGCTATCTGTACCCACCCTTCAGGTGGGATTGCCAGTGGACGACACGAGGCTGCCGTCTTTTCTTCAGTTGCTGTTCTTTACTTTTTCAGTTGTACTTTCAGTTGGGCTTGTATTTCGGCCCCCTTTACTTTTCTGCACTTGTAGTTACTTTCCGCTTGCTGACTCTGTGGTGGTTGTTACTTATAAAGGCAATGCCTTCCCTGTTTACCGGGATTTTACGCCTTGGTGCTAGTCGCCAGCCCCTGGCCTATGGAAGGCGGGCTTGGGGTAGTCACGGCACGGACCCCGAGGTCGGGTCGTGACAAATTGGTATCAGAGGTGGTCGGTTCTACCGCAGACTCTGACCGTCTTTTCTTTCTATATGAAGCAATAGTGTTTAGTGTATTGAGTGTGGTTATCAGTTCAGGGAGCCCAGTGTTGGTGCGGCGGCCGACGTATCCGTACACCAGGACCCTGACTCCTGATTTCCGACTTAATGCATGAAAACCTTGATTGCGTGTGTGTTTCAAGTTTTCTTCGTGATTACTTGTGTCAGCTCACCGGGTATACTGATCTGCTTTATGAAAGTCTCAGGTTTTCCTTGTGATTACTTGTGCCAGCTCACCAGGTATATTGTTCTGACTGTGGTGCTCTTGTTCTCCTTTTCAGGATGGCCCCGCGACGACAGCCAGCTAGGGTTCCGAGTGTAGGGCGCGATGGCAGCCCACCGAGCGACGAGGCCTCGGTGCAGGGCCCTTTTCCAGCAGTGGCACCGGCGGTAGCTTTACCCGCCGAGCCACCGATGCTACCAGTACCAGACGCTGACGATGCACGTCGCCTCAGGGCACTGCATGAGTTTCAGAGCCAGCGACCACCCAGGTTTCGCGGTGAGGCGGACCCCCAGGCCGCCGAGGACTGACTAGAGGCGGTGGTACGGATCTTTAGGCTAGTGAGGACACCAGTGGATCTCATGGTGATTCTCGCGGCGAGCCTCCTGCAGGCGGCGGCAGGACGATGGTGGAGCTTGATGCTCCAGGTTCACGATGAGGCATCCTTGCTCTGGACGGACTTCGAGAGCCTCTTCCGCTCTGAGTTCGTCCCGGCCACCCTCCGAGCGGTGCACATCCAGAAGCTTCTCCAGCTGCGCCAGGGAAGCATGACGGTCGCTCAGTACGCGGCAAGGTTCACTGACCTATCTCGCTACTCGACCGACATGGTACGGGACCCCTTCTTCCGGGCCCGGACCTTCGAGCAGGGCTTGCGACAGGAGATTCGGGCGTCGCTGATCTCCCTCAGCATTCCGACCCAGGCGGGAGTGCTAGAGCGAGCCCTCCTGATCGAGAGCTTCCTGGCAGAGCCTTCTTCAGCGGCGAGACCTAGCGCAGGGCGGCAGGTAGCTAAGTCTTCGGCAGCAGGTAGCCGACGGATGACTCTCGGGTCCAGGCAGACCAGACCCCCACGCAGACGGCCTCAGGACACCGGCTCAGCAGTGCGGGGCACACAGCGGAGTGCCAGCCTTCTGAGAGGCAGGCTGTGCTACTCCTGCGGCGGGCAGGGTCACATGGCTCGTGACTGCCCGACTCGCCGATCAGAGGAGCAGCAGTCGGTGGAGGGGCCACCCAGGCAGAGGCAGAGGGTCGACCGTGGCGGTCCGCAGGGAGGAGGCGGACGAGGCAGAGGAGCTGGCCGAGCAGCAGGTGGTGGGTGACGCTTCCAGGCTCTACCCCCACCACCACCAGGAGGGCCACCTCGACCACAGGGAGCTGGCGGGTAGGGGCAGGCCCAGCTCCAGGCAGTGGAGGCCTACGACCCCGACATGCCCGAGATGATTCGAGGTACGATCTGTGTCTATTCCACCCTTGCTGCAGTACTTATAGACACAGGAGCGAGTCACTCTTTCATAGCCTCTGCCCTTGTTCGGAGCTCGGAGATTCCGACTGAGTCGTTGGCTCGATCCTTACGGCGAGAGACTCCTACGGGAGCAGACTCGACGATTACGCACTGGTGCCGGCAGTGTGAGCTTACTCTAGGAGGCGAGAGCTTCGGCTGGGATCTCCTTGTAGCGGTGTCGAGGCCTTACGACGTCATCTTGGGCATGGATTGGCTATCCACGGTTCATGCCCAGATCGACTGTTTTAGGAGCAAGGTGCGATGCGTTCGCACCGACGGGAGCAGGTTTACCTTCACCGGTGAGAAGGGAACCTTTGCAGCACAGGATGGACTTCCGCGGAGGAGAGTGCAGCCCATCTCTCATCAGTTGGCTAGCCTCATCCTAGGAGCAGTGGACGTGCGGAGTCCAGCTTTTCCTGCAGTGGTGGACCAGTACGTGGACGTCTTTCCCGACGACGTTCCAGGGCTACCTCCTCGTAGAGAGGTAGACTTTTACATCGACTTGTACCTCGGGACAGCCCCGATATCTACTCCAGCATATCGGATGGCCCCCGCCGAGCTTCGGGAGCTGCGGGTACAGTTGGAGGACTTGCAGAGCAAGGGGTTTATCCGACCCAGTGTTTCACCCTGGGCTTCCCCGATTTTGTTCGCCAAGAAGGCGGACGGGAGCTTGCGACTGTGTGTCGACTATCGTCGCCTAAACCAGGTGACAGTGAGGACCAAGTATCCACTGCCACGGATTGATGACCTCTTCGATCAGCTCAAGGGAGCGCGGTGGTTCTCGAAGATAGACCTCCGGTAAGGCTATCATCAGCTCAGAGTTCGAGATGAGGACGTGCAGAAGACGGCCTTCAGGTGTCGGTATGGCCATTATGAGTTCTTGGTTATGCCGTTCGGCGTAACCAATGCTCCAGAAGTGTTCATGAGCCTCATGAACAGGATCTTCCAGCCATACCTCGACCGATTTTTCGTGGTCTTCATTGACGACATTTTGGTATACTCGACGACTGAGGAGGAGCATGCCTACCACCTGCGAGTTGTGCTAGACACGCTCCGAGAGCACCAGCTTTATGGCAAGCTCTCAAAGTGCCAGTTCTGGTTACGTGAGGTCCACTTCTTGGGGCACGTCATCTCTGAGGCGGGAGTTGCTGTGGATCCCGCGAAGATCGAGGCAGTGCTAGCTTGGGAGCCACCCAGGAGCGTAACGTAGGTGCGGAGCATCTTGGGCCTAGCCGGATACTATCGGAGATTCGTGCCAGACTTCTCCAGGGTTGCGGCACTACTCTCAGCGTTGACAAAGAAGGGGAAACCCTTCCTGTGGTCAGACAGATGTCAGCAGATCTTCCAGGAGCTGAGGCAGAGGTTGACCAGCGCACCTATCTTGAGGTTGCCTGAGGAGGGAGTTGGATACGTAGTTTACTGCGATGCGTCAGGGACTGGACTCGGGTGCGTCCTGATGCAGGAGCGGGCCGTGATCGCCTACGGATCACGTCAGTTGAGGCCGCATGAGCAGAACTACGCCACTCATGACCTGGAGTTAGCAGCAGTGGTCTTCGCTCTGAAGACTTGGCGGCACTATCTGATGGGCGAGCACTTCACAGTCTTTTCTGACCACCAGAGTCTCAGGTATATCTTCTCTCAGAAGGACCTGAACCTGAGACAGCGGAGATGGCTTGAGTTCCTCCAGGACTATGACTTTGAGATAGTCTATACTCCTGGGAAGGGGAACGTGGTAGCCGATGCCCTCAGCAGGAGGACGGGCATTCAGCTACTTGAGGAGGAGACGGAGCAGCTAGCCTCCTTACAGATATCTTTCGTGGATAGAGACGGAGCAGCCTTTCTTCAGTCTCTCACAGTCTCTCCTCCACTTCTACAGCGGGTCAGAGAGGCTCAGCGTGGGGACGCTGACTGTGAGACCCGGCGTGCACTGATATCCTCAAGTCAGGCGCCTGATGGTTTCTCCCTTGGAGCAGAGCACGACATCCTTTTCAGAGGACGTACCTTCGTACTAGTCGCTTTACGAGAGGAGGTGCTGAGAGAGTTTCACACTTCTCCCTTGGCGGTGCATCCCGGAGTGGCGAAGATGTACCAGGATCTCAGACGACAGCACTGGTGGCCGGGCATGAAGAAAGTTGTGGCAGAGTTCGTTTCACGATGCCTCACCTGCCAGCAGGTGAAGGCAGAGCATCAGGTACCAGCAGGCTTGGTACAACCCTTGGAGGTCCCGGAGTGGATGTGGGACGGCATATCTATGGACTTCGTGACTGGACGTCCACGCACTTCCAGAGGTCACGACTCCATTTGGGTGATTGTCGACCGACTCACCAAGTCGGCACACTTCTTACCCATCAGAGAGCAGGGCTCAGTGGAGAGCTTGGGACGTCTTTACGTCCAGGAGATCGTACGGCTTCACGGTGTGCCATCGTCTATCGTCTCCGATCGAGATGCTCGTTTCACTTCCCGGCTTTGGAAGGGGTTGCAGGAGGCGTTTGGGACGCGGCTCCATCTGAGCACAGCCTTCCACCCTCAGACGGATGGTCAGACGGAGAGGACCATACAGACACTCGAGGACATGCTCCGTGCATGTGTTCTCGACTTTGGTCGCAGCTGGGAGGACCACCTAGCCTTGGTGGAGTTCGCGTACAACAACAGCTACCACTCCACCATCGGGATGTCACCATACGAGGCGTTGTACGGCAGACCCTGCAGATCACCGTTGTGCTGGACAGACCCTGGGGAGTCAGCACTCGTGGGACCAGAGATGGTCCGAGCCACGACAGAGAAGGTCTAGATCATCCAGGAGAGGATGAGGACAGCTCAGAGCCGACAGAAGTCATATGCTGACAGGAGGCGGAGGCCACTAGAGTTCGAGGATGGCGACCACGTCTTTTTGCGTGTCTCACCTCGACGTGGTTTACGGAGATTTGGCCGAGGCGGCAAGTTGTCTCCATGCTTCATCGGGCCTTTCCAGGTCCTCAGCAGGATAGGAGAGGTGGCTTATCGCCTGGCTCTACCACCTCAGTTGCACCGGGAGCACGACGTCTTTCACGTGTCTCAGCTGAGGAGATACGTGCACGACCCGACGCACATCATCGACTTTGGGGAGCTGGACGTGGACGATGGGGAGACTTTTGCGGAGGTCCCAGTAGAGATCGAGGATCGACAGGAGCGGGTCCTACGTGGGCGGTCGATTCTTCTTGTGCGCGTCAGATGGCAGCATGGGAACCTCCAGGAGAGCACTTGGGAGCGGGAGGCTCAGATGCGTGCTCAGTACCCCCATTTGTTCCCCTAGTTTTTGATGTATCTTTACGGGGACGTAAAGCCCTGAGGTGGGAGTAATGTAAAGACCAGCAAATTTCAAGGAAATTTTTTTCTTAATTTTCTTTCGAATTTTACAAGAGCGCAGCTTCAGACGGCACCTGATTCCGAGGCCCGGTGTGCCCGGAATCAATTTCCGAAGTTTGGCTCGGGTACGTTCAGTGAACGGACGAGTGGGTTTTTCTATCTTTTGAACCGGTGCCCGGAATCAAATTCTGAGGGCACCAATGAAATCACAGCGCCGGTATTTGCTTAGAAACGCCTCTTCCGGAGTTGCGTTTGCTCAGACGTGGTTTTTAAATTTTGGGGCTTTAAGACAGAAATAAAATAAAATTTGTGCGACAACTTTATTTTATTTCACTTAAGCTGCTTGGAAGCCACTTGAACTGAGTTAAAGCGGATAGGGTGCTATCCGGAAATATCCTACCCTCTTGGTAGGATATTTGTGAGGCAGGGCCCGCACGAGCCCCGCCGTTTCTTTCGCTAAGTAACGCACCCGCGAAAACCCGTCAAAGTAACTGAAAAGTCAACCGACGCGTTTTCTTTATTTCTTAACAGACCATTTAATTGGGCGGTTTATTTCGTGAATTAAATGGGCTGTTTCATTCGTTGAATTAATTCAACGAATTTAATGGGTCGTTACTTACGCGTTTTGCGTTTGTTGGCAAAATAATAAAATAGACAAACTTGTCTATTTTGGAGGATCCTCCTGTTGTGCGAGATCCTCTAAACCTCCACCCTCCCCGCGAAGAACGCGAAGAACGCGAAGAACGCGAAGAACGCCGGAACCGGAATTCGACGACGCACGATCCGCGACGTCAGCAAACTTTTCCGCGACCTTCTCCTTCTTCTTCTGCGGCGCCTCTTCTTCCGCGGCGGACCTACGATCAGCGGTTAAAGGTGAGAATCGAATCTTCTAATTCTCCCTTTTTTTTAATTTCAATGACAACGGATTTAATTAATTAAATCCGTTTGTTCTAGATCCGGAGATCGTCGGCGCGACGTTTTTCCCGCGGTGCGACGAACATCTCTTCCGCAACGACACGACGATCCCCTCCTTCCGCGACGACCTCTCGTCCGACGACGACGACAAGGTAGGGATTTAATTCTTGATGATTCTATCCCGTGTTTATTCTTTTAAAATAAAGAACCTGATCTCCGAACAATTTTAATTTAATTAAAATTGTTGTTGATTATTTTCTTTTCCTCCCGTTGTTTATGACTAACGCGGAGGGTGCGGATCTAACGAACAAGACCCGGCAACCCTCCGCCGATCTTTTGTTGTGCGGATTTGGCGGACGACGACAAACCGTGCGGCATGGGTGATCCGTTGATCCCGCAGTGAAGATCGGCCCCTGGGAGGAGCAACGGCGCAGACGGGAGGCAAAATGGGCCACCGGAGCAACTCCGGCGGCCCGCGGAAGGCGGCGGCGGCGGCGCCCGGCGCGCCGCCGGAAACTCCGCCGCGGCCGAGCCGCGGCGGCGGCGAACCGCCGGACCGCGTCCGCGGTCCGGCCACCCAGCATGCGGCCCGCGCGGGCCGCGTTCCTCCAAGCCGCGGGTCAAACCCGCGGCGGTTCCTTCGGCCGCTCGGCCGAAGCCGAGCCGGCCGGTCCGGTCGGCCGGGCCGCGCCCAGGCCGGACCGGACCCGGCCTAGCCGGGTCGGGCCCGGTCGCCCCGGGCCCAGAACCCCCGTTTTCGGGCCTTCTTCGGTCTTTTGCCCATATCTTGGGCCTGAGACCTCCGATTGACGAACCGTCAGCGGCTACACGATCCTTGGATCGATACAGTCGTTTCGGTATATTATACTCAAGGTTTCGGAAGACTTTGGGTTCGGCCGGGTTGGTTCGTACACGAAACCAACCGGGCCCTCGGAGCGGAAACGCTCATAACTTGAGCTACGGACGTCCGATCGACGTACCGTCAGCTGTGGTAGTTTCCTCTAAGTGAGACGGAACTTTTGGCATACTCCGCACGAGGATCGGATACAGGCAGAGTACGATCGGGTTGGTTTTGCCCTAAAAACCAATCGGGCCCCTGGGACGAAAATGCCAATAACTCTCAGACCGGGCGTCCGATTGACGCGCCGTCTGTTGCGTTGAGATCCTGTTGTCGATACGGAACTTTTGGATACATCAACTTCGGACTACGTGTTAGTTGATGTATCAGCCTCTCGACTCGTGGAGCGGACCCTCCTAAACGAGCTCGCTATGTGCGGGAACCCTAGCGCTGGCTGTGACTTCGACGACAGAGCAGAGATCCTCCGTGGACTGCGACGACGGCAGAGCAGAGATCCTCAGTGGACTGCGACGACGGCAGAGCAGAGATCCTTCGTGGACTGCGGCGACGACTGTGCAGAGATCCTCTGTGGACTGCGTCGACTACTGCACTCAGCGATCCTACGTGGATCAGTGCTACAGGTTCTGTGTGAGCCCGATCCTATGTGGGTCCTTACTACCGGTTCTGTGTGAGCCACTGCCTACAGGTTCTGTGTGAGCCCGATCCTGTGTGGGTCTTTTGCGGGGGTTAGTACCTATCGATCCTTCGTGGGTCCGACGACTTAGATGGATCAGTGATCATCTTTGACGTCATCTGAAAAAGTATACCTGGTTGAGCTGAATCTTATGTTACTCTCCTTTGTGGTTTGTGTTGAACTATCCTTTGTGGATTTACTGTTTACTCTCCTTGTGGATTTGAGTCTTGCTTTCCTGCGTGGATTGAGTTGTTCTTGAGCTTGTGAGCAGAGCTAGAATTGGGGACTTAGGTATATGTATGGGCATATACCTAAGTCGAGTCAGATGTTACTTCGTGATTGCATCTTTCTTTTGTGCTATATCCTTTGTGGATTTCGGGAGACCTTCGGGGGTCTCGGGGTCCTTACTGAGTAGATTATACTCACCCCTGCATGGGCTATGCCCGCACCTAGTTGTGTTGGATGCAGACGACGGACAGCGCTGATCTCGGTTGGGGCGTGGAGCAGGACGGTACCTGGAGGTGGACCACTGGGCGGGACGTGCTCGGAGCGGACGTGGGACCCGAGGAGCCTGGAGGCTATCTGTACCCACCTTTTAGGTGGGATTGCCAGTGGACGACACGAGGCCGCCGTCTTTTCTTCAGTTGCTGTTCTTTACTTTTTTAGTTGTACTTTCAGTTGGGCTTGTATTCCGGCCCCCTTTACTTTTCTGCACTTGTAGTTACTTTCCGCTTGCTGACTCTGTGGTGGTTGTTACTTATAAAGGCAATGCCTTCCCTGTTTACCGGGATTTTACGCCTTGGTGCTAGTCTCCAGCCCCTGGCCTATGGAAGGCGGGCTTGGGGTAGTCACGGCACAGACCCCGAGGTCGGGTCGTGACACTCAATCCTCTACATCTAAATCTATAACGCAATGTTCATGGGATAACGTGAATTTAATGTTTTTAATTTGTAATATTAATTCATCTATTAAGATTAATGTCTTTTAAACTACCATGATTTGATCCATGACACATGATTGTGATATATGATATGAAGGGTATGAATTTACAATGTTAAATTCAACTTATATTGTCTTTATGCTCACGTTATCTACATTTGATCATTGATATCTCTTTTGCATACAATTATTGATCTTTTTTTATCACTATTAATAATGTTTCATATCCTTAGGGTATTAATAATGTTTTTATAAATGATACGACTGAGAAGGTATCTGGTAATGAATATCATAATGTGTGGCTCTTATTAACTAGTTCATTATGATTCCATGGTTCCAAACAATGTATAACTCAACTAATCTAGCATGGAGCATTATGTTATGTAATAAATATTACTCAATTGATAAGTGTTATCTATGTAAGAAATTTTGGGGGAATATAGTTGTTATAAGAGAAATCGTTCTACTCAAAACAGAAAAAAAAAAGAAAAAGTCACACATAGTACTCAAAGTGTCTCTTTTTATTTAAAATTGGAATTTTTTTGTGAAATGAAAATTGACATAATAAAAATATTGAAAATGAATTATAATTAGTTTGATACTTTAAGGAAACTATTTATTAGTAATTTCTAACATGAAAGAGTAAACATCACTTTAATACGATGTACGGTGTGACCGATATGACTCCAATTGCACCTTTTATTTTATATTGACAATAATAAATGGAAAACGAATAAGTGAAATAATAAAAACAATGAAAACACATTAATATATTCTTTATACTTTTAGAAGATAATCCATAATACATTTTTTATGTGTAAGAATCATCCATAACTCAATCTAACACACAATGTTACCACTATGGATAAAATTGCCTATTATTAGTTTAAAATTGACATATTAGTTCAAATTAATTTCACCCATGGGAAAAAAATAAAATCCACTCTATTTTTAATTATAATTCATGAAAGAAATTAATATGACATTTTTAATTTTCATTATTCAATATCACATAAAATTGACGTATGATGCGACTGATATGACTCATAATACATGTTTCAAATTTGAAATGATATTAAAAAAGAATCTTACTAAAAACCAATAAAGAGCATTAGAATTTATTATATATATTTTGATAATTATTTATAAGTCATTTCATAGTGATAAAAATCAGTAGAACCTCATTCTGACAAATGATGTGACTGGTATGACTCAAATTGTGTCCTTTTATTTATGGTTGATCTTAATTTAACTAAAATAACATTTATCATACATAAAACATTGGAAATGCATTTGAAATTTTTTTATTTTTTAGGAAAACAATCCATGAGTAATATATGTTGTGTAAAATTCAGCCTCACCCCAATACGATATATGGTGGGAGTGGTATGACTCTATGTCTGTCTTTTTTTTTCAAATTTACATAAATTTATATAAAAAACATCTCACATACTAAAAAAATGATGATGAATTATGATTGTTCATATATTTTAGTAAAATGATCCATTAGTCGTCTATGACGTGTAGGATCCAATAACACCTCAATATGACATATGATGTCCATGGTGTGACTCCAAGTGTGTCTTTTTTATAATTGACATTAATTTAAGTAAAAATGAAGAAGTGAGATACTAAAAACTAGGAAAAAGCATTCGAATTGATTTGATACATTAGAAAAATGATACATGATTCATTTGTGATGTGTAGGAATCAACCACACCTCAATATGACACAGTATTTGACCATTATGACTAAAATAGTCATTTATTAGATTAAAATTGTTATTTGAGTTAAAAATATATTAGTCACTGATAACTATGAAAACATTCTATGATTGTCCGGATAATTTATGAAAGAAATTCATAATTCATTTTTGATATTTTTGAATTTGTCTCAAATCAAACCAATACATGATATGACTGTTATAACTCATAATTAATGTTTCTATTTTGAAATGACATTTTAGTTAAAAACCCAACTTTCATACTTAAAACCATGAAAATTCATTCATAATTTCTTCATACATTAGGAAAATGATCGATATGACATTTTCAATGTGTAAGAACCAGGAAAAACACAATGAAACACATGTTGTGGCTTGTATGACTCTAATTGTGTCAATTATTTAAAATCAACATTAATTTAATTAAAAACAATTTGTGACATACTGAAAATAGATAAAACACATTCATATTATTATGATATATTAGGAAAATGATACATGAGTCATTTTTGACATGTAGGAGTAATCCACACCTTTATATAATGAAAAATATTATATATATAACTCCAAATGGGTATACCTTATTAAATATTGAAGTTTAATTAATGTACTATTTTGTATTAATGATTATTTTATTTCATTAATGTATTACTAACTTAATATTTGTTTTCATATATAGGCAGACTATTTTTCCTATGATGATATGATTTGTTCGACAAATGATTCTATGGGTGGAATGTTTTTAGTGGGGATCATCGACACCAAAAGATGAAATATTAATATTTTAAAATATTTGTTGTATAATAATAAAATAAATTATATAAAAAAAATTTAAATGTAAATAGTAGTGTTTGTTTGTATATACAATGGGTGGACAATTTTTTATTCACAATATCAATTAAATATATATAGTAGTGTTTGAAATTAAATGCATTATATATAATCATTTGACATTACAAGTTTCACTATGTGTGATATTATATTAACAACACATTACATCAATCTAATGCATTATTATCAATTCAATTAACAACATTTAATAGCGCTGTAAAATGCCTATTTTTATATGATTGAAGGGAATATGTGTAGTTTTGATGACCTCAAACATTTCCAAGTGTTCTATGTTACACATCCAGATAGATCATGACTCAAGGATATATGAGTAATATGTTTACATGGGAGTAGTGCATGGATGATGTCTAATTTAGTATTCTGACAAATAATATTTTGTATGAAAAAATTTTGTAATTCGATGAGTTTTTATACATTCTTTATACACCTATATTTCCATGGGTGCCATCATGATTTCATCCCATGATTCCTAATTACTCATGCAATTTTCTTATCATCCATGAAGTCTTGTTTTGGGTCTTGTAAATGTGCATAGGGGGCTGAATATTGGTTCAATGGAATAAACAATAGAACATAGAAAAGGGTATTCAATCCTTATTTCATAAATTTGGTTCCTATTCACAATGCTTCATTTGCATTTCCAGGGATATTTGAGGATACTTCATGTCAAGGTAGCCTCAAATACAATTTCATAAAAACACTGCGAGACCCATGTTTCAAGACACCCTGAGATCGAAGGTTCACATGATCCCTTCTCCATGTTCACATGAAGGTTTTATATTTACATAAGACATTTTCCATGCGCAATATTTTTATTCTAAAAAAAATAGCTGTCGATCCCTACATGAATGGGGGATCATAAGAATACTTCTTCTAATAAGAGGCTAATATGATGACTTCTAGGCTTGACAGTCCTCTTGGTAGAGTAGTATTAGGTTTCAAGCATCACGTGACTCTTTGAATGATATAACATGATAATGCTCACTATTAAATTAAAATATATATTATGGTAATGTTCTATCGTCTTTTATTCCCTATAATTATTCTTCCCATTTCAATATATCTTCTATCTACCATATACCTATCTTCCATGTGTTTTTATACGGTATGTGGGTTTATATAGGTATAGGATGGAGACAAATTATGTTTAATGTCATTGGAAGGATTTAATGTTTACTGGATAGATGTGGGGGGTTGACTCATGTGATCGACATCACATGACAAAAATATCTGTGATTCAACATTTTATTTCCTCTCATGTTCACATAATCAGTTTCATGTGAAGGAGATATTTTTTTAATATTACATGCATGCAAGTTGTTCATTGACTTGGCATGGAATCCATCCATGAGGATGGGAATCATAAATAAGATGATTGCCTCCTAGGGTCACAGTAGGGAAATTGTATGATAATATGGTGTATAATGGGAAAATAGGTCCAAGACATCATGAATTAAAATAAATTGTTTAATGTCGAAGGGAGACTATTCTCCTGTATTTATTATTCATTCCCCTATGTGATGTCAGACCACATCACATGAACATCATAACATTTCTTTATATTTATTCTTAAATATTACATGAATGATTCATGTAGTGGTTTCTCATGGATTTATTCTCTTAAGCACTACATGAATGGTAAAAAAATCTTGCTTTGCATAGAAATATCATGTGTGACCTAGAAACCCCAGTTTTATTGTAATAGATGACTATCCATCATGGTCATCATGATTTGGGATCATGTAGATGACATCAGGTGTGACCCAAGGTGTCGAAACACGAGTTTACATTAGAACGACATGTGGGTGGAGGTTATAGATGAATACTTGAAGATATTGGATGACACAATGATCTTTCAATAGAAAACATACATTATAGTTATATATTTTTAATGGTGTGATAATTCAACATCCTTCAGTGTCCCGCATTGACCTATTTTCTATTTTGGGTTTCATGATAAATTAATCCACAACAAAATCTCTTCGTGATTTTATCATGGTCGACAGCCATTACACTTTCTCCTTACCTCACTAGTCATGCCTACCCATTGTATTCTCTTTCACGAAACATCTACACACACTCGTGCATGAAACAATAGATCATTTATAACCTATATACTCTCTAATTTGTTGTCTAGAATCTAGCTCCACGGGAATGGTTAAAGAGACTCCCACAAGTTCTCAGGTTGAGCTAAGTAGTTGGTTACCTTTTATGGTCTCTTTTTAAGGGTATGGGTAGCAATATTAATTAAAACATCTAATATTATTCAAGGTAAAATGAATAAAAAATTGAAAAAAAATTATATTCGCTTATAAAGAAATTCAAATTCACATATTCAACATGTTTCTACATCTGAATCCATCATGAAAAAGATATATGTA
The DNA here is from genome assembly GCA_963277665.1 of Viscum album. Classification (NCBI taxonomy): domain Eukaryota; kingdom Viridiplantae; phylum Streptophyta; class Magnoliopsida; order Santalales; family Viscaceae; genus Viscum; species Viscum album. Next base: position 1,922,384,535 of record OY728136.1, on the reverse strand, counting down.
TATTTTCATAGTCTTCACATGTATGAGATCATCGATTGAAAAGTGAAAGGTACAAAATAATGGGTAGATAAAATATTTTATGTGTCACAATTTATATATTAATATGACATATGTGTTGAAACATTTATATTTTATCACAACTAATGTCTGAATTAAATTTATATATTAACAAAATTTTAATATAAATATAGTTAATTTTTTAATACACTTTGTATAATTACAACTCAATACAATTTATCAAAAAAATATAATTTATTATCACAATTTACATTTATATATTTTCTAGATAAATTTTATTTTTTGTGATGAAATATGATTATTTTTGGTTCATTTTGAGGAAGTGTAATTATATATTGTTATTCTTAAAATTTCCAATTTGTTTTTTGTAATTCATTTCAGGTCTAGTACATCATTCAATTTGAATTTATTTTGTTTAGTATATTATAAATATTTTCTAGGTAGATTAAATTTATTTTTTTTTAATTTTTTTAAATTAAATATCAATCTTTTAGGATTGGTTTGGTTTAGTTTAGATTTACTCAATATATTCTTCATCAACATAGTTGAGTTTGATTCATTTTAGAAATTTGGAACAATTTATGTTGGTTTTGTTCTATTTATATCTATTTGGATCACATTAAATCATTTTGGTTCAATTTATCATGGGTCATGTTAGTTCGATTTCTGATTGTCTTATTTTTAATAAGTATAGTATGTTAATGTTTCTTTTTTATTTTGATATTTCTTTTTAGTTTATAGTAACTCTATTCACATTTTCATTATTTATTTTCATAAATTTCATGTGTGTGACATTCTAGTTTCTATTGTTTAGTTTTATTTGTCAGGACCCATCCCCTGGGGCCCGTGTCGTAACTACCCCAAGCCCGCCTTCTACAGGCCAGGGGTAGGCGACCAGCACCCAAGGCATAAATACCTATAACTAGGAAGGCATTGCCTTTTTAAAAAGTAAACACACACACAACCAGAGTACAAGAGGAAACACACACTAAGCCGAGCAATACAACAAGTGTGCTGAAAGTAGAAAGGGGGACAGAAATACAAGCCCAACAGTAATATTCAAGGAAAAGAAAAAATAGCAGGAAGGTTTCAGGATGCTCTGGGATTGACCTCCAGATATCCAACTTGACGGGTAGGTATATATGGCCACCTCATCTCTCCACGTCCATTTGTCACCTTCAGGTATTGTCTCGTTATGAAGTCAACCTCCGGGAACCAACACTTCGTGAAGTCCACATCTAGGTATCGTCTTGTCGTGAAGTCCACCTCCAGTTACCGTCTGGATCTACAGGCCTCAACCACGATCAGTGTTGTCCATCATCTATATCAAACACAACGAGGTTTAGGCATATCCCATGCAGGGGTGAGTATAACGATACTCAGTAGAGACCCGGAGACCCTCAAAGTCTCACTAAACCAACAAGGATAAACCACAAAGAAAGATCTAAACAGATAACCTTTTTTTAGGTATATTCCCATCCATATACCAATGTTATCATGTAACCAGCTCAATCATGAGGTAAACACAATGGTTATTGACTCAGCTCAAACAGGATTTTTATTCACGATGATGAAAACACAATTACTGGAGAACTCCTCCTCTGTCGAGCGCAGTAGTCCTACCACGACTCTGAGGTGCCACTCACTAACCATAGTCTATTGAGGTACTCCTCCTGTCGAGTACCACGGGTATTCCACCTCACAATGTATCTCTCCTCTTCCATGGGTCTGCCACCTCACAAAGTAATGCTCCCCCTCATAGCCTAAAGAGGTACTCCACCTATTGAGTACCGTGGGTCTGCCACCTCACAAAGTAGTGCTACCCTGACATGGGTCTACCACCCCACAATGTAGTGATCCCCATTGAGATATACAAGACACTCCAAATTAAATCGGAAAAGCAGTCATCAGGTCTCAGCCAGATAAAAGACATCGTACTTCGTATGCTCGTCTCTGGGAGGATCCGCTCCCCAAGCTACTAGTCAAAACTCCAGGTATCACAAATTCTCATGAAGATGTATCTCAAAGGATAGCCTCATCATAGGGGTGTTAACGCAATAGAGAGCATGTCAATCAGATGCCCGGTTTGTGATTTATTAGCCTTTTAGTCCTGGGGGCTTGGTTGGTTTCGTGTACGAATCAAACCAGCAGTATCTCAACTGTACCACGAACTCCCATGGGATATACTCAATGTAACTGTTTCTCAACGAGATTACCAATGTCGCTGACTTTTTTTCAATCAGACGTCAGGTCTGAGAGTTATTGGCTTTTTCGTTCCAAGGGCCCGGTTGGGTTATAAGTTAAACCAACCCGACCATACTTCAATATCATCTGAATCCCATGTAGTGTATGCCAAATAAGCTGTCTCATCAAGAGGATTTCATCGTAGTAGACGACACGTCAATTGAACGTCTGGTCCTTAAGTTCTGAAATTTTTATTACCGAGGGTCTGGTTGGATTCGTGTTCGATTCTACCCAGTCCTACTTCAAATGACACCAGTTAACCAAAATGGTCAAACCATTGTGATCCATACCAAATAACACACAAGATGGACTACCCATTGGTGCAAAACGGATAGCCGGTGAAAAAGTTGCATTTCACTGCAACACGCGTGAACCAGGCCTCGTGGGGCCCGCACCTCGAACTTGACTTAAATATCCAAAATTGGTCTTGAAACATCCGTCTTAATTCTAGGGTCACAACATCGCAGATGGTTCGTCATTCCAAAACAGTATGAGAGAGATATGTTCGATACAAGATCCCATTACAATAATAATAATATTATTATTTGGGGTTTTGTTGGCCCATGCCATGAACCAGAAATTAGTATCCAACATTAGACTTGAATCGGCCGTATTAATGACAGGATTACATCGCAACTGATGGCAAGCCAATCAGATATCACACGCATGAGTTATGTCTGATCAAATATTTTATAATAATATTAAATCTATTATTTTTTGAGCACTTTGGGTACACAATCTAATAACCCGAAAAGAAAATTCATCCAATATTGGACTCGGAATGTCCGTCTCGGAATCTGGGTTGCACAGCCACAGACAGTTTGTGTAACCGAGGTCACACGAATAAGTTACGGTCGAAAAATTGTTTTATCAACACAAATAATAATATGATTATTATATTATTATTTTTAATTGATTTATTTAAAGGATTCCATTTCACGCACCACCTCTCTCTAATATTGGTGCGACTCACTCCCTTCTTCATGCATGGCCAACAAGCCCCTTTGGATTCCTTCTCTCCTTTATTTTCTTTTAATATTATCTTTTACTTTATACAATCATTAATATATATTTTTGTCTCTCTCCAATCAAACTCTTCTCCCCCAAAATTCACAACTTCTTTCTCCCAATTAGCTCCCCAACATGTTGCACCGATGGATTTCCCCTTGGCCTCCCAACCTTGCTCCGCCAGATCACCCTACTCACACCATGAGATCCTTCCTCACTCCATTCCGACATAGATATAACTCAGAAAAAATATATGAACTCATATCCATGTTCCTCGAGACAAGATCATCGCGTCTGTATGTTGCGCTTAGAGAAACATTGAGTTTCAAGCACACATAATTATTTATGTATGAAGAACATGCGAAGAATGTGCAGACAATGAATAAAGAAATATCACTGTCGAAATCTATATCGATAGCTGTGTTAGTTTGGACGCCTTTTTTGAGAATCACGAACATGGGAAATTGGAAATTAAATATTTATCATGCTTCAAGAATTTCAAATTCTAGATAACCAAGAAGAAAATTAATTCAATAAATTGTTTAACGATCCACGAGTTAATTTATTTAATTTGGATTTATCATAAGAAATTTAAACCGAGGTAAGGAATCCAGAAAGATATATCCTACAAAAAAATGCTCAAGCTCGAGGGTATAAACCACATAAAAGATAAATATGAAATATTACCCTACTTTAAATAAGGTTCGCGGTTGACAAGCGTCATGGATCACGGTGTCGTTTCCGTTGTCGTAGTAGTGCACCCGAAGAAGAATTGATGTCTCCTCTCTTGTCGTGGAGGAGAGGGTATAGGGCATTTCGTCGTTCTTCGTGGAAAGGAGTGTCGTCCTTCGCTGAAGGTTTGGTGTTCTTAAACAGAGGAGGAATATCCCTATTCCTTCACAAAATATCTCTCTCAAGAGGTTTTCCCCCATCAAAACATGTTCCAACACAATTAACAAAATACTTCACCTTATTTTAATTAAACTTTCCAAGACATTCAAAATTTGAATCACATAGTTAATTAATTGAATAGGTTCCATTAATTAAATAATGTGTGTTGGAAAAATTTAAATAGAAAGGGAGAGAAGAGGAAGAGTTACATAATTAAGTTAGGTTAACAAATTAATGATGGGGGTTAAAGGTGGTTTGGGGAAGATGAAAGGTTGGGGCTCGTGTGGGCCCCACTTTTCAAGTATCCACACATGGGATGTTGGTTGGTCATGTGACCAACCAACAACTTCCCATGGGAGGGATTAGCTTCCAAAGATATAAAATAAAATTTTTCACACATTTTTATTTATTTAAAAAAATATCCCCAAATAATAAAACTCATACCGCTTAAAACACAACTATGGTAAAGGTCCCCTTAAGGAATTACTGGTGATACGAGTTAATCGGTGCCCTTGGATTTCAATTACGAGCACTAGTTATAAAGATATGAAAACCCACTCATTCGTTCACAGAACGTACCCAAGCTAAATTTCGGAAATTTATTCGGGGCACACCAGGCCTCGAAATCAAGTGATATTAGAAGCTACAAACATGTAAAATTCCAAATAAATTAAGAAAAACATTTCCAAAAAATATTCAGGTCTTTCCATAACTCCCACCTCAGGGATTTACGTCCCCATTAAGCTACAACATAAACTAGGGAAAAAAAGAGTGTAATGAGAACGAATCTGATCCTCCCACTCCCGGGTGATTCTATGGAGGTTCTTGTGCTGCTAGCGAATGCACACATGAGGAATCGATCGTCCAGGTTGGACCCACTCCAATCGATTCTCGATCTCCACTGGGACCTCCGTGAATTTAGCCCTGTCATTGATGTCCATCTCCCTGTGGTCAATGATGTGGTATGATTCATACACGTATCATCTCATCTGAGAAACATGGGCGACGTCGGGATGGCAATGCAACCATGGTGGAAAGACCAAGCGAGAAACCACCTCACCTACCCTGATGAGGACCTAGAAAGGTCCGTTGAACCTCTGAGATAACATTCCACCTTGTCCACATCTCTATTGTCTCATCGAGGTGAGACTTGTATAATGATGTGGTACCATACTCGAACTCTAAAGGCCTAGGTATCCAGTTTGGAACTGAAAATTCAAAACTCTTACTGCCACGAGGGTAAGTTTGGCCCACTCAAGAATGATCGTTTGCACCCTCCTATGCTTGATTTTATACTGTGCTGCCTAGGTTTCCCTTTTCCCCAACTAATGGAAAACCATATCCCAATGTTGAAGATAAAGAACAACGTTTTTTTCTAATATAGCCAATCTGTGTATGAACTGTGGTTGCCCAGTCCATATCCAAACTAACGTCGTAAGGCCTCGACTCGGCCACCAAAATTTTCCAACCGAAACTATCGCCTCAAGGATCAGATCACACCATCAGCATAAGCGTGATTATCGAGTCTCCTCCCAATGTTATCTCTAGACATGGGGGTCAAGTCAATTATTTTAACCAGAAACTCTAGGTCTGGGACATGATTCGTGTAAAGGAAGGAATGATTGGTATCTATATATATTGATATGGTTGCTCGTAGTAGACACAGATTGTACCTAAAATCATTCCTAGATACCCTGGGTCACACTCCTTGACCGCATGGAGCTACTACCTTCCCCTATCCTCTAGCTCCCTGAGCCCGGCGGGGACAACAAAGGCGGGTGGTTGTAACATGTCAAAATATACACCACCACATGCTGCTCTCCTAGCTCTGCATCCACGTCTGCTGCTCTGCAGATTCATCTATCTTCTAAACACACCTCGCTCTGAGGTCCGAGATCTAAAGAACTGATCATATCGTAGTCATCAAGTACCATGAACGATCGGTATGCCTTGATGACTACTCATCTACCGACATTCCATCCTCCCGAAGCTATATAAGCTCTAGAAAACTCTCAGCCACCACCTCGAGCCAGTCCTCAGCTGCCGATGAGTCGGGCTCGCCTCGGAACCAGAGAGGTATCTGATTATAAAACGTTTGTAAGGCTTTTAGCCTACATGTGCCACATACTGGTATCGACGGTTTCAACTGATAACAAACAGTTAGTGATATAGCTATCACACTACCTGAAGGTATTATCGCAGTCATCGGTCCATGTACGGAAGCCTCATCACTATGCGGACCAACCTCATGGACACTCATTAGGAAACCCCAGTAGATAGGATCACCATCTACTCTACTAGTGTCTAAAGTAGGTGTATAACTCTAGAAATCGCCTCCATCCAGTCCACTGCTATCTGTGAATCTGTCTCGTCTCGTAACCTCAGAGGCCTCTGCTGTTGGAACTCGTGCAATGCACATTGTCAACGCGCACTGTCCGCTAGTATGGATGGCAGAATCAGCTGTCCAACGTGTGGTGGTGCTGCTGGTTCACCTCTCGAATGTGCCATTATAGTAAGTGGGCCCTGCACAGCAGTCTCACTACTCTGTGGGCCGTTATTGGATACTCTCTCAAAACTCCAACTGACTGTCTGTAGGGAGGGATCCTGAACAGATGCGACATGGTCAAACCACTATACCTGGTGAGCTGATCTGGTATGAGCTAACATAAAGAAAACTTTTGGAAACACACACGCAATCTGTGTTTTCATGCACTGAGTCAGAAATCAGAAGTCAGGGTCCTGGTGTATGGATACATCGGCTGATGCACCAACACTGGACTCCCTGAACTGAAAACCACCCTCAGTATGCTTAACACTATTTCATAAATGAAAGGAAATATTAGATTTATACATTCTGTGGTATAACCAAATCCTTTGAAACCAATTTTTTCATGACCCATCCCTTGGGGCCCATGTAGTAACTACCCCAAGCCCGCCTTCCAAAGGCCAGGGCCTAGCGACTAGCACCAAAGGCATAAATCCCTATAACTGGGAAGGCATTGCCTTTATAAAACGTAAAAACACACCCAACCAGTGTACAAGTGGAAGAAAACACTAAGGAAAGCAATACAAAGAGTGTACTGAAAGTACAAAGGGGGCCGAAAATACTAGCCCATCAGTAATGTACAAGGAAAAGAAAAAACAACTGAAGGTGTCAAGCTTCTCCTGGATTGTCCTCCAGAGTTCTTAAGTGAAGGGTAGGTACATATGGCCATCACATCTCTCTACATCTGTCTATCACCTCCAGGTATCATCTCATCATGAAGTCCACCTCTGGGAACTGTCACTCCCTAAAGTCCACCTACGGGTACCATCTCATCATGAATTCCACCTTTGGGTACCATCCAGCTCTCCAGGCCTCAACCAAAATAAGTGATTTCCATCGTCTACAACCAACACAATGAGGTGCGGGCATAGCCCATGTAGGGGTGAGTATAACGATACTCAGTAGGGACCCTGAAATGCTCAAGTATTCACTAAAACAGACAATGATAAACCACAAACAAGGATCTCAATAGATAATAATTACTTAGGTATATTCCAATACATATACCTATGTTTTCATGTAACCCATCTCAATCATATGGTAAACACAAAGGTCATTGACTCAACTCAAACCATGATTTTTATTCACGATGATGAAAACAAAGATTCTAGAGAACTCCTCTTCTGTCGAGCGCTGTAGTCCTACCACAACTCCAAGGTGACAGTCACTAACCATAGACTGCTAAGGTACTCCTCCTGTCGAGTACGGTGGGTCTTCCACCTCACAATATAGTTCTCCTTCGCCATGGGGCAACCACCTCACAACGTAGTGCCCCCCCTCATAGCCTATAGAGGCACTCCTCCTGTCTAGTACTGTGGGTCTACCACCTCAGATAGTTGTGCTACTCCACCATAGGTCTGCCACCTCAAAAAGTAGTGCTCCCCACTAGGCTATAAAAGTCACTCTGAATCAAATCGGACAAGCAGTCATCAGGTCTCAACCAGCTACATAGTCACCGTACTCTCTATGCTCGACTCAAGGAGAATCCGCTCCCCAAGATACATGTTGATACTCCAAGTATTAGAATGTCCAATGAAGAAGTTTCTCAAATGACAGCCTCATCAAAGGGGTCTCAACGCGACATAAGGCACGTCAATCGTGCACCCCAGTCTGTTAGTTATTAGCCTTTTAGTCCCGGGGACCCGGTTGGATTTGGGTACGAACCAACCCATCCGTATCCCAACTATACCCTGAACACCCATGGGATATACTCAAAGGAACCGTTTCTCAACGAGATTACCAACGCCGTGGACGGATTGTCAATCAGACCTTCGGTCTGAGAGTTATTGACTTTCCCATTCCAAGGGCCCAGTTGGTTTATAAGCTTAACCAACCTGACCATACTCCAATATCATCTGAATCTCAATTATTTTATTCCAATAGAATTTTCTCATCAATAGGATTCCATCATAATTGAAGTCACGTCAATCGGACGTCCGATTCTTAAGTTATAAGTGTTTTACTACCGAGGGCCATGATGGATTCATGTTTGATCCAACCCGGTCGTACATCAAATGACACCGGTTAACCACAATGTTCAAACCATTGTGATCTATATCGAAAAACACATGGAATGGACTACCCATTGGTTCAAAATGGATATCCATTAAAAAAGATGCATTTCACCGCAACACGCGTGAACCGGGCCTCGTGGGGCCCGCACCTCGACCTCGACCTCAATATAAATAATTGGTCTTGAAACATGAATCTTAATTCCAGGGTCCCAACTTCACAGACGGTTCGTAATTCTGGCACCGTATGTGAGGGATATGTCCGATACAAGATCCCGTAATAATAATAATAATAATAATATTTGGGGTTTCGTGGGCCAGAGCCACAAACCAGAATTTAGTATCCCACATTAGACTTGAATCGACCATATTAATGATAGGATTACATCTCCATTATTGGCATGCCAATCGGGCATCACACACATGAGTTATGGCCGGTTGACGATTTAATAATAATATTAAATCAATTATTTTTCGAGCGATTCGAGTACCCAATCCGAAAACCCGAGAAAAAGACATCAAATATTGGACTCGAAATGTTTGTCTCGGAATCTGGGTCGCACTACCACAGACGGTTCTTGAAATCGAGGTCACACGAATATGTTACGGTCGAAAAAGTGTTTTATTAACAAAAATAATAATATGATTATTATGTTATTATTTTTAATTTATTTATTTGAAGGATTCCATGCCACACACCACCTCTCTCAAATTTTGGTGTGCCTCACTCCCTTCTTCACGCATGGCCAACATGACCGTTTGGATTCCTTCTCTCCTTTCTTTCCATTTAATCTTATCTTTTATTTTATACCGTCATTATTATATTTTTCATCTCTCTCAAATATTACTCTTCTCCCCCGAAATTCACGACTTATTTCTCCCAATTAGCTCCCCAACATGCTGCACCAATGGATTTTTCCTCGGCCTTCCAACCAGGCTCTACCAGACTACCCTAATAGTGCCACAATATCCTTCAACACTCCATTCCGACTTCGATTTAACTCGGTTACAAGATACGAATGCATATCCATAATCCTCGGGTCAAGATCATCGCGTCCGTATGTCGCGCTCAGGGAAACATTGAGTTTCCAGCATGCTTAATTATTTGGGAAGAAGAACACGTGGAGAATGCATGAACAATGAATAAGGAAAGATCACAGTCAAATTGTGTATCGATAGCCATGTTATTTTGGCTATTGTTTTTTATGATCAAGAACATCTGGAATCTGAAATTAAATATTTATCATGCTTTAAGAATTTGAAATTCAAGATAAACAAGAAGAAAATTATTTCAATCAATTGTTTATCAATCCGAGAATTAATATATTTAATTTGCATTCATCATAAGAAAATTAAACCGAGGAAAGGTATCCACAATGATAACTCCTACAAACAAACGCTCAAGATTGAGGGTATAAACCACATAAATGAGGAATATAAAATATTCCCCTACCTTAAATAAGGATCATAGTTGACATGCATCATGGATGACGGTGTCATTTCTGTCATCATAGGAGTGCACCTGATGATGAATTGACGTCCCCTCACTTTTCATTGAGGAGAGGATAGAGGACGCGTCGTCGTTCTTCATGGAAAAGAGTGACGTTCTTCGTAGGATTTTTGGTGTTCTTCAACAAAGGAGGAATACCCCTCTTACTTCACAAAAGCACTCTCTCAAGAGGATTCCCCCAATAAAACAAGAGCCACCACAATTAAAATAAGACTTCACATTATTTTAATTAAACTTGCCAAGCCATTAAAACTTTTAATCACATAATTAATTAATTGAATAGTTTCCATTAATTAAATAAGTTGTGTTGGAAAAAGTTAAAGATAAATAGAGAGAAGACGAAGAGTTGCATAATTAAGAGAGGTTAACAAATTAATGATGGGGGGTTAAAGTGGGTTTGGGGATGATTAAAGGTTGGGGCTCATGTGGGCCCAACTTTTCAAGTATCCACACATGGGAAGTTGGTTGGTCGAGGTCCCCCCCAACAACTTCCAATGGGAGGGATTAACGTCCAAAGATATAAAATAAAATTGTGCACACAACTTTATTTATTTAAAACTAAATCCTCAAATAATAAATCTCATCCCGCTTAAAACACAACTACGGTAAAGGTCCCCTTATGTAATTACCGGCGCTGCGAGTTCATTGGTACCCTCAGATATCAATTCCGAGCACCAGTTCAAAAGATAGAAAAACCTGGTTGTTTGTTCACTAAACGTACCCGAGATAAACTTCATAAGTTGATTTCAGACACATCGGTCCTCGAAATCAAGTGCCGTCAAAAGATACAAACACATAAAATTCCAAAAAAATTAAGAAAAAAAATTCCTTTAAATTTTTGGGTCTTTACATCATTGGTACCATATTATTCATAAATATAAATGAAAAAATTGTATTTCTCCCTCACTAATAAAAATTATTTCATGATGGTTTTGTTTAGTTAATTTGGGATTAGGTGGATTTTGTTCCCAATCATTTTTAATATGAAAAGTAAGCACACATGGGGTTTGGTTAGGCTATATTAGTTGAAGTAGAATGATGTTGTTTTGATTTTAATGAATATTTATCACATTTTCTATTATTTCAATATTTATATATATTTATTAATTATTATTTATATATTTATTTAATTTATTATTGATTATTTCATGTACATGTTCTTTGTTTAATTTTTAAACTTGTGTTTCCCTATATCGTTTAATTTAGATACCATGAGTATCTCTTAGATGATATTTTAAATTTATATTCCGTTCATGTATTTGTTATTTCACTAAATGTTCTTAGTTATTTGTTTTTATATATTTTTGTTATGTATTTTTTATCGTTGATTTTTTATTTTACATTTCATATTTTCGGATACCGTTTGTATTACATTAATATTCATTCCCTTTTTATTTGATAATTTTTTATGCACCCTTTAATTATTCATTATAAATTTGGATAAAAGTTTTCCTCGTTTTAAATAAATTTTGACACTGATGATAACTCATTAATATATTTAATATTTCAGTATATCATTTTTTTAATATTATTTATATATTTTTCCTTGATGGATTTTTTTGGTTTTTCATTCATTTGTTGTTTTCCAAATTTTCCCCTCTGATTATTCACTCATTTAGTGATTTGGTATTTTCTTTATTTCATCATAAAAATGTTTCTCCATTGTGTTAATTGGTTTTCTGGTCACATAGTTTTATTTGTTCATCTATCCATATATATGTTTTTTCATTTGTTCATTTGTTGGTTTTTTTGGTCATTTGGTCATTTTAAATTTTTGTATATTTTTAACTTTTATAAATATTAATTTGGTATTTTCACATTTGGTTTATTAATTTGTATATTTTTTAATTGAATGGAATCCTACACTTTCCACACAAACATATTGCATCGTTTTAGTTGAATATTCAATAAATTTTACAACAATTCATGATTGTGAAACATGTAGGTTTACGATTTTTTGATAAATAGACACCCAAACAACACGTATATAAATTATATAGACCATTTTTTATTATGTTATTTATAAAATTCATCCTTCAAATAAATATCATAGTTAAATCCATTATTCTTTACATATAGAAAGGGGAAAATATAAATTAGTGAGATTAGATGCTACGTAAGGATAAACATAATAGATATTAATCAATTGTCATTGGTAAGAAGAAGAAATGTATATTTGGTTTAGAATATGATCATCACTAAAAATAAAAATACCAAATCCATCAATTATTATTAATCATGAAACATAGCTTAAGGATTTGTCAAACAAATGTCATAAGAAAAAACTATGTGAAATCATTAATAATCAATAATGAACTATGAAAACATTTCTTAATAATAATACATATGTTTTTATATTGAACATAATAAAAGATAATCATTTCCATATTCATGGAGAACTACTAAGACTATCATAGTGGAATAGGTTTACACCTTATTCAATCATTTCATTTGTGAAGGTGCACTACCATGAAAGTCATATTTGAAAATGTCCTTTTCCGAACAGGGTTCACTTCGCATTCAGTAGTTATTATCTTATAAGAGTTCCATCATTACGTAATAAATTATAGTGATATATAATTCTTGGAAAATATTCCACATGATAAAAAACATACGTATGTGTTCCATAAGATTAGAAAAAATTAAAAATATCATTACATCATAAGATCTTGAAGGGATAAAAGTTTCATAAAAATATAATAATCAAAATCATGAAACATTAATGAGAATTTATAATGATTATAATAATGAATTTTTTCTCTTTTAAATCATATGAATCATTATAAGAAATGTTTATAGATGTAAATAAATTTAAAGGATAAGTAGATTATTTATAGAAGAAAATAACCTTCTCATTTTATAAGTTTATTTAGTGTAATTTTTTTTTAAACTATAAAGAAATAATTTTTACTAGAAAATAATGAAGGGAACATATAATGTAATTTTTATTAGAATGTGTATTTATGGATATAGAGGAACTCATACATGGGTTGACTTTTAATATAATAACATATTTAACATTTTTTTTAAAAAGGGAAAAATAAGAGATTATAAAAATGAAAAGTTGTTTAATTTTATAAATTGGTAAGGAATGTAACATTTAGATATAAAATAACATCAAATAATAAATTTATATGGAAGAAAAAAAATCTATAAAAAATTTTAATTATTGAATGCAATATGATGAAAGTATTTTTGACTGATGGAAAAAATGATGTCAGTTTTCTTTGAAAGAATTTATTAAGTATCTTGAGTACATAAATAAGGAAAATTAGATGAAAATATATAGAAATATCCAATGAAAACTAAATAAAATACAATTTTAGATTATAGAATATATAATTTCATCATTGTAAAATTTTTCATAAATAATCCTCTTAAAAGTGAGATTGTAACTGGAAACACTTTCCACGTGCTATTATATCTTCACATGTTCTATAGTAACAGATGTTATAAATTATAATTTTAATAAATTTGCAGAATATAAATGTAGTTTTACCAATAATTCCATAAATGATTTATTTATAAATTCTTATTTCATATTTATTGAAAATAATTAATTATTTTCATCATTTCAGATGTTAATTTTTCCTTTTTCAAATATGATTTGGTTTGACAGTTTTGGTTATTACACTTTTTCATGGTTTATCAAATGTCACAAAACCTAGTATACAAGTGATATTTTATTAAAATGGTAATAATTACAATAAACCAGATCCCAAATGGGTGAATATTGGATTATTGTTCTTAAAGTAAATACAAACATCAATCCCATAATAAATTTCAATAAATAAAATACAACCTATTTTTTGGGATCATATTTATTAACTATAAAATATCACTTATTATAAATTAGTAATAATTACCAAGAATATTGTCGAATGTTATCATTAGAATGGTGTGATCCAAGATTATCACAATTGGAATGAGTGTAAAATAATCTACATACGACATGAGAAATATGAAAGGAAACAATTATGACTAAATAGCCCCCATAGAAATAAAGATATGTGTTTTAAATTTTTCCGTAGATATAAAAACAATTCAAATAAGAATATGAAATTAAATGATTGATTTCATAATAATGGAATTCATACTTTATGAAACTATAACTTATCATCAAGGCCTTAATCAAAGACATATAAAAACACTATCAAGGCCTCGTGATAGTATATTTGTATAAATGGGTAAGTCCTCTAGTAAGAAACCAATACATTTTACCACATTTTGACAACAAATTAATCAAAGGAATTTATAATTATGGACCCACACATCACTCAATTCATCTAATTAATTCATCATATGAATAAAACAATATATCCTAATCAACATTACTAGAAAATCAATCACTATTTGTATTTTCAAATCTAACATATGAAATGTATATAATTTATCATATGAATAGTTTTATAAAATATTGAGAGAAATTTGATGGTAATTATTATTACTCTATATTCTCAACATAATACTCAATAAATGATGTTGATAAGGATTAATATACACTAAAAATTTCACTAAAATTTACTAGAGTAAAATAAATATCTGACTTGGAATAGTAATTATTTAAAGTCAGAATATTTTTAAAATATTAAAAAAAATATTTTATTTGAAACTAAACATTTAATAAATTAAATTATAATTAAAAAAGTGAGTATTAATTTCAAAGATAAATAATGTTCAAGATTTATCAGTTTTAAAAACATTCAATTCCCACTTTTTAAAAAAGATCAGAAAGGTCCCTATTCAAAAAATGATAAGATGATTCATTTTAATCCCTTTTTTAAAAAAGAGAAAATTCATAAAAATCATTTATAATTAAAATTTTAATATTAAAAACACTACCATAAGAACATTTTGGGTAATATTGACATGAAACAACAAGATTTTAGGTGAGATAAAAAAATAGTTTGTTATACTAAAAAATTATTTTAGTATCATAAGTACATAATGAGATGAAAAAAGAAAGCAAAAAAATAATTTAAATAAAAAATATAGTATAAAAAATATATTGAACATATTTTTTAATGATGAAATTATTCTACTAAAAAATACATAAACACAAATAATTCCAAATAACGATGACATTCTAAAATAAACCCCTACCACATATTCAACACCATTAACAGGTGTCCAAACATCAGGTATAGTAAATATCTATTCATTATACATATATATTATAGATAACAAATATATATGGAATATAATATATCATCTCAAAATATGTTTTTATCATTATTTTATTAACAATTGATAGTTAAATTCTATATTTGGGGAATTAACACGTCGTTTTTATAGGATATTTTGGATTCATAGTTTAATTATTTTTAAATTTATTGTTTCATATCATAAATAATGGAAAAATTATTATAAATATAAAATATATTAATTATATATGTATATAAATTAATCATGAATTGAAATACATCGAAATATAAAATAAACCATTTATGGGGATGGTAGGTTTTACGTACACATAAATGCTTTTATCTTTTAAACGGATGGATTAAAAGAAAGGTAAATAATAATTCACTTATCCTGAATAATTATTATAATATATAAATCAAATTTTTTCATTATATTTATCCTTATTTCCATTATTATTAAATTGAGAAAAAATTTACCACATCACACCATGGACGTGTTAGTCAAAATGTATGAGCGTTCATCGTCATTTGTTTTCCAATGGATTTTATGTTAGGATGGATGATATGATATAATAAATATATAAATAAAATTATTTTATAAATATAAAATATATAAATTCAACCCATCATAATTCCCATCCATAATATTTTGTGATGAAAAATGAATTGTTTCACTATGTGGAGACGGTAATATGTACGCACATATGAGCAGTAGTTTCAGTTCGCATTTTATGGGAATTAGGTTGATAATTGTGGTTTAGTAATCATAATAAAATTTTTTTATATTTAAATAATATTATATAATTTGATGATAAAAGTATATATTTAGTGGAGATAAAATACGAAATAAATTGACCACGTTCAGGTAAGATGACAGCATCTTGTTCAGGAGGCGTCCTTTAGATTCTTTCTTATGGAACCTTGGGATCATATTTTGAGAATTAAGAAAACTATATATAGTGTATAAGGATGTTTATAATGTAAATAGGAAGGTATTGGTCATGATATGTTTCTCAAAGTGGTGTAATGTATATAAATATGTAGTTTCGTTTTATAATGGAAAGAAGTGACACACAATGAATTATTAGAAATATTAAAATATAACAAGGACATTATTATGTAAAATCATTCTAAACCAAATCATCTGTGTAGATAATTTTTTATATTGTTAAAATATCATCATCCAGAAATATTTTTAAGGTTTTTGTGGAATTTTGAACATTATATTTCTGTTTGACACCGTAGTTAACATATTTTAATTTTAACTACGATAAACTATTCCTCACTCTGAATGGGTTTAAATTTTACTTATAATGTGAAAATTGGAACATAAATTGTAAATGCATAAATTTTTACCATATTATTTCAACCTTCTCCAATTTTAGGAGTTTAATTGATTCAAATAATTTGATAATATATTGATTATATAAAATATATATTTTTAAAAACAATTTTGGCTTTATTACTTTTATTTGACTTCTAATACATACGGAATATTTATTACTTCAAGAGAAACCATTAAAATATATATAATATTTTATATTGATATAATAAATTCATTAATAATATTAAAACACCATAAATATATTACATTTAATTTTATTACAATGATTTATTATATCTTTACATTACATTAGTAAATAATGTGTCATTATTGTGTATTCATTTAATATAATTAAAAAATCCATTTAAATTATAAATAAATTACCTCAATTTAAATAATTTTACAATTCAAAATCAAAAATATTTATTCATTCAAAATGTTTAGTTGTCCCTATGTGAACACAGAAGTGATATTTAAGGGTAAATGGGCGAAATTTTTTATTTTTTATTATCATTTTAAATATTTATGCCACTTTCATAGAGAAGTATCCCTTTAAAAATAATATTTTTTTAAAAAAAGTGATTAGAAATGGTAAATGTTCATGAAATAAATATTTCTATGTTAAATTGAGACTATAAAACTATTTTTAATGTAGATTAACATGATTTACACATCACTGAGATAATTAATTCTAGCACAGTTAAGATTCATAATAACTAAAAATTAATATGACCTATATAGCATATATAAACCTCCAGATTCAACAAATGCCATACATTTTACAAAATTAAATACCAATAAGTTAAAAAATTAATTATAAAAAATATTCACGCGAAATGATGAAAACTATTTTTTGGTAAAATTTATTTTCTTTAAAACACTTGATTTATTTCTATCACATCCCAAAAATAAATATTATAAAAATGAATTAAAATATATAAATATGTTTGAAATAAATTTCATTAATATAATCCAAAAATAATAATTTATTCATATAAAAACTCTTTTGTTATATAACAAAAATTTCAGGAAACAAATACTCATTCTCATTGAAATGATTTTTATTTGAATTTTAAATCAATTGAAAACTAGAGAATTTATATTATCAAAAAAAATCATAAAATTTTTTATCTGTATTAATACAATATTATTTAATGTATTTATTATAATGATATTCTATATTTTATATCATTTAGAATCATGTTTTCATATATCATAATATTTCATGAAAATATTATTATAAGGAAAATGTATATTTAAATAACTTTTTGTTATGCTCTTCCCCCCATGAAAAGAATTTTCCCTAAATATTTTCATAAATATAATAAAAAATAGGGATATTCATGTATCATTACACCCTCAAGGTACCACGTAGCTTCAACTAATTTTTTATTTCTCCACCTAACTTTGAAAAGGTTAGTTGCCTTGTCCCATAATACATAATCACTATAATCAAATATTTCTATTAGATTTAAATCATTGGGATGATTATGAAATAATGGTAAATCTTATGATTTTATTACATGTGGTGTATCTGGAATTTAAATAGTTAGTAAATATATGTGGTACATGTCATGAAATTGAGGGAGACATTGAGGAAGAACTATGTGATGTGATATCATCCATATACAACTAAGAATTTTGAAGGGATGGAAAAATGAATGGCTCATCTTATTATTTCTTCAAAATTTCATATCCATATACCTTTGTGATAATCAATGAAATTCATTCTCCCCAAAATTAATTTCTACATCTCATTAATGATTTTCAGCATGACACTTTTGTCAACTTTAAGCTCCCCATATATTTTGGTGAATGTCTCTAAAAAAATATTCCATTCCTTCATCTATATCATGTTTGAGTAAATATATTTCATGATTATTAATAGATAGATTTTGTGTTATATTATTTTTTCCTTATAGGGACTTATAATAATCCATATGAACACTTCAGTGAAATGTATTATTGAATGAATGTTTCTCTAAAAAATATTGCCAATCATAACCACCATTGAAATACATTGAGAAATATTTCAATATGAACTCTATATTTTAAATATTTCTCTCAAAATGATCATATTTATGATGATAATAAGAATATTTTAAAGTCAATTATATATCTGAAACTCATTGAATATTATTCCATGTCGTCGAGGTAATCCACTGATCTTGACCATATATAATTGATAATAGTTTTCATGAAACCTTACCAATTTCATATATTATATTATATAATTTTTATAAACATAGAAATATTATAAAATATAAATGTATTCAGATGAATTTTTCAATAGATAAAATACAAACCAAATAGAATTTTGTCCTTTTGATGTAGTCGGGAGTTTGAAGAAATATCCATTGTGTTATTTTCCAATTTTATAGTTGTATGGTCATTATTATTAAAATCTCCTTAGACATCATTATATCACAATAAAAATGATGACATTATAAGAACATAGATACATAATATTTAATAAATATATACATGTTTTCCTAATATATATAATATTTTATATATCTATACATCTTCATAATTCCATAAAAAATTGAGAATATTGAACTATGTGACACATATAATATATCCATCATAATGTTTTGTAAAAATGGACCACATAATTTGATCTGTAACTTTATCAATATAACATGGACATGGATGAACTCATTAACATTAATTAGCTTTTCTTAATTCCAAATTATCTTTACACGACTTCTTAATCATGTAATGGATGGATAGTTTAACATTTATTTGATAAAGGTAATATTATTTCCCTTTTCTCGTTATATAAAGATCCATCTTATATAAATATGTAAATATTGGATATCATAATATTGTCATCATTGAGAATGTATAACGATATTGTCAATTCATAGAACCATCCACTATATTTTCATTCAATGAGTGTAAATTAGTTAAGCAATTATAATAATTTATGAACAATAACCAATTTTTGGAAAAACATTCAACTCATTTTTATGTAAATATATACATAAATATTTTATGATTAGTCTATGTTACCACTAATTTAACTAAAATGATAATGCCTACATATTTTCATTTTAAAAATTACATCTTCCAACTCCTAATATTGAGACAACTATTTTTATCATAAAAAATCAGTTGGAATTAGGTATAAGATATCACCATATCTTTATGCATAAGGATGCATCCCATTTCCTTATTTTAGGTGTCAATAAAGATTAAAATCCCCTCCCTAGTGTAAAAAAGTTCAAGAACAACTGAACTAACAAATATTATCTAAATATATTTAATACTCTCTTAAAATTTATCTATCCTGAATAACTAAACCCCATCCTTGTAAACATAGTGACTATTTTTTATAACCATGCTAAATCAATAACAATATATTTCTAGTATCCAACCAACCTAAGAATATAATTTATTTAAGATACCAGGGTTGGACTAAGACATTGTTTTCTGACATCCATCATTAAAGGATCAACTAATATACTATCACATGATATTATATGACCCAAGAATGCATATTTATGTATTTATAGTTAACAATTTGTAAATTCTTCATATATATTTTCCTTCCTTGGCATCATCACCACATTACTCAAATATACATCATGATCTTCTTTATTATTTAAATATATTTAAATATTGTCTATAATGACTACCACAATCTAATCAAGATAATCCTTAAAAATTCTATAATTTAAATTCAAAATGATAGTAGGACAAATCGTATTCACAAATGTAAATAATATGAATTTTTAAAGACCATACATCAGTGAAACAGGTTTAATGGTGACATCCTCATTCTCTATCTCAATTTGATGATTTCCATATTGATGATGAGTCTGGGAAATATTTATATCTCCCCATAATTGATCAAATGGGAGATGAACAATGTGTAGAGGTTATATGTTCTTAGTATTAATTTTTAAAATATAATTACATTAAATGAAAGGAAGGGTTGATAGATCATTATTTTAAAAAATATTATTGGATCAAAACGTAGAGAATCACTTCATAAAAGAATTACTTGTATAGATTATCATAGATATTAATCATTAATTTATACAAATTAATTAGAGATTTATATATGAATTTTTTGAATAATATTATCACTATATATAATATCTATTGAAAATAAAAAATCTTGCTTCTATTGAAGAATATAGATGGATTTGAATGATAAATCATCATATTAATAAAAATCAAAAAATATTTAATATTAATCTTCTCCTAAAAAATAGAGATAAATATGTCTAATTAATTTTTCGAAAAACCCATATGATTGAAATGATTTGGGGGGTGTTTATACAAAAACTGAAACAGAAATCTGATTTAAGGTTGATTCAATAAAATAAATTGTATCATCCTTACCTCAAAAATTTATATGGGTTCAATACTAGGATAACCATTCCATAATAATGTTATTTAATATTAAACATGAATAATTATATTAATATTTATTGTAAGATACTTAAGAACAACATATTTTTGAGAGGTGTTATAGACTTGATATTTTTTTCATCTGGTCATTAAGAATTTTCACTGCTAGCACAATATCTAATCATTGAGTTGGTGTTATAATACCCATATGAAAAATATTTAGATATAAAATATTGGGAACAGTAAAAATAAAATAAAAAATTCTGAATTATATTTTGGATGATAAGAGACTCTTTCACCACCTCTATATAAAAATTAACTATTCTATATTAATTTTATAATCATTAACTTATCTCATTAAATTCTTTTGTGGGGTTTTCCTTGATATTTGGGGTATTTTTTGGAGTATGTGTAACATATGATAACATTTCAAGAAATATAATTCAACATATTAGCTATAAAACATAAATTTCATAGCGTCATGGATGTTTATATAAACATGAAAAATCTAAGATTCCATTTAGGAATGTACTATTTTTCTTTCTTCCACATGTTTCAAATGTTGGAAAATTAATCATTATCTTCTTCCCCTTGAACAATTTTTCCATTGTATTGATATCCTCATATAGTATTCCTTTAAATACATATGTCATAGTAAATTTAATCTCTATATTTATATGACATTATACTATATACACATTTTATTTTATTTTTTGGGAATGTATTTCCCTTTAAATAATTTTTTTTAACACATAAAAAAAGGTCAATCATGTTATTTTTATTATGTATACCATATAAAACATTCTTACCAAATTTTTCTGGTTTTTCTTATATGTAGTGAAAATTTCCACATTAATTTTTTCTTAGATTAATGGATTCTATCTCTTTAATTATAATTTTTTCATGAGCAAATATGATTCCATGAAATGATCATTTTGATCCCTCCATTAAATTATATATATTTTCTCATCAACATTATTATTTTTAATCTATGAAAACAATTAATTTAAACATCATGGGAGATAATAAAATTGGAAACCATCATTCCCCATTTCATGAAATCCAAATTTGATAAAATAATTATTGATTAAACATATCCATTCATCAGCCAAAAATGGATTTGTATTCCCATTGAATTATGGAGATTACTGATGCATGATGAGATATAATATTTTTACTCCTCATTGTGGATTACAACACTGGTTCAAATCAGCTAGGTTATTTTTCTTAGGCAAAGTAATTTCTCCAAATATAGTTATCATTTTTTGAACTTTAGATATATTTATAGCACTAGATTCATTGTCTTTCCTTGGAGGGAAATTTTTATATGAAATGTGTGTAATGATATTGTTAACATTATTTCATTAGGTGGAATTTATAAATAATGGAACACTATATATTATATCATAATAGTATGCCTCAAAATGTAAAATTTCATAACTAGTTAAATACATATCATAAATTTATAATATATTTCTACCTAATTTGAAAATCTTATGTCTGGTTTCATTGGAAAAATTTTTAATGTACTTAATTGGGTTATATTCCTTAATATATGGTTTCTTAAATCTTAGTACCAATGTTTCTATGAAAAATTATATGATATCAATTGTCAGGACTTAGATCCCAGTATCAATGAGCTAAGGGATACTTTATTACAATGGTACAAAATTTTTGAAACCATATCCCAATGGAAGAAACAATTTATTAGTTTTGGTAAACAAGAAACATACAAGAATATCACATTAAATTTTATAAAAATATAATAAAATAAAATATTTTATTATTGATAATAATTTTTCCATTTAGTGTTTACATGTATATAGATAATAAATCATATCTTGGAATGTAATTAAAATGAAACAGATAAAACTGGTTGATAATGATTCTTATCGATTAAACACATAAAATGATTTTATTAAGGTATGAATAATCAGGTATGAATAAAATATGATAAAATAGTTTTTTATAAATAATCCACAAAATATGGAAGTTATCAATGACATTAAAACTATTCAAAAAAAAACTACTTCAATTATTTATTTGGTTTAATAATGACGGAATTCCTAATATTATTAATATGACCATAACTTCGACATCATGTTGCATAAAATATAATTATACTCTAAGTGATTTTTTCCTTGATGTATTTATAAATTTGTAAGAAATATACCACAGACCCAATTTATTTTTTCTCACGATAAATAGTGATTCATATAATACATATGTAACTATTTCCCCTATCATCACTTAATATCACCAATTTATTTTATCATGTGAATAAATAATACAACATAATCAATATGTATTAAAATCAATTAATATTCATAATGGTTCAACCATCTTACAAAATATCATAAAATTACCAAATACGACTAATAATAAAATTGAGATTAAAATGTTGTATGATGTTATAGAGTATATTAATAATATAATATTGAACAAAGTATTATGGCATATATGAAAAATCTTTAAAATGGTCATTATAATTACTTTTATAAAGATACCACTTTTTTAATAAAACAACTAATTTAATGACTATAATATTTTGAAAATCTTATGGAAAATCATTGAATTTAGGGGAAATTTTAAACGTTTGAAAAATTATTCCACTCTATAAGTGTTCATGATGTTTGGGAATTCTATTCTTGGCATATATGTTAACAACCATTACTTTAAAAAAATTTCAAAATGGTGTAAAAGTAAATTACAATGAAAATGAAAAGATGATTCATTTTAATCAATTTTAAAAAAATTACAACATTTGATAAAATTTATTTAATAAATAATTATATAATATTAAAAAAATTGACACTATAAGGAAAATATTTATGTGGAAGAGAAATATTTTAGATCTTGTTGAAAAACATTTTGTTGTCCTAAAAAAATATTTTAGTATCACGAGTAATTAAAGAGATTACAAATTAAAGGAAAATATTTAATTTAGTGAAATAAAATTTGGAGAGGAAAATATGATGGGATATTTATATAAATATCAAGTAATTCCACTAATAGAGGCATAAACATAAATAATCTACTATAATAATGTGATTGTGAAATAAACCATTACCTTGTGTTTGACCTCCTTTATATGTGTAAAATATTTATATATAATAAATTAATATTACTTGTTATTCTATTCTAAAACAATAATTATTTATATAATACATTTTATTGTTTAATTATAATATTTTATCACTAATTTATAATCATTTCATGATTAAAATACATATTCTGGGTAATAACTACTTCCTTTTTCATTTATGTTTTTTTGGTAGTTTCTATCACATTACATTTATCATGGTTCCATCATAAATATATTTCCAATTATAAAATAAATATAATATATTAAATTATATAAGGTAACAAAATATTGACATTAGGAAGTCAATTACACTGTTTAGAGAGACAAAAGGTCGTATAAACGAATTAATGCTCTATTAACTTTTCCAGTGATTGAGAAAATAAAGGTAAATAAGAGTTTAATTTTATAGAGTCATAATTATAATATTAACTACATATATATTCATTATATTTACCATAATTATAATCTAGATAATATACAAATGAAAACAGATAACATCGCTTTATGGAGGCGATAGAACACACAAACACATGAGCGATGCTATCATTCTCAAGAAGATAAGAAGGTAAGATGGTAGATATGGTATCATAAATCCATAATTATAATTGTTGGATAAATTTCATTCACATGATTGAATGAATTATAGTACCCACAAAAAACTGATGGTGATGAACGATGAATTGTATCACTACACAGAGATGACAAATCATACATATACATGAACAATACTGACACATTACATTTAATCGAAAAGAGGGAGGATAGTTGTGACTTAATAATCATAATAATGATTCTGTATATAGAGCATACTATAATTTTTCCGTGTTGACAATAACTATATATTTAGTGGAAGTAAGAGAATAAATAAATAGAAATCGGTCGTGTAAGACAACCACAAATTTTTTTAGAGACCACCTTTGGATCCTTTATTATGGAACATAAGGATTGTGCTTGGAGGTTAAATTACCTATAGAACTTAGATAAGTATGTTTTATGAAAAATATGTAGGGTTAGGCTGATATTTGTTTATCAATGTGCTTTAATGAATAGAAGTACTCGGTGATATTTTATAAACGAGGTAATGAAAACAAACGAGTTAATAAAAATATTAATACTTAACTATTTCATTATCAAGAAAAATGGAAATAAATGAACATAGAATAGAAAATAAATTATTATATGGAATAAATATTATAATCCAAAAAAAATGAATAGGTTTACGTTAAATGAGAGTCCTCATAATTTGGTTTTACTCCTTAGTTATCATATTTTAACCATAACTACAATAGTATCTTATTCAATAATATAAGGTTGTAATTTTATATATAACATGAAAATAGGCTCATAATTGTAAAAGGAATGGAATTTAAGACAACATAATTTCCACCATTCCTTCATTAAAGATGTTATTAATTTATAAATATATAAATAAAAAGATATTCTCATAAAATATCATTATAATTATTTATGACTACATTAATTTAATTTAACATTGAATATTTCATGAAAATGTTTTATATCTAAGATAAAATGTTCTCATATAAATAATATGTTATATATACCAACCATGTTAATGGATATAAATAACTCTCTCATATTGTCCTATGTTTAGTATTATAATTTCATTTTCATAGTAATTTATTAATTTTTTTCATCATTACGTAAGAATATATGTTAAATTTTATACCAAAAAATTAAAAATAAATTACCATCTTGTTATCAATTTCAATATTATCAATATAACAACCATCACTCCTTTACCATTATATTTTGTTCTATATGTGGACACATATTATATATTTTAGATTAAGAGAATGTAATTTTGTATTTATCATTTATTTAAATATTATATAGGTAATTTTCATATAGAAGTTTCTATTAAATAATAGAAATTCTAGACTAAGGTGATGTGGTTAAAATTTTGTTCATCCAGTAGAAATTTTTATAAAAAATAACATCCATAACTGCATGTTTTAACCAATAATATCATAATTTACACTTTACCATCGTGATAGATTTTACCATGGTTACTATTTATAATTCCTCAAAAGGTGTCCTAGATAAAAACTATTAACCTCCTGATTATAAAATTGTAATGAATTATATAAAATTAATTACCTAGATTTGTATTAAATTAATTTTACAATAAGTACGTAGAACAATAGGAATAACAATTTTTAGAAAAATACATTTTAAAATATAAATCATGATTTACACCATTCTCATAGCTAATAATTTTTAGATAATGATTATTTTGTTTTAAAAAATATGTATCATTAAACATAATTAAACTCATTAATGAATTTACTTTTTTTATACACATTTCATGCATAAATCCTTTTTTTAGAAATTTTTTTCCATTCAACAGAATTTTATATCCATTTATAACAATTTAAAAAATAGTGAATTTAGTTATTAAATAATTTATTCATAATATATATTTTTGTAGTAATACCCAAAAATTTAGTATATATTTCATAACTAGATACAATATTATGGTTAATTTATACGTGGGACTACATGTATAAAAATCTATCAAGACCAAATATTTATTAAATGATAAATTATTAATAAAATATCATGTTGATACATTCCAACCACCTAAAAAATAATGTCTTCATTGAAATTATATCACTCAGATAAAAATTGTGTATTTATTTACATCATTACATCCTTTATTTCCTATGTTACTTCATCAAATTTTTTATTCTGACATATAACTTAAACAATGTGTATAGTCTAGTTTCAATAGAACATCACCTCTATAATCCTAGATTTCCACTAGTCATTACTAATAGGTATACTATTATCCAATTGTACATCATATGATTTGGGTACATTAAAACATAATTTTATGTACATTATTATTAGATATACATGGAACAAAACATGATCTTTAGAGAGATTTGTTGGAAGAGCTAAGAGATATGCTATCTGCAAATTACAATAGAAAAATTTATAGGGATTGATAAATCCGGGGATCAACTTCCACTAATTTTCAAATCACATTACTCTATTAATTGGTGATATTAAAAGAAATAAATTCTAAAAAAATTAAAATCTATATCTCCTCAATTTTTTTAGAGTAAATATTTTTTCAACATAGAGTTTCTGTTATGTGATATTGAATGGATCTATCCTTTATATCATTTCTTTTTCTATATTGAGTCATAACTAAGTTTCAAAACATCATTTCAACACATTGGGGTTGTAAATTATTTCAAAATAGAGATGTATAATTATCCATATGAATATCTTAGTTAGTTTTAATAATATACAAAAATTAAAATATAAGAGAATGATGAAGCAAACATCATTTGAAATACATAGAAAAATATCTCAACATGCCATATAGAGTGTTAATTTCCTCTTATACAAACCATTTATTTGAGGATGATAATTAGTATTGAGACTGATCTTTTTTATCTAATAATGTATTATGAATTTTACATAGAAATGGTGTCCTGGTCATATATAATAAACAATTGTTTTGTAAGAAACATTTCCACTCCATTAATTTATATAATTTGAAGATGATAATGGTAAAAAATCATCACTGATAGAAATTGTATTTTCAAAATATTTAAGGTGATAGAGTTCAACCCAAATAACAATATGTAATTTTCTATACATATTCATACTTCTAGTCGGCTTAACTTTTGAATAATTATATGCCCATTCTAACAAATCCTTCTTCAATTTTGTTATTTATGGGAGACATACTATGTTCTCAAAAATCATAATTCATTCAGAGTCAAGGTTCAACTCTGGAATAGTCTTCTCCTTCTTATATAATTCCATATCTTCCACTTATGGCTTCTTAGTCATATCATGTATGGATGGTTGAACATTCATATGATAATGATATGATATTCCTGTCTTACTGGTGATTTCATTATATATCATGTAATGATCATTATATATTTAATATCATTCAATTATCATTATGTAAAAAACATTATGGTCTATTCAACATTGATCTTCAACCACCATATTTTACTTCCTAGGGTGGTAATGTCTTAATTATTAATAATATATGATTAACTCCAATGATATTATCTAGAACATATTGAACTACATTTTTCTAAATAAATACCTAATTCTTGTATGATCAGTATATATATATCCAAAAATAAACCATAGAGATAATAAATCAAAAACTTTAATGTAAAAATTACCATTGGAAAATCCAAATCCGGTGTTAAGAAATTTTTTCCATAATCCGTAAATTGTATAGAGTTATCAGAAATAGCCATTTAATTTTTCATTTGGGTCAATATCATCCAAAAATTGATGCATCAATATATAATATAAACCATTTTCTATTATTTGTTATTGTATGTATGTGTGTATAAATGAAAAATATATTTATTTATTAAAAAACCCACCTCAAATTAGTATTTACACAAGTGAAAAACCCACATTCTGAGTAAACATGTTTAGAGGATTATATATTCATGAGATGTCATTCACAAATAATAGAAATTATCAAGATAACCTAATAAAGATATTAATTTTGGTAACTATTATTGGTCTCATCCATTTATCTATATCAACTTCCATTGAAGGATCCCCTGATATTTACTCACATGGGATTATATGACCCAATAATAAAATATTCTGAAACAAAAAATCAAACATTTTACATTCTGAAGAAAACTATTCCCCTACATAGTATTTAGATCATATCTCAAATGAAATTCACGTCATTCCTTTCACTTTCATCATATAATAATGGAATCTAAAAATCTACAAAAAACTGATAATAGTAATATAAACTGAATCAATTCATTAAATCTACAAATATTATAGGCACGTTGAAATGTGTAAATGGAATTAATATGAATTTATAATGACCATACCACTTATTCAAGACAATCTAGTGTATATCCTCTCTTTTTATATTTAGATGATGATATCCAGATTGAATACTATTCTTTAGAACATATACAACTGATCCTAAGAGACAAAAAAAGATAACCAATATAGGGTGCAGACTACTTTTTCTTAATAGTTATTTTTTATGTTCTCTACAATTAATCAATAGATTAATTGATAAACTATAATTCATAAAACAATTAATAGGCATAACCAATAGAGACGAACATATTGAAATTAATCCCCTATCTAGATTACCCTAGAGTTGATTCTCCAATTCCTAGAAATTAGTCTAGGTCATTCATTATGGAATATTTGAAAGGGGAATAATATAAGTATTGAGTTCAATAAAAAAAACACAACTTCTTTATTCAGGTGTGTTTGATTGATGTGCAATGAAATCAGGTAGTGGTGTGTGATACAATAATATTTTGTATTATATTTTTATTCTCAAAATCGTGAGTGAGAATATTTTTATAAAATTTATATTCTTTTATGTAATAATGAATGAAATGATCTTTTTGTATACAGATGTTTCTATTATGTGATTCTGATCATATGAAAAAACCTTTATTTATTGAATTCATTTCAATATGTTGATACAAGTATAGAATCCCTTTATAAGTGATCACATTCATTCTTACTTGATCTCAAAACAATGTCAATCGATCTTTAATTTATAGACAAATAAACCATTTTTATTTATTTGTTTTTTATCCAACACTCGTTGGTATTTATAGAATATCTATTTCATTTATCATTATAAATATGGATAAAGAAGGAGGACCTAAGAGATAATTCATTATGTGAAACTATTCTCAAATTTCAATTACACGCCATAAAAAATAAAAAAAATATGGAGATATGTTTTAGGTTAAAATAATTATTTTGATGATTTCTCACCCAAAAATAATATATTAATCTATAATAAACCCCTTACCGCTTAAATATAATATTTTTATTATTATATTGTGGTGTGTTCAAACTTTTGCAATATCAAATATTATTTAATGATCATGTTAATAATCATTTTCCACCACAAACTGTATTTAACTATTTATACTCCCCATGATTATATTGATCACCTTTATAATAAATTTTAAAATATATCATTTAACAATAAATAGTTTCAATTAATTAAATGTGATCAAAATCATCCCTCTGTCATTAGAATAATATTAGTTCAATTAATTAAACTCATGTAATATTTAATCAAGATCATTGTAAAACACTTATTGTATTACCCTCTTCGATAATTCTAATTGGAATTAGGAGAGCATACCTAATGTCTAATTTTACTCTCTATAAATTATTCAACACACACACATGTGAAGGAACATAATGTTGCAATGATGAGAACCAAAAACGAATGCATGCAGTGTAATATAATCATGTTATTCCAATATATCATCAAGTAGATTTCTCATTATCTTTCACCAACCGTCATATAAGATGAATCCTTCATACAATATCTAAAATAAACACATAGATACACCATGTAAATGGAAAGTAGGTAGAATATTGTATTATAATGAATGAAAAGTGATATCTTCTTTACATAGAGATGGATGTGAAACATCATTCCATGAATTATCCATTAATGACATGTCAATAATGACACATCCAACACACCCTACCTCACCTTGAACATAGGTTAACAAAATTTTCATCAGATAATGTAGGTGTGTGAGTAATTACATAAATTAATGATAATAATAATTTCGAAAAACCATTACACATGATGATAGATAATAATATCTGATAACACCAAAACATGTAGAATTCTAACTGACGAGTCTATTCTCGTAATCAATCAACATGAAAATTATCAAATGAGAACTTCCCATGAAGTAGACTCAACTATTTACATGTACTATCACTTAAAAATATATTTATTATTTTTACCATCATATAATGTTTTCAAAATTCATACCATTATCAATGGATATCCCCATAGCACATAAATACCGTCACCAAAACAAAAAATTTCTATAATCACATAAATGAAATGGATACACTGATAAATTATTATAAAATATTAATGGTTAATAATGAACAATATAATATAATAAGTATTATTAATATTTAATATAATTAAAACATATGTATTTTATCTAAAAATAGTTTTTTCTAGGATACCATCTCCAAAAAACTGTAAAATAGAATATTGTAAACTGCTTATGAATTTTAGCCTACTAGAAGTCACATGAAAATCATTTCTCTTATGAGTCTAGGAATTATTCAAGGTTTCCACTATATTTTATTTCATTTAAATACTACTCACTGGAACCTTACATCATTGAGGAAAATCCCTCAATAAATGATAATTCTAATGATTGTGCTTTTCCCATAGATGTGACCATGACTCTTTTGTGAGATCCACCATTTCAGTATCATCATAGTGGGATGTAATATGGTCATTAATTATTGGTAAAAATTCATGGTCTTGGATTAATATTAACATCGATAAGGTTTCTTTAACTTCCATAGAATGCGAAATATAATATGAATCTGATAAAAAATTGTGATCATAGAATAGTTCGAGCACTTATAGATCATAGTATCCCATTTAAATGTAAATATTTAGCTAGTTTGTAAATTCATGTAATCGTGATTAGTTTATAAACCATAAAATACAATTATAGTGATTAATGTTACTTATCTCCACTATAAACTACGAACATTTACTTCGTACACCTCTGATACATGGGGGTAGTCTTTACCACCAACTAATGGAGGTCACAATGGAAATCATATTATCTTTATATGACACATAATGTGTATAATACATATAACCTAGTACATATAATTTAATATATTATTTACTCAATCGCTGATGCATATGGATTACATATCATTATGTTTCATTCCTCATGTGTCTAAGGAATCATTTTCCATTAATGATATATTCTATGGGATGGTGGAAATAATCCACTATGGGATTGTTCTATATTGAATATCATCATTATCAGGTAAATGTGTATAAATTGGATTAGACTTATAATCCTTTTGGATATATCAAAATGGATAATGATATAATAAATATTTGATTCCCCACCAATTAAATTTATAGAGAACAATTTTTTAAACCTATAATTAAAAGACTATAAGACCAACATTCCATTTCAAATTAGAAATATATCATTAGCATATACAATTTAGAAAATTACCACACTCCAATGAAAAAATATATATTTATAAGTATCACAAACATTATTTGTAAAACAAAATTCCATTATGGAATAATAAAATTTAATGTGTCAGGACCAAGATTCTTGATTTAATAAATAAATTTATTCTTGTGATGTTTACATCATTTTGTATCCATTGGAGTAAAAAATGAGTTCTTTAATACAGATATTACATTTCTGGTTACCATTAAAGAAGTCTATTTTTACATCCTATATACAAATAACATTGTCATGGTAAGATACAATGGTATGTATAATTCTAATGTATGTCAACATTGGAACTAGAAAAAAATGATTCATCCAAGTAATGAACTTAATTCCTTTTAAACAACATTATAACCTATCATTTCGTTTAGGTGTTACAATATCCTTATATGTCCATATTATTCTTCAAAACCAATTTTAAACCAATATTATTTAAATTCACTATAGGATCTACCAAATCGTAGAACTATTTATTTACATGGAATCCATTTTAGAACTCATGGCCTCTATTCTATGGCAATCATATGTTCAAATTAGGAAATACATTTATTTTATAAGATCTTTATTATCAACATATAATGAGTCACCATCATCATTGACATTAATTACATAACATTCTATATATCTAGAATCTATTATACTCAAATGTAGTGGTTGTGTCACTTTAATGGTTTCTTGTTCCTTGGGGATTTTTTTCAGGTACAACTCTTGTGAATCATGAGTCATAAAATTATCTATATCTATATTGATACCACTATATTATTTAGAGTTGTACTCCATCACAAAGAATAAGATATTCCTTACAACCTTTTGTGTTTTTTATTAGGGTATCACATAATTTCCCACTGTCTCCTTCGAGAATCATGTTTTTACCTCAAGTGGAATGCAAAATGATTTTCCTACCAACACATGCGTGATAAAATAATTATGTTCTTTTCATTCCAAAAATTCTCTTTTATATCATCATCCACATTAATTTTCAAACATTTTTGTATTTATGCTACTATATGTATAATTTATTCCAAAAAGGGTAATTAAATAATCACATTGAACGTCATTGATTTTACTATATACAATAGGGTGTGGTTTCTCTTTTCACATAAGCCATTCCATTATGAAGGACTGAGTTGAGATAAGACCCTAAAATCCTATAAATAATCAATGTAGTTTTTATTATGATGATTCCACCCATATTTTGAGTAGAGTTTCTAAATCTTATTACCATGATGGTTCTAAAGTTAATTATTGTATTTGATAAATTTTTCAAATCAATATGACTTATACCTCTTTAATTATACTTATCTATATCTACTATAGTAATCCTTAAAATTTATGAACTATGAGTATCTACCCCTTTCCATAATATTAAATGGTGAACACATATCTTTATGAAGAAATTAAAAAATATCATTACCTCCTGCACCTTTCCACCTAAATGTGGATTTGTTTTTTCATTTTTCGATGTAAACATGTGTGATATGAACCATGTGGTCATAGTTCAAAATATTACAATTAAACACTTTTAGGTAATTTTTTCCTTATTTTTCTTCTTACATGACCAATCTGGTGATGCCAAATTTTTGTGTGAAGTAAGATATGTGATGTAAATTTTTTATCGATTTTTGTTATTTAGTTTGTGTCATCCAAAACATAAACTAAATTATTTAAAATTTCATTACCAAGAAATAAAATTTGTTGTAATCGATGAAATAAATATCCATGAAATTTCAATGTAAATCCATTTATATCATGTATTAATAACAAATATTGTTTCTGTATCATATAAATTATAATAACAACCTATGAAAACAATGATTATTCCATATAGAAACATGGGCTTATAGTACCTGAAAGGTACATAATAAAATAGATCTATATTGGATTAACATAGATCTACCTCTAATAAGTCCAATGTTTTTTTTCTATATTGTTAATGTATTCAAATGAATATGTGAGCGCCATAGTCATTATCTAATACCCACATTGTAGAAACAGATAAATTTATCTTGAAAACTAATGCACATGAAGAAACCCATTGGTTCTCTGGTTTTGATCATTATTTTTTAATATTGTTCTTCTTACCACATGTTAAACAGATAAAATCATGTTCAATTAAATTCCCACAGATCAACCTATTCATGGAATGATGTAATGAATCTTTGGACAGAGAGATATTATATTTGTTCACCATAATAATGGACGAAATTTATCACATTGAATACATTTCGACATGGATATATAGAGTAAGGAAATGTGGAAGAGACCTCTAAATATTGTTAATATTAATATTAAAAACAATTCAATAGAATTTATGTGGGAGTTATGAAAGAATGAGATTGTTGGTTAGTTTTTCAAGGAGTTTAAGACTGATAACCTTTATGAGCCTAGTGTAGCCAATGGGATTTTCTTTGTGAGGCCCAACTAAAGAAAAATTATCTAATACTTATCTGAACTTGTTTCATGAAAATATCAATATAAATTTATCTAACTCTATTGACATAAATTATATAGTGATTATTATAAATAATATATGCATTCATGTATTTGTGATACATCATGAGGTCATTAGAAATAGTTGACAAAATATATCATTTTATGTCAACCAAATTTCCAACATGTTGTTTCAATGGAATGAAATGTTCCATCCCTTACAACATTGGTCGGCGGACCATCCATTATGTATTGTAGAATATAAGATTTTCAATCATGGCATTGCGTAACATGAAGGATCCTAAACCCATGGTGTATATTTCTGCCAGTGATGAGGTTGTCTTTCTCCACTATTTATCATAGGGGTAATCTAAATGAATATTTTCATATTTTATTATAAAATTAAAGAGATTATTATAATTACTTTTTCATGATTAAAAATTAAAAGGGAAATTAGAAATTTATTGATTTTGTTAATTAAATCACCCATGATTTTATCAATTCTGAATATCACTCACCATTGAAATCAGAAAGTCTTGTTACAATGAAACTCTTATAGAAGAGATCCCCATAACATTTCTTAAAGATCTAAACATTCTCCATGATAAATAAAAAGAATTAATATGTATGGTGTAAGGCCCCAACCATAAAAATTATATATTCTTGAATTAAATTAATAATTCACATTAAAATTATTTATAGATTTAGAGAATTAGATAATTAGGTTATAAAATATACATATCAACATGAATATTACATGTATAAAATTCTACTCACTAAACATTTTTTTCATAAAACAAAAACTCTTAAACAAATGAAACATGTTCAGTTCCATGTTTTAGAAAGCATTAATTTATTCTTGATCCCATACTTGACCATAAAAATCTTTAGGTCCTGTGAAAATCATTTTCAAACTTGGGATAAACATAAAAGGAGATTTTGAAGAAGTCTCTAACCTCATGTCTAAATCAAGTCATTCGTTCTTCAATTTCCTTAATAATAATCATAGTTTAATTTATTCTTATTTAGAACCTTTTACAGTTTAATTATTCAGTTCATTTCAATTATTACCACATTATAAAAATTACCTAATTATTTAAGTTAATAAGTTTCTTTTCGATATTGGGTACTTGAGTTGAAAATGTTCTTGTTAAAATTACAATTTTTCCATGTTGTGAAATGCCCATTATCTATATAATATTATTCATATATGTGTCATATATATCTACTATATTTGTTTTTATAATATTAAAAAACATTTGAACATAATAAATGAAATGCATCATTCATGGAGATGGTAAGCCGTATAAACGAATGAATGAAACTTTCATTTCTATATCATTTTTAAATGGAATGAAAACATAATGATACAAAAGTATATGAATATTAAAGATTAATTTAATATTTTATATATGTTACATATGTTCAGTAACACCATCCTTTATAAGTTCTATATATGTCCTGAATGAGTCATATCAATTTGAGGGGGTGGTAGTCTATGTTTCCTTAAATGAAATTATCATATTTACACCTCATGAAAAGCATAAAATTATTTTGTAAATAAAAATTAAAGAATAATATAGACAATATAAACATAATATATATCATATAAATACTGTTCCATCATAATTTCCACAATTAGAGGTGGTACGATATAAATGAACAATAATAGTTTTGTGAGGAAATAGTTTCCTGTCCATAGAAATAGTTTGTTCTATATCCATTAGATGGTGGTGTGTGTATTTTTTGTTTGAATACATCTCATAAAAACATAATATTATATTTAGGATATTGGTTTTTGATGTAATCAATAAATAATAATAAAATAGTGAGTGAAGAAGTAGAATATAGGAAAAGAACATTAGAAAAGACACTACCTCTTAAAATGGGTAAATCCCTTTGATTTGAGAAAAAAGAATTTATTGAATAATCTTCTCTGTAAGATAAGGATTCTATGTGGAATAGACGGATGTTGGTAGAATAATGAATCTGAGGTTGGACAAGACATGGGGATTGAGAGGTGTGAGTTGGGGGTTAGAGGTGGTGGCCGTTTATAAGAGGGAGGATGGGTACTTTAGGAATGTCTCGAAATATTATTTTATTATAAAGTGAATTTTGATTACCAAAAGGTCCAAAACTCATTTAATTTGAGGATAAAACGATGATTGATCCAAATCATCTAAAAAATATGTTTTAGACATGTTTTGGTTTTAAATTTGACCTTATCATTTAGCTTTAAACCTTATTTAACTAATTTAACTATTACAATGTCTTGTTGTATATTCATAATATATGTTTAATATAGTTACAATAAAATTCCAATAGAATATTAATCGCTTAATTAATAAAATATCAATAATTATCTAAGTCATTTGGTAGAATATTATATTTTCATTACCATTATATCGTATAATATAATAGAATTTGTTTTGAAAACTCATTTATGTCAATTTTTATACTTTTAATGTCATGAATTTTTAAATATTCATAACTTGATTATAAAAAAAATATTTAATTCAATGGAAATAAGTTTTAATAATTCCTAAAATTAATATGTGGCATAAAATTGTTCAAACTAAATTTATTTTAATTTTCATAATCTCAGCTATTTAAATTATTCACTAATAAGGTAATCACTACATCATCATTATATCAAAAATATATTTGTTATGTGATGTCTAATAATTATATATAAAATACCATGATTTAGGAAATATTTTTGGCTTTATAATTACTGTTTATAGTCAAAATGATAACTTATATAACCCCCACATAATTTTTTTACTATTAAATACATGTTTAGGTTATATTTTCCATAACATTAAATTAAAGTAATTAAATATCATTTTCACACAAAAGTGGCTCCATGGGGTAGTAAAATCAACCCAAGGATTCGCATGGTTAGAAATATCTCATCTAATAGGGTATGAATAATGATACAAAAGCATTTTACAAATAACATTCAATTATTTTAAGCATAATTAATCAACAGAGTACATGCTAAGGATCGTTAATACTAGTTTCTTGGATGACTCGGTACATATAACATAAAACATTGGGCCAAAAAACAGCTTTTTTTGTTATCCATAATGTGCTCCAAACTTTTTTGATCCCTTACATCTTCATAGGGTACCCTGGGGAACACAAGAACAAATAGATGAGTTGAAAATCCCAGTAGGGGAATGGACATAAGGATACATCTTCAGCACATGAGTTAGGAGACATGACATAACGTTATCCAAAGCATGAAACATATGAAATTATATCATATAAGCGTTGGATCATATAACCATGGAATCATATAAATGTGGAAGAATCATGAATAAATTATTTACTAAGTTTCAAGGGTAACCACCAATCCAATTTCCCATTTTATATGGGTCAAGGATAACCTCAAATCACATTTCCCATTTTAGTATGGGCTAAGGTTAATCACCAACCCCATTTCACATCGCATCTCATGAGACTTAACCTTACCCAATGCAATGGAGTGCTATCTCGGTGCACCCATCTCAACATTTTCATAAATATTCATTCCAAATAAATATTCTTACCACATAGATAATCATATAGAATCAAGCATAACTAAACATAAGGGTACCCATGGAACAATTTGGGTACCACAATCATGACATAAATCATACCCAATGGGCATATCACGAAAGTGTACATGAATGGAAAGGATTAGAACATACATGGACATTGATAGTGTAAAATAGGCGTAAAACATGGTTAGTTGTTTCAAACAGATGTGACAACTTTTATGAAATGTATTTTAGAAACATTAGCATCAAAACACTTTTTGTGTGGTTTTATGGAAAATACTATAGAGATTTTCAAATAGAAAAAATGAAATTCTTTTAAATAAAACCATAAATGAACAAATATTATTTTAATAATAAAAATACTTAATATATAATAAAATTGTGTATTAAAACATAGTATATATTTCATTGGAAATTTGTTTAAAAATTTGGGAAGTCCCCGTAAAACAGGTTTGCGTGTCGGAAAGTTATATAGAGGTAATTTTTTAAAATCATGTTCATCCCCGAAAGAAACTGAAGAAAGGTTATTGATAATAGATTTTGTTAAAACTAACCATAATTTAAGAGATTCACATAAATATATATGATAACACAATTATGAAAGAGAGATTAGGCAACTCAAAAGAACAAAGGAGGTTCGGGTTGATTTCGTTACGGTTTTACCGGCATGGTGTTGGGTGTAACCAAGAAGGATTGATAAGAGAGAGAAAGGATTTCTCATTACTTATACAACATGAGGGACATAGGGGTAAGTGATAAAATATACCACACCATATATTATTTACCCAAAAAATTCATAACATAGAGGACAATCTTGATTAAGAGTGAAAAAGAGATAATCCCTTTCCATAAATTCGTTGGTGTTGTCCACTTGTGATCAATGACCTGAATAAACAAATTAGGCTTATTAATTCATATGTATAGAACATATTCTATATTTAATACCATTTTTAGTTCATTCAAAGCGTACATGATCAGTTATAAGTTTCAATTCCCTTTTTCAGTCTCGTTTGTTTACTTGGTTTTAAAAGATCGGTTCACTTATATTCAAGTTCATAAAAACATGAAAGAAGGAAGTGCTTCTCCATAAATGAAGTTATTTGATATTATTGAACATCTTCGGGATTAAATGGTTTTATAATTAATTTGGTTATTTATATTAAAGTTTAGAATTTATATAAAACCATAGTGACAACCATTTTTGTTAACCGGTGGAATTTATTACAAAGAACAAGTTTTTCTTTATAACATAAGACGATTTTTACAAAAATGATTTCATAACTAAAAATAGGATATATTAAATATATAATAATCTGGTTCAACCATAAAACAAATGGTTTAATGAACATAATTAAATATTATAATATAAATTGGTAAACCGTTGTCCTTGAATGGGCTAAATTAGCGCATCTCAAACAGTGATTCCAGTTCATTCAAATAAAAGGTGGGGAAAGGAGATATGATAATAAAATATAGAATTATTAAGAAAACATTCCAGTAAATATATGTTACTAGATTAATCTTAATATTCTGGTGACAGGTGGTGAGGAAATAATGAAAAAGAAAAGAACATAAATGGAATGAAGGAATTGGAAAGAGGAATTTACCTCTTGATACTTCCTTCTTTGAGAAACTCTTAAAGGGAGAGGTTGGGATATTTTGAAAGGGATGGGAGATTTTTGACGTGGGGGAGGACATTGGGGAGAGATTTAGGCAGAATATTGGCAAGGCACAAGGCTTGAGATGAGTGAACAAAAGAGAGAGTGAAGGAGGTTTTATAGCGGAGGAGTAGATTTCTCAATATAAATTTCATTAATTTATTATTTCCCCACAAGACAAAAAATTGTGAGACTTCCTTGACCAATAATAGTAATTTTATCATTTTATCCTGAACATATTGGTATTAAATCCGCATAACATCATCAATGAGTCAACAAATCCATTATTTAGAAATTATTGTAAATTTTCATATTTTACTATTCATAAAATATTCATGTATTTCAGAAAATATTAAAAATTTACCCAAAACATTTTTCAATGTGTAGAATCCAAAAATGAAGTCCATTTTTTAATAATAAAATTTTAAATATGATTATTTTTATATTTATTTAAAATTGGAATTTATTATCAAAAACCAGTTTTAAAACATTCTTTTACTTATTAAAAAATGAAGGTATATTATACTTTCAACTTGAATATTATTTATATATTATCATAGGTAAGTTTACTATTCATTAGGGTATATCAATATTCATAAGGGTATGTTACTATTCAAAAGGGTAGGTTACTATTCAATAAATATTATTTTTTTCTTATCGGACTCCAAATAACTTAATGATTGCAACCGTGTATTTTAGATTTTCTAAATTTCAAACACAGATGCGGAAAACATATGTTTAAAAGTCAAATATTATATATTAATTCATTATGTTGTGTTTTCATGTGATTTTATGACATATTTATGAGAAATGAATTTCCATTTATAAAACACTCGGTCATTAAATTCATCCCCCATTATTAATTGTTTCCCTCGGAATTTCGTTTTACATTTTAAGGAAAAAATATCTGCAGGAATTTTTCATTCATCGCTTCCTCCAGTTCCCAGATTGGCTCTCCAAACATATGGTTTCTCCATAGTACCATGACCAGATGAGTAGTCTTGTTGTGTAGAACATTGTCCCTCCAATCAAAGATCTTCATAGGATGCTCCTTATATGAAATATCATCCTCCAACTGTACCACCTCGGAAGAGATTACATGTGAAATGTCTGGTATGTAATTCCTTAAGAAGGATACATGAAAGACATAATATACTTTTGACATGGTAGGTGGATGTTCCAGTCAATAGGCCACAACTCTAAATCGATCCTGGATCATGAAGGGGCCGATATACCTGGGAAATAACTTCCCTTTCTCTTTGATCCTCATGACCTTATTCCACATAGATTTTCATAGAAATACCATGTCTCTGACATTGAACTCAAGGAATTGTCGTTAGTTATCTGCATAACTCTTCTGTCTACTTTGGTATGCCTTGATATGTTGCTGAATGGTTTTCACCTTCTCTGCCATTTCATCATCCATTTTAGGTCCTAACAGCTTATTCTCACCGACTTCATCCCAACACGCCAGTGTTGTACACCTTTTTTCATAAATTGTATCAGATGGTTCCATTTAGATGCTCGAGTGGAAATTGTTGTTGTAGGAGATTTCAATGATTTGAAGATATTGGTCCCATACTACTTTGAATTCAATAGAATATTCTCTTAACATATCTTTCTATGTCTGAAAATTTCACTCAAATTGGAAATCAGTTTGAGGATGATAGG
Source organism: Viscum album (assembly GCA_963277665.1). Taxonomy (NCBI): domain Eukaryota; kingdom Viridiplantae; phylum Streptophyta; class Magnoliopsida; order Santalales; family Viscaceae; genus Viscum; species Viscum album. Next base: position 1,922,343,034 of record OY728136.1, on the reverse strand, counting down.
CCATACTGAATTTTAGTTCAGTGCTCAAAGCATGCTATAGAATTTTCCAGAACTTCGATGTGAATCTCAAATCATGATCAGATACAACAGATAGTGGTACTCTATGTAGCATTAGCACTTCTTTAACGTAAATCCTAGAAATTGGATCCAATGAGATGTCATATCAAATTGAAACAATGCAATTTTCCTTTGTAATATGATCCACAATGACCCATATAGCATTACTTCCTTTGGATGTCCTTGGAAGTCTAGTGACAAAGTCAATTGTAATTTTATCCCACTTCCATGATAGGATGGGTAGTTGTTTCATCATCCCCTTTGTCGTTTTCCTCTCAGCCTTCACTTGCTAATATACCAGCCACATTGCGGTATATTAACGAATCTCCATTTTCATATTGTCCAAACAAATGTTTTCTTGGAGATCTCAATACATTTTTTTGCTCCCTTGGTGTATAGAGAAGGTCAAGCTATGTACATCATTCAATAGATTCTTCTTTATCTCTGGATAACATGGTACGCATAATCATGTCCGAAATCATACAACTCTTTCCTAATAAATTTTTAAATCAAAGGATTTCCCATTTCTGATAGCTTGTAACCTTTTCTAAATTTTCACATCCTTTCTTTGAGCAACTATTATTTTATCCAAGACGGTTCGTTGAGAAATAATTTGAGATTGGATTTAGGATATTCCTCCCTTATTGATTCCCATGTCCATCCCTTTTCAAATCTATGAATATCATATCCTTTTAAATTCTCATCGTTGATAAAGATGCATGATCTTTTCTACTTAGATATCTTCCACATTGTTTTCCCTACCGAGAAGGTAGTGGACTGAGCAGTCATAATCATTGATGATATCAATCCATATTTGCTGGCGCATATTAATATCATTCTATGTGAATATATATTTGAGACTCTTGTGGTCTATATATATCTCACATTTCTCCCCATAGAGATAATGCCGCCAGATTTTCAATGCAAAGATCACAGCCGCCAACTCTAGATCATGAGTAGTATATTTTTGCTCATGGGTTTTCAGCTGCAGTGAGGCACAGACTATCAATTTATCATTTTTCATTAGCACACAACCTAATCCCTTCTTTTATGAATTAGTTTACACAAAAACGTGTTCCCCACATGTTGGGAGTGTGAGTATTTGTGCAGTGATAATCCTCTTTTTCCACTCAGTGAAACAGTCTTCACCTTCCTGAGTCCAGAAAAACATTAATCCCTTCTGTGTCATCATGGTCATTGGGTTGGAAAATCATGGAAATATATTCATGAATTATCAATAATACCCAGCTAGACCCTAAAATCAACTGATATCCATTACATAATTTTTCTTGGTCCACTCTTCGATTGCCTTCGTCTTAGAAGGGTCCCTAGATATCCCTTTGCTGGGGATAAAATACTCCAGGGATGATATTTCCTCCATCCAGAACTCACATTTACTGTAATTTTCATCCAACTTATCCCTTTTCAAGGTCTTTAACATAGTTTTCAAATACTCCTTATGTTCCTCATTGATTTAGGAGTATATCAGAATAACGTCAATAAAAACTAATTCAAATTTATCAAGCTAATATTTAATGACTCTATTAATTAAATCTATGAAAAATTTTGGATCATTAGTGAGTCCGAAGGGCATTACTATGAACTCATAGTGTCCAAACATTTTTCGAAAGGTAGTCTTGAGAATGTCTTCCTTCCTCACCATTAATTGGTGATATCCTGACCGAATGTCCACCTTATAGAAATAACTGGCCCCATGAAGTTAATAGAACAAGTCATCTATTCGTTTAAGGGGATACTTGTTCTTTATTTTGATTTTATTGAGCTAACAATAATCAATACAGAGGTGCATTGATCTGTCATTCTTCTTGAAGAATGGACTGGAGCACTCCATGGGGAAGCACTCGGGTGTATAAAACCCTTCTCCATATTATCTTGTAACTACTTATTTAGCTCTTATAGCTCTACGATGGAAATATTGTATGGTTTCATTGAGATCGCCAGATATCCATGGATAAGATCAATTTAGAACTCAACCTCTTCGTTTTGAAGGTGGATTAGAAAACTATTATGGGAATACATCAGTGTAATCCCTCACGATGGGCATGTTTTCATGCATGATTCTCTACATTGTCTCAATAATTTGAGCTAGATATGCCTGCTCACAAGTCAGTAATAACCACACTAGAGATGATGATTCTAAAAAAGATTCATCTTCCTCATTACACTTTTCTTTAATCAGAGGATTCTTTAGGATATGAAAACTGATCACTCTTTCCCAACAGTTGATATTGGATTTGTATAATGATTCCAAATCCATGACCAAGATACCGTCAAACTCTACTAAATAAAAAATGATGATATTTTCTAGGAGGTTTTGTCCATAAATGTTAACCAGGGAGGGGTAATAAACCATGGGTGCATTAATTTCCTCATTCTCTATTCTCATAGGTAACTTTTCCTCCAAATTTTGATGTGGTGTTTGAATAGTTCTACTAAGCTTGTATGATATGAAAGAATTAGTAGAACCAGAATCCAAAAGCATGTTCTCTATTATTTAATGAATAACTAGCATACATGTTACCACATCATTGTCCATCTCCACCTAAGTAGTAGTGATAGCATAAGCCCTTACCTTTTGCCTTGGAGGTTGTTAAGGTTTTTCTATGACTACCATCTGCTTAGTAAAATCATTCACATAATGCCCACATTCCTTGAAATTGTAACACTGCACTGCAGGCTGAGTGTTGATCAGAATCTTCCTTTATTCTACCACATTAGCGGGATTTTTCATTTCCCTTCGGTAGTTAATGGCCAGATGACCAAACTTTTTGCATTTGAAGCAATTACTGGTTCCCTCTAGGCAGGTACCGAGAAGCTTCTTCCCACAATTTTCTAAAGGCAAAATGTCAGACTTCATTCCATCATTTAATTTTTTCAATGAAACACCCATGTTTTTCTACATTTTTCTCTTAATGTCACTGGGCCCACAAGACCATTAAGATTCCCCAATTTCTATTACAACCATGAGGGCACAACAGACAATCTCTTCATAACTATCGAAGTCCATAATATCCATTTATTTTTTGTAAACTTGGCATTAGTCTGCTAAATACGTGATCCACCTTACTTTCGGTGTTCATGACAAAGCTAGAGGTGTACCTTGCAATCCTTGTAAAGTTTTCTTAATATTCCCTGATAGACTCATCTTCCTTATGCTTGATTCTGAGGAACTCTTTTCCATCTTGAGATGGAGGGTTATAGGAAAATATTTGTTGAAAACATCACCTTGAATTCCTCCCAATCCATGTAGTCAATTTCCTCCAGGGACATTGTATTCTTGATCAGGGTCCACCACTAATCAGCTTCCCCCTCCAAACGATAGACTGGAATTACCACCTTATCTTTTTTTGAGCTATAAATGATGGAGATTAACTTTTTTATAGAGTTAATACATTGTTCTTCAAGGAGGGGATCAGAAGATATGCTAATCATGGGAGGCATTTTCCACATAAATAATTCTATGGTAACATGCTCTTTCCATGGTGGAGGGGTATATTCTGTATGATTCATGTTATTATTCATAACTCAAGCCAGCTGAGAAAGTACTGTCATGATTTTTTTAGCACCCACACCTGTCATATCAGGAATATCATTAGGGAAATATTTACATTTCCTATCACATTGGTTGTTGTAACTTGTTCTTCTATTTCCCTCCATTAGATTTGAAATAGAACATATTATTAGAGGTCTTAAATACATAGCTATTGAGAATAAAAATGAAACATTGAACACAATTGGATAAACATATAGATAATAAGTATATCCTATCTTTTGATTTCATATGATTATATCCAGGTTATCCTTGATCTATTTCGGAACTTATATTCTTATGGTCTTTTTTTGTCCCTTAATAATGGTTTTACTAAGCTCGTGAATCTACCAATGCATATCCCCTTGGAGTGTCATAACCAATAGTGGAACAAGGCCGTTTCCATGCAACACTTCTCGTTCAAGTCTAACTCAAAGTTGTGTAATCAGGTTTTACCACTAGATACATATGTGCTAGAGCCGCCTCTACATGCTCATATTTATAGAGGGATGTATTTTCATGATAAACCACTTACACAATACTCACCAAAATTTAGGAATGTTTTATAATACTTAGTCTCATCCCTAAGGTTCGCACTAAGGTGCTTTATTCTTAATCGCAAAAAATAACAAGACCATCCCATGATAACAACTAAAGTGACCCAATCCATTCACATATAAAATTACATGATATTAAGCAAAATTAATCATCAGATTACAAGACAAGGATCATTATGTCTAGTGTCTTGGAAGACTGGGTACATATAACATAAAACATTAGGATAAAAAACAATTCATTATTTTATCACCATAAAGAGATCCTAACTTACATTAACCCCTTACATCTACACATGGTACCCTCAGGAACACATGAATAAATGGATGAGTTGAATAGCCAAGTAAGTGAATGAACATAAGGATATATCGTAATCACATGAGTTAAGAGGCATAACAGAATGATATTCAAAGCATGGAAAATATGAAATCATATCGTATAAGCATAGGATCATATAAACATGGAATCATATAAATGTGGAAGAATCATAAAACACTTGTTTAGTATGGTTCTACGCTAATAACCAATCCCATATCCCTATTTTTTTGGGTCAAGGCTAACAACCAATGTCGTTCCCATTTTAGTGCGGGTCACGGCTAGCCGCCAATCCCATTTCACATCGCATCTCTTGAGAATTAACCTTACCCAATGCATTGAAGTGCTATCTTGGTGAACCCATCTCAAAATTTTCATGAATATTCCTTCAACATAAATATTTTACCACATATATAATCCTACATAATCATCCATACATTAATATAAGGGTACCCATTGAATGAATTGGGCACCACGATCATGACATAAATCATAACCAACGGGTGTATAATTGAAGTGACCAAGAAAGGAAAGGATTAGAAAATAAATGAAAATTCATAGGGTAAAATAGTAATATAACATGGTAAGTGCTATAAAACATAAGAGATAAACTAAACGAAAATTATTTTAGAAACAATAGCATTAAAAAAATTTTGTGGAGTTTAAAGAAAAATACTATAAAGCTTTTCAAATTGAAAAGAATAAATTCATTTATATAATACCAAATTTGAACCAAACAGGTTTTAATAATAAAAATATTGATTATATAAAAAAATGGTGTATTAAAACCTCAAATGGAGTGCACATTAATTTTAGGTAAAAATTTGGTGATTCCCCTTAAAACATGTTTACTTATCAGAATGTTAGAAGGAGGGAATCTTTTAAAAACATGTATATCCCCGAAAGAGAGTGATGAAAGGGTCTTGAAATATTAATTTATCACAAATAATCATAATTTATAGGAATAACAAAAATAGATAAGATAACACCATTTTTAATTAAAGATAAAACATCTCGAATGAACAAATGAAGGTTCGGGTATAATTCTTTACGGTTTTATCGGCATGGTGTCAGGTGTACCCAAGAGGGAATGATGAGAGATATAAGGGGTTTCTCATCACTTATACAGTATGAGGGAAGTATGGGGGAGGTGTTAAATAATACCACACCATTTAGGATTACCCATAAAAAGTCATAACATAGAAGACAATCTTGATAAAGAGATAATAAGAGAGAATCCCTTACCTTAAATCTGTAGGTGTTCCCCACATATTATCAATGACCTGAATAAATAGATTAGGATTATTAATTCATAAGTACAGAGCCTCTTCTATATGTAATTTATTTATTATACCAATTTTGAGTTCATTCATGGCCTTCTTTATTAGTTGTGAGGTTCAATTTCATTGATTGTGCTCGTTTGATTACATGGTTTTAAAAGATCAGTTCACTTATATTCAGTTTTGGATAAACATGGAAGATAGAAGTGGTTGTCTTGAAATGAAGTTATATGCTATTAGTTAGTATATAAAAGATTAAATGGTTTTAAAACTAGTTTTGTTACTTGGATTGAAGTCAAACTATAATATAAAACCATTGTGACAACCATTTTTATTAATCAGTAGGATTGATTAGAAAGAACATGATTTTCTTTAAAACATAATAAAATTTGAAAAAAAATAGGATTAAAGAACTAAAAATTGGATATAATACATATCTAGAAATTTATTTCAACCATTACACAACTGGTTTCATGACCATAATTAATTATTATAAAAGGAATTGACAGAACGTTGTTTTTGAATGGGCTAAATTAGCAAATCTCAAACGGTGCTTCCATTTCTTTCAAATAAAATGTGGGGAAAAGAGAGAAGATAATGAAATATACTATTAGAATGAAAACATTATAGTATATGTTTGTTACTAGATTTATCATAATATTATGGTGAAGGGAGGTGAGAAAAGAAACAAAAAATAAAATATCTTAAAATAAATGATGGAATTGGGAAGAGGAATTTACCTCTTGAGACTTCCTCCTTGGAGAGCCTCTTAAAGAGAGAGGTTTTTGTATTTTGAATAGGCTAGGAGATTTTTGATGTGGGGGAGAATGTTGGGGAGTGATTTGGGCAGAATATTGGAATGGTACAAGGCATGATATGAGTGACTATAAGAGGAAGTGAAGGGGTTTTATATTAGAGGAGAGAGGGGATTTATTTAATATTAAAATCATTAATTTATTATTCTCCCACAAGACAAGGAATATTGAGTCTTCCATGAAAAAGAATAGTAATTTTATCATGTGATCCCAATCCAATTGTCCATACATCAGTTGAACATAATCAACAACTCAATAAATCCATTATTTAGCATTTATTGTAAAATATCAAATTTTACTATTCATCAAAAAAATTCAAGTATTTCAGAAACATCCAAAAAAAATAACCCCAACCATTTTTCGACATGTAGAATTCAAATATGATGTCCATTTATCAAAAATAATTTTTTAAATATTATTATTTTTATATTTAATTAAAATTACTCTTTATTATTAAAAACCATTTTTAAAACCATATTTTAATTATTAAAAAATATATCTATCTCGTACTTTCAACATGAATAATATTTATATATTATCATAGGTGTAACACCCCGAGATTTTATGAAAAATATTATTTTAATTTCATTAATGTCTTATGTTGTATTCTACACCAAGATTACCCTGCGCTATACGCAACACCGTATTAGCTTGCAGTATACGCAACACTATTCTTGGACCGTGTTACACATAATTTTGATAATAGTTATTCTACGCAACATTGATTATATATATATATATATATATATATTAAATGTATAAATGAAATATGGTTGGATTCTGTTATACGAAACAACGAAGGATTCTTTCACAACACGCAACCCTGACTTGGCTTGCATTACACGCAATCGCGACCTTCCTCGATAGCGTGTGTTGTACGCAATACCGGGTTTTAATAAACAATGTTATATTATTATAATATTGTCATAAACTAGCCGTTATGAATAGTATTGACTAAATTTTGAATTTTATAACATTATTATTCATCTTACACATTTCTAGAACATGGTATAAGAACAAAATAAATTTTTCGGGTAAAATAAGTATTTTTCAAAAAATGCAGTTTTACCGCCTTTTGATGGCGCACCCACTTTAAATATAGTTTTTGACATGTTTATATGTCCAATTTGACAAAATAATATTCTTATTTTGAATCAGGATATAAAAATTTACATTAGATAAAGTTTTGATATTTTTCCGATAACTTTCATATTTTAATGAATATTAAAAACACGCTATATTTTAATTAAAAACAACTTTTTTCATCGTAATATCTTATGTGGTCAAATTATAATATTGAATGGTTTTAAAGTATAAATAGAATAAATTTTTACCATTTAATATGATGTATGTCAATAGCATTGATTTTACCTTGAATTCGTAAGTTAAATCAATTCAATCTTTTGCAATGTTTTAAACAAAAACCCGTTTTTATTCGACCACGGGATTAATTTTAATTTAATTTCTGAAACTTCTGTGTTTTGAATTTTAAAAAATTGATTCCATATTTGGAATCAGTGGGTCCAAATTATGTTAATAGGATACTTTTTATTTTTGGGAATTATGAATAGTAACTACGGTAAATTTTATTTACCATAGTTAAAGGTAAATCGGGTAATTAAGGGTAAATATAATATTTTAAAATTACCCTAACAAATGTAAAAATTCTATTGGATGACTAAAAAACGACCCATATCATCTAAGGGTCGGATTAGATTAATTTAATTAAATTTTTTCAATGAAAATATTTTAATTATTATTAAAACCAAAGAATGTGACAACATGTCACTTTCTTAAATCTTATAAGTATAATAATTTTAATCTAGTGATAAACTTCATGAAACTTCGAACATGAATAGTCTCCAAAAAGATAATACAGATATCTACATCATATAAATTTATTTAGAATTTTTAGGGATTAAATAATTATCATTTATTATGACAGAAAGATGATGGAGTAATTGTCTTATTAATGAAATATTGACAGAATCGATGTTATAAGTGACCAAATAAATGTAATTTGAGACTTTTTATGAGTTCCACTAATTTTCTAGGTTACTATGATATATTAGTGTTGATTTAATCAACTTGGTTAGGACATATAATTCTGTTATGACTTTCACAAAAATCATATATCAAATAGTGTCAAAATTGACACAAAATAGTTTTTAAATCTAATATTATATTATTAATTGTTATTTTATTCCTAAAAATCTAAGGGTCGGCCAAATTACTTAGATACGGATATATATATTAATAATAAACAATTTGGGGTTCGTTTGGCATGTTATAGTAACTGTATTAACCATATGGTGTAAGAAAACAAAAAGACACGGTAAAAGTTAAATTATTTAATTTAGAGTTAAATCCAATTGATAAGGTTAAAATAATAACCTAAACTTGTCTAAATCCTATTGTTTGATAGGATTTCGACCCATCCCCACTTTAGATCCGAAATAAGACCATTTGGAACCATTATAAACCGATTTTGACTTTAATATAAAATAATATTTTGAGGTATTCCTAAGGTGCCCCTCTCCTCCCTTATAAAAGGACACGTCCTCCCCCTGCTCCTCACACCAATTTGAGCACTCAAGCTCGGCCAACCCCTGAAAAAATCCCTTCTCCACTTCCCTAGAATAATCCTAGAGGTCCTGGTATTCTTCAAAGACCAATCTTAGTTCCCTAAGTGGAGGATTCAAAGAGGCGTTTCAAAGAAGAGGTAATATCCATTACCGATCTTTTCAATTTCTTTCTTCTTCAACTTATTCTTCTTTAGTTGTTTCATGATAAAGTAATAACATCAGTATTTATTATATACTGATATGTTATTATAAATATGAAACAACTCTAATTAACCTTCTATCCATCCTACGGAAAAAATGAAATCACCGCGCGTGCGTACGTACGGAATACCGTCTCCACGCCGTGGTGTAATATATTTTCCGTCACCACCTTAATTGGATTGGTATAATGGTGTAATGAGTAACTATATATGATTATTATAAAGTTATATTGATACTGAAATAGTATACATACACTTCAACACAATTCCACGACCATGGGAACAATATCATCGCTCGTGCGTATGTACGGACTACCGTCTCCACGACGCGATGAGATTCATTCTCCATGTTAACCATTTAAGAATGATTATAAAGTATATATAAGAAATAATAATGAAATATATGACATTACAAAGCTACTGGATTTATGTATATATAAATATATATATGTATGTCATCTACTTACTTCCATTCAAGACAATAAGGATAGGAAAACAGCGTTCATGCGTACGTACGGACTACCGTCTCCATGAACGGTGTTTTTCATTTCATTTATCTATCTATTATATATATATACTGAATATATATGATATATAAATCATATTTTATATTCTAGATGTAATTAAATCATGATATAAGTAATAATAATGTCAAGAACAACAATTCAAAACACCTACGATAAATGAAACGATTTTACCCAAAAAGCTTCTTTAACATGGAATTTACAAAAGAACGGGTAATATAATGTCATAAGTGAACCATATATGATATCATAACAATGAATATGATTCTGTAATAAGTCAATGACATTATTTAAATCATTATACAGGAGGTTCGGACACATACGAAGCAAATCGGACCTAAGGTAAGGGAAATATCACAATCTCATTTTTATCCGAGATTGTTTATACTTTAGTATTTACTGGGGTTTATTTTATCATCCACATCCATGTTTCCTGACTATGTAATATTATTTCCATCCACCTACAGTTTTTTAAATTAAATTTTACCCTTCAGTGAGTTTTAGTAAAGAATATGAAAGGAATCTTTTGTCGTTTTTTTCGTACGAGGTACTTTTTGACTTTTCCGACAAAAGTACTAAGAATGTTTTTTTTAACTTATACGGCATGAATGGATTTTTAAAACATTATTTCTAAGAAGAATACTTTATAAGTTTTCAAGTTTATTTTTAATCAACTTCTTTTAGTTTAGAATTTTATGACATTTTAAGAAAGGAAAAGTGTTTTTGAAGTAGAAAGGATATTTTCCTCAAGAATGGAGTTCAAATGTTTTATCAAAATTATTTTCCATCTAAGATAATATAGGGTTATGTTTTTATCCCTATTAGTACATTGATTTGATTATGTTGTGAGGGAATTATTTTTATGAAGTCATTTACCTTATATGATTTGTTTTATGAAGTCATGATGTTTCAAGAATCCCATTTTTGTTACATGTGTTATGCGATGATGTATGATTTATGATTATGTGGAACACATATGAAAGGATTAATTATAAGATGGGTGGGACATATATCTCCCTCCAATGAATTGGGTAAAGAGTTTATATCTCATGAGATAGACAGGGCTGGAACGGTAGGTTATACCGGTTCAGTGAAACAGGACTGAAACTAGGGTTACTCGATTCAGAAGGGGACTTTGTCCACTAAGATAGTCTTGGAAATGAGTCTTGACTATCAAGAAATGATTCTCTATGATTATTTGTGAATGCCACAAAGTTTCATGTTTTAAGTTATGATTATTGTGATTACATTTCACTGCCATGATTTACCCCATGTTCTGAAATTATGATCTCTTTTGCAGGTTAAGATTTCCAAAAGTTATGTGCATATGTATATGATGTGATTGATATTTCTTTTGTTTACCCTTACTGAGCATTTTAGCTCACCCTTTTATGTTTTCTTTTCCTCAGGATATAAAGAAAGGTTTTAGGTAAAAAAAAGAAGATCTTTATGGGAGATTTTGAAGATCTTTCACCACGATTAGAAGATTATATTCCGAGTTTCCAGAGACATTAAACTATTACGATCCTTGTGTGTGTGTTTTTTGTTATGTACTAAGTATTCCGCAAATGTAATGTAATGTCCATGTACGTTAAGCTTCGGGTCTCTACAGTTGGTATCAGAGGAAAGGTTTAGTCAACCTTTGGAAACTAGGATGCGAAAACTTTAGTGAGATCCCTAGAGATATTTCTAAGGTATGTCTAGGGATGTCTCTAAGGTTAAGTATAAGTATAGGTTATGGTCCTAGAATTGCGCTAACGATCTTAGAATTTAACCTAAGATGTTAGCTATTGAGGGTACTCCCCCTTTATAATGTTGTTTTCCCTAGCATGATTTTTTACTCTCACTGAATTCTTTTTGTGTTTTAGTTAATGGAGGGAACCAGAAGGAATTTGGTTAAGATTGAATCCAATGGACAAATTGGTGACTATGAGCAACAAAATTGGGTAATTCCTAGAGAGAAAGATATTGTGATTATGCCGAATCAGTCATCGCGATATATGATTAACAAGGTGAAATTTAGCGGTATGGCTAATTCATCAAAGAAGAGGAAGATAAACTATTATTCATGTTTGCATGTTGAGGAGCATAAAGAAAGAAAGATTGAGATTTCTAAAGAAGGGAAGAAGAACCTTGAGGAATACCTCAAATGGAGGGACCGATGTTATCTGTGTGGAGAAAAGGGTCATAGAGTGACAGATTGTTATGGAGTTCAATGTCTTATTTGTGGAGAACATGGGCATTACCCAACTCAATTCCCTGACCTAAAAAGTTACTTCTAAATCAAGGAAGGAATTATTCCAGGACAATCATTGAAGTTGATGGACTAAAGTGTTTATGTATTGGTATTCAAGAATAATGTTGTTGAGGTACTTTTATGGTGTACTGAAATATTTATGTATTGGTCTATTGTGGTTTTCAATAATATTAAGGCACCGGTAACCATGAAAAGTGATTCAAATATTTTGGAAAGTAGATGATATGTGCATCATGAAGGGATAAAGAGAAAATGAAATGTTTGACAGTATTCATGAGCTCATGATTGATATAATGACTAAGTGATATCATTGTTTGAGTATATAGAATTTTGAGGATTTTGGTATGTGGAAAGTGTTAACTTTTAACTGCATTCATGTTTTCACTAAGTTATTCAAGAGAATACATGAATAAGGACTTTGAATGTTTGGAATGTGACCAACAAAACATATCTTATGATATATGGGGATCAACGATGGTGTTAAATATCTGGTAATTGTTTTCACTATGTTATGAGAGTGGACTGCAGTATTATGGATAAGCCTAAAGATTGGAATGGATTATGTTGGATAGAAGTTATTATTGTTTAAAGATAGAAGTTTTCTCGATATTATTGATGGGATGTTATAGTAATATAGTTTTAGAAAAAGGACAACCTGCAGGATGGGCGACAGCCCATCGCGTCGGACAAGGCTGTGGGAATCGAACCCACAACCGAAGTGCGACTGGCCTTAATCACCTACCACTGGCCTACAGGAAGTCCCTGTTTAGTAGAAACTATTTTTATTATATTAAGCAGTATGATATAAGAAGTATAAGTCCATTTTAGGAACCATATGTGATTAATCTCACTATAGATCGACTTATGTATATAATTTTTGCTAACCTTTTGTTTGAGACAGATGGAATGACCCGTCATTCGATCACATGATCTACTAAAACTTCACAAATAACAAATTCAACTTCATTTATTTAAGAGATGAAGTGGAAATTGTTCAAGGCATGAACAATAGTGAGATTGTACCAAAATAAAGAAAGTATTTATTATAATTCGAATTTTCAACTTTAGGGAAATGATCTTGAAAACCAAAAATGTTGTCCTAGTGATCTTATACCTGATGAATCAAATGGTACCCTAGATCGTCACAAATTTATGGCTTTGTGATTGCTGGCTTTTCCATAGCCATGTTCTCTACCACTCTCCATCAGAACATGATGGTTAGATTTCTCTTCCATATCCATATTTTCACCTATGTGGAAACCCAATGATTAGTTTATTTGGGTAACCGTTACGTTTCATACTTTTGATTTTAAAGATAAGTTTTGGTATTCCTTTTTACGATGTGGGTTTCTATCAAAGAAACTTTCAAATAGTAAACCATTTATAACCCCGATGAATTTCGAGGGCGAAATTCATTTTAAGGGTGGTAGAATGTAACACCCTGAGATTTTATGAAAAATATTATTTTAATTTCATTAATGTCTTATGTTGTATTCTACACCAAGATTACCCTGCGCTATACGCAACACCGTATTAGCTTGCAGTATACGCAACACAATTCTTGGACCGTGTTACACATAATTTTGATAATAGTTATTCTACGCAACATTGAGTATATATATATATATATATATATTAAATTTATAAATGAAATATGTTTGGATTCTGTTATACGAAACAACGAAGGATTCTTTCACAACACGCAACCCTGACTTGGCTTGCATTACACGCAATCGCGACCTTCCTCGATTGCGTGTGTTGTACGCAATACCGGGTTTTAATAAACAATGTTATATTATTATAATATTGTCATGAACTAGCCGTTATGAATAGTATTAACTAAATTTTGAATTTTATAACATTATTATTCATCTTACACATTTCTAGAACATGGTATAAGAACAAAATAAATTTTTCGGGTAAAATAAGTATTTTTCAAAAAATGCAGTTTTACCGCCTTTTGATGGCGCACCCACTTTAAATATAGTTTTTGACATGTTTATATGTTCAATTTGACAAAATAATATTCTTCTTTTGAATCGGGATATAAAAATTTACATTAGATAAGGTTTTGATATTTTTCCGATAACTTTCATATTTTAATGAATAGTAAAAACACGCTATATTTTAATTAAAAACAACTTTTTTCATCGTAATATCTTATGTGGTTAAATTATAATATTGAATGGGTTTAAAGTATAAATAGAATATATTTTTACCATTTAATATGATGTATGTCAATAGCATTGATTTTACCTTGAATTCATAAGTTAAATCAATTCAATCTTTTGCAATGTTTTAAACAAAAACCCATTTTTATTCGACCACGAGATTAATTTTAATTTAATTTCTACAACATCTTTGTTTTTAATTTTAAAAAATGGATTCCATATTTGGAATCAGTGAGTCCAAATTATGTTAATAGGATACTTTTTATTTTTGGGAATTATGAATAGTAACTACGGTAAATTTTATTTACCATAGTTAAAGGTAAATCGGGTAATTAAGGGTAAATATAATATTTTAAAATTACCCTAAAAAATGTCAAAATACTATTGGATGACTTAAAAACGACCCATATCACCTAAGGGTCGGATTAGATTAATTTAATTAAATTTTTTCAATGAAAATAATTTAATTATTATTAAAACCAGAGAATGTGACAACATGTCACTTTCTTAAATCTTATAAGTATAATAATTTTACTCTAGTGATAAACTTCATGAATCTTAGAACATGAATAGTATCCAGAACGCTAATACAATTATCTAAATCATAGAAATTTATTTATAATTTTTAGGGATTAAATAATTATCATTTATTATGACAGAAAAATGATGCAGTAATTGTCTTATTAATGAAATATTGACAGAATCGATGTTATAAATGCCCAAATAAATGTAATTTGAGACTTTTTATGAATTGAACTAATTTTCTAGGTTACTATGATATATTAGTGTTTATTTAATCAACTTGGTTAGAACATATAATTCTGTTATGACTTTCACAAAAATCATATATCAAATAGTGTCAAAATTGACACAAAATAGTTTTTAAATATAATATAATATTATTAATTGTTATTTTATTCCTAAAAATCTAAGGTTCGGCCAAATTACTTAGATAAGGATATATATATTAATAATAAACAATTTGGGGTTCTTTTGGCATGTTATAGTAAGTGTATTAACCATATGGTGTAAGAAAACAAAAAGACACGGTAAAAGTTAAATTATTTAACTTATAGTTAAATCTATTTGATAATGTTAAAATAATAACCTAAACTTGTGTAAATCCTATTGGTTGATAGGATTTCGACCCATCCCCACTTTAGCTCCTAAATAAGACCCTTTGTAACCATTATAAACCGATTTTGACTTTAATATAAAATAATATTTTGAGGTATTCCTAAGGTGCCCCTCTCCTCCCTTATAAAAGGACACCTCCTCCCCCTCCTCCTCACACCAATTTGAGCACTCAAGATCGGCAAACCCCTGCCAAAATCCCTTATACACTTCCCTAGAATAATCCTAGAGGTCCTGGTCTTCTTAAAAGACCAATCATAGTTCCCAAAGCGGAGGATTCAAAGAGGCGTTTCAAAGAAGAGGTAATATCCATTACCGATCTTTTCAATTTCTTTCTTCTTCAACTTCTTCTTCTTTAGTTTTTTCATGATAAAGTAATAACATAAGTATTTCATATATACTGATATGTTATTATAAATAAGAAACAACTCTAATTCACCTTCTATCCATCCTACGGAAAAAATGAAATCACCGCGCGTGCGTACGTACGGAATACCGTCTCCACGCCGTGGTGTAATATATTTTCCGTCACCACCTTAATTGGATTGGTATAATGGTGTAATGAGTAACTATATTTGATTATTATAAGGTTATATTGATACTGAAATAGTATACATATACTTCAACACAATTCCACGACCATGGGAACGATATCATCGCTCGTCCGTACCTAGGGACTACCGTCTCCACGACGCGATGAGATTCATTCTCCATGTTAACCATTTAAGAATGATTATAAAGTATATATAAGAAATAATAATGAAATATATGACATTATAAAGCTACTGGATTTATGTATATATATATATATATATGTATGTCATCTACTTACTTCCATTCAAGACAATAAGGAAAGGAAAACAGCATTCATGCGTACGTACGGACTACCGTCTCCATGAACGGTGTTTTTCATTTCATTTATCTATCTATTATATATATATACTGAATATATATGATATATAAATCATATTTTATATTCTGGAAGTAAGTAAATCATGATATAAGTAATAATAATGTCAAGAACAACAAGTCAAAACACCTACGATAAATGAAACGATTTTACCCAAAAAGATTCTTTAACATGGAATTTACAAAAGAACGGGTAATATAATGTCATAAGTGAAACATATATGATATCATAACAATGAATATGATTCTGTAATAAGTAAATGAAATTATTTAAATCATTATACAGGAGGTTCGGACACATACGAAGCAAATCGGACCTAAGGTAAGGGAAATATCACAATCTCATTTTTATCCGAAATTGATTATACTTTAGTATTTACTGGGGTTTATTTTATCATCCACATCCATGTTTCCTGATTATGTAATATTATTTCCATCCACCTACAGTTTTTTAAATCAAATTTTACCCTTCGATGAGTTCTAGTAAATAATATGAAAGAAATCTTTTGTCGTTTTTTTCGTACGAGGTACTTTTTGACTTCTCCGACAAAAGTAAAACGAATGTTTTTTTAACTTGTACGGCATGAATGGATTTTTAAAACATTATTTCTAAGAAGAATACTTTACAAGTTTTCAAGTTTATTTTTAATCAACTTTTTTAGTTAAGAATTTTATGACATTTTAAGAAAGGAATAGTGTTTTTGAAGTAGAAAGGATATTTTCCTCAAGAATGGAGTTCAAATGTTTTATCAAAATTATTTTCCATCTAAGATAATATAGGGTTCTGTTTTTATCCCTATTAGTACATTGATTTGATTATGTTGTGAGGGAATTATTTTTATGAAGTCATTTACCTTATATGATTTGTTTTATGAAGTCATGATATTTCAAGAATCCCATTTTTGTTACATGTGTTATGCGATGATGTATGATTTATGATTATGTGGAACACATATGAAAGGATTAATTATAAGATGGGTGGGACCTATATCTCCCTCCAATGAATTGGGTAAAGAGTTTATATCTCATGAGATAGACAGGGCTGGAACGGTAGGTTATACCGGTTCAGTGAAACAGGACTGAAACGAGGGTTACTCGATTCAGAAAGGGACATTTTCCACTAAGATAGTCTTGGCAATGAGTCTTGACTAACAAGAAATGATTCTCTATGATTATGTGTGAATGCCACAATGTTTCATGTTTTAAGTTATGATTATTGTGATTACATTTCACTACCATGATTTACCCCATGTTATGAAATTATGATCTCTTTTGCAGGTTAAGATTTCCAAAAGTTATGTTCTTATGTATATGATGTGATTGATATTTCTTTTGTTTACCCTTACTGAGCATTTGAGCTCACCCTTTTATGTTTTCTTTTCCCCAGGATATAAAGAAAGGATTTAGGTAAAAAGAAAGAAGATCTTTATGGGAGATTTTGAAGATCTTTCACCACGATTAGAAGATTATATTCCGAGTTTTCAAAGACACTAAACTATTACGATCCTTGTGTGTGTGTTTTTTGTTATGTACTACGTATTCCGCAAATGTAATGTAATGTCCATGTACGTTAAGCTTAGGGTCTCTACAATAGGTAAGGTTACTATTCATTAGGGTATATCTCTTTTCATAAATGTATGTTACAATTCATAAGGGTTGGTCATTATTCGCCAAAACATAATATTTTCTTATCGGACTCCAAATAAAATACTGATTGCAACTGTGTGTGTCAGTTTTTCGAAAATCCAAACACATTTGTGAAAAACTTATTTTTTAAGGTCACTTAGCACTAAGTAGATGATTATGTTTTGTTTTCATGTAATTTTATGACATATATATAAGAAAGGGATTTCCACTTAAAAAACATTGGGTCGTTACATGGAACATTCATTAACGTAATTTAATATTATTATAATATTATTTTTTACCCTTATTTACCAGATTCAACTTTTAACCATGGTAAATAAAATATTTACTAATGTTACTATTAATAATGTATAAAAATAAAATTTACCTATTTAAACAATTTTGACCTCATAATTTCAAATATGGAACCATTTTTTCCAAATTTTAAACAAAGAAGTTGAAGAAATTAATTTATATTTAATTCCAATTGGTAGTACCATAATGCGAGTTTTTAAGAAGTAAAAACTACCAAAATATTGACATGCGTTTATGTCCAATTTAGATATAAAATTACATAGAATGTCCAAAATTGGAATAAATGATACTAATATAATCCAATTAAATTTTAAATCCAATTAAATGTAAATTTTATCTATATAAATAAATTATATTAAATAGAAATTTTGAATTGCAATGATATATTTTTGATTATTCATTAATAAATGAACATTACCAAAAAATACAAAAAATTCAACCAAAGTAAAATTTGATGTTCCTCCTCTAATGTAGAATTATATTTTTTCAAAACAATATATAAAGGTGTAAAAACAACATTTAAAAAGGTTTTTCCATCATAATGCAGCAAAACGACCTTTCAAAAATATTAGATTATTTCATTCTTAAAATCAGATTCAATCTTATTGGATGCCTATAATATTGATTTGATAAATTTAAACAAATTTAAAATATATATAATAATAATATAGTTAGTTAAGTTTATTACCAGTAATAAAATGACTATGGGTTAACTACCAATTAAAATAATAAAATTATTATATTATTTTTCGATGTAACTCAATGTGGTGTGCAACGTACGATTTTATAGAAAGATGTTGTTGTGTGTCGAGTAAGATATCCAAAAAATTGTCATGTTTAACATAAAAATAATATGTTATTCATAAGTACTAATAGAAATAATAACTTATTATTCTTTAAATACAAGATTCCCTTCCCCCATTATAGAAATTTCACCCTCACAATTATAAAATTGGGCGTGAAAACATAATCAAAATTCCCACATCAGAAAAAGGGTCAATAAAACTATCAAATTAATAGAAATAAAGAGTTGTATGTAGGTCACCAGATATAACACATAATAGGATTCCATGAAACCATATATATAGAAGAGAAAACTAACCATGTTATTCTGATGGAAAGTGATAGAAAATATTATCAGGAGAAATTTAACCACCAGAAACCCAGAAACATATGATGGGTTAAATGGTATTTCACTGCCCAGTATAAAAGATTAACATAAAATGTTTTATTTATATTCCCTTTCATAATAAAGGAGAATTTATTTATGATACATACTAATAAAAAAAGGAAATATACTTACTTTTCAAGTTGAGTTTCATCCTGTAATAAGTTTCTACCATGAAATCATATTTTCTCCAATCTATCAGAATTCAAGAAGACTTAGTCACACCTATAGTGCAAAAATCTCCTTCTAGAGAATAACATGATCCAAAAAAGATGAACCATATATTTCCCCTTTATTTATACATTATCAAAAACCAAAATGGTTAGTACCTAATCAGCTAATCCCCAAAAATGATAATATTTTATAAAAATAAATACCACTCTATCTACAATGTTGATCAACCAACACCCAAATATCAACAAAGTCCATTAAATACACAGTTTTCCTTAAAATTTAATCCAAATAATCCAAAAATGTTTGAAACCAAACATTCAGAAGGATTAGATCACATAGTCTTCTATAAAAAATTGTAACATTTATCTCCAACTAACATTGGCTACTCTTAAAGTCTCATATTGAAAAGTAATTAATGAAATCACATACTCTCTTTGATAGGTTAATCATTTCTATAAAAAACCTGAATCAATATATTTCCACAATAAAAACATAGAATCATCCAAAATAAAATTCAACTAATACTCCTCTAGTGAAATCCGAAAGTGTTCTATTTTTCCAAGGCATATAGTGGTCCCAAAATAGAAAACATCTTCCAAAATAACCTTTATCACTTAATCACCAAATAAATTTATTATAGAATGGATATACATTTTATAAACCATATGATCTAAAGTAAACTTATTCTTGATCAATAAAATAATTTCAATAAAAATAATAAGTTATACTAATCAGGGAATTTACATTGGATAGTGGTAGTTGATGTACCCTTGTCACCCTTCGGTTGTGGGTTTAACTCCCATGGCCTTGTCGGATGTGATAGTTTTTAACACATCCTAGGATTTTTCATTTTTCTAAAAACATATCATTCATATGAAATTCTCAAAAAATAGATAATTTACTAAAAAATAACCATTCTCTTTTTCAACCTCAAATTTAATCTAACACCATTAATTTTTCATGTAAATAATGTAAAAACCATATATCACCAAAAAAAATATCATATGAACCTATAAGGTAATCTATTTTGTCCACACAAGAAAAGATAATTTTTTCTAGTATATCATTTTCATATAAAAAATTACAGTGTTACACATACTGGAAAAATTTTACTAATGTAATCCCATCATCAAAATATCCTTAATACTTTTAAGCATTTCATCATCCTTAAATATACCATAACACTTGAATAATGTATATGTAGACTTATTGCTGATTCAATGTTCTTCCAAATCCATTAACCATTATTTTCCTACATATTCCATAATACTTATTTCCTATAAGAAAATTCTTTAATAATATGTTAAGAATAAATAATGTAAAAACATCAATTGAGAAGTAATCCATGCAATTCATTGGTTTTGGTTAGTTTAATAATCCTCAATTGGAATGGAATTAGGTACTATTAAGAAAATATATGTATGATATTTCTAATCCCATTCCCAAACCTTCTTCGCAGGACATATATTTTTATAATTACCATGCACACCACATTTGAAACCTTCAATTAATCCCTCAGAAATAACTTATTGCCCATTGCTGGTGTCAACTGAATGCTTCATTTTTTGGTGGCGGGTTATTACTTTATGAGATTCATTACCACATCTAGAAAATATTCCTATCACACTGAATCAGTTTCCTCGGATTTTCATTCCATATCCATGTCCCATATGTTTTATAATATACTTAACTCTATGATTATTACCTAAAATTCCATAGGGATTTGTTTATAAAATATATGATGATATAAAAAACCACCATCGTTCGTGCTATCAATCATGAATTCAGATAATTGGTTGAGAATAACCATAAGAGTTATTGTTGAAGCTCCAAATTGATTTGGTTTCTTATTAAAAGAAATTCACAATTTTCTTCACATCCATTGTTACCTTGGTTCCTATAAGATCCAGCCATTTACCAAAACCAAAAAGGTCAGTGTGATTATATTGATAAAATAAGCATATAATATATTATGAGGAGAGTAAATACTAAGTTATACTTTACCATGTCATATTAAACACATTAAATTTATTTAAAATAACTATGAATCTTTCTAATTTGCTAACCACCATATTTATGTCACTTATGATTAAATAACACCCTAACCTCTAATGTTATATAAACCAACCTCTAACACCAACTTTACGACCCCAGCCTTAAACATTACATAATCATGAATTAAGATAACAATTCACATTGAGGATATTTTTTATTTTATAGAGTTAGAGAATTAGGTCATAAATTATACACAATAACTTGAATATTACAAGAAGACACATCTTACCACAGTCATTTTTTTCAAAAAAAACTCATAAAAAATAAACTGGTCTAGTTGTATGTTTTAGACTGCATGACTTTTTCATGATCCCATCCTTGACCCTATTCATAATTATGTCCTATGAAACTCATTTAAAAACATGTGATGAGTATAGAAAGCTCAGTAAGGGATATTTAAAGAATGATAACTGTTAGTTTTTCAAAAGATCATATAATCCAGGAATACTTAATCATAATGTAATAAATTTCACCTTAAGGAAGTAATGAAAACACCTCACTGAAATAAGATTAGTGCTTGACCTTTTTGTTACAAATATATTACCATACAGCCCATATAATCAAATGAATATCATATATAGGTTACTTGGGACATAATTATACTCAAATTGAATAAGCATACGGTTGACTTCCAAACATATCACTAAATAGAATAGCCATACATCCAACTTTCATACCAAATTCATTGGAGGTTATAACATAACCACTCATACTTATTTTATCCTGGAGCCATCCAGCATTTTTTTTCATATAACCACCCATCATTTTCTAATCATGTAACCACCCATCAAATTTTCAAGTTCCATTGCATAATCATAACACATAAAATATTGGAAATATCAAAATATTAGTAATAACATTTAATTTTCAATCAGAAGATATAATTTCAAGATATTGAAATACTAAATACATTTCAAAATCCTTTTTCAATACCAAAACATCCAAAATGGTAATAAGGGATTTTTTTCCATTTAAAAACATTATGACTAATTGAGGAAGCCAAATAATGATTACGATGGCAGAGAGGACATTTTAACATTTTACATTAAAAAGAAACATTTTCATTTTCATTTAGTTAAACACTACATAGAAAAAACATTATTTTTAAATGAAATTAAATTTCAAAGGGTTTTATACACAATATTAAATAAAGTTACGTATAAATCAAAATACTCCTCAATGAAATGAGATTTAGACGAAGTCCCTTAACTCAATTTAGACTTGACTTGTTAATTATTTAATTTCTTGAATAATTAACATAATATAATTTCGTCTTTCTTTAGTACCTTTTTAAATTTTATTATTCCATTTATATCACGTATTATGATGCGATAAAAAGTAACTAATTATTTAAGTTAATATCGGTCGTTTTGTCGATACTGGGTACATGAATTGAAAATGATCTTTTTATAATTACAATTTGTCCTTGTGGTAAAAAGTCCATTATCTATAGAATATTATTAATATATATATATATCATATATATTCAGTACATATGTATTTATATTATTCAATAACATTTTGTGAAATGAAATGAAAGGAACTGTTCATGGACATGTTAAGTCGTACGTACGCTTGAATACTACATTAATTTCGATTTCATATTCAAATATAATGAAAACATAATGATACAAAGTTATATTATAATTAAAGTATAATATGATATTTTACATATGTTACATAAGTTCATTAATTCTATAATTTATAATTTCTATGTATGGCATGAATGAATCATATCACTTTGAGGGGGCGGTAGTCCACGTTTTCTGAAATGAGATTATTGTGTTTACACATCATGAAAAGAATAATGGTTTGTTGTAAATAAAAATTAAACAATATTAAAGAAAATATAATGATAATATATATCCTATAAATAATTTTCTATCATAATTTATACCGAGAGAAGTTGTAGTAGATAATTGAACAATCATCATTTCATGATGCATTAGTTCGTCATCCAGAGAAACAGTATGTTCTAAATCTATTAGATGGATTTGTGCGCAAGTTTTCATTGAATAATTGTCATAAAAAACATAGTATATTTTGGATACTAGTGTGGTTATGTAATAAAAGAATAATAACAGAATAGAGTGTGAATAATTAGAATATTGGAAATGGAACATTATAGAAGATGTTACCTTTTGAAATTGGTAACTCCCATTGATTTAAGACAAAATGATTTCTTGAGTTTCCAATATCCAAAAGAAAGAATTCTAGGGGTAAGAGAGGGATGTTGGGAGTTTATTAAAGTATATTTCGGATGATATAATGGAATTGAAAGGTGTGAGTTGGGAGGTAGATGTGGTGTCCTTTTATAAGAGAGATGAGGGGTAATTCAAGAATCCCTAGAAATATATTTTTTATTATAAAATGAATTTCGATTTCCAAAAGTACAAAACTAAATTAATTTTAAAATAGGAAGATAAATGTTTGAAATCCTATAAACCATTAGGTTTTATAAATGTTTTGGATTCAAATTTATCCTTATAATTTTTCTTAAACACTTAGTAAACTAATTTAACTATTGCAATGTCTTCTAGTATTTTCTTACTATATGGTAAATATAGTTACCATAAAATTTCAATAGAACCTAAATATTTTTATTAATGACATTTAAAACTTTATCTAAGTCATTATTATGAATCATTGATTTTTATGACTATTATATCATATAATAAGAAATTATTTTTAAAAAAACTCATTTATGTCAATTATTATACTCTTCGTATCATTACATTTTAAAAGTTTAGAACAACTTTTTTATTTCAAAATAAACATCATAAATTATAATATAAAAAGTAATAATCAGTATTATAATTCTATTATGGCATAAAAAGGTTCAAACTAAATTTATTTTAATTTTTATATGCTCATTTATTTAATTCATTCATTAATAATGTAATCACTACATTATCATTTTGTCACAAATATATCTATTTATTTGATGTATAAAAATATAAAAAACGCCATGATTAAGGAAATATTTTTATATTTATATTGAATATCTATTTTCTAAATTATCACATATATAAACCCATATAAAAATTGTTTTACTAAATGATTCGTGTTTAGATTATATTTTCCTTAACTATAAATTAAAAGTAATTGAATTTCATTTTCACACAAAATTGGCTCCTAATGGTCCAAAAATCGAAACAAGGATGCCCATATTCAGACATATCTCATAAAATATGATTAATACTTCTGTTATGATAATATAATAATATTGTAATATTATTTTTTACCGTTATATACCGGATTTACCCTTTAACCACAATAAATAATATATTTACTGACGTTACTATTAATATTGTATAAAAATTAAAGTTACATATTTACAGAATTTGATCCTGTATATTTCAAATATGGATTCCATTTTTCAAAATTCAAAACACAGAAGATTCAAAAATTAATTTAATATTAATTCCTATTGTCAAAACCAAAAAGCGTGTTTTTAGGAAGTAAAAACTACCAAAATATTGACAAGCGTTTATGTAAAATTTCAAAGTGAAATTCCTTATAATGACTAAAATTAGATTAAATGATAAAAATATAATACAATTTAAAATTAAAACCAATTACAAGTACAATCTTACTATATAAATAAATTTGATTAAAAGGTCGTATTTCCACTATTCATTAAATAAATGAACATTAACGAAAAATGCCAAAATTTATTCCAAAGTAAATTTTTAAGTTCCTCTTATAGATAAGAATTTTATTTATTCATATAGAAATTATAAAGGTGTCAAAAACTAGATTTAAAAGGGGTTTCTATAAAAAGGCAGTAAAACGACCTTTTAAAAATTTTACTGTATTTCATGCTTAAAATCAGATTCATTCTTATATAAAGACTCTAATATTTATTATAAAACCTTAAAATATGTTTATAAATATGTAAATTAATTATTGAATTAGTTATGTTTATTATGACAAATTCATTGGATATACGTTAACTACTATTTAAAAAAATATTATATTATATTTCGGTATAACTCAATTTATTGTGCAATGTTAGATTTCATAGAAACACATTGTTTCATGTCGAGAACGATGTCGGAAAAAGTTTCCTTTTTAACATAAAATTAATAACTTATTCATAATTAGTAATTGAAATCAAAAATTATTATTCTATAAAAACATGGGTCATTACGTATGTTGTCTTTCCAACTACGGTCATGAAGCCCTTTGATCTGTTTAGTATATTAAACTATACTAAAATCGAGAAATTTATTTCCTCCACAATTGAAACAAAATTATTATAGATCATTTATTGGAGGTTAATATCCATAAATGTTCGGTTATGACCTCCCAAACACCTCATGTGATCTCCTTGATAAAATTATGTTCCCTAATTTGTCCATGTACTACCCATAATTCTATGGTTTCATTACAAATCATGAAATAGAACGTTTTATATGAATTAATATTTGGATAAGTTATTTTTATTAACTATCCAATTAATTTATCATGTTTTATACTTTTCATGTGTTTATAATTTTCAATTGATGTTAATTAATTTATTTAAATTTGTGTCGAAAACATTTACAGATAATTTTATTAATTTATAAATTCCATATTTTCTCAAAAATTCATTTATTTATGTTATCATAGTCCAATATCCATATAATAATTTGTTATATAGAATTAAATATACAATTAATTTAATGAAAATTCATTAGATTTAACTAATATTTGATATAATGAATGTACATTAAATCAACCTATGACCTAGAAGAAATAAATTATATTTTTGATCTTCGCATGAGTTTAAATATTCAACCAATCAACCAATGTAACAGCTAGAATCTCAACATTATGGGTCCATCATGAACTGCTTTGACGTACATTTGGATACTCAATTAATTACACATATTTATAACTCACACACAATTGAGGGTAATAATTTTTTAATGTGGAATTACATTAATATGATCAAACATACATGTACTACATATTAGTGGAATGATGATTCCATACATCTAGTTATATTAAATTTAATATTAAATAATTAAAATCCCAAGAAAAAATTTAAATTAAATATATACCAATGCATATAGTGGTCTTGGTTCAGCTAACAAATGGCCATACATTCAATAGATATATAATGAAACTGCATAACATAATTTTCATATTCATTCAATAATATTAAGATAAACATGTTTAAATTAATATATATTTTAATAAATTCTCTTTCATATTTAGGTCCAATATATTTTTATTAGAGATAACAATCATTAATTCATTGGTGACAAAAAAAATGGTAGAACTAATGGTTAAAGATTTAATACAATAACATAATTTAAAATTTAAAATTCAGTAAAATACATATTAAATTTCTGACCAATGAAAGTAATAAAAAAGAAAATAAGGTATTAAAACATCAATTTTCTATTTTATGGGAATGAATTTATCCAATAACCAAGAGATTATATGGACTGTACTATCTTTCAACATGTCGAGTACCTCTCTTGAATTATATCTGAGTCACATTACTGGGGATTTGGTTTGTTAACTCTGCTAGAATACAAGTAATGTACTTGTTATCTTTACACCATGTATTCACTTTTCAGTTGATCAAGATACTTTCCTAGGTTATCATCGTGTATCTTGGTGGGATCATATTGGAAGAATTTGAAACCATTACACCTTTTTTCAAGTTAGACATCCCCAGGTAATCAACTAAAAAACTCTTCAGGACCTTATGCATAATACTTCATGACATGTTTTTCTAGAAACACATATTATATCTCTAATATTATGTGCTCATATAAAAATATAGAGGAATATTGTCGTATCTCAAATGTGATAATTGATGAAATATTCACCATTTAAATCTCTTACACATCATGTATATAATAAATGATTCATTTTTTTTCAGTCTCAAGTTGTTTGACCATGTATAAGGACCAAAATATATTCATGATTTACATTTCAATAATTTGTATACAATCTAAAAAATACTCCATATACATTCTATGTAGTTGGATGGCAGTGTTCTAGGATTCCCCATGAACAATAAACTTAAATCACATGTAATAACTATATGGCATTTCATATATCACAAGGCATGTCTACGTGAAACATACTAGGGTACAACATGTACACATTAGCCACACACAATGCAAACATGTCTTATCATCCAATTATTTAGTAGTTACATAAATAATATCTAGTTTTTCGTGATGTAGTCTTAGTCCTTTAAGAAAGTTAAACACTGAATGAATAAGATTAATATTTTGATGACATGTTAATTTAAAAGGGATAAAATAATTAATAATAAAAAAATAAAATTTTACCACTATTTCATATGAATCTACAATCAAATGTATTATTAACATTTTAAAATGTACCCCCTCTGATACCACTTGTTAGTTTAGGCTACAGTGGAAACATGTTATGGTAGTAGTTATATAAAAATTTACATTATTATTAATATTCAAAAAACCCAAAGTGGTATCTTGTACATAAAATTTATACATAATTTATTTTATATTGGATGAAATGTATACATGGTATTTAGTTATTTATTTGATATGAATATTAATCCTCCAAAAAGGCACTTTCAGATTACCTTCATTATATTGTGATAATTGAGGTATTGAATAGCTCTAGATGTAATCCACAAATACTCAATTTATCAACAAAAAATGAAATTTGATCTCTAGGTTCTCGAATAGTGAATTGATGGTCTTTTATTGTTTGTGTTGATCACTCATCCTTCTATCATTAATAAATATATCTTCAATTTCTCAATCAAGATATGGAGAGTGATGGAGATGTTGAGAAAAAAATTTGTGCTCAATAATTCTGTTTTATTGATTTAATAACCTTCTCTAAAGAAATAGTTGTATAAATAATAATCATGGGTTTATGTTAAATTAAATATTTTACTCCCAGACAGCCCATAATTATTTTTATCCTTTAATGAAATCCATGAAAAATATTAATAATAATTACTTTTGTTCTAGAACTTGTGAAATTAAAAATTTTATTTTACCTTTTTATTAAATAATATTTATCATAGAACAGAGTTTTAGTATATTAAAACTACACTTTCATTTATTAAGCACTTGGATAAATTTTTAATTTATATATTTCAGTTATTATTTCATATTTTTTATTGATAATTGTGAATAAAATTATCCATCAGTATTGAAATTAATATTTAATCAATTAACTAAAATCAATTATAATTTAACCAATATCATTATAAAAACAATGTGTTTATTTTTCTAAAAAATTATATCTCATTAGATTTTGGTAGGGCTACCATAAGTCCAAACAATATGCTCGATACGTCATTATATGAATATATGAAATTGAAATGTTATTTCAAAAAGTCCATTGAATTTGGTGATATGTTTCTATTACAATAAAATGGAAAATATATCTTCTTCCATAAATTTTTAATGGATAGTTCATTTATCAAGAATTCCAATAATGACATGTAAATAATGACAAATCAAAAATACCCTTACTCACCATGAACATATTTGAACAAAAATTTCATTTGAAAATATTTATGCCTGAATGATGACATGAAGTAAAAATAATATTAATGTATAAGAAAAAATAAAAATTCATACATATTAGAATTTTTGATGACACCTGATGATAAAGAAATATTATTGGTGTTTCTTTTCTCATAATCTTCCATCTAGGAGACTACCATGTTAAAAATTAAGGAGAAGAATCTATATACATATGATCACTCTCATTAAGAATTTTATGTATTATATTCCCCATCATCTTAAGTTATATAAATAGAATAAATTATTTAATAATATAATCATATCACTTAAAGGTTATTATCATAGAGGGGAAGAGCTTTTGTAAACTCATGTTACTGTCTTTTTGGTATTTCCAATTCTCATTTCTTATTTTTTTTATTTAATTGGTTATGTATTAGGACTATAAATATGGATAAAATTTAAGTTAATAATAAGAAAATGTTAATGGATTTATGATTCATTTAATTAGTAGTGTTGGGGTATTTATTTTTTTAATGAATTTGTAGGGTTCTACCAGAGTTACGAGAATTCCGAAGGTGGTTTGGATTTTTATGTTAGAATATAGATGTTTTGAAATATATTAGAGAAGTAAACCCCCTATAATGGTAGTAAAAAATGCATAAATTATATAGTGTATATGTTTTCATATTGGTATAAAACATGAATTTATTACTCACTATGTAATGGTTACACACTGTTTGATTTTAAAAATCAGGTTTTTTAATAAAAAGGGATGGGGTTTCTTGTGTACTTGAGCATTGGGGATTGCACGACACGTAATGGGGTTAAATTCTTTATAGTAATGAGTGGGTATTTTTGGACAATAGTAGATTGGATTCATATTTCCTTAGTTATAGGATTCCTAAATCTCAACATTGATTCTATTACTGGGAGAATTTTTGAAATTACATCATTTCTGTAATGATTTATATAGTGATTGATATCATTGGTCGTTGGGTTTCTTCTATCTGGGTATGTAATCCTTTGGATTCTTTATTGACCTTTATTATGACTACGGTTTTTTATGGGTTTGTTCGAATGTATGAACCTTGTAATTCTATGAGAGGTGGATCCTTGAAATTTTATTCTAATTCTTTGGTTTTGACATAATACGGATGACTACTGATGCTATGGGAGAAATAAGGGTGTATGGGGCCTTTTAAAAGATTTATACCCTAGCCAGTAGAAGAAGGAATAAGGCCTTATAGTTAGTAGAATTAGTGTATCCCACCCCCATGTTTTCTCCTAACCATGTGGAGATTTTCAGTGAAAAGAATAGTGTGTGTTATTTTCCCTAACCATGCACCTAGGGCTGCACAATGGTTCTTTTTATTTATAATTTTTAAAATGGAATTTGACACAGTTTATGCATTTTTTTCTAAATAATGTAAATGAATAGAGAATTTCCTATCTTCATAAAGTTCCCTATGAACATTTAGCACGTTGTTTGAAAATCATTGTCGCCAAATTGTGTGACACGTAACTTTTGTGTAAAATAACCAAAATTCCCCTAATTTATTATTTCATTAAATCCCATCCTCTTTTGTAATATTTATAGCCACATGAGGCAACCTTCGAATAATATTGATCAATTAAGATGCCTATGAAATGTTCATGGATAAATTTTAAATCCAAACTATGATTATACTTCTATATTCCTTATTGGATGCACTCTCATAAGATCATAAAAACATCACCTTTCACCATTTGTCTATCTCTTGATGTATTTTTTTAGGTGTAGGATCCTATGAATTATTTTTAGGTAGTATGTTTCTTTTTTTATTTTCTCTCAATTGATACTGATCCCTAGGGAGATAATATTTGGGTTATCCTATACATGTATAATGTAATTGGTCTTTTATTTTTCCCTCAATGTCATGTATATTTATACAATTTTTTGTTTTGGTGAATAGTTGTTTCAGTGTTTGTTCTCCCTTATAAATTGAATATTTAATCAAAATTTATACTTAATTAAGTTGTGAATTAATTTCTTAGGTCCTATTAACATATTTCAACCATTTGACATGGGCTCGTGTAATTTCCCAGCATTCTATAAATACTAAAATGTCCCACCAATCATATGTACGGTGTTTGACAAGTATCCTATGAAACAAAATTATATAGAATTATATTTTATATTAAATGGTATGACTATTTCAACTATTAAAATTAAAAAATGGATATTCCCATGAAAATAAGTAATGTAAATGAACAATGAATTACTCTCTCTCTCATATAAGATCCATTTTTTTCTTATCATTGTTTTGATAGGTTGGAATAATGACCCCTATTTTTAATTATATATGTTAATGAAGTTCCTTATTATGTTTTATTATATTTAATGGATACCATCATTAATTATTGTATTTGTGTGTGATGATTGGCACTATTATACATGGTAATGACATCACTCATTATTATAAATGGGCATAATTGTTGAGACCTGAAGCATAACGTACATGGACATTACATTACTTTTGCGGAATACTTAGTACATTAAAAACACACACAAAAGGACCGTAATAGTTTAGTGTCTTTGGAAACTCAGAATATAATCTTCTAATCGTGGTGAAAGATCTTCAACATCTCCCATAAAGATATTCTTTTTTTACCTAAAACCATTCATTATATCCTGGGGAAAAGAAAACATAAAATGGTGAGATCAAATGCTCAGTGAGGGTAAACAAAAGAAATATCAATCACATCATATTCATAAGAACATAACTTTTTGAAATATTAACCTGAAAAAGAGATCATAATTTCATAACATGGGATAAATAATAGTAGTAAAATGTAATCCCAATACTCATAACTTAAAACATGAAACTTTGTGGCATACACACATAATCATATAGAATCATTTCTTATTAGTCAAGACTCATTGCCAAGACTATCTTAGTGGACAAAGTCCATTTCTGAAATGAGTTCACTCCTCGTTTCAGTCCTGTTTTACTGAACTGATATAACCTACCGTTCCAGCAATGTCTATCTCATGAGATATAAAATCTTTACCCAATGAATTGGAGGGAGATATAGGTCCCACCCATATCATAATGAAACCATTCTTATGTGTGCCACAAAAATCATAAATCATACATCATTGCATAACCCATGTAATAAAAATGAAATTCTTAAACATCGTGACATCATAAAAAAATTCATATAAGATAAATGAATTCATAAAAATAATTCCATCACAACATAATCAAATCAATGTAATGATAGGGATAGAATCAGAACCCTATATTATCATAGATGGAAAATAATTTTGATAAAACACTTGAACTCCATTCTTGAGGAAAATATCCTTTCTACTTCAAAAACATTTATTCCTTTCATAACATTTCATACAATTTTATACTAAAAGAAGTTGATTGAAAATAATCTTGAAAACTTGTAAAGTATGCTTCTTGGAAATAATGTTTTAAAACCCCATTCATGTCGTATAAGTTAGAAAACATTCTTCTCGTACTTTTGTTGGAAAAGTCAAAAAGTACCTCGTACGAAAAATGACAAATGATTCCTTCCATATCTTTTACTAAAAACTCACTGAAGGGTACAATTGGATTTAAACAATTATAGGTGGATGGAAACAATATTACATATTGAGGAAACATGGATGTGGATGATAAAATACACCCCAGTAAATACCAAAGTAAAATAATCTTGGATAAAAAAGAGATTGTGATATTTCCATTACCTTAGGTCCGATTTGCTTCATAAGTATCCAAACCTCATGTATAATGATTTAAATAATGTTATTGACTTATTACACAATCATACTTATTGTTATGATATCATATATGGTCATATTCTTAGCTTACTATTAGTAATATTTCATTACTACTTGTTATTCGGGTGTTTATTACTTTTTGTTCTTATGAGTGTTTGTCGAATGAATTCATATTCTTCTCTTTAGGTTATAGATAACTCATTTACAGAATGGTATTATTTTAATATATATCATATTCATTCATTCAATTCATTTTTATAATCATTATGCAATGAAGATCATGTAGAACGAATCGCATCACATCGTGGAGACAGTATTCCGTACATACGCACGAGCAATGATATCGGTCCCATGATCGTGGAATTGTTTGGAGTGTATATATACTATTTCAAAATCAATATCACTTTTTAATGTTCATATATAGTCATTATTTATACCATTATACCCATCCAAGTAAGGTGGTGGTGGAAAATTTATTACACCACGGTGTGGAGAAGGTATTCCGTACGTACACACGCGTAGTGATTTCTTTTTCATAGGATGGATAGATGGTGAAATAGGGTTGTTTCATACTTATAATAACATATCAGTATATGAGTGATATTGATGTTATTAATTCACAATGAAACAACTAAAGAACAAGAATAAGTAGAAGAAGAAATAAAGATGAAAGAATCGGTAACAGACATTATCTCTTCTTTGCAGTGCTTCTTTGAGACCACCTTTTAGGGTACTAAAATAGGTCTTTGAAGAAGACCAGTAGCTCTAGTATGTTTTTAGGGAAGTGTAGAGGGGAAATTGGAAGGGTTTGGCCGAGCTTGAAGGCTCAATGTGGTGTGAGGAAGAGGGAGGAGGAGGTGCCCTTTTATAAGGGAGGATAGGGGTACCTTTGGAATAAATAAAACTATTATTTTATTATAAAGTCAAATTCGGTTTTAAATAGCTCCAAATTGATTCATTTTTAAGCTAAGGTGGGGATGGATAGAAAGTATCTCATACAACATAATTTAGACAAGTTTAGGTTCCTATTTTAACATTATCATTTACATTTAACATTAAGTTAAATAATTTTACTTTTACTGTGTCTTCTTGTGTTCTTATACTATAAGGTTAATAAACTTACTATAAGAAGCCAAACTAACCCCATGTTGTTTATTATTAATATATATAACATTATCTATGTCATTTGGCAGAACCTTATATTTTTAGGAATAAAATAACAATTAATAATATAATATTTTTTTAAAAAACTATTTTATGTCAATTTTGACACTATTTAGTAATTGATTATTGTGAAAATTATAACAGAATGATTAGTTCGAAAAAAATAAATTAAATCAATACTAACATGTCATATTAACCTATGAAATTAGTTTAATTCAGTAAAACTCTTAAATTACATTTATTTTGGTATTTATAACATAAATTATGTCAATATTTCATTAATAAGACAATTACTAAATCATCTTTGTGTCATAATAAATGATAATTATTTAATCCCTATAAATTTTAAATAAATTCCAATGATGTAGATAATTGTATTATCTTTCTGGAGACTATTCATGTTCTAAGATTCATTAAGTGTATCACTAAATTAATATTATTATACTTATAAGATTTAAGAAAGTGACATGTTGTCACATTCATTGGTTTTAATAATAATTAAATTATTTTCATGGAAAAAAGTCCATTAAATGAATCTAATCAGACCCTTAAGTGATATGGGTCGACTTTTAGTCATCCAATAAGATTTTGAAATTGTTAGGGTAATTTCATAATATTATATTAACCCTTAATTACCCGATTTACCTTTAACTATGGTAAATAAAATTTACCGTAGTTACTATTCATAATTCCCAAAAATAAAAACTAGCTTATTAACATAATTTGGATCACTGATTCCAAATATGGAATCCATTTTTAAAAATTCAATAAACAAAATTTGTAGATATTAAATTAAAATTAATCCCGTTGTCGAAAGAAAATGGTTTTTTCTTTAAAACATTGCAAAAGATTGAATTGTTTTATACTACGAATTCAAGGTAGAATCAATGATAATGAAATAAATTATTTTAAATGGTAAAAATATATTCTATTTATACTTTAAAACCATTCAATATTATAATTTAACCATATAAATTATTGCGATGACAAAAAGTTGTTTTTAATTAAAATATAGCGTGTTTTTACTATTCATGAAAATATGAAAGTTACAAGAATGATATGAAACTTTTTCCAAAGTAAACTTTTATTTCATTTCCTCAAAGAAGAATTTTATTTTGTGAAATTGAACTTATAAACATGTCATAAACGAGATTTAATGTGTGTGCACCATCAGAAGGCGACAAAACTGCATTTTTAGAAAAATACTTATTTTACCTGAAAAATTTATTTGGTTCTTATACCATGATTTAGAAAATTTGAATGAAAAATAATAATATTATAGGATTCAAAATTTAGTTAATACTGTTCATAACATCTAGTTCATAATAATATTATAATAATATATCGTTGTTTAGTAAAACTCGGTATTCCGTACAACACACACTATCGAGGAAGGTCGCGATTGCGCGTAATGCAAGCCAATTCAAGGTTGCGTGCTGTGCAAGAATCATTCGTTGTTTCGTGTAACATAAACCAACCATATTTCATTTATTCATTTAATTTATATATATATACTCAATGTTGCGTAGAATAACTATTATCAAAATTGTTTGTAACACGATCCAAGAATAGTGTTGTGTATACTACAAGCTAATACGGTGTTGCATATAGCACAATGTAATCTTGGTGTAGCATACAACACAATATATTAATGAAATTAAAAGAATATTTTTCATAATATCGTGGGGTGTTACATTCTACCCCCCTTAAAATGATTTTTGCCCTCGAAATTAATCGGGGTTATAAATGGTTTACTATTCGATTGTTTCTTTAATAGAAACCCACATCGTAAAAAGGAATACCAAAACATGCCTTTAAAAACTAAAGTATGAAACGTAAAGGTTACCCAAATAAACTAATCAATGGGTATCCATAGAGGTGAAAATATGGATATGGAAGAGAAATCTAACAATCATGTTCTGACGGAGAGTTGTAGAGAACATGGCTATGGAAAAGCCAGTAATCACAAAGCCATAAATTTGTGATGATCTAAGGTACCATCTGAATCATAAGATATAAGAGCACTAGGACAACATTTTTGGTTTTCAAGATCATTTCCCTAAAGTTGATGAAATTGGAATTAGAAGAAATACTTTCGTGATTTTGGTATAGTCTCACTGTTGGTCGTTCTTTGTACAATTTCCAATTTATCTCATAAAGAAATGAAGTTGAATTTTTCATTTCTGATGTGTTAGCAGATCATGTGATAAAATGATGGGTCATTACATCTATCTCAAATAAAAGGTTAGAAAAGTTATCAAAAAATACATAAGTCCATCTATAGTGAGATTAATCATATATGGCTCCTAATATGGACTAATACTTCATATATCATACTGCTTAATATAATAAAACTAGTTTCTACTAAACAGGAACATCTTGTAGGCCAGTGGTAGGCGATAAAGGCCAGTCGCACTTCGGTTGTGGGTTTGATTCCCACAGCCTTGTCCGACGCGATGGGCTGTCGCCCGTCCTGCAGGTTTTCCTTTTTCTAAAACTATATTACAATAACATCCCATCAATAATATCAAAAAAAACTTCTATCCTTAATACTAACTTATTTCCAACATAATCTATTCCAATTTTTAGGCCTATCTAAAATACTTTGGTCCAAGCTCATAGTATAAAGAAAATGATTACTTGTAATGTCACATAACAATCACGTGAATTCCATCATTTATCCCCGATATATCATAAGAAATGTTTTGTTGGTCAAATTACAATCATGTGAATACATTTATCATGTATTCTCTTGAAGAATGAATACCCATTAATTGAATAATAGTGAAAACATGAATGCAGTTAAAATTTAACACTTTCCACATACCAAAATCCTCAAAATTCTATATACTCAAACAATGATATCACTTAGTCCTTATATCAATCATGAGCTCATGAATACTGTCAAATATTTCATTTTCTCGTTTTCCCTTCATTATGAGCATATTATTTTTTTCCCTAAAATATATCAATCAATATCCATGGTTACAGGTACCATAAAATTATTGAAAGCCACAATAGAACAATACATAAATATTCCAATATTCCACGATACTATATACAACATTATTATGGAATCCCATTATATAAACACTTAATCATTCCACCACATCGTTTTCATATTCAACATCTCCAATGGTGATCACATGTGACTTCCCTTTGTCCTTTTCCTTTAGTGGTTGCTCATGTCGATCATCACTAACTCTTGGATTAGGGCATTTATTAGCATAATGCCCGATTTCTTTGCACTTGAAGCATTGAAGTGTAGTAGGTTCATTCTGTGTATCCCTTCCTTTGTTTTCATCATTATGCATCTTCATCCCATAATTGTGGCATTCAAATGACCGATTTGTCCCTTTAAGACAATCTCCACCATTCTTCATTCCACACTTTGAGCATAAGGAAGCATTCATATTCTTTTAACCATTATTCTGAGATTTCTCCTTGAACTCCATCTTTCGTTTCTTGTAAAAACTATGAGATGGATAAGTAACACCAACATCCATTTCTACATTGATATCACAATGCACAATTTCTTCATAGCTAATGAAGTCTCTTATAGCTAATGCCCTTCGATGATTTGGTTTTAATCCACTGAATAATCGATCAACTTTACTTTCAAGTTGGATGATAAATCCAGATTCATACCTTGCAAGCCTTGTAATATTCCCTTCGTATATACCAACAGATTCATCATCCTTTTTCTTTAGTTCCAGAAACTCCTTCTCCATTTTTTTTTTGAAGAATACATGTGAAGTACTTATTGAAAAATAAGTTCTTGAACTCGTCCCATTCCATGGACTCAATTTCAGCTCTTTGCCTCGTATTCTTGATAAGATTCCACCATTGATCATCTTCACCTTCCAAACGATATACTGCTAAGATGACTTTATCATGTTTAGAACATTGAAGAACTAAAAATATCTTATCAGTGGTACTGATCCATTGTTCAGCAAGAAGTGGATCAGAAGACCCACTAAAAGATGGTGGACGTTACCTCATGAAGGACTCAATAGAATGTTGTTCCCTTCTCTGCTCATTTGGAAGTCCATAATGATGAATAGCTTGTGTAAGTATAACAATAAGATTTTTCACTCCATCTCCCATAACATTTGTTTGATCAAGAGGAAAATAATTGCATTTTCCATTACATTGATCAACACGGTTCCTCCGGGTTGCATCCATCGTTTAAAACCCAAAAAGAATAGTGTGAGAGGCAAAAATCATGCTAGGGAAAACAACATAATAAAGGGGGAGTATCCTCAATATCTAACATCTTAGGATAAATTCTATGATCGTTACCGTAGTTCTAGGACTGTATCCTATACGTATACTTATCCTTAGGGACATCCGTAGACATACCATAGAAATATCTCTAGGGATCTCACTAACGTTTTCACATCCTAGTTTCTAAAGGTTGACTAAAACATTCCTCTAATACCAACTGCAGAAACCCAATGCATAACGTACATGGACATTACATTACTTTTGCAGAATACTTAGTACATTAAAAAACACACAAAAGGACCATAATAGTTTATTGTCTTTGGAAACTCAGAATATAATCTTCTAATCGTGGTGAAAGATGATCAAAATACCCCATAAAGATATTATTTTTTTACCTAAAACCTTTCTTTATATCTTGGGGAAAAGAAAACATAAAATGGTGAGCTCAAATGTTCACTAAGGGTAAATAAAAGAAATATCAATCACATCATATTCATAAGAACATAACTATTAGAAATCTTATCCTGCAAAAGAGATCATAATTTCATAACATGGGATAAATCATATTGGTGAAATGTAATCCCAATACTCATAACTTAAAACATGAAACTTTGTGGCATACACACATAATCATAGAGAATCATTTCTTATTAGTCAAGACTCTTTTCCAAGAATATCTTAGTGGACAAAGTGCATTTCTGAAACGAGTTCACTCCTCGTTTCATTCCTGTTTCACTGAATAGGTATAACCTACCGTTCCAGCCATGTCTATCTAATGAGATATAAAATCATTACCCAATGCATTGGAGGGAGATATCGGTCCCACCCATCTCATAATAAAACCATTCTTATGTGTGCCACAAAAATCATAAATCATACATCATTGCATAACCCATGTAATAAAAATGGAATTCTTAAACATCATTACATCATAAAAAAATTCATATAAGATAAATGAATTCATAAAAATAATTCCATCACAACATAATCAAATCAATGTAATGATATGGATAGAATCAGAACCCTATATTATCATATATGGAAAATAATTTTGATAAAACACTTGAACTCCTTTCTTGAGGAAAATATCATTTCTACTTCAAAAACATTTTTTCCTTTCTTAACATGTCATACAATTTTAAACTAAAAGAAGTTGATTAAAAATAAACATGAAAACTTGTAAAGGAATCTTCTTGGAAATAATGTTTTAAAAATCCATTCATCCCGTATAAGTTAAAAAACATTCTTCTCGTACTTTTTTCGGAGAAGTCAAAAAGTACCTCGTAAGAAAAATGAAAAAATATTCCTTTCATATCTTTTACTAAAAACTCACCGAAGGGTAAAATTGGATTTAAACAATTATAGGTGTATGGAAACAATATTACATATTGAGGAAACATGCATGTGGATGATAAAATACACCCCATTAAATACCATAGTATAAACAATCTCAGATAAAAAGGAGATTGTGATATTTCCCTTTCCTTAGATCTGATTTTCTTCGTAACTATCCAAACCTCTTGTAAAATGATTTAAATAATGTTATTGACTTATTCCAGAATCATACATATTGTTACGATATCATATATGGCCATATTATTAGCTTATTATAAGTAATATTTCATTAATACTTGTTATTCGGGTGTTTATTACTTTTTGTTCTTATGCGTGTTTGTCGAATAAATTCTTATTATTCCCTTTAGGATATAGATACCTCATTTACCGAATGTTATTATTGTAATATATATCATATTAATTCAATCAATTCATTTACATAATCATTATTAAATGAAGATCATGTAGAATGAATCACATCACATCGTGGAGACGGTATTCCGTACGTACGCACGAGTGATGATATCATTCCCATGATCGTGGAATTGTATTGGAGATTATGTATACTATTTAAAAATCAATATCACTTTTTAATAGTCATATATAGTCATTATATACACCATTATACCCATACAAGTAAGGTGGTGGTGGAAAATAGATTACACCACGACGTGGAGACGGTATTCCGTACGTACGCACACACAGTGATTTCTTTTTCCGTAGGATGGATAGATAGTGAAATAGGGTTGTTTCATACTTATAATAACATATCAGTATATGAGTGATACTTATGTTATTACATAATAATGAAAAAACTAATGAATAAGAAGAAGTGGAAGAAGAAATAAAGATGAAAGAATCGGTAACAGACATTATCTCTTCTTTGAAGTGCTTCTTTGAGACCTCCTTTTAGGGTACTAAAATAGGTCTTTGAAGAATACCAGAAGCTCTAGGTTGTTTCTATGGAAGTGTAGAGGAGAAATTGGTAGGGGTTTTCCGAGCTTGAAGGCTCAATGTGATGTGAGGAAGAGGGAGGAGGATGTTCCCTTTTATAAGGGAGGAGAGGGGTACCTTTGGAATAACTAAAACTATTATTTTATTATAAAGTCATATTCGGTTTTAAATAGCTCCAAATTGATTTATTTTGAATCTAAGGTGGGGATTGGTTGAAATTATCTCATCCAATATAATTTAGACAAGTTTAGGTTCCTATTTTAACCTTATCATTTAGATTTAACATTAAGTTAAATAATTTTACTTGTATCGTGTCTTCTTGGGTACTTATACTATAAGGTTAATTAACATTCTATAAGAAGCCAAATGAACCCCAAGTTGTTTATTATTAATATATATAACCTTATATAAGTCAATTTCCCGAACCTTTGATTTTTAGGAATGAAATAAAAATTAATAATATAATATTTGTTTTAAAAACTATTTTATGTCAATTTGACACAATTTAGTAATTGATTTATGTGAAAATCATAACAGAATGATTAGTTCGAAAACAGTTAATTAAATAAATACTAACATGTTATATTAACCAATAAAATTATTTTAATTCAGAAAAAGTCTTAAATTACATTTATTTGAGTATTTATAACATCAATTATGTCAATATTTCATTAATAAGACAATTACTGCATCATCTTTGTGTCATTATAAATGATAATTATTTAATCCCTAAAAATTATAAATAAAATTTCTATGTTGTAGATAATTGTATTATATTTTTTTAGACTATTCATGTTCTATGATTCATGAAGTGTATCACTAAATTAAAATTATTATACTTATAAGATTTAAGAAAGTGACATGTTATCACATTCTTTGGTTTTAATAATAATTAAATTATTTTCATGAACAAAAGTCTATTAAATCAATCTAATCCGACCCTTAGGTTTTATGGGTCGACTTTTAGTCATCCAATAGTATTTTGACATGTGTTAGGGTAATTTTATAATATTATATTTACCCTTAATTACATGATTTACCATTAACTATGGTAAATAAAATTTATGGTAGTTACTATTCATAATTCCCAAAAATAAAGTAGCTTATTAACATAATTTGGATCACTGATTCCAAATATGGAATCCATTTTTCCAAATTCAGTACACAAAAGTTGCATAAATTAATTAAAATTAATCCTATCGTCGAAAGAAAATTGGTTTTTCTTTAAAACTTTGCAAAAGATTGAATTGATTTATCCTACGAATTCAAGGTAGAATCAATGATAATGACATACATTATATTAAATGGTAAAAATATATTCTATTTATAATTTAAAACCATTAAATATTATAATTTAACCATATTAATTATTGTGATGAAAAAAAGTTGTTTTTAATTAAAATATAGCGTGTTTTTACTATTCATCAAAATATGAAAGTTACCAGAATGATATGAAAATTTATCCAAAGTAAATTTTTATTTCATGATTCCAAAGAAGAATTTTATTTTGTCAAATTTAACTTATAAACATATAAAAACGTGATTTAAAATGGGTGCGCCATCAAAAGGCGACAAAACTGCATTTTTTGAAAATTACTTATTATACCCGAAAATTTTATTTTGTTCTTATACCATGTTTTAGAAAATGTGAAAGACAAATAATAATGTTATAAGATTCAAAATTTAGTTAATAATTTTCATAACGGCTAGTTCATAATAATATTAAAATAATATATCGTTTTTAGTAAAACCCAGTGTTGCGTACAACACACGCTATTGAGGAAGGTCGTGATTGCGCGTAATGCAAGCCAATTCAGGGTTGCGTGCTGTGAAAGAATCCATTGTTGTTTCGTGTAACATAAACCAACCATATTTCATTTATACATTTAATATATATATATATATACTCAATGTTATGTAGAATAACTATTATCAAAATTGTGTGTAACACGATCCAAGAGTAGTGTTGCGTATACTGCAAGCTAACACGGTGGTGCGTATAGCGCAAGGTATTATTGGTGTAGCATACAACACAAGACATTAATGAAATTAAAAGAATATTTTTCATAAAATCTAGGGGTGTTACAATAACGACCCATACTGCAATACATGGGTGTAAATACCCATACATTTATATATAGGCATTATGTTCATCACTATTATACATGTGAATGGTGACCCTAATATTACTGATGGGAATAATTCCAATTATTGTTATATATGGTCATGGAATCCCTATAATTTCTTATGGTCATGGCATCCATATAATGTGATACAAGGATTACATTCCTATAATGTGATACATTCATTGTGAGCCAAATAATATTACTCAAGAATAAAGAACCTATTAATATGATTAAAGCTTTATTCCCCATATAGTTATCAAATATGTATGATGACCCTTACTATTATGATTCAGAAATAGTGAACCTACAACAATGAAATAGTTCATGGATTCCATTATTCATGTGATATTGGTCATGTCATCACTTGAAACTCAACAGAGTGATTCTATATCCAATGGATTCTTAAGTTACACTTAGGGACCATACTAGTAGAAATAACCACATATATGGTTTTCGATTCCACAATGTATATAAACCATATGTGTGAATACACATGGTTGTAGGTTCGTTGATTATCTAGCTTATGTTGAAGTAGGTACTATAGGGCTAAAGCCATTTTGAAACCAGAGATGACCCTATATAACTTTTTTCTACTATAATTTATATATTCTCACACATCCATATTATATTCCCTAAAGGGATATTTATTGACATCATTTTTGGGGGCATGTTGAATTTATTTGGCACCGTTCCCATCCC
This sequence comes from Viscum album, assembly GCA_963277665.1. Taxonomy (NCBI): domain Eukaryota; kingdom Viridiplantae; phylum Streptophyta; class Magnoliopsida; order Santalales; family Viscaceae; genus Viscum; species Viscum album. Next base: position 1,922,299,592 of record OY728136.1, on the reverse strand, counting down.
ACCAATGGTACCCTAGAAAATTATATGGATACATTTCGTGATAGGTCAAAGAACTTATTGTTTAAAGGTTGATACATTTATTGAAAAAAATAGGCAAATCACATCACGGAGGTATGGATAATGATTCTATTTGAGATAATACTTTTTGCCTTTTTAATATTTTTATAGTTTTTTTGTAGTGGATTACATCTTCTATGACTACCTGATTACTTTTATGGACATATGACATATCATCATTTTTGATATGGGGTCATTTAAATCATTTGATACAGGTTTAGTATTGGATTACTACATATATGATTGTATTATTACATTATTGGACATTTGACAAATCATCATTTTGTATATGAGACTGGATATTATCTATTTATTTGTTATTTGATTCTTTTCCCTCCACTGTTAATTATTTATTAGGATTATATTCTAAATCAATCTATATAAACCACCATAGTACTATGAATATGATCGTATTGTCTCAAAACAACACATCCTTGGTCCATGGATTCTAATAGGAAGCCTCTAGAAAATAAAGAGGTTCTCTTTAGGCCGTGAGGCCTACCAGATCCAAGCCCTATTCAGTGCAATTATTGTAGGGACATCACAAGAATGTATGGGAGAATTTATTTTGTTTTATTAAATTTTATAAGAATATTAGATAAGAAATTTTTATTGTGTACAAATTTGTAAATGAACTATTCCAGGGAGTATCTAACCCACAAATATGGAAATTTAAAAGTACATGGTATGAGAAATTATGTTATGATAAATCCCTATTATAATTTATTTGATTGTACCATTTGGTGACATAGAGGATGTGTGATATTTATTAATATGATTAAGGATTATATTCTACCTTTGGTCTGATATACCAATGAATTATGATAATGGTCCATTTTTTTACTGTCTAGGATTTATATTTCACTTGTTATTCTAATCCATTTTTACATATCATGTTCAATGAATTTATCCTATTTTGGTGTTTATTGTTATGTCCATAAATTGTGATAATATTTCTGGAAGGGACTTGATAAGAGAATTTTTGTTATGAAATGGATTCCACACTACAATTTGTAAGTTATATGTTCCTTTACAAATTTGAATTTGTGATCCATATAGTTCACCATTTTAAAAAAATATTTTGACATAAATGAGAATCAAATTAAATTAAATTCAATTATAAAATAAAATGATCACTATTAAACAGGGATGCCAATCACAATTCAAACGGCTTAATCCGCTATATATTTAAATTGTCACATAATATAACATGAAACATATAGTTAAAAACACACACACACACACACACACACATATATATATATATATATATCTAGACCCAAACATAGTAATGGAATGTCGGTAGAATATCTTGTGTTCTATTTAAATATTTTTATCACCCAGACCATGTTCATTGAGCAGTCAGAGGGGGTTTGATTATTAAAAAATAAGTGTTGTACCTAATCTATTCATGTATCTATTATATAATATTTTTCAAATTATATCAATGGAATGTTCTTGGTATTTTTATAGCTATTCCACCATGATGTTTTATTTTCATGCACCATGAGGTTGGTGACATCCAAACTCTATATGTGGTGGGCCATTATTCCACTAGTGACACCTCTAGTAGTGACACTTGTGGAACCCCCTATTATAATTGATTTAATCAATTATTCATGATTTATAAAGAGGTTAATATGGATTATGAATAATATATAAGAACCTCAGTGACCTTTTCATTCTCTGAGAGAGATTCTATGGGACTTCCAATATTATGATCCACCTAGAATTCTTGTGGATGGTGGCCCCTATGATGTAGTGCTATTGAGGGAGATAGAGTTTTATACAATTGAGAATCTATAAAAACTTATTGATTAAGAGTTCAATTATATATAAATATATATATAATATTTTTCGATCAGAGTTTTGTAGTTTGAATATTCTGAATTAGGTATGTCAGTAGTAGGAAGTGATTTGGATGTATTTACAATTGATATTCTTTGACTACTGCTTCTTTGGTACCCATAAATCCAATCATTAAAAAGAGTCTATAAACAATTATAAGGGTTATATGATAGCTATAGACTACTCATATCATTTCACATAGAATCAATTATTCCCCCCAATCTATACTGCTAATGATCTAGGAAAAGGAAGAAGATATATGGATGGCCATATGCATCATATTATTTCATGGGAGAATGTTTTAGGGTATAATATCTTATCAAATATAGTGAACATGTCCCTTATCACCATTTAAAATATATGGGAAAATTAATGTTTGATCCATGGTAGTTCTGAGCCGAGAGAGAGTATTATATCAACTAGTGGTCAGAAATGACTCTTTGAGACTACATGTGTGAGCAGCAACAGCCAGGTGATACCCCTTAATTGTTATGTTGTTATCCATTAGCGTGGTAATCCAGATCATAAAAATCCTTAGTGTTCCATAGATCCCATTGAGTTGCATGTATGTGGCATAATAGGAATATTGAGAAACATTACTGAACTGTCCCATCTATAAGGAGTGAGAGAATATCCATATCAGCTCCACCTTTCAGATTAGGATAAGTAGAACCTCACCTAGAAGGTGTCTATAGTAAAATTGGTGTTACTAATATAGTGGTAGTTCATGGTCATGGTATTTAGGATTTTGATACATAACATAAGTGGAACAATCACACTCCTAGTAGATAGGTTTTAGAATTGGGTCATTGCTCTGTATAGATATATTTAGTGTAGTCTATACCAGTGGAGCAAGTTGTCTTACCATTTATTAATTGATTTACGATTCTAGTATCCTCTATTATTGTGTATCCCTTATTTGACAGTGATATTTCACATTACATTTTTATTTTCAATATTGTAGAATTAATTCATCTTAATATTTAGAACTCTTGTGGAATGATGGAACTTGAATCTCAATTGGGTATATGATAAAGTAGTGTATTATAGTGTAAAGATTATCCCCTGGAGTTTTGAAACCATCATTTAATAAGTTCCCACATACCACAAAATATTAATGGATTTGATTTCATTCATTTTATGTACAAGTTGGAATCAATCATGCATAATTTTATTTTTATAACTGAATGGATTAGTTCACAACACCATAGGATTACAAATATACACATAAGAGAATGTAGGATGTAAGAGCAGGTAGATCTAGACCAGAGCATCTTGGGCTAGGTGGAGTGACCACTAAGATTTCTAGCCTTAATGTGAATGATCAGGGACCCAATCAGTATATGTTAAAACTTTTAGTTGTCCATTTTAGGGATTCTTTAACTGATGAAATTTTTGTACAACATACTGAGTCAGATATAGTGTTTACAATCAATCTATTTCTAGTATCTTCAATTATTTTCACTCCTCTGTATAAGATTGATACTACTATTTAGTAGGATCTCAATAGAAAGAATGAGTATTTAGAGGAAAATTGTTTTATATGGACCATTACTTCTCCATGATGTTCATCAATCCTTCATTCCATGAAGGCCATAGAAACTCTCAGGCATTGTGTATATTTCGTGCATTTGAATCCTAATACTTTAAATAATTAGTATCACTTAACATGAATAGATGTTCTCTTCGACGAACTCATATGAGAGTGGGTATTCTCAAAGATTGACCTGGGATCAGGAAATCGTCTTGTGGATGTCAAATCATTAGATATATCATGAATGAAAATATGTAGTTAGTGGAGTTTGTATGATTATTCAGTCATACCATTTCCTCTCCAAAATTCCCATTCCATTTTTAGGGCTTTGATGAATATGGTACTAATCTCTATCTAGATTCTACTGTGGTGTTCTTCATAGATGAAATCTTAGTGTATGCTCAGACAGAAAGAGACAACACCTCAGAAATTGAGATCATATTGAATGCAATGAGATGTAATGAGGTTTATTCGATGATTCCTAAATGTCACATATATATTAAAATATGGACTTACATATTTCTTATTATATCGTTCATAGAATTATAATCTGGCCAAGAGAAGGTCATAGATGTAGTTACCAAGGATCTCTCATAGAGAATCATTAAAAAATAGAGTTTCATAGGAATATAATTTTATTAAATGATTATTATACAGTACATATAATTATTAGCATCCCCATTTAAGCTCTGTACATTGATGTGTGTGTTGTTTATGTGGTAAGAAGCTTGTGAGATATCCTTTTTGGTGATGAAAGGGATTCTAACATAAGGGTACTTTTTGGTGGTAATAGATATAGGTTGAAGCTATATATTATATTTTTGTGTATCTTGTATTGGTCATGGATCATATACATGAATGGAATATTGAGTCGTTGCATATTGAAAAAGACTATTGGGGTCTTATGAGCAGAATTAACTGATGCATGATCTTGAAAAAATTGTTTTTATTCACAACATATGTTGTTAGTAGGAAATAGTGGTCATGTTTTATGAGATTAATATAGAGGTTCTAGACCATTATGGATAATATGCACTTTCATCACTATTAGTGACCATGAATCTTTTGGAGAGAGGGAAGATGGGGAGGATTTCAGATATAGATGGATTTTTTCTATGAGGCATTTTTTCTAGGGAGTACCCAACTCCATATTATACTATTTATGATGATGAAATTCTAAATATAAATGGTGATATATGAATCCCAATATACATGAGATAAGATATGATTCAAGATGGAAATTATTCTCAATGGTTAGTTCACTATGGAATCTCCATGATATATTAGAATAAGTGCTGATAGTATTTGGGTCCACAAATTAAACATCAAATAATCGGTTTTAACACTTTGTGTTTAGCCTGACAACATGTGAATGGAGACAACCGGTGACCTGGTGGCATGTTAATAGTGTTATTTGTCCCATATTGGAAAAATAAATATGTTTAAATGGATTTTATCACCATATTACTAAGGACGACTATAGGTAGTGATGTTGCCTAGGAAGTCATGGATTGATTAACAAAAGTATACAACTTCCTTCAAATCATAGAGTCTTTCCCAGTTGGGAAAACTATATATCCATGAGAGTATATGGCTATATACAGTCCCTCATAAATTCATTTTAGATAGTTATATATGTTTTAAATGAAGGTTTTGGTAGGGGATAGAGAGATCTATGGAGATATTGGTGAATTTGGGAACAAATTTTCACTATCAAATTGATATTTAGGTGGAACATTCTGTAACAACTATGGATGAAATGCTTCACACATTAATCATTGACATTAGAAGTTCTTGGGAGAAACATATCCCTTTTATTAATTTCTCCCACAATTACACCTACCATGAAATGACTCATAATATGCCTTATGAGGAGTTGTGTGGTAGGCCATGGATTTCACTCCTATGGAGGACTGAAGAATGTGAAGGATTACTATTGGGTCCTTGCCTCATGTAGGATAATTTGAAGCATGTTTATTTGATAAGATTTTTTATTTTGGTTCTCAGTCAAAAATGAAATATTTTGACAATCATGGTCATTAACATCAGGAGTTCATGGTATGAGATTTTATTTTCTTATGTTTATAAACCACACATGTTGATATATATATATCGAGTCAAGGGAGGAAATTTTCAAACTATTTGAGGCCGTTTGAGATCATGAATAGGGTCAGAGAAGTGACTTAACAGATACTTTTACATTATAGGTATCATTACTTACATGATTTCTTCCACATTTCAGAGCTTCATAATATTTATGTGGAACCAGATCATACATTCTAATATGGAGGATATTGAGTTAGACATCAACAACAATTTTTAGTGTTATCCAATACACATCATTGATCAGTGGATAAAGACTCTTTAAAGCTAGTATAACCATTTTTTATAGGAGAAATGTTCGTTCTAATTTGTACATGATGAGACATGGGTGCGAGAGGATGATGTACATACTGAGTAGAAAAAGTTGTTATCAGATAACATTTCACTAACCATAGAATGGTAACATGGGAAATTGTTCCATTAACAGGGTAAGAGAAGAAGAACAAGGTTTTTCTATAAGGAAAAGTTATTATAAATTCATGTCCAATTATTTGGTCTTTAGATAATATGGATTCCATGTTAGGATATAGAGGCACCATGGGTGGTCAATGCTTGTTCAGAGCTCAAATCCCTAGATGGTATAAGAAATCACTAGGAATGTTGGTTTATACAGAATACTCTATCCGAAATGAATTGTTTATTCAGACTTTGTGGAGAATTTCAATGCACCGAATAGGGTGTGATGTTTTCCCAAACCATGTGTCCATGTTCATATGGTCATGAATGTTGATTTAATCTTTGACAGAGGAATATAACCTAGATTACAGAAGGTTTTTTAAACAATACACATAAAACATACATGTACTCTCATTGGGTAGTAGATAAATCCTGGTTGAGGAACATTTTTTACAAACATATAGTCAAACCATGTGACCCATAATGTTTGGTTAAATTTCAAAAATGAACATATTGATATATATGATTAAACCCCTTTCTACTTTCTCTTATTTCTAGGAAAATGAGGACTTCTTATTACTTTTTTGAGCTCTCAGGTCTCAAAATACGAGGTCATGGATAAATTTATAACAAGGACTCTGATTTTAATTCTTTTCATCTCAATGGATGTCCCTTGGTAAGATCCTAATTCATCTTATTCCTTTTTTCATTTGTGTTTATCTCATTGTTTTTATTAAAGTGCAATATAATATGCTATATTTTCATTGAATTATACTATGAATATTTCTCCTTATCTGAACCATACCAATGTATGATATAGAGAAGATATCCTTAGTAACCATACATTAGGTGGTCTAATATTTATCCATAAAGGTATTTTTTCATTACATTATGCATTGTTGTGTTGGATGATACTTTAACCATATTCTTCACCCCTAATTTAATCAATATTCAACCACTTTCAATAACTGGGAACCTAATGAATCTCTTAGTTCTCTTTCATTGGTTGCGACCACTTGATGTGTGCCCATGTAATTTTCCTTGATATTATAAATGAAATAGTGACAAAACCATCATCTATTTAGTTTTGAACATGTTTTATATGTGATTGATTTATAATGAATTATAATTGTACATGATTGGTATGACCACATCACCTATTAAAATAGATAATTTTTCATTCTCTTTTTAATCAATATTATTAATAAACTATGAATTTCTTACTAGATCATATCAAATCATTCGAATACTTATCCCTAGTTTTATTAGTTGTAATAATGACCCCAATGCTTAATTATGATCTAACACCAAATCCATTATTTTGTTTTTATATTTGATAATGGAGACCCTTATTAAATTTTATATATGGAAATGATTACCCATACAATTGTACATCAGAATGATGACTCTTATTATTATATATGAGCCTGATGCCCAATTATATTATAAATTGTCCTGCCCTCTCTTACTATTAAACACAGTCTTTATAACCCATACTAATTTACATGGGCATGAAAATCCTAAATATTATATTTGGGAATGGTGTCCCTATAATGTGATACTAGCATGGAGTGACTATAATTTCATTCAATCTTGGCCTCCCTAAAATGTGATATGAATATGGAGAACATATCGATTTGATTTGGGAATGAAGACCATATTTATATGATTTGGGAATAAAGACCCTTATAGTTATGATATGGATATGAAGACCCATTGTATTGTGATTCAATCATATAAAATCTACTTTTTTGACATTGGGCATGGAATAATTTATTCTATTTATACTTCAAATGGGGTCTATTGATACTCCTAAGAGTTATTCTACAGCCCATGGAAATCATATTTATTCCTTGGTTAAAATATAGTAGTATTTTAAACATTTTTTTATATAAACATCACTATGTATAATGACCATATATGTCTAAAAAATTTGTTAATTGTTCATAGATTATATAGCTTTGGCCAAATCAAGCCCTATCATCCCATTTTCTTTATGGAAATAGAACTTAAGATTTAAATCTTTAATAATTTTTTCATTTATATTTATTAAAATAGGAATATTATATATAATTACTATATATTTTTATACACCATTGGGGGTGGCCAATTGAGTTTATCTCACAACCAATCCCATCCACCGATGGAACCTGAGAATATAATGTGGATGTAGGTATAGAGGGGAAAAGAATGCAGTTCTTGATAGTTTAATCATTTATTTCATTTGATTATGATTGTACATGATCGATTTATGTCTTGTGATGCTATGTGAGATAGTCTTGTTGGAATTTTTTCTATTTTGATACATTTATTTTATTGAAAAATTTCAACACTGGAGGTCTCAGTAGTTTGGTGGAATATAATTATCATCATTTTGTATATGATACTATACATTTGTTATTTATTATTGTTAAATGATTTATCCTCCACTATTAGTTATTTATTATTATTTAATTACATATCTATCTATTTTAAATCTTGGATAATTTGATCATGAGGTTACAGTCTCTCCAAAAATCTAGATTCGAACATACACACTAGTTATAAGAATATATAATATGGAGAGGAATGAGTGAGACAATATGGACCACTGGATCAGAGAACTATTCAATGGAATAAGTTTTAGAACACAACAATAAATTTTTGATCAGATATTATTTTCTGTTGATACTTTTCAATTTCATGGTATCATTTATCACTGCAAGGTCATTCTCTAGGTTTCTGATCACAGGTGTTGAAGACAAGTTGGTTTATACAATTTTGAGATATGGATTTTTTTTCATGGGTGAATTTGATTAATTTCATATAATAATTGATAAATTATTTTTTTTACATTGATTAGATTTGATATCTACTTTTAATGGATATATTATAAAATGAAAATATTTTTAAAAAATTATCCTTAAAATTCAATTTTATTGATGTGGAAATGTGTTTTCAATCACTAATGTTATTTAACATGAATTTGAAAATAGGTAATGAATTTATTATCATGGTTTGGAAATTTATTTTTGGATAATTTCATATTGGGAACCATTGGTGTATTGATAAAGATACATGGTATCCTTAGTGTGTGCAGAAACTCATGAAATTAACCTTATTGTTTTATTGAGTAGAAGTAATCAGTATTGATTGGATCAGGCATTTCACATGTTTGAGATATTTATTTTATATTATCGAGTGTCCCATAGGCTATAACCCAAATTTGATGTTATGTGTCATTTATGGTTATTTATCACTTTATTTTTTTCAATATTTATTGCTCCAATATTTTTATAAGGGTTTTCATCACATTTCTTCACATGATAAATTATTTAATTAATATTTCATTTCCAATATACCTTTTGATTAATGTATATGATTTCTTGTTTAATTAATTCTACTCAATATATTTTATATTTCATATTATGAGTCAATTTTTTGAAAACCAAAGGTGAAATAATAGACATTATGGAAAAATTTATTAGTTTTCTGAAAATTTTGTTTTAAACTATTTTATTTTAAAATATAGAATTTTATCATTCTTATTATATGAAATTTTCAAGAATCTATTGTGGTATCCTACTAGGTTTTTGATCACACCCTACATGTGAATATTGGATATTTTAGTTGTATTATTATAGGATTTATGTAATTGGATGAGAATATTGTAGCATACTAGATTATCTTGATGTTTCCACCTTCTGTTCTATTTGTTCTAGAGGTGTCTTCTGGTCACATGGTGACAAGAAATACATTATAGTTTTTCCTATTTATAAATGTATTTTATGTATTTATGGTATCTCTTTTATTAACTCTATTGTACTATGTTTTTATGTCTTGTTTTTCTTATATTTAGGCCTTATATTTGTAATAATCTTTTACATAAATTCAATTAATGGATAATTCAGGTGGATTCTCTAGTTGAACTATAATGGTTCATTACAATTTGTTATCAAAATGACGATTAGTATGAAGTGTTTCAAGACTAACTGAGTTAGATTCTATGTATTGTGTAGGCAGGAGTAAGGACCATTGGAATTCAAACATTAATTGGAAAAAAGGGTTATGTCCAACTGACTTCCATTACTAATATCGAGTTACAATTTGTGGTGAGGGACCTTTACCAGGTCGATTCATGGTTTTTATGGTCATTTGAATAAACTATATGGGGAATTTATTTAAATATATATTTTCCCTCTTCAGTAATTACTTTAATAGTTCCTCTAACTTCATAATGTTTTAAATTTTTGATATTAGTAACTGATGTTGGTTGTATGTTATAGTAATTTTCTAATTAATATTTGATTTTTTAGTGTACAATTCATATGATAAGAGATTTTTGAAATAATAGTTATGAAGTTTTGAGATAATAATCGTAGGAAAATCCTCTAGCATATCATTCTATGGTAGAAGTTTTTATACCCACAATTTAGACTTTGTATCATGTGTGTGGAAGTAACCAAGGTTCTGTGGCAGATTATCTCTATGAATTTAAAAATAACCATCCACTAGTATTTTATGTTGAAAATGGTACCCATGAATCAGAGTAGTGGCTTGAGTGGATAGAGAGGATCATAAAATTATTGAATAATCATGAAGAATATAATGTATGTTGTTATGTATATTCCCGAGGGATAGGGAACGAAATGGTGGAATTTTATTTTCAAATCTATGTTTAAAGGGGATGTTACCATGGATCTATTCAATAAAATCATAAATCAATAGTGTTACATTGATAAATTATATATGATTAAGGGAAAGTGTTTATAAACATTGAGTACGGGGAGAATACCGTATCTGAGTAATCTATTCATTTTTCAAAGTTGAGGCATATGAAAAAAGAAAATATCACTAATTTCTTACTAAATTCTGGGAATATTGAGTTAGGACTAAAGCATGATATTGAGTATGTATTTATTCTCATATATATTTTGATGATAGTGAATTTAGGTGAAAAAGATGCCTTTGATGAGTGACATATATCTGGAATGATATGTTTGGGTGGGGCTTTAGTCTGTCTAGTGGTTATATTCCTCAAATGTTATGAAAAAATGGAAGCACAATAGTATTTTGTTATCATCCGTACATGTTTTAGGGGAATCAAAAGGGAAGTGTTATGTTTTATACAACTAGTGTGGAAGGTGAGGTCATTCCAATACAAACACTATGATGTTTCCCAATACATATTATCTTTGTGGAAAATCGGACCCTCTAAATAGATTTTTATAAATTATATCTCAAATTATTCTGGTTGAATCCACTCTCACCATGGTTTTGTAGGTTTTGAAAGAAGCTTCACTGGGGGAAGGGTCTAATTAATAGGCCAATGATGATGTACTTGTGGCTATTATTAAACATCTATATATAGAAGAGGATGGATAAATGGAATCTAATGCAGGGTAATCTACTATTACAGATGGGTTTTTTATCTAATCTTCTATGTTTCTATCTTCATTTGATAAAAATTCTACCCATTCTTTTAAATTTTCAATATAATTGACGTGTTAGATTTTTGTTCATAATTTATTCCATTCTTGTTGGACCTTTCTATGTCATTTTGAAAGAGGTGTAAAAGATATTTCAAATATATCATGTGTTGAGTGATGGTAGAAAAATATTTATAGTTGTAAAATGTTTTAGCTCTTGATCGTGAAATCATATATTTGATTATCATCATAGATTTAATGATCAGTTCTTATGGAAATATAGGTTATTATCACTATCAGGTTCAGTCTCAACTTTCTAAATGGGTCACTATTGTTTTTTAGGGTGTGGGAAGTGCCTGTTGTTCCTTTTCCTTAGGTTACCTTATTCCGGTTGTATAATATTATTCTTGATTAACTTACGCATTGATTAGGTTGTACTATTACTTTAGTGGTTTTTGAGTACCCTCATGTCTTTATGGATGATTTTTCAGTTGTACCTCTCCATAGAGAGGACTGCATTAATATATATCTACTACTATGTATGTTTCCCATTTCAATAATCTCTTCATTGATAGAAACTGTAGTGTTGGTGGAACATAAGGCTTATGTTGATAACCTAGTGGATTCCTGACATAGTAATCATAGTGTTTCAAAATTGGTTTATCATTTCCTCTTTTTAATGAAAGTATATAGGATCCTTAGGCTTTGTATTGATTACTAAAAGTTTAATCAGGAGACCATAATGAACAAATATCATTTTCAAAGGATTTATTATATCAGTGATCATCACATAGGGGATAGTTTGTTTTCAAAGATTGAAATATGTTCATTGTTCCACCACTTGATATTACAAGAAAAGGATATTCCAAAAATAAAATTTAGTTATAGATATGTGAATTTAGAGTTCATGGTTATTCTACTGGGTCTCATTAATGCTCTTGTGGTGTTTATATAATTTATAAGGCATTTTATTTATTAGATCATAGAATTTTTTGTGTTTTTGGATTATATTTTTTTGCACTACAAATCACAGGAGGAGAATATGAACCATTTGGATATTAATCTTAAAACATTGATGAATCAACAAATCCATGGTATGATTTGAAAATGTGATTTTTGATCTAGGAAGCAATGTTTCAAAAAAAACTAATATATAATGGGGGAAAATATGTGGATCATAAAAAGAAATATTTATTTATGTCATTATAGAATCCCATAAATGTGTTTTGTATCTAGAGATTCTTGGGTTTGGCTAGTAATATATTCACTTAGTTTAGGATTTATCCATACTCAAATATTTGATGACATATTCAACTTAAAATGGGTAATTTATCAATGTAATTAAAAGATTCTTATATATTTTGAGGTGATGAAGGTGAGGATGACTTAATCACCACATTTGATTCTTCCAAAACACTGATCGGGTAATTAGTTTTTCTACAATGCTTCTGGTTTGGGATTTGGATGGGTCTTCATGTAGTGGAATCATGTGCTGTCATTTTATCATTATTTTTGGACATCATGAGAAGATCATCCCTACCATGATCCTGAGTTCTAAGGGATTATTCATGCACTCAAAACATGAAATCATCATATCAATGGATATTTGTTTATAATATATTCTAAACAAAAGGTCATGAAATATAATTTTACTCATACGGATGTGAATAATATATATAGATATTTGGTGGAATACCATCAGACTATTTATTTTTGATATTTTTATAGTCATTGGAAAATTTAATTTTTTTATTGATGCATTGAAGAATAAATTTTTTATTCAATCTATGAAATAATTAGAGGATGAATGGTATTTGATAAGTATTTTTTTTATATGAGATTTGGTGTGGATGATGTTTGTGGAATGTGTTATTGGTTTCGGTGAATAAAGACACATCATTCCATGACATTGTATGGAATAATTATGCAAAAGTCATTGAGTTAAACTATTGGGGTGAATTTATTTTTGTTCGGAGACCTCAAGTGAGTGGTCTAAGTTTACCATTTGAGCTTTGTAGTTCTGTAGCATATTGGTTGTTCTGTTTTCCTGGAGGAAAGAGTTGTGGTAATAGGTGTACCATTATTGTTGGTCTAAGATCTAATGTACAACAAATATTTATCGGGATTTGAAATTTCATTATTTGTTGAAAGGGATGAGATGAACAATTGAGGATTTTTTATTTTGGTGTGTTACTTTTTAGAGGACTATGGAAGAATGAAGGATATATGTAGGCTTTTTGCAACAATTACCCAATTATTTATAGAGGTCTGATGAGATTTCCATGCATTAAATCATTGGTTTACCACAAATTTTTATTGAGAGGGATGAAATTATTGTCATAGTCTATAAAATGAATAATAAAACACATTTCTTTCCAATAAAATAGACAAGAAATGTGGAACAACATATGGATATGTATTTCTGATATATTGTGATGATTAATTGGGAAACCTATATAGTTTTTTATAGGGATGTGATGTCCAAATCCATGTTTTTTACAAACTTATAGGAGGTGATGTGTTCCAAAATTAAAATATAAACAACATATAATTCTTAGAAATATGGAATAAACCTGAGGTGTATCTACTTTTAGAGGATATTATCTTGTCTTCTATTCAAGGTCTTCGAGGTTCTTCAGAAAATATTTTTTTCCATTGATTTAATCATCTAAAACTAATTATTATTTTGAATTGATTAGGGTTAATGAATGTTGGATTTTAATAGGATACCATGTGGATCCCGATTGAATTGTGAATATGTTGGAGGGAAGTCATTGGTTTGGCTGAATGATGTTTCGAAGATAACAGTGATGGAGAAGTAGATCAAAGAGATTGATAATACTATATGGTTTTCATAAATATTAATGGGATCATCGTTTTCAGTTTCTGTTGTTTTATGTTGATAATTGGGCCTTTCTCATAGTATTATATTTCCTTGGAAATCATATGTTTGGTATGCACATTAAGATGTCAATGTGTTTTTTGGTACTATTAGAGAGTATGGAATGACTAGGGAAGGTAGCCTATCAGTTTCAATTTACATCTTCTTTCACATCTATCAATGAGGTGTTTCATGATTTTGAGAAAATGAGGTATATACCAAAGCCTTCCCATGTGATCATGTTATAGAATTTAGATCATGAGACTGAATCCACTCTGGTTGAGTATTGTGTTTATATTATGGATCACCCATATAATGTTCAACACATTAATTTGATTCCTCTAGTCGGGGTACTATGGCAGTCCCAATAGAATATCTATGATATGTGGGATTAGGAATCACTGATGAGGCAATAATGTCCTTTTAATTTTATGGATCTTGGTTCTTGAAGGGAATTTTTTGGGGAATCATTTATGGTGATGAGATTGTAATATAACATTACATTAAATTATGTATTTTCTCATGTCTTTTCTTGTTTTCTGATTTATTTAAGTGTGTCTTAAGAATCTTGATGATAGAGAACATTTGAATAGAAAATGACATATTTTTTTGGGGATGTTGGCTTTTTTGAATTAATAGATTTTGGGTATAAACATGCAAATGGATTTCTGGGATTCTCCCCGAGTTTAGAGAATTCTGGAGGTAGTTTGGATTTTTATTTTTGAATGTTCAATTTTTTCATTATATCATTTAATTACATGTCATAAATAGAGTAAATTATGTTTAAATTCATCATAGTAGATTTCATGAACATAATGCATAGTGTGAATGGAAGACAGATAATGTAAACCTTACACACTATGTAATGTAAAAAATTGGGATTTAAATAAAATGGAATGGTATTTTCAGTGTACTAGTTCTTGATGGATTACATAATGTGTAATGGGGTTACCTAGAATGTAATATTCATGGGATGGTATTTCTGGGTTCTACATTATTGGTTTCATATTTCATTCATTTCATGAATATTAGATATTATCCTAGAGGAAGTCAATTAGATTTTTTAGATGATTACCTCTATTTTAAATCATATCATTCGACCACTGATCACAATATTGACTGTGATACTTCTCTCATAGTTTTTACTCATTAAGGATCATTATTTTATTTTGTTATAACTATGATTATGGATATGTTTTTGTTATAATTTTTCTTCAGATAACTTTTTTACCTGGTACATTTCGTTATCTCGGCATTCCAAGTGTTTCAGAAGACATTCTCTTGGTTTTAGGTAAACATGGTCCATGAAATCCAGGTTTACACAATGTTAATAATGGTGTTTCTATATAGAGGAGTGATTTTGATTAATTTAATGTTGTTTGTGATCAATTAAATCGGGGTATTCTTTGATTAGATGTCATATTTTTTTTAAATTATTTCATGGTTTGGTTAATATTTTTAAATGTGGGGATTCATTAAAAATATATTTTCATTATTCTGAAAAGCATTTTCAAACATATAAGAAGATTGTATTGGAAATCAAAATGATTAATGAAATTATGATTTGGGTATTGAAATTTATTTTAAAAAATTATTCATTGAAAAACATTAGTGTGTTAGGAAATATTTACATCTAGACTTAGTGTTTGTTGAACCTCTTGGATGTATCCTTGTTATGATATCAAATGGAAGGACTCAATTTCAGTTTGATCCATCATTATTCTAATTTGTGATTATTTGGACTATTCTTTCATTTACCATTAGCTAGAGCCCAAATATTATATTCTTTTTCATTTAATGTTATTTATAACATGATGTTTTATACTACCAACTGTTACTAAAATATTTGAATTTGAGTTCGTATCACATAGCTTAACTTGATATCTTATTTCATGGATAAGTGTTTAAATTTTTAACCATTGATGCATGGGAATATATTTTTTCATCAATTACAGTTGTCATATTTTTGGAATGAGAATATGAAGTATTTTTCTAAAAACCAAAGGATAATGTGGGTAAATGATTAAAAAATGGATTGGTCTTATGAAAAATATTTATAAAGAGGGGGTTTTTAATATAAAATTTCTTCTATTATTGATATTATACATTATATAAAAAGTATCGTTGAATCCTACTAGGAATTTATAACTCCCTATATGTTAATTTTCTTATTTTTTAGATGTTTTATTATATGATTAAATTAAAGGGATGATATATTTAATTATTGTAGATTCTCCTATTTTTGGTTCATTAAATTCGGGTTGGTTTGTAGGTGACTATTGGTCATGAATGGATTTGAAATATGTCATCTTTTATCATATATGGACTTGGATTACATGTAATTTTTGTGTCTCTTTTTTCCAACTTTTACTATGGTAGTATATTTTTTTTATTATATTCAAGATGAGTTTATGTTATCCTATTTTTTATATGTTACATGATGTGATGGTTACAATGGCTTTTATTGATGGCTTGAGTTAGTTTTCAATCGAATATTAACATTTTTATGTGGTGTATATTCAGGAAAAATATGACATTGGAGTCATGAAAAATAATGAATAATATATTTTAAAATTTTTTACCAATATTTTACAAATTAAAAATACATATAATCATGTACTAATAGAAGGCCCTAGCTCACTTACTCCAACAAAGAAAAAACTAGGAAAATATTAAGAAAATACATCTATGTATTCGAGAATAAGAGAAACATTTTAAATTTTATGATTATCACTAATGGCTTTAGATAAATATGCATCATGATTATGTCTATTGACTCACATTATAGATCTAATTTTCATTGGGTATTTTGTTTTATCCTTTCATTAATAGGTTATTGCACGTTGATTTAGAATTTCAAATATAACATAATTATTCAATATTTGATCTTAGATCACTAGTGGGATAGAAAATACATACCCAAAAAACATCAAATTATACTACCACAAGAATAAAATGATTCAAAAAAAGTACCATATCATGAAATTATGTTACTGAGGATTTAAAAAAAAGTAATTTGTTATTCTATAATTAAGAGTTTTCACCACAAAATCAATATCGAATCATTGAGGGGGTGAAATAGTTCAATTAAAAATTATTTATATATAAAAGTGTGGATATAACGAAAATCAAATAAAAAAGCTACAATTTTTTAGTGGATGATAATTTTACCTTTACCAAATCATTTGGAACACCCAAATCAGTTGTAGTAATTATCCAATATTGGTATTCTCGCTGTGTCAACTTTTGTGGTACATACAATTTATGTTTCATGAATATGTTTTAAAATTTCACAATATATTTTGAAAAAGAATCACTTTAAACTAATATTTAATACCTTTTAATATTATTCATTTGATTGATTCCCTTTTTCTCCAGAGATCTAGAAATATAATTTTCTTTTAATCAATGTACCTTGGTGGTTACCTTCACAAGTATCACATGGTGTAAAATTATTAATTTAATTCTTCCCATTATCATTATTTTTCTATTACGTCCTTTTATTATACTAATTTCTTTAAAAATATAAATAATGGAAAAAATTCCCTTTCTTGATAGAAAATGATTATATGTCATCGTATGAGGATAATGATTAGGATAATAGTTACCTAAAAAGAACTGGATATAACCCTGTAATTAAATGATGAATTATACTCAATGACTTTGATATACAATATATAAAAATTATGGAAAACCATATATATTAATATTCTTACATAAAATCAATTTTTTATTCATTTTTTCTTATACTCGTGCATCTTTTATCCATATCTACTTGGTGGTCATTAGGAAATTATTACTATAAGAATCATTCGTTTCCACGATCTCTATTTCCTCCTCATCCTTAGTGTTACGATTCAATAACCACTATCGATATATATCCCATCCAATATGTTAAACAATCATTAAAATCACTTCTTTCTCCTTATATTTAAAATGAAAAATATATTCTCTAATGATCTTATACATTTCTCAACTACAATTCAAATAGTATCCCCATTGAATTATAAAGGTTGTTGTTTCATGATGTGGTTCAACATCATTACTGTTTTTTTGGAGGAGAAGGATGCTCTATATGGGTATGGTTATAGGTCATAAACTGGGTGAGATATTTAAATATAGGTATAATTTTATTATATCTGGTTTCATATCTTGGCCTATCTTAGTTATCCTTCAAAAATAATTTAATTCCTATTTGGACTACTAAAATTGATGAAATTACATTTATATTCTCTAATTTTTAGTAACAAACAATGAAACACACTATATTTGATCATAACACTACCGATAAAAACATATAATGTCAGACCTAGTGAAAATATTAACATTAATTCAATATTTATGATATTATAATATGAAAATAATAAATATGTTTTCATTTGGAATATTCTCATGGTTATTCATAATGTTTAGTTCTCAAATATAAAATTCACTAAATCAAGTTCCTATGGTTTTCTTAAACTTTTTCAGATGCCAAATGTAAATAACCTAACTCTGCTAGTTTTGAGCTAGTGGATTATTTATTACATTGGTACCAAATACAGGAAATAACATCTTGATGGACAAAATCTATTCGTAATCAGGGTATACTAGAAACATATATGGATCCCACAATGCATCTAGAAAAAATATAAAACATATTATTTACATTTTTATTATATTTAGTACATATATTTTATCTCATTTAATCAATCATAAAACAATTTCTGATATCCTTGGGAAAGGAATCA
This sequence comes from Viscum album, assembly GCA_963277665.1. Classification (NCBI taxonomy): domain Eukaryota; kingdom Viridiplantae; phylum Streptophyta; class Magnoliopsida; order Santalales; family Viscaceae; genus Viscum; species Viscum album. The sequence goes on along the minus strand of OY728136.1, from coordinate 1,922,280,635 downwards.
TAATAAATTTGGATCTTAGAAATCATATTATGGGAATTAATATAGGGTAAGAATAATAATAAATGAATTATATGTCTGGAATAAATGATGGAAAATTATGTTAATATAAATATTCAAATGAGTTTAAAATGTATGTATTCGTATAAAAAATATTTAAATTAAATCATGGACATCAGTACCTAATTTCACAACGATTGAATTCATTATTATAAACATAATAAATTAGCATCAATACTTTGTTAAAATCATAGAATAACACATTCATGGACTCATGCCATGATATTTATATAAATGGGTAAGAACTCATCCAAGAACCAAATCTATTTTTTCCACATGATACAACTAATGTTTCATGGTTCTATATAATTCTAATTCCCACTCATCAAATAATATTTCCAAAATTTTTTTCCTATGAATACAAATAAAACATACTAAACATTCCAACAAATAAATAATTATCAACAATAGAAGAAATACCACAAAAATATCATTATAACCTCAGTAAAAGTAATTATAAATAATCCATAGAAACATATTGGATGGTATCATGATATTATATTCTTAACATAATATTTATAAAATTATGATGACATAAATGAGTATAGTTTAATTAGATTTATTGAAAATTGATTGATGAAAATATCATTTTTCATAGTAAAAAGAACCTATTAAAAATATAAAATGTTACCTAGACGTCTAAGTATTTTTTTACATCAATGTAACCTTTTAAAAATTTAAATGGTGATTCAAATTTCTGATCAATCATGGTGGTTTCATATCCCATTAATTCTAGTTAGGTCAATGGAAATATTCCTTTCATGGTTTTTTATAAATTTACAAGAGTACCATGTTCGGAAAATGACATTGAGGTACCATTTTTTTACAAAAATTATATATTGAATTAGTTTTTTAATAAATCATTTAATAATATTATACACACGATGATATAGACATTATTTACATTACAGACATTTATTCGAAATATTCATGACTAATTTAAATAAACAATGTAGGTTTACATTAAAAACAATAGAAAATAAAACATTTTTAGTAATAGAAATAACTATGCGAAGTTGATATATATTTTTTATATATATAATGATCAGATAAATCTTATAGTATATAATTAACCATATATAATAAGAAATAATGATGTTATTGTGACACAAACCCTTATAGGATATTTTAAATCTGTCGTATGGGTCCAAATATCCTGTATAATAGAGATTAATTTATAATAAATATATTCTAAAACCATAATAAAATACACTATACAATATATTATTTACTTATAATATTTTATAACCCATTTATTATCATTTACATTTTAATATCATGGTCTTAATTATACGCTATGATTTTTCAAAACTATTGGTATAGACCTGTCCCCATGGCATGCTGGACAACGGTTCTCCGAAACGTTGGAATATGATATACCAATGGTTTGGAGGCCTATACCAATAGTTTCAAACTGTTGGAATAAGGTATGTTTCTAACAGTGTTAATTGATAATCCAAATTATCAACTACAAGAAATAATACTTTTTCTATATAGTGATATAGTTATGATCATAATAATAAAATATATTTTCATTGATCAATTATTCATATTAACAAATACATCATGTTTTTTCTTATGTTCGAATACATGGACAAATGGATCACTTATTACGATTCTCTATTTCTTCTTTATCAATTATACTAAATCAATTTGGGAGTTTCTATATAGACCAATTGAAATAAGAGTTTCACTAGTTATGAGTCCAATTTAAAAATGAACATAACTATTTGGAAAAAGAGTACAAGTATATTTTTTAATGACTTTAAAAAAACACATACAAAAAGAATATTTTTGTTTTTGTGTTTATCCACATGTATCTGAGATAAATACCCACAATGAATGGGAATGAGGACCCATGTAATACATGAAATCTCCATTATATTTTAACCATAAATATCACACCAATAGATTTCCATAGGTTTATTCATAATATCAATTAAAAACATACTTCCTTGGGAATTGTTATGTGATTTATGTAATTAACACAAACCATTACCAAAAACACATAAAATTAATGTAGATGAAGATTAATAATATTTGTAGGAATCTCATTCCCATAAAAAAGAATTTGGAAATATTAATAGACATGGGATGTGGTCATCATACCATTAAGTGTATATACTAATATTCCATCATTTAATCATTGAGTTGGTAATTTTACCCCATTATCAAAATATTTAAATATAAAAAAATTCAAATAACTAGATTAAAGTAATATGTTATCAATTTGAGATTATATAGTATTTTTACCTTTCACTTATTTGTTATTCTGAAAGTCATCAGTATTATTGGTTGGATGATATTACCCTTTTTCACTAGTCAAAATATGTTCTTGATGTTGATAATCAACTTTAACAAAAATATTCAAGAATCTGTTATCATAATATTCAGTCTGTATGAAATTATAGAATAATAGTGTGGGTGGTGAATTATACAGATATTGATATACAATTAAATAATTATCTTAATACATCAGATTAATTTTATATTCCATTTTCATAAATGAATTACTTTCTACATAATAATTATTTACTAGTTCCCTAAATAATGTTTTTTACATGTATCAACCCATACTTATAGCATAAAATAATACACATCTTCTTCTTCCAATGGATTTTTTATTAAATTTCTATTGAATACTTCCTTTCTTTTATTATCAAAACCATTTGATTTATGGGTCATTCCAATCTTTAGTTACACCCGAGTACCACATCTATGATCTTCATTATATCTACATAGGTCCATTATGGATAAATCTATTCGAATACCAAGCATTAATCCACTGAAAAGTCAAATGATGTTAATTTTTATTTCAATAATAATACTATAAGTGTATATGAAATGTCTTTTAATAGTTTCCTAATATTATCCAATTGATTTACCATCCTTCTACTTATGTTTAATTAATTCATTATATATCTTCATATGAATAATATATTTAATAAAACCATAGGAAAATAATCTCCTAAACACATCCCATTTGATGGGGTCAATATCATCATGTTTCCTCGTATTATTAACAAGAGTCCACCATTGATACACTTCAACTCAATATAATTAAAAATATGTTATAACCTATTCATAGTAAATGCCCTGGAGAATTTAAAATAACTTTTTAATTGTAGAAATAAATTTATTAGTAATTATTAGATAGTTGTACCAACTAATAGATTCAGGACATTGCCTCATTGAGGACTCAAAAATATAGTATTACTACTTTTTATCATTTAAAATATTTTCATTTTTCATAAATTGAGAATGTTTAATAAGAATTTAAAAGAAATTATTAATATAGTACCTATAACCTTCGTATTCTTATAGGGGAAATAATTATGTTATCAATTACATTTAGTGCTAACACAGTTTTTTCTGGTTCTATCAATTGACTAAGACCAAAAATCATTTTCTGAGAAATAATAATCATAGCGAAAATTTGTATAATTATTAAAATCATAAAATGGATGTATAAATTATAACACCACCATTTTAATATATGAAACCTTATGTTTATACTTGGTTATCCACGGTCATTCTTGATATATTTTTACTAAAATATTAATTGACATATAAATACCCCTAATAAATTCCAATACAAGTTGATGATAAGGGACCATTCACAATACAACAGAAAGATGGTAAAGATATACATGACTAACTTCTTTTTGGGTTATTACACCTATATTAATCTATGATATATCCAAATTCACAACTATTATTTTGGATTGTTTCATAATATTAATGTATAATTCCATTCATAAAATAAACATTGTATTTTCACCTATATCTATGATTATAGTAAGAGTTATCATTGATGTTTTCCTATCCAATATTCCAAAAATACCAAACCATGAATTTGATACCAAGGATAACAACTAATAAATTTCATACATGAATATTAAATAAATAAATATTAATATTCAATGAATTTTAAAATACCAAACCCCTTATGACCAATCTAATTCAGTGTATATGGAAATATATATATGTAAAAATTTATAACATAAAAAATATAACCAATTTTTTATTATTTTCATGAAAATTATAACCCTTCATAGATTAATAAAATATAATATTTTCTTCATAACCTAGTGAAGGATGAAATAAAAAATGGGAAGATTATATTCAAAAAAAATGTTAATAGAATAGATATTAATCAATGATCACAATTTATCCTAGGATAATCATATGGGTTTAATTATATGATCATGATTTTAAATAATCATTCACAGTCATTTAATGATCTTTAATGATGACAAATGGTGCAAGGGGGTTTTAAAAAATTGTAATAATATATAAGAGTGTAAAATCAATAATTATTAATCATAAAATATGATAAATTTCATATTAATAAGAGATCTATTTTTTGGAATGATCATAATTATATAAAATCAATTACTTACTTATGTATCACATCCAACAATATCGTAGTGTATTTGGCCCACTACCCATTCCATCATTTCATTATTCATTGTTCACTCCCAATACTATCATATTGGAAAATGTACATTATTGAACTAGGTTCCCTCTAAATTATATTTCTTATTATATCATGGGATATAACTCTTTACCCAATTTATTTGAGGGATACATATTTATGGGCCCACCCATCATGTAATTAAACCCATGTATATGTGTTCCTCATGATAAAAAACCATTAATCATACTATCAAATCATAAACTATGAAATAGAAACATATTAAATCAACAATTAATTATTAAAATAATAAACTTCTACAAATGATAAAATATGGAATCATTGTACTGTTTCCCCATTAAAAATTGAGAATCATCATTTTATATATTTATTTGAGGAAATTAATATAAAATATAATAGGAATATTTCTCGAAGAAGATACCCTATTTTTAAAAAACACTATTTTATGATATAACTATTTATAAAATTTTGGGTAAAATATTTTCATTATAAAAAAAGTATAATACTAAAAATTAATATTTAATGAAAATAATATTCAGGATGGTGAGGAAATTATTTTATGTTTCGTATGATTTAAAAAAATATTTTAATATATTCAGTGAAAACTATAATGTACATCTTTATGGAAATGATAAGAAGGATCCATAAAAACTTTCTGAGAAATGTAAAATAATGTTAAAAAAAGTTATTATATAATCATAAGATAATGTTAAAAAATTCATGAAATGTTTAAAATGAATTATATACATGAGGGAAAATTTTCAAAACATAAGATGAAAAGGTCAGTTTTTGTTGAAAATAGTGATTCAGTCTCTTGAGTACATGAAGAGATTAAAATGAAATAGAAAAGTGACATATAAAGAATAAAAATAGTCTCATAAATGAAATAATATTTTCAAAAGATAGATCTTATAATTTCATCATCATTAAATTTAACCTAAACAATCATAATACAAATGGTTTTGAAAAATAAAATTGTTACCTCATGTATTATTTTCATTATAATTTAAATAAAATATTTAGTGATATATTAAATTATTTATAATTTTATTAAAAAACCATAATAATTTTCATTGGACAATACATCATCTACATATAAAATTTTACCGCCCATTCATTAGAAATAATTTAATATTTTCATCTTTTCAGGTGTTAAAAAATCATTTTTCATGTATATTTTTGTTCATCGGATATAATAATTGATCTTTGATCACAACTATATCATATATTGAAGTTTAATAATGTTATAAATATCATATATATTTATTTTATAAAGATATATAACCATTCATATAAATAAGTGATGGAATATGAATTACATCACTATGTAAATATGATATTATCTTAGTGAACGTGAGGGAAGTTTCCATTTATCGATTGAAAAAATGAAAGAAGGGGGAAAATAATAATAATATTCATAATAATTAATATAAAAAATATCTCATATATATATATATTAAATCAATCATAGTAAACAACCAATAATGTTTATGGAGGAAAGTGAGTCGTATCTTCTTGTGGATACGGTAGTCCACAAGTACACAAATAAAATAGTTTCATCTTTCATTGGATTTATAAGAGGGGTAAATGGGTTTTAAATTCTAATAAATATTTTTAAAAAAAATATTTGGAATTCCTATTTTTCATAGATAATAACTATTTTATGGATTTATTGTATGAAATAATATTGAATGTGGTTTGTTAAGATCTACATCTCTTCTTTGATAGGCCTTTTTTTATTACTCATTATGGTCTAAAGGATTTGTATTAGTAAAATAGAATAATATATAGAAAAAGGTTTTTATTTTAGAAAGGTTTTAAAGAAGTGATTTTATGACATACTATGATCATTTAGTGTTAATAATGGAGGAGAAGAGCTTCCATTTTATATGTGTGAGTAGGGACACTCATGGGATTTATTAAAAGATTTCAATGATTTTATGTCGCTTTATGGGAAAGATTATCAAAATAGACACAGTGTCAATGGTAGGATAACATAAGGATGATATATATTCAAAAATTAATAATTTGATAAGTTTTTAAAGAAATAGTACAGTTATATCGTGGTTCAACACCTGAAAACACAAAAAAAACCATGCCCATAATAATAAAATTTTATTTTATTACCACTCACTATGAATGAAAATTAACCTAACCCATTAAAATTTTATTACATATGATGATTGAAAATATAGAATCTATTATACCAGAATATTTCTAATTTTTTTTGAATTTAATTTTAACTGAGTGTGCAAACCATACAGGAAACATGTTTTCAAATAATGGATTTCTAATCGCAATAGATAATTTTAAATCAGTCATATATCTGTAATAAATGAAAAAAATTAAAACAATATTTAATAGTTAATATTTATGTCTATATAAATAACTAAAAATAGTTTAAATTAAATACTTTATAAAAAAACATTGTTCCCTTAAACATAGTTTTGAGAAAAATGTGTTTAACTGCTAAAAATTATCTTATTTGAAAATCATGTGTAATATCGATTAAAAAGTAAATTTTTTGATAATTTCATATTAATGTTGACATATGATAATTTAATATCACATTAATAAATAGTTAGTCATTTACTTGAAAGGGGAAGATAATTTTTCCCAAAATTTGTATTTTTTACAATTCTCTAAAAAATATTCTTTTTGGAAGTAACCAAAAAATTCACCATATGCTAATATTGGAATGTTTATTTCGAATTTGTTTTTAATATAATGTATCAAAAATGGAAGAAATTATATATATTGTTTTTTTCTAAAATGACATAAAATACCATTTTTTATGAAAATATATTTCTTAAGTGTAAAATGAATTGACAAAAAAATTATGTACTTATTTATATATAATTAATAAATAATTTTTCTTATATAATAATTTTTCTTTATATTTTAATAAATACTTTAAAACTAATTATACATAGTAATTTAATAGTTATTTTTTATTGGTTTTCTATGAATCTTTTAATATAGTCAGTGGATCACATTTCTAGATATATAGTGTGTATATTGTGTTTTATTTCAAAGTATGTACATTTAAAATAATTTGTTGTTAGACATTACCCCCAATTGAGATTAATTTATTCCTAATAATTTCATCACTTTGATACCATAAAAATTAATATATCCTTACATCCTCAAATCCTTAGATTCCCCCTTAGCTTCATCAGAATACTTATTCCTAAAATTAACCTCAAATAGGTGTTTACTTTTTCTTCATAGAAATCTATCACTATAATAGATGATTTTTAATAGTTGGTATTGATAATAATGATCATATTCTGGTGGTAGAACCTCTATGTTCGTCATGTGTGTAGGATAATGAATTTACGTTCCAAAGTGAGTACCAGGAACACATCCTAAGCCTAGAGAAGATTCATAGGAGTGCTAAGTGATAAACTAATATACCTACATGATCAATAATCTTTAAGTTATAAGTAAACAATGTTAAAAAAAATTACCTTAATCATAAATCACATAATCTTATATTATTTTGAAATTTGGAAGATAATATTCTCACCCACATTGAATTTTAGATCTCAATAACAATTTTAGTGTAACAATTCTCATGACAATGAACTGTTTTGATATTATATTTAGTGTATTTATCCTTATCTATTATTTCCTCAAAACGATAAGGGCTTAATACCATAACTTCCCTAACATTATTCAACTATACCAATATACTATAATTCATTCTATATAAAGAATCATAGGATCCATTTACATACTCTAATGAATGATATTACTTAAAAAAGCATAAATATATAGATGAGTTGATCCAAACCTCAGTTTAATATATATAACATTATATCAACATATCCTATAATATTTTAATAGTCCACTGAAACAAAAAATATTACAAGTAGTATAATTATCACTAAAATAAAATATTTAATCTATATATTTCTGATGAATTATCCAAAATATCAATGTAATCCTCAAATATTTCTGTGATATAATACAAATTTTCAATCAATGTGATGGTAATACATCCTTATTGTATATCATTTAAAAATAATCAATATATAAATATTTTCTAATACAGATTATGTGTGTGGTAATTTTATGGATATTTTTACATCCCAAGTATCATTGGGAACTATTGATGACATGGGGAGTCCAATGATGAAATCTAGGGTGTTTATTTCCAATTTACATTCATGTAAGGGTAATGTTTGTAATATCCCTTTATATTGTTTCCTCCAATCATTATAAGGATGATATTCTCGATAATGATATAAATACACCACAATATCCATTTTATTTTTTCATACAAAAATACTCTTTTATAAATATATAAATAATAAAAATTATAGGATGAATATTTACTGATTCATTGTGATATTCATAGATTAGTTCCTTATTCTTGTGTCTTATTGATATGAGTAAAACATGGTTCTTAAACCTTATTAATTAATGAAAATAAATTTTGAACATAGTAACATTCCCCACCATTTTTGGAAGATCCACATTATCATTTTTAACGTCTTTTATATTTATCTGGAGAGATGGTTTATCCCTTATTTTGGAACGATACTATTTTTCCCCCTAAAGATTAAATATTATATCCTTTTTAAATATATAATTATTTGATATTTTTTGTCATCATAATAGAAAATATTGTATAATAATATTTACTGTAAACATCAAACACATTTTTCACATTACCAGGGTAATAGTGTATTGAGAATTGATAATCTGAAATAAAATCCAATAATATTCTTTGGAGCATTGTAAACTCTTTTTGGGTGAATATACTATTTAACAATATATTATTATTATATATTTCACACATCTTTCATTAATGGTAATGTATATAAGATCCATAATATAATTATTACCACATATGACCCCAAATTATTTCTCAGGTGAATGTCTCTTGAAAATTCAATATTTGAGTGACATAAGATATCACAATATCACACTGTATGTGGAGAAAAACTAAAATATTATATAGTATTATACATTAATTCACATACATTCCTACAATACAGGGTATTCTGATCAAAGTCTCATTGAACATTCAATTATTTAGTTCGTTTAAATTATCTTATTGTCCATTATTCTTACATATTATAACCCCCATCAGAGTTAACATGGTGATTGGATTTGATTTTCATGTGATGTATTTAAAAATATATCAATAAAATAATTCCAATATAAGAACATTATGGTTCACCATGATAGTGGAGTGTCCTTGAAAATACTCAATAACTTCTCTCATGTATGAATCAACTGATATATCATCACTTGAAATTATATGACACAAAAATGAAACATTCTATAGAAAAAATTTAATATTGGTAAATTTTAAATACATCTTTTAAAATCTTAGGGACTTCAGAATAATACTAAAGTGAACTTTATAGTTATTATATCTAATGTGTTATAAATGAATTTCATCTATAAATATAACCAATAACTGATAATGGAAATTTATAATGGCAACATTCATGAAATTGTTGAACAGAATGGGGACTTATTATGACCAAATGGAATGAAAACAAAAAAAATAGTGTCAATAAAATGATTAAATGGATCTTTTATGTATATGATCACTTTTACACTTGACATAGAGTATGTAAATTTATGAGAAATCATAGAAAAAGATTTCATTAATCATAAGAGCCCAAATCAAAAAAACACAAAAAAGGATACCTATTCGTGACCATAAATTTTTTATATCATTTATAATAAATATATATTTAATTTTATCCCTTATTATTCATTAAAAAGTTCATGTGTGACTCATGATGATTCTATTGAATGTATAAATCTATTATAATGATTTAATTTGAGATACATATTTATCTACTAAAATTAAATTGTTCTCATTCTATATGAATTATATGGAAGCAGTGTAGAATTTTTTATAAGATGTATTGAAAAATCAACTTCATAATTTTTTAGGAATAAATGGATATCTCATGAAATGAAATTGAAAAACACAAGTACTATAGGAATATCATCAATGTTGAGTTCCTCCCCTGCCATATGAGATAAATACAAACATTGAGTAAGATTAAAGACCCAGGAAATTGTGGCAATTGTCATTGGATGTTCACATTTATCCACTCCCCAATAAATAGTCAAACATTGCTTTAGAGTAAAAAATATCATCTCCCTTCCTTATTAATATATATATTATTTATCTAAGTAAATCCAATCCATGAAAAATATCATAATAAATTCAAAAGGATGAATAAATAAATATTTAAAGAAATATCATTTCCCAAAACAAAATTTTTGGATGATTCATTGAATTGAGATATGATCATCATAACATTATGATTTTTTATATATATTTAAATGATAAACCATATAGGTTGTAATGGGAATCCCTTATAAAATAATTTATATAAAAAATTGTATTGATACATAATTGAATAATACATTATAATATATAGAGAATATGGTATATTTCCTTTTCAATATTTCATTATCAAAACCCACACTAGAAACAGTGATCACATAATATTTCCTTTTAACATTTGGATTAATATGTAACCAAAATACAACATCATCAATTACCCTGAGATTTGTGCATTTGTTGACACACTTTCTATACTTTTAAAAATTACAATTTCAGAGTGTGGGTGGTTCATTGTCTGGATATTTCAATTCATTTCAATTAACGGATTAAATCTTCTAATTTCAATAAAATCCTATTTCCAGATGAATTTCTATTTCACTCAAAAAACAGTTACAAATATCTAGATAAATTAATTCATGATTTTATCCAAACTTATAACATAAATGAAAACTCGTTATCTCTCATCTATTGTTAATTGTTTTTGGAATTTCATTCTAATACAATTTTTTTCCTTTTGAAAAATATAGGATTTATGGGAAACTCCAATATAAATATCTCCCATGATAGACTCTAAAATAATTTAATCATATCAATTGTAGTCTAAAATAGAAATGATCCCATAGATAATTGGTTTTTTTCTTGTTAAAAAATTATCAATATTACTTTATAGTTCAATAGTAATAGACTAATCATACATCATAAGTGTTGAATATTTCTCCTCTTAGGTTCCCACAAATTATTCATCCTTAATATTATTCTCATGTAATTTCATCCCAATAACAATATGAAGAATACAATGAATGTAAATATCATTAAATAATCTCAAAAACTCATCATACTTAATAGAGCCAATTTCTTTTTGTTTCATTATATTCATGATTTGTTTTAATCCGTAATTCTTTCTAAAAACTATATGATAAAATAATATAATAAAAATTATATTTTCAATATAATGGAGAGTAGATAATATATTTATTTTGTTTCAAATATAGGAATCAGAAATTAGTGGATCAGTAGACCTGTTAAAATGATGGACATCACCAAATAAAGAACTATATAATATTCCACTCCATCCTTTTTCAATATGAATTCTTTGAATCATTCAGGGCATGATTATGATTTCTAGTAGGGAAAAACAATATTTTTCATTTTATACTCTATATCAATAAGTTTGATAGGGGGAATTTAATTAACCATCAAATTAAATGGTTACATAGTTCATTATTGTTTTATCCAATGACTGAAAAAAATAATCATTCTATGGGAGATGATGATAATACATTAAAATCATATGTTTATTTAATGAATTTCAATAGTATGACACAATTTTTTCTATCTATGAAACCATAGGTATAATTATTTAAACCCGATTTAATAATCTATAGAAATCCTTCATAATGGATCTTAGTGTAAATGTGATTAAACTAAATAATAAAACCTAAGAGTGTTAACAAATTTATAGTATGAATCCAATTACCACCCACCAGAATGATGGAAAATATATAATCAAAAAAATCTTTTTTAGGTAACTAATATGAGATTAATCAATACAAAATCCACTTCCCCTTGTAGTTTCATAACAAGTATGTATTTACAAATGTGAGTTTTACCACATTCATTTCCATAACATATTATCTTCTCATATTTATAGACCTATCCTATTTTTTTCAATTAATCTTTTCTTATTCATGTTTAAAAATGGATTTTAAGCATTGTTATGATACCAACAATAGTGATCTATACAGTGCGTACATCAATATTAAATCAGGTTAGATTAATATTTATTACATTTCACAATACTATATTGCATATGACCGTATAGATTTTTTTTATTTTCAATCATATAAATTTAAATAACTAGTGCATAAAATATATACTCTATTTATGAATAATTAATTCCCAAATTTTTCCAATCACAGAAAAAATTAATATATAACATTAATCATAACATGTGGAATAGAAACATAACAAATGGATATAATAGATTCTCGGTAAGGGTGAACATATGGGATATTAATAAATGATAACATGTGACCATTAAATAAGAATAACTATAATTGAAAATGATTAAAACATTTAATTTTCAAACAATGTATTTTAAGGATATTTAATCACGAGACCTCACATTAGAATTTTTCATGTAAATGAAAAAATTCATAATTGAGTGGAATCATAAATAACTAATCTTGAACCCTGATAACATATAATAATAATTGTAAAAAATTGTCCAATAGTTTCATGATAATAAAAATTATTTCACTAGCCATGTATCATGACCAAGATTATAATATTGTGTTGGGTTCACTCCCCAATGAATCATTTATTTTGTTAAGGTTCACTGTCTACAATATATGGTTAGAAAAAAGTCCCTTGACAAACTATGTTTACCCCTTATTCAAGTCTATATTATCTAATGAGATATACTTCATTACCAAATAAATTAGAGGGATATATTATTCCGCCCCCACCTATCGCATAATATAATCCATACTTATGTGCGCCTTAATATCATAAAATATTAATCAGATCCCTATATAAAAACACTTGTAAATTATATAGGTTTCACAAAAATATCATAATCAAACCCATGAACCATTCAAAAAAATTAAGATGTAAAAATTCAATCTTATCCCCAGTTATCAATAGGAAATATCAATGTATTTTATAATATATATTTATTTTTGTAAACAGTTACTAGAACATTTCATGTGAAAATACCCTTTTTATATAATTGGTATTATTTAGAACTTAAATATTTCAAAAATGTAACGCAGATTATTTTCTCTAAAAATAATAAATTGAAATCATAAAATAGTCTATAATTAAAAAAGTGTTAATGATGGTGGGGTAGGCCTTCCATGTGGTGTATGTTAAAATAACAACCCCCCTTACATATTCTATAAAAAATCAAAATTCTTTGTTTGGAAAATGATAAAAATGTTTCATTAAAACCCTAGTTATGAAATTAAATTATACATAACAATTATTTATATAATGATTATAAAAATTTGAATTCAATCTAAAAACCATTTTAAATTAAATATGGACATGGAAGAAGAGATTCCAAATTGATATAAAAAACAAAGTCGTTTTCCATGAAAGAGTTAATTATATCTCATGAGTAGATAAATAGAGTAAAATGGAAGGATAAAATTAAATCTACATAAATAGTTATATAATATTAAAATAATTTATTTTATTGATATAGATCCCAAATTTCATCATTAAAAATCGTATTAATAAAATATTCTTATAAAAATGATATTTTTTCACAAATCTATTACATCAAATCTGTATTTTCATGTACTGACTCTAACCTCCTAAAAAATAAATTTAAATTTTATAGAACCTATTTAAAAGAAAATTAATATAAATAATATTATTATTAATTGTTTTCCTTTATAATTTCTTACCACTCTTTCATTAAAAATATTTCATTATTATCACCATTTGAGTTCTTACATTCTTTGTTTTTCATGTATTTTTTGGTTCTATAGATACAATATTTCCCATAGATCTTAGTTTCTTCACCTATAAAATTATAATGATGAGATTCAAATAATATATATTAATTATACACATACCTATAACAATTATTATATTTTTTTATAGAATTATAATTACATCACTACATTGAGATCGTATTTTTTAAATATACACGAGTGACAATTCATTTTTTTAATGGATAGAATAAAATAATGGTCAAAATTAATTTTCCTCTTTATAAAATGTTTTAATATAAATATGATATATATTCACCAAATCTATCATAGTAATTTATAACGAATAATGGTATTTGAAAATGAGTCATATTACTACCTAGAGGTGGTAGTCTATGTGTATGAATTAGTGATGCTTTCATCTCTTAGTATATTTTAAAGATGTGGTAACTGGTTTTGATATCATTAGAATGGAAATATTTATATTTATTATAGCATATTAATCTATTTTTTTGGATTAAATTTTTTTATCAGAATTATTATATGAAATTAAATTTAAAGAGCTTGGTTAATATCTATAAATCTTCTTTGGGGGACTTTATTTTCATAATTCTTAATCCCTAAAGGACTGGTATTAGGATAAGAAAAACATTTCAAAAATGAATTTATTGAATTTCTTCGGGGTTTTAGTAGGAATTTTTAAGATATAAGTATCTAGATGTGTGGATAAATAAGGAAAATATGCTCCCTTTTTCAAGTGAGCGAAAATACACAAATGTAATTTTATAAAATATTTCCATGATATATGTTCCATTTTAAGGAAAAGTTGCTCCAAATATTTATTTAGTAATAGGTTGGAAAGGATAATGTAGAAATATATTAAAATAATTAAAATTTCTTCTGTGCGGTTAAAAATCCTACACTTATCCAATTTTTTAAGTCCTTCAGTAAACCCATTCTAACATTATTAGTCGTAAAAAATTAAATATTCCTACTATTCACTATAAAAAAAATTATGTGGGATATATAAAATTATATTAAATATGATGATTAATAATACGGATTCCATTTTACAGGATGCAATTGAAAAAATAGATTTATTTAATTTAAATTATGTGGGAAAACTATAACGAAAACCCTTTCTTCACAAATGAATTTTTAATCATTAATATTTATTTGCGTTCATCATTTTCATTGTAAAAACCATAATATGAATGTTACAATATTTTAATCAATTTAAAATATAATATTTCATTAAAATAATTAATTAATATATATTATGTTAATTTATTTAGAGAACACAATTGTAGGGATAAAAAATGATTTTTGAAAAAATAGGCTTAACATTAAAAAATAAATTATTTTAAAATAATGATTAATATTGATTCCAATTTAATTAAATAGATTATTTATATTTAATTACTTTGTTTGTAAATTTAAGACATATTCAAAACAGAATTATATTTTTAAATTAATATTAATGAAACATCTTATAAATTTATGTAAATTTCATAATTCACTAAAAAATAATTTTTTGTAGATTTATTTAAAAATTTTAACATTTACATACTATTAATATAATAACCGTAATTTTGATATAAATTTCTTAAAATTTAATTTATAAAATTGATTTAAAATAACAATAATATTCACATGAATGTTATTTATAAAATCCATTTTTTAAATAAAATATTTTAGAAGTGTAAAATGACTACATGATAAATAATCTATATATTTATTATTACCCGCAAAATACATTTCAGTTTTTAAAAACCAATATATATAATTTTCAGGATGTTTTTAGTACTATTAATAACATTGAATATACTTTATATGTCATAATAATTTACAATATAATAATTAATATAGACTCGTGGTTGTGAGAAAAGAAGGATATCAAATATATAATGTACTTTTGAGAAGGAAGTACATTTAAAATCATGGTTTATACATTTATTCTGACATAAATATAATTTAAACCTTAAAATTCAGTTAACATTTTTAAAAAAAAGTGATGTTATATCTATTTCACCATACCCTCTTGAGCCCATATAGCTTTCTAATTTTACAGATTCTATTAAAAATTTGAATTCAAGAGAGAACCCTTTTTTGATATAAAATTTTCTCTATAATCAAAGATATCAACTACCTTTTCTTCAAAATAATTATGATTATCAATTACTATATCATATCATTTCATTATATTTGAAGGATTAGGTATGTACATTCTTTGGAGAGATATATAAAACACAATATTATATGAGTAAGATTTAGTAGGAGTTCCATTATAGAAACTATAAAAAATATGCAATCAATAATATCAAGGGGAACAATGTTCCATGAGATAAAAATCCCCTTATTTCTAAATCTCATAACCATATATCTTAGATATATTCCAAAAAACAACATCTTACATAATTTGATACCTATATTTCAATGACATTTTTCATCATAACCAATCTATCAATATTGATATATCATGATCTGTTTATGAAAAGATCTATCCATATTTACAACATATTAATCTGGCACATGTCCAAATATATTTCATTATCTAATATCTTCTCATTAATTCATTTTTCTATAATTCATCCCATAGATGGCTTCATAAGGGTCCACTGAATGTTCAAGGTAAGGTTGATGCTGTAATAAAAATCTAAAAGAGGAAGTTGATTTTCATAAGAAACATTAAAACAGAAAAATTATTATCTCATAATTTCAATGATAAAATAAATGGTCCTCCAAAACTAACCATTGTTATTCTGATCATATGCAATACCAAAACAAATAATGGGAGATATATCTTATTGATGAATTTTCGTGAATATAAAAGTTATAAATATAGTGAAATTATATAAAATAGTATATGGTACCCAAGTTAATATTATTGTTTAATGTAGATCATGGATAAATTTCCAAGATAGAAATATTTTCAAATATAAATGATGTGAACTGAATTTTTGTGGTGATCTACTTCATCCAAAATAACATTGTGACTATTAGATGTTTTAGGTAGTCTAATTATGAAATATGTGGTGATGTTTTCTAATTGTAAAAATGGTGTGGGTAATGGTTGTGACAGTAACTTATAATTCTAAATATAATCCTTAACGTTTATACTTACTACAAATGGAGATATGAAATATATAATATCCCTATTTAGGTTATCCTAGAAAAAAAATATTTCAGATCAAAATATATCTTTGTACTTCCAATGTAATTTATAATTAGGAGCCATGGTATTCCACCAATACTATTTTTTCTAATCTTGTATTGACGAAAAATAAACATAATTCCTAATAATTTGTAATAAATCATGATCATGGATGAAAAAGGTATATTTCAAAAATTATTTATTGAAACATCCACCTTTTGTTCCTCGTTAATTTTTACATGGATAAATGATCGAATAATAATTTCATAAAGATATGATTTCTCCAATTCGTTTTAATTCTAAATGTCAACCATTTTAATATTCATAATTTTTTTTTATCATAGTATCAATACCATAAATATTATGTAATGACATTTTAACTTAAAAAATCATCCCTCGTGTTCCCATTTCATAGGTGGAAGTCGATTCACCAGTACAAATCATTAATAATTTTCAAAAATCTAATTTGGAACATATTCAACTAGTTTTTGGTAGATATATAATTTAAAATGTTCTAATTAGAATATATTTCACATATTTTTCAATACACACACCACCTCAATATCTTTAATTAAAATATTATCACTACTATCTCCAAATCATGAGTAGGATAATTTTTACCAAAAACATTATCTTAGATCCCTAAACATTGCATATTCATCTATTTTATGTCAACAAGTCATTCTTTGACATTTGTAGATCATTTTTTTATGTATAATTTAATTAAGTAATAAAATGTACATAACAGAACCATACATTACATGTTGAAAATTACACGTAGTATACATTTCACCCACATATTAAGCTTCATTAAAATAAAGCATGATTTCTTTTCTGAAAAAATATTCATATATAACACAATGGATTCTTTTATTCAGTTAAATATACATAAAACCTATTAAAGACTTTTTAAAAAATGGGATACAAATAATAAATTTATCATGGGACATGAAAAAGAATATATACCATTAGTCTATGAATACTTATAAACAAATGATTTAATTTCAATAGATATATGCATCTCAACCTTAAATGAAGCATATACTTTTGTTAATAACATTCATTTTGAAAATGTTTGATTTACTTAAAACAAAAAAAATCCTAAAAAGAACATTTAGGTTTCATTGGGAATTTAATTCATAATTAATTTTTATGTAACCCTCCCAAATACTATAAAATAACCCTTATGGTTATACATATCATATCCCATGTTGTTATACATGCAGTAAATGACACAATAGCATTTATAATGACAATACAGTAGACCTATAACATTCCCAATGCATTGGAGGGATATAATGGACCCACTCATATTTAGATTATAATGTTACCACCCTACATCATTAAAATTTCCCAAGAACCAATACATACTCATAAGACATGAATACACGAATCAAAAAAACCATTCAATGAGTAAAATAACATATTTTAAAAGAATACTATAGTCATACAATGGAAAAGAAGTTATTTGAATGAATCCATATATTAGTGTAAATGATGATTTAATAAAGTATTGTGTCATGATATCGGTAAATTTAACTAATGTTTTATATGTTTAAAAATCATTCTTTTTTAATTTTGTAAAAAAAGACATTTACGGTGATTTTTAAATTATAATATCTTATAAATATGACGTCATTGAAATGGGAAATAATAAATTGAGTTTATTATGTATATTAGTTATAAATAAAAATAATAATGTATAAATATAACATTAAATAAACAAAATTAATTTCACACATAATCTTATCATGAAAAATTGAAGTAAATGATTAACTCAAAGAATTTAAATTGAGATAGGAATTTCATTACCTTATATCCAAATGTGTTCCTCACATGAATTTTTTCCCTTGATAATAATATTTAATTATTTAATTATTTAATTCTTAAACACCTCCAAATATATTTTATGTATTTTAGTATTATTAATTTACTTTATGAACATTTTAGTAAACAATAATGTCTAATTTCGCGATTCCAGAAGGGTCAGTTCCATGGTATGATGGTTATTTTACTTGAGTTTATTTATAAATGTTTTTTACAACAGTAAAATTACATTAGAAGTGTGAATATATGTTAATAATTAACATCAAGAAGTATAAACTGTTCCATATATTCTAATTGTTTTTAACATGAGGATGATTGATTTGATAAAATGTTAATTATAATTTGTTAGTGTATTATGGCAGTTGGTTCGACCATCAAGAATGAGATTCATTTTAATTATTGTATAGTATATATGTTAGTTCCATAACATGAAATAAGTTATAATATATTCATTAGAATATTATAAAACCTTAATTATAGCAATTTTAATAGTCATGAATGAGGTAATGGAAAATGAAAACTCAATATCCACAGATAGGGTTAACCTCAATAATTTGGACAATGTTTTTTTTTTAAAAATACACTGTGATAGACATTATTAAATCAGTAAATTAAAGTATTGATATAAACATACAATATATAAATAACACAGGAGTTACTATTACTTGATAGGTGAATTAGGTGAGGATAATGTTGAAGTATAATGTAAATTGAGAGAGGTTATTTTAAAACATTACCACATAATCATCACCTCCTTGAAGGACCCCTTGAAGAACACAAAATTCATATTTAGTATATTCAATCACAACTATATTGTGTCTCATAATTTATATATGATAATTTGTAGAGTGTGTTCAATAAGGAGGCTCAAGGATATGAAATTAAGTGAAGGAATTGGTTCCCTTTTATAATTGAGGTGAGGTGAAAATTAATAATTAAAATATAATCATACTACTCTAGAGAAAAATAAATCAAAATATTCCTTAAATTATAATTATATATTATTTTTGTACCTTATCATATCTATAATGTACTTATATAATATTTTTAGGATTTTTATGTAATTGAATAAAATATTATATTCTTGAAATATCATTAATGAAAATTTTTATACTATTTATTACTATGAAATTAAAAACATAAATAAATAGAATAAAATTTGAAAAAAAATATTTTATTATATACTATAATTATTACTTGAATCTTTATAAATTGTAAATAACCATGAAAATGTAAAATTATATTTATTTTAATATTATTTAATATACTATGATTGAAATTCCTTTAATTTAATAATTAATGTATCATTTTTTAGAAAGAATTTATTGTAATCATTTCAACCCAAAAAATGAAGAACAAAAAACCATGATTGAGATACATATTTTATCATTCAATATTGTTTTTTATCATTGAACATAGCTTTTGGATTTCCATATATTAGAAATGTTATACTTATCAAAAACAACAGTGTGAGAAGTTAGACTTTTACTTAAAAAAAACATAATGGTCTTATGGGAATCAAAGTGGATCTAATTATTAAAAAAATCAATGAATAATTTATCATTGTAAATAATATATTATTTTCAATAAAAACTAATACTTCTCACTATTCACTGAAAAATAATTATTTTCAAAAAATTCTAAAAAATTCAGCTCAGTATAATTTTGACACACTAAATTAAAAATTTAAATATTTTTTTCCAAAATTAAAATTTTATAATTTGTAAATAAATATTATACATATAACCAAATAAAAAATTAATTTACTAAAACTATTTCCTTTTTAAATTTTAGAATTATTGAACATATTTATAATGATTCTAACTATTTAATTTTAGAATACTAAGTAATATGTAAATAAATATTTCAATCATTACATTTGTTGTAACATTCTACAACTTAAAAAAATTATGTCGCTACAATTTATTCAATTATTAAGAAATAGGGATACCATTCCCTCCAAGCCTTTTTAGATTCCCTTGTTTGTTCTTCAACAATATGGTTTAACCATAAAATGTTAACCTAGTGAATCAATATTTTTCCTAGAACCTACACTCTATGATCAACTATCTGGATATTATTTCCGTCGAATGAATGTATATATCCTGATTGAAATACTTTAGGGCTTATAACATTATTTGAATATGGAATATACTTTCATTACATCGAAACATGAAAAACATTGTGTATCTAGAATAAAATCAGAGGAAAGGGTAATTTGTATGAAAATGTTCAAATAATCACTAGGATGTTAAATGGTAAAACAATTAATGGACTTAACATTAACATCTTATAAAAATCTGATAAATGTTCAATGGATATATTATAAAAAAACATGATCACCTACCTTCACAAAAGGGTCTTTCATCCTGTTATCTACATAATATTTTAGTCTCTAATGAGATCATATCGTATTTTGTTGAATTTGTTTCACCTAATCGTACACATACTCAACAAATTATTTTCCCATTATCTTAATTTCCCCAACATTATCCAAAAATAATAGAGTTTGACATCACATTCCATATAATTCCTCAAAAGGTTCCATATTTATACTAAAATCAAATTTCTTTTTATACGAAAACCAATCTAAAACATTTGATGTTCTGAAATTCCCTTGAAATGAATTAAAAAAGAATATAGAATGTATTCCGTGGTCTAAATGGTTTACATCGATTGTTAATCAGACTATGGAAAAATGGTTGTGCTGAATTTTTATTCAGTTCCCAAGGACATCTAAAGAAATTTTGAAAATATGTAAGTGAACATGGGACCACGATCTGATATAATGGAGTGAGGATGTATATATAAGATGAACATCTACTTAATATACATCAGATAAATTCAATATAAGTACATATCATTTTGTAGGTTAAGGGTATGTGTATAATTAATAGTTGATCAAAAATAATCTATAAATACTTCTTACCTCCAGATATCTTTGGTAGTCCCAACATTAAATCGTTTAATATATTTCGAAATTTCCACTATGACAATATAAAATCTAAAAGAATCCAATTTGGAATTTTTTTTACTACATTTACTAATAGAGACTTCAAAAATTTCAGGGATAGAGAAAAAATATCTCTTTTCATTATAAAATATTAATAATAATCTTGATAGTATATGTATATATTATCGCTACCAAGATTAACAAAAAAAATGTAGAACTATGAGATTCACTTAATAACTCCTTCTAAAAAAAGGAATCACATGGAACACATAAACTCATCCTAGAATAACAAAATACTTTCTTTATAATCGTAAAATTTGGATAACTAACCCTTATTCACCAATTTAACAATTTTCGGAATGTCACTCTCTTTTTAAATTGGATTCATAATTTTTTTAACAAAGAATATGTCACTAATAGTATATACTGAATAGAGTAATTTTCTACATTGGAATCATTTAGGAAAATTTTCATTAAATCATGAACTAAATGGTCATCTTCCAAACACAAACCACTTAATCTAGAGTTACTTTTCATAATCAAATAATTATACATTATATTCTTTTCCAAGATATCACAAAATCACGAAGTTACAATCCTTAATAATTTAAAACCATCGTTCCTACACCATTTTTAACACTTTATGAAAAAATATATACTTTATACACATATGATCGATATATAGTTGACACCTCGATACCAAAAAATAATAACGCTAAATTTTCAACCTAAAATACATAGTACCTAACTCCAAATCATTGGTATGTTAATTTAACCCACAATTTTTTAGTTCCCTTCAATCATAAAACATTATATGGTCATTATCCATCGTAACCCAACCAAACCCCTTAAAATGAATCATCCCATATGAATAAAAAATTACCATTTCTCAATGGCATGGGTAAAACTTTATCATTTGGAAATACTATATTTCATTTCCAAAAAAATCATTATAATATATTTTTTTAGACAAATTTAGCTCTCTATCGAGTTTAAATATTTAGTGGTATTGATAACCCTAAAAGGATTTCAAAAAAAATGCTTATAATAGCCATATAATCTTAGAGTAATTGGATATCAGTAACATTTTAAGGTGTTGTCTAATCATTAATAACATTTTTTTGCAGGA
Organism: Viscum album; assembly: GCA_963277665.1. Lineage (NCBI taxonomy): Eukaryota > Viridiplantae > Streptophyta > Magnoliopsida > Santalales > Viscaceae > Viscum > Viscum album. The sequence goes on along the minus strand of OY728136.1, from coordinate 1,922,257,312 downwards.
TCATCAACTATGCTATCCTTATTTAAAATTATCCCAAGGAGAGATATTTATTATAATATAAAATAACATTTGGTAAATTTTCGAAATGAATTTTTTTATTTGGGTGTATTGAGAATAATCCATACATATTTTCAATGATCCTGATTACTATTTGAATAAAAAAATAATCAATGAAAATAACCACAATCATATATATATATATATATATATATGCATTTAATACTGAATTTATATGATCTATAAATAATGTATGGTAATTTTTCCATCCAAAGTAAAAAAAACACATTTTTTCCCATAGCTTGTAGAAAATTTGTTTTTGTGAGTTTATGCTCCATGACATTTAGATAATTGTACACAAATCTCAATTCAATATTAAAAAAAATACATAGCTTTATAGATCTGATACGACATTGTTGGATGGACTAACATCTTCTGAAGCAGTTGCAATGGATGTCACCTCAAATAACTTTTTATAGCCATATTTCTTCCCATCGACTAGATGCTTCATTAAGAACATATATTCATGATTCTCCATCTCACGAAATTTAAAACAATTTATAGTTTCTCATATGAATTGATCATACCACCACTGAGATATTTTTCATTACATTCACAAGACATATGGAAAAACATTCCATATAAAAAGCACATCCCATATTTGATAAGGCTTTGTTTAGGGTTATTTTTACAAAACATTCCAAAAATTGGAAACAAAATTTTCATACCTTATGATTTACTCAATTGGTGAATATGCATTTTCATCCATCTACACCTTCTATTCTCATAATTTCCATGAAATACAAGACCATTTGAAAGCACGATTAATACCATCTCAGTACATGTGAAGGTTTTATCATAACTTTTATATTTTCAAAAATACATTTCCATTTAATATCTCGGATTCAACAGTCTATAAAAATGAGTTATTTTCTATCAGGATCCATAATAAAATTTTTATCATACCATTGAAATATATTCAATATTATTCCTAAATGTCCACAGAATCATGATCATTGTTTCAATTCATGTAATATTTTTTCCATTTTAATTTAACCTCCATAGGAATTTTTTTTTCATGGAATAGTATATTAAATTCATTTGATTAAAATAAATCAATGTTTTATCTCTCCTTGATATTCTTATACATTGTTCGACATTGGTGGAATTAACCTTCAAAAATGATAAATATAATGTTTAACCATATGATTATCTAACCACACCAAGATATAGAATATCTTTTCAATGGATTTATTCTACCATTCAGCTACCACTATTTCAAAAAATACACTAAATGAAGGAGGTTGTTTCCTCATTAAGCATTCTATTATTTCCATGTTCCTTTGTGGTATCCATGCAAGTTTTCTTGAATGGATAACACAACTATTTATATACTCCAAAAAATGGCCATTACTATAACATATTGTTTTTTTTCAATTCCAACAATTCCATTTTTAATATTCTATAGGATATATTTCCATTGGTTCATTTATATTTCATTATCCATATTTATTATATTGTTTTATTAATAAATCTCTTAGATAAAGCAATGTTGGATTTATCAAATTCTATAACATAACCATAATGTAAAATACATTATATGGGGTTACTATTAACATTATCCCAGTCTCTAATGATAAAGAAGTCCTCATTTGATACCAACTATAAGGTCATAGAATTAAAAATTACATAATATTGAATTTTATGTCATGAAATCATTCTATTTCATTTAAGGATTTTTTCAAGTTTAGTGTTTTGAATAATTTTGTCATAGAAATAATATAAAAACCCATACATTAAATGTTTGAATTTCTTCATAGTCTCCATTTTCTAAATTAAAATATCCCATAAAATAATACATTATTTATTTTTATGAAAAATAATCTAATATTTTAGATTGGATCCTTCATTTACAATAACCATTCTTTAACCATATGAAAAACATTTTCAAAAATATGATGAGAAAAAAAATCAACAAGGGAGATAAAATAATGGAATGAAACCTCTAGTATTTTTATGCTTATATTCAAATAAATTCGCTTCCACAAAGATGTAATTATTACACTTTAAAGTATCATATACATTCATAAATTACTTACAATGTGAAAACATGATATTTCCATAAAATATATAAATGATAAATAATCCATTTACATAAATATGGGAATCAATTTAAATAATTTTTATGATTTAACCCTCATGAATACCCTTAAATTATCCTTAATGTTATTCTTTTCATAAATACTATAGTTATACATGGATTAAATAAAAAATTTATATATGGAATAACAATACAGTTGACTTCCAACATACAAAATTCATTGAAGTGATATCATGGATCCACCCATATGTATTTTATAAGGGAGCCACCCAACATTATAAATAGTTTTCACGAACCATTAGATAATCATGAAATATGAATACATTCATAATAAAAATCATTCCATGAGAAAACTCACATACTTTTGAAAAATATTGTGCACAAAAGAGTGAAAAATGTACTTGAAAATAACCATTTATTCATGTAAATGAGACGTTAAAAATTAAGGCATTATGAAATATTGAAAATTCGATAATTTCATTTGGTTTTTAAGAAATATTCATTTTTAATTTTGAGAAAAGAGATTTTATATGGTTTTTATCGTAGAGTCTATTATAAATATCGTATAATTAAACAGAGAAATAATAAATTGAGTTGGTTATATTTATTAGTCAAAAATTGTCATTAAAAATGACAATAAAATATAATATAATAAAAATTCAATTGACAAATAATCATAGTAAGATATAATGAAGTAGATGTTTAACTAAAATAATAAAAATTGAGTTAATAATTTCTTTACTGTATGAATGAATTCAATTTCACTTATTATTATTGTTCGATATTATCAAATTTGGTTTCCATAATTACATAATCTAGAAAACTTGAAAAAATTATATTACGTATTATAAATTTCATAAGTTAATTTATGGCCATTTTAATAAATTATGAAGACTAATTTCACCTTTCTAGAGGTGAACATTTTATTATTTTGGGGTGGGTTAGGTTGTTTATTTTTATCGTTTTTCTGGTCAAATGGTAATACAAACCATGATGTGTTATTATATTTTATTCATGAATCTATATTAAATTAAATGGTACCAAATATCATTTTTCATTCTGATATAAATCTGATTCATTTTGGAAATCCTTAATGACAATTATTTAGTTTATAATGGTTGTTTTTCCCACCATCACAAATTAGTTTCATTTTAATAAAAATATGATATATAAATATATATATTAGTTAAATAAGATAAATTATGTTATAATATATATTTTCACTACTGGAAAATGACATATCCCCATGGTTTTGGGGAAAACTGTGGGGATAGGTCTGGGCTAAAATACATATACTCACGTTTATGAAAAACCATGGGTATAGGTTTCTCTTGTGTGCGTGGTAAAAAAAAATTTCATGTGTGCAGGAAGTTTTTATTGGTGGGAGTCCTATACCCACGGTTCTTCCATATATACCTGCGGTTTAAATAACAATATTTAACTATATATATATATAGTTGATGTTCTGGAAGTGGTATGATGCGCTGTTGCAGCGAAGAGGTTGTGAGATCAAAACCTACCCCCTGCATTCTTTTAAGATTTATACCCACGGTTTTAAAACTGTGAGTTAAATACATTGAAATAATGTAAATTTTGTATGATGCTTTGACACGGTGTCAGAATAGCTATACCCACAGTTTTTGAAAACCGTGGGTATAGGCTGAGGACCTATATCGATGACACCAATGACCAAGATTACCAAAACCTTTGGTATAATCTATACCCACGGTTTTTGGGGCTATACCCATGGTTTTGAACCGTGGGTATATGCCATTTTTCAAGTAGTGTTTATAAAATCATATAAACATAATATTACTATCATGACTAGCCTCTAATGTGGCATTCGAAAAATAATTCTCAATATCCATGGAGACAATTAACCACTATAATTTGGTAATTGGTATTGTTTTATTGAAAAAGTGGATGTGGGAAAAATATTAGTTTGAATATATAAAATTTTAAATATAAAATTATAATATATACATGGTACTAGAGTTATTATTCCTCTATTGGCGAATGAGTTGACGTTAAGGTAGTATAAAAAAGAAATTAATATAGGTTGTTCAACGTGGATTACTCTTGAATATCTTATCCTATAAGGATCCCTTGACAGGCATTGAATTGGTTTTTTGGTGATATCAACACCTTTATAAATAGTCTAGGCAACGGTAAATGAGATTTGTTTAGAAAATATTCATGAGGGAGGAATCAAGTTGGTGAACCTATGTGAAGGAATGCATTCCAATTTATAATTGAGGTGAGGTGAACATTAGTAAATAATATATAATAAGACAAATAAATGTCCCAATAATATGATTTTTTTTAAAGACAATGGTAATTTTAGTTTTTTACCATTATTATACCATGTATCCTTATTTTATATTATTATGATTTTTAATATTTTAATTAAATATTATATCTCAATAATATCGTTATAATAAAATTTATTATTGTCCACTACTATGAATTCAAAAAAAACTTTATTTTATAATATATATGTCATAATAATATATAGAATCCACGTATAAATGTTAAAATCTCCAATTATATTTATTTTTCTTTTTTTAATTTAATTTATATTATTTTTCGGATATTTTAAAAAATACATCAACATCAATATAAAATCCATTAAATAATAATTTTTCCCAAAATATTAAAAGTATATTATCATGATGAAGATAAATAATTTACCATTCAGATGAATATTTATTGTCGAACATAGCATCTAGATGACCATATATAAAAAAATCTATACTTATTAAAATCAATAGTGGAACGATTTTGGATTTTTCTAAAAAATTACTATAATGTATTTGAATTCATCCAAGTGGATAAAAAATAAAAGAATCATCATGTGGATGATTTTGGATTAAAAATACCAACCGAATAATATTTGTGCAATTATTAGGGTAATTTTATAATCCATATCAAATAATTTTACCTTAAAACGTGTGCTTAACCCTTAAATGTGGAAAAAATTTACTATGATTAATATTCATATTTTCAAGAAATAAATGGGATCTCTTTAATAAATTTTTACCCTCTGATTCCAAATTTTGAATCCATTTTTAATAATTCAATACATAGAATTTGTATAATTTAATTTAACATAAAACCAAAAAAATATAATGAAATATATTTCCTTAATGTAACTTCTTATAATGGTTGAATAATAAATTAAACTAAAAAACCAATTACAAAAAACATAATTGGATTAATAATAAAAAAATTTAATAATTATAATTTAATACTAATACAAAGAAAAATATCTCATCATATAAAAAATACATTTTTCAATAAAAACCAATATTCTACACTAATCATTTAAATATATTTATTTTTAATAAATTTGAAAAAAATCTATCTATGATAATTTTGAAACATTGAATACAAAAATGAAATTATTTTTATAATTTAAAATTCTATTATTTCAAAAATAAAATTTTATATATTACCATGTATGAAATTAGTTTATTAAAAATATTTCCTTCTTTATTTTACGAATTACGTATGATATTTATAATATATTTAACTATTTAATTTATGAATACTAAAAATATGAAAAAAAAATTTATATCAGTACTTCTTTTGTTACATTGTGTCATAAGATATTACTTTATTATTCAACAAAATAAAAAATCCAATATATTCATTGATTTTTCATTATAAATCAAAACAGTTATCATATATAGGGTACTGATAGCATTGTTTCATTGACCATCCTTCCCTCAGTTCCATGAAATTGTTACACATTAATCAATCTAATGTATCATAACTCCATTTCATTTAAACATGTGTACTGGATTATATATTCTAGATAAATACATCACAAAGAACTGATAATATTTAGATAATCCAAGAATACTATAGATCGTCATCATAGTGTGGGGTCATATCTAATGTTTAATGAAAAAATACATTGATTAATCCATTTATATATACTCTTTTGATATTATATTCCAATAAAATTGAAATTTCTCTCAAATATATACAAACCTAGTATTTTTTTGATAAATATTTTCATTTCTTACAGTATTTTGTAAAATCATCATATGATTTTCATTATCTTACGTCCTCTTTGAATATATTAATATAATATTATTATTAATACCACAAAATACTCTAGATAATCTCTAAAAAGATTATATATTAAATCAAGGAAGATATATTGGTGAATTAGTAATACCAAATGGAATGTATATAATTTTAGAGTATCCATACCCTGATCCTAACTATATCTAGTATAAATAATCATTTTTGAAACACAGATAATTAAATCGAGATCCGAGATATATAATGGAAAATTATTATTCTCTTCATAATTGATGTATCAAATAATAAAAATATGGAATATGAAAATTATTATTGTTCATGATTTTTATGAGTCCCCAAGAATAAAATCATAGATGCATTGATCCATCGATATTCTAAAAACAATTTATAGGCGAATCCCATAGTGAGACACATGGACAAGTTAACCCCAAATCAATATTCTGATAGAGTTACCTGTCACGACCCGTCCCCCAGGGCCATTGTCGTTACTACCCCAAGCCTACCTTCCATAGGTCAGGGGCTAGCGACTAGCACTGAAAGGTGTATTCACTAAAAGTGGGAGGGAATTTCCTTTATAACTGGTAATCACACACAACCAGGCACACAATAAGATAAGAACAACAAGTAAACTGTATAAGAAAAGAGTGTTGAAAGTAATAGGTGCCAGAATACAAGCACAATAATAAAGGTACAAGTATAACTGGAAAATACATGATGACTTATAGATTAAAAGAAACTCTTGGATCATCCACCATTAATACTACAAGAAGGGTTGGTACATCTCACGAATGACTGTATCTGTGGTTTTCCTCGTCTAACTTCCACCACTGTGCTACCTCCATTCCTGGTATCCTTGTCCTCAATCAGCATTGTTCATTATCTGCCCTATACACAACAGCTTGCAGGCATAGACCATGCAGGGGTGAGGGTAACGATTCTTAGTAAGGACCCTGAGACCCTCATGTTCTCACAAAATCCACCAAAGATAATCTACAAAGAAAGGAAACAACAGATTACCCTACATAGGTATATGACCATACATATACCTAAGTAATATTGTAAATCCATCTCAATCATGAGGATAACACAGAGTCCAATTATGAACCCCCAAGCTCAATTGTTCCAGAAATGAAGTAAAACGATGAATGCAAGTACCACATAGGTACGCCACACAAAAAAAATACCACCAAGATATTACCATGATGGAATGTAGCACATAGGTACATACTAATATCAATCTAGTTATAACTAAAGTACAGTAGTAGAGATGATTATATATACCTACTAAATCATCACACTCCGTTAATTAAGGCAGACCCATATAGGATTTCTCGGTGCATACCCACACAGGATCACTCGATGCTGACCCACAGAAGATCGCTTGGTACTGACCCACACAGGATCACTAGGTGATGACCCACATCGGATCCCTCAGTGCTGACCCACACAAGATTTCTAGGTGATGACCCACAACGGATTTCTAGGTTATAACCCACACATGATCACTCGGTGCTGACCCACACAGGATCGCTCGGTGATGACCCACACAGGATCGCTCTTCATCTTCATGTCACAGCAAACAACGGGGTTCTCACACTGGCCTTGCTCGTTTCAAGGAGGATCCACTCATCAATCCACTTGGTGATACTCCAACTCCCATGAAGCCTCATGAAGAACTATTTCAAAGGACCTCCATGTCATAGGGGTCTCAACGTAACAAATGGTGTGTCAATCAGATGGACAGTTTGTATGTTATTTGCCTCATAGTCCCTAGGGCCCAGTTGGATTCATGCTCGATACAACCTGATTGTATTCCAACGTTATCCAAATCTTTAGTGTGGTATAATCAAAGGGACCACCTTGCTCTATGATTACTTTCCCCACTAACGGTTTGTCAAACGGACATCAAATGGAAAAGTAATGACCAAAATAGCGTAAAATGGGTCGTAGTGGGACCGGGTCCGGTCTGACCCGGCCCGAACCAGCCTGAGCCAACCTGGTTTGGGTCGAACCGGCCGAAACTTCTGGGCCTGGCCCAGACCGTTGGGCTATCTAGTAGGACACGAGGGCCGCGAGGGGCCGCAGAAGGCATAGTGTTGCCGCGGGGGAAAAATGAGGCCCTGGGGGCCACTAGAGTTGTGTGAAGGCCAAATGGGCTATGTGGGAAGCATGATGCAATGAGGCCGTGAGGGCGGCGAGTCCGTGGAGCGACACAGACATCCACATAGTAGGGAGGATGCGGGGAGTTATGGGAAGTCATGGGGTGGCGATGGCAGCTGGGAGTCACGAACAACCATGGGGCAGCGCGGCGACGCTGTGAGGCGGTCGTGGCCACAGAGCAGTGTCGTTGTGTCATCCCCTTCATTGAAGCTGGCGGTTGTGCCATCCGCCTTTCTCATGCCCCTTCGTGGTTGGTCTCTGACATCCATCATCACTAAGAACACCACAAATCAGCACATGAATTGCGGATAAGACGTGCCATGTTTGTTTGTCATGCACTCTCTATATTAGAGCGGTAGCGAACGACTATAATCTCTCTTTGAATTATGAAGAGTCATCCAGAATGAAAAATGGAAGAATTTAAAACAACGATCGTACCTCATTCGTTTCATTCATTGAGGATTTTTTGTAGGGAAGGAGACAATGTCATTGGGAATAGATGGACATCGGTGACGTCGACATTTCCTCGATCATCGGTTTTTTCAAATTGTTTTAATTAATTATTTGAGTTGATAAAATTAATTGAAAGGGGTGGCACCAATAATGTGGGGAAGCTCAAGAGGATTCTCACTTTTAAGAGGGGAGTTCAAGGGGGTTTAACTCTTGGGGGGTCCTCACACCAATAACCTACATGGGAGGTTAGGCTCCAGTGGTCCCCACCACCATAAAATATATTGACAGGTTTTAGTTGGGGTGGTCCCCACCTCTCAACAGCCACATGGGAGTTCCAAAGAGAAATAAAATTAAATGTTACACACTTTTATTTTAGATTATTATATCATGAAAAAACACAAAAAATTAACTTTCACCCTCGAATAACTACCATCGAGGTGAAAGTCTTTGTAAGTGAATATCAGCACTGCAAGTACAACGGTGACCTCAAATTTCAATTCTGAGAACCTAGTCAAATGTAAGAAAAACCTGCTCACATGTTTACTAAACATTCCTGAAATAATGTTCTGAAATTCTTTTTGGGAACCCTGGGCCTCAGAATCATGCGCTGTAAATTTTTGCAGACTCATATAATTTCCATTTAATTAAAAAAATTACATAGGAATTCTGGGTCATTACATTTCCTCATAAATTTATAAACAAAATTAAGTCAAATTCTCTGCTTTATTCTAATTATATATAGAATAGAATATGATTTCTTTTGAGAAAATAACATCAATATTTGTTGGAGGACTAGTAAAATAATCAATAATGACATCAATGAACTCCAATTCAATTAAAAAAATTTTGTTGAGTTTAATCCCCTATATCTAGGATAAATACACACTTTGAATATGAAATAACACATATGTAATACATTATATTTCCATTATAATATCACATTTATACTCAAATTTATAGTTATACATTGTTTTTTAGCATAAAAATGAGATTTTCCATCAATGAAAATTGATATGGATATTGAATAATGAATGAAAATCCATTAACAAAATCCCATAAAATTAAAATGTGTAAAGAATAATTTTATTTATAGGATGAAATTTTTCATAATCATCATCTATGTATGAATTGTGCACTTGAGATGAATTTTTTATAATATTAATTGTTTTTACTACTATTGTAACATCTAATTGTTGAGTTGGTAATGTGATTCACTAATAATATTCATCATATATTAATGATTAGTTAAAAGTATAAGGAAATATGTTATTTAAAATTATATAGTTGATGATATGTGTAAATTTCACAACATTATTATTTAGACCCACATTAATAACACATTTCTAATGTGATTTTACATTTTCACTCATTCTTAATGTTTATCATTGTCATTAACCATTATTTTAAAGATTTTTTTAACATAGTCTATATACTTCACATATTTATGTCATTGGATTGTGGTTGATTCATTCTATAGTTATTTATCTAAATTTAAATCAATAATTTTCTTCTTCACATTACATTATCATTCAATTTCTAAATGACATTCTTTTCCACGTACAAATCATTTACTAGTCCATGGAATAAATTTTCCCCATGATTCCTTACACACTTTTGGCATAAACGATAACACATAGCCTAACATCTATTGTTATTTTTACTTGAATTTCATTTTAATTGAGCCTTTCATTTATTATGAAGTCCCTGAAATTGATTGATGGCTATAATATCCATTTGAATAATAATAATACATCGACATGTTTATCCACATCAAATGATTTATATTATATATAATATAAATAAACAGAATAATTTTAATCCACTGATTATTCAATAAAACATACTTTGAAAATAAATAATAATACCTAAAGTGTTAGTCACATGTCTCTTAAAATTTTCATCATACATTCCAACTAATTAATTATCTTTCTTATTAAGCATGAGGAGTTCATTATTCAGCTTTATATTATGAATAATAAGAATTAACTTATTTAAAAATAATTTCCTAACTCATACCACTAATTGCTTTATATTTCATCAATTATTCATATATTTTTTATAATATTCAACCATTGATCTGCTTCACCATAAACATAATAAACACCAATCTAAACCATTTCATGTTCGGATTTCTAGAGAATGAAAAACATATTTTTTCTGGTATTATCGATCCATTAATAATCAATTAGCTGATCAACAGACAAAGTAAAAGTAGGTGTATGTTTCTTAATGAAGGAATCAGGTATACATTGTTCATTATCATTCTCATATGGAATCCTATAACGATTTTTGTCAAAAGAATGTTGAATTATCATAACAATAAAAATCTTCATTCTTTCTTCAATAAGATTAATTTTCTCATTTTTACAATAAATGAATTGTAAATCATATTCATTCTTAACATAGTTTTTTTTTGCTATAACTATTTACCAAAAATCCAAAATCAAATTATATATAACAATAAGAATAGTGGTAGGTCATATAATCCTGAAAAGAGTTTATAGGATGTCTATATAATGAGAAATTATTTTCAATCTGTGACATATTAGGTATAAAATAAGTCATATATAGTTAATATCTATTCAAATACATCTTAATTCCTTTTAATGGAAATTATACTGAAAATTGCTGTTTTATTTTCCGAACACTTTCAAGTAAAAGTGAGAACCCATGAAATATAGTCTTAAGCATAATAAAAAAGTCTCCAATAGATCAAAATAGAAGTTCAAAAACAATCCTCACTGCAAAAGGGATGCTCCTCCCTGTAACTAAATACCATAAAATATAGCTTCCAATGTCTCACCGGAGCAAGACTAGCTAAACCATGCCAAAGCAAGGGCATGGTACCGATTTCCAAAGCAATACCCTCTCAATGTTCTATTTCTAAAATGCCATGACACACTGGACCTCATATCCATGGGCCTCATCTGAAGCATACTTTTGTATGTTAAACATGAAGAGTACCTTGAGTCATATCCTTCCGAGACAAAAGCCAACAAAACATTCAAGAAACCCACAATTGCCATATCCAAATGAGAACTACTAAATGGGTAAAGAAAAGAGAAAGACAAACTCTCTAGAAGAAATCACAGATGTAACCAAAGAAAAATGAACCCTATCGTGACTGTGAGGCTCCCTTCGAACACATCCACAGAAACCTGAAATAGAAAAGCTAGAGGAGGCAGAAGGAACGAGTGGGAAGAACAAGGCCCCATTGGCGATGAAACTGCTGAAATAACACCAACCAAGAACCACAAAACAAAAGATAGAATGAATCCAAACCCCCCTCCCTCCGAATCGCAATAGTGAAGACATCGAACCACAGTAAAACCCACCTAAATCTGAGATCCAACCGAGACCCGACCCTGATCCCAGAAGCCTTCACCAAGCTAGTCAACATGCGCCAAATCCATGTCGATATCCCGAAGCCGATGCTTTGTCGCGCAGACACCAAGCTGAGATCTAGTTGCTGGAATCTGATGCCGAAATCCATACCACTGAATCTCTCCGAGTTGATATCTAATCCATGTCAATGCCAAAACATGAACCTGAAGTTTAGGAGGATCATGCCGATGCTTAGTGAGATTCTAATGAATCGATTCCAAGCCACCACGACGCATTGGAAATGGAAGAAGAAGGACTCAATTAAATAACCCTAGGCGCACGAGAAATGGATGGGGGAGACGCCGCTCAGAGGCCCGTGAGGATAGAAATAGAAAATGTCTCAATGGAAATTCAAATAATTCTAAAACTATTCCAATGTAGTGTCAAACTAACTGTCTCATAGATTACTATTCATCATAAAATAGAATAATTATTAGGATATAACTGACCAACTAACTTTTGTGTTATTACACATAGAGTCGTCAATTCCAAAACCACATCATATTATAGTTTCTAGAATTAATTATAATTTTTTGGGATTGAAAATCCATTATCCTCTATAATTAAGCATTTTCTCATATACATTATCTTATTCTAAGGATTATCACTAATGTTTCATCATCCTAGTTTTCTAATGATACTGAATATTTCCAATGAAATTCACTATTTTGAACCATAAATTCTATTCGTAGAAAAATTAAATCATTTTGGATGAATATTAAATAAATTTCAAATTAATAAATTTCAGAGGACTATAGTTGTTTTGTGACATTAGACATACAAATATATAAAAAATTGGTACATAAAATATATACATATTTTCTAATATATAAAACTAGATGAACCACTAAAAGTGTTAAAAATGAAATTCATAGGTGTTTAAAATATCTGAAAATTGAATAGATATTAAAATCAAATGATATTTATCAGTGAGAGAAGAATAACTGATAAAGGATTTTTTTATCAATTTTTTAATAAATAATAATGGAAACCGTAATCCAGTCTTTATATTTATTATTGATAATGGGTATCATTTATCAATGAAATATAAATTGTGGATAAGGGGGACTTTTTTAGTGCTACATGATTTGTGGATAAAGGGTAATTTTAGGAGTGTTACATGAATCATTGATAAATGGTAACTTTACAAATGAAATATGAGGTTATAGAAAAGGATCCATTCATGATTTCTTCATCTAGTGTTGATAAATTCTATTTCAAATACTGCAAAGCTATTATCCAACAACAATCATGAAACAACCCTATAAAATTAATCCCAATAATAATACATAAAAATTAATATAATGTTATAGTAAAATAGATTGAAATACAAATAAAATATTTCTGTATCATTTCAATTCAATATTTTTAGAAATAATATTTACATAAATGTTATTTTCAAAATCTGATGAAAATATATTTTAGCCTATATAAACAAAAAAATCAAGGGACTCTTTCCAATTTATCAAATTATATATAAAACATTCTCTTAGAAATAAAACCACATTCAATTTTATAACATTAAATAATAAATATAATAAAAATATATTTTAATGATATATAATCCAAAAATTATAAATTATATTTTTACGTACTATATATATTAATGATATTATAAATTAATCATCTATAAGATTAAGATGTGGTCAGGTCCTATACATCCAAATTTTATTACACATCATATTTGTAATGTTGGAAAACATGCCAAATTGGATTTATTTTTTTGGAAATATCGGTATAATTTTAATCTAAAATGACACTATTATTATAAAAAACACATTGATTCATACCAACCATACCATTTGTTAGATTGTCGTTTAATTGATTCCTAAATGCCACAAATGAATTGAAGATAATTTTTTTAACATTTGAAAATAATCTGATCTCATTTTCTTGGTTTTGGATATATAAGGAATGTTTTATAATAAAATTGCACTTATATTGAGAATAGTCACATCATGTCATTCTGGCCAAATCTTATTTCAGATTTATTTTTGTTCAATTCCTACATGATACCAATTAATTATGGGTATTTTTACATTTTTTTTTGAAAAAACTATCCATGAGATTTTTCTTGGTTTTATCAGTGTGATGAATATTTTAAACTAAAATGGAACTTATATTTAAAACAAACACATTGAGACATATACACCACATCATATAACTTTTTTATGTTTGTTCAATTCCTCCATGTCCGAAACATATTATGGATAATTTTCATAATATTTTAAAACAATCCAAGTATTTTTCCCAAATTTTTTCACTATGAGGAGTGATTTAATTTAAAATGGAACTTGTATTGAAAACATTAACATTGAGTTATAATGTAAAAATAGAATTTTTTATTGAAATTTGATAAATTAGTACTTGTCAATAATATATTATGGACCATTTTCATATCGTGTTAAATCAATATGATCTATCTTTCTACATTTTTTCTATGTATGTGTGTTTTAAACTAAAATCGTTCTTATTTTAAAAACATGAACTTTTATGCATAATGACAACATCGTCGATCAGATTGACGTGAGGTGATTCCAACACATCATCAATATATTGGGTATCATTTTCATAATTTTTTAAAATAATAAAAAATATTTTTCTCAGTTTTAGATTTGTGAGATGAATTGTAAACTGAAGTTGCAGTTGTATTGGAATCATTAGGATTGAGCCATACCAATCACATCAGGGGTCAGATTGAAAATTGGTTGATTCGTCAATGTTAAAATATATAATATAGATATTTTGAAAAACATTTGAAAATTATATGATAACATTTTGGGGTTTTACTATATGATAAATGAATTAAACTAAAATAAATCTTTTATATTTAAAACACACAATGTGAATCATACTGACCACATCATTATTATATTTACATGTCATCGATTCAAAAAAAGAAATGAAATATAGAAATTTTTAACAATAATATTAAATTTTTTCATAGTTTCTTCTATATATGGAATGTTTTAGACAAATATTGAATTTATATTAAAAACATGCATATTGAGTCATTCAAAAAAAATCATGTGCCAAACTGATGTAAAGTAAATTTATACATATAAACAATATATTATAGATCACTGTCATAATACATGAAAAAATACAGATTTCATTGGATTGTCTTTTGATATTCATTTTAAACTAAAACGATAATTGTTTTATTGAAAACACACAATACGAGTCATAGAAACAACATTTTAAATCATATTATTTTGATGTTCATTCCTAAACATCAAATATATATTATGGATAGTTTTCTGCATTTTAAAAACATAATTCAAATTGTTTTATGGGTTTTGGAAATGTAAGGTTCATTTTAATATAAATTGAAACTTATATATTAAACATTTACTTTGATTTATATCTTCCACATGTTGAGTTGGATTGATATGCATTGAATTTTAACACCTCATAAAAATATTATTGATATTTTTCATATATATTAAAAAAAATGTGATTTTTTATGATTAGTTTTAGATGTGTGAAATGAATTTTAAACTAAAAAAATAATTCTTATTTTGATAACACACCCATCGAGTCATACAGCCAATATCTTCTAACATAATTATTTATTTTCAGTTCCTACATGTCAAATATGAATTATGGATCACTATCTTATTGTTTTTAAATATTCATAAAGTGGTTTCATGATTTTAGTGAATTGAATCATGTTTTAAAATGAAATAAGGCAATTATATTGAATAAAAATCATCAAGTCATATTGGCCTCATCATGCATCATATTGATGAGAGGTTAATTATTAAATTCAAGAAATGAATTTGGGGATCATTTAGTGAATATTGAAAACCATCCAAGATTTTTTTTCAAATTTATATATGTTATATAAATTTAAATCTAAAATGATGCCTATATTAAAACATGATCATAGAGTTACACCAATCACATCATCTATCGTATTGATGTGTGATCAATTCTTACACATCTGAAATTAATTATGGATCATTCTAATAAAATTTCAAAATAATATGTTCTTCTTTTTTTATATTTTAGAATATGAAATGTGTTTTAAACTAAAATGGAACTTTTCTATTGAATACACATATTATATTTCTTACTAAACTTGTCTAGTGTTGTTTTTATACGTGGTCGATTCATACACATCATAAATGATTTATGTATAATTTTTTAAAATTTTTAAGAAAATTTGAAATCATTTTTATTATTTTGGTAATGTTACATATATTTTAAAAAAAATGACACTAATATTGAATAAAAATGTTGGGTATAATATTTAAAATATCATGTTTCACATTGGTATGGGGTTAATTGCTACCTGTTGAAAATAAATTAACTGTTTTTCTAATAATTTTTTTAAAAAAATTATTATCTTATTTTCTATTTTTTTGAGCATGTGAATTATTTTTTGAACTAAAATCACATTTTTATATGGAAAACCCATATGTAAAATCGTACTGACCACATTGAGTGATGTACTGATGTGTGGACTATTCATACATGTATCAAATGAATTATGCATCTTTTTGTTGTGTTTTAAAACAATAAAGGGTCCCATGATCTATTTATTTTATGTGAGTCTTGTTTTAAAAAAATATCATTTTTTATATAGAGAACATGACTTTGAGTCATATCGACCACATAGAGTGTGAATTGATATACAATCAATTCACATATGTCAAAATTGATTTATGGATCATTTTTCTAATGTATCAAAACAATTTGAATGTATTTAATGGTTTTGATCATGTGATGTGTGTTTTTATTTACCTTCTAAATTCGGAATAATTTTGTTTTAAAAAAATAATAGAAAATTAACTAAAAAAGTTGAAAAAATTATGATAAACATATCCAAATATTTTGTATAAGCTAACATATTCAATATGTACGTAGACTTACTAACAACACACGTTCTTCCCTTAATATTATACAGAAATTTATTTCTTCTATTATACATGTTCATGATAAAATGTTAACCAAATAATTTATAATGATTTTGATATTAATGATTCATATGAAAAGTATTGCACTATGTTCACTTCCCATAGTAGTTCCAAAACATTTTAGGTAATAACCAATATTCGATTTCAAATATAATTCTAACACATAGTACACAACCAACTCATCTGTAAAAAAATTTAATTTTTCTTTTATGTTTTTATATTATTTTAAATAATTTTAGAACTGAGAAATTTTAGGAAAATGATTAAGAAATATTTTTAAAGAAGTCATTATTACCTATGAAAATTACATATCCATGGATGGTAGTCTTTTCATGGTATATGAAATATTTCCAAAATTTTCAAACATAATATCCACAATATTTTCTATTACCCTTAATCAGACATTATGTAATCATTAACCAATATATGTAAATTATTTGAAAATATTTTTTGACAGTTAAATATTGGATATATATATAAATATATTTACATTTTCTTGTAATCCATAGGATTCAAATTTTTAGTCACAAAACTCATTCCATGACATCACGTATATTTCCAGACCCCCCTATCATAATAGACTTCATGTTCATATAAAAATTGATACATATAATTCAAATTTATTATATATAATATTTATTAGAATGAATTAAAAATTCTGAAAAAATAGTGTGTTGTTAGTTTGATGTAACTTCTTGTATTGAATCGCAATGAAAATATCTGGGGTATCCAAAATGTTTGTGATAAACAAGCTGTGCTTCATTAAAAATAACCAATAACCACAAAAAATACATGATTAGATTGTAGTGTTTTACAATTTCATTATATAAATCAAAAATAGTCTACAATATACTATTTTATTCTCATACACCTTCCTATCTATTCATTTTTTCTAATCAATTTATTTCAACTCAGAATAAATTTCTTCTATAAAAATGATATAGGAATTATAAAATCCAAAAATTGAAAATTAATAAACATAGTTTATCAAGTATTTATTGAAATATTATGAAAATTGACTTTTCATATTTTTTCACAATTGATAATATTTGTCATCAAATAATCATAATATCATTTATACTCTCATAACCAACCACATTTGTAATGATATTTACAAATGTTTATACATCATATTCAATATATAAAGAATCACCATCATTGATTGTGGTCAATTCATAATGTTGTAATGATAAAATTTATTTTAGGGGAACTAGTGGAGTAATTATACTCTAAAATTTTCCTTGTTTTCTTGTCGATTAATTATATTTTAATGATTCAACGTTTTATTTACTCATTGATTAATATTTCTGTAATACCATACCACACATCAGACATTTTTTCATCAGCTATTATATGTTTCTCATTTGAAAAAAAAATTATTAATGGGATACCTCAATAATCATTATAATAATATATATTCACACTACAAATGTTATAATAGAATCATTGGCCGTTATAATGTCCAGATCATCTAATTGAACATTCATCTCAATGCTCAACTATTGAGATATTTCAATCACCACTTTCATATGATCTTTTTTGGTGTTATTTGTTTTGTACCATTTCTCATAGGCTATTATATAAAAAATGTCACAAAAAGGCGATTAGTGGGTGTTGATAGTTATAAATCGCATAAAACATTCCCATGAAATTTTTTATAAATTTAAAATTATAGTAATTTTATTGATTAACATTTAGTTGAAGGAGTAATGAAAAAATTTATTTACTCAGGTAAGGTATGAAGTTTAGGCTAATGACTAGGCTCATAGATGGTGGGGTAATTTGGTTTTTCATTTGATGATATATTTTTATCAACTGATTCACTTTGATCCTTTCACATTTATTGGTAATCCAAAGCAGAACAGATATTAATATCATAGAAATAATCTATTTGCATCTAAAATCCATTCATCATCTGATATGTATATTATTTTATTTTTTTCTCCTCATAATATGTATGAGGAAACACTCCAAATCCAATACCTATTACATAACCATGTTTTTTGGCCACTTCAAAGATATTAAAGGTTTTATTCCTTCTAGTATGGTCATTAGTGATTCATGTTTCAAAAATATATAGAAATAATATGTATATAAATAGATATTTTTATGAATTACTATTATAAAGCATAAATATATGGACTCACCAATTCTGATAATTCCAAATCCTGTATCATTTATTTTATAATCATGTTTCATTATTTTTTTTATTTTTTATCATGTAACAGTTAAGTATTTTTAATCTCACTACTTTATTGATTAAGTTTATAGTGTAAAATTTTATAAGTAATAGGTCACCTGTATGAAGGTATCTATAAAGAGGATTCAATTTAAATCACCACTTGAGTCTACAATTAGAGAGGATACCGCTATAAGGATATTGTTGAAGAACCTCACCGTCGAGTTACCAATGGGAGTTCACCGCTATGAGTCTATCTCTTAAAGAAAACTATTAGAGAGCTAACTCTAGAGGTTACTGGTGTAAGGTTACTAATGGGAAGCCTACTGTTGGAATTTAACTAAAGACACTACTAAAAGGTTATTATTAGAAGGTTACTGTTTTAATCTTACTACTACAAGGAAGTAGTGAAGAATTTATCACTGGAAGTATACTAATGAAAGGTTTTTATTGGAAGAACCTTTGGACATGTCTACCACGATAAGCCTACCACTGAGAAGGATACCACTACCAGTCTACTGATAGCTACACTCATCTACACTATACATTGACAATATTTTTAATATTTTTATACTGGTCATATTTTGTAAATTTAATGATTTTTTCATTAATAAAAGTTGATTAAATAAATATCTGGCGACTACACGAGGTACGAGGAAGACCCCATGTTGTTTGATCGTTCATATATTCAGACATTCAGAATAAAATTGAAGATCAAGCTAGAAAAATGATTCATGGTGAGATACATTACGTGGACGACCAAAAGGACAATGAGAAGACACCAGAAATTACACTGTGAACCCATGATCTTCACTAAGATCATTTTAGAGAAAAAAAATTCATGGCAACCTTTATCTGCTTTATTGAATCTCTTTCAAACCATGAAGTTGAACACATCAGTACCTGGAAGCCGGAACCTGATGTTGTGACACTCTGATTTACAGACAACATCTAATGAAGGACTCGAACTATAATTTCATCAAAACAAGGTGTCATGTGCAAAACATCAACCACATAGAGCATGATAAACTCAATCCTCATAACATCAGATCTATTGTTTTATTTATCATTCATTTTTGAGTAGTGTGTGTTAGTATGTAATAAACATGGACTTTATCCTGTTCATAATATAGAGGATACTGAAAATCCTCACACCAAACATTACTTACATTTTTTCACACATATTACTATGGAAGAGAATGCGTGTGGACTGGTTTTTTTCATTTTTTGGAAGAACTATGGTAGAGGATGTGATACCTGGATAGTTTTTGAATAATATTATATTGTCCGATACAGGATATGTATCATGTTTATTGTTAATATAAACTGCTTGGTGGATGGTGATTGCTAAATGGGTATGATTAATACTCAACTTTAGACTTGTCCTATTGTTTAATTTCGATGTTTACTTTATTTTTTAATACTCTATTTTTCTATTTTCTACTGATTATAATATAAAAAAAAATTACGTTAACTCTGATAGTAGGATTATGATGGTGTGTATATATGATTAATTTTGTAAAACTGTTTCAAAATTTGGATATGTTTTTTATAGTAATTCAGCTGAGGACTAATCAACCTTTTGAGAATCTTATTGAGAAAATAAACATTTATATCTCTAATTCCTTAATTAATTGGGTCATTTCAAATCAGGTGATTTTATCATATATATTTCTAAAAGAAATTTTAATTAGGAACTCAATTCACCCCCCTCTTGAGTATCCACCTAGACCAACCATTGGTATCATATCTAAGTTTATTCATACAATGAGATATATTTTTAAATCATTTAAAATTCTTTTCAACAATGATTTTAGTTATAAAATAAAGAACCTAAATTTTTTGTCATATATAAAAATGTAGTTATTTAGATTCTATATTAGCTATGGATATCACAGTTTAGGGTGAGGCTACTAACATTGTAAAATTCTTTAATGGTAATAACTATGCATATAGGAAATTGAAAATGAAAATGTATCTATATATCATGGGTCCCAAAATCTACAACACAATTGAAGAAAAACATTCCTTACCTACAACTTCTTGGGTCACATGGTCTTAGCTGACTGAAGATATGTATAATAATAACTATAAAGAAATTAATGCATTGACTTATGGTTTAGGTGATAAAATAATTCAATAGAATATCTTCATGTGAAACTTCATTGGAAATTTGGGATACATTGACTATTTCCTACGAGGAACAACCAATGTTAATGAAATGAGATTAAATTCTTAAACAATTATATATGATAATTTTCAAATTATTTTTGGTGAAACTACATCTGAAATGTATCTTATGTTCAATGAAATAGTAAATACTATTAGTCTTGTAGTGAAATGAGTGGACAACAAGGATTAGATAATGAGATTTTATTGATTCCTACATGAAAGTTAGGGAGGTACTTTTGTTTCAATCTAAGTGTCCTGTGACATAAGAAAACTACCAGTGAAGGAACTAATTAGAAACCTCATGATTTACATAGAAGAGATTAAGGTGATTCTTAAAGTAGATAAAATACCAAAAAAATACTATGCATTTAAGACTACTACCTTAAAGAGATAAGACAAGAAAAAGGTTCATGTTCTTATAGATATTTCCACCAGTGACGATTCAGATTCTGATAGTGATGAGGAGATTCCTCATCCTGCTAGATGATATAAAAATATATACAAAAATAAGAATTTATTTAGAAATAAAAACTATAGAGGAAGGTATAATAGTAATGGAAATTGGAAAAAGGACAAAAAATGGAATGACAACACAGATGATATAATCATCTTTGAGTGTAAATGAAATTGTCATGTAAAGGCATATTGTTCCAAGATAAAATTTCATAAAAAATATGATGACAATGGAAAGGGATATAAAAAATCTATGAATTCTACTTGGAGTGATTCAAAAAAAATTAAGGTGATCTGAAACTTCTGATACTAAAAATAATAGATGTGAAAAACATGTTTTTCAGGACAGAAACATCTGAGGTAACACTTAATTCTCATATACATAATTCTTACAATTCTAGGAATAAATTTGAATAAATTGATGATGAAAATATGACTAAGGATGAACTATTTTAATATTTTGGAATGATCGAGGATACCTTTAATGAGCTCAAGGATAAATTTAAATCATTGAAAAGACAACAAGCTTTAAATGCCAATTATATTTCAGATTTGGATATTTAAATTGAATAATTTTTGTAGCTGTAAAATGAAAACATTGAAAATAAATTAACAAAATGATAAATTAAAAAGATATCATGAGAAGTTTATTGCCTGTAGGGATACCTTGAAATAGTTTCTATGGAATCCAATTTCTCCAAAATACACAACTGGTCTATGATATCAACCGGGATAGAGAAAGATTATTAATGAAAAATGGGTCCTAAAATCATTATAGTTCACTTCTTGTTCATGTTCTTGATCATCTCGTGATAAACAATTTTCCAACGGACCAAACAGATATTTTAGGTCTCAAAACAAGTGTGTTGATTATTGGAAACCTATAAGACAAATATGGGTTACCAATGCATTACTTTCTAACCTATCTGGACCCATGAAAATGTGGGTACCAAAGTTACCCTATGCTTATTTTGTTTTGCTGGAAAATTGTTAGTAGAGTTATTATAAAACCCTATGGTACTTGGACAGTGGATGTTCAAGACAAATAACAACAGACTATCCATTCTTCAAGAGCCTAATCAATGTTTTTGGTGGACATGTTACATTTTGTGATAATTCTATGGGAATGATCATTGTCCTAGGCTAAATTTTTTACCCTGATAATATATTAATTTCAAAAGTACATTTCATTGATGCGTTAAAGTAAAATCTATTTTGTATCTCGCAGTTGTGTGATGATGTTTTTAATGTTAAGTTTGAAAGTATGCATGAAATTTTTTTAAAAATAAAAATCATTTAATATTCACTTATTTTAGAAATGAAAATGTTTATGTTGTTGACTTAATCACTTTAGCTAAGAAAAATGTTTCTTGTTTAAACGATTTTCATAAGGAAAATTCATTATGGAACATAAGATTAGGACACTACAATGTGAACTCACTTAGGAAACTAAATAATAATTCTTTACTTCAAGACATACATATATTGTAATTTCCTCTCAAGAAATTTGGTAATCCTTTTCAAAAGAGAAAGTAGAAAAAAGTTTCATTCAAACCAACGAAGGAAGTTTCAACTTCTCAATCGATTGAGTTAGTTCAAATGATTTGTTTGGACCATCTAGAGATTCATCTTTAAATAGGAATAAATATTTCTATTTTATTGGATATGATTTTCTAGATACACTTTTCAATACATTCTAGCTCAAAAAAGTGAATCACATTCTTACTTTATTAAATATTCTTGGTCTGTAGAAAATCTTAGTGGACTTATAATTAAGACCTCAAGAAGTGATCAAGGTTGTGAGTTTGAAAATCAGGAGTTGTTTTTTTCAAATAATGGCTATAATAATAATTTATATACTCTTAGAACACCTCAACAAAACGGAGTTGTAGAATAAAAATAGGACACTTCAAGAGATTTCCTGGACAATTCAAAATCAGTATGACATATCTGTCTATTTTTTGACTGAAGCTGTTAATACATATCATTACATCATCAATAGATTTTTAATTAGACATGTTCTTCAGATGAACCCTTATGAGCTATAGAAAAATAGGTAGCCTATGGTTTATTACTTTTTAGTTCTTGGTCACAAAGTCTTTATCCTTAACAGTATGTATAATCATGACAAATTTTCTTCCAAAAGCGATGCATGAATTTTTTTAGGTTACTCAATCTCTAGTAATTCCTATATAATATACAATAAGAGAACCAAATGTGTGGAAGAATATTTTTATTTAAAATTTTATGAGACTTCTTCAATTGAACCCAAATTCTATCTCGAATATCTGGAGAAAGATTTGTTTATTTTAGACCTTAATGATAAAAATAGTGAACCGCCAGTGAAGACAACTAGTTATGTAAATTTTCTAGAATCTATGCTTGTTGAATATGAATCTATAGAAGACCTTGGGGAGTCTATCCCAACCTTTTCTTGAGGTATTATAATCCTCAAGAATCATATTATAGATGTATTAGTATGTGATCTAAATAGAAGGACAGAGACAAGAGTTTCAATGAGAAACAAGGTTGAACATCAAGCTTTTCTGTAACAAATTAAAACAAAAAATAATAATGATCTTATCAATGATGGATTTTTTGTGATAGATATGCAATAAGAATTAAATTAGTCTGAAATAAACAATGTTTTGGAATTAAATGAAAGACATAAGGACACTTTGACCATAGGCACTAAATGGGTGTTGGGTGTTTAGAAACAAAGTTGATGAGTCTAGAAATATAGTTAGAAACATAGATAGATTAGTTTCACAAGGATATAGTCAATAAGAAGGAATAAACTATGATGAAACCTTTTCCCTTGAAAACAGAATAGAATCTATTAGTATACTACTTGATTATCAACTCATCTGAATTTCAAACATTATCATGTAGATCATAAAAGTGAATTTTAAATGGATATATAGTTGAGGATGTGTTTATTGAACATACCATGGATTTACAAATACCACTTTTTTGAAGACATGTTTTTAAACATTCTAAAGATTTATATGGCCTTATACAGCTACTAGGGAATGGTTTGATAGACTCAATTATTTTCATATTTCAAAAGGTTTTACTAAAGGGATAAATGATCCTAAATTTTTTATTAAAAATATTTCCAAAGATGTTTTGACAGTAAAAATTTATGTAGATGACATTTTTTTGGATCCTCAAAAAAAAATTATGTACTGATTTATCAAAGATGATAAAAAATAAATTTAAAAACACTCTAATGGGGGATCGTAATTTTTTTAATGGATTTAACAATTTTCAAAATAATTATGGTATTGTTTTAAATCAAAGTAAATATACTGAGGATATTCTGAAATGTCTTGGTTTGGAGATTAATAAAGGTAGTGATACACCTATGAGTACCACTTGTATGTTGGATGCTGATGAAACTGGTAGACCAGTTTATCAAACCAATTATAGAGGTATGATTATGTGTCTTCTATACCTTACTACTTGCTGACCTGATATTATATTTAATGTATGTATGTGTGCTTGTTTACAAGACAATACCAAATAATCTCATTTAACTTTTTCTTAAATTATTTTTAAATATCCCATGTATACTACCAACATAGAACTATTTTACCAAAGTGGAAAATCATTTGATATGATAAGTTATTCAGATACTGACATTTATGTTTGCAAGTTTGATAGAAAGAGCACCTCTGGAACATGTCACATTTTGGGAAAGTCACCAGTATCATGGTGTAGTATGGAATATGATTCTGTTCCATTATCCACTACTGAAGCTGAATATATAGCTGCTAGTAGTTGATGGTCTCAAAATATGTAGATAAAACACACTTTACTACACTGTGAATATCAATTCAGACATGTCTCTACACATTGTGATAAATAATGTTCCATTAATATCTCTAAAAATCTAGTATATCATTCTAGGACAATGCACATTGATGTGAGACATCATTTTTTGAATGATTATTATCAAAGAGTTGATATCACTCTTGAATTCATTAGAATTGAACATCAATTGGATGATATATTCACAAACCCTTTTTATTATGGGAGGTTAAATTAAATCAGACATGAGTTAGGTGTGATTAATTTTAGGTAAGGACTCCACTATATTAGGAAACAACACTATTAGGACACCTCATTATTATGAATCATCACTATTAGGACACCTAACCATTGGACCTCCTTGTTAGGACACATATTTGTTGGGACACCTCACCATTGGTCCTCACTGTTAGGACACCTCACTATTAGGACACCTCAACGTTGGACCTCGCAGTTAGGAAACCTTACCGTTAGACCTCACTATTAGGATAGCTCCCTATTATGACACCTCACAATTAGACTTCGCTGTCAAGAAACCCTGTCGTTGGACCTCAATGATAGAACTTATTGTTAGTCAACCTTACTAATAGGTCCCGAAGATAGTGTTTTCTGTCCAAATATGAAACTTTTTAATTATATTCATTTCATTTCGTCAATTTTTTGGATACCTAATTGATTAATAAAGTTTTAAGTCACATTTTGATCTAATTAAATCCTCTACCAAGCCTTTTCCTCTCGAAGCCATGAACCCAACATACTTCTAAACCCTCTAATAACATCAAATTTCAATATAATGTGTAAGGAGACCAATGGTTGGTGATGAAGAAGATGCCCCAAACCCTAAGAGGCCCCAAACTGATTCTAGTGGTGGAAGAAAAGTTATGGAAAAGATTATCAATCCTCATTTTTCAAAGAGAAAAATCTTTCCCGAGAAAGAATTACGTTCATAATTGCTGTTGTTGGGAAAGTATCTAGTGATGAAGTCACACAAACCTCAAGACATGGTAGAATGATTCCCAAATAACAATGATCTATATTACCAGATTCTAGTAAAGGAGTTTAATAAAATTCTTCAATTTCAAAAAATAAAAGGATGAGAACAGAATTTTTTCAATGGTAAATAGAGTTAGTTTGACCTTCTATAGTATTGTATGGGATTAATGTTTAAGAGTCATGTTTTTCAGATTAGATTACTTAAGAGGGGGGTGAATTGAGTATCTATAAAAATTTCTACTTAAAAATTATTCTCAAACAGTGTTTCAAATATAGTTAAATACAACCCAGTTAATCAAGGTAATACGGTTATAATGGTTTTACTATTTAAATACCTTCTTAGAAGAATGAATAATACTCAATAATCATAATTTCAGTTATTGATATTAAATTTAAATCAATTCACTTAAGACAATACAATTATAACTTCTTTCCATGATTTACTATCAATGTGAATTTAGTGATCTTCGAATTATAAAGTAAAGTAGTAAAATGGAGAAGAATAAATTATGTAGAATAGTGGATATAATGAAAGTCGTTCAGTCTCAAGCCAATACCTAATCCACTTCACATGGAGATCACCTACCACCATGTATTTCATATAAAAAACCTTGATCCACACCATGGAATGGGGTTAAAAAACAGTACCCAAGACTGCCCAGGTCGCA
Source organism: Viscum album (assembly GCA_963277665.1). Classification (NCBI taxonomy): domain Eukaryota; kingdom Viridiplantae; phylum Streptophyta; class Magnoliopsida; order Santalales; family Viscaceae; genus Viscum; species Viscum album. The sequence continues at coordinate 1,922,229,964 of OY728136.1, read as the reverse complement.
CAGGAACCTCTTTCACAATTCATAGTGGGAAAAAACAACCAGCCCACACAGGGACCTCTTTCACACTTATCAGTTGGTATAAAAATATAAAAATGTTTTTGAGTACGTATAACTTGTATCTGTCAGTTTTATGTATGGGACATAGTGTGTTGTTATATAGATACAGATACTGCTCGGAATCTAGTAAAAATGTACACGACAGAGTAGAAATATTAAGATAGGTTTAGAACTTCTATAAATGTTAGTCTTTGCACCTTTGGACTTCTGAGATGAAGTAGATACAGAAATCTATTCCTCGTATGGAAAACACAGTGTTTCATGTCAGAGAGATCCGTCTTGTGTTCTTCGTGATGCTTGAAAGTGCGAAGATGTTCTCAATTCTGGGATTCAATTTACCGTTTTCTGTTCTCTAAGAGCTTTGAGTTGCATGAGACTATTATTTCTTTAATAATTCTCTATGTGTATTATTTTTTGTCATGCTCATGCCTACCCGCATATTTCCCTTTTCAAAATCATGCCACACTACTCCATTTTTGGGCTCTATTACTCTTTTATCTTGGAGTTTATGTGTTTGAGCTGAAAGGATTCATGTATTCTTCACGTCATACCTCGTACTATCGGAATACATGACCACAATGAAATATTAATTATGTAGGTTCATTTAAAATCATAAAATTTGACCATTTGAGATTAAATTTAAAGATGACAAAACATATTAAAAAACGGTGTCATAATATTTCATGGAAACAGTGTCTCGTTCATAGTGTCTGGCTCAGAATGTCTGGTTCACGGTGTCTGGTTCACTATGTCTTGTTCTGAGTGTCTAGTTCATGGTGTCTTGTTCACGGTGTCTGGTTCACATTGTCTAGTTCTTGGTGTCTACTTCACGGTGTCTGGTTCACGGTGTCTGTTATTCATGATGTCTGGTTCACGACGTCTGGATCACGATGTCTATTTGTTCATGGGGTCTTGATGTCATGGCGTTTGGTTTTTCACTGTGTCTACTAGTTCATGGTGTTTGGATTTTAGAGTGTCTAGTTGTTCACGGTGTCTGCTTGTTCACAGTGTCTGCTTGTTCAAGGTGTCTCGAGGTCACATGGTCTGGTTATTCACGGTGTTTGAGACTTAGGAAAATATATGTATTCGGACATAAGTAGTGATATTTATGGAATGGATGAAACTACATAATTTGTCAAATAAGTCATTATAATTTATATAAATAGATATTATATAGTATCCAAATTGAGTGTATAGAACTTCAGACATTGGATTGATTTTACTAAACAACTGTGCATTTGATGTGAAATATATTTCATAGAGTTAACTAGGATTATAGATTGAATTGGATTATTGATCATTAAAACATAATTAATACATGAGGAGTCCAATAATCTACCCATTTTTTGATGATCCCAAATCATGTCCATTTAGAGATTATTTTTTTTACAACATAGTTTGAATGTGCATATAACATATATAGAGTGAGTGTTCTACTATAACGATTTCTCCCCCTTTTGGGATTATAAAAAAGTAGCATGAAAAAGAAACACAAATGAGAAAATAAATGTGCATAATGTATTAGATAAAAATAGGGGCATTAAAAAAATTAAAACAATGTTAAAAAGATTCATATTAGTATAGAGAAAGCATTGTCCTTCTTCATTGGTTGGTCGTCTCTTTTCCCATTGTAGAAGCAGCAGAAGAGGAAGCCATATGAGCAGAGGTTGAATCGGGTGAAGGGTGTGAGATGGTTGAGAGAGAATGTAAATGAAGACCTTCAAAGAGAGAGGGAGCCAATATAGGTATAGTAGAAGACTAAGGAAGTTATTGATCAAGGATCACATGCCTGATCTGACTTACTGACTAACTGAGAGACATAGAAGTGGAGGATAGGGAAGAGGTGAATGTGGGCATACCAGGTCTCAAAGGTGTAGCCACATGAGCTACAATGGATTTAATATGTACAGGAAGATAGGGCCTTAGATGCATAATAAAATAAAAAATGATCACTCCACCATTCTGCATAGCTTTCTCAAATTCAACCTTGTTTTCCATAATCTTATCCAAAATATGAGTAAACACATGTAGCTTTTTGACTTGAGTCTTGGAATCTTGACTAATAGGAGGAATCCTCAAATATCTTACAAGATTTTTGAAACTATTGGTCATGTCATTCTTGGATAACATTCAGTTGAATTAGAAATACACTTTTTTGGATATTTCTTGACAAGAATCATTATCAATTTTTGAATTGATTTGAACCAGATCAAGAACTCTATCACTGTTCTTGATAACTGTATATAGAGAATATTTATTGAAACCACTATGCACAGTCTGATGATCTTATTTGACCACTTCTCGGAGTAGGTCACTATCTAAGGAAGATTGAGATGATTTTCCAGATGCCTTAGAAGCAGTGACAAATGAGGTGAGAGATTTCAATTGATTTGGCACTTTTTGAAGGCACCACATATAGTCATCAATGGGCTTGTTATGATTAACAACATGCTCTTTCATTTCATTCACAATCTATTTGTTTCTTTTTGTGAATTTTTCTCTTAAGTATGCCAAATGAGGTTGAATCTGAGAGGAAACATTCTGTGTGGTTTGAGGAACAATAGGCTCCACATGATGAGAAGCAATCTCTGATATCGAATTCATCACATTCATCATGTCTTTAATCATACCTCTTAGAGTCTTCACATCATCACAAAGATGTATGTTTTCAACTTTGACTTCCCGAATCTCATGAAGCATTTTTGATTGAATCCAACAAATAATATTTTCCAATAATAGTGGGGAATATCTATCACTTAGATTTGTTACAGGATGTGGTTGGGTAATTAGGAGTTTTTCCACTCTAGACAAAATGGTAGATCCAAATTCATTATGATCATATTTACTCACCAAGGATGGTTGTTCTGGTGATGGTTTAGATATAGGGACTAATATGGGTTCAAGTAATTTTTCATGGAATGATTATAGAATTATTTAAATTGGAACATAGTGGAAATGTCAAATCCTTTTACTAATACTTATTGAGAGTCATTCAAATCATAAAAGCTGGGGAATTTATACCGAGTGTTTACAAGGCTTAGATCAACCAGGTTTGGTACTTTAATAGATTCCATATTTGGGGGTTTCTCCCCATCAATAGTTGCATAATTATTAGGACTGAGAGGCATAGTGTATTGATCTATTTCCATGAATTCATCTCTTATTTCTTCACTCATTTATTTTCTAGTCAACTGAAAATCCATCTCCAGCCATTCCACACTCGAAATAATGACTTCAGGAACAGATTCTTCCACTATGAGTTCTTCAAGTTCTGCTTCTTTCATAATTGGTAATTATTCTCCTATATGATCTTCCAAAGAATTATCTTCAGTTTCATTGAAAACATATTCTATTTTAACTTAAGGTTTATCTTCCAGATTAACAACATCTTTAGAAGCAGGGACTTCCTTTTCAATTACTACATGAGGGATTGTAGTACAATCTTCTTTAATAGAAACTGTTTCTCATAGAGGCACAATAGCCTCATCATATTCTTATTCAGAATACTCAACAACTTTATCTAGTTCCAAACCAGGATCAGAAATATCTTTTGGTCTTGAGGGATGTTCCAATAGATTGAACTTTTCATAAATCCTATCATTGTCTTCCCCAATGCCTTCTTCATAGGATTCCAATTGATTTTAATCCTCTTGATGAAGTCATTTGAAAGGAAAACTCGCAATCCTTGATAACTTCGTCATTAGGTCAAACCATAACATTGGCACAAAGCATGGCTATGATAAGATGAGAATAAAACAGTGATGTTGAATTAGATGTGGGTTTGATCAGCTCACACATATGATTTATGACAAACATAAAAATGTAGATATTATGCCCATTTTTCGTAAGTTGAATCAGAAACACATATTGATATTTTAGTACAAAAATATCACTTTTTCTAGGGCTAATCATGTTTGGTATAAAAATAAATAGAATTATATATTCTCCATCCAGTTCTGCATCAATGGCCCTCCTCTTGGTGCCATTTCATATTAATCTTTTCAAACAATCTTCCATAACAAGGAATTCACTGGAAGGTGGAGGTTCCATATGATTTTCCTCACAGATTCCTTCAAGAGGTATGTTATGGAATGTTTCCCATAACCTCAAAGAGAATTTTCCTTTCTAGCCATTGATCTATATTCTCACAATATAATCATCTTCAAAATCAAAGGAGAACTAATAGTACTAATAAAATTGAGCCACAAGCTTAGGGTAGATAGTTCTATCGTTCTTCAAAAAACATTCTAACCAGCCTTGATCATTTAAAAATTTCAAAACCAGAGACATGCTCCACCGAATCCACTTAGGGAATATCTATTTTTTAGGTACTATTATTCAGTTCTCCAGATTTGGATTTAATGGAGATTCGGGTGCCGACATAGGTGCAATATTCTTCTTTTTGAGCTATGTTTTTCTTGAGTCGATGACAAATGGCATTTTATCTAAGGCATCCATTGATGGTTAGAGAGAGAGAAGGGTTGAAGGATTCAAGAAGGGTTACAAATTCAGTGAGTATAAGAAATCTAGAGGGAAGGACAAGTGACACTTCCTTTATTTTTTCATTTATGAATACCTAAGATTGCAAAAGTAAAATCACATGAAAATAAGAAGTTGAATGAATAATTACCATTATATGGTTTTTACATTGTACATAATAATCATAAAGAATATTTATGGTGAGACCATATCAGGACGGCATAGTGAGATAGTGAATAAATTTTATGATGAGGGAGTGATTGATTACTATGGTGAGATAGTGATTGATCCTTATGGTAAGACATTGACTGAACCATGAGCTGAGACCGTGACTGTGAGGCAGTAATCATGAAATACTAACTCTAAGACCGTAAAAATGAAATAATAAGATATAAAATAGTAAGATATTTATGTAAGATTTGTCATGAATAGTTATTTTATGATGTTGTCTATTTTTTCAGAATTTAATGGTTTAGTAAATATATTAGCAAGCCAATACTTAGTACCAATGAATTCCAAAGTGATATCACCTTTTTTATAATGATATCTCAAAAAGTGATGTCTTACAACAATATGCTTTGTCCTAGAATGTGAAACTGGATTTTTTGAGATGTTAGTAGCACTTGTGTTGTCACAATTTATAGGTACATTCATGAATTTATATCTGTAATCTAGAAATGTCAGTTTCATTGACATGATTTGTGCAGAACAACTACAAGCAGCTATGTATTCACCTTCTTCAGTAGATAATGCAACAAAATTTTCATTCTCACTACACCATGATACTAGTGACCTGCTTAAAAAGTGACATGTTCTATAGGTACTACTTCTATCTAACTTACATCCTTTGATTTCAACATTAGAATAACTAACAAATTCAAATTATTACTGTCTTGGATAGAATAGTTCTAGATTGTGTGTATACTTGAGGTATTTAAAAATTTTCTTTACAACATTTAAATGACATTCCATTTTATTTTCTAGAAAACGAGCACATGTACACACACTATACACAATTTCAAGTCGACTTTCAGTTAAGTAGATTAAACTTCCAAACCATCCTCTATATGTGGTGAGATCAATAGATTTTCCATCATCACCAAGATCCAACTTACAATTTGTACTCATGGGAGTGAAACTAATTTTAGTTCTATCTTATCAAAAAACATTTTAAAGGATCTATATTATATTTACTTTGAGTTATAGTAATACCATCATTATTTTAAATGATTTGAAATCTGAGAATGAATTTTAATTCACCCATTATACTCATTTCAAATTCATTTTGCATATTTTTAGAAATATCAATACCTAAAGAATTAATTGAAGATCCAAATATAATGTAAAACACATAGATATGAAAAACTAAAACTTCAATTTAAATTTGTAATATAAAAAAGGTAGGATCATCTATTCCATTTGTAAAACATTTGGAAATATGAAATGTACACAACCGATCATACCAGGCTCTTAGTGCTTGTTTTAAACCATATAAGAATTTTGATAATTTAAAAATATGACTTAGAAAATGGGGTTTTGTAAAATCATGTTTTTGTTCAACCAATACATCAATAAATATATACCCATTAATGATTTCACTATTAACAACCATTTGATATAGTTTGAAATTTATATGTGTAGCACAAGAAAGCAGGATTCTGATGGCTTCAAGTATAGCTACTGGTGAAAAGGTCTCCTCATAGTCAATTCATTCTTATTGACTATAAACTAGTACAAAAAATATAGACTTGTTTCAAACTATTCTACTAGATTCATCTACCTTATTTATAAACAACCTCATAGTACCTATGGTTAATGTGTCCTTACGTCTTTTAACACGTTTCCAAACTTTATTCCTTTCAAACTGATTATATTTTTCTTGCATAGCCATCACCCAAAATTCATTATTTATAGAATCATTAATGTTTTTAGGTTCATGTTGTTAAAATACCACTTCATGTTCAACCTAATTTCTAAATGAATCTCTAGTTTGAGTTACTTTGTCAAGGTCTCCTTAAACCGCATCTAAAGGATGGTTCTTAAGAGATCTAAGAACTATAGAAAAGGAGGGTCTAGTGATTTCAGGTTCATCAACATGTTTGGATTCATTGTGACTTGAGTCTATTGAATATCAAGAACTAAAAGTTTTTATAGATTCTTAAGCATAACAGTTTTAGGATTTTGGATTAATGTTATGATTTGATGCATTATCCTCCATGTTCTCTAGAATGGTTTTAGGCTCATGTGGATCTGTTTCATCAAATTTGAAATCAACAGATTCTTCCACACATTTATTTCATTTTATGAACACTCTATAGGCTTTACTAGACATAGAATATCTTAAAAACAAACCATCATCACTCTTGGATACAAATTTGTAAAAATTTTCCATAGTATTAAGAATATAGAATCTGCAACCAAAAATATTGAATTAGTTAACATTGGGTTTTCGATTGTTCAATAACTCATAACGAGAACTTATATGAATAGGTCTGATCAACACTCTATTGATTATATAGAAAGATTCATTAATCCCTTCAGCCCAATAATAAATAGGTTGGTCATGTAGGATCGAAAAAACGATGTAGATGCTCAATATACAAGAGGGGGTGAATTGTACACATTAAAAAATTCCTTAAATAGTGAAAGATCTATGTTTAACAAAGTTAAACTAAGAAAATTCACAGCACCTCTAACACCAATTAAAGAATTGGAACAAGGTATAATGTTATAAGCTTCATGTTCTATATACATTCTTAAATCTTGAATGTGATTCCAAAAACTAGTTCCAGAAATATGGATTTGGAAATTGAAACTTAACCAATTATTACAATATGAGATTATACCTTAATGAGTATAGAATCTAAATGAAACAGAGTACAAGTTCAAGGAAATAAAAGAAGGTTATAATTTCCTTACAATACAAAATGTAGCGGAAAAACAAGTAGTAAAACTACAAGTATCAAACAACAACTTTTTTAACCCAAAGAGAAGGGTATCCAACAACCTTGGATAAAGGTCCCTTGATTTATAATTTCAAGCATGTATGTCTTACCCACACCAGGGTGAGACCTCGATACGAAGATCAGAGTCGTTGTCTTGTTATCCCCGCAAGCCCTCAACTTCATGGTAGTTGGAGCATTTGTCTCCCTCAACAAGGGATCCCTAAACTTCAAGGTGTTGGATCCTCTGTCTTCTTATCCCCGGAGGCCCTCTAATGTAATCACCAACATTTGGAGTCACACAAAGCAAGTCTGAAGAAGGAAAAGTTTGAAGAAGTCGTTCAAAATTTATGCACGAAGCTTGAGAGTTGATAAGAGCCTCTCTATCTCTCTAGAAATCACATCAACAACATGTAAGCACTGATATCAAAGTTTTTGAAGTTGTAATGGGCTTGTTCAAATGAGCTCATATTTATAGGCAAATGTTCAATGGTCGGACCCCTCCTCCAACTGTCATATTTTCCATAAATTTCGGAGGGACCTATACATGTGTCACTAAACCAACGGTTCGTTAGAAATGGAATGGAAGACATCGTTTTTATAACAAATCATGTGTAACTGAAAGAAAGAAATCATTTTATAATTAAAAGAGTGTACTCATAAGTAAAACTAATGTTTGGAATATATGAAAATAAATGTTCAATGTCTAACCAAAATGGAATTCGGATTCTATAATAAAATGATATTTGGATTCAGTTTTATAGGAATTTAGAACCCGAATTCTGTAGAAATATAGAGTCTAAATTTCTAAGGAAATTCAGAGTCTTGTTTCACCAGAGTTAAGAATCTGAACATGCATAGTTTGGAGTCGTACTCATAAAAGTTCGGAGTCGAACTAGTAAAATTTAGGAGTCTAACTAGTAAAATTTCAGTGTCTAACTAGCAAAAGTTCAGAGTTGAACCCATATAAGATCATTGTCGAAATAGTAAATGTTCGGAGTCGTACTAGTAAAAGTTTGGAGTCGAACTAATAGAAGTCCGGAGTCCAGAATTCAGAGTTTAACTTTCACAGAGTTCATATCCAGAATTCGGAGTGGCACATTATTAGAGGTCACATCCAGAATTTGGAGTGGAACATCATTAAAGTTCACATCCATAATTTAGAGTGGGACTTCATTACAGTTCATATCCAGAATTCGGAGTGGAAATTCATTACAGTTGACAACCAGAATTTGGATCCTAAAACAGAATGCTTCATATCTATGTCTTTATTGGACTCCGAGGTTTTTTATATGAATCTGATTTTTACTCTTAAGAAAAATATTGATATGTATAAGGAAATCTAGGTTAGGTTAAATCACTTTATGGAAGGAAATTTCTTTATAGAATTATAATATAGATTTTGCTTATGTATAAGGTGTTTGTGATTTTCAAAACAAGAAGGAATGGAAAAGTCAAAAGGAAAACCTTATTGACTTAACAATCTCCCCCTTTTTGGAAAGCACAAACAGACTTATGATAAAGAATATAAGGACTTTGAATAATTCCATTAGAGATTGAAATTAAATCATATCTCCATTTGTTCATGGATGATAGCGAATATAACTAACTCCCCCTTAGGCATTGAAACTCTAAGGATTGTATTCTGAATTTCTGGAGTGGGGTTTCCATTATCATGGGAATGAAAAACTTCATAATGAGAAACTCCCCCTTACTTTAATGAAACATTCACTTAGACATTTTTCCTTCTCCATTTCAAAATTTTCCTTCTCCCCTTTTAAGTATTTATTTTTCCTTCTCCCCCTTTGTGATTTTCTAAAATAATGTAAGGGAATTAAAATGAAATATATTTCCTTAAACATTATTATATAATGTAACACCCCGAGCTTCCACGATACACTTCTCATTCAATAATGCAATAGCTTGAATTGTACGCAAGTTCGAGTTCTAACACACCGCGACTAATCAAAGTAGCCGTTATGAATAGTAATAACCACTTTTTAAAAATATAGAAATTTTATATTTCAAAATGGACTTCATTTTTTTATTCGTAATATTGAAATTATCCTAAGTTGAATTTTTTGTAACTTTCTGAGAACTTCCAATTTTTTTTATGAATAGTGAAAAATACTTAAAAGAACTTTTCTAATCAAAATAATTTATTGTGATAAATTATACTATATAGTGGTTTTAAAGTATAATTAGAATATATTTTTACCATTTTATCCAATGGTGGTCATTAGAATTAATTTAACATTGAAATTGGACATAAACAATTGCCAATCTTTTGATATAAATTGTTTCTTAAAAACACGCAATTTGTTGTGACAGCGGGAATTAATTATAAAATATATTAATGAAACTTATATGTTTGGAATTTTGTAAAATAGACATCATTTTTGAATTCGGAATATCAATTATAGCTTATGGTGAAATTTTGACATTATTCTGAAAAACATCAATTTTTGATGAATAGTGAAACCACTATGTGGTAGTTAAATAACTGATTTTTCGTTTAAATGAAATATTACCACTTCTGTGATTTGATTTTAAAAAATCCGACATACATGGTTGTCATTAATAAGTAAAATGTGGTTCAATGAGATTAAAATAATTTTTGGTGAATTGTAACTTTTAAGTTCTTAATCGCGATTAGAGGTAATTAGTGTAGTTTAAGGTAAAAATAATGTTTTAATAATATGAGATGAGCTTGAAACATGTCCTAACCTCATTGGATGTGCCATGGCCAACCAAGAAAATCCATGGGTCAACTTGGGGACCCCATGGAGCCACTTTAGTTGGAAAATTACATAAATACCTTTTATTTAATGTTAAAGTAAAAAATAACACAAACATGAAATGTTTTACTAAAACAATTTGTACATGGGGTTATACAAGTCATATTTTTGACTATAAATAGTAATTGGAAATCTAAAACGATTTCCTACATCATAGTATTTTTTTTATAATTTTTAGACATTAAATAAATTAAATTATTTACGACATCATTATGATGCAGTGATGACCTCATTATTTAACGATTTAAATAAAATTAAAGGATAATGTACAATCCAAGGCTTACACTTGTCCAAAGACTATTGGATGGGTAGATTTAGAACCCTTATCACCTTAGCCACGAATTATATAAGTGTGGGACCTTTAGAATCCGAAAAGCATTGTATAATAATGTAAAATTTCCTTACTTTCCAAGAGTGCCCCTCCTCTCCTCTTATAAAAGGCCCCCATCTCTACCACCTCATTCACACTTTCAAGCCATTTGGCTCGGCTAAACTATGCCCAAATACTCTCCCAACTTCCCCCTCTTACTCCTAGAAGCCTCACATTGGGAATAACTCTTCCCAAGGAAGCCTTTGGCTCCAATCAAAAGAGTTACCCGATTTAAAGGTAATGTCGTCTCTTTTGTTATTTTGTTTTATTTTTCTTCTCCAACCCCATAAACTCTTTTTATTCATTAATTTTGTAACAACACCAGTATCCTCGATATTCTAGTATGTTGTTATAATAAGGATTCGAGCTACACTTACACACACCTACATCTAATGGTTAAAGAACATACGGTTTCTGTGGATGGCGAATTTCTGCCTCACGAAACGATGATTGTTAAACACTCATATAACACCTTAAAAGGTGGCCATTAAGATGTCACTATATTTATATATGATATATAATATGTTTATGTTTTACTTATTCTTCTTTATTTCTCATTTATGGCATAATTTATGATTTCCATTATTGGTAAACGCGATAATTTCATTTTAGGAAGTGCGGACTACCGCCCCCTCAAAGTGATTTGAATCATTATTTCCATATGTAAGATGTATAAAGTATTGAGTAAATGATATTATACACTATATTATACTGGAATTATATTATACATTTATATCATTATGATTTCATTCCATTAAATATGAAATAGAAATGAAAGTAGCGTTCATGCGTACGTACAGCTTACCGTCTCCATGAACAGTGCATTTCATTTCTTACCTCTAAATGTTACGTAATGTTATAAATGAATGTATATACTGAATATATATGATATATATGACATCTAAATGATGAATATAATTCTGGAGATAATGGATATTCTACCACATAAATAACTTGTAATTATAAGAAGTTTATTTTTGACTCAAGTACCAAAGATCGACAAAACGACCGTTATTAACTTAAATAATTACATAATGTTAATAACATTGTAATAAGTTATATAAAAAGTATAATGAAATTAAAAATGGTTTTTAATATGGTATATATTAACTCTAGTTTATTATTCAGTAGGTTAAAGAACGGTTGAGTCAAGTCAGACACGAGGTAAGGGAATTTCTTAACCCAACTTCCATTCTTTGGGTTAATCTCCTACATTCAAATTATGTCATGATATTATTATGTCATATATTGTATTTATACTTTATTTATGTGTAAATATAGTGAATACACATAATAGATATATTTCATTTACAAATGATCTTTTTAAGGGACTTCGTCTCAATCTCCATTCATTGAGGCATATTTTGTTTTATACACAAATTTATTTTGTACAGTGTATAAACCCCTTTGACTTTTACGTTTATTCAAAAAGAATCTTTTTATACGAAGCGTTTTACTAAACGACAAAAAGGGAATGTTTTTCTTTCCGTACATATGCGGCGACAATGAATTCTCTGCCGCCGTGACCATTATTTGAGTTTCGACTTCCTCTATAAGCCATCATTTTTTTGATGAAAAATAAATAAAATGTTTTAAATTTCTTTTATTTTGGTATTGAAAATGGTTTTGAAAGCATTTTTATTATATCAATGTGTTGTATTGATATCATGTGATTTAAATGTGGAAATTTTATGTTTCCTTTATGCATGTTTAATGTGATACGATTATGTTATGGTTTATGATATGTTTAAACCTATTCATATGAGGAATGTATTGGACTTAATAAGTGACGGGTGGAGCCCACTATAGCTCCTCGATGCATCGGTAGGTCTCATGAGACAACTAGACGTGGAATTGGCCGAGGCCCTTTCCCAATTTGATTTATGGTTTTGGCCGAGGCCTTAATCATTTTAGATGTCTTGGTCGAGGCCTTGAAAAAATGTTTCAGAATGTCTGGCATTATACATTCCCTCATTATGAAAGTGGTTATTGATATTGCGTGTGATTATTCGACCAGTATAATATCCATGTGAGGAATTGAATGGAACTATCTCATTTTACATTCTCCATATTATGTTGATGTTCAAGTTTAAAAGGCTTTTGTTTTATTTATATATTTCCTTAAATTTTTATGTTTATTTATGAAAGCTTCCGCATTATTGTTATCCTTAATGAGCATCTGAGCTCACCCCTTTCAAAGTTTTAATATTTTCCAGGATGTGAAGAAGTATTTTATGAATGACCGGCAGGGATTGTCAGAAGAGGATATGATTGCAGACTATGGAGACTTTGTTATTGTAGTTTTTCACTTTATGATGTAATGTAACGTTTACGAATGTATCTAGTGTTTCCAAGTCTACTAAACTAATCGGTCTTTCAAGACTTGATCTTTTGTGATCATGCCAATGTTACGAAGTAATGCACAGACTCTTGGTAGCTGGGGTCGGGGCGTTACAGTTGGTATCAGAGGCAGTTTAGTACTAACCTTGGATGCTAGATTTAGATAAACTCTGAATAGAGAACATAGCCCAAAGATAGATTTTGAGGATTAGTATAGAAGAACTTCCAAGAATTTTGGTATTGTAGAGATGTTGTGAGTTTTCCGAGAAATACATCCCTGTCTGGATACGAGCAGGTAGAGGCGGCTCTGGCACAGATATACCTAGGGGTAAAACCCGAAAACACCGCTTTGAGCTAGACTCGAATGGGAACTGGTGCACGACAATGGGCCTTGCTGCACTCTTGGTTACGACACTCCCGGGGGATATGCTTAGGATAATTCTCATTTTTATTACAAACCACTATGAACGGTTATGAGTATATAATTCCTCAAAGAAAACCTTTTTATGATTATGGATTATATCCATGAATAGTTCAATTTATGTTAAGTATTTTATAAGTATAGAATTATGTATTTTAATTCATAAACTAATCTAGTTTATGGCATTGTTTAGAAAAGGCACCTAGTGGAAGGAATGGAACCCGTATCAATGCACGCACACCGTGTAGGGATTTCCCTCCTGCTCAAGATAATTATTGTGGATCTGGAGATACAACTGGTGCTGATCAACTTATTACCATACTGGGACAACCCACTCAGGTTATGAATAATAACCTTACTCGTATGGAGCACCCTGATCCGCAACGTGGAGGATCAATGTTAGAATGCTTAATGAGGCAAAAACCACCAACATTTAATGGGGGTACAAATCCATTAGTAGCTGAGCAATGGATAAACACCTTAGAGAAAATATTCCATGCCTTGGGGAGTAGTGAAAGGGAGAAGGTTATCATGGCAGTTTACCGCCTCACTGGAGATGATGATCAATGGTGGTCATTGATTCAAAACACAAAGGAAGATGATGACGTATAGAATATGGAATGGAGGGAGTTCAAAGAGATTTTTCTAGAAAAGTACTATCCTCATGACCATTGAGCAGATATGGAAAGACAATTTTTGAGTCTGAGAAAAAAGGAGGATGAGAATGTCGCAAAGTATGAGGCCAACTTTACAAGGTTAGAGAGGTATGCTGCAGATTATATTCGTAACCCAAGAGGTAAGATTGATCGTTTCTTTGATGGGTTAAAACCATGTCTCCGTCGAGCTTTAGTATCACAATCGTTCTCAACATACGAAGATATTGTCTCATGTGCTATCAAGACAGAAAAGGAATTATCTAAGTCTTATGACAACAATGTAAAGCAAGAGAAGAAGAGAACGGTGGAACAAGAGACAGATAAAGGGAAAAAGGTAAAGAAGGATTTTCCATTATGTGATAATTGTGGGAAGAATCAACCTGGTACTTGCCTAAAAGGAATGGGAGTTTGTTATAAATGTGGAGAAAATGGTCACCAGGCTCATGATTGCAAGGGAAAGAAAGAGGCTGTCAAAGTTGAATGCTACAATTGTAGAGAAATGGGTCAATATGCAAATGAATGTCCTAAGCGTCAGGGAAACATACCTCAGAAAAGGCCAAGGGATCAAGGCCAATCGTATGTTGTGACTACAGTTGAAGCGGAATAATTAATGTATTGGTGCTTTTGGACTCATGGATTATATTTTTGTTATTTGAGTAATGTGATATATAAGGATTGTACTGCAGTACATATTGATTTCAGTAAGGTTTTAATATGATGAAGGTAATCTTATTTTTAGTATGTGACAAAAGAGAAACTTTACTTTGTTTGGAGAATTTGATAAATTGATTTTGGAATTAAGAGACCTTTTAGAGAAAGTCTGGACAGAGGTATTTGGGATAACTATAAAGGTTGGAGTGGATTAAGTCGATCTTTGGATTGTATTGTATAAGGTTAAAAAATTTATGAAGATTATTTTTGGAATATTATGATACTATAGTTTTAGGAAAAGGACAACCTGCAGGGTGGGGCATAACCCATCATGTCGGACAAAGATGCAGGAATCGAACCCACAATCATAGTGCGATAGGCCTTTATTTCCTACCACTAGCCTAGAGGAAGTCCCTGGTTATTACAAAATAATTTTACTAATCTAAATGTTATGTGGTAACATTTGGAACCTTATACAATTAGGATAAGTATAATATTTTTGAGTTCTATTATCTTTTTGAGTGAAAGATGAGTTGAAGGTTGAAACTCTAATTGTCAAGCATAAATATATATATACCTATCTCTTATTCAATGACTAAATTAATTCTTAAACTTTAGTAAAGAGATATTAAAACAAATAAATGTGTTATCCTAATACCTTATGTCTTGTTGAACTGATGATATTTTCAATCAACATAGATTGAACTCTTTGAGGCCCTCAATTTGACAGTTGATTGTGATTGATGACCTCAATCACTCCCTACAAATATTTACGTTTTTCCTCCAATTATATGTCTCTAATTACCACCAATGTTCTCCTAATCGAGATCATAATTGGGTGGTGACTTTTTCATTTCCCTTTCCCTCTTATTAAGGATAAATTTTATTAATCTTATTTCCGATGTGGGTTTTACTCAAATGTATTTTCTCTTTTCAACCTTTTATTTTCAAAGAAAAATTTTAAATTGCGAGGACTCAATTTATTGAAGGAGGGGAGAATGTAACACCCCGAGCTTCCACGATACGCTTCTCATTCAATAATGCAATAGCTTGCATTGTACGCAAGTTCGAGTTCTAACCCACCGCGACTAATCAAAGTAGCCCTTATGAATAGTAATAACCACTTTTTAAAAATATAGGAATTTTATATTTCAAAATGGACTTCATTTTTGTATTCGTAATATCGAAATTATCCTAAGTTGATTTTTTTGTAACTTTCTAAGAACTTCCAATTTTTTTATGAATAGTGAAAATACTTAAAACAACTTTTTTAATCAAAATAGTTTATTGTGATAAATTATACTATTTAGTGGTTTTAAAGTATAATTAGAATATATTATTACCATTTTATCCAATGGTGGTCATTAGAAGTAATTTAACATTGAAATTGGACATAAACAATTGCCAATCTTTTGATATAAATTGTTTCTTAAAAACACGGTATTTGTTGTGACAGTGGGAATTAATTATAAAATTAATTAATGCAACTTATATGTTTGAAATTTTTTAAAATAGAAATCATTTTTGAATTAGGAATATCAATTATAGATTAGGGTGAAATTTTGGCATTGTTCTGAAAAACTTCAATTTTTGATGAATAGTGAAACCACTAAGTGGTTATTAAATAACCGATTTTTCGTTTAAATGAAATATTACCACTTCTGTGATTTGATTTTCAAAAAACCGACATACATGGTGGTCATTAATAAGTAAAATGTTGTTCAATGAGATTAAAATAATTTTTGGTGAATAGTAACTTTTAAGTTCTTAATCGCGATTAGAGGTAATTAGTGTAGTTTAAGGTAAAAATAATCTTTTAATAATATGGGATGAGATTGAAACATGTCCTAACCTCATTGATTGTGCCATGGCCAACCAAGAAAATCCATGGGTCAACTTGGGGACCCCATGGAGCCACTTTAGTTGGAAAATGTCATAAATACCTTTTATTTAATGTTAAAGTAAAAAATGACACAAACATGAAATGTTTTACTAAAACAATTTTTACATGGTGTTATACAAGTCATATTTTTGACTATAAATAGGAATTGGAAAGCTAAAAAATTTTCCTACATCAAAGTATTTTTTTATAATTTTTAGACATTAAATAAATTAAATTATTTATGACATCATTATGATTCAGTGATGACCTCATTATTTAACGATTTAAATAAAATTAAAATATAATGTAAATTACAAGGCTTACACTTGCCCAAAGACTATTGGATGGGTATTTTTCGAACCCTTATCACCTTAGTCACGAATTATATAAGTGTGGGACCTTTAGAATCCGAAAATAATTTAATAATAATGTACAATTTCCTTACATTCCAAGAGTGCCCCTCCTCTCTTCTTATAAAAGACCCCCACCTCTACCACCTCATTCACACTTTCAAGCCATTTGGATCAGCCAAAATCTGGCCAAATACTCTCCCAACTTCTCCCTCTTACTCCTAGAAGCCTCACTTTGGGATGAACTCTTCCCAAGGAAGCCTTTGGATCCAATCAAAAGAGTTACCCGATTTAAAGGTAATGTCTTCTCTTATGTTATTTTGTTTTATTTTTATTCTCCAACCCCATAAACTCTTTTTATTCATTTCTTTTGTAACAAAACCAGTATCCTCAATATACTAGGATGTTTTTATAAGATGTATTCGAGCTACACTTACACACACCTACATCTAATGGTTAAAGAACATACGGTTTCTGTGGTTGGCGAATTTCTGCCTCACGAAACGATGATTGTTCAACACTCATATAACACCTTCAAAGGTGGCCATTAAGATTTAACTATATTTATATATGATATATAATATGTTTATGTTTTACTTATGCTTCTGTATTTCTCATTTATGGCATAATTTATGATTTCCATTATGGGTAAACGCGATAATTTCATTTTAGGAAGTGCGGACCACCGCCCCCTCAAAGTGATTTGAATCGTTAATGCCATATGTGGGATGTATAAAGGATGGAGTAAATGGTATTATACACTATATTATACAGGAATTATATTATACATTTATATCATTATGATTTCATTCCATTAAATATGAAATATAAATGAAAGTAGCGTTCATGCGTAAGTACGACTTACCGTCTCCAGGAACGGTGCATTTCATTTCTTACCTCTAAATGTTAAGTAATGTTATAAATGAATGTATATACTGGATATATATGATATATATGACATCTAAATCATGAATATAATTCTGGAGATAATGGATATTCTACCACATAAACAACTTGTAATTATAAGAAGTTTATTGTTGACTCAAGTACCAAAGATCGACAAAACGACGGTTATTAACTTAAATAATTACATAATGTTCATAACATTTTAATAAGTGATATAAAAAGGATAATGAAATTGAAAATGGTTCTTAATAAGGTATATATTAACTCTAGTTTATTATTCATGAGGTTAAAGAACGGTTGAGTCAAGTCAGACACGAGGTAAGGGAATTTCTTAACCCAACTTCCATTCTTTGGGTTAATCTCCTACTTTCAAATTATGTCATGATATTATTATGTCGAATATTGTATTTATATGTTCTTTATGTGTAAATATAGTGAATACACATAATATATATATTTTATTTAAAAATGATCTTTTTAAGGAACTTCATCTCAATCTCCATTCATTGAGGCATATTTTGTTTTATACACAAATTTCTTTTGTACAGTGTATAAACCCCTTTGACTTTTACGTTTATTCAAAATGAATCTTTTTATATGAAGCATTTTACTAAACGAAAAAAGGGAATGTTTTTCATTCCGTACATATGGGGTGATAATGACTTCTCTGCCGCCATGACCATTATTTGAGTTTCGGCTTCCTCTACAAGACATCATTTCTTTTGATGAAAAATAAATACAAAGTTTTAACTTTCTTTTATTTTGGTATTGAAAATGGTTTTGAAAGCGTTTTTATTATATCAATGTGTTGTATTGATATCTTGTGATTGAAATGTGGAAATTTTATGTTTCCTTTATGCATGTTTTATGTGATACGATTATGTTATGGTTTATGATATGTTTAAACCTATTCATATGAGGAATGTATTGGACTTAATAAGTGACGGGTGGAGCCCGCTATAGCTCCTCGATGCATCGGTAGGTCTCATGAGAAAACTAGACGTGGAATTGGCTGAGGCCCTTTCCCAATTTGATTTATGGTTTTGGCCGAGGCCTTAATCATTTTAGATGTCTTGGCCGAGGCCTTGACAAAATGTTTCAGAATGTCTGGCATTATACATTCCCTCATTATTAAAGTGGTTATTGATATTTCATGTGATTATTCGACCAGTAGAATATCCATGTGAGGAAGTTAATGGCATTATCTCATTTTACTTTTTCCATATTATGTAGATGTTCATGTTTTAAAGGCTTTTGTATTAGTTATACATTGCCTTAAATTTTTATGTTTATTTATGAAAGCTTCCGCATTAGTGTTATCCTTACTGAGAATCTGAGCTCACCCCTTTCAATTTTTTAATATTTTCCAGGATGTGAAGATGTATTTTATGAATCACCTGCAGGGATTTTCAGAAGAGGATATGAGTGTGGACTATGGAGACTTTGTTATTGTAGTTTTTTACTTTATGATGTAATGTAACGTTTACGAATGTATCTAGTGTTTCCAAGGCTACTAAACTAATCGGTATTTCGTGACTTGATCTTTTGTGATCATGCCAATGTTACGAAGTAATGCACCGACTCTGGGTAGCTGGGGTCGGGGCGTTACATATAACATCACAAGATACAGCCATCCAGAATTTCATTAGAGTTGAGAAAATTTTTACCAGTAAAGGAAAATGCAACAAAAGATCGGACTTGTCTACTTGTCCTCATTTTCCATTGGGATTATCTTCTTCAATAAGATTTTCAGATTCTTCAAATCTATTTTATCCTCCTCAGCATGCCTCTTCAATGCTTTTAACCTTTTACCTTGAGCTTTCAAATCTTCTTCCTGAGCCTTCATGGCCTCTTCTTGCATCTTCAATAACTCATCTTTTTTTACAACTCTTTTTTTGATCTCAATCCGGAGATCTCTATCCCTTATAAAATTTTGAGCAAGAGTGTAAACTTATCATTGAGTTCCTTCACTTTTTGACTCTGATAATTCTGATCAGTGGAAAACTTATCATAAGGATTCGTAATCTTGGAGTCCTCAGAGTCAAAAGCATCTTTAACATCATTTTGAAAAAGATCAATCTCAGACAAGTCTTTATCTACTTTCTTAGAACAAAAAGTCGCCTTGCTGCCTGAATTCCTGTGAACATCATAATTGAAAATGAAATTTCTATGATCAGCTTCAATTTTCATACACTTATCCATCACCATGGATAAGGATTCGGATTTCTGATTCAAGCTATGTTGCATCATCTGAAATATATAATTAATAGTGGGAAATATCGGAATATTGTCCACCAACGTTTTAAAATATTCAACAAAAAAGTCATGACCTTGTGCTGATGACTCCAAATCAGACACTTTTCTTGGGGATTGCACTTCTTCAATTTGCACCAGCTTCCTTTTAGAAGAACCACCAACATCCTTCATTATTGTGATATGTTTTTTTACTGTATCCATGAGTACTTTCTTCCCCTTATCAACATTCAGAATGGGTTGATCATCTAGACTTTCTTCCTCACATTCTGATAGTTGAACAATCTGGTCTTCATCTATTTTCTCCTTTTCTACTCCTTCTTCATGAAAATTCTTCTAAGATATCTCTTCCTCAAACAATTCAATAACTTTCTCAGCATCTTCCTTACCATCATCTTTGTTACCTTCTTTCTCATCTACATTTCCCGATGTTATTAATTTTGCAGATTCATCCATTTCCTAATAATATTCTACTTGTTTGATCAAGTCATCAAGATTGTCAATTTCTTCTTCTTCTTCATCTTCAACAACCTCTTCCTCTATTTTCTCATCAAACTCTTTTTCTTCATCTTCAACTACCCCTTTACCCTTAGACTTTTTTCGATTGGAGTACTTATTCCCCGGAGTCTCTGGTAATGATTGGACATCAATGTTTTCCGGAATGGGAATCTTCTCGTAGGATCTTTCAGTACCTCTCAATAGAGATTGTACAAGCTCAGCTTCAGACATCTTTTTCTTCATCTTTTTCTCCTTTGCTTTTTTTATAACTCATCCACATATTTTTATCTTAAGGCCTTAGCCTCAGCAATGTCTAATCTGAACTATGGATCCCCTAGTTTCCTCTTCTCTTTGTCTTCTCTCCACTTTGCTGGTACATCATCTGGATATGCTTTCTGTTTTTTTGTCTTGGGAGGTGCAGACTAAGATTCCCTAGCATTGGGGGTATTGTTTTCTGCAACTACTTCCTTATGCTTCCTCTTCTTAGTAATATTCTTCACTGGCTCAATTTTTTCCACATTTCTCTGAATGGACATAGCCTCTTCTTCTGGAAAAGGGAAGAATTCTCCAGATTCATCATAAAAACAAATTTTCTTCCTCTTTAATGTATCATCACTTACTAGCATTACCTTGCAATTTCTTTGCATGGAAGTGCAGGAAACATTGATTGAATCCAAACATCTGGTGATAAGTTTAGAAATCCAGGCCAGATACATTATGGTCTGAGCTTTCAGATTCCCTTATTTGATATTCTTAACTATAATCAGAACATGACTCATCAGATTTGTCTTCCTTAGATTTACCAATAAATCTAGGATATAAATTTCGCTCTTCTTAAGATTATCCTTATCACCCCTTATTGGTACAAGAAAACCATGTACCCACAGCTGTAGAATCCAATTATTCGGAGAGAAATGAGCAATGTTATCAGTCTTGGAATCTTTAAGTCCAAGACATTTCAATGCCATCACTTTGTTAAAACTTCCTTGCTCATCCAGAAGCTTATGTTAACAAAACTCAGCTTCACCATCATAAGATAGATCCAATAAACTTGTATCCTTGGTGTAGGATAATTTGTAACTCTTACCATAAGACTTGAAAGAAATGAACTCTCTTCCATCTTTCTCAAGGAAGGAAACAGAGTCATAGAACTCAACCAGAAAATCTGTATAAACTTGATCCTATTTCTATGTCTTTTATAAGCAAACATCCTACCAGCTATTCAATTTGATATTTTTAGATATAATAGAATCATACTTGAAGAAACTCGGATGCACTAACCTCTCCATGTAAACTAACAATTTTGGGATTGGTTTTGAGGTAGACATATCTTGGAAAGTAGCTTCAACAATCATTCAGAATGGAGAGTTTTGGATGATTCGGAACATGATTTGACAAAGATCAAAACCGTCTTAATAAGAGAGATTGAGCTTCGAGATTCAAGAGATTTGGAAAACTAATGTAGGATGACACTAATGCGTCCCTTTTATATAGGCAATGGAGTTGACCATTGAACTAAAAAAACAATCTAATGGTTGAAAAACACTTTGATCTGATCTGACGGTTGAAATCATACCCGCAAGGAAATCATGAATCCGATCTTTTGAGGTTTTTAGAAAAAACAATCAGATTTAAGAAAACTAGGATCAAAGAACATTTTAAAACACATAATATAACACTAAAAATACAATATGAATACGAAAAAATTAGTCATGAAATCATACCTTTTGGATTGTCTAGGAAGTTTATTTGTAATAGGTAATAATATTATTGTGGAAAATTTGACTAAGAAAGACTCACTACGAAAGACTTCATTATGAAAAAATCAGTTCCAAAAATTTCAATTCTGAAAATTTCTAAAAACTCATTACGATAAAATTTTAGTTACGAATGTTTTATAAAACACACTACTAAAAAAAATTATTACAAAATCAAGAAAAACGGATTACGAAAATTTTGATAACAAAATCTAGAAAAAATTGATTACGAAAATATTTGATTATGCGAACAAGCAAATTTACTCCCCCCTATGAAAAGAAGTTTATTACTGTAAGTAGAATTTTTCAACAAGAAGTTAATGATGTAGAATTACGTCAGGGTTATCATTCCTACCTTTTGTTTAATGTATTCAAATCTATTGGAAGGTAAATATTTTATTAAAATTATTAGCAAGTTGATGTTGCGTTCTGATAAAATGAATAATGCTATCTCCTTTAAGTGTGTGATCCCTAAGAAAGTGGTGCCTAATATCTATGTTCTTTGCATGAAGGTGATGTTCAGGGATTTTACATACGACAATGTAACTTATATTTTCACACAAAATTGGAGTCATAGTAAAACTCAATCCATAATCTGGGAGTGTGTGTTGTATCCACAACACTTGAGCACAACAACATCCAGCTTCTACATATTCATCTTCAGCAGTGGAGAGTGCTACAGAATGTTTCTTTTTGCAGGACCAGGAAACTAATGAATCCTCTAAGAAATGACAAATTCCAGATGTACTCTTTCTATCCATTCTATATCCACCAAAGTCAGCATCTGAAAAACTCATTAAAACAAAATCATTTCTTGAAGTGTAAAATAATCCTAGATCCATGGTTCCATTTAAGTAGCAAAAAATTATTTTCACTACCTTTAAGTGACATTCCTTAGGATTGGATTGATATCTTGCACATAATCATACTGAAAACATTATGTCTGGGGGACTAGCTGTCAAGTAAAGTAGAATTCCTATTATACCTCTAAAATATGTTTGATCTACTGGTTTCCCAACATCATCAAGATCAAGTGTGTTTGAGGTACCAATAGGAGTAATTATACTCTTAGTGTTTTCATAACCATACTTTTTAAAAAGACCATTAATATACTTATGTTGAGATATATAAGATCTTTCTGGTTTTTGAGAAATTTGAAAACTGAAGAAAAATGTAAACTCACACATCATACTCATTTCAATCTCAGATTTCATTAGATTCGCAAAGGAATCAGTTAAAGATTGCTGAGTTGAACAAAATATAATGTAATCATCATAAATTTTAACAATCAAAACATATTTCTTATCTTTCTCTATAAAAAGGGTTGGATCTGCATTTCCCTTAACATAGTTATTTTGAAGAAAAAATCAAGTAGGTCTATCATACAATGCTCGTGGGGCTTGTTTATGGCCATATAAAGATTTTTTAAGTCTACAAACATGATCAGGATGTTTTGTATCTTCAAATCCAAGAGGTTGTTCAAAAAAAACTTCTTCTTGAACATAACCGTTAAGAAAATCACATTTCACATCCATTTAGAAAAGTTTAATATTGAATAATGCTGCAAAATAAAGTAAAATACGATTAGATTCAAGTCTGGCTACTAGAGCATAGGTTTCTTCGTAGTCTATACCTTCTTGTTGATTATAGTCATTACCAACTAGTCTATCTTTTTTTCTAAAAATGACTCCATTTTCATCACATTTATTCTTGAAGACCCATTTTACTCCAATAACAGAAGTTTCCTTGGGTCTTTCAACCATGGACCAGATATTATTCCTTTCGAATTCATTAAATCCATCTTCAATGGCTTTGATCCAATCGTCATTGCCTAATGCTTCATCAATGCTTTTTGGTTCTAATTGGGAATGAAATGCTAGATGTTCTACTTCATTTCTTAAGGGAATTCTAGTCCTTATAGGTTGATTGACATCACCAATGATATTATCACTAGGATGATTCTTTAGAATCATATGACTTGGGTTTTGTAAAAGCTGTTCATCAACATAGGGTAGAATGTCTTCTGGGGTAAACGTTACAGAACTATCTTCTTGAACATTTTCCATATCATAAGGATATTCTAACAAAGTTTTACAATCATTTTTTGATAACACATTCGATTATGTAGGTTGGAATGGTTTAAAAACAAAAGGATTGGACTCATCAAAGTTTACATGTATTGTTTCCTCAATAGTACAAGTGTTTTTATTAAAAACTCTATAAGCCTTAGAAGATGTGGAGTAGTCAAAGAAAATTCTTTCATCAGATTTTAGTGAAAATTTGCATAGATTATCTATAGTATTTATAATGAATACTTTGCATCCATAAATATTGAAGTATGAAATTCTACGTTTTCTACCAGTCCATAACTCATAAAGAGTTTTATTATGAAAAGGTCTAACCAAAACTCGATTTATTGTATAACAAGCAGTACATGCAGCTTCATCCTAGAAATGTCTAGCTATATAATATTAACTCAACATGGTTCTAGATATCTATTGAAGAATTATATTTCTTCTTTCGACTACACCATTTTGTTTAGGAGTTCTAAGTGCGGAAAATTTGAGAGTAATACCTTTTTTACTACAAAATGTTTCAAAATCAGAATTTTGAAATTCTCCTCCATGATCATTATGAATTGTTTTCAATAGAAGGTTCTTATCATATTTAACTTGGGCTCTAAACATTGGAACTAAGAAAATGTGTCAGAATTCATTCTTAGAAAATAGTCCCACGTAAATCTAGAGTAATTATCAACTAGAACAAATACATAATACTTTCCCACAATGGATCCAGTTTGTGTTGGACCAAAAAGATCCATGTGCACCAAATGAAGTGCATCAGTTGTTGAGACTTCACCGATTGATTTTAAACTAGATTTATGTTTCTTTCTATATTGACAAAGATCGCAAACTTTATAAGAATCAAATCTAAGCTCCGGTAGATCCTTATCAGGTTTCTTCGAAGAGAATTTACATATGTTTTTAAGGTTACAGTGCCCTAGTCTTCTATTCTATAACCAAGAATGATCTTCCATTGCACTAAGGCAAGGTAAATCAGGGCTCCTAAGGTCTTCTAAGTTTAATGTGTAATATTTTTCTTGCCTATTGTGAGAAAGAATAAACCATTCCTTGGAATTTTGTACTACGCATTTATCATTCCTAAAATTCACAAGGAATCCTTCATCACATAACTGACTTATTATAATGATGTTGTACTTAATACCCTTAATAAACAAAACTTTTGAAATTAATGTTTTACCAAGATGAACAATTTTAACTATAAAAAAAATTTCTCCCTAAGCATTATCTCCAAATGTTACTTTTCCTCCTTTTGTATTTATAATATTTTCGAAATAGTTTTTGTTACCAGTCATATGACAAGAACATCCACTAACCATGTACCATGTATTGCTATTGGTACTTATTTTATCTTCCATAAAATAGAAATATATTAGACTTTAGGAATCCAAAATTATTTGGATCAAAGATTTTCAGCTAAAATAATTTTGGGTATTCACATTTGTTTAGAGAAATATGCTTTAAGAAACCCAATATATTGGACTCTATTCAATGAACAATTTTTCTTCCAATGCCCACCACTTTGACACTTAGTGGAAAAGGATATTTAGAAGGAACAATATAGTTGTTTCTGAAAACAAGTTTTTGGTGAGTATAACCTACTCAAGTAGTGTTTCCTTTAGGTTTAATTTGAGAATACATCTTGTCAAAATTTTCCATCCCAGTGGTAAATTTTGCAAGAAGATTATTCAGAGAAAAAATTTCGGATTTAAGTCTAAAGACTAAATACCTATCCTCAGGAATCATTTCCTTAGAGTTAGATTTTTCCTGAAAAACATTCATCTTTAAAATAGCATTCATAAGATATTTAGAATGTTTTTCCTTATCATAATTTTCTTTCTCATGGTCTTTAGAAAGTTTTTCATAAAAATCTTCTTTATCGTTAAGATTTTAAGAATGATCTGAAATCTCTTTTGTAAGAATTTCTTCCCTAGCATTTTCCTTGACTAATTTCATATAAATTTTACAATTTTCTGCTTCAAGTACCTTGGAAAATCTAGATACTTTTTCTTATGAAGGTTCTTTATTTTCTGAGGATGAAGTATCTTCATTAGAAGTAATATTTTCGGAATAGTAATTCTTATCAAGCAATAAATTTGTTAAGCCTCGGCATAGTGTACCTTGGCCCTAAGACATGTATTTGAAAATGAAGTATTTTAAATGAATCCCATATTCTTCTGAGTTGATGAGTCGTATTCTGAAGATTCACTTTCTGAAGAGTCTCCATAGCTAGCACTCCAAGTATTATTAGCTTTCAATCTTTTCTAATATTTAGCTTTATAAAACTTCTTCATGTTCCTTTCAGAATGGCTCACTTTTCATTCATTCTTTTTGAGAATAGGGCAATCAGGTCATATTTATCGACTTATCTTGAATTCATATCATGTGACCTCTAAATATTTCTAATCATTCATTTCCTTCTTATTATTATGGGATAGAAAATTTCTTTGACCAGCTATCATATTCATCCTTCGAGAAAGATTTTCTAGATCATTCATTGAGACTTCACTCTCAGTAGATTCGGATTGGATAAAAACATTCTTAGAATTGGATCTAGTTACTCTCTCAGGAGTCTTAGAATTCATCTAATTTTATGTTATAGTAAAAGCACATGTACCATTAAAAATTATGTTTTTATGTTTCTAGCATCTCTCTTCATTATTGTTTCATATTGAAGTATAGTTCCAAACAGTTAATCTAACAAAATTTGATTAACCATCCTTTTTTCATCAATACCTGTTCTCTTTGATTCCCACTCATTGGGCATAATATCAATGATCTTATCAACTATAGCTTCATCATCCACACCTTCCATAGATTGTAATCTATTCATGATAGTCATAATCCTTTATTTCACTATGCGAATGGGTTCTATATAAGGAAAGTTCAAACCATGATACACAGCTCTCAACATAGCTCTTCTTGTCTCAATCACATTAGATGTACCAAAATGTGTATCTTAAAGTTTCTTCCATATACAGTTATCTGATTTACTAGAATAAATTTGGCTATATATGTTCCTAGTTATTGAACATAGTAGAGTATTGCGTACCTTATAATTTGATTGATAATCATGCTTCTCTTGGTTGGTGAAAGTACTTACTTCCTTATCAAAAATTTGATAACCTCCACTAAGAATAACTAAGTTATCTACCCCAGTATTGATAACGAAAGTCTTCAATCAATCTCTCCAGTACTCATAATCATTTCCATCAAAAATTAGTGGTTTTGTAAGATTTAGGTTGTCGATGGAACCAACATTTAAACCTGTCATCTTAAAAAAATCATTGTACCCAATAACGTGTTAATAACAAATGTTCGGATTCAAGGAAAATATTCCTAAGCAAAAAAAATATAGAACAAAAAAATTCAGCAATGAAAAACTTATATGTGAGTATAAGTGTTTTAGAGACCTGCTCTGATACCAATTATAGGATCGAAATAACGATGTAGATGATCAATATAAGAGAGGGGGATGAATTCTACACTTCAAAAATTTCCTTAAATAGGGAAAGATCTGATATTAACAAAGTTAAAGTAATAATATTTGCAACACCTCTAACACCAATTGGAGAATTGGAACAAAGTATGAAGTTATAAACTTTAATTCTATATACTCTCCTGAATCTGTAAAGTGATTCTGAAAACCGGTTTCGGAAATATGGATCTAGAAATTGAAACATAACCATTGTTTACAATATGAGATTCTACCTTAAAGCGTATAGAATCTGAATGAAACAGAGTACATGTGTAAGGAAATATAAGAATGTTATACTTTCCTTACAATACAAAATGTAGCGGAAGAACAAGAATTAAATCTTGAAGTAACAAATAATAACTTTTTTAACCCAAAGAGAAGGGTATCTATTGTCCTTGGATAAAGGTCCCTTGATTTATACATTCAAGAAATTCGGTCTTACCCACACCAGGTTAAGCCCTCGATACGAAGATCGAAGTCTCTCTCTTGCTATCCATGCAATCCCTCAACATTAAGGTATTTGGATCCTCTGACTTCCTCAGTAAGGAATCCCTCAACTTCAAGGTGTTGGAACCATTTTCTTTCTATCCCCGGAAGCCCTCGAATATAATCACCAACATTCTTAGTCGCGCGAAGTAATTCAGCACAAGGAAACGTTTGAAGAAGTCATTAAAACTTTTTGCATGAAGCAAGAGAGTTGATAAGAGCCTCTTTCTCAAGATATCACATCAACAAAATGTAAGCACTGATATCAAAGATGTCGAAGTCGTATTGAGCTCATTCAAATGAGATCCTATTTATAAGAAAATTTCCAACGGTTAGCTCCCTCCTCCAAGAGTCATATTTTCCTTCATTTTCGGAGGGACCTATACATTTTTCACTAAACCAATGGTTAGTTAGAAACAAAATGGAAGACATCATTTTATAACAAAACATGTGTAACAGAAAGCACGACATCATTTTATAATGAAACAATTATAGGAATAAGTAAATATAATGTTCATAATGTAAGAAAATTAAAGTTTTTAGTCTATCCAAAATGGAATTCGGAGTCTATAATAAAAATATATTCCAATTCTGTTTTATAGAAATTCAGAACCTGAATTCTGTAGAAATCCAGAGTTTGAATTTCTAAGGAAATTCAGAGTCTGGTTTAACCAGAGTTTAGATTCTGAACTTAGATAGTTAGGAGTCCTAGTCATAAAATTTCAGAGTCGAACTAGTAAAAGTTAGTATTGGAACTAGTAAATGTTCGGATTTGAACTATTAAAAGTTTGGAGTCAAACTCATAGAATTTTGGAGTCAAACTAGTAAAAGTTCGGAGTCGAAATCATAGATGTTCAGAGTTGAACAACTAAAAGTTCAGAGTTGAACTCATAGAAGTTCGGAGTCTAGAATTTAGAGTTGTTTTTAAAAGAGTTCATATCCAGAATTCAGAGTGGTATTTTATTATAATTCATGTCCATAATTCAGAGTGGAACTTCATTACAGTTCACATCCAGAATTCGGAGTGGAACTTCATTAATGTTCACATCCATAATTCAGTGTGTTACTTCATTACAGTTCACATCCATAATTTGGATCCTCAAACATAATTCTTCATATCTATGTATTTATAGGATTCTTAGGTTTTTGATCTGAATCCTATTTTTTCTCCTATGAAAAATATTGATATTTATAAGGAAATATAGGTTAGGGTAAATTTCATTAAGGATTGAAATTTTCCTTATAGAATTAAAATATAGATTTTCTTAAATATAAGGTGTCTGTATTTTTTAAAACAAGAAGGAATGGAAAATTCATAAGGAAAACCTTATTGACATAACTGGTCAAATTCACTAAGAATTGTTCTAGAAATCTCTTGTGGGGTTATATTTCTTCTTTCTACGACTCCAATTTGTTGAGGTGTTGTAGGGGCAGGGAAATTGCGACTATAACTATCTTGTGAGAAAAAGGATTCAAACTCTTGAATTTCAAACTAACCACCATGATAACTTCTTATGGATTTAATCTATGTCCATAATGATTTTCAACATACATTTCATATTTAGTAAAATAACAGCATTTTTCACTTTTGTGAGCTAGAAAAAAGGTCAAAGTATATCTAGAAAAATTATATACAAGAACACAAACATAGTTCTTCACATTTAAACTAGAAACTTTACATGTTCCAAAAAAATCCATATGAACTTGTTTGATGGGTTGAGAATTTGACACTTATTTCTTTGGTTTGAATGAAATTTGT
This sequence comes from Viscum album, assembly GCA_963277665.1. Taxonomy (NCBI): domain Eukaryota; kingdom Viridiplantae; phylum Streptophyta; class Magnoliopsida; order Santalales; family Viscaceae; genus Viscum; species Viscum album. Next base: position 1,922,199,800 of record OY728136.1, on the reverse strand, counting down.
GTTTCATCAATTTTGACAGGGATTACACACTTTGTCATTTGGAAACAAAATTTTGGGTATGCCTTTAAATATTCTTTTTCGTGTTATCTTTCTATGAGATTGAATATTACAGTATATTAGTCTCTTATTCCAAAGCCAAGAATCTTTTTGAAGTACCGTTAAGCATAAAGCATTTTCAAAATCTAAAGAATATAATTTAACATAATAAACATTTTCATTTCTTAATGTAGAAAACACTAATTATTATTTAGAGTTAAAGACATTGCAAGAATCATTTTCAAATCTAACATGAAATCCATTATCACATAATTGTGAGATGCTAAGAATATTATATTATAATCCATCAAAAAACATTACATTAGAAATTAAAACTGATTTAGAGTTACCGATTTGGCTGAGGCCAATAATATTTCATTTGGAATTGTCCCCAAATGTGACATGTACTCCATCCATTTTTATTAAGTTATTGAAGCATGATTAGTCTCATGTCATGTGTCTTGAACATCTACTATCCAAGTAGCATAAACTTTTATAGTAACTCTTTAAGAATCATTCCTAAAAAATGATTAAGCAAAAATAGATTTTGGTGCCCATATTTGTTTGGGTCCAATAATATTAGTAATAAGTGCTTTAGGAACCCATATCTGCCACATAGGCTTCCTATAATAATTAGGTAATGTATTTTAAATATAAAAACTATTTAGTCCAGTAAAACATGAAATAGTAGAAAGTGTATCATAACTTAAATTAGTTTATCTGTGTCCAGAACTGGGAGTAAAACTATATGTCCAAGATATAGAAACAAAATTTTTCCTACCAGGATTTATTTTTCCTGGTTTATTACCAATTCCAGTATAGTATTTAGGGGAAATTATTTTACCTAGAATTTGAGTAAGGATATTTTTCCCATTGGTAAACATTTCTAGGTCATTCTTCAATTTCTCACTAGACATTTTTAATTCCTTGTTCTCTTTGATCGGTTGATCAAATTCACTTTTCCAGTTGTGAGTTCATATTTAATAGTCATAGTAAGATCATATTGTTTCATGAATGAATTATATTTGTATTTTAGTTAATTGAAGGTTTCGTCAAGCATGTTAGATTCCTCAAAGATTTCTTCATTAGACGTATTTTTTGAGTCACTCACATCTCTAGAATAGTATTAATTAGGTACAGGAGAGTCCAATGTCACCTCAGATGCGCTTGTCATCAAAAACATGTCAGATTTGTTATCTTTTTCATCATGTGATGTTTCTAAGTCACATGAAAATTACTCAGTAGCACTGCAGGTTTCTTTCCTTGCCTTTTTATACTTCCTATACTAGTCCTCACATCTGTTTTTGTTCTTGATCTTGGACAATTAGCCTTGATATGTCTTTTTCAGTTACATTCATAGAATACAATCCCATCAGTATTGTCACTTGTATTCCAATCCTTCATCCAACTTCCTTTTTGGACATATTTGTCTTTGATGTTTGGCTTTCAGAAAAAGTTCTTCTTCATGTAAAATCTCTTGAATATTTTGGCTAATTGAGTCATTTCCTCATCACTGTCAGGTGATGATTATTCACTACTAGAACTTTATACAGAAGCTTCCAATTTCACCTTTTTATTGTGTTTCATGGTAGTGGTCTTGACTGCAAGAGATTTAATTTTTTGTTCAACCTCCTCTGCCTTATTGTCTTTTAGCTCTTCTTTATACATCATCAGTTTCCCAATGAGTTCTTTTAATGGTAGTTTTTGGATGTCGCATGATTCTCTAATAGAGACAAAGGTTTCTCTCTATCTATCAGGCAGACATTTGATAATTCTCGTGATATGTTCCTTGGAAGTGACTTCTCTTCCAAGATAAATCATTGTGTTAAAAATATCATTGAACCTAAGATACATATCATAGACAGGCTCATCAGGTTTTATTTTAAAGTAATCTTATTTAATAGTATAATTATTAAGTTTCATTTCTTTTACACTGGATGTTCCTTAATATTAGAGAGACAGGGTATCTCAAATTTCATGGGATATTTTACTAGTAGAAATTATATTGAATTCTTCAACTCTTAAGGAGAAGTATAAAGAATTCATAGCTTTGAAAATTTTATTTTAGGCAGTTTTGATAAGATCATCCCCTGTGATTCTATAAGTAGAATGAATCTAATATTAATCTTTAATGGAGGACCAAATTTCCATACCCATACATTATAAATGAATTTTCATTTTAATTTTCCATTAACCATAGTTGGTTCCATTAAATAATGGTGGTTTGTTGGTTACATCACCTTCCAATATATTACCCATTACACAGAAATACGTTGAAAAAGCTAGAAATTTAGAATTAATAGAAATTTAGAGATCTTCAAAGTACAACTACAGTAATATAAGAATAAGTTTAAACAATATTTTAATAAACAACCTTTGATACCAAATGTTGGTTAGAGTTGATTACTCAAGAGTGGGGGGGGGGGTGAATTTAGTATCTATATAAATTTCTTGTTAAAATGTATTCTTAAATAGTGTTCCTAATAAGGTTAAATCCAGCCCAATTAATCAAAGTAATACAGTTATGAAGGTTTGACTATTTAAATAACTTCTTAGAAGAATGATTTATTCTCAGTAATGTTAATGTCAGTTATTAAAATTACATTCAAAGATAATTTACTAAGACAATACAATTATAACTTCTTTCCAATATTAACTATCTAAGTGAATTTAGTGATTTTTGAATTATAAAGTAAAGCAGTAAAATAGAAAAGACTAAATTAAGCTGCACAATGGATATAATTCAAGTGTTTCAGTCTCAAGACGAGACCTAATCCACTACACTTGGTGATCACCTTCCCCCATGTAGTTTTTTTAAATAAACAGGATCCATACCCTGGAATGGGGTGACACAAAAGTATAGAAGACTGTCCCGGGTGCACAAGAACCTCTTCCATAGTTCCTCGTGGGAACAAAAAACCAAGCCACACAGGGACCTCATCCACACATATTAGTGGGTATAAAATTTTAAAAAGATATTTGAGTAAGGATATATTGTATCCTTCAGTTTTATGTAGATGATTGATTGTGTTTAGTATATATACACACACAGTACTTGAATGCTAGTAAAAAGATACCGAACAGAGGAGAAATATTGAGATAGGTTTAAAAATGCTCTGTATGTTATTATTTGTAGCTCTGGACTTCTGAGATGGTGTAGACACAGAAATATAGTCCACGTATGGAAAACATAGTGTCTCTAGTCAGACAGATCCATCTTGTGTTCTTCGTGATGTTTGACCATGCGAAGATGTTCTCAATTCTAGGATTCAATTCAGATTCATTTTTTTCCCTATAATAATTGAGTTTCATGAGCCAATAATTTCATCAGTAATTATCTAAGTGTATTCATCTTTTTCATGCTCATTACCTCACTCTAGTTTTTATTTTTAGTATCATTCCACACTGCTCTTTTTTTGGGCCACATTTCTCTTTTATCATAGAGTATGTGTTTTAGAGAAAACAAGTTGCATGTATTCTCCACCACGTACCTCGTTCTGTTAGATGACATTTCTAAAATGAAATATTAACTATGTAACTGAATTTATAATCTTCAAATATGACTATTAGAGATTAAATTTAAAGATGAAAAAACATATTAAGAAACATTGTCACAGTATGTCACAAAAATGGTGTCTCGTTTACAGTGTGTGGTTCACAGTGTCTAGTTCACGCTGTCTGGTTCAGGGTGCCTGGTTCAGGGTGTCTCGTTCATAGTGTCTGGTTCACGGTGTCTGGTTCACAGTGTCTGGTTGTCAAATTTTCTGGTTCACAGTGTCTGGTTCATCGTGTCTGGCTCACGGTGACTGTATGATCGCGGTGTCTCGATGACATGGTGTCTGGTTGTTCACAGTGTCTGCTTGTTCATGGTGTATGGATTTCATGGTGTCTAGTTGTTCACAGAGTCAGCTTGTTCACGGTGTCAGGTTGTTCATGGTGTCTCGATGTCACGGTGTCCGGTTGTTAATGGTGTCTCATGATTAGGCAAATATCTGTATTCAGACTTAAGAAGGGATATTTATAGAATGTATTAAACTAAATAATTTTTCATATAAGTCATTATAAAGTAGATCTAGATATAGTATAAAGTAAACAAACTAAGTGTTTATAACTTAATAAATTTGGATAGATTTTACTAAACAACTATGCATCTAATGTGAGATTGATTTCATAGAGCTTACAAGGTTTATAGACTTAATTGGATTTGTGATTATTAAAACATGATAAATACATGAGGAGACCAACATGTCCCACATGAATGAATATTTGACTATTTTCTGGAGTGGATTATCCAACTACTGATTTTTCTACTATGAAGATGGTCTGGCCGAACTAAAAGGGTGTGGAATCCCTATAAAGGTAGTTTCTGTTGAGATGTATTGGGAAAAAGATTACTATTTACATTTATTGAAAATGTCTTGAGTCCCAATAAACGGGACATTTCTATTTTGAATTATTAGGACATATATTTGTTATATTTGCTGAAGCATGGACAAATGATAATCCTTTGAAGATTTTTGATTGATCAGTTAGAGTATATGACTAGGCCTGGTTCTAAGTAAAATTATTAGTTTCATGCCAAGTTGATATCATTGATGTTGAATGTGAATGGTGTTGCTAGAGATAAGAATGAAACAGTAGTTTTAATGGAAAAATTCCATGTAACCAAAATGATATGAAAGTTTATGATGATAAATTGGAACCCTTGGAAAAGGGAATGGGTGAATGATGAGGATATGATATATAAAGGCGTCAACCCTATTTTCAATCCTTCAACGAAGAAGTATAAAATAGATCCATTTTTAAAACTAGATAAAGTGGAACCGGTTTATTCAGATGAATAAGAGGTGGTTGCTGTTGTGCAAGAAAGAAATGATTCTTCTGTAGATGACATGTGTGATTATGACCATCCATCAATTCCCCATGTTTTTTCTTAATCATATGGTGAGCCTAGTCCACCAAAGGAATTTACCAGAATAGATAGTATCCTAAGGGACACTGATGATGATGAACCAACTGAAGAAGATTGTGAGGAAAATGTAATAAGAGACATTACTATTGGAGATACCTCATAAGAGGAGGATGTAGTAGAATATGATCATGAGAAGTCAGAAATAGCTGATGATGATGAATGTAAAGAAGAATGCCTATGTCTTAGTCATTTTATAGGATATACATTAATGGAAGAGAATGAAAAGGAAGAAGAATTTGAATGTGTTAAATCATGAATTGCTATTGAATTTGTTGAAGAATCTATTGAATTTGTAGTTGTGGACTCTAATATTGATTTTTTTGATCAAGGATGAAAGGATGTTGAGACAACAATTGCCCGGAAGGAAACTCCATGTGAGGTGGAGAAACATGTTTCCACTAATTCCCTAGTGCAGCCAGTGTCATTTCTACCTCATGATTATGTAAAGAAGGTTGAATTTGAGGTATTTAAATCAGAGTTGCAGATATTCTTTGATGAAAGATCCATTGGGATAGATAGAAAAATATATCTGAATCAATAGAATGTGGCTTCTATTTTGGAAATAATGATTTCTAGTATTCAATAAAATCTACTACATAAAGTGATGGAATGTGAGAATCTGTTGTGAACCATGGAAGAATCTATGGATACTGTGAAACAGTCAATTGCGAGTTTAGACTCATATGTGGCTTCAAGAGATCAAGGGAAAAAAATTAATATGTTAAGAGTGTTTTTCAATAGATTATAAGTATGTTTGATGAACTTAAGAAGTCTGTGGATGAACATGTGAATGTTTGGGATAATGATGTGATGAAGTTGATCGGTGGACTGACTATGTCTTTTAAGGAGACAATGGATTTTACCATGCCAGCTATGTGTGCTTCTGCTTCCTCATATGCCTCTCCTCATATTGATCTAGAAGCCTTCAGATTAGTTTTTTTAGAATCAATAGAGAATCTCTCAGGTGCAAGTACCTCAGATCCATAGTCATTGACTAAGGACATTTCAATTTCTAGATAAATTCGTAACACTGTAAGTGATTACATTAGGGAGGATACCCAAGATCATAATGCAATCAAAGAGCAGATTGACTTATATTATAAAAGGGTTTATATAAAAATCAGTTGAATATCATTCCAAGCTGATGTTATTGAACTGGATGATACCTCATGTCACTCAGGCTTTTAAGGATCACGTTAGCGGGCTTATATATTTGAATCCCAAGGAAAATATCTTGGAAAATTAGTATGATGTTGACTCACCTAGGGAACGAAGAGGAAAAATCATTATGAATTTCAATAATATCATTTTTCCATTTATTCATGTGGATTGTACTCATATAATTTTCCTTTCAGTCTATCTTTATTCATTAGCAACATCCTGATCTTCTAGTGATCCCCCGTTTATGACTCCTTCACAGTCCATCAGAAGCTTGACTCTTATGATTCCTTAGAGATCTACTAATTATCGGTCTACTGATGCTACTATAGAGGCTCCTCTTACCATGCTTACCGTTTTACCATGCCATGTATCTCCATATTTATAACCTTTATCAACAGATCCCAAAGCTCACTTAGACATCATTGAGGTGGATTGAATGCAGGCTATTCTATTTGATAGGGATCATGGTACCCTTTTTTGTATAATGAACTCCGGTTTCATTAATAAAAAGATCTTTTTTCCTCCTTTTGTCTTATCTTTATTTTATATCACAAAGGTGGTTAATTTTTAAGATTGTAACCCTTTCATATATGATATTCCTATAAATTTGGGCTTTGATGTATTTTCAAAAATAAAATCTGTTCATTATTATGTTATTTCATCTCTAATATATCTTTATTATAACTCTGATTCATTGTAATTATTTTACTCATTTCCCTAATACATATTTGTTCTAGATCTGATTCAACATGTTTTCATTTGGATTTTGATATTTTATTTGAAATGGTTTTAGCCCTGACACCATGTATATTGAACTGATACCACTAAAGAGATTAGAAAATGTACTTAACTCTGATATAATAATAATTATCTAGAATTTCACTACCATAATTTGTGACTATTAAAAAGTGGGAGATTGTAGGACACAACAATTTTGATAATCCCAAACCATGTTTCATTTATATGGTAATCATGTTCCATTCATTTCTATAGTTTTTATCATGTAAAAATTATGTATTTTTAATCTCACTACTTTCATGAATAAGTTTACTATGTAAAACATTCTAGGATAATGGTCACTGGTATGTAGGTCTCTGTTAAGAGCCTTCTGTTAAAGTCACTAGTTGAGTCTACTATTGGAAAGGCTTCCACTAGATGGTTATCTCTAAGGAACCTTATCGCTGAGTTACCAATGCATGTTCAACGCTATGAGTCTACAACTTAAAGGCTACAATTGTAGAGCTACCGTTAGAGGTTACTTGTACAAGGTCACTAATGGGAAACATACCATAGGAATCTTCATTATGTCATTGCTAAAAGGTTATTTTTCGATTCTTATTGTTTTAAACATACTGCACAAGGTTGATATTAAGATGCTTCCATTGGAAGTCAACTGATGAATGGTTACTACTGAAAAAACCTTTGGAATTGACACGTCTGCCACTGATAATCCTACCATTGAGAAGGTTACCCCTACAAGTCTACTAGTACCTAAACTTCTCTACTCTATACCTTTTCAATTTTATCAATATTATTATAATGGACATATTTAGTAAATTTAATAATTTTGGCATTAATTAATGTTGATTGTAGACATATCTGGAGATTTTACGAGGAACGAGGAAGACCGCATGTTGTTAGATCATTCCTACTGTCAGACCATAAGACTAAAATAGATGATCGAGCTATAGAAGAATGTGTTGGGTGAGATACATTACATGATTGACCTAAAGAACAAGGATAAAACACCAACAATTACACAGTGAAACGAAGAGCTTCACTAAGATCATTTCAAATGACAAATTCAAGGATAATATATAGTGCTTCATCAAATCTCTTTCAATCCAAGAAGTAAATCACTTTAGTACCTATATTCCAGAACCTGAAGTTACAACACTCTATTTTGGAGAAAACTTCTAGATAAGGACTCAAACAGAAATTTAATCACACCAAGGAGTCCAGATCTGAACATCAAACACATAGATCCACTAAAACTCAATCATCACAACATTCGCTCTATTTTGTTCTTTATCTTAAATATCAGAGTACTGCCGGTTTATCTGCCACACCCACATTGTCTCATGTTCATAAGGTAGATGATACTGAAAATCCCGACACCAAACTTTCTTTACATTTTTGTTTCCAATTTATAATATCGGAAGAGTCCATGTGTGTCCTGGATGTTTTTTTTACCATGATGAATTGTGGTAGAGGTTGAGAGACATGTATAGTCTGTGAAAACTATTGTAAAGACCAATAGATGTTGCGTATCGTGTTTATTGTTATATAAACTACTCGGTGGTAGGTGATCACCAAGTAAGAGAGGATTATGTCTCGGGTTTAGACTGAACCTCTTGTTTAATTTTGTTTTGTAATTTTTTTAATACTATATTTTTTTTATTTTCCACTACTTATAATTTCAAAAATAGGAAACCATTTAACATTAACTCTAATTGTTAGTTCTGGTTTGTGTGTATGTGTTTTTAATTCATTAAACACATTTCAAAAGATGGATATGTTTGTCACAGTGAATCTACTGATTACTAATAAACCTTTGAGAAAATTGTTGAGAAAGTTAACATTTATTTCTATACTACCGTAATTAACTTGGTTGTTTAAAATTAAGGGAATTTATTATAAATAATTCTTAACAGAAATTTTATGTTGGAACATAATTCACCCCCCTCTGGAGTTTCCACCTGGACCAACATAAATAATTACTATTCCGTCATACTAAAAAATTATTCTCATACTAATTTTATTCATCCACAACATTACCCTCCTTTTTTACACATTCCTCCTTTCATAACACATGACATGGGATTAAATACTATTCAGAAATTGATTCATCAACATTGATATTATATAAGTAACATATGTTCCTTCATATCAGAAAAAAATATTTATTATTTATTTAAAATACATTCCATTTTCTTCTCTAGTGAATCATACCCCATCATTGATTTGTGATAAGGGTACATTGGTTTTGATTCATGTTTTATATTTTCATGACTCCTATTTTGTTTCATATATAATAAATTTTGATTCAAATTTTAGAATATATATAATTTAAAATAATATATTATTGACTATAAGGAACCTAAAAGGATTTCTAATTATGATAAAATATTTAATAATTAAATGTTTTATAATTAATAATGTGTGCATATGTAACTTGTTTGTGGGTCTTTACATACCCCTAATCATCCCTTAGATGAAAAATTGGAATGAAGTGTTTGGAAGACGTATAGTATTTTCAAAAAACTGTTAAGATATATTTCATATAGTAATAATCTAAAATAAAATAAAATCTAAAAGGAATAATAACATGTAAAATTTTTATCATTATATATATTTTAGGTAAAATATAGAAATTATAGCATAACATTAAATTAATATATTATTAAATGGTTTCCTTAATTGAAAACTGGATATGCTACCAAAAATAATATCAGTTCTCACACGAATTCATATTTTAGTAAATATACCTAATGAATATTTACTTATTGTGGTAAACATGTTGGTTATGTTAATTCCTTCCAACCTCATAATTTTTACCCATGATTCTTAACTTGATAATTTTATTCAACACAATGACTCTAAATCATTATTGTTTTTCTCATGATGATTTTATTGATACCTAGATCATTCTGTAATTTCATCATCAACATCCATTTATTTCATGATTTGGTAATCATCGTGATGTATAAAATTCAATGTCTACATGAATTTTCAATCAATAAATTTAGATTATGTTAATATAGTTGATTAAATATGTATTATATTGAAAAACATAGTACATTAAAAACTCATTAACCAACTCATTGAAATCTCATTATGTTTTATTCTAGTATCATATCATTGAGGACAACAGGTAGCTCTAAAAAGATGGTTTCACTCAATAAACTTCCATCCTTCAAATTATAAAACATCAATAAATCTAATTTTTTTACTAGTATAACTAATATGAAATTTTCTATTAGCACAACTATTTAACTTCTCAAAAAATTTTGAAATCAAAAATCCCTTCTTAAATTTCTATCTTCATTTCAACCATATGATCTCTATCATTAGTTACACTTATATTTATATAATGTGATCCAAAAACTATTATATCATCCTAATTAGTGTGAACATTTAGTTTTTTATCATGTTTTTTCTGACATTTATAGATATGATATACTATATGAAAAATCATTTTTCCTTCCAACTCATAAATTCTAATTTTTATTGAATAAAAATAATGTAAACATGGAAAAATAATTTGTTAAGGGTTGTATGTGTGAGCTATTTCAATCATGATGAAATATTTAACTCTATCGTCATACTCTTTTTTCATATGGTTAGTGTGCATCCCTTTTCCTTTCTTATTAATCCTACTTGGTTCATTAAATATTCATTTCTTAAAATGAAGAAATAAATACACAAAATATATCCACAATAAATGGTCATACTTATAGATATTTCTAATATGGGGAACTCATGATTTGAATGTTATAACATCTGATTCATTGAATTTATCCATTTTAAAAAATGTTGAAAAGAAAAAACCCAGTTGCAACATTTGATTGTTTTTCCCCGTTCTTGATTTTTTGTTGTGTTTGTCAATAAAATGTAATAAATAGGTTGGACCATTATTATAATTATTATTGTCTGAAGAATTCCATTGGAAATTCTTTTTTTATTGATTTTTATTTGATACAATGATTTATAAATTTGTGTACCAATATCATTCCATGGAACATATGTGGTCATGTAATCAAACAATTTTTAAAAAGGTTCAAGGATATTGGAATTTCATAAACAAAATTAATGAAAATGTAATTAATAACAGAAGTGAATTTGGATTCCATGTTACACTATTTTTCTATATATTATTCTAGATCATGAATTATTTGAATATAATCAAATAAATGTGTACTATGATCCACTATAGAAAAAAAAATTAAAAAATATCATTTTCATAATTCACATTTATATTTCACATATCCTTAAATATCATAAACCACAATTAAATTGCTTTAAAAACACCACAAATAATATCTAATAATAAGCATTCCAAAAAAATATGATTATTAATATGATGTCATTAAGATCAAAACAATTAATTTTATGCCTTTTAAAATAACCTGAATCATTATAATCTATCTCCCACATTAATTAGAGAAAATATATATTGATATATCTGAAATTGTATTCTCAATGTTTATAGAATCCATTTCACATTTATGGTCAGGGGCGATTATAATACACTTTATATATTTCAACCAATGTCTTCTAATCATGTATGTATCTCAAAATAAATTTGTTTTAAATTAGGAATTACAATGGATGAAACTAAAAAATTTCCTAGTTATACAAATTAGATAATAATACTTGTATATACACTATTTTTGACATTTCACAGTTTGAAATACTTCAATATCTTTTTAGCTAGTCACTGACACAAAATGTGGTTCAAAGGCCTTGTTTGAGTAAACATAGTTTTATAAAAAAAATTAAATATATTTTATATTATGGGACCATTTCATATTAAATATAAAAGGACAAATCTTAAACATAATCTTAGAGCAGAATTATAAGAACCCAATCTAGTCTTGAATGTGAAGTTTATCTTTAGAGTGATCTAAAAAATGTTTGTATGAGGCATTTAGCTATCAGGATATTTGGAGGTGCATTCATTTGGTTAATTAAATAATTAATTTAATTTATTTATTATTTATAATTCTATATTATATATAAATAAAATGTTATCTTGATTTTCGCATGTTTACCTATTTATCATTTTTATAATCAAGTGGTTTCTTCTTCCTCCTTCAAAGGTGAATTGATATCCAATGATGATGAGGCTCTAGATCGGGTAAGATAGAAAAATTTTTAATGAAAAAATTCATCATCGTCATTAGAGAGTTCAATATTTGACAAAAAGTGATATAAAATAAGGCATGAATTTTTTATTCAAATATTATGACCATACTGATTACATTTATTGAGAATGATCACTCTTTCTCTTGATATACATAAATTTCATTTCATTACATTTTCCCATGGGTCATATTTAATTGTTTAATTGGTTTAATTATTTTTTTCCATGTTCTCTCACCCCAGTTTACCTAATTATGATTCATTTTACAAGAACACTTTTCCATCAATTTTTGAAACCTTTTTTAATGTTCCATTCTCCCAAAAATTATTTGTGTTATTCATCATTTGTCAAATGGGTCAATATTGGACATTTTTGAGTGGGAATAATAAATATAAAACCCCTCGATTTACAACAGTTTTATGTGTAATGATTGGATAAAAATTTAACGATAGAATTTGAGGGGAATCATATCATAATCAGTGTCAATTTCTTGGACATGGTTTCCATGAAAATGAAGGTATATTGGGAGGCACATGGTACATGTGGAAAACCTACTATACGAATCGGTATATAATTTCCTACAAACAGAAAATATAAAACAAAGAAGAGATGATTTACCATTGATTCTAGAAATAGTGGACGAATTTTCTATCGAAATGAACATTGATCTGGATGTGTGAGTGTAGGTATGAATTTATGATAAAATCACGACTACAGGTTGTATAATTTGAAGAACACACACTATGGAGGGACATAGATGAGGTATCAGTGGTTTGAAAAAAATAATAATTATCACACATCATTTAGGCCCCCCATAATCCATGGGATACAATTTTAAGTGGACTAGTTTGTTATTAGGAAGTATATAGACATTAGAATAGTAGGTTACACACTATCTACAAATGTATAGATACACATTCTAGATACAATGACTTGTCGATGGAGCAAAAACATGACATTGAGTGCCTTATACACTCTATATGGGCCCACTACACGCTATATATTATTACATGGGTAGTGATAAATTTACCATAAGGGGCATAGACCTGATAATAAGTGGGTCGATATGTTGTGTGGCTCCCATTTTACTCGGTGTACCCTTATATTCCTTATATGAAAACATCATCCTTTCATATTTCCTATATTTGGACTCAGTTTTTGGCATATGAATATCCTATAATGAGATTTATTCTATGTAAAAGGGAATGGTGGATTACATATTTTCTCTTGAGATAAAATTTGACAGGTTTTGAGTGTGAAGTTTATTTCGGTGATTCTCATTAATGGCAGTGACCAGGTAGAATCCCAATGATCATTAGAGTGGTACCCTCTATCTAGGATGTCGATTGGTTCTATGGCTATATTTAGAGTGGAACCCTCCAACTAGGTTTCGAATGGGTCATATACATATCTATATAGTGCAACATTTATGTGATACAAGGAATGGTTCCTCTACCTATCCACTGAGTGGCACCATCATGTGGAGTCAAGGTATGGGTCCTCAACTACGAGAGTTTCAGCCTTCTATTAAGAAGGGAATGGGACCACTCTCTTCTATATGAGGGGAGCCCTCTAGTGGTATTAGGTTAAGGGTCCCCAACTATGAGTGTTGGACCCTCCAGCTAGACTATCCAGGGATCCTCTAACAACCATTATAGTTGAACCACATTCAAGAATTGGAATGGTTCCCCTAATAAATACATAAGTATCACTCCCTAATAGAGTCAGTTGATGGGTCCTTAGCTATCATAGTGGAACACTCGTACTGGATATGAAATTTGACATGTATTGACTATTGAGAAGAACACTCCTATTGTACTAGGTAAGGGTCCTCTATACTAGCAATATTCCCCTCAACTATGCAGAATATTGGTTGGGGTGGCTTAAATTGGATACTTTTGCTGGGAAGATGCAAAAGATTGTGTGAATCATTTGTGAACATCTTGAACCTAAGGCACTATTTTATGGGTTGTTGTTTGAGATAGATAAACCCGTCTATCTAGTTCTGGTTTCCTTATTTTTAGTAAGATATATATATATATATATCTAATTTGATGTCGTATTATACTGTTTACTATATTTCTCTTGGTTGATATGCATAATATCTTCCTATTCTATCTTGTATATAATAGAACTCACTTTGGTTTTGAGTTTGTCATACAAGATATTTATATACCCGCCCATACATGGTATTTTACCACATATCAAATATCTTATGTAGGTGAATGATAGGTTAGTGGTGTCTAGAGGGGATCATATGGATACCAGGTGCATTGGTTGCATATGTTTTTTAGATCTTGCATAATTGATGTTATTCTCTCTCAAGATATAAACTTTTCAGTTTCGTTATGTTTTGACATATTTTTTATTTGAAATTAATATTTTCCTTTTAATTTTATTCTTCACTATTGTATAGTTGTACACCATATGGGGTTTTTAAATGCATGGTCCTATTATATATATTTCATTATTGTTATAATTATTATAAAAAAAATTAATAAATTGAGATGGTCGGTTGTGGGTATATAGGTACATTAGTAAATGACCTTCCTTGTTAGATTTTCCTTTCATTGTAGGTCACCATCCCCTATCACATAGAGTCTGTGTTGTTATTATTGATGCTCGAGCCCAAGTGGTAATGAAATGAATAATTGTTAATTGACATGGTTTTATCATTAAGATGATATTTTAATATTAGTCTTATGATTATTTTTTGGGATTTAGGGGAATTGTGTTGATGTGTTCTGAGTTCCCCTTTTAGGATAACCACTCTTGTATTAGTATGGTGTTCGACATATAAATTCACTAGGAACATGAAATCCTATTTTTCAACTCATCATATTTAGTCACTCCTTGTAGGGATCAAATCATACATGCATCAAATAAGATTTATTATTATCACATTCCATATTGAGATATCTCCCCATTGATTATATATTCTCATCATAAAATGGTATTTCTTGATTAATTTATTAGGATCCCTCTACAATGACAACTTGCTATGTTAACAATTTCGTACCCTAAATATGATCTAATGATTGATGAGGCCACATTTTAGGGTCCATCACATGATATTATTCTTTAATGATGACACGAATCATAATCACAACCTTTAAAGTTATAGAACATAATATTAGGGAATACAAAGGATTCGTGCAGTCTTAGAGAACTCCACGAGTTCCAACATCATAGGCCACTATGTTTTTATGGGGATTCTGGTCCCTATGAAATGGTGGATTGTCTAGAGTTCGGGGTATGTGTATTAAGGATTATATAAACACTATTTTATTGAGTTGTTTCACATGTAGATATCACTTTAAATTGAGGATCTGGGTGATATTTGACTCTTATTACACATATTTATGATGTTTCGACACTCTCTGGGGTCGTCTTTTAGGAATTATTCTAAGAGGAGTATTGTCCCTCTTGTATGATCTCGCATTAGATTTAGGTAATTCTAGAGACTCAATAGGGAGGGATGACATTTTATGAGTGTGTGGATAGTTTCAATGGCCATACATAGAACCAAAATAACATGATCAGGGATTGATACATTTATGATAGGATGTTTTAATATAGACTCCAAATAGATATTAATGTTATGGTGTGACCCATGTTCATTCCCACTTTTGATGGGGTGTTGGCATGGGAATTGATGACAGAGAGAATCCTATAAAATATACTCTAGAAATATATACCTCGACTTGGGTGTCACAAGGCTTAGTCATCCATAGCAGCTAGCATCCACTAGTCTAATGGATATCAATACAGGATATCATTGCCATATCAAGCTCGTTCACACAGTCAGTGATACCACCGAGGAACATGGAACCATGAAGACATGTGGTTCTATAATTATGGTGGTTGAGGCACTGGGTTCATCAATTCCAAACCATATGTGTTGATTCATGCATGAATATAGACAAAAAATACAATGGAAGTGGTAGTGTTGTGATAAGGGATCCCCCATGAGATGCAATAGAGGCAAGAGAGAGGCATAAATGTAGTATGAGTAGGAGGATCTTTAGGATGATGAATTTTGGGTGGTCCAAGATTGTATGAGATCCTTCCACCAACTCCATCACTCAGGAAACTTCGGGCTGATGGATGTAGCGGTGGGGGATGTAGATAATAATATGATATGGATCCGTAAAACTCAACAAGAAATGATATTATTAGTGTCAGATTATGGGTATATTATTTTTTCACTTTAATATTAGTAGAAACATGTGTGACTCATTACTTCATCTTATTTATCCTAGTGAGACACCTAGAGTCCACAATTGAGGTGTTATCCTAATAGATTTGTCTTGAGGTTCCTAGAGGGAATTGTTCTTACATATCTTTTGTCAACCTATAGTTCAGTAAAATTCATGGGGAAAAAGGATATTTTGAGACCTATTGGTCGACATAATTTAACACTTCTATATAATCTTGGGTATGGATTGTTTTTTATAGTTCCATCCCAGATTTATTATCCTCAGATTAAAGTTAGATGCCTATACAAAAATGGTATGAAATTATATTTTGCGGGTGACAGAGATCTCAAGGCAAGACAAGTATGATTTTTGATCTGGAGGCTCAAACCCATCACCCATTAGTTGGTGAGTTGATCCCTTAGCGGAAAAGCCTCTTCAAGTATATAGATTCTTTATATTATGGGGGATATGATGGAAGACATACCAAGTTATTTTTCAGGACTACCACCATGGCTGGAAATGATTTTTTGGTTCATATTAAATCAAGGGACAACAATGATATTTTATTGGAATTTTGGATGTCCCATGAAACGATTTGGGATTTGTGGTTGTAGTTTGAGGAATTTTAAGAGAATAGTTTCATCAAGCCCAGTGTGTCCCACAAGGCATCTCCAGTCCAGTTCATGGAATAGGAAAATGAGATCTTGTAGTATTTCATATATTATAATTTCCCAAACCAAGTCATGATAAAAAATAATTACCCAATTTTCAGGATTGGTGAATTATTTGAGCTTTTGAAGGTCATGATATGGTTCTCTTAGATTGATCGCTTGTCCAACTAAGACCTCTTTTTCATGAGACTTATTTTCATAATTTATCATTTTAATATCCCTAGAGACAATACGAGTTCTTGGTGATGAGCTTTGGTATAAAACATTCACTAGTCTAGTTTGTGGATTTGATGAGACAATTTTTTTAACTATACACAGACCAAATTTTGGTTGTCTTAATTAATTACATACTCAAAAACTCTATTTTAGACGAGGATCATTCAAGGAACTTGAAGATGGTGTGAAAAATTTTCTATGATCTCTATCATTATGGTATGATCATGAATTCCCATTTCTAGATACCAGAAGATGTCATTATGGGGAATTTTATTTATGATTATGGTCTGCCTATGGACCATTTGGGGATAAATGTATTTATTTCTTAGGATCCACCAATGAGGGTGTCATATGTTCTAATTTTTCTGGCCATGGAGGGGTAATACCAAATATTTTATGATGAATTTTATAGGATTAAAGACTATTTTCCATCCCTAATGTAAAAGAGGGATAACATTTATCCAGACTATGTAGTTTTAGAAATCCATCAGAAATTATAGGCTGAGTTTGAAGAGTGATATGGCATTGATGAACTAGAGGATGTAATATAGTATAAATTGTATTATGATGCATTATGAGAAGGGATGGGCTATGTATTTATGAAGAGACAATTAGTTATTGAATAAAGGTCTAGGACCATGAGACCCCATGAGTAGGAATACATCTCTCCTGACTGAGAGATGCTAGTGGTATTCTTTACCTCACAGATGTGGATAAACTATATTTTGGAGGAGTTCATCATAGAATAATGAGACCATCAATTTCATTGGCACATATTCATATAAAGCGACATGATAATGACACAAAAATAGTGGTTCGAGTTCATACAAGAATATGATTTTGAGAGACTCTATACCTCGATGAAGGAAAGTGTTGTAAGAGATTTCATTAGTAGGATGTACCATGATGATTTGTTGTAGGGGTATTATAAGTAATTTTATTCCTTGAATATGTACATATTTGAGAAATAAGGTTCATGTTATCTTCAATTAATGGTGTTCAATCCACCAATCCTTTAGTGAGAGATCTTAGTTTGAAGATAGCAAATGTGATCTCTTGTATGACACGATATACTTAAGTTATCCAATGAATGGATTTTCTAATGTATGTAATAACATAATTATTTTCAATGTAAGGATGTGGGTCCTAGTCACAATGCTGGAAGAGATCATGAGAGGGTTAAATAGATATACTTTTTTGTACATCCTACCTTGGGGATGTTGTATAGATACATTTAGTGTCAGTTTTGGTTGCCCCACATGCGACATAGTGTAGCTATGTTCTTCTATCGGTGCATCACCTATCAGCTATTGAATGCTAATCATGAGGTTCTAACAAGTTTATTTCTTAATCAATGGATAGAGGGGTGGATATGGTATGGATTATATATGGACTCCATGGTAGGGATTTTCCAGCCAGCAAAGGGACATGAGACCAACATTGTTATTAATGACTGAATCATGATGTTGGATCAAATCCTTGTTATTAGGGAGTAATGTTCTGTGGATACTTTGGGGAATTGTACTAATGTGATATTATTCAGATTCATGTATTTACCTCAAATATTATCTAAAGTCATGATTTGTAGTTCACATTGTCATTATGGAGAGGCTTGCATGATGTATTCGAGACATAGATGAGGATCAGTACTACCTCGCAAACATATATAGATATTCAAACTGAGCGAACTATGTAGGATCTAGAGGATATACTAAGGACCGGTGTGATAGGAATTTATTCGTGTTGTGAGGATAAGTTTTCCTTGGTTGAGTATTTTTACAAAAATATCTAGAAATCTACAATTGGCATGCATACTTTTGATTCCATATATGGGAGACCAAGAAGGTAACAATTTTACATGATAGTGATCAGTGAGGCATCACTCATGGGTCCACATATAGTGTAGGTGATGTTGGAGATTGTCCATGTCATCCTTGAGCAGATGAGGATAGCTCATTGAAAGAAGAAATCTTAAGGATATCGACGCAGAATTCACTTGGATTTGACGTATTCAGACCATGTTTTCAAAGTAATACATCCATGTCAAGAATTGTGGAGATTTATATAGCAATCCTACCTATCCCGGAGGATCATCGAGTAATTCAAGATCATACAGAGGGTTGGTGAGGATGTGTACCACTGGGGCAACATCCCAGGTTAATAATGAATATTAAATCTTCATAAATATTAATATTTTTGAATGAAATATTAATTTTACATTAAATGGGATGCTATGATTTGTGGATTACTGTAAACAACAGAAGGGGTTTCTTCTAAATCTTATGTTGCACACAAGTTTGAGTCATATTGTGAACAAATTAATAATATATTATTATTATTTTAAATGCTAGTTACAGCCTTTCCACTGTATTGGCGCAAATGAATAGAACTAACCATATTATTATTATACATGTTTGTTAAAATACCTTAAATTTATACAATAAATTTTATATGATTAAAAAAATAAGGAATATTATTTTATGAAAATATAATCTATTATTTTTAAAAGGTACATTTACCACCTTTTGACGTCGAACTATTTTAAAATATAGTTTTTATAAATTTTCTATATTCTATTTGAAAAAGTAAACTTTTTATTTTGAAGTGGAAAATCAAAATATACTTTAGGTATTTTTTTGGTATTTATTTGATAAGGTTCATTTTAAATGAATAGTCAGAAATACCGCATTTTAAGTCAAAAATGTCTTTTAATCTAGTGTATTTATATAATTATATTGACTTTTAAATTAGTTTTAAAGAATAATAATATTTTATTTATATAATTTAATAAAAAAAATTCATTAGAATAAATTTTACTTTGAAATTGAACATAAAAACATGTCAATCATTTAGTTTTTTTACTTCTCAATAGCATGATTTTGGATTTGACTATAGGAATAAATTTTAAATTAATTTTTAAAAATTCTCTATTTTGAATTTGAAAAAAATTTAATCCGTATTTTGAGTTCGGAGGTATAAATTGTGTAAATAGTTAACTTTTATTTTAAGACATTATGAATAGTAAATTCAATAAATATTTTATTTACCATGGTTAAATGGTAAATCTGTTAAATAAGGGTAAAAAATAATATTAAAAAAATAATAAATTACCCTAACAATGTGTTAACCATAAATGATAATATATATATATATCCATAGGCTTTTTGGGTTGATTTTAGGACCCCATAGAGACACTTGTGTGTGAAAATGATATTTAATTATTATTTATTTAATGTTAAGAAATAATATAACCTAAACATGTATCTTTTACTAAAACAATTCTTTATGGGGTTTTATAAGAAAAATCTTAAACTATATATATAAACTCGGAAGCTAAAAGTATTTTCTACATCATTTTATTTTATTTATAATTTTTATACAGAAAATAAATAATTTTCCATATGACGCAATGATGATGTAGTGATTAACTCATTAATGAATGTTTTAAATAAATGAGATTATAAATATCAAAATAAATTTAATTTTAAAAATTTTGTTCCGTCCTCTAATTTTAAGGATTTTTATGAATTTTTATATTTTTATTAATGATGTTTGTTAGAATTAATCATGTTATTATGGATTATTAAAAACTCTTTATATGAATAGTATATAAAATGACATAAATGAGTTTTGAAATCAATTAATATTTTTTTAAATGATATAATAGTCCTAAAATTCATTGATTCGGATTACTGTCATATATGATGTTAATAATGACATTAATTATCCATTTTTGGGTATCTTGTAATTTTATAGAAACTATTTTAAGAATATATTATGAATATACAAGATGAAATGGTAAAAGTTAAATAAATTTACTAAGGGATAAAGATAAAAGGCAAGGTTAATTTTGTGACCTAAAATTGACTAAAATCCATTGGATGGGAGGTTGGAGACCCATACTCATCTGATATTCTATGTATGTCACTTTATGATATTATAATTCTAAAATAATTTATTAATAAAATCATACCTTCAAACATTCTGAAGGTGCCACTCCTCCCACTTATAAAATGGAACCACCTCAAACCGATTACTCACACCTATAAAGCCCACCTGGATTGTTCAAATTCTTCAAAAATAAGCTCCCAACACCCCTAACTTCCTTCTAGAATCCTTACCCTACGCAGAAGACAATTCAAGAAATCCCTTTGGCTCAAATTGAGAGAAGTTACCCGATTTGACGTAACATCTTCTCTCAAGTTCCTTTCCATTATTATTCATTCTCCACTCAATATTCACCTATTATTCATTTTTATATTAAAAAACGATTATAATAAATTTACTAGGTTATTTTTATGAAAATTAGTCTTACTACACTTACACACACCTCCATTTAATCGATACGAAGATACTGTTTCGGTGGATGGCGAATTACTGCCTCATGTAGTGATGATTATTCTATTTTCTCCAACCACCTCTTAAGGTGACCATTATGATTGAACTATAATTATATATGATAAAAATGATATTTATTTTATCTCTATTATACTTTATTTATTATTTATAACATACCATTATTTTTTTCATGTTTTATAAATACAATAATTTCATTTGAGGATGTGTGGACTACAACCCCATCAAAGTTATATCAATCGTTCATGCTATACAAGTAATATATAAAGAATATAATTAATGGAAATATGTAACATATCTAACATAGATATTTCATAATAATTATAATATACTTATGTATCATTTAGTTTTCATTCCCTTAATAATGAAAAATAAATGATAGTAGCGTTCATGCGTACATATGACTTACCGTCTCCATGAAAGATGCATTTCATTTCATATATCCAAATGATATGGAATATTATAAATAAATATATACTGAATATATATTATAAATATGATATCTAGATCATGAATATCATTCTGGAGATAATATAATTTTGATCAGATGTCAATTTATAATTATATCATGTTCATTTTTGACTAATGTTCTGAACATCGAAAAAATTTCATATATGAACTCATATAATTAACTAATTGTTATAGAAAAGTAATAAGTGATATAAAAGAAATAATAAAATTGGAAAATATTTTCATGAAATTTGAAATTAACTTATTTTTATTATTCGGGAAATAAAAGAATGAAAGAGTCAAGTTGTAAAGGAGGTTTGGGACTTTGTCTTAATCTCCTTTCATTTAGCCATATTTTGACATATACACGATATGATTTTATACGGTGTATAAACCACATTGACATTTAATTTCATTCAAAAAAAATATAATTCTACCTATAGTTTTATTAAATTTCAAGGGAATGTTTTTAACCAATGTGGTGAAAATGAACTTTTCACCACTACAAGTATTATTTGATATTTGGCTTCCATAACAAGCCATGATGTTTTTAAATGGAAACTAAATACCATATACCCTTTTAAACTTATTTTAGTATTGACAATGGTTTTGAAAATGTATTTACTATTTCAATATCTTTAAATTATTTCTTGTCATTGCAAATGAAATTTTCATGATTGAAATGTTCGTATTTTCAATATTTTATGTATGATGGTTATATAATGGTACTTGGACATTTGACGAGTAGTTACGTGATAAAACAAATGATGTATGGTTCCATTAAAACCAAGTAAAGGTTGTTATGTTATAACCTACAATTAATTGGGTATAAAATTTGGTTTTATGGTTATTCCATTTGTTGGAATGATTTGTGGAAGTCAACAGTAGAGTTATTCCATTTAAATATGATTATGTCCCAAGTTTACCATTAATATGTTTTGTGTTATTTATATGGGTTTTGTTGTAATATTTTTTTACCAAAGGTTAGGAAATTAGATAATATTTATTGATATTATTTTCTACATCATAAAGGTAAAAATTATTACATATGATAAAGTATTCAGTATTTAGATGTTGTCTTGAAAAACTAATAGATTTATTTCTTTGTATATCCTTTACTGGTCTTTTTATGCTCATCCAAAGTTTTTTAAATGTTTGTCACATGACTTAAAGAGGTATAGGGTAAAGTATGGGATCAATGAAAAGATATGATATTTATAACATGGAACTAAACATGATTCATTTCTTTTAAGAGATTTTATTTTTAAAAAAATTGAATATTTAGTAGAAGTGGCTATATGTAATATTCATGTTGTTATGTAATTATTATGAACTAATTATATAATTTTATAATACTAAAAATATCCTCAATGTTAATTATTAATATAATTATTGATTATGTTATGTTTAATGATTGGGCCTTATTGCTGGTATCATAGGTCGGTTTAGAAAACATTAGGACTTATGATATTGTTAAATTATTATCAATAAAATATTTTTACATTATGGTAAGATTGAAATGATATATAATTCTTATATTAACATGTAGATACACCTAATATATTTTTGTAATCATTATGGTTCTCCACAGGGGAAACATGGATACAATGATGGGATGCCATCAAGAGAAAAACAAACTTCCAAATTATGAAACTGAGATGTTCAGAATCAGAACTAAACTACTTGTGGTAGTAATGGAACGGTTGAATAAGTCTATAAATTGTGGGGGTATGCATTCAAAAAATCAACCACACAAACCCTAGAAGAACATGTCTATAGTGGATCATTTCGTGACGCAACAACACCATCATTCATAGAATTATCTGGCCATGTTCATGCTGAAGGGTGGATCAAAGAACTCGAAAATATTTTCGATGTCCTAGGTTGTATAGAAAAACAAAATGTTAGTATTTTTTTATTATTTTGAAGGAAAAGCAGATTGGTTGTGGTCAATGGTTAAAATTTTTTGGGACAATGAGGAGATTGATGCTCTTGGTTGGGATGAATTCAAAGGTATGTTTCTTGGGAAATATTTTTCTATGAAGTTTCAACATATGATTGAAAAAAAATTCATAGAATTGAGGTAGGAGGATGACTTATTTAATGATTACAAAGAAATTTTTACTCGATTGGAAAGTTATGCTAAATAAATTAATCGAGATATTGATATTAAGATAAATTGATTTTACTCAAGATTGAAACCAAGATATCGAAGATGATTAGCCTCTCGTTATTTCAAAAGCTTTGAAAAAATAGTTAGATGTTCAAAGAAGGTTGAAATGTAATTTTCTGATGATAAAATGCTCCATGAGTGAAATAAAAAGTAGATTTACCATTGGTAGGAAAAAGGATGGCATTCATCAATAAATCCTGGATGTAAGAAAATTTAATTTTCATCTTGTGAGAAGTAAAGTAAAAAGCATCCTGGATAATGTCTCCCAAAATCTGTATAGTGTTTCTGGTGTGGTAAGAATGGTCATATTGCACAAAACAGTAATGAAGATGATCATGTAGGAAATAAAAATCCAACACTAAGATATTTTAGTTGAAATGAATTTTTGGCATTATTCCTATCTGTGTCCAATGTTGATTAACGAGTGTAGAAACCAGATTGATAAAAAGAAAAATCTGGTGGAAAAATATTTTTCAACAACTATGGTTCATGTGGGACCATCAAATGAAGTGATATTAGGTACTTTTTTTAGATTATTCCAATGTATTGTATGATTCATGGTCTACACATTCATTCATTTATGAGAAATTTTTAGGAAAATTTGGAATTCCACCTCTAGAAATGAATCTTGAACTTATGGTAAAAATCCACAGGGGGATTGTTGAGGAAAAAAGAAACTATAATAATATTCCTATCCTCATTTGTAGAAATAACTTACCTCCAAACTTTTTTTCCCTATAGTGGAATTTGATGTTATTTTGGGAATGGATTAGCTTTCTGATTACAATGCAAAAATTGACTGTAGAGATAAAGAAGGGTTTTTAGAAAGACATTCCTTCTACGTAACATAATGAACTATTATCTTAGATAAGATATAAGGAATCTGAGACATTACAGAAAGATGGAAATGAATGTTACCTTTCACATATTGTTTAAAACAATAGAACTGTTCAGATTAATGATGTTCCAATTGAAAATGAATATATTGAGGTTTTTCATGATGAGTTTCCAAGAATTATACCTAATTTGGATGTTGAATTTACTGTTGAATTATTTAATGATGATAATCCAATATCAAACCCCCCTTATTGAATGGATCAAATTGAACATTTATAGGTAAAGAAACAATTAATGGAGTTGTTTGATAAATGTTTCATTCAACCTTGCACTTCACCTGGTGTGGTCTCATCTTTTTTGATAAAAATAATGATGGTTCAATGAGACTTTTCATTGATTATAGATCATTGAAAAATATCACTATTAAGAACAAGAATCATTTTCCTTATATTGATGATTAGTCTTATCGACTATAGGGAGATCAGTATATTTCAATGATTGACTTGAGGTCATGGTACCATCAGTTGAAATTAAAGGAAGAAGATGTTCCAAATACCTCATTTCATAATAGATATGGAAATTATGAATTTATTGTTATGAAATTTTGTTTTACTAATACACCTGATGTATTTATGGATATTATGAATAGATATTTCCATCAGTTCATAAATAAGTGTCCGGTAATGTTTATTGATGATAATTTGGTATATTCCTAATGTAAAAAGGGAACATGGAAGTAATTTAAGGATTATCTTGAAATCATTAATGGAAGAGAAATGTATAGGGAAATTCATAAAATGTGAGTTCTAGTTGTAGATAATTTCATTCCTTTATTATATTGCTTCTAAATATGTCATAACTATTGACCCTTTAAAAACAAAAGATTTTGAATGGTGGAAAAGAACTACCAATATCATAGATATCCATAGATTTTATTATTTGGAAGGCTATTAACAATGGTTTGTTGAATATTTTTCACGTTTATCTATCTTACTGACTATGTTAACTCTAATAGTAGTTAAATTTATCTGGACAAAGGATTGTAATGATTGTTTTTTGGAATAGAATATAAGATTGGTGAATGCTCTTGTTTTGGAATTTCTATCTGTAAATGGTCAGTTCATTATCTACAGTGATTCATCGTTGAAAGGACTTGGATGTGTTCTAATTTAGAATGATCTGGTAATTACTTATGCTTCACGTAAGTTGAAACCTCATGAGTTAAATTACCGTACTCATGATTTGGAATTTTCTTTTGTTTTTTTCATTAAAAATATGGATGCATCATCCGTATGGAGTAAAATGTGAAATATTTACTGACCAGAAATGTTTTAAGTATATATTCACTCAGAAATAACTATAAATGAGGTAGAGGAGATGAATAGATCTAATAATGGATTATGATTGCATGATTCATTACCATCCATTAAAATCAAATAATGTGGTATATTCTTTGAGTCAAAAATGTAATGAAAATTTAACCATGGTACATTTGGAATAAGATCAAATGAGTAATGATTTGATGAACATTGGAATATATTTTTTTAGTGATGTTGATCCCTCTAGTTTGTTTCAGGTGTCAGTGAAATCATCTCTATCAGACAGAATTAAACAAGCGCAGAATGAAGGTATTGAGTTGCATGAATTTAACATTGATTGTTATTGAATTTTGAGATTTTGGAAGAGATTATGTGTTCCTTGTGATTCACAATTGTATAAAGAGTTTTTATGTGAAGCTTATAGTTCTCTGTTTTTTGTTAATCCCTATTATACTATGTTGTACTAAGATCTTCATGAGTATTACTAGTGGGATAGAATGGAAAGAGATATTGTTTAATATTATGTGAGGTGTTTGAATTTTAAATGGGTTAATGTATAGTGATAATAATCAAAGAGGATGCTTCAGCTTCTAGTGGTTCTAGAGTAGAATTTGATAAAATTTATCCATGGAATTTTTGTGGAATTACTGAAGAAATAAAGAGGTAATAAAATGATCTAGGTTGTTATTGATCAATCAACCAAATTTCCTCATTTCCTTCCTATTTGAGAAAATTTTTCCTGTGATCAAAAATATTTATTGTATTTTAAAGAGATAGTCAGGATTCATAGAGTTCCCCTCTCCACTATTTCTGATCGTGATCCCAGGTTCACATCAATATTTTGGAAACGCCTTCAGAAGTTGTGGGGTACTGAATTATATTTCAATAAAACTTTTCATCCTCAATCATATATTTAGTAAGAACTATCAATTGAGACATTGTAGGATTTGATACATTCTTTCTCAATGGATTACCAGGGAAGTTGGGACCAACATCATTCTTTGGTTGAGTTTTCATATAACAATAGTTTTCATTCCAGTATATAGGTGGATCCATATCAGACATTACGTGGGATGCAGTGTCAAACTCCATCTTTTTGGGATGAAGTGGGTTAAAGGAAACTGATGGGACTAGAATTGTTAGAAGAGATGGTCGATAAAGTTTAGTTGATATAGAAACAAATGACGAAAACACAGAGAAGGAAAAAATGTTATGTGGATAACCGATGGAATAGTCATTTATTTGAGGTAGGTGATCATTTCATTCCCAATGATTCTCCATGGAAAAGTGTGATGTGTTTTGGTAAGAAGGAGATGATGAATCCATGGTTCATTGGACCCTATGATATACAAGAGAATGTTGGACCAATTGCCTACATATTGGATTTACCACCATGTATATACTAGGTACTCAATTATTTCATGTATCAATGTTGAGAAAGTATAAGCCAGATCCATCTCATGTTTTGAGTATAAGGAATGTTTAGTTTCAAGATAATCATTCTTATGAGAAACAACTAGTCCAGATTCTTAACCTAAGAGAGCGGGTGTTGCAGAATAAGTCAATTAATCTAGTAAAGGGTTTGTGGAAAACCCATATGGTTGAAGAGGCAACATAGGAATCTGAAACTTATATGAGAAATATGTTCCCCCACTTATTTGTTAAGTGAATAAAATTTCGAGGATTTAATTTCCATAAGGGGTAAGGATATAAAATCCTAGGTAAATAAAGATTATGAAATTTTCATATTTATTAATATTTGAGAATTATTTATTAATTTTACTTTTAAGTAGATTCTATGATCGATGGAATAACTAATATATAACAATGGGTTTCCCAGAAATCTTATGTTGCACACAAGGCTGATCCATATTTAGATAAATAATAGTAAAATAATATTATTATTTACAATGGTAGTTAACGCCTAGTCGTTGTATTAAAGGTAATGAACATAACTCACTATATTATTATTATACATGTTTTTTAAATGTTATTTCATTTATCCAGTAAATTTTAGAGGCTTAATATAAGAAAGAATCTGATTTTAAGCATAAATATTCTAATATTTTTAAATGGTAGTTTTACTGCCTTTTCATGGAGAACCCTTTTTAATTGTAGTTTTTCTCTTTTATATGTTACATTAGATTAATTAAACATTTTATTTATAAGAAATGCATAAAAATTTACTTTGTGTAAAAATTTTGCTTTTTTTTATAATGTTCAATTTTAATAAATAGTGAAAAATACTTCATTTAAAGTCGAAACTATCTTTTCATGTAGTACATTTATATAATTAGATTATAATTTTAATTTATTCTAAAGTGTAATTAGATTATATTTTTATGATTTAATCAAATTTTGGTCATTTGAAGTAATTTATTTTTAAAATTGGACATACACACTTGTCAATCTTTAAATAGTTTTTACTTCTTAAAAACACTCTTTTTGGTTTTAACAACGATAATTTATTTTAAATTAATTTATGAAACTTATAAATTTTTAGTATGGAAAAATGGATTCCAAATTTTTAATCAGGATATTGAAATTGTGTAAATGGGTCACATTAATTTTTATACATTATGAATAATAACTTCAGTAAATATTCTATTTAACATTGATAAAGGGTAAGTCAAGTAAATAAGGTTAAATAAATAATAATATAATAATAATAAATTACCCTAACACATGCCAAAACCCTATTGGGTGAGATTTTTCAAACCATAGTCATCCTTAGGTTGATTTTAGGATCCCATGGATCCTCTTGTGTGTGAAAATGATATTTAATTACTTCTAATTTAATGTTAAGGAAAATATAACCTAAAATGTATATTCTAATAAAAAAAATTATATGGTGTTATATAAGTGATCTCATTGACAAAAGAAAGTAATTATAAATATAATAATATTTCATACATCATGGTATTTTATTTAAAATTTTTATACATCAACTAATTAAATTAATTTTTGTCACAACGATGATGAAGTGATTACCTCATTAATGAATGTTTTAAATAAATGAGATTAATGTTATTAAAATAAATTTATTTTGGAACTTTTTATGACCTAAACGTATTTTATGGATGATTATGACTTTTTATGTTTGATTAAATGATATTTTTTCTAATAAATAATGTTTTTATTGATTTTAAAAAAGTCCTGATATGAATAGTATAAAAATTGACATAAATTAGTTTTTAAATCAATAAATATTTTATTAAATGATATAATAGTCTAATATATCTAATATTAGGAAAAATTACATATATGATGTTAAAAATTCCATTAATGATCCATTTTGGGTCCTTTGACATTTTATAGTAACTATGGTAAAAATATATATTAAATATAGAAGAAGACATGGTTAAAGTTAAATAATTTTACTAAGGGTTAAAGCTAAAATACATGGTTATGTTTTGGACATAAACGTTTATAAAAACCATTCGATGAGATAATTACCACCAATTGTTATCTAATTTTCTAAATATATATCTTTTCTGTTATTATAATTTGAAAATCAATTATTAATAAAATAATACTTTCATACATTCCAAAGGTTCCCATTCTTCTTATTAAAGGACCCCACCTCTAACCCATTACCCACACCACTAAATCCCCCTTGGATAATCCAAAATATACCCTAGTAATCTTCAAACATCCCTAAAAACATTGTAGAATCCTTCACATAGGAATAAGTCAATTAAATAAATCCCTTTACCTCAAATTAAAAGAAGTCACCTGATTTTAGGTGACACCTTCTCTCAAATTCCATTCCTCTATTTTTCCTTCTCCAAACTCTATTTTCTTTTTATTATTTTTTACATAACAATAACAACATCCTAAATATACTATTTTTTTATTATAAGTATTATAACTAAACTTACACTCATCTCTATTTAACGGATACAAACATATTTTTTCTATGGATGGCGAACTACTGCCACACGAAACGATGATTGTTCAATATTCTCTTACCACCACCTATAGTGAACATTATTATGGAACTCTAATTATATATGATATATATGATATTTATTTATCTATATTGTACTGTAATTCTCATTTAGAACACACCATTATTCTTTTCATGTTGTATAAATGCGATAATTTCATTTTAGGATGTGCGGACTACCGCTCCTTCAATGTGATATGACTCGTTCATGTTAAAAATGGAACTTATAAAGTATAGAATTAATGAACATATGTAACATAAATAACATTTGTATTATATTTTAATCATAATATAAATATGAATCATTTATTTTCCATTCCATTAAATATGAAAATTAAATGAATGCACCATTCATGAGTACGTATGACTTATGGTCTCCATTAATGGTGAATTTCATTTTTTAAATCCAAATTCTTTTAACTATTATTAATACATATATAATGAATATATATAATATATATGATAACTATATATTGAATATAATTCTGGAGATAATGGACCTTTTACCAAATGGACAATTTGTAATTATAACATGTTCATTTTGGAATGATGCTCCGAACATCGATAAAATATCTGATATGAACTCAAATAATTTAATAATTGTTATAGAATGTTAATAAGTGATATAAAATGAATAATAAATATGAAAAACGTTCTAATGTAAATATAAATTAACATAAGATTATTATTCATGAAATTAAAAAATCAATGAGTCAAGTCGTACATGAGTTAAGGGACTTTGTCTCAATCTCCTATCATTAAGGAATATTTTGATTTATATAAAAAATTCTTTTATACGATGTATAAACCCATTTAAAATTTATTTTATTAAAGATTAAATATTTTTTATGTATTGTTTTACAAAACAACCATGGAATATTTTTATTAATGTACGTGGCGACAATGACCTTTCAGTTACCACAATAATTTTTTAATATTTTGATTATGTAACAAGAAATGATGTATGTAATTGGAAAATAAATACTATATAACATATTTTACATTTTTTGGTATTGAAAATGGTTTTGAAAGTAGATTTACTATTTCAATATCATGAAATTATTTATTATGATTTAAAATTTTATTTTAATGATTGAAATGTTTATATTTTCAATCCTTGATTGTTGATGATTATATAATGGTTCATGGAAATTTGACATGTGGTTACATGATAAACCAAATTATGGGTGGTTCCATGATAAAACATGGATGGGTGGTTACGTTGTTTCCTCTAATGCATTGGGTATTGATCTTGGTCATATGGATATTCCATTTCTAAGAATGATTTGTGGAAGTCGACTGTATGGTTATTCCATTTATGTTTGATTATGTCCCCAGTATACCTTTTATATCTTATTTGTTCATTTTGTGGGATTTATGGTATAATTTTGGTTACAAAAGGTAAAGCAAAGTAGTTTTATTTCGTGAATAGTATTTACCACTTCATAGAGGAGAATATTATTACTTATGATAAAGTATTCATTGTTTACATGTTGTTCTGAAATACTAAGAGTTTTTATTCTATGTGTTTCTCTTACGGATCATTTAATGCTCATCCCATGTTTTTGAATTGTTTTTTCACAAAACAAAAACATGGAATTGTATTAAGGATTGGATTAAGGAAAAGTCATGCTGTTTAAAACATGGAACTAAACATGTTTCATTTCTTTTTAGAGTTTTAATTTTATGAAAATATTGATAATTATTAGAAGTTTCTATATGTAATATTAAATTAGTTATGTATATGTTATAACCTAATTATATAAAGCTCTAAACTTGAAAAGATACTCAAATTGAATTATTAACATAATTCAAAATTAGGTAATTTTTAATGCTTGGGCCTTATAACCTGACCCTGGACCAATAGTTGGAGTGGGAGCATGTTGACTTCCATGTGTCATAAATGATGAGGTATGTGTGTGGACTATCATATGATATTGACTAGGAAAATATATAAATCAATTATGGATCCACTTTTTTGTTTCACCGGGCCTCGATCAAGGATTGTAATTAGAGGAACCTTTGTGTGTGGATAGTTCATTTGGTTTATGTGTTGTGGGAACTCATGAGTACAATGTAGAGCCCATGGGATTAGGAGATCCATATGCAGGCTCAGTATCATATTTTTCTTCTTTTTATTATCTTTTTGGGGATGAAAATCCAAAAGGATGGAATGATGTCTATATAATTTATTATCCTTTTATGAATTATATATATATATATAATCTGATCTAGGTGTTGTGATTACATGAAATTTGGAAGACCAATATTCTTAAAATCAAATTTTTTTAGATATGAAACATATTTTTTATCACACAGACATAGATTATATAATAAATATTTGCAACTCTTAAATGGAGTCTCAGTTCATAAATCCAATACAATGGTTGACTTCGTAATGTGTCATTTATCCTTAGAGTGACCTAAAACATTTTGGCATGGTGTGCTCAGATATCGCAGCCATGGGGTTGTATTTAGATGGTTAATTAAATAAATAATTTGACAAATTTATTAGTGAAACATTATCTATATTCTCTATAAAAAGCAATTATTGTGATTTTTTCTAGGGTTAGCTACATAACGGTGGGACCATCATGTTGATTCTTCTTCGTCCATTTGTTGAATTGAAATTTGATAAAAATCAGTTTCCATTTTAAGGAAGATCAAGATGTTGAGAATGAAAATATTTATCCTCTTCATTGGATAATGAGTTCATTGATGAAAAGTGATCCAAAATTAGGTATAACTCATCAATTAAGGGATCAGAAGATTATTTGTTGGATTTATTGAGCATGATCACTCATTTTATTGATATGCATCAAGTTCAAGAATATTTAATTTCCCTAATATTGGATTTAATTGTTTAATTTGATTAATTATAATTTTTCATTCCTTTCTCATCCCAGTTTGTCAAATTTAGACTCACGAGAATTGGATTCTTGGGAAATACTTGTTAAACCATTGTTTTATGCCTTTTCCTACTAATTTTTCATGTTATTCATCATTAGAAAATGGGGTCTTGATAGAAATTTTTTGGGAAGATCCGAGCCCAATCAAACCCATTTATTTTCGAGGGGTTTTCACGCGACGAATTGATTAGTGATAAAGGTTTGAAAGTGGAGTGAATCATGGTGCAATAGTTTTTGATTTCTTGGATCTATGATTTGAGACAACTAATGCGAATTATTTTGTGTTTGGTGCGTATGGTTAAACAATGGGATGCATTTGAATTGTCTTTCTGAAAATTGGATGGCCAAAAATGAATAATAGTTACGTTGACCTCATTTTTTGAGTATTGAAGGAAAGATATAGATAAATGTTCTTAGATCATGATATATCGGTATAGATAATATATCAATAAAAATACCAATTACATTTCGTGTAGTTTGAATGACACATAGTTTGTAGGGCCTTAGCTGCAACGATTATTGTTTCATGTGATTGTAAGTAAAAAACACCATGTGGGACCCCATATGTAATGTGACCCAAATACTAGAAAATCATAGAGTACCGTGGGATAACACATGCATGGTAACATATAGACATATGCACTATTTCAAAGTACATGTACATGTGTACGATACACCAATATGTCTAGGGAGTATGGTTTGGACCCCATGTGGATCTAACAAACTATGTAGAGCATCTACATGAATTTTCATTATACGTGGGTAGTGATCTTGGTTATATTAGGTAATTTTCCCTGTGAAGAAGTGCGCAAAAGACTTTTGGGGTTCCCATATATGTGGTGTACCCCGATATTACTTATAATAAATCTTTCACCTCTCATATCTATTTAATTTGGACTCGGATTTTGGACAGATATTAGCCGATACATAGTGTTTTCTATATAGAATGTGATTATGGAATATTTTGTGTAATTTAAGATAATATGAGATATATTTATATTGGTAATATTTTGTAGATGATTCTCAATGATGGAAGTGATTTGGTAGATCAATAGGTAATTTATATTGGCACCCCCTGCTGGGCTAGACTTGGATCATCTATCTATCATTAGAGTGGCACCATCCAACTCAGATGGGAATGTGTACTATATCCATATATTAATTGAAAAACTCACGAGGTATAGTCTGTGGGACCTCTATCTGCTTTTAGTGTGGAACCCTTTTACTGAGATATATCATGGGTCCATTACATATCCAATGAGTGGCACCCTCGTGTTGAGTCAGGGTAAAGGTCCTCAACAATTACAATGGAATCCTCCTGCTAGGATGGTCATGGGTCCTATATCAACTATCCAGGTGTCACCTTCTAATGATATCAAAGTACTATTCCTTGATTATTAGAGTGGAACCGTCCAACATGGTTGGTAATGGTTCCTCAGTGATCCATTAGAGTAGCACCCTCCATAAAGGATGGTCCTATGTTCTCTATTGATTACTTGAGTGGAACCATCCTATTGTGTTAGGTCATAGGTCCCCACCCATTAGAGTGTAACCCTTACACTATGCAAGGTATTTGTTCTCTAAAAACTATTAAGTGGTCCCTTTTATTGAACCAAGTCATGGGTCCACTACATTTATATTATTAACCTTAAATATATGGAACATTGGAACAAGGTTTCTTGAATTGTATAATTCATTAAGGAAAAAGAATGATTTGATGGGATATATTGATAGAATTTTCAACTCCTAAAACTCTTTCCTTAGTTGTTCAATGATATGGATATCCCATTATCTCAAATTTAGCTTTATTTAGTATGATTATATATATATATACATATATATTTATCTATGTTGAGGGATTATATTTACTCTCTTTCTTTGGGATGATATATCTATTATCTATCTATTCCAATCATGTCTATTACTTATCCCCCTTCATGATTTGGGACATCCAATAAGGTATATATGTACTTACCACAACATGGTATTTTAATGAAGGTCCCATGTATTAAAAATATGATCGATAAGTTGATGATGTCTATATATAATCATAGGGATACTGGTTGCATTGGACTGTGTACGGAGGTCAGATCATGGTGATCAATAGATGGGCTCCCTCAGCACTTTTACTTTTTGGTTTTGTATGATTGATACATCATTATATATTGGTGTGTATTCTTACCTTAATTTTAGATTCCCCCATCATACACTATTACACATAAGTTATTATTCATACAAATGATCATATTCAATATATTGCATCTTTTGTTTCAATAACTCGGCACATCTTCAATGATATGGTCATGCATGTGTGTACATGTACATTATAAAAAGGCCTCTCATGTTATAAATGTATTTTGGTGGATTTAGACTACCCCTAACCTATGGAGTATAGATTGGTTAGTTTATGATTGATCCCCATTGGGTCAGGTTGTGACAATGATAATAATTTTTTTTTCTGTACTGTTAAAAATAAATATTTTAATCTAACCATGTATTTTTCTACTAGACCATGCATCTACTATAAATAACCAGTTATAGTTCATATTTCATATTTAAAACTTTAATATTTCTTGAGACATAATATACACTAAAATCCACCAATATGTGGTTTATGTAAGCTTCTTAGTACATTTTTTTATTAGTTTTACTCATTCTATAACTTTCTCATTATGAAATGTATTAAATTTCAACGGAATTAAACAAACAAATATTCCATTATCATAATTATTATGAAAAATTCAATCAAATACATTACCAATATCTCATTTATACTTATTACATGAGGTTCAAACATAATTTAATTATTTTTTATCTGCATTCCACATGAACCAATCCATACCCCACAAACATCATCTATCTAGTTTAATATAAAATATTCTATGCTAAATTCCATAACCCCATAAAATTCTAACTCAAAATATCATCATACGTTAATAAAAATCATTACCGAAACAAAAAATGTTCATAATTATGAAATCATAACTAAAACGGTTTTTATTACAAAAAATTCACATCAAATTATATAAATCCAAAATATATGGAGTTTAAAATATTAATAACATTTTATAAATTTATTAAAATTATTTACTCACCCAAAATCTAAATTAACATAAAATGGCTTATAATGATAAATTATTTTTATTAGAACATAATAATGATGTATTATTTCCATGAAAAATATTAAAAGAAAAGAACCAAATAAATGTTCAACATAAAAATCCTTAAGTAATTATGATTCCGAAAAAAAATTACTAGCTGAAAATAAAACTATAAATTTTTTTATAAGCACTGTACAACTCATTAAAATATCACATATAGATAGAAATATATTCACATATATAAATAATAATCACTTTATTATACAGAAATGAGAATTTATTTAATAATAATTTTATTTAATTTACATACAAAATCCAATTTTCAATATATCTCGAGAAACAACCAACATCAAATAATTCAATGAAACAATATATTTCATAATAAGAATAATAGGATAAATAATTTAAGAATCTTGTATACAAAACATTGACATTTTCTGGGAACACTATACTTGGAAATCAATATATTTATATTTATATTTATAAATTAAAACATTAAATATACATTAACAAAATAGCTACAATCATCTAAAATAATAAAATAGAATAACATAAAATTTTCAATTATAATATGAAAAAACACATTCATTAAATGAATATGAATTCAATATTTAGTAAATTAATAAATATACATGAACATCACATTAGTGTTTGAATAAAGAGACATTTTACATGTTTTTATTTGGATATAATTATATATGATATGTCTTCTATTCTCAAACACAACCATAATGAAAACCATCATCCATAAAAACAACAACTCTTTAAATCTAAATACAAATCAATTTTTTTATATAATGATCATAAAAACCATATGAAATTATTGTAATAAAAATATTCATCATTATGACTAATCAAACTAAAAATGAAAGTTTTCATTTATAAAACTATTTTTCTAACAAAATATTTTATTAAAAATGAAGACATTTAGTATGTAGATGCCTAAAAACAAAATTGAAGGAAATCAGCATTGATAAATTAATTTTTTTTAAATGATTCAATTTGTTATCTAGATAAATATACATTAGTTAAAAGTACCAAAATAACATAAGAAATATATAGATAGAACCCATAATATCTATAAAAATAACAAAAAAACATATTCATACTAATTAAGTCTTGTTAAAAATGTGAATTAAAGTCATGCAATTAGTTAAAATAAGATAATGGCATTTATGAGATAACATAAAATTAAAAAAAATAAATAATATTCAACTAATACTATAATAAACCTCATGTTCACAAAATAACATCTTTAGATACAAAAATCAAAAAATCATATAACATTTAAAAATAATATAATTGTAAGAATTAATATTTTTACATCAAATAATTATTTAAATAATTAATTATATCAAAAAACATTTTTAAAATGTTAATATTTAATTCTTTAATATCAGAAAATTTCTATTTAATCGTCAATATTTATAATTTTATTTTAAAGCTTTGTAATTTCATTCATTAATATTTTTGTGAAAAAACTTGCAAGTAAAAGTTTATATTAAAAAAATATATATAAGAGAATTCATCAAATCAATGTATCTGGATAAATCATTCAATATATTAATTTTTTGACCAATAAATCACCAGAAATGTCATCAAATCAAGAAAAAAATCCATATCAAAATATATCTATAAAATTATCAATAAATTAGATTATAATTGAAAAACATGATAGACAGTAAATAATAATACGTTTTACTTAGTGAATTAAAATAAAAAAGTAGAAAACCCATAACTAGTACAAGAGAGAATAATATTTATTATCTAATATTCTATGACAGGTGAATAGTTCAATTAATAAGTTAGTTGACACACTAAGACCTATTAGTACAACTTCTTAGAAAATAAAAATATTACCTAAACAAATTAGACAATACAAATATATCCAAATGCCTCAGTTAAAGAACTATTATATTTGTAGACTCTGAATTAGTTAATGGATCGACCTAGTGGATGGTAGTCTGTGGGGATCACTGCATTGGTGGTAGGAATAGTGTTTCACTCTCTTCATAGAGAGGACCATAGTTGGGTTGATGGTGCATTGTGTGTATGATGGTTTCATGAAGTTATAATTTTATATTTAGGTTTTAAGAACATTAATAGGTTATAAAGTGTTCAAGAATCCCGATTAAAATGGAGTTTAAATAATCACAATCCTTAACTTTTGAGAGTATCAGTTCATGAGGGATAATTGAGAAAATTGGTTATAGTGATTTGTATCCACAAAAGATTAAATTACATGAGTGATGAGAACCCTGTTATGATTATCTCTAAATAATCGAGAAGTATTTTATCAACACATTCAATATAATATTCCATTAAGATTAGTTTTATCAGCGCTAAAGAAGTAATTTCTAATAGAACAGTTCTTTATCGGATCTAGAATTGTAGTTCTTATAAACATATGTTATATTAGATCTTTTATAGATCTTATAAATATGATTGTTTATTAGATCTAACAAAAGTGCTTTTGAATATCTAATTTTTATATTTTAATTAATATAAAAAAATTATATTTATATAGTTATTAAAAAATATTTAATGAAATACATATATGAATTTATAAATTTAAATATACATAAATATATTTGTTAATTTAATATATTTAAAATAATTTTTTAATTATTTAAATGTATATTCAATTTATTATAATTAAAAATGTATGTAAATATATTTATTAATAGTTTAATATAATTATAAATTTAGGTAAATAATTATTCACATATTACAATATATAGTTTTAAATAATTATATATATATACTAATATAAAAACAATTGTGTCTCTTGATGACGGTGAATGTCATTGGTCTCAATACATGCCTGATGAAATGAGTGTGCCTACTATATTGATGCATTATAAATCTTGGGAGGAGGGGCAGACACCCAAAATGACGAGGAAGGGGTGGTTTCGATAATTCCAATCGAGGGTGTGGGAGAAGCATGTCGTCTAGATGTACTCAGTTAACTCCTGATAAAGAGAAGGTAAATGAACAATATATTTCTCTTCTTAATCAAAGAGATTCATAGTCAGAATGAGAGTCTCCTAATGATGTGGATGATTCTGGTCATAACTATGATCATGATTATGGTAATTCTTGAGTTGATGTTTTTTCATTTTGGATATGGAATTTTCAATTCTTCTATTCATCTTTCATGTACTATTTATTTTTCTCCCATATTTATAATAAGTAGATTGACCCAGGACCTTCTTGGTAAGAATTTATATCATGAAAATTATAATAAATACCATTATTATAATTTTAATATTATTCAAAAATAGGCAATTTATTTATAATTTAATTTTAAAACCAGATTATTATAATTATAAATAAATAAATAAATAAAATTGTTTGTAATTATAAATAACATAAAATAATTGTAAATTTCTATTTAAAAATATAATTGAAAATAGATGACTATAATTATAATAAAACTAGTATATTTGTAATTATATTTATAAATATTTTTATATAATTATAAATTGATTTATACCTATATATATATATTATCTATATATATAATAAATTAACTCATAATTTAAAATATTTATTATAATTTAACGATTTTTTAAATATATAAGTAATTATTTATAATTATATGATTAAATTTTTTAAATAATATACTATAAAATTGAAATAAAAAATATATAATTTTTTGGATATAGTGAATATATATCTAGTATTATAAATATATTTATATCATTATAAATATTTATATAATTAGATATATATTTAATAAATATAAATATAAATATAAATATAGTAAATATATTCATTAATTTAATATATATTTTTTATATTTTTATATATATTTTTATATATAATAATTTATTAATAATAATATATTTACTATTTAACAAATTATTTTTTTTATTTATATATATAAATATATAATTTTATGAATATATTAAATTTAAATTTTAATATAGTTATTTTTAATATTTATTTACAAATATATATTTGAAAATATTATTTTACATATAATCTTAAATCCTAGAATATAAAAAATGACTAAAATTTCATAATTAAAAATGAGTAGTCTTTAAAAATATCGATAAAATATATATTCTTTATTAATTATATTTTTGAAAAATTAATATAAAATATAGATATATATTGAAATATAGATTATAGCATATTTAAAATTGTAAAATATAGAAAATTAATGCGTACAAATATTTATTAAGAATGTATTATATTTTAAATAGATATTTATAAATAATTAACAATAATAAATAAAATATACCAATTAAAAAATAATATATTTTATATTTTATGTAACTAAATAAAAATTTCAAATGAATATTAAAATCATAATAAATGACATATATATTATGTGTTTTTGCTTCAATATAAGATTGCTTTCATTACATAAATCAATGTGTGGAATTAATTTGTGTGTTTGTGTATATATAAAACATTTTTTTGAAACCAGCTAATCGGAACAAAAAACATTTATAATATAAAATTTTTATTAAGGAAATAAATAACTATAATTAAAAAATCTAAAAATTTATAATTGGTATTAATTATGTATTATTAATAAAGTAAATGCATATTTAAAAATGTGCGTGATAAAAATAAAATGAATACATAATAATTATATTAGTTATAACCTTAAATAAAGAAAATAAATTTTAATTAAAAAAAATATGTAAATAAATTTTAATTATGGATTAAATTACAGCCCTATTGAATAATGAAAACATGATATTTAAAAAATTTAAAATTACTATGAAAATTATTAGGATTATTATTGAATAATTAAATATATAAAACTAATAATTTCAAAAAATATATATTTAAACACTTTAATAGTATATGTTCATTAAAAATATAAAAAATTATAACATTTACCGACTAAAACATTTTATATTTTTAATATATTATATCATGAAATATATTTGGTAATTGATTATTAAAATTGAGTAAATTAATAAAATATTATGTGTTTGTGTAGTATATAAAAATGCAATCATTACGTATATGTATGTGTGAAATCAATGTAAAAAATATTTGATATATGTAAAAATGAAAAATAAAATTCCATTGAATAAATTTTTCATTATGAGACATGTCCAATCATTTGTAACCTCATTATCAACCAGAGAACCTCTATTTGAAAAAGTTACATCTTCTCCTACATGGATTTAATTTATGGCTTCCATAGTTCACTGATTCAAAATTGATTATCTATAGCTCATCGCCATTGTGTCATGTTTCATCCTGTAAATCATTTTATTAAATTTCATATCAGGGCATAACACGGGTGTTTGTTTCAGCATCACCGGATCACCTGAAATCAAAGGACCAAAATCCATGCCAAAAATTCTAGAAGATCCATAATGGACCTCAGTTGACTTATTGCAATCCACTCAGAGTTTTCCACCATCAACCGCATTACTAATAGAGGAATTATTCTATAGTTCTACTAGAACATATCCATGTATCTTCATCCTCCTGTAACAGCAAGCCACGAGACTATACCCAAATTTAATTCACAATGAGAAAAAATTACACCGTGATTTAAAATACAATAGTTTTTAATAAACTTCTCACCCATAGCGATCAGAAATGAGTCAACTAGGTCCGTAAACACATCAACATTAATGCATACCATTGGTGATATAGGATGTTATACCGACTGATTCATACTGTCTGTGTGAGTAAATTCTTATACAGGTTCCATTCCCCCACTTCTATATCACATTGTGTTAGTGGGGAGACCGTTCTTGTAATGTGAAACACTAAAAAACATGATGTATTATAAAATATGACTGTGTAGGACAACATGATTTAAATTATAGATAAGAGTGCTAATAAGTACAGAAATTTTATCAGTGCAAATTAAGAAACATCAATAAAGGGTCCCCTTTATATACAAATAATAAATCACTGATAATAATTAACCTTTCTCATCTCTATTATTTAGCACTGAAAAATCCCACCATTCAGCAGTTATTTTTTAAGAATTATAAAATGGAACATATATCATTTAATTTAATTATATATGATAGAGGATACCACTTTGGATTTTGGTTTTTTTAATTGAGTTATGTTCTTCAAAAAAGCCCCTCTTTTAAACATATTAAATAAAAACCCTTCTTTGTTATTTGTTGGAGGGAAACAATATAAATGGAAATATCATATGACATATAATGGTAAATTTAAGAGATATATTTTTCTGATCTTATGATAGCATTATATAATCATAAGGATATAATAACATGATTAATACATACAATAATAATATATAAT
Source organism: Viscum album (assembly GCA_963277665.1). Taxonomy (NCBI): domain Eukaryota; kingdom Viridiplantae; phylum Streptophyta; class Magnoliopsida; order Santalales; family Viscaceae; genus Viscum; species Viscum album. Next base: position 1,922,157,324 of record OY728136.1, on the reverse strand, counting down.
AAGTCAATTATATTTCATTTTGAAACATGTCATATTGTTTTTTTCAAATAAATTTCATAAGTTATAAGTATTTTGAATTATCAATAATCATTCATGATCTATGAAGGCATACCTATAGTATAGCGTATTCATTTTTTGCATGAATCGAATCAAATAAACATAGTTTACTAGTAAATTATCACTTCAAAGACATGAATTGTTGATGGGGTTGACACCCCAATCCATCAATTTCTGGGTAAAGGTTCACTCTCAAGACTCTCTTATTAAGAAAGTCCCTTTATAAACCAGATTGACTTTATATTCTAGTATATGTTATCCCAGGAGATATAATTTTTTACCCAATTCATTGGAGATATATATAATTCTCATCCCACCTATTAACTAATGAGAATCATAAATATGTGTTTCTCATGATCAAAAAACATTTATCATATCCTCAAATCATAACCCAAGGAAATGATACATGTTTCATAAAAGTACATTAAAAAAGTCATAAACCATCCGGGGAATGATTGTTGATAGGAACCTTGAAGAATATTAACATAATATCACAAGTAAGATTAAACAATGTTATTGAAGATCAATATTCCTTTAATAGATAAAAACAAATGATTTTCTGGTAGATACACTTTTTATTTGAAAATAAATATTTATAATATAAATGAATAAAAATTGTGTTAGATTTTTCTATGAAAAGTGAAAAGAAATATTATAAATTAATATATAATTAAAATAGTTTCCATGATAAATATGGATTCTTTTCATCTGGTGTTTGTTATGTGAAAAATCCATTTAATTTTTTTTTAAAAAATAAATATATACATTGTTTGGAAAGTGATAAGAAGTTTATTTTTTAAAAAAATATAAAATTAAAAATTTATTAAACAATATTAATTTTTATAATTATTATATAAGAGTAAAAATATTTATGAATCCATTTTAAATACAATTTTGAAATGTGAAATTTATTTCTGACAGATGGAAAAAACGTTGGTTTTCTACGAAACCATTATTTTGCCAATATAGTATGTGAAGAGAGGAAAATGAAATTAAAACAAAAACTATCTATAAACAATTATAGGTTACATAAATAAATATTATTTGGAATATATAAAATTTATAACTTCATTATCATAAAATATAAGGATAAACAATCCAGATAGAATTGATAATGAAATGTAAATCCCTTACCTGATGTACATCATGATTCATAAGCGTTGAACCATAATATATAATTAAATAAATTTTTTATAATTATACAACACCACCATTAAAAATAAATAACATCATACATGGTTTTCTTATTATATCATATCACCCATTCATTTTCAACATGTCAGTATTATCTTCCTTTCTGGTGTGAACTACTTCCTTTTTCATCCAGTTTTTTGTTTTAGGGTTTTCGTCTATAAAATTTGGTAATGGTCGCATCATATATAGAATTGTAATAATGAAATATATATCATATATATTCATTATATAGATATAATTATCCATTCCTACTATTGGTCGGAGTGGATACACAATAGGGGTGAACTGAGTTCCAATTAAAATTTCTGTTAAAAAGATTTATCTTAAAATACCACAATTTAAAAAAAATTAAAATTTAGTGAATTTATAAAGATAATAAATGTTCAATTAGTTTCTAAAGTATTGATTTGGCCTCAGTTTATTTAATTAGAAGAATTAAATAATTTTTGAAACTAACTTTATAGTTTATAAGAAGTTCAAACACTTGCTAGATTAACTATCAATGTAACTTTAAAATAGATTGTATTTCAATGTAGTTAGAAATAGAAAATAAATTATGTAATATACATTAGACGTAATCTAAGATGCACATCAGATTTAACTAAGTGGTTCAGTATGAAGTCGAGACTTAGTCCTCTCAAACAATTTATATAAATTTGATCCACAACCTAGATTGTGGTAAACAAAAGTACAGAGATTGTCCAGGTAATAAGACCTCTACCACAGTTCTATGTGGGAAAACAAAACAATAGAACACTGGATTTCTAGGTCCTACATGACCTCTACCACTATCCATGGTGGGATAAAAAAGATATATGGAAGATTTGTGTGAGGATTTAGAGATCCTCTAGTTTAGCACATGAGAAAGTGTGTGTATAAAATATAGAGAGCACACACACGGCTCGAAATATAAATAAATGAATTAATAAGAGAGTATATATAAGTTTAGAATGCTATAGTTATTTAAAGTGAAGCTTTGGACTATTTTTGATTTGTCAGAATTGGTTCTGAGTCCATCTCTGGTTTTTTTCTGAAAAACAGAGGGTCATTTTCTTCAAGTTCACTTTGATCAGCTTGAGTCCATGATGAACTCGTTGTGAAGTTCTTCACTCCTTGAATGAAGTTCAAATTGTGTTATCTTCTTGTATGAATCGCTTTGTGTATTTCCAGGGTTCTTCATATTTTTCCCCTTTTGTGCACCCCTATTTTCATCATGTTTTGCATGGAATTTGTCCTTTATTTTATTGCTTTTTGCTCCGAAAAAGGGAATTATTACCTCTTCATGGTTACTAGGTATTGTTCCCTAACATGCCAATAACTATCTTTAAATAACATTAAATGCATTAAAACCATCAAATATGACTATTTATTAATAAATAAATAATGTTGAAAAGTAGAGTTTTATAATCAGTGACTGGAAGTATTTTATCAGTAGCTCATTGTCGATTGAATCCTTCTATCCCTAGCTCTTTGTCCTTGTACCTGTAGCTCCTTGTATCGGTAGTTGTTACTCGGTGTAACAGTAGCTCTATGTACTGTCGACTCCTTTATATTTGGTAAACTTTGTCTCAGTAGGTTGTGCATATCGGTTTCTCGTTTTTTCAAGCAATAACTCTCTTTTATTAGTAGCTTAGTGTATCAGTGACTGTCTGTATTGGTGACTATACTTATCGGTTGACTTTGTATATGTATCTTCTAAATACCGATAGAATTGTTCTATCGGTAGAACGTTTTACATTAGTAGCTGTCTGTATCAGTGGACTTGATCTATATGTGACATGTGCTTATCGGTGGACTTATACAAACCAGTAGCTCTGCGTATCGGTGACATTTTCTTATCAGTGACTATGTCTATCTGTAGACTTAGTATTGTTAGATCTGTATCAGTAGCTATAATTATATCAGTGACTTTACACTTATATGCATTATGCAACACATATCCGTTGGATTTAGAATAATTTCAAAATTCATATAAACATATATTAACATTGATTAACATATTTCAAGGATTATTTTAATATTATTATCAGTTTGATAATTGAATTTAATAGATTGAAAGAATTAATATATAGATAAATATTAGTTGGGATTATCCAAGAATGTGAAAGCATAATTGGGATTATCAAAACAGGTGAGGTCAACAATCTCTCCCTTTTTTATAATCACAACTTATGATATTATAAACAAAAAATAATTAGTAATGTATCATAGGATATTGTATTAGATGGAATTGTATTAGAGAAAACAATGTTTTACAACACATATATAGAAAATATAAAATATAAAACAATTGTACCGGATGAAAATTAATTAAGCTCATAAAATATATTATTACACCCCCTTTGTCATAAAAGATATTAGTTATCCCTCAGATATATTTTCCTTAGATAGTATTTCTCCCCCTTTGTGATCAGCAAAAAGTGGGAAAAAAGGAAATATAGGCGTAAAGAAGTAACAAAGAGTAAAATAATGTAATATCATATGTATTCCTTGGTGAAAACAGATAAAAAGAACTACATAAATGACTCAAAAAGAAATACAAGTGATCCATATCAAAAATCCTTGCCACTGATCAATCCACATCCTTAGAATAAGATTTTCCCTTGGGATTAGAAGAGGAATTAGGTGTGGTGGATTCAGGTGGAGGCTTAGGAACACCATAAATGATCATAGGTGGCTGAGCCACTGAAACTGTTCCTAGACTTTACTGTGTAGTTCAATGAGAGATCATAGGAGTAAGGCTTTGGATGGCTTGGGCTGGAGTCATCTGAGCAAGAGAATAAGTAGAGGCAGAAACAGGTAAAGCTATAGGTACAATCACTGGTCAAGAATCAACATGCATGGAATGAAACAAGAGATTTCTGAAATCCATAATGATTCCTCTTCCTCATTCCATAGCAGAAATGAAATAATCCTTGTTCTCCATTAATTTTTCCATTGTAGGTGTTAATTCTCTGAGCTTGCTAACATTTTCTCTGAAGGCTTGATTGACTGGTGGTAGCTTCATGTTTTCTAACATAAGTTTGAAATGATTATTGATTTGATTCTTGGTATAAACCCTTAGGAAATAATAATCTACCTTGCCTTTAACCTCTTTTTGAGATGCAGAAGATTCTCTCATATAGACTTGAACAATCTTCATGATATATCTAGTGGTATCTCAAGTAGAAGTCACCACTTTGGTCAGATCTGATGAGTCTACAAAGCCACTATTTGATGCTGAACCAAGCTCCTCCTTCATCAAAGCTATAATCTGATCCCAATACATTGACGGTTTGGAAGCAAGAGAACCAAGAGATAAGGTTACAGATTCCTTAAAACTCATAGTTACCCCACTAATTAGATTTTTCACTCCAAAATCTTAGGCAATGATATGATTCTCTACAGATTTTTTAAAGCCTTGAAAAACTGAAACCATCTAGCTCACCACACACTTCAAATAAGCTAAATCCTTACCTTCTTGAGCTTTTGATCTCATATAAGATTCCAAATAGATAACTGATTTCTTTAGAACTTCAGTATCCTCTTCCAGTCTAGATATTTGAGTTTGGAAAGCTATGCCTTCATCTACTATATCTTCCACAAAGGATGATACATTACAACCATGAGAGAGTTCAAAAGTATTTTCCAAATTCCTCATCTCATCGACAATGTGATTCTTTAACTTGGCTACACAAGCACTCAAAGACTCTTTCAGCGCATCCTTTAAGGATGATAAGTCAAACTTGGTGATCATATCATCAGTTGTAACGACAACAGGTTCTCTTTAAAAAACTATACTGGTCACAGATTCATTCATAATCGATTGAATGGATGACACCAGTGAAGCTTCCATTTTCCTTTATTTCATCTACAAAACTGATTTTGAGATCAGGCTTAAGCTTATCCAGATCATCAGTTCTTACCACATCTTCCAGTAATATCTTTGACTGAATATCATAATTGAATTTTGGTCTCCGAAGGGATGTCTCATTATCAGAGTCTAGATAATCCAATCCACAAACTACAAACCCTGGGTCCTCTGCCCAGTCATCAAACTGAACAGCCACAGAAACGCTGCCAAACCCAGTTGGATGCTCCCCCTCAACAGGTGCATTCTCCTATACAGCAACACGACCCTCAGCTAATTGGACTTCCTCATCTGAGTCTTGCACAACTATTTCAATTTCTCTAGCAGCAGGAGGTTCCTCAGGAAGAGGAGCAGGTCTATCAACTTCAATAAGAACATACTCTAAAGGCACAACTGAACTTCCAATCAGAGGACTCAATCTCAATGTGGCAGTAGCAGATGCTTTAGTTTCAGATCATCTTTCTTGTTACACATTCTCTGGGGTAGCCTTTTCTGGATCTGAACTGTGTTGGTCTTCCTCAACTACAGGTGCCTCTTTATTGCTTATATCCAAAACAGTTTCTGTAATATGATGGTTCAAATAAGTACATCCCTTTTTTTGTGACGCAACTTCGGGAGTTGGGCTAGGAGGCAAGTCCGTATCTCCTCCGTCTGTTGAAGAGGAAAATTCCTCTTCTGAATCATCAATATATTGTGGCACTTCTTCATCAGATCCCAGACGTGGATCCCTCACATCCTTAGGCCTTGAAGGATGATCTATAGGATTGAACTTATCATATAGCTTTGTATCATCAGTAACCCACTCTCCTCTCCTTGGGTAACATTTTATCTTCATTTATTTACATGAAATGCTTGTGATACATAAGTTTTTCTATACAACTTCTCTCTCATCCTGAGACTTAGCGACTTCTTTTACCTTAATCATAATAGAAATCAACTTAGCAATGAATAAGGCATTGGTCTTTGATTTTGGCCTGGTATATCTTCCATTTGAATCATTAGCTGATTTCATATATTTACTTTCACACCATGTATCAGGAGACGTAAAAAATAGATATCTAGATATCTCATATTTTCAAAGTTCCCCCTCATTGGAATTAAGACATTCTGAACAAACTTGAATAATAATCTGTTCTCTCTATCCATTTTAGTAGCCACCATCTATCTTTGCATGACAATACCAGTGAGCTCCTCTAAGGCAGTCTTGTATTCAAATATCTCACTTGTTGGTGGTACTGATTTTGAGAAATGTCTAGAAACACCTTTGTGTGGAACATTCAAGAATTTATCCCACTAAATAGAAGAAAATGATATCTCCTTTCCATTCACAAATGAGATAATTTGGTTCTCATCTTCTAATTTCTCAAAACTCACAAACTCATAGAAATGCTTTAACAGTTCCGGATAGTAGGGCCCATTGTTTTTCGAAAATCATTCTACCCAATTCTAATCTTCCAGCACCTCTAGAACTATCGATTTACTATAAAACATCAATTCCACGCATAGCTCCTTTTTTATCATAATAACTCTATTTTGTAAATTTGGGTTCACTGGATGTCTCCCAGACCATCTTCTACTAACACTGCTACTTGATTCTTGCTATATCTTTGGCATCTTCGCATTCGGCTCATCAATTTCATCTCAAAGAGTAGGGAGTTTTGTTTTTTCCATCTCTGGTTTGAGGATATTAGGGTTATCGAGAGATTTGAAAGCTAAGGTTTGAGGGAAAGGGGATTTAGGTGGATCGAGAAGTAATTGAGACACAATGTTATCATTTAGGAATCAGAAAATAATTAATTAAAGTACAATAAGTAAAGTATATACGATACGGATACTTGCATCATATCGAAGTTTAAAATAGTGCATACTTAACTGTAGGGTACACTAGTGAGAATTACTATCGGTGAGATCCACTAATCAGTGAGGTTTCATACCGGTGATGTACATCGGTGAGTTTTCTTCCGGTCAAGGTTATTCATTCATAACTCATTTCTAATGCAACTTAACCTATCCAAACATAATGGTTTGGTGAAAATGTCAGCTAAGTGATGTTCAGTACCAATAAAATCAAGAGTAATATCACCCTTTTGGTAATGATCTCTCATGAAATGGTTCCATAAATCAATGTGTTTGGTCCAAGAGTGATACACAAGATTATTAGAGATACTATTTACACTAGTGTTATCAAAGTTAATAGAAACTTGCTTAAAGTCATATCCATAGTACAAAAGAGTGTGTTTCATCCACCAAATTTTTGCACAACATCTACCTGTAGTTCTTTACTCTGCTTTAGCAGTAGACAATGCAATAGAACTATGTTTCATACTACACCATGATACTAAGGTTTTTCACAATAAATGACATGTTCTAGATGTTCTCATTCTATCTAACTTGCAACCAGTAAAGTCAGCCTCTAAATAACTCATTAATTCATAAGATTGTTCTTTTGGATAAAACAAACCAAAATTTGATGTATGTTTAAGATACTTAACAATTATTTTAACAGAAAGAAAATGATATTCTTTTGGATTAGCTTTAAACCTTGCACACATGCACACAATAAACATAATATCTGGTCGACTCGATGTAAGGTAAAGTAGGATTCCAATCACAACTATGTAACTTGTTTGATCCATTAGTTTCCCAGTTTTTTCAATGTCCAATTTACAGAAAGTATTCATTGGAGTATCAGTTTCCTTAATACTATCTAAACCAAAACATTTTAAAATATCCTTTGTATATTTACTTTGACTCCAAATAATACCATTTTCATTTTGAAAAACTTGGAATCCATGAAAATATTTGAGTTCTCACACTAAACTCATTTTAAATTTAATTTGCATATTCATTGAAAAATAAGTACATAAATAATGTTTAGAAGATAAAAAAATAATATCATCAACATAGATTTGTACCATCTAAACATCTTTAGAAATTATTTTAATAAAAAGAGTTGGATCAGCAATCCCTTTAGTAAAAACTTTTGAAATAAGAAAATTTCTAAGTCTATCATACCAAGCTCTTGGAGCTTGTTTTAAAGTATATAAAGATTAGAACATTTAAAAACATGATTTTGAAAATGGGGGCTTGTAAATCCATTGTTTGTTCAACAAAAAAATCCTCAATTATAAAACAATTTATAAAAGCACTTTTAACATCCATTTGATTTAACATGAAATTCAGATGATCATCATAGGAAAATAAAATCCTAATTACTTCTAATGTAGCTACAGGGGAAAAAGTTTCCTCAATGCCGATTCCTTCCATTTGACTATACCCTTTTACAAATAACCTACCTTTGATTCTACCTATATTTCCAGACTCATAAACTTTGTTTCTAAAAACCCATTTAGTTATTATGGTCAAATTATCCTTAGGTCACCTTACTAATTCCCAAAAATTATTTCTTTTAAATTAATTTAACTCTTCTGGAAAAGCCATTACCCAAAATTCATCATTGATTGCATCGTTGATATATTTAGGTTCTAGATGTGAAATAAAGGCTTGATGATCAACCTGATTTCTTAGAGAATCTCTAGTCTATGTCCCTATATCAAGATTACCAACAAAAACATCCAGAATATGATTCTTTAGAATCCTAGATGATCTAGTAAAGGTAGGACTAGAAATTTCAGGTTCACCTCTAGGTTTGGGTTCAACAAAAATAGATTCGTGAATATGTCCAGAACTGGTTGTCTTTATAGTAGGTTATTTGGTTTTATCATTAAGGTCTAGAAAAGAAAGATTTTTGTAAAATTTTCAATGAAATATTTTGGTTCATGGGGATCAGTTTCATCAAACATGATGTGAACAAGTTCTTCTATACATTTGGTTCTATTATTAAAGACTCTATAGGCTTTTCTAGTTAGAGAATAACCACAAAAAATTCCTTCATCACTTTTTGTAAGATCCAGGATTTTCATTTCTGGTATGTTTTTCCTTTTCTGGTCGTTTTTTAGAAATTATGAGTTTCTGGAAATTTTTGAAGTACATGATGTGTACTTTCTGAGTACACGTTGTGTAGTCATTTGCCGCTTGAAGCCGTGTGCTGACCAGTCCGGGCCACACACACGGTGTGTAGGGGTGAGTTGGAGGTCGCATAAAGTGGAGTAAGGAAAGACATGTTACACACCGTGTACCCTATATGTACATGACATGTATTAACTTTTTTTCACTAAACGCAGCGGGGTTGTGCATAATCACCAGAACGACTTTCTTCTAGGTTTTGTTTGGCCGAGAGCTCCTGTACGGCCGTGATCTTTCTTCGAGCCCCCGAGCTACCGTCTGATCACCGTTTCAGCCTCCGTCGATTGCGTTGGGAATGCCTCAGTATTCTCTATCTTCTTATTTAGCATTGTCCCATGATTCCTCCTTGTTTTCATGTTATCATGGGTTGAGATTTTTGGATCCTTTCCCAGATCATTGAAGTTCTATGGAGAATCAATCATCATGGTTCACTTATATCGATCTCCTAACATCGAGGTAGATAGTTTACTGCCATGTATTTAAGGTCTTTGAGTTTTTGTTGTTAAAGTGTTGGATACCCATGTATCGGGTATCCCAGGTTTGGGATTTTGATCATATTGTTTATTTTCCATAGACATCTTGTTAGATTATGATAAATTGATACTAATTTATGCTAGGTTTCATGTTTTAGGATAACCGAATGGGTGTTTCTTCCCTTGTTTGGCGGTTTATCACTGTTTGGCACTATTTGACTGTGATGCAGACCCTATTGCAATTTCTAGTTTACTTGTTATAACTAATTGCATGTGTTGCCTGCTGTTTAAATGATTTTGATGCTTGTAGATATTATCCATGTAGTTGTTGAACATACTTAGGGCTGGTGAAAGTCGATTACGCTCGACTGGACTACTAAGGGCTTAGAGAACCTAGTGCAGGAGATCAAAGAGGGAATAGATGATTAAGTGATTCCCTAGAGGGTCTGTTGGTTTTAGTTTCATATGCAGGACTAATGGGAATAAGACTCTCTACTTCCCTAGAGTGTTCTTAGTTTACACCCGTATCAAGACCACATGAGGATTTAGACATAAGGGCTTCCTCATAGAGTCTGTAGCTATCATTGCAAGACCGTAGGGGAATTGATCTGAGAGCTTCTTATAGTGTATGTGCCTTGTTTTATTACTATACTATAGGGTTCTGCTAGTTTGAGCCACCCAGAGAGTCAGTGTGAATTGTTTTTGGTTGGCTGTGACGATTACACCATGCCAAAGAACAAGCTTGGGTTTGTACTGCTTGTGGGTTAGGTAGTCTTTTGAGTTACCTGCTATGTCACGTTCTTTACCTTGGAATAGATAGCTATTCTAGATTCACTGGTTATTTAATTAATTTAATGTGAATAGTAATTGGTAGGATTTTTACTGGTGTACTCCTAGTTCATTACTGTATTTATATCCATTACTTTTTCTATGTTGCTCACTGAAAGTAGGGCACAAATCTTATGATGGTTTCCTACTAGGATTAGTCCCACACATGGTTTTGGTCCTACTTTTCGGCCCAAATAATCTAGTTGGATGCAGGTGTGGATAAGGATTGTGGCCCTTCGACCTCAAGTACTTTATTTATAGTTGGATTGGGAGATAATGGGAACGGGCTTTGGATCGCGATGTTGCTGGAGTTTCTGTTTACTTTTAGTATTTGGTTTCATTTTTATTTCAGCATGTTTATTTGTTTACTGCTTTCCATAGACACATGTACCATACTGCATCATTATTATATTATAAATTTCTTCTACTTTTAGTTTAATTTGATGTATGTTGTTTATTGCTTCCACTATTGTGTATGTTTGTTCTTCCACTGTATATTTTAACAAATGAGGGCATTGTTTTCCCACCGACTCACTAAGGCCCTCGCTGCTAGTCGGCAGCCTGTAGCATTTGGGAAAACGTGCTTGAGGTCATGAGGTGAACCAGGTATGGGGCACCAGTTATGTGGCTCCAGATTCAGGTCGTTCAAAAGTGGTATCAGAGGAGGTTTTACTTATTTTTTGTTGCCTTACTGTTTTGCGACATTAGACATGGATATGAAGGAATGGGTAGTTAGTACATAACTATGCCTCGGAGTAATTAACCCATGTATAGGGAAAAGCTATACTACCCCGTAATTGCAATTTTTAGTTTTTTCAATTGTTATAGTTTAGTATATTTCACCTTTGGTTGATGCACATGTTGTGTCCTATTACAGTTTATATGATTGTGGTTCTATTTTGTTGCAACCCAATGAGATGAGGGTAGGATATCATATAGGCACTGGTTAGTAAATTACATTTCATGCCTTTTTCCATGTCATCTAGGGTGCATTAGAGATTGCATGATATTGTGATAGATGTTTTGATAGATTATGAATGATGTTGTGATAGTTACTATGATTGATATTCCACTATGTTGACATGGTGTTGTTTATTTTCACAGTTAATATATCATGGACACCAAACATTGTTCTTAGAGCTGTTATGGGCCCTCGAGGATCCGAATTTGGCGGATCATTGAATTATTATGATCTTAACATGTTCTATGAATTTTTATGATGCCATGATTTGATTCACGGGGATTATGGGCCCCCACAGATCATAATTTGGCACATCGATGTTTGTTTTTCAGTGTTTTTGGCATTTGGTGCAGTTTCTGAGCTACTGCCCGGAAAAACCCAGAATACACGGCGTGTACTTTATTAATACAAGCAGTGTAGTTTTTAAATCATGTTACTGATTGTGTGAACAGAGACACAGGGTTGTAGATAGTCTTTGGGGACATGTCGTGTATGATATGTACACTCCGTGTAGTAGTCAACTGTATACCCGGCCGTGTCACTAACAACACGGGTCGGGGAAGCTTATGTGCTACACACCGTGTTTGTACGAACATGTCGTGTATCCTTGTTCTAAGTACTCGGTCATGTCACAAACAACACAGGTCGGTGTTATATTTCCTTATACACACCGTGTTTGTTCGGAACACACCGTGTAAGCGTTAGCCATATAGTCGGCCATGTAAAATGCTACATGGGTCGCCGAACCTGTCTAGTAAAAGCCGTGTCCATAGTGAACACACCGTGTAGTTTAACATTAAGAAGACAGTGTAGGTTAGCCATTTAAGGATCCTCGGGAAGGCGAGTTGAGTTCATTTACACTCCATGTGTTGGGAAAACACGTCATGTAGTCTAGGGTGTTACATGACTAGTCGTGGCAGAAGTACACACCCATGTTAATGGATTTAACAAATACATCTTGTAGTTTAAATATACGCCTTGTAGTCATGTTTTTCAAATATAAGTGCTTCTCTCTCAGTTCTTGTTTTGTACCCTTGTGTTTTCTATCCTTGATAATCCTAATCCTGAGGTGTTCTTTTGACCTTTCAGGGATATGGAACTAAGACATCCTCCCTTTGCTTATCAGGAACCAGGCAGTGACCGTACGCCTGATATGGCAGGCCAGGGAATACATGTAGTTCTTCCAATTGTTCTGGACATGGAAGCTAAAGTGATTCCAGACACTGGTGCTGATGCTCAGTTCAAGGAGGGTTTCATGGGATTCATGAAGACCTTCCAGAAAGCTCAGTATCTTGCCCCTTCTATGGAAGAGCTGACGCAGGTTTTTTAGCAGCAACTTACTCCAACATTTACATGGGATGGAGGACATCATGTAAGAGAGTCATGGCTAGAAACCATGCTTTCCATCTTAGAGCATCTAGAGACACCCCCAGACAGAAGGGTGAAGCTCGCGACTTACATGCTGTGAGATACTTCCAAGAGATGGTGGGGCGTAGTTTCGGAGGCAGGACGCTAATGGACTATGGCTTGGGACAAGTTCCAGCATATGTTCTATGTCTATGAATATTTGGTGACAATGTAGGCTTATAGAGCCAGAGAGTTCATGAATCTATAGCAGGGTACTCTTTCAGTTATTGAGTATTCCTCCCGTTTCACTGATTTACTGCGATTCACTTCCGTTCCGGGAAATGATGAGCTATTTTTGGTAAGGAAATTTGAGGAAGGCCACAAACCAGAGATCAGATCCCAGGGGAACGTCTTCTAGTTGACTTCCATTACTCTAATAGACAACCAGGAACTTATCAACAAACAAAATATAAGGGAGACTAGAGTTGTTGTCCAGGGCGGTTTAGCATCCAAAGGTGATACATTTCATATTGACAGCAGGTAGTTCCACCAAGAGTCTACTCGAGGTGACTTGAGGAAGTGAGGTATTTATTCTAGAAGAAGAGATCTTCCATCTAGAAACCAGGTGGTGTGCTATCAGTGTGGAAAGAGTGGGAATAAGAAGCCTCAGTTCCTGAGAGACCCAGTAGTGTGCCAATATTTCAACAAGATGTTTCATCTACAACATTTTTGCAGGGTTCTTTTCTAGTAGCTAGTGAAGGATGATGTGTTTCTACCCCTCGTACATGAGCAGGATTACCAGTTCCGCAGCAGACTAGGGTTAGAGTTCTTCAGGTCATTCAGGCCAGGGTAGAGGTGATGGACGTAATGGTCAGGCTCCGGGTTGGTCAGCTCAGGGATATCAGGCTGCTACACAGGGTCGCGGTACTAGCCAAACATTTGCGGTAGAGTAGATTCATCATGGGAGAGATCCTAGACCTTCCACAGTTTGAGGTATCATCTTAGTAGCCTCATTATTATCTTCTGCACTTTTTGTTACCAGAGCTTCTCAAAGCTTTGTTTTTGTGCACACTTTGGAGAGCCTTAGACTTACTATATTTACTTCTGAGTATATGATGACACTAGACACTCCCTTGGGACTCAGAACTGCCAGTATGCGTTAGTGTAAGGAGTCCCCTCTTGAGGTTGGTGGGTGTATCTTCCTGTTGGAGCTTTATGTCCTTGAGATGATGGGTTATGATGTCATTCTTGGGATGGACTGGTAGGTTTCCTTCCAGGACATTGCTGACTGTTATTGTCGAAGGGTGAGTTTCACATCACCAGCGGGTGGATCTTTTCTTCACAAGGGCGAATGGGATTTCCAAGCAACCCGAACTGTACTATAGCATCATGGGTTGGGTGGTGATACATCCCAGATTTCTATTTTATATATGGATGACTAGGTGACTTCTCAGATATATTTTCCTCCAGTGGTTGATCGTTTTCCAGATGTAATTCCAGAAAACTTGTCAAGTTTGCCTCCGGAGCGATAGGTATACTTCTCTGTTGAAATTGTGCTAGGAGTAGCACCGGTTTCCATACCTCCTTATTGGATGGCTACACCTGATTTTCGTGATCTCATGAAATAGTTGGAGGAATTTCAGGCAAAGGGTTTTATTAGACCTATTACTCCCCCTTGGGGTTCGTCGGTGTTGTTTGTGAAGAAGGAAGATGGTCTCTTACAGCTGTGTGTTGAGTATTGGAAGCTAAACCAGTTGATGGTCAATAACCGATATCCATTGTCGAGTATTGATGATCTTTTGGATCAACTTCGAGGATCCAGGGTGTTCATGAAGTTTGAAATGAGATCTGGCTAACATCCATTCCGCGTCAGACCATCAGATGTACCTCTTACAGCCTTTAGGAGGAGATATGGTCTGTATGAATACATGGTTATGTCGTTCGGTCTCACGAACGTGCTAGCAGTTTTCATGGCGCTGATGAACATAGTTTTCCATCTTTTATTTGATTCATTCATGGTCATTTTCATGGAAGATATCTTGGTGTACTCTCACACTTGACATGACCATGCTACCCATCATGGGATCATATTGAGTACACTGATAGAGCATCAGTTATATGTTAAGCTCTCAAAGTGCCAATTCTAAATGGATGAGATTCAATTCCGCAGTCATGTCATCGCAGTGGCAGGAGTATAAGTAGACATAGAAAAGGTGAGAGCTATTGTTATATGGGAGTAGCTGAAGAATGTCTTAGAGGTACAGAGTTTCATGGGGCTAGCTGGTTACTACATCCAGTTTATACAGGACTTTTCATGCCTAGAAGCACTGCTGACAGGTCTGACCATGAAGGGGGTGATGTTTTTATGGTCATATTCTTGTGAGTCATCTATTCAGGAGCTGAATAAGAGGTTGACGTCAGCACTGATACTTGTCTTTCCAAAGCCGGGCAAGGGCTATACTATTTACTGTGATGCTTTAGGTATCGGTCTAGGAGCTATGCTTATACAGGGAGAGGGGGTCGTTGCATACAGGTCTTATCAGTTGAGGCCACATGAGAGGAACTATCCTACGCATGAATTGGAGTTGGCTGCTGTTGTTAACGCCTTACGCAATTGGAGACATTACCTTCTGGGAGAGAAATTTGTGGTTTTCACCGACCACAAGAGTCTCAAGTATATCTTCACCCAGCATGATCTTAATATGAGACGACGTAGGTGGGTCGAGTATCATCATTCCTTCGACATTGAGCATGCCTATATTCCCAGGAAGGGAAATGCAGTGGCTGATGCGTCGAGTAAGAGAACTCCGATTTAGGCATATCAGGAGGCAATAATTGAGTGGTAGCTTATGGATCTGTTCTCCGAGATGCACTTGGAGGTGCATGAAAGAAAGGGATAGAACATTCTCTCTCGTGTGGTTGTTACCTCAAATTTTCTTGATCGGGTGCGGATGAGGAAGCTATCTGATTCATATGGCATAGTCCTACGGGAGTGTGTGTCAGGAGAGGACCCTCTTCCTGGATGGACAATGGGTGAGGATGAGATCTTGCATTTCCAGGGATGCGTATGGGTTCCCGAAGACATACGCGAGGAGCTGATGCAGGATTTTCATTCCTCAATTTGGGCAGTTAATCCGGGCATCACCAAAATGTATCGTGATCTACATCACCAGTACTGGTGGCTAGGTATGAAAAAAGATGTGGCTGATTTTTCCTGGGATGTTTTACTTGTCATTACGTGAATGTAGAGCATCAACAACCAGTAGGGATTTTAAAGTACTTACCCATTCCGGAGTCGAAGTGGAACGATGTCACGATGGACTTCGTGACAGGTTTACATTGTCTGCCTCGAGAGAACGTTGTTTTTTGGGTTATCGTTGACAGGCTTACGAAGGTTTCTCAATTTAATCCTATTAAGGAGACCTTCACTGTTGATGATCTAGGATGACTTTACATCCGAGAGATTTTACGTCTGCTTTGAGTTCCACACTCCATTGTTTCAGACAGGGATGTGAGCTTTGGGTACACAGGTACTTTTGAGTACAGCATACCATCCCTAGACTGATGGCCAATCCAAGAGTATTATCCATGTGCTTGAGGATATTCTATGAGCTTGAATTTTGGACTTTGGTGATTCTTGGGAGAAGCATATCCCTGTTGTAGATTTCACCTACAACAACAGTATTTAGGCGACTATTCAGATGGAACCTTATGAGGCCTTGCCTAGTAGGCCATGCCGATCACCTTTATACTGGCTGGAGGTAGAATAAGCATCATTGCTGGGACGTCATCTAGTTCATGAGACCACAAAGAAAATATAGTTGATTTGGATGAAGATGGATATAGCACAGTCTCGGCAGAAGTCTTATGCTGATCAACAGAGACGACCTCTGTAGTTCAATGTCGGGGATCATGTTTTCCTGCGTGTCACACCGAGGATGGGGCACAAGAGCATCCAATGACAGGGTAAGCTTTCATCGCGGTACGTCGGGCCTTTTGAATTGTTGGATTGAGTGGGGTTTGTTGCTTATCAGTTGCAGTTATCCTAGAGGTATCGGGCTATGAATGACTTCTTCCAAATTCCCAGCTCCGACGTTACATTTCATACCCTTCTCATGTCTTTCAACCTGAGGAGATTGAGGTTTAAGAAATTGCATTGTTTGAGGATAATCCCATCCGGATTGTCGATCGCATAATGAAAGTTCTCTGTAGCCGGTATGTTCCTCATGTACGGGTGCTATGGCAGCACGGGCGAGTCTAGAATAAGACATGGGAGCGTGAGGCGATGTACGATCACAGTGGCCGGAGCTGTTTGGGGTTTCTTCTTCTACGCCTCTCTATGGAAATTTGGGGATTAATTTTTACAAGGGGGGATGTTTTTAAGAACCCGGATCTTTGTTTCAGGTATATATTTCGTTTTCTGGTCATTTTTTGACAAAAGGGGAGTTTCTGGAAATTTTTGAAGTACACGCCATGTACTTTCAGTGTACACGCCTTGTACTCCTTTGCCGCTCGAAGCTGTGTGATGACTATGTCCGCGCCACACACACGGTTTGTAGGGGTGAGATGGAGGCCTCTTAAAGCAATGTGTGGAAAAATAGAGTACATGTCGTGTACCCCAGAAGTACACGCTATGTATTTTATTTTTTTTCAATAAATGCACTAGGCTCGCGCCTAATCACCAGAACGACTTTCTTCTAAGATTCATTTGGATGAGAGCTCCCGTACGGTCGTAGTCCTTATCTGAGCCACCAAGATTCTGTCCCATTTCCGTTTCATCCACCTTCGATTGCGTTGGGATTGCCTTGGTAATATCTCTCTTCTTCTTTAGCCTTGTCTCATAATTCCTCCTAGTTTTCAAGTTATATTGGGTTGAGAGTTTGGGGAGTTTTCATAGATCATTGACATTATACGTATAATCAATCATTGTGGATAACTTATATTGATCTCCTGGAATTGATGATGGTGGTTTGATGCCCTACGTTGAATGTCTTTGAGTTTTGGTTGAAAATGTGTCGGATACCCTTGTATCGGGTATCCCAGGATTGGGATTTTGATCATATTGTATATTTTCCATAGATCTCTTGTTATCTTATGATTAATTGATACTAATTTATGCTTGGTTGAATGTTTTAGGATCACCCAATCGGTGTTTCTTTCCCTATTTGGTGTTTTATCACCGTTTGGCATTGTTTGCCTATGAGGAAAACCCTGTTTTAATTGCTAGATTACTTTTTATAACTGATTGCATGTGTTTCCTACTGTTTAAATGATTCTTATTCTTGTATCTATTAGCCAAGTAGTATTTGAACCAACTTAGGGATGCTGACAGTCGATTATGATGACTGGACTGCTTAGGGATGTGAGAACCTGGTGCTGGAGATCAAAGAGGGAATAGATGATTAAGTGCTTCCCTAGAGAGTCTATTGGTATTAGTTTCATACGCAGGACCATTGGAAATATGACTTTGTGCTTCCCAAGAGTGTTTTTAGTTTACACATGTATCGAGACCAGAAGAGGAAATAGACGTAATTACTTCCTCAGAAAGTCTGTAGCTATCGTTGCAAGACCATTGGGGAATTGACGTGAGATCTTTCCAGAGTGTTTGTGCCTTGTTTGATTATTGGACTATAGGGGTCTTCTAGTTTGAGCCACCTATAGAGTCATTGTGAATTTTTTTAGTTGGTTGTGAAGATCCCACCATGAAAAAGGACAAACATGGGTTTCTAATTCTTGTGGGTTAGGTAGTCTTTTGAGTTACCTACTATGTTCCTTGCTTTACCTAAGAATAGAGAACTTTGTTAGTTTCAATGGATGTTTAATTAATTGAATGTGAATGGAAATTGGTAATATTTTTTCTGGTGTACTCATATTGCATTACTGTATTTGTATCCATTACTTTTTCTATATTTCTCACTGACAGTAGGGCACAAATATTTTGGTGGTTGCCTACTGGGATTAGTCTCAAACCCTATCTGGGTCCAACTTTTCGGCCTAAAAAGACTATTTGGTTGTAGGTGTGGATAGGGATTGTGGCCATTCCACCTCAGTTACTGGATTTCTAGTTGGAGCTGGAGGGAATGGGACATGCTTTGGCTTGCGATGCTGCTAGAGTTGCTGTTTAATTTTAGTATTTCGTTTCAGTTGTATTTTAGTACGTTGATTTGTTTACTGCATTCCATAGACACATGTACCATACAAAATCATTATTATATCATACATTCGATCTACTTTTAGTTTCATTTGTAGTATGGTTTTTACTGCTTTCGCTATTCTGTATGTTTGTTCTTCTGCTGTATACTTTACCAAATGAGGGAATAGTTTTGTCAAAGACTCACCAAGGTGCTCGCGGCTAGTCGACTGTCTCTGGAATTTGTGAAAATGCGCTTGAGTTCATGTGGCGAAATGGGTACGAGGCCCCAGTTATGTGGCTCTGGATTCATGTCATTACACTTTTGGATGAAAACCTGTCAAGATTATACTTTTTTTTAAGAATAAAAACTTTGTAACCAAAAACTCTGAAATAATTAACTTTAGTTTTCCTATTGTTCCACATTTAAAAAGTGGTCTTCTTAATCACAGGTTTGATCAAAACATTATTGATAATATAATAGGGTTTATTTATAGCTTCATCCCAAAAATAAATTGTCATGTCATATTCATTAAGATTGGTCCTTGCAATTTCATAGAGGGTTGTTTTTCTTCTTTCAACTACACCATTCTGCTGTTCTGTTTTAGGGGAAGATAAGACGTGTCTATAGACATTGTTTGAGAAATTAGATTCAAACTCATGATTTTCAAACTCACGACCATGATCACTTCTCATGGTCTTAATTTGAATTCCACTAAGGTTCTCTACAGACTTGCCGTATTTAGTAATTTAGGATCAAGCTTCACTTTTGTGAGCTAAGTAGAATACCCAAAAATATCTAGAATAGTCATCTACTAAGACCTAGACACAGTCCTTCCCATTTAAACTAGAAACTCCAGAAGGTCCAAACAAATCCATGTTAACCAACTCAAGAGGTTGATAAGTTGAAAATCCTTTCATTGATTTAAAAGTAACTTCATGTTGCTTTCCCTTTTGATAGGGATTAAAAACTTTTTCAGGTGGGAATTCACGTTTATGTAGGTCTCTAACTAAGTTTTTCCTAGTTAGTTTTCCAAGTGAATAAATATTGAAAGGACTTAATCTTCTGTTCCATATCCAAGACTCTTTATGGAAATCATTTGAGAATGTAATGGTTTTCCTAGATAAATAATTCAAATCATTGGCATAAAAATTTTCATTTCTCAAAACAAGAAAATACCAAAACATTTTTAGATTTTAAAACATTACAAAAATCATTTTCAAATTTAACATTAAAACCATCATCACACAACTGATAAAAACTTAAAAAATAATATTTATTTCCATCAACAAATAAAACATTTGAAATTAAAACTGAATCAATGTTACCAATCTCGCCTAGGCCGATGATATTTCCTTTAGAGTTATCACCATTGGTGACGTGGCTTCCATCAAATTTGATTAAATTTTTAAAGCCTGAGTAATATCTAGTCATTTTCCTTGAACATCCATTTTCCATGTAGCATACCTTATTATGAAGACTATTCAAGCAAGTTTCCTACAAAATAGGTTTAAACAGAGATTGATTTTGCTACCCAAATTTTCATGGGTCTAGATAGGTTAGAAATCAAAGCCATAGGTACCCAGATTTGTCTCATGGGTCTCAGATAATCTACAGAATCGATAGATTTTGAATGATAAACATTATTTGATCCATAACCATATGAATACCTAATTGAAGCATAAGAATTCCTAGAACTAAAACTAACAGCATTCTGTCTAGATTTGGAAATAAATCTATTTTTAGTAAACTGTCATTATCTAGGCTAATACCCTATACCAGTGGTATATTTTGGTGCCACTTGTTTTCCTAGAATTCAAGTAAGTCTATCTTTTCCATTTGTGAATTTTTCTATGTCCTTCATTAATTTCTCATTAGAGAACATTAGTTCAGTATTTTTTTTCCGCAATTGAGCATTATTTTCCTTTTCTATATCAATTAAAGATTTAACAGAGCTAGTCAAAGCATACTGTTTTTTAAAAGTCTATTATTTTTCCATCAATTCAGTAATAGTTTCTTTTATAATATTATAATATTCAAATAACTCTTCACTAGTAATATTTTTAGATTCAGAATCATATTCAACTCCAGAATAATATGAATTTAATGTAGGAGTATCTAATATTATCTCAGATGTGTTTATCATAAAACACACGTTAGTTTTTTGAGATTTTTCATCCTGAGTATAATCAGAATAAGTTGATCTATCCTATTAAGCATTCCAAGTTGGTTTCATAGATTTCTTTTACATGTATTCATTTTAGCCATATTTCTTTTTGAACTTCAATTTTGGGCAGTCTGCTTTTAAATGTCCTTTCCTTCTGCATTCATAGTAGACAATTTCATCACTTTTATTAGGCTTTTTCCAGACCTTCTTCCAATGAACTTTGTTATCATATTTTCCTTATTAATTTGATTTTCTGATGAATTTCTTCATCCTGTAGAACTTGTTGAATCTTTTGGCTTTCTGAGCCATCTCAGTATCACTAGAAGATGCACTTTCATCACTGCTTGAACTATCACTTTCACATTAAATTTTTCATTTGTATTAACACTTTGAAGCTGATGTCTTGAAGGCTACTGACTTCTTCCTTGGTTAATCATCCTCCTCTTTATTGACCTTCAGTTCTTCCTCATGTATCATTAGCATACCAATTAATTTTTTAACAGGCAGTGAAATTATATCACAAGATTCTATTCTGGAGACAGATGTGCCTCTCCAACTTTCTGGAAAACATCTTAATATCCTCATGATTTGTTCTTTTCCATGGACAACTTTACCAATAGAGCTCATAGTGTTGAAAATCTCACTGAACTTGAGACACATATCAGAAATATGTACATCAGACTTCATTTTAAAATTATCATATTTAATGGTATAGTTGTTCAGTCTCATTTCATTATCATTGGGTTTTCCCTTATGGTAAATAGGCAAAGTGTCCCAAATTTCATAAGTAGTTTTACAACTATATATTCGGTTAAATTCCTCATCACCATAAGCATAGTAAAAAGAATTTATTGCTTTATAGTTATTATTATAAGTTGTTTTAGTATGTTCATCCCAAGTAGTTCATTCATATTCTAGAATCTTATATTGAGTTTCTATAGTAGTCCAGATATCAAATCCCATACTTTCTAAATAAATATTCATTTTATGTTTCCACTAGGAATAATTTTTACCACTAAAGAAATGTTTCATGTTGGTAGCAGCTCCTTCTAATCTATTATCCATAATTTGATTTCATCAAATATATTTAAAGAGATGAAATTTAGAACTAACAAAAATTTAAGATCTTTAAGATACAACTAAAATCATAGTTGAAAGACAGAGTGTTTCGAAAACATTTAATAATAAACAGACCACTGATACCAAATTTTGGATGGAGTGGTTACTCAAGAGGGGGTGAATTGAGTTCCAATTTAAATTTCTGGTAAAATTATTTCTCTTAAAATCCCCCAATTTAAAAACTAAGTTAAACAATAGTGAATTTATACAGATTATAAATTTTCATTTAGTTTCTCAGTGAGTAATTAGGTCTCAGTTAATTAATCAGAAGATTAAATTATCTTTTGAAACTTACTTACTGGTATACAATAAGTACAAACACTTGATAGATTAACTATCAAAGTAACTTTAAAACAAATTGTATATCAATGTAATTAGTAGTGGAAAATAAATAATGAAATATACTTTAGACTTAATCTAAGATGCACATCGGATGTAACCAAGAGGTTTGGTCTCAAGCCGAGACCTAGTCCTCTTAAACAATTTATATAAATTAGATCCACACACTGGATCAGGGTAAACAATAGTACAGAGACTATCCAGGTACTATGACCTCTACCACAGTTCAATGTGGGAATACAAAACAACAACACACTGGTTTTCCAGGTCCTAATTGACCTCTACTACTATCCACAGTGGGATACAAAAGAGATATATAATATTTGGGTGAGGATTTAGAGATCCTCTAGTTTAGCACAGGAGACAGTGTGTGTATAAAATATACAGAGCACACATTATGCTTGAAATTTATATAAAAGGATCACTATGAGAGTAGATATGAGTTTAGAATGCTCTAGTGATTTGAAGTGCGGCTTTAGACTTCTTTTGATATGTCAGAATTGGTTTTGAGTCCTTCTCTGGTTTTGTTTCTGAAAAACAGAGGGTCGTTTTCTTCAAGTTCAGTCTGATCAGCTTGAGTGCATGAAGAGCTCATTGTGTAGTTCATCACTCCTTGAATGAAGTTTGTATTGTGTACTCTTCTTATATGAATCGCTTTGTGTATCTCCAGTGTTCTTAAAGTATTATTTTTCCATTTTGTGCACCTTCGTTTTCATCATGTTTTTCATGGGATTTGGCCTTTCTTTTATACCTTTTAGCTCCGACAATGGGAATGATTACCTTTTCATGAGTACTAGGTATGGTTCCCGGAAATGCCATCAACTATCTTTAAATAACATTATATACATTAAAATCATCAAATATGACTGTTGATTAATAAATAAATAGTGATGAAAAGTAGATTTTATGAATAAGTGACTTGAAGTCTTTTATCAGTAGATCTTTGTCGGTAGACTCCTTATATCGGTAGCACTTTGTCCTTGTACCGGTAGCTCCTTGTATCAGTATTTGTTACTCGGTGTATCTATAGATCTATGTATCGGTGAGTCCTTTGTATTTGGTACACATTGTCTTAGTAGCTTGTGCATATCGATAGCTCATTTTTTCTAGTAGTAAATCGCTTGTATCGGTAGCTTCGTGTATCATTGACTTTATGTAGCAGTGACAATACTTATCGGTAGACTTTGTATCTGTAGCTTGTGCATACTGGTAGACTTGTTCTATTAGTAGCCTGATTTCCATCCATAGCTATCTGTATCAGTGGACTTGATCTATCAATGACATGTGCTTGCAGGTGTACTTATACAAACTGGTAGCTCTGCTTATCGGTGACCTTTTCTTATCGGTGACTATGTCGATCTGTAGACTCTGTATCGGTAGATCTGTATCAGTAGTTATAAGAATATCATGGACTTAACACTTATCTTCTTTATGTAACACATATCCGATTGAGTTAGAATAATTTCAAAATTCATATAAACATAGATAAACATTGATTAACATATTTCAATGAATATTTTAATATTATTATTAGTGTGATAATAGAATGTAATAGATTGAACGAATTAATATATAGATAAAAATTAGATGGGATTATCTAAGAATGTGACATCATAATTGGGATTATCAAAATAGGTGAGGTCAACACCAATAAACAAGTTATTATAAATAAATAACATTAAAAAATCCAAATAGTTGTATGTATGCACACACGAGTAATGTTTCAATTTTTCAATTGACAGAATTAAATGAGGGGTTATATTAATATCCTTTTCATGATTCATTATTATAAAATAAATATCATTTTTATTAGAAATATATATATATTAATATCCATTATTGAATGATGTTGTAGTTAAATGATTCATACCTCTTTCTGTTTGTAACGGCCTGAATCAGGTTCAACTCACGGGTTCCCTTAGCTAGTCGGCAACATTACCTAGAGCATGCCTCCACATAAACTAGTGGCTAATGACTAGAAGTGAGGTTCTAATATCGATCAATGGAGACTATATGCTATTTTTTCCTTATCAAAGTAAAACACCAATGGAATTAAAAAGACAATAACTAAATACTAATATAACAAGAATAGAAAAATCCAGTATCCTATGATGACCAAAATATGAAATACACAATACCACCTAAATTGTATATATGATATCTAAATTAAATTCCATGTGTCAAAAAAAACTCAAAAGTATTGGCAATAAAAACTCCCAATTGGGTCAAGAATGATGCTTGGTTACCTTGTCCATTATCAATCCCAATCATCCATCTAACCCATGGGTTATTCTATTAACCACTCATAAAATCATGTAATCTATTCGATAACCGACCATGGAGACTGAGTACAGTGTTGGTACAACATAGTAGGTCACAACCAATGGCATGAAAAATAATATCCTGCCATAGATAAGTGTATATAGTTATTTAAAGAAAAAATAAAATGAATAAGTAAATAGTTATCACATTTTCAATTAATAATTATTTAACCACATAAACCCATTTGTCCCCATGCAAACTCTTTTTGCAATACCTTCTTCAACTCATGTTGGACCCCAAACCCTTTTAAAATTTTTTATCTCAATAATCACATGAATTCGTTTTTTACCATTCATTTTTTCTCAATTAACAAATGAAGGTCATTCTTAACATTCATTTTTCTCAATTACACATAAATGATACTTTTACCATTTATTATTCTAAATTAAGATATTAATTACATTATTTCCATTGATAATTCCCAATTAACACACAACTTTCACTGTTGCAATTTATTTCACTCAATAGAAATATAAATACCATTATAAGCCTTTATTATCTAACGTCGCACCATTAATTAATTAATCAACTAATTAATCATCTCAAATATATTAATTAATTCAATATTAACCTTATCTTTTCAATTTTGTTAACTATTACAAAATTTAATTAATCTTCTCATCCCTATTAATTAATTAATCCGTTAATTAATCTTCTCAAGAATATTAATTAATTGAAAAATTATTTAGACTTCTAAAATATTTTACTTAATTCAACAAATTATTAATCCTCTAAAATCTATAAATTAATTCAACAATTAATTATTCTTCTGAGTTGTAGATATTAATTACACAATTAATTATTCACATAAACTCCATTAATTAATTCCATAATTACATAATTTATTTCAATCAATTATAAAATAAAAATTCAATCAATTGATAAAACAATTATTTAATCAATTAACGACATATATATTCATTAATTAATTCAAAAATTAAATATTAAATTGGAAAACTCAATATCCCAGTAATAATTCATCAATTAATTATTCAATTAAAAAACTCAATGTCCCATAAATATTTATTTAGTGAATCAATTTCAAATGTCATTGTTCAATAATTAATTCAACTATTAATTAATCAAATTCACAATTCAATATTCCATAATTAATTGACTAAAAAATTATTCCCCCAAATCCCTCTATTTTAATTCAATGGATATTAATTCAATAAATAAATATCTCATTCAATATTTCTATTATCAGAATGATCCAATGTTTAATTCAATATCTAATTAATCCAAATCAACAACCCCAACATTACATCAATCAATAAATTCAAAAATTAATTAATCATGTAAAATCCATTAATAAATTACAGAATTAATTAATATCATTCCATATTTTAATTAATTTATATATTAGTTGTTTAAATTTATTACATTTATTAATTCTGAAATTAAGTAATCAAATGAAATGCCCTCAATTAATTCTCTAATTAACTATTGAAATCAATTACATTAATTTATTCCAAAATTAATTAATGACATTCAATCCCATCAATTAATTAATCAATTAATTCTCAATGTCAATGACATTAATTAATTCCCCAATTGATTAATAAAATTCATTCACATAAATTTATTTGATAATAATCTATTCATATAAACTTCATTAATTAATTCATAGTCAATTATTCCCATTAATTAAATTATTTAATTCATCAAATAATTAATGTAACATCCCCAACCCGGAATCCACTAAACTGGTGCTCTGAGCTGGGTGGTTACATGACCTTCAATGCACCTCCCCATACGCCAAAGGCTGCCGACTAGCAGCGGGGGTCTTTGTGGTCTTGTGGGGAGACTATACCCCCTTTTTATCAGAGTAAGACACAACAAAAATAAACAAATAGTTGAAAAAGCAATCAATAAACACGGAACATGTATAACAACCATTTCCAACAATAAACATGTCATGTCATACTACAAGTGAAAAAGTTAACAAAAGACCAAAATAGAGTCCACAATCAGAATCCCCAAAATGGTCGGGACTCCAAGTCTGGATCCTCTACCATGTGCTACCTAGGTCCACTCAACTATCTAGCAAGGACCATTTCCCTCTTCTTGGACTGCAACCATGATGTTTTCTCGGATACCCAATGGTCGTCCGAGTAGGGTGTGAGTACAGATCAATAGGCCACCACCAACATTGTCTACAAAATATCCAGCATGAACAGGTAGTGCATGCAAAAGAATATAAATGATAATTTCCATGTAATTATTTAAGGTTCCATTAACCAGTTCAGATCCAAATCCATTTCCACCTCCATTACCATTCATTACACACCAAATATCATCACTTACCATTTCATCACATTTCCATGGGTTAATCACACACTTTATGTTACATGGGTCTAAGGCCAACAATCACATGCAAGAGGGTAAACACATCGTTGTCCTATCTCACTTGGAATACCCCCTCAGAGCAACCATATCCTCATCTCAAAGCCTCAGTCCGGGTGGATGCAACCGTTAGGAGAATTGATCTTCAGTCCTCATCCCTAACCTGTGCATTTGTGGTGGAGTTCAGAGCACCAGTCTTCACTCAACCCGTGGGCGTAGATCCTCAAGACATACCCCACTCTACCAGGCCATGTGCACATGCTTATATAAAAAAAACCATCAACACACTATACCATTTCCCTTTTACAAACACTATTAACAACAGACCACACGGGAATTCACATCATGTCGTAACCCATTAACACATTTCCATTTCCTATAATTTAGCCATCCACCCAATTCCCATGTGTTATGCCTTACTCACAATGCATTTAACACTAGACCCATAACCTATCCTGTTATGGTCTTTTATCAGTTTACACATTAACCCATTTAACTCATTCGCCATTTCCTTGAACCAACCATTCAAACCATTCCAAATATCCCTTAGGTTATTTCCAAGTATAGGTGCATCACCTAACTTCTATTCCAAGTTCAACTAATCTGGCCAACATATTCATCACGGGCTCTACCATTTATTACAACAAGGTCACTTGTTTAATAACAATCCCAATTCCCTAGAAAGCAAGAACATCCCATGGATGGCCCTAATTAGGTAAAGTCTTCTCAATGCATCCCATGGGGATCGTGAGAGTTCTCATTTACCCTTTTTAAGAATTATTTATACCAAAACCCATCAAAGTTGATCAAGTATCAACAAAGGAGACCATGAGAAAAGCAACACATGCATAAATCCACCACAAACTGTGGGATAATGTATATAGACCACCGACCTCGATACCGCGATTGAATGCACACTCAATCGAGTCCTTAGACCTCGATCTGGACAGCCTTTGGTGCTTCAACCTAGAACTCACCCAAAATATAGTGTTTTAGAGATTCGAAACAAGGGGAAGAGAAGATACAATCCCTAAATCAATAAGAGAAGAAAGGATGTGATTAGCCTTAATCGGAACTTCAATCCGTATCTAATGCCACCAAAAAACCACTTATAAATGAGGGAGATCGACCTCTTGTAGCTCTTGGGAGATTTGGTTCGTTCCTCGGGTGAAGAGGGAGGAATGGAAAGGAAATCCCGAGTGGGTTCTTTAAATCCTATTGTGGAAAATTTGTAATTTTTCGCAACCTTAAGAGGCTTTAAGGTTTAGACGCACGGTTTGAAAAACTCTGCACAAACCATGTGCATGCTACTATCTGGAGGAGGAGGGATGCACGATTTACCTAGGCAGGCTGCACGGTTTTCCATGGTTGTGCGCAAGCAATGCGCCCGGGATTGTCTTGTCCAGCTTCCCTTTCATTCACTCCCCAAGCCCCCAGAACACCCCAAATACCTCTCATACCTTCAGAAGTCATCCCTTGTAGCCCGAAACAAGGGATTCAAGCAAAACATAACGAAAACAATCACTTCCAAAAACCGGGATCTTATAATTAATCACATCAATCCAGTAAATAATTTAACAATTAAATAATTACACTAATTCCACTAATTAATTCATCAATTAATTAATCCCATAAATCTAATTAATTATTTCAACAATCAAATAATCTCATTAATTCAATTTTAATATTATTTAATTAATTTATCACATCAATCTCACTATTTAATTTAACAATTAAATAATTACCTTACTTCGAATAATTAATTCAACAATTAAATAATCCCATCAATCCCATTATTTAATTAAATACATAAAAAATCACATTACTTCCATTAATTAATTCATAAATAAATTAATCACATCATTCCCATTATTTAATTTAAAAATATAAATTATAAAATTATTTTATTAAAAATTGCATCAATTAATCAGTCACATCCTCCCCCATTATTAAATTATATAATTAAATAATCAAATTACTTCCATTAAGTATTTCATTATTTAACTATTTTCATCAATCCCATTATTTAATTCAATAATTAAATATTTACATTACTTATATAATTTAATTAATCAAATATTAAATGTTATCCAACCTTTTATTTAATTCAACAATTTAACAGTCACATTACTTCTATTATTAAATTCATCAATTAATTAATCCCATCAATCCTTGTATTTAATTCAATAGTAAAACTTTCATGACCCCTCCCCACAAAGTGTACCCCTACTAGGTCAACAATGGAATAAGGGAGATACTAACCCCCAAGTCCCACCTATAGTAGGCCCTAGGTTAGTGACTAGCACTGAGGCTATAGTAAACACACAAATGGGAGGAATTACTCTTAAAAGAACACATGCGAAAGAGGGAGATAATATAAGCACAAACCAACTCCAACATAGACAGAAATATAAAAAAATTATAAGCACCAATATGTAATGTCATGAAAATTACTACCACATGAGAGGACCAGTTTGGGATATGTCTAACACTGAGAGGGGGGGTGAATCAGTGTAGGGGACTTATTAAACAAATTCCAACTTTTATCCCTGTACCTCATGACCTATTAGGATCTTGATTCTCTTATTCTCTTTTCCATGTCGCATGCAATAATAGAAAGTAGTAAAAATATGCACATGATATTTTTACAAGGTTCACCACTCAATAAGAGTAGCTACGTCCTTTCCATGCATGGGTATGACCACTACATGGATTCTCCATTATAATGTGATATTCTATTACAATGGAGTGGCTAGGAAAGCAATCCTCTAGCCCGTGTGAGTCCCTACACTTTAGAGGGGGGTGGGAAACAATCCTCTTCCCTGGACTGGTGATGACGTAGCCCAACTTTCAACATCTAAATGGTTCTTTATACTGCCTATGGAGATAGTATTATTCCACATTCAAAGGGTAGGTTCTTCTCTTGATCTTCTTCTGTGCTCTTCAATTGATTACTTGCGAAGTAGTAGGCAAGAAATTCATCGTGTCTTCTTCTTTTCTTCTTTATTAGTGCAAAACGAGCTGAACTAGGACTTCTTCATCTTCTTTAGTGCAATAACAGAATGAACTATGACTCCTTCTTTCTTGGCAAGAGTCACATATACCAATGTGATTAATTAGACAACGAAGACCAGCATACTTGGCATCATTAGAGTGACTTCTCCTCTTGTTCATTAATGCATGTGATCATGCATATGGAATGTCGTAGAACTATTTTCCTCGTTCTTCTTTCCTCTCTAGAAGATGGGAGGAACTCCTGGAACAAAACTGCTTGCGCGCCCACTTCCACTTGTGCGCCCTATACTTGCGCGCCTATAACTTTCGCGCCTCTTCTTGCACGTTGCTACATGAGCACCACTACTTGCGCGGAATGACTTGCCCAAAATACTTGCGTGGAAACACTTGCGCAAAAAAGTTGCACGGCAACACATGCCCGACAGACTTCCGTGGAAACACTTGTGCAGCAGACTTGCGCAGCAATACTTGCGCGCCGTATAAATAGCACTCACCCTGCATGCCACTTCAGCTTGCGTGCCCCTTTCAACACTTGTGTGTTCATAGCTCAAATTTTTCTCTTATGTTTTGAGCCTTAACAAATGTGGAGGTGAGTCGTCTATTTAAAGGAAATTTGGTGACTTGCGCGCCCATACACTTGTGCGCCATGACTTGCAGACCAATAATTGTGCGACACTCTTGACTTGCGCGACACTTTCAAACATGCACACCACTTTATATCCTTTTGTCATATTTGGATTAGATGATCTTTGAAATAGGACTTGGGCACCACTTACACTTGCACGTCAACACTTGCGCACCACAACTTGCACGCCACGACTTGTGTGCCACGACTTGCACTCCACGACTTGCGCGCCACTTTCTTTCCTTTTCCATATTTCTATACAACACTTGCGCATCACCACCTGTGTGACACACTTGCGCACCAATAATTGCGCGCCAAATACTTGTGCTCCATTCTTGACAAGCATGGCACTTTATTTCCTTTTCCATATTTCTGAAATAAATCTCTTTTGAAGTATGACTAGCGCGCCTCTACATACTTGTGCGTCTATTGCATAATTGCGCGCCAACTTCATACATGCGCGCCTACTTCTTTCCTTTTCCATATTTTTGATCTGATGATATTTTTTATATGACTTTTCCAAAAACACTTCTTTTTCTCTCCCTTCCCTTCATAAGGCTTGCATCACAATTTCTACAAACTTATGATATTTGTGAAATACAAATCAGTAAATCATTGTCAGGATTTTCATTCTTTTTGGAATATGAATTCCAACGTACTTCTTTCATCCTCACTTCAAATACTCAATTCCTTTTGGAGTGTTAATTCCATTGAACTCCAATCATCTCTCTTCATCCAAAAGTGGAGGCTTGAAGCTTCTTCAAATACCTTCAATGTTACAGACAATGTATCACCTTTGATACATGTATTTGTATCTTTAGGAATAGTGAAACAATCATCTGATTTCAAGGCTAGGTGTAATTTATGACTTTCTTAGAATTCCATGTCCTTCCAGGTTCTCTTTTCTTCTTTAGCCATCATTCTCTTCTTCCTTCAAATCATACGATTCTTTTCTTCTAGTAAACTCTTGCATGGTTCTCATGCAATCTTGAAACATTGCATAGTCTTCTTTAAATCCTCATTCTTCATCAATCATCCTAATATGGATGACACCTCACAAATTCTTCATTGTTGTAAACAATGTGTAACCTTTGACAAAAATTCTTTGAACTTAGGATCAGTTCAAAAATCGTCTTAATTTTTCATCATAGAGAATTACACATGTATGACATCCAATGCTATGATTTCATAATAATTCTATAAGAATCCTCACTTCAGCCGATCACCATTAACTTTGGAGTCCTTCTATATCTCCTTCTTCATATTGACCAGTATTGACAACTGTTGACGACAAATACAATCTTCACACACAATGTGGTCACAACAATCTCCCCCTTTTATTTTGTTGTCAATACCACAAATTCTTCTCAAATTAATGTGTCAATGTCAAAATGAGAATCTTATCTCTCCCTTTTACTTAGGTCTCTCCCATAGATATTCATTTCATTTCTCTCCCCCTTATTGACAAGAAATACAAAGTTCATAGTCGAGAGGGTATCATTCTATACCTAAGCAATGTGCCATCAATCATTTCACTCTATGTCTATTTAAGAAATGCTCGGTGTAGAAAATAAGAGGATTTGATTTAGACAACAAAGTTGTCCATTACCCACATAATATGACACCTCATGAAATGAGAACTCATACACTTGTCTTCAAGGGTTTTGCACTTTCATTCCAGGCCGATGGTATTGAGTGTGAAAGAAATAATCAACCTGAAATTCGTGCACTCACATCAACAAATGGATCAAATAACATTCATGTACAATTGAAAGGATAATTGGCCTTGGATCACACTCACTCTTCTTATGTCATTGATTAAATTTGTTACTCTCCCTTTGTAGAATGATCTTTATTATGAGTAACCAAGGTTGAATGATTTAGAAATAACATACCATTTCCAATGACATGATCTTCAGACAATATTCAGTGTAGTTGAATTTAGTACCAACTGAAATTGATACTTATTGAGATAATGACTCTGGAACTTCTTCATGTGTATCCCTCTATAGATAACATTTCTCATCACTGAATCTCCAGTTCTCCCCCTGAGATCTTGCATCACATTCAATTCCATGTATTTAAAAAAAAAATACAATACACAAAGATTTAAGGGAATAGGGTGGATCCTCCATGCTTCTTCAATGTGAGCAGGAGGGCTGGGATGATTTTCTCAACTATGATGCTCCATTTTCACCAGTCCTCACACTTTCACATTTGATGTTTAATTTTGAATGTAGTTGTGTGGATCTCAATACTTATATATCTTTGTGTGTGAATATTATTTCTTCAAGAGAATTCCATGCACTAGAATATCTTGGTGCAACATTCATCCTCTTCATGAATTCTTGTTGGGATGGAATAAATTCAAAGCACTTTCTGACAGTCTGACCAGCCTTGTTGCACCTTACACACAGAACTTCATTGTCTTCATATAGAATCTCTTTTTTTAGCACTAGCCTTAGCTTGGGCATCTTCCATCTTTCTCATTCTTTCCAAATCTTCTGCCCAAATCACCAAAATATCATTAGGGACCGAGGCATCACGATTGAATTTTCTACATGTATTCTTCTAAGTGTATTCCTTAATAGTAGTTATTTTGGATACACCACCCTGTACCTTCTTGGACATGGATTCCAAGGACTCCTCAGTTTTCCTCAATGTAATCTTTATGGGATCATTTTCTTTTGCAACATACTTATGATTACATCTAAAGATTGATTCTCCATTATTCACCAGCTTTTGTGGTCTTTTGTTCTTATCAGCTTTGAATAAATTCTGAGATAGGCATCCACCATTCTTGTGACCACTCCCATTGCATACATCACAGATGTTGTCCAACATTCCAAATCTATTTGCAGTATACATATTCTTCTGGATCTGTGGATGTGGCTTCTTTTTCTCTGGATTTATCCCCCTTGAGATGGGCTTTCTCTGTGCTTTTACATTTAAGGGATTGTACCAACAATCCAGTGCACAATTCCCAAACCTGTTTCAGCACCAGCATTGACCAACAAAACTTATCTTCTTTTCATCTTCATGATAAGTTTGATGAGTCTTCTTCTTCTTGGTATGTTGTGATTTCTGTGGTGATCTATCATCCACACACTTTCCCCTATCCACCCTATCCATGGTGATAGTTTTCATCTCACTTTTCTTCACTCAAACTTGTCTGTAATTGTTCGTCCAACCTGCAATTTTTGTAGGAGAAATTTTAGAAACATTAATACATGTAGGTATGGATGATACCTTTAGTTTTTCAGCTGCTTATGATAGATCAATGAGTGAATCCATGATCTTATTATCACATGTTGGAGGTCTTTTGACAGTAAAATCCTCCAGTGAGCATTGAGTACTGGCAGAAACTATTTCCTTCTATTGTGGAGACTGAATATTTGTCTTCTCATGATTGGTTAGTTCAGATTTCAATTCTAGACATCTCATATTGAGGATGAATTCCTGGTTTTCAATCATAGTCATCTTCTCTTAACAAGACTTATTTAATCTTTCAACTTCATCTTCATGCATCTTTACATTGTTTTGTAAAAAAGAGTCATGTTCATTGATCTTCTTGGAGTTATCTTCCAAATATAACTTCATGAATTCATTTCCCCTTTTTAGCTCATCTTCTAGTGCATGGATATTCTCTTCTAGAGTCTTGTTGAATCCCTCCTTTTCTTCAACATCTTTGAGCCACTTTGAAGAAGTTTCTTCAAATCCCCTCTTTGTTGCTTCAAAGGCTCCAACCTGTCTGGAGAGCTTTAATCATTCGAAATTTTTTTCTTGTAAGACATTGTCCAAAAAATCAGTTTCTTCTTCCAGCTGAGTGATATTTTCTTGCATGCATTGAAATACCCCGCAAACCAGGGATGCACTCTCTTCAGGAATACCATGTAGAATCATTCTTAATCTATCAACTCATATTTCTTGAGATGTTGTAGATTGTTCATCACCACCTGTGCTAGAATTTTCATCATGAGGGTAATTTCCAAATGTACTAACACATACCTCTTGATCAGTTGAGGTAGGAAGGTTATCCATCTTCTTGGTGGGTACTTGAGCCACCTTTTCATTACTTTATGAATCTAATGTGTCTTCAATGTCAGCAAGATATGGAGAACCAGATGCTTCCTCCTCTTTATATAAGAGAGAAATATTCTTCAATTTTCAATTCTCATTGTTTTTCCTGTTCGTCATAGTCTTGGTAGATATGTATTTCTGCTCAGAGATAGATGAATCTTTACAAAAACTACTCTTCATTGTTGACTCAGGAACGAAACTCAAGTTTTCAAAAGAGAATAACTTCACTTTAGATAATTCAACAGGGGTTAACCTGTCACTCTGATACCAATTGAGAGGACTAGTTTGGGATAAGTCTAACACTGAGAGGGGAGGGGGTGAATCAGTGTTGGGTACTTATTAAACCAATTCCAAATTTTATCCCTCTACCTCATGACCTGTTAGGATCTTGATTCTCTTATTCTCTTTTCCATGTTGCATGCAATAATAGAAAGCAGTAAAAATATGCACACGATATTTTTACAAGGGTCACCACTCAATAAGAGTAGCTACGTCCTTTCCATGCATGGGTATGACCAATGCATGGATTATCACTTATTATGTGATATGCTTTTAAAATGGAGGGGCTAGGAAAGAAATCCTCTAGCCCGTGTGAGTCCCTACACTTTAGAGGGGGTGGGAAACAATCCCCTTCCCTGGACTGGTGATGACCTAGCCCAATTTTCAGCGTCTAGCTGGTTCTTTATACTACATATGGAGACAGTCTTTTTCCGTATTAAAAAGGTAGGTTCTGATCTTGATCTTCTTTAGTGATCTTCAATTGATTACTGGAAAAGTAGTAGGCAAGCAATTCTTCATGTATTCTTCTTTTCTTCTTCACTAGTGAAAAACCAGTTGTACTATGACTTCTTATTCTTATTTAGTGCTATAACAGAATGCACTATGACTCCTTCTTTATTAGAAAGAATCACATATACCAATGTGATTAATTAGGCAGTGAAGACCAGCTTACTTGGCATTGTCAGAGTGACTTCTCCCCTTGTTCATAAATGCATGTGATCGTGCATATGGAATGTAGTTTAACTCTTTTCCTCATTCTTATTTCCTCTCCAGAAGATGGAAGGAACTCCTAGAACAAAACAGGTTGTGCACCCACTTCCACTTGCGCGCCCAATACTTGCGCGCCTATAACTTGCATGCCTCTTCTTGCACATCGATACTTGCGCGCCACTACTTGCGCCGTAAGACTTTCCCAAAAGACTTGCGCGGAAAAACTTGCGCGGAAGACATGCGCGACAACACATTCCTGGCAGACTTGTGTGGGAACACTTGCCCAGAAGACTTGTGTGGAAACCCTTGCACGACAGACTTGCGGGGCAGCACTTGCATGGAAGGCTTGCGCAACAACACTTGTGCGGCAGACTTGCGCGACAACACTTGCACGACAACACCTCCGCAATAGACCTCTTCGACTTGCATGCTCAGAGCTCAAAATATTTCTCTAAGTCTCGAGCCTTTTGAAAATAGGAGGGTATTTGCCTATTTATAGGCATTTTGGTGACTTGCGCGCCCCATACTTGTGTGCCACAACTTGTGCGCCCCACCGGCACTTGCACACCACCTTCTTTCCTTTGTCATATTTTGATATCATGATCTTTGAAATATGACTTGCGTGACACGCTTGAATGCAAATACTTGAGCGAAAAATACTTGAGCGCCACATACTTGCGTGCCATTATTGTTTCCTTTGTCATTTTTCTGAAATAATGCTCTTTTGAAATATGACTTGCATGCCTCTACATACTTGTGCGCATACTGCATACTTGCGCACCTACTTCTTTCCTTTTCCATATTTTTTATCTGATGATATTTTTGATATGACTTTTCCAAAAACACTTCTTTTTCTCTCCCATTCCTTCTTAAGGATTGCATTACAATTTCTCAAAACATATGCTTTTTTTGAAATAAAAATCAGCAACGCATTGTTTGGATTTTCATTCATTTTGGAATATGAATTCCAAAGTACTTCTCTTATCCTCACTTAAAATCCTCAATTCCTTTTGGAGTGTTAATTCCAAAGAACTCCAATCATCTATCTTCATCCAAATGTGGAGACTTGAAGCTTCTTTAAATACCTTTAATGTTTCAGACAATGTATCACCTTTGATACATGTATTTGGATCTTTTGGAATAGTGAAACAATCTTCTGATTTCAAGGCAATGTGTAATTTATGACCTTCTTAGAATGCCAAGTCAGTCCCCATTCTCTCTTATTCTTTATCCATCATTCTTTTCATCATTCAAATCATATGATTCATTTCTTCAAGTAAGATCTTTCATGGTTCTCATGCAATCTTGAAACATTGCATGGTCTTCTTTAAATCCTAATTCTTCTTCAATCATCCTCAGATGGATGACACCTCAGAATACATCATTGTTATAAACAATGTGTCACCTTGGACACAAATTCTTTGAACTTAGGATCAGTTCAACAATCTTTTGAATTTTTCTTCTTAGAAAATTACTCAAGTATGACATCCAATGCTATGATTTCCTAATAATTCTCCATGCATCCTCACTTCATCCGATCACCATTAACTTTGGAGACCATCTTTATCTCCTTCTTCATTTTGACCAGTATTGACAACTGTTGACAACAAATACAATCTTCACAGACAATGAGGTCCCAACACCACTGAAGGGGGAAAACATCTAATACCCAAAATAAAGTAAAAATAGAACGAACTAAAAGACTGAACAACTCCTATAACCCCAAGATAGTTGAAATCAGATTGATCTCTAACCTGCTCTAAGTGACCTATAAAACTGTTTATATATACATACGGTGAGTATAATAGAATACTCAATAGGGTCCTCCCCGTGCCTCTCATGAAAAATTAATGAATGCGTGTTAAAGCACTGTGAGCAACAAGTGAAACTAACTTATCACCTTAACAGGTATACAATGTTCCCAGCCTCACCATGGCTACTCTCACCTACTGACACATACAAGATTATATAGTATAATAAAGAATATCATAGGTTCCCCACTACTACTTCCCCACTGTTTTTCCGCTTGGCCCCAATGTTGCATGTCCAAAGCATCACTCTACAAAAGGGCTTTCCCGCAGACATTTGGGGGATGAACCACAACATGAACCTCATGGAAAAAACCACCACATCTACATAAGCAATGTAACCAAGATTTTTCTGGGATCCACCACAGATCATATAATGTGTACATACATCGGGTATTATACCACATTCCATTACATCCCATACACTGAGTAAGGATTCTCAAGCCATCGAAGCCTATAAACATTACAACTATAGTAGTTCATGAGAAACTATATCTAGAATATATGTGTGTGAATAACCACCATCCATTACAGTCCTCTACACACATATATGGGTAAAAGTAACCGATGTTCCAACCTGAAAAAGTAACTACAAAGAGAAAAGATTAAGGCCAAAGGGGGTAGTCAGCCATCCATCCTCCAACAAGAATGTTGGGGAAAACACCCTCCAAGGTTCAGAATACCTAGGGTGCCAGTTTCGCTAAATGAAGGTGTGGAGTAGCATTTAGAAACAAAAAAGTACCTAATATACTATAGCTCACAACCACACTATGTGAATAACCTATTCTTATACGCACCTATAGTTATAGTCTCTCAG
The DNA here is from genome assembly GCA_963277665.1 of Viscum album. Classification (NCBI taxonomy): domain Eukaryota; kingdom Viridiplantae; phylum Streptophyta; class Magnoliopsida; order Santalales; family Viscaceae; genus Viscum; species Viscum album. Next base: position 1,922,118,829 of record OY728136.1, on the reverse strand, counting down.
AATCTCAACCGTAAATTCTATGACTAGGTATGCTATAAGAACACAACCATTTAAAGAAATTAATTACATTACTTAATTCCCTTTTTCACTTTCACTTTATGTTTAATAATTTTTTAAATAGTAATTAACCATTATCAGTTTCCGGATTAAATTTCATTAGAATCACACCCAAAGTCCACGGTCCCTTTAAAATTGTTACCAAAGCTTTGCATCCCAGCAAGTTCCAACCCCTTGGGATAATAGCATTTATTCAATTATTTATTTATAGAATTAATTTCCCATAATATTAGGACTTCATGGAAAACATTATATGCTAATAAACACAAGGGGCTCAATGCAATGAGTAAATGAACTACCCGTCGAGTCTTTCCCACCTATTTAAAGAGCATAGACTCATCCTCTCTTGAGAAGATAAACATGGAAAACACTTGGAATATTCCACACTTCTTCTCCCCTTTAGGAATAAGGGTAAGTAAGACCAACTTCCTTGAGTAGTTGGGAATGTAAAGTAGATATTAAACCAAAGAAACAGCAAGCATCCAAACATTCACATCCAACCTATTTCATCATCCTCGGTTTCCTCCTAGACACCCACATGTATAAACCAATGCATCTCGCCACTATATACGTCAACTGCTACCACAAACATTAGGCCTCCCTGCCCACACATATCATTATATCCATTCAGGCTCACATCAACTCAAAATTAGTAGGAAAAAAACCATCATATCAATTGGGATCCTGGACCTTAAACAAAGAAGAGGGTATCTCAAAACACTAGAATGAATTATCTTTTATCAAAAAAATAGTTATTTTAGCCATCTTGGATTAACAAATTTATTATTCGTAGGATCCAACAATAGGAAACCTAAATAGTAGGCTATCATAAATAATTAAAAATTTGTATTTCACCAATTTGATTAACATCAAATTACAACAGGAAGAACCAGATTCAATTACATTCTACTTTATCTTTACCCAAACAATTTTCAATTAATATCATCTTTACATTCTTTAACAATTTCCATCAATAACAGAATGAAAAAAAATGAAATTATAGATATCACACTACATGGGAAATCAAGAGGCAATAACATATAATCAATATCAATTTATTTACCCATTTCAAATTTTAATATGTCAATTCTGTTATGACGTATATTCTAAAACAAGATAACTCTATAGTTGTATATAAAAGAAAAGAGAAGAAATGAATCCCCTACCTTAAACGGTTCTTAAAATTCATTATATGAGAACGATCCATACAAATGGTTATGATCTCATACCCTAATGACATCAGTATCCAGCAGAGGATGCACAGACACCCCCACACTAGTAAACACCTAAGAAAATCCCATTAAAACATGGCTATAGATTTTAATAAAAGGGAAAGGATAATGAAAAGGAGATAATCCCAAAATAATGATGATAAACCATACCTTATATCAAATATTGACCGATACTTCTGGGTTTCATCAAAATAGAGGGGAACCAATCCAAGGTGGAAAGACAGATTGAACAAGAATGAATGGTTTGAGCATCTCACAATAGAGAACAAGGAGGAAGAACTCTAGAGGTAGATATATCATCCCTTTAGAATATTTAACAGAGTAGTGTTTTAAGATATTCTAGATGTTCCATTAATTTTTGATCGCATTAAACCATGCAGTTTGACAAAATAAAAGCAAACCGAGCCTTAGGGAAATTAATATAGGATTTATGGCCTTTGAATCGGGCTTAGAGTCCTTAAAGTGAGGTATTAAATGTATATTAATTCAAAGGAAACATTAAAGGTGCTAAAATGTTGGATGTTTGAAACCCTATTCACTGAAATGATATTTGGAAATGAAAAAGACAGTTCATGAACCTCACCGTTGAATCCTCAACCTTGGAACCTCACAGTTCTGGAATTACTATTCACAAACTCAATAGTTGGCAAAGTAAAAACATTTCTCATGAACCTCATCATAGAATCCTTATCGTTGCATCCTCACCATTCTAGAAACACCGTTCACGAACTCAATATTGGAAAAATAAAAACATTATTCATGAACCTCACCGTTGAAACCTAACTGTTGGAACCTCATCATTCGAGAAACACTTTTCATGAACAAAGAATTTGGAAGGGAAAAAACACTGTTCATGAACCCCACCATTGAAACATCATCGTTGGAACCTCACCATTCATTAACACTATTAATCCACACAAATTTTGGAAAAAGAAAAACAATTCTCATGAACATCACTGTTGATACCTCACTGTTGGAACCTCACAATTCTGGAAGCACTATTCATGAACTCAAAATTTGGAAAAGGAAAATCATTATTCAAGAACCTCACCATTGAAAACTCAATGGTAGAACCTCACCTTTTTGGAAACTCTATTCATGAACTCAATATATTGAAAAGGAAAAACATTTTTCAAGAACCTCATCATTGAAACATCACCGTTGAAACATCACCATTCTGGAAACACTATTCACCTCAACCTCACCGATGGAACTATTCACGTCGACCTCACCGATGGAACTATTCACATCGACCTCACTGATGACTATTCACAATGACCTCACCGATGGAACTGTTCACATACACCTCACCGATGGAACTGTTCACATGGACCTCACCGACAGAACTGTTCACATCGACCTCACCGATGGAACTGTTCATCTCAACCTCACCGATGGAACTCTTTACATGGACCTCACTGATGGAACATTTCACATAGACCTCACCAATGTAAATTTTCACATCAACATCACCGATGGAACTATTAACATCGACCTCACTGAAAGAACTATTCATTTAAGGCTACTATTTCACTTTTCACCTAAGGCTACCGATGACATTGTTCACCTAAGGCTTCTATTGAACTGTTCTTCTTTGTCTACCAGTGAAACTGTTCACATAAGGCAACCATTCCACTGTTCACAGAACTAGAAATTTTGAAGTGTGTTGGGGATAAGTCACCATGACCTCTCAGAACACCTCAGACACCATATTTTTGCAAAGGAATGAACCAGAGTGGTCTGAACCATTACATCATATACCACTCAAAACAATCTCATCCTTCTGAATTCCAATCCATCCTAAAAGGTAACAGAAAAGAAGTCTCAAAAACCATCCATCGAGATATCCATAAAAAGAGAGAAAGACACCCAATGAATCCAAAGAAAGCCATCTCATAAACATAGATGGTGTATAACCACCAATGGGGCATCAATACCTGACAAGAGTTAAGCATCAAACAAATCTGGGTACTAAGCAGATATCTGTGACTCACGTTCCCAGGTACACTCTTCCATGCCACCGCGTCACCACAAGACATAAAAAAATGGGATTTAATGGCCACGCCACACCTTCTCTTAGAGGTCATGGATCTCCACAGGCTGTTCCTCTATGGTTGCATCATCATGTACATGGATCTATCCCCAATCGATGATGTGTGAGTCTTCAGGAAGATAAAGACATAGCTGTGATACATGGAAAACATCATCTATTAGGCTCATCTATGGGGGATATTATACTCAATACATCATAGCTCCAACATGCGCCAAAACCTCAAGGGGCCCAATAAAAAGGGGAGAAAGCTTACTTCCACGACAAAACCATCACTGCCCACAGCAAAGTGTCACCTTTAGAAACACATTATCCCCAACATAAAAATCTAAAGGTGTTCTCCTTTGATGGGAATATGATTTCTAATGATCCTGCACTATTTTAATCATCTCATAAATCACCTGAACAATCTCTATTGTATTCTGAACTAGTTCTAGTCTCATAATTTCTTACTCTTAAACCCATGTCTAGTGCAAAAGATAACGGAAAGGCTGTCTATACAAGGCATCAAATGGCGCCGTACTGATTTTGGATTGAAAACTATTGTTGTAAGAGAACTCCACCATGGTGAGGGCCGTATCCACAAAACTCCAAAATCTAGGACACAAGAGTGTAACATGTCTTTATGAGTCTAGATGGTTCGCACTATCTGATCATCCATAAGCGGATGAGAATTAGTGCAAAGTCATAGCTGAAAACAAAAATCATGTTGGAGATCTCTCCACACAATGGATTTTAAACAAGGATCTTGATTAGAAATGATCATCCTTGGGACTCAATGAAGTCTCAAAACCTCCTCTTGATACTACCTCAACAAAACATCCACTAAGCTCAGCTCCTTGATTTCTATAAAGTGAGACGATTTTGGAAAACGATCCACTATAACCCAAATAGCATCATGTCCTCCTTGAGCTCAAGGTAAACCGGTAACAATGCCTATTGAGATGTCCTCCCACTTCCACTGAGGAACATCTGATAGCTGGAGAAGACCGTCAGGAATATGTTGTTCGACCTTTACCTTCTAGCTGACCAATCATCGAGACATAAAATCTACAATTGCATGATTCATTCTCGGCCACGAAAACTGCCTCCTCAAGGCTTAGTACATTTTCATCATGCTAGGTTTCCCCACTAAAGGATAAAAATGGAACTCACTGAGAACATTCAAGCACATCATCAAATGAATGTATATACATCGATGATACAACACTCTGTGTTGTTCATCCTTAAACCATCAATCAAGGGCCTCACCACAAACAACTCGGTCTCTTAATACCTCCACCTCTAGTTCCCCCAACTAGGACACTTCCACTGTCTGCACCAGAGATGACTGCACCGTCATCTGAAAAAGATAACCTCTGCCCCCAAATCCCCTTAAATCACAATGTAATGATGATTGTTCTTAAATTTCTCTCTATGAGTCACAAGATTCACACACTGCATCACTATTTGACTTTCGACTCAGTTCTTCAGCTACAAGATTCTCATTTATAGGTGTATATGATATTTCAAAGTCTTATTATTGTAAGAACTCCATCCACTGACACTATTGTAAGTTCAAGTCACACTGGGAGGAAACATACCTCAAACTCTTAAGATCGATGAAAATCACTAAGTACTAGACAATGAAGTAATGTATCCACTACTTAAGAGAAAAACCCATGGATTCCAACTCAAGATCATGGGTGGAATAGTTTTTTTCATGGTAACACAAATACAGAGACCCAGAAGAAACAACCGATCTATGATGCACCAGAACACATCATAACCCTAGATGCGAAGCATCATAGAAAACATCAAACTAAACACTCTCTATTGGAATACATAGAACTAGAGCACTTACTATCTTCTTTTTTAGATATTCTAAATCTTCCTGAAAATTATCGGTCTATAGGAATTCCATATCGTTCTTAGTCAATGCTGTCATAGGAGTCGCAACTCGAGAGAAATCGTCTATGAACCTCTGGTAGTAGCCTGTGAGGCCATGGAAACTTCACACCTATGACATTATCTTGGGGGTTTCCCAAGACACAAAAACTTCTATCCTTGATGGATCCACAACTACTCCCTATTGGGACACAACATGCCCCATGAAACAGACCTCTGGAGCCCCAAACTCACACTTCAGAAACTTCTGAAAAACCTGATTTTGACGAAGACCTCCCAGAACGGTTTATAGATGTAATGGATGCTCCTCATCAGACGTGGGGTACAGAATGATGTCGTCATTGAAAACCACCACGAAATTGTCATGGAACTCACAGAACACATCATTTATCAATCATTTGAACATAGCTTGAGCATTTTTCATGCCAAACGGCATTACAAAGAACTCATAATGCCCATAATGACAAAGGAATGAAGTCTTCGGGATAACCTCATCATTTACACAAATCTGATGATAACATGACCGCATGTTGATCTTTGAGAACCACCCTGAACCCTTTAGTTGACCGAATAAATAATAAATATGAGGAAGAGGATATCTATTCTTCATTATCACATTATTTTAGAAGCTATAATCGACAATCAACCAAAAACTCCCATCATCCTTCTTCATGAAAAAAACTGGTGCACCACAGGATGAAACACTCATCTGAACAAAACCGCACTGTAATAGATAATCAAACTATATATGTAACTCTCATATCTTATAATAGGCCATCCTATATGGAGGCATATAGATAAAAGATGCTCCTAGTTGTAGCTCAACTCAAAAATAAATCTCTCGTTGAGGGGAAAAGGCTACAACCTCTTCTATAAATACATCAGAGTACACTTATATGACCCTATGAAACACCAACTTCTAATCCATTGAAGAACTCAACATCTGCTCATCCATCATTGTTGATAAAGACAAAACACGCCTCTGACCCATCTAAGATTCTCGCTCGCCAACATATACCCCTGGATATCCATCCTCATCGAAGAACATAACATGCCTCTAGAAGCAATCCACGATAGCCTGCACTGAATACAACCAATCCATGCCAAGGATGAAATCATATGGTTGTATTCGTAAACATTGGAAATTTCCCCAAGTGCGGTGATTCCCCAACACTAGATAAGAGTCACTACAAACTTCAAACAAGTCAGCTCGACCTCCACCTGGCGTAGCCAATGCCAAGGGAACTAGGAGCCTCTCTACCTCATGTCTAAAGCATGTAAAAGGGTAGGTGATATGAAGTAGTTTGTCACTCTTGATTCAAACAAGGGATACACAATGTTATAAAACAAAAAAAGGTTACCCCCAACAATGTCTCTCCTACTTAGAGCTGGCAACGCTAAAGCATGAAGCTGACCACGACCTCCTCCACGACCTCTCTGTCCCTGATGATGACCATCACCATGGCCATTCTTTGCTATCTAATAACGGGTAGCATCACAAGATTGTCCTCTGTCTTCCCCATCAACCCTCTGCTGGTCCAAAGCTGGTGCAACATGCTGTTGTAGCCTCTGCTGGAACTGCCTCAACGAAGGAACCAAGAGCGGAGAACCTTGTGCAATATTTCTTCTCTAAAAGGTCGGGAACTATCATGGAAGATGACCTCAGCCAATACAAGAAAAACAAATGCCTGATCCCTTGGAATAGGCTTGAGAGCTGCCACCTCTGGATAAATGAGATGTAGAGGGATGGGACCTACCCACATACGAACATAAACACTTCTGACCTGGAAATCGGGAACCCCATATCAAAACATTGCTTTGTGAGGAATCATTATGACTACCCTATCATGATGATTCGGTTCTAGCAAATGTCCTCTTGACGACCTCTATCCTCTCCAGCACCTCAAGAAATGTCTTCAGCATAAATGAGGTGACCTTTCACTGGATCTCTGGACGCAAAGCCTCTTTGAAATGCCTTGCCCTGGCCTCCTCATCAGGAAAGAGGTCTGAAGCATATCGTAAAATTTTCTGGACACAAATTCCAAAATCATGCATAATACAGCTCCCCTATGGAAGGTTAAGATTCTCATGGATACCAGACCCCTTCACAGTGGATGAATGAGTCTACACTCAAAACTTGTCTCAGAACTCATCCTAGGAGATCGCTGACTCCTCGCGATCCCTGAAGAATAATTACTGCCACTACCTTGAGGCTCCACACATCATCATCACAACCAAGGACACCCAATGCTCCTTCTGATCATGGATCTTAATGAATCCTATGTCGACCTCCTCCAAAAAGTCTTCTGTGACCTCATCTAAAACAGAGCCCTCATACTTCTGTAGACTCTGGCGCTAAAACTCTATGAGTGTCCTCTTCCAAGTGTCATTGTCATCAACCTCTCCCCGGTAGCGGTCTACAAGCATAGTATGCTGGACATAATCTACGCGATCCTGAAGAGGACGTCGACCTGGTGCCATACCTATAAAATATCAAATATTAAGAGCTCCTAAACCAGGAATATGGAAGACTCAATAGTAATTAATTTATTTTTTTCTTTTATTCATTTTAGGTTTACCTATCCCAAGGTCTACCTATTCAAACACATGCACCAAGAAGAATGATGCATGATCCTTTCCTAGGTCACTACACTACAACTAGTATAACCTCATTTAGTTGCCATTGTAAAAAAAGATCTGTAAATTAGATCATTGGGGGACCTAAACACCTATTTCTCAGCCAGTCTCCATTGTTTACATTACTTGCTAAACATGACTGACAGTATTTCCCTACCAACCCATGCATCCTCACCTATGCCTAACTACAAACTCAATCTTATACCTCAACCTCCATCTGATACCACTATGTCATGACCCCATACCCAAAAAGTGTAACCCACTTGGTCCTGTAATATGAGAAGGGAGATAATGACCCCAGAGTCCCCCCTCCAGCTGGTACCAGGTTAGCGACTAGCACAGAGGGTATAATAAACACACAAATGGGATGCATTACCCTCTAAGAGAACACATGTGGAAGAGAGAAATAAGATAGAAACCAACCAAATCCTACTTAGAAAACAATATAAATGAATCCCCATGTACAATTATGTAATTTCATACAATCTACCACAACTGAAATGGGAAAAACTACGAATACTCAAAAGAAAGGAAAAACTGCAGAAACCACAAGCCCAAACAACTCTTGCACCCCCAAGCTAGCAGAAATCAGCTTGATCTCTAACCTGCTCCATGTGTCCTAAAAAAAGTTTGTTTATACATAGGGAGAGTATAAGAATATACTCAGTAGGGTCCTCCGTGAATCCTCTCGTGTAAAAGTTGTGAAATAATCCTAAAGAACAGGGAACAACAAGTGAAACTAACTCGTCACGTAAATAGGTATACTATGTTCCCAGGCTCACTATGGGTACTCTCACCAAATAACACATACAAGAGTATATAATATAACAATTAATATCAAGGGTACCCCACTACTACTTCCCATTGGTTTGCCGAATTATCCAAACGTCGCTCTTCCTAAGCATCTATCTCTAAAAGGCTTGCCCACAGACACCTGGGCGGAGCACCGAAACATGCACCTCATGCAACAAAACTACCACGTCCATGAAAGAAATGTAACCAGGTAGTTTCTTGGAGCCACCACCACTCATATAATGTCTATCATACCATAGGTATTATACCTCAAGCCATTACAACCCATACCCCAAGTAAGGATCCTCAAGCCGTCATAGTCTGTGCACGTTAAAAATATAGCATTCCATGTGAAACTACATGTAGAATATATGTGTGTGAATAACCACAATCCATTACAGCCCTCCACAAACATATTTCTGGAAAACTAACCGATGTTAAAATTAGTACATGTAACAACCAAGAGAATAGTGTTGTGGAATAGTTGGTAGTCAACCTTCCATCCTCCCACCGGAATTTTGGGGAAAACACCCACAAGGGATAAAATGCACTGGGGTGTCAGTTTCCCTAATTAACGGGGTGGTGTATAATATAGAAACACCAAAAGTAAAGAATATACTATAGCTCACAACCACACAACTGGCATAAACTAGTATTAGACAAAACTACAGCTAACATCTCTCGGACTCTCGGCTACCACTTGTAAAAATTGGTATCCTATAAGAACACAAACATTTAAAGATATTAATTACATTACGCCATTTCCTTTTTTAGTTTCACTATACATTAATTATTCTTTTATACACTAATTAACCATTATGAATTTCAACATTATATTTTATTAGAATCACACTGAATGTTCATTGTACCTTTTAAAACTGTAACCTCAACATTGCGTCCCAGGAAGATCCAACCCCTTAGGTTAACATCATTTATTAAATTATTTACTTACATCATTACATTCCTATATTCCCCAGAATTATTATAAGACATTATATGAAACTAAACAAAAGGGGATCAACATAGTGAGTAGATGAACTTCTCTTCGATTTTTACCACATATTGAAAGATCGTAGACCCATCATCCCTTGAGAAGCTAAACATGAAAAGCATGTTGCTAACCCTGTGAGTATTTTCCTATTTCAGAAGAAGGGTAAGCATGACCAAATACCTTGAGAAGTGTTGAATATAGAGAAGTAAAAAAACAAGAGAATCAGAAAGCATCCAAACATTCACAATCAATTTGTTTCATCATTCCCGGTGTCCTACCCAACACCCACATGCATAAACTGATGCATCTCACCACCCTAGGCATCAACTGCTTTCACAACCAATAGGCCACCCTACCCCCACATTTCACAAATACCTTCTAGGCTCACATCAAAAAACAAGCTACAGAAAAAATTCCAGCATATCAATTGGGCTCTAGGCCCTTAAACAACCAAGGCGGTAACTAAAAACCCTGCAAGGAATTATCTTTCATCAAATAACCAATTCTTTAATACATCATGGATTAACCGATTTATTATTTGTAGGTACCAACTTTGGGAAACCTAAACATTATGATATCAGAAATAATTAAACATGCTTATTGCTCCAATTTGATAGACATCAATTTACCAGAGGAAGAACAAAATTCATTTACATGCCTCTTTATCTTTTTCCAAAAAATTATCAATTAATATTGCCTTTATGTTCATTAAAAATTTCCATCAAGAATGAAAAGATAAGTAAAGATAGAATAGATATCACACTATCTAGAAAATCAATAGTTAGTACAATACGATCGATATAAATTTATTTATCTAGTTAAAATATTTAATATTTTAATTCCATTGTGATCCGATTTCTAAAACATTCTAACTCTATAGTTTCTCATAAAAGAAAAGAGATGCAATGAATTCCCTACCATAAATGGTTCTTGATGTTCTTTATACGAGAACGAGCCACACAACGGGTTACAATCTCTTCCCCCCGTGACAACTATATGCACATGAGGATACAGAGACCCCATCACACTGGTCAACAGCCAAGAAAAGCCCATTAAGATCAAGAAGATTGCATTCCATAAAAGGGAAAGGAGAAACATAAGGAGATGAACCCAAAATAATGATGATATGTCATACCTCATATCGAAGAACGATCGATACTGCATGGTTGCATCAAAATAAAGGGAAACCAATCCAAGGAGGAATTTTTTTTTGCACAAGATTGAAAGGTTCAAGCATATTAGAGCAGAGAACTAGGAAAAGGAACAATAAAGGATGATATATCCTCCCTTTAGAAGATTTATCTTAGTAGTGGTTTAAGATAGACTAGATTTTCTATTAAAATAGGATTATATTTAACCACATGTTTTAACCAAATAAAATCATCACGAACCATAGGGAAATTAAAATACAAGTTATGGACATTGAATCGGGCTTAGAGTCCTTGAAATGAGGCTTTAAATGCATTTTACATCAAAGGATACGTTAAAGGGGTGAAACTACAGGAAGCTGGAAACACTTTCTTTGAACATGAAATATGGAAAAAACTGTAGAGGAACCTCACAGGTTGAACCTCAATGTTCTGGAAGCTTTATTCATGACCTCAAAATTTTGCAATAGAATAAAATTGTTCACAGTCATAATTATTGGAACCTCACAGTTTTGGAAACACTATTCACAAACTCAAAATTTGGCAAAGGAAAAACATTGTTCATGAACATCACCGTTGGAACCTCACCATTTATGGAAATACTACTCATGAAAAAATAATTCAGCAAAGGAAAAATATTTTTCATGAACCTCGATGTTGAAACATCACTATTGGAACCTCACCATTATAGAAACATTGTTCATGAACTCAAAATTTAGAAAAATGAAAACAATATTAATGAACCCCATCATTGAAACCTCACTATTGGATCCTCACGATTCTAGAAACACAGTTCATGAACTCAAAATTTTGCAATGGAAATAAACTTTTCATTAACCATACCATGGAAACCTAACCATTGGAACCTCACCATTCTAGAAACATTGTTCCTAAACTCAAAATTTGGCAAAGGAAAAACATTTTTCATGATCCTAACCATTGAAACCTCACCGTTGGAACCTCACCATTGTGGAAACACTATTCATGAACACAAAATTTGGAAATGGAAAAAAAATTACATGAACCTCACCTTTGAAACCCCACCGTTCTGGAAACACTATTCCTTCACCCTCACTGGTGGAACTATTAACATTGACCTCGCAAATGGATATGTTCATATCGACCTCTCTGATGGAACTGTTCACATCGACCTCACCGATGGAAATGTTCACATCCACCTAACCAACAGAACTATTCAGATCAACCTCACTGATGGAATTGTTCACTTCAGCCACATCGATGGAACTGTTCACCTCGACCTCACTGATGGAACATTTCACATCGACCACACTGATGAAACTATTCACATATGGCTATCGTCACACTATTCACCTAAGGCTACCGATGACACTATTCACATAAGGCTACCATTGCACTATTCACCTAAGGCTACGAATGAAACTGTTCACATAAGGCTACCGTTGAACTGTTCACAGAACTAGAAATTTGGGAAATTGTTGTGGATAAGTCACCTTGACCTCTCGGAACACCACAAACACCATATTTTTGCAAAGGAATTGTCCAGAGAGGTTTGGGACAATACATAAATAGCGTCTTTATTCAATTAATTAATTAATCAATAAATTAATCCCATAAATCCCATTATTCAATTGAATAATTAAATAATTACCACACTCTATTAATTAATTCATCAATTAATTGTTCCAACTTAATCAATTTAGTACCCCCAATCAATTACTCAATAAATTTATCCACCACAATCAATTCAATAACCACCAATTATTTCCTTAATTAATTGATCCATCTCTATCAATTCAATATCCCTAATTAATACAACATTTAATTGTTCTATATCAATAAATTCAATATCACCTATTAATTCCTAAATTAATTTTTCTCTCTCAATCAAATCAATATACCAAAATAATTCCTTACTTAATTTTTTTATCTTAATCAACTAAATATTCACAATTAATTCCTCAATTAATTTTTCTATTTCAATAAATTCAATATCCTCAATTAATTGATTTATCTCATTAAATTCAATATCCATAAACAATTTTTCTATTAACTTTTCAATCTAAATCAATTCAATATCCCCCATTAATTCCACAACAAATCGATATATTTGAATCAATTCCATAAACCCAAATTTATTCCATACTTAATTCTTCATAATAAGAATATATAATCCCTATATCCCCAATTTCAGATTTTCATCAATTAAATAATTATTTTAATAATTTAATTTGATCCAAAACTATTATTATAAACATATAATAGAAGTTAAAATACTATAAGCACATAATTTAAATAAATAATTTTGTATTTTAATTTTAGACCATCTAACTAAAAAACAACCACAGATGCTCACCAACATTAATCCCTAGATCAGTGATACAACGAAGAAGAATAGGATCCTAGTTAAATTCTTAGATCCAGGAATTAAATGAATCAAGATATAAAAAAACTTGATCTAAATATAGATCCCTCATCAAATAAACATCCCCATTTTATATATGAAGAGGAGGAGTAAATAAAGAGTGATATATTTGACAAGAAACCTCTTACCCAAGGGTGTGTGAAAATATTGATTCCATTCTTTGATTCTATATGAACAGAGGTCATGAGCATTACGAAGTTGTCTAGGATCTTCTAAAATCAATATGAATCATTAGGGGATGATTGGGAGTTAATATGAGGTTTACACGTTGGTTTATATATTTTAAAATATTCTTTTATAGTTATTTAAAATAACTTCCTGGGTTTGTTGCTGAGGGAACACACATTACTGTAATGATGCACCTTACATGTGCGCTACATATGTTGTGTGTGTAAATTTTTTACTTTTTAGGCTCATTTTTTACCAAACTGGGTTCTAGAAATAAGAATCCCCACTATCTAGTTTTGCATAGTTTTCTAATATGTTGTGCATGGTTTTGTAAATGTGTGTTCTGGCTGTGTACTTCCCTTCTTTCTTCCTAAATTCTTAACATTCACCCAAAAACTCCCTAAAAATTTCCACAATATTATATTTCTAAAAAAATTATATAAATGAACTTAAAAAATAATATCACAACTACTAATAAAGTATGGTTCTTACATTATCCCTAACATATAATAGCTCGTCCTCCACCCATACACCCATGCGTCCATAATATTTATTATAAAAATGATCTAGAAATTGTACCCTCTTATTTGCTTATGTCTCCCATGATTCATCCTAAACCCATCCAAGTTTTAACAATACAAAACCTATCAGGAATTTATTTACCTTGATCACATTCTCATAGTGATTTAACACATGTATCATATGATTTTCAAGGGAAACATAAGTCTCAAGATCAACTTCGACAACATACCTAACGTGTTTCCCAAGTCAATGGCCAGAACAACAGAAAAACCACATCCAACTTTAGAATAACAATATTCTTTCAAAACTCTCCTAGTCAGGACCTACATCCACCTCCTCCAATGCCCCCGACCATTCTCAGAGTACTTTAAACATGTTCGTTATAGGTATCTAATTTTTAAACATTCATTGGTGTCCCCCCAACATTCATCTCTACATATACCACTTCATGATCATTACCTTAAAGAGGACCCAAATCCAAAATAATGATATTCTGGTAACTAGGTGTAATGCGAGAGAATTCTCATCATACTTGAGATGATGTAAATTTAGGGTATATGATCATCACTAATAAAATGTAATTTATAATATCAATAATGAACACCACAAAACTTTTCCATCACTGATGTTACCTCCTTCTATGAAAACCCCTTAATTTGTAAAATGTTTCTAAATTTCCTAGTCACCAACATGACACCACATCGATCAAAAGAAATAATCCTTCAAAAACATAGAATTATGTTCTCAAAATTGGACATTCTCACTTCCCAAACCACACACATCATGGGCCATAAAAACGTCATAATGGATTAAAATTTCAAAAAAATTACATAAATATGAATAGTTATTAACATAAAACCATAATAGGTCTTTACATGTTTTTCCACCACACTACCAAAACCAAGGTGCTAACACTACACTTAACCACACTAAATCTCGATCATTATCATCAAGAATATATCATTTAAAATTTTCATGTTTCTTAATATACCCCCCATTCATTATCATCTTTAATGATTTTGACCACATTCAATTCCATATTTGGGGCATTTTCATTTCAATTTCACTGTATGAAATTAATTTTTATATTCAAGAACATACCCAAAACAATTTTTCCCATACCTATCTAAAATGATGCATGTCCCAATAATCCCGAGTTCCTAGGATTAATCTTGAAAACTCAACTCTCATAACATACCGATAAAAGAGTTAAATATCAAAAAATATCTAAAGCAAAAATCACATCACACCAAAATTACTTCACCCAATGTGAAATAATATTCTATTATATCAATAAAATAACAAAAATATCACCCTTGGTACTTAGAGTCTCCCTCGTACATGGTTTAGTTACTCCCATGTATGTGCCCATAACCAATCCCTAACTCTTCCTTGCCTTATATCAATATTTTTCAAATATTATGAAAAAAAGAAAAAAAGAAAACATAATATGATACCATTTTGTAATGTCGTGACCAAGGTTCCACTCACCAGTTCTCTGATCTATTCTATAACATGACCTCAAGCATGCCTCCCAATACACTTGGGGCTACCAACTGGAAGCGAGGGTCTAATATCAATCATGGGGATAATAAACCCTATTTTATTCATTATTAGAGGAAAATAACAGTGGAAATAAATAGAAAAACTAAATAATGACATAACATAAGTAGAATAATTCAGTATCACAAGATGAACAAAACTAGAAATCCAATATAAAACATAAAGAGTATATATTCCAAGCTAAGGTATGTTCCAAGTGTAAAAATGAAACTAAAAATCTATAACAATGAAAAATCCCAATAGGATCCCAATCCCCATCTAGTTCTCTCATCCATGATCCATCCCAATATTCTATCTATCAAATGGCCTTATCCATTATCATGTCCTCAAATCAGGTAATCTATTTGATTTTTGATCAGGAAGACTGAGTAGTGTGTGACTACAACTCAGTAGGCCACCACCCATGAAATCTAAATCAATATCCAGTCAATTAAAAATGTATTCATTTGTATAAATAAATAATTAAATACATATATAAATATTTATCATGTAATCAAATAATCATTATTTGACCACATAAACCCTCTAATACCCTATAGACACCTGTTCTACAATGTCTTATTCCTATCATGTTGGTGACTGATTCATTATACTATTCTTCATATCAATCCACGCATGAATTCATTTTTTATCATTAATTTTTCTCAATTAAAACATTATTTCCAATTTTCCACTCATTGTTCTCAAATAAGACATAAAATCCACTATTACCATTTATTGTTCTCAATTAACACATAAAAGAATTCGTTACCATTTATTGTACTCTATGAACACATTATAAATTTTGTTACTATTTTTATTATCAATTAACAGAGAAATTCCATTGTTACCATTGATTATCTCATATCATTCCATTAAATAAATAAAATTTTAATTAATCATCTCAAACTTAAATTAATCCAATAAATAATTAATCCTCTCAATTAAATTAATTAATTCAGTAGTTAATTAATCTTCTCAAATCTATTATTTAATTAAGAATTGAAGTAATATTTCAAAAAATATTAATTAATTCACCAATTTAATTAATATTCTCTACTTAAATAATTAATTGAATAATAAATTAATATTTTAAAATCTACTAATTAATTTAAAAACTAATTAATCATATCAACTCGATTAATTAATTCAACATTTAATTAATCAAATTATGTTCATTAGTTTTTAATCAATTATATTATCAACACAATCAAGGCTAGTGAATAGTAATCATCTAATCATATTCCAAAAGACGAAATCAATTTAATTAATTAAATAATTAAATAATTCATTTAAATATATTGTAAAATCACAAAAATTCAATTAATTAATCAAACTGTTTACTAAAAGAATCACAATTTTTATATCTCCTAATTATTTTAACAATTAATTATTTATTTGGAAATCTCAATACACAATAATTAATACAACAATTAATTTTCCAATTCACACCTTCAATATCCAATAAAAACTTTCATCATTTAATTATTAAATTATAAACATAATTATCCCATAATTAATTCAACAACAAATTATGATAATTCATATTTAAATATTCCATTTTCACTTTAGTAATTAATTGTTCCCCAAATGCCACAACTTTAATACTCTAATAAATATGTCAGAAATTAATTATCTAATTACCCATTTCCATAATCACAATGAACCGTTAATTAATTCAAAAACTAATTAATCCAAATCAAAAATCATAACAAGACACCTATTAAATAATTAACCAATTAATTGTTCCCATAAATATAATTAATTAATTTCATAATTAATTAATCACATTCCGTATGTTGAGTAAATTTACCAATTAATTTTCCTCATCATTCACATTAATGTATTCCAAAATTAATTAATAACATTCAATCCCTTCAAATAATTCTCTAATTAATTTTCCACATCTATAAGATTAATTAATTCTATAATTAATTAATCATAATAAATCCCTAAAAATAATTCTACGAAAAATTGTCCATGTCAACTGCATTACTCAACTCCACAATTAATTAATCATATTAATTCCCTTAAATTAATTCTACTATTAATTACTTATGTTAAATTCATTATCTAAATCACAGTTAATTAATCACATTACAATAATTAATTAATTTTGCAATTAATAAATTTAATCAATCCCATAATTTATCTTAATCATTTATTAATCTTTTTACTTTTATTAATTAATTCATCATTTATTAAATCCCATCAGTCCAATTATTTAGTTAAACAATTAAATAATCACATTACTTCTATTAATTAATTCATTAATTGATTAATCCCATCAATCCCATTATTTAATCCAACATTAATATTATGAAATTAATTCAATTAATTATTTATTCAATTAACTGACACCATTAATCACTTAATTTAATTAAACAACTAAACAATCATAATACATTCATTAATTAATTAGTCAATTAATTACTTCCATCAATTCTATTATTTAATTTATCATTTAAATGGTTAAATTACTCTATCAAATAATTCATAAATTAATTAATCTTATAAATACCGTTATTCAAATCATCAGAAAAATTATCACATGAATCCATTAATTAATTTTAAAATTAATTGTTCATTATTAATGAATTCAATTTCCCAAAATTATTTCCTCTATTATTTCCTATTTCTCAATCAATTCAACATCCTTTAATTATTTACACAATTATTTCTTCCATCTCAATCAATTCAATATCCCAAATTAATTACTTGAATAATTTTTCTATCTCAATCAATTCAATATCCCCAATTTATTCCTTAATTAATTTTTTATGTAATTAAATTCAATAACCCCAATTAATTATTCAGTTAATTATTCTATCTTAATGAATTCAATATCACCAATTAATTCATCAATTAATTTTTCAATCTCAATAAATTCAATATCCTTAATTAATTCTTTGATTAAACATTCCATCACATTTTATTCAATTTCCAAAATTAATTTATTAATTAATTGATCCATCTCATTCAGTTAAATATCCCCAATTAATTCCCAATATAATTTTTCTATATCAATAAATTTAATATCCTTTAATTATTTCTCTAATTAATTTTTCAAAACAACAATTAATATTCCAAATATCCCCAATTTAATATTTCCATAAATTAATTAATTTACCAAATTACTTAATTCGATCCAATACTAAACTGATAAAAATATAATAGTAGTTATATAATTACATACATATAATTTTAATAAATGATTTTGGATTTGAATTAATAACCACCCACCTCAAAGTAGTGAAGAACACCTACCAATTAAAATCACCAATTAAGTTGAATAATGAAAAAGAACAAGATACTGATTCAATTAATATATCCATGATTTAAATTATAATATAACCAAAAATACAATGATATTAATATAGATCCAATAAAAAATATACATCTCTATTTTTAATGAGAATATGAGCGAGATGAAAGGAGATATTTAAATGGGTAAAAACCACTTACATGGGGAGGAGAAAAAGCAGAATCTAAGTTATAATTCTCAGTGAATGAAGGTCGTGCACCCATGGACATTATCTAGGAGCCTCCAAAATAGAGTTTAATCATTATAATATGATCTAGGATCAATTTGGCATTAATATCGGGGTTTTGATATTTCAATTCCCATTTTTTGGTAATGTAAAACCGCTTGAACGAGATTCATCTTGTGGTGAAAGATTTCCCCAAAATATTCCCCTTAACTCTGTGTTCCTTTTAGGGGGTAGAATATTTCTCTTTTTAGGGTTAGATGTTTACCAAACCGTTTTCCATCCATTATAATCCACTATGCTAAAGATTTTATGGTTATTGGGTTTGTGGAACATGTTTTGGGAACACTATCCACCAACCATGCATTGCACATCTTTCTTCCTAAATACTAAAAATTCACCAAAAAACACCCTAATTTTTTTTAATAATATAATACTCAAAAATAGAAAAATATTAGTTAAAAATAATCCAAAAAATCTCTTTTAAAATTGAATTCCAAAGATTTATGGCGGTAGTCCATTTAAAAAATGAGAGATAAATTATTCTACCATTGGATTGAGAATAGGAGAAAATGGTTAGGGAACCATTAGAATAAAATTTATGATAAATTTTTAATATATATTAAAAACAAAATTACAGATACAACATGTTTAGAGGAATTGTATGAATAAATAATATAATATATATTTGTTTAGTTATATATTTCTAATTTGAGACAACTTTATTGGCATACTCTTTAGTCCTTATAAGAATGGTATTAGAAGAATACCAAGAGATATATGATTAATAAAAAGATTTTACTGATCCTATTTATCTGGTATGTTTTGAGATAAATTTTAAAAAATGTGTGAATAAGATATGAGAACTAATGCCCTTTTATATGTGAGGGGAGGGCCACATATAAAATTACATTAAAATTTGTATTTATTTAAGGTCACTTCCAAATAAATGTTGATCTAAAAGCCTAGTATTAATTTTTTGGACGTGATAATATTGAAATATCATCATCCAATAATAATTTGATATGTTTGGGCATCATGAAAAAACTTCTATCTTGGTATAACCCTCAGTAAACCAGTTTTAACCTTAATTAATGTAACCAAATTCAACTACATTTACAGTTCATTATAAAAAAAAATAAGTTCCCCCAACTACATTAAATTAATTATGATGATTAAAAAAAATAAAATCTATTTGAATAGATTCTATTTTAAAATTGGAACAATTAATGTTTAATTAGTCGTATAAACTTTAAGGAAAACCATTTCCCAAAAAATGAATTCTAAAATTTAAAACATAATTTATGTTTATCACTTAGCTTGTGAAAACAAAATAATAATGGTTAAATTTCTATATTGACTCTATAATGATTAAATTTTATTTAAAATATTATATATATATATATATATATTAAATTATATTATTATAGGAAAATCACACTGTGAAAATAAAAACAATTTTTGAGAAAATTTTTTAATCACAAAAACAAACAGATACTAAAATAAAGTATATTGATTATTACTAAGTAATTAGTCAGATTATTTAAAATATAAGCATAATTATTTTACATTATTATCTAATTGGAAAAATAATGTGATATTTTCCTGAAAATAAGTGATTTTTACAAATTTTGGTATGTTAGACTAATTATTGAAAAAATGATGCTTTTAGAAATAAAATTGATAATTTACCCTATGATTATATTGACAACTAGATTTAGACATAATATCAATTTCACCAAATAATTTTTAAAAAATTAGTTGAAATAAATTATAAATTGCAAGTAAAAAAATGAGATAAATGACATTATCTAAGAGTAGAAATTTTTTATGTGTAAAATACTTTCCCTAAAAATTTTGTAGTTATTTTTATAAATTAATCAATATCATAATATTATTAAAAAACTGTATACATAAATTCATAATTTTGTTACAAGTATTCAAAACACAAAATTTTTCACCTAGGATATAATATCTTACTATATCGTGATACTTATAAAATTGAGGCTGTGTGTAGGGTAAAATATAATATACATCATGTTTCCTTTAAATGGAAATGTATATATAATTCATGGGTGTTATGTTCTACCACTAGAACCTAATATTTATTTTCAAATTAAAATTACATAACTGTATTATAATAAAATGATGATATCTCAACTATAGAAAATCCTTAGTTTCCCCCACAATAATCTAATATGTTTGATTCCTTTAGATAATGTTATCCAATTGAGTAGTCGTATTATATACAAAAATATCTCTATGATAATAATTATAACTTTTTTTCATATAAGAAATATTAGCCTATAAGGGAATATCCTCTAAATTTAGAAAATTTGAAGAATATTTTTTCTGTAATTCCTCAAGGGCTATATATGGATCACATAATGAACATGAGAGAGGATTGGTTCATGTATGAATGTATAAACTATATTCATTACTTTATTAATAATATTAATGAGAAAAATAAATAATGGGATAATATTTCAATTATTTATAAAAAATATTAAAATTTTACATTGAAAAATTCATTATAAAATTTTCTAACTGAAATTGAATTCCAGATCTCACTAATGATTGACATCATAACTCTTCATTCATCATTTCTATTCTTTGATATATTGTATAATGAGTATAACTTTATCTTTAATTTCCTCAAATATAATAACTCCCAATAGATTTATTTCTCTAATTTCATTTGAGAAATTCATATCTCTAAACAAATTTCCATATATGGATTCAAAAGAAGTAAGGTGATTCTTCATGTGAAAGAAATTATTATAAGAAATCATGACTTGATGAGGTTTTGATCACAAAAAACGTTTACATATTGGGAATAATATCTAAATATATACTACATGGTTTAATAGTGACTCTTAAACTGACCTTCTATTTGAGTAAGATAAATGGTACTGAAAGTAATCCCTGAATCTATATATTTCTAATGACCTTCCATGACAATCAATGAAAACATCTGATGCTGATCTTACATAATAGATTTTGGTATCCTGTTAAAAATTACCCATTCCTAAATCTATATCCTAGAATATAATTGAGGGATAAAACTTCTTTCTTATATATTACCTGTTTTGACATTATCTGTAGATGATCTATAACCTAAATGACATTATTTAATATAAATATTTTCGGGATTATAATGAAGAAATCCTTGGTAATGTTTTCAAATTTCAATTATTATGTGGGTAATGGTTTTAACATCACCATATACTTCTATATATCATACTTATCTTGAAGACATAATATTCACTATGAAACATACCCCACAATAACTCCCTTTAGGTTTCCCCATTAGAAATAATATTTCATATCTCTCTACATCCTTATAATTTTAGGATGCATAGATAATGCTAAACAATGACCATAATTTAATAATTTCTTCATCAGGTTTGGTATCCACTAGGCACAT
This sequence comes from Viscum album, assembly GCA_963277665.1. Lineage (NCBI taxonomy): Eukaryota > Viridiplantae > Streptophyta > Magnoliopsida > Santalales > Viscaceae > Viscum > Viscum album. The sequence continues at coordinate 1,922,096,484 of OY728136.1, read as the reverse complement.
GAGTATTTGATTAAGATAAACATTCCATTAAAATAAATGATTAACTCCACAACATTTCACACCTTATTATTGATATCAACCCTATTTTTTTCGATTACCTATTTTTTATATGTATTAATGGTTTGAGGATGATTTTAGAAATATAATACTTATTCATATAATTTTTGATTTAAAGATCCATTTTTTAAAAAACTATAAATATTATATATTTTTAAAATTTCATTATAGATATGATAACATGGTCATTTAGACTCAGCCCATTAGCCACCATATTCTCATTCCCATGGTGGTTCTATATTGAGTCCACATAATCATTAATCAAATACAACTATAATATATGAAACACATTCGTCTATTTGATGTTGAATATATAATATAAAATTTTATGAAATGTATATATGTCATACCATTCTCTATAAAGGTAATTCCTCCAAATTATTAATCCAAATATTTCTTCAATTAACTATAAATCACATGTGAGATAATTATTCATATGAACATTAAATTATTATGAGGTACAATATATGACTATATCATTCTTTATAATGACACATCACATCCCTTTTCCCTTTTCAACTATGTAAATAAAAAAATACTTCTTCAATAATTACTAGAGTGTGCGTAAGGGAGATGACAAATGTTTTTAATAAATCCTGGAAACCTTGATCATATTCTTCAGTTAAGGGGAACTCTACAGTTTTTAGAATAAACATGGGGAGTATATATGATAATCCCGAGAAACATGTCCAAAATTTCCAATAATATCCATACAATCCAAGATTACTATAGATATAGATAACAGTTATTGTTCTTGTCTATTGTTAAATAAATTCAATTAATATGTGTCAACCTATATACATGTTCTCGAGATTATTTGACCTAATAATGAATATATTTTTTTAAAAAATGCAGACTTGGTATATTTGGAAAACAAAACTGCATTCATTGGGATCATTATTATTACCCTCTTTTGATATTAATAATTATCCTTACACATGTAGTGTATACTAAAATAATATATAATGACAACGATAATCTGAAAAACATAGTTTATAAATACTTGATTAATTAAATTCATTATGATAATTTTTTTTAAATAACTATAAGACATAGCAATAAATACACTCTTACCATACCTAAATTAGATGACCATATTGGGTATAAAATTACTTTTAACTATCAACTTACTATTTCAATATTGAAGTTCAATTAAGGGAAAAATATTTATCTCCTGAAATTTTATAGAAAAAAATCAATTATTTGAGAAGGATATGTAGTATTATTCTTGATTTTTACATCTTACCAATAACTAAACTGGAGTTTTATAGATCTATAATAATAATTAAATAAAATATAGGTGTACCCCATGGTGATGCACTTGTAATAATGAATCAATTTTCTAAATTCACTTTGATTTTCTTCATAAATTCTTGTAACTAAGTTGGGGAAATTTTTTATGGAGTCTTTGAAAATATCATAGGATCTAGTTTTTGTTTAATTGAGAAAAATATTATTTTTTTGGTGGAAGGATATGAATATATTCTTAAAATACAACAACAAACTCTGACAGAATAGACATATTGTTGAATTTGATTTTATAATATACGTTAGGAGATAAATTACCAACTTGAATATGAATAAATACCATGAAAATGGTTATAATTTATATTGGGAGTTCACTTTTATCCTTGAACGAATTTACTATCATTGGTTGGTTAAGAATATACAATATCACACCCCCTATCATTAAATTTACAATTGATATATATAAAGTTATGTAATAAGTTTTAAAAGTCTCATCAAATTCAATTATTGTATGAATAATAATATTTTAAAGAATCACAATATTTTAATATTCAATTGGGGAATAATCATAGAAATGATATACAATCATTATAAAATTTGAAAATTTTATACTATTTCATCATCTATTCATTGAGATCATAGAGGGATACCTGTTGAAAATTATTCATAAATAAAATATTTTGTAAAACTAAAATGATAAAAAAACATTTTGTGAGATATATTTGATTGTAGGTGTTTATTTCACCCCTTTAATATCACCGCACACATATGAAATAGTGATCGAATTAGATTTTTATTTTTCTAAAGGATTAAAATATAACTTATATCGATGATCATCATTATCCTATGGATTTTTTAAAAAACCAAATTATGTGTAACTACAAACTCATAATGTTAGTGGTGCAATATATTGATATTTTACTCTATTTGAATGAGTCCCTAACTTCCTCTTACTACATCAAAATTTTACATCCCGATGGCCTTCTATTATAAATGACTAAAATTTTACTAATCCATTAATTTTAGGTTTCTTCATATTTAATACAAGACATTTAGAATTATAAAAATATCATTTTCTTACCTTCATCGTCAATGTTAATTGAATCTCTACTGGATTATATCTTTATATGCCTATCAAAACCATGAGACTTGTAGGTGAATTAAATATCCATTTCATCAATGATAACACATAAACCACATTCTTTATATCTACTATGAAATATTTTTAGACCAAAATTTAGTGATATGGTTTTAATCCACATAATAATCGATCAATCTTACTTTTCTATTAAATTATAATTCAACAATCATATATCACAATTATTATGTATTCTTCTTATTATAAAATAATTATTCATCATCCATATGCTTGATCTTAATTAATTCCATTCCAATATTCATATAATAAAGACATGGAAAGTACTTATTTAAAACACTCAATCACTCATCCAACTATATAGAGTAATTTTATAATCATTTCCTTTTGTTCTAAAAAATATTCCTCCAATGATCTGCTTCATAATCTATAAGATAAAGATAAAACATAACCACTTCATGTTCGAATGAATCTATATGGAGCTAAATCCAAAGGTATTAATTTGTTATGTTGAAATTAGTGGATAAACTATCCCAAAAAATTAATTTGGTAATTGAATTATGAAGTACATAATAATATATTTTCCCATCATTTTATCATTTCAATGGTTACCACAATTCATTTCCATAGAATGTATTTTTATCCTAAAAAGATATTTTTCATTCCTTCATTCATAATATTTCATTTTTCATCGGTATATTCATTATATTTTCCTTAAAATTCATTATTAATATCTTTCCTTCTATTTATATAAACATATTAGATCAAAAAATATTATACAATTTATAATATTTATGGTATGAAATAATATAAACATGAAAATAATTTATATGATGCCTATATCCTGACAAAAAATTCTAAGTATATGATAAATTAGTTTTTTCAATTGTGATCAACAATAACTATCCATCCAAATCATTTATAGTATATCTTAATGAAAAAATGATTTAACCTAATAATATCCCCAATATTGTAAAACAAATTTTGCATTAAGGGCCCATTCTGGATACACTAGAATGATGTAAAAAATATAATCAACGAACTCTATATATGGTTATTAACTCTATATGTATTAATTACTTAAATAACATCACTGATAGAATTCAAACATAGATTTTAATTATGAATAGAATTTCAAATATCTTATCCGGGCTTCAGTGTTCATTCCCTAGGTGGGGGTTTGGATGAATTCTGTTGGAATGGTGGATATCTAGTAGTGGATGATTACTTGGTCATCCATTATGGATTAATCATTTCAATGTGATCATGGAAGATGATTTTGGGGGATTTGGATGTGGATGGTTGTAGAATCATGTCATCGACAGTCCTCTAGTCGGTGGTGCATTCTGGTATAACACAGTTATTCTAGTGATCCTATGATTAGTTGAGTTCAAAAAATATTTCTATTATCAATTGGGTTTGGAGTGGTTTTTTTTATAATTTCTTGTTTGTCCAAATTTTGGTTTATTTGGGTTAGAGATGTTATTATTTTAATTGGTTTGGTCTATTATTATTTGAATTCAGTGCTAATTTTTATAGGTATCTCTTAGAGGGAGGCGTCATAATAAAGATGTGTTTGTTGACACACATCTATTATCTATCTATCCTCATTTTGGATTTTTGGGTAAATTTATTTAGATATTTTATGGTGTGTATTTTGGGTTCATTGTTGCATGAGGATGATAGTGAAGTGATTTCTTCACAATCATTTTCAGTTGGGCAACTCCAATAAGATATATTGGTGTTGGAACCTATCATATGGCCCTCCTTCGATATATGTGTCTGTGTGGGAAGAGTGATGTTCCATGTTCTATTTCTATCATAGAGAAACTTGTTGGGAGGTTGTGACATGATTTCTACTATTGATTTCACCCTTCATTTTCATTAAATTGGGGCGACAAGTCATTCTCTAATTTTTGTGTTGAATTTTCTTCCATTTCAACCCTCAATACGATTATGTAAACAGGTTTCATATTTTCAAAGACATTATTTTATCATTGATTGGAATAAGATTCTATATTTACAAAATTTAAAAACATAAATTTATATTTTTTTATAAATAAGGTTTGATCTTCAACCTACTAAAAAATCTATGGGTTCCTCATCCGTGTTTCAAAATGTTATCATACCAATCATATGATATGAACTATAGTGACCAATAATTTTTATTCAATAAAATTACACCATTTGAGATGAATATTCAAAAAATTTTGTAACAATACATTCATAATGAACATTTATTTATAGTGTCATCAGAATATAAGATACTTAAACAAATATATCACAAAATATCTACATCATTTTTGAATTTGATCTTCACACACTAGAACCCTCTTTGTAAATATCATTCTTAAAACCATTCTTCACAACGTGGGGAAAGGAAACATAAGAATTTGATAGATTATATAATAAGTACTGGTAAATATAATAGATATCAAGAAACGGTAATAAGTTAGAATAAGATAATAATAATGCAAAGATATATTTATCAAGAAAGATAATAATCAAACATAATTAGTCAAAGAACATTAATCATTAATCATTGAAAAATGTTTTTTAAAATAAATATCATATGAAATAAGAGTGGATAACCATCAATAATTAATCATGATAGAAGAATACATTTCATAATCATAATACACTTTTTTCAGAATGCATGTCATAATACAAAATCATTTATTGTTTTCATGGATCTCATCCAAGAGTATCATATTGTATTACGTTCACCCCCATTCCATAATTTATTTAGTTAGTTTTGACTCTCAAGACTATCTTATTTTAAAATTCCAATTTTTCAACTAGGTACATTATATACTAAATTGTTTTTTATCCAATAAAATATCCTACATTAACCAATCAGAGTAACACTAGATCATATTCCCAATAAGTCATAATAAACATAAAAGTAAATAATTATTTATGGTAATTAATTTAAAATATCACTACAAAAAATTCTGTATCAAAATACAATTTTTATTTGAAAAAATATATTTATAATATTGAATTATCCAAAAAAAATTATGGAAAAATATTTCATTAAAATTATGAAATGAATAATATTTAGAAAGAATTAATTTAAATATTATTCATTATGGTTTTGAAATATGTTAATGTGGTTTATATTATAAAAATTCATTTATCATTTTTAGTAAAAATTCAAAATTACATAATGTGGAAAATGATATAATGTCTAAATTAAAAAATGGGTATGGAATTTATAATATAGTAAAAAAATTACATAATACTATGAAAATCATGGAAACATGTTTGAAAACATTTTAAATAAAATATTTACCTGTAAGAAAATACTCTTTTCCAAAGAGTAAAACATAACTGATTTTCATTGAAAAAACATATTTTACAAAATGAGTAATTTAAAAGATGATAATAAAACAGAAAAAAATAAAATATATACAAAAAAATAGAGTGGAATAAATTAATACTCATTTTTTGAGACATAAAATATAATTCATCAATTAGGAAATTTAATAATAAACAATCTTGGTTGAAATGAGATTGTAACATAAAACCCTTACCTCAAGTCCATATTAAATCATTAGTATTTTAAAATCCTATATAATAAATTCATTTATTATAATTATTCAATAAAAAATCCATAATAATTCCTATAATTTTATATATGATTTATTTATAATATATAAACACTCATTCATTAATAATCGTTCATTATTAGCATTATTTTTTGGGTTAGGTACTTCTTTTTCCCATAAATGTACTGGTTTGGTGGTTGTGGTCCCTGAACCATGGTCATGGATCCTTAATTTAATTAATTTTAATAGTGATAGAAATATCATATATTGTCATTATATACATATTAAGAACCATTCATATAACATGGTGATGAAAAATGAGTTACACCCTTGCATGGAGAGGGTAGTCTGTATGTTTGAATGATTGACATTTACATTTTACGACTGATAGATTGAAATAAAGTTAAAATTTAATTTAAAATTATCGACTCAATATAATAACCTAAATATAAAATAAAAAATTTAATATACCTGCCTAATAAAACATTAAATGTAATATTAGAAAACTAGTTGTATCTCTATATGGGTGTGGTAGTCCGTATGTACGAATAAGTGATATATTTATCTCCCTTTGGATTGAAAAGAGTTGGTAAATATTTTTTAAATTACTATAATATATATATATATATATGTATATATATAATACTATATTAATAATATATTTATGGATAAAATATTTTTATAGGAAGTATAAGAACAAATAAATTTGAAATACCTTTCTTTGTATCTTTACCATTTCTTTGGGAGATCACCTTTGTTGTACACTTTAATCCTTAATTCATTTGTTTTAGGAGAATAAAATAACATAAAAGATAATGGTAAGGAATATATGATTTTTTGGGTATTAATTTTCTTATCAATAAGTACCAAATAGTTAGAATAATGGAGAATAATTGGTCACATTTTACAAGTGAAAGGATATACATAAATGGAATTTCATAAAGGGATTCACTGATTTAAGGACAAATAAATGGGAGAATGGATCCAAATTTATAGAAATAAAATTTTAATATAATATTAACATTAATAAACTTCAAAAATATATAATATCATCATTCATCCATGAAATTCTACCCTTATATAATTTTTTATCCATTAGAAAAACATGTTCAAATATTAGCTATGAAAACATGTTTTTTCAGTTTTTCTATTCCCTATGACCAAAAATTAATATGGAACAATTAAATTATGTTAAATATGATGATTTAAAATATATAATTGGTTTTAATATATTAAATTTCAATAATTATAAGAATTGAATCTGAATTGAGTGTCCAATCCACAACAAAGACCCATATTTGAAAAATGAATTTTTATTAATAAAAAATAATTTATGTCCATTCATTTACATTTATAAGACATAAAAGTAATATTAAAATATTATATTGAATATAAAATCTATATATTTCCTATAAAAATTATTAAATATATAATAAATTAATATATAAGTATAAAAATACACAGTGAAAAATAAAGAAAAGTTTTCAGAAAAAGGTTATTTTAGTCAAAATAATTTAACATTAAATAGTGTCATCTGTAATGATAATTCATGATTAATTAAATATAATAATTATAATTACATTATTATTCTATTAATTTAATATTAGATAAGAAAATTAATTACACATTTACTAGAAAAAATTGATGTTTTTATATAAATTGGTATATTTCACTATTAATTGAGAAATTAGTCATTTCTAGAAATCATAATAATTTATTGTAATTTAATTTTTACCAGATTATTTAAAAATGATAGCAGTTTAATTTAATAAAATTAATAAAAATGGTAAAAATAAATAAAAAATTAAGTTTTCAAAATATTTGATAAAAACTATTTGAGGAATATATTTTCTTAAATTATAAGATCACATAAATTAAAATTGAGTACATATTTATGATTATTTAATTAATAAATGTGCATTACCAAATATATATATATATATATATGAATGTTTTTATTAGTATTTTAGACTTCTAATTTAACTACTAGGCTACGATGGATTACTATATCATGGTTCATATAGTCTCGGGGTTGGGTATAAGAAGGGATGTTGAAAAATCATGTTTTATTTCAAATTAAATAATAACAAAATATGTTTCAATTAAATAAAATTCAGTTTTTTTTTAATTTAATAAATTTTTCATTTTTAATGTGGTTGTTGTATAATATAGTTAGCTATATTTTTTGTATTTTTACCAATTCAAGCCCATGTTCTTTACTAAAAACCTGCTAGACATTCTAATTAATAAAATTTATATTGACCATAAATACATGTTCTAAATGATTTAAAAAATAATTTTGAAAATAATATACTTAGTAAAATATAAACTATCCATGGAAAAAAAATTTATACATTGAATCCCTTAAAAATAATATTTCCAGCATCTATAAAAAATATTTTTACCAATTAAGACTTACACCATAATACTAGTATGGGTTTAAATAGAAAAATGTTATAGAATAAATTAATAAATAATTAAAACTCATAGGGGATTTTTTTACATATAATATCATATAAAATTAATGTGTGACTCTATATCTATCCATTTCGATTACAGATCACTAAATCGATTGAATAAATTGTTTTATAAATTCAATTCTTGGTTTAGAAAAAAATTACATGATAAAATCCTAAAAATAAAAATAAAAATTCTTTTACAATATTTAATTTTTCATTAAAAAAATTAATTTAAGTCAATAAATTTTCAACGTAAAAAATTTAATATAAATATAGTAAATAGTTTTTTTTAAACCCAATTCTTATTTAAATAATATATTAATGATATCATTACAAATATAATACACCATAAAATCATTTGCTGACAAAAAAATACTTTTTTTTGATATGTCAGCAAGTTATCAATATGTCAAAACCATAATAAAAATTAACCAATTCCACCTCCTTATATAACATACCATCTTAGCCATTTTTGTAATAATCTAATGTATTTACTTTAAAACCAGCGATATTTATTTTCCATTTTATATAATATAATAAATTATATTTGATCACAGATTTAATTCATATAGCCTGGTTCATATAATCATTTCTGTAATGCAATACTATATGTGAAAGTATTTACATTTATACTTAAAATAGATGTTAAAATTAATTTTCATTGTTAATGAATGAATTTGAAAAAATATTCACATATTATTTATGCAATTCTTGAATTTGTTAAACTAATTAATTTATCCATTGATAAATAAATATTTATAAATAATAAAAAAATACTAACATATTAATTATTTTAAATTCAAAAATTACTAATATTCCATGGAATAATTTTTTAATGATTTGGCATGGTGGTTATAGTCATTTTCATGTTATATTAATCCACATTTTTTAAAATATTCAAAAAAATTCTGAAAAATAATTTCATTAGAATAAATTCAAAATTTTAAATTGAAATATTAAAATTTATTATTTTATTTAAAAAAATTATTTTGGTTCATAATTTTATTCACAATATAATTTTTAACATTTAATTAATTATTTTTTATATTAACTACATAAATGTAAATACAAACTATAAATATCTCTCAAAGTATTTTACTAAATTATTATACACAATTTAACAGTAGTCATATAAAACCTATATTTCCATCATAACATCTTGAAAATTCATTGATTGTTGTCTTTCGAAAACATAATTTCTATTCCCTAAATTTTAATTTTTGATTTTTAATATTATTTCACCATTCATGATTTTTTTTGATTAGTTATATTAATTTTTATTCTAAATGGTGGCGATGATCAATGGAATGTTTGAAATAATGTAATTATATTATATATATAAGAAAATATAATTTTATTTTACATTATGCGATTTAATTATCCACAAAAAGTAATAATCACTGTAATGAATTACACAATTTCACATAATTTTAATGTAATTTTTAATTATTAATTTACAATATTTTTTCCACAAACGCATGGAGTCACATTGAAGGCACATATTATGGTAAAATTAAGTTTTCATGATTGAATTTATACCTTTTTATTTTGGGTGTTTTGTTAATTAAAATTTCAAAAAAAAACATTTATGTGTTATTTAATATAGAGATATATATTTCATTCATTTACTACTTGAATATTAATTATAGTTTGAAAATATTTTTATATGAATGTATGAAATAATATTATATATAAAATATAATAATAATTTTTAGTTCAAATTGTTTTCCCAACATGTTTTTTTAATATTATGGTATAATATTTAGAAAAATATGGGATGATGATTGATGTTCAGAGATGGTCTGAAAAGATATAATGTGATATTAATAAATTCAAAAAAACTTAATTTGGAAAATTTAAAAATTACATCTATTATAATATTAAGAACATATATTAGAAAACCAAATAACGAAAACATATATTTTGAGAAATTATGTGTATATAAGTTTTCTTTGCAATGTGTACTATATGAGAATCCCGTTAATATAAGAAATGAACATTATATAGGGATATAATATTGGGCTTCATAAATCATACTGAACTATAATATTTTCATGCTAATTAATTTTATGATTGAAACATTCCATAAGATTATTACTACAAAATTTAGAAAAATTTCCAACATTAAAAAAATTCATTATAAAATTTATTCGGTCAACATCATTATTGTCAATATAAAATGAATATAAACATTTTTATATGGGTATATAATTTTTTTCCCAACCAAAATATTGAAATATAATTGAGTAATTATATTTTAAATTAGAAAGATCATCATATGTGGTAATATTTTATAATACTTTTCTTTGAAAGAATTTTGGGATCTATGAAACATGGTCCAATAAAAAAGTGATCTAAAAGATTAATTAAAATGATTATTATGTGATTTTTTAGTCTAGGTAGATATTAATATTTATTCTAATTTATTCATGAGAATGTATCATAATTTTATGATTTGGTGAATTATGATTTTATATTTTTTTAATTATCAATTGTGTTATGGATATTTTAAAGCAATTATAATAATTTATTGTTTCATCAATGATATTGAATTACATTCCAAATGGTTTGATATAATTACAAATATATTTTCCATTGTGACAAAGGAAAAATTACTCATTGATCAAAATATTATTTTCCATTGATGATGATTGTATGTTATATTTTAAATATAATGATTATATGTGATATTTTATTGAGGTTAATATATCACAGCGTTTTATTGAGGTGAAACAAATGTCAGATTCTATATTGGGTGAATGAATCAGAGATTCAAAATGAATATTTTTTTGAATGACGAATAAAAATTCCAATTTATTATACACTTATATATTCAAATGTTTTTTATAATGAAGTTAATTTTATTAATATTAATAAAAGACAGATTTTGTAGGAAAAGATTATTTTATCATTTATTTAGTATTTAATGAATTAATTAAAGATTATTTACTGAATTATTTATGCATATAGATATATTAATTATATTTTTACATATAATGTAATTAGTCATTCTATATTGTAATATGTACTCACTTTATAACCAATACTGGTGTTGGATTAACCAAAATACAACATCCCCATTATAATGGGCTATTGCTAATATCGAAGATCCATTTTTTATTGAGTTTCTAAATACTAGGATCATTCTATATACGATATTTTAATTCTTCATGAAGAAATAGTAATTTACTAATATACATAATATGAGAAGATATGTATCATTATCAATTCTAACATTCATTATGGGATATTATTGATAGAATCTAGGTCATGGGTGCTCTTTATAATATATATAATTTTCATATTGTCATGGTTTATTATATTTATCGGATGTGGATTATCATGAACCATGTAGAGGTTCCATCAAACCCGACACATTTCTCAGTACGTAGAATGGACCTAAAAGAATTCTTAATCCCCACAGGTTGGAAACATGTGCATGTGTATCTAAAATACATCATGGAACTGATTACACCCATTTTCATAATCAAAAATAAACCAAAAAATAACCAATACCTAACTGAATAACCATAACCAAACACGACATAAGAATTTTCATATTTGAGTTTTATAAAATTAACTGAAGTACAAACATGTTCCCTCAAAGAGGGGAATAGAAAAATTATCCCAAAACCCCCATAAAATTAAAGTACAATCACACTAAAGACATCACAGAGAACACATGCAAGATACAATCACTACCAACCAAAACCAGCATCACAATACATATTACCTTTACCTAAAAAAACCTAACCTAGTCCACATTCACCCAATGGTGTCTAAAGGGTGTGATCCAAAGCCCAGTAGGATTCCACAAAACAAAATTGTATCATTTATAAAATATATTTAGACTAACTAACCTTCGTGTTATATAAAATAATATAATGAAATATTTTTTTAATTTTTTTTACAAAAAGCATGCTTTACCTTTGGGGTAACCAAAAAAGTGCACCATTTGTCTATGGTAAGAACATTTTCAAAAAAGATAAATAATTCATGATAAATACCTATAGAGACCATAAAAATAGTTTGCATGTTACCTTGTATTAGGGTGAAACATAGCATATAAACCACAATTATCATCATCCTCATGCACGAGCCACTAGAGAGAAATCTATAAAAAATTATAGCATTCTCCAACCGTGAATATTTAGTTCGTTTGGTATGTTTATTATCACTAGAAATAAATGGGAATTTACCCACTGATAAGACAATCATACTAGACCTAATACACCCACCTAGTAACCTATAATTCTCAATGTTCTCAGCATTCACTTCATATATCAAATAAATCACTACTTTACATACACATTCCGGTAAATATGAATATATTTAATAAATCACCTTTTCCCTACACAAAACCAAATTTATAAAAATCATCAGACAAAATCCACTTCATTTTATGTTTCTCACAATAGACACACCTTATTAATTTTCCATCACACCTTATAAAACAAAATTAAGAGGTTCAATAAGGGTACAGACATGAAACATAACCCATTTCCTTTAAAACCAATTTTTAACAAAAAAAATACCTTCAATACATTCAAAAACAAATTATTCACTTCATAAAAATTTATATTACATAAATAAGAATAAATAAATGAATATCACAATCAAAAAATAATGTATATGCTTGGAACCACCTACCTCATGTGAAGAAACATTTATAAAGGTGTGCTAAACTACAACCACACCACCATGGTATCATATAATGGATTTATTAAATCAAAAAATCATCATTTATATAGAAATAATAATATCCAACACTCTATATGTCACCCATCAAACTAGAGATATGAAACACCAAGAATGAAGTGATAAACCCTATGAAAGAGGAAGAAATCAAGAAAATGGGGACTTACATGGAGTTCCATTGTGATTTCCCTCCAAAATCACCAGTAAAATGTTTTTACAAGGAATAATGGGGATGGATAAAGGATCCTAGGGTTGGAAATAGAATGTGAAGAGGAATATGTGGTATTTTTTGTTAAATCCACAGAAAAAACATATGATATTTCAATATTTTTAATGACCTAGAAAAACTGTAGGGTTAACCTATACAGTTTTTGGTACCATAAAAAAATGTGTACCCCATACTATCTAAAAAGAACATTACTCATTGTTAGACTGAATGTTTATCGAACCATGTGCTGACCATGTGATTAGATATTGCTTAAAAACAACACTAGGTTATATGTTTACCTGGGTAAGGGTGTATAGTTTTCTAAACTGTGTGCCAACCATGCACCACCTACTATTAACTTAAAATTTCAATTTTTCTCTAGGAACATTGGTAAAACACAATGAGAAAATTTCTAGAATAAAATAAATAGAAAAATTCATCAAAAGTAAATCATATCTGTCACAATTCACCCCCACCCCAACCATGAAAACATTCTTCCCCAAGGAAGTCCACATGAATCTTTTTGAGGGAATTAAAACATATAATCCTTCTCATCCTATGATTTCTTTCAACAAGTATCATTCACATAGTTACCATATCTACAGTAAAATAATAAAATAGAATAGACATCTCATAAAGAACATTCTCTTGGTAATCTAAAATATGCACTAGATGGTCTAACATTAAAAAATCTAGTTCCAACTTAAAATATTTCTGATTAATTGTAAAATACATATTCATGATATATTTAATCAATTTGGAGAGATAAAAACTCATGAATTGATGTAAAATATTAATGAAATATTTTCATTTATGCAACCTTTTTAACCCTGTCAGTTATAAAAATTGTTATGAGATAGATCATTACAATCTTCTCTTTTTTTCCCACATAAAGATGACCCAAATAAGGTCCATCTATTTGTAACACCTAATTAACTAAATAAATCTTATGATCTCATTATCTCTTAACGACATTTGATTTGAGGTGATAGTATGTTGTCAACAATTTCTACTTGATCAGTTTGATCTTGTCATATGTCTCTTTCACTAAACATATCCCCAACTATGAGGTCTCACCTAGATCTGGCCAACACATGGGAGATCGGCATAGTTGACCATAGAGCACCTCAAGAGGACCCATTGAAATACAGTATTGGTAACTATTGTTATATGTTATCTCGGTCGTTAGTATACGCATTTCGAATGAACCGCTGAAATCCCATGCACATAGTCGAAATATATCTTCCAAAATCTGATTTTATCACCATGTATAACAATCCATATGAGGATAGTATGTCATACATAACATGAATTATGACCCCAATTCATTTTTAAATCCTTCACGAAACCAAGAGGTAAAATGGGGATTCTTGGAAGATGAAAATGTAGAAATAACAACATGAATCCTAACAACCTCTTGAACATATATCTAGCCTAACTAATCCACCATTTATAGATTTTTGATCAGAATGAAATGGTCATATTTAGTCAAACTGTTAATCACTAAAAAAATGTAATTCCTTCCACATGATTTATGATGAATTACAATAATGAATTCCATGTAGATGTCTTCCCAAATTCCATGTAAGAATAGGTAGCAGCTGAAGTATAACATAGGGTCTTTGATTCCCTTCTTAAATATAATAACACGAATATCATCGTGATATGATGAAAACTATATCTCCCCTCAAACATATCCACAAGAACAACCAACACAGATCATAATAGATTTTGGTAGAACAAAGAGGAACAGAAAACTGATACTAGTCAATATCTTTAATTACCACATTTATTAATGATAATGTCCGCACAAGGAGACCCTTAAATAATTAAAATCTAATAGGATATAGCTACCGGTCAATAGATGTTTTCCCACCATGATAAATCTACATTGACAGGTCGTAAAACTTTTCACCAAGGTTTTCCCACTGAAATGACTCACAAGGGATGGTTCTAGCTAAAAAAATATCCAAGAACTCACCTCTAAGGTGCTCCTTGTTCTTCAATAGTATCTAAGAAAATATCCCCATCATGTTTCACTCTTAACATGACTCATTTATCACTTTCATTGGTAAATTTTTAATTAATGAATCTTCCATAATGTTTCCTTTACCATGGTTCATATTATATCATATTCAAACCCCTAAAGGTACTCATCGCATCAGAGATGTGCGACATTTTGTTCTTTTTCGATAAAAATATATTGAAAAATCTTATGATCATAATAAACTATATAATTTCTCCCAAAAATTATAATAACTCCATAATTTTAAGGAATTAATCACTGACACTGACTCTAAGTCATGATTTGTTTAATTTTTTTATGTGATCAAATTTTGAAATAACCATACCCCACAACATGGACATTATAAATCAACCAAATCCCATGAACCATACTTGAGGCATAAACCATTTATGAATTATAGAATGTTCATGAATGTGGTAGTAGTCAACTGTCGATTATGCTTCTCGAAGGATTCATGAAACTCTAGACTCCATCTGAACATCATCTCCTATTAGGTGAGAACCGTCATGGATGAAGAAATATGAGGGATTTCATGAAAAAACTATCTGTAATAACCTACTATGCATAGAATCTAGATATAAAACAAATTATTTGGCTGCTCCCAAGGAATAACATCATTGGTCTTCTTGGGGTCCACCAAAACACCTTGTTTTGAGATCCCATGACCCAGAAATATCGCCACCCTAAACCATATGTAGAAAATTGGGAACTTTTCATAGATAATATGTTCTTTAAGAGTTCCCAACACAATAATAAATTAATTCCATTTCTTCTCTATGGTCTTGAAACATTCCAGGATGTGGTCCACGGATTCCATGAAAAAATAATAAATATATTGATGGAACAAACTTTCCATAAGCTCAATGAAGATTATTATAGAATTTATCAGCCTAAAGGGAAGGAATAAATTCTAAAAATGGAGGTATCTTCTTTTGAATTATAATTTATTAACATATGCCTCTTCACATTGAATTTGTGATAACTAGAATTAAGAGAAAATTTAGAAACCACATTTCCCCTTCAAACTTTTCAAAATTGTCATCAATTTGAGTCAAATGATATTTTTAATTAATTGATATCTTATTCAGAATTAGTTAATCAATAAATAACCAGATAGATCCATCGTCCTTTTATACGAATAAAATAATGGAATCCCATTGAGAAACACTCGATTGAATGACTCCATTAGATTCCAAATTTTATAGTTTTACCTTTTAGTCATTCAATGAGGTGCAGTCTATTCGGTATGAGGGAAGAGAAATCATTCATTTTCATAGTTTCAACTCAATAGAAAAATCAACATCCTAATTTTGGAGACAAAACCAAAAAATTCTGTAGAAAATATTCTATGAATTTATGCAGAATGATATGTAATCCAATCATAATATAATTACCATTATATCTAATGCGAGCGAAGCTAATTGAAAGATATTATTACTCAACTCTGGAACTGGTGGTCTAGCATGACCTGACCGAGGATCCCATTATCAACGAATGAATTGGGTACCTCTATCAGGTGCCATGATTCATGGACACTACATATAGAAATCAATATGTGCCTAATAAACATCTAGTCCATATTAAGTAGTACATAAAATAGGTACATGTTCTGAACAAGGAAATTGCATTCTAACTCAGCCCTAGACATAGTGAGTGTACAGGATGAACATCTGAGATGCTTCTTTGGCTTCTTTCCAATTAATATTAAGAAACCCATCAGATGTGAAATAATATCAAATGGAATTTTCATAGATTCACATGAAGTTTATAGATGAATGAATCACAAGAACTAGTATAAATTTTTTTTATTGAATATTAACTCAAAATGGCACCTTGATCAGTTTCATGCCCTGGATCAACATACACTGGTGCTTAGTCCATTTCATGGAGATGCCTTGACTCTACATGCATCTGAGTACAACCGCTAGCCTACAATTCTTTCATGAATTAACAATATCCAAAAGAAGATCCATTCCTAATACAAAAAACACCAAATCGAGATCCACCATCTTGGATGGCTATGACTGAGCTGATATTCTTCTTGAATCTATATATCCCACAAATCTGGGATAGAGACATATGGACCTTGAAAACCACTAAAAACAGTCCAAAATTTCTGCACCATAGGCAAGATCATGTTGGGGATGAACATGCTAGCCACACATGGCTTGATATACAACACTGATGGTACAAAACTGATCCATCCTTGGAAAATAATGATGACAAATGTAGGGAGGGATGGACCGAGCTTCCACCTCAGAAATTTCCTTGTCATCCTATTTTCTTTTCATCATAAAATAACTACAACTATGCACTGCTGAAATAGATCCATGGAAACTATAATTTATCATATGATCATTCTCCCCTATTCCAGCATCGATAGCCACCTCGACATAGGTCATACAGTTAAATATAAAAACATGAGAATAAATCTCTAGTTGAAACCCCCTTTCAATCCTATGGGCCTTCATTAGTTTATTATAAAAAATTTGGAGTGCATACCGATCCATCTCCATAAAATTGTTGGCATGATTTATCATAATATTTTCTCCATCGATAAGATCCCTGAACTCCCAGGATATAGCATATGATAAAACCATGAGACAATATATCTCCATAAAAATTTCCTTGAAATAATTCCAACACACTTTCTCGTTCTTTCCAGATTGGACCACAGAATCCCACCATATATGATTATGTTACATTAAGAAATAACATAGTGCGCATCACCCTAATATCCTCATGAGTTTTAGTTAATTAAAATATCATCTCTATCTTCTCAAGACACTCCTTCGATTCTTGAGGTTCTGTGTTAACTTAAACAGAAGGTGACTTCTTCTTGAGGAACTCTCGAGCATTGTACATCCCAGTACCTAGTTTTCCTTCCATATGTCAAGTATGACTAAGACATGATCCATTTCACCAAACCTATATACACTGGAAAAAAATTTCAACTAATCTATGAAATATTTTTGAAATAAAATATCTTCATCTTCTTATAGCAAAAGCTGATGAATTCATCAGGGATGAATTTTTCAACAAGAAGGAATAACCCCAAGAAAAACTAATCAATACAACTATCTTAAATTTTCGTGGTAATAACATAAAATACTTACATCCTATAAAACCAAAATAACAAATTCCATCAAAATAACATGACAATCAAACAAGATTACTCCTCCTCCAGTCAGTATACATATACAGTCTACAACATTTATGTCTCATATAGAAGATGATTTCAATAAATTCCCAACATATCATGGTGACTCAGGTACCTCCATGATGTTTAATGGAAAAAGAAGACTACATTCAATATAAAAATCAAGTACTGACATCCCCATTTCTTGTATCTACAAAAAAAACAAGATAACTTAAAAAAGGGTGTAACATCCTCTAATACCATTTTTTCATGAACCATGCTTAGGTCCTATCTAACTCGACACCCGAACCAGTCCATTGCCTATGTTGAATGGGGTTATTGATCCCCATGGGTTGGCACCGTGTTCATAGGTATCAACAAAACATCGTGGTAATGAGTAAACCCATATACATATGCCTAAATAACCAACAAAAATAAAAAATAAATAACGGAATTACCAAAACCAAACATGAAATAAATTTTTTGGATTTAATGTTTACAACCTTAACTATAGACTAAAAAAAATCCAACAAATAAAGGAATACCTACACTTACATAAAATTCTATTCTCAATAAGAGGATCATCACCCTCAAGCCACCACCACCAATACCTATAGGAGAAAACCATTATCAACTTGAACCACCATCATGATACTTGTTGCCATTACCTAGGTCAAACATAACCATGTCTACATATACAATAAAGTTTATGTAGGGTGTGAGACAAATATAAGTAGGATTCCACCCAGGAAAAGAGTTTATATGACAAAACATTATAAATAAAAATAATAGGCTTTTATTTTTTAATGAAAATCTAGAAGAATTATTAAATAATATATTCATTAAAAAACATTTTTTCCATTGGGGTAACCATACAAGTGCATTGAATGTCGATAGTAAGATTGATATAAAAAAATCACTATTTTATGGGAAATACATATATAAAATTTATTAATGGGGCACTAGGTACCTCATTTCTTAGTGAAATGTGGTTTAGGAAAACCACACTAATCATCATCCTCAAGTATTATCTACTCGAGAGAAATCTTTTCAAAATTCTAGGTGACTCCAACCATCATAGATTAGTATGTTTTGTGTCATCAATAATTCTAAAAATAACCTGCCCTTGGACTGTATTATCCAACTAGCATAATAATCCAATTCCACCCACCTAGTCAATGAGGATTCCCTTTGTACTCAACATTCACTTGACACGTCAAAAAATCACCATTTCCCATACACATGAAAACAAATATGAATATATTTAATAAATCACCATTTATAAACCTAATACCTTGTTCATATCAAAATATACACTAAAAACATTTCAAAAAAATTTCTCTCACCCCATACAAGCGTTATTAATATACTTGCAATCTTTATAAAACACAATTAAGAGTCATACTTTGGGATCACAAATGAAACACAACCCCATTCCATTAAAAACATATTTTCAACACACATAACAACCATTAATCCTTCAAAAAACACATTCCCCATCATATTAATAATATAAAAAACATAAAAAATAATAATGAACATAATATCAAACTCAGAAAATAATGTTTAAACATGTATTAACCAACCACAAGTGATAAAATTTCCATAAATCGGTAATATACCACAATTGCACCACCAATAAATTCTACAATGGAATCAGTAAAAAAAATAAAGATTGAACTCTACATAAATATTTGAAAATGAAAATATGTTATCCAATAAACTATAAATATGATACTCCAATAAAGTAGAGGAGAAACCCCATGAATTATGAAGAAATAATGAATAGTAGGTCTTATTTAAAGTTACTTAATGATTTCCCACAAATATCAGAAACTAAAGAGGTACAATGAATCTTGGAGAGGGGGGGGGGTGGAGGTACATAGGGTTTGAAATATTAATAGAGGAAGAATATTCGAGAATTGGGGTTAAATACCCTGAGGACACATTAGAACTTTTAAAATATTTAATGACATGGACAAGCTTCATAGTTTACCGACATATTTTTCCAAACATTAGGCAACCCGTGTGACTCTTACTATCCCAACAGGGCACGCCACATGGATATCCTACACATTTTTCATACCTTTTCCTAACTATGTGAATAGAAACTATCTAAAAACACCACATGGCGGCATAATTACTTCAATATGAGAGTACATATTTCCAAACTATTCACCTATCATAAATCACATGCTATAAACCCAAAATACCCTTTTTTTATGGAAACAAAATGAAAACACAAATAGAAAATTTATAGTCAATAAAATAGAAAAGTACCTAAAAAGGAAATAAGGGGTGTGGCACATTTCATATGACTATGATTTAGTTCCGATGGGGAAAGTAGTCGAAATAAAATTGGGATATTTTTTAATATAATATTTTTTTATTTTAGTAATGATAGAATTAGTATGAATTTTCTACAAAAATACATGGTATTTTGGTTGAGAAATTTATTAAACATATAGAATACTATACAAGCCTTTTAGGTCACATTTTATATATTTAGAAGAAAATTTTATTAGTGATTTTAAGAACTAGAAGTTGAGAAGATACAGGGGAACCAAGTATTATAGGAGACCTCAATTTTTATTTCTTATTCATTGTATGTATGTAAAGGATTACATAAAAGGAGTTTTATTGAACCTGGTTTGATTAATTTATGTTTTCATGGGTAACATGTCATTTACATAACTAGTTTTTTATTCCATATAATATATTTTTCCGGAATTTCAGTGTTTTAAGTTTTTACTGGTGTGTTTATTTTATAATAAAAATTAAAATTCATCACAATATGATATTATCCGCAATGTGGTTATTTTCTAAATTTTTTATTATTTGAAGCTCTTTTCATGGGTTACTATCAATATAAATTTAAACTCAAGAGTCTTCTTAGGGGGGATAATTTCGTGACATACCATAAAATATGTTGGGATTTCATATAATATTTGAATTTTCTACCCACAAAAAATAAGATATTTTTTCCCGATATGAGAAATAAAATATAACATTATTGATATTAACACCAAAAGAAGTTGTAATCTACTAATATTACTATATGAATAACATGTAATTATTTTATTTTAATGGATAATATATTATAAATTTGTAAATATTAATCATTCATTGCATTAATAAATTATAAATGATTACTTTTCAATTAAGGTTTTCATATGTTCTATGTATCATGGTAGTAAAATATGTTACTACAATAGAGATTTTATATTCATCATGATGTTGAGATATATAATATGGATGGTTTTATAGATATATATTTTTGTATGTTTTTTAAAATAATTCTATTTGTTGATTTAATTTCACCGATAGATGGATATTGGTTGTAATATTCATATGGTTTTGAATTAATAATTAATAATAATATCCATTCATAAAATTCCTATATATTAAAAAACATTTTTTATTAATAAGGATTTATTTATTAAAATAATTGTTATTTGAAAAGAAGTAATTAAAGTTTTAAAATTACATGAAAGGGCATTGAGGTTACAAAAAATATTATCATTCTGATTTAAAAAGGTTCTACATATGATGAAATATAATTAGTAATATATATATTTGAGCCTTTATCATAATCGGTATATTAATAAATCTTTGTGTAATAAATATCATACAATATTATTTAATGTTGACAATATGTATATATATCATATTAATATTGATTTCATATTAATTAGGTACGTCATTTTTAACAATATACATTATATTTAATGATATACCATATTTCTCATTCTATTATAACATTTTATAGAAATAACCTATCAATCATTAAATCTAAACATCATTATAATATGTTTATTGATGTTTGAAAAGAACAGTTGCTGATTGAATGGTAAAATTTTCGGATAGTGTAACAAACGACTTTTTTTTGATCTTGGAATTGTTTTTCAATGTTCTATGGAAGTCATTTATGGATTTTATATGATGTATCGAAGGAAAAAGTTTACATCTAGGGTATCTTTTATAAATACACATAGAGTGAAAGTTCTTGAGGAGTTTAGTTTATTATTTTTTCCATTTTTTGTGCTATTTCTATGATATGTTAGGATTTTTTTGCTATTTTGGGGTTAGTGAATTCTATAATATGGTATATGGAATGGATTTCCTCAATTTAGTTTTCATTATGGAAGGATAAAAATTTGTGCAGATACCATGTAGAATAGGATGGGGAATAACACATGTTTTGGTATCCATGGTGTCAACTCTTTTTAAATTATTAAATAATCATACATACCCACCATTTTTCTACTGTGATTTGTATAAACCGTCCCAATATCATGGGATTTCAGAGGGTATCATTTTGGTTTTATGGGGTCGACACATTATCAACCACTTCATGGTCCAATAATGGTATAATATTGGGTTTCATTGTAATGTATTTCACATTGTATTCTATAAAGATGACAATGTGGGGAATTTAATGTAATTTCAAGGAGTCATTTACCTATGGACTGAACTATATTGGTTAAAATATAAGGATTTATCATGGTTGAAATACTGATTCATATTTCATACTGCATATCTTTGGTAGAGGAGGAAATAATTGACTGAAATAGTGAGTGTGGACCCTTCCATCATTATATCATTTTTTCTATATATAAGGTCTAAATTACCATGATAGAAATGTATAATTCTATTTCCAGTAGATGGAACATCGGATAATGCATTAGATAAGTATTTCATGGAATTTTTGAAGGTTTCCACATTACAGTGTTCGAATGTCTGATTTTATTTATATATTTTTAAAATGTAATTCTTTAGAATGATTTTTTATTACACTTATTTAAAAAAAGACGAACCCTTGAATTCATGTGTTCAATAAAATTATCCCACCCGAGGAAATAATCATCTTGATTTATTTTTATTTCACAATTATTATTCGAGCCTCCCCTATTCTTTATTATTGGCACTGAAACATGTCTCAAACACTGAATAATTATATTAAGATGAATAGAACATGTAACCCACCCCATATAAACATTACAAGGTTGAAGAATAGGTTTCACACAATAGTATAGTGATTAGAAAAATATCATGTTTCATGTGGAAAGTGTAACGACCCAAAATTTTGATTAAATCTTATCTCCTAATTTTGTGTGTTATTTTATTTTTCATACTCAAAAAAACTGTTTCATTTGATAACATTTGTATAATTAAAATGAGACCGTTGGGTTTTGATTTTTATATTACCATTGGTCAATATGACCACTGGAAACTAAAAATTTTGATTATTATCTCTAAATACAAGTAATCTTGGTTAATTAATATAGAAAAAAGATTCGATGGCCTCACCCAGTAGCCTTGGACCGATTGAATCCCATATAACAGAACATGGGAAGGAGGTAGCACCACTCGGCTTTGCTCTGGACCAAACCCAAGCCGAACTTCATCATGTGAAGCTAGAAAGAAATCACCTTCGCGAGAAGATCAAACTGATAGAAATTACTACTCGTGTGATGTTGGCCAAGCCTCCCTCGGATTCTCTCACCTTAGCACACCTTACACTTAGGTCCTATGCTGGTGTGATAAGGGGCTATGTAAGGAGACCGTAACTACCTTTTTCTAGTCCTTTGTTTTAAATAAAAATTGGGATTTCTTCTTATGATGATGTTTATAAATTTTCAAATGACCGGATAAATATAGTATGCATATTTTTGATGAATTTTAAAAAATGGTTATTTTAAACAAGTTTATGTAATCCATAAATAATTAAAAACGTGTAATGATATTCAAAAATGGTCTTCTACAATTATATCCAGTTTGAAATTTAGAGTCCAATAATATCAACTTGATTTTTTATGAATATTAAATTATGAATAGTGATTTTATGCTTAGGATTAGTAATGTGACCAAATCGATTAGTAATCTATCTTAAAGCATTAATATAATCTAGGCACCTTGATTAGGTAATGTGATTCAATAAAATGGTTAAATAACGGTTTCATAAATTATTATTCAAGTATTAGTTTTTTCAGGTGAATAGTGTTTTTTTAATTAAAAATTTAATTAAAAATATTTATAAAATTATTTTTATAAAATGGATTTCATTTTTGAACTCAGAGCATCGATATTATGTTAAGGTAATTTTTGGGGATTTTTCTGAAATAAATGAATTTTCGATGAATAGTGTATTTATTTAAAAATTAAATTAAAAATATTTAGAAAATAATTTTTATAAAATGGAGTTTAATTTTTAAATCATATCATTGATATTTGTTTAAGGTGAAATTTTGGGATTTTTATGAGAGTAGAATTTTCGATGAATAGTGAAAATACAGTTTTAATGTTACGGGTGTTTAATGACATCATTAAATGATATATTAAGTATGTAATCAATATGGTCGACTTATGAATAGTAATATAAGGTATGAGGTTTCCAAGTGGCCAATACCATGGGAAAATACCATGGGCAAGCCCATGGTTTTTCCAAAACCACTAATGAGGTGTCCCTTGGCCATTAATGCCTTGTCCCCTCACTTTCCCTATAAATACCAAGACATCCTCTCATCCATTCGACTCCCCACTCTCCTAAAACTATGTCATGGTCTAATTACCTCCCAAGGAGTCCTCCCAAGGTTCCCCCAAGCCTTCAAGGTCCCAACCATTGATTGTTAAGAGTTACATTTTATGGTATGGGATCCTACCTCTCCCTTTCTTTTCAGGTACTCTCATTTATGTCATTTCTTCTAAGATCAATGTTCTTATGTTGTGGATGTTATTTTATATTCATCCGACTGACCTTTATAAATTCATATTATGAGAGATGCTCTCTTAATATCATCATTTTGTTTTATTAATGCTTAAGTGGCACTGTTAGGCTGCCGAATTTTTTTTAAATGATTCTTTCACCCTTCTCATTTTCAAGTTCTATTTTCTTGACAAATCTTTAAAGTGATTTTTTTATATTGTGGAGGTATGATCTCTAAATATATCATACTGATATTCTATGATCATATGATGAGAGACCCTATTTTATCTCTTCAATTCAGTATTTTTATGTTTTAAGTGGCGTCGTTAGGCTGCCGAATTTTTAAGTGGTTTAATCACCCTTCTCGTTTTCAAGTTCCACTTCCATGTGAGGACATTCAAGTTACCTTTTATTATTTTGGGGTATGATATCTATATCTATAATACTTATCTTTTATGATAATATTATGATACACCCCATTTGATCTCTTCAATTCAGTATTTTGATGTTTTAAGTGGCGCGGTTAGGCTGCCGAATTTTTAAGTAGTTCATTCACCCTTTTCTTTTACAAAGTTCTAATTCCATGTCAAGTCTTGAAAGATCCATTTTATTATGTTATGTAATGATCTCTATATCTATCATACTGATCTTTTATGTCCATATGATGAGAGATCCTATTTGATCTCATCAATTCATTTTTGTTTGAAGTTTATGTGACGCTGTTAGGCTGCCGAATTTTGATAAGAGAAATCTTATTTTTGTCTTCCTTTCATGTTATTCGTTTCATATGGTATATTTTCAAATTTCATTACCATGTTCTTAAATCCCTTATACTATGCCCATCTACTGTTTTATGGGTCATTTATGAATTTTTGACCCATGTCCCCTCTCTTTTCAATGTTTTCTAAAAACCACGTAACATAGCCGTTATGCTGTAGGATTTCCGTCTCAAAATGTCTCTCTATTATTCTCAAATTAATTTATTTTATTAAGTGAATTCTCAAATATATTTCTCTTATAAGGGTATTCCCATATATACCAAAATTTTCTATTTTAAATTCTGTGATTTACATACATGAGACCCGCTTTCCCTTTTTGGGCGATTAAAGTGACATAAAGATCATGTCTTTAAAACAGTTTTTAAAACGTTGTGATTATGAAATGAAACCCATTTATTTTATTCTATATATATTTTTTATGAAATGGTTGATGATTATATATGTGGCTCACATTATAATAAATGAAAATTTAAGGGTGTGCCCTGATAGCGCGCCAATGCATTGGGTAAAGACTTAATCTCTAGAGATGACTGTTTAGACTGATACCTTGGTAAATAACCTTGGTATTTTTTTTAATAACACATTGGTGATGGACCTTGGTGAAACGAAATGATTTTCAATATTAAATGTTGTAGACACATCTTCAAGTTATCAAAAAATGTTATATTTATTATGATATATCTCATGATTTCTTTCTCATGCCTTAAGGTTCTTTTCATAACCATATTGATGTATCTCTAGTTCACATGTAAAATGTTTCTCTTGTTTCCCTTACTAGGCCTTCTTCTCACCCATTATTTTGATGTATATCCCCAGGTTTTGAGATACAGTAATTAATGTTGGATTAACATGAGGATAATACTTTCAAGTGTTTAAGAATAATGTTTTATGTTTTCATTTTTAAGTTCCTGGTTTCCAAGACACTAAACCATAAAGATCCTCGGTTTTGTAAAATGTAATGAATGTTTATGTGATAAAAAGTCGAGATGCTGTAGTTGGTATCAAAGGATGGTTTAGTTATTTGTGGAAATTAGGATATGAACACATTAATAAGAAGCATATTGAAAAGTTTATATATAGGAAATCTTCCTTGTATTTTGGTGAATAGTGAGTAATGGGTTGCCAAGAAAATACATCCATGTCTGGATACGAGCAGGTAGAGGTGGCTCTGGCACAGATGTATATAGGGGTAAAACCCGAAACACCACTTTGAGATAGACTCAAACGGGAACTGGTACATGACAATGGGCCTTGCTGCACTCTTGGTTACGACACTCCCAGGGGATATGCTTTGGTAAATTTATAAGCTTAGTATGAACCATTTTTAAAGGAACAAAGAAAAAATAAAATAAATATTCAAATAAGAATGTATGATCATGGATAACCTAGATGGGAACCTAGGGGATCACATGTTAGGGAATAATTTTCTTTTACAAGTTATCCTTATATACATTATGTTCCTTTTCATAATTATTGGATAATTATTTAAGCCCCTAATTATAGGTACTCTTCTTAGTTAATGGTGGGAAATGGAAGAACATGTCCCAACAACCAATGTGATTGGAAATGTGACGATTGACGTATTGATATGACAGAGATGATTAGGAGATTAAAAGATTATTATTATTTCGGAATACATTCACTATTTTGGGGACCCTATATGATTGAGGTAAATAGATTACTACTGTATTTTCATTGAGGAGTAAGGTTGACTTATATTTTGAAGAAATGATGAATTTAAGGTGGTCTTATAGTAATTTATGTTACTTATGGGAATGATTAACCTATCTGGGGTAAAATATGTTTAGGTTAGCTACTTTTTTTATAATATGTTAGGAGTGGTTGATGTTTTTTGGAGATGAACAATGATGTTTATTTTGGAAGACTATGCTATCAAATCCTTCTTGTATTTGGGTTTCAATCTTAGTTTGGTTTATTTTGAGGAATTTTAAGGACCGTTATTTATTTAATGGACGATGATGGACATTGGGTTGTACCATGGAACATTGAAGATTTAAAAGTAGTTTTAATTCCTATGTGATTCTTTCTTTTTGAAGAGTTTTTTTACCTTACCCATTCTATTTTTGGGATAATGTTTAAAGATAGAATAAATAGATAGTTAATATTTTAAGGAGTATGTGATTCTCTAGAAGATGATTATTGTGTTTTGATTAGACCAAGTAGTTTTGAATGCTCATCATTTGGAGAAAAGATTAGTTTTGGTATAATCTTATTAAAGGATGAAACTCTACATGAAGGTAGGTATATTTCCTTATGTTTTTTGTAGTAAATGAAATTCTCAAAATTATGAAAAAAATGTAAAACAATGTTGTTGGTTTAGGTTTCCTACTAGGTAATCAAAGTCTGTTTACACAAATCATATGTTTGGTATTTTCTCGTGGTCAAATTTCTCCTAATCATGTTTTCTATCACTCTACCCCAGAACATGACCCTTTGTTTTTTCTTCCATATCCATGTTTTCCTCCATAGAATCCTAATATGGGTTAACTCGGGTGTCCTTGGAACAATCCTTTCGTTCTTTTAATGTAATAGTGATACTGACTCCTTTCCCGATGTGGGACCTTCAATGAAATTTCAAAACCCAATTTTAAAAATTTCTAGGATGCAATTTCTTAAGGGGGAAGATTGTAATGACCAAAAATTTTGAAAAAATTTTTTTCCCTAATTTTGTGTGTTATTTTATTTTTCATACTCAACAAAACTGTTTCAATTGATAACATGAGTATAATTAAAATGAGACCATTGGGTTTTGACTGTTATATGACCATTGGTCAATATGACCACTGGAAACTAAACGTTTTGATTATTGTATCTAAATACAAGTAACATTGGTTAATAAATATAGAAAGAAGATTTGATGGCCCCAACCAGTAGTCTTGGACCGATCGAAGACCATCTAACAGAACTTGGGAAGGTGGTAGCACCACTAGTATTTTATCTGGACAAAACACAAGACGAACTTAATCGTGTGAAGCTATAATAGAATATCCTTCGTGAGAAGTTAAAACTGATTGAAATTACTACTCGTGCGATGTTGGCCGAGCCTCCCTTGGATTCTCTCACCGTAGAACACCTTACACTTAGGTACTATGCTGGTGTGATATGGGGCTATGTAAGGGGACTATAACTACCTTGTGTAATTCTTTGTTTTAAATGAAAATTTTGATTTCATCTTATTATGAAGTTTATTGATTTTCAAATGACCGGATAAATATAGTATGCATATTTTTGATAAAATTTAGAAAAATGATATTTTAAAAAAGTTTATGTAAGCCTTAAATAATAAAAAACGTGTAATGATATTCAAAAAATGGTCTTCTACAATTATTTTCAGTACGAAATTTAGAGTCTAATAAGTTCAACTTGATTTTTGATGAATAGTAAATTATGAATATTGATTTTATGCTTAGCATTAGTAATGTGACCAAATGGATTAGTAATCTCACTTAAATAAAGCATTAATATAATCTAGGCACCTTGATTAAGTAATGTAATTCAATAAAATGGTTAAATAACGGTTTCATAAATTATTAGTCAAGTATTAGTTTATTCGGGTAAATAGTGTTTTTTAATTAAAAATTTAATAAAAATAATTAGAAATTTTTATTTATAAAATGGATTTCATTTTTGAACTCAGAGCATCGATATTATGTTAAGGTAATTTTTGGGGATTTTTCTGAGAAAAATGAATTTTCAGTGAATATTGTATTTATATAAAAATTAAATTAAAAATATTTAGAGAAATATTTTTATAAAATAGAGTTAATTTTTTAAATCAGAGCATTGATATTTTTCTAAGGTGAAATTTTGGGATTTTTCTGAGAAAGTTGAATTTTTGATGAATAGTGAAAATATAGTTTTTAAGTTATGGGTGTTTAATGACATCATTAAATGATGTATTAAGTATGTAATAAATATGGTCGACTTATGAATAGATGGAGAAGGTATGAGGTGTCCCAAGTGGCCAATACCATGGGAAAGCCCTTCGTTTTTCCAAAACCACTAATGAGGTGTCCCTTGGCCATTAATGCCCTGTCCCCTCACATTCCCTATAAATACCAAGCCATTCTCTCATGAATTCGACTCCCCACTCACCACCAACGAAGTTATGGTCTAATTACCTCCCAAGGAGTCCTCCCAAGGTGCCCCCAAGTCCTCAAGGTCCCATCCTTTGAGTTTTAAGAGTTACGTTTTAAGGTAAGGGATCTTACCTCTCTCTTTCTTTTCAAGTACTCTCGTTTATGTCCTTTCTTCTAATCTCCATGTTATAATGTTGGTGATGTAATTTTATATTTATCCTACTGCCCTTTCTATGTTCATATGATGAGATATTCTCTCTTACTCTCATCATTTTTTTATGAATGTTTAATTGGCACCGTTAGGCTGCGAAATCTTTTGTAAAGGATTCTTTCACCCTTCTCATTTTCAAGTTATATTTTCTTGACAAGTCTTTAATGTTCTGTTTTATTTTGTTGGGGTATGATCTCTAAATCTATCATACTAATATTCTATGATCATATGATTAGAGACCCTATTATATCTCTTCAATTCAGTATTTTGACGTTTTAAGTGGCGTCGTTAGGCTGCCGAATTTTTAACTGGTTCTTTCACCCTTCTCGTTTTGAAGTTCCACTTTCATGTGAATTCTTTCAAGTTACTTTTTATTATGTTGGGTTATGATATCTATATCTATAATACTGATATTTTATGATCATATGATGAGAGACCCCTTTTTTATCTCTTAAATTCAGTATTTTGAAGTTTTAAGTGGTGCCGTTAGGCTGCCAAATTTTTAAGTGGTTCTTTCACACTTCTCTTTTTCAAAGTTCAAATTCCATGTCATTTATTGAAAGTTACTTTTTATTATGTTGGGGTATGATCTCTATATCTATTATACAGATATTTTATGTTCATATTATTAAATACCCTATTTGATCTCATCAATTCATTTTTAGATGAAGTTCATGTGACACCGTTAGGATGCCGAATTTTCATAAGAGAAATCTTATTTTTGTCTTCCTTTCATGATCTTCATTTCATATGGTATATTTTCAAATTTCATTACCGTGTTTTTAAATCCATTATATTATTACTCTCCATTGTTTTATGGGTCATTTATGAATGTTTGACCCATGTCCCCTCTCTTTTTAATATTATCTAAAAACATCGTAACATAGTCGTTATGTTGCAGAATTTCTGTCTCAAAATGTCTCTATATTATTCTAAAATTAATTTATTTTATTAAGTGAATACTCAAATATCTTTCTCCTAAAATGGTATTCACATATATACCAAAATTTTCTATTTTAAATTCTGGGATTTACATTCATGAGACCTGCATTCCCTTTTGTGGTTTTAAAGTGACATAAACATCATGTATTTAATGCAGTTTTTAAAATGTTATGATTATGAAATGAAACCCATTTCTCTTAGGCTATATGGGTTGTTTATGAAATTATTTATGATGATATATGTGGATCACATGATAATAAAGGCAAATTTAAGGGTGCAGCCTGATAGCACTCTAATGCATTGGGTAATGACTTAATCTCTAGAGATGAACTTTAGACTGATACCTTGGTGAATAACCTTGGTATTTTTATAATGACACCATGGGGATGGACCTTGGTGAAACAAAATGATTTTCAATATTAAATGTTGTATCCACATCTTCATGTTATGAAAAAAATATATTTATATTATGATATATCTCATTATTTCTTTCAAATGGCTTAAAAGTTCTTTTCATGACCTTATTGAAGTATCTCAAGTTCACATGTAAAATGTTTCTCTTGTTTCCCTTATAGGGACTTCTGCTCACCCTTTCTTTTGATGTATGTCCCCAGGGTATGAGATGCAGTAATGAACCAAGGATGAACATGAGGAGAATCCTTTAAAGTGTTTAAGAAGAATTTTATATGTTTTTATGTTTTAAGTTTATGGTTTCCAAGACACTAAACCATAAAGATCATCAGTTTCGTAAAATGAAATGAAAGTTTATGTGATAAAAAGGAGGGACGATATAGAAAGTACTTAAAGGCCAATGGAAACACACTACTAGAAAAGGAACCTATTCTAATGGTTTTAAACCATAGGTATATCCATAATAACATTTCATATAGGTTATACCCATGGCACTGAGAACTGTAGCCTATTAGGGTGTTGGTATAGGCCTATACCCATGATTTATATAGAAACTGTGGGTATAGGTCAATTTTATTATCTTTCACCCACAGTTTCAAAAAATATTATGCATACCTATAGAACTATAATTTTCAAAAAGTTTGTGTATATATCCCCATATGAGAATCTTTAATCCATGGATCTACAAACAATGGGTATAGGTTTCTTCTTTCATTTGACTGTATCCCCACCACCTTCCTCCCCAAATGCGTGAACCTTTAAAAAAATAAACTAGAGTGTATAAATTCAATGAATTATATATTTTCTATATATTGAATTTAATCAATAGGTTCTAATAATTTTCCTACCATACTAAATACTAAAACATCTCTATACATCTAATAAACTAAAAAATTTAATTCATTACATAACTACACAATTATACATCTTAATACATAAAAAATAAAGGGGGTAATTATCTCTCTTGTACCTATCATCCTCATCATCAGAATCACCAAATTTATCATTATCATCATCATAATATGCCACATCCTCAACAACAACAACATCCAGAGAAACAAAATCATCAACAACATCATCAACACAACATTCATCTTGAGTACCTCTAGGATATTCTTTCGAATAACATGGTAATTAGTCAAAGATTAAATCTATGAAATATATGAATATATAGTAGATATATCCAATTATGGATTTTATTTATTGATTGTGAACATAGATTTCAATAATTTATTTGTGATAATATTACTTCATTCATGCACTTTATTACTTATTTCATGCTCCTCCAAATCTTGTTATTTATTTAGCTACATCGCCATGAGTGCTTTGCAGTTCAATGGTCTGAGATCCTTGATGGGAGCCTAATAATGACCAATAGATAAAGGGTATAATGTTTTTTACTTGTCGACACTCAAATCTTTCTTTGTGATTTTCAACTAAAACCTAACTCAAATGACCATTCATTTATATTTTTCATCATCTTTATCTTCATGATTTTCTAGGGATGTCTGGTTAAAATATATACTAGATTATTAATTAAGAATTTATTATAAATAATTTAAATATATATAGAAAAATTAATTTTTTTTGAGTTTGTGCATTTACTATATTTCTATCTTATTTATTACTACATTATTAAAATATTTAGCTCGAGGTACAAGAACCTCGATTACCAATAAAGTGTTACATAAATGAAAGAGAATAGTATAAAATTATTAAAAATGTAAACATTTTATAATATTCAATAATAATAAAATGTAATAAATTTAAAATATAAGAAAAATTCCTAATTAATTTTATTATCCATTAGGCCTATATGCATAACGACCAATTGGCTTGTATTCCAAATGGCCAATTTTCTTATAGGACAATATGAGTAGTTTCCAATTAGACAACTAGGCATAACATACAATTCTTCTATAGACCTAATGGATGATTTTCCTATATGCCTAATAGAAAATTGGCCATTAGTCCTATAGGACAACTGGCCATTAGGCCTATTTGAAAATTTTCTATTAGTCCTAATGGAATGATTTCCAATTATCCAATGGGCCTAATAGCCAATTTTCCTAAAGTACTAGTGGAAAATTGACATATAGTACAAATGGCATAATGGCCTCTAGGATTAATGGACATTTGGTATAAGGGCCTAATAGAAAATTATCCACAAAGACTATGTGTCAATTTTCTATTAGTCCTGTACGAAAATTGGTAATTATGCATATAGGTGATTTTTTCTATTTTCTATATACGCTAATTGTCCATTTTCCTATATGAAAATTGGATATGAGGAATAAAGACCTATTGAACATTTTTTCACTAGTATTATTGTCAATTATGCTTTAGTGACAACTAGAAATTAGACTTATATGCCAATTTGACATTATTCCAAATGTAAAAATGTCTAATTGGACTACATACCTAATAAAAAATTAGTCTATATGCCTAATGTTCAATTGACCATTTATACATAATGGAAAATTGGACTATTAGGTCGAATAATGAATTTGACTACTGGCCTAATGGCCTGTTGGAAAATTAGGAATATAAAAAATTTGTCTATTAGGCCTATATGCCAATTATCCATT
Source organism: Viscum album (assembly GCA_963277665.1). Taxonomy (NCBI): domain Eukaryota; kingdom Viridiplantae; phylum Streptophyta; class Magnoliopsida; order Santalales; family Viscaceae; genus Viscum; species Viscum album. The sequence continues at coordinate 1,922,062,265 of OY728136.1, read as the reverse complement.
TGTTATATAGGTGAATTTTATAATTGGCCTATAGTTTAATTGGCCATTAAGCCTATATTCCAATTATGAATTAAGCCTATTGGCCTAATGGATTATTGTCGATTTGGACAATTAGGCATATAGGCCAATTGGGAATTAGGCATATAGGCCAATTGGTCATTAGTCTAATAGGAAACTTTTGATATTTTTTTTATAGAACAATTGGACAATACACCTATAAACATTCGACCTATTGAACAAATAGGCCAATTTAACAATAGATCATTATGAAAATTTAAGATTTGGTCTCATTGGCCAACTGTCCATTGGGACGTATTGTCCAACGATACAATATTCCTAGAGGCCAATTGGAAATTTTGCCTAGAGGTCAATTGGTTTACAGGCCTAATATACTAGTTATCCAGAATGACTATAAGACAATTATCATTTTGTCCTATATTCCAATTGGCTATTAATAAAATAGGACAATGGGACAATTCTCCCGTTTTCCTAGAGGGAAATTGACCGTTAGGTCTAGATGCCAATTGACAATTTGGTCTGATGTCTTATAGGCCAACTGGAAATTCGGCCTATAGTAAAATTGTCTATTTGAACTATAGTCTAATTGGACAATTTTTCATTTTACCAATTAAGCCTAACAGACTATTGGCCTATATTCCTAATGGCCAATTGTCTAAATGGAATAATGTACAATTGGCATAACGGCATAATGTCCAATTAACCTACAAACCTAATGGAATATTATCCTATTTAAAATATAGGACAATTGGCCATTAGGTCTATATGCCTATTCCATTAGTACCATTATGCGAGTTTTCCATTAGGCCATTTTGGCCGATTGGTCATTTGGCCCATTAGACCAATTGGCAATTATTCCTATAGTGCAATTAGACATTTAGACATTTTTAATAGAGTAAAATTGTCTATTATGCCACATTTACAATTGTCCAATAATACTATAGGTCTCATAGGCCAATTTTTTTAGGTATATAGGCTAATTGGACAATAGGCCATTAGGAAATCTGGAAAATAGTCTTATAATCCAATTGGTATTTATGACATTTGGAATATGGGGTAATTGGCCAATAGGACTAATGGAATAATTATAAATTTTCCTTTAGGGCTAATGGATAATTGTCCTGTAGGCCTCATGACCAATTTTCAAATATGATTATTGACTGAATTACCAATTTTCAAATTATGCCAAGTGGAAAATTGGAGTATTAGGCATATAGGTCAATTGGCCATTAGACATATAGTAAAATTGTACATTATTCCATTAGGAATATTTTCCATTAGGCCTAATTAGATAAACTTGAATTGTGTTATTATTCGAATATCCAATTGGCCTATAAACAAAATGGCCCAATTGGAAAATTTGGAAGATATAATAATTTTCTATTAGGACAAGGGATCAAATGTCCAATTTTCCATTCAACGTATAGGCAAATTGGCCATTGGGCCTATAGGCCGGTTTCCTATTATGTATAATTGACTAGTTTTTCATTTGGCCAAGAAGAAAATTTACAATTAGGCATAATGGACTATTTCATTATATGACTATAGGTCAACTGGGCATTATGCCTATAATCAAATTGGATATTATTCCATTAATCCAATTTTCCATTATCCCTAATGGTATATTGTCCCATTGGCCTATTTTTTATACATTATTATTAACTATTAATCCTAATTGGCCAATATGACATTTGGTCTACATATTAATGTTTTATTTTTTGTAGAGGGAAATGGGCATTAGTCCTAATTGAAAAATTTGACATTTTCCCTGGAGAACAATTGGCCACTAGGCTAATAGGTCAATTGTACAATTAGGTTTAATGACCAATTAAACTATTGGAATATTGTCCAATTGACCATCAAACACAATGGAATAATTTATAATTGGCCTATAGGCTGAATGATGATTTGTCCTATAAGCATAATAAACATTTGACCAGGGTATATTGAGCCTTGTATTAATGGGATTAATGAAAATATAACTTGAAATATATCATTAAAAGTTAAATAAGTCGTATTATAAATATAGAAAATGTTTTAATTCTGATTAATTTGCCTTTCTCTTTACATGATTGGGAATTGTATTGTACCCCAATGTCTCTACATATGAAATTTAATCATTGTTATCTTTTGTTTATCACTATCACATCCTAAATAATCATAGATATGAGTATTAATAATTACATTTTATGTAACACCCCGAGTTTTCACGATACACTTCTCATTCAATAATGCAATAGCTTGCATTGTACGCAACTTCGAGTTCTAAAACACCACGACTAATCAAAGTAGCCGTTATGAATAGTAATAACCACTTTTTAAAATTATAGAAATTTTATATTTCAAAATGGACTTCATTTTTGTATTCGTAATATCGAAATTATCCTAAGTTGAATTTTTTGTAACATTCTGAGAACTTCCAATTTTTTTATGAATAGTGAAAAATACTTAAAACAACTTTTTTAATCAAAATAATTTATAATGATAAATTATACTATTTAGTGGTTTTAAAGTATAATTAGAATATATTTTTACCATTTTATCCAATGGTGGTCATTAGAATTAATTTAACATTGAAATTGGACATAAACAATTGACAATCTTTTGATATAAATTGTTTCTTAAAAACACGCTATTTGTTGTGACAGTGGGAATTAATTATAAAATTAATTAATGCAACTTATATGTTTTTAATTTTGTAAAATATACATCATTTTTGAATTCGGAATATCAATTATAGCTTAGGGTGAAATTTTGGCATTGTTCTGAAAAACTTCAATTTTGATGAATAGTGAAACCACTAAGTGGTAGTTAAATAACTGATTTTTTGTTTAAATGAAATATTACCACTTATGTGATTTGATTTTCAAAAATCCGACATACATGGTTGTCATTAAGAAGTAAAATGTGGTTCAATGAGATTAAAATAATTTTTTGGTGAATAGTTACTTTTATGTTCTTAATCGCGATTAGAGGTAATTAGTGTAGTTTAAGGTAAAACCAATGTTTTAATAATATGATATGAGATTGAAACATGTCCTACTCCTATTGTATGAGTCATGGCCGACCAAGAAAACCCATGGGTCAACTTGGGGACCACATGGAGCCACTTTGGTTGGAAAATGACATTAATATATATTTATTTAGTGTTAAAATTAAATTGACACAAACATGAGTTGTTTTACTAAAACAGTTTTTAAGTGGGGTTACACAGATCCAAATTTTGACTATAAATATTCATTAGAAATCTAAAAAGATTTAATACATAATAGTATTTATTTTATAATTTTTAGACATTAAATAAATTAAATTATTTATTACATAATTATGATGCAGTGATGACCTCATTATTTAACGATTTAAATAAAATGGAAAGATAATGTAAACTCCAAAGCGTACACTTGTCAAAAACCTATTGGATTAGTAGATTTCGAACCCTTATCATCTTATCCTAGAATTATATAAGTTTGGGACCTCTAAAATCCGAAACTCATTTTATAATAAAGTGACATTTCTTTACTTTCCAAGAGTGCCCCTCCTCTCCACTTATAAAAGGCCCCCACCTCTCCCACCTTATTCACACCATCAAGCCATATGGCTCGGCCAACCTCTGCCCAAATACTCTCCCAACTTCCCCCTTTTACTCCTAGAAGCCTCACTTTGGGCAGAACTCTGCTCAAGGAAGCCATTGGCTCAAATCAAAAAGAGTTACCCGATTTTGAGGTAATGTCTTCCCTAATGTTGTTTTGTTTTATTTTTCTTCTCCAACCCCCTAAACTCTTTTTATTCATTTCTTTTGTAACAAAACCAGTACCCTAAATATACTAGGATGTTGTTATAAGAAGGAGTCGAGCTAAACATACACACACCTACATCTAATGGTTAAAGAACATACTGTTTCTGTGGATGGCGAATTTCTGCCTCACGAAACGATGATTGTTCAACACTCATATAACACCTTAAAAGGTGGCCATTAAGATGTCACTATATTTATATATGGTATATAATGTGTTTATGTTTTACTTATGCTTCTGTATTTCTCATTTATGGCATACTTTATGATTTCCATTATGGGTAAAACGCGATAATTTCATTTTAGGAAGTGCGGACTACCGCCCCCTCAAAGTGATTTGAATCGTTAATGCCATATGTGGGATGTATAAAGGATGGATTAAATGGTATTATACACTATATTATACTGTAATTATATTATAAATTTATATAATTATGATTTCATTCCATTAAATACGAAATAGAAATGAAAGTAGCGTTCATGCGTACGTACGGCTTACCGTCTCCATGAACGGTGCATTTCATTTCTTACCTCTAAATGTTACGTAATATTATAAATGAATGTATATACTGGATATATATAATATATATTACATCTAAATAATGAATACAATTCTGTAGATAATGGATATTCTACCACATAAACAACTTGTAATTATAAGAAGTTTATTGTTGACTCAAGTACCAAAGATCGACAAAACGACAGTTATTAACTTAAATAATTACATAATGTTCATAACATTGTAATAAGTGATATAAAAAGGATAATGAAATTAAAAATGGTTCTTAATAAGGTATATATTATCTCTAGTTTATTACTCAGGATGTTAAATAATGGTTGAGTCAAGTCAGACACGAGGTAAGGGAACTTCTTAACCCAATTTCTATTCTTTGGGTTAATCTCCTACTTTCAAATTATGTCATGATATTATTATGTCCTATCTTGTATTTTTACATTATTTATGTGTACTTATAGTGAATACACATTATAGATGTACTTTATTTAAAAAAATGATCTTTTTAAGGACTTCGTCTCAATCCCCATTCATTGAGGCATATTTGGTTTCATACACAACTTTCTTTTATACGGTGTATAAACCCCTTTGACTTTTACATTTATTCAAAAGGAATACTTTTTATATGAAGCGTTTTGCTAAACGACAAAAGGGAATGTTTTTTCTTTCTGTACTTATGCGGCGACAATGACTTCTCTGCCACCGTGACCATTATTTGAGTTTCGGCTTCCTCTACAAGCCATCATTTTTTTTAATGAAAAATAAATACAATGTTTTAACTTTCTTTTATTTTGGTATTGAAAATGGTTTTGAAAGCGTTTTTATTATATCATTGTTTTGTATTGATATATTGTGATTGAAATGTGGAAATTTTATGTATCCTTTATGCATGTTTTATGTGATACGATTATGTTATGGTTTATGATATGTTTAAAACTATTCATATGAGGAATGTATTGGACTTAATAAGTGACGGGTGGAGCCCGCTATAGCTCCTTGATGCATCGGTAGGTCTCATGAGACAACTAGATGTGGAATTGGCCGAGGCCCTTTCCCAATTTGATTTATGGTTTTGGCCGAGGCCTTAATCATTTTAGACGTCTTGGCCGAGGCCTTGACAAAGTGTTTCAGAATGTCTGGAATTATACATTCCCTCATTATGAAAGTGGTTATTGATATTGCATGTGATTATTCGACCAGTAGAATATCCATGTGAAGAAGTGAATGGAATTATCTCATTTTACTTTTTCCATATTATGTTGATGTTCAAGTTTAAAAGGATTTTGTTTTAGTTATACATTGCCTTAAATTTTTATGTTTATTTATGAAAGCTTCCGCAATATTGTTATCCTTACTGAGCATCTGAGCTCACCCCTTTCAATGTTTTAATATTTTCCAGGATGTGAAGAAGTATTTTATGAATGACCTATAGGGATAGTGAGAAGAGGATATGAGTGTGGACTATGAAGACTTTGTTATTAGTTTTTCACTTTATGATGTAATGTAAGACTAATGAATGTATCTAGTGTTTGCAAGGCTACTAAACTAATCGGTCTTTCGAGACTTGATCTTTTGTGATCATGCCAATGTTACGAAGTAATGCACCGACTCTGGGTAGCTGGGGTCGGGGCGTTACAGTTGGTATCAGAGGCAGTTTAGTACTAACCTTGGAAGCTAGATTTAGATAAACTCTGATTAGAGAGCATATCCCGAAGATAGACTTTGAGGATTAATATAGAAGAACATCCTAGAATTTTGGTATTGTAGAGATTTTGTGAGTTTTCTGAGAAATACATCCCTGTCTGGATACGAGCAGGTAGAGGCGGCTCTGGCACAGATGTACCTAAGGGTAAAACCTGAAAACACCGCTTTGAGCTAGACTCGAACGGGAACTGGTGCACGACAACGGGCCTTGCTGCACTCTTGGTTACGACACTCCCGGGGGATATGCTTTGCATAATTCCCATTTTCTTTACAAACCACTATGAAGGGTTACGAGTATATACTTCCTAAAAGAAATCATTTTTATAAATATGGATTATATCCAAAACTAGTTCAATTTATGTTAAGTGTTTTACAAGTATAGAATTATGTATTTTGATTCATAAACTAATATAGTTTATGCCATTGTTTAGAAATGGCGCCTAGTGGAAGGAATGAAAACCTTATCAATGAACGCACTCCATGCAGGGATTTCCCTACTGCTCAAGATAATTATAGTGGAGCTGGAGATACAACTGGTGCTGATCAACTTATTACCATACTGGGACAACTCACTCAGGTTATGAATAATAACCTTACTCGTATGGAGCACCCTGATCCGCAACGTGGAGGATCAATGTTAGACCGCTTCATGAGGAAACAACCACCAACATTTAATGGGGGTACAAATCCATTAGTATCTGAGCAATGGATAAATTCCTTAGAGAAAATATTCCATGCCTTTGGGAGTAGTGAAAGGGAGAAGGTTGTCATGGAAGTTTACCGCCTCACTGGAGATGCCGATCACTGGTGGTCACTGATTCAAAACACAAAGGAAGATGATGACGTATCGAATATGGAATGGAGGGAGTTCAAAGATCTTTTCTTAGAAAAATACTTTCCTCATGACCATCGAGAAGATATGGAAAGGCAATTTCTGAGTCTGAGGCAGAAGGAGGATGAGAATGTCGCAAAGTATGAGGCTAACTTTACAAGGTTAGCGAGGCATGCTGCCGATTATATACATAACCCAAAGAGTAAGATTGATCGTTTCTTTGATGGGTTAAAACCATTTCTCCGTCGAGATTTAGTATCAGAATCCTTCTCATCATACGAAGATATTGTCTCGTGTGCTATCAAGACAGAAAAGGAATTCTCTAAGTCTTATGACAACAAAGTAAAGCAAGAGAATAAGAGAATGGTAGAACAAGAGGCATATAAAGGGAAAAAGAGAAAGAAGGATTTTCCATTATGTGATAATTGTGGGAAGAATCAACCTGGTACTTGCCTAAAAGGAATGAGAGTTTGTTATAAATGTGGGGAAAAAGGTCACCAGGTGCGTGATTGCAAGGGAAAGAAAGAGGCTATCAATGTTGAATACTACAATTGTAGGGAAATGGGGCATTATGCAAATGAATGTCCTAAGCGTCATGGAAACTTACCTCAGAAAAGGCCAAGGGATCAAGGACAATCTTAGGCTGTTACTACAGTTGAAGCAGAATAACTAATGTATTGGTGATTTTGGACTCATGGATTATATTCTGGTTATTAGAATAATGTTATATATATATAAGGATTGTACTGCAGTACTTGTTGATTTCAGTAAGGTTATAATATGATGAAGGTAATCATATTTTTAGTATGTGACAAAAAGAGAAACTTTAATTTGTTTGGGGAATCTGATGTTACAATTGATTTTGGAATTTAGAGACCTTTTAGAGAAATTCTGGACAGAGGTATTTTGGATAACTATAAAGGTTAGAGTGGATTAAGTTGATCTTTGGATAGTAATGTTTAAGGTTAAAAAATTTATGAAGATTATTTTTGAAATATTATGATACTGTAGTTTTAGGAAAAGGACAACCTGCAGTGTGGGGCATAACCCATCGCGTCGGACAAAGCTGCAGGAATCGAACCCACAACCATAGTTCGACAGGCCTTTATTTCCTACCACTAGCCTACAGGAAGTCCCTGGTTATTAAAAAATAGTTTTACTAATCTAAATGATATGTGTTAATATTTGGAACCTTATACAATTATGATAAATAGAATATTTTTGTGTTGTATTACCTTTTAGAGTGAAAGATGGGTTTGTGGTAAAAATTTATTAAAGAATGAAAGTCTACATGACAAGTATGTATTTTCCCTTACAAAAATGTTGTCGGTTAACTTTTCCTACTTGGGAATCAATGATCATTTAACCAATCACAAGGTTGCGATTTTCTTGTAGTTAAACTTTCTCCTAATTCTGTTTTATATAACTCTCCATCATACCTTGATGGTTTGTTTCTCCTCCATATCCATATTTTTCATAGAATCCTAGAATGGGCTATATCGGGTGACCTTTGTACTTATCTTGCTTTCTTTTAATGTTATATATTTATTAATCTTATTTCCGATGTGGGTTTTCCTCAAAGGTATTTTCTCTTTTCAACCTTTTACTTTCAAAGAAAAATTTCAAATTTCGAGGATGCAATTTATTGAAGGAGGGGAGAATGTAACACCCTGAGTTTCCACGATACACTTCTCATTCAATAATGCAATAGCTTGCATTGTACGCAACTTCGAGTTCTAAAACACCGCGACTAATCAAAGTAGCCGTTATGAATAGTAATAACCACTTTTTAAAATTATAGAAATTTTATATTTCAAAATGGACTTCATTTTTGTATTCGTAATATCGAAATTATCCTAAGTTGAATTTTTTGTAACTTTCTGAGAACTTCCAATTTTTTTATGAATAGTGAAAAATACTTAAAACAAATTTTTTAATCAAAATAATTTATTATGATAAATTATACTATTTAGTGGTTTTAAAGTATAATTAGAATATATTTTTACCATTTTATCCAATGGTGGTCATTATAAATAATTTAACATTGAAATTGGACATAAACAATTGCCAATCTTTTGATATAAATTGTTTCTTAAAAACACACTATTTGTTGTGACAGCAGGAATTAATTATAAAATTAATTAATGCAACATATATGTTTGGAATTTTGTAAAATAGACATCATTTTTGAATTCGGAATATCAATTATAGCTTAGGGTGAAATTTTGGCATTGTTCTGAAAAACTTCAATTTTTGATGAATAGTGAAACCACTAAGTGGTAGTTAAATAACTGATTTTTTGTTTAAATGAAACATTACCACTACTGTGATTTCATTTTCAAAAATCCGACATACATGGTTGTCATTAAGAATTAAAATGTGGTTCAATGAGATTAAAATAATTTTTTGGTGAATAGTAACTTTTAAGTACTTAATCGCGATTAGAGGTAATTAGTGTAGTTTAAGGTAAAAACAATGTTTTAATAATATGATATGAGCTTGAAACTTGTCCAACTCCTATTGGATGAGTCATGGCCGACCAAGACAACCCATGGGTCAACTTGGGGACCCCATGGAGCCACTTTGGTTGGAAAATGACATTAATATATATTTATTTAGTGTTAAAATTAAATTGACACAAACATGAGTTGTTTTACTAAAACAGTTTTTAAGTGGGGATACACAGATCCAAATTTTGACTATAAATATTCATTAGAAAGATAAAAAGATTTACTACATCATAGTATTTTTTTTATAATTTTTAGACATTAAATAATTTAAATTATTTATTACATAATTATGATGCAGTGATGACCTCATTATTTAACGACTTAAATAAAATGGAAAGATAATGTAAAATCAAAAGCGTACACTTGTCAAAAACCTATTGGATGAGTATATTTCTAACCCTTATAATTTTATCCTAGAATTATATAAGTGTGGGACCTCTAAAATCCGAAACTCATTTTATAATAAAGTGACATTTCTTTACTTTCCAAGAGTGCCCCTCCTCTCCACTTATAAAAGGCCCCCACCTCTCCCACCTTATTCACACCATCAAGCCATTTGGCTCGGCCAACCTCTGCCCAAATACTCTCCCAACCTTCCCCTCTTACTCATAGAAGCATCACTTTGGGCATAACTCTTCTCAAGGAAGCCTTTGGCTCAAATAAAAAAGAGTTACCCGATTTTGAGGTAATGTCTTCCCTAATGTTGTTTTGTTTTATTTTTCTTCTCCAACCCCCTAAACTCTTTTTATTCATTTCTTTTGTAACAAAACCAGTATCCTCAATATACTATAATTTTGTTATAAGAATTATTATAGCTACACTTACACACACCTACATCTAATGGTTAAAGAACATACGGTTTCTGTGGATGGCGAATTTCTGCCTCACGAAACGATGATTGTTCAACACTCATATAACACCTTCAAAGGTGGCCATTAAGATGTCACTATATTTATATATGATATATAATGTGTTTATGTTTTACTTATGCTTCTGTATTTCTCATTTATGGCATAGTTTATGATTTCCATTATGGGTAAAACGCGATAATTTCATTTTAGGAAGTGTGGACTACCGCCCCCTCAAAGTGATTTGAATCATTAATGCCATATGTGGGATGTATAAAGGAAGGATTAAATGGTATTATACACTATATTATACTGTAATTATATTATAAATTTATACCATTATGATTTCAATCCATTAAATACGAAATAGAAATGAAAGTAGCGTTCATGCGTACGTACAGCTTACCGTCTCCATGAACGGTGCATTTCATTTCTTACCTCTAAATGTTATGTAATATTATAAATGAATGTATATACTAGATATATATGATATATATGACATCTAAATGATGAATATAATTATGTAGATAATGGATATTCTACCACATAAACAACTTGTAATTATAAGAAGTTTATTGTTGACTCAAGTACCAAATATCGACAAAACGACAGTTATTAACTTAAATAATTACATAATGTTCATAACATTGTAATAAGTGATATAAAAAGGATAATGAAATTAAAAATGGTTCTTAATAAGGTATATATTAACTCTAGTTTATTATTCAGGAGGTTAAAGAACGGTTGAGTCAAGTCAGACACGAGGTAAGGGAACTTCTTAACCCAATTTCTATTCTTTGGGTTAATCTTCTACTTTCAAATTATGTCATGATATTATTATGTCCTATCTTGTATTTTTACATTATTTATGTGTACTTATAGTGAATACACATTATATATGTACTTTATTTAAAAAAAATGATCTTTTTAAGGACTTCCTCTCAATCCCCATTCATTGAGGCATATTTGGTTTCATACACAACTTTCTTTTATACGGTGTATAAACCCCTTTGACTTTTACATTTATTCAAAAGGAATCCTTTTTATATGAAGCGTTTTTCTAAACGACAAAAGGGAATGTTTTTCTTTCCGTACTTATGCGGAGACAATGACTTCTTCGCCGTCGTGACCATTATTTGAGTTTCGGCTTCCTCTACAAGCCATCATTTTTTTAATGAAAAATAAATACAAAGTTTTAACTTTCTTTTATTTTGGTATTGAAAATGTTTTTGAAAGAGTTTTTATTATATCAATGTGTTGTATTGATATCTTGTGATTGAAATGTGAAAATTTTATGTTTCCTTTATGCATGTTTTATGTGATACAATTATGTTATGGTTTAAGATATGTTTAAAACTATTAATATGAGGAATGTATTGGACTTAATAAGTGACGGGTGGAGCCCGCTATAGATCCTCGATGCATCGGTAGGTCTCATGAGACAACTAGACGTGGAATTGGCCGAGGCCCTTTCCCAATTTGATTTATGGTTTTGGCCGAGGCCTTAATCATTTTAGACGTCTTGGCCGAGGCCTTGAAAAAGTGTTTCAGAATGTCTGGCATTATACATTCCCTCGTTATGAAAGTGGTTATTGATATTGGATGTGATTATTCGACCAGTAGAATATCCATGTGAAGAAGTGAATGGCATTATATCATTTTACTTTTGCCATATTATGTTGATGTTAAAGTTTAAAAGGCTTTTGTTTTAGTTATACATTGCCTTAAATTTTTATGTTTATTTATGAAAACTTCCGCAATATTGTTATCCCTACTGAGCATCTGAGCTCACCCCTTTCAATGTTTTAATATTTTCTAGGATGTGAAGAAGTATTTTATGAATGACCTGTAGGGATAGTGAGAAGAGGATATGAGTGTGGACTATGAAGACTTTGTTATTAGTTTTTCACTTTATGATGTAATGTAAGACTTATGAATGTATCTATTGTTTCCAAGGCTACTAAACTAATCAGTCTTTCGAGACTTGATCTTTTGTGACCATGCCAATGTTACGAAGTAATGCACCGACTCTGGGTAGCTGGGGTCGGGGCGTTACATTTTATATGAAACCTATTAAATATTTTCAATAAATTATACTCATTAGAATTCCAATGTGAAATCACATTTTTATATTGAGTTTTAGGACAGTCAGGGAATGTGGTCACACTCTCTAAATTAGTACCTAATCCTCTCTTCTAACCCATAGAAAACACATTCTTGTATAATCTCAATCACTCTCCAACATCCACCACCATTTTAGTCGGATTAGTTTCTCATCATAGAATTTTAACCTGACACGACACCAAACATGTTATTACATATATATAAAACAATATTATAGATGTAAATTTATACAATTTTACTTCCCATATCTTATCACATGCTTTGTACTTGATGAATTCACCGAAATCTATTCATGATACCAGTTCCACAGGAGTGGTATTGGTTTATAGGGATAAAGTTTCTACGAAACTTATACTATGATTTTCTATTTTAGCTGCCATATGATTTTTGTTATTTAAATCCTCAATTTTCTTGGTCTAGAGATTCTAGGATTCCAGAATAAGTGTTTGCCCATGTCACCTAACAGAAGATCCCACCGAATTAGAAGTGGTGGAAAAAAATAAGTATGTCATGGTTAAACATGTAAAATATAACGTGATATAACTTCAAATATTTATATATAAAAGAACCTACTTTAGAATGCTCAATAGATTGTGATGGATCTATTTGTTTTCATGGATCAATACCCATTGAAACAGGTTTCTGTTACAATGCATGTGGTAGGTGGTTTTTATGAACTGGAGTGGAATTTGAAGGAATATAATGATAAGATGGTGGATCGATGGTTGGAATTGTAGGTGGACTAGACATGGCACAATATGTTTAGTAGGATGAGGGATACATCATCAAATATGGATATGGTAATTTTGGGAACATCCGTTGAGTGGTGTCAACATGGAATCAGAAAATGATACTAAATGAGATTATTAATGAATTATTAGGATCATCCCAAGATGCAGTATTGAAATGATATATAAATAAGATGGTAGCTGAGATGATCATGTAGTCAGAGATAATCACATCCTGAGAGATCCTATAAGAGGATGTAAATGTATTATAGATGTGGTGTTTACTGGTGGGTCATTGTGGTAATGGGTATGATAGGTCCTCTATCTAGGTTTAAGAGAATCCATGTTTAAAACCATTTAATTAAGATGAGGATTCAACTATGGTTGAATAGAATGTCCCTAAAAAAATTTATAATGAATACTAACATGAAATTATGTGTAATGGAAAGTACACACTCCATGTTCTGCCTTCGGTTCAAATATATTCAACAATTGTGTATGGTTGTCATGATTATCTCGTGATAGTGAGGGCACTAATTGATGATTCGTTTGAACCAACCCCCCTATTTTGGTGGTGTTTTGGGAGAGGGTACCAAATCAAATTTTAAACCTTCATTCGTGGATGTTCTCTACTATTCATCACTGGCTTTTGGGGTATCTTAGATACCTGCAGTTCATATAGAATCAATATTTTCGTCCGATGGTGACAACCCTATTCTTTCAGTGCCCATATCTATATTTTATAATGTCTCAAATCTTGTTAAAAGGCCTATATATTCGATATTTGATTTTGAAAGGCCTAGGATATCCGCTTTTCCTATGCAATTGTGTTATTGGGATCACAAATGTCTGAACATGGTGTTTGTGCTAATCTTTAATGCATTCTACGTTTTCCTATCCAACGAAGTGGAATTCATCATTGATTTTTTCTGATGCTCCCAATAATTTTAGAGATGGAGTTATATTTATTTTAGATGGTATATGGAGGTAGATATTGGTCATGATTCTTCCAAATATGTGGTCTGGATATCCCTTCTAGGCCTCCTTCCCCGTACCAAAATTTATCATTCCTACGCAGGAATGGTGGGTTTCATCAGATATTTCTTTTCACTGATGATTATATTATTAATATCTAGGTGGATATGGAGGGATAGATCTGTGTTGGAATGGTCATTGGACTCCCTCTCCAATATAACATCATTCTTGATGTGACAGGTTTGATGCAATGTTCTTAGGTTGATGTGTATCACGTGCCTCCACATTTCTTCTCTCACGACAAGCTTCAAGTGCACTCGCTGCTGATATTCTATAAAAGACATTCAATCCATTTTGATTGGGATTAGGAGAATGCATCGAGGTGCAATTCATTTCCCATTGCATCGATGGGATTCATTTCCCTGTTGGTTCTTAGTAATGAAGAATAATTCTCTCAAGGGAATATGGTGGTTGCTTCTACCTCACCACTGCTCAGGTCCTGTATGATGTCCAAGGAGGATATGCAACTAAGTATGGAAGTTTCTATAAGAATTTACATAGTGCGTTATTTTTCTTCATGGGATATAATTTATTTCTCCTCAGATGAGAATCCCCATGTTCCCCCACCTTTAGTTTCCTCTTTCAGAAGTAGATCCTTTTTACATGTGAAGCTAGATATTCCCAGTCTTATAGCTAGGGAAGTGATAGAAGGAGGGTCTTCTCATATTAAAAATGGTCATGTTACATAGGATGAGGGTATAGTAGTCCTCCAAAGCATGAAATGACCTTATCCTCTTTGAAAAGGAAGATCCTTACAGGTAAAAGTATATGAGAATTAAGCAATGGTCATTCTTAAATGAGGTTAGAATTAAGAACTTCCCTCATTAGTAGGTTCGGTGTTCCCCTCTCTTCTTGAGTGGGTATTATGTCTCCATATATTATGTTCTACATAGATCATTATTCACCAGTGGTGGTTATCTCATCAATTTAGAAGGATGTATGCACTGGATTTCTAATTATGTATAAGGTTATTATAGTGATGAATTCTTTGCAGAAGGACCATTCTTCTGGGAAAAAATCAAGATGCTTCTCTTGTCAACAATTTAGATTCACTTATAGAACCCTAAAGGTCTCATTGATTGTGTAAACAAAGACTTTTTAGCCCACAAGATTTGGAAAAAAAATTATGTCCCATATAGTAGTCCTTGAACCAATGCAAGGCTCTCACAAAATCAAAGACATTTCCTGTAAAATGAGGGTACATCATCACATGCATTCCAACCCAATGAATATCCAAATTTATCTTTTCTAGAATCAAAACAACACTACTAATTTAATGGAATATTACTATGATTTTATCACTGCAAGGTTATCCTCTAGGTCACATTACATATTTTGTTTCATTCATATATGCCATATGTGACATGCAGGCTCACAAATAACTCTGGAGTGATCTCGATGCTTTTGAATTAGGGGCGTGTTCATTGTTTCTAGGGGTATTTTTTACATTGTGTAATACCCACTTTAGAAGAAGGGTGAGGGAATATATCCTCATATGGATAGACAAGAAATCATTATGTTTAGGGGTAGAAATTGGTTTAAGGATTGAGTTTATGTAGGTGACCACTTCACCAGGTGCAACAACCATAGATACAGGAAGCAGACCTAGAGTAGGGTTTACTAAATCTTGGCCAACTATATAGCCATTTCATCAAATCCTGACATAAAGGCTGAGCACCTGCCTCTAAATATATCAAAAAAAATATTATGTATTATAGTGGAACCTAGGGGTGACTAGGAGGAAAATTATTATTCTCCCATTTAATGGTGGAGGATCCGAACTCCCAGCATAGAGATCCGGAATCTTGGGGAAGAATAGAACAGGGATAAGTGTGGATGAGAATCCATAATAAACATAGAAGAATCAAGTGGTAGCTCTAGGTATGGGTAAGTAAAAAGTCTCCCAGCGACAAGGACAAGCTTCTGATTAGTGCTGAAATTGTGATTCTTGAGGCAAGTCATGAGAGTAATTGTGATGATGGGACCTTTTCTAAACATACTAATAGAAAACAAAATACATTTCTGAACTGTTTTTTAGTCAATAATGGTAGGAAATGGAGAGATATAGGATAAAATGTATTCAAGAAGGCGAAAAAAACTCATGGATTTGTCCATTAATGTATTAATGTTTGTATATGGAATAGTTTGATAAAAATTTGTATGGTGGATGGTTCATATTCTAATGATCTAGAATTTTTGGAAGTTCGGGCTAATGATTTCACCATAAAACTACTTGCTAAACCCATCATCATCCTATATGAATGTTATATGAGGGGAAATAAAGAGTTTTTTATTAAATTCCAAACATTATTACTACTATTGTGAATTCTGGTTTGGAATACAATCCTGTAGATATTGAGAGAAGTGAATTAGTTTGGTCACTTAACCCACTGAATTCCCATGGACCTGATGGATTCCTTTGGTCCTTATATAGGGCCTTTTGTTATTTCATTATGATGGAGCTGGTGAAATATATCCAAAAATTCATTAAAGGATCCCATATTCATCGTGTTTCATGTGCCTCTAAAATGGTGATGATGCCCAATATTAAGAACCCTCACTCCATTCAACACTATAGGCCAATGTGCATCTGCAGCTTTCCTTATAATGATTTGTCATGCAATCTCAGTAGAAGATTTACTATTTATCATCCCACCTGAATCATAGAAGAGATACATGGTTTTATCAACGTTTTTTCTATCTAGGGTGCTATGGGGCTAGCTCAAGAGATAATTAGTGGAATCAACAAGAAATCATTTTGCTAAAATATTCCTATCATGTGTGACATGTATAAGAATTATGAAATTTTTTAGTGTGATTTTATCATTCGATTTTTCTTCAAGATGGGATTTTCTACTTGGTTCATTGACCCCTTTTTCTTATTGATCAACTCCAAATTGATTTCAATATATATCATGGGGAAACAATATAGATATTTCAATATGGTTCCCGCATTATGGAAAGGTGTCCCAATCTCCTATACTCATTAAATCAGGAACATGACTCTCTTAAAAAGTATATCAGTAGAGGCATTATGGCAGGCTGAATTCATCCTTATCGATCCAGATTTCAATCCTACTACATTTCTCACTTAATTTGTGAGAATGATACACTAATTTTTATGAAGGGATGTAACCATTCCATCAGGGTCATTAATTCCATCCTCAATGAGTACTACAATTGATGCATGAAGTGGTTAACGTGGAGAAAATATACCATTTCATAACCAAGAGGTGCATCGAAATAATGGTAGGAATAATTGATACAAAAATTAGTACAAGGAGAGGATCATTCCCCATAGAGTATTTGGTAAAAAAAATTCCTCATAAAAATCTCCATATCTATCTTTTTGATAATGTAATAGATAAAATAAAAGATAGAATTCTTACCCAGAAAACCCATTTTTTCATTCATAGGACAAATTTCCCTAATCAATAGGGTGTTTTTATCTATTCAAATGCATATTATTTCCACACTAAAGGTTCTAAATGGTTCTAAATCACAAATGTAAATGATTCCAGCCCCTTTTTTGTGGGATGTATAGATGGATGGATGACACCACTTGGTAGCATGGTAAAGGTTAGAAAGACCATTTGCAGAGTGTGGTATTAATTCCAAAAGTGTTGCAGGGACAACGAAGAACCTCTATGCAAATATTTATAGGGATTTTCTTTAAGGGAATACACTCTAGGAAGAAATTATGACTATTATATATGGGGTGAATTTGGGAATCAAAGGAGAATACCTTAGACAACATGTAACATAGTTCAACTCCATTATTTGGAACTCCAACAGCACTCCCGCTACATTGTGGGTAGAGGTGACATCAATCAATGGTAGTAAAATTGGGTTTTTTTGATGCTGGGATTTCCCAAATGACCGGTTTTGGACATAAACTTCAAACAGGTGACGTATCACAACATTTTCATGTATTCCATTATGATAATAGATCAATAGAGTGTGTTTGATTTTATTATCATGAAATTGGAGCTGGATCAATGTGTCTTCGTGGTATCACCATAGTGTCACTTCTCAATAATGATGTATCATGACAAACATATTGTGTAAAAAATAGGGTGTATTTGAGGGATGTTCCATTGATCGATGAAATATCTTCAAAAGATCGACTTCCTTGTTTTGAGAGTGCAACAAAATGCATTTCCAGCTGAAGTGAACATTATCTGATTGGGTGTGAATCTATCATTGAGATATATCTGATGTAGGGGGACTATAATTGAGGACACTAAACATATACTCTTTGATATAGAATTGTAAAAAATGGTGTTGCAGGCCTTTGGCAGTTTCGAAGGAAGGTCTCGGTAGGGGGAAATGGGTGCTGACATCTTCATCTAATGGTTTCAGGGTACCTAAAATAATGGATTGAAGAGAAAAACATGTGACATTATATTGCAAACTATATTTTGGTGTATCTGGAGATAATTTAATGGGGTTTGTAACTAGGGCTATTTAGATAATGGAAAGGGCCTTGTTATCAAGGCCAGAATCATTCAAACTCATCTAACCTTACTATGCAGGAATTGTGTGATAGACCCATCCAATAGTCACCTTAAACTATGAACTCCAGAGTCCAATGTTTCCAATAGTAGTCTTTGTAGGTGGATGCGGTGGAATACCCATCATGAGGGGCTTAATATGGACATTGATGGCTCCTACAAATCGGGCTAGATGAGGGGTTGAGGGGTGATCCGGGATGCAAGAGGTTCTGTGGTTATGGAATTTTTTTATCACATTGACTGTGGAAATTCTATTTATGTGGAGGTACACTCCTTTCTCATTAGTCTAAATATGTGTAATCATATGAATATACATCTTCCAGTGGTTGAAATTGATTATATGGACATATTTTACATGATTAGTGGGAGTGGGTCTACACCATGGCCTATTGAGTTTACCATTTGAATATGTAAAGAGTTGTTGAACAACCACATGGATCTCTCTAATAAATGGTGAGAATTAAATACCATGGCAGAATTCATGGATTATTATTTTGCGCTAGGTAAAAAGATACCACACTTCTAATGAACTATCTCCCTCCCCATGGATGATGTGAATCTGGTGCATGTAGATGCTCATGAATGTCACTATTTCAAACCCCCATGATTCCCAGTCTTTCTTTGATGGATCACCTGTTACATTAATAAATTAATAAAAAATATTTTGTCTATGGTCTCATGGAAGTGAAGGAGGCATCACACACTCACATACCTGTTATTCAAGATCAAATAGTTAATTTCCTTGATGTTATGATGTATTTGGCATTATTTTCATAAGATTGATATGTATATTTTGTTAGTTACAATCTCTATAATTCATGAATACAACATCGTAGTAAAATAATTCATCAAAAATTTAATAATATCATGTAGAAATAATAATTTTGGGAAAAAGATATACTTTTTCTAAAAACTCTTTTCAAACCCAGTTTTTCGAATTCAAATCCAATTAAAGGAAATAAAATCAGATAATAATAATAAAACATTTCATTCTAAAAATAAACGAAATTAATGTTTTTATAGTAATAATATCTTAATATACTCATGCAGAGGTAAATAGAATTAAAAATGTAAATATATGGTTGCTTCTATATATTACTGACCACTAATTCAGGTTCAACATCAACTCTCACAATGGGAAAATTTTAATAGTCAAATGAAATATTTTGGTCAACACCAATGGGGGTATCAATGGTGGAAGTAATATCCCCTTCATCAAGAAAAATATACATATAGATTACTTTATTAATGACAATGTAATTGTGTCTCTGATGATCATTCACATTAATCACATGTTTTTTCATTGATGCCAAAATTAACGGTCCATCAGTATGTATGAATAGACTAATTTCAATAACTCTATATTGACAGTCATCAATAAATGTTCCCTGTCGCATGATTGAATAAAACCATTTAAATTTTATCATAGTGACTTGACCCTCAGAGTTGTTATCAGATAATAATATTTTCACAACATGTCCATTGAAATACACATCCACATATTGAGGTCGACTATCAAATGGAATGACATAGAAATCCATTGAAGCTGTTAACAAAATTAAATCATGTTGTGTTCTCATTATATAAACATGATTAGTTTTATCAAATTTATACCCATTTATTATTAAATAATTGCATCTTGAAAACAAACTAATTGGGATAAAAAAGTCCCAAAATCTTAATTAATGAGAAATATAGTCAATAGGTAAAATCAAGACCAAAAATATTAATATAAAAATAAAATAAATTAATATATATAATTTGATATAATTAAAGCAATCTTTAAAACATTGATTAAAAACAAGAAGACAACTATAGGGTACGAAGATCCCCTCTCATTCTCAAAGGGATATATTGATGCAATATATTTATTATGTGTCTACGTTAACTACATAAAATGATAATAAAATTACAATTTAAATATACAATGTCATAATTTGAGATAACATATAAATCACCAAATTACATTCATGATATAGTCATCGAACAACACATAGATAAACAAACTGTGTGTTGTTCAAAACCAATTTCTTTTAGGATAAATGTACCATTTGTATAAGTCCAAAATGTTTATCCAATTTGGGGAAGATATGGGAACGATGGACCAATTCCGACATACTTTGGATCTTCATTTGTCATTTTCCAGTTATATCTGGCACCCACAAATGACAAATACATTTGTAAAAATTAAATATTTCTTCAGAAATATAACCAATCAAAATTAATCCTTTTGGATAATATTATATTTAAACATATGATTTTATTATGAACATATTTCTTTCTATACAATACATCAACCTAAGTAAAATTGGTCCCCCATTAAATATTTTAGTAGGAAGATAGAGTGTTAAATACAATATTTAGGATAAAAATGAAAGAGAAACTTATTTTCCATCTCACATAACATCAATACATTCTCCTACTATATTTTTTTATCAATATTGTCTTGGAAAACCTTTTAGAACAGTAGATTATAAAATAATGGAACATTCTACTCACTATCACCCTTATATTATTGGAATGTAATTGGTGAATTTCCGTGTTCAAAAATTCATGATAAATAATGTGATAATCCTGAATTTTTGGGGATTTTAGATTCAAATCCATTATTTTGACACGTTTAGATATGTTTCTGTAATATCCATTAGGATCCTTGGTATAATCCCATACTTCTAGAATTTTATCTTTCTCTAATGGTGTTATAAAAAAAGAACAAGAGAGTTTCCATTATTTTCACCAATACATAAAAAATGTTGTTCTGGTTGAATACATTAATTCAACAAGTCTCAAGGAGACTGCATGTCATCATTGGTTTTCCCTTTGATATTTTGAATAATTTTTAGAAACATGTCAATTATATTTTTTTCAATTTGTATTACATCAAAACCATGATTTTACAAATTGGTAGAACACTATGGAAACCCAAAGTATTCTTCTATTTTTTCCAATTGTATGTGGATTTTTTTGTCATAATTCACACAATTTTTAGATCTCTGATGACCTTTCCCTAATAAAAAACTAAAATCATTGAATTCGTTAAGCACATAAATATCTATCATATGTTGATGTGGTTTTATAGTTTCTATGGTATTATAAAACATTCGATTATTCTTCCTTTATTGATGATCCATTGGAATGAATCATCAATGCCCCATGAAACTGAAACAAAGAAAATTCAAATCTCTTATTAATGGATAAAATTATAATTCTATATCATTAGAGGGATCATAAGGTCAATATATCAATATATTCAAGAATATTAATTGTTATCATATATATCCTTAGAGGAAAATTATAAACATGAATTAAAACATTCCTTGTGAGGTGTGTAGTATGAATCTACCCAAACAATTAACATCCATCTCATGATTTACCCAACCTAACATTATGAACCTCAGTTGATGTATGAGGATGTTGTGAATCAAAATACCACCATGCTAGTAAATATTAAGGACAAACTAACACATTATTACTTTTAATTATCTCTAAATATTTCAATCACTTATTAAATGAGATTTATATGGACATTAATTTATTTTCATGTATGTGAATCAATGGAAAAGGAAACATGACATTATATGGATCAGGATATGACGTTCCTTCGTCATTTTCCTTTCCATTGAGTTGTACCACTATTTTCTAGTCATTACATTCAGCTATTTTCTCCCAAAAAAGACTATAGTCTTTTAGACAAGAATGATATTTATTAGTAGAAAATTCAAGATGCTTAATTAACTTCCTTTCCTTGTATTGATTTGAGGTAATATGTGAAAAATTAGGAAGAAATCCCCTCAAAAGGTATGAATATAATAGATTGAGGTATTGTAAAATTCGTCCAGGATTTTCCATGATATAACCACATTAAAAATTCCATCATGGTTAATTTATTATATTTCTAATATACTCGAGTTTGGCTGTCATCCATCAAAATTTTTATCATCTCAACATCATCATCATTAGTCGTATCCTCAGGTGTATTGAAATCATCATCTTCGTGGAATAACATACTATCTCTCTCATGATGGTTCAAAATGGAAACCATTAAAATATATAATTCTTCATACTAGTTCTTTGTTCTCATTCTTGAAAAATATAATGTTGTCTCATCTCTTAATTTTGATATCAAACAGAATAGTTTTTTCAGTAATCAGATATCATTATATAGCTTCTTCCCAGCAAAAATGTCATCTTACAATACAATTATATCATGGAAACTATATAAAACCTAAAACAAAATATTTTTTAAATGAAAATTCTAAAAAAACTAAAAATTACTTTAAAACTTGGTTGAATTGTGATTGGTTGGATACATATATCATCTATCCACTATATTACAAGAAGAAAAATGTTATCACTGCCAACAATGTAAACCATAATTAAAAAATTCATGACAACATATTTACATATTATAGATATCAAAGCATTATTTTATCTTGAAAAATAAGGAGTAATGGAAATAAAATATTATCTATGTAACGACTACAAATATATAACCCAGGATGGTGTCAATAAAATATAATAATTCAATATCATAGTGAATCTCCAAAAATATCCCTGGGAAAATGAAAAGATGAAAAAAACTGTACTAAATGTGAAATTTATCATTTTTCATACGGTTTAAGGAAATGAAATGGGAACAAAGAATACATTTGTTAAAAAATGGAAATTATTCCTAAAACACAATTTTTTAAACCAACACTGACTCATTTTCTCCTTAAAAAACATAAAATGATTTCCTATGAAGTTTATTACTAAACTATTTTGGATACAACATTTTACACTTTAACAAACACACCATGTAAAAATAATTTACAAAATTGTTTTAAAGAACAATATGATTAATATTTCCCTTTAAATATTTTAAATTTATTTAAATCCCACTCCAAAAAATATATATGTAAACCAAAAAAATTAAAAAGGAATTATTTGTCAATAAACAATATGAAACATGATAAATTCTAAGATGAAATAACATTAAAAAACAAGGTCAATCCGCAAAAGGGTCAACTCCCCATGAAATTCCAACCTTGTAATAAACAATAAAAATAAAATTGTATAAATTAATGACCCATAACATAATTACATATAATTAGGAGAAATCATCAGACTAACATAAACCCACAAGTTATGTAAACAAGGACCAAGTTGTCAGTATGGCTCAATCATACATCTATCAACTAAATCACTCTATATAGTCACCTCAATGAAAAACCAAAAATCGAGGTTTTACGAAAAACTAAGGGGGGTATAGAAAATGAAAATCCAATACTAACCTATAAATTTACCACTAAAAACAACTTATAAAACTCAGTATCTTTATGGAATAATAATTTAGGTAGACCATATTAAATAACATCATCACAAGAAAATTAAAATCCAATTGGGATGAAAACATTATCACATTCTCCCCACTTATTACAGAACCATCAATATAACCCCAAACACACATAAAAATGGGACAAAAATGGGTACCATCAATGATAAACTCAATACAAGGTTCCTCCTAGGCCTTCACTATTATATATACAACATTCAAAATTGGAAATTTTTTTAGAGAATAATTACCTTCTCACACTAGGAATAAGTTCATCAAATAATCGGTCGATCCTAGACTCTATATTTAATTTTTACTCTATATCATACCTAGAGAAACGTGTAAATGTAGCTTCATAATCTGAAACACTCTCTTCATACTTTCTATTTAATCTAAGGAACTTATTCTTCATCTAAATTTCTTGGTCATGAAAAAATTATATATCAAACAATTTATCCTTAAATGTTTTCCATTCAATCAGTTAAATATATTTTTCATTCCATGTTATTCTAGATGAGATACCACCAGTGGTCAACATCACCTTGTATATAATAGAACACAAGTGTAACCTTTTTGTTTTCGCTACATTCCAAGGCATCAAATATATTTTCTAGTGATGTAATCCATTTCTCAGATACAATTGGATTAGTAGTCCAAGGAAATGATGTGGTATTCTACCACATAAAGTGATCCATCATAAGATATTATCTCAATCGAATCGGTTTCTCCATTAGGGAGTGGTTATGTGTCCTAACCTAACTATGTTTCCATAATATATCTATAAGTTGGTCAGTTCCAATATTAGATGTATTTGTTTCCTTGGTAGGAATGTATCATCATTTTCCATGAGTACAAATAACATTCATCCTTGTAGGTTTCATTTCTAAACAATGGAATATCCTAGATTAGAACATATTGTAATAGAAATTTAATAACTATAAAAAAGGTATATAAAATAAAATAAATGTATGGGTCATGAATAATAGAATCATAAACATAGATTTCTTTGGTGAAATATTTACTTTGAAATCCATCTTAAGGGTAGGTAATGAGAATGTAAACAATCATAAGTATATCCCTAGAGAGTATCAAAATAGGTGTGTAGAGAGGCATGTTTTCATATACTAGATTATTCTGTGTTAGGATTAGAACACCTTGTAAATGTTATTACTATTTGGTACATCATTAACAGAACCATTCCTATGTGTAGTTTCTAGACAAGAATGTATTCCTAGAAATACCATCATAATATCTCTCTGATAAAAATTATAGAAACTTATTATATAATATTCCTCAATTCCTATCATTGGGTTGTGCTACCTAATATATATTTTATAAATATAGGTTCAATATTTAATGCTAAGCTCCATTTGATACTAACAATAACACCATAACCACGGACACCAGGAGCCTATGAATTAACTTTTTACATTTGAATAATTAAAAATAATCAAATCTTAATGGATTGATTAATTTATAAGTCTAGGAAATCCATATTTCATACCTGATACTCATAATACCTTGTAAAATAGAAACTAACAAACATAATACCCAAAAACACGATTCAAAATGAATCCTTGAAATCTAATTCTATAATTTATAATTCCTCACCTGGAAAAATGAAATATAATAAGGGTTACATAAATTTATTGGTATGGGAGTGTAAAATATATGAAATAATGATTTGATGAGAATAAATAAACATAGAAAGTAAAATAACTTATAACACATGCCATTAAATAAACTAGATAAGAAAATTACAATATATAAAGATAAGAAATTGAATCTCATTCCATCTAAATCAATAAAATTATAATTATTTATAACCATTTATAAGCCGACACAATATATTATTGGTGAAAAATAACTAAAAATAAATTAGGGGAATGGATAATTATTGGACTCCATGTTTCCAAGGTAAATTGTACATTTACAACCAAGAAATTTTTAAGTATGGTTTGCAACATATTGTGTAAAAATCCAACATATTTGGAAAAATGATTCACCTCATGAGACTATCGATTCATCGAGACGATATATATAACCAGGCCCAACCCATTTGATACTAGTTCAAAGCATTACATATATTCATGAAAAATGTGCCTTATCAAAATATCGACATTGAAAAAAAGATATAGATTTATCAATAATTAACCTATGTATGCTAAGTAAAAATTGTTTATTGAAATTATTTAACAGAAATAAAATTTAAATATCATAAAAATAATCTAGATGGAAATGAAATATTAAATATTCCAATGTGTCCCATACCATATTAAAAAATTTAAATCCAAAACCCATGAAAGAATAATATTAAATGAAATGTGGGATATCATGATAGTAATGATATTATTGATATAAAGTGTTAATTTTTACAAACAAAACCATGTAAAAGTATATTTGTGCATCATAATAAATAAGTATCAATGAAATGGTAATTGTGATTAAATCCCCTACCTTAACCTTATTTTTTTGTGCGATATTTATCCTCATATATACTGGTTTAGAATATGTTACTAACTTATATGGGAACCATATTAGTCATTATAATATTTGAAATTACTTCCTTATAATATATTATTACCCATTTCTTAACACACATTCATTATTTTAACTATTTCATGTGTTAACTGCCTACTTCTCTTATGTATGTTTTGACATTTCAATTTGTTTTCCTATCAATTAGATCACGATTTAATCATCTACAAAATGTATACTGTGACTTAATTACCATATATATTTATTATACATGTATTTATATTTTTCCATTATATTTGGAGATTTTAAATTAAGTGCACCATTCATGGGGAAAATATGTCGTATGTTTGTCTGAACACTACAACCATTTCATTTTTGAATTGAAAGATTAAAAACTAAATGATACATTTGTATATTATAATTCCAAAATCATAGGTATATCATATATGATATATATCATTATTAAAATCATCCCTTATACATTTCATTTTGGTAATGAACATGTTATATCACTTCGAGGGGCAGAATCTATACTTCATCAAGGGAAATTATATCATTCACACAAGATGGAAAGCATAAACGAGTATCTCAAATAAATATTAAAGAAGCATAAGGTCATTTTAAATATCATATTAAACATATATAAAATTTTTCGCATCAAAATGGCCACCATGGAAGGTGGTAAATGAAAATGAACAATCATCATTTAACCAGGAATTAGTTCCCCATACATAGAAACAATATATTTGTCACCCATTACATGGAGATGGGTGTAAGTGTAGGTCAAAAACATTAAATAAAATAATATTATTATATTTATGATAATTTTTTTTATATAATCATGGAATAATTTTATTTTATAGGTTGGATATATGAAATGAATCTTTTGAGATAGAGGGAAGACATTCCCTCTTAACCAGGTAACTTCGTTTAGTTTGTACGAAAAGGCTTACTTGAATATCCTTCTACTAAAA
Organism: Viscum album; assembly: GCA_963277665.1. NCBI lineage: Eukaryota > Viridiplantae > Streptophyta > Magnoliopsida > Santalales > Viscaceae > Viscum > Viscum album. The sequence goes on along the minus strand of OY728136.1, from coordinate 1,922,034,879 downwards.
GAGGGGATTATAGGGAGAAGGGAAGTGTTTCGGAAATTTTATATGGAAGATATTTTTCTAAATTTATTATTTATATATGGGTTTAAGAAGTGGGAGAGTTGTTTTCCTTTTATAGGTAAGGAATAATACTCACTTGGTATTTTTGAAAATAGGTTTGGTGTACCAACATTTTAACATTAAAAATCATTAATAAACCAAATTAACTAAATAATGGATGTTTAGTGGCTTAATTATTTCCATAAAAATGGGTTTTATTAGTTTATAGGTTACATGGACCCTTAAATTAATGGTTTACTCATTGATTAGGCTTATTTTTTTATTCAAAAATTGTAATTCATTTTAATTATTTTCATTAATATTTTCTGTCTAAAACAGTGTTTTAATTATTATAAATTTGGAATTACAATTATTCCAATTATGAAATACTTTTTCCAAATTCCAATCATTTATGTGTCATAAATTAATTTTAAATTTATCTGACGGGAAGGATGACAATATTAGTATTCAATATAAAAATGTCAAAAAGATTTATATGTTTTTTATATTAAATTTCGAAAGAAGTCTGATCAAAATGAAATAAATTAGATTAATTGATAAAAATATAATATAATTTAACATAAAAACAAATCTAGAACATATTTTTTCCTTATAAATAATTTAGATGAACAAGTAGTTTTATACTAAAATTCATTATTCTTAACTATTCATTAAAAAGGAGAAATGATTATTAAAAATAGTAAAAAGATAACCCTTCCTAATTTTTATGTTTTTATTTCAAATATGATGTTTATTGTTACCAATATAATCAATTAATGTGTTAAAATTAAAATTAAAATTGTTTTTCTAATAAAATGTGGTTAAAATTGAATTTATCAAAATATAGGATTTTAAGTGTAATATTTGTTTTGTTCTAATATTATTCTTATCAAATATATGAGATGAACATAAAAAATATTTTAATTAATATATGATCTATATATTACATTAATATAACCAAATTTTAGGTAGTAATTAAATCTTTTAGAGCATACCATATTTTTGAAAATAATATTACATTATTTTATATTCAGTTGATTTTAATTTTCATTTCTAAAAAATTTATATCCTTTGATCCAAATTTAAATTTGTGTAAAAAATATATTTTGATAAATTATTTAACTATTTTCTTAACTATGAGTTTAATGTATTTCTTATTTCTTATTATATTTAATAATATATAATTTCTGTTAAAACGCAGTCTTGGATGTAATGTTGGATTTTGAAGAAATTCAATCTTGCGTGTAACACAAGGGATCTCAGTGTTGTGTGTATTAAAAAATATGAAAAATTTAAAACCTATTTATCATAATAAATATATTTTAATGTATCATGTTATTATTTTCCCTTACATTCATGGTGTCACGTGTCATGTATGTTCTTGAATATATTATTTTACATTATAATTTCAGGGTGTTTCAAATAACAAAATCTAAAAACCATAAATAGATATAAAATTCTCAAATCCATACCAGTAAAATCTGGATTCATAATCCACACAATTTGAAATCTGTTTATTAGGTCTATGTGATTCTCTATGAGAAATATTGTTATTATATTAAATTTTCATTTTTATGGGTTTTTTGAAAAATAATCATAGAACTGATAAAAAAACCTATTATATTATCTGAGGGACTCCATGAAGACATAATAATTCTAAAAATCCAAATTATGTGAAATCGGATATTTTGATTTTATATTATTGTAATGTTAATAGTGAAAAATAACCTCATACAACCGCAGTTTCAAAAATATATTCTCCTGGACATAAAAAATCATTGAAATCTTAATTAGTGAATGAAAAATTATTGGAAATAAATTTATAATTTCTTAAAAATATATAATTATATAAATGGATAAGTAAATTATATTTTCCATTAAAGAATACTTTTTTATTTTTTTATGTTTTTTTTTCAATTTTTATGGATGGAAAATTGTTATTTTCTATATTTAATTCCTAACAAATAATAAATATATATACAGTGTATAATGAATAAAAAATTTAGAAGGGGTTATATGTAGAGTGGGTTGGTCAAAAATAATATTCAAAAATTAGAATCATGGAATGATGTCACCAACTAGATGATTCTGATGTTTTTGGTGTGCCCATTTAATCCCATGATCTCTAGGTGACATGTAAAAGCCTCACCAATAATGGAAGATTTTTTTTGTAAACATATAGGAAATTAAATTTTTTATCAAAATAAATCAATCTCTTCATTCGTTAAATCTTAAATTCCAAAGAAATTAAAAACACAGTGTAAACCCCATTAGTTCCCTTAACTAAAATGCATACAAGAAAAAGGTTAATGGAAAAAAAATGTACATGTTTATTTTGGAACACTAAATATAGAGTCATGGTATATGTATAAACCAAGTTGGTTCGTGGAATGAAATTGATTAATTTCATTAAATCACCTTGGATAAAAAATCTATCATGTTTTTATTGTTTTTAGGTTCTCTCGTTTAAATCATATATATGTGTTGTTTAATGAATTATTCAATGAATGTTTTTACCTTATGAGTATTGACTACGAAGAAATGAAAACTGGTGTGATCCTAAAATCTAAATTTCACCATAGGTGTACAAACTATACACTATTTAAGTCCCCACCCATCTAGAACAAAACATTCATGGGTCTTGGTGATCTTTATAAATTTATGGGATAATATATTTTTACATTTAAATGACTTTTATTAAATGACTTATATTCTGGTAGTCTTGAAATATTACATTATTGATCCTTGATATTTCATAATCATCTATCCTAAGTTACTAGTGTTCTTTAATGCATAATTTTTACTTGCATTAATCCATAAAAAGGCCAATGTTCTTTTTTTTATTTCACAAATGTCCTTACCTTCCATTTCAATAGTTAAATAAGAATATTTTCCATAATATTTCTTATATGGTAACATGATTATTATGATGTTGAATGTATAATTTTATTCCCAAAGGTAATACAAGTATTCCTCGGACAAAAACTTCTCAGAGGGATTCATGAGTTTTCAATAATTTTTTAAATCTAACTATTCATCGCCTCTTCATGAAAAATAATTTCATTATGATAGGAAGTGGAAACATTGTGAAAAAACCTATAATTATGCATGATTTTATGGAAGAGAAGATTTCATAAATGGGTTCCATTATTACTGATGATATCCCTTAGAATTCCAAATCTAGAGATTATATTCCCTTGGAAGAATTATAATACCAATTAATGATTATTGGACTTGTTTTGGAATGGAATCAATCGATTTTAGATTTAATTAATACATTATATTTTTTATATTTATCAAATATAGATTGGTAAGGGTCCCATTAAATTAGTAACCAAATAATATATGATATTCATGTCTTATATTGCATTAAGTGGAATTGGATTCTATTTGGTTAAGGATCTTAATTTTTGACAACGAGTAATTTTTTTTCCGAATATATAAGATTTCATAGCGTGGTTAGTCTACCAGAATCAAATTTGAAGGACCATTGAAGGTATTTATTTATATAGAAGTGTCCTCCAAATACCTCTCCATGATATAATTTAAGAATGAAAACATTCTCATACTCTTTAACACATATCATAATGAAATGATTAGGATAGATACCCAAGAGGTTTGGTTCCTCAGACACATAGTGTTTGACAACCAATAGGAATTTCCACTAATATAGGTTCCTAAATAATTTTGTAATGAAAACTATACCCATGTGGTTTTCTCTATCATCATACACTGTTAAATCATTCAATGAATATAGGTTCCCATGAGGAAATGAATCAAACAAATAAATGTGACTTGGCTTGTATTTAAATCCCATCGTAGTTAGGTTATAATCTACCAAATTTTAAACACCCTTTTATTCATTAATAGTTATATCAAATATTGAATAAGATTTACCATCCCAATTAATCAATCCTTAACATATCATTTTTTAAAATCCTTTTCGTATCCAAATTTTTTTGGGAATTATATAATGTGTAATCCTATGATATATGACCTAATTTTTATACATTAAAAAATAGCATGAATAATTTTCATAGTGGTGGTTCATTATATTGAAAAATAATTGAATTGGTTTATTGTATATGAAATGAAACACTGTTTATTATCAAAAACGTTTTCCTAATACTACTCCTACAGTGTAGACACCCACATCTCAGATGAATTCAAATGACAGTTTCCATGTGCTATATTTCATGATTGGTAGGGATATAATATATGAAATGAGTGTCAATAAAGAGTCCTCATAACATTCTATCTATAGAAAAAAAGCACCATCCCATAAATGAATACAAAGATTCAATGGAATGGGGATGAAAATTATAATTAACATTTTATAGAAACAAACTTTTCAAAAAAAGGACCTCACTTCCATGAATATTTTTGGAGAGGTGAGGTGAAAAATCATATCACACTTACATTTATCAACATTAATCCCCAGAACATAGACCATATGTATGAGAACTAGTCATTATGATAGTATGAAATGAAATTTTCTTAATTTAGGATGAAATTTTAGCATCACAGCTTGATAAATCCCTTTTATAATAAAAAATGAATCCAATAATTGTTTCCTCGAATAGGTAAAACTAATCCAAATGTACCTTTTAGTAATCCTCCACTATATAAGAGAAGATTCCCATCATACCCCTCCTGATGGTATAAGTGGAATTATATAACACAATGGGGAGTATATAAAGGAAAACATTCCAAATGGATATGTGATGGTTTATTTCCATTGATTATATAAGGAGATTTAATTTTGATTATATATTGAGATTTCTCTAGGATGATGTTAATTTCCTGACCTTCAACTCATTGAAGGATATAATCAATGAAGGGAAATGGGAGATGGTCGTTCTTCATCCATGATTTTATCTTTATTTTGACAAAAGATGATATAGATCCACTACTAAACCTTTTGGGTCGAAGATGTGTATAGTCATTGGTAATCATTATTTTAAATCCTTCTTTGTAATTTTATGAATTGGGTTTACCTACTCACTCTCAGAAATGGGGTTCAAAAAACCCACTTCTGGTGACATTAGAAGTTATTTCTATTCCACATCCATAATATTGGAATTGATATTCCATTATGGTTAGATTCATTGTTTGATATAATATTAATAAAAAATTCAATGATTTCTAGTTTTGGGGTGGGGGAATCCAAATAATATCCTAAAATGTACATCAAATTGATTTATGTTCTTTACATATATATTCTGAAGCATTCTATCTTGATTATATTTATGATAATAATTAATGAAAACATGGATTGTTTGATTTCTCCTTGGAAATAATGTAACACCCCAAGCTTCTACAGTACGCTTCTTTTTGAATAAGGTAATACCAAGTGTTGTACGCAACATCGAGTTCTAACACACCACAACCAATCAAACTAGTTGTTATGAATAGTAATATATACATTTTGAAATTATATATATTTTATATTTCAAAATGGACTTCATTTTTGGTTTCGTAATATTGAAATTATCCTAAGATGAATATTTGGTATTTTTCTGAGAACTTCCAATTTTTATGAATAGTGAAAAATACATAAAAACAACTTTTTTAATCAAAATAATTTATAGTGATAAATTATATTATTGAGTGGTTTTAATGTATAATTAGAATATATTTTTGCCATTTTATCCAATGGTGTTCATTTGAATAAATTTCACTTTGAAATTGGACCTAAACAATTGTCAATCATTTGATATATATTGTTTCTTTAAAACAAGCTATTTTTTGTGACAGCGGGAATTAATTATAAAAATAATTAATTCAAATTATATGTTTGGAATTTTGTAAAATAGATATCATTTTTAAATTTGGAATATCAATTATATTTTAGGGTGAAATTTTGGCATTGTTCTGAAAAACGTCAATTTTTGATTAATAGTGAAACTACTATGTGGTAGTTAAAAAACTGAAATTTTTCATAAAACATAATTTTACCGCTTCTGTTATTGTTATTTCGAAAATCCGAGAGATACGGTTAATATCAATGAGTAAAATGTGGTTCAGTGAGATGAAAATAATTTTTGGTGAATAGTAAATTTTTTCTTTTATTTACCACGGTTAAAAGTAAATATGGTAATTAAGGGTAAAAATGATTTTAATATTACCCTAACACATGTCCTAATTCCATTGGACAAGTGTATCTCGACCAAAAAAACTTTGGGAATAATATATTATCATTTAGGTCCACTTGGATTAGATTAGGACATTTATTATTATTTAATTAAAAGAAGAGATAAAAGAGTTAAAATCAAAGTTTATTTACTAAAACACTTTTAATATAGGTTTAAAAATAATATAAATTCGATATTAAATATTCATTATATAGCTAAAAATATTTCCTACATAATGATATTTTATTTATAATTTTTAGACATAATGATGATGCAGTAATTACCATAATTGTGAAAAATTAGAATAATTGATATTATAAATACCCAAATAAATATAATTTGAGACTTTTTAGGAACTACACTAATTATCTAGGATAATATGACATATTAGGATTTATTTAATTGACTTTGTTTGAAGTAATCATTCTGTTATGAGTTTCACAAAAATCAACTATTGAATAGTGTAAAATTAACAAAAAAGAGTGTTTAAAACTAATATTATATTATTAATTGATATTAAATACTTAAAAATCTAATGTTTGTACAAGAGACTTATATCATGATATGTGTATCATTAATGGACCACTTGGGGGTCGCTTGGATGTATATAGTAAGGGGTTTCTTATCTCACTTTTAATTCCGTGAGAATTCCATTGTTCACCACTTGTTTATTGCATGGGGTGTGTGTACTGCCTATGATTGTATTAATTGTGTAATATACTTTAATTTATGTAAATTTACATCATATTGGTATGATACTTCTTTCGTGGTTGTATGTTTTGTATGTTACCTAATTGATAAGGGAATTTGAAATTTCAATTTCCACTCATTCGGCTTTAGGCATATTTCATTGATTCAATTACTCCATGATTATGTGTGGAATCACTATTCATTAGATTATGTCATAATTTCCACTCCCCTTCCTGGGGATATACTATTGATACACATAATCACTCCATTGATAATTTCTCATGTCATCTTTATGAATTTGATAAGAGTAATTTTAACTCATTCTCCAATATTGAGTTAAACATCCAATTCATTGGTTCTATTTTTACAAGATTATGTGTGAATATCCTTTTATTATTTTACACTAAATATCCAATAATATTTAGTGTATTTTTCACACATGACTATGTCATTGAATTATCCTTAACCTAAGGATATGGGATTTCTGAGAGATTTCATCTCAACTTAAATTATATTGACACTTCTTTGTTGTTATACACCAAATCACTTTTTTGTGGTGTATATAATGTACATTGACAAAGTATATCATGAATCCCTTTATTCTCATGATATTACAATGTTTTGATTACCTAAATTATTTGTATTCAAGTGTCTCTCTTTTGGTTAGAATATATAACTAAAATACCATTTTTGAATTTTTTTAAAGACCTATCCTTCTAAATCTTGCTCATTAATGTCCATTTTTAAAAAAATGGTTCTAAGGATTTATTTATATGGACATTAAAGTTTTAAATTTAAAACTCATTTTGAATGTTTCAATGTGGTATGGGACACTTTGATTCAAAATTCAATTTTTAAACAGCTTCTTGACAAATAGTGTGACTTTTAAATGATTTCAAGAAAAAGGGGGATATTTCTCTCAAATAGTTTTGATGATTATTTTCATCTATGTCAACATCCTTCATTATTCTTGATTGAGGTTAATGTGATACAATACAATCTTCCATATTTTATCTAATGAGTTATGTTTGAATGTGGATGTTCTATTTTTATACCATTCATTGTTTGTGGTTAAATTATTGACATTTCGTATGCAAGTTTTAATACGAAATTTTATGTTATGTTTAAACATGTTCATATGATGAATGAATTGGACTTAATAAGTGACGGGTGGAGCCCGCTATAGCTCCTCAATGCATCGGTAGGTCTAATGAGACAAACTAGTGTCTTGGAACAGGGCCTTGGAAAAATCTTATTTGTAGTCTTGGAATGAGGCCTTGGCTATGTGGTTATGATAGTCTGGCATTATGCATTCCATCATTATGAATGTGGTTATTGATATTGCATGTGATCATTCGACTAGTAGAATATCCATTTGAGTAAGTAAATGACATTATTTTATTTTATCTTTTCCATTTTATGCTGAAGTTCATGTTTAAAAAGGCTTTTGTTTTAGTTATAAACTGCCTTAAGTGTTTATTCTTATCTATGAAAGATTTTGCTATAATGTTATCTTTACTGAGCATCTGAGCTCACCCCTTTCAATGTTTTATTTTTTTCCCAGGATTATGAAGAAATAATTTATGAATGACCTGTAGGGATAGTATGATGGGATATGAAGAGAAGTTGTTTTTTTAATGATGTAATGTAAAACTTTATGATTGTATCTAGTGTTTCCAAGACTATTAAACTAATCAGTCTTTCGAGACTTGATCTTTCTTGTGACCATGTCAATGTTATATAATAATGCACCAACTCTGGGTAACTGGGGTCGAGGTGTTACAATTGGTATCAGAGGAAGTTTAGTACAAACCGTGGAAGCTAGATTTAGATAAACTCTGATTAGAGCACGTAGATGAACTTTGAGGATTAGTATAGAAGAACTTCCTAGATTTTTGGGATTGTAGAGATTTTGTGAGTTTTCTGAGAAATACATCCCTGTCTGGATACGAGCAGGTAGAGGCGACTCTGGAACAGATGTACCTAGGGGTAAAACCCAAAAACACCGCTTTGAGATAGACTCGAACGAGAACTGGTGCACAACAACGGGCGTTGCTGCACTCTTGGTTACGACACTCTCAGGAGATATTCCTAGGATAATTTACATTTTCTTTACAACCTGATTTGATGTATTATATATATAATATGAGATTAAATGACCTTGGTTAATCCTAATGTGTAACAAAATGAGAATATGGTAAAATGTTAATCTCTAAATGATTGTATGACTACTGTTACTCACACAATTATTTCTGGTTTTAGTCAATGGCTGGATTCCAAGGAAGTCATAGTGACTTTGAGAATGATGTACAAGGTGGGAACAGTGGTGGAAATGAGGAACAAAATGGAATGTTTATAGGTGTAAAAGATATCGTCTTTATGCCAAATCAATTTTCCAAATATATGATCAACAATATATATATTAACCAATTCCCGGACTCAAAAAAGAAGAGAAATGTGATGAATGATAAGATCTCCAGCAGTGGATACCATGGAGAAAAGAATCCTCAATTTCTATCATGCAGGAAATGTGGAAGGAGACACCCAGGAAAGTGTCTCAATGGGACAAAGAAATTCATTACATGCAGGAAGGAAGGACATATAGTGATGAATTACCGAAGAAAAATGAAGAGTACTATGGAAGAAGATAAAAATGGTCCAAAGAGTCCATTTATAGTCATTTTCAATAAATATAGGGGACCTGGCCATTACCTGAGTGAATGCCCTATTCTATAGGATATTTTCATGGTCAAAGAAGAAGCAATGTGGAAATAAATGGTTGGAGAAATTTTTAAAAAGTTTTAGTGCTCCTTGTTGATGGGTTTACTTTGGAATAATTTTCTCTTGTATTTGTAACCCCACTGTTTTCCATGTGATAATGATATTTGAGGAAGAATTATCTATTCTCATGTGGATATAGTTATAAATAATCATTTGTTTTTATATGATCATTGGGTTTGAGGAAATTACACGTTATCATAATTTGGGATGAAAATTCAAGGTATGAGATAAGATTTGTGGTTAAATTATGTGATGGTTATTTTGAGGAATTTATTTCATTTTGGTAATATTATAAAATATTGTTTTTGAAAAAGGATAACACGCAGACCGTGTGACAACCCATCGCATCGGACAAAGCTGTGGAAATCGAACCCACAACCAGAGTGTGATTGGGATTTATCACCTACCACTAGACTACATGAAGTCCCTAGATAGTGTGACTAATTATTTTTAGTTAAATGATTTTATCGATCAATAATAAGTTGATTTGGGTTCTTATGTCTTATTAAATGAGTACCCTTGGTATAGGAAAATGATTTGGTGATTAAGTTATAGATGTTATTTTTGATGTTGTTCGCTTTGTTGTGATCACTATATGCCCAAGGAAAATAGAATAGTATGGGATTTCATTTGAAGAGTAATGGTGGATTTTTATCTATGTTTTTATTATGGATTTATAGTGATTTGGGTTGTTTATTGAAATGATTAGGTTAATTACTTTTAATTATGTGACATTAAGAGTAATTAATGACAGTTAGAGATACTATTTAACGTGGAAGACTACATTCTTAATATGTTTTGGTTTTCAATATTAGTTTTGATTATATTCAAGGATTTTAAAGACAATTGATTATTGAATGGTATTTATTTTACTTTGGGTATTGTTGGTTTAATTTTGGAAATTAAGATTAGTGTTTATTTCTCTCATGGAATATCCTTTTGGGGGATCATTAGATCTTGTACTAACCATTTTGGTTTTGATTAATCTCTAAAGACAATGTAAATATATAGTTCATCCTGCATGGATCATGTGATTCTATAGAAGTTTATTCTAGCTCTTCCAGTGTGACCAAGTCTTCTTGAATATTCATCGTTTATAAAAATGAGTTAGTGGTGATAATATATTAAAGAATGAAACTCTACCTAAAATGTAAGTATATAACTTTATATTCTTTGTCAATATCATAAATGAATGTAATTTAAAATTAAAAAATGTTGTCTGTTTACTTTCCTACTAGGAGACTAATGGTCGTTTGTCCCAACACTAGTTTGTGGTTTTTTTATTGTTAAATTTCTCCTGATAACGATTTCTATCCCTCTCCATCAGAATTTGACACTTAGTTTATCATCCATATCCATGTTTTCTTACATGGAATCCTTGTATTGGTTATCTTGGTTGACCTTTATACCTCTCTTTCATTCTTTTAAAGTGATAGTTTTATTGAATCTTTTTCCGATGTGGTACTTTCCATTATATTCCCAAGAAAAATTTTAAAAAATTGCAAGGATGCAATTTATTGAAGTAGGGGAGAATGTAACACCCCAAGCTTCTACGGTACGCTTCTATTTGAATAATGTGATAGCATGTGTTGTACGCAACATCGAGTTCTAACACACCACAACCAATCAAACTAGCCGTTATGAATAGTAATACATACTTTTTGAAATTATATATAAATTATATTTCAAAATGGACTTCATTATTGGTTTTGGAATATCGAAATTATCCTAAGATAAATTTTTGGTATTTTTCTGAGAACATCCAATTTTTATGAATAGTGAAAAATACTTAAAAACAACTTTTTTAATCAAAATAATTTATAGTGATAAATTATATTATTGAGTGGTTTCAAAGTATAATTAGAAAATATTTTTACCATTAAATCCAATGGTGTTCATTAGAATAAATTTCACTTTAAAATTGAAACTAAACAATTGTCAATCTTTTGAAATATATTGTTTCTTAAAAATAAGCTATTTGTTGTGACAGAGGGAATTAATTATAAAATTAATTAATTCAACATATATGTTTGGAATTTTGTAAAATAGACCTCATTTTTGAATTCGGAATATCAATTATATCTTAGGGTGAAATTTTGGCATTTTTCTGAAAAACATAAACTTTTGATGAATAGTGAAACTACTAAGTGGTAGTTAAAAAACTGAATTTTTTCCTAAAAATTAATTTTACTGCTTCTGTTATTGGAATTTCTAAAATCCAAGAGTCACGGTTAATATCAAGAAGTAAAATGTGGTTCAATGAGATGAAAATAATGTTTGGTGAATAGTAACTTTTTACTTTTATTTACCACGGTTAAAAGTAAATATGGTAATTAAGGGTAAAACGATATTAATATTACCCGAACACGTGTACTAATTCTATTGGACAAGTGTATCTCAACCAAAAACAACCTTAGGAATAAATTATTATCATTTAGGACCACTTGGATTAGATTAGGACATTTATTATTATTTAATTCAAAGAAGAGTTAAAAGAGTTAAAATCAATGTTTATTTACTAAAACATTTTTAATATAGGATTATAAATAAGATAAATTCGATTTTAAGTATTCATTAGAAATCTAAAAAGATTTCCTACATAATGATATTTTATTTATAATTTTTAGACACAATGATGATGCAGTAATCACCATAATAGTGAAAAATTAGAATAATTGATATTATAAATACACAAATAAATATAATTGGAGACTTTTTATGAACTACACTAATTATCTAGGATAATATGACATATTTGGATTGATTTAATATAATTTTATCAAATTAATCATTCTGTTATGTGTTTCACAAAAAACAACTTTGAATAGTGTAAAAATTGACATAAAAGAGTGTTTGAAACAAATATTATATTATTAATTGATATTAAATTATTAAAAATCTAATGTTTAGACAATATACCTATATCATGATAGGTGTATCATTAATGGCCCACTTGGGGGTCGCTTGGATGTATATAGTGAGTTTATTAACTATATAATATAAAAATACAAAGTGACATGGTAAATGTCAAACTAATTAACTAAGAGTTAAAACTAAAAGATAAGTTTAATATAGAAACCCAAACCTATCTAAATTATATTGGTTTAATGTTTTTCGACCTATCCCCACCTTATCCTTTTAATAATCATCTTTGGAGCCATTAGAAACTGAATATGAATTTATAATAAATTAATATTTCTAGTTTTTTCAAAGGTGCCCCTCACCCCTCTTATAAAAGGGAACTCCTCCTTCTCATTTATTCACACCTTCATAGCCATTTGGTTCGTCCAAAACCTTCACAAATACTCTCTAAACTTCCCTCACTACATCCTAGAGGCCTTAGATTGATCAGAAATCCAACCTAAGGATCCCTTTTGATCAAATCAAATGGAAGAACCCGAAGAAGAGGTAATGTTTTCACCACCCCTTTTCAAGTTCCTTTCTTCTTCCACTTCTTCTTTCTTTGTTATTACCATTCTAAAATAATAACTCCAGTATATTATATATACTGTGATTTTATTATAAATATTTTACAGCCATATTCAGTATTTTATCCACCCTTTTAATTACATGTCACCATACGTGCGTACATACGGCTTACCGTCTCCACATCGTGGTGTAATTGTTATTCAATATATTATTATTTGTATGGGTATAATAATGATGTATAATTCATGTAAACAATAAATATAAAATGATAATGATTCTGTATATATAATATACCATCCAAGTATATATTATTTTAATATCAAAATAATGATATTGTCGCTCTTATGTATGTACGGACTACCGTCTCCACGAACGCAATGAGATTTATTCTCCATCATATCCATTCATGTATAATTATCATTTTATGATTTAAAAATAATTTTTAAGAACTTCATGTCATTCTGTATATGAATAAGATACATCCTATCCCTGAAAAACATGGCTTACGTAACAAAACATATAAAATAAAACGAGTAAGTTAACACCCGAAACGATGATAATTCTAAGATATTATTAACAATGAAATGTCAAAAGATCATATATGATATCATATTAATGTATATGATTCATGAATAATTTAATAACAATTATTTGAACAGTATACAGGAGGTTAACCTACCCCAACCAAAGAAAAGTACAAGGTAAGGGGTTTCTTATCTCACTTTTAATTCTGTGAGAATTCCATTGTTCACCACATATTTATTGCATGTGGTGTGTGTACTTCCCATGATTGTATTCATTGTGTAATATACATTAATTAATGGAAATTTACATCATCATGGTATGATCCATCTTTCATGGGTGTATGTTTCGTAAGTTACTTAATCGATAAGGGAATTTGAAATTTCAATTTCCACTCATTTGGCTTTACGCATATTTCATTGATTCTATTACTCCAAGATTATGTGTGGAATCACTATTCATTTGATTATGTCATAATTTCCACTCCTCTTCCTGTGGATATACTATTGATACACATAATCACTCAACTGATAATTTCTCAAGTCCTCTATATGAATTTGATAAGAGTGATTTTAACTCATTCTATATTTGTTGAGTTAAACATCCAATTCATCGGTGCTGTTTTTACAATATTATATGTGAATATCCTTTTATTTATTTACACTGAATATCCAATCAAATTTAGTGTATTTTTCACACATAACTATGTAGTTGATTTATCCTTAACCTAAGGATACAACCTTTATGAGAGATTTAATCTCAACTTAAATTCCATTGATACTTCTTTGTTGTTATACACCAAATAACTTTTTTGTGGTGTATATAATGTACTTTAGCATAGTGTATCATTAATCCATTTATTCTCATGATATTACAAAGTTTTTATTACCTCAATTATTTGTATTCAAGTGTCTCTCTTTTGGTTAGAATCTCTAACTAAAATACCATTTTAAATTTTTTTGAAGACCTATCCTTCTAAATCTTTCTCATTAATGTCAATGCTTTAAAAAATGGTTTTAAGGATTTATTTATATGGACATTAAAGTTTTAAAATTAAAACTCCTTTTGAAAGATTCAATGTGGTATGGGAAACTTTGATTCAAAAATCAATTTTTAAACGACTTCTTGACAAATAGTGTGACTTTTAAATGATTTCGAGAAAAAGGGGGATATTTCTCTCAAATAGTTTTGATGATTATTTTCATCTATGTCAACATCCTTCATTATTCTTTATTTAGGTTAATGTGATACAATATAATCTTCCATATTGTATCGAATGACTTATCTTTGACTGTGGATGTGCTATTTTTATACCATTCATGGTTTGTGGTTAAAGTATTGACATTTCGTATGCTAGTTTTAATATGAATGTTTATGTTATGTTTAAACCTGTTCATATGAGGAATGCATTGGACATAATAAGTGATGGGTCGAGCCCGCTATAGCTCCTTGATGAATCGGTAGGTCTCATGAGAAAAACTAGTGTCTTAGCACAAGGCCTTGGAAAAACCTTATTTGTAGTCTTGGCATGAGGTCATGGCTATGTGGTTATAATAGTCTTGCATTATGAATTCCATCATTATGAAAGTGGTTATTGATATTGCATGTGATCATTCGACTAGTAGAATATCTATTCGACTAAGTAAATGTAATTATTTTATTTTATCATTGTCATTTTATGCTTAAGATCAAGTTTTAAAAGGATTTTGTTTTAGTTATAAACTACCTTAAGTGTTTATGATTATCTATGAAATCTTCTACTATAATGTTATCCATACTGAGCATCTGAGCTCACCCCTTTCAATGTTTTATTTTTTTCTCAGGATTATGATGAAATAATTTATGAATGACCTGCAGGGATAGTATGAGGGGATATGAAGACAAGTTGTTTTTATTAATGATGTAATGTAAAACTTTATGATTGTATCTAGTGTTTCCAAGGCTACTAAACTAATCGGCCTTTTGAGTCTTGATCTTTCTTGTGATCATGTCAATGTTATGTAATAATGCACCGACTCTGGGTAAATTGGGTTGAGGCGTTACAAATAACACTTCATGAATTAATTTTGGAACATAAATTCTCTATTTCTTTGGTTAACACTTTTAAATTTTATATGGGACATTAAATAAAAACCCGATGTTTTTTTCAAATATATTAAATGAATTGGTTCCTTTGGAATGGAATTTTCTTCCACCACATCGGAAATATTAGTGTCATGAATGGGTATGAAAATAATTTTTGTTCATTTCATGGATTGATTCATTGATTGGTGATTCCAGAAAATAATATTGGGGGTAACAAAAAATAGATTCATTACGAGGAGATAAATTTATTTCATGAGGACAATAAAAATCGATATCATCTTCGGTGAAATATCCTTTAACAATTCTATGAGGTTAATATAGTTCACAATCAACATTAAATATCCAATTTACCTCATGCATAACTTCATCCCCTCTAATTTGAGTGTTTAAATTATAAAAATTCTTATCAATGATCATTTTTATAAAGGTTATTAACATGTTCCCAATCATAACAAGGATGACCGAGTAGATTATTTCAATGAAAGGATGACAAATGATGGTGGTGGTTTCTACCTAGAATGTATGATTGAGTGATTTTTATGAAAAATGAAATTAGATGGGTAAATTAAATGTTAAACATTCACCTAAAAATAATTAAATATCCCCTTAAAAGTTTAATACTTTGTTAAGTAAGTTATAGACTGATAGATTTGGGATGGATTTTTTTGATCACATACTAGAAATAAAAGGCATATGGATTGACATTTACTCTGACTCCTAGATCAAAATGGGGGTTTTCCACTTTATTCTCTTATATATCAACATTTATGTAACCCAATCCTCTGTCTTCTAACATAAGAAGAATGGTCCGAAGAATGGTGGTAGTCACATTAAAATCCCAAATATATGGTTTTTTAGAGAACATCCTTTTCAATATTAAAAGTTCCTTTAGGTTCATTTAGTATTAAAATATTGTTTTTAATACATATAGGAGTTGTATATTCAACATAACATATGAGATGATCATCCTCAATTTTTCTTTTATGAATTTTTTGTTCTTAATTTCAAGCATTTAGGGAAATGAGAATGTTGTTTGAATGTCTGTTGTAGTTGTGGTTCCATCGCATTCTAGTTGGTTAGTTTCTTAATCCGAGGGTCATTCTTCATCATTTTCATATGATTTAGAATATTTTAATTCTTATTCAAAGCTTTTTTCTAGTTTCAAATTTATTTAATACTAATTATTAATATAACTACTTTTAGTTTTTCATTTTATGGTTGTGACCGACTTCATTCCCCCATTTATTTTTTGGAAGATTGACTCATCGTCGGTTATTTGATAGTTTTAGTGGTTTTTTGTTCACATTTTTGTGATGTAACATCAGAACTAATTCATTATATCCTACAGTAAATATCATATTCTAAGAAAAGTATAGTTTTCATAAAAAAATATATAAAATGATCATATAGATAAAATTAAATTTCTCTATAATCATTCTTAGTAACAAAAAGGATCATATTCTCCCATATTTATACAACCTTTGATGGTGATGACCATCACAATAATCACTAAATACATCTTTCATAGATATGCTATAACATCTTTTATGATATATTTATTTCTATTATAAAAATATATAAATTTTATAATCATATTTTTTATATATTATACCATTCACATGTTATTTCTTATTATTTTTTATCACAAATTCTTTGATAAAATCAATATTTTAAAATTCACTGATCATTTTCTGATGAATTTTTCAATTGGGTAATTTTTTCCATAAAATTGATTCTTGGATTATTCACCTCTATATTGATAATGATGATTATTTATTTCATATTATTCTTTTACTTCAATGGATATATCATGGGTATTTGGCAGATAAATCCAATAGAAATCTTAGAAACATAATTTTTGTCAACATTCCTATATCATAAAAATGAATTATTTCATTATCATGAATTTATATATTACTATTAATTATTTGAAAACATAAAAAAATTGGTACTATTTCAAAATATTAACAAAAAATGGAATTCTCTATTTATTTCTAAAATATACCTTGGTACAATGATCATGTTTGAATTAAATCAAAAATAAAATTAGAATAATGTGTAATAATAAAATGATTATGAATTTTATAGTATATAATTATTATATAATATTATTGATGATATGTTAATTTTTAAATACCATTTTCACTCACTACATCCAATTATATAATAGACCTTGGCTGGGAGGGATAAAAAAATGTAATATGTCATCCTTGGTGGAAATGGTCCATAAATACACAAGGGTGAGATTTTTATTATTTTAAATTAAATAAAATTAAACATAGTAGAAAATTATATATATATATATATAATCTAATATTTATTTAGAAAAAATATATTTTAATTATATTTATCATTATACCCATCCATGTGGTGAAATTATTAAAATTGAAATGGGTATGTTGATGGTTGAAATATTTTTGACATAAAGAAGAGAATTGTTTTCCTTTACTATATGGTGGAAGGAAAGTACATAATTATTGTTACATAAACATAATAACATTTATTTATATTAATAATAATTTTTTCATTATATTAAGATGTTTATATAATTTTTAATTGTGTCTATTATGGAAATAAATTTGAAATAATTTAATAAATGTAATTACTTGTTCCACAGAAATTATCTTTTTGATCTCCCCGTAAGAATTATCGATATTGAAATTTAGATATACTAGAAACTCTAAGTAATGAATAAGTGTGTTTGGGGGATATTTCTTAAAGTATTTGTTAATAAATATGTGTCAATGTTGATTGATATGTTATGGTTGAATGGATCTATTTATAATTGATGGGATTGATAACCTTGTAAAAACAAATATTTTCAAAATAATATATGTATCTTTAATAGTGTTACATGGATCCAATTCCACAAAAATTTAAAATTATGATGAAATAAGTAGAAATAAAATCGTTAAATAATATAATTAAAAGGTTTATGATATTTATCATGACTTTTTCATTAGTTACAGCCTCTTAACAATTTATAACCTTCTATGTGATGGATTAACTATTATCATGGAAAATAATCATTATAAATAAAATAATACATAAAATATTAATGATTTGGAATATTACAATTCAAAATATTGAATAAATTTCCAAAATTCTATTTCTAGATGTGTTAAATATTAATTTTTATATAATTCTTCATATTTTAATTTACACGGTTTTCAAAAAAATGCCTCTTTGAATACAAAAAATGAATTTACACAATAAGAAGGAATTTTATAAATTACAGGGGAATTTATATTATTTAAATATAAATACTATTTATTTTTATGTCATTTAAAGAGATCCCAAAATTAAGTGATCATTGTGAATAGTAAATTAATGTTTAATAACAGAAACAATGTAATATTATAATTAAATATAAATTGGGTTTCCAAAAATCAAGAATAAGATTCAAAATTAAATAAGACATTTTAAAATTCCATATTTTACATCTTAAATATATATTTTTTACATCAAAAATAATAATATGTATTTTATTAATGACTATATAATAATGATTTCAAAAAACAATTTACATTTTTTATAAATTTTATTTTCCTATATTCACCTAAAAGATTGATTTTTTTAGATAATTCAAAAAAATATCTAATATAATATTAATGATATTATCCAAAAAATTATTTTTATTTTATGAGACTCATTTTATTAATGTTATGAAAATTAATTTTTCTATAAAACTGTATAATTTTTAGAAAAAATTAAAAATATGAAAAGTGTAAAATAATTTAAAATAATTTATAATAAAAATAATATTTTATTACTTAAATATATATATTTATATAATATCTAAGAATATATATAAATTCCCAATAAAGGCCATTATCTAATGTAAATGTGTAAGATAATGAATGGTTTCAGTCATGAGAGTTGACACAACTAACTGAATGTGCAAGGGATTTCTAAAAATTCCATATTCTAACATAGTTGATTTTCAATCAAGACATTCATCTTGAAGATTTAATTATTATTATTCTATGGTTAAACCTAATTATTTCAAATCAATTTCTTTCCTAGATAATCAGTATTCAATATTCAAACTAATAATACGTGATTATAATAAAATTTATTTCCTTTTAAATTTTATTTTATCTATACCTGTTAATTTAGTTACTGTCATGACCAGTCTATGAGGGATCATGTTGTTACGACCATAATCCTACCAACAATAGTCCTGAGGATGGTAACTAGAAACGTGTAGGCATATCCCAAAAATAGGAGGCATTTTTCCATGTAAATGTACACACACAAACATCACCAAGCCCAAAATATAGAAATGTAAAAACACTATGTAAACAAGCATGCATACCAATAAGATACCAACAATAGAGTATGACATTATAATATGAAAAAAATAAATAGTTCCCTAATACAATCCCATCCAAAAAGGAGTATGGAAAAGTAAAAGTACAAGTTCTAGAAACATATCCACCGAAAACCCTACTTGAAGGGTAGTTATACGAGCAACTATCTGAAGCCACATGAGCACAACTCGAATATCTTGTCTTTCAAATAACCTCCTTTTCTTAGTCCACCTAGGTCATTGTCGAAGTGTTGATCATATACACAAGATACAACACGTGTGAGAAATGAAAATGTTGGGGTGAGTAAAACAATACTCTGTATGACATTCCAAATCCATAAAGGAAAAGAAAAAAATGATAAAAACGAATTTTGTAGTAATCTCTATATAGGTATATGTTCGTATAACATATACCATTGATATCATGATATACATACAACCATCCACAAACTAATGTATTAAGTCATAACCCATCAAAACCACATGACTCTACTCGAGGCACACTCATTCAATGATAAATCTCTCCTTTTTCCATTATATCATCAGAGACCATCATAAAGTTGTCCTTCTAATTTTGGCCTAGCCCCAAGAAAAATATCGTGGTCAATTATCATAATATACAGTGAGGGGACCCTTCCTAGATATTACCAACAACAAAATCAATTTTATACCGCAATGTAGGGTATCCTTATCAATAAATAGCAATAACCATATTGATGCGGCCTATAACACATGGGATCATTATCATAGAATACCAAAAAAACCTATCAATATATACCAATAGAAGGATTACTAACACCGTGTTTTTGTAGGTCACCTCAATTCCCAAAAAACATCATCACGGGTGATAGATGATCTCTCCAATCCCATGGAGGAATACTATAAATCTATTCAGGACGTGGAATCTACGGGGAACTACTATCCGATGATGTGGATGTAATACCGTACTAAAACCTCACCGAAAGAACAAATTAAACTCTTTACCTATACATGGCCAAGATAAAATCCCACCAATCCATATCAAAATGACCGCCTCATCTCAATTATCACAGTGTTGCAGATGGACCATCAAATATACAATTTGTATGAATGCTACAACCATTTTATTGAAATAGTCAGACTTGGGTTCAGTTCTGGTCCATCCATAACCGGCTCAGCCCAAACCAAACCGGACCGACCAACTAGCATAATGGAGCAACCAAGTTTATCTCGCCTAACCCGTACATCCAATCTATGCCCAATCTCCCATACGTGGTTGAGCCAACTGTGTGTTCCCAGTCAAAGAGGCACCATCGCGATCAATGTGGATTGCCACTACATTCAATGTCGATGACCACCGTGAACATTGGACCCTCCTTCCCTACGTTCATGGATACTATATCTAGTACCACTCTAGTCGTGGTCTCTAATGTGCTTCCTCCTAGTCTCTGTTATGCCTCCGTCATTGGCCTCAATACTGGTGGTCCACCGTTTTCCTCGTGCTTTTCCTGAACCAACCCCATCGGGCTACATCCTGCCTTAACTACTGGCCGCCCCACCATCGGTCATCCTGTAAATAATTGAGATGTTTCTCTAAGCACAGTTGTGTGCCAAAACCTTATTCCACTGTAATTTGATTCCTTGACTGAGTTGTGACATGCCTTCATCATCGTATCTCTGTAAGGTCCTTTTGGGATCATATTTTCGGTCTGGTTTCTTAATCCATGAATCGAACATGCAATAATCATCCTCTCATTTAATAATTATTAATTCTAGGAACGTAAATAAAATTATGGGAGAAGAAGGAACATGGATAAACCCTTGTAATGAACCTATTCCTTTTGTTTCTTCCAGCATTGGTCCATTCCGTATGAATAATCAAAAAGCATAACAATATTTTGTGAAGAAAAACCTTCTAATAAAATACAGCAAGAATAACCCCATCCCGAAATATGCAGGACCTATGAATCAGTCTATTTGTTTTTTGATTCACATTATTTATAGGGAGAATGAATGGGAAGGAAAAAATCTAAATTCTTGCCCTACAATGAGTAGAATTACTGTTCATGAAGAGTGATGATCCATCATCGTCGTTTTTCAATCCTTGATCCATCGAACTAGAGGTTGTATCGATCCATAGTCATTTTCCAAATGGTGTTTCTAGAGGTTATTCTCTTTGACTGAGAGGAGATCCAGGTTTGTAGTAAACATTTTATTCCACAACATGATTATTGTAAACTAAAGACTCTAATATGCTGAATAAAATATTTTTATTAATATATTTAACGATGTTTTTATATCCAAAAAAATATTCATAGATGGCCCACGCCAGAAGATCCTAGGCCCCACATAAGGCAAAATCCAAACTCTAAATGCAATAGGTCACTTGGTTTCTTCATTCGAGAACCTGTTTAGATGTTATTCATATTTTTCAAGAAACACAATAATTAGAAATATAAAAAACATAACATTTAAAAAAATTCATGGCACACTAGGCCTCATAATCACACAACGTATTATTATCTCCTCTCATAATTCCCCCATTTAATATATAAAAATAAAACTAGAAAATATGAGTCCTTACATTCTCACCATCATAGGGAATTACGTCCTTAAAACCAATACAAGGGATACTCAACCAAAAGATGAGGGAAATGAGCATGAATTTGATACTCCTACCCAAATTTCATCACCAGAAGATTCCCATTTTGCCACAAAATGTGCACTAGAGAGATCAACCATGAATGGGGGATCCTTTTCAGTCGATCGTCGATCTACTCCAGGTACTCTACAAAAGATTTCCCATCATTGATGTCCAGCTCACGACAATAAAAAATGTGTGATAGTTCATCCATGTATCTCCTCAACTAGGACAAGTGGAATACATTGTAGACCCTCTCAGACAATGGTGGTAGAGAAAATCATTATTCCATATCACCAACTCTATATAGTATAAATAAGGGTCTGACGAACCTCAAAGATAGCTTCCCACCACTATGAAATCATTATAATCTGCATCGAGGTGGGACCTGATAGAACACGGTGTCTCCTTTTTTGAACTCCAAATTTAACATATGTCAACTAGTAAATGACTTTCTATGGCTATATGTAGTTTATAGTTTCTCGTATATGATCCGAACCTTCTCCATTGTAGCCCACACCAACTTGGGGCCCCTGAGTTCTGACTCTCTTGGATCAGTCGAATAATGAGGCAACCTACAGGGGTACCTGTACACCACATTGAAAGGTTCTGTACCAATGTTTGAGAGATAGATGTTGTTGCATGAGAAATCCAATAGCGGTAGGTGATCCTCCTAGCTATGATTGGATTCCAAGATGTAGGCCCGCAACATTTCTTCTGAAACATCAATGGTCTTATCTCACTAGCCATCCCTCTCGGGATGAAATTCCATGCTCAAGCATAACAGACTACCAAACACATACTAAATTTCTTTCCACTACCAAGATTTGAAACAAACATCATGATCTAATATGATAGTTTATAGAACGCCTTGAAGCCCCACTATATCCAATATATAGAGGTGTCTCATTCTCCCTTCTGAACTCTTCTCTTGAATTGCTAGGATCTGGATTGAATTGGTGAGTTGGTTAATGATCACCCAGATGATATTGTGCCCGTTTTTATACATGGAAACCATATCAGAGGTCCCATATATATCCCATCGAACCTCAAATCTGGAACCTAAAGCGGTTGGGTCAAGCCTACTAGTAAACAGTGCTAATTCGTCACTTTTTGACATGTGAGGCATTTCAAAACAATCTCTACCACTTATTTCTTTATCTTGGGCCACCAAAACTAACATCTAAGGTCCTGGTACATCTTCCCAACAACTAGATGTACCACAAAAGGTTATATTTGGAACTCCCTCAGAATCTGCTCCTATAACTCCAATGGTGCGACTATGCAACCTCTAAAGAGAATTATGTGATTTCCGCCTTTCAAATATCCATCAAGGGCAAGCCATATAGAAATATGAACATGTAATGTCTCAAATTTGTTATTCCCATTCTTGTAATCCCTAAATCACTATAAGATAGTATGGGTAACAACTATCTAATCGCAGAAAGAGTCTCAATCACCATCAATAATGGATATCTCCATTTTGTCCAACCACTCTGACGCCTCACTCAATAACTAGGAACTTGATCTATTAATGAGAGAATCTGTAACCACTTTCCCCTTCCCATGAGTATAGACAATCACAAAGTCATATTCCTGGACAATTTCTGCCCATTTCTGATGTCTCAATATTATATAATTATGAGAGAAGATATACCTAAGAATCTTTTGGTTATAGTAGATGATAAACAACTCACCAATCATTTAGTGTCAGTATATATTTAAAGAAAAGACTATCGCAGCTTGCTTAAGGTCATGGGTTGCGTAGTTCATATCATTTGTTCTCAACTTTCCTGAATTGTTATAAATCACCAAATTCCACAATATTATGAAAAAAACCATGTTTGGTCCCTGATGCATCATAGAGCACCACGTAAATGATTCCCTTTATTTGGAATCTCATGATGAGAGTATTGGTTGAACTCTGCCTCATCTGTGAAGACTCTCCTGGAACATCTCCATCAACATGAAAGGCTACCATTTCTATGTCAAAGACAACAATGGTTATTGTACTATGGAAACATCTGGTACACACCTCCTACAGTACCCATCCAATCTAAGGAAACTCCATAGCGTGGTAACACAGATGGTTGGCTCCCATGAAAGTACCTCATCAAACCTCATTGGGTCCACTAAAACTCTTGCCTTTGATATGAAGTGTCATAGAAAATAGACATCCTGAATCGAGAACTAACACAGAAAGATTTTAAAAAAATATTGTGCTCCAATAGTATTTCAAAGTCCATCTTCAAGCGTGTCAATGCTCCTCCTTATATGTTGAGTACACTAGGATATAATCAATGGATACCACCATAAAATTTTCTATATAAGGCTTGAAGATCCTTTTAATGACTTCCATGAACACTAATAGTGAGTTTATCATGAAAACGTATGTCAACATATACTTTTAGTGGTTGTACCAACATCTTATGTTCATATTCTATATATCCTCATCCCATACACATAGCTGGTGATAGCATGATCTGAGGTCTATCATTGAGACTAGCCGCTCCTCATTCAACTAATCGAAGAGGTGATCAATCCTTTGTAATGGATACTATTTTTCATGGTCACCTTGTTTAGGAACTAGAGGTATATACCCAACATCAAGCTCATATATTCCTTCTTAAAAAAATCAGGGGCTACCCCGTATGCAACATTGGGTATCTTGAATCCCTTCCTCAACAGGTCCTCCAACTGCACCCTCACCTCACGGGGCTCGGTAGGAGAAACTCTATGTGCATGTGTAAATATTGGTTCCATCCTGGGGTATAGATCAATATATATGTCTACCTACCTACAAATTTTTAATCCAAGAACAACCTTAGGAAGAACATCCTAATAATCAGCCACCACTATAAGAAACCAAGTCATCCCATCATCTATAACAACAAGGGTGAGGCCATCTAACTGATAAGTAATCAGCTACACCCTCCAATGATTATGTCCATACTCTACTGCGTGGGTTTATTTTTCACCAAAAAATGAAAACACGGTCCCATCACCATGGAAAAACCACACTCTCTTCCAAAAAATTTCACTCTTAGCATGAACTGTGGATAACAAATCTATAAAAACAATGGTGTCGTAATGCCTCGATGCTACTACCAATATATTCCAACCGAAACTATCACCTCCTAGGTAAAGGTCACACTTTCAACAACAATGTGTTTTCATCAAATCCTCTCATGTTGGGGTCTCTAAGAATTATGATCAATTCAATAGTTCATCCAGAATCTAAGATCCCCAAACAAGGCATATAGAAATAATGGAATGAATAGAACCTATTTATATCAAAACTACTGCTAGGGTGGAGAAGACATAGATCATGCCACTAATTAAACCCAGAGTCTTGGGGATATCATCCTCCATCACCTTCTACTATCCTCATACCTATACACTATCACCCTGAGCCTAGTGTGGACCACCAGGGTGTGGTGGTGGTAATTGGTTGAACCTCCACCCACCTCCTACAAACCCACCTACACCTATTACACGTCTTCTTCCCCGAGGACCACATACTCCTATATCTTCCTCTACCTCAGTGGTCCATCATCCGTCCCCTAATCAGCTATACATCGGGTCGGGAAAACCCGTGCTAGATTCCCTAAACACCACACACGTAACACTACCAATATCTAGGCTGACTAAATCCACCATTAGATCCATACAACATTGACTCGGTATCATGGGGTCTTCCCCTAAATTGCCTGACCTACATGGGTCCCTACGACTATCACCAGCTCCCTACGTCCAATGGCTCATCCACATGGTGCTTTCTGGTATCTAAAAATAAATGTGTCTTCTCAACTATAATTCTCTCCACTAGCAGAGCTTGATCTAGTACACAACATATGTATGAATGATGAGGGATATCATAGATTCCCAGTTCCCACATGTTAATCCCTAATCAAGGATCTAATCAAGTTAGAATGTGCCTCACATCATATTCTTGGATAAGAAAAAAAATATCAATACACCTCACGGAGTACTACATCACAGTCTGACTTCTCTTATGGAGTTGCTGGAGCTTCTGTATGAAAATTGAACACACCGTAGCTAGAAATAACTCTTCTCTAAAGATTCACTAAATTAATACCAAAGCTAGAGTCACCGCATTTTTTGTATCGGTCACTAAGCTCCAATGTCACCTTTTAGTGCCCTGAAGAAGACTCGTAGAAAGAATTACATCTGGTCGAAAGTTATCCCCAGAAGCCATAAAACCTTTTTAACTACCTTCAGCAAATCCACATATATCTGGTGGTATGTCTCAGCCCAAATCCTGAGAGTTTGTTTCCGATGGAACTCATGTAATTCTCTCCACCCAAGTGCACACTCAATTGTTAGATCTGTTAGTAACTACTTCTCGATGGGTGGTACAAAAAATGATAGACCACATAGAGGTTCCTTCTTTGGAACATTACCCTATTAAGATGACGAATCTGTAAGAGGATCGTTCTCCTGATTTGGTAAAAGAATCCTAACTAGCTGTCTGGGTGGAGGAATCCTAAAATAGTGTAAGATGTACCACAATCAGTGGATTATAGATGGCGAGAGGAATCAATAAGGACATGAGAACACAAACAAATCATATATGATTAATGTAATATTTTTTTATGTAACCACATGTTTCATTTATCGACTATTAAAGATGAATGTATTGTCCTGGTGAATGGATACATCAGTCTTCGCACCAATACTAGATTCCCTATCCTAAAATCAAAACATAAAACTCATAACACTATTTCCCCATACCCACCCCATAGACTCTTGGTCCTTAATTAGAACAAACCTATACTAATACCACTCTATCATGACCCGTCCCATAGGTGTCCGTATTGTGTCTTCCCAAAACCCACCTGTAATAGGGCA
Source organism: Viscum album (assembly GCA_963277665.1). NCBI lineage: Eukaryota > Viridiplantae > Streptophyta > Magnoliopsida > Santalales > Viscaceae > Viscum > Viscum album. The sequence continues at coordinate 1,922,007,398 of OY728136.1, read as the reverse complement.
TGTCTAGAGAATAGCACCGATTTTGCATATCCCATAAATGGGAGGCATTTTTCTATGAATCTATACACACACCCACATCACCATGACCAAAATTCTAAAATATAAAAAAACCATGTTGAAAATCGTGAATTCAAATAAGATACCAACGACAGAGTATTCCAATAGAATAACAGAAATTAAACAGATCCAAAATATAATGCCACCTAAAAAGAAGGTTGGAAAACACGAAGTAAAATTTCTTAAAACTCATTTTCCAAAAACCCTACATGAAGGGTAGGTACTAGGAAAATTGTCTGATGTTGTAGGAGCACACCCTAATAGTCTGTTCTCTCTAAGAACCACCTTGTCCTATTCCACCTAGGACTTCAATAAATCCACATTCATCTGCACAATTCACGATAGAAGGGGGAAAATTCTATGTAGGTTTGTTTAAAAAAACACCCAGTACAATTCCAAAAATCTATGAAGGAAAAGATTCAAATGAAATACCAATAGGTAATAGTACAGTAATCTCTAAAAAGGTATCACTCTACAAAACATATACTACCGATATCAATATATACATATAACCAACCATATTATAAAAAAGTATGTCATAAATAATCACCTCCACAGGATTATGATTGAGTTGGGCTCGTTCTGGGATAACTCTCTCATCAATACATTATATCTTCAGAGACTCTCTTGAAGAGGCCCTGCTAATTTGCATCCCACTCAATAAGAAATACACTGTTAAAAATCAAAACATATTGAGAGGGGATTCCTTCCTTAGAAAAACCAACATCCTAATCTATATTATTCCACAGAATTGGGGATCCAATTTAGAGAACACCAACCACCTTATCGGTGAGGTTTGTAATGTAGGTGATCATTCTTAGAGAATACCAACAAAACAATTGATATAGACCACTAAATAGATGAATAACACCCTATTCATTGAGGACAAATTAATTCCCACAAAACCCTATTAGTGGTGAAAGAGGATTACTCTAGTCCCAAGAAGGGATATCATAAATCTTTCATGGACATGGCCTATAGTGGGTTATACTATTTTGTGATGCGGATTGAATACCTTAATGAACCCCAGAGGAATGAATAAAGGGGAAAATCTCCACCAATATTGGTCAAATATAAAATCCCCCAAATCTATCTCAAAAGGGCCACCTTGTCATAAGGGTCCCATTGCCACGGATTGGGTATCAAATAGAACCTTCATTTGAATGATGTGAAAATTTTAGTGAAAACATATATCTTAGGTACAGTGAGAGTCTCACCCACACCAAATTGGCCCGAGTTGAACTGGCTTGACCAACATTTTTGGGTTGACACACATATTCCCTACACATCCGACCCAACTACAAGATCTTAGTCAACACATTGTCTCTGCATTCAACGTAGATGTACATCACGTATATCAGCTCCCCCTTCACCATATCCCCAAATCCCACACCTGGAAATGATCCCAAACAGTCCCACCTAGACCATAGTCTACCTCCACCACTGACTACCACACCGGCGACAAGTCATCCACCTCGCACTCTACCTGGACTAGCCCTGCCATGCCAAGTCCTGCCTTCAATGTTGGTCGCCCTACCGACAATCTTCCTAGACCAACTATATCCACTGTGCCCCACCACATTTCACCATTGTGTGCCATTTCATTTCACTGTCGTAAGACACTACCTCATTTGAGTTTCACCGTACAGTCACTATCTCACCTCCACTATGTATTTGTGGCTTCAGATCTTTAGTATCTTGTTGTTGAGCCATGAATAGAAGATGCAACAATCATCCATGCATAAAATCATGAAGGACGTCAAGAATGTGAAGAACATAAAGGGATAAAAAATAACATTGAACAACCCAGGTAAAAAACCTCGTGAATGTGTTCATTCATTCCCTAGTCCATTCTGTAATAATAATCACAAATTATAACAATATAAAAAAACCACGCTAATAAAACCACATAATAATAAACACATCCCATAGTATGCATGACCAATGCATTAATCTGTTCGTCAATTGATTAACATATATCGTATGGAAAATTAATGGGGATGAAACAAATCAAAATGCACACCCTAAATCAGGTAGGAATTACTATTTATTAATAGTGATGTTTTGTTGTAGTTGTTCATTGATCCATGATCCGTCAAACCCAAGGTTGTGTCAATCCACTGTCATTTGCTAATGCTTTCTCGAGAGGATATTCTATCCGACATGATGGAACATCATGTTTTTAGTAAATCATGATTTAATCTCCATGATCATATTAATAGAAAAAATCTCCAATATAGAATAAAATATTTTTATTAAAATATTCAAATATTCTTTACATTAAAAAGTTATCTTTCAAAGATGCCCCATACTGGCATATGTAAGGCCCCACTGAAAAAAAATCGATGCTCAGAATTCAAAAGTTATTTCAGATTCCTTATTCAAGATCCCATATATATGTTATTCCAAATTTTTAGGTAAATCTCTAACAAATACTATTAAAACATAATATTTTAAAAAAAATATTCTGAGAACAGTAGTCCCTGGAATCACATGCCATCTCAGAAGTTGGTCTCAGAATTTTTAAAATTAATTTATAAAAATAATACCTAATAAAATCCAAGGCACTATAGTCACTATATTATAATGCCCTCATATTATATTTATAAATAGTATGTTGTTTCATTTGAGTTCATTATTTCGTATGAAAAAAACTATTGAACAAAGTTTATTTAATGAGAAATATATATTTAATAAACATGCCATGAAATAATCTGTCCCATTTTAAAAGAACATCATTTTTTCATTCAATTATTCATATAAAAATAAGTGAGGGAATTTTTTTCACATTATATCCTTATGTTCCTATACAACATCCTCATAAAATTTATTTAAACAAAATAAAAATTCTAACTAGGAGGTCTTGTTTCACAACAACTTATCAATTTGGTCCACAATCTAAAATGGTTATCAAAAATTAAAAGGATCCTTTTCCAATTACAAAATATCAGCACTTTATACTTGTGAATGATTTGGTATAAATATTGGAAAACAAAAAACATTAACCATATTATTAATACCAGGAATTGTTTTTTTAATCATCATGAGAGATGCAAACTTTTGGATAAAATCTATAATATTTAATATATTGATGTTCATGTGGAACTAAATTCCATTATTTTGAAACACCATAACCCATTTCCATGGAGATTTAAACACTAATCCATTACCACCCATAATAAACACCGCATTGAATTGATAGTTATTAGTATAACTATTTTGTCCATAGTGTACTACTTTCAAAGGCTATTTAATGGTTTTAAAAATATCTATAATTTCAATGACAAGATTTGGTTGGAAAATATTTCTTTTTCTAACATTACATCATCCTATTTGAGTTTTGTATCTTTTCGCATATAGATAATCATGAGGATACATTTTTACGCTATAATAGAAACTTTTATTATTTTATTATTCACCTATAGGAATATATCAATCCAATAATAATTTGAATTCTACTGAATTTGATTCTAGAAAACCGGCCATAGTATAAAGGGTCTATTCAGATATACCATATATTTTATAATGTTTTTTCATACTAAATCCCAACAACATATCTAAATAATGATTAAGGAACCTACAAATCATTAATTTGAAACTTGTTTCATTACAAAATATAATTTAAAATGGTAATAAATTCAACCCTAACTATTTTATTTTTTATATACTAGTAATTTTGTCATGTGAAAATTCCTACCAAATAATTTTGATGTGTACTGATTTTGTATTATGGTGCACCACTACGCAAAATAAATTTTTCCATTTTAATAATATTAGGTAGGTCAATAAAAAAATCAATGATGAAGTTATCCCATTTTAATATTGCAATTAGTAATATATTCACCATTACCTTATAATTTTTATGTTCATCCTATTCTCAGGTACATACTAGTAAAAAGAATACATACATCTCAATCTAATTATTGATGTTTAGAAACATGAAGTGTTTCTTGATATCACTATTAAATTCATGCTTCATGGATAAATAAGAAGGATGATCAATGATTATCATCTAGAAATACCTTCATCAAATACGGGTTTGTTGAAAAATATGTTAAAATTAGGAATATTATTACCAAAATATAATCAATGATTAGGTACATAATACGTCAAACCATTTTCCATAATTTCTCAAAATCCTCCAGGGCCTTCTTAATAATCCCACATTCGGATGGTTGAGAAATTAATTAGGAAATGTAAGATTTTATCATTTCCATTACAACTTCCATTACTATCATTTAAATATACATGAATATTGTATGTCTTCCAATATATATTATGAATGAGTAAACATGATCATTTCATCTTACAGAATTCGAAAAATTGTTTTCTTTATGTATATAGTAATCCATATAGAAATAATAATGTCTGATTCATTCCAACCATCTCATCTGCTGCGTGTTAAAATGATTTTATATGAATACATATATTAAAATCCTATGATTAGTATATATATTATGATTTTATCTCTAGATAAAATGACGAACTATTATAAATTAAAATATATCTATGGAAATCTCAAGATAATATGTTGTGTAATTTTTCTTAATCATCTCTAATTAATGTGAGACATAACCAATTACCTTGTAACTATAGATAAACAATGATCCCATTAAAATTATCATTCTATTAAAAATATTATATATTTTCCCCATTAAATGGTAATATTTTTAAATTCTCATTAATTAATCTATTCTTATAGACCATGATGATTTTATTACTTTCCAATGTCAATAGAAAACTTATTCCTTTAACTGTAAACATTTTTAGAGGACATAAAATAATGAAATATTCATAGAAAGGAATAGATATAATCCATCCAACAAAATATATAAATACATCTATGTCTTAGAGTGTAGTGTGGGTGACTTTTATATCACATATATCTTTGAAGGATCATCAGACATACCTTGGTTTATATTCACATACACAAAAATGGTTTATTTGTGTACAAATATTTAACAATTGCTGGACATGGAAAAAAGTTATCTTCCTATCAGTTATTTATCAAAATTATCATGTTATATAAATTATCCTCATTAGTAATAGAATATATGTGAGTATCATCAATTAATACTACAATTATATTCTCAATGTAATGTCTAAAGACTGTGTTCCTCAAATCCATGAAGATTGCAGGGGATGTTGTAATTCTTGAAAGAATTACAATGAAATCATAATGTCCATAACATGTGTGTAGATATTAATTGTGTATATATTATCACTTTTCTAGTAATTTACAGTGTCTATATTGAAGGTCCAAATTCAATAATTATTTATCCCAAATAATTTTTTCGAATTGATCATAAATATGGGGTAGAGGGTACTTATTCTTTATAGTCATTTTTAATGTTTATGACGATAAATGTAAATAAGAATTAATAAATATTTTTTCTTATCAATGTGGAATAATTCACCATAAGGATGATGAAAAAGGAATTATAAAACCGTTATCATGAATCTCTTGGTTCATCTTATTGAATTTGGAAAACTCAATTCAAATCATTATATTTAGAATCCATGATTTTTGAATTTATCATAGAATGTTTTTAATTAGAAAATCGAACTTTATTTTAGTAAAACATAAATTAATTTATCTATGAATACATATATATAATTCCATACCATAGTCATATTATTAATATGGATTTAATTCATAACTATTGGAACGATGAGTCCCTCTCAATTGTGTTTAATGGATGATATTACTGAAATTACTTATAAAGGGAATTAATATTCATACAGACAGAAATATTTGATAATTCAATATTTTGGAAATAAAATAAAACATAGTCATCCTAATAATTTATACGAATTTTGTATTGATATAGTTAATTGCAGCCTAATATAACATCAAATTTATAATAAGGACAAAGGACTTGATCTGAATGATGTAACATACCAAAAAACACGATATGAGAAGTTATATATTCATTGGATTCAATCAATGATTCTATTGTTGTATTCCACTATAATTAAGTATCAAATTCTTTTATAAGTGAACCAAATTTCCTATAAAAGAATAAAAATATGAACGCATGATTACAACCTAAATTAAATAATTCTATCATAGCTTTAGTGTGGAATGTATGTATAAATTTCACCACTTCATTATCATGACACACATCAGATATAGTGATTTATATGGTTATAAAATTATATATTGGTATAATAGGTTTTTTCAACCTAATACCCTCATTAGATCATATATTTCGGTATTGGTTAGCATAATTCATGAACTCATTTAATTTAAAACATAGAATTATGGGCTATATTTTAGTTGGGGCCTTCTACTCCCCCATTTTAGTTATTAAAATATTCATATATATTTATAAATTTCATGCATAATTCAATAAACTAACTAAGGAAAAAATTCATCGTTACCTAATGAGGAAATTTTAATTATTCCTTTTTTTTATTTTTAATTATTGGTGGATGATGTTTCTTCCAACCATGTGATGTATCGTTTGAGTTTCAATGAAACATGAATTTAAATTTTTCTTCAATAAATCCATTGGTGTGGTGAGGGTCTATAGATTCCATTTAGGTTATATATGAACATTGAAATATTCCATCAATGTTTAGAAAAACTAACTTATATATAATTCCTTTTGGTTATGTGGTTTTAGAATACGAATGAACTTATTGATGTTGGTTTTAGAGTATGTGTTCAAACTAATGGAGTACCTTATGAGTGTCATAAATTATTAATAATATGTTCTAATTTATTAACTAAAATTTTACATAGCCACAAGAATTAATATTTCATTTTTGGGATTATGGGAAAATATTTATCAAAGAATATTTTCTCAATCTATTACCATTTATTAGAGTCATATTTTTAGTTTTTCATTATATTCTTTCTAAGGGTAAATAATTGGTTAGCCTCACCTTTGAAGCGTTATATAGATAAATCAATATTATTGTTATACTATAACTGAAAAATGAAATGTATCGTCCCTATTTCATTAATCAATGGTTTTAAATTTTTTGGGTTGGAAATCCAATTAACGGTTGTTGAGAATTTCCAAATAAATGAATATATAGATACTTTTTCCTTCATTGCTGTGATTAGGATTTCAATTTTATTCTTTTCATTTTTCATTTCATGTGATAGTTGACTGATAATTTAATAAATTTAATATAATCCATCTGTAATCACATTTGTTAATATAGTTGATAATAAATAACATTTCCTTCACATCGATTACTAACATAGATTCAATTGGTTATATTTATTTACTAAAACATAGTGTTGTTAACATGATTGATAAAAAACAATTTCTCAATACAATAATATTGAAAAACTATATAAAATTTAAATGACCATATAATGAATATTATAATCTATGATACCATAATCATAGTCTGTGTTACATTTGGTTCATATAGGGTTTAATAGCATGGATTTCCTTATAATACTTAACCTAATCCCTTTAAAAAATTTATTCCTAATTTTATACTAAAGAAAACGATGATATAAATGAATATATTTTAATTTCTAATCCTTGTTGAAGAATTACATCTCAGTAAACCTATAACACTATAGTGTAGTGTCATTAGAGACATTATACAATATGTACACATTTTAGAATCATTATTTGTAATATCCCAACAATATCGATGATATATGGCACCATTATAGTCATATAATATATTATATGATTTACTATGACATGGAAAAATGTAATTATAGACAAGTCTGAGATCATATGTATGGTACAGGTAAACATAGGGGATTATAATCGATATTTATAAGGTAAAAGGATAAGATTATTGGTCGTGATTATATAATCAATGTACATGATCAAAAATTATTAATATCATATACTAGGAGACATAATTTCTAAATCACGTTGCATACCATATGGTTTAAGAATAAAACAGAGATGCATTACTTGACTCTATAGTAATGGGTCGGGATATAATAACATATTGAAAAGATTTTGTAATAAACATAATCATATAAAATCATTAAATAACATTGAAGTAAATAGAACATTAATCTTATAGTATTGTGGGGCATGTATAACTAACTAATTCATATAGTGGATTGAAGAATATTTTTTTCATTTTCCATAATTGTCTCATATAATATAGAACCATAAAAAATGAATTAGAGGTTGATATATGACCTGATGAGTTAACATAGATACATACTTGTTCTATAAGGACATTAAAACATTCACCATTAAATTATATATTATTTAACCATTGGAAAAAAATTATTTTCTTGAATTATTTTTTAAAATGACAAGATAATAAATATTGATAAATAATGGTAGTTGCCTCATTATATTATACTTGTCGTGATGTGTGAAAATCATCAAATGATTATATAGTAGTAGAAACATTAATTTTTAAAAGAATTTAAAATATGATTATAGAATAAATAAGAAAAAAAATTCCTTACATAATAAATAAAATCAAAATTAAATTTAAACACTGATATTTAGATTTTCAATTACTTAACTATGATATTTTTAAAGGAATCATGACAATTAATAATAAAAATAATTTAGCAAAATTGTGAAAAAACAATCCTTATATATTTTTACATTTAAATATAAAGTAAAAACTGAAATTTATTTTATTTAGAATCAATTTTATTAAATTTTTTTAAAAAATATTGATATTGAAGAGAATTATTTGGATAAAATACTCCAAAACATTTAATGTTCTGCTTTTAAATTAAATCTGCTTATGAATTTTTAGTATTATAACCAAAATAAAATAAATACAATGATAAAGGACATAACTCTACTTTATCTAAATGATATTAATTATATAATATTTAAAATAGGATTCACATAAACTCTATAGGTGAGTATAGATACATAATTTGAATTATTTTTTAAAGACAAAAATTTGAGATTATACATCCCTAACCAATATGGTAAATTTTGAATCAAAAATTTGGTATAAATGGAACTAAAAGGGAAACTCAAATAATATGATAAATGATGAAATTAGGATAATAATGTAAATTTTTAGTTTTTATACCATATAAAATAAAAAAAATATTCATACTGTGAAACAATTCTTAAGGTATTTGATGTTGAGAATAAAAACCATTATCTCAGATATCTTATTGGTCAAACACAATGTAAACTCTAATATAATAAATTTTTTAAATTATTAGTATATATAAGAATTATACATATTGATATATTACTATATAAAATCCACTTATTATTTTTTATTACACATTTTTGAATAATGAATCATAAATGTGTAAAAAATTACTAACTCTTACATTTCCCTTGAATGGTTTAGTAGTTAAGTTTTCTTCCAAGAACCTTTTTCATGGATTTTTAACATCTATAGTCTTAATATTGAATTTATATATGTATTTTATAGGAAATTAATGTAAATTTAATGGAACTAATACTCGCATTTCATATCGAAAGTGTAAAAATTCTATTTTTAGAAGATTTGATTTCACAGACATAATTGATATTTTATATAATATAACAAAATCTAAATTATAAAATTAGTGAATTTCAGAATTATACTAAATACATCATCATTATATAGTATTAAAATTACATAACAGAACATAATAATTAATTATAAATTTATTATAATAATGTTCATATATGTGGTAGAACACAACAATATCATAACACATTATATTAGTTAAATTAGTACGAAATATTTATTTTAAAATTTAAATAAAACATTTAAATAAGACTAATTTCATTATAAATATATTATTTATGAATAAAATAAATTTATATAATTTTACTTTTAAGGAATTTTAGTAAAGAATAAATATTTAATCCATGGGGGTTGTAGTCCACATGCACATTTTTGTGAAAATAAATTTTTTTTAAAGGACTAAAGTAAGTTGACGAGTATATTGATTCACTTTTAAAAAATAAAAATTACCTCATATATATATTATATATATTTATTAAATCACTTTTTATTACCTGCCATACGAGGGGGTTATTATATCTGATATACATCACTTTATAGAGGCATTTATCCAAACATAAACAAATGAGTAATTTTCATTTTATATTGGATGGAATGTCAGTAGAAAATGGTTTTTCCTCCAAATATATAGAATTTTAGTACCCTTGTAAGGGATTGAATACATGTGGATCATCCCTTTGGATTTTTTTGAGGCTTATAGTTTCTAGAGGCACCTTAGAATAGTTCAGTAGTAGTTTAGTTTCTAGATTTAGGAACATGATAATTTCACATCGAGAATGGTTACATGATTTGAAAGAGAGATTCACATCATGTAACATTTGGGGGATTAGAAAATAAAATAAGTTGACAAGTGACACATTTATCATGGAAAATAGAACCTAGATCATTACATTATGTTAAAGGGGATTACCTGTGGTGTATGTCAACATCGTTGAAGGTTTTAAAACATTTCTATCCTCTCTAGTTTTCAGACCCTAGGGCTGGGGTGGATATCTCTCAACTCTAGATGACCTGGTGACTGCCTCTTCAAAATTTTGGGGATTCCTTAATCATGGATCAATTCCTTGAATCCATAATTGATCTGTGGTGACCTAGGATGAACCATGGTGTCTTCTTCATTATTTTTCTAGTGGTTTTAGCCAGTTTAATCTCTTTTCCACCCGTTTTTTTGAAATGCGGAGAATGATCGTTTTCTATGGTTAAAATGATGTTTTTATTGGTTTTGGGTTAGGGATGTTGTGATGTGGTGTCTTTAGGTTGATTTAGTTATTCTGTGATGAGAGGTTAGATAATTGTTTCTTTTTCCATTATTGTGAGAAGAACGTCAAAGACCATTTAAGTCTAGGGATACATTTCTTCTCTATTTTTATGTGAAATTATAGATCTAGAATGACTTATACCCATTCATTATAATTAAATTTTCCAAATAATATCTTCAACCAGATTAATGTATTTAAATTCCTCACAAAATGATGTATTTTTATGCAAAGTGATAATTGTTTGCAATTTTATTTTATAGATAGAGTGATATTTTTTTCTTTTATGGATTATTATGTTTTTATTTATAGAAATGGGTAAATAATGTAAATTCATAGTTAATTTAATATTAATTGTACAAAAGATACCGAGAAATATTTTATTAATATGGTTGTTGTTTTTGTAATTTTATTTTATTAAAATTTATTCAAGGGTGTGTGAATAATTGAATTTATTGATAAACCTGAATCCTATTAAAGGTTATTGATAAATGTATTAAATGAATGATAAATTAATTTTTTATTTAATTTTTGATAGCTTACGATATTTGGGTTCTTTTATTTTCCAAAGTTGCAACCTATGATAATGAATTATTTAATTCAATATAGAATAATAACTAGTTGTGTGATAAAATAAAATTAATTATTATTGATTGAGTTGACCAATTTCTTGTAAATGTAATGTTCCATGTGCATTGGAGTTGTGTGAGGTTGATGTGTGTGAAGGATGGATGCCTTGGTTTAGAGATAAGAGGCTATGTGCTATGTTTGTTTCCTAGTACATGTGATGTGTAGTGATCCAGATATTGTTGAGCTAGGAGGGATGTTACAGAATGTTGTGTGGGGGACTAGGATATATTGTGAGCCTGGGAAGTTTAAGCCTAGAGGGATGTTTTGGTATGTTGTTCAAGGAGGCATGTATGTGTTGTAAGGTAGAAGTTGACACCTACAGTGTAGAGATTCATCAATATATGCATGTGGGGTTGGGGATGAAACCAAAGGTAATGGAATGGGTTGAAGTTGGTCCTACCCTTTGATATAGAAGCTAGATTCTTATTTGAATTTGTTTCTTGGTCGATGGTTGTGGTTTTTTATCTTCATTCATTTACCTATTAGTTGAGGTATATGGTTTTGGTTACTCTCTTTCCCATAGTGGTGATGAAGCATAGTGTATGGCATATGATTTATATGTTTTATGTCACATAGATTGATGACTCTATACTTCTTCTAAATGTGGAAAATACATTATGGGTAGTTCACCTACTGATCAGGTTGGTCCCCTTGTTTTTTGTAGATTACAATGTTATCCTAGAAAACCTTGTAATATGGAATGTAATTTTGTTAATAAATTAATAAATGTTTAACCCATGGGGTTAGAGCTTTCTTTGATTCAATGTTGAGGTCATAATTGTGGGAAGTAATTGTCACAGTTTCATATTCATAGAGAGCATGGAACATTGTTGTGATGATAATTTTATGTAATGTGATAATTAATAATGGTTAATTAATGGTTAAATAATTAATTAACCTAATGTTCAACTGATGAAAAATGAATAAAGTAACATAATGTATCTCTTTAAATTGTTGTTTTCTTGTCACGACCCCTCCCCAAAAAGTGTACCCCTCCTAGGCAGGCAATGTGAGAAGGGAGATAGTGACACCCAAAGTCTCGCCTTCATCTGGCCTCAAGTTGGCTACTAGTACCGAGTGTATAATAAAAACACAAATTGGAGGCATTACCCTATAAGAGAAAAAAATGCAAAATAGAGAGACAAGATAGACACCAGACAACTCCAACTCAGACAGAAATATAAAAAATAAATCCCATGTACCCAAATTTAATGTCATGCAAAAACTTATACAACTACAAGGGAAAACTACAAGTATAAGGCCCCGGCCTTAAACATTACTTAATCATGAATTAAATGAATAATTCACATAGAGTATCTTTTCAGGTTTAGTGTTTTAGATAATTAGGCCATAAATATTACATCTCAAAAGATTACATAATAGACACTTCTACTATGATTCCTTAAAATAAAAAAACCTATTGAAAAGAAACATGTCAAGTTCCATGTTTTAGATAGAATGTCATTCCTTGATCCCATACTAGACCCTATTCATCATTAAGTCATGTGGAAAACATTTAAAAAACATTGGATGAGCATAAAAATCCCAGTAAAGGATACAAAAAGAAAGAAAACTGTTAGTTTTTCAATAACAACAAGTAAACCACGAGTACTTTACCAATGTAATACTTTTCACCTTTATGAAGTAGTAAACACTCTTCAATGAATAAAAGACCCTTACTAACCCTTTTTTAACCAAATGATTACCATAAAAACCATATAAAGAACACATAACATATAAAGGTAACGACCTACAAACCTATGCTTGTTGGCATTGCAGAGCCTAAGCTTCTTTTTAATAATTGGAAAGCATTCAAGTGGAGCTCCCTTGGATATAAATTTATCTCGCAAAATTCCCATGACTCCAATATGGATCATTTATGGGTTTTAAGGCATGATATGGTCAGAATTCTATCCTGCTGTAAACTTTCTCAAAGCATTCTTGTCTCTTGCAGCATTGATTTGTATGAGATCTCTGCAGCGTTTGTGTATGCTTCTAACTCCTATATTAGAAGAAGGGAATTGTGGGATGAGATGAAGGTTATATCTAGGAACATTAATAAAAAATTGGTGATCCTTGGTGACTTTAATACTGTTTTGAGGCCGGGGAAAAAAACTGGAGACAACTTCAATCACAGCGCATCCATGGAATTCTCTTTGTGTATTGATCAATGCAACTTGGTTGAGGTCCAGGTGGTTGGAGATTACTTTACCTGGAGTAGGTATACATGGAAGGGGAAGCAAGAAAGAAAACTCGACAGATGTTTTGTTAAAATAGATGATCAATGTTTTGCCCATGGAATTTTAGGGTTCACACATCCCAACATCATTCTGATCACAATCCGATTATTGTGGAAATTAATACACACTTTAGGAGGTCTCTTACCATACCTTTTCGGTTTAATAATGGCTGGCTTACAACTCCTGGGTGCAGGGAAACTGTGCTGAAAGCTTGGACCATTGAGGTGATTGGCAGCTCGTTGCAAAGGCTAGCTGGGAAATAAAAACATACCAAGAATCTGCTCAAGGAGTGGAGCAAGAGCTCGTTCTCTATGATGGATTGTGACATTAAGGCTGCTAAGGAGGCTCTTGCATGCTGCCAGATCAGGGATCAACATCTGAATATTCCCTCTAGGGAGGAAATTGTAGCCCATAATAGGATGGATAGCCTCTTAGTGGTAAAAGAAAGGCTGGAAAAAAACCAACTGAATCTGAAATGGCTGAAGGAGGGAGACCGGAACACAAAATTCTTTCATAGGCTTCCCAAAGAGAAGAGGGCCAGAGCAGGAAATAAGGCAATTAACATTAATGGTCAGCTCCACACCTCTGAAAATGAAATTTCCCAGGATACTGTGGAATACTTCATGGGTCTATATTCTGATGATGGGCAGGATAACACACAGAAAATGGTTGACAACATCAGCTCTTTCATTGAGGATCAAAATAATCAGGCCCTTATCGCTCCTCCTCTAAAGGAGGAAATTAAAGAAGCCTTGTTTTTTCTTAATATGGATAGTGATCCTGGTCTAGATGGGTTCACTAACAAATTCTTCATGTCTTACTGGGATGTCTTGTAGGATGATATCGCTCAAGCAATCAAGGAGTTCTTCAAATATTCCTATATGCCATATGGGATGAATTCATGTTTTATTGCACTGATACCCAAGAAGGAAAATGCGGTTGACATTAAAGACTTCAGGCCTGTTGCGCTTGGGAATAAAATCCCTATGGTTATCAGTAAGATTATTATGAATAGGATGGGACCGTTGGTCAGTGACATGATGACTCAAAATCAATTTGGATTTGTCCCTGGACGCAATATTCAAACTTGTCTTTTTGCTGCCTCAGAAAGTGTCAACTTTATGAGGAGGAAAGTTAGAGACGGGAACTTTGCACTCAAAATAGACATATCTAAGGATTTTGAAACTCTAAGATGGATCTTTCTTTTCAATGTCCTCAAAAGTTACGGCTTCTCGAATGGTTTTATCAAGTTGATTAGTACCATCCTTAGCTCATCAAGGCTGTCCATTCTTATCAATGGGGCACCTAGAGGATTTCTCCCATGCATTAGAGGTGTGAGGCAAGGGGATCCACTCTCAGGTTTGTTATTTTCTATTGCAGAAGACTATTTGAGTAGGTGCATCAATGATCTTGTTCAGTTTGGCTTTTATAAGCAAATTGGGGCTGAGAAGAATGATTTTGCTCCCTCACATTTGCTCTATGCTGATGATATACTCTTGTTTGGACGAGCTTCTAGGAGAACAATCTCCTCTATCCAGGTGTTGTTTGAACATTATGAAGAGGTGGTTGGACAGGCGATTAGTTGGAATAAATCCTTCATTGTTTTGGGAATGGCATTATGGTTGGCAAGCAAAATAGAATCATCCGAGGGCTTGGGGTGAAAAAGGGGACTCTTCCTTTCCAGTACCTTGGTGTTCCTCTCTTCTGGGGGAAAGTTAAACGGAATTTTCTAAAAGGTATCTATTCTGGAATTTTCAATCAACTTGCTAGATGGATAGGGAAGGCGATGTCCCTGGCTGGAAGAGTGTGCCTCATTAACTCAGTGATCACATCAATGTTTGTGTACTCCTTCCCGTTGTATAGGTGGCCTAGGGGCCTCATCAAGGAGTTGCAGTGTATGATAAGAAATTTCTTATGGACTGGTTTTGCCCACGAAAAGAAATTGGTAACGGTTTCCTAGAAAGAGTGTATCAAACCAGTTGATCTTGGAGGCCTTGGAGTCAAGGATCTAAAGATATTTAATGATGGTCTAATTGGGAAATTCACATGGAGCCTTATCTCTAATGATGCTTCTAATGCTTTTTTGGTCAAAAGATTCAAGGAAAGGTTGCTGAATGGGTACAAACATTATCTTGGGTCATCCGTGTGGGATTCTCTTAGACAAGCCTTCAATAAAATCGCGAATGACACAAAGTGGCTGGTGTGTGAGAACTCCAACCTCAAGTACTGGAATATCACTTGGCTTGATAGGCCACTGCACGATATCATGAGCACTCACTCTGAAGTAAGGAATATGCCCATTGCTGATTTCAGAACACAATGGCAAAGATTTGAGAGCCTGCTGCCCCCTCAAATTAGAATTGAAATTCAGAATTACACATTCATGGATCATGACACTCTGATATGGAAGTCGAATAGGCATGGGTGCTTCAACATTGTAACGACCCGAAATTTTAAATAAATATTGTTTCCTAATTTTATGTGTTATTTTTATACTCAACAAATGTTTTATTTGATAAACATGATTATAATTAGAATGAGACCATTGGGTTTTGACTGTTATATGGCCATTGGTTAATATGACCGCTGTGAACAAAATGTTTTGATTATTGTCTCTAAATATAAGTAATCTTGGTTGATTATTATAGAAAGAATATTTGATGGCCTCACCTAGTAGTATTGGACCGATCGAAGCCCATCTAACAGAGCTTGGGAAGGAGGTAGCACCATTGGGATTTTCTCTGGACCAAACCCAATCCGAACATCATCATGTGAGGCTAGAACGGAATCGCCTTTGCGAGAAGTTCAAACTAATAGAAATTACTACTCGGGCAATGTTGACCGAGCCTTCCCAAGATTCTATCACCCTAGCACACCTTACTCTTAGGTCCTATGCTGGTATTATAAGGGGCTATGTAACGAGACCGTAACTGCCTTGTGTAATCCTTGTTTTAAATAAAAATTGGGATTTCTGCTTATGATGAAATTTATGAATTTTCAAATGACCGGATAAAAATATTATGCATATTTTTGATGAATTTTCAAAAGAATATTTTGGAAAAAATGTTTATGTAAACCATAAATAATTTAAAATGTGTAATGATTTTCAAAAAATGATCTTCTACAATTATGTTCAGTACGAAAATTGGAGTCTAATAAGATCAACTTGATTATTTATGAATAGTTAATTATGAATAGTGATTTTATGATTAGGATTAGTAATATGACCAAATGGATTAGTAATCTAACTTAAGGAAAGTTTTAAAATAATCTAGGCACCTTGATTAAGTAATGTGATTCAATAAAATGGTAAAATAATGGTTTCATAAATTATTATTCAAGTATTAGTTTTTTCGGGTGAATAGTGTTTTTTAATTAAAAATATAATTAAAAATATTTAGAAAATTATTTTTATAAAACAGATTTCATTTTTGAACTCAGAGCACCGATATTATGCTATGGTAATTTTTGGGGTTTTTTCTGAAAAAAAAACGAATTTTTGGTGAATAGTGTTTTTATTTTAAAATTAAATTAAAAATATTTAGAAAATTATTTTTATAAAATGGAGTTAATATTTGTAATCAGAGCGTTGATATATGATTATGGTGAAATTTTGGGATCTTTCTGAGAAAGTTGAATTTTCAGTGAATAGTAAAAATGCAGTTTTAGGGTTTCGGTATGTTTAATGACATCATAGTTGTGTCATGATGATGTCATGAATTATTTTAAGGGTTGGCCGGCCAAGGGTGATGAATTATTGTTTTGGGGGCCCCATGTGGCCTAACTCTATGGTAAATGCCAAGGGAGAGCACATGGGTTTGAGAAAAGCACATGTGAGGTGTCCTTTGGCCATTAATGCCTTGTCCCCTCACTTTCCCTATAAATACAAAGCCATCCTCTCATCCATTCGACTCCCCACTCTTCCCCAACGAAGTTCCGGTCTCATTACCCCCCATGGAGTCCTCCCAAGGTGCCTCCAAGCCCTCAAGGTCCAAACCTTTGAGTTTTAAGAGTTACGTTTTAAGGTAAGGGATCCGACCTCTCTCTTTCTTTTCAAGTAATCTCTTTTATGTCATTTCATTTATACTCCATGTTCTTATGTTGGAGGATGTTCTTTTATATTCATCCTACTTCCCATTTCATGTTCATATGATTTGAGACCCCCCTTTCTCTCATCAGTTCGTTTTAAGAATGTTTAAGTGGCGCCGTTAGGCTGCCGAATTTTTAAGGGATTCTTTCACCTTCCTCGTTTTCAAGTTCTATTTTCATTCAAGTCTTTCATGTTTCTTTTTATTATGTTGGGGCATGATATCTAAATTTATCATACTGATATTTTATGATCATATGATGAGAGACCCCATTTTATCTATTCAATTCAATTTTTTTGAAGTTTTAAGTGGCGCCGTTAGGCTGCCGAATTTTTAAGGGATTCTTTCACCCTTCTCTTTTTCAAAGTTCTACTTTAATGTCAAGTCTTTCAAGTTAATTTCTATTATTTTGGGGTATTATATCTATATCTATCATACTGGACTCTTATTTTCATATGATGAGAGACCTTATTTGACCTTGTCAATTCATTTTTGTTGAAGTTTAAGTGACGCTGTTAGGCTGCCAAATTTCTAAGTGGTTCTTCACCTTTCTCGTTTTGAAGTTCTACTTTCATGTCAATTCTTTCAAGTTACTTTTTGTTATGTTGGGGTATAATCTCTATATCTATCATACTGTAATCTTATGTTAATATGATGAGAGACCCCATTTGATCTCTTCAAATCAGTATTTTGATTTTTTAAGTGGCGCCGTTAGGCTGCCGAATTTTTAAGGGATTCTTTCACCCTGCTCCTTTTCAAAGTTCTAATTCCATGTCAAGTCTTGCAAGTTCCTTTTTATTATGTTGGGGTATGATATCTATATCTATCATACTGATATTTTATGTTCATATGATGAGATACCCTATTTGATCTCATCAATTCATTTTTCTGGTTGATGTTTATGTAACGCTGTTAGGCTGCCAAATTTTCATAAGAGAAATATTATTTTTGTCTTCCTTTAATTTTCTTCATTTCATATGGTATATCTTTCAAATTTCATTATCATGCTCTCAAATCCTTTATATTATGTCCCTCTACTGTGTTATGGGTCATTTATGAGTGTTTGACCCATGTCCCCTCTCTTTTTAATGATTTCTAAAACCCTGAAACATAGTCGTTATGCTGCAGAATTTTCATCTCAAAATGCCTCTCTCTTTTTCTCAAAATTTATTTTATGTTATTAAGTGAATACTCAAAGCTCTTATTTCTATATGTGTATTCACATATATATCAAAATTTTCTATTTTAAATTCTGGGATTTACATACATGAGACCTGCTTTCCCTTTCCGTGGGTTTAAAGTGACGTAAGGATCATGTCTTTAAAGCAGTTTTTTTAAACGTTATGATTATGAAATGAAACACATTTATTTTATGCTATATGGGTTATTTAAGAAATGTTTGATGATGATATATGTGTCTCACATGATAATAAATGCAAATTTAAGGGTGCACCCTGATAGCGCTCCAATGCATTGGGTAATGATGTAACCCCTAGAGATTACAATTTTCACGATAACTTGGTGAATAACCTTGGTAATTTTCCAATGACACCTTAGGGATGGACATTAGTGATATGTTCATGATTGTCTATGTTAAATTATGTAGCCACATCTTCAAGTTATGAAAAATGTTATTTTTATTATGAAATGCCTCATGACTTCTATCTCATGCCTTAAAGTTCTTTTTGTGTCTTTATTGAAGTATATCAAGTTCACATGTAAAATGTTCCTCTTATTTCCCTTACTGGGCCTTATGCTTACCCTTTCTTTTGATGTATGTCCCCAGGTTATGAGATGAAGTAATGAACCTAGGATGAACATAAGGTTAAGCCTTTAAAGTGTTTAAGAAGAATGTTTTTTTATTATTTCGTGTATTAAGTTCCTGGTTTCCAAGACACTAAACCTTAAAGATCCTCGGTTTTGTAAAATGTAATGATTGTTTATGTGATAAAACGGCGGTATGCTATAGTTGGTATCAAAGGATGGTTTAGTTATTTGTGGAAATTAGGATATGAAAACTTTAGGAAGAACCCTATAGAAAAGTCTAAATATAGGAAATCTTCCTGGTATTTTGGTGAGTATTGAGTAAGGGGTTGCCCAGAAAATACATCCCTGTCTGGATACGAGCAGGTAGAGGTTGCTCTGGCACAGATGTACATAGGGGTAAAACCTGAAAACACCGCTTTGAGCTAGACTCGAATGGGAACTGGTACACGACAACGGGCCTTGCTGCACTCTTGGTTACGACACTCCCTGGGGATATGCTTTGGTAAATTCATAAGCTTAGTATGAACCATTACTAAAGGAACAAAGATAAAATAAAATAAAGATTCACATAAGAATATATGATCATGGATAACCTAGATTGGAACCTAGGGGATCACAAGTTAGGGTATACTTTTCTTCTACAAGTTATCCTTATATGATTTAAGCTCATTTTCATGATTATTGGTTAAGTATTTAAGCATCTAATTATAATTTCTCTTCTTAGTTAATGGTGGGAGATGGAAGAACATGTCCCAATAACCAATGTGATAGGAAATGCAACGATTTCCATATTAATATGAAAGAGATGATTAGGGGATTAAAAGCTGATTATTATTTTGGAAGATGTTCTCTATTTTGGGGACCCTATATGAGCGAGGTAAATAGATTACTATGGTATTTTTTTTGAAGAGTAGGGTAGACTTATATTTTGAAGAATCGATGAATTTAAGGTGGAATTATAGTAATTTAGGTTACTTATGGAAATTATTAACCTATCTTGGGGTAAATATGTTTAGGTTAGTTACTTTTTTTATAAGATGTTAGGAGTGGTTGATGTTGTTTGGAGATGAATGATAAAGTTTACCTTGGAAGACTATGTTATCAAATCCTTCTTTTATTTGGGATTCATTCTTAGTTTGGTTTATTTTGAGGATTTTTAAGGACAGTTATTTATGGAATGGACTATGATGAACTTTGGGTAGTACCATGGATCTTTGAAGATTTAAAAGTAGTTTCCATTCCTATGGGATTATTTCTTTTTGAAGAGTTGTTTTACCTTACCCTTTCTGTTTTTGGGATAATGTTTAAAGATAGAAGAAATAGATAGTTAATCTTTTGTGGATTATGAAGATGATTCTTGTGTTTTGATGAGACCAAGTAGTTTTGAATGCTCATAATTTGGAGAAAAGATTAGTTTGGGGTAGAAACTTATTAAAGGATGAAACTCTACATGAAGATAAGTATATTTCCTTATTTTTTTGTTCTATGTTGTAAATGAATTCCTCAAAATTATGAAAAGGAACGTAAAAAAAACGTTGTTAGTTTACGTTTCCTACTAGGTAATCAAAGACCGTTTACACACATCATAAGTTTGGGATTTTCTAATGGTTAACTTTCTCCTAATCATGTTCTCAATCACTCTCCCTCAGAACATGACCCTTTGTTTTCTCCTCCATGTCCATGTTTTCCTACATGGAACCCTAGTGTGGGTTAACTCGGGTGACCTTTGTACTTCCCATTCTTTTCTTTTAAAGTAATAGTTTTACTGACTCCTTTTCCGATGTAGGACTTTCAATGAAATTTCAAAACCTAATTTTAAAAAAATTGTGAGGACGCAATTTCTTAAGGGGGAAGATTGTAACGACCCTAAATTTTAAATAAATATTGTTTCCTAATTTTATGTGTTATTTCTATACTCAACAAATGTTTTATTGGATAAACATGATTATAATTAGAATGGGACCATTGGGTTTTGACTATTATATGACCATCGGTCAATATGAACGATGTAAACAAAATGTTTTGATTATTGTCTCTAAATATAAGTAATCTTGGTTGATTATTATAGAAAGAAGATTCGATGGCATCACCTAGTAGTCTTGGACCAATCGAAGCCCATCTAATAGAGCTTGGGAAGGAGGTAGCACCATTGGGATTTTCTCTGGACCAATCCCAAGCCAAACTTCATCATGTGAAGCTAGAACAGAATCTCCGTTGCGAGAAGTTCAAACTGATAGAAATTACTACTCGGGAAATGTTGATCGAGCCGCCCCAAGATTCTATCACCCTAGCACACCTTACTCTTAGGTCCTATGCTGGTATTATAAGGGTCTATGTAACGAGACCGTAACTTCCTTGTGTAATCCTTGTTTTAAATAAAAATTGGGATTTCTGCTTATGATGAAGTTTATGAATTTTCAAATGACCTGATAAAAATAGTATGCATATTTTTGATGAATTTTCTAAAGAATATTTTGGAAAAAATGTTTATGTAAACCTTAAATAATTTAAAATGTATAATGATTTTCAAAAAATGATCTACTACAATTATGTTCAGTACGAAAATTGAAGTCTAATAAGATCAACTTGATTTTTGATGAATAGTAAATTATGAATAGTGATTTTATGATTAGGATTAGTAATATGACCAAATGGATTAGTAATCTAACTTAAAGAAAGTTTTAAAATAATCTAGGCACCTTGATTAAGTAATGTGATACAATAAAATGGTTAAATAATGGTTTCATAAATTATTATTCAAGTATTAGTTTTTTCGGGTGAATAGTGTTTTTTAATTAAAAATTTAATTAAAAATATTTAGAAATTTTTTTTTATAAAACAGATTTCAATTTTGAACTCAGAGCACTGATATTATGCTATGGTAATTTTTGGGGTTTTTTCTGAAAAAAACGAATTTTCGGTGAATAGTGTTTTTATTTAAAAATTAAATTAAAAATATTTAGAAAATTATTTTTATAAAATGGAGTTCATATTTGTAATCAGAGCGTTGATATTTGATTATGGTGATATTTTGGGATCTTTCTGAGAAAGTTGAATTTTCAGTGAATAGTAAAAATGCAGTTTTAGGGTTTCGGTATGTTTAATGACATCATAGCTGTGTCATGATGATGTCATGAATTATTTTAAGGGTTGGCCGTCCAAGGGTGATGAATTATTGTTTTGGGGGCCCCATGTGGCCTAACTCCATGGTAAATGCCAAGGGAGAGCACATGGGTTTGAGAAAAGCACATGTGATGTGTCCTTTGGCCACTCATGCCTTGTCCCCTCACATTCCCTATAAATACCAAGCCCTCCTCTCATCCATTCGACTCCCTACTCTTCCCCAACGAAGTTCTGGTCTCATTACCTCCCTAGGAGTCCTCCCAAGGTTCCCCCAATCCCTCAAGGTCCAAACCATTGAGTTTTAAGTGTTACGTTTTAAGGTAAGGGATCCGACCTCTCTCTTTCTTTTCAAGTAATCTCTTTTATGACATTTATTTTATACTCCATGTTCTTATGTTGGAGGATGTTCTTTTATATTCATCCTACATCCCATATCATGTTCATATGATGAGAGACCCCCCTTGCTCTCATCAATTCGTTTTAAGAAAGTTTAAGTGGCGCCGTTAAGCTGCCGAATTTTTAAGGGATTCTTTCACCTTCCTCATTTTCAAGTTCTATTTTCATTCAAGTCTTTCATGTTTCTTTTTATTATGTTGGGGCATAATATCTAATTTTATGATACTGATATTTTATGATCATATGATGAGAGACCCCATTTTATCTCTTCAAATCAATTTTTTTGATGTTTTAAGTGGCGCTGTTAGGCTGCCGAATTTTTAAGAGATTCTTTCACCCTTCTCTTTTTCAATGTTCTACTTTCATGTCAAGTCTTTAAAGTTACTTTCTATTTTTTTGGGGTATGATCTCTATATCTATCATATTGTATTCTTATTTTCATATGATGAGAGACCCTATTTGACCTTGTCAATTCATTTTTGTTGAAGTTTAAGTGACACCATTAGGGTGCCAAATTTTTAAGTGGTTGTTCACCTTTCTCGTTTTGAAGTTCTACTTTCATTTCAATTCTTTAAAGTTCCTTTTTTTATGTTGTGGTATGATCTATATATCTATCATACTGTACTCTTATGTTCATATGATGAGAGACCCCATTTGATCTCTTGAAATCAGTATTTTGATGTTTTAAGTGGCGCCGTTAGGCTGCCGAATTTTTAAGGGATTCTTTCACCCTGCTCCTTTTCAAAGTTCTAATTCCATGTCAAGTCTTGCAAGTTCCTTTTTTTATGTTGGGGTATGATATCTATATCTATCATACTGATATTTTATGTTCATATGATGAGAGACCCTATTTGATCTCATCAATTCATTTTTTTGGTTGAAGTTTATGTAACGCTGTTAGGCTGCCGAATTTTCATAAGAGAAATATTATTTTTGTATTCCTTTCATGTTCTTCATTTCATATGGTATATATTTTAAATTTCATTACCATGCTCTCAAATCCTTTATATTATGTCCCTCTACTGTGTTATGGGTCATTTATGATTTTTTGACCCATGTCCCCTCTCTTTTTAATGATTTCTAAAACCCTGAAACATAGTCGTTATGCTGCAGAATTTTCATCTCAAAATGCCTCTCTCTTTTTCTCAAAATTTATTTTATGTTATTAAGTGAATACTCAAAGCTCTTATTTCTATATTTGTATTCACATATATATCAAAATTTTCTATTTTAAATTCTGGGATTTTCATACATGAGACCCGCTTTCCCTTTCAGTGGGTTTAATGTGACGTAAGGATAATGTCTTTAAAGCAGTTTTTTTAAACGTTATGATTATGAAATGAAACCCATTTATTTTATGCTATATGGGTTATTTATGAAATGTTGATGATGATATATGTGGATCGCATGATAATAAAGGCAAATTTAAGGGTGCACCCTCATAGCGCTCCAATGCATTGGGTAATGATGTAACCACTAGAGATTACAATTTTCACGATACCTTGGTGAATAACCTTGGTAATTTTCAAATGACACCTTGGGGATGGACCTTGGTGATATGTTCATGATTTTCTATGTTAAATTATGTAGCCAAATCTTCAAGTTATGAAAAATGTTATTTTTATTATGAAATGCCTCATGATTTCTTTGTCATGCCTTAATGTTCTTTTTGTGTCTTTATTGAAGTATATCAAGTTCACATGTAAAATGTTCCTCTTGTTTCCCTTACTGGGCCTTATGCTTACCCTTTCTTTTGATGTATGTCCCCAGGTTATGAGATGCAGTAATGAACCTAGGATGAACATAAGGAGAAGCCTTTAAAGTGTTTAAGAAGAATGTTTTTTTTATTGTTTCATGTATTAAGTTCATGGTTTCCAAGACACTAAAACTTAAAGATCCTCGGTTTTGTAAAATGTAATGAATGTTTATGTGATAAAATGGCGGGATGCTATAAACATCAAGGACTTTTATAGGATGGAATGTGGGAACCCTTCTCAAACTCTGAGATGCATTAAAGCATTTCAGGCTCCCGATATCCAACCATCCAGATTCATCTTAATTTGGAGAATCTGGAAAAATAGACTTCCCACACATGATAAACTCAAGCGGGCTGGAATTCAGATTGCTTCAGCTTTCTATCTATGTATGTGGGAAGTGGAAAATGTGCAACACTTGTTTGTGGGCTGACGATATGTGCGCCAACATTGGACATATGCAGGTTCTCTGTTTGGGCTGGATTTGTGCTCTCATATGGAGGTTGATGAGATCCTTTCAGGGCTGTCCAACGCTGGGCGAAGTGAGAAAATTCAGAATCTGCTGCTGGTGGCTGGTGCAGCAATTTTTGCGGCTGTTTGGCATGCACACAATGCCATCCTGTTTGAGAACAAGCAGATTTCTGCCCAGACCGGAATGCTTGCCTTGCATAGAGATCTGTATGTGGCATCTATGGTGAAAACTGGAGGGATGAATAACAACTTATCTGACCTACAGGTCCTCAGAATGCTCGGTGTTCCCGGTCTCCCCCGAAGGCCCAAAACTCTCAAATACATAAGATGGATACCTCTGATAGGTGCGTGGCTCAAGGTAAATGTAGATGGGGCTGCTGCTGGTGCGCTAGGGCCATCTGGATGTGGTGGAGTCTTCTGCACACGTCGTGGTTTTGTGAAGGGTTGCTTTTACTGTTACACTGATACAGGGGTGGTATATGAAGATGAGCTTTGGTATATTATACATGCGGTCAATTTTACTATTCAATTCAAATGGAGTTTGTAATGGATTGAATCATATTCTCAAATTGCAGTGCAGGCCTTGAAAACAAGAACATGAGATGTGCCATGGAGAATTCTACCTCACTGGATTTCATGTCTCAACAAGGCTTCTGAGCTCAATCTGATAATATCACATACTTATAGGGAAACCAATCAAGTTGCTGATGCTTTGGCAAAGAAAGAAATAATGGAGAAGAATATGGTGTGGTCTTTCACGACACCAGAATACTGCGCTCCACTGGTGGAGGTGGACATGCGTGGTGTAATATACTCTCGCCTTTGTAACAATCCCTTGTACGCCTGACTCTCTTATCATTTTCATAATAAATTTTTAGGGACAGATTTGACCGAACCCTGGACTTTTAGTATAAAGGTTACTTAGGACATAAACATACATAAATGGAATAACCATACGGTCGACTTCCACACATACTTAATGGAATATCCATACGGCCGACTTCCATACCCAATGCATTGGAGGATATAACGTAACCACACATCCTTGGATTCATGGAACCACATGTCATATGGTTTATCATGTAACCTGCTGTAAAATGTCCAAGTACCATCATTACACATAAAATCCTGAAAATATAAACATTGCAGTAACAACATTTCATTTTCAATCACAATAAGTAATTCCAAGATATTTAATTAATCAATCCATTTTCAAAAAACTTTTAAAAGAGATTTTTCAATCAAAGTGTCCCATAACACTTTGAAGATTTTAATGGAATTACAATTTTAAAACATTAATGTCCATAAAAATATATACTGAAAACCATTTTGAAAACATGGGCATTAAAGATAAAGATTTAGAATAATAAAACTTTAAAACATTTAAAACGGTATTTTTTGTTAAAGAGTTTTTAACAAAATGAGATACTCTTGAATACAAATAATTGTGGAATAACATTTAATCCGAACATTATAATATAATGAGAATAAATGGATTCATGATATAATATGTCAAAGGAAATTATACACACCATATAAGAGTGAATTTGTGCATAACAACAGTGAAATCTCAATGGAAATGTAAATTGAGATGGAATCCATAATAAAGATGTTATCCTAAAATTACGGATAGATCTACCACATAATTATGTGTGAGAAATATAAATACACCCAATATAAGTGGATATTAAGTTTGAAAAAATCATAGGCCATTCACACATATTCATAGGATGACATGTTCAAGAAGTACAAGTTGAACCCAAAGAAATCGAAATTGGGTTAAGAAGTTCCCTTGCAAAAATTTGACAGACTAACGGCGTCACTTCAAAATTCATAAAATGAGTTGATGAGAGATAAAAAGGGTTATTTAATCACATGGACATAACATTTATATATATAAGTATATATAAGAATATATCCCATCATAATAAGATTAAAAGACCTGAAAAAGATGTCTTTTAAAATGAGGAGGGTGAAAGGTTCCCTTACCGAATGGGGTAACTTCGGAAAGGTACACGCCATGAAAGAAGGACTACACAACATTGATGTAAATACCCATAAACAAATGTATATTATACTAAGATTAGAATAATGGGCAGTAAATACACCACTCAAAGGAAAATGGTGGAAAATGTAGCATAAATCTCACAGGAATAAAAGTGAGACGAAAAATCCCTTACGAAAACTCGGCAGCCTAACAGCACCACATAAAACTTCCAAAAATGGATTTATGAGAACACATAGAGTCTTTAATAATATGAAAAAAAAATTAAAGTATTATGTATATAAAATAACATCCCCAAACATAATAATGATGAGCTTATAAGAAATGACATAAAAGTGAGTACATAAAAAGAATGAGAGAGGTCGGATCCCATACCTCATGTCTGACTTGTCTGGTTCGTTTCATTATATTCCTGAATAATAAACTTTGGTAAATTTATAATTACTTAAGGTCCTCTTTTAAAGATTATTATTCAGTTAATATCACATATTATAATGTTATAATAATTGTTTAATAATGTGAGTTCATATCAGACGTTTTTGTCGATGTTTGGTACATGAGTCAAAAATGAACTTATTTGAAAATGATTGTCCATGTAGTTATAATTAAATCATCTATAGAATATTATTAATGATTAAAATATCATATATACCTATTAAATATTCATATTATACTACTCCATAACATTTTGAGATAAAAAGAAATGAAATGCACCGTTCATGGAGATGGTAGGTCGTACGTACACATGAACGCTACTTTCATTTCTTTGTCATATTAAATGAATTAAAAATAATTGATATATACATATATATTATCATTACAGTATAATATATATGTTATATAGGTAACATATGTTCATTAATTTCATTCTTTAGACATTCCAAGTATTGAATGAATGAGTCACATCACTTGAGGGGGCGGTAGTCCACACTTCCTCATATGAAATTATCGCATTTTCACAACATTAAAAGCATAAAGGAATGTTTTAAATATAAAATTAATAAGAATATAGAAAACATAAATAACATATATATCATATATAAAATATAGTGACATCATAATGGCAAACATGAAAGGTGTTAAGAGAATATTGAACAATCATCGCTTCGTGAGGCAGAAATTCGCCATCTAGAGAAACAGTAAGTTCTTTAACCATTAGATGAAGGTGTGTGTAAGTGTAGCTCGAATCCTTCACATAAAAATATCCTAGTATATTGAAGATACTTTTGTTGTTACAAAATAAATGAATAAAAAGATTTTATAGGGTTTTAGAAGCAAAATAAAACATAAGAACACAAGAGAAGACACTACCTTTAAAACGGGTAACTCTTTTTGATTTGAGCTCAAAAGATTCCTTGGGAAGACTTATGCCCAAAGTGAGGCTTCTAGAAGTAAGATAGGGATTTTTAGAGACAAAATGGGTAGGGGTTGGCCGAGACAAAGGCTTGAGAGGTGTGGGTAAGGTGGTAGTGGTGGGGGCCTTTTATAAGAGGAGAGGAGAGGCAATCTTGGAAAGTTATAAAAGGTTACTTTATTATAATTTTTTTCAGATTTTAAAGGTCCCAAAATTATATATTTCTAGGATAAGGTGATAAGAGTTATAAATACACCAATAAAATAGGTTTTTGACAAATTTAGGTCTTATATTTTACATTATCATTTCATTTCATTTAAATCGTTAAATAATGAGGTAATCACTGCATCATCATGGTGTCATAAATAATATAATTTATTAAATTTATAAAAATTAAAAAACAAATATCATGTTGTAGGAAATATTTTTATCTTTTTAATTAATATTTATATTAAAAAATATGACTTTTATATCCCCATTTAATAATTTTTTTAGTAAAATAACTCATGTTTGTGATATTTTTATTTTAACTTTGAATAAAAAGTTATTAATGTCATTTTCATACCAAAGTGGCTCCATGGGGTCACCAAGTTTAGAAATGTATATTCATGGCCTTCCATGACACATCCAATAAGGTTTGTACATGTGTCATGGTCATTTCATATTATTAAAACAATATTTTTACCCTAAACTACACTAATGTCCTCTAATTGCGATTAAAAACATAAAAATTACTATTCACCAAATAATTATTTTAAACCCATTGAACCAAATTTTACTTCCTAATGACAACCATGTATGTTAGATATTTTGAAATTCAAGACAAATAGGTGGTAAAATTTCATTTAAACAAAAAATCAGTTTTTTAAGTACCACTTAGTGGTTTCACAATTAATCAAAAATTGAAGTTTTTCAGAAAAATACCAAAAATTCACCCTAAGATATATTTGATATTCCGAAATCAAAAATTATTTCTATTTTACAAAAATGAAAAAATCTATGTTGCATTAATTAATTTAATAATTAATTCCCGCTGTCAAAACTAATAGCCTGTTTTTATGAAACAAATTGTATCAAAAGATTGACACTAGTTTAAGTCCAATTTCATAGTGAAATTAATTCCAATGACCACCATTGGATTAAATGGTAAAAATATAATCTAATTTCACTTTAAAACCAATTCAAAAGATAATCTAATCATATAAAAAAATAAGATTAAAAAGAAGTTTTGAATTAAAATACAGCATTTTTCACTATTCATTAAAAAATGAACTTTATTGGAAAAATACCAAAAATTTAAACAAAGTAAATTTTGATGTACATATTCCAAAAAAGGATTTTATTTTTTCAAATATAACATATAAAATTTTCAAAATTATATTTAAAATGGTTCTCCATCAAAAGGCGATTAATCGACCTTTTAATGAATATAAGAAGATTTATGCTTAAAATGGGATTCATTTGCATTTTACGCCTCTAACAGTTTTTTGGATAAAAGTAAAAATATTTGACAAACATATATAATCATTTTGTAGTTAGTTTCATTATTTCCTTCCATTACAATGGCTGGGCATTAACTACCATTTAATATAATATTATTTTATTACTAGTTTGCAAAGTAAGATTTCAAAGATACTTTCTATTGCGTATCGGGTACACTATTGAACATAGCAACCCCATTAAAGTAAAATTAACATTTTATTCACAAATAGGAATAAATATAAATAATGTAATTTTTTAATTTTCCTAGGGTGTTACATCCTTCCCCCCATTGCTGAATTGCGTCCTCGCAATTTTAAAATTGGGCTCAGAAACTTCATTGAAAGACCCACATCGGAATATGAATAAATTAAACTATCACTTTAAAAGAATGAATGGTAAGTACAAAGGTCACCTGAGTTAACCCATACTAGGATTCCATGTATGAAAACATGGATATGGAATAAAAAACAAAGGGACATTTTCTGAGGGAGTGTGAAAGAAAACACGATTAAGAGAAAGTTTACCACAAGAAAATCACAAAATTGTGATGGGTTAAACCGTATTGGATTCCCCTGTAGGAAAAGTTAACAGATAACATTTTTTTAAGTTACTTTTCATTGAGGAATTTATTTTTGAGCTTAACTAAATCATAAGGAAACTTACTTACTTTTCATGTTGACTTTCAACTTGTACTAGATTTCTTACACGAAATCATATTTTCTCCAAAAGATGAGTATTTAGGATAACTTGTTTACATTAAGAGATCTATAATAAACTTCTAGAGAATCACCTAATCCACAAAAGAGAACTATATACTTCCCTTGTCTTTAGACCTAAACCAAAACTAAAACCAAAACTGTTAGTATGAGATCAGATAATACCCAAAAAGGATAATCCTTTATAAAAAGGAAATCTATTCTTAATCTCCAAAATTTGTCCAATAAGACCCAATGTTCAAAGAAGACCAAAAGTAAACCAAACTAATATTGAATCCCAAATATTTGAAGGATTTAATCACACAGTCTTCCAAGTTAAATCGTAACATTTATCTCCAAACATCATTATTTTCTCTAAAAGTCTCGTATTGAAAAGTAATTAACCTAATCACATATCCTCCATGATAGTTTAATAATTTATATAGATAAACCAAAATCAACTTACTCTTAATTCATAAAATCATCTAACTAAAAATAATTAGTCAAACTAACCTGGGACTTCGCGTAGTCTGGTGGTTGGGGATAAATACCAGTCGCACTTTGGTTGTAGGTTCGATTCCCGCAGTTTTGTCCGACGCGATGGGTTGTCACACGGTCTACATGTTGTCTTTTTTCCAAACTATATAATTCTCAAATTATTCCCCCCAAAAAAAGATAAAATCATCAAAAATAACCATAACATAATTTTACCTCAATTTTATCTCATTCCTTTCACTTTACATCATAACATATAGTAACCCATAATTACCTCAAAAGTAAGGATCATATAAACCGAAATGGTTCATTATAACTATGTCCACAAAAGAACAGATAAATATTCCTTGAATAAAATTTTCATATATCAAACATCAGGATTACACATAATATAAAAATTCTTCTAAAGAAACCCCATCATCAAAAGAGACTTAATACTCTTATGAATTTCACCATAACTCTTGAAGCACTTATATGTTGACTTCTTAATCATTCAAAATTCTTCATGATCCATTAACCATTTCTTTCCAACTTATTCTATAATACTTATTTCCTATAAAAAAAATCATGAATCATATCCTAAGATTCCAAAATAGGAAAACAAATGTTAAGAAATAATCCATACCTTTGATTGGTAATTTTTAGATTCCTCATCCTCAATTGGAATGTCATTAGGTATTGGTAAACAAATATTTGTATGATCTTGGTGATCCCATTCCCGAAACATCTTCATAGGGAATGTGTTTGCATAATGACCATGAAAACCACATTTGAAACATTCAATTGATCTATCAGAAATAACTTCTTTCCCTTTCCTCGAGTCAACTGGATGCTTCCTTTTTCCATGGCAGGTTCTTGGATTATGACCTTCATTTCCACATCTATAGCATATTTCTGTCCCTTTGAAACTTTTTCATAGGTGTTTCATTCCACATCATTGACACATAGGTTTTTGATCACACTTACCATTATGATTATTACTTGTAGTTCCATAGGGATTTGTTTCTCGCATATATGATGCCTTATAGAAATCAACAAGGTTTAGGTGGTCAATAATGACTCCAGATAGTTGGTTGAGGATATACACAAGAGTTATCATTGTAGCTTCCATATCATTCAGTTTCTCGCTCAGAAAACTGTCACATTTT
This sequence comes from Viscum album, assembly GCA_963277665.1. Lineage (NCBI taxonomy): Eukaryota > Viridiplantae > Streptophyta > Magnoliopsida > Santalales > Viscaceae > Viscum > Viscum album. The sequence goes on along the minus strand of OY728136.1, from coordinate 1,921,974,996 downwards.
CCTTCACATCCACTATTACTTTGGTGCCTGCTAGATCCAGCCATTTACTAAAACCAAAAAGGTCAGTGTGAGTATATCAACAAAACCATCATGTACTAATGAAAAAGATAAACACTAAGATATACTTACTCATTCAATTTATCTAAAACTAGGACTCTTTCTGAAATCCTAACCATTATGGTAATGTCACTTATGCTTAGAGAATACCCTAACCTCTAAATTTATCTAAACTGACCTTTGATACCAACTATAAGGCCCCGGCCTTAAACATTCCTTAATCATTAATTTAATGAATAATTCACATAGAGGAACTTTTCCCATTTAGAGTTTTAGAGAATTAGGTCATAACAATTACATCTCAAAATATTACTAGTAGACACTTCTACTAAGTTTCCATAAAATAAAAAAATAGTTAAAAGGATACATGTCTAGTTCCATGATTTATATAGAATGTCTTTCCTTGATCCCATTCTTGACCCTATTAATCTTTAAGTCATGTGGAAAAAATTTCAAAAACATGGAATGTGCATAAAATTCCCAGTAAAGGATACAAAAAGAAGGAAAACTGTTAGTATTTCAAAAACTACTAGTAAACCATGTGTACATTAACAAAGTAATACTTTTCACCTTTATGAAGTAGTAAAAAATATTCACTGAATAAAAGAACCGTACCTGTCCTTTTGTAACCAAAGGATTACCATAAAACCCATATGAAGAACACATAACATATCAAGGTAACTTGGGACATAAACATACTTAAATGGAATAACCATATGGTCGACTTCCACACATACTTAATGGAATAGCCATACGGCCGACTTCCGTACCCAATGCATTAAAGGTTATATCATAACCACCCATCCTGGTATTCACGGCACCACCCGTCATATGGTTTATCATGTAACCACCCATAAAATGTCCAAGTACCATCATTATACAGAAATTCTTGAAAATATAAAAATTTCAATAACAACATTTAATTTTCAATCACAATAAGTAATTCCAAGATATTGAATTAATCAATCCATTTTCAAAAACCATTTAACAGAGAATTTTGAATCAAAGTGTCCCATACCACATTGATGCTTTTAATGGAATTAAAATTTTAAAACATTAATGTCCATATAAATAAATACTGAAACCCATTTTGAAAACATGGACATTAAAGATAATGATTTAGAATAATAAATCATTAAAACATTCAAAACGGTATTTTTTGTTAAAGAGTTTTTAACAAAATGAGAGTCTCTTGAATACAAATAATTGTGGAATAACATTTAATCAGAACTTTATAATATCATGAGAATAAAGGGATTCATGATATAATATGTCAAAGGACAATATACACACCATATAATAGTGAATTTGTGCATAACAACAATGAAATCGCAATGGAAATGTAAAATTGAGATGGAATCCATTATAAAGATGGTATCCTTAAATTAAGGATAAATATACCACATAATTATTTGTGATAAATATAAATACACCAAATATAAGTGTATATTAAGTGTGAAACAATATGAGTTCATTCACACATATTCATATGATGACATGTTCAAGATGTACAAGTTGAACCCAAAGAAATCAAAATTGGGTTAAGAAGTTCCCTTGCAAAAATTTGACAGCCTAAAGCATCACTTCAAAATTTAGAAAATGAGTTGATGAGAGATAAAAAGGGGTATCTCATTACCTGGACATAACATTTATAGAAATAAGTATATATAATAACATATCCCATCATAATAAGATTAAAATACATAATAAAGATTTCTTTTAAAATGAGGAGGGTGAATGGTTCCCTTACTGAATTGGGTAACTTCGGAAACGTAAACCCCATGAAAGAAAGACTATAAAACATTGATGTAAATACCCATAAACGAAATTATATTACACAAAGAGTAGAATAATGTGCAGTACATACAACACTAAATGGATAATGGTGGAAAATGTAGCATAAATCTCACAGGAATAAAAGTGAGATGAAAAATCCCTTACGAAAACTCGGCTGCCTAACGGCGCCCCTTAAATCAACTAAAAATGGATTTATGAGAACTAATAGGGTCTCTCATAATATGAAAATAAAAAATAAATTATGATGAATATAAATGAACATCCCCAAACATAATAATGATGATATTATAAGAAATGACATAAAAGAGAGTACTTAAAAAGAACGAGAGCGGTTGGATCCCTTACCTCAAGTCTTACTTGTCTTGTTCGTTTCTTTATATTACTGAATAATAAAATTTAGTCAATTTATAATTAATGAATAAAATCTTTTAAAGATTATTATTCAGTTCAAATCACATATTACAACATTATAATAATTGGTTAATAATGTGAGTTCATATCAGACGTTTTTGTCGATGTTTGGTACATGAGTCAAAAATGAACTTGTCTGAAAATGATTGTCCATGTAGTTATAATTAATTCATCTCTAGAATAGTATTAATGACTTAAATATAATATATACCCAGTAAATATTTATTTTATACTACTCCATAACATTTGGAGACAAAAATAAATGAAATGCACCGTTCATGGAGACGGTAGTCCGTACGTACGCATGAACGCTACTTTCATTTCTTTGTCATATTAATGGAATTAAAAACAATTTAGAGATATATATTATAATTAAAATATAATATATATGTTATATAGGTCACATATGTTGATTATTTTCATTCTTTATACATTCCATGTATTGCATGAACAAGTCACATCAATTGAGGGGGCGATAGTCCACACTTCCTCGTATAAAATTATCGCATTTGCACAACATGAAAAGAATAAAGGAATATTTTAAATATAAAATTCAGAAGCATATATAAAACATAAATACCATATATATCATATATAAAATATAGTGACTTCATAATGTCCACCATTAAAGGTGTTAAGATAATATTGAACAATCATCGCTTCGTGAGGCAGAAATTCGCCATCCACAGAAGCAGTATGTTCATTAGCCATTAGACAATGGTTTGTGTAAGTGTAGCTCGAATCCTTCACATAAATACATCCTAGTAAATTTAAAATATTGTTTTTCTTAAAAAATAAAGGAATAAAAAGATTTTAGAGGGTTGGATAAGCAAAATAAAACATAAGAACACAAGAGAAGACACTACCTTTAAAACAAGTAACTCTTTTTGATTTGAGCTCAAAAGCTTCCTTGGGAAGACTTCTGCCAAAAGTGAGGCTTCTAGGAGTAATAGAGGGATGTGGATAGGCAAAATGGGCAGGTTTTGGACGAGAAAAAGGCTTGAGAGATGTGATTATGGCGGTAGAGGTGGGGGAATTTTATAAGAGGAGGGGAGGGGAGGTCTTGGAATGTTATAAAAGGTTACTTTATTAAAAAATTATTTTCGGATTTTAAAGGTCCCAAAATTATATATTTAGAGGATAAGGTGATAAGAGTTATAAATCCACCCATCCAATGGGTTTTTGACAAATTTAGGTCTTAGATTTAACATTATCTTTTCATCTTATTTAAATCATTAAATAATGAGGTAATCGTTGCATCATCATGGTGTCATAAATAATTTAATTTATTTAATGTCTAAAAATTATAAAAAAAAATATCCTGGTGTAGAAAATAATTTTATATTTATAATTAATATTTATAGTAAAAAATATGGCATGTATAACCCCATTTAAAAATTGTTTTATTAAAACAACTAATGTTTGTGATATTTTTATTTTAACATTAAATAAAAAGTTATTAATGTCATTTTCCTAACAAAGTGGCTCCAAGGGGTCCCCAAGACGACCCATGGATTTTCGTGGTCGGCCATGATACATAAAATAAGGGTAGGACATGTTTCAAGGTCATTTCATATTATTAAAACATTATTTTTACCTTAAACTACACTAATTACCTCTAATCGCGATTAAAAACATAACAGTTACTATTCACCAATAAATTATTTTAATCCCATTGAACCAAATTTTACTTCTTAATGAAAACCATGTATGTCAGATTTTTGAAATTCAAGACACAGAGGTTGTAAAATTTCATTTAAAAAAAATCAGTTTTTAAAGTTCCACTTAGTGGTTTCACTATTCATCAAAAATTGAAGTTTTTCAGAAAAATACCAAAAATTCACCCTAAGATATATTTGATATTCAGAACTCAAAAATTATGTCTATTTTAAAAAATTCAAAACATATAAGTTTCATTAATTAATTTAATAATTAATTCCAGCTGTCAAAACAAATAGCGTGTTTTTATGAAACAAAATGTATCAAAATATTGGCACTAGTTAAAGTCCAATTTCAAAGTGAAATTAATTTCAATGACCACTTTTGTATTAAGCGGTAAAAATATATTATAATTTCACTTTAAAACCAATTCAAAGGATAATCTAATCATATATAAAATTAGATTAAAAAGAGGTTTTGAATTAAAATACATCATTTTTCACTATTCATTAAAAAAATGAACTTTATCGGAAAAATACCAAAAATTTACACAAGGTAAATTTTGTGGTCCCGATTTTAAAGAACGATTTTATTTTTTCAAATAGAACATATAAAATTGTCAAATGTATATTTAAAAATGGTTCTCCATCAAAAGGTGGTTAATCGACCTTTTAAATAATATTAGAAGATTTATGCTTAAAATTGGATTCATTTGCATTTTACACCTCTAACATTTATTGGATAAAAGTAAAAATATTTGACAAATATATATAATCATTTTCTAGTTAGTTCCGTTATTTCCCGCCATTACAATGTCTAGGATTTAACTACCATTTAAAATAATATTATTTTATTACTAGTGTGTAACGTAAGATTTTAAAGAAACTCTTTGTTGCGTATCGGGTACATTATCAAACATAGAAACCCCTTTAATGTAAAATTAACATTTTATTCACAAATAGAGATAAATATAAAAAATTTCATATTCTTTATTTACCTGGGGTGTTACAACAATTTCTAATGAAATGAAAAAAAATCAAGAACCATGAAGCTCTAATAACTCATCCAACCCCATGTTAGTGGTAAACATCCTGATCTCCAAAATTCTCGAAGTCAACTGAAAAATGTTTATATACATACACAGGGTGGGTACAATAGTTTACATAGTAAGATCCTCCCTAGATCATCTCTGTAAAATGTAAAGAAACCATTTTAATACACAATTAACAACAAGTGAAACTAACTTTTCTGCTAAACATGTATACTAGGTTTCTTTCCTCACCATAGATACTCTCACCATGTATTTCTTACAAGAGTATATAATATAATAAATTATATAAAGGGTATCATGCTACAACTTCCCCAATGGTTTGTCACTTTTCCCTAACATCGCACGTCCAAATCCATCTATCTTCAAAAAGGCTTTCCTGCATACACCTTGGCGAAGCACCACAATACACGCCTCATGAAACACAACCACCAAATCCATATAACCAAAGTAACTATGTAGTTTCTGGGATCCACCAAAGTACATATGACGTGTATCATACATCGATCCTTATACCACAACTCCTTATAACTCATACACAAACTATGATCTGTGATCCATCAAATCATATTCATATCACACATATATTAGTCCATATGAATCTATATACAAAATATAAGTGTATGAATAACCACAATCCATTATTTCCCTCTACACACATATATGGGGAAACTAACCACTATGAGAACGAGCACAAGTAACTACCTAGAGAAGACATCAGGGCTAAAGGGGTGGTCATCCATCCATCCTCTAACCAGAAAGTTAGGGAAAACACCCCCAGTGATCAGAATCCCTGGGGTGTCAATTTTCATAACTGACAGGGTGGAGTCGCATATAAAAATACATGATTTAAACAATAAACCATAGTTCACAACCACATTATGGGAATAACCAAGTATTAGATGCAACTACAACTAACATCTCTCAGACTCCCAACTCCAATTTCTACGACTCAGTATCCCATAAGCACACAACCATTTAAAGATCATTGTTACATTAAATCAATCCATTTTTAAAGATTCACTTTAAATTAATTAATTCTTTACTCATTAATTAACCATTAAAAATTTGAAATTATATTTTATTAACATCACACCAATGTTTCATGCCCTCTAGGTACAACCAAACAATGTCCACATCTTCTCAAAAATATTACCTTATAATTTCATCACAGTAAGCCTAAACCCCATGGGTTAACATCATTTATTCAATAATTTATTATCCACATTATTTCTTACCCATATTACCATGAATTCTAGAATAACATTATAAGATACTAAACATAAGGGGGGTCATCATGGTGAGTAAATGAACTACCTTTAATGTCATTTCCACCAACAGAAAGAGCATAGGACCATCCTCCCTGATGAAGCTAAACACACAATGTAGGTGGCTTACCCAACCTTTCTTCTCCCATTTTGGAAGAAGGGTAAGCAAGACTAGCTTCCATGAGTAGTGGGGGTTGTAAATCAGATAAACAACCAACATGATTTAGTAATAATCAATAATTCATATATAAACTATTTTATTATCTCTAGTGTCCTCCCCGACATCCGTATGTTAAAATAGATGTCTCGCTACTCTAGGAATCAACTACTGCCATAAGAAATTGGCCTCCCTACCCCCACATATCACAATATCCATCTAGGCTAACATCACAACACAAGAAGCATGAATCAAACATCATTTTAACTAGGTTATTTTCCCTTAATCAATTCATTATTTATTCACTTGCATTGATTTCTCACAACTCCAAGCATTAGGCTCTTGGAATTTACAAGCAAGTGGTTAACTCAGAACCCTACGAGGAATTATCATTTATCAAAAAAATAACATTTTTTAATGAATTTTGAATTATCATGTTCATTAATAGTAGGTTCCGACTATGGTCAACCTAAATATAATGATATCATATCTTTCCAAAATTATTAAACTCACTTACTACACCAATTTTATTATCATCAATTTACAAAAACAATTACAAGATTTATTTATATGCCACTTTATCTTTGAAAAATAATCTCAATTAATATCTGTTTATGTTCTTTACCAATTTCTATTTATAGTAACATGCTAAAAAATGGAATAATAAATATCACACTACCTATAAAAACAAGAGGCAAAAACATACGATTGATACTAATAGTTTTAATTCGTTTCAAATAATAATTATGACAATTTTATTGTGATCCAGTGGGCTAAATCATTCTAACTTTACAATTTCACGTAAATGAAATGATAATCCATGAGTATCATTCCTCAAAATGTTGTTGACGTTCATTACATGAGAATGATCCACACAACAAATCGTGATCTCCTCCCCCGTGACAACTGCATCCACCCGATGACACCGTGGAAGAACCCTATTAGTCGAAACCTAATAAAAATCCCTTAGAATCATGTATATCAAAACACATAACATGGAAAAGAGAAATGAGATTAGAAGGATTGATGAAAACACATCAACATAGGTAGATCATACCTTCACTCGATGATGGATCGAAACATGCACCTTACACCAAATCATGGGGAGCATGTGCTGCAGGAAGAAAATTCATAGAGAAATGATCCAATGATTATGGTTATATTATAAAACTCCAAATGGAGGAAGTAAAGGATCGAACATGACACACTGGGGAACAAGAAGGTCGAACAAGGGAGGATGATATCTCGTCCCTTTAGAAAATTTAATATTTCAATGGTTTTTGACACAATGGATATTTAAATAAAGGATGATTGCATTAAAACATGCGGTTTGACTAATTAAAAGCATATTGAGCAATAAAAAAATAATATACGTTTTATGGACCATAAATCGGCCCTAAATTCATTAAAACAAGGCATTGTATGCGTTTTTTTTCAAATAAAATTCTAAAAGGGAGAAACTATTGGAAACTAGAAACATTGTACTCTTACCGATGTCTGGAAACACAGTACACATACTGAAACCTAAAAACACTTTACACCTACCAACATCTGAAAACATTGTTCACATAGGGACATCTAGAAGCACTCTACACCTACTATCATCTGGAAACATTATACACCTACTGATGCCTAGAAACACAATACACCTACCGACACCTAGAAACATTGTGCACCTACCGATGCTTGGAAACAGTGTACAGCTACCAATTCTGGAAAACATTACACACATTCCAACATCTTAAAACACTTTACACCTGCCGATTTCTAAAAACCTTGTACACCTACGGATTCTTAGAAACATTGTACACATACCGACGTCAGAAAACATTGTACACCTAATGGCATTTGGAATCACTATACTTAAAATTGGATACACTGTTCACTGAACTTGAAATTTGTGAATGTGTTGAGGATAGGCCCCCTTGATCACCCAGAAAACCTAAAACCGATACCATTAGCAAATGAATGTACCAGAGAGGTCTGAGCCATTACAATTCTCATAAGATATCTAGTCTTAGTAGTGGATGACAGGAGTCTAAATGATGTTTTCTGTAGTTGAGTTGATGACTATGATATTCCCATAGTGTGGTAGTGAGTTATGTTATATCAGGTACATTTTTTGTTTTTATTCACTACTCCACCACATCAGTTAGAAAAACTGACACCACATTGATTCTGAGCCCTGTAGGGGGAGGGGTGTTGTCCAAACATCTCAGTGGGAGGATGGATGGATGACTATCACCATTATCCCCAGTCTCTTCTATTGGTAGTTACATGTTCTTGTATGCATGGTGGTTAGTTGTACCTATATAATTGTGTAGAGAGCTATAATGGCTTGTGGATATTTGACAGACATGTATTCAAATTATAGTTTTGTTTAGATCAACTAAATGTATAATATGTATATTCTATGAATGATTAAGGATCCTTAGTTGGAGAATGGGTTGTAATGGCTTAAGGAAAAATACCCAATGTATGATACCAATAATATGTGATGTGGTGGGTCTTGAATACTACCAGGTTACTATTTATTATGTGGACACAGTGGTGTGACTCAAGAGTTTCATGTTTTTGTGATTTTTCATATTATTTATGGGGCTATCCATTTTAGAGAGTGATGTAAATGACATTTAACATTGGGGAAGAGTGGAAATATAGTAGGGAAGTGGTCAAAGGGTACCATTGATATTAATTGATATATTATTTTATAATTCATGGGATACATGGTGAAAACAACTAGGGTGAGGTTTGTAACTCAATGTACCAGTTTATGAGAGGAGTTAGTTTCACTCGTTGTTCACTGTGCTTTATAATTCATTCATTACATTTTTCATTGTGGGGAAATAGGGAGGATCTTACTGAGTATAATTTTATAAACACCCTGAATATAACTAAAATATTTTTATATCATATGGTGGAGGATGGAGATCATACTTCATACTATTTTTATGGGGTTTTACAGGTTCTATTTGGTCTTCTTGATCACTATCGTCATTACTTTATATTTGTAATGGATTTTTTTTCATTTTAGTTGTATTAGTTCTTCAATGACCTTACATTTTTGTACATTGGTTTTTTTGTATGGTATTTTTAGAAAGAGTTCGTTGGGGTTGTTATTGCCTCTCACTTATGAATGTGTTATCATTGAGGGTACTTCCTTTCATCCATGTGTTTAAAATATGCTATGTGATAGTCACCGACCTGGTTCCTGTTCAATGGGGGAGTCGATTTTTACTATCTCTATTCTCCCATTTTGGTTCTAGTAGGTGACCTTTTTATGGGGAGTGGGTAACAAAAGATTGGTATTAGAGGTATGGTTGAGGGATAAGACGAAATTTGGAGTTTGGAATAGATTATGATTTGATAAATTGGTAGGGATACAACTTAATCTAAATTTACAAAACATTATAAGCATATGATACTGTCTTAGAAACGAGTATTTTGTCCCTCTATAATCTAATTCATGGACATTTGAGCTCACATTGGCTACAATATGTGGTTTTACTGGTTGTAGGATATAGACCTAGAAAATATTCTTCATTAAATTTTCACTGAATCTTTTTTTGAATGGGTAGACCATGGTTTAGGTTAAAATATATTGAATAATATAAAAACACTAATGAATGTTAAAATATTTTATATTCTAGGTTTTGGAGGTCAAGCTTTTTGTTATCTTATAATTATAGATCATGCTAAATTTCCCCATCATGTTCTCACTGAATATGTTCAACAGGTTGCACCAGTGGATCACCATAGAGTAGAGGACGACAGTGAATTAAATTGGAGGAGGAAACATTGAGAGTTTCAATGCCATGGTCTATAGTGCAATGAGGGATCCATTTCATATACAGTAATAGAGGACTGGTTTGAGGATTTTGAGATAACATTCAGTTTGATCATTTCCCAAATATATCACTAGGTATCCTTGGCATTGACGATTCTACATGGGGTCATATAGAATGTGATTGTTCTTATTCCTCGGGGATCACGAGGAGTCGTAATTCTAATGGGAGGTGTTATAAGAATAGTTTACTACCATGTTTCCTTCATCAACTGTGAAGGTAGCCAGTTTCCAGAATCTTCTTACCATTCATTAGGGGAGCTACAGTGTGCGAGAGTTTGGGATTAATTTAATTCCCCCTTACGATATGATTCAAACATGTTTCTAGAAGATAAAGCAAATATGAGGTATTTTGAGGAGGTTTTGAGTCTATAAATCCAATGTAATTTCACCCCATTTATGGGGAGATGTATTGTTATTTTAGGGAAGGACAAGAGGTCATCGATAGAAAATTATCCAGAACTGGATCAGCATGAGGGGGAGTTTTCTAGATTCCTCACAAAGAAGAGATGTTGTCTGAGTTTCCAAGTTTTTTTTGATTGAAGAACATTCTATCAGCTGAGGATAGGTCCCAACACTCAATGTCAGAATTCTATAGGGTAAGCATCTCTCAGACCTGTTCCAAGGGATCTGGCCCGTTTTTTTTCATATGGAGTCCTAGGTCATTATTGTCAATAGTGTCTGAGCATTCATAGGTGACAAAGTGCGCTAGTTGTTATGCTCCAATTTCTTCCATTGTATTAGTTCCTTCCAAGGATGAGATAATATGATTATCCTTTAAGAGATCTATGAATAATGGATATTTTAGGTAGAGGATAGCCTTAGGATTCTCTATGTATTCACAAACCAGAGTACATAAATAGAGGTGATCATAGTTGGACAAGAGAGGTTATGGAGTGTGTCTTCATAATATTCACACATCAGTGTAGGCAGTGCCCAGTGACATAGAAATCCTTCGATGTACCTTTTTTTTAAATGAGTTCATTCCATGGGTAATCTATTTGTGAATCACTCCCCCATATAACATTTCTTTTTCATGCTTTGGTACATGATGTAGAGATACTTCCAGTTCCCTGGGTGTTGACTAAGATAATTAGAGATTGAGATGACACATTTGAATTATGTAGATAATATGAGCTAGTGTTGTTTAAACTCATATCTTATAGAGATTAACTATATAAAAGGATTCATTAATAAGACATCATCGTCAGCATGGATTGGTAGTATTTGGTGAAGGATATCATGGTCTTCCTCAGGATGAATTATCTGTTATTTGATGGTTATGGAGATCCAGTAGTGTTTGTTGGATATTGATACACACAGATGGGCCTAAGATGTGTTCTGTTATTTTCATCCTTGATGGATGATCTGATGTTGAGTTTGATGGAGGTTCATTAATTTTTATTTCCCTAGATCATCTAAGATTGCCTATATTTCCATCTAGAGGTGGTTTTTGTGTTACCCTATCAAGGATGGATCCAGTGTGGGATCAAAAAACATATAGTCATGTCTCTTATCTCAATGTCTCCATAGTTTTTTTATGGATTTGTGAGAGATACATAGATAGCTCGATGATCTGTTGAAGTGTGTTGTTGTTCATTTATGTGTGTTACCGTGGGGTGGACCGGTTTTTTTATAATGAAGGATCACTATAGTTATGGTTTTTTATTGATTATTGTAGATCGATCCAAGTTATAGTGATGAACTGATAACCTCTTTTGTAGATTGATGATTCATTAAATCAACTTAAGGGTGTGAGTTGGTTCTATAAGGGTGATTTTTTCCCAAAATATCCTCAGATGTGTGTAACTAATGAGGACACCCTGAATACTTCTTTCCAATGTATTCATTGGAATTATACATTTGGTGTGATATTGTTCATTGTGATAAATGCTCCCGTTGTGCTCATGGGGCAAATGAATGCAATGTTCTGTGAGTTTCTGGATAAGTTCATCCTGGTTTTCATTAATTAAATACTTGTGTTCTCCTCCTAATAGAATGGCCATGTACATAATATGCATGTCATTTTGGTGATTCTTCATAATGTGAAGTTTTTGGGGTAGATGTGGGGGTAGGATGTTGTCTTTTTCATATGAATAAGTATAATTTTCATGTGAAATAGGTTGATGATTCCTAGTTCATGGATCTTGAGTTGGTGTTTTTGATAAACCCATTCATCTTTTAATGAGGCCCCTGATGGTTGGTTTGAGGATGACCAACACCGAGAGTTGATTCAAGGTGGGATTTTTTGTTCAACTAGCGATGTGATAGATGATTCTCAGAGAGTTCCATATTTCTTCTTTGGAATACATCCTAACATGAAAATTATGTACAATTATTTGAGAGTATAGTTTTGGTGGCCTAGGATTAAGAATACAATTATATAATTTCCATCTCGATGTTTGGACTGCCAAAAGCTGAAGGATAAGGATAGTGTTCCCGATGGTTTTCTCAATACATTAGATATTCCTCAGTGGAAGTGGGAGGACATCTCAATGGAATATTTGACTACTTTACCTTGGTCTCAAAGAAAATATAATTCTATATGGCCTGTATTATATCGTTAGATAAAATTAACACACATTATATAGATAAACGTGTTTAGATCCATCAAGGTTTTTTAAGGATGTTTCTGGAAGAGGTGGTTGAACTCCACAGAGTCTCAAGGATGATAATTTTTTATTGAGATCCACATTTTACCTATAGGGTGTAGAGAGGTATCCATAATAATTTTAGTTCTAATCTATTCCTTATCCCTAATTTTAATCATCAGATGGATGGTCAGAGAGAGAAGTCTATCAAGAAAAAAAAGACATGTTGAGATCATATGTCATGGATTTTTGAGGTTCATGGTTGTGGCACATTCTCTTGGTATATTTTTTAAACAATAATTATCACTCCACCAATAGTTTGGATCCTTTTGAAGCCTTGTATGGAATAACATTCCATTCACCATTGTTCTATACATTGGTCATAGAGTCCACAATTCATAGGCTGGAACTATTACGGAATACAACAGAGATGGTTCAAAATTTTTCACAAGATCATTAAGGTAGCATTGGATCATCCTAAATACTATGTTGATCAAAGTAGGATATGTATTGAGTTATAAATTGGGGATCCTAACTTTTAAATGGTTACTCCCCAGCTTGGGAAGTGAAGGTTTAATCATGGAAGTATCAATTCTACCCAGTTTTTTGGGCATTTCTAGTTGATGGATCATGTTAGAGTCGTGATGTACTATAGAGAACTTATCTTGAATATGTTCTAAAAGAACAATTTTTTCATGTTTCACAGCTCTATTGTTATATTCATGATGACTCTCATGTCATTTATTTAGGTGAGATTTATTTTAAAGTTGATGTTACCCTTGAGGAGCGAGCTGTAGAGATCCCAGACTACTAGGAGATTATTTTTCAGGGGGATACGATCCCCTAGGTTGGTGTTGTGTGGTGAAATGGTGGAATGGAGGAGATTACCAGTGAATGTGAGTCTCATATACATTCTCGATACCATTATCATTGATTCTTATCTCTTTTCTTGTATTACTATTTGTTTTATGGATGTAGAAATTCTTTGGTTTATAATATGGATTTATCTTATTCTATGTTGTGTATTCCACTTTTTTCATAGTTATCTCTAATGGGAGAGTTTGCAAGAGAAATTTGTAATTTTCCATGGTTTTTCATTGTTCCCTAGTGTGGTGTTTGAGCTCCAGTGGTGACGAGAGCCTTGAGAGTTATCTCGCAGGGTTTTTGTTCAGAAGGCCACATTCTATTCCTCTCTAGGATGATTTCAGATTCTATAGACTGAGAACATTTTGAGAGGTATCAGATTTAATGTACTAGATCTTTGTGGATTGAAACATTGTGTGTTCATGAGGCTTGAAGACCTTGGAGGAGGATTAATGGAAGACTTGAATAGTTTAGTTATTAGATGATAGATGTTCAGATGATTTCACATCGTTAAAAGGTACATAATGTGATAGAGTTTTTCATGCCCTTAAATATTGTTTCATTTGATAACTATATTTACTGAATAGGTGACACATTTTTGTGTAAAAGATGAACCCATATAATTACACGACGTGATAGGGGATTACATGTCATATAATTCTCCAATGATGTATGTTTTATAACATTTCTACACACAAGGGTTTTCCAAACAAATAGCTGCAGTGGATCCCTATTGAAAAAATGTGACCCAACTAACCCCTAATAAATGATTTCAGGATTACATCATCAATGGTTGATTCCTAGCATCAATCTTTGATAACTGTTGCCCCGTGATAATCAAAGGCATGTTTTCCCTTAAATTTCTAGTGGTTTATACTCGTTTAATATAATTTTCTTCCTATTATTATTTCCATTTTCTATAGGACAATATGTCATGTTTATGGTAATGGTTATCTTGGTTTTGGATTCATTTTTTTCTTTCATGGTATCCCCAAGTGGATTCAATTATTGTAAGAGGGAAAATCAGATATCGATTTCTGGTATATTCTAATGATAATAACGTTGATGCCCATTTGAGGATGGATATTCATTCCTATCTATTTATTTATGTTCAATCACAGATCTATCATGATTTAGCCCCTTGGATTGCAATGAAATTCACCACATAATTACATGATTCAGATTAATGAATTAGTTTGGAACGTATAATAATGACGCTTCTATGTACTATTCTGAAGGTTCATCTCTTAATTTTCTAGATAGTTTCAGTTTTATTCCTTGATTGTATTGTAATTTTATTCATGATAGAAATTGGTAGTAATTGTAAATCCAGAATTAATCTGTAATTAATTGAAACAAAGATAAAGAGTAATGTTTAATGAATGTAGTTATTGTTGTTGTAATTTTATGCTAATCTAATTGATGCATGTTTACATTTTTAAATTAATTAGTTGATGAACCTAAAAATGTTTATTATTTTTATTAATGAAAAAAAACCATGTATTTTGGTTTTGGCTTAGTGGTAATCTCCCTGTAATCCTACATGAAAAATCGGCATTCAAAACCCATTGGGCGAATGTATTGTAGTAGTACCAAAGTTGCACTGTAGTAGTGATGACACTACAACTATGAAGGGAACTATAATGGAGATTTGACACTGTAGCAGTGGAAAGACCCTGTACTAGTAGAGAGTTCTATGTGATACTGTAGCAGGCGGGTACTGTAGTAGTAAAATTCACAGAATTGGAATTTATCCAATAATTTGGGCCTACATCCCATGTAATGGTCTATTTTCCCACTGGGCCTTTAAGATTTGTATTGGTTTTCCATCTACCCACTTTAAAGAGGACATTACTTTTCTTTAATAAAAAACATGGCTTCGACTCCAACCATTTAAAAAAGGAATTAAAACCATGATAAATTAATTTTTTAATAAATATATGATATATAGAGATATTTTTTTCTTAGGTTTCCCATAGTTGGAACCTGTGAAAATTGGATGAGGTAATTCTAGATGAAATCAGAATTGGATATGTCGTAAAAGATTAATCCTAGGTATGACATGAGTTACCTAATTTCATATAAAATCCATGTTCTTTGTGCTTTGAATTTTGAGAGCTCATTGCTTGTGATTTGTGTATTCTTTGCTTTAGGGATAAAATTTTAGTTTCTAGAACTATTTACTACATCTTGGAATGTGTTGGGAGAATGGTATGACTATGACTAGAAGGATTTTGTTGTAGGTGGGGTAGGGAGGCCCATATTTGTTGTTATCGTGGGGTGGATGATCCATGAGGGTTGTTGTGGTATGTGGGGAATGGAGTCCTAGATGTGTTGTGAGGAAGCAGTTGACACATTGAGTGGAGAGATTCATTGCGATATGCACATGGTGTCAAGGAGGAAACTCGTGATGACAAAATGGTATTAACGAAAGTAATGTATTTAATAAATTAACAAATTATTAACCCATGGGGTGTAACGACCCATTGTTTTTAAATGGAAATTACCTTCTTATATTTATGTCATAAAATATCTTGAAAGCACAACATAATGAACTACTAAGTGATAAGTGACCTTTAAGCATATATTTGACACTTATGTGTTAGGAATTTCGAAAAACTGGTATACACAGTTGTGTTCAAGATGTTTTTTGGAGTCTAATAAAACAAATATAATTTTTGGTGAATAGTAATCTACCATAATGAATAGTAAAATACCCTTATGAATAGTGATATACCCTAATGAATAGTAACCTCACATATGGTGGTATAGAAATAATATTCAAGTTGGAAGTATGATAAACCTATATTTTAAAATAAGTTAATGAATGTTTTAAAACTAGTTTTTGTTAATAAATTATAATTTTTAATAAATATTAAAATAATCATATTTAGAAAATTATTTTTGAAAAATGGACTTCATTTTTTGATTCTACATGTCAAAAAATGGTTTGGGTGATGATTTTGGATTTTTCTGAAATACATGAATTTTTTATGAATAGTAGAAACCGATAATTCATAATAAATGCTAAATAATGGATTAATTGGGTCATGTTTGATGTTCTACTGATGAAAGCCCACATGGTCCAGGATTACGTTATAAAATTACTATTTATGGTCATAGAAGACTCACTATTACTTGTCTTGGGAGGAAATAATAAACTAATGAATTTTATATTAAGAAAACCCCTCTCTCCTCCACTATAAACACCCCTCTTCACTCCCTCTTTTCTCCACACCTCTAAAGATACAAGACATCTCTAAATTCTACCCAAATACCCTCCCAAACTCCTTCCCTACATCCTAGTATTTCTAGTCATTCAAAAGGACCAAAATCAAATCCCCTAAGGGGAGTCTCAAAGAGAGGAGATCAAAGGGTAAGAACCCTCTTTCGTTTTCAAGTGTTTTGTTTTCATTTTCATTAATTTTTTATACCCTCTTCCCCTTAACTTATCCATAAGGCATGAAAGCTCCAAAATCTCATATATTTTGGATGATAATCATGTTTATGGAAAATTTCAAGCATCATTCTTCCCCTCCTCTACAACACGTTCTAGAATAAAAACATCACCCGTGTTGTGTCAAATTACCAACATCATGGATAATGTGTTATCAAATTCATTTATCATTTTGTTTCTGGTCATGAAAACATTTATGTTATAGTTGATCCAGATTATTATATATTTTATATTTATAATATAAGGTTCTGTAATCCTCATACACTCATGATATAAAACAATAATTCTAAACAAGTCAATTATGGGTAAAATCATTAAAGTTAATTCAAGTGCTTATCATTAATGATTAATGTAAAGGTTCTATTTTACTCTAATTAACCAAATGAATTTTGGAAACATGTAACCTACTGGATGTCCAATAATGTTATAACTTCAATTCTGGATAGCCACTTTCATCTTACAATTTTTTTGAAGCTAAATTCAATTGAACCGATCATTTAAACAAATGAAACAAACAGACCCGAACAATGAAATTGAACCTCGTAATCAACAAAGATGGGTATAAATGAACATAAAAAGGTTATACTGAAACTTTTACTTTCAGATATGGTTCTGGAACTATTGATTAATAAACCTAATTTTACTATTCAGTTCATTAATATCAAGTGGAGAACACCAACGTGCCTAACGTAACGGATCCTCTCAATTTCACCCTTATTCAAGATTATTCACTATGATAAGACATATTGTGTGAAATTATTAATTATGGGGTATGATTTCAAACCTCCCCCATACTACCCTATTTATGTTTTAGTGATGATAATTCCCTTTCTTCTCTCACTAAGCCCCCTCAATTACTCCTGATACCATGCCGATAATCCGTAAAGAATTCTACCAGAACCTCTTTTATTCCTTTAGGTTGTCTTATCTACCTTACTACCAAAATGATGTTGTCTTATATTTTCTTATACATACTCTAAATGTTGTTTAAATGTTCCATGTCAATTTATCAAGACTCTTTCATTACTCTCTTTTAGGTATATGAATGCTTTTAAGTGATTCTCTCCTCATTACTTCCCGATAAGTGAACCTGTTTTAAGGGAACTTCCCGAACTATTTCCTTTTATCAAGTGTACTCTATACTTTTTTAAGTCACATTTGTATTTATAAAATAAGTTTTTATTATGAGAACCCTCTTGTTTTACTTCTGGTTTTATAAAATAAATATTATTTCACTTTTAATATTAAGATATATTCGATGCTTTCTTAAACTGCACAAAAATGTTTTGACTCAAAGATTCTTAAAAACTATTATTACATGTTATCAATTCAGTTTATTATCTCATGCCATGATTTATTCCTTTATACATTATTAGTGTCTATTTATGATTAAATTCCTTTCTTTCATGGACACTTTTATGTTACATCAATTTTTATTATGCTTTATGATGTGGTTGTGTGCCCATTTCAATCCTTGGGTACTCTTATGTTTATGTATGATTGATTACGTGAGATTATTAATGTGGAAAGCATATACATGAATATGCTTAGATGGGTGCGCCCAGATAGCACTCTAATTCATTGGGTACTGTTAATGACTCATGAGAAGATTATGGGAAAATGGTCTGGGGGGTTAGCCTTGGCTTGTTCTACTCTGGGAAACGAGATTGGCGGTTAGCCTTGACTCATACTAAAGTCGTGTTTAAAGTTTCTTCCACCTCTCTATAAAACAATTCTTATATAATCTCATGATTATATGATCTCATGCTTATATTATTCCATGTTTTTATGATCCCATGTTTATATGTTATAATTCTATATGTTTCATGCTTCCAATATCATTATGTCAAGCCCCCTAACTCATGTGCTTAAAGTTTATTCTTATGTTTCTTCCTTTACTGGGATTTTTAGCTCATCCCTTTGTTTATGTGCTCGCCAGGTTACCCTATGTAGGAGTAAGAGATCAAAGGAAGTTATATGCTCCTTATGGACATTAATTAAGATGTTTTTATCCCCATGTTTTAAGTTTTATGTACCTAGTCTTAAAAGACACTAGACTTAATGATCCTTGGCTTGTACTCCGATTATTAATTATGGTTAAAATCATGAAATGTTTTATGTAAAAGTTTTGGGTTGATATTTTTTTTATCAGAGGATGGTCTAGTTATTTTTGGAGATTAGGAATAGAGCACCTTAGTGAGAACCATAAGAAAGAGACTTAGTATTATTAAACATTCCCAAATTTTTATGAGTATTGAGTAAGTAGTTTATAAAGAAAATACATCCACGTCTGGATACGAGCAGGTAGAGGCAGCTCTGGCACAGATGTATCCTTGGGGTAAAACCCAGAAACCACACTTTGAGCTAAACTCGAATGGGAAATGGTGCATGACAACGAGACTTGCTGCAATCTTGGTTAAGACACTCTTGAGGGATATTCTTTGGTAGATACAAGAGCATAGTACAAACCATTATTAGGGGACAAAAAAGACCATAGGTATATAAGTTAAGAAGTAGATTCAGTATAACCTAGATTTAACCTGAGGAATCATAAGTTAGTATATACTTCTTCTTTATAAATTTATCCTTTTATGTTCTATGTTTCTAATTTTCTCAATAGATATGTTTTCAAGACCTATGATTTTATGTTCTTTCTCTTAGATAATGGCGGGAAATAGAAGAACACGTACCAACATACAACATGATAGGCAATGTGATGATTTCCCTAATGACATTCTTGAGGTGATGGTATCAGGTGCTCAAAACAACATTGATGTACTTGATCAGCTGGATAAAGTTATGAAAAATAACATGAATCTGGTGGAACTTCTTCCTCCTCCAAGGAAAGAGCATGTTTATGTGGAATACTTCATTCAGCCAAGGCCTCCCATGTATAGTGAATCTTCTGATCCCCTCCTCATGGAATAATGGATTAACTCCATTGAAATGATATTATCCTTCCTCCAGTGCTCGGAAGAAGAGAAGGTGGTACTGGTGGACTATCATTTTGATGGGGAACCTGATCAGTGGTGGACACTGATCAAGAATACAAAGTCTTATGTGGAAATCGATTCCATAGATTGGGTGGAATTCAAGAGGATTTTTTTTCAAAAAATATTTTCCTCTAACCATCCATATCAAGATGGAAAGTGAGTTCCTCATACTCAAGCAGAAAGAAGATGAGTCCATCGGGGCATATGAAGCAAACATTACAAGCCATTCAAGGTACGCCTCTGGCTTTGTCAAGAACACCAAAATCAAGGTGGATCACTTCCTTAGTGGACTAAAGATGAGTATATGAAAATCATTGGCGATTCGAGACATCGACAGTTATGAGGACATTTTCCGTTGTTCCCTTAGGGTGGAAATAGAGATTGGAGACTCTCAGTGGTCTCATGGGCCCAGTGACAAGAAGAGGAATGTGGAAAACAACATGGGTGGTCTATCAAACAAATCCCATGATGGAAAGAATCCCAACATTCCCCTTTGAAAAAATTGCGAGAATAAGCATCCTGGTAACTGTCTGCAGGGAACCAAAATTTCTTCAAATGTGGAATGTTTGGTCATCTGGCCCAAAACTGCTGAAGGGGTATGAAAATTCCCAATAATGTTGAAGTAGAAAGGAAGGAACAGATCAACACTCAGCATGCAGTGCAGTGTTATAAGTGCAAGGAGTTTGGGAATTATCCGAACAATTGCCCTAAGCCAAGGGTTGTCAGAGGCAATCAGCAACAACCTCCAAGGAAACAATGAAGGGCTTATTATATCACTACTTATAAGGTGGAGCCATAAAAACATGTGGTGACAGTTACTCTTGTTATTCATTCAAGAATAGAGAATGTACTATTTGATTCTGGTTCTACGCATTCTTTCATATCTTGCATGTTTAGTAGAACTATTCAAACACTACATTAAAATTTGGAGGAAATGTTTTTAGTGAGAACAGAGAATGGGGAAATTATTGAATCCATGGTTTATAACTCCTACCTGGTTAATGTTTTTGGATTAAACCTCCCTGCTAATCTTGTCAAACTTCCTTTTGTGGAGTTTGACACTATCTTGTCCACGGATTGGCTATCTTTGTACATGGCCAACATCAACTGCCAGGAAAGGGAGATTACTCTTCACATCCCGATGCATCCTCCAATTCATTACATGTTCAAGGAGGAAGATGAATCTATTTTAGAATCTTCATCTCATGTATGGATATTTCATCCTTGTAAGAAAGCATATCTACCTCAATTTATTGAGATAAAAGAGAGAATCATGCTTGAAGACATGCCTATCATGAGGGATTGCACTGATGTATTCCCCGATGAGTTGCCTGGTCTTCTTCATTACCGAGAGGTTGAGTTATCAATTGAACTAATCCATGGATCAATACCAATCTCAAAGAAACCTTATAGAATGGCCACCGTAGAGCTAGAAGAGCTGAAGAAGTAGTTACAGGAGAATATGGAGAAGGGTTTTATATGCCTGAGTGCTTCACTGTGGGGTTTTCCAGTCCTATTTTTCAAGAATAAGGATGGATCGATGCACCTCTGCATTAATTATCATGATCTCAATAAAATCATGATAAAGAACAAGTATCCCTTTCCATGGAGAGATGACTAGTTCGATCAGGTATGTTGGTCCAGTTATTTCTCTAAGGTGGACCTTTGATCGGGATATCACCAACTAAATGTGAGGAAGGATGATATAACCAAGACTGCCTTTCAAACGAGGTATGGACACTATGAGTTCATAGTGATGCCCTTCGGACTCACTAATGCTCTAGAAATTTTCATGGATTTTATTAATAGAGTCTTTATATATTACCTTGAAGAATTTTTGGTGGTCATTATTGATGATATTCTGATATACTCCCAGAGCAAGGAGGAAGATGAGGAGCATTTGAAAACTGTGTTAAATACATTGAGAAGGGAGAAGTTGTATGCAATGTACAGTAATTGTGAGTTCTGGATAGAGGAAGTATCATTCCTGGGGCATGTTATCACTAGTAAAGGGATATCTCTGGACCCTTCCAAGAAAAAGGCACATGAAGAGTGGCCCAGGCCAACTTTCGTAAGGGAGATCCATAGGTTTTTGGGTCTAGCTGGGTATTATCAATGATTTGTGAAAAACGTTTCACGACTGTCACACCCAATGACCAAGCTGACGCAAAAGGTAGTAATGTTTGTGTGGACACAAGAATGTGAAGACTGTTTCAAGGAGTTGAAGAAGTGGCTTATCACAGCACTAGTACTCACACACCCTAACAGCGGGGAACTATTTTTGGTGTATAGTAACGCTTCTAAAAAAGTATTAGAATGTGTGCTAATGAAAAATGATAATGTGATAGCCTATTCCTCAAGGAAACTAAAAATCCATGATAAAAACTATCCAATGCATGACCTGGAGTTAGCGGCTGTGATATTTGCCTTGAAAATCTGGCAGCATTATCTCTATGGGGAGAAATGTGAGATATATACTAACCAAAAGAGTCTCAATTATATATTCACACAGAAAGAGCATAATATGTGCCAGAGAAGATGGATAGAGCTCATCAAGGATTACGACTGCTCAATCCACTACCATCCCGGTAAGGCAATCAAGGTGGAAATTTCTCTAAGTTGAAAGGATCATGCATCTTTTTCATTGATGATAATTGAAAAGGACCGATCTTCTTAGATTTTTAAAGGATGGACATGGGAATAATTAAGAGAGGAATATCATAAATACTTTATCAAATGATTCCTCAATCATCCCTCATGGAGAAAATAATTGTTGTGCAAAGAAAGGATGTTGAAATTCTGAAAATGGTGGAAGCTGTTAAAAATGGGAAATCCTCTGATTTCAAAATTGATGAGGAATGAGTTGTAAGATTTGGGAAACGATTATGTGTACAATATAATCCATAGATAAAGAAGGAGCTATTGAATGATGCACATAGGTTGACCTTATCTATCCATCCTGGGAGTAAAAAAATATATCGTGATCTCCGAGAACACTTCTGGTGGGATAACATGAAGAAAGAGATTACATAATATATATCAAGGTGCTTGGTATGTCAGCAAGTTAATGTTGAGCCAGAAAATTCCAAAGGTATGATGCAGCCATTCCCTATACCCATGTGGAAATGGGGAAATGTTACTATGGGCTTTGTCACTGGTCTCCCGAAGAGGTTGAAGGGAAATAATGCGACATGGGTTTTGGTTGACCGACTCACCAAGACATCCCATTTATTCTCTATTCAGGAAGATCATTCTCTTGAACAACTTGCAATGATATATGTGAAGGAAGTGGTAAGAATACATGGTGTTCCACTCTCATTTTTCTCTGACCGTGATCCAAGGTTCACATCTAAATTTTGGATGATCCATCAATATTCTTTGAGTACTAAATTAAATTTCAGCACAGCCTATCGCCCCCAAACTGATGGCCAATCTGAAAGAACTATTACGACGCATGAAGATATGCTTAGAGCCTGCTCTCTAGAATTTAAAGGTGTATGGGATCAGCATATCCCATTGGTTGAGTTCTCATACAACAATATCTTCCACTCGAGTATTCAAATGGCTCAATATGAAGCCTTGTATGGAAAGAGATGTAGAACTCCAACCTGTTGGATGAAGTTGGAGAAAGAAAGCTACTTGGACCATATCTTGTTCAATAGATGACAGAGAAGGTTCAAGTCATCCAGTAACACATCAAAGCTACTCAAAGTCAGCAAAAGAGCTATGCTGACAACCGTTGAAGGGACTTGGAGTTCAATGTTGGAGACAATGTCTTCCTTCGAAAAGCTCCACGGAAGAGAGTCATGTGATTCAGGACGAAATGGAATTTATAACCAAGGTATATTGGACCCTTTCAGATCCTTGACCGCCTAGGATTCGTGGCCTATCGGATTTCACTTCCACCGAATATTGATCGAGTTCATGATGTTTTTCATGTATCACTTTTGAGGAAGTATATATACATGATCCCTCACATGTACTAAACTCAGAGGTGGTGCAGCTGAAAGATGATCTCTCCTTTGAGGAGCAGCCAATAATGATTTTGGATCAGACAGATAAGGTTCTACGCAACAATACAACCCATCTTGTTAAAGTTTTGTAATGTAACCATAAGTTTTTGGAAGAAACATGTGAATTGGAGGAAGCAATGAAGGAATAGTACCCGCACTTGTTTTTGGCTTAGTATGTAAAACGATATTTCAAGTGAGAAATTTCATAAGGGGGAAGAATGTGATGACCCAAAGTTTTTAAACAGAAATTTCCTTCTTATATATATCTCATAAAATCTTGTGAATGCACCACATAATGATCTAATAAGTGATAAGTGACCTTTAAACATAATTTTTTCACTTATGTGTTTGGAATCGCGAAAATCCGGCAAACATGGTTGTGTTCAAGAGGTTTTTTGGACTCTAATAGAACAAAAATAATTTTTGTTGAATAGTAACCTACTATAATTAATAGTAAAATAACCTTATGAATAGTGATATACCCTAATGAATAGTAACCTCACCTATGGTGGTATAGAAATAATATTCAAGTTGGAAGTACGATAAACCTATATTTTAGAATTAGTTAATGAGTGTTTTAAAACAAGTTTTTGTTAATAAATTATTATTTTAATTAAATATTAAAATAATCATATATATAAAATTATTTTTGAAAAATGGACTTCATTTTTGGATTCTAAATGTCTAAAAATAGTTTGGGTGATGTTTTGGGTTTTTTCTGAAATACTTCAATTTTTTATGAATAGTAGAAACCAATAATTCACAATAAATGTTAAATAATGGATTAATTGAGTCATTATAATTTTCTGATGATGTAATCCCACTTGGTTCAGGATTACATTATAAAATTACTATTTTTGGTCATATATTACTCACTATTACTGGTCTTGGGATTAATTAATAAACTAGTGAATTTTATATTAAGAAAACCCCTCTCTCCTCCACTATAAAAAACCCGCTTCACTCCCTCTTTTCTCCACACCTATCATTCTCCAAGCCTTCACTAAATTCTTCCCAAATACCCTCCCAATATCTTTCCCCACGTCCAAGGATTTTTGGTCCTTCCAAAAGTCCAAAATCAAATCCTCTAAGAGGAGTATCAAAGAGAGGAGATCAAAGGGTAAGAACCCTCTTTCGTTTTCAAGTGTTTTGTTTTCATTTTCTTTCTTATCTTATACCCTTTTCCCCTTACCTTATCCAAATGGCATGAAAGCACTAGAATCACATATATTCTTTATGATAATCATGTTTATGGAAAATTTCAAGAATCATGATTCCCCTCTTATTCCTCACGTTCTAGAATAAAAACATCACCCGTGATGTGTCAAATTACCAACATCATGGATAATGAGTTTTCAAATTATTTTATCATTTTGTTTTTGGTCATTAACAATTTATGTTATGGTTGAAACAGATTATTATATATGTTATATGTCCTATTTAAGGTTTTTTAATCCTCATTCAATCATGATATAAAACAACAATACAAAACAAGTCAATTATGGGGAAAATCATTAAAGTTAATTCAAGTGTTTATCATTAATGATTAATGTAAAGGTTCTCTTTCACACTAATTAAACAAATGAATTTTGGATACATGTAACATACTAGATTTCCAATAATCTTATAACTTCAATTCTGGACAACCACTTTTATCTTACAATTTATTGGAACCTAAATACAATTGAACTGATCATTAAAACAAATGAATCAAACGGACCCGAACAATGAAATTGAACCTCGTAATCAACCAAGATGGGTATAAATGAACGTAAAAAGGTTATACTGAATATTTTAATTTTAGATAAGGTTCTGAAACTATTTATTAATAAACCTATATTTACTATTCATGTCATTAATATCAAGTGGGGAACACCAACAGGCCTAAGGTATGAGATCCTATCAAATTCACCCTTATTCAAGATTGTTCACTATGTTAGGACATGTTGTGTGTAATTATTAATTATGGGGTATGATTTCACACCTCCCCCATACTTCCCTATTTATTTATTTTTTATAATTTCCTATCCTCTCTCACTAGGCCCCCTCAAGTACTCTCGATACCATGTCGATAATCCGTAAAGAATTCTACTCGAATCTCTTTTATTCCTTTGGGTTGACTTATCTACCTTTCTACAAAAATGATGTTATATTATATATTCTTTTGCATACTATAAATGTTGTGTACATGTTCCAAGTTTATTTTTCAAGACTATTTCGTTACTCTCTTTCATGGACATTCATTCTTTTAAGACAATCTCTCCTCATTACTTCCCGATAAATGAACTCGTTTTAAGGGAACTTACCGAATTCATTCCTATTATCAAGTGTAATATATCCTATGTTTTAAGTCACCTTTGTATTTATAAAATCAGTCATTTTATTATTAAAACCTTCTTGTTTGACTTCTAGTTTTATAAAAAAAATATTATGTTGCTTTTCGTTTTAAGAGATATTCTATGTTTTCTTAAACCGCACTAAAATGATATGACTCAAAGATTCCTATAAACACTTTTTACATGTTATCGCTTAAGTTTGTTATCTCATGTCATGATTTATGACTTTATTCATTGTTAGTGTCTATTTATGATTTAATTTCTTTCATTCATGGACACTTTTATGTTACGTCCCTTTTGATTATGCTTCATGACGTGATTGTGTGCTCATTTCTTTCCGTGGGTACTCATATGTTTATGTAGTATTGATTATGTGAGATTCAGTATGTGGAAAGCATATACATGAATGAGCTTATATGGGTGCGCCTAGATAGCACTCCAATTCATTGGGTAATGTTAATGTCTCATGAAATGATTATGGGAAAATGGTCTGGGCGGTTAGCCTTGGCTTGTGCTACTATTGGAAATGAGATTGGCAGTTAGCCTTGACTCATACTAAAGTCATGTTTAAAGTTTCTTCCACCTCTCTATGAAACTATTCTTATATAATCTAATAATAATATGGTATCATGCTTATTTTATTCCTTATTTTTATGGTCCCATGTTTATATATTATAATTCCATATGTGCCATGATTCCAATATCATTATGTCATGCCCCCTAACTCATGTGCTTAAAGTTTATTCTAATGTTCTTTCCTTTATAGGTCTTTTTAGCTCATCCCTTTGTTAAAGTTTTCCCCAGGGTACCCTATGAAGATGTAAGAGCTCAGGGGAAGATAGAAGCTCTTTATCGAGATTAAATAAAATTTTTTTTATCCCCATGTTTAATTATTTATGTACCTAGTCTTCCAAGACACTAGTCTTAACAATCCTTGGCTTGTACTCTGATGATTAATTATGCCTAAAATCATGAAATGTATTATCTAAAAGTATTTGGTCGCTATATGGGGGTTGTAGGTTGTTGGGATGAAGTGATGAGGTTTTAATTATTATATTTCATGGACTCAATTGCTAATGCCTGGAGGGAATGGAACTTTTTTGTGATGCTAATGAAATATAATTTGGAAATTGATAATAGTTAATTAATGGATAATTATATAATTAAATTAAATTGGAAATGATGAAAATTGAATTATGTAACATAATTTAAATATTTAAATGGTTGTGATCTTATTGAATATCTGGTCTTAATAGTGGAAGCCAGGAGTCTGGGAGATGATACCAGTAGTTGATCCCAAGTATATGATTTTCCCATAGCGTAGGAGTGATCTATATTTTATTAATCAAATTTTATTGATTCCATATGAAACTCAATACCCTTTTTATGGAAACTAAAACCCATTGGATTCAGAGACCTCGAGGTGTTTTCCACAACATCCCAGTTAGGGGATGGACTAATGAGTGCCCCATTTTTCCCTACTCTCTAATCATTGTAATAAACTTTTCTGGTATGGACATTGATTATTTTCTTCCCATATCTATTTGTAAATGGTTGTACGGGATTGTGGTTATTTTAATGACTTTTATTCTGGTTATAGTTTCCTATAGACTACTATATGTATAAAATATATAGGTTTTTATGTCTTGAGGATCCTTACTCAGTGTATGACCTGTATTAGATTAATGTATAATTCCCAATGTATGATACACATTATAGAAGATATGGTGGATCCTGGAAACTATCTACATAATTTCATATATGTGGGCGTGGTGGTATGATGCATGAAGTTCATGTTGTAGTTCATCTCCTAGGTATCTACAAACTAGATTTGTAGAGACAAATTCATAGGACGTGTGATGTTGGGAAAGGGTGGAAAACCACTAGGTAATTTGTAGAGGGGTACCACTGATATTATTAGTTATAATATAAAATATTTCATGTTAAAATTGTTTAGTGCTGCCATGGTAACGATTTTTACTTATTATAACTTGTTAGGTAAAGAGTTAGGTTCACTTCTTATTCACTGTGCGTTAGCATGCTCCCTTTACCACTTGCATGGGAGGCTCCAGTTAGGATCCTTCCAAGTGTAATATTATACACACCCTATGTATATATAAACTATTATTCAGTTCATTTTTAGTAGGTCGACGATCCATCTGGTTACCACAATCTTTTGGTTTGGCGAGTTCTATTTGAAACATGTGGTCATTGTCATCATTACACTATTTGGGCACTTTATGTTTACCCATTATGTTTTGGAATTTTATTCATGAAATTACATTTCTGTAATTGGGTTTTATTTTATATTGTATTCTTGAGAAGGCTTTAGTTGGTGTCTATATAATATCTCTTGTCTGCATCTGTTCTCTTATAGTGTAATGCCTCTCATATGTGTGTTTATTATACCCTCAATTCAAGTTTCAAAACCAGGGCTTACGTGAGGCGGGACTCGGGTGTCACTGTAAATCTTTTCCCGTTTCGATCCCTGGAGGTGTACACCTTGTAGGGAGGGGTCATGAAAATAGTAATAACCATAATTTCATTATATTTGGATGTTTATAATGGTGTTTTATGTGGGCAATTATGAATTAAATTTCAAATATTTCGGTAACGATAATTACATATTCCTTGTATATCTTCCTTTAAATATCTAATGATGACTTCTTTTCTTATTTTTTTAGAAACACCACAACCTAATGTTCATGGATAAGGGTGTGAAGATGTGATTTTAAATTTTTTATTAACTTTTATTTCTCATTGTGCATGGAGTATCAATGGGTTATGTTTCACTTTTATACGTGACAGGGGTGGAATCTAATTAAATATTCCTTGCAGTAAATTAATATAACTATCTTTATAAAGGTTAGTTTGAACAAATGTTGAACACATATTATTTTTATATGATTAAGGTATAAATAAATAGAACTAGTGATACAAGGAAATTTTTATTATTATATATTTGGTTATATGCTTTAGTATTATCCCATTTTAAGCCATTTTAATCAGCATCAGGAAAACATAACATTTACCATGGTTATTATTACATATGAAAAAATTAACATTATAATATAATTTCGATATCATCATCCCAAATATTGAATAAATTTTATGAAACTAAATTACTAAAGGTGAAATAATGAAATATAATATAATTATTTGAAACACATCAACAAAAAATCTTCAAGAAAATGGCCTTTGTTATAATGAAAATATGTTTACCCAAAAATAATGTACATTATTGATTCCCATTGAACATATTTGTTCATTGATAAAAAATAATTCATTTTTTTAGTAATATAAATATCAAATATATAATCATAACATTCTAACTATATGAAACATATAGAAATAGTTTTTTGATTAAAATAAAATACTAAATTTTTTCCAAAATGTAAATCAAGAGTTTTAAAATTTATCATAGTAGTTTTAGACGTTTTCTTACTCATTATATACAAATTTTTTGAGCTATATGTTCTTGTTTTTTTATATCATAAGGTTTTTTTAATTGTAATATATTTGATGAAATAGTTATTTTCACCATTCAACTAATAATAATCCATTTAATAATATTATAAAAAATTAAACATAAGATCATTTTGTAAAGATTAATGAAAAATAAATATAAATTCAATGTCATAAATATTAATTTTAACATCATATTACTAAATTTGGAAAAATGGTTTTAAAATATATATTTCATGTAACTCCCCGACCCCTTTAGACAGGAGCCAGTTCATTACTTGTGATATTTTCATGGTTGAAAGGAATGAAAATACCGAAGGAAATATCATTTTAGCAGTCATGAAGAAACTAGACACATAGATTTAAAACAAATTACATTGGTTAAGGTTACAATATACAATACAAAATGAAAAACAAAAACTGCATCCACAAGCACACAATATATGACATCCTCTTCATAACATGTTGATGGTACACAACGAAAGGGGTGAGAATAAACTCTCTGTAAGGGTTAAAAATAGAGGATGCATTAATAAATTAATATGTTATTCCTAATCAGACTTACATAATCAAAATGGAATAGTGAATAAATGAACAACAAATTCCATTAATAAACTGATAATGAAACTGCATCCATAAATTTTCTCATAGTTAAATACTCATTAATAATAATAATAATTGATAATGAATAAAGAGAATTATTATTAATTGGACGTCATGTATGTGGCACATGAACCATAATACCGTAAAATAGTTTAGTTCTATGGATAGAAACCCATCTAATATTTGGAAAAAAACTCGAAGGGTTTGTCGCCAAACTGTTTTGTCTTATGAGACCTACCGATGCATCCTGAGGCTGTAGTGGGACCCACCCACCTCTACATCGCATTATTCTCTATAAGTTTATTCAATACAGTAGTGATATGTATTTACATTATCAGTATATAATAGAGGATACATATACATAATCATTTCCACAATAAAAACAAACATTTAAAGTAAATATCGTATGTAAAATGGTATATGGATTAGAAAATAATAATATCCATGATATGAGAATATGTATATTTAAATTTAATATAATTTCAATTTAAAGGTGATCTAAAATGGGTAGTAGGTACACCACATAAGAAATAGTAGGGGCCCAATTACTAAGAAAGTCAAAACGAAGTGAAAATTTAGACAAAGCATGTTACCTTGTTGTATTCAATTGAGTCATATGAGAAAAGTTAATAACCACAAAAAGATTCATAGAATAAAATGAATATAATTTGAACCATGATAATATATGTCAAATGGATGTACACCTATTCCACATATAAGAAATAAGAGGCGAATAATGATGATCCCACAGAATTGAAAGCGAGATGAGAAAAACCCCTTACAAACATATCGCCATGGTAACGAGTGTTCTTGAGTCGGATTAATGACAGATAAAAGGTTATAAAATGATTTATATATCATACGGTAATTATGCGGGATATGAGAAAATGTACCCCATCATTTGAAAATGAAAACTATAGCACACAATATAGGGTGGATTCTTGAATAATAGTGAGAGAGAGGATCCCTTACCTTATGCATGAAGGTGTTCTTGACTTGTTATTAAAGACCTAAATAAAGAAATTAAGATTATTAATTCATAAGTCCAGAACCACTTTTATATGTAAATTAATTATTATAATCATTTTTAGTTCATTCTAGACCTTTTTTATTGGATATAAGGTTCAATTTCATTGTTCATGCTCGTTTGTTTACTTGGTTTTAAATGATTGGTTCACTTATATTCAAGTTCTGATAAATATATAACGTGGATGTGGTAATCCAGAAATGAAGTTATACTCTATTAGTGAACATCCATGATATTACATGGTTTTAAATTTAATTCAGGTTACTTATATTGAAGTCGAATCTTTATACAAATATAACCATAGTGATATCTGTTTTGGTTAATCGGTGGGTTTGATTACAATGAACATGTTTTGGTTTATAACATAATACCAATTGTAAGAAAGTATTACATAACTAAAAATATTATATATTACATAAAAACATGGTTAAACCATAATGAAAATGGTTTCTTGACTTGAATTAAGGATTATAATAGAAATCGATAAATTGTTGTCCTTGAATGTTCTAAATTAGCACATCTCAAATAGTGCTTTAATTTCTTTCAAATAAATGTGGGGAAAGTAGAGAAGATAATGGGATATATACCATTAGCATGAAAACATTCCATCACATGTATGTTACTGGATTTATCATATTATTTTGGTTAAGGGAGGTGAGAAGAGAAACAAAAATAAAAGAACTTAAAAGAAAAGAAGATATTTGAAAGAGGAATTTGCCTCTTGAGACATTCTATGTTGAGAAACTCTTAAGGAAAGTGGTTTTGGTCTTTTTATGAGACCAACTTTTTTTGGACGTGGGGGAGGAGGTTGGGAAGGTATTTGGATAGAATTTGAAGAAGGAACAAGGTTTGAGAGGAGTGAATTGAAAGGGGGTGAGAGGGTGTTTTTATAGTGGAGGAGAGAAGGGATTTCTGAATATAAAACTCATTAATTTATTATTTCCTCTCAAGACAACCAATTGTGATTATTCCATGAAAATAATGGTAATATATGCGTGTCACTGCTAACCAATCGGTCTTACATCATAAAAACATCATCAATGACTCAATTAAACAATTATTTAGCATTAATTGTGAATTATTGGATTTTACAATTCACCAATAATTCAAATATTTCAAAAAAATAAAAAAAATTCACCCTAACCAGTTTTGAAGTGTAGAATCCAAAAATGAAGTCCATTTTTTAATAATAATTTTATAAATATTATTAATTAAATATTTAATTAATTCATTATTTAATTGAAATTTATAAACACTTAGAGTATCCATCTTCCTCTTTAGGGTGTTTAAATTCATTTATACACTCAAGGGTATGGATACCATTCATAAAAGTCATATTACTATTCATAAGGGTATGTTACTATTCCTAAGGGTTGGTTACTATTCATAAGGGTTGGTTACTATTCATCAAAAATTAAGATAATTTTATCAGACTCTAAATATCACAATGAACACAACCGTGTATATATGAATTTTAAAATTCAAATCATAGAGCTGGTAATTTTATGTTTAGAGGATATGTTTTGGATATCTCCTATATGTAACAATGTTTTGTTCCATTGTAGCTCACTAAATCTTGAAATATAGGCTACCTAATGAATACAGTGTATTTAAGAGAAACATACCATAAAATGTTTGGGGTGCTACATTATTCCCTCCTTACAAAAAAGTTTTCCTCAAAATTCAGAAAAAATTACCTAAAAATATTTGGGTATATCATTAACATAAGATCCTCAGGCTCCCATGATGCTTCCTCCATATTACGGTTCCTCCATAGAACCTTCACCAGACGAGTCGTCCAATTTTCTCAATGTTTGTTCTCTAGTATCAAGAATCTTGATAGGCTCTTCACAATAAGATAGATCTAGCTCAAGTTATACTTCTTCATAAGTTAGTACATGTGTTGGTTCGGTCGTGTTATTTCTTAACATCGACACGTGGAACACATTGTGAATGTTGGAGGGACCTGGAGGCATTGCCATAAGGTAAGATACAACTCCAATTCGGTCCAAAATTTCAAAATGTCTGATGTACTTGGGACTTAACTTTCCCTTCTTACCCAATCATATAATACCCTTACATGGAGATACCTTTTAGAAAACGTGATCTCCTCCTGGAAACTACAAATCCTTCATTCGGTTATCTGCATAGCTCTTTTGCCTACTTTGATTTATTTTGATATGGTTCTGGATAATCTTCACCATTTACGTTATTTCTTCAACATGTTCTGGGCCCATGAGCTTTCATTTTCCAACTTCATCCCAGAAGGTTGGTGTACGGAATCTCCTCACATATAATGCTTCATAGGGTGCCATCTGAATACTTGTATGGAAGCTATTGCTGTAGGAAAATTTCCTGAGTGGTTATTAATGATCCCACATGCCTTGAAAATAAAATGAACAAGGCATTATCGTGTCTTTCATTGTTTGAATAGTCCGTTCTGATTGTCCATCTATTTTTGGGTGGTAGGTAGTGCTCAAATGAAGATCAGTATCTAGAGCCTTCTGAAGACTATTCCATAATCTTGATGTAAAATGTTGATCTCGATCAGAAACAATCGATATGGGTACTCCATGAAGTCTCACAACTTCATTAATATATATTCATGCTAGATGTTCAAGTGGTAGATCTTATCTTATAGCATGAAAATGTGCTGACTTGGTAAGACGATCAACAATGACCCATATTACATCGTTCTTTCTAGGGTATTTGGTAGTCCCATGATAAAGTCCCTTGTGATATTATCCCATTTCCGCTCAGGTATGGTAATTGGTTGCAATACTCTTCCAGGTTGTTGCCTTCCTGCATTTACTTGTTGACAAACCATACATCTTGACAGAAAATCAGAAATCACCCTCTTCATGTTATCCCACCAAAAATGTTCTTTCAAATATCTATACATCTTAGTGCTTCCTGGTTGTATAGAGAAATTGGAACTATGAGCATCATACATCAATTCCCTTTTTAGGCCAGGTATATCAGGACACAAAGTCTCTTCCCAAATTTTAAAATTCCATCTTCATATACAAAGTAACTAAATCTCCCATCATTCACAGATTTAATATTCTTTTGAAACTCTTCCACATCAGCTTGAGAACTTTTTATCCTTTCTAGTAAAGATGGTTTGGAAAACATTTGAAAAAGCATTAATGATTCACCTTCCATGGTTATTCCCATATCCATATTTACTAGATCAATGAAAATAGGATCCCTTTCAACTCTAATCTTGTTAAAAACTCCATCATCCTTTCTGCTCAATGCATCTGCCACCTTATTTTCCTTCTTCGGGTGGTAGTGTATCGTGAAATCATAATCCTTGAGTAGTTCAAGCCATCTCCCTTGACTCATGTTGAGTTCTTTATGTGAGGAAATATACTTCAAACTTTTGTGATCAGTATAAAACTAACATTTTTCCCCATAGAGATAATCTGTCCATATCTCCAAATCAATGATTACAACATCTAACTCAAGATTGTGAGTTGGATAAATTTTCTCATGAGTCTTCAACTATCTTGATGTATAAGTAATAACTTTATCGTTTTGCATAAGTATGCAACCCAACCCATTCTTTGATGCATCACTTTTTATCACAAATCCATCACTTCCAGATGGAAGAGTCAAAATTAGAGCATTGGCCAATCTTCTTTTCAATTATTCAAAGAATTTTGTACACCCTTTTGTTCACCCAAACATAAATCCTTTACGTGTGATCTTGGTTAGCGGGTTAGCAAGTCCGAAAAAATACTGAACAAAATGCCGATAGTAACCTGCTAAACCAATAAAATTGTGTAACTCGGTTATGTATGTTGGTGTGGGCCAATCTTGGATTTCCTTTGTCTTCACAGGATCAACTAGGACTCCATTCTTAGAGACAATATAGCTTATGAAAGAAACTGGCTGAAGCTAGAATTCACACAAACTAAACATCCCATATAATTGATTTCATCTAAGAGTTTCTAGAATAATTTGCAAGTGATTCTCATGATCTTCATAGATTTTTGAGCATACCAAGATATCATCGATGAACACAAAAACAAAGTTATCATGATATTCCTCGAAAACTCTATTCATTAAATCCATGATTATAGAGAGAACATTAGTCAGTCCAAATGGAATCAATGTAAACTCGTAATGCCCATACCTGGTTTGAAATGATGTCTTAAGAATATCTTCATTCCTCACACGCAGTTGATGATATCAGGACAGAAGATCAATATTCGAAAAGTATTGGGCTCCATGGAGTTGATAATATAAATCATCAATTCGAGGTAGATGATACTTATTATTTATTATAATTGCATTTATTTCCCTATAATAAATGCATAGCCTCATGGATCCATCTTTCCTCTTGACAAACAGTATTGGGGCTCCCCATGGAGAAACACTAGGTCAAATAAATGTTTTTTCAATCCAATCCTCTAGTTGTTTCTTTAGATCTAGAAATTCCATAGTGGCCATTCTATAGGGAGTCTTTTGATATAGGCCTTGCATCAGGAGTTAAATCAATAGAGAACTAAACTTCCCTCTCTGGAGGATGTCCATGTAAATCCTATTGAAATACATCAATGTACTCTTCCACTATGTGCATGTCTTGAATTTGATGATTTATTTCCTTCCCCATAGATGTTGGTTTATTTTCCCTTCCAAGTATTGCATTTAGTAGAGCTACTATGGGTGGTTCTTGATAAGAATCAGGTGGAAAAGTTTCTTCCCTAAAGACCAGGGATTCTACACCTTTTTCAAAAATTGTAAATTCCTTCTTCTTACAATAAATCTTCACATCATAATTTGACAGCCAATCCATGTGGAGAATTATATCAAATTCATTCATTGGTATGATGACAAGGTTAGAAACTAAAGCAGGTTTTGGTGACTGGAGGGGGACTAGTCGACATGCCTGTGTTTCAGTGATACCTCCACTAGGATTTTTCATTGAAAAATCCTTTATTAAATTAAAATGGACATATCTAATTTTCTTGACAAACTGAGAAGATATAAATGAATGCGATGATCAAAAATCAAATATGGTGTTGTCTATGTTTGAGGAAACAATTAATGTACCTGCCACAACCTCATTAGGGACTTCGACCTCATCAGTTGTATTCACATATGCTATCCCTTGATATCTTGGACTTTTTTGTGTCATGTTTCATTGGAGTTTAGGACACTAATTTTCATAGTGTTCCATATTTCTACAATTGTATCATTGAACATTCTTTGAATTTTTTTCTTCCCCTTGCATTCATCCTATCGATGACCATTTTCTCTGCAGTTATAACAGACACTCATGCCTTTCATGCATTTACTGAGATGATTCTTTCCATAGTTCTTGAATAATGGGAAACTATTTGTTCCATTGATCTTCATTGTTGCTTCTCCTTTTCCTTTTTTATCAGAGTACCACTTGTATCTTGGTTTCCTTTGAAAACATTTGATCTAGAAAATTCCCTCTCTATTTTAATGGCACTTGATACAATTCCCTAATATGATGAAAATTATTGAGATGCCATTGCCCTCCGAATACATGGATTAAGACCATTAAAGAAATGATCAATCTTGTCTTCCGAGTCAGGTACATAATATACGACATACCTGGCCAGCCTTGTGAATGTAGCCGCATACTCTATAACACTCTCTTCATCCCTTTGTTTTAAGCTAAGGAATTTCCTCTTCTTTTTAGATCGTTGCTAACGAGGGAAATATATTTCGAAGAATATTCCCTTAAAATTCCTCAATTCCAAATCTTCCATTTCTTCTTCCTCCATGGTATTCCGAATCGGGGACCACCATTGGTTAGCATCACCCTTGAGACAATATACTGCCAGTACCACCTTCTCATTCTCATTTCATCTTAACTCCATGAATATCTTCTCGAGTAACTTGATCCACTACTCAGCTACCACTGGATTAGTAGTCTCACTTAAAGATGGGGGCTTCTACCTCCTAAAACGATCCAACATAGGTGTGGAATGGTTCTTCGTTACAACTTGAGTATGTTGTCCCAATATAGTCATGATCTGATCTGCTCCAACATTGACTGTGTTGAATTTCTCAGTAGGACGATCCCTACCTTTCCCACGAGTATTGATTCCCCTTCTCCCATTAGATGCCATTTCTAAAGAATGGGATAAACTAGATTAGTTTTTTAATCTTAAATATAAAATCACTAAACTTAGATTAAAATTCTATGAATATCTAATCTTATAAACATTGTTTCTTTGAGGTAAAATTAGCATTAAACTCCTTCATTATGGATTGTAAATAAAATATGAATTATCCTAAGCATATCCCCTGGGAGTGTCGTAACCAAGAATGTAGCATGGCCCGTTTTCGTGTACCAGTTCATGTTCGAGTCTAGCTCAAGGTGGGGTATTCTTGATTTACCCATAGATACATCTACGCCTGAGCTGCCTCTACCTGATCATATCCAGATAGGGATGTATTGCATGAATGATCAACATAATTGATTCCTTACCAAAATACCAAGATGTTATTGTATGTTTATCCTCAAATTCTACCTTAGGGCTTTGTTCCCAACTATATATTTCCTACTCTAGTTTCCATGTTTCCTACTAAACATACTTTGATACCAAATGTAACACCCCGACCCCTCTAAACAAGAGGTGGTGCATTACTTGTGATATTGGAATGGTTAGAAAGAATGAAAATCATGAAGGATCGATCTGTTTTGTAGTCTTGAAGAAACTAGATACATAGATTTAAAAAAAATTACATTGGATAAGGTTACAAGATACAATACATAATGAAAAACAAAAACTACATCCACAAGAACTCAATAAATGACCTCCTACTCATAACCTGTTGAAGGTAAACAATGTTAGGTGTGAGATTAAATGATCAGTATGCATTACAAATAGTGGAATCATGAGTACAATAATAAGTGAATCTTAATCAGACTGACATAATAAAAATTTCATAGTAAATAAATGAACAACTAATGACATTAATAAACTGAGAATGAAACTACATCCATAGATATTGTTATAGTGAAATCCTGATGGATAATAATAATAACTGATAATGAATAAAGATAATTCTTATTAATTGGAAGTCATGTATCTAACACATGAACCATAATACTGTAAAAATGGTTTAGTTATATGGGTAGAATCCCTTATGATTTTTGGAAACAAACTCGAAGGGTCTGTCGCCGAACTGTTTTGTCTCATGAGATCAACTGATGCATCGAGGGGCTGTAGTGGGCCCCACACACCTCTACATCCAAGAATTCATTATAAATTTATACAACACAAGAGTGATATGTGTTTACACTATCCGTATTGAATAGAGGATACAGATACATCAACATTTCCACAGTCGAAACAACATTTAAAATAAATATCATATTAAAAATGGTATACGGCTTAGACAATAGTAATATCCATGATATGAGAATATGGATATTTAAATGGAATATAATTTCAATTAAAAAGTTAACTAAAATGGGCAGCAGGTACACCAAATAAGAAAGAGTAGGTTCACAATTACTAAGCAAGTCACAACGAATTGAAAATTGAGACAAAGCTTGTCACCCTGTTGTATTCAATTGATCCATATGACAAAAGTTACTAACCACCAAAAGAGTCACATATTACAAGGAATATTCTGAGAACCATGATAAAATATGTCATATGGAAGTACACCTATACCACATATAAGAAATAAGAGGTGAACAATGAAAATCCCATAGAATTGAAAGTGAGATTAGAAAAACCCCGTACAAACATTTCGGCATTGTAACGAGTGTTCTTGCAAGGGGTTAATGAGAGATAAAAGGTTATAAAATGATTAATATATCATAATGGAAGTACGAGGGATATGAGAAAACATACCCCATCATTAGAAATTAAAAACAATAGCACACAAGATTGGGTGGATTCTTGAATAAAAGTTAGAGAGAGGATCCCTTACCTTATGCTTGAAGGTGCTCTTGACTTGTTATTAAGGACCTGAATAAAGAAAATAGGATTATTAATTCATAATTCCATAACCACTTTTATATGTAAATGATTTATTATAATCATTTTTAGTTCATTCTTGGTCTTTTTGATTGGTTATAAGGTTCAATTTCATTGTTCGAGCTCATTTGTTTACTTGGTTTTAAATGATTGGTTCACTTATATTCAAGTTTGGATAAATATATAAGATGGATGTGGTTGTACAGAAATGAATTTATGCACTATTAGTGAAAATAAAGGATATTACTTGGTTTTAATTTTAATTTGGGTTTTTTATATTGAAGTCGAATCATTATATATATATATAACCATAGTGATAACCATTTTGGTTAATCGGTGGGTTTAATTACGATGAACATTTTTTGATTTATAACTTAATACCATTTGTAAAAAGAATTACAGTACCAAATATAGGATATTTTACATAATAATATGGAAACCATAACACAAATGTTTTCCTGACCAGAATTAATGATTATAATAGAAATTGATAAACTCTTTTCCTTGAAGGTGCTAAAGTAGCACATCTCAAATAGTGATTTCATTTCTTTCAAATAAAAGTGGGGAAAGGGGATAAGATAATGGAATATATACCATTAGCATGATAAAATTCCATTACATGTATTTTACTGGATTTAAAATAGTATTTTGGTGAAGCTAGGTGAGAAAAGAAACAAAAAGAAAAGAACATAAAAGAAAAGAAGGGATTGGAAAGAGGAATTTACCTCTTGAGACTTCCTCCTTTGAGAACCTCTTAAGGGGAGTGTTTTTGGTCTTTTTATGAAACCAATGTTTTCTAGATGTGGGGGAATAGGATGGGAAGGTATTTGGACAGAATTTTGAGGAGGCACAAGGCTTGAGAGTAGTGAATGGAAGGGAATGAGAGGGGGTTTTAAAAGTGGAGGAGAGAAGGGATTTCTTAAATAAAACTCATTAATTTATTATTTCCTCTCAAGAAAACCAATAGTGAGTATTCCATGAACAAGAATAGTAATTTATGCATGTTACATCGAACCATTTTTCTGAAATCAGAAAAACATCTTCAATGACTCAATTATTCCATTATTTAGCTTTAATTGTGAATTATCAGATTGTACTATTCACCAAAAATTCAAGTATTTCAGAAAAATTTAAAAAATTTACCCAAACCATTTTCCAACATTTAGAATCCAAAATTCAATTCAATTTTTCATAAATAATTTTCTAAATATGATTAATTAAATATATAATTAAATCATTATTTAATTGAAATATATAAACACTTAAAATATCTATCTTCCTCTTTTGGGTGTCTAAATTCATTTATACACTCAAGGGTATAGATAACATTTCTAAGAGTCATATTAATATTCATAAGGGTATGTTACTATTCCTAAGGGTATGTTACTATTCATAAGGGTAGGTTACTATTCACCAAAAATTAAGTTAATTCTATCAGACTTTAAATATCACATTGAACACAACCGCGTATATCAGATATTTAAAATTCAAATCACAGAGCTGGTAAATTTATGTTTAGTGGCTAAGTTATGGATATCTGCTACAAGTAACCATGTTTTTTCCATAGGGGCTCAGTGATTCATGAAATATAGGCCACCTAATGAATACTGTGTATTTAAGAGAAACATACCATAACATTTTTGGGGTGCTACATTTCCTAAGCGTATAAAGAATCAAAATGATTAATAAAGAAAATTAAAATTTATCACAATAATAATTCAATGTTTGTAATAACATATATTGTAATTATAATGACACTAAATATCACTGTATAATATATAATGAAAAAATATTAATTATTTCTAGTATTGGGTATTAAATCCCATATAATGGATCTCTTACTAATTTTTATGAGTGTAAACTTCTCCCAAATGAGGTTTGTGTCAATGATTTCTTGTTGATATATAGCTATGGAATCGTATTGGGAAAACTATTACAACCAAAAATATATTACATTATTGAAATAATATTCCAAAAAACGAAGACTACTTCTTGTTTCTACCATTTTTATAATCAAGATTTGGTTTTTTTATTTATACCATCGAATTCAATGACTATATAATAATATTAACATTTAATATATATATATATATAATATTTGGTTATTTTAGTTCACTTTTGAATGTGAAAAACAACATCGAATAACATTTTTTGATGGAGAAATATATATAATTTAATAATAAGTTTCTATAAATATGATTCAACATTTGGTTTATATATTTCACCAATGATTATTTTTTTATTTCTTATATAAAATAATTATTTTCAATATTACATTATTAATTTTGGGTATCTATTATATTAATTAATAACATAAGAGATTTTATATATTTTTCACCTTTTATATATTAATAATAATCTTCCACCATTTTTAATTTTGACTAAATCATAACATGAATCACCTACCCACATTTTTATTCATAAAAATAAATCTCAGAATAATCATTAGCCAAATAGTTTTGAGATTATCCCAACTCTAAAATATTATCTTCATGTTAATGAAACACTTTAGAAACAAAATTTTAAATATTTTATTTGGATTCATTCCCAATATTAATTCCTTAACATTTATTATCAACTTTTTAATTAAATTATTAAATCATTTTTATACTATACTCTTTAATGGGTATCTTTGCATTATTCTTTCATCTTATACGTAACCATATTTTCTTTAATTTTATTAATTATTTTGGATGAAAAACATTCTCCCAAATATATTATGTTAATTCGCATAGGGGTTCAACCCTTTTAACATTTCCTAAGGTTCCTTTTCCACTCCCACACTGAGAAATACAATATTTTTAGTATATATAACCAATTAAACAACATAATTCTTCTAGTGAAATGATATGTAAATAA
Organism: Viscum album; assembly: GCA_963277665.1. Taxonomy (NCBI): domain Eukaryota; kingdom Viridiplantae; phylum Streptophyta; class Magnoliopsida; order Santalales; family Viscaceae; genus Viscum; species Viscum album. The sequence goes on along the minus strand of OY728136.1, from coordinate 1,921,932,568 downwards.
TTATTAATATTGTATTAGCCATATGTTGACAATATAGTTCCATCCTTCCACTTATCCATTTATTTAGGAGTTACCATTTGATAAACATCTTGTTTAATTCCATTTTATACAAGATAATTTTCAACTATATATGTTGATTAATTTGTTCCATAATCCAATCTCATAATTTTTATATTTATGAATCATTATCAACAACTATAATAAACCAATTTAATTAAGCGTATATCTCTACCTTTGATATTATATTCATGGACACCCATACATTATATAATCATTCTAAAAAAGAAAGACATATCACTCGCAATAAGTTCTTCAAGGACCAATTTGTGAAATCATAGTTGTCTGAATCAATATTTAAAAATATGAGGTTCACTTAATATTTGGAGGATGTAGATTTGAACCAATGCATTATCACATTAAATCACTAAAAAATAATCTTAATCTCATATATTTTTTTGGAATATCGACTAACTATCAAACTATGAATATTTTCTCTTTAATTTATTGATTAATGTTTCAAAGATATTGATCCCCCAATCTATATTCTTCTTCCACGATAAATTGGAATGTATATTCTTTGCTCTAAACATAGTATCAATCAATACTATATTTATCAATACATTCATTAAATAGTTAAAACATTTTCATATGATATAATAATCATTCTAAACTATCTTCTCCTAGTAATGTATTCTATAAATAAAAGTAATTTTAAATAAAATATTGTCATGTATGTCAATATAAACCACATTATAATTCTATAATTATTCATTATAAAGACCATAATATTCACTTAATTTAATATTCAATTTTCCATATATTTCAATTTGAAGAAATCTTTTATGTCTATAACTATAGATTTTCTACAAACCCTTAATAGATATCTTACGGGATAGACTCTGGCTATCATGAATCTTGGTACTCTTATTTGTTTTTATGTTTATGAAAATAACTACCATATTTATCTTTTTATCTTACATCATTCCTTCCCTACAATTCCAAAGTAATATGAGACATGTGATTTTATATTCACTTAATTCTTGTAATAGTATGTCTAGCTAAATTGTTATTATTTTATATATCAAAATCTAGTTTTCTTGATAAACAATTTGATTTTCTAACAACCAAATAATTTAACATAATATTAAAAAATATTTCTTTTATCTTCATCGAATACACTATCATATGTTTTAGAATTATAATAGTGAACATAGAATGAATTTTTCCACTAATATCATTTTATAATTCATTATATTATTTATTAACTCCCAATATATTCTTATATGAGATAATATTAACCATCAACAAATTCCTATATTGTGAGGTCATATGTACTAGATAATTTTACTTTTATTAATGGAAATATTTTATTGTTATCACATTTCCTTATGTCTATAGAATATAAATAATCCATTGGTTATTGAGGAATATAATTTTGTTTGAAACATTATTCTTTCTTTTTCTGACATATACTATTAATTTGAGATAGTTTTTTTAAATTTTTTACCACTATAACCAATAAAAAAATCACGCATTCCAGCTGGTGTTTGACCACTATGAATTTATTTATATTAATGTCTACCTAATTCTATTATATATATTAAAATATAATTTGAATAAATAATAACATAATCATCTAAGTTCAATATTTTTTCTATTTTAGGTTCCACATACTATCTTATAGAAACACATATTATTCCAGAGACTCGATCTTCAATTCATTCTTCTTGAAAGAAAAATTAAAATCATCAATAATTTTAGTCGAATGTTATATTTTACATTAATTATTCAAAAAATCATTACATTTTTTTAATTCCATGTCACAGACTATAAAAACATTTTTAGGAAGATCAAGTTACAATTAATGTTATAAAATAGTTATTTAATACTGTTTTCACAACTATAATTTTGTAATTCATATTTATATATAAATCAATTTATTCAACATATCATTATATCCCATTTTTAATGTCTAAATATAATTCCTATTGATTATCAAATTTTTCATCAGTTTTTTATTTATCCTCTAATGACATTTGAACATCCTATAACATTTATATAAATATAGTTTTAATTCCTTCCAAAAGATAATATTATGAAATCACTTATTCATTTATTTCATACACCTTATTTGGAAAATTTATACAACATTGAATTACATAGATGAAGTTCTTCCTAAATGGAAACACCATTATTAATTTTGGTGTGATGTAATACATAGAACCCTCTTCACCAATCCTTTTTAAAACCCATGTAGCAATGTGTCCATCCATTACACAATGGAATAAAGATTGAGGTTTCCTTGCTATAGACCATTGTTTCAATGTTTAGTCATCTTTTTAATAAGTTATAGGATATAATCACAAAAATAATATTTTTTATTCTCATTTATCTACCAATATCTCAAAATACATTGATTATATTTGTATAAATGATTCTATTAATCTACATTCCATCATTTCCCCCATTTTTTGTGAAAATTTATTATTGTTCACATTATCATTATATAAATGACTTGGAATTATTTCCAAAAGAGCTGATACTTTTAGATATTATATATTTGGAAATCATATGATATTATTGTTAACCATGTATAAATAATTTATTTCTAAAATAATCTGGTGAATATCAATAACAGAAATAGAAATATTAACTTTAAAACCCCTAATTTGTTAACTAGAACTCATATTCAAATGAACTAAATTATTTTTTAAGGAATTTAACATTTTTTCCATCACTTTAGTGCCACTATAAATGATTTTATAATGTTTTTTATAAATACATTGTTCCATTGGATATTATGTCTCCATCTCATATACTTGATTAGAATTATTATTTTTTTGAAAAATAATGGGCCTTGTAATTATCATTCAAGATCATTTTTCATATGTATTTCTAAATCATCTCTATAAAATGTTATTTAAATAATGTGTACTATATTGGACTATATTAAATTAACCGTTTTTTGTTAATTAGGTATCATTATATTATTCTATATTTTATAATTATATCCATAAAATAATATGAATACATTCTGATTATCTATTTTATTTATGACTTCAGTTTTATCTCGTAGGTTTCTTGAAATGAACAATATCACTTATTCCATGTCACAAGATAATTATTTTTATATCATTTTATAATTTCACATGGCTCTAAACATCATCTCTTTTGGTCATTTCATTGGTTCATTTAGTTATTTTTTTATGTACACTAATACGAAAAATGATTTGTCTTCTAAGGAAACCACTCATATTGTGATGGTGTTCTAGTTGAGGGGTCAAATTTGTGTTCACAATTTTTATAAACTATATGACCTATCAAAAAACCATGCATCAATTTATAGGGTAATTTTACATTGTCGTTTTTTTCTTTCAAAAATATGTGGCTCCTTGAGTTTTATGGATAAGAGTTTGTGTTTGGTTCTAGGTTTATCAGACCATCCATCCAATCCAAGCATAACAAAATATTTAATTATAATTGTAATATAAAAATATAATATTCCAAAATTTGAAATCATTCTTATTTTACATCATTATTATCTTAAAAAACGATAATTCTCATTGTGATTTTGGTGATTCATCTTCCTCTACAGATCATTTTAAACGATTCCATGGGTGTTTCTATTATATTTTTTATTTTGAGTATTCATTCATGAAATTCATCACTATTCCAATAGATCTTGTCTTTTATTTTTAAAATTATCCTTACATAAGGATTGTTAATTCTATATATAAGGGTAATGGATTGATTAAATGATGATTTTTTGTATATCCCTCTAGGAATTTGAATTTATGGTTTGTATCAATTTTTTATAATTTTGCATGCACCAGTAATTGTTAAGCGTAGTGTTTCCCCTCTCTCTCTCCTAAAAATTATTATATAATTGATAAATTATAGGTTTTTTTAAAATTAATTATATAGGTTCCATCCTTGATTCTTGTGATCCTTGGTTTATCTTGTTCTTTTGTTTCCATGTGGGTGCCTATATTTAATGTGTTTCAGGGTAGGGTGCATCATGAATTAAAATTATCTCATTAAAAATCATAATTTTTGTCACAAAATTTTTTTTGTTTTTATATGTTTGTAAAACATGGTTTATAGAATTATGTAAGGAATATATATCATTTTCATGGAAATACTAGTGAAATATTTTAACATTGTTAGTATTTTATTAAAATGGATTCTTACCTTGGTTTTGATATCTGAAATGGTTTTGATGAATTATTTTTGTGGTTATAATGATCAAATACACTTTGTTTTTTTCATATGGTAAAAATAACTATGATTATAGTAATGTGAAAGATCTATCGATGTGGATTATCATTTTCCCAATACACCCATTCTTCTAGGGTAATGTGTGCCCACATTTTCTTATGATATTTATAGGAGCCACTGTTAGGAGTGATATATTACACCATTGAACATTTCTTATTGGGGAATATGCACACCTTTTGTAAAAAAACTATATTTAGTGTAATATTTTCTTGAAAAAATTATTTTAATTGATTCGATATTCTTTTTACAAAAAAATTCTATGTTTATCTTATGTTTCAAACAATAAGGATTTATCTTTAATTGAACTCACCACCATGTTTAATAAAACATTACATATTATTAAAAATATTATTATTTTATATAATAATTATCACCTAACCACTAGAATATTGTTTACAAATAAGTTTAATTTAATTATGATAATATATGATATAACAATGTATATAAAACTAATTCCATTGTGACAAATTAATTAAGAAAATTAAAAAATATTTGAAAATTAATGAAATTTGACTTGGAAAAATATCTTTTTTTCACACAAACATGTTACATGTATTTAAATTAAATTATCACTTTTTTTATTATTTCCATGAAAATTAAATATATTATATTCAATAAACTTTTTATAATTCATCTTATCTGTTTTTAGATAATAGATAATAATATGTTAAATGTTTTCCTTAAATATATATTTATAATAGAGAGGTTTTTTCAATCTAATACTTATTTTATACTAATTTTTTACACAGATTGGATAATTAATTAACTTATATAAACATTATTTTTCAAATAATAATATCATATTTTTCATTAGGATAATTTTTTGAAATTCTGGATGAAGATTGTATTTTTTTTGAATAGTTTTAAATAATAGTTTGTATTAAGTATTGTCAATTATTTTTAATTAATTTAAAAATTCAAAAATTATATTAAATATATTATAAAAGAATGACTAGTTAAAATATATATATTAATATATTTTTGTGAATTGTAAATGATTATGTATTTTATTGGGGTGTGAAAATTTTCCATATTTGTGAGAATTTTCTCTTTGGAAAAAAAATTATTTCATCATGTACATGTATTTAATTTTAAATTATGTTATAATAATTCTGTGAGTTAAATTTTGAAATATTGAATAAATATTTGGAATAATTATTTTTTGTATTTACCAATTATTCTAAATTAATTTATTTGCATAATGAATAGTATAAACTAAAAAATTATTTACCATGGTTAACATTGAAATCAGTTTACAAGGGGGTCAATCAAAAAATATTAGGTGTAAAATCGCCAATAAAATTATACAAAACACCTTGTATATCAATTTTTAGACATAAACATATTTATGGATTGAGAAGGGACCTTTTTTGTGACTTTTGGCATATAAAAAATGTGGTTACACATTTTTTTTCAAAAATTACAAGTGTGCAACTTATCATACACATAAAAGACCACCCACTCTTTTATACTATTCAAAATTAAAAATATAATTTTAAGATGAAATAAATTCAGAAATTACATCTTAATTTTTATAAAATTATCATAGAAGCTTTATTAATGTCATCAATAAATACAAGGAAGGATTTTGTTAAAATAAAAAATCATGTTTTAAAGAAGAGGTAACTTTTCTACCGATAGATATATTTTATTTCCTCATACAAATCAATTTTTATTACTAAACCATTATATTAAAACAACTAATAGTCTTAAAAATACATATAACATTTTATTTTATGGTTATGGACTATATCCATATCCTACTCCAACAAATGGGTTACGAAATGATCAAGTATCTGTACAACATTCTACTGCCTCACAAAACGATGAAATTTGTTTTCCGTCGTAAACTATAACTAAAGGATATAATAATGGAATGAATAATTAAATTATATATATATATATATATATATTTGATATTATTATACCACATAAATTTTATTAACACATCTACATTATTACATCCAGACCTAATTGAAAATCATAAGAACACTCGTGTGTATGAAAGGATACCACCTCTTCAATTGATGTGATATCTTTTTCCATTTCTATTTACATGGATGCTAATAAGGATATATGAAATAAATTAGTATTATATTTCAAAAAAACATATAACTATGAAATAATTTTATCATGGGTACCTTATTATTATCAACTTCACGGGTGGCATAATAATGTCGTCCATGTGTTTGACTGATTACCCCCATGAGAAGCGTTGTGGCTCATTTTTCATTAACTTGTTTGTCGTGAGGTAAAACGTGTGAATTTAATGTATATATCAGACATATATGACTTAAAAATTACTCTTTAATTGATATATATTATTTAAATTACATTTATTAATATATATATATATATATATATAATTTAAACAACATTTATGTTTACAAGCGGGCTCTCATCTCCATGAACAATGTATTTCATTTTCTATCTATAAATTTTTATTGACTAATATAATTAAATATATAATAAATAAATAAAATATTATATCATTTATAAAATTTTCATGGCTTATTTATCAATGATCAGTGTAATAATAATGAGGATAACAAATCAAAACATATATGAAAAACAAAGCAGTTATTACCTGAAACATAAATTTAGATTGGACATGTTAATAAATGGGTAACAAATATTATAAGTAAATCATATATCTAGTTATATATATTATTATGGTTTTGGTAGGTTTATAATAAATTTTTTTTATTAAATGTTTTAATATGTATGATGGTAGTGGAGACTTAAAGTCATAGATTTATAGTCACTCTTTTGTCTCTGGGAGACATATGAAAATAAACAAATCATTTATTCTATGTGTATATATATTTTCCCATTGGAATTTTATATTATGAATAAAATTTATTTCATTATAATTAATGTTTCTTTTTATCATAATTTAATATGGTGTACAATTCAAAATATTATAAACATTATAAGTGATATATGTCTCACTTTTTATATCGGTGAGACAACTTCAATATTCACAACCTATTTGTTTTATGTTGTTTATACAATACCCATGAATGTCCTTTATTATGATTCTCTTTAGATTTTTGATATTTTATTATCCATTATGGGATCTCTCTACCAAGTGTCTTACGATCCAACGTTATATAAGTGGTAAGGGTTTTCTTGATAAAATCACATCATCAATTGATGTTATTTAAGATTGTTTGAAGAAAGATAAAATATTATGACATAAATCTCTATAAAATCATGAATTTTATTCATCCCAATTCATTTCATGGGAACACATATTTTCAATTAATTTTACTCTCTTTACATATCTAAGATTTTAAATTAATTTTTATGAACAACATATATTAATTATCTCATCGTTAAAAAAAATTATTATCCCGTATGCCCGATTACAATTTTCAAAAGGTTTTAATATTATAAAACTTATTTACTAATGATATTTTTTACAAATTATTACTTTTTAATTTTTTTAAAGGATCCTCATTGTAATTTTCAAAAAATTATGATTTGACTTTCAAAAAAATCTAAAAGGAAATATCTATCCTAATGTGTAAAAAATGTATGGAATCTTTATCCATAATAACCAATAAATATTTTAAAGAATAATATATATGTTTCATAGATTAATTTCAGATAATGTTATTTTGAAAAAAAATTATCTTTTATTTATTTTTCTAAAATTTGAAAGGTTTTTTCCTAATGAAATGTTTTATGTGATATTTGAAATCAAATTACCATATATGATAACGTCATTTTATGTTACTTATTATTTAATAGGGATATAATCATAATATTATATTATTATTATTTCTCTTAATGGATTACATTTGTGATGAAAAGAAATTGATGAAACTTGTTTCTCTTCCACATGTTATGCATGATTAATTTCCCATTATACCTAAATTTATACACGAGTTAAACCATGATTAAATGTTTATGAAACCCATTGATCATCCCTATGTTATATAATGATAATTTTTTTTGAAATACTGTTTTCCTTCCATAGGTTATTCCCTGAAAAAAATAATTATGAAACATGCTTGTTTTTACTGATGTTATGTCATGATCAATTGATAAAATGATTATAAAACCAGTTCAATTTATATATGTCATTCTATGGATAAATCATTATGGAATCCATTCCCTTTCATGGATTCTGATATTATTAAAGATATATGCTTTTGTGTCAGATGTATGTATGATTTCTATAATGTGGTGTCTTTAACAGATATCTCCCTACAATTCACTATGTAAATATTGATAACTCATGAGTAAAAAAGTTTTGTGTGAACATTATTAATTGTTTGTAATTTTGGTCATGATTCTAATAAAAAGTTCATAATATAATGTATGAACTACATTAAATATTTAGAGTGAAATACATGGACCCAAAAATTATTTTCTATAAGTTTATGTGTAAAAATAGGGTTCGTATATATACATTTATATATGGACTTGGTTGAATATCTATATGTTTATGAGGGGTCCTAATTTCATGTCCTTACCATGATGATTGAAACTATTTTAATTTATACATGGTCAAAATGAAATAAGTTTATGTGTATTCAAAAATTATAAGTCTTTTTCCAATGCTATTTTCTCATTGATCATGTTAATTGATATAATTATGAATTACATCTTATTAACTGTCAATCTATATTCCATGAAATGGTATTTTGAAATTTTATTTGTTCTTAATGAAATTCTAATGTTTTTCACATCTTATAAACCCCTTATTCTCATGTTATATTAATATATTTTCTATGTCTACTCATAATGATAAATTGATATAACCAAGTATTATACATCCTTATTAGGGAATTAAAAATGTTTTTAACTAGATAATGTGTTTAAATATTGTAAAAAGGGATGATCTTTAGGGGGTATTTAAGATGATTCATTAAATTAAAATATTGTATTACAAGTCTCTAATTTCACAAATCCACTATGTTCCTTCGATTTTTATTTGTGAAATATAATTAATATTATACTATTATGATGTGATATATATGTAAAATATGTTTGGGTCACTTTAGTTGCAATTATAGTGTAGGTTTAGATAATCATTATAAATAATGATGATAAAACATTTCTAAGATCGGTAGAGATATGTCTAACGATGTGTCTTGATGTATATCTAAGGATTCAGCTAATGATGCGTAAAATTATAGGAAACTTTTGGCTATTTTTTTTAAAGGATTGATCTTGTTGTTTCCATTAAAATTAATCAATTTATCATTCAATAAGTTTATGTTGCACTAATATATAATAACTTAAGTATAATGGCTTAAAAAAGGGTACATTGATTTTGATTTGATCATTGAATGGTGCAGGGAAATTGACATTTATCCACACATTGTTTGAAACTCCTCACGGATATGGTTTGAAAATTCACAAACACTTTTTGCACAATCTATTAGTATTTATATAATTATCCCAAATGAACTAGGTAAATACAAATGTGTCATAAATAAATTTTTTAACATTATTTAGACAACCCATATGTTATTTTTCAGGATTACGTGGTTTTACACTGTGAATATTAACAATTAATAAATAATTTTTTATTTTAGTATATGAAAAGAACTAGATAGAACATGGAAAAATATGAATTTTATATATAATGTATTGTTGACAATCCAATTGATATGAGGATTGGAGGGAAGAATATTGTGATTAATACAAATATGTTTTAATGATATATGATTGACAAAAATCTCTTTATCTAACTATTAGATTCACAAATGAAGATACATTATATAGTTTATTGAGTTTTTAGGTGGTGGAGATCATTGTGGAAATAAGATTCAGTTTCAAATATTTTCAGAATATGGGAACACTCACTTAAGGGAATGTATAAAAGAGATTATAAGATTTATTTAGTATGGAATGTTTGGAAAAAATATTGTAAATATAAATTAAAATAAACTTTTATCTTATAAAAATGTATTATCATATTTTTATCTCAAATATATCAACAATAGTTGAATTTATAAAAGTTAAAAGTGTTAAAATAATTATATTTGATGTCAATGGGGGAAATCTTATGGTGTGAATTTATAAGGCTATAAAAGTAATGAATATATGGAATTAGGGGAAGAGAGTACAAATGAATTTTAAAAAAAATTTAGAATTAAGTAATATGGTGATAAAGCCTAGTAAATGGTTTAAAATGAGGATGAATTATTGAATTATTCTTTTATAAAAATTAATAATTTATCTATTATGAATCATTAAATATATAAGGATTTACTTTAGAAGTGCTTTCTTATGGATTTTCATGAATTTTTTTGTTGTACTGATGGAATAGAAATGTGATTTAATGGAAATATTATATTTTATATAAAAAATATCTTTTGGAAATATGACACATAACATTTTCTTATTTATAAGAAAAATGTGATTTATTAAGATATATAGAATAATTATATAGATAAATTAAATTGGAGAGTATTAATTACCACAATACTATTAAATGATATGTTGGTAATGTAGTGTATGTAATCATTTATAGATATTGAAAATTTATTGCTGCGATGAAATATATTCACTAATCTATGTTTTTATTTATTGAATGAGGAAGAATGTATTTTCACAATGTATATTTATAGTAATTATTGTTATTATGATAAATTAATAAAAGAAATAAGCATGGTATTCAAATATTTGGAAGGGGAGAATTAATAGATACTTAATAATATTTGGAGGATTAATTTTATGATTAATTTTTAGGAATTTAGTGAACTTATTTTTAATTTTTTTGTAGGGTCAAAGGGTTATACCTTTATAAATTGATTTATTTTTATCATTGAATTATTTTGCATAGGTTTTTATATTACATCACTATATGATTATTTATGCATATGTGGTATCCCCGAATAATCATTTTGTTATGAGGAATAATAGAGATTAAAGAATTAAAAATAATTATAATATGGATATTTTGATCTATTATCAATTTAGAAATAATAATTTCATATTATTCTCTTAGAGTAGGAGATAATGTCGAAATTGATTTAATAAAAATAAAATATATGAAATATTTCTTATAACTCAGAGGAAATATATTCCATAGGTATATAAGTACCTTTGAAACTATTGATCATATCGATACCATATATTTTTTATTAATTATTCAAATTAACCTCTCTTAGGATCATGATGTGGTCAATGTATATCTCATGTTAATATAAATACATGATCCATCAGATGTATTGAAATTAGTGGCCATTATGGTGGATAATGATCTTTCTTCTAAGGAATAACTGGTAGAGATTCAGAATCATAAAAAAATTTCTAATAAACATGACCTCTCACCTGATTAAGTATATATGGTGAAACCACTATCTCATGTACATTAGATGATAAAATGAAAATGTGATAAGGTAGATGTATCCACAGTTGTTTATACCATAGTGATAAGTTTTGAGGGAAAAATGATTTAAGGGAGTCATAATATAACACACATAGATTTTATGAAATATATTTATAAAATATATTATATATTTTATTTATTAAACTCGATGTTTATCATTAATGTAATGTCCCAACCCCAGGTACCCAGATTCGTTGCATTTCTTCATAACATTAGCATGATCATAAAAGATCATGTCTCGAAAGACCGATTTGTTTAGTAGCCTTGGAAACACTAGATACATTCGTAAATGTTACATTACATCATAAAGTGAAAAACTACAATATCAAAGTCTCCATAGACCACACTCATATCCTCTTCTGACAATCTCTGCAGGTCATTCATAAAATACTTCTTCACATCCTGGAAAATATTAAAACATTGAAAGGGGTGAGCTCAGATGCTTAGTAAGGATAACAATATTTCGGAAGCTTTCTTAAATAAACATTAACATTTAAGGCAATGTATATCTAAAACAAAATCCTTTTTAAACATGAACTTCAGCATAAAATGGAAAAAATAAAATTAAATAATTCTATTTACATAATCACATGGATATTCTACTAGTCAAATAATCACTTGAAATATCAATAACCACTTTCATAATGATGGAATGCATAATGCCAGATTATCATAACCACGTAGCCAAGGCCTCGTGCCAAGACCACAAATAAGATTTTGTCAAGGCCTCGTTCCAATACACTAGTTTGTCTCATGAGACCTACCGATGCATCTAGGAGCTATAGAAAGCTCCACCCATCACTTATTATGTCCAATGCATTCCTCATATGAATAGGTTTAAACATATCATAAACCATAACATAATCGTATCACATAAAACTTGCAAATGGAAAAAAAATTTTTCCAAATTTCAATAAGATATTAATACAACACATTGATATAATAAAAACACTTTCAAAACCATTTTCAATACCAAAATAAAATAAAATTATATCTTTGTATTTTTTTCATTTAAAAAAAAGGTATGTCTTGTAGAGGAAGCCGAAACTCAAATAATGATCACGGCGGAAAAGAAGTCATTCTCTCCGCATATGTATGACAAGAAAAACATTCTTTTTTGTCATTTAGTAAAATGCTTCGTATAAAAATATTCCTTTTGAATAAATGTAAAAGTCAAAGGGGTTTATACACCATATAATGGAAATTTGTGTATAAAACAAAATATGCCTCAATGGATGTTGATTGAGACGAAGTCCCTCAAAAATATCATTATTTTTTAAAATAAAATAGATCTATTTTGTGTATTCACTATATGTACACAAAAATAAAGGAAAAATAAAAGATTGGAAATAATAATATCATGACATAATTTGAAAATAGGAGATTAACCCAAAGATTGGAAATTGGGTTAAGAAATTCCCTTACCTTGCATCCTGTCTTGACTTGACCGTTCTTTAACCCCCTAAATAATAAACTAGAGTTAATTTATATTTGCTTAAGAACCTTTTTCATGTTCATTATTCCTTTTTTAGCACTTTTTACCATGTTATGAACATTATGTAATTATTTAAGTTAATAACGGTCATTTTTTCGATCTTTGGTACTTGAGTCAAAAATAAACTTCTTTTAATTACAAGTTGTTCATGGGTCGAAATATCCATTATATTCCAAATTATATTCATGATGTATATATCATATATATCATATATATCCAGTATATTCATGCATTTATAATATTATATAACATTTAGAGGCAAGAAATGAAATGCACCGTTCATGGAGACGGTAAGCCGTACGTACGCATGAACGCTACTTTCATTTCTATTTCTTATTTAATGGAATGAATTTATAATTATATAAAGGTATAATATAATTCTAGTATAATATAATGTATAATACCATTTACTCCATCCTTTATACATCCCACATATGGTATTAACGATTCAAATCACTTTGAGGGGGTGGTAGTCCGCACTTCCTAAAATGAAAATATCACATTTACCCATAATGGAAGAAATAAAGGTATGCCATAAATGAAAAATACATAACCTTAAGCAAAACATAAACATATTATATATCATTTATAAATATATTGACATCTTAATTCCCACCTTTGAAGGTGTTTTATGAGTGTTGAACAATCATCGTTTCGTGAGGCTTTAATTCGCCATCCACAGAAACTGTATGTTCTTTAACCATTAGATGTAGGTGTGTGTAAGTGTACATATAATAATAATTATAACAACATCATAGTATATTTAGTATACTTTATTTGTTACTAAAGATAGGAATAAAAAGAGTTTAAGGGGTTGGAGTAGCAAAATAAAACAAAACAACATAAGAGAAGACATTACCTTAAAATCGGGTAACTCTTTTGATTTGAACCAAAGGATTCCATGGGAAGACATCTGCCCAAGGTGAGGCATCTAGGAGTAAGGGAGGGAAGCTGGAAGAGTATTTGGGCAGAGGTCGGCCAAGCCAAAAGGCTTTGAAGTTGTGAGTAAGGTGGTAGTGGTGGGGGGCTTTTATAAGAGTAGAGAAGGGGCACTCTTGGAAAGTAATAAAATGTTACTTTATTATACAATGATTTTCGGATTATAAAGGTCCCACACTTATATAATTCGAGGCTAAGGTGATAAGGGTTCTAAATCGCCTCATCCAATAGGTTTTTGACAAGTGTTAGCCTTAGATTTTACATTATCCTATCATTTTATTTAAATCGTTAATTAATGAGGTAATCGCTGCATCATCATGGTGTCATAAATAATTTAATTTATTTAATGTCTAAAAATTATAAAAAAATTTCATGATGTATTAAATAGTTTTAGCTTTATAATTAATATTTATTCCCAAAAATATGACTTGTTTAAACCCATTTAAAAATTGTTTTAGTAAAACAACTCTTGATTGTGACCTTTTTATTTTAACATTAAATAAAAAGTTATTTATGTCCTTTTCCTACCAATGTTGCTCCATGGGGTCCCCAAGTTGTCCCATGGATTGTCTTGGTCGGACATTACAAATCCAATAGGGGTAGGTCAAGTGTAAAAGTATTTTCATATTTTTATAATATCATTTTTACCTTAAATTTCACTAATTACATTTAATCGCGATTAATTAAACATAAAAGTTACTATTCACCAAAAAATTATTTTCATCCCATTGAACCCCATTTTTCTTTCTAATGAAAACCATGTATGTTAGATTTTTGAAAATCAAATCACAGAAGTGGTAATATTTAATTTAAATGGAAAATCAGTTTTTTAGCTACCACTTAGTGGTTTCACTATTCATCAAAAATTGAAGTTTTTCAGAACAATGCCAAAATTTCACCCTAAGCTATAATTGATATTTCAAATTCAAAAATGATTTC
The DNA here is from genome assembly GCA_963277665.1 of Viscum album. Classification (NCBI taxonomy): domain Eukaryota; kingdom Viridiplantae; phylum Streptophyta; class Magnoliopsida; order Santalales; family Viscaceae; genus Viscum; species Viscum album. Next base: position 1,921,917,563 of record OY728136.1, on the reverse strand, counting down.
TAATTTATGAAACAATATATATCAAAAGATTGACAATTGTTTATGTCCAAATTTAAAGTGAAATTAATTCTAATGAACACCATTGGATAAAATTGTAAAAATATATTCTAATTATACCATAATCCAATAAATAGTATAATTTATCACTACAAATTATTTTTATTAAAAAAGTTGTTTTAAGTATTTTTCACTATTCATAAAAAATTGGAAGTTCTCAGAAAAATACCAAAAATTAAACATATGCTAATTTCTATAATACGAATACAAAAATGAAGTCCATTTTGAAATATAAAATTTCTATAATTCTAAAAAGTGGGTATTACTTTTCATAACGGCTACTTTGATTAGTCGTGGTGTGTTAGAATCTCGAACTTGCATACAATGCAAGCTATTGCATTATTGAAAGAGATGTGTATCGTGAAAGCTCAGGGTGTTACATTCTCCCCTCCTTCAAAAAATTGCATCCTCTCTATTTGAAATTTTTCATTGAAAATAAAAGGTTAAAAATAGAAAATACCTTTGTGGAATACCCAAATCGGAAATAAGGTTAATAAAAATGTAACTTTAAAAGAAAGAAAGATAAGTACAAAGGTCACCCGAGATAGCCCATAATAGGATTCTATGAAAATATGGTTATGGAAGAAAAAAAACCATCAAGGTCTGATGGAGAGTTGTAGAGAACTATATTAGGAGAAAGTTAACCATAAGAAAATCACAAACTTGTTATTGGTTAAATGGTCATTGAATGCCCATTTGGAAAAGTTAACCGATAACGTTTTTGTTTTAAGTTACCTTTTATAAAGTTGAGGAATTTATTTAAGATATTTTCCAAAAACGTAAGGAAATATACTTACTTGTCATGTAGACTTTCATTCCTTAATAAATTTTTACCAAAACCAATCTTTCACTCCAAATGGAAAAAGAACTCAAAAATATTCTATTTATCCTAATTTTATACGGTTCTAAATATTACCACATACCATTTAGATTATTAAAACTATTTTGTAATAACTAGGGACTTCATGTACCCTAGTAGTAGGAAATAAAGGCCTGTCTCACTATGGTTGTGGTTCGATTCCTGCAGCTTTGTCCGACGCGACGGGTTATGCCCCACCCTGTGGTTGTCCTTTTCCAAAAACTATAGTATTATAATATTCTGAAAATAATCTTCATAAATGTTTTAACCATAAACAATACTATCCAAGGTTCAACTTAATCCATTCTAACCTATATAGTTATCCAAAATACCTATGTCCAGACTTTTTCTAAAAGGTCTCTAAATTCCAAAATCAATTGTAACATCAGATTCCCCAAACAAAGTAAAGTTTTTCTTATTGTCAGATACTTAAAATATGATTAACTTTATCATATTAAAACCTAAATGAAAAAACAAGTACTGTAGTACAATCCTTATATATATCACATTATTCTTATAGCCAGAATATAATCCTTCTTTCCAAAAGCACCAATACATTAATTATTCCGCTTCAACTGTAGTAACAACATATGATTGTCCTTGATCTCTTGGCCTTTTCTGAGGTATGTTTCCCTAACACTTAGGACATTCATTTTCATAATTCCCCATTTCCCTACAATTGTAGCATTCAACATTGATAGCCTCTTTCTTTCCCTTGCAGTCACGAGCCTGGTGACCTTTTTCTCCACATTTATAACAAACTCCCATTCCTTTTAGGCAAGAACCGGGGTGATTCTTCCCACAATTATCACATAATGGAAAATCCTTCTTTCCCTTTTTCCCTGTATCCATCTCTTGTTCCACCATTCTCTTCTTCTCTTGATTTACTTTATTTTCATAAGATTTATAGAATTCCTTTTCTGTCTTGATAGCACATGATAAAATATCTTTGTATGATGAGAAGGATTGTGATACTAAATCTCAACGGAGAAATGGTTTTAACCCATCAAAGAAATGTTCAATATTACTTCTTGGGTTACATATATAATCTGATGCATGCCTCGCTAACCGTGTAATGTTCGACTCATACTTTGCGACATTCTCATTCTCCTTCTACCTCAGACTCAGAAATTGCCTTTCCATATTTGCTCTATGGTCACGGGGGAAGTACTTTTCTATGAAAAGCTCTTTGAACTCCCTCCATTCCGTATTCGATACTTCTTCATCTTCCTTTATGTTTTGAATCAGCGACCACCATTGATCGGCATCTCCAATGAGGTGGTAGACTGCCATGACAACCTTCTCTCTTTAACTACTCCCCAAGGCATGGAATATTTTTTATAAGGAGTTTATCCATTGCTCAGCTACTAATGGATTTGTACCCCCATTAAATGTTGGCGGTTGTTGCCTCCGGAAGCGGTCTAACATTGATCCCCCATGTTGCGGATCAGGTTGCTCCATACGAGTAAGGTTATTATTCATAACCTGAGTGAGTTGTCCCAGTATGGTAATAAGTTGATCAGCACCAGTTGTATCTCCAGATCCACAATAATTATCTTGAGCAGGAGGGAAATCCCTACACGAAGTGCATGCATTGATACGGTTTCCATTCCTTCCACTAGGCGCCATTTCTAAAAAAGGGCATAAACAAAATTAGTTTACGAATCAAAATACAAAATTTCATACTTGTACAATACTTAAAATAAGTTGAACTATTTATGGATATAATCCATAATCATAAAAAATGTTTTCTTCGAGGAAGTATATACTCATAACCCTTCATAGTGGTTTGTAAAGAAAATGAGAATTATCATAAGCATATCCCCCAGGAGTGTCGTAACCAAGAGTGCAGCAAGGCCCGTTGTCGTGCACCAGTTACCGTTCGAGTCTATCTCAAAGAGGTGTTTTTAGGTTTTACCGCTAGGTACATCTGTTCCAGAGCCACCTCTACCTGCTCGTATCTAGACAGGGATGTATTTCTCAGAAAACTCACAAAAACTCTATAATACCAAAATTTTAGGAAGTTCTTCTATACTAATCCTAAAAGTCTATCTTTGGGCTATGTGCTCAAATTAGTGTTTATCAAAATCTAACTTCCAAGGTTAGTACTAAAATGCCTCTGATACCAACTGTAACACCCCAACCCCAGCTACCCAGAGTCGGTGCATTACTTCGTAACATTGGAATGATCACAGAAGAACAAGTCTCGAAAGTCCAATTAGTTTAGTAGCCTTGGAAACACTAAATACATCTGTAAATGTTACATTACATCATAAAGTGAAAAACTACAATAACAAAGTCCCCATAGACCACACTCATATCCTTTTCTGACAATCACTGCAGGTCATTCATAAAATACTTCTTCACATCCTAGAAAATATTAAAACATTGAAAGGGGTGAGCTCAGATTCTCAGTAAGGATAACAATATTGCGGAAGCTTTTGTAAATAAACATTAACATTTAAGGCAATGTATAACTAAAACAAAATCCTCTTTAAACGTGAAATTCAGCATAAAATGGAAAAAATAAAATTAAATAATGCCATTTACATACTCATATGGATATTCTACTAGTCAAATAATCACATTAAATATAAATAACCACATTCATAATGATGGAATGCATAATGTCGGAATATCATAACCACGTAGCCAAGTCCTCGTGCCAAGATCACAAATAAGATTTTTTCAAGGCCTCATGCCAAGACACTAGTTTGTCTCATGAGACCTACCAATGCATCGAGGAGCTATAGCGGGCTCCACCCATCACTTATTATGTCCAATGCATTACTCATATGAATAGGTTAAAACATATCATAAACCATAACATAATCGTATCATATAAACTTGCAGAAGGAAACATAAAATTTCCCCATTTCAATAAGATATAAATACAACACATTGATATAATAAAACACGTTCAAAACTATTTTCAATACCAAAATAAAAGAAAATTATAACTTTGTATTTATTTTTTATTTTAAAAAAAAGGTATGGCTTGTAGAGGAAGCTGAAACTCAAATAATGGTCATGGCGGCGGAGAAGTCGTTCTCGCCGCATACGTACGACAAGAAAAACATTCATTTTTTTCGTTTAGTAAAACTCTTCATATAAAAATATTCCTTTTTAAAAAATGTAAAACTCAAATGTTTTTATACACCGTATAAAAGAAATTTGTGTATAAAACAAAATATGCCTCAATGGACGGTGATTGTAACGCCCCGACCCTAGTTACCCAGAGTCGGTGCATTATTACATAACATTGGCATGATCACAATAAAGATCAAATCTCGAAAGACCGATTGGTTTAGTAGCCTTGGAAACACTAGATATATTCATAAGTTTTACATTACATCATAAAATGAAAAACTACTACAACAACATAATGTCTCCATAATTCCACACTCATATCCCCACATAATATCCCTGTAGGTCATTCATAATTTACTTCTTCACTTCGTGGGAAAAATAAAACATAGAAAAGGGGTGAGCTCAAATGCCCAATAATGATAACAATATAGAGAAAACTTTCATAAATAAGAATAAACATTTAAGGCAATGTATAACTAAAACAACAACCTTTCAAACTTGAACTTTCGACATTGTATGGCATAAATAAAATGAAATAATTCCATTTACTCATTCACATAGATATTCTACTAATCGAATAATCACATGCAAAATCACTAACCACTTTCATAATGTTGGAATGCATAATGCCAGACTATCATAACCACATTGCCAAGGCCTCGTGCCAAAACTACAAATAAGATTTTGTCCGGGCCTTGTGCCAAGACACTAGTTTGTCTCATGAGACCTACCGATGCATCGAGGAGCCATAGCGGGCTCCACCCGTCACATATTAAGTCCAATGCATTCCCATATGAAAAGGTTTAAACATAACATAAACATTCGTATTAAAACTAGCATACGAAATGTTATAAACTATGAATGGTATACAAATAGCACATCCACAGTCAAAAATATCACAAAACCTTCAATACAATATAGATGTTTTGTATCATAATAAATCAACTTTAAATAAGCGTAAAATCCATCAAAGGATGTTGACATAGATGAAATCAAAACACTTTTTAGAGAAATATCTCTTTCTATTTTTGAAATCATTTTAGATCCATATAAAATAAAACATTTTTTTGAAAATATTTTTATAAGCTTCTAAGGAAAGCTTTGAATATTTTATAACGGCGGAAAATAACCGCAACCACCGTATAAGTTAAAAAAACATTCTTACCTTAATTCTGTCGAAAAGGTTAAAAAGGACCTTGTTTTGAAAACGACAGAAAGATTCCTCTTACAAAAAGTAAAACAAGGGTATAAATGACTTTAACCCATATTCTTGTAAAAATGTTTTGAAATACATTTTGAAGAAACATGGATGTGGATGATAACGAGATCCTAGTAGATTATTACGTATAAACAACCTCGGATAATGAAGAGATTGTGAAATAACCCTTACCTTGTACTTTTCCTTGGTTGGGGTAGGTTAACCTCCTTTATAAGGGTGAAATAATTGTTATTAAATTATACAAGAATCATATATATTAATATGGTATCATATATGATCTTTTAATATTGATATGATAATAAAATCTTAGTATTATCATTGTTTCGGGTGTTAACTTAGTTGTTTTCTTTTATATGTTTTGTTACGCAAGACATGTTTGTAAAGGATAGGTTGTATATTATTCATATCCAGAATGATATCAAGTCCTTAAACATTATTTTTAAATCATAAAATGATAATTATACTTGAATGGATACGATGGAGAATGAATCTCATCGCGTTCGTGGAGACGGTAGTCCGTACGTACGCACGAGCGACAATATCATTCTTTTGATATTAAAATAATATATAAGTGGATGTTCTATCATATATACAGAATCATTAACATGTTATATTTATTATTTACATGAGTTACACATCATTATTATACCCATCCAAATAATAATATATTGAATAACAATTACACCACGACGTGGAGATGGTAAGCCGTACGTACGCACGTATGGTGACATGTTATTCAAAAGGTGGATAGAATACTGAATATGGTTGTACCATATTTATAAAAACATCACAGTATATATATGATACTTGATTTATTATTTTAGAATGGTAACAATAAAGGAAGAAGAAGTGGAAGAAGAAATGAACTTAGAAAAGGGTGGTGAAATCATTTCCTCTTCTTCGGGTTCTTCCTTTTTATTTGATCAAAAGGTCTCCATAGGTTGACTTTCTGATCAAACTAAGGCCCTTAGGTTGTAGTGAGGGAAGTTGGGAGAGTATTTGGTCAGAGTTTGTCCAAACCAAAAGGCTTTGAAGGTGTGAATAAATGAGAAGGAGGAGTGCCCTTTTATAAGAGGGGTGAGGGGCACCTTTGGAAAAGCTAGAAATATTAATTTATAATAAATTCATATTCGGTTTATAATGGCTCCAAAGTTGATTATTCAAAGGTTAAGGTGGGGATGGGTCGAAAACAACTCAACCAATAGAATTTAGACAGGTTTGGGTACTTATATTATCCTTATCTTTAAGTATTAACTCTAAGTTAATTAGTTTTACTTTTACAATGTCTCTTTGTATTTTTATATAATATGGTTAATAAACTTACTACATACATCCAAGCGACCCCCAAGTGGTCCATTAATGATTAAACTATCATGATATAAGTCTCTTGGCCGAACCATAGATTTTTAGGAATTTAATATCAATTAATAATATAATATTTTTTTTAAGAACTCTTTTATGTCAATTTTGACACTATTCAATAGTTGATTTTTGTGAAACTCATAACAGATTGATTACTTCGAACAAAGTCAATTAAATAAATCCTAATATATCATATTATCCTAGAAAATTAGTTTAATTCATTAAAAGTTTCATATTATTTTTATTTGGTTATTTGTAATATCAATTATTTTAATTTTTCACTATTATAATAATTACTGCATCATCAATGTGTCATAAATAAAATAAATTATTTAATGTCTAAAAATTATAAATAAAATATAATTATGTAAGAAATATTTTTATCTTTCTAATGAATATTTGTAATCTAAAATCCAACATATATAACCCTATGTAAAAATTGTTTTTCTAAAAGATATATGCTTGTGTCATTTTTGTATTCATTTTAACTTAATTAAAATAAAGTGTCATTATCACTTACAAGTGGATCCATGGGGTCCCAAAATCGACCCAAAGATGCCCATGGTCGACCATGTATCAACCAATAGGGTTACGACACGTTTTAGGGTAATTTAGTATTATTATAATATTATTTGTTAACCCTTATTTACCGGATTTACCCTTAACAATGGTAAATAAAATATTTACCGCAGTAATTATTCAAAATGTCTAAAAATAAAATTTACCTATTTATACAATTTGAACATCCTGATTCCAAATATGGAATCCGTTTTCCTAAATTCAAAACACAGAAGTGGCAGAAATTAATTTAAAATTAATTCCCGCTGTCAAAACAAAAAGCGTGTTTTTAAGAGATAATAACTATCAAAAGATTGACACTTTTTTATGTTCGGTTTAATTGTAAAATTATGTCCAATGACCAACATTATATTAAATGGTAAAAATATATTCTAAATATACTTTAAAACTAATAAAATTCATAATTTATCACTATTAATTATTTTTATTAAAAAAGCTGTTTTTAATTAAAATTTAGTAATTTTCACTATTCATCAAAATATCAAACTTATCCGAAAAGTACCAAAATTTCACCTTAGGCTAAATTAGATATTCCGAATTCAAAAATGAAGTCCATTTTGAAAAATAAAATATATATAATTTTAAAAAGTAGGTATTACTATTCATAACGGCTAGTTTGATTGGTTGTTAGAACTCGGTGTTGTGTACAACACACGCTATCGCATTATTCAAAGAGAAGTGTACCATAGAAGTTTGGGGTGTTACATTCTCCCCTCCTTCAAATAATTTCGTCCTCGAAATTTCTAGAATACTATCGCAAGAAAATACTCGGGTGGTTCTTCATCATAAGTTCCTCGGGTTCCCACGTTGCCTCTTCCATCTTACGGTTTCTCCATAAAACTTTTACCAGACGCATCGTCCGGTTTCTCAGTACTTGTTCTCTCGTATCAAGAATCCTGACGGGCTCTTCACAATAGGAAAGATCGGGTTCCAGTTCTAATTCCTCATAGGTGAGTACATGTGTTGGATCAGGAATGTATTTCCTCAACAGATATACGTGGAACACATCGTGAACTTTGGAGAGACTTGGCGGCATTTCCAATCGGTAAGCTACAACCCCAATTTGTTCTAGAATTTCGAAAGGTCCGATGTACCTGGGACTCAATTTACCTTTTTACCAAAACATATGACTCCCTTCCACGGAGATACCTTCAGGAAAACATGATCACCGACTTGAAATTCCAAATCCTTCCTTCGATTACCGGCATAGCTTTTCTGCCTACTTTGAGCTATTTGATGTGATTTTGGATTACCTTCACCTTTTCCACCGTTTCCTCCACCAGTTCTGGGCCTACAAGTTTTCTTTCACCAACGTCATCCCAACAGGTTGGTGTACGACATCTCTTTCCGTATAATGCTTCATATGGTGCCATCTGAATACTCGAATGGAAGCTATTGTTATAGGAAAATTCTACCAGTGGTAAATATTGATCCCACATACCCTGAAAGTCAAGTGAGCAAGATATCAACATGTCTTCTAAGGTTTGAATAGTCCGTTCTGATTGTCCATCTGTCTTAGGGTGGTAAGCAGTGCTCAAATGAAGTTCAGTATCCAGGGACTTCTGAAGACTTTTCCAAAATCTTGAAGTAAAACAGGGATCACGATCAGAAACAATCGATAAGGGTACTCCATAAAGTCTCACAACTTCATTAATATATAGTCTTGCTAGACGTTCCAGGGGTATATCTTCTCTTATAGAAAGAAAATGTGCTGACTTGGTAAGACGATCAACAATAACCCATATTGCATCGTTCCTTCTAGGAGTCTTTGGTAGCCCCATGACAAAGTCCATCGTAATATTGTCCCATTTCCACTCCGGTTTGGGAAGAGGTTGCATGACTCCTCCAGGTTGTTGCCTTCCAGCTTTCACTTGTTGACAAACCATACATCTTGACACAAAATAAAAAATCTCCCTCTTCATGTTGTCCCACCAAAAATGTTCCTTCAAATCTCTATACATTTTGGTGCTCCCAGGGTGTATAGAGAAATTGTAACTATGAGCATCATCCAGAAATTCCCTTTTCAGATCAGGTAAATCGGGAACACAAAGTCTCTTCTCGAATTTCAAAATTCCATCTTCATACACAAAGTCTCTCAATCTCCCATCATTCACAGCTTTAATCTTCTTCTGAAATTCTTCATCATCGGTCTGAGAACTCTTAATCCTTTCAAGTAAAGATGGTTTGGCAACCATTTGAAAAATCATTGATGTTTCACCTTCCCTGGTTATTCCCATGTCCATCTTTACTAGATCAATGAAAATTGGATCCCTTTCAATTCTAATCATGTTCAAAACTCCATGGTCTTTTCTGCTCAAAGCATCTCCACCTTGTTTGCTTTCCCCGGGTGGTAGTGTATCGTGCAATCATAATCCTTGAGTAATTCAAGCCATCTCCTTTGCCTCATGTTGAGTTCTTTTTGTGAGAAAATATACTTCAAACTCTTGTGATCAGTATAAATCTCACATTTTTCACCATAGAGGTAGTTTCTCGAAATCTTCAAAGCAAAGATCACAGTTTCTAACTCGAGATCATGAGTAGGATAGTTTTGTTCATGAATTTTCAACTGTCGTGATGCATAGGAAATAACTCTATCATTCTTCATAAGGACACAACCAAGTCCTTTCTTCGATGCATCACTATAAATAACGAACCCATCATTCCCCGATGGTAGAGTCAATATAGGAGCATTGACTAATCTTTTCTTCAGTTCTTCAAAACATTCTGCACACTCTTTTGTCCAAACAAATTTAACCCCTTTACGTGTGAGTTTCGTTAATGGGTTAGCCAATCAGGCAAAATTCTGGACGAAACGTCGATAATAACCTGCCAAACCAATAAAACTGCGTAGCTCAGTTATACTCGTAGGTGCTGGCCATTCTTGGATTGCCTTGGTCTTAGAAGGATCAACAGATATTCCATCTTTAGAGACAATATGGCCAAGAAAAGAAATCTCATGAAGCCAGAATTCACACTTGCTAAACTTCCCATATAATTCATGCCTCCTCAGAGTCTTCAAGATAATGCGCAAGTAATTTTCATGATCTTCGTAGGTTTTGGAGTATACCAAGATATCATCAATAAATACCACCACAAATTCATCGAGATACTCCTTGAAAACTCTATTCATCAGATCCATGAATAGAGAGGGTGCATTAGTCAATCCAAAAGGCATTACAGTAAACTCGTAATGCCCGTACGTGGTTCGAAATGCTGTATTCGGAATGTCTTCCTTCTTTACACACAACTGATGGTATCCAGATCGAAGGTCAATTTTTGAAAAGTATTGGGCTTCATTTAGTTGGTCAAATAAATCATCAATGCGAGGTAGGGGATACTTGTTCTTTATCGTTATAGCATTGATCTCCCTGTAGTCGATACATAACCTCATAGATCCATCTTTCTTTTTAACAAAAAGAACAGGGGATCCCCATGAAGAAACACTAGGGCGAATAAATCCCTTATTACTCAATTCCTCTAGTTGATTCTTTAGTTCAACTAATTCTATAGTGGCCATTCTATAAGGGGTCTTCGATATAGGCCTTGATCTAGGAATTAAATCAATGGAAAACTCAACCTCTCGTTCTGGAGGATGTCCAGGTAAATCTTCCGGAAATACATCTACAAATTCTTTCACAACAGGTACATCCTCAATTTGAACATTCCATTCCTCACCCGCAGTTATTTCATTCTCTTCCTCCCCAATAATTGAATTTAGTTGAGCTATTGAGGGTGGATCTAAATAAGAATTAGGTGGTGACAATTCTGCTCTAAAGATAAGGTGTTCCTTATCATTATCATCAAGAATCGTAACCTATTTCTTCTTACAATAAATCTTCGCATCATAGTCCGAAAGCCAGTCCATACCGAGGATTATGTCAAACTCAATCATAGGTATGACGATGAGATCAGCAGATAACGAACATTTATGTGCTCTAATGGGGACTGATTCACAAAACATTGTTGCAATGATACTTCCCTTAGGAGTTTTAACTGAAAACTCCCTTGTTAAATCAAATTGGAAATATCTAATTTTCTTAGAAAACTGGGAAGATATGAAACAATGCAATGATCTAGAATCAAATAATGCATTTGCTAAACATGAGGAAACCATTATATTACCTGCCACCACGTCATTCGGAGCTTCTACCTCAGCAGTAGTGATAGCATAAGCCTGGCCTTGATCCCTTGGCCTTTTCTGAGGAAAGTACTCCTGATTCTTAGGACATTCATTTTCATAATGCCCCATCTCACTGCAATTGTAGCACTGAATGTTGGTAGCTTCCTTCTTCCCCTTGCAATCGCGATCTTGGTGGCCTTTTTCACCACACTTGTAACAGACTCCCATTCCCTTCAAGCAAGTACCAGGGTGTTTCTTCCCGCATTTACCACAGGATGGATATTCAACCTTTCCCTTCTTCCCCTTATTTCCATTCCCATATTGATCAGCATGTCTCTTATTCTCTTTCTTTGCTTTAAAGTCATAAGACTTAGAGAATTCCTTTTCAGTCTTGATAGCACATGAGACAATGTTTTCGTATGATGAAAAGGATTGTGAGACTAATGCTCGACAGAGAAATGGTTTTAACCCATCAAAGAAACGATCAATCTTACTTCTTTGGTTACGTATATAATCACCAGCGTACCTTGCTAACCTTGTAAAGTTAGCCTCATATTTTGCGACATTCTCATCCTCCTTCTGTCTCAGACTTAGAAATTGCCTTTCCATATCTGCTCGATGGTAACGAGTTAAGTATTTTTCTAAAAACAGATCTTTGAACTCCCTCCATTCCATATTTGATACTTAATCATCTTCCTTCATGTTTTGAATCAATGACCACCATTTATCAGCATCTCCAGTGAGGCGGTAAACTGCCATGATAACGTTTTCCCTTTCATTACTCCCCAAAGACTGAAATATTTTCTCTAGGGAAAATATCCATTGCTCAGATACTAAGGGATTTGTACTCCCATTGAACGTTGGTGGTTGTTGCCTCATGTATCGATCTAACATTGATCCTCCACGCTGCGGATCAGGGTGCTCCATACGGGTAAGGTTATTATTCATAACCTGAGTAAGTTGTCCCAGTATGGTGATTAGCTGATCGGCACCAGTTGCATCACCAGCCCCACTATAATTATCTTGAGCAGGAGGGAAATCCCTACATGGAGTGCGTGCATTGATACGGTTTCCATTTCGTCCACTAGGCGCCATTTCTAAACAATGGCATAAAGTAGATCAGTTTATGAATCAAAATACATAATCCCATACCTATAAAACACTTATCATAAATTGAACTATTTATGGATATAATCCATAATCATAAAAAAAAATTCTTTGAGGAAGTATATACTCATAAACCCTTCATAATAATTTGTAAAGAAAATGAGAGTTATCCTAAGCATATACGACGGGAGTGTCGTAACCAAGAGTGCAGCAAGGCCCGTTGTCGTGCACCAGTTCCCGTTCGAGTCTAGCTCAAAGCGGTGTTTTCGGGTTTTCCCCCTAGGTACATCTGTGCCAGAGCCACCTCTACCTGCTCGTATCCAGACAGGGATGTATTTCTCGGAAAACTCACAAAATCTCTACAATACCAAAATTCTAGGAAGTTCTTCTATACTAATCCTCAAAGTTCATCTTAGGTCTACGTGCTCTAATCAGAGTTTATCTAAATCTAGCTTCCAAGGTTTGTACTAAAATTCCTCTGATACCAACTGTAATGCCCCGACCCTAGTTACCCAGAGTCGGTGCATTATTACATAACATTGGCATGATCACAAGAAAGATCAAATCTCGAAAGACCGATTGGTTTAGTAGCCTTGGAAACACTAGATATATTCATAAGTTTTACATTACATCATAAAATGAAAAACTACTACAACAACATAATGTCTCCATAATTCCACACTCATATCCCCACATAATATCCCTACAGGTCATTCATAATTTACTTCTTCACTTCCTGGGAAAAATAAAACATAGAAAAGGGGTGATCTCAAATGCCCAGTAAGGATAACAATATAGCGAAAACTTTCATAAATAAGAATAAACATTTAAGGCAATGTATAACTAAAACAACAACCTTTAAAACTTGAACTTTCAACATTGAATGGCATAAATAAAATGAAATAATGCCATTTAATCATTCACATGGATATTCTACTAATCGAATAATCACATGCAAAATCACTAACCACTTTCATAATGTTGGAATGCATAATGCCAGACTTTCATAACCACATTGCCAAGGCCTCGTGCCAAGACTACAAATAAGATTTTGCCAAGGCCTTGTGCCAAGACACTAGTTTGTCTCATGAGACCTACCGATGCATCGATGAGCTATAGCGGGCTCCACCCGTCACATATTAAGTCCAATGCATTCCCATATGAAAAGGTTTAAACATAACATAAACATTCGTATTAAAACTAGCATACGAAATGTTATAAACTATGAATGGTATAAAAATAGCACGTCCACAGTCAAACATATCACAAAACCTTCAATACAATATAGATGTTTTGTATCATAATAAATCAACTTCAAATAAGCGTAAAATCCATCAAAGGATGTTGACATAGATGAAATCAAAACACTTTTTAGAGAAATATCTCTTTCTATTTTTAGATTCATTTAAGAGCCATATAAAATAAAACATTTTCTTCAAAATATTTTTATAATCTTGTAAGGAATGATTTGAATATTTTATAATGGTGGAAAATAACCGCACCTGCCGTATAAGTTAAAAAAACATTCTTACCTTAATTGTGTCGAAAAGGTTAAAAAGGGCCTTGTTTTGAAAATGACAGAAGGATTCCACTTATAAAAAGTAAAACAAGGGTATAAATGACTTTAACCCATATTCTTGTAAAAATGTTTTGAAATACATTTTGAAGAAACATGGATGTGGATGATAACGAGATCCCAGTAGATTATTACGTATAAACAACCTCGGATAATGAAGAGATTGTGAAATAACCCTTACCTTGTACTTTTCCTTGGTTGGGGTAGGTTAACCTCCTGTATAATGGTGAAATAATTGTTATAAAATTATACAAGAATCATATATATTAATATGATATCATATATGATCTTTTAATATTTATTTGATAATAATATCTTAGTATTATCATTGTTTCGGGTGTTAACTTACTTGTTTTCTTTTATATGTTTTGTTACGTAAGACATGTTTGTAAAGGATAGGTTGTATATTATTCATATCCAGAATGATATCAAGTCCTTAAAAATCATTTTTAAATCATCAAATGATAATTATAATTGAATGGATACAATGGAGAATGAATCTCATCGTGTTCGTGGAGACGGTAGTCCGTACGTACGCACGAGCGACAATATCATTCTTTTGATATTAAAATAATATATAAGTGGATGGTCTATCATATATACAGAATCATTAACATGTTATATTTATTATTTACATGAGTTACACATCATTATTATACCCATCCAAATAATAATATATTGAATAACAATTACACCACGACGTGGAGACGGTAAGCCGTACGTACGCACGTATGGTGACATGTTATTCAAAGGGTGGATAGAATACTGAATATGGTTGTACCATATTTATAATAACATCACAGTATATATATGATACTGGATTTATTATTTTATAATGGTAACAACAAAGGAAGAAGAAGTGGAAGAAGAAATGAACTTAGAAAAGGGTGGTGAAATCATTACCTCTTCTTCGGGTTCTTCCTGTTGATTTGATCAAAAGGGCTCCTTAGGTTGTCTTTCTGATCAAACTAAGGCCCTTAGGTTGTAGTGAGGTAAGTTGGGAGAGTATTTGGGCAGAGTTTGGCCGAACCAAAAGGCTTTGAAGGTGTGAAAAAATGAGAAGGAGGAGTGCCCTTTTATAAGAGGGGTGAGGGGCACCTTTGGAAAAGCTAGAAATATTAATTTATAATAAATTCATATTCGGTTTCTAATGGCTCCATAGTTTATTATTCAAAGGTTAAGGTGGGTATGGGTCGAAAACAACTCAACCAATAGAATTTAGACAGGTTTGGGTACTTATATTAACCTTATCATTAAGTATTAACTCTAAGTTAATTAGTTTCACTTTTTCAATGTCTCTTTGTATTTTTATATAATATGGTTAATAAACATACTACATACATCCAAGCGACCCCCAAGTGGTCCATTAATGATGAAACTATCATGATATAAGTCTCTTGGCCGAACCTTAGATTTTTAGGAATTTAATATCAATTAATAATATAATATTTGTTTTAAGAACTCTTTTATGTCAATTTTGACACTATTCAATAGTTGATTTGTTTGAAACTCATAACAGATTTATTACTTATAAAAAAGTCAATTAAATCAATCCTAATATATCATATTATCCTAGAAAATTAGTTTAATTCATTAAAAGTTTCATATTATATTTATTTGGGTATTTAGAATATCAATTATTTTAATTTTCCACTATTATAGAAATTAATGCATCATCATTGTGTCATAAATAAAATAAATTATTTAATGTCTAAAAATTATAAATAAAATATCAATATGTAGGAAATCTTTTTATCTTTCTAATGAATATTTATAATCTAAAATACAACATATATAACCCTATTTAACAATTGTTTTTCTAAAAGATATATGCTTGTGTCATTTTTGTATTCATTTTAACTTAATTAAAATAACGTGTCATTATCACTTACAAGTGGATCCATGGGGTCCCAAAATCGACCCCAAGATGCCCATGGTCGACCATGTATCAAAAAATAGGTTTAAGACACGTTTTAGAGTAATTTAGTATTATTATAATATTATTTTTTAACCCTTATTTACCGGATTTACCCTTAACCATGGTAAATAAAATATTTACCGCAGTAATTATTCAAAATGTCTAAAAATAAAAGTTACCTATTTACACAATTTGAACATCCTGATTCCAAATATGGAATCCATTTTCCTAAATTAAAAACACAGAAGTGGCAGAAATTAATTTAAAATTAATTCCCGCTGTCAAAACAAAAAGCGTGTTTTTAAGAGATAATAACTATCAAAAGATTGACACTTGTTTATGTTCGGTTTAATTGTAAAATTATGTCCAATGACCAACATTATATTAAATGGTAAAAATATATTCTAAATATACTTTAAAACTACTAAAATTCATAATTTATCACTATTAATTCTTTTTATTAAAAACGTTATTTTTAAATAAAATTTAGTAATTTTCACTATTCATCAAAATATGAAAGTTATCCGAAAAGTACCAAAATTTCACCTTAGGCTAAATTAGATATTCCGAATCCAAAAATGAAGTCCATTTGGAAAAATAAAATATATATAATTTTAAAATGTAGGTATTACTATTCATAACGGCTAGATTGATTGGATGTTAGAACTCGGTGTTGCGTACAACACACGCTATCGCATTACTCAAAGAGAAGCGTATCGTAGAAGTTTGGGGTGTTACAGTGATTGAGACGAAGTCCCTCAAAAAGATCATTATTTTTTAAAATAAAATTGATCTATTATGTGTATTCACTATAAGTACACATAAATAAAGGAAAAATAAATAATAGAAATAATAATATCATGACATAATTTGAAAATAGGAGATTAACCAAAAGATTGGAAATTGGGTTAAGAAATTCCCTTACCTTGCGTCATGTCTTGACTTGGCCATTCATTAACCTCCTGAATAATAAACTGGAGTTAATTTCTATTTTCTTAAGAACCTTTTTCATGTTCATTATTCCTTTTAAATCACTTATTACCATGTTATTGACATTATGTAATTATTTAAGTTAATAACGGTCATTTTTTCGATCTTTGGTACTGGAGTCCAAAATAAACTTCTTATAATTACAAGTTGTTCATGTGTCGAAATATACATTATATCCAAATTTTTTTCATGATGTATATATCATATATATCATATATATCCAGTATATACATGCATTTATAATATTATATAACATTTAGAGGTAAGAAAAGAAATGGACCGTTCATGGAGATGGTAAGCCATACGTACACATAAACGCTACTTTCATTTCTATTTCGTATTTAATGGAATGAAGTTATAATTATATTAAGGTATAATATGATTCTAGTATAATATAATGTATAATACCATTTAATCCATCCTTTATACATCCCACTTATGGTATTAACGATTCAAATCACTTTGAGGGGCGGTAGTCCGCACTTCCTAAAATGAAAATACCGCGTTTACCCATAATGGAAACAATAAAGGTATGCCATAAATGAAAAATAAATAACCTTAATTAAAACATAAACATATTATATATCATTTATTAATATAGTGACATCTTAATTCCCACCTTGGAAGGTGTTTTATGAGTGTTGAACAATCATCATTTCGTGAGGCAGAAATTCGCCATCCACAGAAACCGTATGTTCATTAACCATTAGATGTAGGTGTGTGTATGTGTAGATCGAATTATCATTATAAAAACATCATAGTATATTTATTATACTGTTTTGTTACAAATTAAAGGAATAAAAAGAGTTTAAGGGGTTGGAGAAGCAAAATAAAACAAAACAACATAAGAGAAGATATTACCTTAAAATCGGGTAACTCTTTTGATTTGAACCAAAGGATTCCTTGGGAAGACTTCTGCCCAAGGTGATGCTTCTAGGAGTAAGGGAGGGAAGTTGGGAGAGTATTTTGGAAGAGTTTGGCCGAGCCAAAAGGCTTTTATGGTGTGAGTAAGGTGGTAGTGGTGGGGGCCTTTTATAAGAGGAGAGAAGGGGCACTCTTGGAAAGTAATAAAATGTTACTTTATGATACAATGATTTTCGGATTATAAAGGTCCCACACTTGAATAATTCTAGGATAAGGTGATAAGGGATCTAAATATCTTCATCCAATAGGTTTTTGACAAGTGTAAGCCTTAGATTTTACATTATCCTTTCATTTTATTTAAATAGTTAATTAATGAGGTAATCACTCCATCATCATGGTGGCATAAATAATTTAATTTATTTAATGTCTAAAAATTATAAAATAAATATCATGATATAGGAAGTCGTTCTAGATTTCTAATTAATATTTATAGTAAAAAATATGACTTGTATTACCCCATTTAAAAATTGTTTTAGTAAAACAACTCTTGTTTGTGACCTTTTTATTTTAACATTAAATAAAAAGTTATTTAGGTCCTTTTCTTACCGAAGTGGCTCCATGGGGTCCCCAAGTTGACCCATGGATTGTCTTGGTCGTCCATGACACATCCAATAGGGTTAAGACATGTGTAAAGGTGTTTTCATATTTTTATAATATCATTTTTACCTTAAATTTCACTAATTACCTTTAATAGCGATTTATTAAACTTAAAAGTTACCTTTCACCAAAAAATTATTTTCATCCCATTGAACCCCATTTTACTTCCTAATGAAAACCATGTATGTAGGATTTTTTAAAATCAAATCACAGAAGTGGAAATATTTAATTTAAATGGAAAATCAGTTTTTTAACTACTACTTAGTGGTTTCACTATTCATCAAAAATTGATGTTTTTCAGAACAGTGCCAAAATTTCACCCTAAGTTATAATTTATATTCCGAATTAAAAAATTATTTCTTTTTTATGAAATTCCAAAAATATAAGTTGCATTAATTAATTTTATAATTAATTCCCACTGCCACAACAAATAGCGTGTTTTTAAGAAACAATATATATCAAAAGATTGACAATTGTTTATGTCCAAATTCAATGTGAAATTAATTCTAATGAACACCATTGGATAAAATTGTAAAAATATATTATAATTATACTTTAAAACCAATAAATAGTATAATTTATCACTACAAATTATTTATATTAAAAAATTTGTTTTATGTATTTTTTCCTATTCATAAAAATTGGAAGTTCTCAGAAAAATACCAAAAATTCATCATAGGCTAATTTCGATATTATGAATACAAAAATGAAGTCCATTTTGAAATTTAAAATTTCTATAATTCGAAAAAGTGGGTATTACTTTTCATAACGGCTACTTTGATTAGTCGTGGTGTGTTAGAATCTCGAACTTGCATACAATGCAAGCTATTGCATTATTGAAAGAGAAGTGTATCGTGAAATCTCGGGGTGTTACAATTAATTACACTTAACATTGAGTTTATCATGTGTTACACACAACTCCATTTGAAATAAAATGTGGCATACTATTAATGTACTTTTATTTAATATGATTGTTATCACAAAGCCATTGAAATGGAAGGTATGAATAAGATTAATTAAATTATGAAATATATAGTTTACAGGTCTATATGATAAGAATTATTTAGTTTCTATATAAATGTAAAATAATATGTACACTATTTGAAAATTAAGAATATCTATTAATGAGAAAATATTTTTATGTACAGAAATGCATTTTATGTTAATAAATTAAAAAAATCAATTTTTGTGAATGAGTTTAATAAAAATAATAAAATATATAATAAATAAATATTACATTAAAATATATTTTAAAAAAATATATTGTGGGGATATTTTTTTTCTTTGAAATGATATATTTTTCAATGAAATGTGAAATATACTTGTATTTTTATGAATATCAATCTCTTTTAATAAATTTAATAAATAAAAAATTATATTACGAAGGTTATAAATGTAATATTAGTTCAATAATACATATATAATTCAAATTTAGGTCATTTTGATAAATTATATATTGAATAGGGATACTAAATCTTTTTATATTTGTTATAATATTGTCTTTTGAAATTTTATTTCTTGCCACATCTCTAGGATTAATAGAAAATATAATTCCACAAAATATATTTGTTAAAAGTAAAAAAAATATTAAAAATATGTAATCATAATAATTTTTATAATCAAATATTTGGACAAATTTTTTTACCAAAATTATTAGATAATAGAGTGAAATATATTTAATGTTGTTAAGGTAAAACTTTGGTTTTTCGAGGTAAAACATAACCGATAATATTTAAAATCACATAAGATGTTTTCTAATACCCATTTAGATACATATATCAACCTAAATACATTTTTTATTGATAATTTCCTTTTTATGATGCTTTTTATTGTGATAAATGTGGGAAACTATTTTTCCATTCAATAATTTCAACTGTAATGCTTACATAGTTAATAAATGACCACCCCTATCCTCAATTTGTAATACTTATTAAAATCCTTTGTATTAGAAAAAACTATCCAAATTACATATCTAATTACCTCTTATCATTCTATGAGGCTTATGGTGATCAAAAAGAAAACATAGGATGTATTTTGGTGTAAAATAAAAGACGTTGTCTAAGGAAGAGTTAATGTCCATAACTGATTGCATTATTTTATTTCTTCCTCCACCTACATTAATTAATACTAATATATGATGATATAATAATAATGGAATATTGAATATAATGATATTTTCTTATGTTATGTGAATTTCATATATCCATACACTCAACTATCAATTGTGTTATGAATTAATCATTCAATTGTATAGTGAATTACTACCTCATATACTGATGTGATTCTTTTTCATAATGACAACTAAAGAAATTAAAATAATTATTGATTGAATTTAATAAATATTTTATTTATTATGTAATTATACCTCTTTATTTATAGTACCACATGTACATTTTCACATCCCAAGCCATTGTAGAACAATAATTCTCCCCGTGTTTACGACAGACTACCGCCTCATGAAGTGATGTCATGTGTTTTTCCATTTCCATTTTACATGGATCCTAAAAATAATGGATTAAATAAATATATTATATATTTTAAAATAATTATTACTCATGAAATAAGATATCACATATACCTTCTTACATTCCTTTTGTTGGGAGATACAATAACATCATTAGCCTCCCTAAACAATTTGTTTCAATTTTCTTTAATTCTTTGTATGGAATAAAATAAGGGAAATTTTATAAATATATGTGATGTATATTAAATTAATATGACTAATTATATTTTATATATAATTTATCTTACATTCATTAAATCCTCCGTGAAAATTTGGACAACGGTCATGCATACATACGACCTACAATCCCCAAGAACGTAGTATTTTATTTTTGATGTATAACAATTAAAGATTAATATAGAGATATATATATTTATATGGAATATAATTGATATATATATCCATGATATAATTATATAGATGATATAACAATTATCAATGTGGGAATACCGAAAATACTAAAGAAAAACATGGGTGAAAAATAATGATATTATTATATGGGACAAGACTTTAACATAGAATTATTACAAATGTGTCTAAAAAGAACATAATTAAATAATATGTGGTATGATATTTACCATTATGGTTATTTAATATATATAATATAAACTTATATTTATTTTATAGTATGTGTGAACATGTATGAATGAATTTGAAACATATGTTAAGGGATTTATTGTCTCTCATTTATTGCTAGAAAACATATTCCAATTCACCAATAATTTACTTTTTTAGTGTATATACTTCCAATGTTGAATGTTATATAACAAATATATTTATTTTAATGATATTTAATGTATCATTATTTTTTTTGATTCAAAATAATACTAATGACGTAAGGGATTTATCTCTCATTTTTTACTTCTATGAGTCACATTCTATATTAACCACCTTTTTATTTTATGTTGTATATATGATTCCCATAAATGTATTATATTAATATTTTAATGATTATTATGGGGGTTTAATAACATGTAAATGATATATATTTCATCTGACTTATGATTCAATGATACCAATGTGGTAAGGGCTGTAGGAAAAAATATCAGTGCCTAACAAGATTGTTAATGTTTATGCATCCTATGATAAAATATTATTAAATATATATAAATAAACTAATAAATTTTGATATATTCTTATTATGTCCCTGGGATACATGTTTTACCTCCATTTTCATATCTTCTGGTATTCAATAACTTAAAAATATTTATAGATAAAAAATAAATTTATTCCTTTCAACGTTCGAATTCCAATTCACTTCAAAATCCATTATTTCCAAAACATTATTCTATAATTTTTCTTCAGTATCCAAAGTATATATTAAATAAATATTTAACTTTTTTTATTTTTAAGAGTTTTTTTGAAGGGAATCATTATTTTATTTTCCAAACAAATCTTGTTTTCCATTGGAAAAACATTGTGAATGGGAATCTGTTTTTTAATTTTTATGGAATATATAAAACTTTTCTCCATTATGATGACTCAATATTTTAAATCATAAGTTAAATGTTTTATGGTTTATTATAAATGTTAATATATATAAAATCATTTTATTTTATAAAAAAGGGGTTTTCAAAGTGGAGTGGCTATTTTTCTTAGTAAATGTTCAAAGTGATCTTCCAAAATAATTTTCCAGAGAATATAACATTCATTGAAGTTACATATGATTGACTATATATATGATTCTTATAAACAATTATTATTATTTAATTAATAGTTTTATTTTAATTATAAAAATATTATTATGAAACCAATTTCTCTATCATGGGTTAGATGATGATGACATAACTATGATTCATTATTCTATTTACATGCTTTATAACTAAATAAAATGTTTTTGAAACTGAGTGGTCTACCACAGGATATAATATGATAAAAAATTTATTAATATTGTCTCACTATTAGGGTGATAGCTTGATAGAGTTCTAATGAAACCCATTTTTTCCATGTGGATTTCTACAATGAAAATATTAAATTATTATGAGATGTGTTTCATTTCAAAAGATTATGGTATAATGAAAATTATATGAAACCCATTTGTTTTCATGGTTCCCGATTTTATAGATTATTATTATATTTCTTACCACATATGTATTATTTTCAATATGGGATGGTATGTACCTTTATCCCCCTCAAATTCATTATTAAAATATTGATAACTCATGAATAAAAATTGTTATGGAAGAACCTAACTAAATGACCATTTTTTAAGATACAAATTACATGTTCATAATTTTTTTCATGGAAATGATTACATGATTATAGTGTTATGCATGGAATTGGATTTCAGGTCTCTATTTTTATGTGTGGACCTAGATTCCATGTCATTAATGTTATCTATGGTATGTGTTTCATGTCCAAACGTTTGTGTGAGAGCATGATCTCCTCTCCTAAATATAATGAGTGAAGCTATTTATATCTATACAAGTTAAAAATTTTATAATATTATGTGAAAACTAAATATGTATTATTTTTTCCCATTTTATTGTCCTTAAGGATCATGTCCCACGATTCCATTATGATTCATGTTTTATAGACTACCAGCATTAATACCCAAAATGAATATATGTTTCTTTAATATACAATACATGGTTTTAATATATAATTTTCATTATCTAATACCATTATGTTTATGTTATAATCTTCTATTACCCATTATTATACTTACTGATAATCTTATCTCAACCATTCTGATGTTTCATTCAAAAGATATAAAGAGTGATTTTATATAGGTTTTTAAGAGAAAAATGTGAATATATTTATGGTAGATGTTAATGATTAGTAACTAAATAATAATATTTTTTACCCAGTCTCTAAAAACCCCTAACCAATTTTAAATACAGTTATGTATTTGTGAAATGTAACCAATATTCAACTATAAATATGAAATATATAGGTTTGAGATGTTTTGGCCTCAACACTTATGGCCTAATAATGACAGGAATTATACAACAATTAACACTGGCCATGATTTGATTTTTACATAAGGGAATGATTTAACTATTTCTTAATTTTAAATTATTGATAGGGTTTTTATAATTATTTAATCGAAAATGTATTATTTTACTATTTTATTATATATGAAAATGTGTTATTTTCTATGAATTAAATTGAACAATGTAAAATTATATGTCATGTGTTATTTTACATTATTTGACCAAAATAAGTTCAAGATTTTTAGTATATTTTTTAATCTCTTGGTAGAAAGCTACAAGGCTTATCGTTCTCAATACCTATAAACACCATTGGGTGTTAATTGATCATGTTTCTTATGATGTAGTTAATTGAAAATGTTCTATATAGTGGTCATGGGATATCATATTAGCAGGTTGTGGGAGTACAGAAGTAACTACATTTCACATGGATTTAGGTTTTCTATAGTAAATTGGGGTTTTCATTAGGCATTCTTTTTTTAGTAAATTCATATGTATTATTGTAAATTTTATTTTTTGGAATCATATTAAAATATCATCATTTCAGGTATTCATGTTATCCAATGTATGTTCTATTTTGTGAAAATCAATCTGAAATAGTATTAGATGACCATGAACGTGTTCCATGCTCATGGAGATCAAAACACTCATTCATCCCATGTTTTTTACTGGATTTATTAATGGAAAATTGGGTAATCTAATTTAGATAATATTAAATTGGTATCAAAGGATTATATTTTTTATTCCAATGGTTATTTGAAATTTCTTATTTCATGTTAGATAGGATATAATAATGTGGGAACCAAAATGTTAGGATGTGAGACAGTGGCATTCCATCTCTCATCACGATAACAAATAGGATATCATTGGTGATTGGGAAATGTGTCATTTATGAATTATTTTATTTCTATACAAGATTTTTTTTTCAATGATCCATTAATTCTATTTTAATTATGTTATCAATGATATGATTTGGTTCAACGATATCATGTCTTTGTGTGACTGTTCCATTTTATGTGTAGTACCATAATCTTTAGAAGACTTATATAAGTCCTATTGGAGGTTTCTCTTAGTGATTGTTTACAGGGTAATCCCCCATTAATCATAATATGAAAAATGTATTTGTTTTCAGGTCCTGAGCTTTGGACCGAGGATTAACAAATTCCCCTATTAAGGAAAGAAATGATGAACCTCAGTAGGATTATAATATGAATCAATTCATGAAGTATATTTAAAAATAGAACAATAAATCCAAAGAGGGTGGATTCATTGGTGGTAAAATATTGGATAGTATAACATTAAAATGCTATTGAATTACTTAGACACCCCTGATTCTATCATTAAAGGGTACTTTTTTCAGGATTTAAGGCTCTAGTATAATATGGTGGGATCTAGTTATTATTGGAAGAACATGAGGGTTTATTGTGAAATGAAGTTTGGTCCATATTCATTGAAAATGTATACATGAAGTATATAAACATGGTGAAATCAATAGATATTCTCAAACATGAGAAATGGGATTATACAACAATTGAGTATCCTAATTCCTACCCCAAGATCTCCACGTTTTTATTTAAGGTTGTTTATATTGTAAAGATTAATTATTTAATATTTATTAAGTATATAAAACCTGAAATTAAATTTCATGTCATTACAATAAGGATTTATATCTATGCTGATGTGGTCAATATAGAATTGACTGTAGATGTTGATATGAAAGGTATTTCAAGAATTAATAGAGTTCCTCCTATATATGGTTATAGCTTTTGTTGATATTTTAAAATAAAGAGCCTGTGTATAGACTCTAATAGATGAAATAGTAGTGTTGTATAATAAATTATATTTCATGCACCATCATCTGTTTTTAGTTTCTCACATGTTATTAATCACTCATGATAGGGAATATATAAATTTTATATTGTTCCTACAAATTCCTCTATATTGTGAAGATTTCATGGTAACCTGTAGAATTTATTTTGGGAATATTATTCTCATATAGATAGAATATTGTATTATAATCCTACATGATTGGGGTTTCAATTAATTTCTAGATTTATAATATGGTTTTATCTACTAGCCTCTCAAATTATGTTGATATACATGTTCAAGGGTTTCCAAATGGATTTTTATGTGGGTATAGTAACTATGAGATTCATTGTTTATTGTGGTTAGAACATATTGACTTTTATGTTTTTGATACAAGTACATCACGCTAAATCATATCTACATTTAGGGTGGATCCTTTAAAACAATAAATATAATTCATACTATTGTTCAAATTGATCCCATGATATATACGAAGGAAAAGGGAGTTGGGATTTTCATGGTCATCATGTTATTTTTTATGTGAGTTTTAGAGATGGTTTCTAATTTTCTAGTTCTCACCCTAGAACTGTTATATATTATAGTTGAGATGTAATAGTTAATTTATCAAGAAGATAAATTTAGTTTTTACCTTTGTTTGGCATTCTTTATTTCCCCTTGGTGAAAATCCTACAGGATTCAATGTGAATGGGAAAGAAGTTCATATTGGGTGAGGTGCTCTATTATAGATATTTCACATTTTATTTCCATTATGATATTGAGATATAATATTTATATTTTAGTATTGGTGATCCTATATTAGTAAATAAATAATCATATTTTTTCCAATTTAATTTTTTTAATTTACTCTAAATATGGAGGTGGAGTTCTCAATTGACTTTTTTCACACGAACATTTCCCATAATGATTCCATATTACCACTAGGTTATTGATTTTTTAAATGATATAAAAATACACATAGAACATTTTACAACTAATGGATTTATATATCTATGTCTTTAATCTGTGGTATATCATATTTCATTTATTAATAGTGATAATTAAACTCTACACTTATCAGTAGACTATAGAATGATTAATTAGTTAATGGATAAGAATAAATTAACCCTTATCCCCATTTTTATTTGTTAGTGAAGGACACCTCCTGTATTAATCATTTTTTAATTATAAAAAATATCAATAATAATTACACATCTTGTTTTAATGATAAAAAATCACATTAATAATTACACATCATGTTTTAATGATCACAAACCTCAATAATAATTACACATCATGTTTTAATGATTGCAATTATTTTTACTGTCAATTACACTCATTATTATTTACAAATATTTTTCATAATCATAACTCTCACTTATCTTATCAAACCCTTGTATTTATGTTTCAAGTTATCTTACATGATAATGGTTATGTTTAATTCATATTATGCATATTACTGTTTAAGTTTGAATATAGTTAATTGTATAAGTATCAAGACACCGTGATGTTTGACAGAGTAAGACGGACAGTGTGCACGACACAGACACTATGACCCAGACACCGTGAAGTACAAACCGTGACCCAGACACTGTGAAGGACACAACGTGACCTAGACACTATGAAGGACACAACGTGACCCAGACCCCGTGAAGGACACACCGTGACCCAAACACCGTGAAGGACACACCGTGATCTAGACACCATGACATGGAAAAACCATGAAGCACATACCATGAAGGAGACACCGGTTCCACGTTACACCGTTTGAACAACTACTGTGGCACTGTTTCGTAACCTTTTTCTCAATAGTATTTAAATAATACTAACAGTCATATTTGGTGTTTTTAATGCAATTAATGTTTTTTTAATGAAATTTGTTGGTCTGTCAGGAAATTGTACCTCATACATATGGAAATGAAATCATTCCTATTTTTGGAGCTCGTGGAATATAAATAAGATTGAGCTGTAGTAGAGGATACAATTGCACTTGACACGTCTCGACACACATACTACAATACACGTGAGCTTCTTACCAAACCGAATAATAATACTAAGAACAACTATGAAGAACACATGGTAGGACCCTCAAAGAAGTTCCATACACACAATCATACATTATTGAATAGCACATGAAGTAATCTAAAGTTAGAGAACATCTTCTCTCATAATGAAATAAAAGCTGAACCACGACACTCTGTTTTTCAATAGAAAAACTAGAGAAGGACTCAAGAGCATTTCTTCTCAATCCAACAAGTCCATAGCTGCACTTCCAATCACTAGATCTTTCTAAACATTCCTATACTTTATCAAAGTGATTTATTGTTTACTTTCAAGTAGTGTGTGTATTTTGTTTATTTTACACACACACTGTCACCTATGCAGAACTGGAGGATAAAAAAATCCTCACACCAAAACTCCTTACTCTTGTTTACCCATGACAACTATGGAAGTGGTCCTTGTGTGGCCTGGTCTTTATTTTTTGTTTCCCATGAACAATAGTAGTAGAGGTACCTTCATGGCATGGACTGTCTTGTACTGTTGTTAACCCCGATCCAGGGTGTGGATCAAATTTTCATATAAATTTGAGAGGACTAAGTCTCGTCATGAGACTGAACCTCTTGGTTATATATTCTGTGCATTTTTAGTTTAAATTAAAAATATAAAGAATCTAATTTATATTCTGTTTCATATTAATTTGATATACAACACTATTTTAATGATAATTTGATAGTTAAATTAGAATGTTTTTATTATTTTTGTGAACTAGTAGGTTAGCTTAAAAATCCAATTTGATCCTATGTGATTAAATTTACTAAGATCTAATCAATCTTTAAGAAGTCAATTCCACATTTTCAATATGTATAAATTCACTATAGTTTACCTTTGGTTTTAAATTTGGGGACTTTAGGAGAAATATTTTTAACAGAAATTATTATTTGGAACTCAATTCACCCCCCTCTTGAGTGTCCACTCTGACCAAAATTTCATATCAGAGGATTTATTTTTGTTAAATAATTTCAAAATACTCTATTTTTCAACTGTGATTTTAGTTGCATATTTAATTTCTGTTAGTTGTAAATTATATCTCTTTAAATATCTTTTATAATATCTAGATATGGACAATATACTAGAGGGTGATGCTACCAACCACCACCTTTCTTCAATGGTGAAAACTATGCCCGGTGGAATCTAAAGATGAAAATTCATTTAGAAAGCATGGGATTTGATAATGGGCAGCTATAGAATCTCAATATAAAATTCGAGAAACTAAAAGAACAACTTGGGATGAACCTACAACAACTTCTTGCAATAATAATTGTAAAGATATGAATGATTTATACTATGCTTTGGTGATTAGGAATTCAATAGAATATCTTCTTCTAAAACAGCTTATGAAATATGGGATACTTTGGGTGTTTCTCATGAGGGAACAACTAATGTTAAATAAATGAGATTAAATACTTATACTATTAAATATGATAATTTTTAATGAAAATTGATGAAGCTATTTCTGATATGTATCTAAGGTTCAATGAGATTGTCAACACAATGAGTTCACTTGTAAAGGCTATTCCAGCAAAGGAACAAATCATGAGGATACTGAGATGTTTTCCAGATAGATGGAGAGGCACTTCTGTAAAGATTAGAGAATCATGTGACATTGGAGCTCTGCTTGTCGAAGAGCTTATTGGTAAATTAATGATATATGAGTAAGAACTCAATGTGAATAAGGAAGAAGATGATGATCCCAAGAGAAAATCCGTGGAATTTAAGTCTACTAAATCAAAGAGAAAAGGCAAGGAAAAAATACTTGTACCTACTGAAAGTTCAACCACTGAAGATTAGGATTCATACAGTGATGCAGAGAGGGTTCAAATAGCTAGGAGATTTAACAAGTTCAATAAGAAGAATAAATTCTTCAGAAAAACAAACTACAAAGGCGAATATGACAACAGAGGTCACTAGAAAAAGGATTAGAAGAAGTATGATAAGGAACATGATATAGTTTTCTATAAATGAAAATGGAAAGGGCACATCAAGGCTGACTCTACAAAATTAAAATTCAAAACGAAAGATGATTATAAGGAAAAGAAGTACAAGAAATATATGAATGCTACTTCGAGTGCTTCAGAACATAGCACAAGTGAATTTGAAATTTCTTATTATGAAATGAATCATTGTAACATTTGTTTCATGACCAACGCATCCGAGGTAACCTTAATTACTCCTGTTTTAAATTCCTATTATTCTGGAATTGATGCTGAATCTAAATTTGATTCTGAAGATATGTCTAAATTTGATTTATCTAAATAATATAACATGATACAGTAAACATGCAATGAAATTAAGGACAAATATAAGTCATTAAAAAAACATCATGCTCTTACTGAAAATGTTAAATCTTACATTGATATAAAAAAAGAAAATAATGCTCAGCCGTTAAAGGAAAATAAAGAACTGAATATATCTAATGAGAAACTTATAATAGACATAGAAAATTTAAGAAATGGAAAAGAGACACTTACTCAAATGTTAGGAAAGAAAGTTACACCCACATACATTACTGGAAGAGGATACCAATCTGGAAAAAGGTAGTTCACTAAAACTAAATTTATTCCTAAATCTGGATAAAATTCTGCTAGTTCCAGTTCTGGAAATTCGTATGCTTTAACTAGTTATTCATATGGTTATAGATCAAATAAATTGTATCTTTCAAAATATATGGATTCTTTAAATTATATGAGACCCATTAGAAAAATTGTGTACCAAAATCACTGATTTCTAACCATTGGGACCCAAGAAGATCTGGGTACCAAAGTCATTTCCCATTTAAATCTGTTTTGTAGGAATCTTGTTTGAAGAGTTCCCACATGAAGACATGGTACATAGATAGTGGATGATAAAGAAATATTTATATGGATTACTCATGCTTCAAGAGCCTAATAAATATTGATGGAGGCCATTTCACCTTCAGTGATAATTCTAGGTGAAAAATCATCGACCTAGGCCAAATTGGTAACACTAACTCAGTTTTATTTTCTAAAGTTTTATTTGATGATGGATTGAAATATAACTTGTTAAGTATATATCAATTGTGTGATGATGGAATTAATGTTAAGTTTGAAAATGATTCTTGGGATGTTTTTATTTCTAATAATGTTTTATTATTTTCTGATATAAGAAATTAAAATTTTTATGCTATTGATTTAAATTCTTAACTAAGAAAAATGTTACTTATTTAAATGCTTTTCATAAAGAGTCTTGGTTATGGAATATGAGATTAGGACACTATAATATACACTCACATAGAAAACTAACTAGGAAGAAATTAGTTAGAGACTTACCCAAACTAATGTTTCCTAATGAAAAATTTTGTAATCCCTATCAAAAGGGAAAACGACACAAAATCTCTTTCAAATCAAAGAATGAAGTTTCAACTTCTCAACCCCTCGATTTGGTTCACATTGACTTTTTTGGACCATCTAGATTTTCTCGCTTAAATGGGAAGAACTATGTCTATGTCTTAGTAGATGAATTTTCTAGATATAATTGGGTATACTTCTTGGATCCAAAAAGTGAACCTTGTTCTTACTTTATTACGTACTCCAAGTCTGTAGAAAACCTTAGTGTACTTAAGATTAAATCCATGAGATGTGATCATGTCCGTGAGTTTGAAAATCAAGAATTTGAATATTATTACTCACACCATGGCTATAGTCACAACTTTTTCCTCCTAGGACACCTCAGTATAATGGTGTGGTAGAAAGAAGAACAGAACCCTTCAAGAAATAGCAAGAACTATGCTTAATGAGTATGACCTACCTATTTATATTTGGGCTGAAGCTGTAAATACAGCTTCTTAAATTGTCAATAGAGTCTTAGTTAGACCTGTTCTCAAGATGACCCTATGTGAACTATGGAATAATATAAACCCCAAAGTTAGTTATTTTAGAGTATTTGGTTGCAAAGTCTTTATTCTTAACACCAAGGATAATCTCGACAAGTTTACTTATAAGAGTGATGAAGGAATTTTTAATGGCTATTCATTAACTAGAAAATCCTATAGAGTCTTTAACAAAAGAAACAAATGTGTGGAATTATCTGTTCACATAATGTTTGATGAAACTGATCCACATGAACCTAAGTCATCTTTTGAAAATCTTGAAGAATATTTATCTGTTATCTACCTTAATGATAAATCTAATGAACCTGCTGTAAAAACATCCAGTTCAAGAAATATTTCAGAATCTTCTGATAATGAACCCGAACCTAGAGAAGAAATTTAAATTTCTAGACCTACCTTAACTATATTAACTAGGATTCTAAAGAATCATCCTTTAGATGTTCTTGTTAGTAATCATGATAGAGGGACACAAACTATAGCTTCTCTTAGAAATCAAGTTGAACATCAAGACTTCTTGTCATAGCTTGAACCAAAAAACATTGATGATTCTATTAATGATGAATGTTGGGTAATTTGTATGCATGAATAAATCAATCAGTTTGAATTAAATAAAGTTTGGAAACTTGTAGAAAGACCTAAGGACACTTTCACCATAGGCACAAAATGGGTGTTTAATAATAAAGTAGATGAATATGGAAATATAGTTAGAAACAAAGTTGGGTTAGTTGCACAATTCTATAGTCAAGAAGATGGAATTGACTATAAGGGGGCCTTTCCTCCAATATCTTGACTAGAATCCATTAGGATCTTACTTTCTTATACCGCACTTCTAAATTTGAAATTATATCCAATGGATGTCAACAATGCTTTCTAAAATGGGTATATTGCTGAGGATTTTTTTGTTGAACAAACACCTGGATTTAAAAACCCTCCTTTTCCAAATCATATTTTCAAATTATCAAATGATTTATATTATTTAAAACAAGCTCCAAGATCTTGGTATGATAGATTAAGTACATTCATAATTTCTAATGGTTTTATAAAAGTAAAAGTTGATCATACTCTTTTTGTATAACGAATTTCTAATGATGTTTTAGTGGTAGAAATTAAAGTAGATGATATTATTTTTGGATCTTCAAAAACTTCTTTATGTACTAATTTTTTTTAAAATGATGCAAAACGAATTTGAAATGAGTTTAATGGGTAAACTGAAATTATTTCTTGGATTTCAAATCATTCAAAATGATGATGGATTTATTTTAACTCAATGTAAGTATACTAGAGTTATTTTAAAGCATATTGGATAGGATAGCACTAAATGTAGTGAAACGTCCATGAGTATCACCTGTAAGTTGGATCTTGCTGAAGATGAAAATATGTTGATCAAACCACTTATAGAGAAATGATTGGAATTCTACTCTACTTGACTGCTAGTCATCCTGATATTATGTTTAGTGTGTGTATGTGTTATCAATTTCAAGAAAACCCTAAAGAGTCACATTTAAATGCTGTAAAGTGAATTTTCAGAAACCTCAGAATACTCCCAATTTTGTATTTTTCTATCCAAAATGACAATATTTTGAACTACTTAGTTATTGTGATGCTGATTTTGGTGGATGTCAGTTAGATAGAAAAAGCTCCTCTGGAACATGTCACTTTTTAGGCAAGTCAGTAGTATCATGGTGTCGTAAGAAACAAAATTCTGTTGCATTATCTGCTGCAGAAGCTGAATACATAACTGCTAGAAGTTGTTGTGCACAAATTCTGTTGATGAAACACACATTCTAGAATTTGGATATCAATTCAGACGTGTATCAATAAATTGTAAAAACATAAGTGCTATTAACATTTTAAATAATCTTGTTTCACATTCTAGGACAAAGAATATTGACATAAGACATTAGTATTTGAGGGATAATTACCAAAGTGGTGATATCAATTTAGAATTCATTGGTACTGAATATCAACTTGGTTATATATTCACTAAACCATTAAATTATGAGAGATTAGACTACATCATATATGATATTGTTATGATTAACCATAAATAGACATCATACAGATCTAACTGTTTACTATTTTACTATATTTTGCATTACTGTTTCATCTTCACTGTTTCTCAATTACTGTTTCATGTTTATAGTCTCACCATTGACACCTTGTGTTCATAGTCTGTAACCTAACAGTCTCACCATGATAGAACAGTTCACTCATTGTTTCACCGTGACTGCACAGAATGTTCATTGTCTCACCGTGACGACCACCAACAGTCTCACCATGATAATTGTTTTTCATCACACCGTAATGCATACTCATAGTCTCACCGTGAAAATTCTTTATATATTTATTTTAACCCGCATCACGCTATTTTTTATTTCAACACTGTTTACTTTCCCTCATTTTTCTTTTTATGACATTTGACATTCCAAAACGATAAAACATAAGTGTTTTCACTTGACTCCATACCTGAGATCTCTCATGCTCTCTCTCTAACCCTCTCAATCTTCAAAAACATGTCTTCTTCTCTCTCGCTCGAATCTATAGTGGATCCCCTAGATGATGCTTCCATCTTCACCCTCATCTAAGAAGTGCCACATGAAGAAACAGAAAAGAGCACCGAGGATTGCACCCGAAAGACCTCTAAATCCAAAACTAGTAAGCTGTACTGTAATACCTAAAATAGAAATTTTCCATGAGTGGCAACTGTCTAACATGTCTTTAGTCCTGAAAATCATTAGAGAATAAGGATGGATCGAATGGTTCTCTAGACATGATAGATCGATTTATCCAAGGTTGGTATCTCATTTTTACCAGTATTTAATGTTTTCCTTTGATGCTGGAAAAAGATATATGGTAACAAGCTGGGTCAATGGAAAAAAGTTTTCATTTTCATCAAGGTTATGGGATGCAAGTCTGAGGATTCCACATGAAGGAGTGTGTGATGATTACCATAGAGACCCTCCTCCTTCAATTGACATATTTGACCTAGAGAATTATTTGGAAATACTGACTGGAAATGGAACCAAGTGATGGGCCATAACAGCTGAATTGGATGGGGATAAAAGAATACTATTAAAATTTGTTCATAATTTTTATTAGTCCAAGAAAAGGATATTTTTCTATGATGATGTATCATGATTTGTTCCCGATTCCCTTATTGAAGAATGGGCATAAGATAAATCATCGCAAATATGTCAATAACCATATAAGTATGTTTATTAAAGTCACATCCAAATACACCTCCTTGTTTTACTCAAGGATAATTTCAGTCATGTTAGTTGCTAAAGGAGTGGTTGGACGGAATGAAGAAAAGCTAGAGGATATTTTTGTTTATCAAAGCCTATCATTAGAAGGATTAAAATTCATTGGAACCCCTGGAAGAAGAACTGCGTTGAAGATAATGATAATATTTTTAAGAAGTATAATCCTTTTGATTATCTTAGAAGTCCAAAGAATATAAATGATCCTGTTTTGGAACCAGATGAAGTGGGTGAGTATCTAGAAGAAGTAGAAGAAGAAGTGGCTGAAATACCTCAAGAGGAAGCATCTCCTGCTGAGAAAGAAATGACTGATGTACCTGCAAATGTTCCTACTGAAATACCTCTTAGAGAGGAAGTTGTAGATGTTTTTAGAGAAGAATAATCTCTTTATTCTAGTGAGGATGTTGATCCTGAATCTCATACTAAGGCTACAAGAGAATTGGTTTTCCCTGTTTTAGAGAAGCAAGCCAAGGAAGAGATAGATCCTGTTGCAGAAGATATCCCGGTTGAAAAAGAATAATGTCTGGATGCACAACCATTGGAACAGTAAGTTTCTAAGTACATACCCTCTGCTGAAGAGAGTATGGAAATTTCCTTTCAGCTGGCAAGGAAATAATTTGCTGAAGAGATTAGAGGTGATCCTGTGGATCTTGATCCTACAGTTGTGCCTCAAAAATCTGAAATAGATGCACATTTTTAGGGGGAGGAACCTAGAAACCTTGAGATTGATGAAGATTGATTTGCTGATGCTTCTCAAACAACTGTCACATTTTCTGTGTATACACGGTATGAGTTTCCATGTTTTTATGATTTGAGTGAATCACAGCAAGTGACTGCAACTGGTACAGATCTCTCTCCTTTGTTTCAACTAATGTCAGTAGCTCACCCAGAACCAGAACCATAACCTCAACATCAATCTGAATATGAAACTGAAACTAATTATGAACCACAGCCAGAATCTGCATTAGAACATGTACCACGACCTTCATATACCTTCTTACCCGAGAAAAAATATTTTGTGACTAAGGATGACATGAATGTCATTGGAGAGACTATCTAGGCTGGAGTTGAGAAGATTATATCCTCTCAACCTCGTCCAGTGACTCAACTATGTCAAGAAGATGCATCGATTCTTTTGGAAAACATCATTCTACATATTCAACCAAGGATGATCCGAGAAATACAAGAAGTTAGAGTTTAAAATAATTTTATTAGTGCTAATGTTTCAATTTTGAAAGGTTTGGTGGAAAACATGCAAATAGAATTGTTTCCAAGATCAATGCATGCTCCGGTTTTTGCCCCTGTCCCTGTTACTGCTTCTCCTGAACTAGATGTTTCCAACCTTTCTTGAGATATTGTGTCTCAAGTGCATCATTATCTATTATCTTTTGATGAAAATTTTGGAACAAGACACACAAATATGTTGCAATGCCTGAGAGAGCTTGTAGAAAATATGAATAAGCTCACAGATGAGTACACTGGATGTCTGCAAAAAGTTTTGAAATAGCTCAATGTTCTAACCATAGATGTAAAGGATTATCCTCTCTCTGGTTAGACATTTTTTCCCTCTATGGCTGATTCTATGCTTAGATATAAAATCAAGGAAGAAATTTAGAATACTTTATGTGTATTTGATTTTTCTCCTTTATCTGATGTTGTGAAGAACAGTGACAGAGAACTTGTTCTTGTTCAGATTCATTCCATGATTTCCAATGATGCTCAACAAGAGATCACCATGAAGATATACTTTTCTCTAACTCGGATTTTCTCTAAATGTGAAATGACAAATAACTTTATGTATCTTATGAAGAATTTGAAAATACCTCCAGTAACTCATGCTTTTAAAGCTCAAGTTTAGAAGCTTACAGAGTTCACCACATTGTTGGACAAGTTCATGGAGAATAAGGACGATTTGGAAAAGTCTTTTCAATATGGCAGAGAAATCATTACTGATTTCATCAATCTTTTGAAGTCGTATCTTTATGTGCAGAGTACAGCTATTGTTGCTCCATCAACTTCACCCCTTAGACCTAGTTTACCTACCCTAACCTCAACTGCTATGTCAGTCAACCAAGCCCTCTCTCAGATCAGACCAATCATTCTTGATCAACCACAGACTTGATATTCTACAGCTCCTACCTTGGATCCCTCCATTTGTGAAGGTCTACCATTACCTTCTATGTATACTACCTCCATGCATTCTTCTACATCAGCTCCAGCTCCTACTA
Source organism: Viscum album (assembly GCA_963277665.1). Taxonomy (NCBI): domain Eukaryota; kingdom Viridiplantae; phylum Streptophyta; class Magnoliopsida; order Santalales; family Viscaceae; genus Viscum; species Viscum album. The sequence continues at coordinate 1,921,880,530 of OY728136.1, read as the reverse complement.
ATAATGGTAAAGATAAATACAATCTGTGATTCCTACAAATGTTTCGTAATTTTTGATGGGATTTATTTTGTTTTTTTACTTTTTGTATTTTTCCTGTGTGTTTTATTATGAACCTTCTTAATGACAAATGCAGTGTTTCACTCCATTCTCTATAATTTTTGATAATCCCAAAAGGGGGAGAAAATAGTGAGAAGTCTTTTATCTACTCTACTTATATATGTTATTTTCTCTAATGTTGCATTTCATTTATCTTTTAACTATACATGATTTGTGATCATCAAAAGGGGGATATTGTTGGACTCCTCTTATATTCCTCATGAAGTAATGATCACAAATGTCAATAATAATTACACATCATGTTTTAATGCTCACAAATCTCAATAATAATTACACATCATGTTTTAATGATCACAAATCTCAATAATAATAACACATCATGTTTTAAGGATTTCAAATATTTTTACTGTCAATTAAACTCATTATTATTTACAAATATTTTTCATAATCACAACTCTCACTTATCTTATCAAACCCTTGTATTTATGTTTCATGTTCTCTTACTTGATAATGGTTAAGCTTAATTCATAATCTTAATATTACTATTTAAGTTTTAATATAGATAATTGTCTAAGTATCAAGACACCGGGATGTTTGACACAGTAAGACAGACTGTGTGCAAGACTCAGACACTGTGACCCAGACACCGTGAAGGACACACGGTGACCCAGACACCGTGAAGGACACACCGTGACCCAGACACCATAAAGGACATACCGTGAGCTAGACACCGTGACATGTACACACTGTGAAGCACATATAGTGAAGGATACACCTGTTCAAAGAGACACCGTTTTCACAACTACTGTGAAACCGTTTCTTATCCTTTTTGTAAATATTATTTAGATAATACTAATAGTCATATTTGATGTTTTTAATGAAAATTAATGTTTTTTAATGATATTTTTTAGTCATTCAGGAAACCGTACCTCATTCCTATGGATAGTAAATCATTATTTTTTCCAGATCTTGGGGAATATAAAGAATATTGAGCTGTATTAGAGGATACACTCGTGCCTGACACGTCTAGACACACATACGACAATACACGTGAGCTCGGTACTGAACCGAAGAACAATCCTGAGAACAAATTTAAAGAAAACATTGTACGATCCTCAATAAAGTTTCATACATGCAATCCTACATTATTGAGGAGCACATGAAGTACTCTATTGTCAGAGAACATCTTCTCTCCTTGAGAAACAAAAGCTGAACCATGACACTCTGTTTTTCAATAGAAAATTCAGAGAAGGCTCAGAAGCATTTCTACTAAATCCAGTGAGTGCAGAGCTGCATTTCCAATCACTAGAGATTGCTAAACTTTCATATACTATCTATAAGTGATTTATTAGTTACATTCAAGAAGTGTGTGTATCCTTTTTATTTTACACACACACAGTCTCCTGTGCTGAACTAGAGGATTACACAATCCTCACACCAAAACTTCTTACTCTTGTTTACCCATGAAATCTATGGAAGTGGTCCTTGTGTGGCCTCATCTTTATTTTGGTTTCCAACGAAAAACATTGGAAGAGGTCCATATATGTCCTAGACAGTCTGGTACAGTTTTTAACCCAAATCCAGGATGTGAATCAAATTTATATATAAATTTGAGAGGATTAAGTCCCGGCTTGAGGCTGAACCTCTTGGTTATATTCGTTGTGTATTTTTAGTTTAAGTTCAAAATATACATTATCTAATTTATATTACGCTTCTTATTTCTTTGAAATAAAAATCAATTTTAAAGTTATGTTGATAGTTAAATTAGAAAGTGTTTAAGATTGTTGTGAACCAGTAGGTTAGCTTCGAAATCCAATTTGATCCTGTGTGATTTAATTGACTAAGAATAAATCAATCTTTAATAATCCAATTAAACATTTGCAATATGTATAAATTCACTACAGTTTAACATTGGTTTTAAATTGGGGAACATTAAGAGAAATATTTTTATCGGAAATTTCTATTTGGAACTCAATTAGCCCCTCTCTTGAGTGTACATTCCGACTAACAGTTAGATTAGTTTAAACTTATATTTTTTTCAATAGAATTAATTACTGGTCTGGTAGTTGACAAAATAGAATCAAGAAGAAAAATTATAAATAGATAGAAATCATAAGTAGTTTTATCCAAAAAATTATATCATGGTGTCTCTTAGCCTAACTGACAAACCAATAGTTTTCATGCATTGGTGAACATGATTTTACAACAGTTTCAGGAAAAAAACCATGGTTATCATGGATGAGATTATAATTTTATTATTGATTAATGCAGATAATTTTTTCAATTGGGGAATTATTATGCGAACCCAAGGGACTAGTACAGGTATATGAAAATAATGGAATTATTATTCTATATCCATTAAATTATATTATTGGGAGAAGTTATCTCAGAACAAGAGATCTATACTAATCTTGAATAGGAAATGGATATATGTTCATGGGTGTAACTATGAAATTTTTTTAAATTCATTGTTTCATGGTTTTCCGTGATATTATAGATGGTTTATAAAATAATTCATTAAATATTTATCATGTTTTATTTCTCTAACCTAAATTGTGGTGGATATATTACTGAATTCAACATGTATTGTCTTCTTTGGTGATATTATACAGAATTTCCTCTCTAAGTCAATCCAGACCATACTAATAGTTTATAGGTCTATGAGGTTTACTGTGATGCTTCAAAATTAGGTTTTTCATGTTTATTTAGTCAATGGGATTGTGTAGTGGGTTAAGTATCATGTCATATTTGAAATCATAATATAAATTATTACACTCATTATTTTGACCATGAAGCTATAATGAATTTTCATAAAATTTTGAAAAAATACATTTTTTGGAAAAAAATATTTTTTTACACAAATAACATGGGTTTTGTTTGAATCTTTGCTAATTTTATTATACATTGGTAGTGTTAAATAGAGTCTGACAAGAATTCATTCAATGTTGACATTGTCTATACTATAGGGAAGGTAATATGGTGTCTGACACTCATATAAGGATGTATAATTATTTTTAGTTATATAATAAACTAAATAGTGGAACATATAGGGAATAATTACTCGAATTAACCTAGGAGTCAGGCATGACATGTCTTGTAATATTTTAGATAATTTTAATTTGACATCCTATAACCTAGAGATGGTACTCCAGTAATACATGATTGATAATAAGTTATGAAAAGTCTATGTTTCCTAATATGGTTTGGAGTCCATTTATAAATTGACACTCTCAAATGAAGTGATCATTTGTAACATAAAATGTTAATTTATCATTAACAATAATATTGAATGTATTGATTGGTTCTCATCATTCTCATTTTGTTGTCAATTATTGTCGAATAATTTTGGTTTAAAGAATGATATTATGGTTCCTATTACATGATATAAAAAATTCTATAACTGAAATTGTTTCTTAGTTTTACTCATGGAAACATATATTGGTATATATAATGATAAAATTAGTTTTATTTAGTTTTTCCCAATTCTATCACAGAAATTTAATTACATATCAATGGATTTCATTGTTTGATTACCACGATCTACTCAACAAAATCATAAAAATTTTGTGGATATCAATTTTATCACCAAGAGACATCATTTTATATCAATTAATGAATCCAATAAAGTAGAGGATTTTGGGATGTTTTCTGTAAAAGGGATCGTAATTATTCTTCTAAATCTTTTGACAATTTTTTATTTTTGGGACACTCTTTATATATTACTTTTTTCTTTGAAATCTAGGATGAAATGGAAATTCAGTTTATATTGAACAAGAAATATAATCCACATATTGATAGGTACTAAGAATGATATAATCATTTTTTGTTCAATATTCCTCATTTCTATGATCCTAATTAAGAGGAATTATAGATAACTAATTGGGAATTTTTTATGTTGCATATAATTACTATTACCTTGTCACGGCTTTCCCTCGGGGCCCATGTCGTGACTACCCCAAGCCCGCCTTCCATAGGTCAGGGGCTAGCGACTAGCCCGAAAGGCGTAAGTCCCGATAACTGGGAAGTCATTGCCTTTATAAAAGTAACAAAACACCACAGAGTACAAGTGGAAGTAAAACACTAAGTACAAAAAAGGAAGTGTTGAAGAGTAAATGGGCCAAAATACAAACCCAGTCGAAAATACAGCTACAAATGAAAGAAAGAAGAACAAAGACAAGCAGTTGGAAGAAGATAGAAGCAGCTCCTAGGTCGTCCTCCTAGAATCCTACCTGATGGGTAGGTACAGATAGCGCAGCTCCTGGATCGTCCACCACGGATCCTACGGGAAGGGTAGGTACAGATAGCCTCCACAACGCTCTCACCCATCAACCACCTCCGAGTGTCAACTCGTCGTGAAGTCCACCACCGAATATTGTCTCGTCATGAGTTCCACCTCTGGGTACCATCCAGTCCACGAACACTCAGCCTCTGTCTGCGCTGCCCGTTGTCTGCAACCAACACAATGAGGTGTAGGCATATCCCATGCAGGGGTGCGGATAACGATACTCAGTAGGGACCCCAAGACCCTCAAGGTCACACTAAATCCAACAAGGATAACCAAAAAGAAGATCTAAACAGATAACCTCTAGTTAGGTATAGGCCCATACATATACCAAAGTTATGAAGTAACCCATCTCAATCATGAGGTAACACAATGATTTATGAAATCAACGGATAACCACTACCAAGGTATATTCCCATACATATACCAATGTTATCAAGTGACCCATCTCAATCATGAGGTAAACACAATGGACATAGACTCAGCTCAACCAGGATCTTATTCAGGATGTCGAAACCATGACTGCTAGAGAACTCCTCCTCTGTCGATTACAGTGGGCCTACCGCTACCACCAAGCATGCAAAAATCCTCCTCTGTCGAGTACAGTAGGCCTGCCCCTACAACCAAGCGTGCCCCACTAACCTTGGGCTGCTGTAGTTCTACACCTATCGAGTACTGTGCGCCTACTGCTACAACCAAGCGCTTCCCACCATGGGTCTGCCGCTACAACCAAGCGCTCCCCCTCATAGCCTCCATAGGTACTCCTTCTGTTGAGTACTGTGGGTCTGTTGCTAAAACCCAGCGCTCCTCCGCCGTGGGTCTGCAGGTACAACCAAACGATCCCCCTAATAGCCTCAAGAGGTACTCCTTCTATTGAGTACCGCGGGTCTGTAGCTACTACCAAGCGCTCCTCCACCATGGGTCTGCCGCTACAACCAAACTCTCCCCACTGGGCTTTCCGAAACACACAGAGTTGATAGATCAGCAGTCGTCAAGTCTCAGCCAGCTATTAGGTCCTTGCACTCTGCTAGCTCATCACCGGGAGGGTCTTCTCCACACGCTACTGGTCAATACTCCAAGTATCACAAATTTCCATGAAGAAGTATCTCAAGGTACCACCTCGTCATAGGGGTCTCAACGCAATAGACGACACGTCAATCAGACGCGCAGTCTGTAAGTTACTAGCCTTTTTATCCCAAGGGCCCGATTAGTTTTGGATGCGAACCAACCTGGACATATCTCTTCTATACCTCAAACTCTCATAGGGTATTCTCATAGGGACTGTTTGTCAACGTGATCACCAATGCCGCTGACAGTTCTTCATACAGACATCTGGTCTGAAAGTTATCAGCATTTCCGTTCCAGGGGTCCGGATGGATTTCAGGAACAATCCAACCCGGACATTATTCAACTGCATTGAAAACTCAGGTGAAGCATGCCAAAAGATTCATCTCATCAAGAGGAATCCAAAAAAGTTTACGTCATGTCAATCGGACGTCTGAAGCTCAAAATATAAGCGTTTCTTCTCCGAGGGCCCTGTTGGTTTTGTATCCGATCCAACCCGGTCGTACTCAAAGTTCTCCGAAACGTTGAGTGTAATATACCGAAACAACCGACTCGGTCCAAGGATCGCATCGCAGCTAACGGTGCATCTATCGGAGGTCTGTTTCCCATGTTATGGGAAACAGATCGAAAAAGTCCGAAATTAGGGGGTTCGGGCCTAGTCCGACCCGGTTCCGGGACCGGACCGGCCCGGCCTGGTGGTCCGGCCGGGAATCTTTGCCCGGTGCGTTGGCATGGGCCAAGCGGCCACAAAAAGGGGTGTCTCCCTCTTGAATGAAACTACGGCCCTGCGTGGGGGCCGCCCCTTACCAACGGATGGGGCCGAGCGCCGCATCCCGCCTCCCTCGCTCCCGTGCAATCGGGGGACCAGCGGCCTGCCGCCACAGCTTCAGCTGCGGCGGCCCTTCCCGGCTGCACGGCGGGCGCCGCCGCTTCTTGGCGGCCGGCCGCCGCCTCCGGCCGCCAGCGTCGCCGCTCTGGCGAGGCACACCGGTGGAGTTTTCCGTGGACCATCGGACGAGCTCCGGTGGTCAGTTTTTCCTGCCTTCATCGCCAACGTCCCTCCCAGTACTGGTTCTTCAATGCGAAGATCTCAAAACACCCTTGCGGCATGCTTCATCATCGCCCGTCGATCCGCACACCAAGAACGGAGAAACGGGGGGTTCAAACTTGTTCGTTGGTCCTCACCCACTACGTTAGCGGTTTATAAAGGCTTCTGACAAAATTTTAAACACATTCAGATGATATAAATCACATAGATTTAATTGAACCAAAACCCCTACCTCAAGCTTCGTCGAGCGAGGGTTCGTCGCAGAATTTCACGTCGCGAAAGAAGGTGTCCCGGAAGGGGGATCGTCGCGTCGTGGAGAAAGGATTCATCGGCATCGAGTCGTCGATCTCTGAGGATCCAAAATTCTTGGCAACCTTCGTCGGAGGTCGGCATTCTTCGCGTTCTTCGCATTCTTCGCGTTCTTCGTGTTCTTCGCGTTCTTCGCGTTCTTCGTCGAGGAGGAAGAACTTCAAGAACCTGAGCGAATCCTCCCCAGCCTCTCAAAACCCAACAACTCTTAATAAAATAAGTGTTGTCTTATTTTATTAACACACAAGCCAACGATTGAATTTCAAAATAAAGAAAAAATCAAATAATTGAATTAATTGAGGAGTTTTAAACTGCCCAGTTAATGAGGCGTTTAATATCCAGTTTAAACGCAAGGGTTGACATCATTTAACGAGGTTTGTGTGTTTGTTACTTAATTTAAGGAGGGGGATGAGAAAATGTGGGGCTCGTGTGGTCCCCACCCCTCAAATATCCTACCTAGTGGTGTAGGATATTGTGGGTCCCACTTTAACAACATAACTTAGGTTAAACAACTTAAAATAAAATAAATTGGTCACACCATTTTATTTTATTCAATTACTTATCCCGAAGAAAAATTAAAAACCACACCCGAGCAAACACAACTCTAGAAAAGGTGTTTCTATGAAATTAATGGCACTGCAATTCCATCGGTGCCCTCAGAATTTGATTCTGAGCACCAGTTCAAATGTTTGAAAAACCCACACGTTCGTTCATAGAACATACCCAAGCAAAACATCAGAAAAGGATTCCGGGCACACCAGGCCTCGAAATCAGGTGCCGTCAAAAACTATGTTCTTGTAAAATTCCAAAAACAATTGAGCAAAAACAATTCCTTGAATTTTCAGGGTCGTTACATACCTATATTTTTTCATGGTGTAACCTTTTGATTCTTTGTATTGATGACCCTGAGACTCACCACTCTATTGGTTATATGTCAGTGATAATTCCATGATTATACATAGCCTGGTAAAAGAAAAAATGATGTATATTTTAGTTTTTTTTGTAGTGTTTGGTAATGAATTTACACTTACAAAAATATAATGCTGATTTCCACCACCATCATTTATAGTTTTATATGGTTTCAAGGTGATCATAAATTCATCTCCATATTAGGGATACTAATGAACCATAATAAAATATAATCCCACCCATAGATATGGGACCATTTAATAACATTGAATTGTTTGGAATGAAAGAATAAATGTTATATTCACCACCTCAATTGTCATCAATCCACAACATTTTAATTCTATCTCAATTTAAAAATGTTTCAGCTAGGCCCATATCTTCTTCTAATGAGAGAATTCAAAGATTTATAATCTTATATGTCAATTAATAAAAAAATATTATGTTTTATGTAATCTCTTGTGAATGTTACCATTTGTTTGGGTTTTATGGTAGCACATTCTATATTAGAATGAGACCTGTGGGTAGCTTTCTAGAATAAGGGGGGAGTTTCTCATGTTTTTATAGACCAACATTTTTCAAAAAAAAATTATAGGAGATTAATGAAATATAGAGGGGAAAATTTCTATTTCCTAATGTTTCTTTTATTTTATAATATCCCTTTGTTTTATACATATTTCATTTGGGCCACTTCACAAGATATTGTGGGTGTTTTTTATTATGTGTTTTTTGGGCATAGTCAATGTTTGGATAAGGTTTGTAAAAACCATGAATGTATTCACAAGATTAATTTCTTCATATATTGGATTTAAAGTGGAGGGAAATGGTTATCACGTGGTTAGACAAAATTATGTTTCCTTTCCTTCAAACCATAAAGATCGTACTAGAGGTACCTCATATGGTTAGTGGATAGTATTCAAAATATTGGTAAAAACCATGATAAACCTATAGTATTGAAAATATTGTTTTATGGTTGTCACATGGGTTTTCAAACCGTGTGAAAAAAATCATATGTCCAAATTAAATAATATATAATTTAATCTTAAAAAGATAAATCATGATTCTATATTAATATTCTTTTAGTGGAATAAGCTCTTAAGTAAGGTGAATCTGCCAACATATTTTTTGACATTCAATTTAATTTTTGGGAAATTTTATTATAACCTATGTTATTAGATATTTATTTTTAGTTATTAGTGGTATTTCAATAGTATTCATCATTTTTTCTTCATGATTTACTCATTTATTCATGAAGAGAAATTTAGATCCGGGCCATCAATGCATGAATTATGCATTTCAAATGATATAAAAGGGATTCATATTTATCCATTAGGGATTGGAATTTATTTTCCAAATCATCATGTATCATTGTGAATTATTTTGCAACATTTGTCTTAGGTGTTCCCTCTATATATAAGTATTCTATAATTGATAACTTTAATGTTCTTTTATGGGTTCTGTAATTTAGTGTCCTTCCATTATTCAATGAATTCTCAATATATCCAATCATGTAGCTTCGATATGGGTGATGATATTCATTGTATATCAAGGAATTTGGTATCTTGAATTATATTTACCTCATAAAACATTCATGGTTTTTTTAAAATTAGTTTTTAAATTGTTTGAAAATTTGGTTTATGTATTTTTCATAACAATGGAAGTTTATATGTTTTTTTCAGTGTTGATAATAAAAAATTATAGGATTTGTTAATGTTTTAGAGAAATGGATTACTCCCTAAACATTGTAAAAAAATTGTTTATAGAACAATCTTGGTATGATTTCAGTGACAAAATGATCTTAGAATGTTTTTTTTTGTGGTAAACATAAGAATGATCAATGATTTGTTAGGGTGGAATCATCAAGGTTGAAGTCATTCCACTTAGACCTACTTCAATGTTGTATACTGTGAACTCTGATTCCAATATTTTGGGATGGATCTAGTCCTATAAGTGAACTATTTCCTCATATACATTATTGCTAATGTAATGTGTAGAACATGTGGCCTACCATTTGAATGAATTGAATGATAATCCTTAATATCATATAATTAATGAGAACATATGTTAATGTTTTAGAATTATTATATTTTAAATGTGAATTTGGTTTTATTTTTAAAACTCTTTAAAAATGATGATATTTTTATGTTTTTTATTCTATTTAAATGGGTGAACCTCTATGATTTATATTTAACTTGGTAAACATGTATCTAATTACTTTGTTTTATTTAATTTTTATTTTCAGGTTACATTATAATGTTTTCTTTGGAAACACATAGTGTGATCCTATTGGGTTTATTTTCCTCACACATCACATAAACCTTTGACTTTATGTTGATTATTTATAGTATGATGTGGGTAATGAAAGATTCCAATGGGTGTAAGGATATTATCTCATAACTAGGGTCTATGAGTCTGGAGGTTAATTTATTACTCATGGATTTTAATTTTCTATAGTAATTTATGATTTTATTGACTATTTTAGTTTCTAAAACGTGAAATTTATTATATTGACATCAATTTTGTTGAGGATTCATATTGGAATACTAACGATTCTTGTTTTAATGGTCACCATTATCTGTTTTCTTTTGGAAATATAATTACCAAAGGTAGTTTTCAATTATTAGGAACTAATCTCTTGCTCATGGGGATCTATAACACCATTTAGTTAATTTCATAGAAAGAATTAAATTCTAGACTCTTGGTTAAAATTAGTTGGATTGAGACATGCCATTTATAGTACTACAATACCAAAGAACAACTCCTCTGGGGGTAGTTAATTTGGGCTTCCATATTTGTTATACTATGTAGATCAAATTAGATATTGTTTAACTATTAATAAAGAAGGAATAAATTTTATTTGAAACTAAATAAAGGATGAAATATAAAATTTATTAACACAATGATTATATATGGGTCACATATAAATTTTTTCTCCATGAAACATATGTTAACTTATATTTTTTGTAAAAATTAATGTCAACAACATTATTATGTGATTATAAAATTAAAAACAGATTAGTTTTCCACTATGGTCCAAAACATATTACCATCTTGTAATATAAAATGAATATAAATAAAAATGGTCTTCTCCATGATATTTTGGTTGTTATACTATGATTATTCATATAAAATACATATCTGAGTCTTTTTTATAGAATATTCTGAAACACCCATTAGACTATTCATTAATAAAAAAATCATATCATATATTAAATAAATTTATAAATGACCCTATTGTCGTAAAATTCAACTCTTTCCTAACCTATAATTGATCCCCCAAATCAATATTGAAACCCCCATATATTTATAAACTATATATATTTTAAATTTTAATTTTGTACACAAAATCTCACCCAATTTAAATCCATCTCATGGTTTCAAAAGCGAAATGATCTCCTCTGTTGAGTTTTTCAATGGCAGTTACTAACTATTAAAACAACTATAAAGACACCATATTTCAATCATTAAAATATCCAAATATTATTAATATATAAATCATTTTCCATGTCATGACATGATCAATCAGAGTTTGAAATGTGTGTTTCTTATATCAATTATCGGAGCTATTAAATATGATGTTCGGAAACCCATATCTTTCTAATATGAATGATTATACTATAAATACATTGAATATTCTTATATTTTTATAATTATATTTTATGATTCATATCATTCATGAATTAAATGTGTAATGGAAAAGTATTTAGATATATTTATGACACAATATATCATATCACGACTAGAAAAACTCATTCCCAAATGTACATATAAATATGAAAGATTTGTCATGAAAGACTCGCTAATTTAATAGATAATAATAGATTTGGATAGTTTTTTATCTACACCATATTATTTTATAATGATATGATTATAGTTAAAATGTATAAATTAACCATTTTATTTCCTCATATTATATATAAATAGAATTACATTTCCATTTTTTGGTTATCATTGTTTTTAATTATATCATGGCCTTGCCCAAGTTATTTCTAGACTTCACAGATAAATTACCATATCAACATATAGATACATCATGAAACAGGAAAATTCATAAATAATTGTCTAACATCAAAGTAGAGCCATTCTAATAACATAATGAAAACAAATCAAACAAAAAACATGATCTTCAAACACTTTTTCTTCATTGGAACATTTCACATGTTATGGAACTAATAATGAAAATTAGAGTACCTTTGAGAAGAATAGATAGAAAAATAATTTATAATGTAGCTATATTGATGTTAATAAAATAGAACCAACTAAACATTTATGGAAGATGAATATAATTTATATAAATAATGTCTTCATAGAAGATCATTAGAAATTTAATATTGAAAATAATCATATAAAATATTTTATTAAAGTAGTGTATTATGAGTAAAAAATGTCTCCTAAAATAATACAAGGCTATTTGAAACCAAAGATGAATGAAATTTAATTGAGGATACATTTTAAAAGAAATGTATTTATAGAATCGAGTTCTATTATAAATAATTTGAGCACTAGTGAAGATAAATATCATTTTGATGACAATAATGATCTGACATATGATTGTGTAATGAAATATATTTTTAAGGTTATATATGTTTCTTAAATAAATTATTTATATATTATAAAATATATTATTATACACATAGAACACATATAGAACCAATAAAATCATTATTTTCTTAAGAATTCTATTACATGGGTCAGAAAAAATCCTATTAAAAAACAAAAAAAAATTGATCATATATTAAAAAAAATTATAACCGGAAAACATGGAAAATAGAAATTATTATTAATTATGACCCTAGTAAACAAAACTATAAAAATAAAATAGAATATTAATAATTCCATCAACATCTTATTAAATGAACATTTATATCTTTATGGGGAATTTTAGTGAATTTTTAGTAAAATATTGAATAGGTACTTATAAAAGTAAATTTGACCAATGGTAAAGTAATGTGACCATATGAATAGTAACATGATAGTTTTAATAGATATTTCACCTAAAAAGATTAAAAATATAATGAAATTAAAATTCATCATTTTTATTTTAACAAAATTAATACTATTAATAAATAAAATTATTAAAAATATTTTAAAAATTTAGTCTCATTTTTAATATAATAAATATTAATTAATTTTATAAAAATCATAATTTTTTACTAAAAAAATTATTTACCTATGTTATAATTTATTTGGTAAGTTTAATTTCATTGATAAAATAACCACAAAAATATTGTATAAGGGATTAATTTTTTAATATTATCAAATACTTCAATTTATAGTGGAATTATAAAATTACAGTTTTTTTATTACTATATATTTTTTGACAAAAAGATGATTCCATAATTATATAAAAATTATTAAATTTTTATTTAAGGAAAAAAATTGAATAAGAAAAATGGTTTACTATAAAATAATATAAATAATTTATAAATGTAAAATTTATTTTCATACGTTTAATGTCATAATTACCCCATTAGAAATTTTATTTTACTTTCTTTTCGCTTTCATTTTTATTAAACCTGTGAATTAAATTTATTAGGTTTATTAAGGACAAATAACCATTTTATTTTATTTTCTTTAATATTAATAATGAAAAAAATAACTATTTATAGGTTTACCTGGGATATAACATTTTATTTTATATTATAACTCAAAATACCTATCCCCTTAATTATAAATTAACCCTCACCCCACCCATGGAAGAACACCCCAGCTTCACAAAAAACTAAATAATATTCCAAAATATTATCTTTTAAAATCCATATAAAATTTAAGGACATTATTTTGTAATAAATCTCTATAAATCAAAGGAGTATAGTTTCATTCAACATAAGTAACATGATGAAATGTATAAGTTTTCAATAAAATAAATCATATTTCTTCCTCGCTTAATCGTTTTTACAATTAAATTCAAACCAAAATCTTATAATATTAATAAAAATATATATTATAATTATATTAGTTATTTCTCCATAAATAAATAATCATTTTTCAACATATGTTAATTCCCAATTCCCTTCATTCTCTTTGGGCAATGTGTCATCAATATTTAGTTAGTCACCTATCAGAATGTTACCAATTCATTTCATATCCACACACATATAAATTATTATAATAAATATAATTATATGTATATATATATAATTACATGTACTCAATGATCCATGAATTATATACAATTACATATGAATGCTAATGAACAAAAATAGAGAAATCAAAACATGATTTATATAAAATATGATATCAAAACATTTAACAATTTAATGTGGGAATTTAGAAATATAAAAACAATGATAATATTTGATAAAGAGTAAAAAATTAGTTGAAATAAATATTCATTTATGGATATAATATTATTCTGTTTATTATCTTGTATGTCAAAAAATTATGAAAAAACCGTGATTTTAGGTAACAAGACTGTCAAACAATTACTCCTCCTTTTTTGGTAACCACTATTTTCAAATGTTTTTATATTAATATTTTTATAATTTCCTTAAAATATGCTTTCACTATACATTTCATTTTATTTTTCGTAAAAAACATGTTTCTACCCTTTCATAATATTTTTTAATCATTTTATTATGCTTTTCTCAAATGATATTAATTTCCAAAACATCACAAGACTCCACTTGAGTTGTTTCTTATCAACTCAAGAGTGTTGATGATTTAAAAAAAATATTATTTCAATTATTTATTATGGAACTCCAATGGTTTTTAATAAAAATATGATTTAAAAAACCGTAATGGTTTTCTTTTTATTCTAGGGGTTTATTTATTGACAATGACTGTTTTACCATCAATGGGGGATTCATTATTATGACCATTTTTATGTGATCAGTGGGTCAAGATTCATATTTTCACCTAATTAATTAGGTAGTATGATATATCTCATTATATTATGTGTATTATGAATTGAAATGATTATGTAAATACCTGAAATTTTAGGGAAAATTATTTCTTAAATACCTGAGAATTTTAAGAGACTGTGGCATCTGACGACACCTGATTCCGAGACCCGGTGTGCCCGAAATAATTTTCTGAATTTTAGCTTATATACGTTCAGTGAACGAATGAGCGGGTTTTTCTAAATTTCGAACCGGTGCTCAGAATTGAAATCCAAGGGCACCGATGAACTCACAATGCTAGAAATTGCATAAGAGGACATTTACAGAAGTTTCGTTTGCAAATGAGGAGAAGTTAATTATTGAGATTTAATTAATAAGTTAAATACAATTACAGAACAATTTTATTTTATATCTAATGAGGTTAATTGCTCCCATGGAAAGTTATTGGGTGAGCCCATAACCCCCCATCTTCACATGTGTGGACATTTGAGAGGTGTGGCCCACACGAAGCCCAACCTTTCATCTCCCTTAACCCTCTTTAAACTACCTTCATTAAAATGAAAACTCCCTTGTTTAATTCATCAAACCCCCTTATTTATTAGATATCTACACCATCCCCTCTCTCCCATTAATTCGTGCCAACGCCTTAATTAATAAATTGAATCCTCCAATTTATTAGTTAAGTGTTTGAATGTTTCAATTTTAAATATATTGTGTTAATAAAATAATAGGAGTAGATTATTATTTTATTTTGGGGGATCATTCGTTGTGTGAAGGGAGAGAGCTCTTGAGATAATTGTTTTCTTCTCCGATGAAGAACGTTTTTCTTCTCCAACAAAAGAACGCTCTTCGGTTCTCCGATTCTCTTCTTCCTCCACATCAAGGAAGGAGACACCGTCGTGGGGGACTTGCCAACGACGACATTCCTTCTATTCTTTTCTCTGCGATAAGAGGGGAGACCCCACTTCTTCGGGTACACACCAATGATGACGGAATCTACTCCGCCATCCACGATGCTTGGCTACCGTGAATGTTTTTCGAGGTAGGGGTTGTTTTTATATAATTCTAATTATGTGAATTATATCCTCAAAGTTGGGATATTAATTGTTGCGTGTATATTTGAACCACTAACGTGGTGGGTAAGGGCTGATGAACAAGTATGGACACACCAAAAACTAGTTCTTTATGTGCGAATTGATGAGTGACGACGAAATGGGACCGCAATGGTGATTTGAGGCCGTTGCAGTGAAGAGCCGGTCCCGAGAGAGCCGTAGACACAGACTGTGGGCGAATCGGACCACCAGAGCGCATCTGGTGGTCTGCGGAAGGCGACGGCACCACACCCCGCCGGAACAGTGATGCGGTGGTGCCAGAAACATGCGGCGGCGGATCGCCACCAGATCAGATCATCGCGGCTGAGCCGCGGCGGCAGGAGGAACTCGGAATGGCCAGCCGTTTCGGTGGTGAATTGGCCCGGAATTAAGCCTTACCAGCTGGGGAGGCCGCCCCCCCCCCCCCCCCCCCCCCCCCCGCGGCCATGTTGGCCGAGCTGCGACTGGTCGTGGGCCAGACCACGCCCAACAGGGCGGGACCATGACCCGGGTCGAGTCCACTAGTTTCGGGCCAACCCAGGGGTGTTGGACATGGTCGGACCGGGCCCAAACCCCCTAATTTTAGACCAGATTTGTTTAAACGCCCATAACATGAACTCTGAACCTCTGATCAACACACCATCTGTGGCATAGGATTCCTTGGATCAGGACAGTCATTCTGGTATATTACACTCAAGGTTTCAGTGAAGTTTCAGTAGGGCCGGGTTGGGTCGAACTCGAAACCAACCGAGTCCTCAAAGCGGAAACGCTTACAACTGGAGGGTCGCATGTCTGATTGACATGTCGTTGAATACGTTTGATTATTCATGATGAGATTGTCCTTTTGGCATATTCCACTTGTGGTTTGGACACAGTTGGAGTATGGTCGGGTTGGTTTAGCTTATAAACCAACCGGGCCCCTAGAACGGAAAATCCAATAACTCTCAGACAAGATGTTCGTTTGACGAACCGTCAGCATTGTTGGTAACATAGTTGAGAAATATTTCCTTTGAGTATACCCCATGGGAGTTCAGAGTACAATTGAGATACGGCCGGGTTGGTTCGTACACGAATCTAACTGGGCCCCTAGGACAAAAAAGCTAATAACTCCTAGACTGGGCGTCTAATTTACGCGCAGTCTATTGCATTGAGACCTCTATGCCGAGGCATTCCTTTGAGATACATCTTCGTGGGACTTTGTGATACTTGGTGTATCGACCAGTAGCTCGTGGAGTGGATCATCTTGGAGACGATCATACGGAGTATGAAGACCTAGTAGATGACTAGAAGATGATGACTGCTTGTCTGATTCATTTCGGAGTGACTTAACTAGCCCGGTGGGGAGCACTACTGAGTGAGGTGGAAGACCCATGGAGGAGGAGCACTACTTTGTGAGGGGGCAGACCCGCGGTACTCGACAGGAGGAGTACCTCTGTAGGCTATGAGGGGGAGCACTACAATGTTAGGTGGGAGACCCATGGCGAGGGAGGATTACTTTGTGAGGTAACCAACCTGCGGTACTTGATAGGAAGAGTACCTCAGCAGTCTAAGGTTAGTGAGTAGCACCTCAGAGTCATGGCAAGACTACTATGCTCGACATAGGAGGAGTTCTCCAGGAGACATGGTTTCGACATCATGAATAAAATCCTTTTTGAGATGAGTCGTTGACCTTGTGTTTTCCTCATTATTTAGATGGGTTACTTAATTACTTAGGCATATGTATGGGCATATACCTATGTAAAGTTTATCTGTTGAGATCATTCTTTATGGTTTAACCATGTTGGATTTTAGTGAGACATTGAGGGTCTCGGGGTCCCTACTGATTATTGTTATACTCACCCCTGCACGGGCTATGCCCGCACCTCGTTGTGTTGTATGCAGACGACGGACATCGCTGACCGAGGTAGAGTGTACAAGGACTGGACAGTACCCGAAGGTGGACACTCAGCATAACTTCACATGGAGAAGATCGATCGATGTGGAGTGCTGAGGAAGACATTTTTTCCTACCCTTCAGGTAGGAACCCAGAGGAAGATCCAGGAGCTGCTTTAGTACTCAGTTGTTTGTCTTTTCTGTTGTACTTTCTTTTAATTGTAGCTGTACATTTCCGTTGGGCTTGTATTTCTAGCCACATTGTATATTCATCACAATTGTTACAGATTTACATAGTGTTTTCTTCCATTTTTACTCTGGATGAATGTGTTTATGTTTTATAAAGGCAATGCCTTCCCTGTTATAGGGATTTGTTCCTTTAGTGCCAATCATCATCCCCTGACCTATAGAAGGTGGGCTTGGGGTAGTCACGGCACGTTCCCCAAGGACAGGTCATGAAAAATTGGTATTATAGGATGTTGGTTCTACCGCAAGAACTTATGACTCTGATATTTTCTTTCTGTGAAGAAATAGTGTTTAGTGTTCTAAGTGTGGTCTTTAGTTCAGGGATTCCAGTGTTGGTGTGGGCAGCCGATGTATACATACACAAGGACCTTGACATCTGATTTCCAACTAAGTGCATGAAAAAAAGGATTGTGTGTGTGTTTTCAAATGTTTTCCTTTATGTCAGCTCAAACTAGGTCAGCTAACTAGGTATATACTTTTGACCGTGTCACATCTGTTCTTTCAAGATGCCTCCCTGCGAATGACCTTCTAGAGCCCCAAGAGTTGTACGTACTGACATCCTGCTGAGTGATGGTGCCTCAGTAAAGGGCCCTCTTCCAGTTGAGGAACCAACATAGACACGAGCTGTACTACGACCTGTTGGGCCACTAATGCCACTAGCCCCAGCAGTAGGCGATGCACGCCGCATGAGCGCCCTGCACGAGTTCCAGCGCCAGAGGTCACCTATGTTCCGTGGAGAGATGAACCCAGAGGAAGTTGAGGATTGGCTGGAGGATGGGGTTAGAGTCTTCAGGCTAGTACGTACACAACCAAACTTTATGGTGATCCTTGTTGCCAGCCTCTTTCAGGCAGTAGTAGGCAGATGGTGGAGCCTTATGCTCCAGATGCATGACGAGGAAACACTTCAATGGATAGAATTTGAGAGCCTGTTCTGGGAGGAGTTTGTACCATCCACCCTTCGAGCGGTGCATATATAGAAGCCACAATATCTACCATTGGGTAGGATGATGGGTCCGCAGTACTCAGAGAGGTTCACAGACCTCTCTTGCTTCTCTACAGACAAGGTACGAGACCCATTCATCAGGGCCCGAACCTTTGAGCAGGGGCTCAGGAGAGAGATTAGAGCTTCAGATTTTTCTCACAACATCCCGACATAGACATGTGTGTTGGAGAAAGCCCTCCTAGTGGAGAGTTTCCTTTCTTTCCAAAATCCAGTAGCAGGAACTACCTCTAGTTGATATGTAGCAGAGTCTTTTCCAAATGGTAGTAGACAGATGATGCAGAGGTCCAAGAGGACCAGACCCACAGGTGGTCAACTGCACAACTCAGGATCGGTAGTGTGAGGCACCCATGGTAAAGACAGTGGCAGACCCACCATGTTGTGTTACACGTGCGGCAAATAGGGTCACATGGCTCTTGACTGTTCGACCCACTGCTCAGATGATTAGAAGATAGATGAAGGTCCTCTTAGGTAGAGGCATAGGTTTGATCGAGACAGTCCACAGGGTGAAGGTGGACGAGGTAGAGGAGATGGTCGTGCAGCTAGAGGTGGATGATGCTTTGAGGTGGTTCCACCACCACCACCAGAAGTTCCACCCTGACCTCAATGACCGGGTGGACACGGGAGAGCATAGCTTTAGGCAGCTGAAGCATATGACCATGGAACTCTGGAAGTAGGTGGATGGGAGCGGGACCAGTTCCAGGCATGGAGGCCTTTGTTCTTGGTGCTTCTATGTTTCCTTGTAGTTGTTGGTTGTTGTCATTATGTTTCTTTGTACTTTGAGCTGCAGTAATAAAAGACACATGTTCTTATGAAGTTTTCATTCCTGTCATTTTTTTTATGGTTGACACTGAGAGGTTCCGGTTAAAACTGTTGTATTGACCCTCACATTCAAGATTCCTTCTAGAGGAGATCCAGTGACCACATACTGATGCTGGAAGTGTGACTCACCCCTTGGAGGTTAGAGTGACAGTTGGATATATTTGTAGTAGCGTCGAGGCCTTACAACGTCATCCATGACATGAATTGTACCGTTCATGTCGGGATTGACTATAATACACAGAGAACACTGTTCATCCAATTGATGATACCGGATTTCAATTCTTGGTAAAGGAGAAATCTTAGCAGCTCTTGTAGGACCAGATATGGTTCAATCTATGAAGGAGAAAGTGTAGACCATCCAGGAGTGGATGAAGACTTCAAAGATAAGGAAGAAGTCCAATGATGATAGAAGATGAAATCCAATGGAGTTCAAGGGTGGGAACCACGTCTTCTTATGGGTATCACCTTGAAGAGGTCTAATGAGATTCGGCCGAGGCAGCAAGTTATCTCCATGATTCATCAGACCATTCCAGGTCCTCAACAGGGTTGGCGAGATGGCTTACCATCTGGCCCTTCCACCTCAGTTGAACTGGGTGCATGACATCTTCCACATATCTTGGCTGAGGAGATATGTGCATGACCCTTCACACATCATCGACCATGGGGATCCGGACCTCAATCACGGGGTGAATTTCGCGGAGGTCCGGGTGGAGATTGAGGATCAGCGATAGCTGGTCCTATGTGGGCGGATTATTTTTCTGGTGCGCATTCGCTGGCAGCACAAGAACGTCTAAGAGAGCACATGGGAGCAGGAGGCTCAGATTCATGCTCAGTACCTCTTCTTATTTCCCTATCGAGGATTCATGCTTTAAAGGGATGTAAATCCCTGAGGTTGGTGTAATTTAAAGACCCCAAAATTTCAAGGAATGTTTTTTCTTAAATACTGTGGAAATTTATGAGATTGTGGCTTCTAACGGCACCTGAATCTGAGGCCTGGTGTTCCTAGAATAATTTTCTAAATTTTATCTCAGGTACGTTCAGTGAAAGAATGAGCTGGTTTTTCTAACATTCGAACCATTGCTCAGAATTGAAATTTAAGGGCACCGATTAACTAGCATCGTCGGTAATTTCTTAAGGGGACCTTTACCGTAGTTGCATTTGCACGGGAGGAGAAGTTAATTATTGGGGTTTAATTAAGAAGTTAAATAAAATCGTAGAACAATTTTATTTTATATCTAAGGAGGTTAATTTCTCACATGAGAAGTTGTTGGTGGGCCCCACAACCACCAAACTTCCCATGTGTGGATATTTGAAAGGTGGGGCCCACACAAGCCCCAACATTTGATCTCCCTTAACCCTTTTTAAACCCCCTTCATTAAAATGTAAACTCCCTTGTTTAATTCATCAACCCCCCTTATTTATGAGATCTCTCCACCATCCCCTCTCTCCCATTAATTCATGCCAACGCCTTAATTAATAAATGGAATCCTCAAATTTATTACTTAAGTTTTTGAATGTTTGAATTTTAAATGTATATGTTAATAAAAAAATAGGATTAGCTTATTATTTTATTTTGTGGGAGCTTTCTTTGTGTGAAGGGAGAGAGATCTTGAGAGAATAGTTTTCTTCTCCGACGATGAACATTTTTCATCTCAAATGAAGAACGCTCCTCGGTTCTCCAATTCTCTTCTTCCTCCGCATCAAGGATGGAGACACCACTGCGGGGGACTCACCAACAATGACGAGCCTTCTATTCTTTTCTCTGTGACAAGAGGGGAGACCCCACTTCTTTGGGTACACTCCGACGATGAAGGAATCGACACCGTCATCCACGACGCTCAGCTACCACGATTCTTTTTTGAGGTAGGGGAATTTATTGTATAATTCTAATTATGTGAATTATATACTCAATGTTGGGTGATTAATTGTTTCTTATATATTTGAACCACTAAATCGGTGGGTACAGGATAACGAACAAGTATGGACCCACCTCCAACTTGTTCTTGATGCGTGGATTGACGGGTGATGACCAAATGAGACTGCAACAGCAATTTGATGCCATTTCAGTGAAGAGCAGGTTCAGGTAGAGCTGTAGGAATAGAAGGTGGGAAAATTGGACCATAGGAGCGCGTGTTGTGGTCCGCCGAAGGCGGCGGCGGGGGGAACCCGGAACGGCAGGGCCGTTCCGGTGGTAAAGCGGCGCGACATTAAGCTGCGCCAGCTGGGGAGACCACTCCCCCCACACTCGGTCAGGCTGGCTGAACCGTGGCAGGCCTTTGGCCGGGCCACGCCCAAGTAGGCCGGACCCGTAGCCGGGTCGGGTCGACCCGGTTCGGGCCGACCCAGGAGGTGTTGGGCCGGGTCGGACCGGGCCCAGACCCCCTCTTTTCGGACCAGATTCGTTTAAACACCCATAACATGAGGTCCGGACCTCTGATCTATGCACCGTCAGTTTCGTACGATTCTTTGGATTGAGACGGTTGTTTCATTATATTACACTAAAGGTTTTGGTGATGTTTTGGTATTGCTGGGTTGGTTCGAACTCGAAACCAACTGTGCCCTCGGAGCGGAAATCCTTAGAACATGATGACTGGACATCTGATTGACGTTTCGTCATCTACGCTGGATTTCTCTTGAGAAGAAGGTACATTTGGAATACTCCACTTGTGGTTTGGACACAGTTGGAGTATGGTCAGGTTGGTTAAGCTTGTAAACCTACTGGGCCCCTGGAACGGAAATGCCAACAACTCTCAGACCGGACGTCCGTTTGACGAACCATCAGCGGAGTTGGTAACATCATTGAAAAATGGTTCCATTGAGTGTTCCCCATTGGTGTTTGTGGTATAGTTGATATACGTCCAGGTTGGTTCATACACAAAACCAATTGGGCCCCAGGGGCAGAAATGCTTATAACTCACAGACTGGGTGTCCGATTGACACGTCGTCTGTTGCGTTGAGACCCCTATGACGATATGGTCCTTTTAGATACATCTTCATGGTAATTTTTAATACTTGTAGTATCGACCATTAACTCATGGAGTGGATCCTCTTGGAGATGAGAATATGGAGTACAGATACCTAGTAGCAGACTAAATCCTGATTACTACTTGCCTGATTCGTTTCTGAGTGACTTGACTTGACTAGTGGGGAGCACTACGATTTGAGGTGGCAGACCCATGGCCGAGGATCAGTACTTTGTTAGGTGGCATACCCGCTGTTCTCGACAGGAGGAGTACCTTTGTAGGCTATGAATGATAGCACTACTTTGTGTGGTGGCAGACCCATGGCGGGGGTGCACTACTTTTTGAGGTGGACAACCCGCAGTACTCAAAAGGAGAAGTACCTCAGCTGTCTATGGTTAGTGAGTATCACCTCTGAGTCATGATAGGACTACTGTGCTCGATAGAGGAGGAGTTCTCCAGCAGTCGTGGTTTCGACATCGTGAATAAAATTCTTGTTTGAGATGAGTCATTGAACTTGTGTTTTACTAATGATTGAGATGAGTTACTTGATAACATAGGTATATGTATGGGAATATACCTATGTAAAGGTTAACTATTGAAATCTTTCTTTGTCATTTAACCTTATTATATTTTAGTGAGACATTGAGGGTCTCAGTGTCCCTACTGAGTATCATTATACACCCCACTGCATAGGCTATGCCCGCACCTCATTATGTTGGATGTAGATGATAGACAGCATTGACCATGGTAGAGTGTACGAGGACTGGACGGTACCTGGAGGAGGACACTCTGTGTGACGGCACACGAAGCAGACCAATAGACGCGGAGTACTGAGGAGGACATCTGTACCTACCATTCATGTAGGAACCCGGAGGATTATACATGAGCTACTTAACTACTCAGCTATTTGTATTTTCTATTGTATTTTCTTTCTGTTGTAGCTATACCTTTCCATTGGGCTTTTATTTCTGTCCCCTTTGTACTTTCAGCACACATGTTACTGCATTACATAGTGTTTTCATCCTCTTGTACACTAGTAGAATGTTTTTACGTTTTATAAAGGCAATGCCTTCCCAGTTATAGGGATTTACATCTTTGGTGCTAGTCACCAGCCCCTGGCCTATGAAAGGAGGGCATGGGGTAGTCACGGCACGGGTCCCGAGCACGGGTCATGAAATATTATATCTTTGTTCATAGTTATGAATTTTATGATTTTTTTATATATTTCATTTAATAATATAATTATATATTTTTTTCACTCAAATATGTGGTATTTGACCATTATGTTATGGTGTTTCATTTTTATAAATTTTCAACATTCCATGACATTATAAAATTGTTCCCTTATTATTAGGATTATGACCAAATGGTTATGGTATAATTATTTTTATACGTTTACTATTAATTAATGTTCCTTTCTCCTCCCCTCATTGGGATTTTAGCACACCGCAATATTTTTGTATATCATTATATGATTACATGTAATAATTTGATTGTGAGGGATTTATATGAATAAATGGGAATGATCTAAATATTTATTCTTTCTTATAATGAAAATGTGATGTTTCTTAAAAATATTCAAAATATACTAATCCTATTTTCTAATAAAATATTAATATCATGTTATTAATATACAAAACTTCTAGTAGTCATGTATGAAAATGTTGGGCCTCTATATTTTGTTTTAAAGTGGTGGTTTAGTTGATTAGGAAATTAGGACCAGAAAAACATAGTGACAATCATAACTAACGGTCTATGAATTTCTAAAGATTATATGTTATGGTAAGGTATATGACCATAGGGTTTCTGAGTAATTAACTATGTTTATGGATACTAAAAGTGTATGTGAATCTAGAATAGTCATACCTATGAAAAAACCCCAAAAAAATGTTATTTGGGACCTGTATCAATTACCATCTGGTTCAAAATAAATATGTATTTATGCACACCAATTTTGACACAATTTGGTTATATGATTTATTTAAACACAAACTCTATAAAAATAATTATTATTGATATATATATATAATGTAGATCTTATTATAGTGTCCTAAAATCTTCCATTGAGGAAAATGCAAAACATCAGTATCCCAGAAGATATGAATTTAGTTTAATTCGTGAATAAGAATAAATTATTTATATGTGATTTTTTAAATTATGTTTATTCAAAAAAACTTCTTAATTAAAATGAATGGAACCTAGAGAAACCATAATAATAACAAATGTGAAAGACAATGAAATTATTTTCCAAAAAAATATTCCAAAGAGAATAGTAGATGTAGATCAAAACACCATGTAAATGCTTACCCATCTATCTCAGTTTATGAAAAAAATACATTAACTATATGGAACATCCAAATTCACTAAATAAGTCAATACTATAGATCAATTCATTAATGTGGTATTGATAACCAATTTTTAGTGGGTCATTCAATCCATATATTTTAAAATAATGGTCTATCTCAATAGAGATGTATTTTAATTCACTAATATTTTTAGAAGGATAACATAAGCATTCCTACTTATCATTTAGATAGAGGGTCTATTCAGTTGTCAGTGTTGATAATATATATCAAGAAAATGGATAATGTAATGAAAATTGAGTTTTAAGGCTTTATGAATATATTTCATAACCAGTAATCTCCTAGAACTATCCAAATAAAGAAGAAGAGAAAATTCATAGAGCATAACCAGAATGAGGATGAATCCATCTAACATATGTGTAAAATTTCTCATTGATTTTGTTATACATATTTTTATTTTTTATTAATATTTTTATAAAAATATATTTATTATTAATTGGATGAGAACCAAACCAATGAAGGGATATAAGTATCCTAGTTTTGGGATTTATAAATAAGTAGTTATATGTTCTATCCCAATAGAGATTGTGTTTGGAGAATTATTTTATAGTAATTGAGATAAGAAATGAAATATTATGTTTCTAGATGGTAAAATAATTGACTTTGTAGATAACAATATCCAACACCACATATTTCAAAAAAATTGGAAGTAGATTTACGGAAATTATTTAAAAAAATCAGGAAATGATTTATGATTGGAAATGAAGTCCACCATGTTCATGAATATACCACATGAAGTTATCAAATTATATGGAGGAATATAAAGAACAACAAATAATTCCATTATTAAATATTATAGAGATATGGAAATATATAAATCAATTTAATAATATAATGACCTTGAATGGTAATTTGTGTACACTACCACAAATCAAAATGGAGAATGGGAAAACATATTCCATCAATACCACATAGTTGGATGATAAAAATTATGTCAAGATAAAAAAACATCCAATTCACCCATGAATCAATTTTTTTATTATAGTTTTACTCATTCAATTATATACTGAATGTTATCAAGAATTGGTGAATCATGACCTGGATGACTTGATGTAGATATAGTAATTAAAAGACATACTGGTGCTATCAATGAAACCAAAGTGTTTTTTTCTTCTCATTATAGAGTATGTGGTAATATTATTCATGCGATTATCATAATCAAAAACATATTGGAATTTTTTTCTATACATGGATTTGATTAGATCCCATTATATAGAGGCCAGAAAAACTATTGGTAAAAGGAAGTATTCTTATATAATCTAAACTATGTCATTCCCCTATGAAAATGCTTTTTAAATGGTGAATATCATTTGCAAAATCAATTAATGTGTTGGGTGTTAGTACCCATAGAATAAATATATCATACAAAAATGGATTATTCAAATGAAATTATCAACATCAAGGAAATTATAATTGTGAATCAATACACTGAGTAATTTCAAAAAGAGTTACCCATACATCCCCAAGATTGTGAGGTAGAGATATCAATTGATAATATACTTAGATCCACTCCATTTTTGAAATTCCTCAAATAAATTGGTGATGTTATAAAAGAAGATACTTTCACAGCCTGTCCCCTGGGGACCATGACCTGACTACCCCAAGCCCACCTTCCATAGGCTAGGGGCTGGTGACATGCACTAGAAAGTAATATCCGTAAAACAAGAAGGCATTACCTTTTAACATGTACGGACACACATTTCATGAACACAATAAGAAGAAATCACATAGTAAACTGCTTTAGTAAAAGTGTGTTGAAAGGAAAGGGGCTGGAATACAAGCCAAACTGAAAAGAACAACTACAAATAGAATGTAAAAAATACAACTGAAAAGTGGAAAGAATCCCCTAGATCGTCCAATGAGGATCCTACATGATGCGTAGGTACAACTCACGATCAGTAGTGCATGTTTCATGTCATTCCATAAAGTCCACCTCCGAGCACCATCCAGTCTTGACTCCCTCAGCCTCGATCAATGGTGTTCATCATCTGTACAAGAAAGAGCAAGGTGTGGGAATATCCCATGAAGGGGTGAGTATAATGATACTCAGAAGGGACCTTGGGACCTCTGTAGGTCTCTCAGAGTTCCACGAATGGAAATACAGCAAATCAGGACTTCAACCCTACTTAGGTATACGCACATACATATATCTAAGTTACCAAGTTATACTCATATCTTACATGAGGGAATAATAACACAAAGGTAAATCCGAGAAGGTAGAAATACCACACAAGAAACCCCACTGAGATAGAAGTACCACATGGGAAACACCACGAAGACAACACCACAATGGTAAAAGTACCACATAGGTCACACCACTAAGACAACACCACGAATATAAAAGAACCACACCCGTAACACCACAATGATTGATGTACCACACAGAAAACACCATGAAGATAGCACCATGAAGATAAAAATACTCATCTAACAATTATTTATAACATAAGTACATAAGTACAGATGATTATTCATAATCTATATCCTCTTATTCTGTATAGAGGCACAGCTTCTGATGCACACATGATTAATAGATAACTAACCCCCGCTGACCCACAGAGGATCTAACCCACAAAAAATTGTTAGTCACATACCCACACAAGATCATTGAGCAATTACCCACATAGGATTTCATATAAGCTTACCCACACAGGATCAATAGATCCTGACCCACAAAAGATCAATTTTCTTTCTTCATGTTACAGCCTACCACAGGATTCCTCGCACCCGGTGTGCTCCAGTTCTGTAGAATCTTCCCCTTGAGAAATCAGTAATTTCTATACCACCAATAAGTTCCAAATATGTTTAAAACAAAGGACCTCCTTGTCCAAAGGGTTCCAATGTGACAGACGGTGCATCAATCAGATAAATGGTCTGTTAGTTATAAGCATTTTACTTTCGAGGGCCTAGTTGGATTTGGGTTCTATCCAACTTTTTCATACTCCAACTATTCCAAAAAAACACGTATAGTATACCAAATGGACCATCTCAGTACAATGATCCTAATTCCATTGAAGGTTCATCAAACAGACATCTGCTTCTCATGATCTGGCCATTTATGTGTTAATGGGTATGTTTGGGCTAAGGTTCGGTCTGACGTAGCTGGGTTGGGACGTGGCGGGCTTGTCCTAACACGTAAGGGTGTAGTCCGGCCCACATGGGGGTTGGCCGAACCATAAGGGGGAATCCCTTCTTATAGGGGGCGGCCCGTCCCGTAAGGGGGCTTGCCGCCCCAAAAGGGTATTGCCCCGCCCGGAAGGGGGCGTGGCCCACCGGGTAGGCGGGCCTGCTGCTTGAGGCGCATATCGTAAGAGGCACGACCCACATTCCACCAGAGCTAGATAAGAGGTCATTTAATCTGGGTATCCTATACGGCCTAGAACCCATTAGGCTTTGTGAAATGGCAGCCCCACGTGGGCACCGCCTGGTTGCCGCGGAACCCTCGCGACGTGTAGCTACTATGTCGTGGCTTCAATCGCAACCTTTTTCCAACCAATCATGTGCTGGTCAAGTCACCCTATTCTTCTAGAGTCGGCCGATGTTCAATATTCCTTCTCTGACCTCCGCAGCTGACGAGCCGCGTCCCCTTGCTAACCAGCAGTGCGAGATAGTGGGCCCCCTCCTCATTGGCTCGTCGGTTCCTGCTGCAATGATGAACGCCACGATATAGTGTTATAGCCTCCTCTTACAGCGGACATCAGTGCCCCACCTCCTACATCATCAGTTGGTTTCATCACGCTGGCGGACCTCTACAGAGGGCACAAGGGTAGCAATGTAGCTGAGGGTTTGGGTTGGGTTTGATTGGTCGGTGCCCTCTACGTTAGCTTGCAATCTTAAGGGAGTATTAAAGGTTTCAAAAAAATAACTAGAATTAAACAAGAATTAATCATCTACCCCAAGAATGATGGAGAAACAACCATGGTTGGAGAAGTGGGTTGGTGTTTGCCGTCCACTGCAACTATCCACCAACGATGACGCTTAACCATCAATATTTGGTTCGTGGTTTCGTTGTCACTTATCACTGCTCGCTGGAACCAGATCTATCCTCCAATGGGCTGGAATCTCAGTACATTTTCAGCACATCATTTCTAGGTGAATCCATACTGACACCTATCCCCAAGCTCCATATAAATAGAAGAGGGGGTGGGTAAGTAATGACGTTTGAAATTAATGGGGATCATTAAATTGGAACCTTTCTAATTCCCCATAATTGTTGTTACTTTAGATTGAAAGGTCAAGCCATTTATTGGATTGAAAGGTCATTAGTACCACACCACATCTTGTCTGTTGGTGGAAATGAATGAAAATAAAATAACTATGTAATTTTATTTATTCTTTTAAAAAGACCCAAAAAACTAACTTTTTCTTGAGTCCTACTTTGGTAAAAGTGAAACCTCTTTGAAGAAAATCCCAGTGCGGTGGATTCAACTGTGCCCTCGGAATTTTAATCTGAGCACCGATTCAAATGTTAGAAAACACCACTCACATGATTACAGAATAATCCTAAAAAAAGTTCAGAAACTCATTTTGGTCACAGTGGATATCAGAATCACACGCCGTCAATTTTCACAGACTCATAATAATAATCCAAATAATTAATAAAAATTAAATGGAAAATCCTGGTCTTTACATTATCCCTTCCATAAGGCCTTTCATCCCCGAAATCCATAATATATACATAGAAAACAAATGGGGGTACTAAGCTCAAATATGAGCCTCCCGATCCCATGTTCTCTCCTAGATTATTCTATGCTTCTAGGGAATGTGCACAGGAGGTATCAAATTCCCACAATGAACTCCCTTTTATCGATCCTTAATCTCTACTAGAACCTCCTTAAATGTCTCCCTATCATCAAAGTACAATTCTCCATGGTCGATGATGTGATATGGGTCATGCACGTATCTTCTTAATTGGGATACGTGGAAGACATCATGCATCCTCTATAACTGCGGTAGAAGTGCCATGATATATGCCACCTTTACAATCCTCCTAAGTATTAGAAATGTTCTAATAAAACTCAGTTAGAGTTTTCCATATTGGCCAAAAATCTGTAAACCACATCGAGGTGATACCCATAAGAAGACATGGTCTCCCTCCTCAACTCGAATGGTCTCCACCTCCTGTCAACATATTAATTTTTTCTGCTCTATGCAGTCTTTATCCGGTCCCAGATGACCTACACCTTCTCAGTGGTAGCTCCTACCAATCTAGACCCATAAGTGCTGATTCCCCTTGTCCCGTCCAGCATAGAGGTGATCTTCATGGTCAAATTTAAAAGGGCTCAAATGGTTCCATATTTAGGGTGGAGTTATAGCTATTGTTGTATGATAACTACACATAGGGCATGTGTTTATACCAACTACGACCAAAATCTTGTAAGCTATCATGAAACATGTCCTCTAATGTATGAATGGTCTGCTCCGTCTCACCATACTTCTATGCATGAATGTTGGTCCTCAAATGTAGATAAGTCCCAGATTCGTCCTATAATCCCTTCCACAACTGAAATGTAAAACATTCATCACAGTCAGAGACAATCATTGATGGAACCCAATGATGTCGCACAGTCTCCTGAACGTAGAGGCATCCAAATACCTCTATGGATCTCTTCTCTTGGATAGAAAAGAAGTGGGGTGACTTGGTGAGGCGGTCAACAATAAACCAGATTTAATCATGTCCCCTGGATGTATGAGGAAGTCCTATTAAAAATTCCAACCCCCTTACACTCCTTAACCTCTAGTGGTTGTGCTAATACTATTGGAACTTGATGCTCGGCCATCACTTGCTGACAAGTAAGGAATCATGAACAAAACTCGGCCACTGCTTTCTTCATACTAGGCCACCAGTGCTATTATTGGTGGTCCTGGTATATCTTCGTGACACAAGGATGTATCGCTATAGGGGACGTATGGAGCCCCCTCAACACCTCCTCCCATAGTGCCACTGGTACCATGGTGAATCCTCTAAATAGGATGACGTGCTCCCCACCTTTAGAAAAAAAATTCATCTTCTTCTACTGAGGATATCTTAACCAGTCGAGACTCGTAGTCAATTTCCCCTGGATGTTCCTCTTGAGCTCCTTGAAGAGGTGGGGGAGTGATAGTCATATAGTAGGGGTATGTTGCTTCATCTCAATCCATGAAGGATAATTGTAATGCGGCTATCTGCTCTATCACCTCACTCAGCAACTATAGACTACACCTCCTTCTGAGTGAATCTACTACCACATTACCCTTCCCAGGATTATTGACTATCTAAGAGTCATATTCCACAAGAAACTCTATCCATCACCATTATCTCAGGTTTAGGTCTTTCTGAGACAATATATAACTGAGAATCTTGTGATCAGAGTAGACTATAATATGTTCATCCATCAAGTAATGTCACAACATCATAAATGCGAAGACCACTTCTTCTAACTCCAGGTCATGGGTATCATTTTTTTTCTCATGCGGTCTCAGCTATTGTGAATCATAAGCGATCACTGCTCGATCTTGCATTAGGACACATCCATGACCCATCCCTAATGTGTCGTCGTAGACTACATACCCAACACCCACTTCTGGTAGAATCAAGATGGGGGAACTCATTAGTCTCTACCTCAAATCTGGAAAAATCTACTGGCATATCTATGTCCACATGAAGGGATGTCCCCTCTCCGTCAACACTAACAAGGGTGCCTCAACATTGGAAAATTCATTCACGAGTATCCGGTAGTTTCCATCCAACCCCAGAAAACATCGCACCTCTTTCACCCCCTTAGGGGATCCCAAGCATGCACAACCTTTATCTTCACTGTGTCCACTGAAACTATAGCCTTTGAGATAACATGGCCCAGAAACTGGACCACTTGTATCCCGAATTATCACTTTGAGATCTTAACATAAAGCTGGTGCTCAAAGTTTATCTGGAACTATCTCCAGATGATAGGCATGCTCCTCCTCCGACACTGAGTATGTCAAGATGTCATCGATGAAGACCACCATAATGTGATAGAGGTATGTCTGAAATATATTGTTCATTATTCCCATGTACACTGTTGGGGAATTGGTCACATTGAATAATATAACCAAGAACTCTTAGTGCCCATACTGACATATGAAGGCCATTTTATTCACATCCTCATCTCGTACCCTGAGCTGATGATAGCCTGATATTAGGTCTATCATTGAAAACCAACGATCTCTCATAAGTTGATCAAAAAGATCATCAATTCTCAAATGTGGATACTTGTTCTTCACAGTCACTTTTTTAAGGTGCTGGTTGTCCACACAGAGTGTCAAACTATTATCTTCCTTCATGGTGAAAAAATTGGGGCAACCGTAGAGAAACATTGGTTCTTATGAACCCATAACTCAAAAAGTCCTCCAACTATACCTGTAACTAATGAAGCTACACGGGAGCCATACGATATGCTGGTGTAGATATTGTTGTCATACCATAGTACAGGTCTCTTTAAAAGTCCACCTCTTTCTGACAAATAATTCCTGGAACATTATCAGTAAATACATTAGAATATTGGTCCACCACTATTGGATATTTGGGACTCTCATCATCAATTAACTTGAGGGTAAGGTTGTCCAACTAATGTGTGATCTGCCGCACCCTCTTCTTGGTAAATACATCCTATGATACAAAGGATCCCTTTTCACCATTGAAGAAAAACATGTTACCATCATCATGGACACACAACACATTGATCCTAATATATTCAATTTGCGAATGGATTGTGGATATCCAATCCATACCCTTGATAATGTCATAAGTCCTCGATTCCACTACTAGTAGATCGTAGCTGAAGCTATCGGCTCCTAGAGTAATCCCACACAGTCGGCACCACTATGTAATCATAGAATCCACGCTTGAAAGAGTCTCTAGCTATAAGGATCAAGCCAACGGCTTCAATGGAATCTCCGAGCTACGAATGAGTGTTGTGACAATAAATGTGTGACTGAAACCTATGTTTATAAGTACTATAACTAAGGTGGAGTAGACACAGATCGTACCTCTAATCATCTCTGGAGTGTCATGGTCATAAGGCTCATATTCCTAGAACTGAGCTCATCTCTGTCCTCCTAGTCCCTTTGGTCAGGGTGGACCAGCTGGTGGTCATGGCAGTAGAACCTCGAATCTCCACCCACCTACTACTGCATGACCATCTCCTCTGCTACGTCCGCCAACTGCATGCAGAACTCCCAGATCGAATCCCTGCCCCTACCTCAGAAATCCCTATACCACTTGATTGTCGTCGGAATGACGGTTCGGGTAGTTAGGAGCCATATGACCCTACCAACTGCATGAGTAGCACCGATTTCTTCTCAGCTATCCTCCTCTGTCCTGTGAGCCCTGCACCACCGACCATTTATCCTAAGGTTTCCCACAAGAATTCCAATCCCACTTGGTCCCCTATATCATCCGTCTACTTCTTGTTTTAGATTACCCTACTACTCGACATCTAGTAGTGGCTATCACTATCGATACCTAATCAGGTATGAAACTCTCCACCAATAGTCCTTTATCTAGAACACCAGCCTGCGTTAGAATACAAAGTGATATCATCGATTCTCTTATCTCTCATCCTAGAACCTGGTCAATGCACAGGGACCTAAAGAAAGGGTCCCATACCTTTTTTTTGTATTAGCATCAGAGATTAGTGATCCTCATCGAGTACTACAACACAGTCATGCTGACCAGCAGTATGTACAACATCTCTTGTATACACATTGATCATAGAGTCGCTCGTACAAACTCTACCCTGAAAAGGTTCTTGATGTTTGCCCAGGTAAGGGTCACCTCGTCATGTATCTGAAGCATCATTCTCCATTATCTCCCTGCCGCCACATGAAAAATACTAGATTCTACGATCACTATAAGGTCATTTGGTGTCCCAATCAGGTGGAAAACTCTTACTACAGGCTCCAGCCAGTTCTCTGTCGCCTGCGGTTCCGTCATGCCACGAAACCTCTGAGGCCTATGTCACTGAAATTTTTGAAAAATGATTAGTCGACGTGCACCATCTACTGGTGGTTTTGGTGGCAAAAACCTCCCAATAGGTAGTGGTGCTGCTTGTATACCACCTAAAGGTGCTAATGCTATATGAAGGCCCAGCACCGAGGACTCATCACTCGGAGGGCCATCATCGCGTACTCTCTTGGGAAACCTAGCAATATTTTATACCTTGTGAGATGACTGGAAGAGATCAAAAGTTAAATTTTCAAATCACATTCAATCAGTTTTTTTATTCACTAAGTCAGAAATCATTATTCAGGGTCCGTGTGTATGGATACATTTCCCTCTGCACCAACACCTGATTCCCAAAATGGAAAACCACACTCATAACACATAACACTATTGCTACATAGAAAATATTGGTGTCCAATTTCTTCAGTTGAACTGAATCCCCTGATTCCAATTTTTCATGACCCGTCCCTTAGGGCATGTACGGTGACTACCCCATTCCCACCTTCCATAGTCCAGGGGATGGAGACTAGCCCCACAAAGGCATATCCCTAAAATGAGAAGGAAATTCATTTTGACCTATATAGACACAAATTCCAAGAACACAACAAGAAGCAACCCTATAGTAAACAACTGTAGTAAAATTGTGCTTAATGTAAAGGGGTCAGAATATAGGCCCAACTGAAAAGTACAAGTACAACTGGAAAGTAAAAAATACAACTGTAAAGTAAAAAGATCCTCTAGAATCATCCACCAAGGATCCCACCTAAAGGGTAGGTAAAACTCACTATCAAGAGTCCCTACGCAATGTCATTCCAAAATGTCCACCTATGAGCACCTTCTAGTCCTGATTCCCTCAACCTCGATCAAAGATGTCTATCATCTACACGAGAAAAAACATGGTGTGGGCGTACCCCGTGCATGGGTGAGTATAAGGATACTCTATTGGGACCTTGAGACCCCCCCATAAATCTCCTAGAGTTCCAAAAAGATGAAACCCTGAAGAAATACTTCAATTATTCTGAGGTATATGACCATACGTATACCTAGGTTATCAAGTTATACGCATCTCATTAATGAGGGAAGAATACCAAAATGGAAAAACCAAAAAGTTATAAATACCACACAGGTAACAACACTGAGTTAGAAGTACCATACTGGTAACACCACCAAGACAACACCCCAATGGTAGAAGTACCAAATAGGTAACACAACTAAAAAAATACCACGAAGATATAAGTACCACAATGGTTACACAATGAAGATAGAAGTACCACACAGGTAACAACGTAAAGATAGCACCATGAAGATGAAAAGACTCATCTCACAATCTGGTATAACATAAGTATATAAGTACAAATGATAAGTCGTAATATAGATCATCCTATTATGTAAAGAGGAACTTCTTCTGACCACATAGGATTGATAGTTAACTGACCCCTGCTGACCCACAAATGATCTGACCCACACAATATTCATATGCGCTGACACACATATGATCACTGAGCACTGATACACATAGGATGTGATACAATCTAACCCATACATGATCGATTGATGCTAACCCACACTGGATCAATGTTCTTCCTTCATGTTACAGCCTACCACAATATTTGTCTCACCTGGTGCACTCGAGTACCGAAGAATATGCCCCTCGAGATATCAGTCAATCCTCAACCAACAATATTCTTTTAAATTGAGTACCAAAATAACCACCATGTCGTAAGGCTTACAACGTGATAGACAGTGTGTCAATTGGACACCCGACCTGTTAGTTATAACCGTTTTTCCTCTGAGGGCTTGGTTGGATTTGGGTTTAATCCAACCCATCCATACGTGAATTGTACATAAAACTCATTTCGCGTATACCAAAAGGACCTTATCAATCCAAGGATCCCAATTCCATAGAAATTTCATCAAAAATTCATCTGGTTATCATGACATGTCCTTTTATGTGTTTCTCGGTCTGGATGGGCTCGGATTCCGTCCAACCCGGCTGGGCTGGGCCACGCAGGGGTGGGCCTACTAGGCCAAGGTCTAGGCCAGCCTGCAAGAGGGTAGCTTTGCCCGCATGGGGGAGGCCCGACCAAAAAGGGGCTGCCCATCCTGCAAAGGGGAATCCCACCCCACTATGGGGAAATCTTACCCGCACGGGGGCATGCCGGCAAGCAAGGGGCTGGTCGGCGTGATGGGGTGCGGCCCGCTGGGTAGGTGGCACAACTACATGAGGCATGTACCACAGGAGGTGTGGCCTTTGGTTCTCTTCATCTGGCATGGGGGAGGGGGGGTTTGTTCACCGCAGTATCCTGAACAACCCGGAGGTCGTTCGGCATTGTGAAATGGTGGCACCACGTAGGCACCACCTGGTTGTCTTGGAATACACGCAGTGGGATACTCCTCCTTTGGGGCATCACCCACAACCTCTTACCCACAGAAGGTGATCTAGTCATGCCGAACACTTCTTCTGGAACCGTCTGATGTGTTGACCACCTTATACGATCGTCACGTCTGACGAGCCGTGACCCCTAGCTCACCGGTGGCACGCGACGGTGCACTACAACTCCTCATCGGTCGGCTGGTGCTAGCCGCTCCGATGACCACCATGTCTTAGTGCCATGGCCTCCTCTTTTGGTCTGTATCAGTGCACCTCCACATTCATTGTCGGTCGGTTCCACCATGTGGGAAGTCTTCCATGGAGGGAACAATGGTAGAAAAGTAGTGGAGGGTCCAGGCAGGGTTCGTTAGGCTCGCACCCTCCTTGTTATATTTGAATCATAAGGGAGTATTAAAGGTTTAAATAAAGTCCCTTGATTTAAACAAGAATCGAAACCCTTCCACAAAAATAATATAAAAATTCCCACAGGTGAGGAAGTGGTCTAGTGATTTCTTTCCCCCGTAATTAGCCTCCAAATATGTCACTCGATCTTCGATCTTTGGTTCGGGATTTCGGAGTCCCTCGTCACCGCTTGCCGAAATCGGCTCCTTCTTCCAAGGGTTTGGTGTTTAGGAACTTTGTCAGCCATCACTGATAGGTGAAGTCGTGCTGAAACCTCTCCCAAACCTTCATATAAATAAGAGAGGGGGAGGTATGTAATGATTTTGGAAATTAATAGGGCTCAATAATTAGGAACCTTCTTAATTACCCAAAATTTATGTTACTTAGAATTGATAGTTGAAGCCATTTTTTAACATGAAAGATCACTGGTCCCATGTTGCTGCTTCTCCGTTGGAGGAAAAGAATAAAATTTAAATAACTACGGTATTTTATTTATTCTTTTCTAATGTCCAAAAAAGTAAATTTTTTTCTATTCCTACTACCGTCGAAGTGAAGCCTCTCTTAAGAGAATCCTAGCACTCCAGATTCAATGATGCCGTCAATTGTTAATCCATTCACTGATTCAAAAGTAATAAAATGTTGCTCACACATTTACTGAATGTACCTAAAAATGATCAAAAATTCATTCTAGGCACACCAGACCTCAAAATCACACGCCGTCAATTTTCACAGACTCGTAATAATTCAATATAATGAAAAAATTACATAGCAAATCTGGGTCTTTATAGATACAAGATAATATGGATTGGGGGTTTATATTCCAAAGTGAAACACATTAATTTGCGGTAGTTATATATATATTATTTTTTTAAAAAGCATTGTCAATAAGGCTTTGAATTAATTACAAGGGGTTGAATTAGGACACTATAATGAAAAGGTATCACCTTACAAGGATTGTGACATTATTGATCAACTAGGAAGATCTTAGTACATTCCAAAGGATGATCTTCATTATAGATATATTTATCTAAAGGTAATGAAGGGTGATAGTGATAATAAATCCTTCCATAATTGTTATGGACATTTTCAATCCAAATTAATTCTGTATTGAGATATTAACGCCCATTCAATAGTAAGGAATTTTAAGGAATTTTCCTTTAGGGAATACATAATAATGTTTTTGGTAGGTTTTCTCATTGATTTTCCCATTTACTCAAACAGACGGGTGGAACACATAGAAAATCATCGGTATATGATAGAAACATTATGAAATGAACAAATTTATTTTTTTTAGATTGGGTGACTTTATTGTTCATCAAGTCACATTCTTTATTATCATGCTCACATGTGTAAGAATTTATGTGGAACAATCAATGAAAAAGGTAATGAATGAATGTCCCAAGACCTCAAGTGTCATTGAAATCCCTAGATTTCATATCATGTAATGGAATTGTTCATTTTTTCTATGAAATAAATCATCATTTAATATCACCATAACTATGTTAACATGGAAAAGGTAATTTTCATATCGATGCAAAATTGCAAGGGAATCATTTTGGATATAAGGAGAATTCTAATTGTTGATACTGTATTCACAATACTATCTTATGGGGAAGGTATTATGATATATAAGGATGCATGAATTACAAGATAGGATTCATTACTCATGCAGAATGATATTGTGATAGACTATGGTTACGAGTAATTGATGATACATTAGAGGAGATACCTGAATAATGATCTGGAGTAAAAATGATTTTTCAATGCCTTGTTGTTTCGATTGAAGATCCTTTATAGTGATAAGTATGTAATATATATATATCATGATAGTATGAATTATTCATACACATAAAATGTTTTGATCATGAATCAAATATATTGTTAAAGAATATCAATGATTTAAAATTATTTATTTACTACAATCAATGAATGGATAGAAATTTAGTTGAATCTCTTTATAGAAACTATACTAGTACCCCACCAATAATGTGCATTGAGTAAGAAATTATCTAAATTTCTATTAAAAGGAAGGTTCACGAGATCATACTGTTATTTAAAATATCTTACCATACTAAAATTATTCCTTTTTCATATATATAAAATAATATCAATAAGGAACAAGGAGATGGTTTGGGGCATTAAAAATGGTGAAAGTAGTAAAAGGAGGTCATACATCATGAATTTTACATCTATAATGATGGTTTCATTGAGTATTGAAATAAAAATAGTGTGGATTTATCTCGTAAGATATATAATTTTCTATAGGATTATTCACATATCTTGTCATCATATATCCATAATGGATGTACTAATATGAACCTTTATCCTTGATAGAAATTTAAATGGATACATGATTAAGGATATCATTTAGTACACCTTAAAGATCTCGGTATTTCACTATTTTAATTTAGAGAAATATGTGTCAACCTAAATGGTGGAACAATTTCCAATAAACACTTGAAAAAAGAATCAAATCACCATTTAATGTGTCACTAGTTTCTTGGAGACATCTAATGGAGAAAATGTGATATGGTTTTGGTGGATATACCAAAAATCATTTCTATTATCATCATTAATATGAAATATTATATAATTTAAAAACATGGTAATATATATGTAAATGTTGTGTTGAGGATTCATGGGGAACCACTTTTGATCAACATTTATTTTGATACATATTTCACTTTTCTATTCTACATAATTCTTTAACGTGACCAAAATACTAAATTGAATTTCAGTACCACGTATCACTCCTAAAATAATGACATGTATAAATATACCATTAAAACACTAATAGAAATAATGTTAGCATAATAAATGTTATTTTTATGTTGATGTTATACACATGTCCTATTATTTTATTTAAAAAAAGAAAATATCATCTTCAATGGCCCTCTATATGTGAAAAAATGTTGAATTCTTAAATGTTTTGATGAAGATGGTGACAAAAGGTACATAGAATTGAAATGGTGCAAGATAAGATATAAAAGGTTCAATACATATTAAAAAAAATATAAAATCCTCTCAAATTTAGATTATGAGACATTATAACATCCATTTATATGAAATGGTTCTTTATATTGGATACAATGTTTTCCATTAAATTACACGATCGAAGAGAGTCATTTAT
The DNA here is from genome assembly GCA_963277665.1 of Viscum album. Lineage (NCBI taxonomy): Eukaryota > Viridiplantae > Streptophyta > Magnoliopsida > Santalales > Viscaceae > Viscum > Viscum album. The sequence goes on along the minus strand of OY728136.1, from coordinate 1,921,840,799 downwards.
GTTTTAAGTAAAGTATTTACCAAAAATCTATACATTCTTCCATTTAAGATCAAAATATATAATTTCGATCAAGTAACACTTCCACCAAATGTTGATCAAGTTGATGTTTTGTTCAATGTATCCCTACTGTGTATATAAATAAATTATCCCACAATTGTTCTAAATATAGACGTAGTACCATTGTATAGTGAACTCACATATGAGGAGCTATCAGTGAAGATATTATACTAGAGAGACAAATTTCAGGGAAAAAAGAAAAATGGTGTAGTTAATGTTATATGGAATGACCATAATTGGAATTGGTAACATGTTAACTAGAGTAAATGATCAAAAATAAGAAACATCATCAATTCAAAGCTGATAATATGAGTTTAGATTTCAGTGAAAAAATTTATCAAGGGATGACGGTAATGACCCACTGTTTATTGGTGATATATGTTTCTAGAATAAATTTGTGTTATATTATATAATATTACATAGTATTATACATATAAAACACATAGGGAAAATGAAATTAGTTTCTTCCAGTAATGAATATTGTAACATTAATCATCAAATAAACATATATAAATTACATATATTACATTGGGAATAATGTGTAGAATAGAAAAATAATTAAAAGAAAACATGGATATTCTCAATATTCCAGAACCATCCCCCTAGGATTAGTATAATAGAATTTAATTGAATATGATTAAACCATTCCCAATATTGTAAATGAAAATATAAAAACATGTGACGAATTATTGAAAATGAAAAATGAAATAATGAATATGTATTTATAGTGGACAATTTGACTATAAAACAGTAATGTGTCTATTGGAATATTAAAATGACCATTGGGAATACTAACCTGACCATTGGGAATAGTAAAAATGTAGTTAGAATAATATTATCACATAAAAACTGTAAATTGTAATGTAAATAAAACATATAATTATTAATTTATGAAAATATTGATATTACAATAGCATAAAATATATATAATGATTATAAACTCAATAAAAATATATGATCATTTTGAAAAAACAATATTTTAATTGGTTTCACAAAATTTATAATTTCACTATTAAAAAATATTTTTTCCACATATAAAAAAATTTATTTTGATAAAATTATTTTCATTTTTTTATCCAACATCATAAATATTACAATGAGTTATCTTACGGTATCATTCTGAAATAGTTCCATTATTATGGGAATAATATAAATCATTTTTTTCAATTACCATATGTCTTATTATATAATGAATAAGAAATAATTACATGATAAATGAAAAATTCATTACTTAGGAAAAAATAAATTTTATTACATAAATGGGAAATGGTAAAATAAGAATAATATTTTCCAAAACTAAAAATTATTTTCTAGAGTCTAATGTAAAAATTATTGTATTAAAATTAGTATTTTAAAATTTTCAACATTAATTTCTAATAATATATTTAATTTTAATTTTAATTGTGTTTAAAATGAAATATACTTATTATTTTTATCATATATGACTCATTATTTGTTAAATATCATTATTTAATAGTCTACCGTAGATGTAATATTTTCTTCAATATTATAACTCAAAAAACCCCACTCATCATGATAAAAAAACCTAACCACTCTTTGAGAAATAATTGAACATTCTCTAACTAAAGTAATTCATACACAACAAATGCCCACTCTATTGAACCTTTTATTATGTAGTGACATTTTTTATTGAACCATCACTACACATCAATGGAGTTTTGTTTTTTATAAAATTAGGGACACTGAGAAAAGTGTATGTTTTCATGAAATATTATATCAGTATCATCTTCCCATTCATTTTTTCAAATTATTTTCTATCCCTAATAGTCAAATAACTATTATGTAGTATAATATAATTACTTTAATAATGTTAACCCATCTAGATGGTTATATTTATGTCTTATTTTTATATCATAATTTTATTCATCCTCCTTTTGGAAAGTCCCATTGATGGTCTATTATGAACCAACTAAGACATCATCAATTACATTGTTATCACTTCCATTATTTAATATTATAATAATCCTTATACAATATATAAATATGTAAAAACATTTAATCTATTATCTTATAATTGTTTTTAATTTTTTAAAAATAAACATGAATAAAAATTGAAAATTCGAAACAAAATGTGGTATTTTTAGAATAATATTAAACCAAAACATTACCTTGTTTAAAAAGGTAATTAAAAAATATAATATAGTGAATTTAATAAGAAAATATTTAACAAAATTAAAATAATTATCTTATGGTTACTCACTTTAATAACATCTTGTTTGTTATTTTATTGGCGCTAAAGTGAAAAAATAACTCATGATTTATTGAAAATAGATTCTCACACCCAAACTCCGTTTTTTGTGTAACATCCTCCTTCATATTTTTTACATAAGTATTATTTATAATATTTATATAATTAATTTCCAATATCATTTCCTTTAACAATTGAACTATATATATATATATTTAATGTTCTAAATGTTTCCTTATCGAGTTACAATTCTTTTTCAAGTAGACAATAATTTTACAAACATTACATTGAATCCTTTTTTGTCCTTTTGGGTCCAATAATGATTAAATATTATTTAGAAAAAAAAATATTATATATCTTATTTATTTGGAAACCCCAATGGTTAATTAGAAAATCAGTAATTACATAGCCTTTTTGAAACCCATTTCCATCCGTGTGTTTATTTCATTACTATGACTTCTTAAAATCTCTATGTCATTCATGATTGATATAATTTTTCATTATAAATATGGATAAATTATTATATATCCCTACTGTGAATTGTATAATTTCATATAAGACATTATAATTAATGTCTTATGTTTTGACATGATTATGTCATGTTCTCCATTATGATGTTATGATTTATGAACATAAGTAATGTGTTAACATGTTTCCATATTTGTTGAAATTTTTTTGTGGTATTTGAAAACTATATTATGACTTTTCATTATAATAAATATGTGATATTCAATGAATTTAAAAAATGATTCCCCAATTTTTATATAGTTGATTCTATCCTTATAATATTAGGACATTCTCCCATGTATTATTACTTTATGTCCATTATTTCTCTTTTTACTAGGATTTATGCTCACAAATTTAATTGATGTATATAAATATGTGCTTAAATGTACTAAGTGGATAATGATATGTTTTTTTAGTACAAATAAGAATAATTTATATAATAATTATATCTTATAATGTGCATGTGACATATGAGACTAATATTCCCAGGATACTAAACCTTTCGATCTATTAATGTATTAGTATTATTTTTTCATATTAATGATGATTTAATAGTCTTGTATAAAAAATCACTATATAGAACAACTAAAAAATACATTTTTTTCCAAAAACCATTGATAATGAAAAGTTATTCATTAAAATGATTAAAATCGATCCCTTAAAATTTATTTTTTAAGCGTTATTTTCAGGTAACATCAGATGCCTACTATAATGAAACTACATTAATTCATCTAGAAAATTCATTATTATTTTATGACATGTATATATATATATGATTTTTATATATAATATAAATAATATTTTGAAGAGAGGCTATAATTTGGAAAAGAAATATGTTACTAAATCTATTTATTGATTATATAATAATATTTCTACATTTGATGAGAAATATAAATTCATTTTAAATAATGATAAATTTAATTTATTTGAAATAATGAACTATAAATGTTTTTGTTGATAATAATTGTATATAAATATTATTTTATAGTAGGGGAAAATTTATCATTTATTTAAATATATGAAACTACATTATTCATTTTCTATAATAGTTTTTTCTTTTGTATGAAATAAATTTTAGTTAAATTGGTGAATTTAAAAATATACACACATATATGATAAATTTAAGGGAAGAGGTAACTAGATAAACCATTATTTTTTAAAAAAAAATCAATTATTCAAAATCATATTTATTATTTTAGAAATGATATAAATGTTATAAAAAATTAATATCAGAGTTATTTGGGTTCATAAATTCTTCTACACTAAATACAAAAAAAACAAGAAAGTTGTGTTACATTATATTAATATCGATTATTTAAACGTGGAATATAAATTTATGACTACTAAAATTCAATGAAAATCGGTTGTTTTAGTAATGGTAATTTGATTTGATAAAATTATTACATCTAAAAATTATAAAATGTTTTAGGTGTCAATGATAAATTTGGTGAAAAAGGGGATGTAATTATTTTTACCATTTGTGGTGGTAGTTTCCATTGATATTCATTAATTTACAAATTATTTCATGAATTATAACATAAAATCAACCTTGCTTATGTAATTAAATTATATGAGGAGGGATACATCATTAATTTTGGGAAGGATAATAGTACTATATAATGTTTTGAATGGGGTTCAATTTTTTTCTTCAAATAGGAATGATAATTTATACAATTAATAAACAGAAGAATCTAGTTACCAAATCCAAAGTTTACATATTATAGCTAATGTTATGATTTTATATTATATATGAGATTATGAAACTAAAATAGTTGAACTAAAATTACACATTAGATGAATATAAACGTGATAAATATAAAAAATGGTGTAATTATTTTTTCTAAAACCTATTTCCCTTTCCAATATAGAAACAACATAAGATGAATTATAAAATAATAATTGATGTTTCAAATTTATGTAATTAATAGTTATTAATTTTTTTTATTTTATTTTTATAAAAAATATATGTATAAAAGGAAAACACCACGTCTACTTCTTAGTTAAATTTTACATCAAATACAAATGGGATTCTTATCATGAGCCTAAATTTTATTAACTATCATCCTAAAAATGGTCATTCATATTATTATAAAAATGAAAATATCTAACTGATTTTCACTAAAATGATTAATTATAATGTCCTTATATTTTATATTATTTTAATATTTAATAGAAAATATATTTTAGAGAATATGTTTCATGAAACAACGAGTTAAAAAATACCTTGATATTGTGTTATAATATTATTCAGTAATTATCCCCTAGACGTTGGGTTAGTGGGAAAGAACATGAATAAATAAATTATGAATATTTATAGTATAAACAAGTATAATAAAAATTCATTAGTGATATGTTTATTATAAATTTAAATATCATTTATTTTAATTAAAGAAGATATTTTTATAAAAAACTGTTTGTTTGCACACAATGTGATTTTAAATTAGAAAATTAAATAAATAAATATGGGTGATTTATTATAAAGAAATTTATATATTATAACATTATTAACAGTAGATAAAATTAATGTATTAATTTTTTATGAATTAGATAAAAATATATCCTGTTCAATTACTATAAGTTTAATTTTCCAAAATTAAAATTTTTGTGCATTTTTTGTAAAAAAATTAAAAAAATCATATTTTTATTCAATTTCATAAAATTAATTCTTTATTTTGAATTATTAATTTTAAAATTTGGTAAATATAAACCTGATCAGTGTGTGTTTACTCCCTCTGCTTCATGGATATTCTCCACCAAGGAATTTCGTGAATGTCCGGCTTCAGATGACAGCTCTGACCCACGACAGGAGACTATGTGGTGTAAAAAAGTTTACTCCAAGATCAACTTTCACTCTTAGCGTATCTGGAATGGTGTGGTGCCGACTGATGATAACATCAAAAAGTTGGGTATACACTCTGTTTCGAGATGTTCATACTTCCATGCTAAGGAGGAGAGTGTATTCCATCTTTTCATTGAAGTGTTTTGGGCTCATGTAGTGTGGAGCTTCTTCAGTGGCCTTACTGCCTAAAATGGCCACAAAAATTCTTCTGATGAATTCATCGACCGCTAGTTCCGGGGATTGCCTAAACAGAGCGTGGAGAGGAAAGCGCATGCTCTGGTGTTAACCGCCGTGTTTTGGAACATTTGGCATGCACAAAATATAGCCATATATGAGGGAGCATGTATGTTTGTAAGATGTATTAAAAAAACCAGATGCCTGCTCATGGATCTTCTAAGATCGAACGATCGATGGTGACAGTCCCCCATGCTCAGTCCTCACCAGCCGAGACCTACGGGTGGCACTGGCCCTCTCAATGCGGGAGCAGGACATTGGGTCTGCTGGAGGCCTCCCTCCATGGGCCTCAAAATGAATACTGATGGATATTCTAGACAAGGCATCTTGTGGGGTGGAGGTGTTGCCCAAGACACCAGTGGCTCGATCATCCTACTGTTCACTTCTTATTATAGAAGTGGTCATTCACTCCAGGTAGAGGCTTCAGCCATGATTTTCTGGCCTTTGGCTGTGCTGTCAACAGAATAACCTCATTGATGAAGTGGAAACAGACTACATTTTCCTATTTAAGGCCCTTCATGGAACTGATAATATTCACTGGTCCATATCATATTCTATCAGAAAATGCAATGGCCTCATGAGTAGCAATATCAAGGTGGTTCACACTAGGCGCGTGGGTAATAAAGTGGCTGATCATCTATCCTCCATTGCATCCCACAATTTGGTTTTTTTGGGCCCTGAGGGTATGAATATTCTCAAGGCTGAGGGAGAGGAACTTGAGGGAGGGGATTCCCTCAGCTTAGACTATTTCAGTCTTCCTTGATTTGTTTTCCTTTTCATTCTCTTGCCGTATTTTTGTTTCTCTTTATTCCATAAATAAATACTATTGAGATGAGATGGAATATAATTATAACCTTATATCATGATTCTATATTTTAAACAGTTTATGGAAGACATGGAACTGATAATTAACATTATAATATATATTTTTATGAATGTTATAAAATTATACTCCCTTAGTTTTAAATATCTTTTATACATCAAAATATGAAAACATTAATTTTCTAAATTACTATAGATTTCAATTTTTAACATAGAGAAATTACATTCATTATGGAGATACTATTGTTATTTTTGGTAATTATACAATGATAAAAAATGTTTATGAAAAAATATTTAGTTTTTCTCAAATAAATAAAAAAATATAAATTTAATTGTAAATATTAATGAAATGTAATATTATTTTAGTGTGTTAATGTGTGCCAAAAAATATTTTGGTTTAATATGAAATATAATTTTAATGATAAAGGATTAGATTATAATTAAATATTTTTAATTATTCTATTTAACAGAAATTATATGACTAGTGTGTAAATTTAAAATAATGATATTATAAGAAAATAGTTTTTTATGAAATCACATAGAAATACAAAAAATATAATATAGGGGCATGAGAGATATAATATGGTTTATAATGTCATACCACTTATATTTATAGGATATTTGAGTAGATTTTTCTTAATAATTGATTTAATAGATTTTATTCTATTAGGAAATTCCATTAGTGTCTCTCCATTCAATTATAAGATGGAATATCTCATTACATTACAACACACCACATTTTGATTTATTTCACAACCAAACTATGAAGATATATGTTATCCCTTATATGTTGGATTATGTTCTTTGAAATCTAAAAAACTACCATTGAGCCCTTAATAATAGATCCATTTGACTTCTTCAAATATGATGTAATCACCTTAACAAATCATATTGATTATTTCTTTTACCTCCACTAAATATTTTGTATTCATTAGAAAATTTTAATATATGTATCCATAATAAACAATAATTTTTCAAAATTATTAATCCAATATTACAAACCATATTTTTTCTCAAATGTTATGCTCAATTATCGATCAAGTGTATATATAACTAACCATTTCACGTAGAGATACAATTCATTTTTCACAACCATAATTTATTGATTGAAATTATGATGGGTTTAATTTTAAGAACTTTTGTCTATCTAATAATTATTATTATAAAATGATAATATGATAGTAATATTTTTTCCATCAAAACTCTTGATAAATGATAACATTTCTCAAGTGTACGTGTAGACTACCACCTTTATGAAACGATGTGATTATTATTACTTTTCTATTTTACTTGGATGGTAAGTAGAAATATTATATAAATATATATTATTTATATGACATTATCAATATTTTAAATGGTTTAAATTTATCTTACAATATATCACATTATATATTAAAAATTGAAATCAGTGATCAAGCGTATGAATGACCTACCGTATCCATGAATAATATAATTCAATTTTCTATCTATAACTAATATGAATTAATATAAATACATTTATAATAAATATATTAGATATATATATATATTAATATTATGTATATAATTTAACTTAGATAAATATGTAAATAAATAAACTAATAAAACAAACTATATATTAAAAAAAGTTATTACTCAAATAAAAAAAATAACAGAAAAAATTAATATAGGGGTGATAAAAGATTATATGTAATTAATACATCATATGAATGATTGAATCCTCAATCCATAAACATTAGTTAATCTTGATTTAAGAAAATAATTTGACATTGAGAATCTTTTCAAGTTTAGAGTTTTATAGAATTAGTCCATGACTATTACTATACATATCATATATTACAATTTAGACACTTCTTCATTAACCAATTTTTTCAATATAATAAAAATAATTAAATAAATCAACAATTATTTTCATGATAAAAATCATCATGAATTATTAATCTCTTTTTCCATTGATTATACCCTTTGTAAAAAATTTCAAAATCATTGGTTGAGTCTAAAAAGATCAATGTTGTATATAAAATAACAGAAGAAAACATTAGTCGATGAATACATACAAATCATGAAATCATTATTTTAAATCATAAAAAAATAATCCCTTTAACATAACTCATGAAGTAATAAGATTTCTTAATAAAACATAGAAATTATAAATCATAAAGGTAATGGGAGGCATCCATAACATACATACATTGTATATTTCACAGTTATATAGGGAGTTACGTTTGGAATACCAACCATAGTATATTCCTTATATCTCTTAGAAGAATCATTAATGTTCACCTCTATCATGTTACCCAATGCATTGGAGACAATCTAGGGCTCAATCACCCTTGGTTTTTCATGGAACAACCCTTATACATAAACAATGCCCAAGAATTAGTACAAATTCATATCACATAAATCAAGCATAAAGGAATGATAACATTTCCACATTGCAATCCTAATATATCATTTCAATATATTGAAATAATAAATACTCTATGAAAAAAAATCTCAATACCGAAATACGTAAAATTAGTTTATGGTATTTATTTATTTAAATAACATTATGACTTGTTAAGGAAGCCAAATATCAAATAATGCACCTGACGACGGAAATGTTGTTGTCGCTGTGTACGTTAAAAATAAACATTCACTTTGTCATTTATTAGAACAATTCTTAAAAAAATTATTTCTTTTAGAAACCCTTAAATTAAATAAACGAAGAAGGCTATAATTATACACCATATAAGAGAAGTTCATATATAAAAAATAATCCTCAATAAAAGGAGTTGGAGTCGATGTCTCACACCTCGAGTATTAATTGACTTATTCATTATATATCTTGTTGAATAATAAAATTAAGTAAATTTATACTTGTTTCCAAACCTCTTTCATATTAATTATTCCTTTTATATCATATATTTCATTGTAAAAAAATTTAATAATTAGTCATCATCATATCAGCCATTTTTTTGATGTTCGTTAAATGACTCAAAAATGAACATGTTATAATTAAAAATTGTCCATGTTGTAAAAATAACATTATCTTAATAATAGTATTCATAATTAAAATATCATATATATATTGAGTATATATGTGTATTTATAATAGTCTGTAACATTTGGAGACAAGAAATTAAATGCATCGTTAATGTTGACGGTAATCCGTATGTACGAATGAACACTACATTCATTTCTATTTCAAATTCAAAGGATTGACAACTCAAAGATACATAGCTATATGACAATTAAATTATAATTTTATATTTCATATATGTTTCCTAAGTTAATTACCTATATATTTTATATGTTTCATGTAGGTCATGCCCAAGTCATGTAACATTTATGGGGCAGTAGTCTGCACTTTCTCAAATCAAATTATCATATTTACACATTATTGAAAGAATAAAGGTACTCTACAATGAAAAATACAGAAGAATAGAGACAATATAAATATAATTTATATCATATAAAAATACAATTATATGGTGGTGTGTGTTATAGTAGTAATAATCCTTCACATAAAACCATACTATTATATTTATGATACTGTTGATGTAATGTAATAAATTAATACATTTAGCACAGGGTGTGTATATTGAATATAAATGAAAAGAACTTGAGAATAGACAATACCTCTAAATCGGGAAACATCTTTTGATTTGAGCTGAAAAATCATTTTGGAATATCCTTATTAAAAAGGTAAGTATTATAGTAATAATGGAGGGATATTTGGGAGCTTATTTTAGAAGATGTTGGTTTAGAAAATAGGCTTCAAAATTGTGAGAAATTGGGTAGAGGTGATGGCCTTTTATAATAGGGAAGAGGGGCACTTTAGGATGGTATTGAAATATTATTTATTATAAAATTAATTTCGGTTTAAAATGGTCCCAAAATCATTTATTTTAATGATAAGATTATTTTTTCTCTACATACACTCCACTAATAGTTTTTATATATCGATAGGGTACAAAATTAACCTTATCAATTAGCTCTAACCCAGAGTTAAAAACATTAACTCTTACCACATTCTTTTGAATTTTCATAACATATGGTAACTCTTTTAAAAATAAAATTCTAATAGAATGATAAGTGGATAATTAACGACATTTTTAAAATTATATTGGTTATTTTGATGAATCATATATTTTTAAGACTACAATATCATTTAATAAAATAATGTATGTCTTAAAAACAAATTTATTTCATTTTTTACATTATTAAGTAATTTATTTATTTTAATTAATAAAATCTTGGTTCATTAAAACCATAAACCATAAATCAAATAATATATGTTAATACAATCCATAACATTCTTATATGGAATGAAAATAATCAAATTATATTTATTTTTAAATTTATTGTATCATTTATTTGAATCATTCATTAAGGAAGCAATCTCTGCATCATCATTGTATCATAATTAACATTATTTATTTAATATCCAGAAATTATTAAGAAAAAATCATGATGTGGGAAAGAATTTTATCTTTCTAATGACTATTTATAGTTGAATACATCACTTATATAACCCCATATAAAAACTGTCTTATTAAAATAAACACGTTTATGTTATATTTATCTTTACAATAAATTAATTCTTATAACATGTGGTTATCACACCCAAGTGTCTTCACGAGGTCCCAATATCGACACAAGGATGACCCCAGTCAGACATATCTCACCCAAGAGGATTTTGACATGTGATAGGGTAGTTTGATGTTATTATAATATTATTTTTTAGCCTTATTTACCTTTAACCATGGTAAATAAAATAATTATTGTTGCTACTATTCATAATATCCAAAAATAAAAGTTACCTATTTTCAAAATTTAGACCTTATTATTCCAAATATAAAATAAAATTTTCCAAATTCAAAACAAATAATTGGTAGAAATTAATATAAATTTAATTCTCACTATTATAACCAAAAATATCATTTCTTAGAAGTAATAACTATCAAATGATTGACTAATTTTTATGTCTAATTTAAATGTGAATGATAAAAACATAATACAATAACACATTAAAACCAATGAAAATAATAATCACACTATATAATAAATTAGATGTAAAGACCGTTTAGAATTAATATGTAGTAATTTTCAATATTAATAAAACTATGAATTTTATCAGAAAAATAAAAACAATTTATCTAAAGTAAATTTTGATTTTATAATTCTATATAAAAAATATATTTAGTCATGTTGAACATATAAAAGTGGAAAAAATATATTTAAAAAAGACACTCCATTCAACGGTGGTAAAATGACCTTTTAAAAATATTAGAATATTTTATTCATATAATTGGATTCATTCTAATATTAATCATATAATATTTATTCAGAAAATGAAAAAACATTTAACAATAATGTATAATCTTATTATAGATATTTATATTCATTCCCTCTAATAAAATGGTTATGCGTTAACTACAATTTAAAATAATAATAATATTATTGTATTATTTTTCGATATAGAACAATGTTTTGTCTGACGTAGGATTTCAGAGAAACCTATTGTAGCGTGTTGAGAATGATATCAAACATGGTTTCCTTTGAAATATAAAATTAATATCTTCATCATAAATATTGGTAGATATGAAAATGTATTAATCTATAAATACCTAGGATGCGACATCATTCCCCCTTTTGGAAATTGTGTCCCCACAATTTTATTTACTTATAAAATAAGTGAGGGTATTTCTCTCTAGTAGCATTTTCAGATTCCCACATTGCATAATCAACCATATGGTTTTTCCAAAAATCTTTTACCTGATTAATCGTCTAATTCCATAGTATTGTCTCTCTACTGTTAATAATTTTTACTGGATTTTAAATATATGAAATATTCTCTTCTAACTTAACAATATATGGACTCCAAATATGAGATGTATTCGGCATATACATTCTCAACATTGAAACATAAAAAACATTATATACCTAGGATAAACATGTACGTAAATCCAATCTAAAGAAAACTGATCAAATTGTCTCTATGATTTCATAGGGTCCAAAGATCCTCCGACTCAACATTCCCTTATTATAAAAAACATCACACTTCTCTACGGAGAAACTTTGAGGAGGACATTATCACCTACCTCAAACAGAAAGATCCTTCCTCCGGTTATCTTCATAAATATTCTACCAACTATTAGCTGTTATCATGTGTTTCTGAATAATCCAAACTTTTTCTACCATATATTCTATCAATTCTGGTCACATCAACTTCATTTCACCTACTTTATCCCAAAAACAAGGATTTGAACACCGCATTCCATTAAATTCTTGAAATGGAGCCATCCATATAATAGATTGAAAAATGTTTTTATAAGAAAATTGAACGAAATAATGATGTTTGTATCAACATCACTAGTAATCCACTGAACAATCATGTAGCATATCCTTCAGTTTATTATTTTTTTCTTTTGACTATCCATTTTTTTGCAGATGAAAAGCTGTACTAAAATTTAATTTATTACCCAATGACATCAGATGGCCCTTCAAAATATATAAGTGAGCCTTGGATCATGATCAGATACAATGGATAGTGTAAAATTATATAACATTACAATCTATTTATAATAAAATTGAGAAATTTGATCTAGAGTATGATTATCACGAATAGAAGAAAATGAGTAGATATTTTCAATAGATCAACAATAACCCAGATTGCATTGTTACCTTGAGAATTATTTTGTAATCCCACTATGAAATCCATGGAGAAATTTTCCCATTTCCACTCTAGTAGAAGAAAAGGATGAAACAACCCTTTCAGTAACTACCGATCTACATTAACCCATTGACAAATCAAGAATCTCAGGGTAATGTCAGCAATATCTTTTTTCATTCCATATTACCAGAAATACTCTTAATGGTATCTATATATCTTATTAATACAATGATGAACCCAAAATAGGGAACTATGAGCTTCACATAACAACTCATTCTACTTATGGTAATCACTAGGAACACATAATCTCATTTAAAACCTCAAAACACTATCTTTACCAAAGTTAAATTCAGTTAATATACCCTTTTAAAAAAATTATAACTTTTTTTGTAACTCATTGTTTTCTTTCTTCACATTCTTTATTCCATCTACTAGAGACGATTATACTAAAACCTTAAGAGTAAAGAGGAATTCCATTCACCAACAATGTCCAATCTAAAATTCATAAAATCATAAAACAAAGGATCTCATTACAAATGTATCATGATTAATATAACATTACTCTTTTCAACTCAAAGATTTATCCACATTATTTTTTTCAGGATGGTAATGCATCATGAAATCATAATACATGATTTAATCCTTCCAACATATCTATCTAATGTTATATTTATTCTGATTGAATATATATTTAAAAAAACTAGTTATGATTATATATTTCGCAATTTAAACCATACGAATGATGAAAAAAATTTAATACTAAAAAAATATAATGTAATTCCAAATCCTATATAGGGTATTTTTACTCATAGTTTTTCAACTGACATGAAGAATTACAAATTACATGATCATTCTACATTAGGAGAAAACCAATTCATTCTAATGAAGAATCACTATAGGTAAAAATTTCACTATTTCTATATAGAAGTTCCAAAACATGATTATTCGCCTATCTTCATTTCAATTCCTGAAAAAATTCATCATATTCATTTGTCCAGATGAACATAACACCTTTTTGACTTAACTTATTCAATGGACTAGATAACAATTACAAAGTTTCAACAAAAATCTAGAAATAACCTACTATACCAAGAAAACAAAAAATGTTGGTTATATTTGTCGGTTGTGCCCATAATTAAATATCCTTTTTTGCTAGGATCAACAGTTATGGAATATTTAGAAACAATGCAACCAACGAATGATATTTTATGTAACCAAAAATCATAATTTCCAAATTTACCAGATAGTTTCTTTTCATATAAGGTTTTAAATACAATACTTTAATGACTTTCATGATCCCATTTACATTTTGAATATACCGAATTATCATCAATAAAAATAACCACAAATTTATCCATGATGTAACAGAAAATTTTATTCATAAGATCTAGGAATACAACATGTGTATTGGTTAAGCCACAAGGTATAACTACAAATTCATAATTTAAATATCTATTATAAAACTCATTCATTGGAAAATCTGTTTCCATTACATTCAACGGATGGTACCCTAACCTAATCTCAATCATTTAAAAATACTAAGTTCTATGGTGATGATAAAAAAAATCATGTAAATGAGGAAAATGATACTTTTTCTTAACAGTGATATTATTCCAGACTCAATAATCATTGAAAATTCTACTTGAACCAACATTATTTTTAACAAAGAAGATAAGATCACCCCATGGTGATGTGCTAGGTTGAATGAAACCATTATCTAATAACACATACAATTTCATATTTAATTCTAAAATTTCAATTTAAGACATTTAATAAGGGGATTCGATGTTTTATTAGCATTAGGAACTATGTCAATAGTAAATTTATCTTCCCAATTAAGTATTATACAAGGAAACTCATCATGAAAAATATCAAGGTACTCATTTACCACTGGCATATCATTAATATGAATAGTTATTTCATTTTCAAAAATATGTGCAAGGTAACATTAATTTTAAACTTTTACTAGTTTATCTTCTTCTTGATATGTTATAAAAAATAAGGGTTCATTCTTGCATAGAAACTGAAGTTATTTCTCAAAAGAAACCTCTTGAGCACATCATTCAATCGTATCATGATAAACGGAAATCCAATCGACACCCAAATAATGAAAAAATCTACTAGAGGGAATATAATATGGTTTGTTGGAAGATTATTTCCATAGATAAGGACATTAATGTTCATATAAGTTTTTTGTCTGAAAATTCCATGTATGTGTTTTTTTCAGTAGTTTTGGATATTTATATTTTGATGGTATTCCCAATTTACTAAAAAATTTCTCAGAAATGAATGAATGTGTATACCCAAAATCAAACATCGCATTGGTATAATCTGAATAACCAAACAGTGTACCTGATACAACATCATTTAATGGATCAAAATATTCTTAAGGTGTTTCATAGGATAGGACCACCATTTCTGCTTGTAGTCCAAATGCGTTTCATCATTTTTGTTCTTCTTAGTACACAAATTTTCATAATGAACCTTTTTAATACACTTAAAAAATCATCCTGACTATAAATCTGATTCTGTATTACCACTACCCTTATAATTTTTAGAGCATTTATGATCCCTATGTCCCATTTTTTCACATCAAAATCACATATAAGATTTCAAATGGAATTCCCCAGTGTGCTTCTAAGAAAAATTTTCAAAAACTGTAAACTTATGTCTCTTACCATCAAACATTTTTTAAGAGTTATTCGATTTAATCTTCTACAATGACCACTTATTAAATTGTGTATTAAAGAACACATGATCATCGATAATCTCTACTTCCACCTTATCTACACATTGAACGAGCTTTCATAACATTTGAAATCACGAGAAGCTAATGACCTTAAATACATTGGATTTAATCCTGAATAAAACTGATTGATTTTACAATCGAGATCTCATAAGAAACATGGAGCTTACATTCCCAATCAAGGTAATTTTACTTCATAAGAAGCCACTAAGTCATCCTCATGCCTCAATTACAAGATTTTTTTCTATCCTATGTCAATCCTCTTTAAGAAAATATATCCCATAGAACATATATTTTAATTTATCCTGATAAATAGCATCAATATCATCTTTATCCATGATATTTTTAATAACAAAACACCACTGATCAGCGTCAACATCAAAATGGTAAATAGTGATACTAACCTATTGATGTTTTGAACACCCTATGACATCAAAAAAAATTACATGGATTTAATTCACCCTTTATCTAGAACATGGTTAGATGATCCCCTTAATGATGGAGGATGTTTCCTAATAAATTTATCAACTACCAACATGTTCATTTTTAGTTGTTCTACATCATTTCATGCATGGATTCCATTAATACTTATAGCCTGATTAAACTATTACATCACTAAAACAAACTATTCTGCTCTGATTCAGAACATTTTTTGTTGCTGATTTGGTAGGTTGTTTTCTTCTTGGTTGCATCCCCTCATATCTAAAATTTTTCTTCCTCAGAAAGCCATTATGAACACATAAATATATTAGGAAAATAAAAATGTAATCATTAAATGATATATCATTTAAATATTAACATAAATTAAAAATAATTTATGGATAATAATTTAACAGTATCCAAAGACCTAAAGTTATCTATACCAACCTTTGATACCAACTGTTTGTCCCTAGACATAAAAAGTACCTAATCTTGAGTTATGGGAAGAATTCTATATTGAGGAACTTATTCGATTTAGTGTTTAATAGCATTAGTCCATAAATAATACAATACATCTCAAATATTACAAACTAGACACTTCTACTCTATCCAATTTTTTCCTTACAATAAACTCATTATATAAAACAACATTTCATTTCATGATAAAAATATTCTTAAATTATTATATTCTCATACCCATCCTTATACCATTAAAATAACATTTCAAAAATACTGGATGAGAATAAAAATCTCAGTAAGGTATAAAATATATGTGAAGAAAAAATTGGTCCATGGATACATACAAATCTAGAAATCATACTTTTCAATCATAAAACATGAGGTCTTTAACATAACTTGTGAAATAAAAAGATTTATAAATAACACATAGATATCATAAATCATTAAGGTAACTTGTAGAATCCATAACATACTTATATTGTAGCGTTCACATCTAAATAGGGAGTTACGTTTGAATTACCTATTATAGTATATTCCTTAAATATCGTAGGAGAAACATTAACATTTACCTATGTCATATTACCCAATGAATTAATGATCTATATCGGGATCACCCACCCTTGGGTTATCACATATCCACTTTTAAATTTTTCCAATGTCCAAGAATCATAATTTATAATTAACACATAAAACATACATAAATGAATGATAGCTCTTCCACATTGCAGTCACAATATATCATTTGAAGATATTGACATAATAATTGCTTTCTCAAATCCATTTTAAAAACCAAAATACATAAAAAGAATATAATTTATTTATTTTCCTTTTAAAAACATTATGGCTTTTTATGGAATCCTAATATCAAATAATACTCTTGGTGGAAGAAAGGTCATTGTCATCGCGTACGTTAAAAAAATAATTGTCGTTGTTGTTTAGTAAAATTATTCATATAAAAAAATTTACATTTTAAAATCATTGAATTAAATAACTGAAAATGTGTGTAATTATAGACAATATAAATGAAGGGTGTGCATAGACCAATATATGCCTCTATTTAAGAATATTGAGACGAAGTCCCTTACCATGAGTCTGAATTGTCTTGTATGTTCTTTATCTCCCAGAATAATAAACTTATATCAATTTATATGTTGTTCAGAACCATTTACAATTTTTCTTACTTTTATATCACTTATTACCTTGTCATAACAATCATATATTTATTCATGTTCATTATGGGCATTTTTCGATGTTTGGTACATGAATCGAAAATGAACTTATATAATTAAAAATTATCCATCTGGTCAAATTTACATTATATCCATAATAATATACATAATTTAAATATCATATATATCATTTATATATATTTATTTATAATATTACCTAAAATTTGGAGATATGGAATGAAATGCATCATTCATGGAGACAGTAATTTGTATACACACATGAATGCTACTTTCATTTCATTTTCATATTTAATGCTCTAAAAAATAAATGTTACATATATATATATATATATATATTAATTCAAGAATAATATAATATTTTATATATGTTACATATGTTCATTAATTCCATCTATTATGCATTCCATTTATGGTATGAACGAGTTATACAACATTGAGGGGGTGGTAATCTTCACTTCTTCAAATGAAATTATCATATTTACTATTATGGAAAGCCTAAATGTATTATATTTATTAAAATTACATAATATTAGAGAAAATATTAATATAATACATATCACATATAAATACAATACAATCAAAATTTCCACCAGGGAGGGGGTGGGAAAAAATTGATTAATCATTGTTTCGTGAGGAAGTAGTTCGCCGTACATAGAAACATTTCCATTAGATTTATTTGTGTGTATGTGTAG
The DNA here is from genome assembly GCA_963277665.1 of Viscum album. NCBI lineage: Eukaryota > Viridiplantae > Streptophyta > Magnoliopsida > Santalales > Viscaceae > Viscum > Viscum album. Next base: position 1,921,821,987 of record OY728136.1, on the reverse strand, counting down.
TTTGAATCCCTGTCATAAAAAAACTAGTATATTGAGCATACAAGTTTTTTTATGTAATAAATGAATAAAATATTATTGAGAGTGTGGAAGTAAAATAAAGGAAATGAACATTAGAAAGACATTACCACTAAATCAGGAAACTTCTTTTGATTTTAGCCAAAAGGATTTTGTGAATTGCCTTCGGCCCATGTTATGGATTTGAACTGGAAGGGAGGGATGTTGAGAGATTATTTGATTAGAATATAGATGAGACAACAGGGTTGAGGGTTTTAATTAAGTGTGTAGAGGTGATTTCCATCGATAAGAGGGAGGAGGGGCACTTCGGGAAGGTATTGAAATCTTTTTTTCTTATAAAATTATTTTCGGTTTCAAATTGTCCAAACTCATTTTTTTCAAATATAATATTATTTTTCATAGACATATTCTCAACCAATATGTTTTAGAAGAATTTAGGTCACAATATAAACATTATCCCATAGCTTTAGCCCTTACTAAAAAACAATAACACTTATTGTATCTTCCTGTATTTTCATAATATATGGTAACTATGTTTACTATAATTTGCGAGGAACCATAAGTAGATCATTAATGACATTTTTGACATTATATAGGTCATTTTGATGAATATTATATTTTTAGGACTGTTAAATCATTTAATAAAATAGTATTTGTATTAAAAACTCATTTATATATGTTTTGACACTATTAAATAATTGATTTTTTTAAGTAGTAAAATATTTTTTACTTCAAATAAAAGTATTTAAATTAAGGATAATATGTCAATATAATCAATAAAATTATTTTATGGATTAAAAAAATTAAAATTAAATTTATTTTAATATTTATAATATCATTTATTTGAATCATTCTTCAATGAAGTAATCATAGCATCATCATTATATCATAATTAAATTTATTTATTTAACTTATGCAAATTATAAATAAAATATCATATTAAACGAAATATTTTTAGATTCATAAGGACAATTTATAGTACTAAATATTACTTATATAACCAAATATAAAAATTCTCTTAGTAAAAGATATATATTTATGCTATATTGAGATTTACTTTAAATTACTTCTTATAACATGTCATTATAACACCCAAGTGGCTCCATGGGGTCCAAGAATTCACCCAAGAATTAAAATGGTTGGACATATCACTTCCAATATGATTAAGAAAACTGATAGGTTAGTTTAATATTATTATAATATTTTTACCCTAATTTACCAGATTTAGCATTTAACAATGGTAAATAAAATAATTACTACTGGTACAATTCATAATGTCCATAAAAGGGTCATATTTATAAAATATTGTCCTTCTGATTACAAATATGAAATCAATTTTTCCAAATTCAAAACATATAATTGGAATAAATTAGTTTGAAATTAATTCATATGGTCAAAATCAAAAATCTTCTTTTTATGAAGTAATAACTATCAAAAGATTCACATGTGTTTATATCCAATTTAATTGTGAAATAACATACAAGCACCCACATTGGATTAAAGTATAAAAACGTAATACAATTATATAAATTAGATAAAAATATAATTTTGAATTAAAATTAAGTGTTTTTCACAATTCATAAAAATACTATTTAGATAAAAAAGCCAAAATTTCATCAAAAGTAAATTTTGATGCTGCATTTCTGAAAAAGAAATTAATTTTTTCAAATTGAACATGTAAAAGTGACAAAAATATTTTAAAAGTCTTTATAATCAAAAGTTTGTCAAATGGATGTACAAAAATATAAGAGTATTTTATGCTTAAAATTGGATTTATTCTCATTTTATGCCTCTAAAATTTTATAAATAAAATAAAAAACATTTAAAAAAATATACAATCATGTTTTAGTTAGTTCAATTCATTCCATTTAATATTATAGCCACACATTAACTACCATATAAAATAATAATTTTATTATTTTATTATTTTTCTGTATAAGACAATGTTGTGTCCAACATAAGATTTTAGAGAAACTCGTTATTGCGTGTCGAGTACGCTATTAGGCAAGGTGTCCTCTTTAACGAAAAGTTTATATCTTCTTTGTAAAAGTAGTAGATATGAAAAATCATTTTTCTATAAAAACTAATGATGCTAAAGTAATTATTAGTATGGAAATAAAATATATTTATAATAAATTAATTTTTATTAATCATCTGGTTTTGGAACACAAGATGGTAATTGGTCCTGAGGTAAGGTTTTATTTCACAAAATCATTGTTATTTGGGATTTTTATGTTAATTATTCAAATGTGATTATTATTTATCATTTATATTTAAAAAATATATTTATTTTTATTATCTTATTATTTCTTGAAAATTAACATTTTAATTTTATTTTCATTAACTTATGATCTCCCTAAATCGAAAATACGTATTAATAAAAAATGGAAATTATTTCTCTATTTATTCCGAAAATAATTCTGGGAATCAATTTTTTCCATAAATATTTTCTCAAATATTTTTATTAATATAAAATGAATTATTTTTTTAATTGTTTAAAATTATTTACCTATTTAATAAATGTCTTGAAATTATCCATAATATTTTTTTAAATGAGTTTCTTTTTTACCATTCTACAAAAGTGTGAAAGTAATGTATTTTTTAACTAGTATGGAATGAAAAAAAATTTATACTATAATGACATATCATTGATTTTAATTTTCCATTTCGCATTTTCAAACATATTTTAAAATAAAAATACATTCATAAAAAATAGTAAATTATATGATTCCAGATAAATTATGTTAATGATAAAAATTTTATTTTCCTAGTGAATATTTTCATTGAATTATTGACATAAATATCATCTATGATAAAATCTAGTAATGAATCATATTATATACTGTTGTTATGGTATTATAAAACAATAAAAAAAATCATCATGGATTATGATAATTTTTAATGGGGAAATTATTATGTTTCAATATTAATGTACATATAATACAAATAGTTTTTTATTTTTAAGACCTGATAATTAAGATGTGTTGTTTATTCATGCAAGTAACAAATTGGACTTATAATGTGGTTGGTGGTGTTTATAATTTAAGATCCACTCAATGTATTGATAGGTATCACAAAACAATATATATTGGATTACTATGAGTCCTAAATAATTTACATTTGATTTCATAGGATGAGTCCAAGATGATACATTTTAGATGACTTGGAATGAGGAATAAACCGTTTTTTTAGATGTATATAATTATGAATTTTATTAATATAAAATGTGTTATTGATGTATATGTGAATATTTGAGATGTTTTTGAATCCATGGATATGTAATAAAATTATTTGGATAAATTTATGGGATTAATTAATTATCATTTATTCCGTTCTATATTATCCATATCAATTTTTTCTTTCATTGAATGCATTACATTACTGCTAAACAGATCTCACCAAATTATTATGTTCTTTTCCTTAGTATTCATAGATATATATTAAATTTTATATAAAGGTATATTCTACAGTGAATAAATATGATCCAAAATTATATACAATGTTATGTATTATGATTTAATTTATAATGTGAGATAAAGGTTTTTATTCAGTTTATAACATCTACTAAACCATTCATTCAATTTTTATGTGATTAATTTTATTTATTATTATTGTAATAATGTAACCACTAGCTCTAGGATACTAGATTAAGGTATTTATAGTTAGTATCAGATCATGTATAGTGAAAAACATGTGGAATATATTTAGGGAAACATATATTAGGGATGATAACCCTTATAAAAACACTTATAATTTTCCCAATGAAACCAAGCTTATGATCAGGATATTTTCTATACAGAAATAATTTTTTTTTGTAATGTGTATCATATTTTCACATTTTTACATAATTATTCATTATTTTTTGATCTAATGTAATATATTCCTCTATTTTAAAATGATTCTCAGTTATAATAATTAAATCTTTATCAATTCAAGTAATCCATGCAAAATTCATCTCTTTGGAAATATAATAAAATTTGAGCATGATTTGTAGCTATTTTTAAAAACATTATTATTATATTTTTGAAGTTGGAGTAGGATATTACCACGATCCATGATAACACTTACTATCTATTTTATATATAATGAATGTAAGAATTTTGAACTACTTCATGCATCAGTAACCTACATCACTCAAGGGAATTCAAATCACTTTTTATTTAGAAATTGGATACATTAAAAAGGGATGATATTTCTCACATTGTACATAATGATAGGCATATGGATATCATGGTAGTTTATTATATCAAATGGGATGCATATAAATATTGTTAATTGATAAAAAATACAATGCATTAGTAGGAAATAACACACATGATATGGAAGAACATTATGGAACATCTATTGGGTAAATATTTTTCCCATAAACAACAAGAAGATATGTAGATACACTTCATATGTATAAGAAAATAGGAATTAAAAAATATTGTGTTGAATTAATCTAACATTACAATGTTATTAATTGATATTGTTAACTATGTACATTATTAAAATATCATGATTTACCATTTATTGGATTTGGTTATTCTAATACTTAAAATGGAATTATTCAAATAAAAATAATTATGTGAAGATATAGTTCATGTTCTATAATGAAAGAAAATGAGTTAGTAATGAATTATATATTCTATGGATATGAAGACAAGAGTAAGGTTATAGAGAAAATTATGTTTATCAAGAATAAGAGAAAGGATAACTTTCTAATATTTCACACATATATAAAAAAACAAGTAGGTTAATGAATAATTAAAAATAAGTTTTATTCAGGTTTTGAGTAAGAGGCCATTATTACCTTGAATTAAATGGTATTATAGAATCCATTAATGTAAAGTGATTTCACATTATTGATATGAGACAATTATAAAAAATTCCAAAAATACTTCAATGTAACATTTCATAAAATAATTCAAATGGAGAACACTATGAATATAAAATTAAAAAAGCTACATTGTTTTTTCCAAGAGATGTGGAGAAATGTACACATATTATCCACCTTAGGATTAAAAATATTTTATTTTATTATATTTCAACTGACTCTTTTATATCTGAATAATTAAAATATATAATTTTATCTCCACCTGAATTATTAGATATTGTTTTGGGGGTGAGAAATCTTTTTTGTTGGATATCTACATATCAGGACTATAACTCCCCAATGATAATGGTTTTTAAAATAGTTCTCCCAGATTCTATTTTTATAATTTCTATATTTAAATATAATTTAATTATTTTTTTGATTCATTATCTCAATATAGTAAAAATATTTATTTTTGAGGAAGGGACGTTACATTTTATATTCCAGATCTACATTCAAACATCTATAAATGTGAGGATAAATATATAAACATAAATAAAATTACATTTCCCCTATGGTTTTTCTACCTATTCATGAGGGATATTAATTTAATGTGAATGGATTAAATCACAATATTGAATACATGGATATTTTTTGAGAATATTTTGGTGTATTTCTATAAGATATTCTTATTATTCTCCCTAACTGTGAAGTAAATTTTTTAAATATATCTTATATGTAATGATACATATATTTCAATGTTCTCCATATAAAATAGACCCATGTAATTTATATGAATTAATTGATAAACCCAAGGAAAATCTAGAAATGGGGTTTATTTAGCCCATTTCTCATATAAATAGATAAACATGACTATTATTAAGAAAAAATGTTGGTCAATGCAACCTTTTATTTCATATCAGGAACATGTAAAAAAATTGTTGAAAAGTATCCCTACCACATATCTTCGATTTTATTGAACAATTATGAGTATATATATATATTTTACAAAAATGACCATTGATATTGATATTTATATTTAATGTTAAGGAACAAGTGGAAGGATATAGCAAAGAGAACATTATGTATGAGGTATTTTTATTTTAAATTTTTTATAATTTGATTTGGTATTACCAATACCTTATCTATAATAATTGAATTAATGAATTGAAAAAATATAGATTACTTTTATCACTCTATTGAAGTATTTATAGAAAATATTATTATATATAAAAAGGTCATGGAAGATCTTGATTAATAATTGAGAATTGTACTGATGAACTTGAGGAAATAGAATCTTCATAATAATGCTAAAAATATTTAATAATTTCTTCATAAATATTCAATATTGGGTCATATAAAATCATAATAGGGTTTATAAATGGATCATTAAAGGATAGAGTTATTAGAAAATGTTGGTAACAAACCACAGTGACTATGAATTATTTTTTTCTCTTATTATATAATTATTATTGACACATTGTGAATTATTTCCCTAGGAAGTCAACCCCACCCACCATGATAACATGGATGGGATATTCATTCCATTAGAATAGTGAATTTATGGAAAATTTCAATTAAATCATTAAAATTTTATTTAGATATCATAATCATACACTACCATACTAAGTGGAATAGACATTAATCTATATCGATTTATCGATGTAGGGATTAGTTTACTACCTCATGAGAAACAATATGGTAAAAACTTACGAGTAACAGTTACTAAATTTCCTTGAGAAAAATTACCATAATCTATATTTTGTGTTAGTGTTAAGACATTACCTCTTTGGATAAAGGTGTGACATATAAGCTGATCATAATAGTTTAAAGGTTATCATTAAATATATAAAGTTGAATATGAACTAGAAAATATCGTTTTATATAATTAATTATTATGATTAGTAAATGAATTACAACCCTATGATGGTTAAAAAGGAATTAAAATCTCAATGTTGAATGTATCAATCACGATTTTTATTGATTTGGATAAAAAATGCCAAATATTTTTATTATTATCAAATAATAGATCTAGAAATCATGAAGGAAGGGAAAAATTATTTTATATTAATAATTATAGATGAACCATTTATCCATGTGTTAATTCTAGAGGCATATAAAGAGGATGTAGAGATAAATTTGAGGGAGTGATATATTCCTGAGTATAACCTGGATTGTGATTTAATTATTTGGTTTCGAAACCATATATATATATATATATATATATATTCCATTCATAAAATATAGGAAGAATGATTTTTAATAGGAAGATCATATTTTTGCACTCACTATTCATCATGGGAATGAATATACATAGATATTTGAATGAATGTTTCGATTAGGATGGAATGATGATTGATATTTCATTGTATTTTTCATTTCTTGTTGTCTCAAAATTTTATGTATTAGAGATTAATTTATATTGGGGTATCACAATCATTACCCATACAAGAATGGAAATGGGAAAACACCACCATGTATTTTTTTTCATTCGACTCCTAAAAACATTCAATGGAAATAATTCTATATTGGTTTTAGTCAGATTCCATATAAATTCAAGAAAATTTATTTTCATTAAAAAATAATTTACTCATGATTATGTTCAAAGAACATATATAATGGAATTTTTGAGGTCTTATAAAGTATAAAATTTTATAATATCTGATTGGGATTTGGGGTGTAACTTGATATTAGGGAATTTTTAGTGAAATATAGATATGGAGTTCTATTTTATAACTTCTCATTATTATCAGACATATAAACCGTATGAGAGGACTTATAGAACAATGGAATACATGTTCAAAGGTTTCTTTATAGATTTCAATTATTCTTGATATCAAAACCTTTTTTATAGAATTCTCATACAATAACATCTATTACTAAAGTAGTCAAACATCTCATTATGACGACCTATATGGGAGAAAGTGTAGAAAAAAACATGTCAGGAAGAGGTTAATTAATTAAATATATTGTGAACTTTTCTATATGATCATATCATAGAAAATGTCATAACCATTCAACAACACTTTAATTAAACCAAGAGCCTAAATAAAGTTTCTCCAGATAATAATAAGTGATTTGTAATGTTTGATGTTATTATGAAGGTGTTTATGTGAATTGTTTCCTTTAATAAGGTTATGAGATTCATAAACAAATAAAACTTCATATAATGGAATATTATTCCATTTGTTATTGTTTATTTCGTATGGATGATAAAATATCACTTGTATATTCCACAAAATCTATCATATGTTCATGATCTCCTCCATATATCCCTCCTGATGGATTATGCACATGATAAATCACATTTACTAAACCAAAATATCAAATGATAGGTGAATGATATTTTTATGATTAATAACTAAGAGAGGTTATAGGTTTTTAAGATTTTTTTTTTAAAATTATCACTCATATATTCAAGGATTTGTAAAACACCATAAATTTGAGGATGGTACACGTGAATCTGAGCATGTAATTAGAAAGGGATATCCATATTTATTTTTATCAATATTGTATAATTTTATTGGAGAAAATAATTTTAATGTGTCATGACGTTAAAAACATATTATTGTATATTATATTCCTAGTTAATAAATTTTATTTCTTCGAAATATTTTGTTACCTTAAACAATGATTTTAATAGAAAAAAATATTCCTTGAAATATTATTTAATAATTATCTCCGTGAAATATGATTTGAGGGTTTTAATATAATTAAATAAGTCATTGAACTGTATGGTACAGACATGTAAAAATATAAATTCAATAGTTATCAATTAATTATAAATTATATAAAAAAATAATATAAAATAAAGTTATGTTTTTCAAGAATCCTATTTTATACGTAAAACATTTTTTATATCAATAAAATAAACAAATAACTATTTTATAATTATTTTTATAAAATTAATATATTATATATTAAATATAATTTTGTAAAATTATATGAATATTTTATAAGCATTAGATAAGTATAAATACAGTTTTATCCTTATAATGTATGATTTTTTAAAAGTTGTTTTCATTTTGTTTTCACACTATTTTTATAATTAATTTGATCAAATTATATGGATTTTGTTTTATGGAATAGATTCTATATATTTAATCATGAAGATTATATTTTGTAAATATTACAGTTTTACATTTAGTCAATATAAATTTTAACCATGGTAGAAGGTATCACCTCTATAAAGGGTAAATAATGTTAATCTAGGAAATATCATTGTGATTAGGGAAAAAATTTCATCCTTATTAATATTGAATGAAGGTAATTATACCCTTATCAACAAATTTTTTTAATTTATCTTTTTAATGTAATCAATTACTAGAAAATGTAATGTATAGTATTTAAATTAATTAAATTAAGAAAATGTTTCTCTCGTTGTTATAAATATATATTATGCACAAACTTATGAAAATACCATGTTATGAATGAATATTATTTTTCATTTTGAGGGATTTGAAATTATTTTTCTAATAGAGTTTTGTTATCATTTTCATTAAATATTTCACGATGTTAAATTCTTATCCAACACAGATTTTTTATTTCTCTAATTAATAATAAAAATATATCAATTGATTGTAAAAATATTAATGGAAATATAATATTGATTCATTTAATGTTATCCATAAATTTTTTAGACGAATAAATTATAAAAAATGTTATTATATCATTTTTTCCATATTAAATTAATAGTGTCCAAATTTGATATAATATTATTTATTTGAATGAATATTTTATTAGATTACACAAAAATCATAAAAATAATTAAATAGGTAATGGTTGATAAAATATGGTATAAAAGTTCCTCCATAACCACTTTATTTTATATTTTCATCCATTTTAATTAAAAAATTTATTTATTATATTTTAATCATTTATGAAATTCGAAAAGTGACCCTCCCCTTGTGTATAAAATTTCTCCCCTCCTTTATCTTCTGCATGCCACATTAAACCATCTATCTTGCCAAAAACATTCCTTGTTCTCTTACACAATCTCATAGAAACAATAAAATTGTTAATTTCTTCATAAAATACCAAACTCATAGACCATAATTGGATATCTAAAGGAGTTCTTCCAAATTAGAGGTAATCAAATTAGTTGATAACATTACTTTTCTATTATAATTTTAACTCTTATAATTATGTTTTAATTATCATAAAACAATAAAATAAATATATTATAAACTTTTTAATTTTTTAATAATTTAAAATACCATTACCCACCCTTATTCCCATCAAATTGGAAATGAAAGTATCACTCAAGTGTATATACAACATACTGTCTCCACATAGTGAATCAAACCATTTTTCATCACAATATTTTATATTTGGTTATTAATATGAGTTTAATGATTATATACGATATTATTGAAATAATTATACCCTTTATGTGCAAAGACCATATATACCATATTATATTCCAAACAATTAGGAAACAAAAATGACGCTTTTGTTTTCTAGTAGACTGCAACCTCTATGAAATAATGTTATTCATTTTTATAATTTCTAGTCAACATGAATGTAAAAGATGAGGAATTTGATGATTATGTAGGATTTATGTTTTAAAATATTTATTCTATAAATTTTAATTATTATAAACCTATATTCGTTCTATCAAGTGAAAATTTAAAATAGTTCCCTTTTATAAATATGATCTAATGTCTCCATGAAAAGTGTAATTAACTTTTATATATCCAAATTTTATGAATTACTATAAAGAAATTTATAAATAACATATAAATTTTTTAAATAATTTTTAAATTTATTTATATGATGGAAACAAGATCACAGTAAAATTACTAAACATACCAAACCATATCATCTATTAAAAATAAAGCTAATATTGTAACATCCCAGGTAAATAAAGAATAAATAATTTTCATATTTATTAATATTTACGAATTAAATATTAATTTTATTTTAAAGGGGTTGCTATGTTCGATAGCGTACCTGATACGCAACGATGAGTTTCTTTGAAACTTACGTAGCACACTAGTAATAAAATAATATTATTTTAAATGTTAGTTAACATGTAGCCGTTGTACTGGCGGGAATGGATATAAATAAATAAAATATGATTAGATATGTTTTTAAATGTTTATAGATTTACCCAATAAAAGATAAAGGCTTAAAATACGGAAAGAGTTCAATTTTAGGGCATATATACTATAATTTTCACTAAAGGTTCACTTATAACCTTTTAATGGTGAACCGTCATTAAATATAGTTTTGATCACTCTTATACTTTATTTTGGACCAAATATAACTCTTCTTTAGAATCAGGACATCAAAATTTACTTTGTGTAAATTTTTGGTACCTTTCTGATAAAGTTCATTTTTTTATGAATAGTGTAAAATGTTGTATTTTAATTCAAAACCTCTTTTTAATCTAAATTATTTATATGATTAGATTATTATTTTAATTGGTTTTAAAGTGAAATTAGAAAATATTTTTACCAATTCATCCAATGGTGGTCATTGGAATCAATTTCACTTTGAAATTGGACTTAAACGGGTGTCAATCTTTTGGTACTTATTGTTTCACAAAAACACGCTATTTGTCATGACAGCGGAAATTAATTATTAAATTAATTAATTTGACTTATATGTTTTGAATTTTGTAAAATGGACTTCATTTTTGAATTTGTAATATCAAATATAGCTTAGGGTGAATTTTTGGTAATTTTCTAAAAAACTTCAATTTTTGATGAATAGTGAAACCACTAAGTGGTAATCAAGCAAACTGATTTTTCAGTTAAATGAAAGTTTACCACTAATGTGTATTGAATTTTGAAAATCAGACATACATGGTTTTCATTAAGAAGTAAAATGTGGTTCAATGAGATTATAATAATTTTTTGGTGAATAGTAACTTATTAAGTTCTTAATCGCGATTAGTGGTAATTAGTGTAGTTTAAGGTATAAATATTGCTTTAATAATAAGAAATGACCTAGACACATGTCATATCCTCATTGGTTGTGTCATTTCCGACCAAGACAATCCATGGGTCAACTTGGGGACCCCATGGAGACAATTTGGTTGGGAAATGGCATAAATAACTTTTTATTTAATGTAAAAGTAAAAATGACACAAACATAATATGTTTTACGAAAACAATTTTTACATGGGGTTATAAAGATCAGATTTTTGATTATAAATAGTCATTGGAAATCTACAAAGATTTCCTACATAATAGTATTTTTTTTATGATTTTTAGACATTAAATAAATTATATTATTTATGTCATAATAATGATGCAGCGATGACATCATTATTTGATGATTTAAATAAAATGGAAAGATAATGAAAAATATAAAACCTACACATGGCCAAAACCAATTGGATGAGTGGATTTCGAACCCTTATCACCTTATCCACTAATTATATCAATGTGGGACCTTTTAAAACCGAAACACATTTTCAAATAAAGTAATATTTCTTTACTTTCCAAAAGTGCCCCTCCTCTCCTCTTATAAAAGGCCCCCTCCTCTACCTCTTTTCACACACTTCTCAAGCCTTTGGCTCGGCCAAACCCTTCCCAATTAATCTCTCCACATCCCTCTCCTCATCCTAGAGGATTCCCTTTGGGCATAATCCTTTCAAAGGAAGCCTTTAGGCTCAAATCAAAAGGAGATACACTTTTAAAGGTAATTCATTCTCTCTTGTTCATTTGTTTTATTTTGATTCTCCAACCCTCTAAACTCTTTTTATTTACTTCTTTTGTAACAACACCAGTATCTTAAATATAATAGGATGTTGTTATAATATTTATTTGAGCTACACCCTCACACAACTACATCAAATGGTTAAAGAACATACGGTTTCCGTGGATGGTGAAATTCTGCCTCCCGAAACGATGATTGTTCAATACTCATTTAACACCTTCAAGGGTGGCCATTATGATGTCACTATTTTTATATATGATATATAATATGTTTATGTTTTCCTTAAACATCTGTTTTTTTCATTTTGGGCATACCTTTATGGTTTCCATTATGGGTAAACACGATATCTTCATTTAAGGAAGTGGGGACTACCGCCCCCTAAAAGTGATGTGATTCGTTAATGCCATATGTGGGATGTGTAAAGGATGGATTTAAAGTTATTATATATGATGTTATACTATAATTATAATATACCTCTATATCATTATTATTTCATTCCATTAAAGTATGACATAGAAATGAAAGTAGCGTTCATGTGTACGTACTGCTTACCGTCTCCATGAACGGTGCATTTCATTTCTTATCCCCAAATGTAATTTACTATTAAAAGTACATGTATATAATGGATATATATAATTAATGATATATCTAAGTGAGGAATATTATTCTGGAATTAAAATATACATAACTCTCATTTAGTTTTAATTCCATTAATATGACAAAGAAATGAAAGTAGTGTTCATGCGTACGTACGGCTTACCGTCTCCATGAACGGTGCATTTCATTTCTTACCTCTAAATGATTATGTAATATTATAAATACATGTATATGCTGGATATATATGATACATATTATATCCAAATCGGGAATTTCATTCTGGATATAAAGAACTTTTGACCACATGAACAACATGTAATTGTAAGAAGTCAACTTTCGACTTAAGAACCAAATATTGACAAAACAAACATTATTAACTTAAATGGTTACATAATGTTTATAACATGGAAATAAGTGATATAAAAAGAATAATGAACTTTAAAAAGGTTCTTAATCAAGTATAAATTAACTCAAGTTTATTATTCAGGACGTTAAAGAACGATCGAGTCAAGTCGGACCCAAGGTATGGGACTTCGTCTCAATCTCCTTTCATTGAGGCATATTTCATTTTATACACAACTTTCTTTTATACGGTGTATAAACTCCTTTGACTTTTACTTTTATACAAAAGGAATCTTTTTCTACGAAGTGTTTTACTAAATGACAAAAAGGAATGTTTTTTTAACGTACGCGGTGACAACGACCTTTTCCGCCACCGCGAGTATTATTTGGTCTTTGGCTTCCTCAACAAGTCGTAATGTTTTTAAAATAAAATAAATACCATATACTCTTTTATGTATTTTGGTATTGAAAATGGTTTTTGATAAAGGATTCTATTATGATATATTGTGATTGAAATGTGGAAATGTTATCATTCCTTTATATTGGTTTTATATTTTTTGATTTTATACTGGTACTTGGACTTTTTAACGGGTGGTTACGTTATAAACCACATGACAGGTGGTGCCGTGAATACCAGGACGGGTGGTTACGTTATAACCTCCAATGCATTGGGTATGGAAGTCGGTCGTATGGCTATTCCATTAAGTATGTATGGAAATTGGCCGTATGGCTATTCCATTAAGTGATATGTGTGGAAGTCAACCGTATGTTTATTCCACTTAAGTATGTTTATGTCCCAAGTTACCTTTATATATTCTATGTGTTCTTTATATGGGTTTTATGGTAATACTTTGGTTACAAAAAGGTATGTAATGATACTTTATTCAGTGAAGATTTTCTTTTACTACATAATGAAGGTGAAGGTATTACTTTGATATAGTATACATGGTTTACTGGATGTTTGAAAAAACTAACAGTTTTCAGTCTTTTTGTATCCCTTACTGAGCTTTTTATTCTCACCCCATGTTTTTCGAAATGTTTTTCACCGAACATAAAGTGGAATAAGGTCAAGGATGGGATCAAGGTAATGTGATGCTATCTAAAACATGGAATCTAGACATCTTTATTTTTAAGATTTTTTATTTTATGGAGACTTAGTAGAAGTGTCTACTTTGTAATCTTTTAAGATGTAATAGTTATGTTCTAATTCTCTAAAACTCTAAACCTGTAAAGATCCTCAATGTGAATTATTCATTTAATTCAATATTAAGTAAGGTTTAAGGATGGGTCCTTATAGTTGGTATCAGAGGTCGGTTTAGGCAACTTTAGGAGTTAGAAAATTGTTAAATTATAATATGATTGAAATGATATAGCATTTACGGATTACCATGTTGCTTCGCCTAAGATATTTCTGTGTTCAGAATGGTTTTCCGCAGAGGAAACAAAGCAGCTATGTTGGGACGACATCAGGAGGAAGATAACCTTCCAAATCAGCAACCTGAGATGGTCGGAATCAGAATTGAACAGTTTGTTGCAGTGATGGCACAGTTGACTCAGGCTATAAATGGTGGTCGTATCCATGCACGAGATCAGCCAGATCAACCGCAGAGGAACATGTCTGTGGTGGAACATTTCATGAGGCAACATCCCCCATCATTCAGAGGATCATCTGACCATGTGAAAGCTGAAGGGTGGATTAATGCACTGGAGAAGATTTTTGATGTCATGGGTGTTCAGAACATCAAAAGGATAGTCTTGCTGTTTACCGTTTTGAAGGTGAAGCTGATCAGTGGTGGTCGATGGTGAAAAATATAAGGGATAGTAATGAGATTGAGGATCTTCACTGGGACGAATTCAAAGGTATGTTTCTTGAGAAATATTTTCCTAAGGTGGTTCATCTTAGGATGGAAAAATAGTTCCTATAATTGAGGCAGGAGGATGATTCAGTGGCTGCTTATGAAGAAATGTTCACTCGATTGGCAAGGTATGCTCCAATCTTCATACGAGATCTTGATAGTAAAATAAACCGTTTTTACTCAGGGTTAAAGCCAAAGTATCGAAGGGCTTTATCTTCTCGTGAGTTCAAAAGTTATGAAAAACTTGTTCGATGTACGGAGAAGGTGGAAATGGAGTTTGCCGATGATCAGGTGTTCTATGACAAACAACAGAATAAGAGATCTAGTTAGCAGGAAAAGGGAAAGAATTCATCAAAGAATCAAGGATGTAAGAAAACCAAATATCCATCCTGTGAGAAGTGTGGTAAAATGCATCCTAGAGAATGTTTATCCAAGTCTGGTAAGTGCTTTCGGTGTGGTAAGTGTGGTCATATTTCTCGTAACTGTAAGGAAGATGATCAAGCAGGAAATGAAAAGCCAACGGTAAGATGTTTTAAGTGTAATGAAATGGGTCATTATGCAAACGAGTGTCCAACGAAGAACTCAACTGGGGGAATGCAGCCAGACTACAAGCAGAAAGGGGTGGTAAAATCCTTTGCAACAACTTCAGCAGATGTTGGGCCATCAAATGAAGTGGTATCAGCTCCAGGGAGCTCAGTATTTTTCGAAGATTGACTTGTGGTCGGGGTACCATCAGTTGAAAGTAAAAGAAGCAGACGTTCCGAAGACTGCGTTCCGTACTAGATATGGCCATTATGAATTTTTATTTATGCCTTTTGGGTTAACCAATGCACCTGGTGAATTCATGGACCTTATGAATAAAATTTTCCATGAGTTCTTGGATAAGTTTGTGTTTTGAGGTTTGGGAAGAGGTTATGTGTGCCTTTTGATTCACAGTTGAAAAGAGAGTTGTTATGTGAAGCTCATAGTTCTCCGTTTTCAGTTCATCCGGGCAGTACTAAGATGTATAGAGATCTGCGGGAGTATTACTGGTGGGATGGAATGAAAAGAGCCATTGCTGATTTTACTGTGAAGTGTTTGACATGTCAACAGGTTAAAGCAGAGCAGCAGTTACCGAAAGGGATGCTTCATCCTTTACCAGTGCCAGAGTGGAAATGGGAAAACATATCCATGGACTTTGTTGTGGGATTACCGAGGACATCTCGAGGTAATAATGCAATCTAGGTTATTGTTGATCGCTTGACCAAATCTGCTCATTTCCTTTCTATATGAGATACTTTCTCTCTTGATCAACTATCTCGCATGTATCTTAAAGAGATAGTCAGGTTACATGGAGTTCCTCTCTCCATTGTATCAGATCGTGATCCCAGGTTTACATTTAAATTTTGGGAAGGCCTTCAGAAGTCGTTGGGTACTGAATTAAATTTTAGTACAGCTTTTCATCCTCAATCAGATTGGCAGTCAGAACGAACAATTCAGACATTGGAGGATATTCTACGATCTTGTTCGATGGATTATTAGGGAAGTTGGGACTAACATCTTTCTTTGGTTGAATTTTCTTATAATAACAGCTTTCATTCCAGTATACAGATGGAACTATTTGAGGCATTATATGGGAAGCAGTGTCAAACTCCAGCATTTTGGAATAAAGTGGGTGAAAGGAAGCTGATGGGACCAGAATTGGTAGAAGAGATGGTAGAGAAAGTTCAGCTGATTTAGAAACACATGAGAACAGCTCAGAGCAGGAAGAAGAGTTATGCGGATAACCGGAGGAAGGATCTATCTTTCGAGGTAGGTGATCATGTTTTTCTCAAGGTTTCTCCTTGGAAAAGCGTGATGAGATTTGGTAAGAAAGGAAAGTTGAGTCCAAGGTTTGTTGGACCATATGAAATTCTGGAAAGAGTTGGATCAGTTGCATACCGAGTGGCTTTACCTCCGAGTTTATCTCAGGTACACAATGTTTTTCACGTTTCGATGTTGAGAAAGTATATGCCAGCTCCATCTCATGTTTTGAGTCCAGAGGTAGTTCAGCTAGAAGAGAACATATATTATGAGGAACAACCGGTCCAGATTCTTGACCACAGGGAGCAAGTGTTACGGAATAAGGTGATTCATCAGGTAAAGGTTTTGTGGAAAAACCATGTGATTGAAGAGGCAACATGGGAATCTGAAAATGCTATGAGGGATAAATACCCCCACATATTTTGATAAGTGAATAAAATTGCGAGGACGCAATTCCCAAAAGGGGGGAAGGATGTAACATCCCAGGTAAATAAAGAATAAATAATTTTCATATTTATTAATATTTACGAATTAAATATTAATTTTATTTTAAAGGGGTTCCTATGTTCGATAGCGTACCCGATACGCAACGATGAGTTTCTTTGAAACTTACGTAGCACACTAGTAATAAAATAATATTATTTTAAATGTTAGTTAACATGTAGCTGTCGTACTGGCGGGAATGGATATAAATAACTAAAATATGATTAGATATGTTTTTAAATGTTTATACATTCACCCAATAAAAGATAAAGGCTTAAAATACGGAAAGAGTTCAATTTTAGGGCATATATACTCTAATTTTCACTAAAGGTTCACTTATCACCTTTTAATGGTGAACAGTCATTAAATATAGTTTTGATCACTCTTATACTTTATTTTTGACCAAATTTAACTCTTCTTTAGAATCGGGACATCAAAATTTACTTTGTGTAAATTTTTGGTACTTTTCTGATAAAGTTCATTTTTTTATGAATAGTGTAAAATGTTGTATTTTAATTCAAAACCTCTTTTTAATCTAAATTATTTATATGATTAGATTATTATTTTAATTGGTCTTAAAGTGAAATTAGGAAATATTTTTACCAGTTAATCCAATGGTGGTCATTGGAATCAATTTCACTTTGAAAATGGACTTAAACTGGTGTCAATCGTTTGATACTTATTGTTTCACAAAAACACGCTATTTGTCATGACAGCAGGAATTAATTATTAAATTAATTAATTTGACTTATATGTTTTGAATTTTGTAAAATGTACTTCATTTTTTAATTCGGAATATCAAATATAGCTTAGGGTGAATTTTTGGTAATTTTCTGAAAAACTTCAAATTTTTATAAATAGTGAAACCACTAAGTGGTAATCAAGCAAACTGATTTTTCAGTTAAATGAATGTTTACCACTAATGTGTATTGAATTTTGAAAATCCGACATACATGGTTGTCATTAAGAAGTAAAATGTGGTTCAATGAGATTATAATAATTTTTTGATGAATAGTAACTTATTAAGTTCATAATCGCGATTAGTGGTAATTAGTGTAGTTTAAGGTATAAATATTGCTTTAATAATATTAAATGACCTAGAAACATGTCATATCCTCATTGGTTGTGTCATGGACGACAAAGAAAAGTCATGGGTCAACTTGGGGACCCCATGGAGACAATTTGGTTGGGAAATGACATAAATAACTTTTTATTTAATGTAAATGTAAAAATGACACAAACATAATATGTTTTACGAAAAAAATTTTTAAATTGGGTTATAAAGATCAGATTTTTTATTATAAATAGTCATTGGAAATATAAAATTATTTCCTACATAATAGTATTTTTTTATGATTTTTAGACATTAAATAAATTAAATTATTTATGACATAATAATGATGCAGTGATGACATCATTATTTGACGATTTAAATGAAATGGAAAGATAATGAAAAATCTAAAACCTACACATGTCCAAAACCAATTGTATGAGTGGATTTAGAACCCTTATCACCTTATCCACTAATTATATCAATGTGGGACCTTTTAAAACCGAAACACATTTTTAAATAAATTAATATTTCTTTACTTTCCAAAAGTGCCCCTCCTCTCCTCTTATAAAAGGCCCCCTCCTCTACCTATTTTCACACACTTCTCAAGCCTTTGGCTCGGCCAAACCCCACCCAATTACACTATCCATATCCCTCTCCTCATCCTAGAGGATTCCCATTCGGCATAATCCTTTCAAAGGAAGCCTTTAGGCTCAAATCAAAAGGAGTTACACTTTTAAAGGTAATTCATTCTCTCTTGTTCATTTGTTTTATTTTGCTTCTCCAACCCTCTAAAATCTTTTTATTTACTTCTTTTGTAACAACACAGTATATTAAATATACTAGGATGTTGTTATAATATTTATTTGAGCTACAATCTCACACAACTACATCAAATGGTTAAAGAACATACGGTTTCTGTGGATGGCGAAAATCTGCCTCCCGAAACGATGATTGTTCAATACTCATTTAACACCTTCAAGGGTGGCCATTATGATGTCACTGTTTTTATATATGATATATAATATGTTTATGTTTTCCTTAAACTTCTGTTTTTTTCATTTTGGGCATACCTTTATGGTTTCCATTATGGGTAAACACGATATCTTCATTTAAGGAAGTGCGGACTACCGCCCCCTAAAAGTGATGTGATTCGTTAATGCCATATGTGGGACGTGTAAAGGATGGATTTAAAGTTATTATATATGATGTTATACTAGAATTATAATATACCTCTATATCATTATTATTTCTTTCCATTAATGTATGACATAGAAATGAAAGTAGCGTTCATGCGTACGTACGGCTTACCGTCTCCATGAACGGTGCATTTCATTTCTTCTCCCCAAATGTAATGTACGATTAAAAGTACATGTATATAATGGATATATATAATTAATGATATATCTAAGTGATGAATATAATTCTGGAATTAAAATATACATACCTCTCATTTAGTTTTAATTCCATTAATATGACAAAGAAATGAAAGTAGCGTTCATGCGTACGTACGGCTTACTGTCTCCATGAACGGTGCATTTCATTTCTTAACTCTAAATGATTATGTAATATTATAAATACATGTATATTCTGGATATATATGATACATATTATATCCAAATTGGGAATTTCATTCTGGATATAAAGAACTTTTGACCACATGAACAACTTGTAATTGTAAGAAGTCAACATTCGACTTAAGAACCAAATATTGACAAAACAAACATTATTAACTTAAATGGTTACATAATGTTTATAACATGGAAATAAGTGATATAAAAAGAATAATGAACTTTAAAAATATTCTTAATCAAGTATAAATTAACGCAAGTTTATTATTCAGGACGTTAAAGAATGATCGAGTCAAGTCGGACCAAAGGTATGGGACTTCGTCTCAATCTCCTTTCATTGAGGCATATTTCATTTTATACACAACTTTCTTTTATACGGTGTATAAACTCCTTTGACTTTTACTTTTATACAAAAGAATATTTTTCTACGAAGTGTTTTACTAAACGACAAAAAGGAATGTTTTTTTAATGTACGCGGTGACAATGACCTTTTCCGCCACCGCGAGTATTATTTGGTCTTTGGCTTCCTCAACAAGACGTAATGTTTTTAAAATAAAATAAATACCATATACTCTTTTATGTATTTTGGTATTGAAAATGGTTTTTGATAAAGGATTCTATTATGATATATTGTGATTGAAATGTGGAAATGTTATCATTCCTTTATATTGGTTTTATATTTTATGATTTTATACTGGTACTTGGACATTTTAACGGGTGGTTACGTTATAAACCATATGACGGGTGGTCCCGTGAATACCAGGACGGGTGGTTACGTTATAACCTCCAATGCATTGGGTATGGAAGTCGACCGTATGGCTATTCCATTTATTATGTATGGAAAGTGGCCGTATGGCTATTCTATTAAGTGATATGTGTGGAAATCAACCGTATGGTTATTCCACTTATGTATGTTTATGTCCCAAGTTACCTTTATATATTCTATGTGTTCTTTATATGGGTTTTATGGTAATCCTTTGGTTACAAAAAAGGTAAGTAATGATACTTTATTCAGTGAAGATTTTTTTTACTACGTCATGAAGGTGAAGGTATTACTTTGATATAGTATACATGGTTTACTTGATGTTTGAAAAAACTAACAGTTTTCATTCTTTTTGTATCCCTTACTGAGCTTTTTATTCTCACCCCATGTTTTTTGAATTGTTTTTCACAAGACTTAAAGTGGAATAAGGTCAAGGATGGGATCAAGGGAATGTCATGCTATCAAAAACATGGAATCTAGACATCTTTATTTTTAAGAGTTTTTATTTTATGGAGACTTAGTAGAAGTGTCTACTTTGTAATCTTTTAAGATGTAATAGTTATGTTCTAATTCTCTAAAACTCTAAACCTGAAAAGATCCTCAATGTGAATTATTCATTTAATTCAATATTAAGTAAGGTTTAAGGATGGGGCCTTATAAATATTAACCAAAATAGTAATTTTAATATTGAATTTTTTATAAAAGGGTGATAGTTACTATAAGTTATTAATATATGGTTTGATATATATAATTATGGATATTGAATAGATGTTTAAAAAAATTATATTTATCGTACAAGGGGTTTAGAATCATAAAAAGGATGTCAAGCTTGAAGGAAGAGTTTATTTCATAATCTCATCATTATTTGTTATTACTAATGTAATATAATATTCTAGGATTATTATTTAATATTTCTAAAATCAAACAAATCTATTATATTAATCCCATTTTATTTATTTACTATGAATTTTTTCCATTCATTTTCTAAAATTTTTATTGGGGATATTGAAAATATGTTTTTATGTAATATTGACATTATATATCTATTTAATTAAAATATTTTTCTTCTATAATTATATTTTTTAAAAATTATTCAATGAATGTTTATAATATTATATAATGTTAGCTAAATTTTTTTAATTTTATTTTATTTAAAAAAATATTTAAAACGAGTCACTATTTCATTTCATAAATGTATTAATTTTTTTATTTTTTAATAAATGTGAAAGTAATTTTTTAACATATAAGACATGAATATAATATCCATCCTTAATGAAAACTAAAATAATTAAATATTACTTTATAAGATTAATTTTTTTACCAATAAAATAGTTTCCATAATATATTGAAATTTTCCCATAATAAATAATATTTTTAAATGTGAATTATATAATTTTCATCTAAAATTTTCCAGTGAGATGTTGAATGTATTTTCTTATATGAAACATCATTTTATAAAATTTTATGATTTATTGATTTTATACTCTCATGATAAAATCCAACATATTTCTCTTTATAGTATGCGATCTTTTTTACCAGGTAATGTATTGATATTCAATATTTTAGTTATTCGATAACAAATAAATCATGGTTTTTATGTTATGTTGATTAGGTTCTATTAATCACTATTATGAGGAATTCAATCTGCATATTATATGATGGGTATGTCTTGGAATTAAATTGACCCTATATTCATCTAATGGAATCATGGTAAAATCCAAATTGTATTTTTATGAGGACTTTCTAATTTATATATGATTTCATGGTATTAGGTATTTGATGTATTTTTATGTAGTCGTGGCACATTTCTCTAATGGTATGTTTCAAATTTCAATCATTATGAATTACATTATTATGAGATTAATTATTGAATTGAATGTTAATATATTAATTGATTTTATATCCATGGATATGTTTTAAATCATGTGATTATTTATATGGAGTTATCTAGTTATAGTTTATTTCATAACATATTATTTAGACCCTATTCAGCTTACTATATCTAATTTTCATTTAAATAGATCTAAGATCACCACATTCTTATGTTTACTTTCCATAATATTTCACAAAATGTGTTATTATAGATATGAATGTATATTCATTAGGGAATAAATATGAACACAATGAAAATATTATGGTTTTTCTATATATCCAAATTTATATTGGTATTCAATTATCCATCTTGTAAACCATGACTCTTAATCTATTTTATCTTTTGGGATGATTTTTCTTGTATTAGTAAATGACTTGATAATTTAACCACCCATATAAGGATACTTGATTTTTTTTCTTTACAAAATAAACCAACTCATGTATAATATATCCGGTGGTTACCTTTTCACATTGGTAGTAAATATAAATAGTCATATATACATTTTATAAGTATTGTACTAATATAGGTAAACATTATTCATATTTGAATACCAGATTATATTTTAAATAAAAAAATAAAAATATATATTTTATTATGGATATTATTTATCGCCACTGTTATATTCATGCATATCAATCGTAGAACATTTTCCTGTCTCCTAGGGAAATAAATCAATTAAAACAGGATAGTTTGGATGTTTTGTAATGGTATTTAAATAGTGTATGCTCTATAAGGAATTTATAATATGGAAAAAATAAATAATTATCAATTAATTACATAAAAATAATAATATAAACTCAAAATAAGTTTATCGACATAAGAACTATTAAAATAATCACATACCATTAATAATTTATATCCTAATGAAGGAATTTTTAATGATATACGTCTGAAAAAAATAGTTAAGGACTCAATACAATACATATAAAACATATCATTAATTCCTCGGGCAATGTATTCATACAAAAATGTGTAATGCGTTGGAAAATTACCAATCTATCTTACCTAATGAGACTTATTTATCCATTAAAGGGATATCTAATTGAAAGACCCATATATCACTTAATATGTCCAATTCGTTCATCATTTTAATTAAGAATATAAAATACCAATACATTCATTTTCAATGTAATCATAAACCACATACTGCAATATGGTATATGGTGTAATAAGACAATAACAATAGTAAATCATATTAATTATCAATTGATGTTGAAATAGCAGAAAATTATATAGTAAAATCAGTAGAATTTTTACATTATAAAATACTTGTTCTAAAAATTGTAAACACTGATATAAAATCAATTTTTTGAAAATATTAACGAAACAATTTTCTTCTAAAAAAACCTCAAAATTAATAAATAATGTTAAATGTAACGTGAGGTCATGATTGAAGGAAACTCCATTCTTTCTAAATTAGTTAAAAAAATCCATTCACACTTTTTTCAAATTGTTTTGAAATAGATCATTTGAAAAAAGATAGGAAAATTATTTTTAATCCATTTTAAAAAATAAAATAGGTGTAGAAATTTATATTTTAATAAATATTTATTGTTGAATAAAAACCTCATAGATAATTTTATCCAAATATGGGTATTGAAGAAAACAATTCCTGAAAATGTATAGAAACAATGTAAGTTTTAAATAATAATAATATTTCAATATATAAATTACTCAAATCGACGAAAATTATATGTAAACATTTAATTTATTGAATTAAACAGAGGAGAAAAATTATATTGGGGTTAAGATATAAATAAAAAATAATTATCTATGAGACACTTTAACAAAAAAATCCCAAATATTGATAATAACATGAAATATACCAATAAATTTAGTTTGATTTTATAGTATTTTTCTAAACCACCAATATAATAAATATATATTTATTATAATTATATTCAAGAAACATAATCATATTTATAAAACTATATAATATTAACATATAAATATTATGTTATTTTTATTAACAATTCATTGTTAAAATCTGTATTCTGGGTTATAACATCACCATTGTTCATGTATTCATTGGTTTAGTAGTTGTAATCCATTTCTAAATATCATAATTACATCATGTATTGTTTTTTAACCATGATATAATTTTAATTTATTTTTATATTTATTAATCTATAAAATATAGAGATATAAAAATGAATTACCTCATTCGTAGAGATGGGAGGCCCTACGTATGGATGAATGATGTTTTTACTTTTAAAAATATAAAAAATGATATATAATACTTATACATTAAACAATAATTATTACATCATATAACTTATTTTTATTAAATAGACATATATTCATTAGCATCCATATAAAATCGGAATGGAAAATAAATCAAATCTATTGGTGGAGTTGGTAGTCCACATATATGCATGAGTGATGTTATTATTTTCCATTGGATTGGTATGTAAGAGGTTAGTTGTGATATTATAATTTAACAGGTATAATTATTTCTTATGTCTAATATATATACATTAAATCAATCATAACAACCATATATGAAATATGGTGGTTGAAAAATAATTTTATAACAATGTGGATTCAATAATACATACGTACACAAGATTGATATTTTCAAATCCCATTTGATGGGAAATGGGATGGATAATTATGTCTTATTTAATGTGTATTATAATTTTATAACATAATATTTTAGGGTTTATTCAATCAGGAAGGCATAATGTTTTGTGAATAAGTGAGGGGATTGGGTTCTCTTTAATAATTGAGGTGAGGCCCAGATTTGAAACTTTCATAAAAGATTAAATTATGATAATGTAATTCTCATTTAAAATTCACCAAAATGGACATATATTTTAATATAACATATGATTGTCAATAATACTGCCCAATAGTGTTTTAACAGGTTTATATGGTGTTTTAAACATTAATATTTTCTTTAACTTTTTGTTTAACCATTTGTAACATTAACAATGGTAAAAACTATTTTAATATTAAAGGGTTATACTATAACATATATGCTGATGATGGGATTACAAATAGAAATAAGATACCAATTAAATGATATAATTATCCTAATCTTAAACATTTATTATATTTATGATTTTAAATAAACGAATAGAATTTTATTTTTATAAAATATCATTAATTTAAATTTTGACTCTATTTAATTAATTAGACAATAAGGATATTAATATAAAGATGGATTTCTAGTATAATATATTTATACTTTACTAAAATTTTATGTAAATATAAAAAAAACTAGGGAGCACTATTAATCACTCATATTATATGACTTCTAATATTTTTAATATCATATATTTTATTTTTCCAATAAATGAAAAAACACTATTTCTATATTGTGTATTAATTTATGGTAGTTACATAATACCTAAAAAATTAAAATATATTATTCATGAAAATTATATTATTATGATCAATATTTACATTTATAATAATTTTGAACATGTTGTTTTTCATATATTGACATGTAAAATTTATTTAAAACTAAAATGTACATTTAGTGATTTCATTTTATATAAATATGATATAGATATTTTCCTTGAAATTTTTCCATTTAAAAATGAAATAATAAGTTTGTAATCATTAAATTAAAATTAGTATATTTTAATTAAGATGAAATACTAGGGCATTATCACATAGTTCTATCTTATATTAAACAGATTTCATAATCTCTATGGTTATAAAATTTTCCATGATTTTTAATCATGTGGAATAAAATCAAAAGGGATATATTTACCAAAATTCAACCAAATCAATTTAAATAGATAAAAAAAATTATATAAATATTTTCATATAATTGGATTAAATTAATTTTAATATATTTGCACAAAACTCAATGAAACAGATTTTTATAAAAATAATTTATTAATTATAAAACTGCATTTATTATTAACTAGTCCCCAAAAAATATTATTTGAATGGTAAAGAATTAGGTTGACTATATATTATATAAACATAATTAATATAACTCACTAGTAGTGACTAGTTAAATTTATTAACATAAAAATATATTGTGCGGACAAAAAAATACAGAAAAATACCTCTTTCAATTTCAAATGATATTTTTATATAATTAATTGAAAAAATTTATAACATTTTACACATATAAAACCATGACTTTTTCTTATTTAATATATCCCTTTTCATCCCCTCAAATCCAACATCTTGGTGATAAGTATAAAATAATTATTTTTCAATTTTATATCGTTGTTCATATAAACACTATGTTGTGGGAAACATAATCTATAGAATAAGTAAACTTATTTAGAGGTAAATATATTCAACAATATTAGATTGTAACATTCTACAAAAATTAGATGATATTTATTCGTAAACATTTTTTACATGGATAATAATGATTATATCTATATTTCATCACATCCTTGGGGTCCTAATTAGCTACTTCAAATTAATGTTTCCTCCAAAAAATATTCACCATATGAGTAGTATTGCTTCATTACACATTATCTCAACATTAAATTACATTTAAAATTATTCATCATTAAAATTTATATGCTCCAGTGGTATACAATCTGTGATTATTATAAATTATTGATCATGTATGTATTTTATTAGAAGTGTTACATAGTACACATGATGGACATGATCATGGTTTATTGAAATAACCAACATTAAAATGATATTCCTTCTTAACCGACAATCAAAAATTTAATATATACATATGGATCATCATTTTCTTACCTCTAAAATCAACCCAATAATTTTTATTTTCTTTAGTTTTCACAATTGTGGTGTTCATAAATAGAAATCAAAATGCTCAAGTGAATTTAAATTTGTACGAATACTCAACTAGTGTAAGTTGTTGATGAAAAGGTCATTTTAAATCAGAATAATATGATATAAAAATATACCCTAGTGTATAAATGGTTTTGTAAAAATTACCATCTATCTAAAGATTATACACCCTATAAAAATCAACACTATATCCAGATCAAACTGAAGTAATTTCACGATCATCGCTATAAAACATGATTCATGATGATACACAATAGATAGTGGTACTCCGTGTGACATTAACACACACATAATGTATATTATATAAATTATATCAAGAGATAAATCCTATACAATAGAATTGGAATGTGATGACATTTTTTTCAGATCAACAAAAACTATAATAATATCATATAGTTTTGATGTTTTTGGAAGTCCAATGACCAAATCCATGGTGTTGTTTTCCAAATTACATTAAAAATGAATAATTGTTGTAACAACACCTTATAATATTTTCTCTCATCAAATACTTTTTGGTGTACCAATAACTAATATTCATTTAAAAATCTATGTATATATTTTCCCACTATAAATAGAATTTTAGGTGAACATACATCATCATACTTCCAAGATGATTATAGAATTATGAACTATGGGCCTCATAGAATATCTCCTAAATAAAATGTTCTATTGATGGAATATATACATGATGTTGGAACCTTAATATTCTATCAAAATCAAGGGAGAACTCAAGAACATTTCTTACCTTCTTCTATAGCTCTATATCTTCCAATTATGCCTCTATTATACCTATATATATGATTGGGTTAACACTCATTTGATAATGAAAATAACCCACCTTAAAAATTGATTTATAGATTAATCAATTAAAATTATGAAATACATGATCATCTGTGATTCTCAACATATATAAGATAGCATGATATAGTTTATTTTTAGAGTTATAGCCACCCATATTTCCATCATAGGGCGGTAATGAATTTAGAACACATAATCTCTTATACAATTAAATGATATTCTAAGTCACATATTTGACCTATTATAAAGGAATATATACTTTCAATATTAATTATAGGTATATATATATATATAATATCTCTAAAAAATTAATTTCTCCACATCATTAGTGACAAATTTATAATAGCTAACTACAAATAATGTGTATGATAATTCTTTACATCAACCATTATTTGGAAAGGGACATTAGTTATCAAAGTGACATTATGAATTATTAAACATCCTAATCTCTTATTGCATAAAAATATATTAGGATCACTTATTCATGATAGGGTAATGAAATAATATCTTCATTAACCAGTCTTCTCTTATGCAGATCAAAATTAAATTCATAGTCAATAGTCAAAAGGAACATGGAACCATTTTGAGTAAACATGGTAGTAGGATTATATAGTCATGATAGAATATCCACATTGAAATTATAATATCCTTCTAAGATGATAAAAATTTAATTCACAGTCACGGTGTTTGGTGAAGTACAATGTTCAATAACTTCATCCTTTATGGATCTAAAATTATACCCTAACATGTGATTTTGTACCCACAGAATGAATATTTCTCTATCCAATTTTCCATCAGGGTTAATTGTTCATATAGCTTCTACTTCATAATGATTTTTAGAAAAATCCTGGAATGTTCTTCATCCAGCTCCATTCACTTTGAATATATAATAATATCATATATTAATACAACCATAAACTAATCAATGTAATATCAAATGAAAAAATCTGTAAATTTATAAATGTTCTGGGTAATATCAGAGAAAAAATTCCATTAAAATAAATAATAATTTTCCATATATTTTTTGATATGCTATCATGGGTGTATCCTCATTCTAAACACTCAATTTATGTTATATAGATTGATGTTCAATATTATAATATATTAATCTCAATGTAGTTGATTAAAAAAAATTCATTATAGTGTAGTGGATAATTTTTCTTAATAGTGGCCTTTATATGTTACCAATAATGAATGGAAATTTGTATGGATCCATCATAATTAGAGAAAAGAACAATTCCACAAAATGGGGAAATGCTAATCCAATTGAATCTAATATCATGATTATAATAATGTTTCTTATTTAATTCTGATAACTAAATTTTTTCATTGCTATATGGATTCATTAAAATTGGCTTCAAATTGGATATCATTACTATTGAAAACATAACATAACTATTCAGTTGAAGACTAAAAACTCTTTTAGAAAATCATCAATAAAATCCCACACAATAGGCATCTATTAACGGTTGAGTTTATCCACAATCATCAGAGATAATAAACCCTGCTCAAAATGAATCATATCCCAAACCGTTGATATAATATACATCAAATTATTATGTTTCTCATTATACTCAAATAAAATTAATGGTTGGTTAGGAATATCAACTATTATTTCACATCCCACAAAATTTATGTGGTATTAATGTAAAGAAATAAAAAATATTCCAAAAAAATAAATTAAATTCGACTAGAAGAAGAATAGAAATATTAATATGAAGAAGGATTCCATGTACTTATATTAGAGAGGAGTTATAGGCATGAGATGCAGAAATTCTACCATTAGTAGTCGCCACCATCAACCAAATATCTAATTATTAAGTTGGGGATATGATTCCCGTAAAAAATATTTTATTCACAAAATAGTTGGCAGAACTAGAACAAAATAATGATTTGAAATAATATAGTGGATTATATGTTTACCTTTCACCACATGACAAAGAAAATGCACATCATTTGTTTTAATTTCACAATCCATCCCTTATTCCATGGATTTTTGGAAGGGTATCATGATTTTTGGTGTATTTTTTGGAATAGTGATCCATATCCTTATGGTTAGATCACTATAAATTGACTTATTCTATAGTAAACCTAAATAATTTATAAGGATTTCTTTTATCCCCACACATGAATAAAACATGTTTTTCTCTATGGCATGTACCAAGGTGTTTCCTTCAATGGGTATCACATGTTGGAAAATTATTCTTTCTCTTCTTCCCATTATATATTTTTTCTCTTCCATTCTATTCATCAAAAACATTACTTCATGAAAACATACATGGAGACATATTTCTCTATTTTGGTCACATATGTTATTATATCTTCATATGATTATATTGTTTGTGAGAATAGTTTCCTTGAAGGATGGACATATTTTTATCTTACAAATGGTCAATCATACTATATTGATTATTTACAAACTCCATAATAAGACTACATATCTTTGTGAAGTTATATTCATACATTAAAACATTGACCATTTAAAATTTTCATTATAATCAATAATTTTTATCCCATATATGAAGATTTTTAATGCAGAAAATTTATTTCCATGAACTTTTCCTCAAAATCTATAATGACCAAAACTATTATAAATAATAATTTCATTTTTATTTTACAAAATATCTTTTAATGTATCATAGCTATAGAAATACATGAACATATTTGGTTCTTTTATTATTCTTTTAGATTGAAAATATTGTTATAAATAATTAAAATTGATAATATAGAAGATCAATAGTGATCACATTATTAGTATAAATATAGACTCTTAACAAATCAAATTTACCTAGTAAAAGGTATTGATGCACTGAACTAATAAGATCTAACCCTATAAAGGAAATTTATCAGATCTTTTGAGGGAGATAGAATCAATGATATTTAACCATGACTAATTCCATTATATTTTCATAAAAAATAAGAATGATAAAAATATTTTTTGAGATACATTCATGTTCATCGAGATCACAACCCAATCCATAGACACTTAACCACACCTTTTTATTCTCACCATCCCACACCATACTCTTAGGGAGTTTTCAGGTGTATTAAAAGGATATGTATCATGACCATAAATGTATGATTATGTTAATTAATTTATATAGTATTTTGAATATATTTTAATAATATTTTTTAATTTTATAATGTATTTTTTATATAATTTATCTCAAACTGTATTTTTGGGTATTATTAAAATTCAGTAAAAGAATTTATTTGGATGAATAAATGTATTTCGAAAAAATATAATATTTTTAATAACATATTATTATTAAATAATTTTTGTAAAATATAAATGGTTGTAATTTTTTTATTAAGTGAAATGTTATTTTGATTAGGGTTTGAAAATTAATATTATCAAGAATCATAAGTTTTCTTAAAAAATGGTGGATTTTAATTTATCGGATTAAATTTACATATTTAAAAATACTTTATATATAATGAATAATTTTTTGTAATAAAAGAATTTAAATTATCCAATGGTAAGGTTTTCATAATTTTCTAAAATAGTTGAATTTTCTAGAAAAAATTATATACCGTATAAATATACTTATTGTATTGTGGAATCATAATGACCCAAAGGTGATGTAATAAATAAAATAAAATGTATAAATGACCCGATATAATTTTTCTATTTTAAATAATGTTATTTTCTATTTATTTGATTAATTTTATATATCCATTTTGAATCCTCCAAATAAACTAATATAATTTAAGGTTTAAATTTCCTTTATTAAGAGTATGTATGACCTAAAAATAATAATTGTTATTATTTTGTTATCTTCATAACATTAACCTATACAATAATAAAAACTACTCCCATTTTGGTACAATCAATCGGAATACCCATGTGATGGTATTTTGGTAAATTTATTATATAAATTCCAGAACCTGTGGTTGATAAATAATATATAAATAAGAACCCATTTCCTATATAAACCATTATATTCTCCTATTTTGATCAACTTAAAATACATTTAGATTATACTTACACATCAATACCATATCTATATCACTAAAATGGTTCCCCTATGATCCTAAAAATTTCACCCAATGCAATTGGAATGAAACCCTCAATTAAGTTATCCTCACCTTCTATTTAGTAATGAATTTCCATTATTCTCATATTCCATATATTTACAATTTAAGATTTTGGGATATGTATTTACATGTACCTTATAATTATTATTTTATTTATAATTTATTATAAACCTATTTATCTCACACAAAAATTCAAGTTATGTATTTTAATGTGATGTTGTTATGCTTCTGAAATTTTACCCCAATTTTCTATTCCCAAACAATTATATAATGAATACAATAACAATTTCCTAAAAATTTTCATAATCATTATAATGATTTTACCCCTTTAAATTTGACATATATTTATGTATTACTGAATCCTTGATAGTGTTATAATATATAATGATGAATGAATCAATGTAGTAATATCTATGTGGAACAAATAACAATTAATGTGTAATGAAAGTAATGGGCGTAAGAATAATTATATAGAACTCCAAAGAATTGGGAAATGATTAGTTTCATGAGGAATTATATTGGGAAATATCGTGAACCTCATTATTTTATGGAACAATTTTCCTAGATGATGTATTGGAAATAATCTGTGACGTATATTTATGATATAGTGTTTTATGTGTTTGGCACATTTTGTATGCTCCCTTTATGATTTTCATTCAATAACACATCTTATCATTCCTGTTAAGTATTCCCATTCCAATTATGCCCCATTAAGTTCCTATTTTCTCTCATGTATTACATTCAACATGTTATTCCATGTTTAATACCTTACTATGATTCATTTCCCACCCCTTTCTTATGTATTTTTTCATATTATCTCATCTAATATATATTTCATGATTTTTAAAAATGTATTCAATAAAGATGTTGTATTTACTATTATAACGTGTTAAATAATGTATCTAATTCATAATGGCACTAGAAAAAAAATAATTAAGGTATTTTTTATAAACATATGTTATAAATTATGTATTAATGTCAAATAAAGATAATTGTTGATATAGTTTGTGTCGGAAGAAAATCTAAATTATTTTTTTGATTACGATTAGAAAAATATAATGAAAACCTTATGGATAAAAATATATATATAAATACATCCATAAATATTGTTATGTATAGATTATATTTTTATCATAAATATACCTCCATGTCTGAATACTATAAGTTGGTGTGGTTATAAAATATATGTACTTAGGGTTATCCACTCCGAGATTGTGTGTCAGACCTAGCTCGGCATAACCCAGTACATGACACCATGACATACTGTGCACCTAAATTGAATCTCTTGTTGGATATGATATGGTAAATTAATGATATTATTTCAAAATATTATTAATGTAAAAAATTTCAATAATAATATATGTTAGTAAATAGGTTGTGGATAACATATATTGATGCCTAAAAATTCAAAAGTTAATAAAATACATTAAATCTATAAGGTATTTATTTTATATCTTGGATTCCCCATTATGTTTTGAGTATATTAATAAACTAATCATCGATAATTTTACTTATATTCACACTAGTGGAAAATAAATTTAAGAAACAAGTAAACAATCAATGTGATGTTCATGGTGATGACTGCCCCAATGAGATTACCAACACAATTGGAGCTGGAATAATGATCATTATAATGATAATCTATCAACTCACTCATGTTTTTAATAGAAAAAAAGATCATAAGGATCATTCAAATCCCCCTTAGATTAAAAAATATATTATATATACCTTTATGTGACAAATGACTCTGACATTAAATGGATCATCCAATCACATAATCACATAGAAATGCATCAACTCCATTTATAATATATTCTCCATAATTTAATGTATTTAATAAGAGAATTTTATGCTCTTATTTTATCTTATGTAGAGATAATTTTATCAGTGGTGGACATTGATGAAGAATATGACGTCTGTGAAAGTGATTGATGTGATGGGGTGGAAGGAATTCATGACAATTTTTTAAAATAAATATTTTCCACATACTCTTCATCTTAATATGGAATGGGGTGTATTTTCCATCAACAAAACGATGTTATATCTCTCTAGAAATATGAGTAAAATATCACAAGAATTGCATGACATAATGTTGGAATTGTTTCTACCACTGAATACAAGATTTATCACTTCCTTGGTGGGATGAAACATAGTATACGAAATTACCTTGCCATATGGTACATTAATAGCTACATGAAAATTATACGGTGTATCATTAAAGTTGAATTAGAGATCTGTAAATTTCAAGGGAATTCAATGGATAATAAGATAAAAAATGATTTTATTTATGGTGCTTAAATAGGTAAATCTAATGGTGGAATGAAATTTCCACATATCACTTTTCATAGGAGTGTAAAGATGCGCCCCATAAATTTATGATGGGGGACAAGGATATGAATTAGGCATTGAAATGAATGGAACCTAGGTAGTGATTTTTGATATGAGAATCCAACTAATGAGATAGAGGAAAGTAATTATCTCATGAATAAGTAGTTCCCTATTAATCACTTTAATAATAATGAACTAAGGAACTTTCCAAATCAACTCTATAATCCAAGGGTTTTAATAGATAACTAACAAACTCCAATGAATCAAGGGTTATCTTTTTCAATCACAACTGTTTATGTGGATCCAAACAATTATTTGGTGATATGTATTCTAGTTATAAATTAAATAAAAAATAATTTAATTATTCATTCAGGTTATACACATTACATCGTATCATGATTTTTAGTATAACTATTAAAAAAACACCAAAAATTATATAAGTAGATATATTAGCGAACATAAAAAATTGGGAAATTATTTAATCTCATTTATATAACTGCTTTCCAAACAAATTCTTTGGAATGAACTTCTCAGTGAACCATTTCATACTACTATTTGTGAAATTTGATTTATTTTTTGTTATAGATTGGATTTACCTATACATATTTTATATTAATTACTGCCATAAAAAAAATAACTATATGTATTAGGAATAAAACCGCAATTCAATAGAACTGAAAGGAGGGGGATGAATATTTGTTAGCACCAGCATCTCAGGAATTGAATTATTTCCATAAAAGAAATCATATCTATATCAAATCATTGATTCTATGTAAATAACCTTCCTCAAATACATTGATATTGTGAGGGAATATATTGATGTGTTTCCCGAGGAAATTCAATTTCTTCCTCGTAGAAGATCAGTCATATTTTCCATCGAGCTCGGATAGGGGGATTAACCATTATCGTAGAATCCATAAGAAATTATGTAGTGGAGTATTAGGAACTTATGAAAAAATTATAGGGAAATATATATAAAGGGTTCATAAGTCCATGTGATATACAATGGGCTGCAAAATTCATCTTCCTCTGGAATAAGGATGTACCAATGTACCTTTTTATTGTATATCATGAGCAGAAAATGATCACAATATTAAACAAGTATCTTATAACTCATATTTATGACTCTTTCAATTAGCAATTCAAAGCACAATACATATCCAAAGTTGATTCTATGTCAGTATATTATCAAGATATGGACAATGTAGAGTATATACAAAAGAATAATTGTTTTTAATGTTACATGAACAATCAGTTCATAATAATTCAAATCAGACTCACTAATTATCCTAAAATCATCTTGGACATGATGAATAGAGTCTTTAAAAATCAACTAAAATTTACTTGGTATTATATGTATATTATATTCTAATTCAATAAAAAATCATGAAGGTGTATGTGGATCATTGGAACATTGTTCTAAAATCCATAAAAGAGAAGTTTTAGGGAATGGACAACAAATGTAACTTATGGATCAAAGAATTAAAATTCATGGAATAGCTCATTAAAATAAATTTGATATCTATAGAACCTTAAATGATTAATGATATTTCAGAATGGAAAAATATAATATTTATGACTGATATCTTTAGATACCTTGGATTTTCTAGGAATTACCATCCATTTTTGAGAAATTTATCAAAATATCCAAAACAAATAACCTAGATAACTCAAAAAGAATCCAACATTTCCTGTAATGATAGTTATGAAGATATATTTTTTAAGATAAAAATAATTTTCACCACATCTTCTATTCTAACACAATCTATAACTAGATAAATTTTCACTATAAGGCCCCATCCTTAAAACCTTACTTAATCTTGAGTTATTACAAGATTACACATTGAGGATCTTTTTAGGTTTAGAGTTTTAGAGAATTAGATCATGAAACCTGCATTACATTCCATATTGAAACAAAGTGTTTACATAAAAGACAACATTCATTCTTCCCATCAACGGAATCATATTTAAATTATAACACGGATTCTTTCTTGATAAATCCTTGACACTATCATCACATCATGTACCATTCCCTTGACCTGTGAAAAAAATTTCAAAAACTTGGGATGAGCATAAAATGCTCAGTAAGAGTTATAAAAAATATGGAAAGGAAACATGAGTTCATATATACATTAGAATAAAATCACACTTTACCCATAAAACATAGGCATACCAAATCATGAATAAATCATAGAAAACATAAGACATAAATGTAACATGAGGCATTCATAACATTATTACGTAGGGAGTAACCCTCTTGGTTACGTTTGGAATACCCATCACAGTATATTCCCTAAATCTCTTCGGAGAAACCTTAACATTTCACTCCTTCGCGTTACCCAATGCATTGGAGAGCTATATCGGGCTAACCCGCCCTTAGTTTATCACGGAACCACCCGTTTTCATAACAATGCCCAAGAACCATAACATAAATGTGTCACATAAAACATGAATAAAGGAAACATAACATTTCCACATTTCAATCACAATATAACATTTTAGTATATTGAAATAATGAATCCATTCAAAAAGAAACCATTTCCAAAACCATTTAAAACATTTAATAAAGAGATTTTTGAATCAAAGTGTCCCATACCACCTTGAATCTTAAAATTTTAAACCATTAATATCCATATAAATAAATCCTTAAAACCATTTTGAAAACATGGATATTAATAAGAACAAATAATTAAAATATTTAAAATGATATTTTGGTTAAAGAGGTTTTACCAAAATTAGAGACACTTGAATACAATAATTGAGGAATAAAATTTAGTCAGAACTTTATAATATCATGATAATAAATGGATTCATGATATAATACTCCAAATGACAGTATATACACCATATAAGAGTGAATTGGTGCATAACAACAATTAACCCTCAATAAAAATGTCAAATGTGACGAAATCCCTTATAAAGAAGGTATCCTTAAATTAAGGACAAATAAATCTCAAAAATATGTCTGAAAAATATAAATACACCCAATATAAATGGATATTAAGTGTAAAACAATAAAAGGACATTCACATATATTCAATGGATGACATATTCAATGACTACATGTTGATCCCAAAGAAATCGAAATTGGGTTAAAAAGTTCCCTTAACAGCCTAACGACATCACATCAAAATGAGTTGATGAGAGATAAAAAGTGTATCTAATCACTTGGACATAAAATTTACATAAATAAGGATATATGAGAACATATCCCAACATAACAATATGTAAATTAAAATACCCAACAAAATAAGTCTTTTATAAAAAAGGAGGGTGAAAGGTTCCCTTACCGACTTGGGTATCTTTAAAAACATACACCCCATGAAAGAAGGACAATAGATCATTGATGTAAATACTCATAAACTAAATTATATTACACAAAGAGTAGAATAATGGGCAGTACATACACCACTCAATGGAATTTGTGGAAAATGTAGCATAAATCTCACGGGAATAAAAGTGAGATGAAAAATCCCTTACGAAAACTCGGTAGCCTAATGGCGCCACATAAAATTTCCGAATATGGATTGATGAGATCAAATAGGGTATATCATCACATTACAATAAAATGTAAAGCAAGAGGAATATAAAACAACATCCCCCAACATTACAAAGAGGAGCTTAAAAGAAGTGACACAAAGGAGATTACTTAAAAATAAAGAGAGAGGTTAGATCTCTTACGAAAATTTGGCAGCCTAACGGCGCCACTCAAAACATCCAAAATGGATTGATGAGAGAGAATAGGGTCTCTCATCACATGAACATAAAAATTACAGTAATTGTATTATAAAATATCATCCCAATAACAAGAAATATAAGTTTTAAAAGGAATGACATAAAAGTGTGTACTTAAAAAGAAAGAGAGGAGTAGGATCCCTTACCTTGTGTCCGACTTGACTCGATCATTCTTTAACATCCTGAATAATAAACTTGAGTTAATTTCTACTTCATTAAGAACCCTTTTCAAGTTCATTATTCCTTTTATATCACTTATTACCATGTCATAAACATTAAGTAATCATTTAAGTTAATAATATTTGTTTTTCCGATATTTGGTTCTTAAGTCGAAAGTGGACTTCTTGCAATTACATGATGTTCATGTGGAAAATTTTTTATTATATCCAGAATTTTATTCCTGATGTAGATATAATATATGTCATATATATATCCAGTACATGCATGCATTTATAACATTACATAATCATTTAGAGGTAAGAAATGAAATGCACCGTTCATTGAGACGGTAAGCCGTACGTACGCATGAACGCTACTTTCATTTCTATTTCGTATTTTATAGAAAGGAATAATAATTATATAAAGGTATATTATAATTCCAGTATAATATAATATATAATATCATAGTTCCATCCTTTATAAATCCCACATATGTAATTTAACGAATCAAATCACTTTGAGGGGGCGGTAGTCCGCACTTCCTTAAATAAAGATATCGCGTTTACCCATAATGGAAACCATAAAGGTATGCCCAAAATGAAAAAAACTGAAGCTTAAGGAAAATATAAACATATTATATATCATATATAAAAATATTGGCATCATAATGGCCACCTTTGAAGGTGTTAAATGAGTATTGAACAATCATCGTTTCGGGAGGCAGAATTTCGCCATCCACGGAAACCGTATGTTCTTTAACAATTTGATGTAGTTGTGTGATAGTGTAGCTCGAATAAATATTATAACAACATCCTAGTATATTTAAGATACTGGTGTTGTTACAAAAGAAATAAATAAAAAGAGTTTAGGGGGTTGGAGAAGCAAAATAAAACAAATGAACATGAGAGAATGAATTACCTTTAAAAGTGTAACTCCTTTTGATTTGAGCCTAAAGGCTTCCTTTGAAAGGATTCTGCCCAAAGGGAATCCTCTAGGATGAGGATAGGGATGTGGAGAGAGTAAATGGGCAGGGGTTGGCCGAGCCAAAGGATTGAGGAGTGTGTGAAATGAGGTAGAGGAGGGGGCCTTTTATAAGAGAAGAGGAGGGGCACTTTTGGAAAGTAAGAAATATTACTTTATTTGAAAATGTGTTTCGGTTTTAAAAGGCCCCAAATTGATAGAATTCGTGGATAAGGTGATAAGGGTTCGAAATCCACTAATCCAATTGGTTTTGGACATGTGTAGTTCATAGATTTTACATTATCTTTTCATTTTATTTAAATCGTCAAATAATGATGTCATCACTGCATCATTATTATGTCATAAATAATTTAATTTATTTCATGTCTAAAAATTATAAAAAAAAATAATATGATGTAGGAAATCTTTTTATATTTCCAATTACTATTTATAATAAAAATTTGGACCTGTGTAACCATACTTAAAAATTGTTTTAGTAAAACAACTCATGTTTGTGTCAATTTAATTTTAACATTAAATAAAAAGTTATTTATGTCATTTCCCAACCAAAGTGTCTCCATGGGGTCCCCAAGTTGACCCATGGATTTTCTTGGTCGGCCATGAGACAAAAAATAAGGTTGGGACATGTTTCTAGGTCACTTTATATTATTAAATCATTATTTATACCTTAAACTACCCTAATTACCACTAATCGCGATTAAGAACTTAATAAGTTACTATTCATCAAAAAATTATTTTTATCCCATTGAACCACATTTTACATCTTAATGACAACCATGTATGTTTGATTTTTGAAATTCAAAACACAATGATTGCAAAAATTCATTTAAATGGAAAATCAGTCTTTATAAGTACCACTTAGTGGTTTCACTATTCATCAAAAATTGAAGTTTTTCAGAAAATTACCAAAAATTAACCCTAAGCTATATTTGATATTACGAATTCAAAAATGAAGTCTGTTTTACAAAATTCAAAAAATATTAGTCACATTAATTAATTTAATAATTAATTCCCGCTGTCAGAGCAAATAGCGTGTTTTTATAAAACAATAAGTATCAAAAGATTGACACTAGTTTAAGTCTGATTTCAAAGTGAAATTAATTCCAACGACCACTATTGGATTTAATGGTAAAAATATTTTCTAATTTCACTTTAAAACCAATTCAAAAGATAATCTAATCATATAAATAAATTAGATTAAAAAGAGGTTTTGAATTAAAATACAACATTTTACACTATTCATTAAAAAATGAACTTTATCGAAAAAATACCAAAAAATTACACGAAGTAAAATTTGATGTCCCGATTCTTAATAAGAGTTTTATTTGGTCCAAAAGAATTTTTAAGAGTGAACAAAACTATATTTAATGACAGTTCTCCATTAAAAGGCGATAAGTGAACCTTTAGTGAAAACTAGGGCATATGCGCCTAAAATTGAATTATTTCCGTATTTTAAGCCTTTAGCTTTTATTGGATAAATGTAAAAACATTTAAAAAACATATATAATAATATTTTAGTTATTTCTATCCATTCCCGCCAATACAACGGCTACATGTTAACTACCATTTAAAATAATATTATTTTATTACTAGAGTGCAATATAAGATTCCCAAGAAACTCGTTGTTGCGTATTGGGTACGACATCGAGCATAGCATCCCCTTTAAAGTAATATTAATGTTTGATTCACAAATTTGGATAAATAAGAAAATGTCATATTCTTTATTTACCTGGGGTGTTACATCCTTCCCTCCTTTTGGGAATTGCGTCCTC
Organism: Viscum album; assembly: GCA_963277665.1. Lineage (NCBI taxonomy): Eukaryota > Viridiplantae > Streptophyta > Magnoliopsida > Santalales > Viscaceae > Viscum > Viscum album. Next base: position 1,921,780,640 of record OY728136.1, on the reverse strand, counting down.
ACAATTTTTTTAAAATTGAGCTTGGAAACATCCTTGAAAGTCCCACATCGAAACAAGAGTCGGTAAAACAATCACTTTAAAATAAAGAAAGATAAGTACAAAGGTCACCCGAGTTAACCCATAATAGGATTCCGTGTAGGAAAACATGGACATGGAAGAAAGAGCAAAGGGTCATGTTCTGATGGAGAGTGATAGAAAACATGTTTAGGAGAAAGTTAACCATGAGAAAATCACAAACTTGTGATGGGTTAAACGGTATTCGATTCCCCAGTAGGAAAAGATAATAGACAACATTTTTGGTTTAAGTTACTTTTTATTGAGGAATTTATTCATAAGGAAACATAATCACTTATCATGTTGACTTTCAACTTTTATTATATTCCTTGCACAAACTCATATTTTCTCCAAAAGGCGAGTATTTAGGAAGACTTGCTCACATTAAGAGTATTATAATCAACTTCTAGAGAATCAACTAATCCACAAAAGAGAACTATACAATTTCCATGTCTTCAAACCTTAACCAAAACTAAAACCAGAAAGGTTACTACAAGATTAGATAATCCAGAAAAAGACAACCCATTAAAAAGAAAATCTATGCATAATCTCAAAAATTTGTCCAACAAAACCCAAAGTTCAACGAGGACCATCCGATAAAAAATTTGTCCATAAAATTATTCAAAGTAAAAAAATCTAAGATTGAAACCCAAATATTTTAAGGATTTAGTCACATAGTCTTCCAAGTTAAATCATAACATTTATCTCCAAACAACATCATTTGCTCCTAAAGTCTCGTATTGAAAAGTAATTAACCTAATCACATATCCTCCATGATAGGTTAATCATTTTCATAAATAACCCAAAATCAACTTACTATTAATTCATAAAATCATATAACTAAAAAGAATTAGTCAAAATAACCAGGGACTTCACGTAGTCCAGTGGTAGGCGATAAATAATAGTCGCACTTTGGTTGTGGGTTCAATTCCCACAGCTTTGTCCGACGCGACGGGATGTCACACAGTCTGCGTGTTGTCTTTTTTTCAAAACTATATAATTCTTAAAACATTCCCCAAAATGAGATAAAATCTTAAAGAATAATCATAACATATTTTAACCTCAAGTTTATCTCATTCCTTTCATTTTCCATCATATCATAGAGTAACCCATAATTACCTAAAAATTAAGTATCATATAAACCCTAATGTTTACCTTAATAATTATTACCTTAATTTCCACATCGAGTTGGCCATCTCGTACATGATGCATTAGAGAAATCACCAAGGTTGAAGTGGTTGATCATGAATCCTTGATATTTGGTTTAGAACAACCACGAGTTTCCTCATTGAATCCTCCATTTTATCTAGTATCTTAATCAGAGAACCACCACAGTTTCCTTCAAACCTGTTGTCTCTTTGGTGCCTGCTAGATCCATCCATTCACTAAAAATAGAAATGTCAGTGTGAGTATATCAACAAAACCATCATGTACTAATGAGGAAGGTAAACACTAAGATACACTTACTCATTCACTTTATCTAAAACTAGGACTCTTTCTGAAATCCTAACCATTATGGTAATGTCACTTATGCTTAAAGAATACCCTAACCTCTAAAGTTATCTAAACCGACCTTTGATACCAACTATAAGGCCCCAGCCTTAAAACCGTACTTAATCTTGAGTTATTACAAGATTACACATTGAGGATCTTTTCAGGTTTAGAGTTTTAGAGAATTATATCATGAAACTTGCATTACATTCCATATTTAAACAAAGTGGTTACATAAAAGACAACATTCATTCTTCCCATCAACGGAATCATATTTAAAATATAACACGGATTCTTTCTTGATATATCCTTGACACTATCATCACATCATGTACCTTTCCCTTGACCTGTGAAAAACATTTCAAAAACTTGGTATGAGCATAAAAAGCTCAGTAAGAGTTATAAAAAATATGGAAAGGAAACATGAGTTCATATATACATTAGAATGAAATCACACTTTACCCCTAAAACATAGGCATACCAAATCATGAATTAATCATAGAAAACATAAGACATAAAGGTAACTTGAGGCATTCATAACATTCTTACGTAGGGAGTAACCCTCTTGGTTACGTTTGGAATACCCATCATAGTATATTACCTAAATCTCTTCGGAGAAACCTTAACGTTTCACTCCTTCGCGTTACCCAATGCATTGGAGAGCTATATCGGGCTCACCCGCCCTTAGTTTATCACGGAACCACCCGTTTTCATAAAAATTCTCAAGAACCATAACATAAATGTGTCACATAAAACATGAATAAAGGAAACATAACATTTCCACATTTCAATCACAATATAACATTTTAGTATATTGAAATAATGAATCCATTCAAAAAGAAACCATTTCCAAAACCATTTAAAGCATTTAATAAAGAGATTTTTGAATCAAAGTGTCCCATACCACCTTGAAGCATAAAATTTTAAACCATTAATATCCATATAAATAAATCCTTCAAACCATTTGGAAAACATGGATATTAATAAGAACAAATAATTAAAACATTTAAAACGATATTTTGGTTAAAGGGGTTTTACCAAAATTAGAGACACTTGAATACAATAATTGAAGAATAACATTTAGTCAGAACTTTATAATATCATGAGAATGAATGGATTCATGATATAATACTCCAAATGACATTATATACACCATATAAGAGTAAATTGGTGCATAACAACAATGAACCCTCAATAAAAATGTCAAATGTGACGAAATTCCTTATAAAGAAGGTATCCTTAAATTAAGGACAAATCAATCTCAAAAATATGTGTGTCAAATATAAATACACCCAATATAAGTGGATATTAAGTGTAAAACAATAAAAGGATATTCACATATATTCAATGGATGACATATTCAATGACTACAGGTTGAACCCAAAGAAATCGAAATTGGGTTAAAAAGTTCCCTTGACAGCCTAACGACATCACATCAAAATGAGTTGATGAGAGATAAAAAGTGTATATCATCACTTGGACATAAAATTTACATCAATAAGGATATATGAGAACATATCCCAACATAAAAATATGTAAATTAAAATACCCAACAAAAGAAGTCTTTTAAAAAAAGAGGAGGGTGAAAGGTTCCCTTACTGACTTGGGTATCTTTCAAAACATACACCCCATGAAAGAAGGACAATAGATCATTGATGTAAATACTCATAAACTAAATTATATTACACAAAGAGTAGAATAATGGGCAGTACATACACCACTCAATGGAATTTGTGGAAAATGTAGCATAAATCTCATGGGAATAAAAGTGAGATGAAAAATCCCTTACGAAAACTCGGCAGCCTAACGGCGCCACATAAAACATCCGAATATGGATTTATGAGATCAAATAGGGTATCTAATAACATTAAAATAAAATTTAAAGCAAGATAAATATAAAAGAACATCCCCCAACATTACAAAGAGGATCTTAAAAGAAGTGACACAAAGGAGAGTACTTAAAAAGATAGAGAGAGGTTAGATCTCTTACGAAAATTCGGCAGCCTAACGGCACCACTCAAAACTTCCAAAATGGATTGATGAGAGAGAATAGGGTCTCTCATCACATGAACATAAAAATTACAGTAATTGTAATATAAAATATCATCCCAATAACATGAAATATGAGCTTTAAAAGGAATGACATAAAAGTGTGTACTTAAAAAGAAAGAGAGGAGTAGGATCCCTTACCTCGGGTCCGACTTGACTCGATCATTCTTTAACATCCTGAATAATAAACTTGAGTTAATTTCTACTTCATTAAGAACCCTTTTCAAGTTCATTATTCCTTTAATATCACTTATTACCATGTCATAAACATTAAGAAATCATTTAAGTTACTAATATTTGTTTTGCCGATATTTGGTTCTTAAGTCGAAAGTGGACTTCTTACAATTACATGTTGTTCATGTGGAAAAATGTTTATTATATCCAGAATTGTATTCATGATGTATATATAATATATTTCATATATATATCCAGTACATGCATGCATTTATAACATTACATAATAATTTAGAGGTATGAAATGAAATGCACCGTTCATGGAGACGGTAAGCCGTACGTACGCATGAACGCTACTTTCATTTCTATTTCATATTTTATAGAATGGAATAATAATTATATAAAGGTATATTATAATTCCAGTATAATACCATATATAATATCATAGTTCCATCCTTTATACGTCCCACGTATGGTATTTAACGAATCCAATCACTTTGAGGGGGCGGTAGTCTGCACTTCCTTAAATGAAGATATCACGTTTACCCATAATGGAAACCATAAAGGTATGCCCAAAATGAAAAAAAACAGAAGATTAAGGAAAAAATAAACATATTATATATCATATATAAAAATAGTGGCATCATAATGTCCACCTTTGAAGGTGTTAAATGAGTATTGAACAATCATAGTTTCGGGAGGCAGAATTTCGCCATCCACGGAAACCGTATGTTCTTTAACCATTTGATGTAGTTGTGTGAGATTGTAGCTCGAATAAATCTTATAACAAAATCCTAGTATATTGAATATACTGGTGTTATTACAAAGGAAATAAATAAAAAGAGTTTAGGGGGTTGGAGAAGCAAAATAAAACAAATGTACATGAAAGAATGAATTACCTTTAAAAGTGTAACTCCTTTTGATTTGAGCCTAAAGGCTTCCTTTGAAAGGATTATGCCAAAAGGGAATCCTCTAGGATGTGGAGAGGGATGTGGAGAGTATAAATGGGCAGGGGTTGGCCGAGCCAAAGGCTTGAGGAGTGTGTGAAATGAGGTAGAGGTGGGGGCCTTTTATAAGAGTAGAAGAGGGGCACTTTTGGAAAGTAAGAAATATTACTTTATTTGAAATTGTGTTTAGGTTTTTAAAGGGCCCACATTGATAGAATTCTTGGATAAGGTGATAAGGGTTCGAAATCCACCCATCCAATTGGTTTTGGACATGTGTAGTTCATAGAATGTACATTATCTTTCCATTTTATTTAAATCGTCAAATAATGATGTCATCACTGCATCATTATTATGTCATAAATAATTTAATTTATTTAATGTCTAAAAATTATAAAAAAAATACTATGATGTAGGAAATCTTTTTATCTTTCCAATTACTATTTATAATAAAAATTTGGACCTGTGTAACACTACTTAAAAATTGTTTTAGTAAAACAACTCATGTTTGTGTCAATTTAATTTTAACATTAAATAAAAAGTTATTTATGTCATTTCCCAACCAAAGTGTCTCCATGGGGTCCCCAAGTTGACCCATGGATTTTCTTGGTCGGCCATGACACAACCAATAAGGTTGGGACATGTGTCTAGGTCACTTTATATTATTAAATCATTATTTATACCTTAAACTACCCTAATTACCACTAATCGCGATTAAGAACTTAATAAGTTACTATTCACCAAAAAATTATTTTTATCTCATTGAACCACATTTTACTTCTTAATGACAACCATGTATGTCGGATTTTTGAAATTCAAAACACAATGATTTCAAAATTTCATTTAAACGGAAAATCAGTCTTTATTAGTACCACTTAGTGGTTTCACTATTCATCAAAAATTGATGTTTTTCAGAAAATTACCAAAAATTAACCCTAAGCTATATTTGATATTCCGAATTCAAAAATGAAGTCCGTTTTACAAAATTCAAAACATATTAGTCACATTAATTAATTTAATAATTAATTCCCGCTGTCAGAGCAAATAGCGTGTTTTTATAAAACAATAAGTATCAAAAGATTGACACTAGTTTAAGTCTGATTTCAAAGTGAAATTAATTCCAACGACCACCATTGGATTTAATGGTAAAAATATTTTCTAATTTCACTTTAAAACCAATTCAAAACATAATCTAATCATATAAATAAATTAGATTAAAAAGAGGTTTTGAATTAAAATACAACATTTTACACTATTCATTAAAAAATGAACTTTATCGAAAAAATACCAAAAAATTACACAAAGTAAAATTTGATGTCCCGATTCTTAATAAGAGTTTTATTTGGTCCAAAAGAATGTTTAAGAGTGAACAAAACTATATTTAATGACAGTTCTCCATTAAAAGGCGATAAGTGAACCTTTAGTGAAAACCAGGGCATATGCGCCTAAAATTGAATTCTTTCCGTATTTTAAGCCTTTTGATTTTATTGGATAAATGTAAAAACATTTAAAAAACATATATAATAATATTTTATTTATTTCTATCCATTACCTCCAATACAACGGCTACATGTTAACTACCATTTAAAATAATATTATTTTATTATTAGAGTGCAATATAAGATTCCCAAGAAACTCGTTGTTGCATATTGGGTACGACATCGAGCATAGCATCCCCTTTAAAGTAATATTAATGTTTGATTCACAAATGTTGATAAATAAGAAAATGTCATATTCTTTATTTACCTGGGGTGTTACATCCTTCCCTCCTTTTGGGAATTGCGTCCTCGCAATTTTTTTAAAATTGAGCTTGGAAACATCCTTGAAAGTCCCACATCGAAACAAGAGTCGGTAAAACAATCACTTTAAAATAATGAAAGATAAGTACAAAGGTCACCTGAGTTAACCCATAATAGGATTCCGTGTAGGAAAACATGGACATGGAAGAAAGTGCAAAGGGTCATGTTCTGATGGAGAGTGATAGAAAACATGTTTAAGAGAAAGTTAACCATGAGAAAATCACAAACTTGTGATGGGTTAAATGGTATTCGATTCCCCAGTAGGAAAAGTTAATAGACAACATTTTTGTTTTAAGTTACTTTTTATTGAGGAATTTATTCATAAGGAAACATAATCACTTATCATGTTGACTTTCAACTTTTATTATATTCCTTGCACAAATTCATATTTTCTCCAAAAGGCGAGTATTTAGGAAGACTTGGTCACATTAAGAGTATTATAATCAACTTCTAGAGAATCAAATAATCCACAAAAGAGAACTATACAATTTCCATGTCTTCAGACCTTAACCAAAACTAAAACCAGAAAGGTTACTACAAGATCAGATAATCCAGAAAAGGATAACCCATTAAAAAGAAAATCTATGCTTAATCTCAGAAATTTGTCCAAAAAAACCCAAAGTTCAACGAGGACCATCCGATCAACAATTTGTCCATAAAATTCTTCAAAGTAAAACAATATAAGATTGAAACCCAAATATTTGAAGGATTTATTCACATAGTCTTCCAAGTTAAATCGTAACATTTATCTCCAAATAACATCATTTTCTCATAAAGTCTTGTATTGAAAAGTAATTAACATAATCACATATCCTCCATGATAGGTTAATCATTTTCATAAATAACCCAAAATCAACTTACTCTTAATTCATAAAATCATATAACTAAAAAGAATCAGTCAAAATAACCAGGGACTTCACGTAGTCCAGTGGTAGGCGATATATACCAGTCACACTTTGGTTGTGGGTTCAATTCCCGCAGCTTTGTCCGACGCGACGGGTTGTCACAAAGTCTACGTGTTGTCCTTTTTTCAAAACTATATAATTCTTAAAACATTCCCCAAAATGAGAAAAAATCTTCAAGAATAATCATAACATATTTTAACCTCAAGTTTATCTCATTCCTTTCATTTTCCATCATATCATAGAGTAACCAATAATTACCTAAAAATTAAGTATCATATAAACCCTAATGTTTACCTTAATAATTATTACCTGAATTTCCACATCGAGTTGGCCATCTCGTACATGATGCAGTAGAGAAATCACCAAGGTTGAAGTGGTTGATCATGACTCCTTGATATTTGGTTTAGAACAACCATGAGTTTCCTCATTGAATCCTCCATTTTATCTAGTATCTTAATCAGAGAACCACCACAGTTTCCTTCAAACCTGTTGTCTCTTTGGTTCCTGCTAGATCCATCCATTCACTAAAAATAGAAATGTCAGTGTGAGTATATCAACAAATCCATCATGTACTAATGAGGAAGGTAAACACTAAGATACACTTACTCATTCACTTTATCTAAAACTAGGACTCTTTCTGAAATCCTAACCATTATGGTAATGTCACTTATGCTTAAAGAATGCCCTAACCTCTAAAGTTATCTAAACCGACCTTTGATACAAACTATAAGGCCCCAGCCTTAAAACCTTACTTAATCTTGAGTTATTACAAGATTACACATTGAGGGTCTTTTCAGGTTTAGAGTTTTAGAGAATTAGATCATGAAACATGCATTACAGTCCATATTTAAACAAAGTGGTTACATAAAAGACAACATTCATTCTTCCCATCAACAGAATCATATTTAAATTATAACACGGATTCTTTCTTGATACATCCTTGACACTATCATCACATCATGTACCTTTCCCTTGACCTGTGAAAAACATTTCAAAAACTTGGGATGAGTATAAAAAGCTCAGTAAGAGTTATAAAAAATATGGAAAGGAAACATGAGTTCATATATACATTAGAATGAAATCACACTTTACCCATAAAACATAGGCATACCATATCATGAATTAATCATAGAAAACATAAGACATAAAGGTAACTTGAGGCATTCATAACATTCTTACGTAGGGAGTAACCCTCTTGGTTACGTTTGGAATACCCATCACAGTATATTACCTAAATCTCTTCGGAGAAACCTTAACGTTTCACTTCTTCGCGTTACCCAATGCATTGGAGAGCTATATCGGGCTCACCCGCCCTTAGTTTATCACGGAACCACCCGTTTTCATAACAATGCCCAAGAACTATAACATAAATGTGTCACATAAAACATGAATAAAGGAAACATAACATTTCCACATTTCAATCACAATATAACATTTTAGTATATTGAAATAATGAATCCATTCAAAAAGAAACCATTTCCAAAACCATTTAAAACATTTAATAAAGAGATTTTTGAATCAAAGTGTCCCATACCACCTTGAAGCTTAAAATTTTAAACCATTAATATCCATATAAATAAATCCTTAAAACAAATTTGAAAACAAGGATATTAATAAGAACAAATAATTAAAACATTTAAAACGATATTTTGGTTAAAGGGGTTTTACCAAAATTAGAGACACTTGAATACAATAATTGAGGAATAACATTTAGTCAGAACTTTATAATATCATGAGAATAAATGGATTCATGATATAATACTCCAAATGACAGTATATACACCATATAAGAGTGAATTGGTGCATAACAACAATGAACCCTCAATAGAAATGTCAAATGTGATGAAATCCCTTATAAAGAAGGTATCCTTAAATTAAGGACAAATAAATCTCAAAAATATGTGTGACAAATATAAATACACCCAATATAAGTGGATATTAAGTGTAAAACAATAAAAGTACATTCACATATATTCAATGGATGACATATTCAATGACTACATGTTGAACCCAAAGAAATCGAAATTGGGTTAAAAAGTTCCCTTGACAGCCTAACGGCATCACATCAAAATGAGTTGATGAGAGATAAAAAGTGTATATCATCACTTGGACATAAAATTTACATCAATAAGGATATATGAGAACATATCCCAACATAACAATATGTAAATTAAAAGACCCAACAAAATAAGTCTTTTAAAAAAAAGAGGAGGGTGAAAGGTTCCCTTACCGACTTGGGTATCTTTCAAAACATACACCCCATGAAAGAAGGACAATAGATCATTGATGTAAATACTCATAAACGAAATTATATTACACAAAGAGTAGAATAATGGGCTGTACATACACCACTCAATGGAATTTGTGGCAAATGTAGCATAAATCTCACGGGAATAAAAGTGAGATGAAAAATCCCTTACGAAAACTCGGCAGCCTAACAGCGCCACATAAAACCTCCGAATATGGATTGATGAGATCAAATAGGGTATCTCATCACATTACAATAAAATGTACAGAAAGAGTAATATAAAATAACATCCCCCAACATTACAAAGTGGAGATTAAAAGAAGTGACACAAAGGAGAGTACTTAAAAAGAAAGAGAGAGGTTAGATCTCTTACAGAAATTCGGCAGCCTAACGGCGCCACTCAAAACTTCCAAAATGGATTGATGAGAGAGAATAGGGTCTCTCATCACATGAACATAAAAATTACAGTAATTTTAATATAAAATATCATCCCAATAACAAGATATATGAGCTTTAAAAGGAATGACATAAAAGTGTGTACTTAAAAAGAAAGAGAGGAGTAGGATCCCTTACCTCGGGTCCGACTTGACTCGATCATTCTTTAACATCCTGAATAATAAACTTGAGTTAATTTATTCTTCATTAAGAACCCTTTTCAAGTTCATTATTCCTTTTATATCACTTATTACCATGTCATAAACATTAATTAATCATTTAAGTTAATAATATTTGTTTTGCCGATATTTGGTTCTTAAGTCGAAAGTGGACATCTTACAATTACATGTTGTTCATGTGGAAAAATGTTTATTATATCTAGAATTGTATTCATGATGTAGATATAATATATTTCATATATATATCCAGTACATTCATGCATTTATAACATTACATAATAATTTAGAGGTAAGAAATGAAATGCACCGTTCATGGAGACGGTAAGCCGTACGTACGCATGAACGCTACTTTCATTTCTATTTCGTATTTTATAGAATGGAATAATAATTATATAAAGGTATATTATAATTCCAGTATAATATCATATATAATATCATAGTTCCATCCTTTATACGTCCCACATATGGTATTTAACGAATCAAATCACTTTGAGGGGGCGGTAGTCCGCACTTCCTTAAATGAAGATATCGCGTTTACCCATAATGGAAACCATAAAGGTATGCCGAAATTGAAAAAAAAAGAAGCTTAAGGAAAACATAAACATATTATATATCATATATAAAAATAGTGGCATCATAATGTCCACCTTTGAAGGTGTTAAATGAGTATTGAACAATCATCGTTTCGGGAGGCAGAATTTCGCCATCCACAGAAACCGTATGTTCTTTAACCATTTGATGTAGTTGTGTGAGATTGTAGCTCGAATAAATCTTATGACAACATCTTAGTATATCGAATATACTGGTGTTGTTACAAAAGAAATAAATAAAAAGAGTTTAGGGGGTTGGAGAAGCAAAATAAAACAAATGAACATGAGAGAATGAATTACCTTTAAAAGTGTAACTCCTTTTGATTTGAGCCTAAAGGCTTCCTTTGAAAGGATTATGCCCAAAGGGAATCCTCTAGGATGAGGAGAGGGATGTGTAGAGAGTAAATGGGCAGGGGTTGGACGAGCCAAAGGCTTGAGGAGTGTGTGAAACGAGGTAGAGGTGGGGGCCTTTTATAAGAGGAGAGGAGGGGCACTTTTGGAAAGTAAGAAATATTACTTTATTTGAAAATGTGTTTCGGTTTTTAAAGGTCCCACATTGATATAATTCGTGGATAAGGTGATAAGGGTTCGAAATCCACTCATCCAATTGGTTTTGGACATGTGTAGTTCTTAGATTTTACATTATCTTTCCATTTTATTTAAATCGTCAAATAATGCTGTCATCACTGCATCATTATTATGTCATAAATAATTTAATTTATTTAATGTCTATAAATTATAAAAAAAATACTATGATGTAGTAAATCTTTTTATATTTCCAATGACTATTTATAATCAAAATTTGGACTTGTGTAACCCTTCGTAAAAAGTGTTTTAGTAAAACAACTCATGTTTGTGTCAATTTAATTTTAACATTAAATAAAAAGTTATTTATGTCATTTCCCAACCAATGTGTCTCCATGGGGTCCCCAAGTTGACCCATGGCTTGTCTTGGTCGGCCATGACACAACCAATAAGGTTGGGACATGTGTCTAGGTCACTTTATATTATTAAAGCATTATTCATACCTTAAACTACTCTAATTACCACTAATCGCGATTAAGAACTTAATAAGTTACTATTCACCAAAAAATTATTTTTATCCCATTGAACCACATTTTACTTTTTAATGACAACCATGTATGTCGGATTTTTGAAATTCAAAACACAATGATTGCAAAATTTCATTTAAACAGAAAATCAGTCTTTATAAGTACCACTTAGTGGTTTCACTATTCATCAAAAATTGAAGTTTTTCAGAAAATTACCAAAAATTCACCCTAAGCTATATTTGATATTCTGAATTCAAAAATGAAGTCCGTTTTACAAAACTCAAAACATCGTAGTCACATTAATTAATTTAATAATTAATTCCCGCTGTCAGAGCAAATAGCGTGTTTTTATAAAACAATAATTATCAAAAGATTGACACTAGTTTAAGTCTGATTTCAAAGTGAAATTAATTCCAACGACCACTATTGGATTTAATGGTAAAAATATTTTCTAATTTCACTTTAAAACCAATTCAAAATATAATCTAATCATATAAATAAATTAGATTAAAAAGAGGTTTTAAAATTAAAATACAACATTTTACACTATTCATTAAAAAATGAACTTTATCGAAAAAATACCAAAAAATTACACGAAGTAAAATTTGATGTCCCGATTCTTAATAAGAGTTTTATTTGGTCCAAAAAATGTTTAAGAGTGATCAAAACTATATTTAATGACAGTTCTCCATTAAAAGGTGATAAGTGAACCTTTAGTGAAAACTAGGGCATATGCGCCTAAAATTGAATTCTTTCCGTATTTTAAGCCTTTAGCTTTTATTGGATAAGTGTAAAAACATTTAAAAAACATATATAATCATATTTTAGTTATTTCTATCCATTCCCGCCAATACAACGGCTACATGTTAACTACCATTTAAAATAATATTATTTTATTATTAGAGTGCAATATAAGATTCCCAAGAAACTCGTTGTTGCGTATTGGGTACGCCATCGAGCATAGCATCCCCTTTAAAGTAATATTAATGTTTGATTCACAAATTTGGATAAATAAGAAAATTTCATATTCTTTATTTACCCGGGGTGTTACATTCACAATATTCACAAATTCATTCATGAATGTATTGGAATGTGTGTTAATGGAAAATTACAATGTGTTAGCTTATTCTTAAAGGCAGTTGATTATTCATGAATATCCCCATCCAACACATGATTCATAATTTGATGTAGTGATATATTCATTGAAAACATGGTTTCATTATCACTTTTAGGAGAATTGTGAGATGTATATGGATTACAAAATCGTCAAGTATATATTAACATATAAATAAATACATATAGAGAAACTATGATTGCTTGATCTAATCATGGACTACGACTTCTCAATCAACTACCATCCTAGTGAATATAATAAGGGGGAAAATTATTTATGTATAACAGATCCATCCATACTATCATTGATGATAATTGATAGGGTCTTGATCTTTTTATACCTGCTAATGATGGATCTAGGAATCATAATGGAGGGAACATCATTATTCCTTTCCCAGATTATTGCTAAAAAATTTGTTATGGATGTAACAGCCCGAGATTTTATGAAAAATATTCTTTTTAATTTTATTAATGTCTTGTGTTGTATGCTACACCAAAAGGAGCTTGCACAACACGCATCCTTGACTTTCCTTTCATTACAAGCAATCGCAACCTTCCTCAATAGCGTGTGTAGAACGCAATACTGAGTTTCACGAAACAACGATATGCTATTAAAATATTATTAAAACTATCCGTTATGAATAGTAATAACCACTTTTTAAATTTTAGAAAATTTATCTCTCAAAATAGACCTCATTTTTGGATTCGGAGTATCGAATTTAGCCTAAGGTGAAATTTTGGTACTTTTCGGATAACTTTCATATTCTGATGAATAGTGAAAATTACAAAATTATAATTAAAAACAGCTTTTTTAATCGAAATAATTAATAGTGATAAATTACTAATTTGAGTGATTTTAATGTATATTTAGAATATATTTTTACAATTTAATACAATGTTGGTCATTGGATGTAATTTCACATTTAAACCAGACATAATCAAGTGTCAATCTTTTGAAAGATATTGTTTCTTAAAAACACGCTATTTGTTTTAACAACGGGATTTAATTATAAAATTAATTAATGCAACTTCTATGTTATGAATTTGGTAAAATAGACTTCATTTTTGAATTCAGAATATGAAATATAGCTTAGGATGAAATTTTGGCATTGTTCTGAAAAACATCAATTTTTGATGAATAGTGAAACTACTAAGTGGTAGTTAAAAAACTGAATTTTTCATAAAACCTAATTTTACCGCTTCTGTGAATGGAATTTCAAAAATCCGAGAGACACGGTTGATGTCAGTAAGTAAAATGTGGTTCAATGAGATGAAAGTAATTTTTGGTGAATACTAACATTTTACTTTTATTTACCACGGTTAAAAGTAAATAGGGTAATTAAGGGTAAGAATGATATTAATATTACCATAACACATTTCTGAATTCTATTGGACAAGTGTATCTCGACCAAAAACAACCTTATGTGTAAAATATTATCATTTAGGCCCACTTGGATTAGATTAGGACATTTATTATTATTTAATTCAAAGAAGAGTTAAAAGAGTTAAAATCAAAGTATATATTTACTAAAACATTTTTAATATAGGGTTGTACATAAGATAAATTCGATTGTAAATATTCCTTAGAAAGCTAAAAATATTTCATACATAATGGTATTTTATTTGTAATTTTTATAGATCAAATAATTTAATTTATTTATGACACAAAGATGATGCAGTAATTATCTTATTAATGAAATATTGACATAATTGATATTATAAATACCATAATAAATGTAATATAAGACTTTTTATGAATTACACTAATTTTAAAGGTTACTATGATATATTATTGTTGATTTAATCAACATGGTTCGAACATATAATTCGGTTATGACTTTCACAAAAATCATATATCAAATAGTGTCAAAATTGACACAAAATAGTTTTTAAATGAAATATTATATTATTAATTGTTATTTTATTCCTAAAAATCTATGGTTTGGCCAAATGACATAGATACGGATATATGTGTTAATAATAAACAATTTTGGGTTCGTTTGGCATGTTATACTAAGCGTATTAACCATATAGTGAAAGAAAACAAAAAGACACAGTAAAAGTTAAATTATTTAACTTAGAGTTAAATCTAATTGATAAGGTTAAAATAATACCCTAAACGTGCCTAAATCATATTGGATTATAGTATTTCGACCCATCCATACTTTAGCTTCGAAATAAGACCCTTTGGAACCATTATAAACCGATTTTGACTTTAATATAAAATAATATTTTGAGATATTCCTAAGGTGCCCCTCTCCTCCCTTATAAAAGGACACCTCCTCCCCCTCCTCCTCACACCAATTTGAGCACTCAAGCTCGGCCGACCCCGGACAAAATCCCTTATCCACTTTCCTAGAATAATACTAGAGGTCCTGGTCTTCTTCAAAGACCAATCTTAGTTCCCTAAGTGGAGGATTTAAAGAGGTGTTTCAAAGAAGAGGTAATATCCATTACCGATCTTTTTCAATTTCTTTCTTCTTCAACTTATTCTTATTTAGTTGTTTCATGATAAATTAATAACATCAGTATTTCTTATATACTGATATGTCATTATAAATATGAAACAACTCTGATTAACCTTCTATCCATCCTACGTAAAAAGGAAATCACCGCGCGTGCGTACGTACGGAATACCGTCTCCACGCCGTGGTATAATCTATTTTCTGCCACCACCTTAATTGGATGGGTATAAAGGTGTAATGAGTAACTATATATGATTATTATAAATTTATATTGATAATGAAATAGTATACATACACTTCAACACAATTCCACGACCATGGGAATGATATCATCGCTTGTGCGTACGTACGGAATACCGTCTCCACGACCCGATGAGATTCATTCTCAATGATTAACCATTCATGAATGATTATAAAGTATATATAATAAGTACTAATGAAATATATGACCTAATAATGATACTGGAATTATTTACATTTATATTTATGTCATCTACTTAATTTCATTCAATTCAATAAGGAAACGAAAACAGCGTTCATGCGTACGTACGGACTACCGTCTCTATGAACGGTGTATTTATTTTCATTTACTGATTTATTATATATGTATATTCTGAATATATATATAAATCATGATTTATATTCTGTAATTAAGTAATCATGATCTAAGTAATCATATGAATAATTACAAGTTAAAAACACGAACGACAAATGGGACGATTTTACCCAAAATGCTACTTTAACATGAATTTACAAAAGAACGGGTAATATAAAGTCATAAGTGGACCATATATGATATAATAAAAATGAACATGATTCTGGAATAAGTCAATAACATGATTTAAATCATTATACAGTAGGTTCGGACAGTTACAAAGCAAGTCGGACCTAAGGTAAGGGAAAATATCACAATCTCATTTTTATCCGAGATTGTTTATACTTTAGCATTTACTGGGGTGTATTTTATCATCCAAATCCATTTTTACTCAATATGTAATATTTATATACTTCTACAATAGTTTATATCCAATTTTACCCTTCAGTGAGTTTTTTGTAAATGATATGAAAGGAATCTTTTGTCATTTTTCGTACGAGGTACTTTTTGACTATTCTGACAAAAGTACGAAGAATGTTTTTTTTAACTTATACGGCATGAATGGATTTTTAAAACATTATTTCCAAGAATATTCCTTTAAAATTTTTCATGTTTATTTTTAATCAACTTCTTTTAGTTTATAATTGTATGACATATTAAGAAAGGAAAAGTGTTTTTGAAGAAGAAAGGATATTTTCCTTAAGAATTCATTTAAAGTGTTTTATCAAAAATATTTTCCATCTAATATAATAAAGGGTTCTGTTTTTATCCCTATTATTACATTGATTTGATTATTTTGTGATGGAATTATATTTTTATGAATTCCTTTATCTTATATGAATTTTTTTATGATGTCATGTTGTCTAAGAATCCCATTTTTATTACATGGGTTACGCTATGATGTATGGTTTATGATTATGTGGCACACATAAGAAAGGATTCATTATAAGATGGGTGGGAACTATATCTCCCTCCAATGCATTGGGTAAGGATTTTATATCTCATGAGATATACATGGTTGGAATGGTAGGTTATACCGGTTCAGTGAAGCAGGACTGAAATGAGGGTAACTCGGTTCAGAAAGGGACTTTGTCAACTAAGATAGTCTTGGAAATGAGTCTTGACTAACAAGAAATTATGATTATGTGTGTATGACACAAAGTTTCAGGTTTTAAGTTGTGATTATTGGGATTACATTTCACTTCTATGATTTATTCCATGTTATGATATTATGAGCTCTTTTGCAGGTTAAGATTTCCCAAAGCTATATTCTTATTTATATGATGTGATTGATATTTCTTTTGTTTACCCTTACTGAGAATTTGAGCTCACCCTTTTATGTTTTCTTTTCCCTAGGATATAAAGAAAGGTTTTAGGAAAAAAAAGAGAGGATATTTATGGGATATATTGAAGATCTATCACCACGATTAGAAGATTTTATTCCGAGTTTCCAAAGACACTAAACTATTACAGTCCTTGTGTGTGTGTTTTGTTATGTATTATGTATTCCACAAAAAGTAATGTAATATCTATGTACGTTAAGCTTCGGGTCTCTACAGTTGGTATCAGAGGAAAGGTTTAGTCAACCTTTGGAAACTAGGATACGAAAACGTTAGTGAGATCCCTAGAGATATTTCTAAGGTATGTCTAGGGATGTCCCTAAGGATAAGTATACGTATAAGATATGGTCCTAGAACTACGGTAACGATCTTAGAATTTAACCTAAGATTTTAGATATTAAGGGTACTCCCCCTTTACAATGTTGTTTTCCCTAGTATGATTTTTCCTCTCACATTATTCTTTTTGGGTTTTAGACGATGGCTGGAACCTGAAGGAACCGTGTTGATCAATGCAATGGACAATGCAATGATTGACCTCCTAGGCAAACAAATGTTATGGGAGATGGAGTGCAAAATCTTATTGCTATAATTACACAAGCTATGAATCATTCTGGACTTCCAAATGAGCAGAGAAAGGAACAATATTCTATTGAGTCCTTAATGAGGCAACATCCACCTTCTTTCAGTGGGACTTCCAATCCACTTGTTGCTAAACAATGGATCAGTACCACTGAAAAGATATTTTCAGTTATTCAATGTTCTGAACATGATAAAGTCATCTTAGAAGTATATCGTTTGGAAGGTGAAGCTGATCAATGGTGGAATCTTATCAAGAATACGAGGCCAAGAGATGAAATTGAGTACATGGAATGGGACGAGTTCAAGAATTTATTTTTCAATAAGTACATCCCCCGTATTCTTCGAACAAAGATGGAGAAGGATTTTCTCAAACTAAAGAAAAAGGATGATGAATCTGTTGGTATATACGAAGCGAATTTTACAAGACTTGCAAGGTATGCATCTGGCATTATCATCCAACCTGAAAGTAAATTTGTTCGATATTTCAGTTGCTTAAAACCACGTCTTCGAAGGGAATTAGCTATAAGAGACTTCAATAGCTATGAAGAAATTGTGCGTTGTTCTATCAAGGTAGAAATGGAAGTTGGTGTTACATATCCATCTCATGGGTTTTTCAAGAAACAAAAGATGGTGTTCAAGGAGAAATATCAGAATAATGGTGAAAAGATGATGAATGTTTCCTTATGCACAAAGTGTGGAAAGAAGCATGGTGGATATTGTCTTAAAGGGACTAGAAAATGTTTTAAGTATGGAAAAGAAGGCCATCGAGCATCTGAGTGTTGAAGTAATGGAAAAAGGGTTTCTAATGATGTGAATAAAGAAAACACTGCAGAGAACGCACAACCAACACTTCAATGCTTCAAGTGCAAGGAAATGGGTCATTATGCTAATAAATGCCCTAATCCAAGGGTTAGTGATGATCGACATGAGCAACCGCTTAAGGCAAAGGACAAAGGGAAGTCACATGCGATCACTATTGGCGATGTTGAATATGACAACGATGTGGTGGAATGATTAAGTGTTTATGTAATGGGATTCCAAAATAATGTTGTAACATGGAGTATTGGAATATTTATGTATTGGTCTAATGTGGTATTCAAAGTGATTGAGATATTTTTGGAAATAAGATGATATGCGCATAATGAAGGGAAAACGAGAAAATGAAATGATTAACAGTATTCATGAGCTCATGATTGATATAAGGACTAAGTGATATCATTGTTTGAGTATATAGAATTTTGAGGATTTTGGTATGTGGAAAGTGTTAAATTTTAACTGCATTCATGTTTTCACTAAGGTATTCAAGAGAATACGTGATTAAGGACATTGAATGTCTGGAATGTGACCAACAAAACATATCTTATGATATATGGGGATCGACGATGGTGTTAAATCTCTGGTAATCGTTTTCACTATGTTATGAGAGTGGACTGCAGTATTATGGATAAGCCTAAAGATTGGAATGGATTATGTTGGACATAAGTTAGTATTGTTTAAGGATAGATGTTTTCTCGATATTATTGATTGGATGTTATAGTAATATAGTTTTAGAAAAAGGACAACCTGTAGGACGGGCAACAGCCCATCGCGCCGGACAAGGCTGTGGGAATCGAACCCACAACCGAAGTGTGACTGGCCTTTATCGCCTACCAATGGCCTACAGGAAGTCCCTGTTTAGTAGAAAATAGTTTTATTATATTAAGATGTATGACATATGATGTATAAGTCCATTTTAGGAACCATATATGATTAATCTCAATATAGATCGACTTATGTATATAACTTTTGCTAGCATTTAGTTTGAGACAGATGGAATGACCCGTCATTCTATCACATGATCTTCTAACACTTCACGAATAACAAATTCAACTTCATTTATTTAAGATACGAAGTGGAAATTGTTCAAGGCACGAACAACAATGAGATTGTACCAAAATAAAGTAATTATTTATTCTAATTCACATTATTCAACTTTAGGGAAATGATCTTGAAAAAAACCAAAAATGTTGTCCTAGTGCTCTTATATCTGATTAATCAGATGGTACCTTAGATCGTCACAAATTTATGGCTTTGTGATTGCTAGCTTTTCCATAGCCATGTTCTCTACCACTCTCCATCAGAACATGATGGTTATATTTCTCTTCCATATCCATATTTTCACCTATGTGGAAACCCAGTGATTAGATTATTTGGGTAACCGTTACGTTTCATACCATTGTTTTTAAAGATTGGTTTTGATATTCCATTTTACGATGTGGGTTTCTATTAAAGAAAATTTCGAATAGTAAACCATTTATACCCCCGACGAATTTCGAGGGAGAAATTCATTTTAAGGGGGGTAGAATGTAACAGCCCGAGATTTTATGAAAAATATTCTTTTTAATTTAATTAATGTCTTGTGTTGTACGCTACACCAAAAGGAGCTTTCACAACACGCATCCTTGACTTGCCTTGCACTATAAGCAATCACAACCTTCCTCAATAGCGTGTGTAGTACGCAATACTGAGTTTCACGAAACAACGATAATCTATTAAAATATTATTAAAACTAGCCGTTATGAATAGTAATAACCACTTTTTAAATTTTATAAAATTTAGCTCTCAAAATGGACATCATTTTTGGATTCGAAGTATTGAATTTAGCCTAAGGTGAGATTTTGGTACTTTTCGGATAACTTTCATATTCTGATGAATAGTGAAAATTACTAAATTATAATTAAAAACAACTTTTTTAATCCAAATAATTAATAGTGATAAATTATTAATTGGAGTGGTTTTAAAGTATATTTAGAATATATTTTTACAATTTAATACAATGTTGGTCATTGGAAGTAATTTCACATTTAAACCAGACATAATCAAGTGTCAATCTTTTGATAGATATTGTTTCTTAAAAACATGCTATTTGTTTTAACAGCGGGATTTAATTATTAAATTAATTAATGCAACTTCTATGTTATGAATTTGGTAAAATAGACTTCATTTTTGAATTCAGAATATGAAATATAGCTTAGGATGAAATTTTGGCATTGTTCTGAAAAACATCAATTTTGGATGAATAGTGAAACTACTAAGTTGTAGTTAAAAAACTGAATTTTTCACAAAACTTAATTTTACCGCTTCTGTGAATGGAATTTCAAAAATCCGAGAGACACGGTTGATGTCAGTAAGTAAAATGTGGTTCAATGAGATGAAAATAATTTTTGGTGAATAGTAACTTTTTACTTTTATTTACCACAGTTAAAAGTAAATAGGGTAATAAAGGGTAAGAATGAAATTAATATTACCCTAACACATGTCCTAATTCTATTGGACAAGTGTATCTCGACCAAAAACAACCTTAAGTGTAAAATATTATCATTTAGGCCCACTTGGATTAGATTAGTACATTTATTATTATTTAATTCAAAGAAGAGTTAAAAGAGTTAAAATCAATGTATATTTACTAAAACATTTTTAATATAGGGTTGTACATAAGATAAATTCGATTGTAAATATTCCTTAGAAAGATAAAATATTTCCTACATAATGGTATTTTATTTTTAATTTTTAGACATCAAATAATTTAATTTATTTATGACACAATGATGATCCAGTAATTATCTTATTAATGAAATATTAAATAATTGATATTATAAATACCAAAATAAATGTAATTTAAGTCTTTTTATGAATTCCACTAATTTTATAGGTTACTATGATATATTAGTGTTGATTTAATCAACTTGGTTCGAACATATAATTCTGTTATGACTTTCAAAAAAATCATATATCAAATAGTGTCAAAATTGACACAAAATAGTTTTTATATCAAATATTATATTATTAATTGTTATTTTATTCCTAAAAATCTAAGGTTCATCCAAATGACTTAGATAAGGATATATGTATTAATAATAAACAATTTGGGGTTCGTTTGGCATGTTATAGTAAGCGTATTAACCATATAGTGAAAGAAAACAAAAAGACACGGTAAAAGTTAAATTATTTAACTTAGAGTTAAATCTAATTGATAAGGTTAAAATAATACCATAAACTTGTCTAAATCCTATTGGATGATAAGCTTTCGACCCATCCCCACTTTAGCTTCGAAATAAGACCCTTTGGAACAATTATAAATCGATTTTGACTTTAATATAAAATAATATTTTGAGATATTCCTAAGGTGCCCCTCTCCTCCCTTATAATAGGACACCTCCACCCCCTCCTCCTCACACCAATTTGAGCACTCAAGCTCGGCCAACCCCTGAAAAAATCCCTTCTCCACTTCCCTAGAATAATCCTAGAGGTCCTTGTCTTCTACAAAGACCAATCTTAGTTCCCTAAGTGGAGGATTCAAAGAGGCGTTTCAAAGAAAAGGTAATATCCATTACCGATCTTTTTCAATTTCTTTCTTCTTCAACTTCTTCTTCTTTAGATGTTTCATGATAAAGTAATAACATCAGTATTTCCTATATACTGATATGTTATTATAAATATGAAACAACTCTAATTAACCTTCTATCCATCCTACGGAAAAAAGGAAATCACCGCGCGTGCGTACGTACGGAATACCGTCTCAAAGCCGTGGTATAATCTATTTTCCGCCACCACCTTAATTGGATGGGTATAAAGGTGTAATGAGTAACTATATATTATTATTATAAATTGATATTGATACTGAAATAGTATACATACACTTCAACACAATTCCACGACCATGGGAATGATATCATCGCTCGTGCGTACGTACGGAATACCGTCTCCACGACGTGATGAGATTCATTCTCAATGATTAACCATTCATGAATAATTATAAAGTATATATAATATGTACTAATGAAATATATGACCTAATAATGATACTGGAATTATTTATATTTATATGTATGTGATCTACTTAATTCCATTCAATTCAATAAGGAAACGAAAACACCGTTCATGCGTACGTACGGACTACCGTCTCCATGAACAATGTATTTCTTTCCATTTACTGATTTATTATATATGTATATTCTGAATATAGATATATAAATCATGTTTTATATTCTGTAATTAAGTAATCATGATCTAAGTAATCATATGAATAATTACAAGTTAAAAACACGAACGACAAATGAGACGATTTTACCCAAAATGCTACTTTAACATGAATTTACAAAAGAACGGGTAATATAAAGTCATAAGTTGACCATATATGATATAATAACAATGAATATGATTCTGGAATAAGTCAATAACATGATTTAAATCATTATACAGGAGGTTCGGACACTTACAAAGCAAGTCGGACCTAAGGTAAGGGAAAATATCACAATGTCATTTTTATTCGAGATTGTTTATACTTTAGCATTTACTGGGGTGTATTTTATCATCCACATCCATTTTTACTCAATATATAATATTTATATCCTTCTACAATAGTTTATATTCAATTTTACCCTTCAGTGAGTTTTTTGTAAAATATATGAAAGGAATCTTTTGTCATTTTTCGTACGAGGTACTTTTTGACTTTTCCAACAAAAGTACGAAAAATGTTTTTTTAACTTATACGGCATGAATGGATTTTTAAAACATTATTTCCAAGAATATTCCATTAAAAGTTTTCAAGTTTATTTTTAATCGACTTCTTTTAGTTTATAATTGTATGACATATTAAGAAAGGAAAAGTGTTTTTGAAGAAGAAAAGGATATTTTCCTCAAGAATTCATTTCAATTGTTTTATCAAAGTTATTTTCCATCTAAGATAATAAAGGGTTATGTTTTTATCCCTATTATTACATTGATTTGATTATTTTGTGATGGAATTATATTTTTATGAATTCCTTTATCTTATATGAATTGTTATATGATGTCATGTTGTTTAAGAATCCCATTTTTATTACAAGGGTTACGCTATGATGTATGGTTTATGATTATGTGGCACACATAAGAAAGGATTCATTATAATATGGGTGGGACCTATATCTCCATCCAATGAATTGGGTAAAGATTTTATATCTCATGAGATATACATGGCTGGAACAGTAGGTTATACCGGTTCAGTGAAGCAGGACTGAAACGAGGGTAACTCGGTTCAGAAAGGGACTTTGTCCACTAAGATAGTCTTGGAAATGAGTCTTGACTAACAAGAAATGATGATTATGTGTGTATGCCACAAAGTTTCATGTTTTAAGTTGTGATTATTGGGATTACATTTCACTTCTATGATTTATTCCATGTTATGATATAATGAGCTCTTTTGCAGGTTAAGATTTCCAAAAGCTATATTCTTATGTATATTATGTGATTGATATTTCTTTTGTTTACCCTTACTGAGCATTTAAGCTCACACTTTTATGTTTTCTTTTCCCCAAGATATAAAGAAAGGTTTTAGGAAAAAAAAGAGAAGATCTTTATGGGATATATTGAAGATCTTTCACCACGATTAGAAGATTTTATTCCGAGTTTCCAAAGACACTAAACTATTACGGTCCTTGTGTCTGTGTTTTGTTATGTAATAATTATTCCGCAAAAAGTAATGTAATATCTATGTACGTTAAGCTTCGGGTCTCTACAATGGATAAGTTAATGGATGAAAAAAATAATTGACATGGTAATTCAGATGAAAGTGAAAACTAAAAGGAAAGGGAAATCCTGATAGTTCAATGTTAATTAAGGAGTTATTATATTTGGGTCAAGACTATGTTTACCATAAAACACTAAGTTAATTAATTATCTATTGGTTGATGAAAACATCCCATCCTTCTCTATCCACCCAAAAATTAAATGACATATCAAAATCTCCAAGATCACTTTTGGTGAGAAAATATGATAAAGGATATCATAGAGTATACATAATATTTTATTATATTTATGAACATTATTGTGTAATAATAAAAAGCTTAGGATTTGATGAAAACATTAACCATACCTACATTGATATGAGAGAACATCACTATTGAGTTTGTCACTTCACTTTTGATGATATCCAAAGTAAAAAATTCCAACTGGGTTGTGGTGGATCATCCTATAACACTACACAATTAATTTTTATTCAAGAGGAATTATAACTTGATCAAGTTAGCCAGATATACATTAGAGAAATTGTAAGTCTATATGGATTTACAAAATCGATTGAATCCAATAGACATCCAAGATTCACCTCAATGTTTTTGCAAAAGTGTTCAACATGATATAAACATTGAATTGAACTTCATCATGACTTATAACCCTCAAACTAATGGAAAATATGAGTGGCCTATAAAAACATGTGATGACCTATTAGGAGAATCCTAAATATACATCATACTGGGATTGGATCAACATCTTCCTCTGTTCTAGTTCCTATACAATAAGAGTTTCTACACAATTTTCCAAATGGCTCCCTATGAATCCATTTACTGGAATAGGTGAAGAACACCTGGATGCTCGGACGAAGATGGGGAGAAAATAATTCTTGGTCCTGAAATTGTCGTGGAAATGGTAGAAAATGTTAATACTCTTCAGCAGATCATCAAGAATTTTTAGGGCCAGTAGATGAGCTATGCGGGCAGTTATAGACATGTCATTGAGATTGATGTTGGAGACATATTATTCTTTCATATATATTATGGTAATTAATGGATGCGATTTTAGAAGAATGGAAATCTTAGTTCATGACACATCGGCCCATTTGAAACCCTTAATTGCATCGAAGTGACGTCCAATCGACATGGACACTTAGCTAACATATATCAAGTTCATGAAATATTGAATTTTTCCTTCTTCATATATTAAATATTTGACCCCTCACATGTACTCAATCTAGTGGTGGGACTATTGGGGAAGGATATTTATGATGTGGAGAAACTTGTGATAATCTTAAATCATTGAGAAAATATTCTTATGAAGAAGATAATGCACAAAATTAAGGTGTTTTGGAGAAACTACATGTTTGTGGAAGTGTTTTAGGAACCTATCGTAGTAATGAAACAAAGATACCTAAATCTATTTTAGTTTTTTCAATGAAAATTTCAATGATAACATTTCATCAGGGGAATATTTTAATCGTACGAACTATTATATATAATATTCCCCTTTTATTTAATTAAATGTCTTATTAGGTGTTATAGTTATAGAAAACGCATTCACCTCATTGGTTTTATTATTATTCTATAAGATTTAAAATACAATTATGAATCATTAATATTCATAACATAGTCCTTGAACTACTATCAAATTATTATAATTAATATAGGGGTTTAACCAATCAAATTGACATAGAAAATGGTAGTGGTGGCCTCAACCAGTATGATTGTACCATATAAAGACCATTTATTGAGCTTATTTTTCAGAAAACATCATAGGGATTTTCAATTTCTTAATCCCATGATGAGATCCATCAACTTAATCATGTCTGTATCCGTTTATAGAAGAAGCTAAATCACATTGATATGAAAAACTAGACCATTTAAGCTAAACTGACCAATGATAGTCTCGCCATCACACACCTTACATTTATTTCATTTTCAGGTGTATTTATGGGATATGTTTAAAGACCATTGAAATATGATTATGTAAATTATTTATTATAGAATAATGAAAATATATAAATCATATTATTGTTACTTTATAAATTATTTTAATTTTGATAAAATAATTCAAAAATAATATTTTTGGGTAGCAATAAAGTTTAATAAAAGAATTTATTTTGATAAATTACTAAGTTTTTTAAATAAATAATACTTTAATAAAATACTATCATAAAATAATAATTATTATATATAAAAATTCATTTAGTTTTTATGAAATCAAATATAGTTTTCATAATGGTTAGAATACTGTTATTGTCAAAAGCCCAACATTTATTAAAAAAATTATTTTATTTTAAATGTAAAATTTAAATATTTTGAAAATTATTTTGATTAAAAAATATATTTTTTATTATTTAATCAACACAATGTAATTTTTCAAAAATGATTTTTTCATAATATTAGGACAAAAATATATATTTCGGAACAAATTAAGTACCATACAAATATAAATTTTCAATTATGATATCATAATGATCCAAAAGTGATGTAATAAATAATATTAAAGCATTCCAATATAAATTAATTATATTCTATTTAAAATAATTATAGTTTTTTTTATTTAATTACTATTATAAATCCTTTTTTAATCCTCCAAAACCATTAACATATTTTAATGTTTTAAATCATTTTATTATGTGTATGACATACATCCACAATATCTAGGGTATTAGTTTATTTTTTTAGAACCTTGGACATAAAAAATAGTTAAAATCACTCCCATTTAATAGAAAAAATGGGAAAATTTTCACTACCTATCCTTTGATTTCATCTGACCCAAAACCCAACATGGTTTGCAACATGGCCTGAAGGGCATTCCTAATCCCAATTGGAAAGAAACTAGTGATAAGCATCAAATACCAATAAATTGTGAGTTGAGACAAATCAATCAAAGATCATTTTAATTAATAAAAAAATATTAATCTCGAAAAATAAAAACAACAAGTTTCAAATAAAAATTATAACTGATCATGTAGAAACTAAATAAAAAAATGCAAAAAAAACTAAAATGGAGATGCACTGCCATGATCTCCGTGTGACATAAAGGTCAGAACCATCCACCATCTAAACTACTACAACGATTAGCACATTAACCAAGGGTCTAGATAGAAAGATGAACATGTACAAATGTTTAGGTATACTTACACTGAATGGTAAAAGTAGGTTGTGAGATAAGTACCACAGTAGAAAATCACTACCAAATCCATATGATTCATTTCCTGAAACATTACATTAACACTAGTTTTAAATAATTTAATAAAAAAATATGATTTTATATTTTATTATAAAAAAATTGCTTCCCGTTAAAAAACAAAACACCCCATTTCTATTTTTAAAAGATGATTTTACCAAATTAAAACTAATTTACAAACAAAGCGTATATCATGCTATGATTACAGAAATTACGAAAATGAAGAAAATAGGTGAAAAATAAATAGACAAAGAATTTATAAATTGTAACCATGGAATATCCTAAACATCACTTGAGAAATATCTTCATGGACTCGATTTGGGACCACTTGTTGGTGTATATTGAAGCTTTTAAGTCTATAACCCACAACTTACCTCAACTGACCAATCCACCAAAACATCCCCCATTTCCACACAAAAAATCCATGGAGTTGCAACCCTTATAATTTGGATTTATCAGAAACAGTCACTCGATCTGCTAAAATATTCATGGGAACCCATGGTATAGTATATTGATAAAGTGGTAGGCCCTCACAATCTTGACTCACCTTACTTTTCATCACCACACTTACATACCCAAAACATAGACACCACTATAGGATAACCCAATAAGGGAAATACCGTTAAATAGGTTTTCACTATATAAATATTAATTATAGTGCCAACAAGGCCACCATGTCACATTACGATAAATATTTTCTTAAAAAGTTTCATGATTTCCAAAAGGCCCTTCTAAAAATAAAAATCAACATCACTTTTAAACAATTCCAATATAATGGTGAAAGATCACAAGATAATTTAAAATTCCAAACGGTCCTTTAAAACCTCAAAAACAGCAACACATTCACATTATACCAAGATCATGGTGAAGGATTACAATATAATTATAAATTCCAAGCGTTCATTTAACAGCCAAATTCATCTTCACCTCCAACACCAATACAAATCCGTGTATTAAAACTCTCACAAAATTATTAGGCATTTCCATATAGTATTTAAAATTATTTAAAAAAACCCACGTTTATAAAACACTAAATGGGCCAAAAAAATCCAGTAAAAACTAAAAAACACATAATATTATCTATAAAATATGGAAAAATTTTACAATAAAAAGAGAAAGGGGAGATGATAGATAATGTTTTTAAGAAACCAATTTTCATGTAAAAAATTACTTACAATGTTATAATCACTTGTAATCTAATCCATGTGTACAATCCATGCAACCATGGATGTGCCCACATCCAATGGAATACCAGAAGTATTTTTCACCAAAACCTTTTCCAAAGAATAAACACATTCATTCCAATTGGTACTACAAACCAATATATAAAAATATTAACAAATTCCACATAGAAATCCTAACACAAATCGAATAAATCAAATAAAACTTTTCAATTTGGAAACACTAATAAACCACCATATTTTACCCTAAAATCTAAAATTTCATTTTATCAAACACATTTGGTATAAACATACATAAACATAAACCAAGAAACACATCAAACCCTATTTTTAGAAATTTATACAAATAATAAATAACCAAAATAATATTATTATATGAATTATAATGTTTAGAACTATGTACATAAATTAATTGAATCAAAATAAGAATCAATTTATTTTTTTTTAAATGAAGAACATTCATTGCTAAAAAAGAAGCATGGTTTGTTTTTTTTCAACCCACTCATGTATGATAAGGGAGATTTTAAGGATAGAGTTAATATATTTCAATTCATAAGTAGTTTTTATATTGAATAAATTTCCTAATGTTTTCCAAATTTTTAGTTCCAAAATTTGGGTAACGACAAGCATTGTGAAAAGTTGATCTTTAAGAAGGACACATGGAAATATGGAAGTGGAATGAGTTTCTCAAAGATAGGATTAATGATGTTATTTTCACAAAGACATGTAGATTTTGATGGTTTTCTTTACGATTGTGAGACATTATTTTTCGGTGGTGCTTTTCAGTGGTGCTTTGTTAAGGTGTGAAGGGTTTTGATCGAGATCTCTTCGGTTATAATGAGCATTGCAAAGAGAGTGTTGTGCCACAAAGATTTTTTTGTCTTACTAGGATTTAGTGCATGAAGAAGAAGATCTCCACGTTCGACTATGCCTGTAAAAAATAATCCACCCTTATTCATTTAAAAATATTTAAAGAGAGTAAATATGGGATCACATTGAAATAGAAAAGTACGGGGTTGTACACAATGCATTTTGTTCTATGTGAGATTCATCTTCACAAATAGTCTTTTCAAGCCTTGAATGATTCAAATGATTCTAAGTCATGAGAGATTTGTGAATATTGGGTGTTCCGACTTGGCTCAGTGAGCATTACAATGTAGGAATCTCTTCGAGGAAGTGAGCTTTGTGAAAGGTTGTTTCTCTGCGAGGTAGTTAGCTATGTGAAGGGATTTTCTCTGAAAGTTCGAGAGATCAGTGAATAGTTTAGTTTTGAGAAGGGTATTTGTGAAAGGATTTTTAATGTATCAGTGTTGAGTGGCCATGGATTTTAGTGAGCATCTACTGAGGTCATGGATTCATGATGTGTCTTGTATTGGACAGAGACAATCACTCCAATTCCAACATATTGAAGAGACATTAAAGTTGATCAACTAAGTTAGACTTTTCTCATAGTAGTGAGCTAGGGGAGTTTACGAATGTGTTATGAGGGAAGCGATGATCCATCCATGAAATTTTTTAAAGGAAGTATACATGGCATAGTGTGAATGTGACCAATATCATGACCTCCAAAACTGGTGATGTTTAATGGATTTAGGTACGACCAACACACTGTTAGTGTATGCACCTTGGGCGTAGATATTTGTGATGATCGAAGTAAAATTGATGTGTCATCTTCATATATTTTTTTGACTGATAGATTTAGCAACTTCCTATCAAAGTGGTAATAAGATCCTTAACTTTAAAAATAAAAACATGACACCAAGATTCAACCTTCCCCTCTATGGGTGTTTTGTGATAATTTATGTGGTATCAAAGGGAGGTTGATGGTGTTTGATCTGTTATATACAGTCATAGAGAATCTAGTAGGTGTTAGGGGAGTCCCCTTATTTGATGGAAGTACATTTCAAATTTGTATAAATATAATGAGACCTCATCCATGATCCCTTGGATTGAAAGTTCTATTTTATACTATGCAAGGAATACATGTTACTAATCCATCAAGGATGGCTATGTCTAATGTATATAGAAAAAAACTTGAATCATATGAGAAAGTACAGAATGCTCTCACAACATCCCCTTCTGATCAGATCTATCTAAAAGTGATGAGTTTGTCCTCTGAAAATTCCATCAAAGATAAACATGAAAATATTTATGAAGGAGATATAAATGTGACGTAGTTGATACTATAATTCCATCACTATAGGCTTGATGATCTAATGATTCATCCCTATATAAATGAAGACTCTTTTTTTAATCGCGTTACTGAAGTGGTTGGAGAAATTAGAGATCTAGGATAAGAAATAAAATACATTGTTATTCTAATGAAAATATGGAGAAGAATTCAACACATGTACAATGCAAAGGTGTCCGCCCTTGAGGACAAAGATCATTCCAATCATTCTCCGGTGGATCTTATGAGCAGGCTAGTGGGATATGAAATGAGAGTCAACCCAGAACATTTTACAACTTGAGTGGGAAAGGAAATGGAGTACATGACCATATACAAACTGAAAATTTCAAAATATATAAGTGGTGAAGATGATGAGAAAAAATAAATTCTTTCTCCCATTTCCATGATGTTCAAATAGGGAAAATAGAAATTTAATGGGAGAAAACATCTGGCATGCTTTCATTGTGGAAAAGTTGGTCACATTTCCTCTCAGTGCTCAAGAAAGTTCAAGGATGAAGAAAAACTAGATTATCACATTGAGAAGCCTCAGAAAAGGTTTTTTTAAAATAGAAGACATCAATTATAGAATTAAAGTATATAAGAAGGGTTTTTCAATGAAGAGGATGTTAATGATAATGATTTACTTGAAAAAGAAGAACCATAATGTAGAACAGGAAACCATGCAACCATGATAGCTACATTTAATAGTCCAGTCAATCAACAGACAAATCATGAGATAACCAGTTGAAAACTAATGGTTCTACCAAGTTAAAATATAATAATGATTTTAGTAATAATGATAATAAGTGTAAGAGATTCTGTAATAGGAAATAAATTGTCAACGAATCAAAATAATATGTTGATTAAATTGAAGCCTAAATTGAACGATTGAAAGAACTGTTGAAATTTCAGTCATAAATCCTTGAATGTGATGATGATGTAGTTGAACTAAAGATCAGAATATAAGAATGGAAAATGTTCATCAATGAACATACCTCGAGATGAAAATAGAAGTCCAAAACTATTATTGGTCTCAAAGAGGAAGTTGTTACACTTTTGAGTGTGTTCAAAAGTGAATCATGTTCAAAAGAAGCCAAGAAGAAAAAATATTGTAAGTTCATTGATGTTGAGCTACTGGATAGAGTAAAATGAGGGTTGGATGGAGTTGAATAGACTTTTAGTGATCATATGCCCACAAACATGGGAAGCAATAGAATCTAGTGTGGCACTGAATAATTAAATGTTGTAAATAAATTTGTCCAGAATAAAGGCAAGATAAAAGTTGATCATGCTTAAAAATCACCATAAGCGCAGAAAAATAGACCCTTAAATCAAACTAAATAGAGAGTAGAAGACTATCCTCAAAATTCTACGAATGACAGGTAGTCAAAATTTCTTCCCAAAGAATAATTCTTGAGGAATAATATATTGGGGGAGACATTTCTATAATTTAGTGTCCGTTCTACAGATATCTAAGTCATACTATGTCATTTTGAAAAATGGAAATGAGATATCTGAATGGGTGAGATCTAGGAGTTCAACAGATGATAAAACACGCATATCCTACTACTAACAAGAGAAAAAATTTCTATGGAAATTTTTTAGTTCTATATTGGCTATAAATCCATTTATTGAAGGATAGAGAGTGAAATGAAAACCTCATAACGTAGTCTGAGACAAGTCAAAGCTCAACAACAAGAAAATTTTGCCCCATCAAATAGTTTTTCACCTATAGATGATGATTTTGACTATAAATAACCCATGCACATAGATGATAGTACTAGAAGTCCAACAATGTATCACACTCAAATGAATGTCTGATGTAAAAAAAGAATAAAATTTAGAAATCCAAACATACATAGGTACACATCAAAGCAAAAAATATCAATAACACCTAGATTATTGATAGAGGTTGTTTGTATCATATGATAGGTAATGTAGACTTATTAAATAATATCAAGTGGAGGTTTGATGGAATATAATGGTTTTGTAATGATAGATCTCGAAAAATCAATGGTAGTGGAGGTAAGGAACTGGCTAATGGAGTGTTAAGGAAAACTAAAGTCCTTATTGTGGATTGCCTCTATCATAATCTCCTAAATGTGAGTAAAGTCTGTGACTCATGATTTATAGTTAAATTTAATTATAAATTCTACATTACCAATGGAAAAAATATAAATTCACTTATGAAAGGATGCAGAATATATGAAAACTTGTATTAGGGTGATAGTAAAGATAAAATTATCTACATGAATGTTGAATATGAAAATAACAATGGAATTAGATATTGGGGAACATAAGTCAACAGGAAATGGAGAATAAATCACAATTGATGATTTTCATATATGATCCCACCCTGATGTGTGAACATGAAAATTTGTATGATGATTGCCTTTAGGGGAAGTTGGTATGTCATTCATATCATCAAAAAAAGAAAAGAGAACCCCATAATATTGATCTCATTCATATCAAAGTGTGTGGACCAATAAATGTTTTCAAACTCATGGAGAAAGGTACTTCATCTTTTTCATAGATGGTTATAGTTGAATGGAATGTTTAATGATTACACACAGAAAATGAAAAGTACTTCACTGCATGAAAACATTTCATCAAATCACTGAGAATGATACTCGACGAACAATCAATGTGTTGTGATTTGAAAATTTAGGGGAATACAAATCCATTGAATTTTACAATTACCATGATATGCATGGGATATAACCTGAGGAAGCTATTGTGATAACTCAACAGAAAAATGGAGTTTTTGAGCATATAAATCTACTGATGAACAACATGGAATGAACTATTCTAATTGAATGTTGTATTCCATGACATTATGTAAAAAGGTTTTTCTAGATGTACTATATATTAAAAATAGAATGGGGCTTTATAAAGATGATATAAAGAAACCATGTGAATCGTTTCATGTAAGGAATACCTCTTTGAAATACTTTCACATTTTTTGATGTAAATTTTTGTTCAGAAAAAAATAAGTAAATCAAGGGAACTTTGGTGAAAGTGCAGATGAAGTAATTTTCATTGGATACTTAATGAACAAAAAAATACAATAGGTGTTTCAACAAGCACTAGAAAAGGACTGTGGAAGGTAGTAGTGTTAATATCATTGCATATAAAACTGCAAATGGTATAAGGAATTCATATATTGATGTGATAAAAGAAGATTAATATGGTGAAAATAGATAAAATGAAAATACCAATATATAGGAATGTGTACAGAACTCTCAAAATTCACATCATGATGTTGACTCAAAAGATGAATATGAAATTGAATCCTTGGCTGGAGAGAATTTTCTTGAATCACAAAAGAGGAATCAAGGGTATGATATTTATCAATCCAAAATTATTGGGGATTGGACTACCACCACACAAACAATGAGAATTACTAATAAAACACAATATTCATTTTTCCAGTTGTGGAACCATCCTCATTTGAAGAAGATACAATGGATGAATCATGGGTGAAATACATGAATTATAGGTCATATCAGATTGAAAAGAATCATACATAGGACCTTTTAAAGAGACACAATAGTCCTAAAGTGATTAATACAATGTTTATTTATAAGAAAAAATTTGATGAGCATGGAAATTTGTTCAGAAAAAAGGTGTATTTGGTTTGTGAAGGATACTCAAAAATCGAAGGAGTTGATTTCAAAGACACAATTTCTCTAGAAGGAAGGTTGGATTTAATTGGTTTATTTCTTGATATGGAAATCCAAAGCTATTATAAAGTTTATCAAATGGACATTAATACATCATTATTCAATTGTGTTTTGGATGAAGAAGTCTTTATTGGACATCTCAGGTTGTCATTTCTTGGGAATGATGAAAAAAATATAATAATATTAAATAAATATATATATGGCCTGAAACAGGAACCATTAGTACAGTACTCTCGGTTAGATTCTTATCTTAGAATGGCTGAGTAAAAAAGAAAAGTGGATCACAATCTCTACGTGAAGAATTATAAATAAGATGAATTCCTTGTATTAGTATATGTGGATGATATTATTTTCAAAGGTACCAGAAAAGTATTAGTTGATGAATTTCCCAATTACAAGAAATAAAAATTTGAAATGTCCATGATTGGTGAAAACACATTGTTTTTAGGGGTATAGGTGACATAGAAGAAGGATTGAACATTCATTTCCCAAGAAACGTATTTATAGTAGAGATATTGAATAAATTCAATATGAATGATTTCAAAATCGTGTTGACTCTGATTGTAGTTGGTACAATGCTCGGGAAGCATGAGGAAGTGACTTCTGTGGATCCCACCATGTATAGTATAATCATTGGAAGCCTCATGTACCTGATGGGGACATTTACAAATATTGTATTTTCAACTTTCCCTCTGGCCCTGATTCAGAGTAATCAAAAGGATGAATATATGAGGGTAGTGAAAAAAATAATGTTGCAAATTCATGGAAATAATAATTACAGATTATACATTACTACAGGAAGAGAGAGTGAAGTATCGGTATTTTCTGATGCTTGCTAGGCTGGAGATTTTGTGGATAGAAAGTCTACCAGTGGTGGAGCACTATATATTGGGATGAAATGAGTGGGATGGTTATGAAAGAAACAAAAATTACTTCTCTTAGTACTGCTGAATTTGAATATATATCTACTACCAAGGCATTCACTTAGGTACTTTTGATAAAGAAGAAACTAACTATCATAGTTAAGGAGTTGAAACAACAAATTTTTTTTAATATGATAACAAGAGCTTAATTAATCTTATGAATAATCTTGTTCATCATTTTCATACAAATCATGTGGAGATTAGATATCACTTCATCATGGAAAATTTTGAATAAGAAGTCATCAAAAAGAACCATGTGGGAACTGATGATCAAGTGTATGACATTATGACCAAGCCACTATCAGCAGCTGTGTTTGAGAATCATTAGTTTATCCTCAGTGTTCACCCACCTCACAATGAATAACGATGATACTAGATTCCCATATTCCATTTTGCATTAAAATTATTTAATCGGTTTGTGGAACTGATACAGGTTTATGGGGAAGATATGATATAGGAGAGCATGTTATTACTCTACAAGTCAAGATTCAGTTCATTGAGTTTTTTACATTGTGGTAGAATGGATTAATTCAATTTATGTTCTATCTATTTTTTTAGATTCCGAGAACATATGATGTTGACATAGAGATATGGGTGAGCTTTTTCTTGATGTTTTAGGTTTTGATCATAGGTAGCGCATCAATGGATTTATTTGAAGATTTCTAGCAAACCCAAAGGGGTATGTTATTAGAAACAAGGATGTTTTTTAATAAAAGAAGAATTTTTAGTGTTTTTTGTCAATCATCTCATGTATTATAAGGGAGATTGAATGGAAACAGTTCATACAGTTCAAGAAATAAGTTGTTTCGAAGTTGTTTTCATTTCCCATTTTTTGCCAAATATTTGGGGTCCAAAATTTGGTTAATGGAAAGCATTGAAAAAATTTGTACTTCTTGATGGTCTCATGAAAAATATTAAAAAGGAATGAGTTTTGTATATATGGGATTGGTGAAGTGTGTTTCATGAATACATCATGATTGTGATGGTGTTCTCTTTGATTATGAGATTTTCTTAGAGAGTTTAGATTTATGGTGTTGCTTTGTGTTGGTGTGAATCGTCATGATGGAGAGCTTTGAAATTAAGACAAGAATTGAGAAGGGAGAGATGTGCTGGGAAGCGTTTTTTGTCCGAGCTATATTTTTTCCTTAACGAATCATATTTTCGCGTTCGAGCATGCATATATATAGGAGGCCACCCCTATTAATTTAACACAATTTGAAGAGATAAAATTTGGGATCGTATGGAATTCATGAACCAAGGGGTGCTCTGCGAAGAAGATAGTTTTGTGTAAGATTGAGCTTCGCAAAGGGACTTTTAAAGTCTTGAATGATGCCAATGCTTCTTCTAAGTCATGAGGATTCACAAAGATGGGGTTTTATAAATTGGATCCATGAGCTTCACGATATAGGTTACTCTACAAGAATGTGAGCTTCATGAAGGGTTGTTTCTCTATAAGGCAGGGTGATCCATGAAGGGTTGTGCTTTGCGAGTCAGAGAGCTCTAGGATGGGTTGGGATTTGAAATGGGGCTTTGAAAAGGTATTATTTGAGTGTAAGTGTTGAGTGGTTAGGGATTTTCTAGAGAATTTACTTTGGTATTGGACGAAAGTTGTGTCTCAGGTTGGACACAGAAAAAAACTTAAATATCAATATATTGAAGCATCCCTAAAGTCGATAAACAATATTAGACATATCACCTAGCAGTGAGCTAGGGTGAGTAAATAAAAGTGTTCCTTGAAAAGTGGTGATACACCATTGAACTTTTTAATGGATTGTGTGGAAGGTAAATAGTGACTTTGACCGAAATCTTGGTCTCCAAAACTTGTGAATTTCGTGGATTTAGGTACGACCAACACACTATCATCGTATTCTCCTTGGATGTTTCCCTTTGCATTGAAACAAGTAAAAGTGTTGTGTTGTCTCCTTAAATTCATTTAGATTATATATTTGACATGTTCCTAGCAATGTGGGAACAAGATACTCAACTTTAAGAAGAAAATTCTGACAACCTGAGTAACCCCTCCCCTCTTAGGGTGTTCCGAGGTCCATCGTAATTTTTAAAGGAACGGGATTAAAACACCTATATCGCTGGCATAAAAATGCAATGAAAACCTTGAATAAGAAGTAACTAAGACCCTCGAATTATTCACTCAACCAAGATTCAAAAGGAACACAACCCGCACAAAAAACCTAACTATTAGGGTTTAACCTAACATGAAATCCCCAAAAGAAAATAACAAAGATAGAATGTGAGATAGAAAGGATATAAAATTGAATAAAAACTGAAAATAATATCCTTAGTAACCTACAAGAGACTTCAATGGGGTTGGGTAGAAAAGGAGAGGGGTTGGAGAGTCCCCTTAATGCACTGAAGTCAGGTGAGGGAGGATAAACTTGATTTTTCGTTAAACAATTGATGGGAAAAGTGGTAATGTAAACTTTTTAAGGAATGGGTAGCTTGCACAGTTTGGTTGTATGGTCTAATAAACCATGTCCCAACCATGCACCCCTCAGTATCCATAATTAATCATCACATGGCTGGGATGGATGGTTTCCTACTGTTCTAAATGCCACTATCTGAATACATCCAAGCTAGTATGGCTACATTGTCTAGGAGAACGTTTTCTAAAAACCATTTATAGGCTTTTGACTGGATAAAAACTCACTTGAAACATCAAAAATTATAAAAATTAATCCATGAAAAAAAACAAACCTCAATCAGAAAAATTCATGTCTTAAAAAGCGATAAAATGAAAAAGTATTTGATGTCGGTGTGTGAATAATCACAACACCATTGAAACATTATTTCCACATAATGTAACCCAGCAATTATATAATCAATACATGAGTCTATGCCCGATCAAAATTGATAGAAATGAAAATCCTTAGGTGTGAATATCTACTCCATAGGTCACATCTGACCAATCAAGAAAAGAATTAAATATAAGCCAGAGGGAAGAATATTATGGGGTTCTACCTACAATAAGAATGCAACTAGAAAGGGAACATAAAAATCCAAACAACACATCTAGAACGTAAATAAAAAATATATAAAGAGCAACCCGGTATACCCGGACCCGAAGAACTAACTCAACCTCTCCACCCTAGCCAAATAATCATTTTTACTGTATATGAGAACTAGTGAAACTCGTAACACGAACTCATCCATTTTCATTAACATGAGAAATATAAAACCACTCATAGGCCACCAGACCAAACCTATAACAAGAACAACTATTCATCAGTTCCATAAATCATAAATTTTTTCTAATGAGAAAAACTGAAACCCAATAACCATATAATGGATAATAAATTATAGGGAACTGTAAACAATTCAATGTGATACATTCTAGTAGAATCAATTACTCATATTATTATTTGATATGTTCATATAACTTTTTCAATGAAAATGAGAACTTTCAATAATGGGAAAACATGAAAAAGGAAATTGTGAATGTCTATATCCAAACATAAAAGTGAAAACTAGTCCACGTTCCTTCTCACACCATGATAACTACTAACTGTGTGTGAGATTTAACCAGAGACCTATGGTTGCGGCTCTAACGAATGAAGCATCACCTGGCTCATAGTCAGGCCAAATCATCCATCAATCAATAGTCATTATATGTGTAAAAAATCCTACATAACTGCTCCATAAGACACACAAAGCCACAATGGTGGAAGGTCTTTTGTGGTATTTGACCAGATGACTTCAAATTCCTATACCAGCCACACTGATGGAACACTAGAAAGTGGTCTGATGAAACAAAACCCTGAACCATTGGTTATGATTACATAGATATATGTTCCACCAGCATGAAATCCTAACCAGATGGGAAAACATCGTAAATTATTGGAGAAAACGGTTTTCCAACTACCAGTGTTCTGGAAACCAACTGATCTAGAAACAATTCATCCACCTATTTTTTCAAAACATAGTTCCGTATATGAGTGGATCCACTCATTGATCTCTAGTAGAATACCCCCAAGGAATACATAATCCATCACTAAATCCTTTGATTCCACCTCTAGTGAAAAACATCATGTCATTGAATATGTAAACAATGTCTATTTCCATCTTCTAGCCTTGCTGAATACTAACGACATCATCCCTTTTATTCATCTCTTCCTCATATGGTATAAACCATTTGATAAATACACATAGAAAAAATTCCAATTCATCCCATATTGCATCATTATAATGGTGTTCAACTACCATTTATCAAATGTTTGACCCTCAAATAACCCCATAACAGTATGATGTCAAACATCTTCATGAGTTCCAAACATCCTGATGAAATTATATACATCCTCATGCCACTTAAATTCTTCTAATGGACGTCGATCACCATAAAGAATAGGCTATAATCATGGATAACCAAAAACTGGGCATGAAATCTTAGAAACATTGGTGAACATTCAAGGTGGCATTCTCTGATCATTACAAAAAACAATACCAAAACCAACAAAAGGCCAAAGCACAATAAAAAAGAACACCCTGAAAATTAAATTGGGTTCACAAACAAAACATATAAAAACACAACCAAAAACCACTTTTCAAAATCTATTTATTATTTTAATTTTAAAAAATTCCTTATTTCAATGAAAATTTCCAAATACCGAAAACAAATTATAAAACTAAATCCAATTTCCCTAAAATAATTTCTACTTTGAAAATAATTTTGGAAAATCATGCCAACACATTAATTTCAAATAAACACCAATGGAATCCAATTCACAATCACACATATTCCAATATATTTCAAAATATATATGCCAAAATGCACATTCCATACATACCTATAAATATACTAATGCTCTTAAAAAAACCAAGATATTCACAAACACTTTTCCTACTCGATAACAAAGAAATTTCCAAAAACATAATTCATGTCATTTTAACTTAAAACCCAATTCATAAATTTGAAATTTTTTTGAAAGAAGTTACTTTCCATTAAAAACAATTTTCATTTCAAAAACCCAATAACACAAAATGTAACCAAAATGAATCTTACCACAATCTAAACCATCAAAATGATGAACTATTGACCATTCTTAAACCAAATATATTGAAGAGGTCCTTATCCAAAGTAATACATTACACCTATATTATCTTGAACATTGCACATAGACTCCACATGGGTCACTAATTCATGCAACATCACAACATGACACAGGTTCACAACTAGTTTTTTTCTTCAATCCAAAAGAAAGACATAATATTCAAACCCTATACTACCCCTAGTAAATATAAGATTAGTATGATAAAGGGGAAAAAACTAAACAACAAAAATAATAGGATCCAACCTATCGTGTCATGAAGGTATTAATCTCTAACAACCAAACACCACAAATAATAGGATCCTTCTCTCATACCATTTTTTCATGAACCATCCTGGGATGTCGTCAGACCTAACTCCCTACCGAATCCACAGGATATCCCGAGAGGCAGTCCCAAGTCCCAAGGGCCGAAAATAGTGTCTAGAATCAAATTAAAATCAATGGGGAAAACTTTCATCCCAATTAAATAAGGATCACAAGAACTAACTGAACAACTATATCTCAAAAAATTGAAAAAATTATTTTCAAATACATATTATAACTGATCCAGTGAATACTGAACTTAAAACCGAGAAAAAAAAAACAAAAAATCAGCCACACTACCATGATCTCCATGGTACCTCATGGTTACAACCATTCACAAAATAACATGATCAAATTAAATTCATGAAATCCAAGTACATGAACAGAAATATTAACCTACAGGATAGTTCGGGTCTACCAACACAAAATGTTTCTAGTAGGGTGTGAGCTAAGATGCTCATTAAGTAATCACTAGAGAATCCATCCATTTCATTTTACAAAAATATTCCATTAATAGTAAATACACCTCCATTGATTAAAAAATATGGTCTTCTTAGTTAGCAACCAAAAATTTTATTTCCTTTTAAAACAACATAGGCCAAATTTATATTTTCAAAATATGAGATTACCACCTAAAAACAAAATTCCCAACAAAAAAAATATTAGGCTATGATGAAAAGTAAAAAGGTTGAACAATAACGAAATAGGTGTAGAAAAAATAAAATAAAAGAAATTAAAAATATTAATGATTGGTGATCCTAATCATCCATAGGGAAATGCATAGATGTACTCAGTTTGGAACCACCCGTCGGCGTATAGTGAAGCTCTTAAATCTACAACCAACTGGCCAACCAAAAATGACCAATTTAGTGGCACTTCCCACCTAGAATCCCAGCAAACTGATGGGGTACAAACCAATATATCTAGGGTTTATCAGAATCCATCACTAGGTCCCCTAAAATGCATGAAGTAACCCATGGTAATGTATACAATGTTAGTGGGAAACCTTCACAGGCATGACTCTCTTTACCTATCATCATAACACTTGCCTACTGCAAACATTGACACCACTATATGATAACCCATGATGGTAAATCATACCTATAAAAGTGACCACTATATATATATATTGTTAAGTTTATAACGATTCCACAAAATTATATAACGTTAAAAAAATTCTACAAAAAACTCATGTTTTATTTATGAGGATTTACAACCTACAAATCAATTCCACTTTCACGATTTTTGTAAACCAAGATTAATATTCAAAACATAATTGTAAATTCCAAACATGACTTTAAAACCTCCAAATCAATTCTACATTAATGCTATTATAAAATAAATAAACCATTTCACATTATAATTTAAAATTCTAAACATTTTATTACCTTTCAATTAATATTTTTCCTCGAACTGCATTTCAAAGACATGATTGAAGACATACACAAGATAAACATGGGCTTCCTTACATGAATCCATGATAATCTAAAACAAAATCTATTTTATAAAACAACAAATAGTCCATAAATAATAATTTAATATTGAATCAACTTAATATTATTTAGAATCTATTGATCCATTTTACAAGAAAGAAATCGATGGGAGAAGATATAGAAATTTTATTAGAAAACAATGCCCATTGAAATAATTAAATCAGATGCCATAATCATTTGTAATCTCATCCATGTGTGATCCTTGTGCACCCATGTATGTGCCCACATCCAATGGAATACCACAATTATTTTTCCCTCAAACTATTTGTAAATAAAAACCGCATTCGTCCCGTTCGGGAAAACACACCATGTAATGAAAATATTACCAAATTCAACAAAATAAACCCCTACAAATAAAATCAATATAATAAAACATTTCAGTGGGGAAACACTAATCAAACACTCAATTTTACATATAAGTATCAATCATAATTCTATCAAACATATTTGGCATAAACATATATTAGAGTAAACTAAGAATCACATAAAAAATATTTATAAAAATTTATACCAATATGTAAACACCAAAATAACCCAACCATTTGTTTTATAATGATGAAATAAATTTATAATAATTAATTGAATCAATAAAATAATCAATTTATTACTTTGGATATGAATGGAATGGAATATCCTACCTCAATGGTGTGTGACTGTGACGAAGATCTTAGAGGAGGAAGAACAGATCCCCTCAAACGAT
The DNA here is from genome assembly GCA_963277665.1 of Viscum album. Lineage (NCBI taxonomy): Eukaryota > Viridiplantae > Streptophyta > Magnoliopsida > Santalales > Viscaceae > Viscum > Viscum album. The sequence continues at coordinate 1,921,737,392 of OY728136.1, read as the reverse complement.
CTACACCCCCTATATTCAAATAGAACAAAACCCACAAAAACCCATTGTGGGTTTTTAAAACATGATATCCGCAAAAGAAAACCATGAAATAAAGAGTGAGATAGAAAAGGGTGCTAAAATTGAATAAAAACTGAAGGAAATCACCATATGAATCGTCAATGTCCACTAATAGAGGTTGGGGATCAAGGGAGAGGGGTTGGGAGAGGCCGCCTAGTGTACCTAATTTGGAGAAGGGAGGAGAAACCTTATTTTGGATTAAAAGATAGAGGGTAATGTGGTAATTTTAATATTTTCATGACTAGGCAACTTGCATGGATTGGAAGCACAGTTTGAAAAACCATGCACCAATCATGCACCCACCACTTTCCATAAAGGAAATCCCTCACAGAATTCATGTATGGTTTCCAAACCGTGAACCAACTGTTCCAAACACATCTCTGCAAAAAACAACCAATCTCATATGGTTTTCATGCCAAGGTTAATAGTTTCTACTAACCGTGTGCAAACCATTCATATGAAAAAGTCACCCGAATAATCCATAATTAAAAAATATAAAGTAAGAAATAAACCAAAAATCAAATATAAATATCTTTGGAAAAGTAAGGGATAAAATAAATAATCACCCAAGGTTGGGGTGTGGCAATTCCCCCCACCACAGAAACATTCTTCCCCAAATTAAGTAACCAAACTGTGAGACAATCGAACTGGAGTCCATAACTGATCAAATCGTATAGGAACATAGATCATCATGGTGACTATATTCTATACAAGTCACACACAACCGATTAATAAGATACCATAATATAAGGAAGATAGAATAACATGAGATGGTTCTCTCCATCACAAGAATTCAACTAGCATGGGAACATCAAAATTAAAAAACACTTCTAAAACCAAAATGGAAAACACACTATAGAGAAAACTAGAAAACTAGGTTTCTGAGATCTATCTATTGTTCTCCAAACTAACCAAAAAACACCCTTATCAAAACTAGGAACTAGGGAATCTTCCAACATGAACTCATCCAACTTCTTCAATGCAAGATATGCCACAAAATTCCTTGGAATAAAATCTTTTTCGATACCATATGAAACTCCACAACACTAAGTGACTTCTATGGAAGATAACATAACCTAATAGTTAACATGAACCATTATTCATAAATTCCATAAAACATAAATATTTCTAAATGAGAACAACTACAACCCGAAATCCATAGAAGGGATTATCACATATGAGTAAGAGTAGACAATTCAAAGAGCTACACTCACATACACTCAATTACTAAAATTATGAAGGGATAAGTTAAGTACACTTTATCAATGAACAAATTTACTTGCAATAGAAGGAAAATAATAAAAAGGAAAAATTGAATGTCCCCATCACAAAATATCATTTAAATCTTGGCCAATGTCCATTACACACCCCGAAAACTATTGTATGTTCTCAAGCTTCACCCAAAGACTTGTGTTTGGGGATCTGATGGATGGATTATCTCTTTCCTTATAGATCAAAACAATAATAATCTGATCAAACTTTTTCCATGAACAAGGATTCATAAAAATATTCTCCACATGACCAAAATGGTGACAATGGTGGTAGGTATTTTGAGGGATATGCCAGGATGGATTCGAGTGCCGAACCATTCACCTTGATGGTACACAAGAAAGTGGTCTTATGATATAGAAGCTAGAACCAACATATATGATTCCCTAGAGACATGTTAATCAAAAATTCACTCCTCTATAAATGGGGAACCATTATGAACAACAAGATACACCATAATTACAATTATCGTCACTCTAAAAACCAACTCATCTAGAAACACTTATTCAACAAGTATCTCAAAATGAAGGTAAATATATTAGAGTACCCACTCCATAATCTCGGGATGAAATTCCACATATAAAATAGAAAACATCACTTAATCCTTTAATTAAAACTCTATAGAAGAAGAAACTGTCTTCTTATTGTGGTAAATATAGTCTTTTATCATCTATTGGCCTTACTAAATACTTGTGGGATCTTCCCATTTATTCATCTTTACATCCCTAGGTATAAATCATCTTATAAATATGTAATTGAAAAATTACCACATGATCCCAACATGAATTTATGGTAGGGAGATGATATCCCAATCATACAATACTGGAACCGCAAATAACCCCATAACAGCACAAACTCTAACTTGTTCAAGAGTTAAAAAAACTTGAAGGCACACTCTACATTATCAAGAAACTCTACTTAATCTAACATACCATGATCAACATGAAGAATAAGAATCATCCCTAGAGAAAAAAAATTAGGAATTACACCTATGAAACATTGGGTACCTTTCTGGGAAGCATTCTATGATCAATATAATAAACAAAAAACCAAAACAAATGTAGAAAGAAGTAAAATAATAAAGAACACCCACATAAAACACAATAGGATCACAAACCATCCACATACTAACCCAACCTAAATCCTAAATTCAAAATAAAAATTCTATTTTTATTTTCAAAAGATCAATATTTTAAGGCCTCATTCCAAATACCAAAATGCTATTTTTTACTGAAATTCAATTTCCCAAAAATAATTTCTTATTTCAAAATCACATTTGAAAAACTAATCTATTCCATTAGTTTCTAATGCACACCAATGGTATTCTATGATCTATTACACATGTTCCAATCTATTTCAATCCATATATTCCTGCAAACACTTTCTATACAAATATGCATATATGAGTACATTACTTAGGGATACCATGGAATTCAGTCACCTCTATTCCTCATCAATAAACAATCATTTAAAAAATTTATAATCGAAGAAATTTTACATTAAAATCCACTTCAACAATTTCAAATCCTTTTAAAATATGTTATTTTCTAGTCCAAATTAATTTTTTTTTAAAACCCACTCACACTAACCATAAAAAAAATGAAACTGAACATGCACCAAAACACTAGAATGAAGAACGAGGGTCTATGAGTAATCCAATAATAAGGTAGTTGTCCATTAAACAACTAATAAATAAGAATAAGAGGACCTTGAATTATGAACATGGAATCCACATGGGTCATTAATCTATGTGAGATCACAACAAGACACCAAGTCACCTATATTGTCATCCCTCAATCAAAATTATGATAAAAGACTCAAACCCCCACTACCCCATGTATGTAAATGATCAGTATGTGAAGGATTTCATGACATCCATCTCATAACTATATCATGAGTCCCAAAATTAATAATCCCAAACTCCCAAATTCCCCAAATAACACACACCTAATTTGATACCATTTTTTCACGAACTTGCATGGGATGTCATTCCATGCATAATGCAACCCGGTCTACGACATGGCTCGAAGGCTATTTCTAATACCCAATGGTTGGAAACTAGTGTAAAGCATTAAATACATGTCAAAGGAGAATTATTTCATCCTAATTTAAAAAATATCAGATGAATAAACTTAACTAATGTATCTAAATAAACATTAATAGATAGTGTCATATTCAAACTACAATTGATCAATCAAAAACTCAATACAAAACCAAGAATGAAATAAAACCAAGCCACACTACCACCTTCTCTATTTACCTAAATTTCTCCACCATCCTCCAACACATATTCTCCAATTATAGGCATGTGAACAAATGACCTAAATAGATTGATGAACTTGAATGACAGTTTGGGCCTACTAACACCGAATGGTATAAGTAGGTTGTGAGCTATACTACTCAATAGGAAATCACCACATAATCCAAGCATTTGATGTTCTAAATACATTACACTAACACTACTTTTAAAAACAATAATAAAATAATTTTTTCCATAATTTTGTAAACTACACTACATTTCATTTTAAAAAAACACACACCAAATTTCTATTTCAAATACAAGAGTTTAACACTTTAAAACAAAATTCCGAACGAATGAGATATCCACGAATGATGAAAAATTAAATATTAAAACTTCAATGAAATAAGAGAAGATGAATTAAATAATGAAAATATAAATTTTATACATGGGAGATTCAAAAGAATCCCATATATATCCCTGGATATACTAAATTTTGAACCACCTACCAGAGTATTGTGAATTTCTTATGTCAACAACCAACTCAACCAACTAACCATCCTAGTGGAACATTCCAACCTTTTCATATAAAATACAGGGGTACCAACCCATCTAATAAGGGATGATCAGATATAATAACTCAATCCTCTAAAAGATACCCAGAAACACATAGTATTATAAACTCTTTTAGTGGGAGTCCCTCTCACGTGTAACTGAGATTACCTATTGTCACATCACATTCCTACCAAAAACACAAACACATAAATTCGATTACCCATGATAAGAAATCCCCCCTTTGGAGGTTCCCACAAAACAAACAAACAAACACACACACACACAAACAAACACACACATATATATCAAATCATGAAGGTTCCAATAAGGCCTCCACATAATATAATGTTCATTTATTTCTTGAAAACATAGATGTTTTCCAAATGGGCCTTTATAACCTAAAATTCAATTACAATTTCATACGCTTCCAAAATCAAGATGAAAGTTGAAAATAAAATTGGAAAATCCTAACCGGGCATTACCACATCAAAATAAAATCTACTTTCAGGCTATTCCAAAATCAAGATAAAATTTTAAATGATAATTGAAAATTACAAATGGGCCCTTACATACCAAAATCAATTTCACGTACAGCACCATTTCAATGCCAAGGTTGGAAACATAGACAAAATAAAAAAGGATTCCCAAATAGTTTTTTAGATATTTATAATCCAACTCCTATTAAAAAATGAAAATCAAGTTATATCTTTGAATACAAATTTTTAAAGACTAAATATATTTTATAAACCATTGAACAATTTGACAAGAAAAATAAGGATGGGGAGATGTTGGAGAACCTTTTTCAGATTCCAAAGATCATGAATGAAATATATCATGTTTCATTATAATTAGTAAGAAAATCCATGTGTGAACTTCATGAAATCATGGATGTTCCAATATAAAATGTCACACCACATGTATTTTCCACCTAACCCATTTTCAACGAAACAACACATTATTTCTAATTGGGAAAACAATCCATTTTATGAAATAGTACCACATTCCACATAAAACACTCAAATCCAATTCAATTAATATAAAAAAAATTTCAATGGGGTAACACTACTCAACCAACCAGTTTAATGCTAAAATAATAATTGGAATTTTATCAAACACATTTCTCATAATCATACAAATGAATAATCCAAGAATCACATCAATTTTTTGTTAATTTATACCAAAATGTTTAGACAATAATAACTAATCCATTGAATAATACTCCTTCTAAGCATGTATATAAATAAATTTAAATTACACTAGCATCAATCAATAACATCATAAATGAAAGGGATGAAAACACATACCTAACTAGTGTGAGAATGTGATTAAACTCTCAAAGGAGGAATAACTAAGCCCTTTGGATGATCATAACACCATGGATTCAATAGGAACACAACCAAAACAAAACCCCTTACAATTCAATTTTTTCAAAATAATAAATCTATAAAAGAAAAACATGATATATAGAGGGGGAGAGATTAAGGGGATAAAATTGACTAAAACTGAAGGAACTCAATTTAGTTACGTTAAAGGGCCTTCAATGAAAGATTGAAAGAAATAGATAGGGGTTTGGAGAGGCCTCATGGTGCACCTAGGACAAAGGAGGGAGGGTAAACCCAAATTTATGTTAAAAAAAATTGGGGTAAAAAGTTTTATTTCCCACTTTTTAATGACTCGGATGCTCGTACGATTATGCATCATGGTTGGACAAGTTGTGTGCCCCTCACTATCCATAACAGACACACCGCATGAATTGGCCACATTATTTCCATACCGTGCCCCATCTATTCCAAATTCTTCAATCTATATACAAGCAATCATGAAATGTTAATTGGTCCATGTCTACATTTTCTACAATAAAATTTAAAATCATGTGTAGGCCCAAAAATCACAAGAGAAAAAAAACCTGATAAATTTAAATAGGTATATAACCCAAACATCAATCAGAAAGATCCCATACCATGAAATGGATAAAATAATTAAGTATATGAGGTCTACGTGTGGAAGAAACCCCATTGAATGGTTTTCGGGTTTGAATATTTTATTATATACCTTTAAAAATAATTGCTTGAGAAATTATAAATAAATACCCTATCATTTCTTATATAAACCAATCCATGATCCAACTTCCATTCACTCAAAATATTTAAATAATGGCCTTAAACATCCATTCATTGCCTATATTCCTCCCAATGTGCCTCTGTGATCAATTTAAATTCCCCACAATCAAATGGATTCATGCCCTCTTGTAAGGAATCCACAATTACTTTTAATTCATCAAGTTTATTTGTATTATTAGGCCTTGAATTTATTATTACTAATGTTGGAAAAGGTTTTAACATATCCCCTTAACATCCCATTTGATTTAAATTATGATATACCCCATTCACTCCCATCAACCCATTTTAAAGAAAAATTGTTGATGTCGTCATGGGGCCAAAATTTCCCCACAACTTTCACTAATAATTGAATTTTGTGGTGAATACCATAACAATTTCCTAAAAATGTTAATATACTTTATAAACATACTCAACTTTTAATTGTGACATACATGTATGTATTCCACACAAAATGAATTTTTTTTATAATATGATACTGTATGAATACATGTAGTATGATCTACATGGAACACTGAAGCATGATAAGGTAATGAGTATGACAGGAGGACCAATAATTATATAGTTCTCCAACACATTCCGTAATGTTTAGTCATAAGAGATGTCATGACGGGACACGTTGTGAACCTAATTTTTTTTTTGTGGATTTTTATTTCATGATTTATTTTATGTTATCCTTGACCTATGTTTATGTTGTAGGGTTTTATGTTGGTTCAATATCTCTTATATTACCTTATTATTATGATTATATACCATGTATTATCATTCATGTTTAGGAATCTCATTCATTTTACCACACTTTGATATTATTATTTTCTATCTTGTATTAATTTATAGAGTTTATGACATGTCAATTTTCTAAAGGGACTTCATAGATCTCATGTTTCTTATTTATATCCCCAGTTTATCCAATGCAATTTTAATTGAAATATTTCTATGTTAGTGGTCAATAAAGAAGATGTATTTAATTTTTATGTTGTTATGTATTGAAACTATTTCCAAAAGACAGTATAATTATTGATATTTCAGGTTGTTGTTTGTAAAACCTTTTATAATAAATCATTTGTTAATGTATAATAATAAGAAGGGTTTTCATAAAATCCAACTATTACATGATTTAAATTTTCTACAAAACATTAATATTTTTGGATCAATAAAAGAAAATTTATTCACGTAACATGAGAGAAAATAAAATTCAATGAATATAATATCTATTTAATTAATACACAAATAGAAATATAATTTCTATGAAATTAATTCATTTATGAACAATAAATGGATTTATAGTCACATTGAATGATGGTGGCCACTGAGTCATAAAGAAGTCTGACATTATTACACCGTATTGGGGACTAGTAGGATGTTACAAATAGGAATGGTTATTGGACATAATATTACTCAAATTCATTCATATAGTTGAAATTAACTAATCATCAAATAAATATCTAGATCCACCTTTATTATCTACCCTAAGTAGGAAATCCAAACACATATTAGGTTTATTAAAATATTTATCAATACTTATATTTTGAACAATTTATAACCAATTAAAGACAGTATATGGGATCATAAAATTATGAATAATAATGTATAATTTAAAATAAAAAAAAATGTATGACTAATTGAGATATCATATGATTGGTGCGTTTGAGAATATTCTCATGTACTATCATGTAGTAATATATCTTAATATATTATATCTAAAATATAGTTCTATATGTTTCTAATAAACATAAATTGAAACTGAATTTAATTTACTTGACTATAGTAGCCTAGAATTTATTGTTATAATATCACATTAGTGCTAAATGCATGAAATAACATATCGTAAGACCAAATGTTATAGTATTCATTGTAATAAGGATACATATTTGAATCTCAAAAAACAATTAAATAAATAACACATAAAATATTTTCATTTATATAATTTTTATTCCCTCAAGAATATAACCATATATATATCATAAAAAATTTATTATGAACTTGGGGAAAAGAATCATAATAAAGGGGCATGCTGGAATCCTCAGTAAGAGATATCATATAGAAGATGCTAAATTAAGAATTATTAATATGGAGTTATTAAATGATAATATATTATTCAAAGTTATTCCAATATTCAGATGAGTTAAAAACCCAATAGATATCATAACCTTCAAAATATTCACATGTTAATAAATATATTATTTTATAATGATTGAATTTGTAATTGTAAACATCTAAAACATACCATCAAGGCCTGAATCCAAGGAATATAAAACATTCCATGAAGACCTTGTCCCATGAAAAATTAAATAAATTGATAAAGCCTCACCCAAATACCCAATCCATTGTAATTTTTATGAAATTATAATAAATCAATGGGAAATATTATTATAGGCCACACTTGTCAAAATAAATACCCAATGCATTTGTCTGATGAAAAAAAAACACATCTTAATCAACATTCCTCATAAATAAATAAATATACATAATTGATAAATTAGCATTCATAAAAACAATAACTTTACGAGTTAAGATAATCAAAATCCATCAATTGAAAGATGGTGGATGTTATTATAATATTAAAACCTATGTAAACATAAATATTTAAAAAATGATGTTGACACTAATGTTTATTTATTCTAAATCTTACTAGAAACATTCTTAGGGAGAATGCAACTCATCACTTTGAAAACAATTATTTAAAATCATAAATTTTCCAATATTATTTTGGAAAAAATTTCATTCAAAACAATTTGAAAAAAAATAATGTAAATTTGAATGTAATGAGATGTCATGACTGTGTGACATACCTTCCATGTCATATTATTAAAAAACATTCCTTTCACAATTTTAGAAAAAAATATCTCAGTTACTTATTTTGAAAATAATATGAATATTCTAGTGAACCTATTTTAAAAAAAATTAATCCTTTTATAAAAATATCATTAATAAATAATTTTACAGTGTTAAAAAGCATATTTTTGGATATTCTAATGAGAATATGTTCATGGATGGAAATGATTTATATCCATGTCTAAAAAAAGCATGTTTTATATAAAAATATTTTTTTCGTATCAGAAGCACATAAATTAGGGATAATTAATAGAAAACATTAATTTATATAATTTAATAGAGGTTAAAAATATAGATTATGTATAATAAATAAATATCAAATAATACTTGTAGTAAAGACCCAAACATAAATAGACTCTAATAATTATGATATTTTGAAATAAACTTTTACCTTAGGTTTGAATTACTTTTATGTGTCTGAAACTATTATATAATAAAAATATATTTTTCATAAATCCATTGAAGAAGATTAATAATATATTACATACCATATATTTTTTACTTATAATATTTAATCAATCAATTTTTTGGGTTTGAATCATTATTCTCTGTAAAAACTTGTTCATGTTTAGGTATGTTTTCATTGAGTATCATTGTTTCTTTTTATATTATAATGGTTAGTTCATATCCAGAATGTAAAAAATTATATAAAAAACATATATATGTATTTAAATTAATACCTGAATGATAGGGAACGAAAAATGAATTACATCATTCATTGAGATGATATGTCATATGTATGCTAGAATGCTGATTTCTTATTTCATTGGATTAACTGAGATAATGGTAAATACGAATTTGAATTTATATAATCGTAATTATATCATATATATTAATAATATTAATTAAAATTATTCTTATTACCATCCATGTAAAATGTAAATTAAAAAAATCACAAAACGTTTTGGGGGTGGTAGTCCACAAATACAAACAAGAAACATTATTGTTTTCAAATACATTTGAGCATAAAAAGAGAAGATTCTATATTAAAACTTATCATGTATGATTATGTAATAAATATAATATATACTTATTAAAACCATAATAATATCCATACCTGGAATATGGTGGGGGTAAATTAATTTTATCCTTATATAGAGATAGAAATACTTGTATACACATGAGCGATACTTTCACTTCACATTTAATTATAAAAAGGTCTAAAATGTATTATTTAATGATAATAATATCATTTAAATATACATAGAGTACTTAAATAATTATTTTATGTAAAATATAAAAAATCTATAAGAGGAAAAATATTAATTAAAAATATAGTAACTATTTAAAGAGATTATGTAACGACCCAAAATTGTACCAATTGAATTTCACTTATTATAAATTTTTTTGGAGTATAAATCATCATTAATAAATTATAAAACACAGTATAAACATTTTCAATAAATAATGAATGAAATAAGGCGTATTTATATAAATATAGAAACCTATCCCAGTAGATTAGTAACATGACCATTGGAATAGTTTAGTGTCATTTTGGAATAGTATTTCAGCCATAGAATAGTCAAATCATCTATTAGAAAAACATAAAATTTAACCAACTTATGAATTAAAATATGACATAATTATATCATATTATAAATAAATAAATATTTTATAAAATATTAATTAATTATAGATATTTTCATAGAATATAAATATTTATTTATAATTTAATATTAAAATAATTATTCAAATATAATTTATCATCATAAAATAAATTAATATATTAAAATTCTATTATCTTATTTGTATAATACAATTTTATGTGACCTTAATTAATTTTTCAATATGTAATAAAATTAGTTATAATTTTTAAATATGTATTTTCCAAGTAAATGATGATTTTATTTAATCATTATATTTATCATATTTAGAATCATAATTTAATAATATGGAGGTAATTATTTAATTCTAAATGTTGAAAAATATATAGGGTGAATTTTTTGGATTTTTCTTAAACGCATGAAATTTTGTTGAATAGTGACATACGATAGTGTACAAAAAAATGGAATACATAAATTATTAATTCAAATATTATTTATGGATAAAATAAGCCCAAAATATTAAAGCATGATTCATTATTTTAATATATTTAGTGACAAGGTTCATCCTATTCATAGCCTTCAGAGAAATAATAAATTAATTATTAAAATTAGGACAAAACACCCCTCTCATCGCATATGAATTCATCCATCAACACCTCATATCCTTAGACATCTAAGCATCCAATACACTTCACACTACCCTCCCCACATCTTTGAGGTCCTAGTATCATCAGGTGACCCAACCCTTTTCCCTGAGGACGATCCCATGGAAGAGGAAATTCAAGTGATATAACCCTCTTTCATTTTCTTTTACTTTTTCTAATTAAATTTATTATTTTATCATATACTCTCCTCTACCCATCCAAGATTCATGATAAATCCATTATCATAAATAAAATAAAACATTATTATGTTGAAGGAAAAATTAATCTTCAAATCTATTTGATTTTACATTGATTCTAGAAATGAAAATATTGATAGTGGTCTGTTGATTTACCACTTCTGTGGAGGATGCATTTTAATTTTTAACAAACTCTATCATAGATGGTAATAAATCCATAATTATATTAAAATAAAATTTCATTGTATATATTAAAATTAATGTAATGTTCTAGATCAATTATATTATCAAGAGGTTAAACAAAATTACACAGGATCAAAATAATCGTAAAATTACAAAATAAATTAAATCATTTTCATTAACTATTTATATCATGATTCGTCCAAATAAAATAATATAAAAAAAATATAACACCAAATACACTAATTATTTTAATTAATAACATATAATTTACATTCAGAAGAATAATTCTCATTTTACATGAACTTTCATACTCATATACCAGAGAACCATTCATGAAAACCTATAAAACAAACACACATGCATGATGAAATTGAACACAATCACTCCAAAAATTTAAAATAAATGAACTTAACAACACTATAATGAATAATACATATTTATAAATGATAATGTATTTTTAAATTAATGAATTTTATTTGATTATACAAGATATTAATATGAAAAAAGAATTCATACATAAGGTAAGTTGATTCTCAACTCCCTTCCATTTGGGTTTCCCTATTTCAATTCATTTTCTCTATGTATGTTCATTTAATTTTACAAAAATATCATTTATTTATCCTACCCATATCTTTTATAGAAAATAAAATATTGAATTCTTATTTTGTGACAAAATAATTTATTTTTCCAAAAGAAATATTCCTTAAAAAATTGTAACATTTACTTCTTGATAGATTGTATATTCTCTTCTCAATATCAATGATTCTTTTACCAGGTATGATATTCCATATTTATTTTAGGACACCCAAATTTAATGCATGAATACATAATTTATGAAAGGTGCCCAATTATTTTACATGAAATACTTTATATCTAATATGGATAAATTTTCTATGTGGCATGCATAATAATGTAAATGTTTTTATGTGATGGGTGTGACCAATATTATATACTGCATATAAATGTTATGATGTGATTGGTGTGCCTATAATTATACAGAACTCCAGTGAATCACGTAATGTGATTATTCTCGTAATATAAAGTAAAATAGGAATGAACATGTTGCTATATTTTTTCAAAACTGTGTGTTTTATTTGACCAGTAAGGCATGATGTTTAATATTTATGCACTGACACATTTTATTCCTTTATCTAATGTACCCTATCATTAGTATTATAATGGTACATTCATTATGTTATGTAGATGATGATTATAATTAGCCATCTTCCAAGTCTCTTCTTCATCCTCTTACTGGAATTTTAGCTCACCTTTTCTTTTGATGTGTACCCTCATGTGAATACTTGTACTAAAGAGAAAACATGGGAAAATAAGAATCTATAAGAGTTAAACAAGTGCTTATGATTTATTTTGTACTAGTAATATATGCTCCTAACTTTCCTAATATATTAATCCGTTGGATCTAGGTTTTGTAATTTTTTGTGTTTCTTATCATTAAAATTATGTAATAAAAAAAGGGTCACTATAGTGGGTATCATTAAATGGTTTAGATAATTTGGGAATTTTAATTAGATAAACATAGTTAAGAACATGCTATGAGACTATGTATATTAAAGTACACAAGAAGAATTTAAAAAAAATTAATAAACAAATAGATCCCAAAATATATTTCTTTGTACATAATATCATTAAGAAATAAGTTATTTCTTCATTACATGGTAACTGTTATTTGGTTTTAGACATTTAAATTTTATAAAATGATCAGAACCATTGGAAATTATGACCACAACCAATTATAAGGATAGTGTACATTTTTCTTAAACAACATGCCCACTGCTTTGGGTGGTGGATTTCCAAATATCATGGAGACACATAACCAGCTACCCCAGGATATAAAAAATAACTTGAGTATTGTGGAATTTCCTCATTCAGATATTGAGGGAGAAACAAGCTACTGATTCATTTATGGGGAAAAGTACACCGTCATTTAGTGTATATTTTGATCCTCTCCTCCTGGTAAAGTTAGTCAACCATGAGACGAATAGATATCATGTGCATCATGGTTTTGAGATGATGAAGGTGACTCTGGAAATTTATCGATTGGATAAAGATGTCGACCAAAGGTCAGTGTTGACTAAGAACACCAAGATGATGGATGAAATTGAAAAGATGGATTGAAAAAACATTAAGATAATCTCTCTTAAAAAGTATTTCCCTCGAACTCTCTATTCCAAGATAGAGACAAAAGTTATATATCTGATGAAAAATGAAGGATAATCCATCATGGCCTTCAATGAAATTTTAAAAAGGGTTTCAATGAAATATTTGGGTTTTTTATATAACATGATACCCAAATTAATATTTTATTTAGGGTTTTAAAACCACAACATCCAATGACTCTATAAATTTGATTCATTGGGTGTTATAAAGAGGTTGTTGAACATGATCTCAAAGTGGAGATGGGGTTAGCTGAATGGTCTCTTAGCTATTGTGATGGTAACATAAAGACTAGGTTTCAAGATAGATGATCTAATGAAAAAGGTGGCAAGAAAACTCAACATCCCACATGTCAAAAAAATGTGGTAAGAAGAATCATGTGAATAGCCTCTAATGTATTGGGAAATTATGTAAGTCTCTTATATAATTCAACTATGATCATGTATGTTGAAAATACATTAGAAAGTTTGAAAATTTGTTGGATGAATATAAATCATCAGCCATGGTCCAATTACTAAACTGTAGTGATCAAGGGTACTATTGAAGCCAATTAACTAAACCTTGATTCCTCGAGGGTAATCTACATCATAATACAAAAATGAAAATGAAGAAAGGTAAGGATTAATTCTTCACTACTACTGAGGTGGATCCCAACATCGATGTGGTAAAATTTATGTTTCTTATTCATTAATGAATAGAGATGACACTATTTGATTCTAGATATATGCATCCTTTTATATCATGAATGTTTTGTTGAACTATTCATATAACACCTCATAATATAGAGGTTGAGTAATCTATGAAAAAAAATGATCCATTATTGAATAAAAAGTATATAACTTATCTTTGGAATGTGTTTGTGGACTAAACCTCCTAGAAAATATTCTATAACCCCCTTTGGTGGTTTTTGAGATATTTTTGGAATGAATTAGATATTATTATAAAAATCCAACATTAACTATTCAGAATGGGAGATCACTTTTTTACTTCCTGAAGTAACATATAATTATATTCATTTTTAAGGAGGATGATGAATTTTATTTGGATCCATCATCTCTATGGTGGATATTATTTACATATGAGAATGAATATATAGATCCAATTATTGTGACATATGAAAGAACCATAATCAAATACATGCACATTTTGATGGAATAGATGAATGTTTTCCCCCATGAATTTCCTTTTCATTAACATGAATGAGAGGTTCAGTTCCCAATTTAAGGTATTCCCATATTTATTCCAATATTGAATACATGCTATATAATAGCCATTTTTGAGATGGAGGAACTGAAAAAGTAGTTATAGGAGAATATGGACAAGGGTTTTATACATCTGAGTTCACAAACATGGGGTGTACCATTCCAATTGAATTATATGAATAGTGGATCAATGTGCCTCTTCAATTATTGGTGTGAGATCAAAAAATCAAGATAAAGAAAATGTATCCCCATCGATGAATATATGTCTTCTTCGATCAACTTCATGTGTCCATGTATTTATCTAAGGCAGACCATTTATCGGAATATCGCCAATTAATGTTTGGGATGAAAGATATTCATAAGGATAACTTTTAAACAAGGTAAAGACACTACGAGTGTATAGGGACTCATTTTGTACTCACTATTTCAATAAGAATATTCATGGATATACTATATAGAGTATTTATATATTACCTTGGAAAATTCATGGAAGACTTTATTGATGTTATTATGAACTATTCCAGTAGAAAGGGTGAATATGAGAATAATTTGGATACTATGATAATTATATAGTAAAGGGATAAACATTATTCAATGTATAGATAATGTGAATTCTAGATGGAGGATGTATCATTCACGAGGAATGTTATCACTAGACAAAGAATATTTGTAGACCCTTCCATGATAATTGAAATTGAAGAGTGTAACAAAACAAAATCTATAATAGATTTCTGTAGTTTACATGGTTTATAATGGTCTTACCGAAAATATTTTCATAACATATCAGGATTTTGAATCCCACTAACCAGATTCGATCAGAAAGGAGGAAATATTTTATTGGTTGGTTAATGTGAATACTACTTCAAAGAGTTGAAAAATTGAGTTTTACTATTCTAGTACACATATTATTGACATGCATGGAACTGATTGTCTTATACATAGAATCTTAAATGATGTTATTATGTTGTATACTAATGAAAATTGATAATGTTAATTCATATGCCTCAAGGTTGTTGAAAATTCTTTATCCAAACTATCGTACTCATGATCTGGAGTTGGATGATATGGAATTTTCAGTGATAATACTGTGGCATTATCTCTATTGGAAGATTTTTGAAATATTTATAAACAATAATAGAATAAAATATTTTCTCATATAAAAGTATTTTAATGTTAACTAATGAATATGATAAAAAAATCACCAATGATTATGACCACTCAATCTAATTCCATCATATTAAGGAAAATAAAGTGGAAGATTCTATAAATATAAAAGATACTAGAACATTTTCAATTATGAGTATTCAGAATGTTCCAATATTTTTAAATTTTCTAAGGATGGACATGGAAATAATTAATCAAAGAATATCATTAATACAATCTCAAATAATTTCTTAACTATCTATTATGGATAAAATAAGTATTTATAAATTAAATAATGTGTAAATTTAGATGAAGGTGGAAGGTAAGAGAACGTGGGAATCCTTATACATAAACATTGATGATGGAATAATTTTATGATTTTGGTCCTAATTATGTGTTCCATTTCATTCATATATAAAGGAGCTATTGAACGATGCACATAACTCATCCATTTCTATTCACTGAGGGAGAAGGAAAATGTATCGAGATCTCTAAGTGAACTATTGATGGGAAAACATGAAGATAGAGATCGGTGAATATACATAAATGTGTTTGGTATGTCAGTGACATAATTAAGAATGATATATGTCTAAACAGATGATACAATCATTACCCATACTGACTTGGAAATGGGAAAACATAACCTTTGACATTATCACTTTACATAGGAAGTCATCCCAAGGGAAAATGATATATGGGTTTTTTTAGATTATCTTACAATGATAACTCACCTTTTCACAATTTGATAAGACATATCACTAGATAAACATTTAAGGATATACATCAGAGAAGTTGAAAGACTCTAATGTGCACCAAATTCGATTGTATCTGACTGA
Organism: Viscum album; assembly: GCA_963277665.1. Taxonomy (NCBI): domain Eukaryota; kingdom Viridiplantae; phylum Streptophyta; class Magnoliopsida; order Santalales; family Viscaceae; genus Viscum; species Viscum album. The sequence goes on along the minus strand of OY728136.1, from coordinate 1,921,720,396 downwards.
GATCCAAGAATCACATATATGTTCTAGAAAAGTCTCTAACATGATCTAAACACCAAGATGAACTTCATTAAGGCTTATCAACCTTAAACTGATGTCCAATCATAGAAAACTAGTCATAAACTATTATAAATATATATATCATGTTCTATGGACCCTAAATGAGGATGGTACCAACATATTACTCCAGTTGATCAATATGAATCCATTTATCATAAAAGATGTAGAACAATGGCATACTAGGTTGGCATTATTGACTGTATGATTGTAGGGCATAAAATTTTCTAATAAATCACGGAGAATATGAAAACCATTTAACTAAACATCAATATATACCAAAGTAGATAAAAGAGATATGAAGATAATCATTGAAGATACCTTTTGTTTAAGGTTGGAGAAATGGAATTCATCTATATATCTAAAAGGATTATGATCATGAGATTTGGGAAGAAAGGAATGTTGAGTCCTAGGTACATAGTCCCATTAGAGATTATTGATATAGTCAATGATATGGCCTATTGACTAGAAATACCTCCTACCATGTCTCAGGCACACAATTTATCCCATGTATATATCTTGAGTAATTACTTACCTAATTTCTCACATGTTCAGAATCAGGAATATGTACAATTAGAAAACTATATCTCTTATGAGCTAAAGTCAATGAAGATCATGGACCATAAAGATAATGTTCTACAAAACAGGACTATTCACCTTGTTAATGTACTATGGCTGAAGCATAAGTATGAAAGGGGACATGGGAACAAGAGGTAGCATTTAAGGAGATCTATCGCCAACCATTTCTTGCTAATAATGTTAAAGTATATTTGGAGGGAGAAATTTCATTAAGGTGGGAACGTAACAAACCAAAATATTATCAACTAAAATTCCCTTCTAATAATTATTTTTAATTGTATAAATAACATAAAACCATTTCTATAACAGGATATAATATTTTTAATTGGTGAATGAATAAAATAAGAAGAATTTCTAGAATCTACGGACAATATCCCTATGTAAAGTAAAATTCTCTTTGGAATAGTTTTGACACCATTAGAGATAATAATTTATCCAATAGAATAGAAAAATCAATTATAAAAATATAAATACATATTATACATTATATAAATGATATTAGGATATAATTATAGCATTGTATAAGTAAGAAAATATTTTAGAACTTACTAATTAAATGATTGTATTTTTATAAAACATAAATATTTATTTATAATTTTATAATTAATATAATTATTTAAAATATTTTTTCCCTATATATATACATAAAATGAATTTCGTTGTTATTATTATAAGAAATGGTTAGGATACCATAATTATTTTTTCAAAGTGTTACAAAATTGGTTATCTAAAAATATATATTTTCCGGGTTAATGTTGATTTTAAATAAAAAATAATTTTCCCATATATATATAAACTAATTTTAAAAATATAGAGTAATTTGTTTAATTCTACATTTCATAAAATGGTTAGTATCAACTTTTTTGAAAATACATAAATTTTTGTGGAATTTTCAAACATGATAATTTAAAATAAAAACCAAATACATTAATTCTTCAATCATATATTATTTATATCAGATTTAAGCTCAAAATATCAAACAATTATTAATTAATTTAATATATTTAGTAATAAATTTGCATTTTTTCTAAGGATGGGGCTAAAGCCTCAATTTTGTATTAAAGCAAATACCTCTTTAGAGGGTAGAGGTAGATCCAATACATAGGCTAAAGGCCCAAGGCCAAGTGGCCTGAATACAAGGCTTGAAAGCCCATTTTTTATCCCAAAGGACCCTCTGTGAACAGTACTGCTACAGTAAACCACACATCTATAATACCTGCTATAGTTCTCACCACCGCTATAGTATCCTGCAATAGTTCCTTCGCCACTATAGTGTTTTCGCCGCAACAGTTCCACCGCTGCTACAGTGTCTGTTACAGTGTCCCCACTACAGTGCCCTGCTACAGTACCCAAAAATTCAACCCTGCCCAGATTTTAACCTAGGTCTTTTGGATGCCAAGCAGGAGCATGTACCACTTGGGTACAGGCTCGTTGTCAGTAACAAATTTACATATTTTCATTTTCAAGATATAGAATAATAAATTAATGAGTAAACTAATTTGAAAATAATCACCCCTACCCTACCCTATAAATAACTCCCCTCACCGCCTCTTCTCCCCGTACCTTCCAAGATTTTATCCTGGAAAATTTTATAGAAAATATTATTACTAATCCCCTACCTCAAATACAATATCTATTCATATCATCATAATAACAAACCCTTTCTACAATGGTTGTTCTTGGGGAGGAGAAAATTCAATAGGGAAAACCCTATTTCATATTTCTTATATTTTTTCAATTTCATTTATTTTCTTATATTTTATTAAGCTTCTCCAATCCAATTAGAATTATACCTACATTATCATTTATATTTTTCAATTTTTTTATTTTAAACAAAAAAATATTTTTCTAATCTCTTCCCTTTTCCTTTTATTCTAAAATTGAAAATATCATCTTGGGTGTTTCTATTTTCTTACATAATGAATGACACGTCTTCATTTTTCCCTACTACCTTAAATCGTAGTCATAAAACCATTATTTTGGTTAAATAAGATTTTATTATACATATTATAATTTATATAACATTGTTTAACCATTATATAATCATTATGTTATGTAAAATGAAACATGCTAATAATGGTCATTAATGCTGCCAAATATTTTAATCAATTTAATTAACTATTTATCTAATGATTAATCCTCATACTATATTAAAAAGTGAAACAGACCCCCAAATATAATTCTTAATGTTAATTAATTACATATGATTTCAATTGTGGAAAATCATGAAAATTTTACTTGAACATACATACACTTATACAAGTGAACACATCATGAAAACCTTGAAAACAACACTCCTGAGCAGTGAAATTGAACTCTAAAAGTTACCAAAAATATCATAAATGAACCAAATAGAAATATAGTTAATCACCATCAATTATAAATTGATCTGTATTTTTAAATTAAAGAATTTTTTTCTATGATATTTAATTGAAGAAATCATTAAGACATAAGGTAAGGGTATCATAAAACCCAACTCTATTACGTTATGGTTCACTCATTCACACCATTTTCCACATGTATTTTCCTCATATGTTCCCTAAATAACATTTATTTATGAAAAAAATTATATTTTTTGGATATACATGTTTCAAATCATATTTAACTATAAAGGAATACATTTTTTCAAAATAACTCTTCCTTCAAAAATTATATCTTTTAGTTAACATGATTTCTTCACTTATTAAATCATGATTGTGGTTTATTTTACCAATTTTTTTATTTCATATTTATTTTGGGAGCCCCAAAGTTTATTCATGAATTTATGGTTTCTAACAAAACCCCTTCTTTTCTATGGGTTAAATGAATTCCAATATTAATATACATTCTATGTGGCATGCATGCTAATGTAAATATTATGATATGACTTCTGAGGCCAAAGATATATTATGATCTAATAGATTGGTAAATGTGATGAATCTCATTATATAATGTAAAATATGTGTGAACATGATTTTATATTTGTTCCAAACTATGTGTGGTATTTGACAACTATGAAATGATGATTCATTTTTTTCATTTCCACATTCTAGGCATTTGTCTAATGGTTATTTTACTGGTTATGATTATGACAGTGAACTTATATTATGAGTATTATGATTATAATAACCCCTTTTAATGTTTTTTATTCATACCCTAAACTGATCTTTTATCTCACCCCTTATTTTGAGTTATATTATGAGGTGAATACTAGTACTATGGGGACCACAAGGGCCAATAAGAATATTTGCAAACAATAATTAAATAAATTTTTATGTTTTATTATTTAATTTTTTATGGTCCTAATTTTCATAGGATACTAAAACATTACATCATAGTTCTATTATGATTTGATGTTTTTATCATTAAAATTATGTAATATCTATGTAAGAAAAATAAGGGTCGATATACACTACCTCTTCATTGAATCGACTCCTTTAGATCTCCTAATTAAGGCAATAGGGTTTATATTTTGGAAATACCATCACCTATGAAATGTGTATATTATATTTTTAAGAGGATCTAGTAGGGTTTGGTTGAGATACATGTCTTAATGGGGTGTGAAAAAATCTTGGGAGGATGAACCCTTTTATAACAAATATGTTTAGGGGTACTTTTGGATTGTTATACATCATTTAATTATTGTATTGTCATTCCCAATAAAAAAGTTTATAAATATTAAAAAACTCAACACTAAATTATTATAATGTAGTTATCTCATTATCCAATATAATATTTACATTTTGATGTGGTGTTTTAAACCTCATCTTTTGGTTTAACACCATAGTTATCAATTACAACTATAACCACAATTGCAATATTTTATCACTTAAAGCATAAAATATTTACATATAAGGTAATAATTTTATTATAAATAGAGAATAGGTGACATTTTATACCATAAAACATCATAATGTTTTTATATAATAATTTTTTTAGCTTTAAATAATTTATAAAATATTTTTTTTGATAAAATATCATTAATATTACTTTTCAAACAATTAAATTTAAATAACATTAATAGAAATAATAAAAATGATAAAATTAATATAATATCAATTTAAGAATCACTAATATGTCTTATTAATCTAATAAATTGTTATAATAATATAACTCATTGAAATTATATAACTTTCATTATATTTAATATGCTTTATTTTATATTTCAATTAATTTAATAAATATTGATTCTGGTTTGTTTAATAGATGAGGTTACATATTTATTACCTTGAAATATAAAAGAAGCTAAAATAATTAACTTATTTTTATTATTCTCAATATATATGTTTAAATTCATCCACTACTATTTTTTCTCAATATGGAAAAATACGAGTTATTTAAAATAAAAATAGTAAAATTTTGTAATGTTCATAAATTTAAATATTATTTTGGTACATTTCATATAAAATTGATCATAAAAAAATTTCAATCCCTAGTTAATAACAAATTAATTTAATTTATCAATTAATAATTAAGATGTTATATATTGAACTATTAACTATGAGAAACCATATATAAACCTGATTTACCCAATACAGCGGTGATAAATATTTCCATGGTTATTATTCATAATGACTTAAAATAATGGGGTCTAATTTACATAATTTTATGCTATTTATCTTAAATTTTGGAAAAAAATTATAAATTTAAATTTCTATTAGTGGAATAATTTATTTTTACAATAACAATACAAAATGTGAATAAACTAGTTTTTAGAAAAATATATTTCCCAAATAAAAAACAAATTTAATTGTTATATTATGCATTTATAAATACAATAATATTGATAAAAAAATTTATTTATCATAAAATATATAAATTTAATTAAAATAATTAACAAATCGTTATTAGTTAGAATTTATTGACATGAAAATATATTATGTGCAAAAAATAATACCATAAAATCAACTCATTCTTTTTAAAATTATTTTTATTTTGATTTATTAATTTTTAATAACCAATTATTTTATTTTATAAATATGAAACTATAAATAATTCATTATTTGTATATCTATATTCATAACCACCAATTGAAAATACTTTTGATAACTTTCACATTAACTTTTTTTAAATTTTTAATTTTGTTCATTTAAACTCAATGTAGTATGTAATTCATAATATCAATGAAATAATATTATTTAAAAGAAAATATATTATATAATCAACTATTGTTATAGTAATTTTGATTGATATTCAAAAAAATCAATTAAGAATTTTTTCGTCAAATATGGGATATCTCATTATTACATAAGACCATTATCTCAATAATATAATAGAGATTTTGAAATATAGAATTTTACATTTCAGGTGATTTCTTGAACTTTGTTATGTAAATATATAATATATACACATATATATATTTTTAAATTTATATGTTCCAATTAATAATATGTTTCTATTCTTACAACATTTGAGTTTTGGCAGAGTGCCATGTAATTTCTGGAATTATGTTAATACAATATGGAGTTACAATATTGTAATTTTATGGTATGTTTTGAACATAAAAAAAAATTATAATTTTGATATATTTGATATAATGGCTGGTAAATGAAACATTTTTGTTTACACTGTTTCTTGAATGGAATATATGTTTCTCATAATATAGGTAAACATAGATCAGTAAATGTTACATATAAATTTTAATGATATTAACCCCTTGAAAAGATTTATTATCTATGTTTTTAAAATAATATAATTTTATGCTATACTTCATTAATATTTTATAAAAAATTTCATCATCCAATTGATTCAATATTTACCAAGAGAATATATTCAAATGAAAATATGAATAATAGATGTTATATTAATGAATGATAATCATTTTGTATATGAGGCACAATATTAATTTTTTACCTATAAATTTTTTGGTTTTTTGGAAATTTATTAGAAAGGGTATCATTAGGTACGTAGGTCAATTGGTGGGAAATCAATGTTCCTTAAGAAATTAATATGACATTATTTCCATTTAATCTATATCTAAAAATAAAATAATAAGTGAAGATTTGTTGTGTAGATTTGGATACTTTGTACACAATATGAGAATAATTAATATAATTAAACAAATATCCAGTACTTCTTTAGGTTCCCAATAGATCATTTATTTATTGGATTTATGACAGTATTTTAAAATAACTGAGGTCAAATTGTAACTATCATGTTGAATACGAAAATAATTGTTTGTAATATTTATAATCACGGTGAATTAATACATTATAGAATTATTTTTAACTATTAGACATGATCATATCCATCAATATTCTAAATGATTTTTTATATAATGCTATTTTTAATCAATAATGTTTAATTTAAATATAATCTTCTCTAATTGATATGACTAATAGGATTTCTATATAGAATAAATTACTATTGTAGATGTTATAAAATTTTTAAAAACGTATTTAGGACTATACAATATATTTTTTGACATAACAAGGCCATATACCCTACAATGATCAACTCGTAAAATTACTAATTTTATATGTTTTTAACATAATTGTTTAAAACCCTCAATTTTAATTTTTTTGTGACACCATCATTGTAAAAATATTTGTGAATTAATTTCTTTTTACAAAAACAAAAAAAAATAGAAAAAAGTATGTTGTTACAAACAGAGGAAAAATAATTATGAGACGAGAATAATAGTATAAAATAACAATACTTATTGATTTTCGAAATCCTGAAGGCTACATTGGAAAATACTATGTCAACATATATAATCAAGTGATTTAGATAACCATTTTGTTTATAGAATTATGATATAATCAGTATTTTGTCATATAGATCGTATAAACATTCTCATGAGGAATTTCGAAAATAGGTTTATTACAAATTATTTTGTTGAATAGTAAGTAGTTTATATTACATAAGTACATGTTCCCTATATATTATGTTTTATTGATTATGTGCGAGACCTCCTGAAATATTAAAGTCATCCCGACATAATTGAATTTAATAAATATTTCATTATCATAAAGGTACATTGGAAGAGTATAATTTTATTCCTAAATATATAAAATTAAATTAATGTACCATACTATTACTAATATTAATTATTAATAAATTTTTTAGATTTGTATTATCTAGTATTTTGGTTTAAGAATAAATATTTTTTATAATGTACTCGAAATGAATATATTTTTTTCATTCTATTATAGGTTATTAAATTACGGGATTTGGTAGGTATTTAATTTTTTTTTATAGATCCATCAAAAAGATAGATATTTCAGTGTTATATTCTATTAATATTCTATATTTTTAATGAATCATGAAATATTTCATTTTCTATAAATCCATAAAATAATACTTTATTGAAGAAATATACATAAGACTCTACTTCGACCAAGAAAAATATAATAAAATTTAGTATGATTTAAAAATACAGTAACTACTGCAAATTACAATGTACAACAATTACGATTCTCAATTCATATCCCTAATTTAATTTTTAGTTCGTTCCCAAATTCTAATTATTGGACCCTCAATCCAATAAAAAATGTCACATTACTAGCCATGTTTTCATAGCGATGATTCATAATTGAAATTGAATGTTGATATCCATCAGTAAATTGACAAAATAATATTACTTTTCTAATAATATAAAGAAAATTCATTGCATAGGTGTCTCCAATCGTTCTTTTTTTATTTTCCTTCATCGAAATATAAATAATTCAAAAAAATTAGTCGATACAATATAGTAAACTAGAAATTTATATAACCCGACCCTAAAAATATTCCATTGTCCAATTTTATGTATAAACACATTTTTTGAGTGAAATTATTATAACCAAAATTTAAAAGACCCGTAATTTCCATCTAAATTTATTTTTCTTAAATAATTTGAAAATTTTCAAGTCTACAAAAACTAACGATGCATGATTCCAAGTCCTAGTGTGCCCATAATCAATTTATGAAGTTTTGTTTGGGTACTTTTAGTAAATGTGCGAGCGGGTTTTCATAACATTTGAACCGGTGCTCTGAATTGAAATATGAGGGCACCGTTGAACTCGCAACACCAGTATTCTCTTAAGAAGACTTCCACCTCGACGACAGTTAGTCGAGAATAAAATTAAGATTTTGGGTTTTCATGAAAAAATAGTAAAATAAAGTGTTGTAGATATTATTTTATTTGAGTTTCTATTTGGTGTGTGTGGGTCAAAACCTACTCATTGAGGTTGGGGGTGGGACCACCGCACCTTGACCACCCATGATAGGTAATGGTGGTGGGGCCCACCCGAAATCATCCTCCCATTAGAGGATTAATGTGGTGGGGACCACTCGGGCTTCTAACCCCATGAAACTCCCCATTATAGTGGAGAAACCCTCAATCTCCAATTAATAAATGGGAGCCTCTTCAACTCCACTTCATTTAATTTGTGCCAACCCTTCGCATTAATGAGGTAGAGACTATCTAATTAGTTTTATTCATCATTTGAATTGCATGCCAGCATCTAAAATAATAGACAATCTAATATTATTTTTGGCTTGGAATTTCTCACTTGGGGGAGCGTTTGGGAGGGGAGTTTGGGAGAATTTGAGTTTTCAAACAAGGAACCTCATCTCCCAATGAAGAACTAATAACAAAAAATACTGACCATCTTCGAATTCTTCCTCGGAGCTTCAATCGACCTACCCTCTACATCATCATCAACGAGCCAACACAGCTCGAGATTTAGAGAGCGTGGCAGACGCGATGGACGACTAATGAGTTTTTCTTCTTTCCACAACTTCAACGAATGAAGACTGACAATCAAAGGTAGGGTTTTTTTACATGATGATGTGATTCCTTTTCTTATCTTCTTCAAATGGTTAAAAATGAATTGTTTTTGGATATGTTATTGTTTGTCTATTTTTCATGATGAGCCAAGTGATACCTGCCTAAACAAGGAGGGAGTGGGACAACCTAACATGGCTCAACAACCTCTGTCGATTTTTCCTTCTCGTGGCCTTCTTTAGCATGGCGACGTAACTACGACAGGGCAGTGAAGGTGGCGAAGACAAAGGCTACGCTACCCGCGACCTCTGCGAATCGTGCCATTCCGATGGTGCTCTGGTGCTCTAGGCCTCCCAGCTGCACGAACTTCGCGCATGCCCTACTGCCCCCCCCCCCCCCCCGGAACCAGCTGCCTGGTCACGCACCTCAAGGTCATCGGCCCGCCTGTCCGGCCGCCTACCGGGTGACCCACCTAGCCGCACACCTTTTCGCCAGAACCAGCCACCCGCCTGGACGCCCACATTGCTGCCGAAATAGCCGCTCACTGGGCCTCGAGTATGGCCATGACTGAACCAGACGCTTCCGGCCCGACTGGTCGCACCATGCCTGAACTACGCGGGCCCGCTTGCCAGTGCCCTGCCTCAACCGCACCGGCCCTCTTGTTTGTGCCCTGCCTAAACCGCACCAGTCGACCTGGCTGCGCCTTTACTAAAACATGCCTTCCCACCTACCTGCGCCCTACCTGGCCACCTCCCAGCCACCCGACCTTCCTAACCAGCCCACAGTTCCCCTTGCGGCGCACTGGACGAACCGGCCCAACAGCGCCCTCTGGTCTAAGCCGCGCATTCGCGATGCTACGGGACAAACTAGCCCCGAGCCTGGGTCGAACCGCCCACGCGGTTGGCTGGGCTGGGCCCAGCGGGCTAGGCCAAATCAAATAGTTTGGCTCACCAAATGGTCCAGGCCAGACCAAACAGGTCTGACCGGGTCGACCTAGACTGGGTCAGACTGGACACGGGCCCACTACCAACCCTGTACTTCTTTTGGCCATATATTTGGCACTGAACATCTGTTTGATGGCCCTTCAGCGACACTAGAAATTGTGGAGAGTAGCTGTCCATTTGATTACACCCCACTAGAGTTCAAGGTTTAGTTGAGATACGGTTAGGTTGGATTGTACACGAATCCAACCGGGCCCCTGGTACTGAAAGGCTAATAACTCAAAGACCGAGCGTCTGATTGACGGGTTGTCTCTTATGTTTAGACTCATATGAAGAGGCAGAACTTTGAGATACTATGACATGGGACTTAGTGTCTGTTGACGTATCGACACTAGGCTTGAGAAGAAGACTCTCCAGGAATCAAGCATGCTACGTGCGGAACCCTGTGGTTGGCTGTGCACTGACGACTATTCCTGAATCCTGTGTGGGTTCGACAGCACTGAAAAATTTTCCTAGATCCTGTGTGGGTTCGATAGCACTGACGACTGTTCCTGGATCCTGTGTTGTTTCAAGAACACTGATGACTATTCCTGGACCATGTATGGGCTCAACAGCTTTTACTACTATTCCTGGATCCTGTGTGGGTTCGACAGTTCTTACTTCTATTCTTGGATCCTGTATTGTTTCAACAAAATTGTTGTTCCTGGATCCTATGTGGGTTTGAGAGTTTTGATTTTTGTTTCTGGATCCTGTGTTGGTTCAACAGAATAGATGATTCAGTGGCTATATCTGAACATATCTATATCTCTACCAAATTTTTATATCTTTATGAGCTTAGACTATAACTTGGATTTTTTATCATGATTGAGATGGATTATATGATAACTTAGGTATATGTCTGGGCATATACCTATGTGGGGTTATCTGTTGATTTCATACTTTGTGTTTAATCCTTATTGGATATTGTGAGACCATGAGGGTCTCGGGGTCCCTACAGAGTATCGTTATACTCACTCTCAGAAGGGATATACCCGCACCTCGTGGTGTTTGATGTAGACGACAGACAGTGTTGATCGACGCTGAGTGTACGAGGATTGGATGGTACCCAGAGGTGGACCTCATGACGAGTCAGTACCTGGAGGAGACTGACAGATGAGGAATGCAGAGGAGCCTATCTATACCTACCCTTTAGGTAGGATCTGTGGTGGATGATCCATGAGCTTCTTTTCAACATTCAGCTATTTTTGACCTTTTCAGTGGTACTTCTACATTCAGTTGGGATTGTATTTCTGGCCCTTTTACTTTTCAAAACTCTCTTGTTATACAGTTTTTACTCAGTGTTTTCTTTCAGTTGTGTACTATATTTTGTGTGTTTTCAGTTATAAATGCAATGCCTTCATAGTTTAGGTATTTACGCCTTTGGTGATAGTCGCCAGCACCTAGCCTATGGAAGGAGGGCTTGGGGTAGTCACATCATGGGCCCCAGGAGACGGGTCGTGACAAATATTGAGACATAACATCCCAAAAATCTCCCACATTTGGACATATTGTAGTGATACTTGTAAGGAAAATCAGAAATACATATTACTATTTCCATTATATCATTCTTTTATTTATTATTTTTATAACACCCAAATATTTTATAATATATATATTCTTTTAAAAGAAATTTAATGCATTTGATACCATTTTTCAAATAATGCACCCAATGTAAAAGAATAATTATTTATTGTTATAAAAACAAAATACATTACTTTATAATTAAATGATATCAATAAATAAAATGGTTTCTAAAACTATAGACAATGAAATAACGAAATAAAATCAAATATTCCTTAAAGATTGAATTTTGAACATTTTTTGAAGAATGCATTGTTTTTATTTTAATACAATTTATCAATAAAATCAAAAAAACTATTGGTAAATATAATTACAATTATTAAAATCTAATAAGTAAATCCATGAAATGGTAATGTATTTATAAGTAATTATAGTCTAAAAATTATTAGTTAATGTAAATTTTATGGTACCAAAATTATTTAACATTATATTTTTATATTTAATATTAATTTACCTTTATTATTGGATTAAAATTATATAAAACAAAAATTTGTATGTGTAAAAAAATAATAGTGGCTTATATGTTTATTATTAATGGTTTAATAATATATATATTTTTCTAAAAAATACTTAATCAAATTTTCTATCAAATAACTAGAATTATTTCATAATAAATATAAAATTATAATATGAGTTTTTCATATTTTTATGATTAATCATTTAAATTATATATTGTCTTTATTTGTGGTGATTTGTCTGAAATAGGTCATTTCTGGGTGAATATTGATAAATACCAATTTTACAAATATTGTAGATTTTCTGAAATTGTCAAGATATAAATTTAATGTGAATGCTTATGGAAACATATTTATATTACAATTATATATGTAACAAAAATTATTTAATAATATAATTTTTTAATCCACTATCTATTTTTTACATTTTGGATTTATATGTAATGTATTTCATCAAATAAAGACAATTTTTGTTTTGTATATTAAAATAATTCTTCCACATAGTTATTTTTTGAATTAGTTTTTTGACGTTAAAAATTATCCATTCATTTAAAAAATAAAATTAAATCAATGGAAAAAATTTTATACATTATCTTGGAGTAAAATCATATTAATAACTAAAACGTGTTTCTTATAAAAACATTTGTTTCGAATGATTTTGGGTAAGTTATAAATATAATACCATTTAAACATATATTAAATGATTCATATTGATTGTATTCAATTTATTGAATAATAAAATTTATATTTTTTAATGATTCCTATTTCATATTATGTCTTAATTATTATATATGATGGTAAAAGGTTGTCAGCACTATATGGTTTTAATGTGTTGATGAGGGGAGGGGTGATAAACTAATAGATAAAGAATAAAATATGTGTAAAACATGCATAAATTTTATTTTTAATGTTTATTCTATAACATACCAATTATTATATTAAAATTTGGACCAAATTAGATCCAATTAACATGGGAAATACATTCATTATATTATAATATTCTAAGTATTTACACGGTTGAAACTTATCTCACTAATAAAAGGGAAACAAATCTTCTCATGTATTGACATAAAATTAATACCCAAAACATATAGAATCATAAAAAATATATATCCAACTCTCATACCCATGTTTTATATGCCCTTGAATAATTAATGGACCAATCCTTGAAGACATAATGTTTAAGCCAATCGAAGGAATCAAAGGAGAAGGTATAAGACTTAATGAAATTCATTCATGGTCATTTCATCTTCTAAATTTTTAAAAATATATTAAAACTATTATAATAAAACATCATTCTTATAAAATATATACTATATTTTTATTACTTCGATGGAATAAATATTTTCAACCACCATTCCCCCATATAGAATAATTCAAAACATCGCTCATTCATAGGGATACAATGATACCTCCTCAAAATGATGTATTTTTTTCATCTCCATATAATATTCATCGTTACAAAAATATATTTAATTTATATCTATGAAATTTATTAAATAATAATTAGTGTCAATTGAAAATATAATACATACATTCTTAATATTAAATCCATTGGAAAATGAAAAAAACACTCATATGTACATGTTGACTACCCCCTCTATGAGGTAATGCATTATGTTTTTTATTTTCACCATGATTTTTTTATTTATTATTTTTTTAAATAAATAAATATTTTATTTATAATAGTATTAATATTAATTATAAATTTATATGGTGCATCATTTATTAATGTTAACAATAAATGATCATTCTAATGTTTAAACCCTACAAACGTGCATATATAAACATGTTAAAGTTACAAAAACATACCATTGTTAATAAATGTTTCCTTCATTTATCTCTTATAAACTATTATTTATCAATATTATATTAGTTATAAAACAAATAATTCATTGTAGAAGTTATAATATCAATATGAAAAAACAAGTTTCTTACTCATTCTGTCAGAAAAGGGTTCCTCTCTATGTCTAATTTTTATAGCCTATAAGAAACATGTTAAAATAAATTTATCATGAATGATTATTGAATCATATAGACTAGTAATAGAATTTAAAAAATATTAAATTATCATTTCAAAAAAAATTATAATGGAAATATAAATATATATACCTATTAAAAAACTTCTTCCATTCTTCAATGTAAGAGATTTTGGAAAATAGAATTTGTTATCATTACATGTAACTCATCAATATATGTTCAATTAAATATTCATGTATTTAATGATTAATATCTAATCCATGAATAACATCATAGATATCCTTAATTATGTTTTCTATCATTGACCACATATCATTGTATGAAACAACTAGATCAGAATGTGATTGAAAAATTGAATAACTGACACAAAAATATTGATTTTAACAAGGATTTGTTTTTCTTTCAGTAAAAATAAATTATATTAAGGTGAAATAAACTAATAAAAATTTATATATGTTTCATATTTTTATTTATAAAAATTATATATTTATTATATATAATATTTTAGAACATGTTCAACGAAGAAGTTATTTTAAGGTATTTGATTGTTACATTAATTTCCATAACATGGGTTAAAACACATAAGTATTGACTATCTTGCTTCTATATTATTTATTTTTGGAACTATTTTTTTAATACATGGAATTATATTTTCATACACAAAATTATTTTATTAATATATTCCAATATCAATTGATATGATCATTATAAGATTTCTTAGTCCCAAATTCCATTATTTGATACATATTTATTGTTTTTAACTGTGCATTAATTTATATGGTGTACTTATGACCACATTAATGTAATATTAAATATTATTTTTTAGAGGTTTGGAATTTAATATAATCATAATTGGGTCCATCATTAAATTGAGATTTATTTCAGTCATTACAAATGTTTAAAGGGTTTCCCATCCAAATCACATATATTTATGGAACGGTTTTGAATAATTTTTTTATATTCAATTAACAGTTTAGTATACATACTCTCATAAATATAACATATTGATTCTCAATATGATAATAATATTTTATGTTACATCCAAAATTATATCATTAATAATTATTTTTTTAAAATTCATATGAAATATTATTTTAAAACCATGGTTTTAATGTTTTGAAATTATTTTCATTCTTTCAATGTTGTTAGAATATTTTAATAAATTTTTTCATATACAAATAATAATTTCATAAATATGGTCTATAATACCTTTGAAGTTATTTTAAATTTATTCAAATGTATATTTTATCAGGAACCCTTCCCCCAAAGATACTTGAAGAAGGGAGATAGATAATGAACCATGAAACCTACCTTTGTAAGGACCCTTATTGATGACTACCACTAAGGGTATATTACAATCACACAAATTTATTGAATTAACCTATATAATAATAGGATCAAGAGACATAATGAATAATCATCATGAAAATCAATAAAATAATTAAATTAAAATACAAAACCATAAGAAATTAATGTAAATAACGTAAAAAAAATACAAATAAATGGTTGAAACCAATAAAATAAGGTATAAACATAGCAATGAACCAAGTTTCCAAGATATTAATGACCACTAGGGTCAAAATAATCCACCCCAAATACTTAAAATTAGTGAATACTCCTTGGTTGGCTATACATGTATTCATTGTATGGAATCCAAAGTTTAATGACCCGACCCATTGAAGCCCGCCTAGCCAGAAATAAGCATAATGTGATATCCCAAACTCACCTAAAATATGCTAGGGTCTGATGAAGAGTGTTGAGTAAGAATAACACATACATTAAGGGCCTTAGCTTATGTAATATTAAGAATAAGAAAAATCTCAATTCCCACTAATTTGTGAAATATGAAATAAAACTAAAACCCCAATAATGCATGCTGATAAATATTACAATTAATGTGTAACATATATATTGAAATAAAAAGGTAAAAGTAAAATTATATTAAGTATTTAAATAAGTCTAACCCTAAAGTAACAAGGGAAAAAAGAAATTATAAATCCTTGATTGAACGATAGTATTATTAGCCCAATCTGGGCTATATATTCACTTTGTCACAAAACACATTCTTGAATAGTTCATCATCTCCATAAGACATGAAATGTTCATGTAGACACCGTGTAGGGGTTAGTATAAAAGTACCTAGTAGGATACCATGAATCTACTAATAAGGAATCATCAAGATAAAATCCATCTCATAAAAATTGTACATAAATTGTATATGGGACATATAATAATACAACTAGATTTACTCATAGTAGACACTCAATCTCATGGAATCTCAGAACTGCATTATAATACATTGACATAGCTTGAGATTCCATGAACATACTCCCTCAAGAGGACTCACTTTGTGTTTCTAATAGTACTCATTGAATTCTTATGATATATTATTATCATTATGTCTCACCATAATAAATTATTTTATGCATGTCTAAATAGATCAATATAAATACTAGGATCACACCCAAGGAAACATGGTATACCAACATCCCAATCTTTATTGAATCACTATATAATGAATTGATGATCATGTATATTTGGTCACATTTATATCATGAACACCACCCAATGTATAAGAAGACATATTATCCCCTCTCTTCCACTCAAATTTATTCCTAAAACTTAATCAGAATCTAATATCTTATAGAGGATAATAATCCTAAGCTCCAGATGTAAGGTCATGTTGTAGCCTTATAGGGATGGTTTGAGGGAACACCCCCTTAACATAACTAGTCATTGTTCGTTGGAAAAATGTCTTCATATTATGATAGAATAGGTACATAGAGTGTTCTTTATATATATGAAATTTACCTATAGTACTGGGTCTCCCTATTTATCACTACCTATGCCAGTGTCCGTTTTAGTGTACACATGGTTGTGCCTGGGTACCAGGCCTTGTCCGAGTACTAGTATCGTCCCCTGTACTCTTGTCATCTCATGTACCTAGCCATGTCCATGCATGTGTATCATATGGGATACATGGTAATCCTTTGGGTAGTGGTCTCATGGAATGTGACATATTTCACATGTTATGAGAGAATTTTCATCTACGTGGAAATCCTAGCATCAAATACAGTGATACACATGAAGTGTATCTCATGAATTCAAATTTATTATATTTAAATGTTCATAATTCGTGAAATTATTCAAGATGTCTCCATATTACATATCTTCTATGACAAAAAAACCCATGATGGTTAGTTTATGTGGATTTTCAGACTCACTCTCACTAGAGGATACATTACTATGTACAAATCATAAAAAATCACTACATGAAGACACACATTCATTGAATAAGAAAAACCAACATGTGAACTAATATGGAACATGATCGATTCATCATCACCACTATCGTAGAATGATCTCATCGTGAAATTTAACCCAGATCTATGCTATCATTCCACTACCGCATGAAACTAGTTAACAATGATGGATTACCATGTAATTGTTGAACTGAAAGACAAAATGAATTTTAGCGATAAACACATGAATAGTAGTGGATGAAATTAACATTACACAAACATGAGGAACAAAACTCATCCAATATTCAAGTTGTTCTCAGTATTTTTTTTTGAATTTAACAATAAATGAAATTATTAAAAATTAAACAATAAATAAAATATCCATATTCTCAAAAAAAACAATACCACCCCAACATTATAATAAATATATGAACCAATATTTTTGTCGGTTGATTTTCATTAATCATAAGAAAATAAATAAATTAAAAAATACATGAAAAATATATCCTACCGGGGAAAATGATTTTTTATTGATGGTGAATGTTTTTGGGCCATTATAATTATAGGATCCATATAATCAGTTGGTACATCGATCTATTAATATTGGTCAATCGATGTTTATACACATAAGATCATCCAAAAACTCCACTCAAAAATTCCATGTTAATGATTCCAACACTAATTTTTTTAACAACCATGTTTATATAGATGTTTAATATCTTATAATATCCTCACAAATTGAAATTAAATAATTTATTAATAAATTATTGATGTTTTGAGGAATTATTTTCAATCTCCGAAAATCAAGAAACAATTATGTCATACCGAGGTTAAAACATGCATTATAAACTCAATGGTTGTCTCAAATTTCGAATTAGAGGCTCAATTTGGGTATCATCACATTTCTCTAAAAAATTATCATGAATGATATAAATATATTTAATAAATAAAAAATATCAATTCCAATATCATGGGGTATCTAAATTTTTTTCCTCTTAATAGATGGATGAAAAAATATTGTAAGAATAATGTCAATAATTTCTGTGGAAAAATTGAGAAATTTTATTCTTACCACCATATGTATTTTTTTCAAAAACAAATATTGGAAAACTAAAAAATATATGGTTATTGAG
Organism: Viscum album; assembly: GCA_963277665.1. NCBI lineage: Eukaryota > Viridiplantae > Streptophyta > Magnoliopsida > Santalales > Viscaceae > Viscum > Viscum album. The sequence continues at coordinate 1,921,701,703 of OY728136.1, read as the reverse complement.
ATAGTCTATTGGTCAATTATTCCCCAGTATTCTTTAGTTGACTATCATACAACCACTATACACAAAAAAAATGAATCACTCACCCTTGGATGATCTTCTCTTACTAATCATCATTCTCAACTGGTTACTTTATGATGATAGATCTATAATAACAGTCTATATCTCCTCAATCAATAACATGTGGGGGGTCATGAAAATTTCTCTTCAATCGCGACATGTTGAAGAAGTATTCTACTCGGTCTAGATAAGTCAAAAGTACCAATTGGTACATCAACGTACAAAATTGTCATTGTTTCAACAATGGGACAATGAATCTCAAGGATATCATGTCCCCTAAGTGAAATCACTATAATCCACATTATGGAAAACCCATTAAGAAGGCATGGCCTCTATTGTTGAACTCAGAATATCACCTCCATCAGTCCACATTAGACTTATTATGGCTTTCTGAAGTCCACATACCCCCTGGATGATCTTCAGATTCCCTTTTGAATCTCAGATGAACTATGATACCATGAATGAAATCTCAATTGGATTAGTCCAACCATTTGGTAATTTTTTTGGTAGTATGTATAGAGTCTAATATAGTTCCATACTAACGGTGGAATGGTATATGTTATTAATGAAAACTCCACCAAGGTTATGTGATCCTCCCAAATATGGGTGAAGTCCAACTATTTCTCTAAAATCTAAATGGTCTGCTCATTTTGGAAATCATTTTGGTGATGAAAAGAGCTAATAAAATGAAAATGAGACCCAAGGGACTCCTATAATAATTTCCATAACCATGACATTACGTTATATATTTTTCATTAAACTATCACCAAGGTAATTCCATGGAGTCTGACTATCTTTTACACATAATGGTGTCCCATTATCACTACTGAACACTTCTCCTAAATAGATATGATGTGGGAAAATATAGTTATTAAGAATATGTCCGCCCAAATGGTATAATATCATCTTGATTTATGTGCTAAACCCATCAAAAATTCCATATATATATATATACATATATATATATATATATATTTATTTATTTAATCCCAGATATACTCAAGAACCTCAAGGGGGTTGAGATAAACCATCAATAATATGGTTATTAAATGTAACCTTCTATGAATTGAGACAACATGTTTAAATCCTTTCTACATCCTTAATCACTACTAGCCACAAAAATAGTCCATGGAGGTCCTAGTATATCTTTTCTAAATGTATATGAACCAAAAAATGAATTCTGAAACTTTATTTTCACCTCATTCTATGACATCAATAATACCAACATCCAGCCTATACAAAAAATAACATTCTCACAACCTTCAAAAAATCCATCAGGATCATGTCAATGGTTATCTGAGAATGTAATGTCCCACATTCAATGACTCTATACTGATAAATCATCACATGTTATGTAATTGGGGTAAAAACCATTCAATGGAGATATGGAGCCTCATCCATGTCCTCTAATGGAAACATGAATTAGGATTACATCATTAATGAGTTATCCAATATCTATGAACAATATATCCAATTTAATGTATTATCCCCCAATTACCCATTCATAGGATTATAACATTTCTCGATGATATATTCATGGAGGAAATATTATCTTTATCTATGTCTCAAAATGTGTTCATTTTGAGGGGAGATATAATTGAGATTATTGTGGTCATAGTATACAATAAACCACTCAAACAAAAGATTGTTTATCCACAAATTAGTGTAGAAAATGTCAATTCCAACTCAATATCCTATTTCTCATAGATTATCTCTTATGGTATATAATACATGAACCCATAGGCAATCACCACCCATAACTATATATGCAAACAACCACCCTATCCCATGATGCATATCAAAACCCTATTTACATGAAACTCTCCTCCATAAATCTAACGGTGGGGGTTGGACCATCAAACTATACCAAATTTCGAAAAAAGACAACTGCCACGTTTTGTTCCATGTGATATTCTACCCCTTCCTAGTCAATGCTATCAAATATGTCAATATCATATAGATATCGGAAAAAAATCACTTCTTGTAGCCCACTAACAAAAAGAATCATTTCACCTTCATCATACTCATGGTTGGATCCTATGAAAAAAATATATTTACTACCATTTTTCCAACTAATACACAATTTTCTATGATAACATGTCCATGAATGTGGACCTGCTGAATCCAGAACTAAAACTTTTTGAAATTATGATGAAGCTTATAACAACCCTTCTCTTTATTATACACTAAAACAAGATATATTACGTAAAATTTACTTGATACAACATAGAAGATGGTGAGGTCTAGTGGATTTGGGGATTAAGATCATTAAAAAACACCATAAAATATAGAAAACAACATATTATTGAAAACATCCTTTATATGACCACTACATTCCCTCGTACTTAGCATCGTATGGGATAACCTGAGGATATGTATATGAAAAGGGTGATCTATAATTCCCGGTACGGGAATAAACATGGAATAAATTGAGGAATACAATACATGTTAAAACATAGTCATATCAATGGACCACAAGAGAAAGATGATCATAAAGGCCTTATAAATCATGATAACCATAACATTTAAATGTAGCAACAACACCTAACATGGGATTAGCATGAGCCACGACTCACAACAAATGGATCATGAGTAAACACTCAATGCACATAAAGAACAAGTAAACCATCCTTGAAATTGAATTATTATGAGTTAACACTAATTGAACATGACATATCATTATACTATACTTTACACAATGCATTGGAGCTCTATCAGGGTGCACCCTTCTTAAACATTTCATTTTATGCATAATTGTACCACATGGATCATATAACATGGAATAAATCCCCATCATAGGTTATTATAAAATTAAGTAATATAGAATAACTACATGAAATTAACATCAAATATGTATATGTGGATAAAGTCAAATACCCTTGACTGAGATATGGGTATGGTATTCACTACACAATGATTTAGGCTTGAAAAAACACAGTGCAAGTTCGGGAGCAGAACGACATGACATAAGGATTCATGAAAATGGTTGATGAGAGAGAAATGTGTGTATCATCTAATGTACATTAAATTGATAGTATGGGGGTAATATAAATACATGTCCCAACCAATGTAATGGAATTTACATTATTAATAATAAATAATTACTTGGATGTAAAAGTGGAAAGAAAAACCCCACAAGGAATTTCATGATGGTAATAGGAGTACATGGGAGCCATTAATGAGACATAAATCTGCATCCCATCATCTATATATAAAGAGGGTAGTATGGGGGAGGGGAAAAATCATATCCCAAAATTTTTCATTGAAAAAAAGGGAATTACAACTTATAGAAAATAGGAAAAAAATGAGAAAGTATGAAATCCATTACATAGAAGTATAATCCCAAAAGCATGGGAGAGGCTATAGAGGCTTCTTGGGAAGTTTGGGACCATTTGGAGGATTCTAGAGAGATGAGTTCAGGGTTTGGTTTATCAAAAAATAATCATTTAGTGAAGAGGAAGTTGGAGATTTGGTGGGATTATATAGTAAATGAGAGGGAATTATTTATTATTCAGGATTGGGACACCACACATTAATATAATCAAAACCACAAACAACCCATGGTTTTTGCTCAACAATTTATTCAAATAAGAGTATAAAAAATATTCTATAATTGCAATGGTCGATCTTTTCAAAATAATAGGGATGCTTATGTAGAGGTGAGTCGCATTCTCAAGGAAAACAATTTAAAAAGACAAAATGTTTTATAAGCCTTGAAGCGTCCCCTCGTGCATTTTAAAATAAATCAAATAGAACCAAAATCACATTATATTAATGGTAAAACATATATTGGCCGAACATAATGTTTATTGTATTTTATTACCTCACTATTGAGTCATTATGATGTCATAAAACACATTATATATTTAAACGGAATTGAATTTTATCCAAAAAATTCGAGTATATCAGAATGTTATTAAAAATTCACCATTGAATTATTTCGACGTCTGGATTCCAAAAAATAATATTCATTTTATCGAAATAATTTTCTAAATATGTGAATTTTAAATTTTAAAATAGAAACAAATATTTATAAAAAATTCATGTGTTTTGACAAAACATCATTCAAACCTCAATTAAAATTACAATTGTATTCATAAATATTGTATGATCATTTATAATTAATAAATAGTAATTTATTAATAATATTTTTTTGAAATATTTTTTTCTTAAAATATCCATTCATTCATCAAAATATATTTCATAGTTGAATATTAACTAAAAATATTATTTGTTCTTGGAAAACTATTTAAAATGTAAGAATAATAAAATGAATTCACATAATTTATAGAAGAATAATATACATAATCATAGTACTGGGGTCTTATTACATTACCCCTTAAAACACCTACAGAAGACCAGAGGGTAAGGTGTGAAATGGTGACAGACTCTTGGGGTGGTTCGAATAACATAACTCAATTGATAATCTCTATCAACTTCCACTTCTCTCGTAGGCGATTCTGCTCGAGCATAACATATTCAAGATCATCTTGGTCTTGGTAAAGAGAAACGCCTAGTGACGCCACCTCCTTTCTGAGCTCCATCAAATTGGCTTCATATGCATAATGTAGAATGGATGTAGCCATCACTTCCTTTGTGTGAGTAAATTGGATTAGTTAAAGCCATATATTTATACTAATCATGTGATTATTGTTCAATGACTATATTAGAAATGGTCACAATTCTGAACGGTATTTTAAAATCCAAAACATAGAACTAAATATGTTCATATATTTTACATAACCATAATAAGACATTTATATAGACCATGAGGAATTTTCATTAATTATTTCTTTGGTCATTACAATCATCCCCCCTTAAGAAATTTCTCCCTCGAAATTTCCCCTTCCTACACTAAAACAAATGTAGGAAACTCTGCTTCATCAGTTCCTCCAATTCCCATGTCACTTTTCCAATCTTGTTGTTTTTTCACAACACCTTGATGAAGGTCATTGTCTTATTTCATAAAACATTTTCTCTGTGATCAAAGAAATTCATTGGTTCCTCCTCGTAATAAAGATCATCCTCTAGATATACTACCTCTAAATATAGAACCTATGAAGGGTCTGGTATATACTTATTTAAGGGTGATACATGAAATACATCATATACATTTTCCATGGTAGGTGGATGTGCTATTTGATAAGACAAAACCCCAACACGATCTTGAATCTCGATGGGGCTGACATAACTATGACATAATAACCCTTTATTTCCAAAACTCATGACCATATTCCATGGAGATATGCATATAAATACCATGTCTCCAACTTTAAACTGATGGTCTCGTCGACAATTATCTGCATAAAACTTTTGTCGACTCCGGGCTGCCTTGATATGCTGCTGAATGGTTTTCACCTTCTCCCCCATTTTTTCGACCATTTCTTGTCCAAGAAGCTTATGTTCCCAGACCTCATCCCTACATGCCAGTGTTCTGCACGTCTTCCCATACAGGGCTTCATAAGGTGCCATTGAGATTCTCGAGTAGAAACTATTACTGTAAGAGAATTCAACTACAGGAAGATGTTTGTCCCAACCTACTTTAAAGTCCATAGATTATGATATTAACGTATCCACCAGTTTCTGAATAGTTCTTTTAGATTGTCCATCAGTTTGAGGATGATATGTCATACTAAAGTTTAGTTCACTATCCAGAGTATTTTGAAGAATCTTAAAAAACATAGAGGTGAATCATGAATCTCAATCGGATAAAGTAGATAGTGGTTCTCGATGCATCTTTACCACTTCCCTGATATATAACTTTTTGAGTTCATCAAATGAGAAATCCTACTGAATTGAAATGAAGTGTGTAGACTTTTAAAGATGGTCCACAACAACTCAGTATGCGTTGTTGCCTTTGGATGTCTTTGAATGTCCGGTGACAATTTCCAGGGTGATGTTATCCTTTTTCCATGATGGTATGTGCAATGGATGCATCATACCCTTAGACTTATTCCTCTCTTACATAACATGATTACACACAAGCCACTTTGATGTATACTCAGTGATATCCTTCATCATATTATCCCACCAATAATTCTCTCAGATATCTCAATACATCTTTGTGTTTCTCAGTTGAAGATAGAAATTCATACTATGTGCATCATCCAAAAGTTCCTTCTACAACTCCGGACATAATGGAACACATAGTCTTTTCCCAAATATCTCAATTCCTTATTCATTAACATTAAACACCAAAGATTTCCCTTTTCTTATATATTTAACTTTCTTATGAATTCTTACATCATCCTTTTGAGCCTCCTTTAACATTTCTGAAAGAGATGGTTGAACAATCATTTGTGAAAGGATTGATGATGTTCCTTTCATTATGATTGCCATGTCAATATTCATCAAATATAATAATATCTGATCTGTTTCAATTATCATCAATGATATAATCATTGGGTCCTTTCTACATAGAGAATTTCCTACCTTGATCGCTTTCCCTAGGTGGTAATGGATTGATATTTCATATTCCTTGATCAAATATAACAATCTTCATTGGTGCATGTTCAACTCTCTCTGTGTAAATATATACTTGAGGATTTTGTGGTCCATATATATTTCACTCTTATCTGTAAAAAGATAATCCCACAAAATTTTTAAAGCGAAGATCACCCATCCAACTCCAAATCATGTGTTGGATAATTATGCTCATGAAATTTTAATTTCTTTAATGAATATGCAATGACTTGTCAATTTGAATCAACACAAATCTTAGGTCCTTATTTTAAGAATCATTGAATACCACAAAACATTCTACACATGTGGGTATTGTGAGCACAGATATAGTGATATGCTTCCTTTTCAACATCTTGAAAAATTATTCACATTCATCACTCCAAGAAAACATTACTCCCTTCTGAGTTAGCTTGGTAAAAGTGTTGGAAAATCGTGAAAAAATTCCCCCAAAACGTCGATAATATCAAGATAACACGAAGAAACTACGCATATTCATTACCTATGTTGGCCTCAGCCACCCCTCTATTGTAGTTGTCATTGTGGGCTACACACATATCCCATTTCTTTTGATGATATGACCCATTAATGTTACCTCCATCATCCAAAAATCACACCTTCTGTACTTTACATAGAGTTTCTCCTTTCTCAAGGTCTTTAGTAAAATTTATAGATACTCCCCATAATCCTTTTTTGTTTTTGAGAATATTATAATATCATCTATAAAGACTACAAAAAAAATTTCGAGGTAATCTCAAAATACTCAATTAATCAAGTCCATGAATATTGGTGGAGCATTAGTGAGTCTAAAATTCATTACTATGAATTAATAGTGCCCTAATCTTATATGAAAAGTAATCTTGGGGATATTTCCCTTCTTCCCCATTACATGATACTATCCCTACAAAAAATCTACCTTGGAGAAGTATTGTTCTTCCTGAAGCTGATCAAACAAGTCATAAATTCGTGGGATAAGATATGTGTTATTTATCGTGATTTTGTAATTCTCACGATAATCGATTCAATGGCGCATTTACCCATCCTTCTTCTGGATGAAGAGGACTGGTGCACCCCATGGTGAAGCACATGGGCATATATACCCTTTATCCAGATTCTCTGGTAGTTTTTTATTCAAATCCTCACGCTCCACAAAAGCCATTATATATAGAGTCTTGAATATTGGCAACACCCCAGGTATAATATCAATTGATAATTCAACATCTCTTCTAGGAGGAAGACTAGAAAATTCCATGGGAAACACCACAAAGAATTCCCTCACAATAGGAATGTCATCATGGATGGTTTTCTCCTTAGAATCAGTCATTTGTTCCATAGATGCATGCTCATAGGGTAGTAATATCCACACATGAGAGGATGGTAATGAAGAAGATTCGTCTTCCTCTTGTACTTGTATAGAATTGGGGGTCGATTATCCACATGGAGAGTGATTTCCCTCTCATAGAAATTTATGTTGGCTCTATATAAGGAACCCCAGTCCAAGACAAGAATTACCTCAAATTTAACCATAGAGAGTAGGATGAAGTTCTTTAGGATGTTAAATACACCAATTATGACATTGGAGGAGTAATATTTATGGGATACAATGATTTCTCCATTTTCTATACTCACCGACATCTTTACTTCCATGATTTTTAGTGGTGTTGGGATTGTTATACTAAAAATTCTTGTTATAAAACAATATTTATAACCTCAATAAATTTTTTTTTCTATATTCTTGAATGAATAACTAGCATACCTATCATCACACCAGTGTTGGGGTTCACTTTGGTAGTAGTGATGGCATAAGCTCACCCTTGTTACCTTGGAGGTTGTTGTTTGCCTTTGAAAACCCTTGGCTTAGGGAACATATTTTCAACATGCCCTGGTTATTTTCATTTGAAGTAATAAACATTGCATTGAGAGACGAATGAAGCCTTCCTCTCCCCTGTCATAGCTGTAGGTTATTCTTATCGGCAGTCAATGGCAAGGTGACCTCCTCTACCACAACTAAAGCATTTCCTCGTCCCCTTCAAGAAATTTCTAGGGTGCTTTTTTCCAAACCTTTGAATGTGGGGTGTTGGATTTTCATTGAATGGTTTTATTTATCCATCAGACCACTAGAAATGAATTCCACCGTATGCTTCTTATCCCAATGAATCCACTGAGGTTTTCTGATCATCATTTCAAAATTGAGGGCACATCAGACAATTTCCTCATTGCTGTCGAAGTCACAGATTGCTAAGGCCTTCTGCAAGCTTGGTTTCAGCCCACCAAAGTAGTAGTCTTCCTCTTATTCGGGGGTAACGACAAAGCCGAAGGAATATTGTTCAATCCTTGTGATGTTATCCTCATATGCACTGACATACTCTTCAACTTTTTTCTTGAGGTCAAGGAAGTCCTTTTCCATCGTATGTCAGAGGGTGCATGGAAATTATTTATCAAAAATACATCTTCCAGATAACCTTCTATTCCAACACGTCGGTCTTCTCCTCATGCTTCATATTTTTTATCAATGTCCAACATTTATCGGCTTCACCCTCCATACGATAAGCATCCAGAAGGACCTTATCATTTTCATAACATTGAAGGATAGAGAATATATTTTCGATTGAATTGATCCATTTTCCAACGATTGAGGGATCAGATAATCCATTAAATGTAGGAGGCCTTTGTCTCATGAATCTCTCGATAGAAACATGTTCCTTCTTGGGGGGGGGGGGTAGAATGTGCTTTTTGACCCATTTTTCTATTCAAATTTTGAGTTAATTGAGAGACAATCATGTCAAAGTTCTTGATTCCCACACTCATTGGACTGGGAATCTCATTAGCACAGTCATCACATCGATCATCACATCGGTTGTTAGCCCGAGTCCTCCTATCACTATCCATTGTTTGGAATAAAAAACGATAGGGGTAAGACATAAAAGTTAATCTAAGTACCAAATAGATGACTTATAAATATATTTTATTTCCTTAACTTATGAATCTATAGGGTTGAATCTATGTTATCCAACATATATTCTTAAGAGATTTTTTAATTCCCATAATAATGGTTCATATTATGCTTTTAAATTTTCCAATGCTTATCCCCCGTGAGTTTCATAACCCAGAGTTCAGTAAAGCCTATTTTCGTGTACCAGGACACCCCTGGTCAAGCCCGAAACTCTTTGTTGGAGGTTTCACCCCTAGGTACATCTTTTCTAGAGCCACCTCTACCTACTCATATCCAGACATGGATATATTTTCTTGATAAACCACTTACTCAATTCCAACCAAAACATATTGATTTTTTTTTATACTTAGTCTTGTCTCAATGTCTTCACTAGGCTTTTATAATCCTAATCCCAGAAATAACTAAACCTATCCTTTGATACCAACTATAACAACCAAGCTCTTTATTACACACTAAAACATGATTTATTACATAACCATCAATTGATACAACATAGAAGATCAACATTTAAAGTGTATTTTGGGATTAGGATATTTACATGACAACTAACAACATGTAATGAAACATCTTTTTGAAAACATCCTTTAAATGACCACTATATTCTCACGTACATAGCATTGCATTGGATAACCCGAGGATATGTATAAGAAAAGGGTGATCTATAAAGCTCAGTAAGGGAATAAACATGGAATAACATGAGTAATACAATACATGTAAGAAATTTAGAATATAAATGGATAATAAGAGAAACATGAACATAAAGTAATGACAAATCATGATAATCATAACATGGAAATGTGGAAACAGCACCTAACATGGAATTAGAAAGAGACATGGCTCGTTGCAAATGGAGTACGTGTAAACCCTCACTGCACATGAAGCACAAGTAAAATCTAGTTGCAAATTAATTAGCATGAGTTAACACCCATTGAACATGACTTATCATGATACTATACTTTACCCAATGCATTGGAGCTCTATCAGGGTGCTGCCTTCTTAATCATTTCATTTCATACATAAGCACGCCACATGGATCATATAACATGGAATCAATCCACATCATAATTTATTCCACAATTACGTAATTTATAATAAATACATGAAAGTACCATTGAATATATTTATTTTTGTAAAGGTAAATAACATTATAGATGTATGGGTATGGTATTCACTACACAATGATCTTGGCTTGGAATACACGGTGCAATTTCGGCAACATAACAGCGTGTCATAAGGAATCATGAAAATAGTTGATGAGAGAGAAATGGGTGTCTCATAATATTTACATGATTAATACAATATTTGGTTCATTTAGATTCATTTTCCTACAAATATAATGTAATTAAGATGCATAATACAAAAGAATTACATAGATGTAGAAGATGGGAGAGAAATCCCACACAGAATTCCGACATGGTAACGAGTGTACATGTGAGTCATTAATGAGAGAGAAAGGGGTATCCCATAGTCCAAAAATAATGAGGGTAGTATGGGGGAGATGAAAAATCTCACACCAACATTTTTAATTGAAAACAATAGTGCATTACAACTTAATGAAACTTGAACCAAAATGGTAAAAGAAGAAATCCTTTATATGAAAGTGTGATCCAAAAAGCTTGGGAGAGGCTTGACAGAGGATTTTTTGGAGCTTGGGGTACCTTGGGAGGATTATAGAGAGAGTATGGTAGGGTTTGGTCAAAATCCAATGGCTTTTAGTGAAGAGTAATTGGGATCTTTGGTGGGTTTATATAGGAAAGAAGAGGAAATTCATTATTATTTAGGATTGGGACACCTCACATTAAACTAATCAAAAAACATAATTTCCCATGGTTTTTTCCCATGGTTTTTTCCATAGGGGTTTGGGAAAAAATATTTTATATGAAAAATGGAGGAACTTCTTAAAATAATAGGTTTTCTTATGTGGAGGTTAGTCACACTCTCAAGGAAAACAATTTAAAAAGAGAAAGTGTTTTATAATCTTAGAAGGGTCCACTAATGCTTCATAAAATAAATAAAACAAACCAAAAATCTTCTTATTTTAATGGTAACAGATATATTGGCTGAACATAATGTTTACTATATTTTATTACTTCACTATTGGGTCATTATGATGTCATAAAACACAATATATATTTAAATGGTATTTAATTTTTACCCAAAATTTTGATTGTCTAAGAAAAATATGAAAATTTTCCGATTGGATTATTACATCATCCTGATTCAAAAAATAATATTTATTTTATCAAAATAATTTTCTAAATATCTAAATTTTACTTTTAAAATAAAAAATAATCATTATTAAAAATTCATGGTTTTGGACAAAAAACATTCAAACCTTAATAAAAATTACAATTGTATTCATAAAAAATGTAAGATCATTTATATATAATAAAATGTAATTTATTAAAAATATTTTATTAAAATATTATTTAATTAAAAAATCCATGAATTCATCAAATAAATTTCTTAGTTGAATATTAACTAAAAATATTATTTGTGCTTTAAAAACTTTTTACAGTGTAACAATAATAAAATTATTTCACATTATTTATACAAGAATAATGTACATAATCATAGTACTAGGGTCTTGTTACATAACCCCTTAAAACAACCACTTAAGAACATAGATTAAGGTGCATTATGGTGACAGACTCTTGGGGTTACTCTGAAAAAATTGCTCGAGTGGTAATCTCTATCAACTTCCACTTCTCTCGTAGGTGGTTCCACTCAAGCAAGACGTATTCAAGTTCAGATTGGGCTTGTTCAAGAGAAAATACCAATGACGCCACCTCTGTTATGAGCTCTGAAAAATCAGATTCATATGGGGAAAGTACACTGGATGAGATCGTCTCTTCCTTTGTCTATGTAATTAGATTTGTTATAGATCTATATTTATACTAATATTTTGTCCAATGTTTCATGGCTATATTAGAAATGGTCACAATTCTTAATTGAAATTTAAAAACCAAAACAAAGATCCCAATAAGTGCATATTTTTTACATAACCGTAAAAATACATTTAAATATACCAAAAGGAATTTGGTTAATAAATATTTTGGTCGTTACAATGCTTGTGATCGTAGAGAATTTCTGGAACCATCCTCATGTTTCTGATATACTTCTTCTTAGATTCAATGTACTATAATATATTGTTAATGAAGACCACAAAACTATGTTTATGAAATGAGAAAAAAATCATATTCATTTTTCACATGAACATTAGGGGAGTTTTATTCAAACATAAGGGTATCATTATGTACTCATAATGAACACAGTGAAATCTAAATGCCTTATTTACTATATTATCATTCCGTACTCAAGGCCAGTGATAGCCTAATCTGAGATCAATATCTGAGAACTATAATTACCCTATCTACTAATATAAGAGGTTGTATATCCTTAGTAGAGGATACATAATCATCATAGTCACCAAGTTTTTGAACCAATAATCCCATTATTTACTCAAACTCCCAATAAAATTCATGGAAAACAATAATGGGGATGTCCCTAAGAAGGAATGGGAACCCTGGAGCCCTTCCTCTTTAAATCCTTCATCTCTACCTTAGGTATTCCAATCTCTATGGGATATATCTATTATTTTACCAATGATATAAATAGTATCCATGGTTGTATGAAAATGTATAATTATCAACCTCTTTGTCGATGAAATCATGGAACACACTATGTTAAGAAAACCTCATATTAAACCACCATATTTGGAAAATGATAGACCATAGAATCCACTACTCATAGATCCATCCAAGAAAATTGTTGTGTAATAAAAAACCTCATATGTTTGGGACCATACTTCTATGAATTTTTTACATACTCAACTATGATTGTAATCCATATCCAATCGATGTGGAAACAAAATATCCTTCAATTAAAATATTAAATAATTGTATCGACAATGTATATTTAGGACATTACTATGATAAAGTTCTAATGATTCAATACTACCACAAGTATATCCCATTATAAACTCTATCATTCAAGAATCAAATCATATAATCCAAAAAAAAATTTGATCATTGATCAATCTCTAGTAGGATTCTCTAAGGGAAATGTTCAATTCAAGGGATTATTCAAAACTTCTAGATCTTGAACTACATATGTAATATGAATTATGTGGATCGTGCCTATGTATATAAGACAAAAGTCTGTGGAATAGAATATAGATATCATATATCTATTCATCTGTATAGCATCTAGATCACATGAATCTACATCCCACCCCCTACTGACTGAGCAAGGATGGGAAAACCTAGCAGAATTGGTTGAAACACTTCAACCCATGTTTAAAATACCACTAATATACCCTCTCCTTTAACATAAATTATTTCTTATAAAACACATATATACTATACATTACACTGTATATGAAGCTCATCAAATATCACTGAATCAGGAAAATGGAGGATCAGAAAATCCTGAAATAGATATCCCCATCCATGAGAAGAGTTGAATTTTCCCTCACTTGTTTGAATTTATACATTCTGAGAGTGATGAATAATAGAAATGTATTCATGATATCACTTGTGGAATGGTCACTTAAATTTGGATCCATGTGTCTATAATCATCTAAATACTATTTAAATCAAAAAAACAATTGGGGCAACTAATGGAGCCCAATAATAGTCTCTACATAGCCCAAAATCTCTTTATATTCAAGGAATTATCTTGAACCATATCATATGATTGAATTTAAATATGTGTCACACTGTCCTGGATGTATTAATGTACGAATCACTCAATGGTCCCCTCAGAAAATCTTGTATCCTTAACCATAACTTCCGAGTATCTAGAGAGGTTGAAAACCCTTGAGGAATTCAAAACCATAGTAAAAATACCCTACTACAGAAATAAAACATGATATATGATCACTTTTCACATTTTAGTCTTAGAGTACTCCTCTATGAAGTGATTCTAAACAATTTCAATAAACGATTCACCTAATAATTTTAGTAATCCAATAAGATCCACTAATACCTAGTGGATCCTTTGAGAATGTTGTCTACCTGGATAAAAATCTAAGGTGAAATTGATCTTACGAGATGAAAAAGTAACATGAATACCTAAAAATATCCTTAGCTACATGTGGGTTTTGATTTCCCTTGAACCATAATGGATAATTATACTAAAACTCCTGTTGTTTTCTCCCCCTTGTGCACATCATCTAATGATACTATAGGTACTATCTGATAATCGATGTGTGGAGGTAGGAAAGGAAAACCATCTGTAAAAACTACCTCATGAATAGGTCCTTATATGGATGCCTCTCCACTAATGTGACCATCCTCATGATCGTACTGTAGAATTATAACTATAAATCAAAAATAGATAAATTAAAAAATAAATATGATTTAGCACACTGAATAAGTATATATAGGGAGACGACTCAAGAGGAAAGAGAAACCCAACCCATTCCTATATATAGATTGTACTGATGTTTTTCACTATAACTAATTTCAATATGTACCAAGATTAAATGAAGTTGATTTGAGTCGTATTGTATATATATTTTGGCTAATGAACCAACATTAGAGTCAATGTCTTGGAATATTTACTTGAAACTTGTTTGATAGTTTCCACATAACCCAAAAAAATATAATAGTTAGAAAAAACTAAAAACTTGTTCCCTAAGAGTAATCCATCCTCTGATAAACCTATGTAACATCATAACCAACCAAGACCCACCTATCTAGTGATAAGATTATTGTGACTACACAAACAATCCTCAAATATGATATTGGTTATAGACCCAGGCTGAGTATACATTACACCCACATGGGAGGCCCTATCCTATGGTACCAACTTTCAAAAACATATCTTCAAGACCATAAAATGATGAAATGTAAAATTAAACTGATTCTAACATCATGGTAGAAACTAAATCTCATAATAAGTGTTTATAAATATATCTTAATAATAATTTCCAAATAGATGACCATAAAAAAGTAATTAAGTACCCCATGATAGTAAGAGGGGACTACAACTAAATATAAATCATGAAAAAATACATAGTCTTTGTTTCCCAATATAAGATTTTTCTCATTCATCGTGTAACATTTTAGATATCTAGTCATATACATAAAACCTGACATGTTCAAGAACAATCCCATTCATGGGTGTGTATAAAAATACCAAGTAGGACACCCATAAATTATTAAGTATAAATCATTAAGATAATTGTAAACTAATAAAAATTGTATGTTAATTCTATGTGATTCATAAAATCATAACATCATGATATACTCACAGTAGACACTCGGTCATGAATAATCTTCATAGCCACCATACCGGCTTTACATTATGTTCAAGAGTCAATTTCCTAACTCTCATAGGAGAGCTAACATCCCATGTTCGATATTTCTGATGGAGGTAATCCAGTATGTCATGATCAGTAGGTCATGAAATGGGGATGTAAATTATTGATGTAAGAAGAGATCAATACACATATGGCGATCACACATAGGGTCATAGGGAATACCAACAACACTATATAGATTAACCAGATATATATGAGATTAATTCCTATGTGAATTTGGTCACACTAATTCAAAGAACCTTACATTCTATAGAAGTTGACAGAGGATCCCATCCAAAAATAAAGCAGCACTTACTACATCTCTGTATGAGTATAATCCCATTGAGAGGTTCAAAATCTCAAACCTATGACATAATGAAACACTGTACCCTATGTAAGATGGATCAAGAGAACACACCCTTAATAAAACGTTTCAATTATATGGGGAACATGGTCTACATGTCATCTTGAATTATGTACATGGAGTGAAATATTAGTACATGGAGTTTACATTCATTTCCGGGTCTATCCATGTATCATGTCGAATTACATTTTCTGTTCGTGTGTACACCTCACTATGATAGTGTACCTAATCATGTTCAAGTATATATCTCATCCAATGTACTTTGTCCATGACATGTACATGGATTTTTCCATGACTATTTTAACTTTGGGAAAAATTCCTTTTCATCAAGGTGGAGGTAACACTATAATTTATTGCTTTCACATTACGTGTGATACGTTTATTCATCAATAAACCCTGAATCCATGGATAGGGAACCCCATGTTGGGTATCTCTAGATTACTCAGAGTGTATTATTTTATTTTAAATAAAATCACATTTACTAAATTGGTGTCCTAATATCTTTACAACCACCTCTAAACATTTCCATAAATCTCAAAAATTTGGGTTGACTGGCCTCACCGTCGCAGGTGATAGGTTTCTAGGTTCACATTCTCCAGAAAATGCTACCTAAAGAAACACCATAATTGTTTTCCAAAAACTCATGCACAAACCAACCCCACCTAGTTCGATCTCATCATCACCATAATAAAATATTGATCTAATCAGCAACGTGAATCCAAATATGTGGTATTGGTCTATTGCATTATGAATCAAGTACAATATGATTGAGTATGCAGTGCATATTGAACCACTGAAATAACGAACATAGATGATGAACATACAATGAATGGAGAAAATGAACAAAACAAACACATGTTGAAAAATATTAGATATTTTATTGTTTGACTTGATTTCCATGTTTTATAATGTAAAATGAAGAGATAAATTTTTACAACAAATGATAATCCTGAATTCCCAGGAAATAATCACACACCTGAAAGACGATTGATCATTAAATCAATATGTTAGTCAACTGATTTTCATTTGTCATAAGATATAAAATACTAAGATAAATACACATAAAAGAATTTTATCACGTAGATAATGGATCTCAAATTGTTGTATAGTGCTTATGAGAGATTTTTATGATGAAATCCATCGTTTTATTTGGAACACCGATCACCAAATATCAAATAACAGATGTTCATCCATTAATACCACTCCAATAAATCTCTATTAAAATCCATTATTATGAGGTCAACCCTAGAATTTTGTTATAAACTATTTTTATATATTTTCATTAGGACAATACATAATTTGCGACATAAACTTATTTACTTTTTTATATATTATTTATGTTCATGATGAAATTTTTAGAAAATCTTGATGCCAAAAAAAATATGTCACACGTAGTAAAAGACATAATTATAAATTACAGGTAGTGTAATATTTCAAATTAGATACTCAATTTTGGATTTATTTTAATTTTTAAGTAAAAAATATCAAGCATGATGATAATATGTTTAATATATATAAAAGAAAATTTATGGGCTCACCGAGCCTTAGAATTTCAATCTGTTTCGGCATATGGTTATGAATAAATGTTTTATTTTATTTAAAATATTTATATTATAAAAACCAATAGATTACAAAAATTCTATAATAAAAATGTGAAATACGATTATATTTTTTCCATTGAAAAAAAGAAAAAAAACCACTTAACCTACTAACTAAGAAATATCATCCTCACAGTATAATGCTCACAAAATAATGTATAAATATATTGTAACATAATAAGAACTCTATCGATAATCAGTTACCCTTCACTATATACCCAATTATATTCCACTCTCACACCACACTTCCATATGTCATGGTTCTCTCAGATCATCCATATAAAATATATAACCAATCAAAACATGGTCACATAAAATCAGGAAACTAGACCCCTACTCCACCAACACACATCACAGTCACAAAACATCTCACCTGAAGACACATTGGACATCACATCACAACAGTAAGTATAATAGTAGGGAATCATGAAGATTAAGGTAATCAACCTCATTCCATACAACTACATAGAATGAAACCCACCATAAGCTACCCATAGTATGGTGTTATTACAACTCTCTAATCAACACATGGTCAATCAAACCACACCTCCCCAGAACATTGTCAATTCACATCCCACATATAGAAACATGTTCTATCAGCTAATACACAATATACACTACATATTTCATAGTCAATGAATATATACATGACTAGAATATATGGATATCAAGAGAATGTATCCATCCATCTATCCTCAGAACAAGGATGTTAATAAAAAAACTTCACATATAAATAAATTGGTGTCAGCACATGTTTCTCTACACTTGTGGGGTGCATGTTATAATTACAATAAATATACAATGTATATAGATGAATGGGAATTGAGAAGCCCATAATTTGGGATGAAAAATAAACTAACCAATTTACTTTGTCATCATTTTTCAATATATGACTAAATTAAGAAAAATTCCTGACAATCCACAAGTCACAATACACTTTTCACATTAACCAACGATTGCATTATCCAACACATTTATTTTTTTCATAATCAAATTTAAAATTTTACTATGCCTACCATATTAATTAAAAAAAATTCATCCATACTTATTCAACATTCCAACCCAAATGACATATTTTCCAATTTCTATATTATCATTTAATTCTAATACTACCTAGAAAACTAATAGAAAATAACCATCCCCTTATTTTTAACCACATAACACAACCAAAAAAACACAAATTACAGCCCATTTATATATAAAGAACTAAAAAACCCATAATCCCCATATCAAAACCATATGTTTTCCAATAACATGAATACATAACAAACACATCAACCTATATAGCACAACTGGACATCACTTCCCAAAAGCATGACCTCATTCGAACCACACATCACTATCCCACAATGTGACTCCTCATAACAAAAACTCAATAAACATTTGTTAAAATTAATAAAATGAATTTTTATCAACCCTGCATATATATTTTATGGGGATTATAAAAATGACTGTAAATAATAGGGAAATAATTTTATCTGTTGAATATAAGTTTTTTTAGAATTATTATTTTAGGGGGATATCAAAACAATATGAAAAATTGATTCCATATCAAAAAACTATAAAACATATAATGTATGCAAAAACCCATTATTTCAGGATGGTATTAAACCCTGTAAATTGAAAATCTAATGTTAATAATTTCATATTTTTAAAGGCATGTGTACCAATCCACATACCCCATTTAATATGATTTTTATGGAGTTATCTCGACAAGGATAGTGAAAACCTTATCCCATAAATAAATAAGAGTAAACCCCTTCCTAATGACATAGAAATGTGAGAAACATGTTATTACATACATCAAAAGGATAATTTCAAATCCAGTTCTCACAATTGGTGAAGAAAAAATAACCCAAAAATAGAACCCAATAGTCGAGGGCATGGATAAACCTATTCGATATCCCGAGATAATAAAAATGTATCCTAACTCACACTCCAAACAAAAAGAAAACCATAAAAATGGATCCCTGGGATAAAAGCTAATAAAATAATAAATAAGAAGAGGAGCGATTATATATTATTTCTATTACAATAGTACTAGAACCCATGGATTAAAGCATAGAGAAGAGGGAAAAATTTCTCTCAAAAAAATAGTTAATTTTATAAAAATGAATGAGTGAGGGATACATAATTATGAATAAAAATAAACAAGAAGAATAATATAAAACCTAGGCCATACCCCCATTAACATTATTAATTCCACTCACAACATGATTTCTATAGGAATTATCCGATATTTTGTTTAATGAAAAATTAATAGTCCCTCATCTAATTATATACACTGATTAATTTCATGTGTTGAATTTATTTCAAAGACATCCCATTAGGCCACATAAAATCCATGAAATCAAACATCTATACAGGATGTGAAACATCAATTCATGAATTGAACCAAATTCAGATCATGATACATCTACTACAACACTCACACAAGTCCATCATCATTAAAAACCACTAGATTTCCTCCAAATAAATCTCAACATTATCAGTTTTCTGAAACATGGAATATAATGGGTCATTAAGGAATGATTCGTTACATCAGAAACCCATTATATCAATATCATCCCAAAAAATAAAAACTAAACCTATGAAATTAAAGGGGTTGTAAAAAATAACCTATGAGATACCTCTAATGGAACTCCTTATATGTGGAATGATACTACTTGCTGATCACTTCAAACAAAACACCCATAAACTACCCAAAAATTGATTCACCACACAGCCACATCACCACCTCTTCTAGAGGAATACATCACATCATCTAGTACTAACAATGAATCTCCACGCCCCCATAACCATCACACAACTATTCCAATCTCTACAAAGCTGAATCTAAGTATCACAACATCCAAAAAAACTCGTCTTCCATGTACACACGTAATTGGTAATTCTTTCCCCCTGTGTTAAGATAGTATATACATTAGGAAGTATTGGATATACAAAATAGATTTTATCACATCAATTTAAAATAAATCTCTATTGTGAATTATGTGCTCTACTTTTCACATGTATGAGTCTTATAACACCTCATACAAAATGAGGAACAACACATCTCGCAAAATATTTGATTCAAACCAATATATCAAAATGAAAAATATTGTGTAATAATATCATAATATTCTAGGTAATAGGAATTAATCTACATCTCATATTCCCACGTACTCTCCACTTGGGAACCATACCCCAACATCACACAACCCAAGGTAATGATAAACTTTCTTCCAATGATCCTGGATCTCTACCACCCACATCGATAATGTCTCACTATCATTGATATCCATCTCTCCCTTGTAAATGATGTTGGAGTCATCATGAAGATACCGTTAAAGATGATAATTATTTATAACGGAATAAATCCACTACCGTAGTTATTATACCAACCGATATAACATGACTCCAACTTATCAAAACACCTCAATAGGATAAAAGAAAAGAAAAAAAATTAGTCATCTGTCTAATACTATGCACCTTATATTGATATAAGACCTTCCTAAACCCATGGTAACCAACATAATGCTCCAATTTACTCCTCCTATGATAGTAAAAATACTTATTATGGTTCGTCATTTCATTCATCCATTCATGAACTAGAGGAACATTATCCATCATCGATTGCACCATGTCAGGTCTAATAACTAATGGATCCCAATATTGTATCTAGAAAAATAGTGAACAACACAACCTCAAAAAGAGTTCCTCAAATAGAGATATGTCTATGGATGAATGAAGTCATCTTATATAAGAAAAGTATCCCAAAGGGATGATCATTTTCCTAGATCCACCAATGTCTATGATACATTCCAGAAACATATCATATAGTGTCTATATTTTATTCACTATATCCTAACCATATATGGGTGAAAAGTTGTGTCATGGTGTAACAAATTACCAAAATCATACTACAATCCCGTCTATAATAACAACAAAAATCATGCCTCCTGATAAAGGATATGTGACCTCATAACTGTATGAAACCTCAACACATCATCCAAATATTTTCTCTTTAAAAAATCTATGACACCTAACACCCTAATCACATTAGAGTGGACCAATTTCATGAGTCGATTCATGATTACCCAGATTGTATCACAACCACTCAATTCCTGGGATAACCCAATGAATAAATCCATAGATATGCCATCCAATTACCATTTGTTAACATAAAAAGGCTATAATAATCCACTAAAAACACAACGATCAGCCATAACCTATTAGAAAATAAAATACCTCACCCAAAAATCTATTATATTTCCCATTTCTTAGTGGGCCTCCAAAACTGCATCCACAAGACATTGAACCTCTTTGATACACCTAGGTGAATTTCCAAAATAGTGATATGAATCTCATGATGTACACCATCTAATAGTTATATTGGAATAAATATCCACTTCTAAGAAAATATTAGGATCATAACATGCTCCAAAAACCCATTGGGAGTATCACCATGGATATCATGATCACACATCTCCTTTTCCATTGAGACTCCTAACTGAGACACCACCACCATATTCATTATAGAACAATGAACATTAATTCAAAAAATATATACTCTTCGTTGAAAAAACATGTATCCAACTATTGGGTTACAATATACTCAATAAATCTCGAACCATCTCTTGTCTCCTCAAAATCATCATTCTCTGATGTTCTGCACAAAATTTTTTACATAACAATCATATTGCATGTGGTATATAAGATATCGAAATCATTATCATAAAAAAATAGCATCCACCTCTATTACTGCTGGTTTTTTTATGTGTGTATAACATATACCTCATTTAATTGTGATCCATGAAGACCAAAAAGTGTAATCTAATGAGGTAATTCCACTATAATATCAGGTTAATCACAACCACTGCTATCACATGATCATTGGTGTCATTTTTATTCTCTATGGGTCATTACTACTTAAAACTATGATCAATTACTACTCTATTCAAAAATGGAACACATACCACAACTAAACATGAATAAATACAAAACAAATCAAACAACACACTCTCCTTTAGAAATCAAAACACAGTAGAACTGACTAATTTCCCACATTGGTAACTGAATCATTCTTGAAATTTTTCAATCTACCAAAAATTATATTCCCTCACTTCCAATTAATGAATAGGGATTAAATAAGAGAAAATAATAAAAAAACCAGTAATAACATGATATATCATGGAAATTATAAACCACGTATTCTTTCCTAGGTGATACCCTTGAAAAAACTAGTTTTCCATAAAAAGAGTACACTAACACAACCTCTTCAAATGACACATACCCAACTAAATTCCCCATTAATTTTAAAAAAAATACAAATGGGAAACATTTTTTAGAAATGGTTTCATTGAAGAAAATACAAGATAGATCTGAGATGGAAATAGGGATCCTCCTATGAAATTGACTAGAACAATATGTTTTCTATGGATAGAACATGAAACTTGTATACAAATTGATGGAATAAGGATTTAATGAGACCCAAAAACATATATTCAGAGTTAGTGTCATGTATTGACATGAATATTAACTCTCTATTCGCATAAATATTTATATTTGAAGGAATTATTAAATATATTTCCATCATTCACTCTCAACAGGTGCTATGAGAATATATATCCATCATAGAAACCAATTATCCCCACTAAAATGGTTGAAAATATAATATATCCCCTGACGAGCATAATAATTCTTGACTCTTAAAAATTTAAAACGCTAGTAGTCTATACATTTCATTACACTATTATCCACATTCTTGTAGAACAAAAAATGGAGCTCCCCATAGTGACACTATGGTTGGATGAAATCCTTCTACATCGAATCATATATCTGAATCATAAACACCAACAACTCTATAGGTTCCATTATATAAGGATCCAAAAAATATATATAAGAACTAGGCTTCCAGTATATCCCAAACTCAAAAATAATTCAAAGAGTTTGTGTCACAATTTCCATAGGAAAACCACCCAAAACTCCCCATTAATCCAAGTATCAACCAATTTTCGAAAAGCCACTAACTATGTAAACAACTGAAACATCATATAAATAAGGGAATCTATACATCTTATCCCTATAGTAAATCCTTTCATGACACCAAAAACTATTTTCTGACAATCCACATTCGAGAGAAATAATCACCTCAAAACATAGTCTAGTAATGCATGAATATAATACCAATATTTGATTTTGTGGATGAAATTGAATGAAAAAATATGAATTGTTATAATATCACTAGAGTATTAATGCATCCCCATCATCAGTCTACACCTTCGACATTCATGAAAAAATAATATTTTTCAATCAATTAGGGTTGTTATCCATATATGCATGGGAAGCCTCACTTTGTCTTGTCCTAGATTTATATCATGATCATACAAATTAAAAGATTGTGAATATATTGTATAAAACAATATAAAAGTGATAGAATATGTTTATCTGAGCATACATAAAATTATATATCAACCCTCTAGAATTACGACCTCTACTACAAACAATTTATCATACCTTTCCCCTCTAACTCAATGTTGATAACCACCATTACAAACACACATGAGTCCTGATACCTAAATATGAGGAACATCATAAATTAAAACACTACCAACATCATCCCCTCTTAGTATAGCATTCAAATGCTACCACAGCAACTAAAATTGATATTATGGGAATTCAAATTAATGGTGGTTCTTAACATGGTTTCCTTCAAAAAAAATTATCATGATGTAATATTTCTAACTAGTTATGGTGAGGTATAATAACTCTATAGTAAAAACACAACATCTTGAAGTCCCCATTAAGAGCACCGAAACCACATGTCCCAATATGTTAGAAAGTAAACTGATGAGGTTAACCCCTACCATGTCATAACCAAGATGGTCCTTGCATTTGAGACCTTAATCTGAAAACTATAATCGTTGATGAATATAGATTGTTCAATTATCATGGTAAAACTCTTAAAATTTACATAAACTAAATCACCAAATCATTCAATATAATCTCCAAATATTTTTGAAACATGGTTGTAGTAACAACCTACTAGATAAAATTACAAAGCCCCTCTTCAAGATATCTCACATGAGACTCCTTCATAAATAATAGTTATCCATAAAACACAAGAGTTCCTTGAAATGAATCACTATGTCTTGCATATACATACATCTCCCTTAAAGAGTAATAAGCTAATTCTTATTTAATTTATTCATACAAATGAAATAAACTATGCTTAAACCTCCTTTTGAATGTTAACCCATGAATTGTCCACCATTTTCCGCTCTCCCAAATACAACATCCACCATTGAATTAAAATTCACATATATGAATAAATGCAAAAGGGACCCAATAATTCTATATAGACCATATAATTCCAAAGGATACATTGATATCCCCTTACTAGTTTCATGTTTCCCCATCAGAAAAAAAATCCCATACTTCCAAAAATATACTTCCAAATAGTTCGAAACACCCTCTTCCACTGACCATCCACCTCAACTGAATCAAACCTCTAGAGATAAACTGTATTAGAATGATGAACCCCAATTTAATATACCTTAGTCTTATGAATATAGATAAGACTTCTTGAAAATCATGTAGAACATCTTATTATTGGTAAAATTGAGTTTTAAAAGATTTATTTAATTTATTTAACTTAACTTTTCTTAATTATATCTTCAGAAGGCCACCCAATTCATACTGGAATACAAGTCATTAGGATGAATGTTCCTTTTCTAGGTATCTACCCTAAAAATTATCCACCACCCTTGGATATTAAATAAGATAAAATTCATTACAAAAGATCATGTGGGACTCTAAAATATTGGTATGTTGCTGGTATCCTTGTTCTATGTTACATAATTTGGTCTTTCGACCAGTATGCTCCAGTTAGGGAACCTATAATGAGGTTATATAGAAATATTAAAAAGGGGATGCATGAACTTTTATAAAAATAGGATTGGGTAATTCAAAGAATCGAATTCAAGAAAATACATGACAGAATATAAAATAAATCAAACACCATCCCATAATGAATGTATATAATGTTAACATATACAAATAAATGTCATCAATATTAATACCGAAAATAAATATAATGTAGACACTCAATAATATAATAAGGGTCCAAGATAGAAATTTCAAGTATGGTCCATATATTTCATCGAGAAACAAGAAAATCTATTTATATACGAAGTGTGAGAATAAAAGCATACTTAATTAGGGAACCAACATATCTCAAGAATATGTGAATGAGTCATACTAATTCACCAAGGAAAAATAATTATAACCAAATAGAACCTACACAAGTCAATTAACCATGCCCATCCTCACCATAGAACTTTTATAGAATAACTCTTTCAAATATAGTAATATAATAAGAAATATATCAATAAAAGGGTATCCTGAACCACATTCCCACTAATTTTCTTCTACCACACGCAAATTACATACATCATGGTTCTCCCATATATTCTGTAAAACATATACAACCTCCCCAGAACATGGTAACATTATATCACACCTACAAACACATTGGCCACTAATCCATAACATGGGCACATATCATCATTCCCGAAGACACATAGTCCATAAAATATTAACCATAAATAGAGTAGTGTTGTATCATTTACATAACAGAAATTAAACTAATTCCATCCCCCAACCATACATGCACCACAAAATAAAACTCCCCATAGCATGGTCATATCGCTTCTCACACACAGACATATGGTCCATCACACCACAATTCTCCAAAAAAAATAACATCACATATAACCAAACGAATAGTAGGATAATAGATAATGAAATATGTAATGTTCTTGACCCTTAAGCCACTAAACGGGTGCTCCGAGCCAGGTAGTTACATTACCTTAAATGTGCCTCCCCATATGCCAAATTTTTCCGACTAGAAGTGGGGGGGTCTTTGTGGTCATGTGGGGAGTCTACACCCCCTTTCTATCAGAGTAAGCCACAACAGAAATAAACCAATAGCAGAAACAATAATCAATAAACCAGGAACATGTATAACAACCATTTCTAAGAATAAATATGTCGTGTCCTACTACATGTGCAAAAGTTAACAAAATCCCAAAATAAAGACAACAACCAAAATCTACTAAATGGTCCTGACTCCAAGCATGGATCCTCCACCAAGTGGTGCCCATGTATACTCAACTGTCTAGCAAGGACCCTTTCCCTTCTCTTGTCTTAAAAACATGAAGTCTGTTCAGGTACCCAATGGCGGCCCGAGAAGGATGTGAGTAAAACTCAGTAGGCCACCACCAACGGTGTCTACAAAATATCCAGTATGAACAGGTAGTGCATGCAAATGGAATATGAATGATAATTGCTAAGTAATTATTTACAGTTCCATTAACCAGGCCAGATCCAATGCCATTGCCACTTCCATTACCATTCATTTCACACCAATAATCATAACTTACCATTTCCTCATATTTTTGTGGGTTAATCACATACATTATGGTATATGGGTCTAAGGACAAAAATCACTTGCAAGAGGGTAAACACATCGTTATCTTCTCTCACCAGGACTAACCCCCCCATAAAAACCATATCGTCACCTCGAAGCCTCATTCCGGGTGCATGCAACTGTTAGGAGAATAGATCCTCAGAACCATTCTGAAACCATGCATTTAGGGTGGAGTTCAGAGCATCAGTATTCACATGACCCATGGGCATAGATCCTCAAGTCATACCCCACTCTACCAAGAAATGTGCACATGCTTATATATAAAATTAACAATCAACCCACCATACCATTTCCCATTGAGAAACACCTTTCACAACAAACCACATTGGAATTCACATTATTCCATAACCCATTAACACATTACCATTTCACATCATTTAACCATTCACCCAATTCCCATGTGTTATGACTATCTCACTAAGCATTCAAAACTAAACCCGTAACCTATCCCAATATGGTCTTTAATCAGTTTACATATTAACAAATTTAACCCATTCATAATTTCCATGAATCAACCATTCGACCCTTTCCAAATAACCTTTAGGCTATTTCCATGTCTAGGTTCATCACCTAAATTCTATTCCTAGTTCAACCAATCATTCCAACATATTCTTCAGGGGCTCTACCATTTATTACAATAAGGTCACTTGTTTAATAACAAACCCTAAGCCAGGGAAAACCTGTAACACCTCATGGCTAGCCCCAATTAGTTCATGTCATTCTCATCGCATCCCATGGGGATCGTGAGGGTTCCAATTTACCATTTTTAAGCATCATTTATACAAAACGAATCGTTGTTGATAAAATCTCATCAAAGGAAACATTGATAAAAGCTACACATGCATAAATCCACCATAAAACTATGTGATAACATTTGTAAACCACCGACCTCGAAACCGCAGTTGAACGCACACTCAACAGAGTCCTTTGACATCCATTTGAACTGCCTTTGGAGCATCAACCTAGAACTCAACCAAAAGATTGGGTTTTAGATCTTCGAAACAGGAGGGAGAGAAGATACAAACCCAAAACAAAAAAGAGAATCAAGGATGGGATTAGCCTTACCTGAAGCTTCGATCCACATCCAACGGCACAAAAAATGTCTTAGAAACGATGGAGATTGACCTCTTGGAGCTCTTGTGTGATTTGGTTCATTCATAGGGTGAATCGGGAGGAATGGAGAGGAAATCCTGAGTGGGTTCTTAAAATCCCGGGGTGGCAATTTTGTAAGTTTTTCCATCTTTTTTAGACCGCAAGGCATTGCTGTAAAATTTGAAAAATCATGTGCAAACAGTGCGCATGTTACTGTCTGAAGGTAGAGGGGTTGCTTGGTTTACCTAGGCAGGCTGCACGGTTTTCCCTGGTCGTGCGCATGTTGTGCACCTAGGCTTGTCTTGCCCAACTTTCCTTTCTTTCATGCCCCGATCCCCCGAAACACCCCCAAGACCTACCATACATTCAGAATACATCCCATGAAGCCAAAACAAGAGATTCCACCAAAACATAATGAAAAAATACCCTTCCAAAAACCGGGATCTTACAACCTCCCAAACATAAAACTGCTCGTCCTCGAGCCGAGTTTCCAACCATTATTAATCCACCAAAGAGAAGAGTTCAGGCCACAGAGCCCACATATATGACTTCCGCTCCCATGTTTCTTCCTATACATTCCCATGATTCCATATTACTTGCACTAATGGAAAAACCTTGCCTCAAAATGCCTTTTCACTAAGAGACACCACATGAACCGGATGCTCCTCAAAGGACGTATCAGCCTCATGCTCCACATCCTCCACATCAACCACGTGAGATGGGTCAGGGTGCTACCGTCGAAGCTGTGACACATGAAACACATCATGCATCCCACCATACCACTGAGGGAGATCCAATCAGTAACCACTACTCTGATCCTCTCCACAATCCCAAAATTTCCAACATACCTGGGCACCAACTTACACTGATTTCGAATCCGACGGTGAGACAACTTTGGCAACAACCGAAGAAACACATTATCACCCATCGCAAACTCAAGAGGTCTATGACTCCGATATGCATATGACTTTAGCCTACTATGAGCCGTATCTATTTTCTTCTTGATCAACTTATCCCTATCTGAAGTCTCCTACATGAGACTTGGACCCAATAACTTAGATTCACCAGCCTCTAGCCCACACAACGGTGATCTACATGGCCTCCCGTAGAGTTCCTCAAAGTGGGCCATCATAATCGTAGCATGAAAACTTTTGTTGTCGGAAAACTAAACTAACTATAGCTTCCTCTCCCAAGAACCACCAAATTCCAAGACACAATCTCTTAACATTTCTTCCAACACTTGAATTGTACTCTCCGACTGCCCGTCTTTCTGCGGGTGGAAATTCGTACTCGAAAACACCTACGTACCAAGTTCTTTCTGCAACTCTTGCCATAAACATGATGTTAAACGCGAATTCCTCTCCGAAACTGTGGTCCACAGAACACCATTAAACTGTACTATTTCTCAAATATATAGCTCACGTAACTGGTCGACAGTAAAGGTCTTTTGAATCGGTAAGAAATGAGCCACTTTCGTTAACTGATCCACAACCACCTAGATTGCATCATTATTTAACCGCATCCTCGGAAGACCAATGACAAAATCCATTGATACATCATCCCACTTCCATTTCAGAATGGGAAAGGATGCAAAAAACCACCTGGGATTTGATGCTCGACCTTCACCCACTAATAGGTAAGGCACCGTTCCACAATGCCTGTAAGTTCCTTCTTCATTCTAGGCCAACAAAATTGCCTTCGGAGATCACGGAACATCTTGGTCAAACTAGGATGCACTGCCAACTTTGATTAATGGACTCATGCATCAACTTTCCCCGCACACACTTTGGCACAACACCACGATCACGAACAAAACCTTCCACACCAGCGGCCCAACCAGAAGGTAGCTCCCAACCTTTATGCTTTTCCTTCATGATCAAACACTCAAGATCATCAAGCTGACCTTCCTTAACTTGACTCAAAAGCATAGACTTCATCTTTAGGGATGAAAGTGTGACCTGACCACTCTCCTTCTGCACCTCCATGTGCAACTCTGAAAACAAAGCCATCACCTTCCACTCGGTGCTGGACTCCTGAACCACCTGATTCTAAACCTTCCTGCTCAAAGCATCAGCAAAACTGTTTCCCTTTCCCAGCATGTACACTAACTTCAATTCAATGATTTTATATTTCCAACCCATCTTTAATGCCAAAGGTTATGATCCCATTGTGAGAAGATGTACATTAAACTCTTATGTTTGGTAAACACAGTAAACCATTCTTCCAACAGATAGTGCCACCAACACTTCAAGGCGTACACCACTACAGCCAACTAAATGTCATGTGTGGGATAGTTCTACTCATGGGGTCTCAAATGAATTGACCCATAAGCCACAACCCTCTCATCCTGCATCAACACAACCCCATGTCCGACTTCGGACGCATCACAAAACACGATGTACTTCTTACCCAGCTCAAGTAAGATCAATATAGGTGCAGTCTTCAACTGCTTTTTCAACTCTTGGAAGGTATTATCACAAGCCTTAGACCAGTCGAACCAAATTCATTTATTGGTCAAGCCCGAGAGTGGTGCGGCCAAGTGAGAGAAATCTTGAATGAACCTTCAGTAATACCTGGCAAAACCCAGAAAACTCTGAACATCAGAAACACTCTTGGGATGCTCCCATGATACAACTACCTGCACTTTCTCTAGATCCACTGACACACCTACCTCCGAGATGATGTGACCTATAAAATGCACCTCACTTATCCAGAGTTGACACTTTGATATCTTGGTGTATAGCCGATTCTCTCTTAGAATACCAAAGACGATGTCAAGATGATGGGAATGACCGTCATGAGTTTTCTGGTGCACTAAGATTTCGTCAAGAAAGACAATCACAAATTGATCTATATTGGGTTGAAATATTTATTTCATAAAATCCATAAACACTACTGGTGCATTCGTCAAGCCGAAAGGCATTACCACAAACTCAAACAACCCATACAGACTCTGGAAAGCAGTATGTGTAATATCAGAAGTACTCACCCACATCTGGTGATAACCTGACCTCAGATCAATCATAGAAAACACTAATGCACCACTCAAATGATCAAACAGGTCATCATTTCTAGAAAGAGGGTATAGATTTTTCACCATCATCTAATTAAACTTTTCATAGTCAACACATAGCCTCAACGATCCATCGACCTTCTTTAAAAAAAGCATGGGAGATCCCCAAGGAGACATAATAGGACAGATAAACCCCTTACGCTCCAACTCCTCAAGCTGAACCTTCAGTTCATTGAGTTTTTCAGGTGCTATTCGGTATAGAGTTATAGAAAC
Organism: Viscum album; assembly: GCA_963277665.1. Taxonomy (NCBI): domain Eukaryota; kingdom Viridiplantae; phylum Streptophyta; class Magnoliopsida; order Santalales; family Viscaceae; genus Viscum; species Viscum album. Next base: position 1,921,670,115 of record OY728136.1, on the reverse strand, counting down.
TGGCTCCTCTCTCGGCAGCAACTCGATCATGAGATCGACATCCCTCTCGGGTGGTAACCCCGATAAATCCTTATTAAACAAATCCTGAAACCCATCCAACACGGGAGGAAAATTAGATTGTTCCCCCCCCCCTCATCATCATCATGCATGAGACATGCCACTTGAGCCGTGAGTCCACTCGTCTATTAGCAAAACTGCCCCACATGCCCTACTCAAACATCACATTCACCACGGTGGACATAAGTGACTCCCTCAAGTGACCTGAACGATACTATGAGACGATAACTATCTATGTGCGCCTGATACAACACCAACCAATCCATTCCCAAGATTAGGTCAAACCCTGATATCTCGAAAACGAACAAGTACCATAGAAAATGAAACCCACCAACTTCCAAGGCACATCCCTTGCACTGCTTGATATGCTCAACCCGCACCCCCAACAGGGTGTTAATTAACATAACTCCTTACACCCCCTCCATAGCTAAAGCCAGCACTACCACAAGTTGAACAGAAACAAAAGAGTGTGTGGCACCTGTGTGAAACAATGCTCCAGCAAATGTAGAAGCTACAAGGATCATACCTCGAACAGTTGACGTTCCGACCTTAGCATCACCAGGTGCAAACTGAACTGCTTGAAGCCAACCTGCCCCTCTACCCTGGGCTCCACCCTGAGCACCTTGCACCGCACTGCCCTTCTGTTGTGAGAGATCTTGGCCGGGAGTTCCACGTCCACCGCCCCTGCAAGTACAGCCTGTGGAGCTCCAAATTTTTTCCTGATACGGGGTAACCGATCCCTTTCCCATACCTGGTACCTACATTTCATCATCATGATCACCCATCTGCTACGTGTTCTTGGTAAACCTCTGCACATGCCCTATCCTGCCGCTTGAACCACACTCAACTGGAGGTCGAGGACACTGACCACGCATATACCCCAGCCTACCACACTGATAACAGAATACATGGTTCCCACACTGAGAGGCTGACACTCTCTTCTGACCACTTTGTTGGAAACTTTCAGAATGGCGCTTCCGAACTTCAGAATATGCACCACTTTTCCGCCTAGCTTGCAAGAGAAGCCCACCACCCAAAGCACTCTTCAGGCTCCCATCAAAGATGATTGCATGGTCCATCACCTCTGAAAACCTATTCAAGTGGAAGATAATTACTTGATACCTGATCTCTTGTCTCAACCCATCCTAGAAATGCCTTACTACTGCTGCCTCATCCCCTGCTAACACTAGGACAAAGCCTCGCAAATCAGTGAATCGACTAGAATAGTCCATAATCGATAGTGGTCCCTGTGTCAGGCTCATAAACTCTACAGCCCGCTCCTGCCTCAAAGACTCCGCGTAGAAATGCTCCTGAAACTTCTCTTGGAAAACCTTCCACGACTTCCCCACAAACTACTCGGTCTGAGCCTGAATGTCCCACCAATGCCTTGACTTTCCCCGCAACATATAAATTGTCATCTTTACTCGCTTTTCAACATGGGTCTCAAGAGGATACAGTATCGTCTGGACAGACTCTAACCAGAACTCCTCTACCTCTGTCCCACCCTCTCTGATGAAGGTCGGAGGGTGCTGCAGCTGGAACTCCCTGGTCAGCTCAAACATACTTAGTGAAACCCTCCCTGGGTCCTGATCCATCATCTTCATAAGGCGTGCCATGTTCTCCAGGAACTGGTCTTATCTACCTTCATTGATCACCACATTTTCTTGCTCGTTTACTGGAGGAGTGTTCTCACCAACATCCTCCTATTTCCCAAGCACGAGATTTATCATGCATACCATAAAACATTCACAGCAAAATCAAATGCTCCTTACTAGCTACAACTACCAATTTTCATATACTAATTCAACGACATTAACACCTCAAATTCACCTCCCCAACCATCCCTACTGCGTGCCATGGTCCACATGGGGTAAACAACCATGGACTACCACCAAACTCACACAACATTTTACAAAAACATTTTCCAGTTCATTTCAAACCCTTATATTTCATTAGAAATCATTTTCCCACTTGTTTTATTTCATTCTTCTCATTATTTCTTGGTTTCATGAAATTCATGATGCACCCTAAATTCATACCTCACACACGCACCCCGTGCATGTGCATAACACAATGAATGTCACCTATCTCCCTAGGTTCCTAAAATGATGCATGAATGAAAATCCTCATGCCGTTATGGCCACAAGACAAATATCATAAAACAGTCACATAAAACCACATGTGCATCATCCAATGGGGAAATATCATCATCTGTAACAAAACACAACCAAGAACAACATTTCCAACCGAGGTTCACTTGGGTAATCCCTCATACAAGGGTTAGCTACCCCCAAGAATGAGCTCATTTACCAAAGCTCGACACATCTTAACCCTTGGAAACCTACCCCAAATAACAAGACCTCAGAGAAGGAGAAGAAAGCCATCCATTGATACCACATTGTGACATTGTCGACCCAAAAGCCACTAATCCAGTGCTTCGATCCGGGTAGTTACATAACCTTAAGTGCGCCTCCCCGTACGCCCAAGGCTACTGACTAGTAGTGGGGGTATTTTGTGGTCAAGTGGGGAGACTATACCCCCTTTTCTATCAGAGTAAGCCACAAAAAAAATAATCCAATAGCAGAATCAATAACTAATAAACAAGGAACATGTATAACAACCATTTCCAACGATAAATATGATGTGTCCTACTACAAGTGAAGAAGTGAACAAAATTCCGAAATAAAGACAACCGCCAAAATCCTCAAAATGGTCACGACTATAAGCTCGGATCCTCCACCAAGTGCATCCCATGTCTACTCAACTATATAGCAAGGACCCTTTCCCTTCTCATGTCCTACAAACATAAAGTTTGTGCATGTACCAAATGGTGGCCCAAGCAGGGTGTGAGTACAACTCAGTAGACCAGCACCAACGATGTCTACAAAATATCAAGTATGAACCTATAGAGCATGCAAAAGGAATATGAATGATAATTTGCAATAATTATTTACGGTGCCATTAACCAGCTCAAAGCCAAATCCATTTCCACTTTCATTACCATTCATTTCACAACAATTATCATCACCTGCCATTTCATCATAGTTCAATGGGTTAATCACATATATTATGTTACATGGGTCTAAGCACAACAATCACATGCAAGAGGGTAAACACATCGTTATCCAATCTGACTACGACTAACCCCCTCATAGAAACCATACACTCACCTTGAAGCCTCCGTCCGGGTGGATGCAACCATCAGGAGAATAGATCCTCAGTTTCCATTCCTAACCCATGCATTTAGGGTGGAGTTTAGAGCATCAGTATTCACTCGACCAGTGGGCGTAGATCCTCATGTCATACCCCAATCTAAGAAGACATGAGCACATTCTTATATATATAATTAACCATTAACCCACCATACCATTTCCCTTTTACAAACACCATTCACAACAAACCACATGGGAATCCACATTATGCCTTAACCCATTAACATATTACCATTTCACATCATTTAACCATTCACACAATTCACATGTGTTATGCCAATCTCACTAAGAATTCAACACTAAACCCATAATCTATCCCATTATGGTCTTTAATCAGTTTACATATTAACCCATTTAACCCGTTCATCATTTCCGTGAATCAACCATTCAAGCCATTCCAAATAACCTTTAACTTATTCCCAAGTCTAGGTGCACCACCTAACTTCTATAACACGTTCAACCAATCATGCCAACATATTTGTCAAGGAATATAAAATTTATTACAACAAGGTCACTTGTTTAAAAACAATCCCTAAGCCCGAGAATATCCAGCACACCCCATAGATGACCCCAATACGGTCAAGTCATTCTCAACACATCCCATGGGGATCGTGAGGGTTCCCATTTTCCATTTTCCAGCATCCTTTATTCCAAAGGAATCTAGGTAGATCAAAGCTCATCATAAAAAAACCATGATCAAAGCCACACATGTATAAATCCACCATAAAACTGTGGGATAACATTTGTAGACCACCAACCTCAAAACCGCGGTTGAACACACACTCAATCAAGTCCTTATACCTCCATCCGACTAGTCTTTGATGCTCTATCTTAGAACTCACCCAAAAGAATGGGTATTACAGCTTCGGAAAAATATGGAGAGAATATACAAAACCTAAACCAAAAATGGAAGCAATGATGGGATTAGCCTTACCCCGAGCATCGATCTGCATCCAACACACAAAAACGACTCAGAAACGACGGAGATTGACCTCTTGGAGCTCTGGGGTGATTTGGTTCGTTCATTGGGTAAAGAGGGAGGAATGGAGAGGAAATCCCGCGTGGGTTGTTATAATCCAAGGGTGGAAATTTTGTAATTTTCCCAACTTTAAGGGGACCCACGTTTTGGCCGCATGGTTTTACAAACCATGGGAAAACCATGTTCATGCTACTGTCTGGAGGAGGAGGGGTTGCATGGTTTACCTGGGTGGGCCACCAGATTTTCCCTGGCCATGCGTAGGTCATGCACCCAGGGTTGTCTTGCCCAACATTCCATTCTTTCATGCCCCGAGCCCCCAAAACACCCCCAAGACCTCTCATACTTCCATAAGACCTCCATTGAAGCCTTAAACAAGGAATTCAACCAAAACATAACGAAAACATACCCTTCCAAAAATCAGGATCATAGAAAATATATTACCTTTGACCGTTACATACGATGTATATCTATATTCATTGAGGATGGAGCATGAAAGAGAGGTTATATAGACATCCATCCCCACTATCGGGATGTTGTAAGAAAAACCCCATATATAAATATATTTTTGTTGAGACATAGTGAATTAAATGGGTGGGATTAACATAGAAATTTAAAGGAATATAAATTGAATAATAATACACATAGACACATAATTCAATCATATAGGTTAAGAATAATGACTTACACCATCACAATGTCTCCCTTTTTTTAACAACACTAAATGATGAAAACCACAAAACAATAAAAAATAAAGAATCCACTTTTCACATTAGAAAATAATTCCATTATCTATCAAATTAATTTTTTTCAACAAATATTTGCACATTTATGTACATTTCCCATTTGAGGTTAATATTTTTTAACCAAATACATCCCATTTTAAAATACCAATATAATACAATATTATTTTAAGATTATATTTTTTTTCCAATACTACCTATGAATATAACACATCAAGACCATTTTTAAATTTTCCACTATATAATATGACCACACAAACGAATCATCCATAGTCTATCTACATCATAAACTCAGAAACCCTCTAACTTCACATCCCAAAAATACATTACTACCCAATAGTATGACCACATACAAACCTTATCAACAACCACATCACAACTACACTTTGCGACCTCACAACATGGACTCATAATAATAAAAAATTACTTCTCCATATACAATAACACATAAAATCACATAAGTAAGCATTTTCGTATATTATAATGTATAATTTTGGAATTCAACTTCTCTATATTAGAGGCATTATCCCAAAAAACCTAAAATCCTGGGGAAATAATTTAATTTGATGAATATAAGTGGATAACCAATTTCCATTTCATGGTGGAATCACTATTAAATTTGAGGATGAATTTATTTTGATAACGACTATCATGGATTAAAGTGTTATAACATCCATTATATTTATGACGGAATCATTCCATCAAATCACAATATCAATATATTATATCCAACTTATAAAGGGTTTTGTATCAAACCCTATCCCCCTATAAAATTGCTTAAATAAATTATTTTATCATGATTTTACTAGAGAAAACTATCTCACAATGATTAAATATGTAGTTTATAGAAAACATGGCTTAAAATATTGGGAAACAGGGGATTCCCAGCCTCAATCGGGACTCTAAAAACTGGATACACAAAGAATATTGAAGAATAAAATCCCTCTAACTAAAACTGCACATGGAAACTATGGATTAGATAAATAAACATCCAATTACCATCAATATACTATTAAAATAACACAGAAAACAAAAACCTCACAAATATAGTGGATCTCTAGGATAAGAATGGTCAAAAACAACCAATATGAAGAGAATGGATAACCACCAATTTATAAAACAATACCATTAGAACCCTCAGATAAAAACAAAAAGAAGAAGGATGTAATATCTCCCAAAAATCATATGGTTATACAAAATTTGTTGATGAAGGGATACTTATTGATGAATAATAAATAGCTGAAAAAGTATTCAAAACCAAGAACAATCCCCTTTCATGTCTAAATCTTATTCGTACCATCAATTTTGTGAGATTTCCCATATTTTCAATTTCTTCCAAATATTAAGCCTCCTCTACCTAATTTAATCACATGTTATGAATTCATTATGGGTCATGAATTTTTAAAATGGAATCCCCCATATCCCAGACATAATCCGTGAAATTAGTCAGCTACATAGGATTTCAAGAATTAATCAATGTTGTTTACTCAGTTTATATCATGAACCATGTGATGCATCACGCTTATAGATCAATCATCTTCTAAAACATTAAACCCATCCTCAAAAAAACCCCCATCATTATCCAACTTCCAAAACTAACTATGTAATTTTATAGGAAGGCATTTTTCATTAAAAATTTGTCATATTTTTTTTAATAAGACACACTTAGGATTTTAATTATAGAAGTGTGAACAATAATTTTTTTAATGTGTGCACGGTGAATTTATTTTTCCACCACGATAATTGTTATTCATTACAAAACTTCATTTTAAATATGATAATTAACTGATGTTAAAATTTTGGTTTTTTCATAAATGTTTATTTTTTCAAATTAATTTTGAAAAATAACGATATTTGTGGGAAAAATTCATTTTTTGTTCAATAATTTATAATGATAGAATATATAATATTTTTTTATGATTTTAAATTTGATATATCAAATTATGATTTTTTTAATTTTATTTCATTATAATAATTTTCATATTGAATACTGATATTAAAAATTTTATAATCATGTCTATTCTATCTTTGGAAACATGTTTTATCATCATGTTTGCGTGTATAATTTTAAATTTGATTCATCTAGAAAATTTCAATAAATTTTTAAAAAAGGATTAAATATATTGAATAATATTTATTTTTATTATCTAAAAACATCACCTCATTTTTTGAAAATTTTGAATAAATAATTAGAAAATATTAATTTCCATGGATAACATAAAAACTAATTTATAAGGTGGTAAAGAAAAATAATAAGGGTTAGTATGAAAAAAAAATATCACACACTTAATGGCCATACCTAGATCACATAACATCAGAAAGATGATAATGACCCATTTTAGTTTCTTTTGTCTTGAAAACAATTGGTGAAATTGAATATTTCCTAAATTACATTTATATCCTCTACCACACTTATAATAGGACACCCACTCTACTCACCGCTTCAAAATTCATAATCAATTTTGTTTAGGAAATATATAAATAAGTAAATTATTTATGATTCTCCCAAAAACATATAGACCTTTTCAATTATAATGTAATCTTATGAATGCGTTTGATGGAAACATAATAATTCTACCTGATTAAGTAAAAACATTCTTAAATGACTGTTTTTATTTTTCTTATTCACCCACGTAATTGAAATAAAAATATAACCCCATCATATAATTTCCTCTATTTCATAAATATACTAATATATAATTTTAATTATAGAATAACATATATCCATATATTCTTATGACAAATGGGAAATGAAACTGTCAATAATGTCTACATAGTACTACAACCTCATGATCTAATGTTATTTTATTCCATATCCACCATTCAAGTATGGATATAATTATGGATTTAACATAATTATATGATATATATAACCATATTATACTTCCTTATTTATAATTATAGATATTCCATCTCACATTCAAATAAATAAAAAATATGATATCTTCACTCATGTGTAAGGTGAACTACCACCATGATAAGTGATGTGATTTATTTTTATAAACATATTTACATGTAATGTAATAAAGATAAATTTAATGAATATATTTGATATATATAACATGATATTTATTCTTCACAACCTATATATCAACAAAATAATTCGCCATTAACCCTTCAAGGAGATGAAAATGTTTCTAATGCGTACATGTGGCATACCTTCTCCAAAAAATGAGTTGATACATTATATATTTTAAAAATAATTAATCATTAAAAGAAAATATAAAATAAAAAAAATTACTACATTAATATCATTTAGGAGATTATGGAATTATATAATATTCATTTGAATTGTTATCTTTCAGAAAAACTACCAAGTGAATATAATCCAACTCACAAAAAAAGAAATGAAATTATAGAAATCTTATTGACAATAAGGTCATAAAACTCTATAATTTGATTCTATATGATTTTATAAATACAAATATAGTTTTGATATAAATTAATATCCTTATAAAATCCTTAATATAAGAGGTTAAATCAAGGTCAACCAAATAAATATGTTATATAGGGGACTTAATCATAAATTCGTTTCATTGTGGCATATTGTAATCTTATGAAACTATTTTTTTTGTGAATATACAAAACATTATCATTGAATATCATTAATAATTCATAAATTACGGTATATGTTGTTTTAATATTTAATTATTTCATCTTTGCATATTTTTCATGAATGTTTCAAAGTTTTAATTAATAAAATAATTCAATTTTTTGTTCATTGGGTTATATTTCTTACATATGGTATTTGAATTTCTATGATTATGTGTGAAATATATTTCGACTATCATATACTATTTTACCAGTATTATTCATTGTATTTCCATTTTTATACATAATAGATACATTTATTAATTATCACAATTTTTTTTCTTTTTAAACGATTTAATCACACTTTTATTTTCATTTAGACACATATGTTAATATTGATATATTTAATTTTATGTGGTGTATATATTGAAACATTATTGTATTTAACAGTATACTTATCTATTCATTATTTAATAATAATAACTAATATTCTTGATTAATCTATGGTCACTACTCAATTAATTTTTAATTTTTATATTGTTATCATTCTCTTTAGTCAATCACATTCTTATGATCAATTTTCATTGAATGTTATATTTATTTTAAATTAACATAACATTTTTATCATTTATATTAATATTTAAAAAATTAATAAAATCTTCGCATATATTTTTTACTTTAACTACTATTTTATTATATTGTGAAATATTGAAAATTATGTTTTCCTTTATTAATATCCATATTTTATTAAAATTAATATTATTCATGAATTAAATCGGTGATTTCATATATGAGAAATGTGTTTGACATGTCGACACAAATTGGGACAAGTATTAAATATCACCTCGACGTAGTGATAGTATCTTAAGATGAATTAGATGAATATATGTAACACCCCGAGCTTCCACGATACTCCTCTCATTTAATAATGCAATAGCTTGCATTGTACGAAACTTCGAGTTTTAACACACCGCGACTAATCAAAGTAGCCATTATGAATAGTAATACCCACTTTTAAAAATTATAGAAATTTTATATTTCAAAATGGACTTCATTTTTGTATTCGTAATATCGAAATTATCCTATGTTATATTTTTTGTAATTTTCTGAGAACTTCCATTTTTTTATGAATAGTGAAAAATACTTAAAAACAACCTTTTTAATAAAAATAATTTATAGTGATAAATTATACTATTTAGTTGTTTTATAGTATAATTAGAATATATTTTTATCATTTTATCCAATGGTGGTCATTATAATTAATTTCACTTTGAAATTCGACATAAACAATTGTCAATCTTTTGATATAAATTATTTCTTAAAAACACGCTATTTGTTGTGACAGCGGGAATTAATTATAAAATTAATGAATGCAACTTATATGTTTTGAATTTGTTAAAATAGACATCATTTTTGAATTTGTAATATCAATTATATCTTAGGGTGAAATTTTTGCATTGTTCTGAAAAACTTCAATTTTTGATGAATAGTGAAACCACTAAGTGGTACTTATAAAAACTGATTTTTCGTTTAAATGAAATTTTACCACTTCTGTGTTTTGAATTTCAAAAATCCGACATACATGGTTTTCATTAAGAAATAAAATTTTGTTCAATTAGATTAAAATATTTTTTGGTGAATAGTAACTTTTAAGTTCTTAATCGCGAATAGAGGTAATTAGTGTAGTTTAAGGTAAAAATAATGTTTTAAAAATATGAGATGAGCTTGAAACATGTCCTACCCTCATTGGATGTGCCATGGACGACCAAGAAAATCCATGGGTCAACTTGGTGACCCCATGGAGCCAATTTATTTCGAAAATGACATAAATACCTTTTATTTAATGTTAAAGTAAAAAATGACACAAACATGAAATGTTTTACTAAAACAATTTTTTCATGGGGTTATACAAGTCATATTTTTGACTATAAATAGTAATGGGAAATCTAAAAATATATACTACATTATCATAATTTTTTTATAATTATTAGACATTAAATAAATTTAATCATTTATGACATCATGATGATGCAGCGATGACCTCATTACTTAACGATTTAACTAATATGAGAAGATAATGTAAAATCCAAGGCATACACTTGTCCACAGCCTATTGGATGAGGATATTTAGAACCCTTATCACCTTAGCCTAGAATTATACAAGTGTGGGACCTTTATAATCCAAAAATAATTGTACAATAGAATAACATTTCATTACTTTCCAAAAGTGCCCCTCCTCTCCACTTATAAAAGGCCCCCACCACTCCCACCTTATTCACACCTTCAAGCCATTTGTCTCAGCCAACCTCTGCCCAAATACTGTCCCAACATCCCTCACTTATTCCTAGAAGCCTCACATTGGGCAGAATTCTTCCCAAGGAAGCCTTCGTCTCAAATCAAAAAGAGTTACCCGATTTTTAGGTAATGTCTTCTCTAATGTTGTTTTGTTTTATTTAGCTTCTCCAACCCCTTAAACTCTTTTTATTACTTTCTTTTGTAACAAAACCAGTATACTAATTATACTAGGATGTTGTTATAATAATGATTAGAGCTACACTTACACAAACCTACATCTAATGGTTAAATAACATACGATTTCTGTGGATGGTGAATTTCTGCCTCACGAAACGATGATTGTTCAACACTCATAAAACACCTTCAAAGGTGGGCATTAAGATTTCACTATATTTATATATGATATATAATATCTTTATGTTTTACTTAAGGTTATGTATTTTCATTTATTGCATACCTTTATTATTTCCATTATGGGTAAATGTGATATTTTCATTTTAGGAAGTGCGGACTACCGCCCCCTCAAAGTGATTTTAATTGTTAATACCATATGTGGGATGTATAAAGGATGGAGTAAATGATATTATATATGATGTTATACTGGAATTATAATATACCTTTATATCATTATTATTTCATTAAATACGAAATATAAATGAAAGTAGCGTTCATGCGTACGTACGACTTACCGTCTCCATGAATGGTGCATTTCATTTCTTACCTCTAAACGTTGTGGAATATTATAAATGCATGTATATACTGGATATATATGAAATATATGATATCTATATCATGAATATAATTCTGGATATAATGGATATATCACCAAATGAACAACTTGTAATTATAAGAATTTTATTTTTGACTCAAGTACCTAAGATCGACAAAATGACTGTTATAAACATTAATAATTACATAATGTTCATAACATGGTAATAAGGGATATAAAAGGAATAATGAACTTGAAAAAGGTTCTTATGTAAATAGAAATTAACTCTAGTTTATTACTAAGGAGGTTAAAGTGTAACACCCTGAGATTTTATGAAAAATGTTCTTTTTAATTTCATTAATTTCCTGTGTTGTACGCTACACCGAAAGGATCTTGCTCAACACACATCCTTGACTTTCCTTGTATTAAACGCAATCGCGACCTTCCTCGATAGCGTGTGTAGTACGCAATACCGAGTTTCACTAAACAACGATATGCTATTAAAATATTATTAAAACTAGCCGTTATGAATAGTAATAACCACATTTTAAAATTTTATAAATTTTAACTCTCAAAATGGACTTCATTTTTGGATTTGGAGTATCGAATTTAGCCTATGGTGAAATTTTGGTACTTTTCAGATAACTTTTATATTTTGATGAATAGTGAAAATTAGTAAATTTTAATTAAAAACAACTTTTTAATCAAAATAATTAATAGTGATAAATTATTAATTTGAGTGGTTTTAAAGTATCTTTAGAATATATTTTTACAATTTAATACAATGTTGGTCATTGGATTTAATTTCACATTTAAACCAGACATAAACAAGTTTCAATCTTTTGATAGATATTATTTCTTAAAAACACGCTATTTGTTTTAACAGCAGGATTTAATTATAAAATTAAATAATGCAACTTCTATGTTATGAATTTGGTAAAATAGACTTCATTTTTGAATTCGGAATATGAAATATAGCATAGGATGAAATTTTGGCATTGTTCTGAAAAACATCAATTTTTTATGAATAGTGAAACTACTAAGTGGTAGTTAAAAAACTGAATTTTTCATAAAACTTAATTTTACCACTTCTGTGAATGGAATTTCAAAAATCCAAGAGACACGGTTGATGTCAGTAAGTAAAATGTGGTTCAATGAGATGAAAATAATTTTTGGTGAATAGTAACTTTTTACTTTTATTTACCACGGTTAAAAGTAAATAGGGTAATTAAGGGTAACAATGATATTAATATTACCCTAACACATGTCCTAATCCTATTGGACAAGTGTATATCGACCAAAAACAACCTTAAGTGTAAAATATTATCATTTAGGCCCACTTGGATTAGATTAGGACATTTATTATTATTTAATTCAAAGAAGAGTTAAAAGAGCTAAAATAAAAGTTTATTTACTAAAACATTTTTAATATAGGGTTATACATAAGATAAATTAGATTTTAAATATTCATTAGAAATCTGAAAAGATTTCCTACATAATTGTATTTTATTTGTAATTTTTAGACATCAAATAAGTTAATTTATTTATGACACAAAGATGATACAGTAATTATCTTATTAATGAAATATTGACATAATTGATATTATAAATACCAAAATAAATGTAATTTAAGACCTTTTTATTAATTCCACTACTTTTCTAGGTTACTATTATATATTATTATTTATTTAATCAACTTGGTTTGAACATATAATTATGTTATGACTTTCACAAAAATCATATATCAAATAGTGTCAAAATTGACACTAAATAGTTTTTAAATCAAATATTATATTATTAATTGTTATTTTATTCCTAAAAATCTAAGGTTTGGCCAAATGACTTAGATAAGGATATATATATTAATAATAAACAATTTGGGGTTCGTTTGGCATGTTATAGTAAGTGTATTAACCATATAGTGAAAGAAAACAAAAAGACACGGTAAAAGTTAAATTATTTAACTTAGAGTTAAATCTATGGTTAAAATAATACCCTAAACTTGTCTAAATCATATTGGTTGATAAGATTTCGACCCATCCCCACTTTAGCTTCGAAATAAGACCCTTTTGAACCATTATAAATGGATTTTGACTTTATTATAAAATAATATTTTGAGATATTCCTAAGGTGCCCCTCTCCTCCCTTATAAAAGGGCACCTCCTCCCCCTCCTCCTCACACCAATTTGAGCACTCAATCTCGGCCAAACCCTACCAAAATCCCTTCTACAGTTCCCTAGAATAATCCTAGAGGTCCTGGTCTTATTCAAAGACCAATCTTAGTTCCCTAAGTGGAGGATTCAAAGAGGCGTTCCAAAGAAGAGGTAATATCCATTACCGATCTTTTCAATTTTCTTCTTCTTCAACTTCTTCTTATGTAATTGTTTCATGATAAAGTAATAACATCAGTATTACTTACATAATGATATGTTATTATAAATATTAAACAACCCTAATTCACATTCTATCCATCCTACGGAAAAATGAAATCACCGCGCGTGCGTACATACGGAATACCGTCTCCACGCCGTGGTGTAATCTATTTTCCACCATCACCTTACAAGGATGGGTATAATGGTGTAATGAGTAACTATTTATGATTATTATAAAGTAATATTGATACTTAAATAATATATATATACTCCAATACAGTTCCACGATCATAGGAACGATATCATCACTCGTGCGTACGTACGGAATACCGTCTCCACGATGTTATGCGACTCGTTCTACATGATCATCATTACATAGTAATTATATAAATGAATTGAATGAATAAATATTATATATGTTACACTAATACCATTCTGGATATAAGGTATCTATAACCTTAAAAGAATAATAAGAATTTATTCGTCAAAACACGCATAAGAACAAAAGGCAATAAGGACCCTATTAACAAGTAACAATGAAATATTACTAACAAGAAGCTAAGAATATGACAATATATGATATCATATCAATATGTATGATTCTGGAATAATTCAATAACATTATTTAAACCATTATACAGGAGCTTCGGACACGTACAAAGCAAATCAGAACTAGGGTAAGGGAAATATCACAATCTCATTTTTATCCGAGATTGTTTATATTTTGGAATTTACTGGGGTGTATTTTATCATCCACATCCATGTTCCCTCAATATGTAATATTTTTTCCATTCACATACAATAGTTTAAATCCAATTTTACCCTTTGGTGAGTTTTTAGTAAAGAATATGGAAGGAATCGTTTTTCATTTTTTCATACGAGGTACTTTTTGACTTTTCCGACAAAAGTACGAAAAATGTTTTTTTAACTTAGACGGAATGAATGGATTTTTAAAACATTATTTCCAAGAAGCTTCCTTTAAAAGTTTTCAAGTTTAATTTTAATCAACTTCTTTTATTTTAATGTTGTATGACATGTTATGAATGGAAAAATGTTTTTGAAAAAGAAAGGATATTTTCCTCAAGAATGGAGTTCAAGTGTTTTATCAAAATTATTTTCCATCTAAGATAATAAAGGGTTCTGTTTTTATTCCTATTATTAAATTGATATGATTATGTTGTGATGGAATTATTTTTATGAATTCCTTTATCCTATATGAATTGTTTTATGATGTCATGATGGTTAAGATTTCCATTTTTATTACATGGGTTATGTAATGATGTAGGATTTATGATTTTTTGGCACACATAAGAATGGTATCATTATGAGATGGGTGGGACCTATATCTCCCTCCAATGCATTGGGTAAAGATTTTATATCTCATGAGATAGACATGGCTGGAATGGTAGGTTAAACCGGTTCAGTGAAACAGGACAAGAACGAGGGTGACTCGGTTCAGAAAGGGACTTTGTCCACTAAGAGAGTCTTGACAATGAGTCATGACTAATGAGAAATGATTTTCCATGATTATGTGTGCATGCCACAAAGTTTCAATTTTCATGGTATGATTATGGGGATCTCATTTTCACTTCTATGATTTATTCCATGTTAAGATATTATGATCTCTTTTGCAGGTTATGATTTTCAAAAAGATATGATATGATTTTTATTTCCTTTATTTGCCCTTGCTGAGCATTTGAGCTCACCCTTTTATGTTTTCTTTTCCCCAGGATATAAAGAAAGGTTTTAGGTAAAAAAAGGGAAGATCTTTAAGGGATATATTGGAGATCTTTCACCACGATTAGAAGATTACGTTCCGAGTTTCCAAACACACTAAACTATTACGATCCTTGTGTGTGTGTGTTTGTTATGTACTATGTATTCCGCTAATGTAATGTAATGACCATGTACGTCATGCTCTGGGTCTCTACATAAAGAACGGTCAAGTCAGTACAAGACGCAAGGTAAGGGAATTTCTTAACCCAACATCCATTCTTTGGGTTAATCTTCTACTTTAAAATTATTTCATGATATTATTATGTACTATTTTGTATTTTACGTTCTTTATGTGTACCTATAGTGAATACACATAATAGTACTATTTTATTTTAAAAATGATATTTTTAAGGACTTCGTCTCAATCTCCTTTCATTGAGGCATATTTGGTTTTATACACAATCTTCTTTTATACGGTGTATAAACCCCTTCGAATTTTTCGTTTATTCAGAAGGAATCTTTTTTTATACAAAGTGTTTTACTAAACGACAAAAAGGGAATGTTTTTCTTTCCGTACATTTGCGGAGACAATGACTTCTCCGCCGCCGTGACCATTATTTGAGTTCCAGCTTCCTCTACAAGCCATCACTTTTTTTAATGAAAAATAAATAAAAAGTTTTAACTTTCTTTTATTTTGATATAGAAAATGGTTTTGAAAGCGTTTTTATTATATCAATGTGTTGTATTGAAATCTTGTGATTGAAATGTTTAAATTTTATGTTTCCATTATGCATGTTTTCTGTGATACGATTATGTTATGGTTTATGATATGTTTAAACCCATTCATATGAGGAATGAATTGGACTTAGTAAGTGACGGGTGGAGCCCGATATAGCTCCTCGATGCATCGGCAGGTCTCATGAGACAAACTAGTGTCTTCGCACGAGGCCTTGACAAAATCTTATTTGTGGTCTTGGCACGAGGCCTTGGCTACGTGGTTATGATTGTCTGGCATTATGCATTCCATCATTATGAAAGTGGTTATTGATATTGCATGTGATTATTCGACCAGTAGAATATCCATGTGAAAAAGTGAATGGAATTATCTCATTTTACTTTTACTATAGTATGTTGATGTTCAAGTTTAAAAGGCATTTGTTTTAGTTATACATTGCTTTAAATGTTTATGTTTATTTATGAAAGCTTTTGCAATATTGTTATCCTTACTGAGCATTTGAGCTCACCCCTTTCAATGTTTTAATATTTTTTCAGGATGTGAAGAAGTATAATATGAATGACCTGCAGGGATAATATAAGGGGATATGAAGAGAAGACGTTGTAGATTTGTTTTACTTTATGATGTAATGTAATACTTATGAATGTATCAAGTGTTTCCAAGACTACTAAACTAATCGGTCTTTCGAGACATGATCTTTTGTGATCATGCCAGTGTTAATAAGTAACGCACAGACTCTGGGTAGCAGGGGTTGGGGTGTTACAGTTGGTATCAGAGGTAGTTTAGTATTAACCTTGGAATCTATATTTAGATAAACTCTGATTAGAGCACATAGCCCGAAGATAGACATTGAGGATTGGTATATAAAAACTTCCTAGAATTTTGGTATTATAGAGATTTTGTGAGTTTTTAGTGCAATCCATCCCTATCTGGATACGAGCAGGTAGAGGTGGCTCTGGCACAGATGTACCTAGGGGTAAAACCCGAAAACACCGCTTTGAGCTAGACTTGAACGGGAACTGGCGCACGACAACGGGCCTTGCTGCACTCTTGGTTACGACACTCCCGGGGGATATGCTTAGGATAATTCACATTTTCTTTACAAACCACTATGAAGGGTTATGAGTATATACTTCCTAAAAGAAAACAGTTTTTATGATTATGGATTATATCCATAAATAGTTCAATTTATTATAAGTGTTTTCAAGTTTGTTATTATGTATTTCGATTCATAAACTATCCAGTTTATGGCATTGTATAGAAATGGCGCGCAGTAGAAGGAATGTGAACTCCATCAATAAGTATGATTCAAAAACTAAGAAGGATCATATCTTTCATGGTATTAAGACAACATTTAGAAGGGAAATAGTCTCCCTTGTGTTATAAACATATGAAGAAATAGTATCATGTGTTAATAAGATAAGTAGAGAATTCTCTGAGTCTTATGGATTTAAAGGTACGAAAGAGAAGAAAAGGATGGAAGAGAGAATTATGGATAAAGGGATGAGGGAAAAGAAGAATTTTCCAATATGTGATAATTGTGGGAAGAAACACCTTGGAATTTTCATAAAGGGAATGGGAGTTTGTTATAAGTGTGGAGAAAAAGGACACCAAGTGCGTGACTGCAAGGGTAAGAAAAAGGTTTCAAATGTACAATGCTCCATCTGCAAGGAGTGGTGACACTACGCAAACCAATGTTTAAATCATCAGAGTATGCCCCAAATGATGTTATTGGATAATAATCAAGTTATGATACTACCACAGATGAGGAGGAATGATTAGAGTTCTTATATTGTTATTAAATAACTTTTACATTTGAGTGTTGTATCAATGATGCACTGGTTATAATAATTATGAATTATATAAGGATTGTACTGCAGTACTATTTCATCTAGGACTTGAGATTGTGTGGAACCTAGAAACGTGACTCTACAGTAGGTTAAATTTTTGTAAAATATATGGTTGATAGAAAGATAAACCATAATATGGTTCTGATACTGAGATAGTAATTTTGGAATAAGACATGATTGATTCAGATAAATTATGTTGGATATTCTTAACATCCTTGAAACTGATTAATGATTTGTATATAGTTTTTGATAGAAGGAGTATATATTGTTTTCTATAAGGAATAAGGGATCATGAATGTAATCAATAAGGATTTATGGTAATTCTGTATGTTGCAGTGTTTTAAAAGAATACATGATGAAGGTGTTCACATGTTGTGACACAGAAAAAAAAGGAGCTTCATTATGTTTACCTTCCTCATAAAATCTGGACTGTGAGTTGGACAGAAGTATTTTGGATAACTATAAAGGTTGGAATGGATTATATTTTACATTGGATACTATTGTTAAGGTTATTTTTAGATATTTCTAAAAAGTACAACACACAGACCGAGTGACAACCCATCACGTCGGATAAAGCTGTGGGAATCAAACCCACAACCATAGTGCGATTGGGATTAATCGCCTACCACTGGACTACGTGAATTCCCTGGTTTTTACAAAATAGTTTTTCTAATCTAAACGGTATGTGTTAATATTTGGAACCTTATACAATTAGGATAAATAGAATATTTTTGAGTTCTATTACCTTTTAGAGTGAAAGATGGGTATTTGGTAAAAATTTATTAAAGAATGAAAGTCTACATGACAAGTATGTATATTCCCTTACGTTCTTAGTAAATCTATTAAATACAATCTTTAACTTTATAAAAGGTAACTTATAACAAAAACGTTTCCGGTTAACTTTTCCAACTGGGGATTCAATGACTGTTTAACCAATCACAAGTTTGTGATTTTCATATTGTTAACTTTCTCCTAATCCAGTTTTCTACAACTCTCCATCATACCTTGATGGTTTTTTTTCTTCCATATCCATATTTTCATAGAATCCTAGTATGGGCTATCTCGGGTGACCTTTGTACTTATCTTTCTTTCTTTTAAAGTTATATTTTTTTAACCTTATTTCTGATGTGGGTTTTCTACAAATGTATTTTCTATTTTAAACCTTTTATTTTCCAAGAAAAATTTCAAATTCCGAGGGAAAAATTTATTGAAGGAGGGAAGAATGTAACACCCCGAGCTTCCATGATACACTTCTCATTCAATAATGCAATAGCTTGCATTGTACGAAACTTCGAGTTCTAACACACCGTGACTAATCAAAGTAGCCGTTATGAATAGTAATATCCACTTTTTAAAATTATAGAAATTTTATATTTCAAAATGGAATTCATTTTTGTATTCGTAATATCGAAAGTATCCTATGTTAAATTTTTTTTAATTTTCTGAGAACTTCCATTTTTTTATGAATAGTGAAAAATATTTAAAAAAAACATCCTTAATCAAAATAATTTATAGTGATAAACTATAATATTGAGTTGTTTTATAGTATAATTATAATATATTTTTACCATTTTATCCAATGGTGGTAATTATAATTAATTTCACTTTAAAATGGACATAAACAATTGTCAATCTTTTGATATAAATTGTTTCTTAAAAACACTCTATTTGTTATGACAACAGGAATTAATTATAAAATTAATTAATGAAACTTATATGATTGGAATTTTTTAAAATAGACATCATTTTTTAATTCATAATATCAATTATATCTTAGGGTGAAATTTTGGTATTGTTCTGAAAAACTTCAATTTTTGATGAATAGTGAAACCACTAAGTGGTACTTATAAAAACTGATTTGTCGTTCAAATGAAATTTTACCACTTCTGTGTTTTGAGTTTCAAAAATCCGACATAAATGGTTGTCATTATGAAGTAAAATGTGGTTCAATGAGATTAAAATAATTTTTGGTGAATAGTAACATTTAAGTTCTTAATCGCGATTAGAGGTAATTAGTGTAGTTTAAGGTAAAAATAATGTTTTAATAATATGAGATGAGCATGAAACATGTCTTACCATCATTGGATGTGTCATGGCCGACCAAGAAAATCCATGGGTCAACTTGGTGACCCCATGGAGCCACTTTATTTGGAAAATGACATAAGTACCTTTTATTTAATGTTAAAGTAAAAAATGACACAAACATGAAATGTTTTACTAAAACAATTTTTACATGGGGTTATACAAGTCATATTTTTTTTACTATAAATAGTCAGTGGAATGTTAAAAATATTTTCTACATTATAGTATTTTTTTTATAATTTTTATACATTAAATAAATTAAATTATTTATGACATAATGATGATACAACGATGACCTCATTACTTAACGGTTTAAATAAAATGAGAAGATAATGTAAAATCCAAGGCTTACACTTGTCCAAAGTCTATTGGATTAGGAGATTTCGAACCCTTATCACCTTAGCCTCGAATTATACAAGTGTGGGACCTTTAGAATCCGAAAAGAATTGTATAATAGAATACAATTTCATTACATTCCAAAAGTGCCCCTCCTCTCCACTTATAAAAGGCCCCCACCACTCTCACCTTATTCACACCTTCAAGCCATTTGGCTCGGCCAACCTCTGCCCAAATACTCTCCCAACATCCCTCAATTATTCCTAGGAGCCTCACTTTGAGCAGAATTCTTTCCAAGATTGCCTTGGTCTCAAACCAAAAAGAGTTACCCGATTTTTAGGTAATGTCTTCTCTAATGTTGTTTTGTTTTATTTAGCTTCTCCAACCCCTTAAACTCTTTTTATTCCTTTCTTTTGTAACAACACCAGTATACTAAATATACTAGGATGTTTTTATAATAAGTATTCGAGCTACACTTACACACACCTACATCTAATGGTAAAATAACATACGGTTTCTATGGATGGCGAATTTCTGCCTCACGAAACGATGATTGTTCAACACTCATAAAACACCATCAAAGGTGGCCATTAAGATGTCACTCTACTTATAAATGATATATAATAAGTTTATGTTTTACTTAAGGTTCATTATTTTCATTTATTTCGTACCTTTATTTTTTCCATTATGGGTAAACGTGATATTTTCATTTTAGGAAGTGCGGACTACCGCCCCCTCAAAGTGATTTTAATCGTTAATACCATATGTGGGATGTATAAAGGATGGATTAAATGATATTATATATGATGTTATACTGGAATTATAATATACCTTTATATCATTATGATTTCATTAAATACGAAATAGAAATGAAAGTAGCGTTCATGCGTACGTACGGCTTACAGTCTCCATGAATCGTACATTTCATTTATTACCTCTAAACATTATGGAATATTATAAATGCATGTATATACTGGATATATATGAGATATATGATATCTATATCATGAATATAATTCTGGATATAATGGATATATCACCACATGAACAACTTGTAATTATAAGAATTTTATTTTTGACTCAAGTACTTAAGATCGACAAAATGACCGTTATAAACTTTAATAATTACATAATGTTCATAACATGGTAATAAGGGATATAAAAGGAATAATGAACATGAAAATGGTTCTTAAGTAAATAGAAATTAACTCTAGTTTATTACTCATGTGGTTAAATAATGGTCGAGTCAGGACAAGACGCAAGGTAAGGGAATTTTTTAACCCAACGTCCATTCTTTGGGTTAATCTAATACTTTCAAATTATGTCATGATATTATTATGTACTATTTTGTATTTTTAACTTCTTTATGTGTACCTATAGTGAATACACATAATAGAACTATTTTATTTTAAAAATGATCTTTTTAAGGACTTCAACTCAATCTCCTTTCATTGAGGCATATTTGGTTTTATACACAATTTTCTTTTATACGGTGTATAAACCCCTTTGAATTTTACGTTTATTCAAAAGGAATTTTTTTTTATACAAAGCGTTTTACTAAATGACAAAAAGGGAATGTTTTTCTTTCCGTACATTTGCGGCGACAATGACTTCTCTACCGCCGTGACCATTATTTGAGTTTCAGCTTCCTCTACAAGCCATCACTTTTTTTAATGAAAAATAACTAAAATGTTTTAACATTCTTTTATTTGGGTATTGAAAATGGTTTTGAAAGAATTTTTATTATATCAATGTGTTGTATTGAAATCTTGTGATTGAAATGTGTAAATTTTATGTTTCCTTTATGCATGTCTTATGTGATATGATTATGTTATGGTTTATGATATGTTTAAACCCATTCATATGAGGAATGCATTGGACTTAGTAAGTGACGGGTGGAGCCCGCTATAGCTCCTCGATGCATCGGCAGGTCTCATGAGACAAACTAGTGTCTTGTCACGAGGCCATGACAAAATCTTATTTGTGGTCCTGGCACGAGGCCTTGGCTACGTGGTTATGATAGTATGGCATTATGCATTCCATCATTATAAAAGTGGTTATTGATATTGCATGTGATTATTCGACCAGTAGAATATCCATGTGAATAAGTGAATGGAATTATCTCATTTTACTTTTTCCATATTATGTTGATGTTCAAGTTTAAAAGGAATTTTTTTTAGTTATACCTTGCCTTAAATGTTTATGTTTATTTATGAAAGCTTCTGCAATATTGTTATCCTTATTGAGAATCTAGGATCACCCCTTTCAATGTTTTAATATTTTTTCAGGATGTGAAGAAGTATAATATGAATGACCAGCAGGGATAATATAAGGGGATATGAAGAGAAGACGTTGTAGTTTTGTTTTACTTTATGATGTAATGTAAGACTTATGAATGTATCTAGTGTTTCCAAGGCTACTAAACTAATCGGTCTTTTGAGACTTGATCTTTTGTGATCATGTGAATGTTACGAAGTAACGCACCGACTCTGGGTAGCTGGGGTTGGGGCGTCACAATATAAATAATTAGATGTATCTATAGATTATGTATACAAATTCGCTTTAAACTACCCTATGAAATGTCTTGAAAGTAGATGTGTCATAATGTCTTAGATCATGGAATCCATTAATTAATAAATTCCTTCAATAAGAATTTAGTTCTGTGGAATTTATTTTATGTTTTTTTCCATATCTTATTTATTTGGTATTTTAAATTAATGACGTTCGTTGAATTTAAATTTCCTGGTATTTCTGTTATTTACAATGTAATAAAGATCAAACCTTATCTAATCATGATAGTTAACATATTTAATTGGAACCCTTGTTCTCTTATTTAACATTTAATTATTATTATGATAATTTAATAATGATGTCCTCTACTTTACAGAACCATTAATGATCATTTCACCTAAACCATATCGTATTCCATTTACCATGATTTCAAAAAATGTACAATGAATTATATTCAATGATATTTTTTGGGAATAAAAATATTCTATTTTTTGTAATTTTTTTATTCAAATATAATTATTAAATCATTTATATATATATTTTACCAAGAATACTATGACATTAAGACCTTTAGGAAGCTATCACTTGCATATTAGTGCAAAGAAACAATGTAGACTCGAGATCTAGCTTAATAGGGTCTGGGTCATTACATATGGTATTAGATGATGTTTAGTAGTAATCATGGGAACTTGATTAATGAAATCATAGAATAAAAAACATAACCCTATAAAGGATTGAGGATAAATATATAATAAAATCCTAATATTTTTTCAGTTATATATAATTTATATTATCTTAGAAATATAACCTTATATAGATTCTACATGACGATGAAACTCTATCATATATATACCTTGGCATAATAAATCTAAAAAATGCATATCGATCTTGACATAATAATTACTAAAATAAGGAAATCAATCCTTACCGTTCACCTGGTTTGAAATATATGGGGTATTTATTTTGTATAATTTAAAATTTATTCACACCATATTATAAAATATTTTAATTTATGATGATAAATAATTACCTTGTATAATCTTATGGAGTGCTAGTTTGATTTTTTTACATGGATTAGATATCCTATATATGATTATTTTTTTTATTTCCACTAAAATTATTGTGAATCACAAAGTGGTTTTTGATTTTAGAAAGCAGATATTACCTAATGACATCATGACAATGGTTTATATGAAGGAGAATGTAGTGACTATGAAAAACAAAATGGGATGATGAGAAGATATAAATATATTATTATTATTATTATTATATCATATCAATTATCTAAAAATATGATTAAGAACATATCCCCTAAAAAGATATATATCTCATTGTGAAATTGAAATATTGAGTTGATTATAGATTGAATGATGGAGACCATGGAGAAAATAATGATATATTTTTTTCATGTAAAAATGGGGAAATGAACAACTGCGAAGGTTTCCCAATAGAAAAGGTAAAATATATTATGTGGGAAAAAAGGCCACGAATATTTTAACTACCATAAAAATGAATAATATGATTGAAATAAATAAATTTCTTATAATGGATACATTTATATATCATTAAGAAAAATTTGAGAAGATGTGTTGTATTTTAATTGGTAATATATTCTAATTTTTATCCCATTATTAAATGATGAATCTACAGTAAAAAAATGATGAATTATTTCTATATTGGGACTCATGAAATAAATTATAAAAATATGTTTAACAATGTAAACTTGGTGACTATAATTTTTATAAAATGAAGGATTGTATTAAATTTGAGATTCATTTTAGTCCTCATTAATATAAGAGTTACAGATTGCAATATGGTTTTATCTGTTTATAGATAAATATATTTTCAAAATAAAAAAAATCATCATTATTTTGGTGGGGGTAAATTAAAATGATAGTTGATATAATGGAAAAAATATACTATAATAAATATTATTTTGTTACTATATGAACATTTTATTTTAGTTATAGTGAATTAACATTTTTTGGTTTTATGTTTAATGGTATTGGTAACAATTATCATAATTATAATATTTGATTTTTTATTAGTTACGGTTCAGAAAAATTTGGGAACATTATAAGAAATATTTTAATATATTTTTGGAGAAATTAAAATCCGCATGTTGAGTTAGAACCTATTGAATCCAATGAAGTGGAAATGGATTTTACCCCAAACAAAATGAGGATAAGGGTTTTGTTCTTACAACTAGACTATGTAAGGATGTCATTAAAATTTCATTTCATTAATGAAGATAATTTGAAAAAATAAATATATATGAATAAAATTTTGTTTTTGTTTTCGGTTTACACCTTAATAACAAGTCCAAACTATAATGATGTTGGAAAATTTATAGAAATATGAGGAAATAGTTTTAACGTTTATATAGATCTTTTTATCTATTAAAAGTTAATTTTAGTGTTTTAGGTATAAATAATAATTTCAATCAGAATTCCATGGTGTAATAGATTATGTGTAAATTGATCAAATAATTGCCTAAAAGATGAAATTGTATATAAGAAATAGAAACATAGCAAGTAATTATATTTATACAAATTGATAAGAAATAATTGAATTAATATACAATAACAAAATGATCATAAAAATATTAATACATTATTATTAAATTGATCAAACGATAATTTAAATCAACATTGATTTATAGTGTTTTGGTTGTTAAAATTTTCTTGATCATTTATATTTTTTATCAATATCTTCTATCACCCTCCTTCATAATTTTGGAGTTACATATTTTTTCTTTTTCAATAGCATCCCTTCCCACATAAGTTCTCATACTTCTAAAAATTGTTATGTGTTATTCTATAAGGCCATATTTTTAATTTCACTATAAAAAATAATATCTTTTTTTATCAATTTTATGATGATGGATTTTAAAAAGTGGAACATATAAATTTCTAACCATTGATTACCCAGATCATGTTTAAATTTTGAGGTGAAAATTCTTTTATTGTGGATTGAATCATGAAAAATGATATTACAAAAGAGGATTTTGGGTTTCAATAGAATAAATGAAAAAAACACCATTCATAGATGATAATTTATCAACATATGTCTTTATGATAATATTCCTTCTAAATATATTTTATCACTTCAATGCCTTATGGAATAAGAAACCCCAAGTTATAATGAATGATAATATAGTATATCGTTAAAACCTAGCTGTTAAATTGTTGTGTATTACTGTTAATAAATAAATTTTTGTAATTTTATCATTTAAATGTTACTAAATAATTCTATGTTTATATATTTATTATAAATAAAATAATAATCATTTTAAAAGAACAATAATGATATAAAACCTATATTTTTTACAATATTTTTTTGTTATTCTTTGTGCACATAATTTAGAAATATTATTTACCATTTTTATCAATGATATTTGAGAGAAATAAAATAATATTAAATTTTATTATATAAATTAAATAATAGATTTATTTTTTATAGTTTTTAAATGTATAATTTTTTAATGTATACTGAAAAATATGGATTTTTATAACACTTTTTTAATAAATAATTACTATGTAAAATTAAAATATATATATATATATATATTTAAAATATTGTCAAATATATATCAATAAAACTAAAATATATAATTTAAATTAATTTAAAATTAAATTTTGATATTAAATCTTTCAATAATTATTAGCATTTTTTTCATTGGACACCCACTTTTTGAACGCATGTGTGGGTATAATATTATTTTTTTATAAAATATCTATTAATTGAATTTGGACACATTGACGTAGTATTTTTATTTAAACTAAATTTTATTATTTCAAAAGTCATATAATTTTTTAACTTTTATAAAAATAAAAATTAGAAAAAATTAACTATCGAGGAAAATGAATATAATGATTTAATTGAGACTGAAACAAATATGATAGCTATTGAAAGGACTTATCAACTATATTATAACCAATTTTGTAGTCATTGTTTTTTTACATATATGGGTATAAATGATATATTATGGACGATTTTAAAAATATAAAAACCTAGGGGTACATAAATATTTTAAGAAATTGAATTTGTTTCCTTCCCCAACTTATAAAAGGGAACCTCTAACCATTAACATTTCAAACAACAAAAGAAATTTTTATTAATAAATAATTACAAAAATACATCAATTAATCATCTAAAAACCTCTTATTGTCCTTTTATCTAAATTAAATCCTAGTCATTCTTTTTCTGAAAACATAACGATGTTCCCTAAAGAAGATGAATCCTTTTAAAAAAATAATTTTTATTTGGTCTCTTCATCCTCTTAAATATAATATTATTATACTATGATTTTTTAATAATACTATTTTATTACATATAATATTATTTTATTATGATAATGTAATGACCTATATCCATCTTCTCTCCTATCAAATGTTGAATGAATCCATCGATTCTATGTATAGTGGACTACCTGCTCACGGGATGATGCATTTAATTTTTCATGAAAACATTTATAGGATCAATTTAATGATGTATTAAATACAATTTTATGATATTTATTAAATTTTGATAATTTTATATTTATAATTTTACATTTACCTTCTTAAATTTCATTCTATTTAAAATTTGATAATGTTTCTCATCTGTAAAGCAGACTACCTCCCCACAAAGTGATGTGAATTTTTTTAACATACGATTTACAAAGAATGTAATAAGTAATAGTATAAGGAATATTTTTATACATAATAAATTATATTGTTTTTGGAAAACTATTATATCAGACCCTTCATTACCATTTCACTAATTAAATAAATGAAAATGTCGTTCGTGAGAATATATGACCTACCGTATCCAAGAATCGATGGAATATATTCTCCATGTTCAATTTTCGTAATGATTTAAAATATTTATGAACAGAATAAAATTATATATGAAAAATTATTATCATTATTTATGTAGTTTAAATATATATTAATATTATTTTGAAATGTTTATTTTAGGAAAAAAACACATGTGTTAATGAAAGGAAACGATCACCTGAAACAATTGAAATAATTATATATAGTTAACAATATGGTTGAATAATGATTTAAAGGTATCATATTTGATTTTATAAATGTTAATATTGTTCTATTATAAATTACTAAAATAATTAAAACCATTATACATGAGTTTAAGACACCTAAAACAAAAAACTAGCATAAGGTAAGGGACATCATATCGATTTCCCTTCAATAGGGAATATTTAAATGTTATGAAACTAATTTATTTCACAAGATGAATAAAAATAAAATTTTTATATAATATAATTAATAAATCATATTAAATAATATTTTACATTTTAGTTTTATTTGTTTCTTGAAAGGTAATTTTTATTGAATATTACCATGTGGTAATTAATTTCATAACTGAATTTGTTTTAATTGTGATATATTACTTTTTCATTGTCATAAAAATATTATTAATAATTGTATAAATAATAAATAATATATTTTATTTTATTTACAATTTTTATGTTGATTTATAATTTTTAAATATAATCAATACATTGATAAATTCTTATTTCATCTTTAAGGTCTTTATATTGGATTTTATATAAATTTTAACTTCATTTATAGAAATTTGTTATTATGAACCTATTTAATTTTATATGGTTAATATACCAAACTATTAGTGTATCTGAAATTAATACCTACTTATAAATTAGTTTATTGTAAAAACCAGTAAACCCATTGAATTAATGGAAGCATCTCATTTGTTGTTTAAATTTTCTGTTGTTAATATTCCCTTGAGACTGATAGTTTTTAATGATAAATAATTTTTTGAAATTAAATTTCTATTAATTATGAATTTTATTTCATGGAGATTAAAATGATCCATGAATTCTATGCTTGATACATTTCTATTTGGGTTGTTGGATACATTCATCCAAGGTGTAGAGGGCTTGGTGGATCTAGAGATATATGAGTATTGCAGGTGGTGGTTCTTGGATTGAACTAAATTTACAACATGAATTTGTGATTAATGGGTTTTATATCCATCTATTGTAATAGATTATATACACGAGTGGTGGATGGGGAGTCTATAAAATTTATTCATGTAATGAAATTTGAATTCAATAAATGCAAATAATTAATCTATTAGGCGACATGAATTTTAATGGATGATTGAAATATGCAAATTCACATCATGAATGGGTCATATGAAGTGAATGTTATGGGTTCTGTGTTATTTTTTTAACCCTTTGGAATTAGTTGTTTTCACATGTTTACAGCCAAATGACTCTCGATCTTATTAAACACCAGGATCCCCATGGATATTTTAAAAAACTATTCCTCGTCCTTTAATCTGTTTCTAATTTATTCAAAAAATAAATCCATGGTAAGATTCTGTCAATT
Source organism: Viscum album (assembly GCA_963277665.1). Taxonomy (NCBI): domain Eukaryota; kingdom Viridiplantae; phylum Streptophyta; class Magnoliopsida; order Santalales; family Viscaceae; genus Viscum; species Viscum album. Next base: position 1,921,640,630 of record OY728136.1, on the reverse strand, counting down.
TCTAATGGGTTCACTTATATTTTTCTTTTAAAACACATTATGTTGGTGTGTTTTTGTTTTGAGGTACTTATGGGATAAATTTTTTGACAATCCATTGGTTTTCTGTAGGTTTATCTACACATTCATTATGAGGCATTGGTTTTTGTAAAATTTATTCTTCTCCATATGATTCATTGTATGATTGGAATACTCCCACCAGGCAGTGAATCCCATCTCTCAACATTTTCTGTTCTATATTTGTGATCAAAACGTTTTTTCTTTCATTTCGGTCGATACTAAGGGACTAAATAATGATACAATTAATTGTAACGTCCAAAATTTATTGGTTTACTATATTATAATATTATTTGTTGTTTTTATATTTGTTTTAGATGTTATAATTTATTACTATTTCCAAATATAAAAAAATGGTTTTCATGATCCATTATTTCACTATAGTAGTTATTCTATGATGACTGTGAGGTGCAATTGTGTTGTCATACCCTAATTATAATGTTAAATAAAAAATATATTGCCAAAAAAAATTTCCATATGATTATTGTTAGTTTGAAAATGCCTAGGATTAATAAAAAATACATTTTGTAATTCCCTTGAATAATTGTGGAAGATGGTATGTGTGTTATTCTATATTATTTTTCTTTACAAATTTTCCTTATGGGGTTTGGGATTTTTTACTCTGATGGAGGTGACTGGTTTAGATATTTGGATTGTGAAATTTTTTATAGGGGCCAGACATCATGGATATGATGTGTGATGTTGTGAGATATCATTTGATGAGGGTGTGGGATAGTCGTTTTGGATTAATGGTTATGGAAGAGATATTTTTGGGTATTGGATGTGGAAATGTGGTTGGGGGTAGTGTTTTACATGTAGTGGTTGTGGAATATTGGTTTTGGTCTAGTAGTTTTGGTGGAATGGTTAGGGATAAGTTATTTTAAAACTATAGTTGTAGAGTAGTGGATGTTTTGTAGTTGTTGTTGATCATTGGTTGAGGAATAGTGCTAGTCATGTTGTAGATGTGGTTCATGGAATTTATGGTTGTGTGATATATTTGATGTATATTAATTTATTCTATGGCATGAGTGATGTGACATAATGATGTTGGTGGTTGTGTGGTACAGATTGAGTTGGGAATGTTTTTTTTATGGAATGGTTAGTTTATTTTTTGGTTTATCTATGGGTTTAACTATGATGAAATACAAAAAAAAAGATTCTAGATAAACGATCTAGATAAAAAATAGATGATTAATAATTTATTCAATCTGAATTCCTTGAAAAAATGTTTATTTTATATTAATATGAAATCAATAGTGAATAAAAGATACAAATCATTCATGTTGAAAGTGGAATGTAACATGGATTGGGTGGTGTTTTTTATATAATGTTTAAAGTAGTTGATGAGAATGATGTTTGGTAGGTGTTTTGTTGTGTTTTTTCAATAGTTATTAATTTGAACCCTTATTTTCTTATTTTTTATCTATATATCTAGTGGGTTAATGTGTTTTTATACAATACCACTTGAGTTACATAAACCCACCAATTCATAGAGGTACTGAGTTATAGGGGTTTTCTCAATTGAAGGATTTTAGAGATACAGATGGATAACTACACCCTCTTCGTCACTCTTCATTTTGAAGTTGTGATACATGCTTTTTTTCATGTTAACATGTCATTTTTTGATGGACTAGGTGTTTTTAGATGGTATGAGATGTTTTGGACCAAGTATAGACTAGAGAGAGATGATGTGGGGGGACATGATATGTGGTGGGGTCATTTATGGTTTTTGGAGGGATTGAGGTTGATGTTCTATACTTTTATTATATACCAATATTCTAGTTATGGTTGTGATGTTACGTGTGGAACTAGTTTCTTTGAGTGAAATGTGATGTGACGTGAGTTGATATGTTGTACATGTGACTTGCAATGTGATGTGATGTGATGTGTATCCCACTGTGACTATAGATGTGATGTAATGTGATGTGATGTTTGTGGAAGGTATGGGAGCAGAGGACATTAGACATTGGGTCTTGAGATAAAAAATTCAGTGGGGAAGTGGTAGTGGTGAACCTTTAATTTTTATTATGATTATGATTTATTATTATATTGGATGCATGATTTAGTGGGTACGCCATAGTGAGGAGGGGGTTGATCAGATGACCTGTATATGTTCTGGTTTTTTCTACTATTTGGTCATAGGTGCCATAGCATTCTAATTTCAAATAAATTATAGGTTCCATGGTTATGTCCCTACTGATTAAACCTTTTACGGTCACCCTAAATATTATATGGTTTCTATATTTCATTATTTTCATTGTGTAGTGATCTAGAAAATGTGATATGGGTTATAGTTTATGTTGAGTTTCTTCTATAGACATGCCTTTGGGTAACTAATTTATTTTCTCTTATATGTATCAGTTTTAATATATTAATATAATGATGAATGTTTCATGGTGCAACGTTATTTTTTCTGATGGATATTTTTGGTGATTGTTTATACTATCTCCAAATCTTGTTTCATTTATTGTGGGTGATTGCTTCTAAAATGGTAGATTTTTATTCCACTGGTTATAGTCATCATCTTGAGGAATACTAGAGGTCAGAATCATGGGATATAATCTCTATCCCCACACCACAGTAACATTCATGGAAGGGAATGGTGAAAATGTATTATTAGAGGCAGTTGGTAAGATATATGATTGTTTTTGGATTTAGGTATAGAATGATTTTCGGGTGTTAGTATAAAAATAGTGCATGTTTACCTTGGTATGTGACGTAGGCAATGGATACCATCAAAAAAATGAGATAGTATTCCCCCTATGATCCAATAAACAGACTCTATGATTATTCAATCACCAAGAGAGGTGGAACTATTTATAGGGTAGACACAGAAGAGAGGTAAATGTGTCACATTGACTTCTATTCACGTTTGAATTGGGATTTTTAGGTTATATTAAATTAATTCAATAAAAATCATTGATAAAATTCAATGATTATTATATAAATATATTCTTATGGTTTTCTAGAATGGGTTATTTTTTCATCAATGAGTCACTCATATAGTGGAGGCATAATAGTCTAAGTAAGATGATCATCGTAGGGTTAACCCAATAGAGGATGATGGAAAATTGAAGAAATATTTACTCTCCATTCAAAACATGAGTTTGGGAATGAATAAGGTTAGTGTCAAAAATCTAGAGATAATGCACTAAATATAAGATATCAAGATGAATTATTGTCAAATCCCAATATGAGATGATTTTATGTATTTTTTGGATTATTTTTAGATGTAGGGTGATACATTTTATTGGTGGATTTTGTTTCACGTTGACTGCAATGAATAAGATGTTTTGTGGTAGGAATTTTATAAGGATTTCCTAGCATTGTTTTTTTTCATCAATGGTATTGTATCCCTAGTGAAATCCTATTCTTTACCTTCATAAAGCTAGTATTAGTGTGTGGGATATTGGAATCAGGTTGAAGTACCTTTTACACATTTCCCTTAATGATTTCCTCGAAGATGATCGAGATACCAGCATCTATTGGTGTTTTTACACATAGTTATTATGTATGTGGTCTCAAAATTTTTGGTCCTAAAATATATATAGATATAGAAAACGAATATGGTTGTGTAAAGTCATTATCCATTGATTTTGATCATTTCCCAGGTGTCCAGAATTTTTTTTTAGAGGAGTGGAGCTTTAAGCACTGGGTTGTAGGTGTTCATGTAGTCTATGTTATGTTCAGTGGGGAATTGTATGAGGCTATTTAATTTCTATCCATTAAGAAAATGTGGTGTTCGAAGATCATACTGGGTTTTTTTTGTTTTCATGACATATATGCTGAAGGATTGGTAAATATCCAGATCATTTTGAGACTACATAGGGAGGATTGTTTTGTATAGGTTGCAAATTCCCTTTTTAGATGTATTTGTTTCCTTTGAGGAATATTTTGCAACATGGAATGTCTACTATTGTACTATAGCCCATAGTTTTTGGAGTTAGAAGATGTAAGCCTAATGATTTTCCATTCCATAGGAACCCAATACATATATGATATAAGGAGGCTTTAAAAAAAGATTTGTAGGAGTTGGGAATGATCAAATGCACAAGTTATAAGTAGTAGTGCGAGAAAAACCAGGACTTGTTTGATATATGAGTACATTATTTTATATACTTTTGTGAAATTTTTTGGATCCATGAGATCCTAAATACTATTTTAACTTATTTTATCTATTAATATTAATTATATGTTGAGAAAATTCTATTTCCCATTGTTTGATTTATTCATGTATCAGGTGAGGCGTCCTTATTTAATGTTTTCTAGGAATATTGACCAACAATTTGGTAACAACAGTAAGGGGGGAACTCATCTTATTTTAGATCAAACCATATTATTTTATCCTATAAAAGTATTTAATAAATTCCATGTTTAAAATTTTCGAATTATTTAAGGGAATATTTTCGTGTTTTGGTGTGGTGGTCTAGTGATTGTCATTCATTGGTGAGGGAGGTTTTAAATTTGGTGGCAGTCATATGGAGCATCTATTTTCATAGTTTTTAGACATTTGAGTTAAATCATCAGTTATTATTTTTGAAATATTTTTAATGGATTTAGAATATTATTATCTGGAGGGGATTATATAATGTCCTACTCAATGCGATATAATGTTTGAGATAGAGTTTTAGATCGGCGTGTCTCTGCTCTTCATGGATCCATAACATATAGATCACATAATGTTTTGGGAGTTGATTCTCCATGTGGATGATATGTTTCATATGGATTTCATTCAGACCAGTGTGTCTTTATAGAGTTCTCATGTGTTTTTCTTCATTGTTGTAGAGAGTAGGTGATAGTTAAGAATCATTAACCCCCTCCACGGGTTTTTACATATTTCACCAGATGAGAGGAGAAAGTTGATTATCTCTGATGATTCTATAGATTAAATATTTCTAATTGATTTTCAATTATGATTATTTCTATATCACCACCATTATATATAGGTATGTGAACATTGAGTTTGTAAACATGTTGTTAGGTGTTATTGACAAACCATACATATTCTTGGGGCTTCAGATCTCCATGTTCCCTATGTTTAGGGTCCGATTAATCGTCATATTCATCAATTATATCTTAGTCTACACAAAATCTAAGGAGGGTCATAATGAGAATATAAATTTTGTTATTTAGGTCATTCGACACCATTATATTTATGGGATGTTTTTTAAGATCCATTCCCAGATGAATGTTATGTGTTTCCTTGAACATTTGGTGTCCATGCAGTTTGTGGCAGAAGACTTGTCGATGGCCAGGGATATTACTTCATTACAAAATCCCACATTTGTGGAAGAGGTTAACAATTTCCCTGATCACATGGTTTATTAGAAATGGTTTGTAACTACTTTATATTGAGTTACATCCATCCTAACTGAATAGATCCTAAAATACTAGGACTTTTGTTGCGGATATTTTTTAGGAAGCAATCAGTTACCGAATCTGTATGTTTGTTAGTGATCAAGACCTTTACATTCATAAGGTTTTTGTGTTGTTTGAGGTTTTCTATGTTGTTTCATGAATGTTCTTGGGATGTGTATTCATGTATTATAGAGAGTTTATATCTTATGGGACTAGGAATTTACATCCCTATGTGTGTTACTATGAAACATATTATCTATAGTATAATATTAAGGTTTTTTCAATAAATTTTTCATGAAATTAACACACAAACAATCATTTTATGTTATTTAGAGATCACATGAACTTTGGATATATCATTAATCTAAGTGATATGAATTTTCATCAATGCAGGTGTAATAAGATCATTTAGGATTATGAATTTTAGATATTTAAACTCTATTGAAGGGGAAGGTAGTTTTCTATTTGTTGATACGAATTTCTCAATTGAATGTGGATCAAGAATATGAAGATGTCTAAAATATAATGGAGGAGTTTTCCACATTCCATCATGATGTAGGGAGAAAAGTGGGAAATTATGTCCTCATAAAATGATTTTGGATGTGTATTTGATGGATTATTTGGAGGAGTGTCATTACAGTGACTTAGAGGTAAAGATGATGTATGATACTGCTTTCCATAGTGAGGATCCTATGGGATGTTAAATAATGGTTGAAATTGGGTGTTGTTATAGGAGTGGCTATTTTTTCTGCATGTGATACATGAGGGAGGTCTCCTGGAATTTCAAAGCAGATAATAATTAGTATATATTGTTTGGTTTTTCAATAGGTGACAGTGGATCTCTATGTTCCAGGATGTTTGGTACCATCATTTGATTACTAATAATGGAAATGGGAACATATCTCAACAGAAATACTTACAGAGTTTACCCATGATCCTAGAGGTTATGTTGAAATTTGGGTGATTTTTGATTGGAAAACAACATTTTATCACTTATCAATGATTTAATAATTTAATGTTGTTGATGTTTTGGAAAAGTGGTTATTAGATGATTCCAATAGTATTTAAGGGGTACTGAGTAAAATAATATATTTTCAGGATCCCCAATTAATATCATTAGTTTGGAGGGGATTGCAATATGATTTTTGGCACTAGTGGAACCATAACACTACTATCAAACCCTAGATAAATATGAATATGGGGAGGACCATATAGAAAATGTAGGATATGTTTTGGGAAATTCTCGTTGTCTTTTCTGGATATTGTTTTGGATAGCTGAATTTTTTCATGTTTTTTCTACAAAAATATTTATCATTCATTTAGTGGTATGGAACCATTTGATACATTTTATTAGAAAAAATGTGTTTCACCATTATGACAAATAGTGGTCTAGGAGTTGTTATTTTGTGGTATTTATGTTTGTATATAATGATCATGAAAATTCATTTCTTTTTTAATTTAATCAGGGTGGAGTATAACCATCTTATGTCTTATTCATATCATAGTTGGCGTCCCCTAAATTTTTAGTTCAGGGACCATGTGTTCTGAGGATTCTCTCCCCATTTTTGGAAATGGGGGATTGGTGGGTGTATTAAGACTTATTTTGGATTTTATTTGTCCATGTTAAGGGGTTGGGGAATATTAGAGAGGTGACATATTGGTGGGAATTTCCACCTTGGTTTGGGAGAATTAAAGACATTGTCTATATGTCATAAAATCATCTATTTGTTCATGATGAATCCCATGTTTTGGACTTTCGAGATTTTCATATGAACATTGACATGATATTTGTGGACATGCTAGTTTCAGTTTAGGATCATTGAGAAAAGATTTATCATGGGTGGAATAATTTTTTTATTTGTTGTGTTATAGAGTCATATTATATAAGATATGAGTAATTTTTTGTAAGATCCATAATGAATTCATATTACTGAATGTCATTTTGTGTTTTTATTTTATTTGTTTTTCATGGGTTTTTTAGATCTTCATATGTTATTAGATAGGTTGTTTACCTTGATGTATGGTGCTTAATAAAATTGTTGACCTATAAATAGGGGATGACCTAAATTAGAATCATGATGAATTATAATATTATGTGATTGAATTTCTGATAAAGAGTTATCTCCTCTTAGAGTGGATAGTATCATGAAATGAGGGATGGAATTTTATTTTTCGTTTGATTAGTGTGGAGTTGTTTGTTAGTTTTAGAGTTTAAAAATTTAATCTATGCAATGGATGGAGTGGTAACATTGAAATATAGGGGATATTGGAAAAAAGGATTATACATTTTGGTTATTATTAATAAGTGTTTATGTAGTTGTGTAGTTTGTTTTGTTACTATTTTCATTGCTGTGTTTGGTTAGTGGAATCATTGAAATGTAATGAGTTGCCTGAGAGGAATATCATGGGATGGTTGTTAAGAACACTATAATTTTGAGATTGATTTTGGATTCATGGGAAAGACAATCATTTAAAGTTTATGTAATTTAATGGTATCTTTTTTCCTAGGCCCTTACAATAACCACCATGATGTTAAAGTGTGCAAATTTTTAATTAGATTCATTCGTTTGATAGGCTATGATTCATGAAACATTGAACTTGAAATTATAAAAATACTATTTTTTAATATTAGAATTATAATATAGAAATTATATTGTTTGTGGTGAATATAATTTACTATATTATGAAATATATAAGAATTTTTTTTATATTAAAATTTATTTATTGTTAAAAATTGCCATATTTTTTTAGAAGATAATTTTATTTCAAATATTTATTTTTGTTAAAAATATTTTTTTATTAATATTTATTAGAGGATAGCTATATTAAAATTATTAGGCATTAATAAAAATTATATGATAAAAAGTAATTTCTGAAATCATAATATTAAAATTTTCAAATGGTGATTTTTTGTTTACATTAAAATAGATTTATTAGTCAAAAAATAGTGAAAATATATATTTTTATTGAAAGACATATTTTATTTGGAAATTCAGTTTATGTTTTGGATTATTTTTATTTTTTTAAAATTTGTTTAAGTTGTAAAATTAATGTTTTTAAAATATATTTAGTAATTTAATTTATTTTTTAAAAATTTATCTTAAAAATGGTTCTTTTCCAAATATTGTTTTCCATTTCGTTTTTCTAGATTATTTAAAACTTAAATCTACAAGTCCTATGATGTGAATTTTAGAAAATGGACTTAATATTTGGAATCGTGTTTTCTAAATTAATAAATTGGTCCATTTTCATTTTTATTCATAAGAAGAATATCATGGTAATAAATTGATTTACATTAGTATTTTTCAATAAATGTAGTTTTCTAAAGATTAAAGGTAAGATCATAGAATACAAAAGAATCGTAAATGAGTAATCTATTACCTTAATGACCCTCAAAATTATTTAAAATTAAAATTCTTATACAAATAGTATGAACTTATTTCTACCTAAAATTTGGTAGCATTAAATACAAAATTATCATTATTTAATAACATTAAACCAGCCATCCTCATGTATAAATACCCCCATTACCTATTCACATATCCACAAAATCAATCAACATTAATCTCTGACCATTTAAATTTAAAAAATCCTTAGTTATCTTATATAGGTCTAGGAAATCAAAAAAACCAATTGTAGTGCCCCTAATAAGACATCAAAATGAATATTTTTTTAGAGAGGGTGATTGTCTTTACTAAATCATTCGTTTTATTTATTATTTTACATCCTCATAATATGTTGTAAAAATTTTAGAGTAATAAATCTAGTATCATAAATTTAAATATTTTTTTTGTTTTTGTTACAATCATTATCTATTTCTACTCTATCCTATAGAGATTGAAAAAATCGCTCGTACATATATATAGTATACAATCTACAGGAAACTATTTGATTCCTTTTCTATGTCAATAAATAAAAAATGGATCCAAAAATGTATTTATAGATTAAATATGATATTTATAAATTTAATTAATTTTTTATAATGATTCATCTCTATCCTGTGAAATATAATTGTTAATTTCATGTCAACTAAAGCATGAGAGTAAATGGAAATTAACTCAATAAATAGTGAAATTAATGAGATGTTATTAAAAAATGGGCAGTATGATTTTTTAAAAGGCTAATAAATGATTTTAGAAATAATAATAAGTTAATAATAAATATTAATAACATGTATAAATTCATTATGCATAATTTTTGAATGCATTTTACAGAATTCTAACCTAAGGTTATAAAATTATAAACTCAATTTCTATTCATTTAGTTAAAAATATATTTCATTTATTATTTCATGCTAAAATTATGTGTGTGATGACCACTGATTATTTTATTCCATATTCAGATTATATTGTTTTTATTTGTATAAGTTACACCTAATAAATTCATTTTGTTATTTTTGGATTCAATGATATTTAGTTTTTGAGATTTTCTCATCTCACTTTTAATTTCGTGAGATATACGACATATTCACCACTTATATATATATTTTATTCAATATAAAGACTATTTTTTATATTATATAAAGAATTAATTTGAATTCATATTTATTAATGTTTCATACAAATTATTTAATTTCATTGGGCATATAATTCTACTAATTACCATGTGGTAATATTTTAATTCATTATATCATCCTTATTATGTATTATTTACGTTTAATACTCCATTGCTAATATTTCTCTTTAATGTAAATTTCCTTAAAATATGACTTTAAAATATTTCTTACAATCCCCCTACAAACGATAAGTAAATTTTACCCATTTTTCACATTTAAAAAAATGGATTGAATGCATTCATTTAATAGTTTTCTAAATTAGGTCTTTACGAATCACCCAACAAAAATACAGAAGGAATTTTTTAATATCATGTATAGAATGGTCATATTTCTCACACATCATTACAGGTTAATGTATTGAAGCTTAATTTATTTGATTATAATTTTATTTTAATATAATTTTTTTTTCATTTATAAGTGCACCACTTTTCCCAAATATAAGTAAATTTTAAATAAAAAAGAAATTTTCCTCCAAAATTATTGTAATTGATCAATCAAAATAATTTTCCCTCTTAAATTATATTTAAGGATTTAAAAATTCATTACATGAGATATAAACCAAGGATACCATTATTATTATTTTTCTGAATGGTTTATGTATACTATGAAATGATTGAATAATTATAACGAAATATATTTCATATCCATGGGTAATGTTATGATATAAATATTTATGAAAAACTTTTCTTTTTGTGGAAATAGATTTGATGTATGAGTTTTTTATTGTTGAACACATATGTAGGGTGTTTATTATGTTATTTGTGAGACCTATATCTCCCTACCATGCATTTTATAATTATGTATATATCATGATATAGACCGAAATATAATGGAATGTGAAATTGGTCCAGTAACTGACATTTTCTACTATGACAATATTTGTGGTGAACATTTACTATTATGAAGATGTTGGGAAGTGAAATAATTCCACTATTATTGCCTTGGAAAATATCCTTCACTATTAAGGATATGACTTTCTATGATTATTTGTTTTCTATAATTCCATGAATTGTGAAATTTTGATTCTGTCATGGATCATGTTCCTATATTATTTATGTATTATGATCATTGATTATGTATTGATCATTGATTCGAATGGTATAATTTTAAAATTTTATGTTCTGGTTCTTACAATTCTATTTATATTGATGTCCCCTTATTTATCCATACTGAGAAACTTAACTCACCCTTTTCATGTGTTTCTTTTCATAGGATTTGAAAAAAGTTATTACATATGGTATGTTAAAAGGGTTCTCATTATGAAGTAATAATAAGGAGATAATTTAGTTGATTTGTGAAAAAGTTGTTTATGTTTCTAATTTACCAATGGCACTAATCCCATATTTTTTAGTGTGGTTCTTTATGTCATGTAATTGATAGTCACAATATTTAGTTATAATATTTTTTTTGAAAATATTGGGTTTTTATTTTTATTAATAGCTCACGGTTTTGATAACCATTATAATCTTGGATAATTAATCCATAGTAAGAACCATGTGGGTCTGTCCATGTTATTATCCAAATGTTTTTGTAATGACCATGAATAAACAAATTTCAATCCATGGTGTCTTATATTGAACTATTATGAGTAATTTCGATTTATAATGTGATTTTTAAGATATTATTCATGTTTCTCACACTATGTTATTTGATTTTATTCAAGATTTGTAACATGACTGAAATATGTTCACGATGAATGAAATGGGGAATGAAAATGATTTTCCTAGAAGGAAGAAAAATTTTATCAGATATAGAATGGAAATTATTTTTCATATTCTCACAAAAATGATGAATCATTCTGGACATCTAAATGATAAAATATGGGGAAAACTTTTTTGTAGTCCTTCACAAGGAATAATCTACCTTTAATTAGTTAGTCTTATGATCCCCATGTGGATGAGGAAGAGATTCATTCCAATAATAATATATTATTTGTTCATTAGTGTTAATAACATGAGAAATTAATTTTGGATATTTATCATCTAGAATGTGATGAATATAGATGGTGTAATCTTATCAAGAATACTATAAACCCAAATGAAATTAACTTTGTGGATTGGAATTAGTTCATGAACTTATATTGAAATAAGTATATTCCTTTTGTTTTTTGTATATAAATGTTGAAGTAATTAGTTGTGTTTTAGAAAATGGATGATGAATCTATTGGATCCTATGAAAAAATTATTTACTAGACATATTAGGTATTCTTTTAAAATTATGATCCAACAAAAATTTAATGATGATCAATTCTTCAAAATCATATAACCAGGTCTTTAGAGGGTGTTATACATAGGGTCTATCATTATCTATGATTAAAAAAATTATTAGATATCATTATTTAAATTGAGATTAGATTTACCAATTAATTATATGGTTTCAAGAAGATAAAAATAATAGAAATGATGGAATCTATAAAAACCATATAGAAAAGAAGAAAAGATTTTTTTTCTCCAGGTGTGGTAGAAAGAATTGGGGAATCTATCTTAAGGGTATTGGTAAATGTTTCATGTTTTGAATGTTTGGAACTAGGGAAAATAATTATTATGTTATTGTAAAAATGTTTCTAATTATTTAAAAAATGAAAAATAACCACAGAATATACCACCCACACTACAATGCAATAAATTTAAGGATTATGGAAATAATGCCAAATAGTTCATGAATCTGTAGTCTCCCAATTATTGACATCAACTAAATCTAAATCTCATTGTCAAAGTTGAATTTAATAAAATCACAACATTCAATGTGGGTTATAATAATGATGTTGTTAATGTAAACGCATTTCTACTCTACAAAAACTAATGTCTTATTTTATTCATGACTCACGCACTCGTTTATTTAAAAACAATATTTTGACTGTATCATTATACCCGCTAAACAATTTGACATTGAGTTACTAGTGAAAACTCTAAATTGAATAACAGTTGCATATTAGGTGTATAGTTGTTATTTGATTGATTTATATGGAATAGTGATTCATGAAAATATTGTAGTAATAACTTTAGTTTAATTATATATGATTTTTTGAATGGATTGGATCTATATATATGGGGATCATATTAATTATCTTGTAATGAAAATCACATTTCATATTCTAAATGAACCCATAATATTTTGTCAATGCTAAGATGAATGAGAATATCCAATATAGATTTATCCCATTATGTGTGTATTATTTCCTATAAATTAAGGATATGTATATTGAATGGTGTGGAGGAAACTCAACATTCTGAATATAGTTGTTTTACTAGAGTTTTTTTTTGTTTTCAGAATAATTTCTTTGAATTTCATTCATCAGTGATGTTGATATTTCAATAAAAGACATATATTTTGATACTCTAATTTCAAGGACACTTTATTGAATGTCCCCAATTGAGTTTCAAGAATTAGAGATGACACACTAAGAGAATATTGATAAATTATACATATCCCTATTGAATCACTATATGGAGAACATGATCTTGTTGTTTAAGAGGAAAGACTTATTTATGTGACTATGTATTGATTATCGTAAAAATAACTAGAGAACTATAGAGAAGAAGTATCTTCATCCCCATATTTATGACTTATTCAATCAAATACATAGAGATCAATACATTTCCATGATTTATAATTGTTCTAGGTAACATTAATTAGGATTCACGATGGACGCTATACACATGTTGACAATCTGTACAAGGTATAGACAATATGAATTTATAGTCATGGATTTTCATCTTATTTACACATCCACTATGTTCATTGATTTAATGGATAGATTCCTCGGAGACAATCTTCATCATTTTTTGGTGTTACTTATCTATAGTTGAGGCATTATATGGTGTGACTTGATATGTGGTGGGGCTCATTAATATTAGGAAGTAGCAATGGGGTTTATTTCATTAATGTTCTTGATATCATATTTCTCTGATTCTAGTAATGATTTGATATGTGGACATGCTTTCTCTAGGCGGTATGTGATGTGGTGTGATGTAATGTGTGTCCCATGTGACTACGGAGGGAATTTGATGTGAAGTGATATTTTTACAATGTTTGGGTGAAACTGATGTTTTGAATAAGGACTTGAGAGAAAAAAATCATTGGGGAAGATGTAGTGGGGAACCTTACATTATTATGAACTTGTTGTTATATTATTATAGTTGTTTTGTGATTCTGTGGGTGGGTAATGGTGATTATGGGATTGATTAGATATCTTATATCCATTTTTATTGGTTCTGTTTTTTATTCCATATATCTTATGCATTCTATTTTAATATTTTCACATTAGGATTTTGTTATGTCCCTATTGAGTATAGCTATTATTCACTCCCTTAATATGTAAATAGATGTTTAGTTTCTTGGAGTACTTTTTGGACTAAATTACACATCAATAGATGTGTTAGAGTTATTATTGAGCCACTATCTAAGACATGTGCTTTCCTATTTACATTGGAGGTGTTCATATGTATCAGTTTACATTAATTTATCAGTCATATGGTTTTTTTACATTTATATTGTTTATTGGAGATTTTTGTGATGTGTTTCCCTATATCAAAATTACGATTCATCTATAAATTTTAACCAATCACATATTAAAATATTTTTAAAACCTCATTGTTATTCACCATCACAGGGACTACTGGAGGTGGGAATCGGGGGGGGGGGGGGGGTCCTCATTTCTCCCCCCTCACTGTGGTACCATTGGTGGGAGGTGTTCATGACATATATAAATTGTTATTAAAATGTATACCATTTGGTCTTATAACTTTTACATTGAATGTAATTTTATTATCTTGGTCAATTTTAATAAATTTGTGTTCATTAATCAATGAGAATATTTTTGGAAAAGTAAAATTTTTCTTGAGTTAAATCAGTCATTTGATATAAGAATAATTTCATTCATAAGTGGATCCCAATTATTTATCACCCCTCAAGGAATTAATAGTCTCATGAGATGAATCTGTTTTTTAAACATATGTAAATATGTTTCTAGTGTATTCATATCCATCATTTTTACACAATATTTGAAAAAAAGTCATGATAATTGGTGTTTCCTGATCCCATATAAAATGAAGTAAAATTTTTAATCACTTAATTCATCATGATTTTAATTATTATTATAAATGATATTTTCAAAAATATTTTATCTCTAGATTAATATTTCATAATTTACTAATTAAATATAATGTGTTTTCAATTATATATATTTTAATATTGGTTATTCAATAAATATTAATGACATTCGTGATGTTTAAATGGATAATTTTTCTATTTTACTTACTTTTCCATATTTATTATTCATTATCTATCCATTATATTCAAATTAATTAAAAAAAAAATTTGTGTTTAGTAATTTACCATTCCAAATTGATTATGATTATTTATTTAAGATATTTTCTATTATACCTAATCCCCTCCCCCTTAGTATTTTATCTGACACTTTTTTTGTTTCCTTTTCCTAGAACCCTATAAGTATACTATGTATGATATGTAAGGATTCTTTTGGGGGAATAATTATATTCTAAATAAAGAATTATTTAGTTAATTTTTTTCACCTGTAATCTGTGAATCGTGTATATATAAAGTTCTCCAAGACTAAATAAAATTTATGTCTATTGGGATTAGTGCTATTGTATCTTATGAAAATTTAATATTGTAGAAAACAACATTGGGTTAGTAGTGTCGGAGTTGTAATAGGTGATTCCCACACTCATTATAATTCGATGTTGTATCCCTTTGTATATGTAAATGGGACATTTCAGAAATACCATCATAACATTTCATAATAATAAATAATTGATTTAATCTCTGAAATCAAAAAATTATAGATCATAGGCATTAATGTGATGTCCCTAAGTAATTCATTGTTTTTCATGATAATGGAATAATCTAAAGAATTCATAATTTATTCTTACTTCAAGAATAAGGGTATGTCAATTGATGATACCCCAAAAAGCTACATTATAGGAAATCCAAAATATATAATGATTTGGCTATATCTGATGATATTTGAAACTAATATATTATAAGGATATTGTGTTAAATTAAAATTTACTATGATCATACCTCTTATAGTATATATTAGAATATTTTGACTTGTTGGGAGTATGCTCAAATGAATGTAACACAATTGTTACAGGAAAATATATTCATGTTTGGCTACTATACATCATAATTCTCAATTAACCCCATTGTCACGACCACCTACCCACAAAGAGTACCCATCCAGGGCCGACAATGTGAAAAGGGATATAATGACCCCTGAGTCCCGCCTCCAGTAAGCCCCGGGTTGGTGACTAGCATCGAGGGTATAATAAACACTCAAATAGGAGGAATTACAGTCTAAATGAATACTGGTGAAAGAGAAAGATAAAATAGACACCATCAAACTCAAACTCAGAACTGAAATATAATAGAAACCCAAGTACATATATGGAATTCCATGAAAAAGTACTACAACTGAAAGGGAAAACTACAGGTACCCAATAGAAAGTAAAAACAACAGCGACCAAAAGCCCGAACAGCTCCTGCAACCACAAGCTATTAGTAACCAGCCTGATCTCAGACCTGCTCCAAGTGACCAGAAAAAAAATTTATATATACATAGGGTGAGTATAACAGTATACTTGGTTGGATCATCCCTAAAGCCCCTCGTTCAAAAGTAGAGAAGGCATTCTAAATAACAGTGAAAAAAAAGTAAAACCAACACATCACCTAAATAGGTATACTATATTCCCAACCTCAACATGGATACTCTCACTAAGTAATGCATACAAGAATATATCATATAGAAAATACAATAAAGGGTACCCCGCTACTACTTCCCCACTGGTTTGCAGCATCTCCTTAATGACATACATCTTGACTATATCTCTCCAAAATCTTTCTCATATACACTTGGTCTAAGCTCCACAATCTGCAACACGTGCACCACAAAGGCTTGGCTGGCGACACCTAAGCTAAGCACCACACCATCCTCACAACTAAATGTAACCAGGTAGTTTCTAGGAGCCACCACAACTCGCATAATGTGTATCATACACCGGGTTTTATACCTCAAGCCATTATATCCCATACATCGAGTAAGGATCCTCAAGCCATCACAGCCTATACAGGTTAAACCTATAGTAGTCTGTAAGATACTATATCCAGACTATATGTGTACAAATAACCACAAGGCAATACAACCCTCTACACACATATATGGGGAACATTCATTGTTGTGCCAATGGCACAAGTATCTACTAAGAGAAGACAGAGGGCCCAAAGGGCGTAGTCAGCCAATCATCCTCCCACCGGAATGTTGTGGAAAACAAAACCCCAGGGCTCAGAATCCCCAGGGTGTCAGTTTCCCTTACCAACAGGGTGGAGTAGTGTATAGAAACACAAAAAGTATAGAATATAAATAACCCACAACCACACTATGGTAATCACCTAGTCTTAGTCTCAACTGCAGCTAACGTATCTCGGGCTTTGAGATGCTATTTCTAAGACTAGGTGTCCTATAAGCACACAACCAAATAAAGAACATCATTTGGTCACCTTATTCCCTTTTTCATTAATTCCAATTTATGTTAATTAATTATTATCACATTAATTAACTATGAACAAAACCACATTATACTTCATTGGAATCACATTCAAAATGAACTGTTTCTTTAAAAGATACAACATCACCATTAAATTATAGCATCTCTATCCTCATGGATCATCACAATTTAATTAATAATTCATTACAGAATTATTTTCTCATATTCCTAGGCATTCTAAAAAAGAATCCTATGCTACTAAACACAAGGGGGCTCAACACGGTGAGTAGATATACTACCCATCGATTCTTTTCTGGCTATAGCAAGAGCATATACCCATTCTCCCTCGAGAGGCTAAACACGGAAAGCACACGGCATAACCCACATTTTTTCGCCCCTTTCAGAATAATAGTAAGAAAAAACAGCTGCCTTGAGTAGTGGAGAGTAGTAAGGTTGGTAAAAAACCAATCAAAACCACCAATCATCCAGCCATCACATTCATCCCATTCCATCATCCATGGTGTCCTCCCCGACACCCACATGCATAAAAAGATGCATCTCACCACTCTAGGCATCAGCCGCTGCCACAACCACAAGGCCCCCAAGCCTCCACATATAACATCACCCCTCTGGGGTCAAATCACATAAAAATTATCAGGAAAAACAAACACCACATCAATTGGGATCTTAGCCCTATTTCACAATGAGAGGGTAACTCAGAACCCTTCAGGGAATTCAGTCAATCTAGTTCATTAATCCATCTTGAATTAACAAATTCAATTCATTGGTTCCAACATCATTAACCAAAATAGTATGATATCACAAGGATTAAACATGTTTACTATGCTAATTTATTAAACATCAAATTAGAACAAGAACCAGATTCTTTTTCATGGCTCTTTATATTTAGCCAATTAATTTTCAATTGATTCCAGATTTGCGTTCTTTATCAATTTCGTCAAGAACAACATCCTAACAAGCAATTCATTGATATCACACTATCTAGCAATAACATGAGGTAAAAAAATACATTCAATTCAATTTCTTAATCCGCTAAAAATATATTTATTAAATGAATTCCAAAGTTATCCAGTGGGATTAAACATGAAAACAATACAATTTCACATAAAAGAGAGAGAATCTCAAATCCCATACCTCCACGGTTTTTATGAAAACCTCAACGGTCGAAGAACACCCAAGAAACCGGGTCAATTCTCCATGAAACATCCTTAGATCACTTATCCTAACACAACCAAGACCAAAGATCATAATAAACGACATCCACACACATAGATATACACCTAACGTGCATAGATATAAGATCCTGAGAGAATAGGAGGAGTAGATCTAGGTAGATCTAGGAACCCAACCAAAAAGGATCACATACCTCAAGAACCGGCTTCGATTCGCCAAGAAAAGCATTCGAATCTCCACCAAAACCCATGGGAGAGGTTCTTCTATCTCCAAGGAAGGGTGATCTCATGTTATGGCTACTTATGGTCTTAAATGAAGTGATTAATGGAAAAACGATCAATATCCTAAATATTAGGATCTAACATTAAGTTCCCTCACGGTGAGACTGCACAGTTTACCAAACAATGCGCTAACCGTGCGTTAGTTTATGCCTCTCCAAATACTCCTCAAACGGTTAGTCTACACAGCTAGACAAACCGTGCGCTAACCATACGTTAGCCACTACCTTCAAGACCATCATTTCAAGGTTTGGCCGCACAGTTTGACAAACCGTGCGCCTCCCATGTGAAGGCCATAACCCTTTAGATTTCCTTAAAAGTCCACCCAAACGCACTCCAAGTCACCTTGACCTCCCAGAACACTTCCATCTCCAAATTTTCACAAAGTAATGGACCGGAGAGGTCTAGGCCATTACATCAAATACCTATCAAAACATTCTCATCCTCGAGATTTCAAAACTCACCTAAAGAGAAAACGATGCAGGGTCTGAACAACCACCAAACGAGATGCCTCTCAAAAGAGAGAAATCCACCAAAGCAACAAAGGTTGACATCTCATAAACATGAATGGTTCATAACCACATCAGTTGCATCAATACATGGAAAGGGCTAAACATCAAACAACTCTAGGTACTGAACACATATCTATGACTCATGTTCCCAAGTACTCTCTTCCAAGCTATTGTGTCACCACAAGACACGAAGTAAAGGAATGGATTGCCATTGCAACACCTTCTCCGTGTGGTCATGGATCTCCACAGGTTGCTCCTCAAATGTGGAATCATCAACAACATCGATCTATCCCTAATCGATGATTTGAGAGTCATCATGAAGATAACGACATACCTGCGATACATGAAAAACATCATGTATCTGACCCATCTGTGGGGGAAGTGATACTCGACACGCCACAGCTCCAACATAAGCTAACACCTCAAAAGGCCCAACAAACTGGGGAGAAAGCATTCATCCACAAACAAACCATTGCTGCCCATGACGGGGAGTCTCCTTCGGAAATAGATGATCCCGAACATTAAACTACAAGGGTCTCCTTCTTTGATCAGCATATGATTATTGACGATCTTGTGCCGCCTTCATCCTCTCATGAATCACCTGAACCATCTAGGTTGTATTCTGAACATGTTCCAGTTTGAGAATTGCTAACTCTCCGACCCTAGTCCAGCACAATGGAGAACGGAAAGGCCGACCATATAAGGATTCAAACAGTTACATACAAATGGTGTAGTGGAAACTATTATTGTAGGAAAAATACACCAAGGGTAAGTTCTTCATCCATGAACTTCCAAAATCAATAACACAAGAGCACAACATGTCTTCAAGAGTCTGGATGATTCGCTCCATCTGATCATCCATTTGTGGATGAAAAGCAGTGTTAAGGAATTGTTGAGTACCAAAAGCATTTTGGAGACCTCTCCACACCCTGGAGGTAAAACGAGATTCTCGATAAGAAATGATCTTCATGGGGACTCCATGAAGTCTCACCACCTCCTCAAGATATTGCCTCGAAAAAACATCCACTGAGCATTACTACTTGATTGCTATGAAGTGTGCCGATTTGGCTAAATGATCCACTACCACCAAAATAGAATCATAACCTACTGAAGATCGAGGTAAACCATTATCAAAGTCCATTGATATGTCCTCCCACTTCCACTGAGGAATCTCTAATGGAGGAAGAAGACCACCTGGAACACGGTGTTCGGTCTTCACCTTCGGGCAGACTAAACAACAAGGCACCAACTCCGCAACTACACGAATCATCCCAGGCCACCAAAATTGACTCCTCGAGGATCGGTATATCTTTTTCATGCCAGGATGTACCGCTAAGGTCAAACTATGGAAATCTCTGAGAACCACCTCTCTCATTGCCAAGGAAACAAAAATCCTTCCATGATATAACACTCGGTGTTATTCGTCCTCCGACCAACCATCAGGGGCCTCATCACAAACAACTCAGTCTCTCCAAACATCCACCTATATATCCCCCAACTAGGAGTCTTCCACCTTCTTCATAGGGGAAAACTGCACTGTCATTTGAAAAGGACGGCTTCTACTCCATACTTCTCCCATATCAAGTTGTAATGCCGACAGTTCTTCCATTACTCTCTAGGAATAATCGGATTCATGCACAGCATCACTATGAAACTTTTGGAACAGCACATCAGCTACTACATTCCATTTTCCAGGTGTATATGATATTTATAAGTCATATTACTATAATAACTCCATCCATTGATGTTGTCGTAAGTTCAAGTCACGCTAGGAGAAAACAAACCTCAAACTCTTATGATCGGTGAAATCCACAAAGCGCTCACCAATGAGGTAATGTCTCCACAACATCAAAGTAAACACCACGGATGAAAACTCACAATCATGGGTGGAATAGTAGCGCTCAGGGGGACACAACTGTCGATAAAAATAATAAACAATAGAATTTTGATGCATGAGAACACATCCTAACCACAGATGTGAAGCATCAAAGAACACATCAAACTGAACTCCCTCAGCTGGAAGACAAATGACTGGAGCACTTACTAACTTCTCCATTAGATACATGATGGTTTTCTGACACTATTCATTCCAAATGAAAGCCTGATCTTTCATGGTCAAAGCTGTCAGAGGAGTTTCTACTTGTGAGAGATTGTCTACGAACCGCTTGTAGTAGCCTGCGAGACCAAGGAAACTTTGCACCTCTGAAACTATCTTGCGGGATTCCCAAGACACAAATCCTTCTACCTTCGATGGATCCATATATAATCCATGTTGGGACACAACATACCCCATGAAACGGACTTCTCGAGCCAAAAAATTTCTCTTAGACAACTTCCCGAACAGCTGATGTCGACAAAAAACTCCTAAAATGGCTCGTAGATGCTCTGTATTCTCCTCTTGAGATATGGAGTACACAAGGATTTCATCGATGAAAAATACAAAAAACTTTTCTAGGAACTAGTGAAACCGAACATTATTCAATCCCATGAATACAGTTGGAGCATTTTTCACACCGAATGCCATTATAATGAACTCATAATGCCCATGATGACAACGGAAAGTAGTCTTTGGAATATCCTCATCCTTTGACCGCATATGATGATATCCTGACCGCAAGTCAATCGTTTAGAACCAACATGAACCCTTTAGTTGATTGAATAAATCATAAATCAATGGAATGGTATAGGGGTTCTTTGTTGTCACTTTGTTTAAGTGAAGATAATCGACAAACAACCGCAAAATGTCATCAGCCTTCTTCACAAACAAAACCGGTGCACCCCACGGTGACAGACATGGCCGAACAAAATTGCACTGCAACAGACCATCAAGCTGTATACATAGTTCTCGTGACTCAGAAGGGGCCATACTATACATAGACATAGAGATTGGAGATGCTCCTAGCTGTAGCTCAATCCCAAAATCGATCTCTCGTTAAGGTGGTAATGCTACAACATCTTCTGGAATGACATTAGGGTACTCCTCCATGACCCTAGGAAACACCAACTGTTGAACCTCTAAAGAACTCATCATCATCCCATCCACCATGGACAATAATGATGGAACCCGTCTATGATACATAGGAGGATCTATCTCACCAAAAAATACCACTTTCTCTCCATCCACAAAAAATAAAATGACCTTCATCCTCTTCCAGTCGATGATAGACTTCACCGAATACATCCAATCCATGCTAAGGATGACATCATATGGTTGTATCCGTAAACACAGGAAATCTCCCCAAGAGAGGTGTTGCCCCAAAAATAGCTCACAGTCACTACATACTCCAAAGATGTCAACTCGACCTCCAACTGGCGTAGTCAATGCCAGGGGCACTAGAAGCCTCTCTGCCTCATGTCCCAAAGCATGGACATGGGTAGGTGATATGAAGGAGTGTGTCACCCCTGAATCAAAAAAGGAATACACCAAGGTAGAAAAATAGCAAAGGGTACCTCGAAATATGTCTGGCTCGTCTGGAGATGGCAACGCTATAGCATGATGCTGACCAAGACCTCCCCCATGGCCTCTATAACCCGGATGGAGACCACAACCACGGCCTCACTCTGCTCTCTGAGGACGGTGAGTGTCATGGGGTTGTCCCCTGACATCCCCATCTCCCCTCTGCTAATCAAAAGCTAGTGCAACCTGGTGCTACATCCTCGACTGGAACTACCTCAATGGAGGAACCTAGAGCAGAGCTCCCGATGCACGATGAACGCTCTGAAAGGTCAGGCACTCCTGCTGGTGATGAATACAACCACCACAAGAGAAACAAGCGCATGATCACTTCGCATAGGCCTGAGAGTTGTTTCCTTGGAAAAATGAGATGTGAAGGGCTGGGACCTACCCACGAATGAACGGAAACACATCTTCCCTGAAAAATGGGAACCCCAGACCACAACACGGCTTTGTGAAGGATCATGTTGATTCCCCTCTCGTGATGATCCGTTCCTGGCCAAAGTCCTCTAGACAACCTCTGCCCTCTCCAGCACCTCAAGATATGTTTTCATTATAAATGGGGTGACCAGACGCTAGATATCTGGATGCATAGCCTCTACGAAATGCCTCGCCCTAGCCTCCTAATCTCGTAAAAGGTCTAAATCATATCGTAAAAGGTTATTGAAACGGATTCCAAACTCTTGAACAGTGTATCTCCCCTCTCGAAGGGAAAGAAGCTCCTAGCGACTAGATTCCTTTGCAGTCGAAGAAAGGAACTCAACCCAGAACATGTCTCGAAAATCCTCCCATGAGATCCTTGACCCTTCATGATCCTCGAGGAACAAAAGCCACCACTACCTCATTTCTCCACGCAACATCGTCAAAACCAAAGACACCAAGTGCTCCTTCTGAGCATGAATCGAACTGAAGTTGATCTCGACCTCCTCTAACTAGTCTTCTATGACAGCATCTGAAACAGAGCCCTCGTACTTCTGTAGGCTCTGGCATTGAATCTCTCAGAGTGTCTTCCTCCAAGTGTCGTTGTAGTCAACCTCTACCCTACATCGACCTGTGGGGATATCCTGCTAGACATCTTCTACGCCAAACTTACGAGGACGTTGAACTGGAGCCATACCTAAAAAATAACGAACACATAGAGCTCCTAAGCCTGAAATATGGAAGACTCAACATTTATTAATTAATTTTATTAATTTATTTATTTTAGGATAACGTATCCAAATTTCTACCCATTAAAAGACAGGAACAAAGAAGAATGTTGCATGATCCTTCCATAGGCCTCTACCATGAAACCAGTATCACCTTGATTAGTATCCATTGTAAACATAAAGTTCCATACATCAGATCATAGGGGGCCCTAAACACCTATGTATCAGCTGTTTTCCAGTGTTTTCCGCACTTTCTAGACATGAATGACATTGTTTCCCTACCAGCCACTGCATCCTCACATGTGCCTAACTGAAAACTCCATCCTATCCCTCAACCAGAGGCTCTGATACCACTCTATCATGACCCCCTCCCCACAAAGTGTACCCCTCATAGGCTGGCAATGTGAAAAGGGAGATAATGACCCCCTGAGTCCCGTCTCCAGTAAGCCCCGGGTTTGTGATTAGCACTATGGGTATAATAAACACTCAATTGGAATGCATTACCCTATAAGAGAACAGATGAAGAAAAGAGAGATAAGATAAACACCATCCAACTCCAACTCAGAACTGAAATATAAAGGAATCCCAAGTACATATATGGAATGCCTTGAAAAATTACTAAAACTAAAAGGGAAAACTACAAGTACCTAAAAGAATGTAAAAACAATAGCGACCACAAGCCCGAATAGCTCCTGCAACCACAAGCAAGTAGTAACCAGCCTGATCTCCATCCTACTCTAAGTGACCTGAAAATCACGTAATATATACGTAGGGTGAGTATAACAGTATACACAGTGGGATCCTCCCTGAATCCTCTCGTGCAAAAGTAAATAAGGCATGCTAAATCACAGTGAACAACAAGTGAAACCAAACATCACCTAAATTGATATACTATATGCCCAACATCAAAATGGATACTCTCACCAAGTAATTCATTCATGAAAATATCATATAGAAAATAATATAAAGGGTACCATGCTAGTACTTCCCCACGGGTTTTCTGCTTTTCCCAAACAACATACGTCCTATGAATCTCTCTCCAAAGGCTTTCCATTATACACATGTGAAATGCTCAACAATGTGGACCACGTACACCACAACGTCTTGCCCGTAGGCACCTAGGCTAAGCACCCCACCATCCTCACAATAAAAAGTAACTAGGTAGTTTCTGGGAGCCAGCACAGCTCACATAACGTGTATCATACGTCAGGTATTATACCCCAAGCCATTATAGCCCATACACCGGGTAAGGATCCTCAATCCATCACAACCTATACACGTTACCTCTATAGTTGTCCGTAGGATACTATATCCAGAATATATGTGTGGAAATAACCACAATCCATTACAAACATCTACACAAATATATGGGGAAAACTCACCGTTGTGGAAATGGCACGAGTATCTACCAAGAGAAGAGAGAGTGGTAAAAGGGGGTAGTCAGCCATTCATCATCCCACCAGAATGTTGGGGAAAACACCCCCGACGACGCAGATTCCCCAGGGTGTCAGTTTCCCTTACTGAAAAGGTGGAGTAGCGTATAGAAACACAAAAAGCGCAAAATATATATAACCCACAACAACACTATGGGAATAACCTATTTTTAGTCTCAACTATAGCTAACGTCTCTTCGACTCCGGGCTTCCATTTCTAAGACTAGGTATCTTATAAGCTCACAACCAATTAAATAACATCATTAGGTCACCCCAATCCATTTTTCATCAAATCGACTTTATGTTAATTAATTCTTTGCACATTAATTATCCATGAACAAAACCACATTAATCATGATTAGAATCACATTCATAATCTACTATTTCTTTAAAAGTTACAACATCCCCATTAAATTCATACATCTCCATCCCTGTGGATCATCACCATTTAATCAATATTTCATTACAGAATTACTTTCTCATATTCCCATGCATTCTAGATAAGCATCCTATGCTACTAAACAGAAGGGGGATCAATACGGTGAGTAGATATACTACCCGTCGAGTCTTTTCCACCTATAGCAAGAGTGTATCTCCATTCTCTCTCGGGAGGCTAAACACGAAAAGCAGATGGCATACCCCGCGTGAATTCCCCCCTTTTGGAAGAAGGGTAAACAAAACCAAATGCCTTGAGTAGTGGAGAAAAGTAAGGTAGATAAACAACCAATCAAAACCATGAATCATCCAGCCATCACATTCATCTCATTCCATCATCCTTGTTGTCCTCCCCGAAACCCACATGCATAAACCGATGCATCTCGCCACTCTAGGTGTCATCCGCTGCCACAACCACAAGGCGTCCATGCCTCTACATATCACAACACCCCTCCAGGGTCACATCACAACAGAAGTAGCAGGAAAGACAAACACCACATAAATTCGGCTCTTAGCCCTATTTCACAATTAGAGGGTAACTCAAAACCCTTCATGGAATTCAATCAATCATGTCCTTTAACCCATCTTGAATTAACAAATTCAAATCGTTGGTTTCAACATCACGAACCAAAACAGTAAGCTATCACAAGGATTAAACCTGCTTAAAATACCAATTTAATCAACATAAAATTACAAATGAACCAGATTCTTTTCGATGCCTCTTTATATTTAACTAATTAGTTATCAATTAATTCTGGATTTTGATTATTTATCAATTTCATCTAGATAAACATGAAAACAAGCTAGGCATTGATATCAGACTATTTTGAAAAAAAATGAGGCAACAACATACGTTTGATGCAATTTATTAATCTGGTTCAAATATATTTATTAAGTCAATTTCAAAGTCATCCAGTTGGATTAGACATGCTAAGAATACAATTGAACATAAAAGAGAGAGAATTGTCGAAGAACGCCCAAGAAATTGGGTCGATTCTCCACGAATCCTCCTTAGATCTCTTCTCCTAACACAACCAAGACCAAAGATCATCATAAACGACATCCACACACATAGATCTACCCATAACGGGCATAGATCTAAGATCTCATGGGAAGAGGAGGAGTAGATATTGGTAGATCTAGGAACCCAACCAAAAAGGATCACATTCCTCAAGAACCAGCTTCGATTCTCCAAGAATAGCCTCAGGATCGCCTCCAAAATTCGTGGGAGAGGTTATTCTACCTCCATGGAATGGTAATCCAGAGTTATGGCCACTTAGGGGATTAAACGAGGTGATTAAGGGAAAAATGATCAAGATCCTAAATTTTAGGAACTAACTATAAGTGCCCTCATGGTTAGTCTGTACGGTTTACCAAACCGTGCTCTAATCATGCGTCAGCTTCTGCCTCGCCAAAATCACCTCGCATGGTTAGTCCATGTGGTTAGAAAAATCATGCACAAACTGTACATTAGCCACTGCCTTTAAGTCCAACCATGCATAGTTTGGATGCACGGTTTGACAAATAGTGCGCCTCCCGTACGAAGGCTATAACCCTTTATATTTCCTTAAAAGTCCACCCAAACGCACTCCAAGTCACCCTGACCACCCAGAAAACCTCTAGCACCAAATTTTCACAATGTAATGTACTGGAGATGTCTTTTCCATTACACCCATCCATTCTCTCCATAACTAATTTTCAGGACAATAATTCTAGTTTATTCTATAATACTTGCCCACTTTTACCTTATAGATCGCATCCATGATCTAAGAGATGATCATGAACATCTACATCCATGAATATGCTGAATTTCAATTTTAGATATTTTTTTCATTCCCATGAACAATCTTTTTTAACAATGTTTTGTAATTTGAGTATATATAAAGGTAACATATCTCTTCAACCACTGAAATTACAACATTGGATAGTCGTTCACCCTATCAGAATAAAAGAAGAGTCATTATTTTGATGAGACTAACTACCACCACCCAATTTTAAGTCGTTTGAATAATATTTAATAATATATTTAGAACAAACACCCCTATTACTAAATTATGAAAAAAAATATCTCAATATAAAAAATGGATTCCACCTCTATGTTCTTGATTTTTTTTATAAAAATAACAAATAATAGTGGTGAAAAAAGTTTACTTGTCAAATTACTGTCAAATTAGGCTATCCCCAAAATGTTAATCTTTTATTATCTCATTACTAGTAAGGATGTTGAAATTTATAAAATTCATTAGGAATGATGATAAATATCATATAATGGTAATATGAGTAGATATAATTCTAGATCTCATCCCAACCTAATGGTCAAGAGAATGAAATGAAAGAAGATTATTGTCTTTATGTCCATCTTGGTAAATTAATATACATTCAAATTATAAAAATTTATGTCACATCCTATCTCAGAAGGGTCCGTTCTGTGACAACCCAAGCCCTCCTCCGATAGGCCATGGGTTTGTGACTAGCACTAAGTAGAAATTTAACAAAAATGAGAGTCATTATCCAAATTTACATGTAAAAAACACATCATCAAGACACACCATGTTGAAATGTAAAACAAATAATGGAATGTATGCATACATCAAAAATCACATAATAATTATGTTAAAGGAAGTGATGGAAAAGTAAACAGGGTCAAATACAATCCCACCACCAAGAGAATATATATAAAAGTCCTTCTAAAATTGTAAAGAGTATAAACTTATCCAAGAGAGAGGACTAAGCCATTGGTATACTCACAGTAATCACCTTTGTATTCCCAGTTCTATCTAGCCTCTACATTATCCCTATACTGACATGACACCATCAAGAAGGACTCCCCACCATAAAGTGGTCATAAAATATTTCTAGCAACATTATCTGTTTGAAGCAACACCACATCTGGGAGGTCCCGCTCAATGAGACATGCTATCATTAGAGACAATAGGATAAGAGGCCTAACTCATTTGGTCTCCTACCAATGAGAACATGTTGGTATAGGAAAACTATAAGTGCCCAAATCCATTTTGATAGACCCTTTTCATGTTTTCAAGTCTTTTAGAGCCTGGAGGTGGCTTGGATGAAGTCTGGAGGGACTCAGGTGTTGAGAAATGGGAATTGGGATCAGTCATAGACTGAAAGTGTGTTTTACATAGTGTAGACGAATTTAAAAAAGTGATAGTTGGATTCATTTTGAGTAATATTTTAGGTTTCAAAAAAAAATAAGAGCTGTTTTTTTTTTCGGTGGAAACCATCCTCAAGAAATTACATGAAATGAAATGGTATTACACATTATGTAATCCCCCAACACTGTAATGATGTAATTATTATTTTTAATCCACTTCGGTTTTCAATACTAAAGGCTTGTTATTCCCTCCCTGTCATCCCAGGTGACCCAGTAGTGGCCACATTGGAATTTTGGATATACCTTCGATTGGATTTTATATCGGGCATTTGTATTCAATCTCGTGTGACCCATCTTGATCTAATGTTGGTTTCTCATTCTTTTTCTATTATTTTCTCCCAAATTTATATCTTTACCCTCCTGTTATTCACTAAATTCTATGGTGGTTTCTTACCCATGTATTTAATGGAGATTCTTCACGTTTTTGTTTGTGTGTTGGTGTCACAACGTCCTCAGATGGATTCAATCCTTGTGTTAGAGGTGATCAATGATATGTTGCGCTGATCCATTCCCATGTGAAGAATATTGATGACTTTTTGAAGTAGGGGATTCATTTCTTCCCTAGTTAATTTTGTTCAATTGTAATTTTAACATGTTTTATCCCCTTTTGTTGTATTGAAATTTTCCTAAAAAAATATTTTAACAGGATTAAATAATTTGTCTAGATCACAAAGAAATGTTGTTTATTTATACCAAAATAAATATCATCCTATATTTTTTATAGATAGTGTGATATATAAGAAATTCTTGGTTTATCATGTATTTATTGATGGAAAATGGTAAGGAACATAAATCCATAATTAATTGATAATTAATTTGATAAGGAAATAACGATTCATATCTAATGAATATGGTTCTTGTTGTAATTTGATGTTAATCAAACTGATGCAAGTTTGCATGTTTAATTGAATTGGTTAATGAAGGTGTAGTGTGGTGATGAATCATCATTTAAAAAAAATAATGGAATTATAATTTATTTATTTAATTAATTTTTTGATAGATTGTGATAGCTTGCTACTTAGGATACTCATAGTTGGAATATGTGAATTTTGAATTGGATAAATCAAAATAGAATGGAAACTGGTTGTTTGATAATTATAATGCCTTTCTAAGGCCCGATTTTCCTACTGGATTGTAAATTAAAAGTTCTTAATGATTTGGAGCCATGATAGATCGTTGTGTGTGAAGAATTAATGCCTTAAATTAGGGGCAAGAGACTATTGTCTATGTTTGATTCCTAGTTCGTGTGATATAGATGATCCTAGTGGAATATTGTGGTTTTGGGGGGAGGGGATCCATGATGTTATGTTTTCATAGGATTGATTAGCCTAAAGGGATGGTGTGGTACATGGGGATGGTATTCCAAAATTTTGTTGCACCAGTTCAAACCTAGAGTTATTAAATGCATCAGTTTATGAATATGGGTGTTGGGGAGGACATCAGGTTGGACAGAGTATGTTGATGAGGGGATTATCCCTTGATATGAAAATTATATTCTGGTTTCAATCTGATTTTAATTTATCATCATTCCTTCACCCACATCATGATGCTGATTTATTTGTTGTTTTAATCTCTTTCCACCGGATGCGAAGATGCATAGTGTATTCCAGGGGCATTGTGTTTTTTTCTTGTTGTGGTAGGATGAGTTTACTCTCCCACAATCAGTTGAAAAGACTTGACGACTACTCATATACTCACCATTTTGAGACCCTTGTGTTTTGGGGTGATATAATGACTTCCTAGAATACTTGTAAATATCAAATGTATAAATGTTATTATATAAATGAATAAATGTATAACCCAGGGGGTCAGATATTTCTGGGACACAATTATGAGGATTTAATTCTAGGAAGCTATGGACTCAGTTTGATTATGAGTAAGGGACCTGGAACTTTTTGTATATTGAAATGAAATGTTATTTGGAAATTTTTATGGTTAATTATTTGTTAAAAAATTAATTAATGTAAGATAAAACTGTTAAAGTTGTATACCGTAATGTAATTTAGATCTTTATATGGTTGTGTGCTTATATGATATATGGTCTTATCAGTGTCAGTTGGGATTCTAAGAGACGTTAGCTTTTTTTGAGTCCATGAAAATGTTATTATGAGAATATAGGTGTGAGCTATAATATATGATGTACATTTTGTGTGTTTTTATGCTAATCTAACCATTCAGTTTGGGAAACTAACACCTTAATGATTTTGAGCCCTAGTGGGGTGTTTTCACCAACATCCCAGTGGGAGGATATATGGATGACTACACCCTTTTTCCCCACTATATTCTCTTGGTAGTTACGTGTGTTGGTATGCACAGTTCATAGTTTTCCTCATTTATGTTTTTAGAGGGTTTTAAGTGATTCTTGTTATTTCACACACATATATTTTGGATATATCTTTTGAGGGACTACTATAGGTATAATTTTTATAGGATGCGATGGATTGAGTATCCTTACTCGGTGTATGGGATTTAATGGACTGAGGTATAATTACTGATGTATGATACATTGTATGGGAGTTATGGTGGCTCTAAGAAACTACCACGTTACTTTTGGATATGTGGACATGGTAGTGTTTATTATACTAAGTGCTTATTGTGGTGCTTCATCTAGGTGTCTATGTGATGTCCTTTTGGAGAGATATGCTTTGGATGTGTGACATTAGGGAATAATGGAAAACTAGTGGGGATGTGGTAGAAGGTTACCCTTGATGTTCATTATTATAAAATATGATCTTGTATTCAATAATAGGTTAGAGTATCCATTGTGAGGTTGGGAACTAAGAATACTTTTTAGGTAATGAGTTAGTTTCACTTGTTGTTCACTATGCATTAGAATGTTTTCATTACATTTAAAGAGTGGATCCAGGGATGACCATACTCAGTATAATGTTATATTTACCCTACATATATATCAATTCTTTTAGGTTTGTTAGTGTATTTTGGAGGTCATGCTACTTACTAGTAGTTTTGGGTTTTAGTAGATATATTTGGGAAATGTGGTTAGTGTGGTATTAATTTTATTTTATTCTCTACAGTTTCCCAATTCATTTACAGTTGTTCTTGAATGAAATTACATTTATTCACATGGATTTTCATTTATATCATTTTCATAGGATGAGTTTTCAGATTTATATCATATCTCTCTCTTCTACATGTTCTTCTCTTGAAGGGTAATGATTCGTATCTATATTTTTATAATACCATCAGTGCTAGTAGCCAACCGAGGGCCTACAAAAGGGGTCACACTAAGGTTTAGTATCTCCCCTCTCCCATTTCTTTTGAATGAGGGTTAAACCTTATGTGGAGGGGGTCTTGAAAGAGTGGTATCACAGTTTAGGTTTAGGGATAAGATATAGTTTGGAGTGAGGAACATGTCATGTTACAAAGGATGGTATGGAAACAATGTCATCCAAGTGTAGTAAGCATTGTAAACATCAGATAAAAACTGAAGAAACAGGTATTTAGGTCCCTCTATGATCTAACGTACAAACCATTAATAAAACAATAGATACTAAATGATGTTATATTGGTTGTCGGGTAGAGACATAGGAATGGATCATGAATCATTCTTCATTCGTTCTATGTTTGAATTGATAGACCCTTGTATAGTCTAATCTAAAATGAATAAATGAAACAAATATTGATTAATTATTCCATATTCATGTTTTATTATCACTAAATTTTTTTTGATGGTATTCCTTGATGTCAACTGTCCTTGTATGGTTCGTACAGAAGATGTTCTGCATGTTGTTCCAGAAGATCACCATAGGGTAAAGGTGGGAAAATGAGGAAACATGGAAGAGTACACTCCAAGAGTTTTAGAAAAATATTTTTTATTGGTATGAGGGAACTATTTTAGATAAAGTCTAAATAGAAATGTTTGAGTATGTTGAGATATATTTGAGATATATCCATGTTCAGATGGAGAATTAGGTGTCATTAGCCTTTGGATTTCCCATGGGGAAGTGAGGTAGTGGTGGTTATTATTCCTTGGAGATCATCAATAGTCACAAGTCCCATGTGGGGAGTTCTGAGACTTGTTCAATGTCGCTTTTCATTAATCAATTGTAAAGGTGACATGTCACCAAGAGCCACCTACCCTTCAGCAGGGGAGCATCATTGTGAGAGATTATATAATTAGTTCCACGAACTATCTTTTGTATTCTTTACACTTGTTTCAAGATGAGGATGCCATGGAAAGGAATTTTGAGGAGTTTTTGCATCAAGATATACTATTCCATGTCAACATGTTTATGTTGGATACATATCTTTAGTGTGGGTTTCCAATTTGTTCGGGAAAAACTCTTCAGATCTTCTGGGGGTAGGTCCCATCCCTCAATTTCTCTTTTCTCTAGGGGAAAAAAGCTCACAGGCTTATAGTAATGGATCAGATACATGTTCTTCTAGCGGAGGGTAAGGTCATCAGTGGTGAGGGTGATCAACCACTATAATTAGTCAACATGTTCTAGTTGTTCTTCTTCACGTTTCCCTATTGAAGATGTTATATCCCGGGAAGAAAGAGTCAGTTTCTCTTTTTTTTGATTATTAGTGAGTATATGGGGAAGGCATATGACATCTCCCAGAAACCCCCATCCTTATGTACCATAGAGTAGTTTTATAGGTGCTTCTCTGTATGGTTTTAGAGTTCATGGAGAGATAATTTATCATCTTCATCCTATAGCGTTGCTAATACTTATAGATCTTGGTAATATTTTCTTGTTTTATACTTTTGGTTATTTCTTTATTTGATAAAGGACCCATGAACTCCATCATATGAACTTCCCTTCTCTATGATTTGGGAATTGATGTGGAGAGGCTTCTGGTGCCCTTGGTGTTGACTATTCCTGTTGGAGGTCGAGCTGACATGTTTGAATTATGTAGGAATTGTGAGCTTTGGATAGGGAAACCACACTCTTGTAGTGATTTCATATGTTTATGGATATGGGCTTATGAAATAATCCTCATCATGGATTTTTTGTATTCATTATACGATTTCATGAATTCCATTTGGAGTAATATTATGTTATTCGATGCTAGTAGAGAGCTACCAGTGTTCGTTGGAAAGAAATACCCTAAAGAGGGTCAGAGGCGTTTTGCTTCAATGTCATCCCAGATTGGTGAGATGATGTTTAGTTTATTAGATGTTTAGTAGTCAATGTTTCTCAAGGTTGAAAAAGAGTACCTTGATGTCTTTTTAGAATAGGTTTTTCCAATTTCCCCTCAATGAGAGATCTATTTTGGGAATGATCTACAACCATGCATGTCTCCAATCACGATGTCTCTATATTGGATAGATCCATCTGAGTTTTGATAGCTGTGTATGTAGCTCGATAGTCTATTAATGTTTAAGATTGTTTTGTGATGATTATCATTGTGGGGTGCACTGGTTTTGTTTAGGAAAAAGGCTGATTTATTTTTGCAGTTTTGTATCGATTATCATCGCTTAAACAAGTGAGAGTGATGAGCCACTATAATATTAAATTTTTTGATGAACTTTATGATCAATTAATGGTTTCAATATGGTTCTTGAAGACTAATTTTTTTCATAATATCATATGATTTGTGTGAAGGATGAGGATATTTTGAAAAATTATTTCCATTGTTGTCATGGGATTTACTATTTTTTGTGATGACATTTAGTGTGATAAATAATCCATTTGTTTGCATGGGGTTAATTAATTCCATGTTCCCTGAGTTTCTAGAATATTTCATAGTTGTTATCATTTAATATATCCTTCTGTAGTCCGCATCCAAGGATGATCATGTAGAGAACATACTTGTCATTTTGTGAGTTCTGTACGGAAAATAGTTGATTGTGATGTTTCTGAGGTGTTTGTTTTAGGCTTGAGATTTACATTTAATTGGGCATTTTGTATACCAATCAGATGTTACTATTGATCCATCCAAGATAGAATATGTTGTGTCTTGGGAAGCCTCCAAGAAATTGGCAGAATATTAATGTTTACCTAGACTTTTAAGCTACTACAAGATGTTCGTAGCTGATTTCACTTATTTTTTGAGTCACCTAACTACAATTACTATAAAGGATCATACATTCTTATGGACTAATTATGACTCCCCGAACCTATTTTATGTGTAATAATAATATCATATAGTTTTACTTCTTTTAATTTACTTATTATCCAAACAATGTTTTCAAATTAAAATCATGGAATGTTATATTTAATTAAATAGTAAAATGATTACATTTCATCAAGGATGAAAAAAACTCATTACCCTATGATACCAAATAAATGACCTATTAAAATCACAGGAAGACCACCATATACAACAAAAATCTCAAGAAAATAGTTGGGGTCCTTTGGATCTATCACAATGAACATCTGTATAGCCATAACCACAACAACCGTGCTATGCATCTGAGGAATGATGAGCACCATGTTCACCAAATTTTAGTGATGTTGGGAAACCCTAATCATATTTTAATAATGGCTAAAATTAATTTTGACCATTTCCTCCTTTAGGTGACCATTGAATATATAATAGTTATAATGCCATTATAGTGGTTGGGTATTTTTGTGGTTTAAATTAAATTATCTATGTATAATGAGTTTTACAAGTGTTTAAAGTATGAATTTAATTTATATCCTTAAGGGTGTTTATAAATAACTCATATTTATATAATCAATGGATAATGTTTTAAAATATAAACTTTATTTTGAACCATAACCATTGAGATTTAAATGAAATCCCAAAATATTGACATGACACTCCTTGGTTTTGGTATAAAGAAACACATTATTGATTTTGAAATCACACCATAAACAAATTAAGTTAATGAGTGTTGTTGTATTTAATATTTTATCTATACATAGTGAATTAATTATTTAAAAGAATCAAATGTTTTAAAAAAACCTATATCTTTTTTAATCCTTGAATGTATAAAAACAAGGTTTTAATTAAAAAATTTTTTTGGGTTTCAAATATAATACATGTATGCGGTTTTATTTATGATGTACTAGACATTGATTTTGAACATAGATATTTTCAATGTAATATTTTTATAGAATAAGTAAAATTTTGGTCTCTTGGATATTGTTTAATCATAATCTAGAATTTGAATTCTATATTTATCAAGAACCTATATATATATATATA
Source organism: Viscum album (assembly GCA_963277665.1). Classification (NCBI taxonomy): domain Eukaryota; kingdom Viridiplantae; phylum Streptophyta; class Magnoliopsida; order Santalales; family Viscaceae; genus Viscum; species Viscum album. Next base: position 1,921,604,410 of record OY728136.1, on the reverse strand, counting down.
TATATATTTCTAAACCTATTCATTTGTTCAAATGTTTATAAACTAATAAAAAATTTAGTCTATAGGGTTTTCTTTAATCATAATTAATAACATTTATTCTTTGTTTATAAGGCACCTATATATATATATATATTTGTTTAGAAATTCTTATTTTTAACAATAAAAATAAATTTTTTATTATAGAAAATTAGGTGAGTCCCCCACCTATCCATGGGGGGCCTAGAAGGCCAATCCACTCAAGGCCTTGGTGGGAATCTCACTCCCATCCCCTGGAAAATGGCCCAAGGTAGTGCATGCATGGTGTGTGCTAAGCTGCTCATGCAGGGGTGCATTTTCAAGCCTTAAGCACGCTTGGGTGTTTGAAAGGGGAACTGAAGAAAACCACCATGAGGGGAGGTAGAGCAGAAGGTGTGGGCGTAGAAGCACGCCCATAGAAACATAGTACGGAACGGTAATGGGGAAGGGGATGGGGATTTCTGGACTAATGCTGGGAGCTTTGGGATTATAAATCCAGCTAGAAATCCTCACCATTATGATGTGGGGAGACCATTTTATGGGGAAAATGTGTCTCAACTATCATATCTTCGCCCATCAAACCCATTCTATCATAGTTATCACCCCGAATTTTTTTTCATCCATTCAATAAAATCTGGATCTAATCAAGGTCGTTCAACCCATTAAAAAAACACAGTTTTTCCTGTAGCCATCCGATCAAATATGATCAAATTGCTATCGTTCATCCGTTTTTAATACAGTGAATTATTTTAAGCCATCAAATCTTGTATCAGCTAAACCTAGTCATTCATCCTTTTCCACACCCCCTCTACGTCGTCTTCTTCCTCCCGATTGCGCCACACCAGTATCTATCACTACTAATTTTTTTCACACCTGTGACACCCGATGGCCCTCCTTTCTCTTGTTTTCCAGAAGACCAAACACACCTGGTCTTATTTTAAACCGAGGTGCATTGATTTTCGATGAATGTTTCCATTAAATATATATATATATATATATATAATTTTAATTTATAATTAATCTTTCAATCGAACCCTATAGGTGTTCTTCCTCCCCATCGCTTCTTCAACCTCTGATCGACTTCTTCTCCTTCTTAAAACTAGGTAATGGACCTAGATTGTCGGGATTTTTTATAGTCAAAAAATATATATATATATATATATACATATATGTATATATATATGGTTCATAATAATATCTTTAGGTTTCTTCTATGATGGTTAATTTTTGGTCCCAAAAGATACTATTAATTATTTACCATGCTAGGGTTTGTGATGTTTTGTGAATATTTATATAAATGTATACATAAACACATATATATGTATTTTATTTTATAAACAGACATTTTATTTTTTATATCACGATTTAAAATTTATGGTCCTTTGTTTAATTAATGTTACCTATATATTTAAATCATGTAAGTGTCATTAAATTTTTGGTGTAAAACCCTAATATACATTATGTTTATTCGGTTATACGTATATATATACCCACACATATAATGTTTTAGCCTAAATATAATTTAGATTTTACAATGGTTGATAAGAATTAATGAAATCATTTTGGATGTATGAATGTCTTATAAGGAACACTTTAAAAATAAAATCCTTTATATACACTTTTTGTATAAATGGATTACACAGCACTGAATCCAGGATAATTTTGGATATTCCAAATATCTTTTAGATAATTTTAATGAGTATAGTATTTATGATTAATAATTTGGTGTCTTACACACATATATACATATGATTATATTAATAAAAAGTAGATATTGCATAAATAGATTACTCAACCTATTTCAAAATAGAATTATCATTATGTTGAAAAAGTGGGTGTTCTACTACCCACGTATATTATTCTTATAATTATGTAAAATATGTGTGTATTAATATATTTATATTTATGACACACGTATTCTCATAAGTATTAAATGGTATTAGCTAGGATAGTAAATAATGTGTTTTAATTTCATGATTTTCATTTTTTATATCATTTGGTTTAATAGCTGGAGGTACCTTTGTGTTACATAATACATTCCTGTAATTGTATTTTGGACAAATATGTGTTTAATAACACAAATGGAATATTTATTTACATTTAAATTAGTTATGTATTCAATCAATTATGAATTATCAAATATAATATGTTTAAGAAAAGGATTTTTGAATTTTAGGGTTGTCATTTTATGTGACGAATCCTGTATTTTATGTGTATTTGTTATCATCGCATGTGCTATAATATGCCTACCATACATTCCATTTTACAAATTTCCATGGAATTGTTTGTATTGATACTTATGTTCGTGATTCAATATATATATATATATATGTAAATGCTAAGGATTCTAATTATACTCTTATGGACAATTTGGGAATAAGGAACTAAATTATTCAATGTGGTGTGTGACACTCTAAATAATATGAATTGAGAAATTTAATTTTTCACATACTATATGACACTTTGAATAATATGTAATGAGTAATTTAATAAATCCAAGTGGTATGAGGCACATTGATTTAATGAAATGTGAAATGCACTGGAATTAGTATGTGATGGGTTGGGCCCTCTATAGCCCCTCGATGCAATAGTTGGTATCATGAGACAAATAGATGTGGAATTGGCTGAGGCCATTCACAATTTTGATTTATTGTTTTGGTTGAGGCCTTAATCATCTTAAATATCTTGGCAGGGCCTTGACAGAATGTTTCATAATTTTTCCTATATTCCCTTCCATCATTAGGTTTATGATATATAATTAACCATGTGTATATTCGACTCATAGAATATACATAGTTAAGAGACTGTACATATGAGTATCAGAAGAAGTGAATGATTATGGAATAATGTTTATTCATCACTGAGAGATATATCATCCCATTTATTATTCACATTTAGTAACGGAAGAAATTAATGTTATTATCTTATGCACAACTCTAATCATGTATTTCATTCATTTGTAAATTTTTTACATTCACATTACCATATCAAACTTATTATAGTTAGAAAAACTCTTTCTTTATATTCTGCACACCATATATTTTGTATAATAATTCTTGTGATTGGAACATGTTTCCTTGTAACTCTGTAAATATTCCATGAAATGCTCACTTGTAATTTTTTACAAAATGTTATGTTATGATTCACATATTGTAGCGTTCCTTAAGAAAATGTTTTATGAATAATTTGAAATAATTGTTTTAAAATATTTCATTTGATATATTATTTTATTTTAAAACCTACTTGCTAGGCATTCATATGCTCAACCTAGTTTTTAATTTGAATATTATAGGTCTAGTAGATTTGAGATACATTGATTGGTGGCAGCTTTGTGGAGATGTTATTCTCTTTTAGTTTTGAAGGATTTTAATATTTGTATCTGGTTTTCCATAATCTAAATAGAAAAGATCCCCACTATTGGAACATGATGTGTAATTTATCATCAATTACTTTAATAAAAAAACTACACACCATGATTTATTGAAACCACACTAGCTCCGAGGAAATCTGAGGTTGGGGAATTATTTTTGGTATCATAATATCAGTTTAGACAACCCTAGAAAATTAGAAAAACATTAAAAACCTTATTATGTCTTACTAAGTAGATATTTTCTTAACAGTTTCTGAAGGAAGAAGAATCAATCCTTCTATCTCTTCCAAATGAAATATTAGATACTATAGTTGGAAATATATTTTTATAAGGCTATGAGAGTTTGGAAAAAAAATTATATTCCATATAAACGCATCTATCGTGTTCTAATTATCCTCATGTACTCCAACATCCATAAGGATCTGGCTTAGACTACTTCCTTATGTTGCTTGTCTAACCTCCATTCTATGCACGTAAGGGAATGTATTTGTGAAGTTCTATTTTGATACATGACCTTGGCCTGAATGTCCTCCGAACATATTAGGGAGACTGTTATGTTAATCTCTACATGTACACAACACAATTTGCAGTGTATAAGAATATTGGTAAATACTATAATGGTATTTTCTTATGTGTCACCTTATGTGAGAAAAACCTATCTTTGAAGATGTTTAGAGAATATTCTTTGGAGGGTGACTATAGAGTAGACTATATGATACACGTCCTATGTTTTACTATGTATGGGATTCTCTACATCATCACAATTTTCAAGCATGATGTAATTTTCAGATTTATAGGGAACTAGTCCACTCTCAAATCTCTGATCTCCACACTGCACAAACTCTCCTATGGAAACCCAAATGATTTATTCATAGGAATGATCCAATATTCTCTCAGTGTATATGAACAAAAGAAGTTGAGGAAGAAGAAACCAATCAAGGGATCCACCTGATGATGATCAACAGATGATCCACATTGTCTGAATTTGTGAGGGGATTTTTGAAGAGATGTGTGTATGGTTTTACTAGTTGATGTGTACGTGTGTTTTAGAATTGAGAGGATGAAATTATTTTAAGGGGGATAATGTGACTCCATTAACCAATTTTATGTGTAATAAATATATCATATGGTTTTAGTTCGTTTAATTTCCATACTATTAAAAAAATATTTTCAAAACAAAAACTAGCCATGTTTCATTTTATTAAAATATAAAACGATTTCATTGAATCATGGAGGAAAGAAACTCATTAGCATAGGATACCTACTAAAAGACCTTTTAAAACCACTAGGAGATCACAAAAAACAACATAACTCCAATGAAAATAGTGTGGGTCCTTCGTATCTTCCATAATGAACATCAGTATAGCCAGAACCACAACAACTACGCTAAGCATCAGAAGAATGATGTGCACCATCTTCGCCAAGATTCCATGGTGTTGGAACACTATAATCATGTTTTTATAAGGCCATAATGTAAATTTTTTCATTGGCTCCCTTAGGTGTCTGTTGAATCTATAATAGTTATAATACCACTATAGTCGTTGGGTATTTTGGTGGTTTAATTTAATGAATCTAAGTTATAATGGGTTTTCCATGTGTTTAATGTATGAATTGAATTTATATCATTAATCATGATTATAATTAACTCTTATTTATATTATTAAAGGATAAGGTTTTAAAATTTAATATTGATTAGGGATCATAACAATTGTGGTTTAAATGAAATAACAAAAGAAGCACACGATACTCCTTGGTTTTGGTAAAAGGAAACATGTTTTTGAGTTCAAAATGATACCCTTGGAAAATGAAATTAATGAAATTAATTACTATTGTTGTATTTAATATTTTAACTATACATAGTTAATTAAGAATTTAAAATTATCAAATGTTTAAAAAAAGCTACCTATAGGGTTTTTCATCCTTAGATGTATATAAAAAATGTTTTAATTAAAAATATGTTCTTGATTTTAAATATATTACTAGTATGGTATTTTTTTGATGAAATACACATTGTTTTTTTAACATTGATGCTTTAAAATAGAAATGTTTATAAACAAATGAACATTTTGGTCTATAGGACTTTGATTAATCATAATAGATAATTTGTATTATCTTTTAATAAGGCACCTAAACATAAATATATATATATGTAAACCTATTCGTATGTTCAAATGTTTATAAAATAATGAAAATGTTGGTCTCAAGGATTATTTTAATCATTATAGATAATTTCGATTCTCTGTTTATAATAAACCTATATATATAATCCTATTAATTTGCTTAAATAAATGAATTTTTACTATAAGGAAATTAAGTGAATCCCCCACCTAAACAAGGGAGACCTAGAAGGCCAATCCACTCAAGGACTTGGTGAGAATCTCAGTCAAATCCCTTAAAAATGTCCCAGATTTATGCATGCATGGGGCATTCTAATCCACACATGAATGCATGCATAGTCAAGCCCTAAGCATGAACATGCATGTGAAAGAGGATCCAGAGTGTGCCACCTTGTGGGAGGGGCACGATTGTAAGGATGGGAACATATGTGTGCCCACAGAGACCTAGTATAGGGTGGTATCAGGGAGGGGGGATGGGGATTTCTGGTCTAATTCAAAGATCTCTGTGATTATAAATCCTACCAGAATTCCTCCTCGTTTTGATGTGGGACATGTATTTTAAATGGAAATTGTGTCTCAGCAATCAGATATCGCTACAAGAGATCTGAGTAGTCTGATCGGTTCAGCAATCCAACCAATATAGTCGCGGTTTTCACTCTACATATTTATCAGAAGTTCAATCCAAATGGGATCTTATCATGACCGCTCGAGACATTTTAAAATGTCGCGTCACTCGCAGTTGTAAAATCAAATCTAATCTAATCACGACCATTCGTCTGTTTTGTTAAATATAATCATTCTCATCTATTAGATCTCATCACATCAGATCAGATCTGTTCATCCTTTTCCACACCCTGAACCTCTTCGTTGTCTTCTTCCTCCTGCATGAGCTACACCAGTAGTTATCTCTAGTCGTTTCTTTTCTTCCACACCTGTGACACATGATGGCCCTCCATTCTATGGTTTTCCACAAGACTAGACACAGTCTGTCTTATTTTAAACAATGGTACCTCAATTTTCCATGCATGTTTCTGTAAAAATAATATATATATATATATAGAGAGAGAGAGAGGTTATATGTATAATCCATTTTTCAATAGAAACCTATGGGTGTTCTTCCTCTCCAGCGCTTCTTCAATCTCTGATTGACTTCTTCTCCTTATTCGAGCCAAGTAAGTGTCCATGTTTGTCTTGATCTTTTGTAGTTTGAATGTATATATATATATAGATACATACATATATGTATAAATACATTAATAAATATATACAGTTCAATATATGATCTTCTCTTTACTTCTATGATGGTGAATTTTTGGTCCTAAATTATGTTATTAATTCTTTACCATGAAAGGGCTTGTGATGTTTTTTGAATCGTTATATAGATGTATAAATAAACATATATAAGTATTTGTTCTATAAACAATCCTTTTATGTTTTATATCACAATTTGAAATTAATGAACTTTTGTTTAACTAATGTTCTTAATATATTTAAAACATGTAAGTGTAATTAAATTTTTCATGTAAAACCCTTTTATAAATTCTTAATATTTGGTTATATGTATATATATATAAATACATATAATCTTTGATCCTAAATCTAACTTATATTTTACAGGGGTTGATAATAATGATTAAAAACTTTTTTGTAGTATGAAAGGCTTATATAAACAATTTAAATAAACAATCCTACATATACATTTTTCTGTATAAATGGATTACACAACGCTCATTCCTAGATAATTTTATATTTTTCAAATATTATTTAGGTTCTTTTCATACATATATTATTTATTCATAATAATATCATGTTTTTACACGCCTATATACATAAATATATTGTAATAAGAATGATTTTTGGCAAAAACAAATTACTCAACATGATTCAAAGGAGAATTATATTTATGTCGAGAAAGTTGGTGTTTTCCTACCAACATATTTTATTATTATAATTATGTAAAATCTATGTGAATGAAAATATAAATTTTTTTGAAACACCTATTCTCATATGTATTAAATGGTATTTTCTATGATAGTAAATCATGTGTTAGAATTTCATGGTTTTCATTTTTATAACATTGGGTTAAACTGCTAGAGGTACCTTTGTGTTACGTTATACATGCATGTAATGGGTGTTTGCACAACTATGCATTTAATACCTGAAATTAAATATTTTGATTACCTTTCAATTAGTTATGTATTCAATGCATGATTAATATCCATTATTCATTTTTGAAAATAATATATATTCCCAATAAGGATCTTGTAATTCGGGATAATCATTTTAGGTGACAAATCCTATATTTTTTGTGAATTAGTTATCTTCACATGTGCTATAATCTTCCTACCATACTTTTCATTTTTTAAATTTCTATGTAGTTGTTAGTTTTGTCACTTAAGTGCATGATTCACTATATATTTTTAAATTCAAAAGAATGTAATTAATCTGTTATGACCATTTATGGATTAGGGAACTAAATTGTTCAATGTGGTATATGATACATTAAATAATTTGAAATGGGAAATTAATTATTTCAAATTTATGGTGAAACATTGAATAATATGTGATGAGTAATTTAATAAATCAAGGTCGTATAAGACACATTGATTTAATAGAATGAGGAATACATTGGACTTATTATTTGACAGGTGGTGCCCACTATAACTCCTAAATGCGTCAGTAGGTATCATTAGACAAATAGATGTGGAATTGGTTGAGGCCTTTCCCAATTTTGATTTATGGTTTTGGAAGTGGCCTTAATCATTCAAGACATCTTGGACGAGGCCTTGACATAATGTTTTAGAATGTCCGGCATATGCACTTCCTTCATGAGGTTTATGAAATTTAATTAACAATGTGAATATTTGACTCATAGAATATACATGGTTAATATCTTGTACATATGAGTATCAGAATAAGTGAATGCTTATGGAATAATGATTATTCAATAATAAGATATTTATCTTCAAATTTATGATTCACAGTTAGTAAGGGAATAAATTAATGTTATTATCTTATGTGAAACTCTAATCATGTAATACATTCATTTGAAAATTATGTACATGCACATTCGTATGTCACTCATTTTATAGTTAGAATAAATAATTATTATATGTTTCACACCAGATATTTTTTATAGGCACACTTATTATTGTATCATGTTTCATTGTAACTCTTTATATATTCCTTGAAATGTTCAGTTGAAATTTTTGGACAAAATGTTATGTCATGCTTCATGTATTGCAGCATTCATTAAAAAAAGTATTATGAATAATTTTAAAGGAATGTATTTAAATTATTTCAGTTGAATTATTATATTATTTTAATACCCCCATACTAAGAAATCATTTACACACACTAAATTTTAATTTAAATTTAATAGGTTTAGTATATTTGAGTTACAATGATTGGTTGAAGCTTTTTGGAGATTTTCTTCCCTTCCAGTTTTGAAGGATAGTAATATTTGTATCTCGTTTTATAGAATCTAAAATGAAAAGATCCCCTCTAGTGAAACAAGATTAATAATTTTCAGAAATTATTTTTATAAAAACAATTACTCACAATGTTTTATTGACACAACACTAGCTCTGGGGTTGTTTTAGGGTAGGGGTGTGACACAAGATCATTATCATATTTCTTTTTAGAAATCATAGTAGAATTTTTCTACTACTTCAGTTCCCTGTTTTCTAGTAAATGAGTTCAGGTTGAAGATTAAGGTGACGCTTTACATCTATGGTTAGGCTATGATCTGAGGCAGCAGATATCATTCGTTTATTTTTTGTCTATAATTTTATTTCCCTAAAACATTAATATCCCACAAACGATCATTATTTTTTAGTGGAAATGTTTTTTATGATGCCATTGAGACATTACCTCTCGGTGTGAATTTTGTGGTATTCAATAATCATTTGTTCCTGAGTTATGTTTTCTTCGATTGTGACATGAACTTGCATCAATTTCAGTGGATGGAGTTATTACTGGTATATGAATTTAATATTTCATATACACATGTAATGAGAAATATTGTGGCTGATGAATTGAATCGGAAGTCACATAGCGATGTCATTTATGTGTTAGGTGATTCATAGAGGGTGATGGAAGAACAATCAAGATTATATATGGATATGAGAGAATTTTGGGGTAGAGGTAGTCTATTCTATATGTTGTTGTGGTTATCTATGGTGCTACAAGTAGAAGAGTCCTAATTGGGAGATAATGAGGTGGAGGTATGGAGATATCAGAATGTTTTGGGCAAGGCCCTTTGATATAAGATATAAAGATGAACAACAACGAGTATTGTTTCATGGAATTGTTGTCATTACAATGAATATGTGTGAGATGTTTCTTAAATAGTTCCATTTTTTCCATTAGTAGTACATCCTAGAATAAAAAATATGTACATATCCATGAGTGGTCAGTTTTTGTGGACTATTTTGAAGCATGTACATTTAGATTTTTTGTCTCATAATTTGGTCTTCCATAAATTGTATGTTGAACACCACATTCATGGTGGTTTTCTCCATTCATTAGATGTTCCTCTTTGGATGTGGGAAGACATATCTATGGAATATTTTTACCAATTTTACTCCATCTTAAGGTATCTATGAATCCATATGGTTTCTAGTGGAACATTTAATGAAATAATCGCACATTGTAGTGATTAAAGTCTCGATCTGAGGGATGTTTTTGTTGAAATAGTATTTTTGGATGTGGTACGACTCCACTGAGTCCTAAGGACTATAATTTCTGATCTAAATCCCTATTTTACCTCCAAGGTGTAGAGAGGTCTCCATCATGTTTTTGGTTGTCATTAATGTAATATCACTACTCTTCATCTATAGATAGATGGTCAAACAGATTGGACTATCAAGACCCTTGAGGGCATGTTGAGTTCTTGTTTCCTTGGTTTTGTAGGATCATGGATGAGACAATTACCCTTTTTATTGTTATCTTACAACAATATTTCACTCCTCCTTCAGTATAGTGTCATTTAATTCCATTAATGGGAAACCGTTTTATTCCCATTTGTGCTGGAATTTTTTCTCAGAGTCTACAATTCATGGGCCAGAATAAGTAAAAAGTTAGACACATATGGTTTTGGTGATTTGGGAAATGATGAAGGATGTGAATGATCATCCAAAATCCTATGTCTATCAAAGGAGGAGACCTATGGATTTCAATTATTGGGATGATTTGTTCCTGAAGGTGATTCCCTATTGTGGGTGGAGAAGGTTTGGTAGTTAGAGTATACATGTCACAAATTTTTTGATCAATTCGATATTTTTTCGTGTATTGGATTTGTATCATATCAGATAGAGCATCCCCCAAATATAAGCTATATTCACAATGTTTTCATTTGTCTCAGCTTGTCATTATCTTCATGATGACCGTCAAATCATCAATTTGGATGAGATCTATGTAGATGTGGATATTACCATTGAGGAGTGGAATATAAAGATATAGGACCATCAAGAGAATGTTTTATGTGGGTTTTCAATACCCATGGTTTGTGTCTTATGGGGAAATTGTGGAATGTGGAAGAGTAACTGGAAATGTGAGTCCTAGATACATGCTTTTTTCCCCATGTTGTTCAATGATTAGATTTTCTACTACAACATTGTTCATTTTATGGTTGAAGATCTTTCTCATTGTGAGATGTATTACCCTTTTTCTGGTTTTTTCTTTATCTATTTAGAGAGGTATCTTCAATAGGAGAGTGTTTAAGAGTGGGGTGTTGTTGTTGTTGTGTGGCTTGTTCTTATTCATCTTGTGAGCTGGTGAGCTTTTGTGGTGGTGAAAACCTTAATAGGTATCTCACCGGGTTATTTTTCGGATGACCCCATTCTATTTCCTATGTGGGTTGGTTTCTATTTTTTGAGGATGATAATGTTTTTGATTGGTATATAATTTAAGGGCCTTAATCTGCATGGATTGGACTTCTGTGGGATCTTTAGAATTAGGAATCTTAGAAGAGTCTTGGATGAAGTCCATAGGGACTCAGGTGTTGAGAACCGAGATTAGGGATCTTTCACAGTGTGAATTTTGGTTTCGTTCTATGTAGAACAACATTTAACATGAATTACAGATTCATGTCTTGTAATATTTTAGTGTTTGAGAAATTAAAAAAATGTATATGTGACATTTTCTTGGGAAGAAACTAACCCTGATTCATTACACGACATGAAAAGGGACTACACATCATGTAATCCAAGGAAGGTGTAATATTTTAAGTGTATTTTCTACCCGTATTGTCTCTAAACCCTACAAATAAAATTTCCGTCCATACCATCCGTGGCGACCCGACTATACCCTCTTTGGCATTTTGGATGTCCCTATAATGGGAATCTATCTCGAGCTTCCATCTTCAATCTGTGGTGATCCATCACGATCCAAGGTGTTTTTTTCATTCATTTCTACCAGTTTATTCCATTTTGATCTCATTTTCCACCTATTATAATCATTGTGTTGTTGAGGTTTCTTACCAATGTTTCAAATGGGTTTTTTCTAGTTGTTTTCAATGGGTTGGTGCTACAACATCCTCTAATGGATGCAAACCGTGCGGGAGAGGACATAAAAGATCCACTGTGTTGATCCGCTATCGTGCGAAGAACATAAAAAAATTGCAGTAAGGGATTCAGTTATTCTCTATTTAATTATTTTTAATCAGAGGGTTATCATGAATGAACCCATTATATCACAATGAATTTGACTTATTTATTTATTTGAATCAGATTAAATAATATGTATTCACTGTATAGAAATTTGGTTTCATTATAAAATGATAATGTTTTTCCTCATGATTTTCATGATAGTCTGATAACTATAAATTTTTAGATTTAGTAGGTTATTCATGATGAAAATTTCTAAATAAATTAAACCCAAAATTAATTGATAATTATATTGAAAAAGTAATTAAAGATGAATGTTTAAAAATACATTTGTAGTTGTTTTAATTTTATGTTAATAAAATTGATGCATTTGAACATGTTTAATTTATTTTTTTAATGAACACAAATCATGTTGATTCTGGTTGATATAATATTTAAAATATTGTTAAATTAACTATTTTATTAAATTATGTTCTCTTTTTATAGCTTTCTTCTAAGGTTTCCTGTAATAGGAACCTATGAATATCTGATCTTTTAATTCAATATGGAATAAGAACCATTGTTGTGATAGAAATAATTCATTTATAGGTTCAGATATTCTCTCTTTCTTGTAAAGAAAACTTTCCTTATGAATTGGAGCCCTGGGAGATCATTGTGTGTCAAGGTTGAATGCCTTTTTTTGGGTACAAGATCCCAATGGGTTTTTTGATTCCTGCTATGATTGAAATGGTTTAGCCTAGACAGTTATTGTGTTTTGTGGAGGAGGGAGGCTTGGATGTGATGTTGGAAAGGGATGGCTGAGCCTAGATGGTTGTTATGGTACATGTGGTTGGGAGTCACAAATATTATGGCATCAATTTTCACTTAGAGTAGTGGGATGCATCAGTTTATGAATATGGGAGCCGAGGAGTACATTGGGGTTGATGTAACCAGTTGATGCTGGGATGACCCATTAATATGAATGTTTGATTCTTGTTTGAATAATTTTTTATCTAATTTCCTTTTCTAATTACTTGATTAAGATAGATGTGTTTGGTTACTCTCTTTCTATGGGTGGAAAAGACGCATGGTTTTTCCACATGTATTCGGTGTTCTATTCCCCAATGTTGGATGAGTTTACTATCCATCTATTATTTGCGAAGACTGAACTGGTTGTTCATATACTCACATTGTTGTTCCCATTTTATTTGTGGATTTTAGAATGTTTTCCTATAATACCTATAAATATGTAATGATGTAATGTTGTTAATTAAATGACTAAATGTTTAACCCATGGAGTTGGATCCTACTGAGATGGAATGCTATGGTTTTAATTCTACGAACTTGTGGATTCAGTTTTTTATCCCTGCAGGACATATATCATTGTTGAGATTCTAGGGTAATTTGATGTGGGAATATTAATGGTTAAATAATTGTAAAATAATTATTGAATTTAAAGTGAAACTGATAAAAATTAATAAATTTTCTTATTGTAGTTTTTTTAATGGTTGTGTTCTTATAGGATATTTGGTAATAGCGATGACATTCAAGAGTCCGAGAGATGATAGTGATAGTTGATTCTATGACAAGGTTATTCCCATAGTGTGGTTGTGAGATATGTTATATCAAGTAAATTTTGGGTATACATATATTACTCCACCATTTTAGTTAGGGAAACTATCACCCCATGGTTTCTGAACCCTTAGGGGTGTTTTCCCCAACATCCCGATGGGATGATGGATGGATGACTATCATCGTTGTCCCCACTCTATTCTCTTGGTAGTGATTAGTTTTCCATAGATACGGGTGTGGATGTATTTAATGGATTGTATATATTTCATGCACATATTTTCTATATATCGTTTCCAAAGGGCTGTTATAGGTATAATGTGTATAGGTTGTGATAGCTTGAGGACCCTAAATTTGTGTATGGGCTTTGATTGCTTGTGGTATAATAACCAACATATGGATAATGTTATGCTAGTTAGGGTGGATCTCATAAAATTCCTGGTTACATTTGGAAATGTGGATGAGGTACTGTGTGTTTCATGAGGTGCATGATGTGGTGCTTCTCCCTTGTGTCTATGGGATAGCCTTTTGGAGAGAGATTCTATGGACGTGCGACATTGGGGAAAAGTTGAAAACCAGTGTGGAAGTGGTACTGGGGTACCCTTGATCTTATATATAATATTATATTTGTTTTATTCAAAAATTTGTGAGATTATACATGGTGAGGATTGGATAATAGTTTACCTTTCTACTCGATTAGTTAGTTTCACTTATTTTTCATTGTGATTTAACATTGTCTTTTTACTTTTTCACAAGAGGCACAAGGGGATATTACTAACTATACTATTATAATCAACCTACATATATAAAAAGTAATTTTAGGTCATTTTATGTTAGATTGAGATCATTTTTGTTACTACTATCTTGTTGGTTTGCAGGAGCTATTTGTGATTCATGGTTGTTGTCGTCATTGTGTTCTCTGGGTACTTGAAGTTTTCCACTTCTGATGTTGTAGATTTTTCTAGACATTATATCTGGGTAAATGGGTTCTATATTATATTTTTTTACTATCATGAGGGGGTTGGGGTCTCTCTTATATACCTCTTCTACATTTTTCTCTCGTAGAGGGCAATTCCTCCCATATTCATGTATATCATACCATCTTCTCTAGTATCCAACAGGTGGACAACTGAATTTGGGGCTTAGGGTTCATTATCTATGTTGTCCCATTCTTAGAACAAGTGGGGTACAACTTGTGGGGAGGGGGTTTTGAAAAGTAATATGATTCACATATTGGTGAGGTCATCCTGAAGACCTTTGTGGAATAGTACGAACTCGATCAGGATCATCCATGAATCCCATATAGGTATCACTTCTAGTACATCATGGGGGCACCCCAAACACAATCTAGATTAACCAGCTACATAGGAGATCACATGAAAAAATTCCAAAAACCCTACTAATGTGTCATGTTAGATAGAGGATCAATTCCCAACATAGGGATGTTGGCCCGATTCCACAAATACCACTAGGGATGATAGAGGATCGCACTATAGTCTCGGGGAGGGACACAATAATAATATATGATAGATGACCTCAATATGGGATTAAAATCAACTGATGTTGATGTTTTATTGCTTTGTAACCTGAAGGAAAGGACCAAGTTAATTCAATCAATCTATACATGTTCAGAATTTAAAAACAGATATCCTCAAGCACTATTTTTGGGAGTACACGACATGTGCTAGTGTGTACCTGACGTATTCAGCTATCCCAAAAACTTTCCAAAGTGTAAATCCTCACATGAAATGTAGTCTCTATATACAAAACATCAAGGTTGAGTACACAACATGAATAGATACACAGTTCCCTACCTATGTTGTTTGGCCATGTCTATGTACAAAATTTGTGTCTGTGTACACCATGTCATGTCCATGACTAAGTACACAACATTCAATATTGACATTTATTATTAAGATTCTCCATTCAGTCTTTGTAGAATATGTCAAGTCATCTAAAGAGGGTCACATTTCTTTTAATCATCATCCCTATTTCGAAACCCCAATGGTCGCTAAAGGGGCCCACACTGTGTGTAGTACCATGTTATACACTAGGTTTCTAGAGATTTTTCATTTCCTTATTTCATCTCTATTATTCCCCACTCATATCTACCATCATGATTTCCTCTAAAAATCACTCTCTAGATCCTATACCTATTTTGATCGCAACTTGCTCCTAGTGACTAACCGGAATCTAGCCTCGAAAAGCATTAGGAACTCACCTCTGATGTCCATTTTTCATGCATCAACTAGGAAGTGATTATATCCCTAGATATATTTTATATACTCTCCAATAATTCATTTTTTACCATCAATACTCTATCTACAATCACCATCGTGTTCTGTACCAATGGGTTCGATCCCTTGCGTCAATGAACGGTTGTGAATCAATCCAAAAGCAATGATTTTTTTAATTATTGGTGATTGGATTACCAATGATGATCGTACGTTATAATTTGGGGAGAAATCAATAAAACAAACAAGTGAGCAGAAAACCTCATATTTTATTCATTTTGCCTCGATTTATTACTCTATAAAAGATGAATGAACTGGGATAATCAACAAATCAAATTAAAGAATACTATTGTGTTGAAATCTAGTAATGATGAATGAATCAATTCATGTTCGCTGAATTGAACCATGTTCATACAAGATTTTGAAAAATAAGAAATTCAAAAAAAAAACCTTCCACAAATTTTGATCTATAATCAATGAAGAATGGTTGTGTTTTCACCAAGGACAAGATCCACCAACTGTGCTAGTGTGATGATCCATGATCAGATCCAAATCCATTTCCATCCACCAAAAATGATCTCCCCCAATGGAATCTAGGAGTTCAATGTTTACAATCCAACTCTGGAAAATATCAATGGATATTAACATTCAGAGCGTGTAGGTTGCTAAAAAGATGAAAATAATATAAATTCATTATGTTCATTTTATTTTATTAATTTTAATCCAGGAAAACTTTTTCACAAATGACCCATGGCGACCAATGTTAGGCCACTCCTAATGTAATGTTTATATTGTTCATTCAACTATTCCCATAGATTTCTAATCAAGGTATTTTTTAAAGTGTTTTTCCACCTTTTCTAGGTAAATTTTCTTTTGTTCTATTAAATATTATAATATTTTTCAAACATTTGTTCTCAACATACCATGAAACATATTCGAAATTTTTCTTTTTTCTTGGTCATAAAATTTATACATATAATATATAATAATAATACATGGAAAATCCAAAATGTTAAATAATCCCTATATTCATTCTTTACACAACCAAAATAAAAAAATGCCACTCATATTGATGATGGTACTGAACATGAATCTAAGCCTCTATATCACATGTTCTCTATTGGATATTCACATTATAACAATGTACATACACTATAAGAATCGACCAAACATGAATTATTCCTTCTGGTTGATCCTCGATCTCAATTAGGTACTCACCATTAGTCTCCTGATCCTTTATGTATAGATCACCCTAGTCAATGACATGCTTTGTCACATGAATTTTCCTACTCTTCTATGACAGGTTGAATATATTGTGTACCCTGTCTAACTATGCATGTAGTGCTAAGAGTTACACCACCTCTCCAACTCTACGCAATATCTAAAAATGGTTGATGAAACTTATATATAGTTTTCCAACCCAATCGAGCCTCCACAATCCACATAGAGGTGAACCCCAAAAAAACACATGGTCTCCTTCCATGAACACCAAATTCTTCTATCGCCAATCATAAAAATACTTTTGATGGATTTTTGTAGTCATTATCCTCTCCTAGAATATCTACACCTTTTTGGAGTATTTTTCACAAACGTCGGTCCCATAGTTAATTTTCCTCATCGGTTTTCCCAACAATTTGGTTGTCTGCAATGTCTCGTGTACAAATAATTTAATGATTCCATACCAATGGTGTAATGTTAGCTATTGTTGTAAGAAAAATCCACCAGTGGTATATTATCATCGTAATGTTTTTGAAAGAATAACATGAAAGACCCTAACATGTCCTCGACAACCTAAATGGTTTAGTCTTTCTGTATGTCTATCTGTGGGTGAACCATTGTTCCCAACCATAACTGCACTGTAAACGTTTCTGGAAATCCCTTCTAAAACTGGGATGTAATGTGTACATAATTCTCTAAAATAATAAATAATGGAAATCCATTGATTTGAACAATCTAGTGAACATACAGGCATCCCATAATCTCTACGAAACTCTTCTCTAAGATAGCAAGGAATTGGGTGACTTGTTGAGTAGGTCAACAATTTCCAAGATGGAATCATGTCACTAAGAAATACATGGTAATATTATAATTAATTCCATATATATCTCATACCACATCCATTATTTTCACCCAAGGGTTTGACATAATCCCACTAGAATGTGGTGATTAGTGTTCACTTGCTGATAAGTAAGGCATAGATAATCAAACTTGGAAACTATATTCTTCATTCATGGTTATCAAAACAGATATCAGAGGTCTCAATATATCCATTACAAGCATGAATATACTGCCAAAGGGGTTGTATAAAACTCCCTCCAAACCTCCTCCTGAAACTCAATTGGTACTACTACGAGTCCTCTAAAAAGAATGATGTGCATTAAATTTTTTGAATATCCATCAGAAGCATACCCTATAAAAATCTAAGCACAAATGATATCCAATTCAATATATTGATGTTGTACCTTCCTAAATCACTATTAGATTGAAGGGGTGGAATCCAACTTCTATATCAAAGCTTCTCCATCACAATACAAAAATGATTACTGCAATAATACCAACTGCACTGATGTCTCATTCAGTAAAGGAGAACTATATCTCCTTAAAAGGAATTCTTCCACCCAATTCCCATTCCAATAAGTATTTAAAATCACAATTTCATAGTCATGTATGAAATATATAGATTTATTTATTATCAAGTTCAGATCCATTTGATACAAGGTATAATTGAGACTCTTGTGGTCATAGTAGATGGAAAACTACTCACCCATTTGTTAGGCTCCACACATCTTCAAAGCTAAGACTGTCACTGCTAACTCAATATGATAGGTCACATAATTCTATTCATGTGGGATCAAATGGAGTGAACTATAAAGAATCATCACTTCCATCTACATCCTAAAAAAACCATTTCTAGTTCCTGATACATCACATAATACCACGTACTCGAAACCTTCCTCTGTTAACCTCAAAATGAATGTGATTATCATCATTTTCCTCGGCTCCTAAAATCACTTCTTTCAACTTTATCTTCACATGAAAATATTCCAATTTCATATAAATGATATCTAGTGTTCATTCAAACTAGATAAATAAGGAAAGAACCTCTTATAGTACCCTACCAACCCATGGAAACATCGCACAAAGGTAACACTCTTCGGTGGCTCCCAAACCAGCACAACCTCATCCTTCATTGGATCCACTGCAACTCCAAAATCGGAGATAACATTTCCTAGAAAATTTACCTCTAAAATTAAAAACTACAACATTGAAATCTTCCTATAAAGACAGTTCTCATGGGGTGTGTCCAAGACTAACATTAATTGTTTCATCTGTTGCTCCTCATATGTGGAATACGGAAGGATATCATCGATGAAGTTTTCCTTAAAAAATTAAAACTAATCATAGAAGATCTGTTTCATGTATCCCATGAACACTAATGGGGTATTCATAAATCCAAAAAAATAATAAATATCTCATATTGACCGTAACAACATCTGAATACCTTATTCAGTATATCATTATTCTATACTTATAGCTGGTGATAACCTGATCTGAGCTCAATCATTGAGAACCATAACACATATTTCATATAATAAATGTGGACATCAATCCTAAGTAGTGGATTCTTATTCTCCATGATCACATTTTTTAACCTCCATTAATCCATTGATAACATTATATTCCCATCCTCCTTCCTGGAAAACAACATTGGGTCTTCCTAGGGTAAAATGTTGTGTCTCACAAATACCTTCTTCAGCAATTTATGAAACCGAGTTTTGAGCCTGTAAGACTTTGAATTTTCTTGGTGTTATTCCAGAGCAGCACGTTCAGATGGCGTGCGATTCTGAGCCCCTGTTTGGCCGGAATTACATTTTATGTGTGCTCATAATAGGTAGGCCAAATTAATACAATAACACCTAAACAGTCTCATAGACTGGAAAACCAAGGTCACCGTTCAGTCAGGAGCATGCAGCTTACCCTAGGTGAGGTGTAACATTCGCAGGCATGACCCATCTATGGAAAACTCCACCAGAGGCATTTTCTTAATTTAACGGCCTCGAGCAAGAACATTTTAAATTCTGAATGGAGGCTCTGATTAAAAGTAAGAGAACAACATTTTTCTCAAAACATGTATTTTACCATATGATCGGCTTAACCTTGAACCCATCGACTATTTGGGTATGGGCCTACTGGTGGGTGTTTAAAATTAATTAAATTTTAATTAATATTTCCCTACGTAAACATAACCACCCCCTCTTCATCCCCCTTACACTCTCCCTGGACGAAGCTTTCCCAACAAAGGATCCTCCTTCTTCAAGATAATATCCCCACCTCTCCTAGGTGTTTGCGGCTCTGGTTGATCATTTGTGAAGCGACGGGCTACTTCCTATGAGTTAGGGTCGTGCGTTTTCATTTTAAGTTTCCGTTAATTTTTTTGAACTCAAATTATAGCATCAAAATGATATTTAATATTTGGGAGAAGGTCATAGATGTGTAGGGTTCGATCCCATATTTCCAAAACTCTTTTAGGATATACATTCTGAGACATGGGGCATACAGGGTGGCCTCGAGAAGTTTTTTGGCCAAAACCCCTGTTTTAATGTGGTTCCAGGGTAGTCCGGTGGCTCCGTGCAGCGGTCCGTTGAGTTCCGGCGGCGGCGGCTCCTTAGGCGGCCGGGACAGTGGTGGTGTGGCGGGTCTTAGGTGGTGGCGTGGCCGGTTGTGGGTGAGCGGCTGCAGGCGTTGGTGGTGCACGCCGGAGTCCAGGGGCGCACGTGGGCCGGCTTCGCTGGATGGTGTGCGGTGCACGACCTAGGTCTTCGTGACCCTGGGAGTAGACCGACACCCACGAATCACGATTCTCATGGAAAGGAGCTGGACCAGGTTAAACTTCTTTGGGTGATGTGGTGTGGCCCGCATTGTTATCCTTGGCCTCTGGTGGACTGGGTGGTCTAGGCAGCCGAGTTGTGGACCGCTGGTCTAAACAGGTGGACCGACCGAACATTTCCGACCCACCCTATCTCTGTCCGTTGGAATTAAAATGCCTCTAACTTGCATACAGAGGGTTATATTCAAGTTCCATCTGTAGTGACATGATCATCGGTTCATGAATTTGTTTTTTAGATGCTATTAGGTGTTTTTAATTCTTGATATGGGGTGGGGGCTAGGTGGTGGGACACTCTGGTTAAGTGTTACATAGCGCCTCGTCGGGATTGTTCATTCGGATGGCGCGAGCACATATGGAGCCTGTTTTATGCACCATTAGTGGCATTGTGACCCTGTAATTTTTCCAATGTAGTCCATTTTGGTTTCAAGCGTTGAAGATAGAGTTGAGGTGTGGTCACCACATGCATTCTTTTAAGCTGTGTGCAGCGTACTGCGAATTTTCCATCAGACGTCCATTCGGGGCGAATGAATAGCCATTTTGGAATGTTTTTCCAAGATAATCATGATGGAACAGTTTTCCCGACCTATTCTACAATCGGGGTGTGGGACCCATGATATTCCTTATGGAAATAAAGTGGTGTTAAATAACTCTTTCATTGGGAGTCCATTTCATTCCAGTAAATAGTCTATCTCGTTTGTTTTTTCACGAGGTTTTCCACAGTGTAAACTGTTAGGGTGTGCGGAGCCTTATTCGAGATCTCATTTTATGTTGAAACATGAAAGGGCATTGGTGATAGGTTCCTTCGAAACACTCGGAACCAACACATGGTAGCGATGTTAGTGACACCCAGTGATGGCATGGGCAGTGCAGAGTTATCGGACCGGTTCTGGGTTTGCCCTCCAGCGGGGCTGGGTAGTGGGTTACCCACTGGCGTATCATGGTTTACCCTAAAGAGGGGCAGTGTAGTGGGTTACCTATTGACTTTTGGGTTTACCCTCCAGCGGGGCTGGGTAGTGGGTTACCCATTGACCATAGGGTTTACCCACCAGCTGGGCTGGGAAATGGGTTACCCGACGAATCATTTCAAACTCAGCCCTTTCTATGAGGTTAGTCAGTGACTTTTCTCCGTGATTACAAGAGAGGGATCACTGGTTTTATGGTTCAACGATGAGATAGCATTGGCATGCATGACTTTTTACATCAGTGATTGATATCCTTAGAACTTTTGGCGACTTTTCCTGAGCTGAGTTTAGAGATGGAGATCCCCTTACACACTCCTTCAGGATTCTTGTTGACCATATATATATACCCCAACTTTTTTTCCCACTCCCTGGGTTCGGTTACTCTTCTTCTGGGATGGTCTATGATACGCGGAGTATGCCAGGTGCTTTTCATGTTTATCTCCTCATGGTTGGACGAGTCTACCTACATTATTTTTTTTCGTTGAGTTTCACTCTCTCTATTTTACTCTTACAATATTTTTTGTTCTTTCTATTTCTCAAATATATAGTACCTCCTTTTTTCTCCCTCGAGACTTCAGGGAATCCTACCGAGTATGTTTATACTCACCCCCGCTTGGGGTTTTCCCATACTTGGTGTGTCCTTGTAGATGATGGACAAGTCGATCAAGAATACAGAGGAGAGTAGAAGAAACAGGATCTTGGGCTGCATCCAGTGGTTGTAGAAGGAAATCCAGGTGTGATAATCACCAGATTTTACTTTTGTTTACCTGTTGTCGCATTCTGGCTCCTTTCTAGTTGGGAGCGTATTTTTTCATTTACTGTTCAGTTTACTTTTCAGTCTACTATTCACCACATTACTTGTTATGTTTTAGAGATCTATGAATGCTTTTGTTGGGATACCATAGTACATACTTTTATTTTCTTTTTTACTCTGCACTTCTGAATTGAGTGGGCTATGTGTGTGTGTACATGTACTAGTCAATGGCCTCTCCATGATTTTTATGCATTCGGTGCATGTCACCAGCCCCTGGCCTTTGGAGGCAGGCTCGGGGTAGTTGTGGCTCGGGACCAATAGAGTCAGTTCGTGACAAAGGGGTATCAGAGGATGGTTCGTTCCTTGGGGAGTTGTTCTGACGTCCCTAAAAAGGAGTTGGTTGGGATTTAGGGAAATAGTATCGAATTTTCTCGAGAGTGTCTCTTTGGATAGAGAGTCCAGTGATGG
Organism: Viscum album; assembly: GCA_963277665.1. NCBI lineage: Eukaryota > Viridiplantae > Streptophyta > Magnoliopsida > Santalales > Viscaceae > Viscum > Viscum album. The sequence goes on along the minus strand of OY728136.1, from coordinate 1,921,581,446 downwards.
TATTGGAAGCCGACATATCCATTCAATAGGACCCTAATAACCCTCTTATCGACTCCGCACGCTGATACACTTGTTGTAGGGAACTTTGGAACATGCATCTGGTAGGATTCAATCTTCGATTGTCCTTTTTGAGTCAGCTCCCTATTTTTATTACTAATATATATATATATATATATTCTCATCTCATTACAGTAATCCTTGATAATTTTTTGGTTTCCAACAGAATAGTAGTTAGCCAGGTTACACATTCCAGTTCGTGATGAAGACCTGGCGAGTGATGTGGATTCTGTTCTGGGACCCTCACACGATCCCCTTCCACCCAGTGGTTAAGCAGTAGCCCCTCCATCTGGATAGAGGTGGTTAGTGATGGCAGCACAGACCGGGGGTGATCGTAGGCTGAGTGCACTCCATGACTTCCTGCGTTAGCAGCCGTAGAAGCTCTGTGGGGACCCAGATCCCCATGTAGCGGAAGACTGTCTAGAGTCCGTGGAGAGACTTTTCAGGCTGGTATGGACACTAGTGGATCATATGGTATCCCTAGATATCAGCCTTTCCCTCCAGATGACCAGGCATTGGTGGGGGTTGGTTATGCAGAACCATGATGAGTCGTCTCTCGCGTGGGATAGCTTCTAGCAGCTCTTCCGAGAGGAGTACTCCCCCTCCTTTATACACTCCATTTAGATTCAGAAACTTTTGGATCTGATGTTGGGGGATGAATGTGGGGATATACTCAGCCTTGTTTACCTATCACACATGCTACACGGAGGATATGATCCATAATAGTTACTTTAAGGGGTGGATGTTTGAGCAGGGTCATTGCAGGGAGATCCGTGCTAGTGTAGTTTCCCTAGGCATCTCTACTTATGCAAGGGTTCTAGTGCGGGCTCTCGTGAGAGATAAATTATTGGATGAGGGGTGCCAGCTGGCAGGTTCTGGCAGTGGCCGCTTCATAGTAGAGTCTTCATTAGCAGGCATGTGGAAGAGAACTGATCCTCAGTCGAGGAGACCCTTCCATGAGTAGACTCAGGATCAGGGTCATACACTATAGTGGCATAGTAGAGAACCGGGGAAATCTTGAGAGATCCAGTGCTATACTTATGACGGTCAGGGTCACCTAGCATGGGACTACCTGACCCGGCGTACCGAGCAGCCATGGTAGGTAGTGGTCGTACCGCAGCGGCAGAGGCAGTGCCATGACATGGGATCTCCCAGGCGAGGATTGGGTGGTCCTTAGGGTGGTTGCGCATGTAACGACACAAAATTTTCTATAAAGTTTTTTTCCTAAATTTTTGTGTTATTTTATTTTATAATCAACAACACAATTTCAATACATAAAATTAGTTTAATTAGAATGAGACCATTGGGTTTCAACTGTTATATGACCATTGGTCAATATGACAGTTGGAATCTAAATGTTGCAATTATTGTATCTGAATACAAGTGATCTTGGTTAATTAATATAGAAAGAATATTCAATGGCCTCATCGAGTAGTCTTGGGCCGATCAAAGCCCATCTAACGGAACATGGGAAGGAGGTAGCACCACTGGGCTTTGCTCTGGACCAAACCCAAGCCGAACATCATCGTGTGAAGCTAGAACATAATCAACATTGCGATAAGTTCAAGATGATAGAAATTACTACTCGTGCAATGTTGGCCGAGCCGCCCTTAAATTCTCTCTCCTTAGAACACCTTACACTTAGATCCTATGCTGGGGTTATAAGGGGATATGTAAGGAGACCGTAACTGCTTTATATAATCCTTTGATAAAAAGAATTGTTATTTCTTCTTATGGTGAAGTTTGTGAATTTTCAAAATCTCCAAATAAATGTAGAATGTATATTATTGATGAATTTCGAAAAAAAAAGATATTTTAAAATATTTATTTAAACCTTAAAAAATCATGATGTGTAATGATTTTCAAAAAATGGTCTTCTGCAAATGTGTTCAGTAATAAATTTAGAGTTTAATTGAATCACCTTATTTTTTGGTGAATAGTGATTTATGAATAGTGATTTTTCCCTTAGGATTAGTAATGTGAAAAAATGGATTAATAATCTCACCAAAAGAAATTATTAATATATTTTAGGCACCTTGATTAGGTAATGTGAATAAATAAAATTGGTAAATAAATATTTCATAAATTATTAGTCATGTATTAGTATTTTCGGGTGAATAATGTTTTTTAATTAAAAATTAAGTTAAAAAAATTTAGAAAATTATTTTTATAAAATTTTTTTTATTTTTGAATTTAGAGCACCGATATTAGGTTAAGGTAATTTTTGGGGATTTTTATGAAAAAAATGAATTTTCGGTGAATAGTGCTTTTATTTAAAAATTAAATCAAAAATATTTATAATATTATTTTTATAAAATGGATTATAGTTTTGAATTAAGAGAATTGATATTATTTTAAGGTTAATTTTTGGGAGTTTTCAAAAAAAATTGAATTTTCAGTGAATAGTAAAAATACAGTTTTAGGGTTTCAGAATGTTTAATGACATCCTAACTGCGTCATGATGATGTCATTAGATATTTTAAGGGATGGCCGACTTATGAATAGTAAAATAAGGTATTAGGTGTCCCAAGTGGCCAATACCATGAGGAAATACCACATGTTTTGCCAAGACCACCAATGAGGTGTCCCTTGACCATTGATGCCTTGTTCTCTCACTTCCCCTATAAATACCAAGACATTCTCTCATACTTGCCATTCCAAAATCACCCTCAATAATTTTCTGTTCTCATTAACTCCCAAGTAGTCCTCCCATGGTTCCCTAAATCCCTCGAGGTCCCAACCTTCTAGTTTTAAGAGTTACGTTTTAAGGTAAGTGATCCTACCACTCTTTCTTTTAAAGTACTCTCTTTTATGTCATTTATTTTATGCTCCATGTTATTATGTTGGGGATGTGCTTTTATCTTCATCCAACTATCCTTTTTATGTTAATATTATTAGAGACCCCCTCTTTCTCTAATCAATTCATCTTAAAAATGTTTAAGTGGCGCTGTTAGGCTGCCAAATATTAAAGGGATTCTTTCACCCTTCTCATTTTCAAGTTCAATTTTTATGTCAAGTCTTCAAAGAATATTTTTATTTTGTTGGGGTATTATATCTATATATATCATACTGGTATTGTATGTTCATATGATTAGAGACCCAATTTTATCTCTTCAATCCAATTTTTGATGTTTTAAGTGACGCCGTTTGGCTGTAGAATTTTCATAAGAAAAATCTTATTTTTTTTATACTTCCATGTTATTCATTTAATATGGTATGTCTTTAAAATTTCATTACCATGTTCTTATATCTTTTATATTATGTTCCTCAACTGTTTTATGTATCATTTATTAGTGGTGGACCCATTTCCCCTCTCTTTTCAATGATTTCTAAAACCCTGTAACATAGCTGTTATGCTGCATAATTTTCTTCTCAAAATGTCTCTCTCTTTTTCTCAAATTATTTTATATTATTAAATGAATAATAAAAGATATTTCTTCTACAGTGTTATTCACATATATATCAAAATATTCAATTTTAATTCTGGGATTTACATACACGAAACACACTTTCCTTTTACCGTGGGTTTAAAGTGACATAAAGATCACATTTTTAAAACAGTTTTTAAAATGTTATGACTATGAAATGAAAACCATTTCATTTATTCTATGTAGGTTTTTTTATGGAATGATTGATGATGATATATGTGGCTCATATGATGATAAATAAAAATTAAGGGTGTGACCGGATCGCACTCCAATGCATTGGGTAAAGATTTAATCTCTACAGATGACCATTTTAACGATACCTTAGTGAATAACATTGGTAATTTTTTTAATGACACCTTGGGGATGGACCTTGGTGAAACAGAAATGATTTTCTATGTTAAATGTTGTAGCCACATCTTTGAGTTATGAAACCCATTATTTTTATTATTATATACCCCATGATCTCTTTCTCATGGCTTAATGTTATTTTTCATGACTTTTTGATGTATCTCATGTTCACATGTTAAATGTTTCCATTGTTTCCCTTAATAGGCCTTCTGCTCACCCTTTCCATTGATGTTTGCTCCCAGGTTATGGGATGCTGTGATAAACATAGGATGAACATATGAAGAATCCATTCAAGTGTTTAAGATGAATGAATTATGTTGGAATGTATTAAGTTCTTGGTTTCCCAGACACTAAACCTTAATGATCCTCAGTTTTGTATAATGTAATGAATGTTTATGTGATAACAAGGAGGGATTTCATAGTTGGTATCAACGGATGGTTTAGTTATTTGTGGAAATTATGATATTAAAACATTAGGAAGAACCCAATAGAAATGTTTAAATATAGGAAAACAACTTGGTATTTTCTTGAATTATTGAGTAAGTGGTTTCCAAACAAATAAATTCATGTCTGGATATGAAAAAGTAGAGGTGGTTGTGGCACAAATGTACCTAGGAGTGAAAACTCTAACAGGGTGTTTCGAGCTTGACAGGGGGTAACCTGGTGCATGGCAACGGGCCTTTCTGTACTCTTGGTTTGACACCCCTAGGGGGTATGCTTTGGTAAATTCATAAGTTTTATATGAACCATTATTAAAGGGAAAAAGGTAAAATAAAATAAAGATTCACATAAGAATATATGATCATGGATAACCTATATTAGATCCTAGGGGATCCCAAGTTAGGGTATACTTTTCTTCTACATGTTTATCCTTCTATGATTTAAGTTTCCTTTTCATGATTATTGGATAAGTATTTTATCCCTCTAATTATTCTTTCTTTTCGTAGTTAATGGAGGGAAATAAAAGAGCATTTCCCAAACAACCAATGTGATAGGAAATGTGATTATTTCCCTATTAATACGATAGAGATGACGAGAGATCTAGTTGAACATATTGTTATTATGCCAAACCAGCTATCAAAAATCACAATTAATAATTGGTACCTATTTGAATGCCCAAAATCATCATGGAAGAAGAAGACGAAGTCTGAAGGATGATTATCTGATAAAGTTAATAAGGGAAAGAAGTCCGAATATCCTTTATGCAAAAAGTGTTGAAAGAGACACCAAGGGGAATGTCACAAAGGAACCAGGAGATGTTTTAAGTGTGGGGGTGATAGGACATAAAGTATCCAATTTCATTAAAAAAATGGATAATGTGATGAATAGAGAAAATGTTTAATCTAATGTACCTTATACTATTCGATGTCGTAAATGTGGGGAAGTTGGACATTATCCACTGAAATGCTCTCTTGGAAGGAATGAGAAGCATGATGAGCATCAATAATCTTCAAGGACAAGGGAACAATGCATGTCCTATGCTGATATGGATCACGATGAATGATGTACATGTAACTTCTTCGCAAAAATATTCAATGTCATGTTGTATTTTAGATCATGCTATATGAGCATATCTTTAATGTTTTCTGAGAACATAATGTCAATACCTATGATGGTTTTATATCATTATGGAAAATATCTATTATTATGTATTACATGTTGATGTTGTGAAGCTTTTCTTCTTAAAAAAATTATTAGGTGATTAAAATATGAATATTATTTTGGAAGACGTTCATAATTTTGGGAACCCCATATGATCAAGGTAAATAGATTACTACGGTATTTTCATTGAGGAGTAGAGGTTGACTTATATTTTGAAGAATCGGTGAATTTAAGGCGAACTTATGGTAATTTAGGTTACTTATGGAAATGATTAACCTATCTTGGGGAAAAGTTGATTAGGTTATTTACATATGTTATAAGAGGATAAGAGTGGTTTATGTTGTTTATTGATGGATGATAATGTTTATCATGGAAGACTATGTTATGAAATCATTCTTATATTTGGGGTTTCAATCTTAGTTTAGTTTATTTTCATGAATTTTAAGGACATTTATTTATGGAATGGTCTATGATGAACATTGGGTAGTACCGTGGAATTTTGAAGATTTAAAGTAGTTTCCCTTCCTATGGGGTTCTTTCTTTTGAAGAGTTTTTTTAACTTACCCTTTCTATTTTTGAGATAATGTTTAAAGATATAAGAAATAGATAGTCAATATTTTGTGTATTATGTGATTTTTTAGAAGATGATACTTGTGATTTTGATGAGACTATGTTTTTTTGAATGATCATCATTTCGAGAAAATATTAGTTTTGGTAGAATCTTATCAAAGGATGAAACTCTACTTGAAGGTATGTATATTTCCTTATTTTATTATTCTATGTAGTGAATGAATATCTCAAAATTATGAAAATGAATGTAAAACAAAAACACTTTTGGTTTATGTTTCCTACTGGGTAATTAAAGACCATTTACACGCATCATAACTTTTTGATTTTCTTGTGGTTAACATTCTCCTAATCATGATTTCTATCACTCTCCATCGGAACATGTCCCTTTGTTTTCTCTTTCATATCCATGTTTCCCTACATGGAATCCTAGTATGGTATAACTTGGTTGACCTTTGTACTTCCCTTTATTTCTTTTAAAGTAATATTTTTACTGACTCTTTTCGCAATGTGGTACTTTCAATGAAATTTCAATGACCAATTTTAAAAATTTGGGGGACGTAATTTCTTAAGGGGTGAAGAATGTAACGTCCAGAAATTTTGAATAAATTTTTTTTCCTAAATTTATGTGTTGTTTTATTTTATACTCAATAAAACTATTTCCTTTGAAAAAATTAGTATAATTAGAATGGGACTGTTGGGTTTCAACTCTTATATTACCATTGGTCAATATGACCGTTGGAAACTAAATGTTGCGATTATTGTCTCTGAATACAAGTGATCTTGGTTAATTAATATAGAAAAGAAGATTCCATGGCCCCATCCAGTAATCTTGGGCTGATTGAAACACATCTAAAAGAACTTGGGATGGAGGTTGCATCACTGGGCTTTGCTCTGGACCAAACCCAAGTTGAACTTCATCGTGTGAAGCTATAACGGAATCGCCTTCGTGAGGAGTTCAAGCTAATATAAATTACGACTCTGGCAATGTTGGTCGATCCGCCCTCATATTCTCTCACCATAGCATACCTTACACTTAGATCCTATTCTGGGGTTATAAGGTGATATGAAAGGAGACTGTAACAGCTTTGTGTAATCCTCTGATAAATAAAAATTGTCATTTTTTCTTATCGTGAAGTTTGTGAGTTTTCAAAATTTCCGAATAAATGTAGGATGTATATTAATGATGAATTTCTAGAAAAATGTATATTTTAAAATATTTATGTAAACCTTAAATAATTCATGATGTGTAATGATTTTCAAAAAATGGTCTTCTGGCAATGTGTTCAGTAAAAAATTTAGAGTCTAATAAGATCAACATAATTTTAGGTGAATAGTGATGTATGAATATGGATTTTATGATTAGGATTAGTAATGTGACCAACTGGATTAGTAATCTCACTAAAATAAAGTATTAATATAATTTAGGCACCTTGATTAAGTAATGTGATTCAATAAAATAGGTAAATAACTATTTCATAAATTATTAGTCAAGTATTAGTTTTTTCGGGTGAATATTCTTTTTAAATTAAAAATTAAATTAAAAATATTTAAAAAATTATTTTTATAAAAGAGATTTTATTTTTGAATTTAGAGCATCGATATTATGTTAATGTAATTTTTGGGGATTTTTCTAAAAAAAATGAATTTTTGGTGATTAGTGTTTTTATTTAAAAATTAAATTAAAAATATTTAGAAAATTGTTTTTATAAAATGGAGTTTATTTTTTAATTCTTAGAATTGATATTATGTTATGTTAAATTTTTGGGAGTTTTCTGAAAAAGATGAATTTTTAGTGAATAGAAAAAATACTATTTTAGGGTTTCTGTATGTTTAATGACATCATAACTCTGTCATGTTGAGGTCATGAGATATTTTAAGTGATGGAAAACTTATGAATATTAAGATAAGGTATGAGGTGTCCCAAGTGTCCAATCCAATGAGGAAATACCACTTGTTTTGCCAATACCACCAATGAGATGTCCCTTGGCAATTAATGCTTTGTCCCCTCACTTCCCCTATAAATACTAAGCCATTCTCTCATCCTTTCCATTCCAAAATCATCCACAAAGATTTTTTGGCCTCCTTTCCTCCCAAAGAGTCATCCCAAGTGGCCCAGAATCCATCAAGATGACAAAGTTCGAGTTTAAAGAGTTACGTTTTAAGGTAAGAGATCCTACCACTCTCTTTGTTTTCATGTACTCTCTTTTATGTCATTTCTTTTATGCTTCATTTTCATATGTTGGGGATGTTATTTTATATTTATCCTACTGTCCTTTATTATTTTCATATGATGAGAGACCCCCTCTTTCTCTCATCAATTCATTTTATGAATGTTTAAGTGGCGTCGTTAGGCTGCCGAATTTTTAAGGGATTCTTTTACCCTTCTCATTTTCTAGTTCTATTTTTATTTCAAGTATTAAGAGTTTATTTTTATTACTTTTGGGTATGATCTCTATATCTATCATACGGATCATTAATTTTCATATGATGAGATACCCTATTTGATCTCTTCAATTCATTTTTTGATGTTTTAAGTGATGTCGTTAGGCTGCTGAATTTTCAAAAGAGAAATCTTATTTTTGTTTTCCTTCCATGTTTTTCATTTGATATGGTATGTACTTAAAATTTCATTAACATGTTATTATATCCATTATATTTTGTTCCTCTACTATTTTCTGGATCATTTATAAGTGGGTGACCCATTTCCCCTCTCATTTCAATATTTTCTAAAACCCTGTAACATAGCCGTTATGGTGCAGAATTTTCGTCTCAAAATGTATCTCTCTTTTTCACAAATTCTTTTATCTTATTAACTAAATAGTAAAATATGTTTCTTCTACATGGGTATTCACATGTATATAAATATGTTCTATTATAATTCTGGGATTTACATACATGAAAACCGCTTTCCTTTTACCATGGGTTTAATGTGACATAAATATCACATCTTTAAAGCAGTTTTTAAAATGTTATGACTATAAAATGACAACGATTTATTTTATGCTATATGGGTTGTTTATGAAATTATTGATGATGATATATGTGGTTCACATGATAATAATGGAAAATTATGGGTGTGCCCTGATAGTTCTCCAATGCATATGGTAAAGACTTAATCTCTAGAGATGACGATTTTATCGTTACCTTGGTAATAACCTTGGTAATTTTTTTAATGACACCTTGGGCATGGACCATGGTGAAATGGAAATGATTTTTTATGTTAAATGTTTTAGACACATCATCATGTTGTGAAACACGTTATTTTTATTATTATATCCCCCATGATCTCTTTCTCATGCCTTAAAGTTATTTTTCATGACTTTTTGATATATCTCAAGTTCACAAGTAAAATGATTCCCTTGTTTCTTGTACTGGGTCATCTGCTCACCCTTTCCATTGATGTATGCTCGAAGGTTATGAGATGCTGTAATGAACATCGGATTAACAAATGAAGAATCCTTTCAACTGTTTATAAAGGAAGATTTATGTTGTCATGTATTAAGTTCCTGTTTTCCCAGACACTAAACCCTAAAGATCCTCTGTTTTGTATAATGTAATACAAGTTTATGTGATTAAAAGATGGGATGTCATAGCGTAGGAATAATAGCTAGACCTAGAGGTGGGGGACGATATTTCTAGTTCCTTTCACTGCCACCACCGGCGGCCCCTTCCAGGCTCAGGGAGCGGGCGGTAGGGGTTATGGGCAACATCAGGCTATGGGTGTTCATGACCCCCCAACACATGATATGGTCTGTGGTATGATTTTTATTTTCTCTAAACTTTCTTCAATACTATTATAAAAAGGTGATAGCCACTCCTTTATATCGCTTATTTTTGTATGGCAGTTGGAGCTCCCATTAGAGGCACTGACACCTGTGCTTAGCCTCGAGGTTCCAACAGGAAGTACTACATTAGTGACCTTTGTTTGTAGACAGAGTGAACAATAATTCGGAGGAGAGAGTTTCATGTGGGACCTACTGGTAATATTGATGGAACCCTACAACTTCATCCTGGGTATGGATTGTATTTCTATGGTTCATGCCCAGATCGATTTTCGTCGTAGATGAGTCAGATGTGTGCATTCTGATGGGACGATTTTTTCCATCCTCGGTGAGCAAGACCTCATGGAAGAAAAGATAAGTAATATGATCATGAGACCATGGCCTTTTTCTCACCACTTGGTGAGCATGGATCTCAGGGAAGTAGATTCTACATGCACCTAGATCCCCACCATTGTAGAGGACTATATGGACGTTGTTCCCGAGGATGTCCTGGGACTACCTCTAAGGTGAGAGTTGGAGTTCTACATTGACTTACAGTCGTAGACTACCCTGATATCATGTGTGGATTATCGGATGTCACCCAAAAATCATTGGGAGCTATGACTTAAGCTATAATACCTTCGTGATAATGGATTCATCAGGCCTAATGTGTCCCACATGGCAGCTCTGGTTTTGTTTACGATGAATCCAGATTTTAGCGTATTTCTTTGTGTGGATTATCCTCACCAGAATTAGGCCATGTTAAAGAACAAGTTCCCATTTTTGAGGATTGATGACCTATTCAACCAGTTGAGAGGTGTGAAGTTGTTCTCCAAGATTGATCTTCGATCCGACTACCACTAGTTGCGGGTTCGTGAGGATGACATCCTGATGTTGGCTTTCTGTTGTCGTTATGGGTATTACGAGTTTCTGGTAATGCCTTTTGGTTTGAAAAATCCCCCCCTTATTCCTGAATTTGATGAACCAGATTTTCCATCTTTACTTGGACTGTTTTATTGGTGTCTTTATTGAATACATACTCATCTACTCTGTGATATAGGAGGATCACGCGGAGAATTTGAGGATGGTCCTAGACATACTTTGGGAGAACTAGCTGTATGGGAAGCTCTCGAAGTGTTAGTTCTATATTCATGAGGTTCAATTTCTGGGTAATGTCATTTTAGAACAAGGTTTAGCCATATATCTCGGAAAGATAGAGGAAGTTCATGCTTGGGATCCACCCAAGAATGCGTCTGTGGTGAGGAGATTCGTTGGCTTGGTAGGGTACTACAGGAGGTTCGTGGAAGACTTCTCCATGATTTCTGCCCCATTGACCACATTGACGTGGAATGGATAACCGTTCACCTGGACTGATCAGTGCCATAAGGCCTTTGAGGAGTTGAGTCAAGGCTGACTAGTGCTCCAGTGTTGAGGCTGCTAGAGGAGGGAATTGAGTTCCTGGTATACTGTGATGCATCAGGAGCTGGGCTCGGGTGCCTGCTGATGTAGCAGCAGGCAGTGATTGCATATGGGTCAAGGAAGTTGAGGCCCCATGAGAATAATTATGTGACCGATGATTTGGAGCTTTCAACTGTGGTCTTCGCCTAGAGGTTATGGAGACACTACCTTCTGGGTGAGTGTTTTGTGGTCTACTCAGACCACCAGAGCCTCAAGTACATCTTCATTAAGAGGGATCTGAATCTATGGTAGAGGAGCTAGATGTTTTTTCTGATGGATTATAATTTCGAGATATTCTACACTCCAGGGAAGTGAATCATTGTAGTAGACACCCTTAGTAGGAAGTCCTAGGCTTGTCTTGTGCGGTAAACTTCATAGCATTTGGCTTCCCCACATCTGACCTTGTTGGAGCAGGAGGATATGGATTTTTTGCAGTTGATGATATTGACTCCTTCGCTCTTTGAGCATGTGAGAGAGTCACAGCTGGGGTATGTCGACAGTGAGGTACTGCATGTTAAGATATCCACGGGTGACACACCCATTGGTTATTCTGAAATAAGGAATCAAGAAATCATGTTCCATGGGCGAGCTATAGTACCAGTTGATATGAGGGAGGAGGTGATGTGGTAATTCCACACATCTCACTTTTATTTACATCCCGGTGTAGGGAAGATGTCTAGAGACATTCAGCGGCACATTTGGTGGGATGCCATGAAGCAGAGCAAAGCGGAGTTCATTTTTCGGTGTCTTACCTGTCAGCAGGTGATGACGGAGCATCAGGTTCCGGCAGGGTTGTTGTAGCCCCTTGATATCCCATAGTGGAAGTGGGATTTCATATCTATGGACTTCTTCACAGAGCCTCCATGTACAACAAAGGTCCATGATTCCATTTGGGTGATGGTGGACCGACTCACAATGTCGTCGCACTTCCTTGCCATTAGGGAACAGAGCTTTGTGGAGAGTCCAGGAAAACTGTACATTCGAGAAATCATCCGCCTTCATGGAGTACCCTCGACGATCATATCTGACCGTGATGCACGATTTACATCGTGCTTGTGGCGAGGACTGTAGGAGGAATTTTGGACTCAGCTATGGATGAGTATAGCTTTTCACCCCCTAAATGACAGGCAGACCAATCTCACTATCTCGGTGTTGGAGGATATGCCAGTGCAAGCGTGTTAAACTTTGGCCTAAGCTGGGAGGATCACCTTCCCTTGGTGGAGTTCATGTATAACAACAGTGACCACTCTACTATTGACATGGAACCTTTTGAGGCCCTCTATGGGAGACCATGCGGGTCACCGTTGTGCTGGACAGTGGTTGGGGAGACATCCCTCGTGGGACCAGAGGTGGTGCGGGCGATGAAGGAGACGGTGCAAGTCATTCGTGAGCAGATGAGGATGGCTCAGAGCAGACAGAAGTCCTACGCAGATTGTCATCATAGGCCTTTGGAGTTCGAGCAGCAGGACCATGTCATTTTGAGAGTTTCCCCACCGCGTGGAAGTCGGAGGATCGGTCCGGGAGGCAAGATATTTCCGAGGTTCAACGAGCATTTTGAGATCACACTCAGGGTTGGTGAGGTTTCCTATCATCTTTCTCTACCCCCACAGCTATAGAGAGTGCATGATTTCTTCCACATGTCGCAGCTGGGGAAATACATTCACGACCCCACACACGTCATCGACTGGGGAGATATGGTAATTGATGATGGATCCACCTTTGAGGAGATCCCAGTGGTGATTGAGGACTAGCATGAGTGGAATCTATGTGGATTGACCATTTCATTGTTTTGAGTGTTGTGGTAGCATGTGAGTGTGCAGGAGAGCACCTGGGAATGGGAGAGCAAGATGTGGGCTCACTTTCCCGAGTTTTTTTTGGTAGTTTTGTTTTTTGGGGATGTAAAAACTGAATGAGGGAATGATGTAATAACCCAGGATTTGAGCATGTAAGACTTTGATTTTTCTTGATGTTATTCCAGAGTAGGACGTTCAGACATCGTGCGATTCCGAGCCACAGTGTGTCCGAAATTAAATTTTATGTGTGTTCACACTAGGCCTAACAAATAAATGGAATAACTAATAAACGTAGCTCGGACTGAAAAAATGAGGTCACTGTTGATTCTGGAGCATGTCGTTTAAAATAGGAAGGGTGTAACTTTCACGGGCACGATACTTCTGTGAAAAACGTCACCAGAGGCATTTTCATAATTTAGCAGCCTCAGGCGTAAAATTTATAACTTCTAAACGGAGGCTCAGATTAAAATTATGAGACCACCATTGCACTCATAACATGTATTTTACCCTAGGAGCGGCTTAACCTTGACCCCATCGAGAGTTTGTATATGAGCCTACTAGTTGGTGTTTTAAATTAATTAATTTTTATATAATTTTTCCCTACTTAAACACAACCACCCCATTCGTCCCCCTTACACTCTCCCAGGAGTATTCTCTCTCAACAAAGGATCCACCATCTTCAAGCTTCTCTACCCACCTCTCCAAGGTGGTTGTGGATCCGACATATCATTTGTGAAGAGATGGGCTATGCCCTAGGAGGTAGGGTCCTGAGTTTTCATTTTAAATTTCTGTAACTTATTCAAACCCAAATTATATCATAAAAATGGGGTTTAATTGTCGAGAAAATTCCATTGATGCATAGGGTTAGATCCGAGAATTCCAACGCTCTTTTCGAATCGAAAATATGAGTCTCGGGGCATCTGGGGTGGCCCCTAGAAGATTTCTGGCCAAAACCCCTATTTTCTGGTGGTTCCTAGGTGGTCTGGCGGCTCCGTGTGGTAGTCTGGTGAGTATCGGCAGCGGCGGCTCCTTAGGTAATCTGGGACAGCGGCAACGCGGAAAGTCTCAGGTTGGGGGGCGTTCGGCTACGGGGGAGCGGCTTTTGGCGTTGTCGGGGCACGTAGAAGGGCAGGGGCATCTGCTTTCCAGCTTCACCGGTTAGTGTGTGGTGCGAGACTGAGGACGCCGTGACCCCAAGAACAGCCGGACCGCCGGCCTAAAAAAGGTGGACTGGCCGAACCGGTTCGGCCCACCCCGCTTCCATCTGTTGGCATTAAAATTCCTCTAACATGAAATCCGAGTGTCAGATTTGCATTCTATCTATAGCAACTTGATCCTCGGATAAAGACAGTGGTTTTGAGAAGGTCTCAATGATTTTTAATTCCCATGATGGGGGGGGGGGGGGTTGGTGGTGTGACTCACTCATTATGTTTTACTTAGCGCCTCACTGATATTCTTCTTTCGGATGGCGTGAGTACATCCAGAGTCTGTTTTAGGTGCCATCAGCGGCATTGTGACCCTGGAGTGAGGATGAAGTACTCTAGCATGGTTATATGTGTTGATACTAGAGTTGAGGAGTGGGCTCCACAGGCCGTCATTTAAGTTGTGTGCAGCATACTGCAACTTTTCTATCAAACGTCCTTTTGGGGTGAATGAATAGTCGTTTTGGCATGTATTTTCAAGAGAATCGCGATGGAACAGTTCTCCTAAACATTTCAATGATCGATGTCCGGGTCCCACGAGACGCCTTATGGGCATAAAGCGGTGTTAATTAACTCTTTCGTCTGGAGTCCGTTTAAAGCGAGTAAATAGTCTATCTCACGTGTTTTTCTGCGAGGTTTTCCACTGTGTATTCTTTTTGGGCATGGAAAACCTCGTTAGATATCTCATTACTTGTGGAAACAGGAAAGGGCGTTGGTCAGAGGTTCCTTTGACACACTCTGAATCAACGCATGATAGTGATGTTAGTGATACCCAGTGATGGCATGGGCAATGCGGAGTTATCAGACCAGTTCCAAGTTTACCCTCCAGTGGGGCTGGGCATTGTGTTACCCACCGACGTATCAGGGATTACCCTCTAGCAGGGCTGGGCATTAGGTTTCCTGTTGACCTTAGGGTTTACCCTCCAGCGGGGTTGGGTAGTGGGTTACCCATTGACCATAGGGTTTACCCACCAGCTGGGCTGGGTAGTGGGTTAACCGATGACCTCTTAGGGTTTACCCACCATCTGGGATGGGCAGTGGGTTACCCAATGATTCATTTCAGACTCAGCCCTTTCTACGAGGCTATTCAGTGTCATTTCACCATGATTTCTGGAGTGGGACCCTTGGTTGTATGGTTTATCAATGAGAACACATTGGTGTGCGGGACTTTTGGGCACTAGTGATAGATATCCTTAGATCTTTTGGTGACCTATCCTGAGCTGAGCATGGAGATGGATATCCTCTTACACACTCGTTCGGGTTTCTTGTTGAGCATATATATATATATATATATACCTATACTTTTTTTCCCACTCCATGGGATCAGTTACACTCCTTCTAGGAGGGAGAAAAATTGCAGGGTATGCCATTTTCTTGCCGTGTCTAGCTCCTCCTGGTTGGATGAGTCTACTTCCTTTCTTTTGTTGGGTTGAGCTACATTCTCTCTATTGTACTCTTACACTATTCTTTGTTCTGTCTGCTGCTCACAGTTTCAGCACCTACTGTGTCGCAACCTCAAGATTTTGGGGCATCCTAATGAGTAACTTTATACTCACCCTTTCATGGCTTTTCCCATACTTAGTGTTCCCTTGTAGACTATAACACCCCAATCTTCCACGATACGTTTATTTGAATAATAGAGTAGCGTGTGTTGTACGCAAATTTATGTTCTAACACACCACAACCAATCAAACTAGCCGTTATGGATAGTATTACCCACTTTTTAAAATTTTATAAATTATATCTTTCAAAAAGGAATTCATTTTTTGATCAGGAATATCGAATTTAGCTTAGGGTGAATTTTTGATATTTTTCTGGAAACATTCAATTTTTGATGAATAGTGAAAAAAACACTGAGTTATAGTTTAAAAATGAATTTTTATTTAAATAATTATTTCTTTTATTTATATTTATTTTAGGTAAAAATAGATAAATAATACATATATTAGTTCAATGTAATTCATTGGAGTCAATTTATAATAATTTTAGATATATAAAAATTTTATTTTTCACCGTCTTTTACCCACCTCTTAGGGAAATTAGCAAATTCACATAAAACAAAATTTTAACACTTCTTTGAGTGGAATTTCAATAATCTGAGAAACATGGTTTATATTAGTAATTAAAATGTTGTCTAATAAGATGAAAATAATTTTTGGTGAATATTAACATTTTACTTTAATTTACCATGGTAAAAAGTAAATAGGGTAATTAATGGTAAAATTGATATTATTATTACCCAAACACATGTCCTAATTATATTGGATAAGTAAAATTATACCAAAAAAACATTAGTAATAAAATATTAACCTATTTGGTCCACTTGTATTAGATTAGGACATTTATTATTATTTAATTCAAAGAAGAGTTAAAAGAGTTAAAATCGAAATTTAATAACTAAAACATTTTTAATATAGGGTTACACATAAGATAAATTATACTATAAATATTAATTATAAATATAAAACTATTTCCTACATAATGGTATTTTATTTATATTTTTCATACATTAAATAATTATATTTATTTATGACACAATGATAATGCAGTTATTACATAATTAATGAAATATTAAAATAATTCATATTATAAATATCCAAATAAATGTAATTTGATTTTTCTTTGATTTCCACTAATTTTTTTGGTTAAAAAGACATATTAGTGTTGGTTAGATGAATTTTTTTCGACGTAATAATGCTGTTATGAATTTAACAAAAACAAAATACCAAATAGTGTCAAAATTTCAATAAGAGAGTTTTTAAAACAAATATTATATTATTAATTGATATTCTACTCCTAAAAATCTATGGGATGGCCGAAAGACTTATATAATTATAGTTTTATAATTAATTAACTACGTGGGGTTCTCTTGTATGTATATTGTATGTTTTTTAACCATATAATATAAAAATATAAAGATAAATGGTAAATGTCAAACTATGTAACTAAAAGTTATATCTAAAAGATAAGGTTAATATAGTTACCCAAACCTGTCTAAAACCATTTTTTTGAGAGTTTTTAAACTCATAACCACCTTATACATTATATAATCCATTTTGGATCCATTAGAAACTAAAAATTACTTTACTATAAAATAACATTTCTATCTTTTCATAAGGTTCCCTTCACCCCTCTTATAAAAGGGAACTCCCCCTTCTCTCTAATTCACACCTTCAAAGCCGTTTTTCTCAGCCCACCTCTTCCCAAATACACTCTAAAATATCCTCCCTTACTCTTAGAGGAATTTATTTATTCATAAATCCAACCTATGGAGCCCTTTTGTTCAAATCAAAAGGAAGAACCCGAAGAAGAGGTAAATATTTCATCACCTCTTTCATGTTCCTTTTTTCTTCCACTTCCTCTTTCATTGTTGTTTCCATTATAAAAAAATAAATCTAGTATCTTCTATATACTGTTATGTTATTATAAATATGGTACCACCATATTCATTATTCTATCCATACTTTGAATAACATGTCACCATACGTGCGTACGTACGGCTTACAGTCTCCACGTAGTGGGGGTAATTGTTATTCAATAAATTATTATTTGGATGGGTATAATAATGATGTGTAATTGATTAAAATAAAAAATATAACATAATAATGATATTTTATATATGATATAATATCCAATTATATATTATTTTAATATAAATTAAATTAATGATTCACTCGTGCGTATGTATGGATTACCGTGTCCACGAACAAGATGAGATTCATTCCCCATCATGTCCATTCAAGACTAATTTTCATTTGATGATTAAAAATAATGTTTAAAGACTTAATATCATTCTGGATATGTATAATATACATCCCATCCATAACAATATGACTCACATAAAAATGAATATAATGAAAAATGAATTTGTAAACACCTGAAACGACGATAATACTAAGATATTATTGACAAAGCAATGTGAAAAGATCATATATGATATCATATTAATGTATTTGATTCTTGTATAATTTAATAAAAATTATTTCACCATTATAAAAGTTTTTAACCTACCCTTGACCAAGGAAAATTACAAGGTAAGGGTTAATTTTACAATCTCTTCATTTTCTGAGGTCATTTATAAGTAATAATCTACTGAGACCTCTTTATCATCTACATCCATGTTTCTTAAAAATGTATTTGAAAACATTCTTATTATTTTGTAGAACATAGTTTAAAGTCATTTATACCCTTTTTTTACTTTTATACAATGTTTATAAAGTAATATTTCCATCATTTTCTAAACAATGTACTTTTTGACCTTATTGAAAAATTTAAGGTAGGAATGTTTTTTAATATAGACGGCCGGTACAGCTGTTTTGCACCTTTGGAGCAACATCAAAGCTTTTCTTACTAGATTATAAGAATATTTTCAAATAATAATGTTTTCTTTTATAATTACGTGACCTCTAAATGATTTCAATATTGAATGAAATATTTCCCTAAAAATGTTTTGATTTCCACAATGTCAACATCCTTTGATGGAATTTATGTTTGGTGGAAGTCAAATTATTATCATACAAAACATCCATATTGTATTAAAGTATTTGTGAAATGGTTGATTGTGTATGTGTTATTTCGTACCATTTATGCTTTAGGGATAATGTATTGACATTTTGTATGCTAGTATTAATACAAATGTTTATGTTATGATTTAACCTTTTCATATGAGGAATGAATTGGACTTAGTAAGTGACGGGTGGAGCCTGCTATAGCTACTCAATGCATCTGTAGGTCTGATGATACAATCTAGTGTCTTGGCACAATTCCTTGAAAAATTCTTATCTGTACTCTTGGCATAAGGCCTTGACTATGTGGTTATGAAAGTATGGAATTATGCATTCCATCATTATGAAAGTGGCTATTGATATTTCATGTGATTATTCGAATAGTAAAATATCCATGTGAGTTAGTAAATAGAATTATTTTGATTTATTTTTTTCCATATTAAAATGAATTTTATGTTGAAAATGATATTAGTTTTGTTTTATACATTGCAATAAATTTTTATGCTTATTTATGAAAACATCTGCTATATTGTGATCCTTACTGAGAATCTAATATCACCCTTTTCTATGTTTTATTCTTCCCAGGATGTGATGAATTATATTATGACTAACCTACAAGGAAAGTCTATGGGATCTCAGTGTTGTATATAGAAACAATGTTGTTGTAGGTTTCCATTTTGTCATGTAATGTAAAACATATTATTTTTTCTAGTACTTCAAATGATACTAAACTAATCGGTCATTCAAGAATTGTACTTTTGTGATCATGCTGATGATACGTAATAATGCACTGACTCTGGGCTTTTGGGGTTGGGGTGTTATAGTTGGTATCATAGGATTTTTAGTATAAACCATGGAAACTAGATTTAGATAAACTCTCATTAGAGCTCATATCCCTAAGATAGACTTTGAGGATTATTATAGATCAGCTTCTTAGAATTTTGGTATTTTAGTGATTTTGTGATTTTTCCATGAAATACATCCATGTCTGGATACGATCAAGTAGAGGTGGCTCTAGAATAGATTTACCAAAAGGTAAAACCTGAAAACACCACTTCGAGCTGGACTCGAATGGGAACTGGTGCACAGCAACGGGCCTTGCTACAATCTTGGTTACGAAACTCCCGGGGGATATGTTTAGGATAATTTTAATTTTTATTAAAAAACATTATGAAAGGTTTATGATTATATACATCCTCAAAGTGAACAGTTTTATTATTATGGATTATATCCATAAATTATTCTTTTTAGTTTAAGTGTTTTACAAGTTCTGAATTATGTATTGTGATTCATTAACTAATCTAGTGTATTACACTATTTAGAAATGGTGCCTATTGGTAGTAATGGACAACGTATCAATGCACTAACTATATATAGGGATTTCCCTCCTGCTCAAGAAAATTATTGTGGAGCTGGGGATACAACTAGTATTGATCAACTAATAACCATACTGGGACCACTCACACAGGTTATGAATAATAACCATACCCATATGGAGCACCCTGATCCACAACGTATAGGATCAATGTTAGACCATTTCTTGAGGAAACAACCACCAACATTTAATGGGAGTACTTATACATTAGTAGCTTAGAAATGGATAAATTCCTTAGAGAAAATATTTTATGCCCTGGGGAGTAGTGAAAGGGAAAAAGTTTTCATGGTATTTTACCGCCTCACTAGAGATGCTAATAAATGATGGTCATTAATTCAAAACACAAAGGAAGACGATGAAGTATCAAATATAAAATTTTGGGAGTTTAATGATATTTTCATAGAAAAATTCTTTCCTCATGACCATTGAGCAGATATGGAAAGGAAATTTATGAGACTGAGGGAAAATGAGGATGAGAATGTCGCAAAGTATGATGCTAACATAAAAAGTTAAGAGAGGCATTCTACAGATTATATATGTAACCCAAGAATCAAGATTTACCATTTCATTTATGGTTTAAAACCATTTCTATGTCGAGAATTAGTCTGACAATCCTTTTCGTCATATGAAGATATTTTCTCATGTGATGTCATGTCCGAAATAGAATTCTCTAAGTCTTATGACATTATAGCAATGTAAGAGAAGAAGAGATATACTGAATACTCTAAAAATGTAAATAAAGGGATGAAGGTAAAAGTTGAATATCCATCCTATAGTAAATGTGGGAAGAAACAACCCGGTACTTGCCTGAAGGGAAAGGGAGTCTGTTATAAGAGTGGTGAAAAAGGCCACCAAGCTCGTGATTGCAAGAGGAAGAAAGAGGTTGTTGATGTTGAATGCTAGAATTGTAGAGAAAGGGGGAATTATGCGAATTAATGTCATAAGTGTTAGGTGAACTTACCTCAGAAAAGGAAAAGGGATAAAGGCCAAGAATATGTTGTCACTATTGTTGTGGTTGAATCTCCAAAAGACGTAGTGGATGGTGATTTAATGGTTTCATCAAGATTAGAAAATGCTTTATTTGATTCTAGATCATCACATTATTTCATATCTTCCCAGTTTCCTAATAAATATAGATCTTTACAATTTTATTTAACAAGGGATTTGTCAGTCAAAACTCCTAAGGGAAGTATCATCGCAACAAAGATTTGTGAATCAGTTCCCATTAAGGCATATAAATGTTCTTTTTCTGCTGATCTCTTCATCATAACCATGATTAAATTTTTTATAATCCTTAGTATGGATTGGGTTTCCGACCATATTGAAAAAATTTATTGTAAGAAGAAGGAGGATACTATTTTTGATAACGATGATAAAGAAAACCGTATCTTTAGAGCTGAATCGTCACCACCTAATTCTTATCTAGATCCACCCACATTAGCTCCACTAAATTCAATTATTGGGAAGGAAGATAATTAATTAACTATGGGTGTGGAAAAGAATGTTCAAATTGAGGATGTACCTATTGTGAATGAATATGTTTATGTGTTTCCAGAAGATTTACCTGAACAACATCTAGAATGAGAAATTGAGTTTTTCATTGATTTAATTCCTAGATCAAGGCCCATATTGAAGACCCCTTATAGAATGGACAATTTAGAATTAATGGAACTAAAGAAACAACTAGAGGAATTGAGTAACAATGGATTTATTCTCCCTAGTGTTTCTCCATGGGGAGCCCCTGTCCTTTTTGTTAAGAAGAATGATGGATCTATAAAGTTGTACATTGACTTCAGGGAAATCAATGTTATAACAATAAAGAACAAGTATCCCCTACCTATTATTGATGATATATTTTGATCATGTTAATGGATCTAAATACATTTCAATGAATGACCCTCGATCTGGATATCATAAGTTGTGTGTGAAGAAGGAATACATTTTGAAAAAATCATTTCAAACTAGGTACTGGCATTTCGGGTTTACAGTAAGGCCTTTTGGATTGAAAAATGCAACCACTGAATTCATGGATCTAATGAAGATAGTTTTCAAGTAATATCATGATGAATTTGTAGATGTATTTATTAATGATATCTATGTATATTCCATAAGATATTACGATCATGAAAATCACTTATGAATTATCCTAAAAAATCATAGAATAGATGAATTATATGGATTGTTTAGCAAGGTTGAATTCTGGCTTTAGCAGATATCTTTTCTAGGACATATTGTCTCAAATAATGGAATCTATGTGGATCCTTCAAAGACCATGGCATTCCAAGAATGGCCTACATTTATTAGTATAACTGAGGTACGTAGTTTTATTGGTTTTTCAGGTTAATATCGGCATTTCTTCGCGAATTTTTCCTGGTTGGCTAACCCATTAACTATGACCACACAAAAATGGGATAATTTTTTTGGACAAAATAGTGTGAAGAATGTTTTAAAGAACTGAAGAGAAGATTAGTCAATGCTCCAATATTGACTCTATCATCCGGGAATGATGGGTTTGTTATTTATAGTGATGCTTCAAAGAAATGACCTCGTTGTTTCCTTATGCAGAATGATAGGGTTATTTCCTATGCATCACAATAGATAAAAATTCATTTGAAAAAAAATCCTACTCATGATCATCAGTTAGCAGCTGTAATCATTACATTGAATATTTGGTGAAACTATCTCTATGGTGAAAAATGAGAGATATGTACCGATCACAAGTGATTGAAGTATATTTTATAACAAAAATAACTCAACATGAGGCAAAGGAGATGGCTTGAACTACTCAAGGATTATGATGGAACTATACACTACCACCAGGGACAAGAAAATATGGTGGCAGATGCATTGAGCAGAAAATATAATAGAGTTGTGAACAAGATGAGATTTGAAAAGGATCCTATATGCATGGATCTAGTAAATATGGTTATGGGAATAACCATAGAAGCTGAAAAATAAATTCTTTTTCAAATGGTTGCTGAACAATCATTACTAGAAAAGGTAAAAAGATTTCATGCTGATGATGAGGAGTTTCAAAAGAAGATTTAAGATGTGAATAAAGGGAGATTGAGTTACTTCGTATATGAAGATGGAATTTTGAAATTAGTGAAGAGACTTTGTGTTCCTGATATACCTGATCTAAAAATAGAATTTTTGGATGATGATCATGGATCCAATTTCACTATACACCATGGGAGCACCAAAAGGTATAGAGATTTGCAGGAACTTTTTTGGTGGGACAAAATGAAGAAGGAGATTGTTGATTTTGTGTTAATATGTATGGTATGTCAACAAGTGAAAGCTGGAAGGAAACAGTCTGGAAGAGTCTTGAAACCTTTTCTCAAACCTGAGTTGAAATGAGATAATATTACGATGGACTTTGTCATGAGACTTCCAAAGAGTCATAGAAGGAACGATGGATTGTGGTTCATTATTCAGCGTCTTACCAATTCAACACATTTTAATACTATAAGAGAATATTTACAACTTGAATGATTAGAAAGAAAATATATTAATGTAGTTTTAAGTCTTCAAAGAGTACCACTATTAATAGTTTATGACCTTGATCCCCTTTTAAATCACGATTCTAGAAAAGTCTTTAGAAATCCCTAGATACAGAACATCATTTGAGTACTTCCTACCACCCCCAAACTGATGGACAATCATAACAGACTATTCAAACCATAGAAGACTTGTTGAGATCATTCTCACTTGACTTTCAAGGTATTTGGGATCAATATTTACCTATGGAAGAATATTTCTATAAAAATATCTTCCATTTAAGTATTCATATGGCACCATATAAATCATTATAGAGAATGAGTTGTTGCACACTAACCTATTGGGATGATGTTGGTGAAACAAAACTCGTAGTCCTAGATGTAGTGGATGAAATGATGGAAAAGGTGAAGGTAATCAAAAACCACATCAAATAATCTCAAAACAGGATGAAGAACTGTGCCGATAACTGAAGGAGGAATTTGGAATTTCAGGTACAAGATCATGTTTTCGGATGGTATCTCCATGGAAGGGTGTTATACGTTACAGTAAAAACAAAAAAAATGAGTCCTAGGTATATTGGACATTTCAAATTCTAAAATGAATTGGGGCTATAGTTTCCCATTTGGCAATGCCACCAAGTATCTCCAAAGTTTACAATACATTCACCATATCACTGTTGAGAAAATACATGCCTGAATAAATGCATACACTCACATATGAGGGATTAGAATTGGATCCCGATCTGTCTTATTGCAAAGTTCCTTTCAAGGTTCTTGATATAAGAGAATAAGTGTTGAGAGACTAGTCGACTCGTCTGGTAATAGTTCTATGGGGAAACCACAATATGGAAGAGTCAACGTGGGTAACCGAGGAACTTATGATGAAGAACCACTCGAGTATTTTTATGTATTAACACCCTAGAAATATTAAGGATGATATTATTTGAAGGTGGGGAGAATGTAACACCCCAAGATTCCACGGTATGCTTCTCTTTGAATAATACAGTAGCGTGTGTTGTACACATATTTAAGTTCTAACACACCACAACCAATCAAACTAGACATTATTAATGTTAATACCCACAATTTGAAATTTTATAAATTTTATGTATAAAAATGGACTTCATTTTTGGATTTGGAATATCAAAATTATCTTAAGGTGAATTTTGGGTATTTTTCTGAAAACATTCAATTTTTTATGAATAGTGAAAAAACACTCAGTTAAAGTTTAAAACCGAATTTTTATTTAAATAATTATATATTTTATTTAAATTTATATTCGGTCAAAATAGATAGATAATACCTATATATGTTTAATGTAATTCATTGGAGCCAGTTTATAATAATTTAGGATATATAAATTTTTTATTTTTCCCCATCTTTTACCCACCTCCTAAGAGAATTTTCAAATTCATGTAAAACATTATTTTAGCACTTCTGTGGGTGGAATTTTAAAAATCCAAGAGACACAGATGATATCAGTAAGTAAAATGTGGTTCAATAAGATGAAAATAATTTCTGGTGAATAGTAACTTTTTACTTTTCATTACAACTGTTAAAATTAAATTGTGTAATTAAGGGTAAAAATGATATTTTTATTACCGTAACACATACCCTAATTCTATTGGATAAGTATAATTCGACCAAAAAAGAACTTCAGGAATATAATATGAACCTATTTGGTCTACTTGGATTAGATTAGGACATTTATTATTATTTAATTCAAAGAAGAGATAAAAGAGTTAAAATTAAAGTTTAATAACAAAAACATTTCTAATATAGGGTTACACAAACAATAAATTATACTATAAAGATTAATTAGAAATTTAAAGCGAATTAATACATAATGGTATTTTATTTATTTTTTTGACATTAAATATTTTAATTTATTTATGACACAATGTTGATGCAGTCATTACCACAGTAATGAAATATTAAAATAATTGATATTATAAATATCGAAATTAATGTAATTTTAGACTTTTTATGAATTACACTAATTTGATAGGTTAATATGACATATTATGATTGGTTAGATGAAGTTTTATCGAATTAATATTGTTGTTATGAAATTAACAAAAACAATTAACCAAATAGTGTCAAAATTTACATAAATGGGTTTTTAAAACAATTATTTTATTATTAATTGATATTATATTTCCAGAAATATTAGATTCATAAAAAAAGACTTTTATAATGATAGGTGAATCATTAATTAACCACTTGGGGTTCTCATTAAAGTATATTGTATGTTTATTAAGTATATAATATAAAAATACAATGAGACATGGTAAATGTCAAAATATTTAACTAAAAGTTAAATCTAAATGATAAAGTTAATATAGTGACCCAAACCTGTATAAAACCTATTGGTTGAGTGGTTTTAAATCCATCCCCACCTTATATCTTAAATAATATATTTTGGAGCCATTAAAAACCGAAAATTCTTTTATTATAAAATAATATTTTTGGCGTTTCCTAAGGTGCCCCTCACCCGTCTTATAAAAGAGAACTCCCCCTTTTATCTAATTCACACATTCAAAGACATTTAGATTAGCCAGAATATACCCCAATACAATCTCAACTATCCTCCCTTCATCCCAGAGGAATTTCATTAGTCATAAATCCATCCTATGGAGATATTTTGATCAAATCAAAAGGGAGAACCCGAAGAAGTGGTAAATATTTCATCACCTCTTTCAAGTTTTTTTCTTCATCCACTTCATATTTCATTGTTGTTTCCATTATAAAAAAATAACTCCAGTATCTAATATATACTGTGATGTTATTATATATATGGTACCACCATATTTATTATTCTATCTATCCTTTGAATGACATGTCACCATACGTGGGTACGTACGTCTTACAGTCTCCACGTCGTGGTGTAATTGTTATTCAATACATTATTATTTTGATGGGTATAATAATGATGTCTAATTGATGTAAATATTAAATGTAACATGATAATAATTCTGTATAAATGGTATACCATCCAATTATATATTATTTTAATATCAAAATAATGAAATTGTCGCTCGTGCGTACGTATAAATTATTGTCTCCATGAACAAGATGAGATTCATTCCCCATCGTATACATTCAATATTCACTTTCATTTGATGATTAAAAATAATTTTTGAAGGCTTAATATCATTATGGATATGAATAAGATACATCATATCCATAAAAATATGACTCACATAACAAATAATATAAAGGAAAACAAATCTGTTAACACACAAAACGACGATAATACTATGATATTATTAACAAAGAAATGTCAAAAGATTATATATGATATCAAATTAATTTTTATGATTATTGTATAATTTAATAACAAATATTTCACAACTATATAAGAGTTTAAACTATCCTCTACCAAGAAAAATTACAATATAAGGGTTAATTCTACAATTTCTTCATTATCATAGGTTGTTTATACATAATTATCTACTGGGACCTCTTTATCATCCACATCCATGTTTCTTAAAAATTTATTTCAAAACATTCTTACTATATTATTGAAAAAGGGTTAATGTCATTTATACCCTTGTTTGACTATTATAAGATGTTTTTAAAGGAATCATTCTATCGTTTTCCAGACAAGGTTATTTTTGAACTTTTCGACAAATTTAAGGAAAGAATGTTTTTTTAACTTATACGGTGGGTGAGGCTATTTTATGTTGTTGTAACAATGCAGAAGCTTCCCATACAAGCTTATATGAATATATTCAAATATAAATGTTTTCTTTTCTGATTATGTGACCATTAAGTGATATCAAAATAGAAAGAGATATTTCTCTAAAAAGTTTTTGATCTCATCTATGTCAACATCCATTGATGGATTTTAAGTTTGTTTGAAGTCGATTTATTATGATAGAAAACTTCCATATTTCATTGATGGTTTTTTGATATGTTTAACCATGGATGTGTTATTTCATACCATTCATGGTTTATGGATAAAGTATTGACATTTCTTACTCTAGTCATAATATAAATTTTTGTGTTATGGTTAAACATTTTCATATGATAAATACATTGGACATAGTGAGTGACGGGTGGAGCCCACTATAGCTCCTCGATGCATTGGTAGGTCTCATGAGACAAACTACTTTCTTGGCACAAGGCCTTGACAAAATCTTATTTGTAGTCTTGGCATAAGGCCTTGACTATGTGGTTAATAAAATTCTGTTGTTTTGTATTCCATCATTATGGAAGTGGCTATTAATATTGAATGTGATTATTCGACTATTAAAATATCCACGTGATTAGGTAAATGGAATTATTTTTATTTATATTTTCTATATTATGATGTTGTTTATTTTGAAAATGCATTTATTTTAGTTTTATACATTTCCATAAATGTTTATCCATATTTATAAAAGTTTCCACTATATTGTTATCCTTAATGAGAATTTGAGCTCACCCTTTATGTGTTTTATTTTTCCCATGATGTGAAGAAGTATATTATGACAGGCCTACTGGGATAGTCTATGGGCTCTCAGTGCTGTCTATGGAAATAATGTTTTTGTATTTTTCCATTTTATGATGTAATGTAAACCTTATGAATGTATCTAGTACTTCCAAGGCTACTAATCTAATCGGTCTTTTGAGACATGATATTTTGTGATCATGACAATGATATGTAATAATGCACCAACTCTAGGATTCTGGGGTCGGGGTGTTACAGAAACAACAGATAGGCCGATCGAGACTACAGAGGAGTGTAGATGATACAAGAGCTTGGGCTATGTCCAGTGGTTGTAGTAGGACATTAAGGTGTGAGACAATACAGTTGTTTACATTCGTTTTCCTATTGCTGGGTTGTGGAACCATTCTAGTTGGGCTTGTGTTTTTCCCTTTACTGTTCATTTTACTTATCAATATACTTTTCAGCACTATACTTTGTTCTGTTTTAGAGGTTGATTCATGCATTGGTTGGGATACCGTAGTCCATTCTTTTGTTTCCTTTTTACTCTGCACATCTGCATTGAGTGGGATGTGTGTGTGTACAGGTACTAGGAAAAGGCCTCCCCATGATAGTTATGCCTTTGACGCTTTTTGTCAGCCCCTAGCCTATGGAGGTTGGTTTGGGGAAGTTGCGGCTCGGGACTGGTAGGGTCGGGTCATGACTAGCATGTCCTCCATATGTATCCTCATCTCAAAAAGATGTGAAGGAGCCATCCAATATAAAATTTAATATATAAATTTCATCATTATGTGTTGATCAATTCATAAATATATCTCCTAGTGGGGGGATAACTAGTAAACTTTTATGGAAACATGCCGTCGTACACTCCCACCACTACAATTAACTGAGGATTCATAACATCCTTCACACCAAGGTCCATTATAGAAAACTATAGAGTAGTTGGATGCACCCCCATATTCCTGATCCCATCCAACACTTCCTAGATTTCCTTTTCACCAAATAAGATAAACCCCATTTCATCATTGATTTCACAACAAAATCTTCACAGAAAACACTCATTTTGAGCATTAAGTATGGATAACCATTCTATAACCAGCATGATATTGTAAGTACTCGACATGATTACCAAGAGATCCCAATTGAAACTCTTACCTTCATGAGTCAGGGCACACATTCGGAACCATTGTTTGACCAAAAAGTCTCATCCAGTAAGATTCTCCAAGCATAAGGGTTGAGCCAACAATCCAAATGGAATATTTATAACTGAAAAAATATCTATGGCATGAAAATAATGACCAGTACATACTTCTATCAAAACAATATCTAATGTTGAGAATCCATTTATATAACCTAATATCATAAATGGAGCCTCAGGTAAAATCCCTACATAGCATATATCTATCTTCGTCCCTACCCAATAGCTTGCTAAACCTAACATGGACCACATGGGGGTGGTGAAGGTAATAGATAAAACCTCAAACATCTTCATGATGCCCAGGATACCAATCTAACCTGGCCATCTCCCTACAGACCACCCGTCTATTGCCTCTATCTATATCATGAATGTCCCTTGATCATATCCTGAATAGTTGTGAAAAATTCCCGGAAATCAAAATTTATATTTCCCAAACCAATGAAATATAAACACAACATGTCCGTTAAATGAATCTATCCTCCATAGGATCCCTTCACTACTGTACCTTATTACTGTGATCAACTCTTTGAGAACATGAAACACTTGGATCCATGTGACTCTCGTCATCTACGAGATTTTGAGGTCTCCACTACTGAGTTCCAAATACTAGCTCCCATAATTTTTGTCTTATATTCCATAAAACATTTTTCCAATATGGCCCTCCCACGTACTCCATCATAAGTATAATATCATATGGGATACCATATATGCCTTTGTGTCCCTATGAAATACCTTCTCAAATGTTTAAGACCTGAAGTAATGGTCACATACTATATGCAATGAGTAGTGTGTGAGCTCTTAAAAATTCACTTAATAATCTAACATGTGAATACATCCATGCTGCATTGGATGGAGCTCCCCTATGACTACCAATAGAAACATGGCCGGATAGAACACCTACTTGAGGATATTCACAAAGATCATCCTGTAGTGATTTGTATCATTATCTGAAATATTCACCTAGATCTAACATTTCCCTTGTAGATCAGTGAATAAGGATCTCTAAATGGACCACCGTATGATCACTAGGAATATTTACACGGTAGAAAACATGGGTGACTACCTCTAGAAGTTCTTCATCCATATAGGGGACTCCCTCATACTAAAAACTATGTGGTCACTACCTTTTAATCTGGGGAAGTTCACTAAGCCTATATGCATCCCCGGATAAGTGTGCTAGTATTAGCTTCTAAGGAATGGGAGGTGGTATTGATGGTAAACCCCCAGAAGATTCTATTTCTAGAACAAGACCCAATTTCGATGCCTCATCACTCGTTGGATCATCCACATGATGACATGGTGGAATATTGACTTTCTATCTATATGGATGAAACCAAAAATAAAACAATATATACCACAATAAAAGGACTATATCTGGGGAGTAGACTCAATAAGGACATAGAAAATACAAGTATTCCAATATGAAGGATGTGCCATTTATTTTCCCTGAAACAAATGTTATCATGTACCGATCCAAAAAATATGGGATCATTGTTCTGATGTATGGATATGTTAGACAACATACCAACACTAGAGTCCATGTCCTAAAAGTCGAAATCAAAACAATTAACACTATTTCCCCAAACCAATAAAATAGTATCTCAGTCCTACAATAGAACTGACCACCTCTAATACCACTCTATCATGACTTATCCCAGAGGGAAATGTGCAGTTACACCCCCAAGCCCACCTCCGATAAGCTAGGGGATATTGACTATCAGTATGTATGAATTTCCCACAAATGGGAGGAATTATAAAAAAATTATTGTTACATATGCACCCACCTCCATGCCATGAAATTATGAAATGAAACAAAACTAATAGAATGAAAGCATACAACTAAAATCACTCAACCAGAGTATGGTAGTATGTAGTTTAAAACTAAACATTGCTAAATATAATCCCACCACCAAGAGATTATGTACACAAATCCAAATAAAACTCTAAAGACTCCAACCTGATCAAAGGGACAAGACTTAGTGAAAGTTACTCCCTCAGTAGACACCTCCAACTACCTGGATCCATCTATTCTCCACCCACTCCATTTCCTCCTAGGAGACTATCAAAAGGGAACCCTATTTCACAAGACATGAAACGTATGGGAAATTCATGTGCATGGGTGAGTATAACTATATATTGTATGATGCCAAAAAAAATTAACCACGAAAAACCAGGTAAAGTCGTCTCAATACAAGATGTAACATTGTATCACATATACAAGAAGAACAAAAAGAACCCAGATATACTCACAAAAGTTGACACCTAATTAGTCATTCAAAACCAACTTATAGGCACTGGATTTTGTTTAATGAAACAATCATTCTAGGAGATCCCACTACACAAGCCACGCTCTCATCAGAGACACTAAATAGAGAGGTCGAATTAATTTGTTCCCCATACAAATAGAATGTGTTGATCAATGAGTACTATAATAAATAGATAGGGGGTCAAACATAAGAATGGTGGGGGACACCAATAATCCTACTAGGATCATCCGTGATAATTGGATAGAGGGTCATGCCCATAATTGCAAGGGGACACCACAAAACCCAATATAGATCGTCCTACTATGTAGGGGATCACATGTTAATGATTTCACAAACCATACGGAAGTATCCTTAGTAATAGAGGATCAATACCATGATAAAGGATGTTATATCAATTTCAAAAACATTTATATGGATGATAGAGGATCGTACTGCGATCTAATGAAGGAACACCAAAACTCTATATTAAACTAACCCTTTATGGGGAATTACAATCTAGTGATGTGGATGCAATGTTGCATTTAATTTTTAAGAAAGGGCCAATTGAATTTAGTCAACCTATACTAGTCCAAACTAGGAAAACAAAGTGTCTAAATGAATCTTGTTGGGATATCATGGGCTGTCCTAGGGGCATATGGCATGTTGTGGAATCCCAATCAACTTCCCTTGTGGAAATACTCGCATTGAATCTAGTCTCCATATACATGGTGTGTCAGATTAATACATGAATTGTTGAGAGAAATGGTTCCCCTCAAATGTATCCTAGTCTTTTCCATGTACCAATGTGGTGTCCATGTACATGTCAGTGCATGCCAAACCGTGTCTACGACTATATACAAAGCGTTCAATTTGGATGTGTACTATTACCTATGTATGTGTACTCTTCAGAGTACACAATGAGAAATATGGGAAGTTTCACAAACAAATTGATAGGGGTCACGTTCTGCTTGATCATCATCCCCATCCAAAGACCATGCCATCCCCTTATGGGGAACCATGAAGTGTGTAGTACCAATTTACATGTAATGGTGCTCAGGATTTTACAGATCCAACATTCTTCACTTTTGTCCCTTAAATATCTCTTTCAACTCTATTTCCACCATAAATCACTCCATAGATCCCACATCTATGTCAACTATGCCTCACTTCCATTAAATCATTGAAATCATGCCTCACAACACTTTGGGAACTAGCCTCCGACTTATGATTGTCGCACGTCTCCCAAGAAGGGTGTAGAACCATAGATTTGTTCTCCATATTCACTAATCTGTCCATATTCATTGTCAATACATGATTTTTAACCACCATCATGTTTCATATCTGTGGATTTTATGTGTCATTATGAATTATGATTTTGCATTGATCTAGAACTGTGTATTTATCAATTCATTGGACGATAGATTACCATGGATGATCTCAATAAACATTTTTTGGAGAAATACATTAAAATACAAGTGAGGAATGAACCTTAAACATAGTTCATCTATCCTACATCTAATATCATAGAAAATATGAAGGAATAGGCCTAATCAATGGGTCAAATTAAACAATTTCATTGAATTGAAATCTATCGATGACGAACAGATTAATTTTTGTTCATTTAGTTGTCCCTCAGTCATCAAGGATTAAGAAATGGATGAAATTAACAAAAAAACTCATAAATTGTTTTTGGATATACTTTCAATGAAGAACAGTTTATTTTCAATTAATGATGTCCTATAAATATACTAGTGTGATAATCCACGATCTGAAAGAGATCCATTTTCTTCATCAAATAATGCTCTCTCCCAAAGGAATCTTGGAAATTGGGGTTTAGTGGGAAACCATGGAAGAATTTACGTAGCTGTAAACTTATAGATGGAGACGTTCTCTATGCATGAGATAATAAAATAAATTCATTATTTTAAATTTTTTTATTAAAATATTACCCCCGATATCTTTTTCATAAACGAAACACACCAAAAATGTTAGGACATGATTAAATAAATCTATTATTCTGGATTCAATGGGACATAATGATTTCTATCATGGGTGCTCATTCGGATGTAATTACACTTTTTCATGAAACATGTGTGAACATGATACTATATATTTTAATATTTTTCAATCATTTCATCCGGGAACACATGGCCTCATAAGTTCACATCATCTCAGAGCATGTTCTCAAAAATAATACATATTATATCTAAAAGTAACACATGGATAATCAGAGATATTAAAAGGTATCCATGAAATATAGTGATACACAATAAATATGTACACATCCATCATTACCACTTCTCCCTAAGATAATATGATACTTCCATGGTATTGTGAATATACTCAATCCAAAAGTTAGTATCCTTCAGAACACCCTCACCAAAGAAAAATAATGGGTGTAGTAGTTGGAATTTGTGGATATGATCTAACAGTAATGGATAAAAAATTGAACATATATCTATATTTACTATAATACACATATAAGAATAATCAAATTATGAACATCCATAGATGGGTCATGATTATATGGAGGCTTTGACCCAATAATTGATAAGGAATTCTTACCCACTCCCTCTCAGTATGGGTTATTAGCTCTCCAACATGGAATAACAATATAACTCCTCCATGAAAATCCAATAAAAATCTAACATAAAATCTATACATGATAAAATAAAACATGATATTTCCAAAATCACATTTCCATGTATTTCCATCACATAAGGTCTCGTAAAACTAGGTTCCCTCTCAATCCCTTTTTATTTATCAATATCAGAAACCAAAAAATTGAACTTGATTTCACCATTTTTTCTTCCCATTTAATGGAGTAACTTTTTCTTTCAATTTCCCATCAGATCATTTAATATGTTGATGGTTTTAGTTTCAAAAATGATTTTTACATATGGTGTCATTATCAATATGTGTTGTAAAAACCATATAGGTATATTACTATGATATTATTTATTTAAAATATTCACAGATTAGAGATTTTATATATGAATTAGAAACATGTTATCATCTGGGGAATAAAACAAGTATTACCATATCCTTTTATCTGAAAACACCATATAGGTCATTGTTGACACATCAAATGACAAACCCACTTTATATCATATATTAATATATATATATCTATATTTTAGTCTATAATATAATTATTTAGAGTTGAAAAGTGAATCCTTTGGGCCTATAATAGTTCATGAATACACAAACAACCTCTTCACATAACATCCAATTAGAGAAAATCCATATTTTGATAAAAAACAAAACGATCAATATCAATAAATCTAATATAAACCAACCATTTCAAGAATTATACAGTAACAATATTTCTCATCCCTTGTGATATGGATTTATTACCCAAATGTGGGGAAGATATTTCTATGAATGAGGTCACATCCAAGTCATGAAACATTCTAGACACTTTTCTACAATTATGATATAGTAATTCTAACGAAATGGATCTCTAATGACAATTTTTAACATCTCGTACTTATTTACGATGATATTTAATGATATTGTTGATCTATATGGCCCCAGGTGAAACTATACATATCCAAAAGGTTTTTGAATAATAGTGAGTATCTAAAATGATGAATTTGACACAATATACCATTCAATTATATTATAATAAAAAGATATAATTATGAGGTATATCATACCTAAAAAAACACCATTTGAGATCATCATTAAAAAAATGTACACATATAAATCATAAAATTAGTAATTATTCTAAAATACATCCAATGTCCATACAAATCATAATTAAAAAAAGGGTAACAAAATGACCAAAATCAAAAGAACTCAATGATGTTCACGACTCATTAAAAATGTTTTGAGCTCCATCCTAGTTCCAACATACCATAAATCATCATATTATTGTATTCAATCATATAATGTTTCATTCTTTCTCTTATTTAGACCTGTAGATCGGATGTTTAATAGCGTAACAGATGGTGGCTTGAGTATACTATGAATAAATGTCAGTTGACCAAAACCACTGATTTCCATAAATAAATATTATTGGTAATGATGTCGACATAGAAGAACTATAATCATTAACCTTTTACTAATTTGATATTCAAATGAAAATAAATAATTAATCTCTTCATTGATCCATAGTATGAATGTAATCATCAACCATATATGTTTCAACTACTATCGAGGTGTCTATAAGAACGTCATAGGGGACCAATACAACCATACTATCACAACTACCTAAGAAAATATTTTTATAATAATTGAGAAAACCATTGGTATTTATATATCAATATAAATAGTTTTATAGACCTCCCCTAGTGTTTTTTTCTTAGAAACAATTTATTTCATAGACCACCAAGACATGTAAATTCTCATACAATGCATATTCCCACAATTCAAACATAACATGTTCATTCATTATACTATAATACATGAAAACACATATCCTGAAATCTTAAACACAATTTCCTCAAACAAAATATCATTCCAAAATATCATATTAAATTATAACCATTTATAACTAAAATTCCAAAATACATTTTTTGATAACTTAAAGATCATGAAAATTCCCTCGAAATAATTACACATGAATTGTATAATGCTACTAATTAATGGTAATCTATTTTCAGGGAGTCACCATTCCCATAATAAATTCAACAACTAATAGTGGTTTAAAATAAATGGAATTATTTTATTACTATTTTAATTAATAAATTTGGACACTCCACATATAATTAGTAAATTAAAGTATATGAAACTGGTAAAGTCAGATATCAGTATGGGTGAAAATTTGGATCCCATAATAACTCTATAGAAGTACAGACAACATATATTGGACTCCAGTTCAAAATCAAATTTATGGGATTGGGAAAGTATAAAGAACCAAAAAATATGGAATATTATATAAAATAGATAGTCCCCACGTTAAAGGGAAAAATAAATAAATAGAATAAATATATTTATAGCATGGAAAATAGCTTCTAATCACAATAGATGGAACACTCAATGGTCTAGAATCATGGATGGGCCATCAGTGATGGAATGGTAGAAGAGGGAATCATGCTATTGGGTTTTCAAGAGAGGAATTAAAAAACAATCATATAAACAGTTTTGGCGGTTATAAGAGAATGTTTTAATATTTAACATTTTAAATGAGAACATGTTTTGTAATGAATATTTGAATAACCATGATCTAACCATGGTATCCTCACAATATAGAACAAGATATTTTTATTGTTTGGGTGCATGGTTTAGAATTCATGCACCAACTACATAAAATTTATCTAAAACAATATGCATAAGTTAATATTGTATCCTCTGACATAAAAATGATTAAATAATCATTATCAATTTAATTTTAGGCTAAATGGTTTTATGGAATGGTTAGAGCCAACCGTGCACCATAGGTGGCATCTGAAAAATAATGATTTTGAGACCTGAACACCATGTAACCCCCTCCCCCCCTCCCCCGAGGCCTCCCTAACACATGAATCACAAAATATTTTGCGAACTAACAGAATATTAAAAAAATTCATATTGAATCACTATTCAATGATGGTCTTCATCTTATACCCAAAAACTAACATGGATTTTGTGTCAAATGTTTATAAATTTTACATATCATGTAAATATAACATGTTCCATGAGTAAAAATTTCATAGTTACTAGAAAAAATGGATATATCCTTATATAAAGATTATATAATATGTATTTATTCAATAAAACATACATAATAAAAACTCATTTTTATATTTATCTTAATAACCATTCAAGTGAAAAAGGTGAAATATTAGAAATAAGTGAGAAAAATGTTCTATTAGTTGTAAATCGTTATAAACATTAAATACAATAATTTACAATAAATAATTATAAATAATGATAAATGATAATTGACAAATTTGTGATTAATTGAATTTTTTGACGAGGTCAAATAAATTTCCCCATGATGCATGATTGAAAATTTGTATATCATGTTATAAAATTCAAAAAACATAATACATGAAAAGATACACTAATAATAAAATAAGGATGTGAAGTCATAATACATGAATAATGAAATTCAGGTACCTAGAAAAATAGTATTGTAAGAAAAAGGATATAATGGAATGATTTGATACATAAGAATGACTGCATAAGTATATATCATTGATTCTCTCCAAGGACATCATGATCATAAGTTATGGATCAACTCAATGATTTCATATATGTTAACCATGGTTCCCAAATGAGTAACAATTGTTATATATTCATGACATGTCCCTGTGGGACCATATCATTGACTACACCAATACCACATCCATGATGTGAGGGGAAATAGACTAACACATAGTAGGAATATCAAAGACATTGGAGGCCATAAACTAATGTACATATACAAAAACACACTTATTCAACAACATAAAATTCTAAAATGTAAATCAAAAAAAATTCATTATTTAATATATAAAAAATACCACAATAAGAGTATGAAAACAATTATAGTAATCTAGGGGGCCAAATACCAATCCACCAAAGGAAAATGAAATAATCTCTATCCTAAGAATTAGGAGAGTAATTCTAGAAATTTATCCACTAGAACACATATCTATCCTTCATGATCAATTAACTCTACCATGACTCAGTTTCTCCATATTTCAATCAAAGGGAATTTCATTTTCATAAGACATTACATGTGTGGGAAAATCATATGCAAGGGTGAGTATAACAATTCACAGTAGGACACCCCAGAATCAATATGAATATAGAATAAGGAATAAGAAACATCTGAGAAAAGGTATATTTAAATGATATATATATTTATATATAAATATCCATATAATCTTCTAGTTGGTAAGTATTCTCAAATAAATACCAAAATTTTTATGACAGCATAGGATTCCTAATAGATGGTTCCATATTACAATCATCTCAGAGAACACAATCCCCATGCCCTCTATAACTAATGGAAACTATTGAGATTCCATGATTTTCAGGTCATTCCATAATAATTACATGTTGTATGTCTAGAAAATAATAAATCGATGGGGGTTCACAAACAATTCCATGTGGAATTCAAGCGATCCATTACGTATTAACCCGCCGAGTAGATGAATGATCCTCACGTGATGATGGTAATGATAATACAAAGAACACCACTAATGGAAAATGGTGATTATAGAGTATGTCACACTAGGCTTAATGAAAGTATTCAATTAAACTTATCCCATACTGAAGTTATTCATAATGGTTTACCATGATATTTATACGATTTTATTCCATAATAATCCATTAGGGAATGGATCAATGGAACGCACCCTAATGAAACATTTCTAGAATTAATTAAATAAGGGATACATATATTCTTTTATAATGTACAATATGTTTAGTATAGGTAAATGAAATGTTCCTTTGGTATAGATATCTATACATGTATAATGACCTGTACTCATGATTTTGTTAATAACATGGTGCAATGCTCGCCGCATAGTCTCTTTGGAGTGTACTATCTGTAAATGTAAATCCGCCTACTTGTGTTCCATGAAATGGGGCATATCCCACAAAGTGTGGAATTCCACCCAAAATCTAGGGAAACTTCTCCATATACTCATTGATCTAGATATATAGGTGTCACATGTCATGTGGTAGGGATCACACAACATTTGATCCTTATCTATATGATTAAATCACAGCCTCTTCATATGGGGTATTATATGGAGTGTATGTTTGGATTACATGTTGTTTAACTCTTATTTCATTGAACCCAAGTTTCATCCTCTTTTCATTCATGAACAACTCTTTCCTTAATTTTTCTCACTGTTCACTCTACAATATCATGGATCCCTTTTGAGTAAACCTCTCCAACACCACTTTTCATAATCCGACCATGCAATTTTCAATTGAGTCAATTATCTTTAGAAATTTTTAAAATCTATCACCCAAAAGCCACCCACACACTTCCTCATTAGGGTTATGATACATTTTTACGATTGTTTCACTATGATCCCACTGTGAATTTAAACCTAGATCTACGATATCAATTATTTGTTCATTGAAATGAATGTGCAATGATTTTTTATATGGTTTTTATTGAATTACCATCTAAAAAATTCATAGGAAATTAATGAAAAATTAATAGTTAAAGAAAACCATGAAGAACAAGAGAATAATGAACCTTATATATATGGGTTCTCCTTAATTAATTATTTTTAGTATGATGAATAATGATCTCAAATAAAGAATATATTTCTCCCATGTACTCGAAAATAAACCCATAACTACAATATGTTTGATCTATGAAAAAATAAGCTATTATATTGATTCATGTACAATAAAAGATTATGATATATGGATAAATTTACATAATACAAATGTACATCCTCAAGATGGATCAGAAACTCATGAAGAATGAGTCTGGCATTATAAATACCCGCACTTATTTCATACATAATCATGAATTTATTCAAGATAACACTTCATTTTACATTTAGGATCTTTTCAAGTTTAGAGCTTTAGAGAATTAAGACAAAACATTCATAACATTACACATTGTTACATAGTGGATACCATAAAATCAGTTTCTATTTTCCTCAGAATATAAAACATTAAAACATAAAACAAGAATCCTTGACAATTCTTCAACATTTAACATGACTTCCTTCCTTGTATTACTCATCCATTAACCTGTGAAAAATCATTTAAAAACTTGGGATGAGCACAAAAGCTCAGTAAGGTATGAAAAAGAAGGAAAAATAACATTAGCCCATGAATACGCATGACGTATGAAAACATTTTCAAAAGACATACTTTCCACCCATAAAATCTTACTTTGTGTAACATGATATTTACACAAGATCCACACAAACATAATTATATTCATAGAGGTATATTGGGGCATTACTTGCATAATCTTGTAACCATCTTGGCTACCTTAAAATTTGTAACCCTCACGGCTACCTTACATTGTGTAACCATCACAGTTACACTTGGAGTAACCATACGGCCAACCTCCAACTTACTCATACCCAATGCATTGGAGGGAAATATAGGTCCCACTCTTCATTATAAACAATGCCCAATAACCAAAACATAATCATACAATATAAATAATAGCATAAAAACATTTCTTTTGAATATTGTAAAATAGAATTTTAAAAGAGGATTTTAGATTAAAAGCCCCTTATAAACATCATACACTTGAAGTGAGAATTAATAGAGTGGATGTAATAAGTATATACTCTGCAAATACACATAATGAAACATAATATAAACATAACCCATCACACAATCAATTTAAATAGCACATAAATTAAAAAGTAGAAGGTTAACCCAAAGAATGGAAATCGGGTTAAGAATTCCCTTACCTTGGGATTTTCTTACTTAAAAATTGTTTAATCCTACTGTATAATGGTTAAAAGAGTGTTATTAGTATTTTACAGAAAAATGTTCATGTTTATAACATCTTATATGGTCATTTCATAACCTCATTTCCCCCCTTTTTGTTAGTATTTTGTTCCCTGCGTTATTTTGGGTGAGTTCTTTTGTGATTTTTACAATCAGTTCATGATGAATCATTCTTGTTGATCAGAAGTGAAACTCCAGAATTGGAATGGAGTAGTATTTAAATATTTCCAGTACCATAAATTATACCCTTTATCACTTTGATTCATTATATGATGATTATTTATAAGTTAAAACATTAATTATGTTTGTTTAGATAATTTAAGTGGTTCTTTGATAATTACAACCTCATTTAGTCTTATAAATTTGAACCATGGGTACAAAAGAATTGCAGAACCATATTTGAGTTGTAAAACATATATTATAACGTGGTTCAACCATATAAATGCTTTCATGACCAGACTTTAAAGAATTAATGGAAAGTGAAATTACATCGTCCACGATGTCGTTAATTCGACACATCACGGACAATGTTCTTATTCCTTAAATAAGTGAGAGAGGAGAGGAATAATGATTTGTAATTTTCCATAAACATGACAACATTTAGAATATACATTATTCTGGAGATTTCATGCCTCTTGGATAAGAGGGGGTGAAGGAAGAAGAAAATGAATCATGAAATAATGAAAACATGAGAAATTTCTTACGGAAATTCGGCAGCATAACGGCATCTCTTAAAATTTCATAAAAACAAGATTGATGAGAGGAATGGAATATCTCATAATTAATACAAAATTTGGACAGTAAGGGGAAATATTTAATGAAATATCCCAACAAAAGACAAAGGGAAAGAAATAGAATAACATAAAATGGAAGGAAAGAATTAAAATGAAAGAGGATGTTTACCTCTTGATCTCTTCTCCTTGAGATCCTTCTTAAGGGATTTGATTTTGGTCTTTTGGTGAGACCAGCAGCTCTAGGACGTGGGGAAGATGATTGAAGAGGGAATTTGGAAGAAATTAGACAATTCTCAAGGCTTGAGATGTGTGGGAGGAAGAGGGGAGTGAGGGTGATATTTATAGTGGAGGAGGGGAGGTATTTTAGATTATTTTAATTATTATTATAATATTTTTATCAAGACTATGAATAATCTCAAATCAAGTGGACTTAATTAGTTAAAATATCAATTGATTTCGAGGCAAGTGGCCTTTCATCACTTATGATGTCATAAAATAGTGCATATTTACCGATAAATTGATTATACGGTATTTTATCATATTTCAATATTCACCGAAAATTCAAGAGTTTCAGAAAAATACCAAAAATTTACCCCAACCATTTTTCGATGTGTAGAATTCAAAAATGAACTCCATTTTTCAAAAATAATTTTCTAAATATTATTAATTTAATTTTTAAATAAGGTCACAGTGAATTCGAAAAATAACAATATTTAAGTGCAACTAGTTTCATGTGACATTGGAAAATTAATTATGATCCCATTATCCTATTTCCATGGAAAAATAAAATAATAATATTATTTACTATTCATGAGGTCATATTACTATTCATATTACTATTCATATTACTATTCATATTACTATTCATAAGGGCATGTTAATATTCACCAAAAAAACAAGTTTGTTTCATCAGAATTTAAATAACATACTGAACCCAATTGTAGATGACAGTTTCTAGAAATTCAAATCATAGAAGAAATAAAATTATGTTTAAAGGATACTTATAAATATATACCTTAAACAAAATTTCAAGCATTTTCAATTTATTTTCAGAAAACCTTGGGATTTTACATGCATTGTTATCACTGGTACGATCCAAATAAACCTGATTGCACACCGATCTTCGATCATGATATGATCTGATTTTATCCACAAAGAACACTCTTATTTAATGGCCCCATATGTCTCTATAGATATGTGTAAAACCATTATATCACCACCTAAAAATGTATTTAAATAGTATTTCAATTCACCACATCCGAAAAAATAAAATAAAAAAATTATTTTTTATTTATTTGTAATTCAACAACCACTATAATTTTAAAAACACTCTGTCCTAAAAATTATTATGTAATACAAAGGGTAAATACCACACTCAAAACTCAATAAAGACCGAAAATTCCCAATCCATGTCCTTATTTTTGAGTAATTTTTTTTCTTAAAAGCTTTGTGTGTGTGTGTGTGTGTTTGCTATTATTATGTCTAATATAATTCCAACTTTAATTCTGGTCTCATCAAACCTTATAATGAGTCCTCTTCTCAATTCAAAATTTTGAAATTATTACTTATTATATTTGAATAATTTATATGGAAAATACTCAGATGTTACCTTCTACACAGTTGTCATGAACTCGCCTGGTTACCCTAGAAACCCTATAACCAATCGAGCCTTCACATAGCCGAAAGGGAATTCCCAATTCCCACGGGTTCGCCACTAGCACCTAGCATCATACAATATGAAAGCGGGAAAGAATTTTCCACATACATATTGGAATGAAGGAAAACTAGTCATTTTGAATCTACGGAAAACATAAGAGGTAAA
This sequence comes from Viscum album, assembly GCA_963277665.1. Taxonomy (NCBI): domain Eukaryota; kingdom Viridiplantae; phylum Streptophyta; class Magnoliopsida; order Santalales; family Viscaceae; genus Viscum; species Viscum album. Next base: position 1,921,538,058 of record OY728136.1, on the reverse strand, counting down.
TGTTCACAATAAGTAATCAGTTATAAACAACCCAAATTATGAAAAATGATATACCAAAATATAGGATAAAACTCCAATTCCTTGAGGAAAAAACACTCCAATATAATTGATTAATATCTACCACCACCTCCAAGTGATTCTTTACCCTTGCTCGATCATGGAATAATATAATATACAAACACTCGATGGAACACGTAGGGTGTAAAATAAAATCCCATAAGTGTCACACAGATGATACCATAATGTATACGAAAATTTATATAACTAAATAATGATGTTAGTTTTAAAAAAAAGGTTTGAAAAATAAAAATAATATTTAATCATATGATTCATTATAATTAAAATAATTGAAATAATTTACACAAATTTATTAAAAAAATATTTTACATACAATAGTTTATATAAATTTATAATTCATGAAACATAATTACAACAAGACTTGTCATAAATATTAATTTTAAATACAAACATGTTAGAAACATGGTCCTATTCTAAATGGTGAGATAGTTATAGGATATGGGACTCCACACACTAATATAATTTTCATGAAAATACGTGTATAGAAATCTTCCTCAATACTCCCAATGAACGACTCATCACCATCCCATTTTGGATGTAACCTTCTGCATTGTTGTATTGTTAGTGTTTTAAATAGTAGAGACTTGTTCGACTAAATCAGTAACTATCATGGTTTTCATGTGCTCTAATACAAATCAATGATGAAAAATTTATTTCAATAATGATTTAAATGAAAATAAAAATATTCTCCCTTTTTTAAAATGAAAACATTCCATTTGAAAACCAAACTAATTTTTTAATCAAATCTCACCTTTTCATGATTAAATCATTGGGTTTCTATCAAAATAAATTTATTGCAATTTCTTAAATACAAATTTTAAAAAAAATCACCAAAAAAATTTCACAACTCAAATTCCAAAAATAAAAAACAACCAATTAATTTGACAAAATTCTATCCAATTTCAAAATTTAAATTATACATTCATATTTCACAAAATTCTATCAATTTCTTAAACACACCCAAATTCAATGGAATTTTGGTTTTTTTAAAACTCGTTAGAAATTCAATTTAAAAAATTTATGTTCAATGTAATTGGTTTTCTAAATCAACTATTCAAAATCAAAATCAATTTTTTAAGTAGATAATATTTTAATCAAATAATTGAATTCATATAAAAAATATAGGGTAAATAAAAATTGGTCATCATAATGGAACCAACTAAATTGAGATCGCTAGATATCAAATAACAAAACCCTAATAGATAAACCCCATTGAGGAAAATCGATAACGATAATTGAATATACCCTATATTGCATATCTAAGACAATGTGTATTATATTACATAACAAAATATATATCTATACAACCCCATGGAATAATGGATAACAGGAACAAGAAAGAGAATGAAAGAAGAAATCATACTAGGAGAAGATCAAACACAATTCACCTAGATTCAACTCAACTATGAATGGGTGTAGAGAGGAAAATCAAAATTTTGGATATAATGGGGAAAATATATAATAATCATTTCATGCAGTTTAGTAGGGTAACTAGACAAATATTTTTTGAATATAGAATGTTATTTTTAGATTCAAAAATCTCATATGAATAGTAAATTGGGTAGGGCTCTATAATTAGAAAAAACATTAATCTTTATGTTTTCAGGTATTTTAAAGGGTTTCATGGTTTATCCTAGGTGGGTGACAAAATTTTCAAACTTTTCTACAAATATGAAAATATCACGCCCTTAGTTTGTATAGTTTCTTCTTTCAGGGTGCAAGGTTCGGGAAAACAGTTTCCCAATTGTACAAATCCCATAAACATTAAAAGTATCTTACTATTTCACCCAAAAAAACCTGATGAAACCAAACCACATCATCATAAAAAGTAGGGTTCCCAAATACCTCAAAAAATAAAATGATATTACAGCCTCCCTTCAATATAATCATATGACTGTAAAAATCCAATTTAAAAGATTCCTAGACAAAAATATGAGTCCATAAATCTTTTATCAGTTCTTCCCTCTCCAACGTGTCATGAATATATGAACTACGATTTCATAGAACAGAAAACAAATTTATCAACCTCCCATAATGTACCATTGTTTGTGAATCAATAATCATGAATAGATTCTCAGTAATGGATAAATCATGTTCAACCTCAAGATCAATCTAGTTTAGAACATTAGATGGATCAGACTGATACATTAGTATGTGAGATACAAGAAAAATGTTATGTATTGACTCCATATAAGGAGGAAGTGATAAATGATAATAAACCTTCCACACCTAACCAAAAACCTCAAATATTATAACATATTGTCGTGTAGGATACCATTTCCATTCATGTCATCAATCACACAAAGATGTTGGAATTAAAAAAAACTAGTCATCGACTGAAAAATATATCATTCTATGATGTTGATTAGAAAAAGATTTATTGTGAAACTATTCCATATATATTCTATAAATAATAAGTTGATTATTATTTGTTGTCTCTGGAACCATTCTCCATCCAACAAATAAAATTTTACCAATCTATGACCAACACAATAGAGAACTATAAGTATGTCCATACAAGGACTCAACAAATATCCATTATGATTATAGAATAGTAATTATTATTATTTGAAAACTAAACCATCCCCAAGTGATCATACCATGAACCTAAAAAATTGATAACTTAAGGGTGGAGAATATCCTTAATAATCATTAAATATCTTTATATCTTTCCATCTAACTTTGGATGGTATGTCGTACTAAAAGGGACTTTAGATCCTAATCACTCATAAAGGCCTATACAAAAATGATATGTTAACCAAGGATCCCTATAGGAGACAATATTATACCAAAAAATTTTAAAATGAAAATTCTCTTTCAGATAGATATTTCATAACTCCTTGATATTGGAATCTTCGTGAATGGGTATAATGTGAGAAACATTCTTCAGAAAATCCTTCACAAACGATATCACATTATTATTTCATAGGGTACATGGAAACCGAACAACAATGTTCGTAGAGATCCCATACAAATTTTATGTAGGGGATAGATCTGTATTATCAAATCCTAATGGTTTTTGTGTTCTTTGTTGACTAGTTAGCATGTATAATAATAAGATACAAATTCAGTAATGACACATATCTTACGTGGACACCATAATCTTTGATGTCAATTATTATTAATTTTCATAGTTCATGGGTGCACAATACAAAGGTATTTACTGTAATCCTCCATCAAATATATCCTTATCGCCAATGGAATAACAAATAAAATCCTATAGCAAAGAATTCCCACTTTGGACAAAGAACTAGCATACGTGGTATCACCACTATAAAGAGATCCCCTAATATTATAGTATTCATCAACAAGATTCTTTTAATGAAGAATAATCCCTAGAAGAGAAATGTCAACTAAAATAAGGACATGTAAATATTGAACCCTAACTATTGACTCTTAAATGAAACTGTGAAAGGACATCCATCATGTTATAGACTTCCAATGATTATTTCCCTGCATTGCCCAAACATGTCCTCCTCAGCACCTCAGTAAGAAATTCCATTTCCTCGGGGTCTAGAAGAAGTAAAAAAACAATATTTTAGCTATTCCACCCAATCCATATGACAGAGATTGAAATATTTTTCATACAAAATATAACTCAATATATTTTATTTGGAATTCATGGTAAACCTTTCCTCATAAAGTCAGTTCTGATAACCCTCATCTGTGTGCATCACATCATTAAGATCATCATAATTTAATAATAGTTTTTCTCATGTTACTATGATGATGAGAGTAATAAGAAATAAATTAATCACCCTACATATGAACACATCCAGAACATGAACCCGATGCATCATAGAAGAACACGTAGTCGTAACCAGCCACTATAAGATTTAAAAATGGTGCAGTAGTCAATAGGCATTTAAAATCAACAATAGAATTAGAAATTTTTTAATCCCAAACAAACATTATTCCCTTATCAATTAGATTATTCCTCAGATAATCAATATTTGAGAAGACCTCAATGAACCACTGATAATACCTAACTAGAACCAATAAGCTCTTAATATCAAAAACCATATGTGGTTGTTCCCATGTCGTAATGACATTCCACTATTTTAGATCAATTGAAATACCATGTTTTGACACAACACGGCGTACAAACATCACTTCTTGATTGAAATAATTACAATATAAATTCTTGACATAAAGTTAGAGATTTCTAAAAAATTCATGATATTCTATTACATGATGAAAAATATCCTCCTTAGACATTGACTAACCAAGATATCATCCACAAGGACCCACACAAAACTACCATGGTACTCATGTAAAATTGTGTTTATTATAGATATAATGAATACATGGGCACTGGTTAGAAAAAAATTAATTCAATGGTACTTTTAATATCTATATCTACTCTGAATGGTGGTTTTTTTAATTTCAGGTTCTTTTATTCACAACTGATGTTAACAAGATCAAAATAAATAATTGAAAACCACTTCACCCCTTTTAAAAAGTCAAAAAATAATCATTTTTTGGAAACATATATATTTTCTTTAATGTGACTATATTAATTTTAAAATAATAACCCCAAAGGTGGATTGTACAATCAGCTACCATAGATAAGAGAGACAAAATCAACCAAGGTTACACACATACGCATATAAATCTGTTACCAACAATGTTATCAAACTAAGTATTGAGGTATTTAATTTCAGCTAGTGTGATGTGGTAAAACGATTAGTCATTGGTTGAGTACCTGGTAATAAATTGATAGAAAAATTATACATCTCATATTAGTGGAATACGAGATATGTCAGAAGGAAACACATAAGGGAAATCATTGATAAATAGAACGATATCACACCTCATGGTTTCTCACTCTAGATCAAAAGTAAATAAATAAATCACACTCCCTAAAACTTGTTAATAAGGATCGACACAACTCAACCTTAGGTCCTATTCTCCATTAAATCTATAATAAACCCCATTGGTATATTTAATTAAGACCTAACAAAGGTAAAAATAAATCAGATCTATATTTCCAATGATTTAGTCTAACCTAAATATGATAAAAATCGGTTTCATGTCAGGATCCATAAATTTACATGAAATATCAACATTTGATATAGGGAGAGAACAAGAGAGACTATGGAAACCCTACTCTCTCTTTGTTCCTAGTGTTGTAATATTATCCATCACATAAGAAAAAAATATCCATAAGAATATTTAGTTAATTAGCATTACAGGTTTAAATAAACTAATTTGGTGCACCAATATCAGAGAATTTAGTCAATAATGATTAAGCTATAGTGCTGGTTCCACTCAATGTCACTAGAACCATATCTTCTTCCTTTGTAGGCTCTTCCATTGCATGAATATACTCTGTTCCATATTCCTAAGGCTGGAGCACAATTTATCATGATGAATCTGATTGCAGTATTGTTTTGGTTGGTGTTTATGATCTTTTACCACGATGTGGAGTGGAATATATATGGAAGAACGTCTTCATGTGACATGAAAAACTTTATGAGACAGCAATCCTGGTTTCCTCAGAGCAACACCATGTGGAATTCATAGGCTTTCACAATATTAATAAATCAAATGACCTATTCCAGAAACAATTGGAGGCCATGAATAACCCTTTTATATAGAACCTCCACTATAATCATCTTTCTTATTAATTCCATTAATGGAACCCATTCATCCATTGGGAGTAAAAATAACTCTAGAAAACCACAACATGCCAACAATGAAAATTTCATCCATCAGTGCTCTATCCTTTGCATCAACATGAGAGTGGAGCATTAGCAAACAACCATGAGTAAAAATATCCAATCAAAGTCCAATATTGAACCATTTAGTCTTAATCTTTTCATTCAACACTATCTGAATTAAAAACATCAATAAATAAACAAACTAGTTCTCATACTCGACCGTAGTCTTGTCGGCCTACTCAGGTTTTAAAAACTCAATATCCTTGTTCATTAACATCCAATATAGATATAATTATTCATTGAAAATTACTATTAATTCCATCCACTCTATTCTATCATGTTTCTCATTATCACTATCAGGCCCCACCATCTCTTGATAGGTCATTCTAGCATTAAGGTGGTATACTTCACCTATATTTCATTAGGTGACTCAAAGAATATAAAAATATTTTTCATCCCACTAAACCATTCCAAATTTTATTAAGGATCATCGAAGATTTTTAATGTTAGTGGCTTTTATTGAAGGAAAACATGAGTTTGATTTGGAAAAACATCCCTTTGTGGTTCCACATCAAGAGCCTGAATGGAAACTAGATGTTGTTCTTGTCCTAAAGCTTAGACAGTACGCATAATCAACTTGACCATACTCTATTCCATGAGATGATTCACTCACTAAGGATCACCACTAGCTTCAACCAGAATAAGATTCACATGACACAAAAGAATCATGACTATACAAAAAAACACTAGAAAAAATAGGATACATCATTTCACATCCAAACAGAGAAACATTTAAAATTAACCAATCATATGGAAAACAATATTTTGATTTCAATATATTCATTCCAATTGTCGGGGGAACTACAGAATAATCCCTCAAGACAACATTCTCAAAACAACCCCCAGTGACGTAAGGATATTTGATGTGAGCGATGTCTAGAACTCAATCACAACTACCTCTTATTTATCGAGATGATTAAACAACTACATAATGACATTAAGGTAGGATACACAACCTGCTCCTTTGATACCACATTGTCAAGAACCATCCTAGTTACCTTGGTTAACTAATAATAGTTCTGGTCCTAACATTTATCGAAGGGAATTCTCAATCTACAAGGGTTGGTGACTAGAACATGGCATTAAAAAATATAATGATTGTAAAAAAATTCCACGAACACTACAGAAGGAAGATAAAGAATCTCATATTCATAAAATGACAACTATATATTTATGAAGTGTACCAATTTTCAAATAGGAATAATGAATCCAAATGACTACATAAAATTACTATAAAAATGAATAAAAATCCATGTTCCTATAGAAACAACTATAGAATCTTAAGGATCTTTAGTTTCAATAACCTCCAAGTGTTGTGTTAGCCTTTATTGAACTTGGAATAAGATAACATACAAATACATGAAGGAATTGCTAATGTGTGAGATAAAATACCAATTGGTCATATCAGAGGATTCTAAGAAAAAAAATGAAAGCTTTAATTAACAAAATAAATATTAAATGTCTAAATAAACTATTTTGGAATTTATAATTATTATTTTAAATATCAACATTTATAAATAAAATATTGTATGTAAATTAAAAAATGGTTTATTTAATCATTTTATATAAAATAGTTTAAATAAATCTATAAGTGAAGTAAAAAAATTCACAATTACCAATTTCATGTATTTTCATTTCAGATAATAATAAGGGAGGTACTTGGTAATGTGTCAAAATGCAGGATAGTAACATTATTTGAGATTCCAAACACTCAAATTGTTTTCATTACAATATGTGTACACACGTCATCCCTGATACTGACCAAGGATGACACCTCAAAATCAAATCAAGGACGTGACTAATTATATTTATGTATTGTTAGTGTTATAAATCATATAATTTTTTCCAAATAACTTAGTAAATACATATTATTTCAAGTGATAAAATATAAATCAATTATGGGAAATTTATTTCAATATTTATTATAATAAAATTATCCCCATTTCTCATTTATATTTTTTGAATTTACAATTTTAAAAATTGGGGTTCTAATCAAATTATTCCTCTTCAAGATAAATTCAATGGGATTCATTCAAAAAACCATTAAGATGGTTTCTTAATTACCAAATTGAAATAAATTTCATCAAATAATTTTCACAATTATAATTCAAAAAATTAAAGGATACAATTTCATTTTTAAAATTTTTATCCAACATTACAATTTTAATTCATTAATTTTAATTTCACCAACACCACCCAAATCCATGGAAGTGATGGATTTCCGAAAAATCATTCCCATTTCAAATTAAAAATTCTTATTTAAATTTAATTGTATTTTTAAATCATTTAATATAATGAAGATTAATTTATATCATGTAATTTTATTTAAATGAAACAATTTGGATTTAATAAATATTGGCCATCTTAACCAAAAAACCTGCCTCGGGATTACATGATCTCAAATAAAAAACCCATAAGTTTTAAATTATAATGAGGAATGTCCACAATGAAGATATGGTAATTTGAAATATATTAGATATCTACAATATTGGGTATTAGATTCTTAAAAAAACACTAATATATAGAAAACCATAGGTAGAGGAGGAGAGAAAGCGAGATATATAGAGTAGGCGAAAAACTCTTCGTGAGACGAGATCGAACACTGTTATACTAGATTAAATTCACATCCAGAGGATTTTAGTTTGTGAAAAAATAACTTATCGGATATCTAAGGGATTAATAAGTCATTATGGTCTCATACAAGCATATCGGGTTCCTAAAAATATGGTTATCGGAATTTAAAAATAAATTTTCTAACTAAACAATGATGTATGCATTGTTTTCTTGCAAGGGTACCATGGTTATAAAAAATAGTGTGCCCTATATATCCACACACATTAATGGTTATGATGGTTTCTCGGAGGTGTGTGTAAAAATTATTAAACCATGCACCAACCATTGAAAACATTATAGCCTCTGTTTGTATAGTTTTCCCTTGTATGTTGAATTGTTTTTGAAAATCATGTGATGGTCGTGCATATTCCAAAAACATTAAATGATTACAATTTCTTCATCCAAAGTAACCCATACAAAATTAAACCATATAATGGTGAAAATATTTGTATAGGAATACCATGAAATATTAATAGGATGGTACACTAGCTTAGGTGTTTACACCCCTGAATGAAAAAAATACTTCACAATTAGATGTTGGCACTGAGCACGGATTTCGGTCTCCCACTACCAAGAACATTCATAAAGATTCACATTCTTCCAAAAAACCAACACCAAAACAAAATTTCACCAATATATGATCCTCTTCATCTTATCCTCAATACCTAAATGGTACATTGAAAAGGAATCACCATCCTCGATATCTATCTCAACCCAGTTGTTAACATGGGAAGGGTAGTGCACATACCTCCTCAGATACAGCACAAGGATGAAATCACATATCATATATATGAAATGTTGTAGAAATATGGGATTTACCACTCATTAAACTCTAAAAATTATTTTTAATGTGAAAATGAATCTAGGAGATCTTTTGTTGGCTCTTAAAAATCCCTAAAATAGATATTGAGGTGAGCCCCATATGGAAACTTGGTATCCCTACTCAAACAGTAAAGGACTCTCTTATTGGTCCACATATGAATTCTTATACCTCTCTGTAATCATCAACCACTCTTGGATGAACTACACCTTATATATCATTCCATTCAGAATCATTTTCCCATATGTTCTTACTCTTTTATCTCAGTCCATGATAGTTGTGAATTGTTGGGTTACCCAAACATGGCCTCAAATTGTGACATACATATGGTTTAATTGGAACTATATTTTATTAAAAACACCAACAATGTAATGAGACCCTACCGACTAATTCTAAAGTATAACATTAAAGATTGTTGCACATACCCCCATACCTGAATGTTCCTGTTAGTACAGAGGTCAAGATTGGTGTGAAACAGCATGTTCAAACACAATTGTTTCACAAAGGCCTCATGTAATATCTTCCATAACATATATTTGAAGCAAGATTTATTGTAAAAAAAGATGTTGATTGAGCTCCATGAAACTAGAATGTCTCGTCCATGTATAAGAATCCCAACATCTATATTGAACTCCACTCTCAAATAGCTATGATGTTGGATGAGTGGGGGATTTGTTCTAGGATGATCTAGATGGAATTGCGTCCTCTCAACATATGTGGTAACCCCATATCAATTTTATCAGATATCTCATATCATGTCCACTAAGATAGCTCATCAGGTCATGATTATCCCATTGGATCCTAGTTTTATCCCATTTGTTGATGTCAAAAAAGGAAGTGACATATAAAGTCTACAACACATTACATTATCCACACCAACCAGAACTACTATAGATGGTCTTGACTGACTGAAAATTATTTTTTATTTTCTTATCAAATCACTTTGTAAGGAAAGTGAGAAACCGTAATGTTCATCATAACAACCAAAAACAGAAAATTCCCAAGCACAAAAAGAGTCTACCTCTGCCTAGCATTTCCAACTTGAATGGGTCCGCCACCAAGACATGAGCACTCAGACGGTCCCTTGAAAAGATGTGTAGGCACAATCCCGATGGCCAGGACATACCCTCTCAGAGTCCAAGTGCCATGCCAAGTGGTGAACACGTGCTCTGAACCTCATCTGAAGTAGAACCAGAAAAATGCTGGGAACATAACCCCAAATTCACCATTAACCCACTGTTTGAAGATAGGTCCTCATAATCAAACACTAAATCAAAATTAATGACTGAACATTAGTTAGAAAAAGAAAGAATAGATTCATTGAAATAAAATTTTAACCTTCTAGAGTTTATATCCCTAAAGAGCTTCCATGAAATATCTTTTACCTGAATATGTGGCACTTTCGTTAACAGGACTTATAAAGTAGAAGATAGTTTATCCCATACCTGTATGTATTCCTCGAGCTTTAACAACCCCTGGTTTAATCCCCAAACCAGAATCGAGTCATGTTTGTCAACCCAATAGTATTTCTCCTCCTTAAGGTTGATTTTAATATTCCAGCCTGTCATCATGGATGCATCCTCTTCAGATGCATTGAGATACAACAACTGCTCTTTAACCTCATCAACCAAACTCAGAATTAAACCCATTGATCTGGGTTGATCAGGGTGCTCCGGCTTACATATGGCCTCATCGGCCACCCTCTCATCCACTACCTTTTTTAGAGACCGAGTCCTTGCAAGAGGTGGTAAGGAGGAGTATTCCTTTCTTCCCTTCCTCCTACCCCTAGGGCTTGTTTCACCAACATAGATACTCTTACTGCCACCCGTGGAAAGCTCTACTCGGTCTCCATTTTCACAATCTGATTCATTGTGATTATTGTTATTCCCTTCCATATTGAGGCCATCAAATTAATTTCCCACCTGTATGGAGTACTGGACCCCCCTGAACACTTCTTTACAGGAGGAAACACCAGCATGCTCGGCCCCTGATGAAACCACAATTCTTGAAGGGACCACGTCCGTATTCATCGCATGCCTTCCAAACATCCGGTCATCATGTTCGGGACCCTCCACTCCCACTATAAACTCCTCCACCAGGACCCCCTGCTGCTCTGGCACCTACGAAATCCCAGACACCCTTGGCGGGGTCAGTTCCCATCCCTCCTTCACCATATGAACAATCCTGCCAGTCCTGTCCTAATTAACTCCCAGCAGAGTATTTTCCATACACAAATCAGCCTCCCCATCCGCCGTTGTCATACCAAGATTCTCGGCCTAGCTGGGTTGAATGAAACCAAGCCCCATGAACTGTTTTTGTGTGCAGAATTCCTCAAGAACCACTCTTTGCGTAGCAAAATTAGTCTGTATTCCAGTACACTTCACATTGATACCAGGAAAGGAGTCACATGCGAGTTGATATTTGACATTCATGTCCACTGCATTGCCATTACGCCCTATGACATATTTGCTCCCGCCACTGAGGTCACATATCAGTATGCTAATCACTAATTTAACGTACGGATTAGTAGGACTAACCTACGGTTTCTCCTTCCTTAATTGGTTGTCACCAGAAAGCATCCCTGTGCCAATTGCCTTGTGCTAGTCACTGTATAACCTTTTCCCAGATCTAAAAACTGAGTCTCTGTATAATCACTCAGTGGACCACTTCCCGTGCCACGCCTACTGCCTCCAGCCCCAAAAATTCTTACGGCTATAACATCCTCTATCACACCGTTCATAGGAGTGCCACGATTTCCATTGCGCACGTCCCCCGGAATTTCAGAAACCTTATCTTCCCGCCTGCAACTCTCCAGAGAATGACCCAACTATTTGAAAACCTTAAAGAACTGAAACCATGACTCATATACCATAGGTTGCTTACACTAGAATTCTTCCCCGACTGTAATCCATGTGAAGTCTAAAGGATCCATGGATGCATCCACCTCCACACACACATGAGGATTAATCAGGTGAGAGACCGCATTGGTCTGACTATAGGAACACAAGTATATACCCAGAAGATTCCCAAGGGCTTTAACAATGGATGGATTCTGAAAAGGAAGTGGTAGATTCGGGAAACTTACCCAGACCGCCACTGATGGAGAGTCACACTTCATATGAAAGTCGTACGACCATCAGGATATGAATAATTACGAGTCGTTGCAGATGCGGGGAGCCCTCGACCATTCCTTTATTAGATCTTCCAATGAAGCAAAATGTATCAAAATGGTTCGGTTGTCCAGCAAACCTATGATTTCCCTTTCTTGCAAATCCCAAGAACCGAACACAAACCTGTCAAATAAATCAACCAGGGGTCTTCTCTTCAAGAATCGAGTGATTAACGAGAAGCTATAGAGGCCCGACGCCTAGTTAAACTCAGCGATCGAAATCCAAAGGTTGGGGTGCCCATCGTGAATCTCTTGCACCTTAGCGCTCAGTAAACATGGGGGAAACTGAGGAAGGAAATCCAGGTTCGAAAATGGTGTGAAATATGGCGGAGGTCCCTCCCCTGAAGGGGGAGGAACCTGCTAGGAGGCCACCACCGTCACTAGTCGGGCGATGAACCCTCACCGAACCCTCGTCGAACCCACCACCTCCAAAGATGGTCCTAATATATCTCTTCCACATCTGTATGTACATTAAATGTGATATATGAAAATTTCCCAAAACCAATACTCTCGGCGTAACAAATTTAATAATAAATACTATGGATTGAATGACATTATCCACATATTCATAAAATCTATTGGGGGAATGTTTAGTTTATATCTTAGTTTGTAGGGTCTCAATGTAGATATCCTCAATATGGGTCTTCTTGAATATCTATAAAATAATAGTGGGGACTAACGTTGTCTGACGGTAAGATTCCTTATCCATATCCCCAAAGGATAACATCAAAGAGACTAAATTCATATACATCTTACACAATAAATATAAATAGGATCACATAATTAGAGTATCTTATCCTAGATTATCATTCATAAGATTATAGACAATATAAATGTTATAATATTATCGGAACTCTAGAAATTACATCAATATGATGTTATGATATTTATAAGAAAATATATACTAGAGACTCTTGTGGTCGGAATAGATGCTAAATACCACACCAATAAGGTACTGTCTTCAAATGTTATGAGAAAAGAGAACCACTACTACATCAAGATTATGTATCACATAGTTTTCATCATGTGGACTCAACTAAATTGAGCGATAGAAAACCAGTATCAGGTTGTTCATTAGAAATGAAAATAAATTCAATACACGATGCTTCATAGAACATAATATACACAACAGTATCCTATGGAAATCTTCAGATCTGAGGACTCATCAATCCACACCTCAACTCCTATAAATCCTGCTAGAACAACTTAATATATACTAAATGATTCCACATTTGGGTTAATAGCATGAATAGTGTTATTATCCATTCAAAATTGTGTAAAAGTATCTACTAGTATCAAAAATTCATGGACTATTTTATCCTTGATCACGATAATGCGTGGAACCAAAGAAAACACTACCTAGATCATTTTGTGGTACAATAATACACCATGTGCTGAGAGAACATGTTTGAGTAAGTGGATATATTGAATTCATAACTAACACATATATATTTTTCTATGATGTAGGTTCCATAAGAGTATGTTCAGGTCTATCAACATGTTTCTCACATTCTCTTACTTGGACACTCAGTATAAAAGGATATCATTATCAAAGAATACAATAAAATTATCTATTTATTGATAAATGATATTTTAATTTGTTTCATGTGTAGTTCGAGAAATTTTTTCAAACAAAAGAGCATCACCACGTACTGACATTAATAGTTGTATCTCCAGAATGTCATCTTCCTTATATCCTCATATAATAATTGTTGATGATGATAGGAAAATCTAAGGTCAATCATTGTGACCCATTGTTCCCCTCTAATGTTAGCAAATAGCTCAACTATCCATGATAGTTGAAGTATGTTCTTTATGGTAACCAGGTTTAAGAGATGGGAATCCAATAAAAAAATCATTCTCTTGTCCACCTTCTTGGACCACAACCCTAGGTATGGAAAAGGATAAACACTTATTCTCACAAATCTCTTCCTCTATAAGTCTCAAAATTCACATTTATCTTATGAATCACTATATGAGATATCCAATATTATGGTGTTGATATCTGGGATGTCAATTGGTGAATATAAATAAATAATTCCACCTTTCAATGGGATGGGTTATTTCTGAAACATGATTAACAATGATTTCATCATACTCTTCCACTGCTATAGGAAACTGAAGGCTCATAGTGTCCACTCCACCAAGAGTTATTGTAACAGCCCAAGATTTTATGAAAAATATTCTTTTTAATATCACTAATGTCTTGTGTTGTATGCTACACCAAAAGGATCTTGCACAACACACATCCTTGACTTTCCTTGCATTACACGAAATCGGGACCTTCCTCGATAGCGTGTGTAGTACGCAATAACGAGTTTCACTAAACAACAATATGCTATTAAAATATTATTAAAACAAGCCGTTATGAATTGTAATAACCACTTTTTGAAAATTTTTAAATTTTATTTTTCAAAATGGAATTCGTTTTTGGATTCTTAGTATCGAATTTAGCCTAAGGTGAAATTTGGGTACTATTCGGATAACTATCATATTCTGATGAATAGTGAAAATTACTAAATTTTAATTAAAAACAAATTTTTTAATAGAAATAATTAATAGTGATAAATTATTAATTTGATAGGTTTTAAAGTATATTTAGAATATATTTTTACATTTCAATACAATGTTGGTCATTGGATGTAATTTCACATTTACACCAGACATAAACAAGTGTTAATCTTTTGATAGTTATTATCTTTTAAAAACACGCTATTTTTTGTGACAGCAGAAATTAATTATAAAATTAATTAATGCAACTTATATGTTGGGAATTTTTTAAAATAGAAATAATTTTTGAATTCGGAATATCAATTATAGCATAGGGTGAAATTTTGGCATTTTTCTGAAAAACTTCAATTTTTGATGAATAGTTAAACTACTAAGTGGAAGTTAAAAAAATCTTTTTTTTCATAAATCATAATTTTAACGCTTCTGTGAATGGAATTACAAAAATCCGAGAGACACGGTTGATTTCAGTAAGTAAAATGTGGTTCAATGAGATGAAAATAATTTTTGGTGAATAGTAACTTTTTACTTTTATTTACCACGGTTAAAAGTAAATAGGGTAATAAAGGGTAAAAATGATATTAATATTACCCTAACGCATGTCCTAATCCTATTGGACAAGTTTATCTCGACCAAAAACAATCTTAAGTGTAAAATATTATCATTTTGGCCCACTTGGATTAGATTAGGACATTTATTATTATTTAATTCAAAGAAGAGTTAAAAGAGTTAAAATCAAAGTTTATTTACTAAAACATTTTTAATATAGGGTTATACATAATATAATTTCGACTATAAGTATTAATTAGAAAGCTAAAAGGATTTCCCACATAATGGTATTTTATTTGTAATTTTTATAATTTATATAATTTAATTTATTTATGACACAACGATGATGCTGTAATTACCTTTTAAGAAAATATTAACATATTTGATGTTATAAATGCCCAAATAAATGTAATTTGAGACTTTTTATGACTTAAACTAATTTTATAGGTTAATATGACATGTTATTGTTGATTTACGTAACTTTGTTCGAACTTATCATTCTGTTAGAAATTTCATAAAAATCATGTACCCAATAGAGTAAAAATTGACATGAATTAGTTTTTAAAACAAATATTATATTATCAATTGTTATTTAATTCCTAAAAATATAAGGTTTGGCCAAATGACTTATATAAGGATATATATATTAAAAATAAACAACTTGGGGTTAGTTTGGCTTGTTATGGTAAGTTTATTAACCATATAGTGTAAGAAAAAAAAAAGACACGGTAAAAGTTAAATTATTTAACTTAGAGTTAAATCTAATTGATAAGGTTAAAATAATAACCTAAACCTGTCTAAATCCTACCGGATAAGATTATTTCGACCCATCCCGATATTAACTTCGAAATAAGACCATTTTGAACCATTATAAACCGAATTTGACCTTAATATAAAATAATATTTTGAGATTTTCCTAAGATGCCCCTCTCCTCCCTTATAAAAGGGCACCTCCTCCCTCTCCTCCTCACACCAATTTGAGCATTAAAACTAGTCCAAACCCTGCCAAAATCTCTTCTCCACTTCCCTATTATCATCCTAGAGGTCCTGGTCTTCTTCAAAGAGAATCCTTAGTTCTCTAAGTAGAGGTTATGTGAAGGCGTGTCAAAAAGAGGTAATATCCATTACCGATCTTTTTCAATTTCTTTCTTCTTCATCTTCTTTTTATTTAGTTTTTTCATGATAAAGTAATAACATCAGTTTTTATTATATATTGATATGTTATTATAAGTATGAAATAACTCTAATTAACCTTCTATCCATCCTACGGAAAAAGGAAATCACCGCGCGTGCGTACGTACGGAATATTGTCTCCACACCGTGGTGTAATCTATTTTCCACCACCACCTTAATTGGATGGGTATAATGGTGTAATGAGTAACTATATATGATTATTATAAAGTGATATTGATACTGAAATAGTATACATACACTTAAACACAATTCCACGACCATGGGAACGATATCATTACTCGTTCTTACGTACGGACTACCGTCTCCACGACGCGATGAGATTCATTCTCAATGATTAACCATTCATGAATGATTATAAAGTATATATAATAAGTACTAATGAAATATATGACATAATAATGATAATGGATTTATGTATATTTATATGTATGTCATCTACTTAATTCCATTCAATTCAATAAGGAAACGAAAACAGCGTTAATGCGTACGTACGGACTACCGTCTCCATGAACGGTGTATTTCATTCCATTTATCGATATATTATATATATATATTCTGAATATATATTATATATAAATCATGTTTTAAATTCTGGATATAAGTAATCATGATCCAAGTAATCATATTAATAATTACAAGTTAAAAACACGAACGACAAATGAGATGATTTTACCCAAAACGCAACTTTAACATGAATTTACAAAAGAACGAGAAATATAAAGTCATAAGTGGAACATATATGATATAATAACAATGAATATGATTCCTGAATAAGTCAATAACATGATTTAAATCATTATGCATGAGGTTCGGACACTTACAAAGCAAGTCGGACCTAAGGTAAGGGAAAATATCACAATCTCAATTTTATCCGAGATTGTTTACACTTTGGCATTTACTGGGGTGTATTTTATCATCCAAATCCATGTTTCCTCAATATGTAATATTATTTCCACCCACATACAATTTTTTATAAATCCAAGTTTACCCTTCGGTGAGTTTTTAGTAAAAGATATGAAAGGAATCTTTTTTCGTTTTTTCGTACGAGGTACTTTTTGAATTTTTCGACAAAAGTACGAAAAATGTTTTTTTCAACATTTATGGCATGAATGGATTTTTAAAACATTATTTCCAAGAAGCATCCTTTACAAGTTTTCAAGTTTATCCAACTTCTTCTAGTTTAATGTTGTATGACATGTTAAGAAAGGAAAAATGTTTTTGAATAAGAAAGGATATTTTCCTCAAAAATGGAGTTCAAGTGTTTTATCAAAATTATTTTCCATCTATGATAATAAAGGATTCTGTTTTTAACCCTATTATTAAATTGATTTGATTATGTTGTGATGGAATTATTTTTATGAATTCCTTTATCTTATTTGAATTGTTTTATGATGTCATGATGTTTAAGATTCTCATTTGTATTACATGGGTTATGCAATGATGTATGATTTATGATTTTGTGGAACACATAAGAATGGTATCATTATGAGATGGGTGGAACCTATATCTCCCTCCAATGCATTGGGTAAAGATTTTATATCTAATGAGATAGAAATGGCTAGAATGGTAGGTTATACCGGTTCAGTGAAACAGGACTGAAATGAGGGTGACTCGGTTCAGAAAGGGACTTTGTCCACTAAGATAGTCTTGGCAATGAGTCTTGACTAACAATAAAGGATTCTATATGATTATGTGTGTATGCCACAAAGTTTCATGTTTTATGTTATGATTATTGTGATTACATTTCACTGCCATGATTTATCCCATGTTATGAAATTATGATCTCTTTTGTAGGTTAAGATTTCCAAAAGTTATGTGCTTGAGTATACGATGTGATTGATATTTCTTTTGTTTACCCTTAATGAGCATTTGAGCTCACCCTTTTATGTTTTCTTTTCCCCAGGATATAAAGAATGGTTTTAGGTATAAAAAAGTAAGATCTCTATGGGAGATGTTGAAGATCTTTCACCACGATTAGAAGATTATATTCCGAGTTTCCAAAGACACTAAACTATTACGGTCCTGGTGTTTGTGTTTTTGTTATGTACAAAGTGTTCCACAAAAGTAATGTAATTTTCATGTACGTCAAGCTTTGTGTCTCTACAGTTGGTATCAGAGGAATGGTTTAGTCATCCTTTGGAAACTAGGATGCGAAAACGTTAGTGAGATCCCTAGAGATATTTCTAAGGTATGTCTAGGGATATCCCTAAGGTTAAGTATACGTATAGGTTATAGTACTAGAATTATGCTAATGATCATAGAATTAAACCTAAGATGTTAGATATTGATGGTACCCCCACTTTATTATGTTTTTTTCCCCTTGCATGATTTTTGCCTCTCACACTATTCTTTTTGGGTTTTAGAAAATGGCTAGAAACAAGATGATTCACGATAATGGAGGATACGATGGACAATGGAATGATATTCTTCATAATGAAATGGGATTTGTAAGTCCAAACATCATTATTATGCCGAATTAGCAATCTCATAATATGATCAATAAAGTAAAATTTGGTAAGTTTCCTGACTCGGCTAATAAGAGAATGATGGAGTTTCATGATGATCATAGAGGAAAGAATGTTCAATTTCCCCTATGTAAATCTTGTGGGAAGAGGCATCAAGGAGAATGTTTCAATGGAACTGGAAGATGCTTTGGGTGTGGAAATGAAGGACACAAAGCAAGTAAGTGCAAAGGAAAAGGTTCAGTTAAAACTATGGATGAGGATAATGGTATTTCTATGACATCAACAGTGGTTAAATTTTTTAAATGTGGAATGTACGGGGATTATGCAAACCAATTCCCTAAGGGAAAGTCTCATGAAGAGAATCAGTATGGTCGTATGGGAAGTATTTATGTTGATGATGATGAAGAAACTACAAATGAAATGTGAGATGAAAGAATTGTTGAATCTCGGTCAATGGTTTAATGTTGTATAAGTAATCTCATGATACTATGGAATAAAGAGACATCTATCGATTGTTACACTGTTGTATTTCCTTGAGTTTTGAAAGTGTATGATTAATGTTGCCAGTATCCATGAAATGTTATTCAGATATTTTTGGAATGTAGATGATATGCTCATAATGAACCGATAAGGAGAAAATTAAATGTTTGATAGTATTCATGAGCTCATGACTGATATACGGAGAAGGTTATATCATGGTTTGAGTATATAGAATTTTTGGATTTTGGTATGTGGAAAGTGTTAACTTTAAACTACATTCATGTTTTCACTAAGGCTCAATGGGTATTCAAGAGAATAAATGATTAATGACTTTGAATCTTTGGAATGTGACCAACAAAACATATCTTATGATATATGGGGACAACGATGGTATTAAACATCTGGTAATCGTTTTCACTATGTTATGAGACTGGACTGCAGTATTATGGATAAGCCTAAAGATTGGAATGGATTATGTTGGACATAAGTTATTATTGTTTAAGGATAGAATTTTTTTCGATATTATTGATGGGATGTTATTGTTTTAGAAAAAGGACAACCTGCAGGACGGGCGACAACCCATCGCGTCGGACAAGGCTGTGGAAATCGAACCCACAACCGAAGTGCGACTGGCCTTTATCGCCTACCACTGGCCTACAGGAAGTCCCTGTTTAGTAGAAACTAGTTTTATTATATTAAGCAGTATGATAGATGAAGTATAAGTCCATTTTAGGAACCATATATGATTAATGTCACTATAGATCGACTTATGTATATAAATTTTGCTAACCTTTTGTTTGAGGCAGATGGAATGACCCGTCATTCTATCACATGATCTGCTAACACTTCACGAATAACAAATTCAACCTCCTTTATTTATGATATGAAGTGGAAATTGTTCAAGGCATGAACAATAGTGAGATTGTACCAAAATAAAGTAAGTATTTATTTTAATTCAAATTTTCATCTTTAGGGAAATGATCTTGAAAACCAAAAATGTTGTCCTAGTGATCTTATACCTGATGAATCAGATGGTACCTTAGATCATCACAAATTTATGGATTTGTGATTACTGGATTTACCATAGCCATGTTCACTACCACTCTCCATCAGAACATGATGGTTAGATTTCTCTTCCATATCCATATTTTCACCTATGTGGAAACCCAGTGATTAGTTTATTTGGGTAATCGTTACATTGCATACTTTAGTTTTTAAAGACAAGTTTTGGTATTCCTTTTTACGATGTGTATTTCTATTAAAGAAACTTTCTAATATTAAACCATTTATAACCCCGACGAATTTCGAGGGTGAAATTCAATTTAAGGGGGGTAGAATGTAACATCCCAAGATTTTATGAAAAATATTCTTTTTAATTTCACTAATGTCTTGTGTTGTACGCTACACCAAAAGGAACTTGCACAACATTCATCCTTGACTTTCCTTGCATTACACGCAATCACGACCTTCCTCGATAGCGTGTGTAGTACAAAATAACGAGTTTCACTAAACAACAATATGCTATTAAAATATTATTAAAACTAGCCATTATGAATATTAATAACCAATTTTTGAAATTTTGTAAATTTTATTTTTCAAAATGGAATTCAGTTTTGGATTCGTATCATCGAATTTAGCCTAAGGTGAAATTTTGGTACTTTTCGGATAACTTTAATATTCTGATGAATAGTGAAAATTACTAAATTTTAATAAAAAACAATTTTTTTAATCGAAATAATTATTAGTGATAAATTATTAATTTGAGTGGTTTTAAAGTATATTTAGAATATATTTTTATAATTCAATACAATTTTTGTCATTGGATGTAATTTCACATTTACACCAGACATAAACAAGTGTTAATCTTTTGATAGTTATTATCTCTTAAAAACATGCTATTTGTTGTGACAGCGGAAATTAATTATAAAATTAATTAATTCAACTTATATGATGAAAATTTTGTAAAATATAAATCATTTTTGAATTCGGAATATCAATTATAGCTTAGGGTGAAATTTTGGCATTTTTCTGAAAAACTTCATTTTTTGATGAATAGTGAAACTACTAAGTGGAAGTTAAAAAAATTATTTTTTTCATAAATCTTAATTTTACCATTTCTGTGAATAGAATTTCAAAAATCCGAGAGACATGGTTGATGTCAGCAAGTAAAATGTGGTTAAATGAGATGAAAATAATTTTTGGTGAATAGTAACTTTTTACTTTTATTTACCAAGGTTAAAAGTAAATAGGGTAATAAAGGGTAAAAATGATATTAATATTACCCTAACACATGTACTAATCTTATTGGACAAGTATATATCGACCAAAAACAACCTTAAGTGTAAAATATTATCATTTAGGCCCACTTAGATTAGATTAGGACATTTATTATTATTTAATTCAAAGAAGAGTTATAAGAGTTAAAATCAAAGTTTATTTACTAAAACATTTTTAATATAGGGTTATACATAATATAATTTCGACTATAAATATTCATTAGAAAAAAAATTATTTCCTACATAATGGTATTTTATTTGTAATTTTTATATTTTAAATAATTTAATTTATTTATCACACAACGATGATGCAGTAATTACATTTTTAAGAAAATATTAACATAATTGATGTTATTAGTGCCCAAATAAATGTAATTTGAGACTTTTTATGACTTACACTAATTTTCTAGGTTAATATGACATGTTATTGTTGATTTAAGTAACTTTTTTCGAACTTATAATTCTGTTAGAATTTTCATAAAAATCATGTTCCCAATAGTGTCAAAATTGACATGAATTAGTTTTTAAAACAAATATTATATTATCAATTGTTATTTAATTCCTAAAAATCTAATTTTCGGATAAATGACTTAGATAATGATATATATATTAATAATAAACAACTTGGGGTTCGTTTGGCTTGTTATGGTAAGGTTATTAACCATATAGTGTAAGAAAACAAAAAGACACGGTAAAAGTTAAATTATTTAACTTAGAGTTAAATATAATTGATAAGGTTATAATAATAACCTAAAATTGTCTAAATTCTATTGTATGAGAGGATTTCGACCCATACCCACTTTATCTTTGAAATAAGACCATTTTGAACCATTATAATCTGAATTTTACCTTAATATAAAATAATATTTTGAGATTTTCTTAAGATGCCCCTCTCCTCCCTTATAAAAGGGCACCTCCTCCCTCTCCTCCTCACACCAATTTGATCATTCAAGCTCGGCCAAACCCTTCCAAAATATCTTATACGCTTCCCTAGTATCATCCTAGTGTTCCTGGTCTTCTTCAAAGAGCATCCTTAGTTCTCTAAGTAGAGGTTAAGTGAAGGCGCGTCAAAAAGAGGCAATATCCATTACCGATCTTTTTCAATTTCATTCTTCTTCAACTTCTTCTTCTTTAGTTGTTTCATGATAAAGTAATAACAAAAGTATTTCTTATATACTGATATGTAATTATAAATATGAAACAACTCTAATTAACCTTCTATCCATCCTACAGAAAAAGTAAATCACCGCGCGTGCGTACGTACGGAATACCGTCTCCACGCTGTGGTGTAATCTATTTTCTGCCACCACCTTAATTGGATGGGTATAATGGTGTAATGAGTAACGATATATGATTATTATAAATTGATATTGATACTGAAATAGTATAAATACACTAAACCCCAATTCCAAGACCATGGGAACTATATCATCGCTCGTGCGTACGTACGGACTACCGTCTCCATGACTCGATAAGATTCATTCTCAATGATTAACCATTCATGAATGATTATAATGTATATATAATAAGTACTAATGAAATATATGACATAATAATGATACTGGATTTATGTATATTTATATGTATGTCATCTACTTAATTCCATTCAATTCAATAAGGAAACGAAAACAGCGTTCATGCGTACGTACGAACTACCGTCTCCATGAACGGTGTATTTCATTCCATTTATCGATATTATATATATATATATATTCTGAATATATATTATATATAAATCATGTTTTACATTCGGTATATAAGTAATCATGATCCAAGTAATCATATTAATAATTACAAGTTAAAAACAAGAACGAAAAATGAGACGATTTTACCCAAAACGTTACTTTAACATGAATTTACAAAAGATCGGGTAATATAAAGTCATAATTGGACCATATATGATATAATAACAATGAATATGATTCTGGAATAAGTCAATAACATGATTTAAATCATTATACAGGAGGTTCGGACACTTACAAAGCAAGTCGGACCTAAGGTAATGGAAAATATCACAATCTCATTTTTATCCAAGATTGTTTATATTTTGGCATTTACTGGGGTGTATTTTATCATCCACATCCATGTTTACTCAATATGTAATATTAATTCCATCCACCTACAATTTTTTTTAAATCCAATTTTACCCTTCTGTGATTTTTTAGTAAAAGATATGAAAGGAATCTTTTGTCGTTTTTTCGTACGAGGTACTTTTTGACTTTTTCGACAAAAGTACGAAGAATGTTTTTTTAACTTATATGGCATGAATGGATTTTTAAAACATTATTTCCAAGAAGCTTCCTTTACAAGTTTTCAAGTTTATTCAACTTCTTTTAGTTTAAAGTTGTATGACATGTTAAGAAAAGAAAAATGTTTTTGAAGAAGAAAGGATATTTTCCTCGAGAATGTAGTTCAAGTATTTTATCAAAATTATTTTCCATATAAGATAATAAAGGGTTCTGTTTTTATCCCTATTATTAAATTGATTTGATTATGTTGTGATGGAAATATTTTTATGAATTCCTTTATCTTATATGAAGTGTTTTATGATGTCATGATGTTTAAGATTCCCATTTGTATTACATGGGTTATGCAATGATGTATGATTTATGATTTTGTGGCACACATAAGAATGGTATCATAATGAGATGGGTGGGACCAATATCTCCCTCCAATGCATTGGGTAAATATTTTATATCTCATGAGATAGACATGGCTGGAATGGTTGGTTATACCGGTTCAGTGAAACAGGACTGAAACGAGGGTGACTCGGTTCAGAAAGGGACTTTGTCCACTAAGATAGTCTAGGAAATGAGTCTTGACAAACAAGAAATGATTCTCCATGATTATGTGTGTATACCACAAAGTTTCATGTTTTAAGTTATGGTTATTGTGATTACATTTCACTGCCATGATTTATCCCATGTTATGAAATTATGAACTCTTTTTCAGGTTAAGATTTCCAAAAGTTATGTGATTGAGTATACGATGTGATTGATATTTCTTTTGTTTACCCTTACTGAGCATTTGAGCTCACCATTTTATGTTTTCTTTTCCCCAGGATATAAAGAAAGGTTTTATGTATAAAAAAGGAAGATCTTTATGGGCGATGTTGAAGATCTTTCACCACGATTAAAAGATTATATTCCGAGTTTCCAAAGACACTAAACTATTACGGTCCTTGTTTGTGTGTTTTTGTTATGTACTACGTGTTCTGCAAAAGTAATGTAATGTTCATGTACATCATGCTTCGGGTCTCTACAGTTGGTATCAGAGGAAAGGATTATTCAACCTTTGGAAACTAGGATGCGAAAACGTTAGTGAGATCCCTAGATATATTTCTAAGGTATGTCTAGGGATGTCCCTAAGGTTAAGTATATGTATAGGTTATAGTACTAGAATTACGCTAACGATCATATAATTAAACCTAAGATGTTAGATATTGAAGGTACACCCCTTTTATTATGTTGTTTTCCCTTAGCATGATTTTTGACTCTCACACTATTCTTTTTGGGTTTTAGAAAATGGCTGGAAACAAGATGATTCACGATAATGGAGGATATGATGGACAATGGAATGATATTCTTCCTAATGAAATTGGATTTGGAAGTCCAAACATCATTATTATGTCGAATCAGCAATCTCATAATATGATCAATAAAGTAAAATTTGGTATGTTTCCTGACTCGTCTAATAAGAGAAAGATGGAGTTTCATGATGAACATAGAGGAAAGAAAGTTCAATTTCCCCTATGTAAATCATGTGGGAAGAGGCATCAAGGAGAATGTTTCAAAGGAACTAGAAGATGCTTTGGGTGTGGAAAAGAAGGACACAAAGCAAGTAAGTGCAAAGGAAAATGTTCAGTTAACACCATGGATGAGGATAATGGTATTTCTACGACATCAACAATGGTTAAATGTTTTAAATGTTGAATGTACGGGCATTATGCAAACCAATTCCCTAAGAGAAAGTCTCATGAAGAGAATCAGTATGGTCGTATGGGAAGTATTTATGTTGATGATGATGAAGAAACTACAAATGATATGTGAGATGAAAGAATTGTTGATGCTCGGTCAATGGTTTAATGTTGTATAAGTAATCTCATGCTACTATGGAATAAAGAGACATCTATGGATTGTTACACTGTTGTCTTTCCTTGAGTTTTGAAAGTGTATGATTAATGTTTCCAGTATCCATGAAAGGTTATTCAGGTATTTTTGTAATGTAGATGATATGCGCATAATGAAGGGGTAAGGAGAAAATTAAATGTTTAATAGTATTCATGAGCTCATGACTGATATAAGGAGAAGGTTATATCATGGTTTGAGTATATAGAATTTTTGGATTATGGTATGTGGAAAGTGTTAACTTTTAACTACATTCATTTTTTCACTAAGGATCAATGGGTATTCAAGAGAATACATGATTAATGACTTTGAATGTTTGGAATGTGACCAACAAAACATATCTTATGATATATGGTGATCAACGATGGTATTAAATCTCTTGTAATCGTTTTCACTATGTTATGAGAGTGGACTTCAATATTATGGATAAGCCTAAAGATTGGAATGGATTATGTTGGACATAAGTTAGTATTGTTTAAGGATAGAAGTTTTTTAGATATTATTGATGGGATGTTATAGTTTTAGAAAAAGGACAACCTGCAGGACGGGCGACAGCCCATCGCGTCGGACAAGTCTGTGGAAATCGAACCCACAACTGAAGTGCGACTAGCCTTTATCGCCTACCACTGGCCTACAGGAAGTACCTGTTTAGTAGAAACTAGTTTTATTATATTAAGCAGTATGATATATGAAGTATAAGTCCATTTTAGGAACCATATATGATTAATCTCACTATAGATCGACTTATGTATATAATTTTTGCTAACCTTTTGTTTGAGACAGATGGAATGACCCGTCATTCTATCACAAGATCTTCTTACACTTCACGAATAACAAATTCAACTTCATTTATTTAAGAGATGAAGTGGAAATTGTTCAAGGCACGAACAACAGTGAGATTGTACCAAAATAAAGTAAGTATTTATTCTAATTCAAATTTTCAACTTTAGGGAAATGATCTTGAAAACCAAAAATGTTGTCCTAGTGATCTTATACCTGATGAATCAGATGGTACCTTAGATCGTCACAAATTTATGGATTTGTGATTACTGGCTTTTCCATAGCCATGTTCTCTACCACTCTCCATCAGAACACGATGGTTAGATTTCTCTTTTATATCCATATTTTCACCTATGTTGAAACCCAGTGATTAGTTTATTTGGGTAATCGTTACATTTCATACTTTAGTTTTTAAAGCCATGTTGTGGTATTCCTTTTTACGATGTGGATTTCTATTAAAGAAACTTTCGAATAGTAAAACATTTATAACCCCGACGAATTTTGAGGGAGAAATTCATTTTAAGGGGGGTAGAATGTAACATCCCAAGATATTATGAAAAATATTCTTTTTAATTTCACTAATGTCTTGTG
Source organism: Viscum album (assembly GCA_963277665.1). NCBI lineage: Eukaryota > Viridiplantae > Streptophyta > Magnoliopsida > Santalales > Viscaceae > Viscum > Viscum album. The sequence continues at coordinate 1,921,510,685 of OY728136.1, read as the reverse complement.
TTGTATGCTACACCAAAAGGAGCATGCACAACACGCATCCTTGACTTTCCTTGCATTACACGCTATCGCGACCTTCCTCGATAGCGTGTGTAGTACGCAATAACGAGTTTCACTAAACAACAATATGCTATTAAAATATTATTAAAACAAGCCGTTATGAATAGTAATAACCACTTTTTGAAATTTAGTAAATTTTATTTTTCAAAATGGAATTCATTTTTTGATTCGTATTATCGAATTTAGCATAAGATGAAATTTTGGTACTTTTCGGATAACTTTCATATTCTGATGAATAGTGAAAATTACTAAATTTTAATTAAAAACAACTTTTTTAATCGAAATAATTAATAGTGATAAATTATTAATTTGAGTGGTTTTAAAGTATTTTTAGAATATATTTTTACAATTCAATACAATTTTGGTCATTGGATGTAATTTTTATACTTTAAATAATTTAATTTATATATGACACAACGATGATGCAGTAATTACCTTTTTAAGAAAATATTAACATAATTGATGTTATAAATGCCCAAATAATTTTAATTTGAGACTTTTTAAGACTTAAACTAATTTTCTAGGTTAATATGACATGTTATTTTTGATTTAAGTAACTTGGTTCGAACTTATCATTCGGTTATAAATTTCATAAAAATCATGTACCCAATAGTGTCAAAATTGACATGAATTAGTTTTTAAAACAAATATTATATTATCAATTGTTATTTAATTCCTTAAAATCTAAGGATTGGAAAAATTACTTAGATAAGGATATATATGTTAATAATAAACAACTTGGGGTTCTTTTGACTTGTTATGGTAAGTTTATTAACCATATACTGTAAGAAAACAAAAAGACACGGTAAATGTTAAATTCTTTAACTTAGAGTTAAATCTAATTGATAAGGTTAAAATAATAACCTAAACTTGTCTAAATCCAATTGGATGAGAGGATTGCGACCCATCCCCACATTATCTTCCAAATAAAACCATTTTGAACCATTATAAACCGAATTTTACCTTAATATAAAATAATATTTTGAGATTTTCCTAATATGCCCCTCTCTCCCTTATAAAAGGGCACCTCCTCCCTCTCCTCCTCACACCAATTTGAGCATTCAAGCTCGGCCAAACCCTGCCAAAATATCTTCTCCACTTCCCTAGTATCAACCTAGAGGTCCTGGTCTTATTTAAAAAGCATCCTTAGTTCTCTAAGTAGAGGTTAAGTGAAGGCGCGTCAAAAAGAGGTAATATCCATTACCGATCTTTTTCAATTTCATTCTTCTTCAACTTCTTCTTCTTTAGTTGTTTCATGATAAAGTAATAACATCAGTATTTATTATATACTGATATGTTATTATAAATATGAAACAACTCTAATTAACCTCCTATCCATCCTACGGAAAAAGGAAATCACCGCGCGTGCGTACGTACGGAATACCATCTCCACGCCGTGGTGTAAACTATTTTCCGCCACCACCTTAATTGGATGTGTATAATGGTGTAATGAGTAACTATATATGATTATTATAAAGTGATATTGATACTGAAATAGTATAAATACACTTAAACACAATTTCACGACCATGGGAACGATATCATCGCTCGTGCGTACGTACGGACTACCGTCTCCACGACGCGATGAGATTCATTCTCAATGATTAACCATACATGAATGATTATAATGTATATATAATAAGTACTAATGAAATATATGACATAATAATGATACTGGATTTATGTATATTTATATGTATGTCATCTACTTAATTCCATTCACTTCAATAAGGAAACGAAAACAACGTTCATGCGTACGTACGGACTACCGTCTCCATGAACGGTGTATTTCATTCCATTTATCGATATATTATATATATATATTCTGAATATATATTATATATAAATCATGTTTTACATTTTGGATATAAGTAACCATGATCCAAGTAATCATATTAATAATTACAAGTTAAAAACATGAACGACAAATGAGATGATTTTACCCAAAACGCTACTTTAACATGAATTTACAAACGAACGGGTAATATAAAGTCATAAGTGGACCATATATGATATAATAACAATGAATATGATTCTGTAATAAGTCAATAACATGATTTAAATCATTATACAGGAGGTTCAGACACTTATAAAGTAAGTTGGACCTAAGGTAAGGTAAAATATCACAATCTCATTTTTATCCGAGATTGTTTATACTTTCGCATTTACTGGGGTGTATTTTAGCATCCACATCCATGTTTCCTCAATATGTAATATTATTTCCATCCACCTACAATTTTTTTAAATCCAATTTTACCCTTCGGAGAGCTTTTAGTAACAGAAATGAAAGGAATCTTTTATCGTGTTTTCGTACAAGGTACTTTTTGACTTTTTCGACAAAAGTACGAAGAATGTTTTTTTAACTTATACGGCATGAATGGATTTTTAAAACATTATTTACAAGAAGCTTCCTTTACAAGTTTTCAAGTCTATTCATCTTCTTTTAGTTTAAAGTTGTAAGACATGTTAAGAAAGGAAAAATGTTTTTGAAGAAGAAAGGATATTTTCCTCAAGAATGGAGTTCAAGTGTTTTATCAAAATTATTTTCCATATAAGATAATAAAAGGGTTCTGTTTTTTCCCTATTATTAAATTTATTTGATTATGTTGTGATGGAATTATTTTTATGAATTCCTTTATCTTATATGAATTGTTTTATGATGTCATGATGTTTAAGATTCCCATTTGTATTACATGGGTTATGCAATGAAGTATGATTTATGATTTTGTGGCACACATAAGAATGGTATCATTATGAGACGGGTGGGACCTATATCTCCCTCCAACTCATTGGGTAAAGATTTTATATCTCATGAGATAGACATGGCTGGAATGGTAGGTTATACAGGTTCAGTGAAATAGGACTGAAACGAGGGTGACTCGGTTCAGAAAGGGACTTTGTCCCCTAAGATAGTCTTGGAAATGAGTCTTGACTAACAAGAAATGATTCTCTATGATTATGTGTTTATGCCACAAAGTTTCTTGTTTTAAGTTATTATTATTGTGATTAAATTTCACTGCCATTATTTATCCCATATTATGAAATTATGATCTCTTTTACAGGATAAGATTTCCAAAAGTTATGTGCTTGAGTATATGATGTGATTGATATTTCTTTTGTTTACCCTTACTGAGCATTTGATCTCACCCTTTTATGTTTTCTTTTCCCTAGGATATAAAGAAAGTTTTTAGGTATAAAAAAAGGAAGATCTTTATGGGAGATGTTGAAGATCTTTCACCACGATTAGAAGATTATATTCCGAGTTTCCAAAGACACTAAACTATTACGGTCCATGTGTGTGTGTTTTTTTATGTACTAAGTGTTCCGCAAAAGTAATGTAATGTTCATGTACGTCAAGCTTCGGGTCTCTACAGTTATACTAGCCAGATGGTTTGTAATCAGCTGCAACCTCTTATGCATGAGTCCATCCTTCTATGCATGGGATACCTTTTCACTCACAATGGGATAACCCATCCCTTCACTACGGACACACAATATAATCTTATTTAAATAGTATACCTAATAATAAACTATAGATATATATTCCAACCATAAATGATGTTGAATTTTGCTATCAATGAAATATATAATACCAAAAGAATCTCCCAACCATATCAGTTCAGTCACAATTTCGACAGAATTTTCTTGATTGCAGAGTTTAATCTAGTAGATATCTCCAAGAACAAGGGTTGAAAGAAGGGCTCAACCGAAATCTCTTTGTGTCAAAAATGATATGTTGAGTGAATGTAATGACCCAAAATTATGTCTGTTAGTAGTATAAATAATTTACAAAAAGAACATATTAGACCTTATACCATTTAAAAACCCTCTTGGTCATAAGCATTTAATGCCAACATCTACTCTATCCCCTCACCACAAGCTCTATAAACCTGAAGAGGACCCCATGGGAGTGGTGGTGGTAGCAAGTCCAGATATTTACCACCTATAAATTCTCAACCATCTCATCTATCATGTCTTATCTAATAGGACATGACTATTCGTACTGATTCCTATGAAGAATATTCCATTCAGCTATCTCATTATCACTCACATGTACGGATGTGAAATATCATTGAACATGATCCAAAACATTATAATTATAGAACATCCACAGCATAGGATGAAAAGATCAATATTTAGAGACATGAACTATATACACTCTATAAAATGAATGCCTCCTAAAACATTTCACTTGTCTAAGATGCTATATCTATCATTAAATACCTACCACCAACGTAACTTTTTCTATGCTCCCTCTACGAACACAAACTATTCGCATCTACTTATCCTAAAGTCTCTCAATTACTAAAGAATATATAGCAGCCAATAATTTTAAGAATGGATAGAGGTATCAAGTTGGATCAGACGTATGTGTGTTATACTCTATTGAATGTCCTAGATGGAAAGAACTGATCAGAAACTATATCCCTTGAGTACTGAGATAGGTTGGTAAACATCAATTAATAATCACCCATAATAGAACATCCCTTCTGAATCTGTTGAATACAAAATATCCACACATCCCAGAAATTAGTTCAATGGAAATCCAATATAAAATGAAACAGAATGTATGGCCATGAAAGAGCAACAACATTGTAATCTTTGGTCATTAATCCCAACCATCATCATAAATATAAATGGAGAAGGATATTGACTAGGACCATCATCATGTATCTGGGTGTCCTGACTAGATAGAATAATTTTTTCATCTACACCATCAAAATGCTTGTCATCTTTCTAAGACATGACATGTGCAGAAAAAAGACTATGCATGGGTAATTTTAATAATACCTTGTAGGAAACCAATAAAACACTATAAATATAACATATAGAATAAAATTAAACTCATAAAAGGTATATTTGAATGACATATATTACATGAAAATATAGATATACTCATAGTACAAACACAATCTATAAGTATGATCACAACTGTAATTCCATCCATGGATACATGTCTGATGGTTCCGTAAAAATATTCTGGATGAACAAACCCCACAAGTCAGATAGATCTTATATATGGGATTCAAGATTTCTTTTTCGTTAGGTCTCTCCATAAAAAGTACATGCCAGAAGGAAAAATAGATTGATAAAATATTTGAATAGCACCCAATTATAGGGGGTATACAAATAACCCATTCTTGGTTAACCATTTATATATGGGATAAACGCTTTCATAGTGTAAGACATGACAGCTCCAATAAACCCACCAAGATAAAATGATGATGATAGAATATTTTTCTCTTTACCTCATTTAATGATTCCAGCAACTCTATCATATACTAAATATCCTAAGATGGGATCCACATCACATGTATAGGATTAAATTCCTTACTAATCCCTTAGGGACAAGATTAAGGGAACATACCCTAATGAATCATATTCACTATGAAGTGGAAAATGGATATATTACTTATTGGAAGATGTATAGACTGTGTACTAGTAATATAAGGTGTGTCACATTGGAATTGGGTCCTACACATTTTCTATTACCCACACTTGTTCTTGTGTACACAACATGTGGCCCTACACAATGCATTCAGAGCCATAGAGTCTCCGAGGCATGTACCACCTGTACATTTTTTTCATCTTATCTGGGTGTATATGGCATGTTAAATGGCCCAAATTGTGTGTAACACCACCCAGATTTTTGGGTATGTACTGAAAGTACTTGTCGAGTAGCCCCTCTATGGTCACACTATGTGTAGTCAGGGATAATAATCTTGTGATCCATATCTATACATGTTAACCCAAGATATTAATTAAAGGGTATCCCAATGTGTGTAACTCGGAATTAATTATAATGTATCTCAATAATACAAATATAACAATATTCCTCTTCCATGTACAACCATGGTACTCCCACCTCCTGTTTCTCCACTAATATTGAACAAGATCCTGGAATTGGTCTCACTGAGGCTCACTATAACAAATCCAAGGAATATCGACATCTCATTCTCATAGTTATCAAATATTGTTAATAATCATCAACATAACATATCCAAATATTGATAACATCCATCCATGATCTCATCCTGATCCACCATCACCATCATTATTCCTTGATCATCTATTCTATCTGATCCTGAGTCTGTAAGATCAATCCATTGCACAATAAAATGGTTATACAATGATTTTTTATCTAGTATTTATCGAAATACTAGTAAAAGCAATAGTAAATTATTTACCAAGGTAAAATGAATGAAAACAACATGAATTAAAATAGTCAAATAAACCAAGGTCGTGTTCAGGTTTTTGTTGATTCGAATCTCCTAAAATGATGAAGGATGATCCAAAATGAATAAACAATATCTACCAAATTACTAAAAAATAAACCCATATACCCAATATGATCAATCCACATAACATCCTATTGGTTTACTAATTCAAAATAATCATATGATGGAAAATGGGGAAGAGTCCACATAAGAAAATATAATACCTCAAGATGGACGACAACTGATATAGAATTAATATGTGACATTGTTGTTGACACTAAATAAAAAGATTCAATGATTAAAAGGAAAACAAAAACAAATAATCCAAAGCTCTACGTGATATAGAAACATCCAGTAGCATCGTGACTGAGCTTCGCATGCGATTTACACATGTGAGCTTCATGAACGAACTACGCGGCCGAGATACGCGTGAGAATATTTGTGATATACCTACATGGAGAATCTTTATGGTGGATCTGCACAGAATACCTACGTGGGAAAAATTTCTTCGGCCATACCTCATCTGTGCCTATAAATAGGACCCTTGGGCTCCCCATTTTCTGACAAAAAAAATTGAATGATTCTCCGAAGCTCTCATTGCATAGCACTTTCTCCTAGAGCTCTCAAATTTTCTCAGGTAGTTCTCTAAACTACAAAAAAAGGGATAATTAAAGGGGATAGGCATGCTTTTAATTAATTAAAATTATTTTCAGTCCTCATCCATTCCTACGTGAAATACCTACGTGGCACACCTGCACACCATACCAGCGCAATAGGACAATGTGGGGTACCTACACGGCACACCTGCGTGAGGTACCTACGCGACTAGTTCAAATACCCTTCTTTAAAGCCTTTCATGTTGGGGTGTCTTTTTCCCCGGTACCCTTCTTCGAAAGTGGTTAAGGTGAAACCTCCCCCAAAACCTCTTGAATTCTCGGGCCTTTGGGTAAGGCACATCATCGTGTCTCCACTTTGGGTTTGTATTTCCATAGTCAAAGGTTTCCCACATTTGTTTCACAATGGGGTTAATATTAATGGGATGTTTGTGGGTTTGTATATCCGTAGTCACATAGACTTTTCTCCCACAAATAGTGTTGGGATGGTCCCAGTTTAGAAGATAGTGGGATTTTTCGTCGACCTTTTTAAAGAGGTGACCAGGTACCTTAGTTCTTCGATAGGGAAGGTACGCATCACACCTTCCATTCTGTGCAAGTATTGGAGAATTATACCTCCCCTACCAAATCCAATATTAGGGAAAACATCCTGGTATAACCCCCTCATCATCACCCCTTGTTCCTTTCATTGGACCCATGTCCAATGTAAATAGAACGGAGGGAAGGCTCATTGGCTCGGCCTATTCCATGGTCGACGCACCCTCTTCCATCAGTGGAGGAGGAGAAGTGTGAAGTGTCATTGATGAATATTTCACATCCTGTTGTTTCTCACACCGAGCATGAATCACATGTTATATAGATACGTGATGATTACAACATATTCCCAAACCCTCATAATAAATGAACTATGACAAATATGATTCCTGCTAAAGCCAGGATACATAGGAATCCTTTTTAGGGGCCTGAGCTCACTAGATATCCTCCTTAGGAATCCAACCTTTATTCCCAAAATTTGGACATCATCCTTAGGAAATAATCCCTAAATTCAATCCTCAAATCATCAAGGATTTCTTTTTCCAGATGTATGCCCAAACGAATTTCTCTCAGAAGACTATATTCTCTTATGGGACACATCGAACTATGTGGCCCTTGATACCCATCCACGTGGGATATGTAGGAAGCCTCTTTGAAGTACAAACCCAACACTTCAAATCAACCCTATTCTGTTTGGCCCATATTCCCAATTGGGTCTGATCCCACATTGAAACTCATATCCATTCCAAGTTCCTTGGGCTTCATTGGCATTAGTCCCACACTAAATTTCTAGTAATCACCTTCCTCTTAGAGGTCCTTATCACATGTCCGTAGAAGTTATGCCATTTTCTATTAAGAGGCACCGAAATTTGAGTGTTCTGATTCCTTTCACAAGGATACATAGGTAGCTCATTTTATTAGTATGATCCCAAGATTAAAACAAACCTTCATCTCCCTGGATGACAAAAAATTCCAGAGCTCCCCACTATGTGTCTTAAAAACCATTCTAATCTTAATGATGATTAAAAGAATCTCTAATCAGTATATTAGAGGATACCATTGATGGAAAACCTCGAATACATACATTTTGTTTCCATTGATGAAAAATATTGAATGGATGATAATGATTCTAAAATTTACACATGTTAGTAAGTGATTGTAAATTCTAAGGGAAACATATGATATACTTGGTAAATTAATAAAGATTCATGAAAATATCTTAATCATACAAAGAGAGTCTGAGAGTAGACAAAAAATTGCCCCCCTAAAGGGTGTGACGAGTCCATCCTCCCATCCTCTCGACCAATGTACATTTTTAATTATCTTAATCTTCAAAACATAACGAATAAATTCTTTTGGAAATAAGGTCCTCTTTGGATAAAAAAGTGTTGGATGTTTCTAGTTCCATGAATAAATCCAATGGAAACTGCATGGAAATAGTGATTTTTAAATCTAGAATGTATGTTTCAAAGAACTACGAAACAATAATGGTGAACCCGACATTAATCTTTAACCATGTTAATAATGATATCCACATTTTAGGCCCCTATAAATTAATAAAGGAAGGGAAAAAAATCAATTAATCACTCATGTATCCATATGTCAAGATGTCACATTAATAGAACTTGTTGTTGTTCTCAGTTTTCCACAGAATTCCCTTCAATAAAAATAATGCTTTTCTCCAAGACAGCATATGTAAACTTCCTGACTGCTGCTCAAGCTGGATCTCCATCCATGTGAAGGACGTTATCACCAACCCAGCTTTTTCAAAGATGGGTCTATAATGTACTGATAATGGAATAACACCAGCATGGTACATTCCCGACATTGGAGGCTGGTCGACAGGCCCTTCATGTCAACAATAATCCTCGATCATCTGGCCAACAATGACCACTGATAAAAAAGAAAACGGTGTCAACCACTGTATCCAATCGTTTCTGGTCTTTATCCTCAGAATGGAACAATCAATATCTCCAATATTATAGGGAGGTAGATCAAAATGTCATAGAAGGCCTCACTTCAAGAATACAGGAGTCCTTCCTGGGGACTACTAGTAGAAATCGTCGCCAGAATCATGTAGTATTATATCCCCAACATGATGGGGGTGTTTCCTATGAACATTTGGCCCAGGTATCTCAGACCTTGGAATGAAATACAAACCTACATGGACAACGTCCGAATAACAAAAAGCAGGTTTTCACCTCTACATCCCCTGGACATGTCCATTGGTCGAACATGATGGAAAACAACATGTGATCACACATACACATTCATCCTAATTTTGATTCTCAGCAGTCTCCTCTAACAACAACCCACCAATCCCACCTGTTAAACCCAGTGGAATATTGTGAACATTCACATACACCTGTTCACATGTTATTCGCTAGTAATCAGGCTCGTTTGACTACATTGAAAGAGACTCTCCAATCTAATATGGTGGCAACTTGTAAGGAGAAACATACACCTATTTACAATCACCAATTCTGTCAGCAGTCTTTTCTTCCAGTATTAATGGAAACCCATCAACCATACTTGATAGAGAATATCCAGAAAGCACATACACCTACGAGTGTTCACCAAGTCTTCCAACAGTCTCCTTTCGTAGCACCCGGAGAAGTTAGTGGGAAAGCTCTGATGACAAATTTTGAGCAGACTCAACTCTCTGCCCCTGTGCATAAGTACTACCAATATCTATTGATAGGAAAATGAGGATTAGAGTATGAACATAAACTTACTCTAGAAACGGAATGGATGTATATTACTATTTCGGTGGCTGAAATCACTAAACACATCTTGTCAAAGGTGAATGGGCAGACTCATATCCATGCCCATATTCAAGAAGCATGTCATGATATTTTAATAATAACATCAGCAGTATCAGGGGAACATACATATAAATCTGTCCCCACACATGGGATGACACATCAGAATGCCATTCCAGAGTAGACATACACCACTATTCCAATCCAAGAGGGTCATAGGGAATACTCCCCCATATCATATGAACAACAAGATCAGGAACATACACCCTTTCTAATTTAAGGTAACCAGTCTGTTCCAGAAACTAATCCAGGATAGGAACACATACCTCCCCATGATAACCACTTTTCCCAGCATGTGGCCCCAACTAATTATAAGAGAAAATTCAGGAACAAATCTAACCAAATACCATTGGAAATTCAAGACTCATGCAATAATTTAGCTCTTCTTAATGCTAGAGTTATTGATTACCTCAGACATTTCTATGTTGCTTCTCAAGATCCTACCCTATCATTACAAAATTTTGGGAGTGGGAATTGTAATTCCGATGTTTCTCACCGGATACTTCATCATGAAGGCAAGTGTCATGAGAATTCGTTCAATCCAGGGTGTATATCTTTGGATGATAGCCACGACCACCCTCCTTGTGACTAAAAGACCAGGGAGCAAGAATATTTATCCCTTGATGCATTCCATCATAGTGATCCTCCTTATATTGGCATTCCCTGCGAAAGTCCTCTCCAAAGTATTATTTCACATTGTGAAAACAATTCTCTAATCGACAATGAAGTAACATGAAATATCTCATATCTTGAGGCACTTGGAAACACAATGCCAGTCTTGTCTGATGCCTTATCATTAACATGTGAAACACATTCTTAGTCGGAAGACATCTTAAGGGAACGATCATTCTCTTAACCTCCCTTGTGTTACTTTTCCTCTAATGCAGAGGATCCACTTTGTTCAGACCAAGTGGAAGAACATCTAGTAGAAGATGATGAATTCATTTTTAACATGAGGAAACAATTAGCCAAAGGAGAAATACCTGCCCTGTTCTGGACTTCAACAAAATCATATTTTGATATTCAAGAAATTATGAAAAAAAATTTCATTAATGACATTCATCTCAATTTATGGAAAATTTTTCGTCATTTGAGAACTAAAGTATTACCATATAATGAATATAAATATCATATAAATGCAATAAAAGGGTTATAACATCAAATTGACATGGCATCTATTTTATTTTTTCCGACATACAATGGTTAAAAAATATCAGAGAACCCTTCAGCGCACATGTCTCAATGCTCTGAAAAGTCTATGCTAATTAATTTCTGAATCCCCATCTAATATTTCCATTAGAGGATGTGGTGCATATGGAGAATTACATTTCACTGCACTCCAAAATCAGAAAAGTCCACCAAAAGTGGTCTCATGCAATTTTATTTCCCATAGTTGGCTGCAATCAATGGGTTTTGTGAGTAATCAAATGTACGCTCCAGAACAGGCCTCAACCAGTTCTCATCAAAATCTGGCCAATAGAAAAAGTGTAAATGAATTACTTCTACATAAAGCCTCTAAGAATCATGACCAAGAGTTCAATTTAGAATATGTTAGGTGTCAGAGGATGAAATGTTCGTAAATAGCACACTGCTCATCTGAAACAGGTGATTTAATTAATTATCAGATGATGCATCTCGCTAATGTCCAAACCAAAATCCACAAAATCAGAAGAGCAGTTGAACGAATTTCAGCTATAGCAGTTCAATAATATCTCCATCTTTCCAAGCTGGGGGCTTATTAAATGCAACCTTTTTATTCATTAAACAATGTTAACAGATTTGAAGAAGAAGAACAGGATCAACCATAGCCTGCAAGGCTGGGGTCTATTTCGCATCTTCAATCCCCTCCTCAACGGAAGTCAGTTTTCTCTCGATTATGGATGAAGCCACAAGGAATGTGTACAACTAAACTATCCAATGATTCCCTTCATGTTATTTTCCACAATATAGTTACATGGGATACTTCATATAAGAGAACAAATTTTTTTGAAAAACAAAAAGGGAGACAATCTACCAGAAACACTAACAGAATGAAATTAATGTGTTACGAATTAGTGAATGTTATCTATACCATTGTAGAAGATCCTCCAGAATATAATTCTATTTTAGGGGAATCAGAATATGATGTTCTTGAATACTATAAGGTACACACTAAGGAAAATAAAGAATGGGTGCATACCAGAAATAAAAGGCTTACCCAGAATCTATGTATGCCTTCAAATATCCAACTCCCCCTCTCGGAAAGGCGTCCAATAACAGGAAATGAAAAAAGTCATATTGCATCTCACTTTTCCACTGGAGAAGATAAATCTCTTTCACTTGAAGAGAGTCTTGCATTGTAATAAGGGGAAGTGAAGGAGTTGAAAAGACACAACACAGAGTTACATAGAAACAACATTTCTGCTAGATGGTATCCCCAGGGAAGTCCTCAACTTGTAAATACTGTAGGAGCTCCTCAGCAAAAATGATTGTACTAACAACAGATATAGATAATGAATTCCCACCTCTAGGTACAAAATCAAGAAAAGATCATGTAAATCCTGATAGACCAATTTTATGGGTTATCCAAGATAGATATCATCACCATCATCAGTGGTCTTACCGGTTATTGCACCAATTCATGTTTCAGTTGCAATACCTGCACAGAATATAGCTCATTCAGATACTCCCCAAATTCTTATGATCACAATTGAGGAATTAACAACTCGATTGGAAGCTATGGAGTAACGGTGTGCACCAGGCCAACCGGAAAAGTGAGCTTACCCTGAATGGGTGTAGGAAATTCCTCCCCCATAAATTTTTTTGAATATCACATTCCCAAATTTCAATGGTTCGGGATATCTAGAACAATACTAAACTCATTTTATTTATCATTGTGATCATATGATGGGAACTCCTGAAAAACAAGAAGCAGTTAAGCTCAGGTGTTTTGTGAAGTCATTACAAGGACATGCTTTTGTCTGGTATACAAGTTTGTAATCTCAACAAATTACGGGGTGGGAAGATCTCCATCAGAAATTCCTTCTTCAATTTAGCTCAACATTACAAAAGCCGATAGTTTGTGATCTTACTAATTGTAAACTAAGGGAAAATGAAAGATTTACGGATATCAATTCTCAATGGAAGGTATTTACTTAATCCTTATGTTTATCACTCCGTCAAGAATAGTTGATACCAATCTGTGTAGAAAATCTGCGTGATGAATTATGCACATCATTGATACCTATGAAATACACTTGAGGGTTTCTAGACCTTAGTTTAATCGCTCATCAGATAGAAGACTCTCTTATATAGACTAGGGATAAAACTTGTGTAATTCCATCAGTTCTACGAAGAAGAATAGGAAAGGCAGAAGCTGCTAAAATTACACCCAAACAGACACCTGTACCTGCTTCTAGCTCAAGACCTTTATCAAACCAAATGGCTCATTTTCATGTGCATCAACAGCAACGATCACCTGGTCAATTTTCTCAAAGACATCAAAGGTGGAAACAATTTGAGGAATTATAGAATATAATCTATTCTTTCATGAATGAAAATGTTCATAGCTACATCATCTCAACCTTAGAAAACAATTTGGTTCAGTTTCCAAGGGAGAAGAATTCAAATAAACATGAAGATGATGATCTTTCAAAGTATTGTCTGTTTCATTAGATGTGGGGACACCTTATATGGGAGAGATTTTTTTCAAAGATCTTTTGCAATAGATGGTAGAATTTGGACAAGTGAAACGGAAAATTTCATCACCTCAAGTAGCATGTGTTACTTCCACCAATATAGTGGATGAAGGAGAATGGAAAGATGTTAAAAGTAAGAATGTGCAAAAATATGATGATAGGATGATCGGGAAAATGATCAACCGAACTCATGCTATTTTATGAACATAGTTGAATCAACCATTTTTGTCCTCTACCACTCCTACCACAGAAAAAACCATCGTCATCAAAGATTCATTCCTTAAAGAAAGAAGGTGGTCATAAGGGTAAAGAGCAGTTAGAATAGGACGAGATTGCATCAAAGCCAATGTTGTACATAACCATGGTAGATTTCATGCCATATATCTCAAAATCACAGAACTGCCCCACCAAACTATACAACCAGAAGTTATATGTCATGTAAAATAATCATCATATGGAGAATTGATCTTTGGTTCCATTAATGTTATCCATTTAATAAATCCTTAAGACAATGGTGGTTCAAATTGTATTGATCCAGAATTTCATGTGCCTTATTGGGGGACTAGAGAAAAAGGCCAAGGTAGAGAATACAAGGGAAGACGTGGGAATTCTAGAAACCATCATTTTAACTCTAACCTTACTCAAACCATATATGTGGTAGAAAATCATGGAAGATACCTTTCGAGAGCTCCACAAGAAGAAGGGGTTTCTTCCATGGAAAATAAATATAGATATGGTACAATTATTCTCGATGACTGATTAGAAGCTAAAACATCTTCTTCGTAGCAGATGAGTTGACTTAGAGAGTCTAATTTTCCAAAGTCAGTGGTATTTCCCACATCTGTTTCAACACAGAATACATCTACAATAGAATAATCAACATCCAAAACACCTTCAAAACAACATCTCCATGCTAGAAAACACAGACCGCTTGACCAAAAGTAAGTGGTCATTAATCAATTGGCCCATGTACCATCAAATTTTAAATTTTGGATTCTTTGATGATGTCTAAATATCTTTGAGAAGCACTTATTGAGGCCTTGTTAAGTCCTCGAGAATTTGAAACAGAAGTTTTTGCTGCTGAGGTTTACCGTAGAGAGAATGATTCTATAGAATTTCATGCAATCATATATTATATAGATGAAGATGAATACCATGTGGTACATGGACACATCATAACTTTTTATCATTCTGGCAAGGTCAATGGAATGGATATCAGATGAGTCATTATTGATAATGGCTTCGGGGTCAGCCTCATTCCCATTCATACACATCGTCGATTTTTCCTGACTGAATATGACTTATATCCTTCGACATTAATGTTGTAAGGATATGAAAAGAATGAACACGAACCTCTTAGAGAAATTACACTGAGAACTCGGTTTGGGGATGTTGTGTCTTATTCATAATTCATGGTTGTTCGTCAAGACACAACCATAAATATTCTACTTGGAAGGCCTTGGTTGTGTCAACATGCAGCCATACCTTAATCATACAACCAATGTCTGAAATACCATTTCAATTGTCAAATTGGAACATTTTATGGAAACAAGGATCTGTTCAAAACATGTGAATCTCAACGTATTTATGCAGAGTTTTATCATACGAAAGGAATGAAGTCCATGACCAAGAAAATTATCAGATTTAATGCTCCTAATGGACTAGAAAGGATTCTAGAAAATCCATTCATGCATTTAAGTGCCGATTATTTTTTAACCATAAATCAAGTTGGGTGGGTAAAGCCAAATCAATGCACTCATCAAATAATTACCATAATATCAATTACGGTAATTGAGCCTGACAACATGGGGGAATTTATTGATGTACCAGGAAATGATGGAGGCTTCAATGGGGATGTTTTTATTTCATCTACTAAAAAAATGAGTGTCTACTTCATTAATCCGAACAAAAGAAATTGTAGCTATATTAGAGAAATACATTGATGTTGATTCTCAATCCATCAATACCTCTTCACTATAGGAAGACCCTTCATCATTAATATGGTTAGATGTGGTGGCTTCTTCTTAGAGATGTTCAAATACTAACTCCTCCCCTAACTTTTGGATCATTTCCATGTAATCTACCATGAAAATGGAAATATTAGAAGTGGAACATACTGAATAAAAAGAGAAATATCTCGGGGATGCTCCTCCAGAATTTGAAGAATGTGTTTCTTCCACCATGGATAAAATCAGAGAAATAAATATGGGTACAGGAGGAGATCCATGCCCCACCTTAATTAGTGTGGCCATGACCTCTATGGAATAAGAGGTGTATACTACCATTCTAACGAAAAATAGAGATATTTGTTCATTGAATATTAGGGAAATTCTAGGTATTAATCCTAATGTAGCCACCGATCATTTAGGTTTTCCAGAAGAACATCGTGGGTTCAAGCAAGCACAAAGGAGAACACACCCAACTCTCCACAAAAATTAAAGCTGAAGTTGATAATATTATAGAGGATAACATTTTTAGAGAAGTTAAATATCTCAAATGGTTGGCCAATATTGTCCCAGTGAAAAGGAAAAATGGGACAATTAGTGTGATTATTGATTTCATATATCTTAATCGGCATTGTCCTAAAGATGATTATCTAGTCCCGATTACTGAACTTCTAATTCATGAAATGGCTGTCTATGAAGAACTTTCCTTCATGTATGGATATTATTGGTATTACCATATTTGAATGGCCCAAGAGGATGAGGAATATATAGCCTTTAGAGCTCTTCATGGTGTGTTTTTATATCGGGTAATGCCCTTTGTCTTAAAGAATACAGGTGCGACGTACCAATGAGACATGAAACATATCTTCAAACCCCTCTTAGGGAAATTTTTTTAATGTTTTTTGGATGATTTGGTAATCAAATATAAACAACATTCCAATCACTTGGCAGATTTGGAAACCATATTTCGCATTCTTCGGCAACATAATTTGAAGATGAACCGCTTAAAATGTGATTTCGGAGTAACCTCTGGAAAATTCCTTGGCTTCATTATATTCCATCATGGTATCGAAGATGATCCTGAGAAAACAAAATCCATCCTTGGAATGTATCCTCCTTGTAATTTGAAATAATTAAGAGGACTTAAAGGACACATGGCCTATATTCGGCCAATTATCGCCAATTTTGCAGGAAAATGCTTACCATTCACTAGATTAATGAAGAAAGGAATCAATTATCAATGGAATGAGGATTGCCAAGAAGTATTTGATATACTCAAGAAATATCTCTTGAGTCGACCAGTATTGACTACACCTATTGAAGGAAGGCCACTCATTCTATACGTGATAGCTTTAGAGATATCACTAGGTGCCTTCCTCACCCAAAAGAATGTTGCTAGAAATGAAAACATCCATTATTATCATTGTCACACAATGATTGATGCGGAAACTCGATATTAACGTATTGAGTAGTGCTTCTTGGAATTAATCATTGGTGTTTAGAAATTGATACATTACCTCCAACATCATGAGGTCCAACTGGTATCTTGTAATAACCCACTAATATTTATCCACAGTATTCCTATACTTACATGACATCATGAATGGTGGGATGTTATTTTGCAACAGTTTGATATCCAGTTTGTGCCTCAAAACGCAATAATGTGTAGAGATCTGGCTGATTTCCTTGTTGATCATCCATTCATGGAAGATGTATTGTTCAATAATGAACCTCCTGATAAAGAGGTATTCTCTATTCAAGATAATTCTTAAACAAGGGAAATTTATTTTGATAGTGCTTCTAGATTTCCAATAGGGAAGAGACTGGAAAATCCTAAACTCAACAAGGTTGTATTAGGAATAGTCCTTATTTCCTCAGAAAAGGCATTATTTTCTTATTCTCTATTATTACCAGAAGGTGGTGCCAATAATGAAGTAGAGTATCAAGCTCTCATCTCAGGTTTGGAAATATCCCATCAGGTACGAATGGATCATTTAAAGATAAAAGGTTATTCAGAATTGGTAATCAAACAAATCAATGGGGGAATACTCTATCAGAGAAGAAGAGTTAATACCTTTGTGTGATTATGTCAGAGAGTTAATGACTAAATTTCCCTCAGAGTTGACATTGTCCTATGTCCCTGATCATGAAATGTCCAAGGAGACACACTAGCTAGTGTAGATACAGCCTTAGAAGATCCAAATCAGGATGAGATAGTTATCAGTATAACCCATCGCCGTGTGGTTTCAACTTTTTTTCAAACCACAAGAGAGGAAATTAATGAAATTTTCCCTATTTCATAACCTTATGTCCATACCATGGGTTGGAGAACATCCATCGTTGAATATCTTAAAAGTGGGATACTTCTCCAAATATGGCTGAGAAAGAGAAGATCCGGCGACACGTGGCTAATTTAGCTCTTTATGATGGACCAAACCACCAAAAGATACTTTACAAGTTAGGTTTTGATATAATTATCTTAAAAAGTATCGATGGATAAGAAACTGTGGCTATCATGAAAGAATTCCCTTCATGAGATTATGTGGCCCACCTATCTGGGCACAGACTACCCGATTCGATTCAAAGGCTTGGATTCTTTTAGCCTTCAATGACTAATGGTTGTACATATTTCACAAAAAATGCCATTCCTATCAACTACATGCAAACTTCATTCATCAATTCCCAGAGTTTCCACATATAGCTAAATTCTCTAGGATATTTTCCACATGGGGGATGGATGTAGTTTGGCCTTATCCTCTAGCCACGGCTAAGTAGTTCAAGTATATTCTCACTACTACTGATTTCTTCTCTATGTGGGCTGAAGCAATACCTCGAAAAGAATTTGGATATAAAAGCATCATTATTTTTCTCAAAACTAATATCATCACTAGATTTGGCATCGCTCATAGTATTTTGATAGACAATGGCACCTATTTTTGTTCTGTTGAAGTAAAAAAGTTATATCATGAATATAATATCAAATCCAACCATTCATCTCACTATCAGGCGGTGGCCAATGGATAGATAGAGGCTTTCAAAAAAAACTATCAAATATACTCCAGAATATGGAGGATATAGATAAAAATCATGGACTGAAAAACTTTTGAATGCTTTATGGGCTTATCGAACAACTATCCGTACTACCACCCAATAAACTCATTATTCATTGGTATATGTAACTAAAGTGGTTTTCCAATTGAAATATAATTTCCTTCTCTTAGAGTTGCAATCTATGATCAGTTATCTACAGATGAAAGATCTCAAGAACTATTTAATGAGTTGGAATGATTGGATGAGAAACTATTGAATACTATTCATCATTTAAAAGATTATCAGAAATGAATTGTGTGAGCATTTAAAAAGAATGTTCATCCTAATGAATTCTTTAAATGGGAATTGGTGTTAGTCCTTAGGAATCTAATGATAACAAGAAATAAACATCTAAAACATGAACCAAAATGAGAGGGACCTTATTCCATACATAAGGTCTATTCAAATGGAGACTATGCTTTATTAATAATGGATGGAGAGCTCATTACATTTCCAACCAATGCAATATTCATGAAAAAAATTCTTCGTGTAATTATGTGCATTAGTCCTCACTACATGACTTAAAACAACAGAACCCCCATGTCACTGTTGCAAGACATTAAACTATATAAAAACCACAAGTGTCCATGCTACATGATGTTAAAGTACATTGCATTTTCATCCTTGTCGGATGATGTTAAACTGCATGAAATCATTTGTACAAATAAAGTTATATCTATAATATGTTAGATGTTTCCATAAGAAAACGTCAATTAATTATTCACTAAGCCTTAGTAGTACATGAGCCCCACTCTTTCTTTTGTTGGATTTAGATCTGCATAGAGACCAAGTATCAAGAACTACGTATGGCTTGATTCTCATTTTCAATGAGATACATAGACATGCCTGAATCCCCAATTCTGGGCCCAACCACAACCACAAAAATTTCATATTTCCATTTCACCTCCTATATATGAATCAGATAATTACAGATTATTTCCTTCAGATATATGATTTGGTCCTTATACCGCTTCATGTCATAAAATGTATCGTTCTTTAAAAACATATCAAAATCGTCATTCCTCATATCATACTTAGCGTGAGTAATGATCATTTAAAGAACTATGTATGGCTTGATTCTCATATATTTTGAGATACATAGAGACTCCTAGATCTCCGATATTGGGCCTAGAGACAATAATAAACCCCTTTATTTCTTGTTAAAAAAAATCAAATCAATAAAGGGAATGTTATAACGAAAAACTATGTCTGACATAATTGTTTCCCCTGTAAGGCATATAGTGATACTTGTGTTTTATCCTTAAATCCATTTATAATATGTCTCTATTTTCATATCAGTTCATTATCATCATTACCACATGAAATTACATGGAATGAAAATCTAATACCCCTATTCTTCATTTGTATCAGCTTTTTTTTATAAAAGAATCCCTTACAACTCCTTGCTTCTTACACCGAGCATATTTCATGTGGGATTAGGAGTTGAGAAAATGGTTTCTTTATATATATAAGGTGTTTTTAATTTATTATCGGGTTACAAATTTCCTTACTATACAATGTAAAACTGCATAGTATATTGTCCTTACTGCATGATGTAAAACTGCATAGTATAATGTTTTCACTACATGACATAAAAATGCACAGTACCATATTCATTAAATGGAATCAAAGAAAGCCTTCATTTTAAATATGATTCCGATCTATGTAAAGGATAAAAAATCCATGGAGAAAATTGATTCAAATATTTATCTTATAAATTGGGCATAACCCCCTTCCACATCTCACAATCTTAATCTTGAATTTTTCTTTCAGATTTTCATAATAATTCTTACGGTTTCTGGTTACAAGGTATTCAATATCTGAGAGATCATTTTATTGACTATGAAACACTTTCCCTTAGGTGGCCTAGCATATGTTACCTACATAACAGATCTATCAATCAAATTATGCCACTATTTGACTATGCAACATATTCCCCAGTTGGAACTTCATAACACATCCCCTATCACGGGTTTTGTCAAATAATGGTGTCATCTTTTTTGGTAAAAGTATCTTTTTCCCCCTTAATCTTTATTGAAAATATACGTGAATCTATATTTTAAAACAGTCATTCATGTATACTTGTCCTATTATCTTTCTCACAGACTAATAGTCTTCAAGACGATGGTTTACATATTTCCTTCATCATGTGTTTGATACACTATGATATAATTTTGTAATCACTTGGCCACATCTTATATATTTTTTCCATTCCTGGTTCTAGTTGTATGACCTAAACCTACAGACACCATATCTTTTACATTTTGGTCAGACCTTTGTAAAAGTCCTATTCCTTTGATTCATTGGATATCTGGATTGGAGATACCCAATCCATATTTATGTACCTTTCTCCATAAAACAAACTCTGTACTTTGAAAAATTGGAATCTCCATACACTTTATATGACTTTTCACAATAGAACGCCATGTTTTTGAGTGACCTTTTTCTTGAAAATGCAGCACATGCCCTTAGTTGGCCTTGCATATGTTTCTTACATAATAGGCATGTCAGTCAAAAGATACTACTATTTGGGTATGCAGTATTTTCCCCAGTTGGCCCTGCATAATACAACCCCCATAACATGTTTTTCAAATAATTGTAACATCGTTCTTAGAAAAGGCTTCTTCTAGTGTTTCTAGCCAATTTTTCATACCATTCCCCATTTTAATAAAATCTCAAATAACAGTTTAAAATTTTCCCATTCATAACTGAATATGATAGCATACATCCAAATAAATTATCAAGAAATTAGGAGAGTTTAGTAATTTGGGTCGAAGCCAAAGTCTTTAAATTAAAATCAACAATGTCCTCACTATATGACATAAAAATGAACATTACCAATTTCTTCATTATATGACATAAAACTACCCAGTACCAAGGTCCTAACTGCATGAAATTAAACTGCGCAGTACCAATTTCCTCACTGCATGACATAAAACTACAAAGTACCAATGTCCTCATGCATGACTTTAATCTGACATTAAAAAAGGCACAATACTCATTAAATTGAGAACTTTCAAGGGGAACTATGAAGAAAAGTCATGTCCCAGCTCACTAATACTACAGTTTTGTATGACTTAAGTATTATTGAGAAATAAGTAAAGGTCAAAAGACACAAAAATTTTATCATTATCCCCATTACCCTAGCAACAGTCAAATTATAATCATTAGGTCCCTCGAATTAAAAAATGATCACTTCATTGTTATTATTATAAATAATGAATGTTTAATATATTAGAATAATTATCATCATTTACCTTTCAAATTTCTATCATGAAAAACAAGAATGAAGAATTATATGTTTAAAAACAAAATTACATTCATGTATATAAAAATAGAGGGCCAGTAAAAAAATGTAGCCTCTATATCTTATTTCAGAATAAAATATCAACATGACTTTTCATTTATTGTACCTCTTCATAAGCTGAATCAGCTGCTTGTTGAAATTGAGATAGTTGAGAAAATATAGCCTCCACTTCCTAACGAAGTGCTTCCTTAGCTATTGAAATGGATGGTATCCCCTCAAATTGGGTTTCTACTAATGTGTGATTCATTTTCTCAATCTTTTTTTGAACAAAATCCTATTTTTGTTTAAGAGATAATAACCCTTTCATGGATTCATTGATTTGTTGGATAATCTCGAGTGGTTTTTTGTTGTGATTTTTGTCTGCCTCAGCCACTATAGCTTGAAATCCCTTAATATTGATGAGTCATTTAACCTCTTAAAAATCATGTTGCAACTTATGTACCTTCTTTCATTGACAAATAGTCTCTTTCATGGCATCGTGGAATGACCAATAATTGAACCCACCAATCCCCAACACAAATAATAATGCTAGGAGTTTTGAAAAAATGGGATGACAATTCATCTAAAGGATTATCAGCAATTATGCTCCACATCTGTCCCCATGTCTTTCTACATTCAATGCAAAGAGCATATTGCATCTCTAAATCCTAATCCGAGCCACTACCATGCAGTAAAATGTACTCTTGAAATAGGTCAGTTAAAGGGTATTTTTTTCTGTTTCTATTGGGGTAGTAGAAGCTTCACCCTTTGATCTAGGAGCTGATAACCATAAATAATAATCCAAGGTCGTTATTAGTTTTGAATGGATGATAAAAATATGATTTAGATGGATGACTATATTTACCTAACAATAAGTCAGCTACGTGATTGGATTCATCCCCTGTATTCTCAGCTCTGATGTTTTGAGAAGGTGTTTCTTGAGAGGGGGGATTTCCTGGAATTTGTTCAAGTATGAAATTCTAATGGCTATGTAACATCTCATGATGAAGGATCCTCTGTATGTATTTCTTCTGCCCTAGCTGAAGGATAATGTGGAAAACCCTATTCTTGAAGAGCTGTTGTGACATTTTCGGCAGATAAACCTTCATAAGGTGAATTTCTATGTAAAGAATCGAGTTTAAGAACAAATTATGTATGGAAAATGAATGAATAAGAACTTACTTCCTTCAAATTCATCTTGAAAATCTCCAAACTCCTTTATAGAACCTGGAAGATCAATATCTGGATTATGGGTGTCCATCATTATATTATATACGGCCTGAAGTGTTACAACATCCTCACCATTTAAGGTATCCAAAAAATGTTGGTTGATGACCAAATTGGTTCTGCGGATAGTTTGTTCCACTGACTCTTCAGTTGGTATTCCAGAATCAGATCATTCCAGGTTTGGGTTAATATCAACACTTGTTTTAGATTTCCCTGGATCTTCAGTCCTTTCCTCTGAAGCACTAGGAATATCAATACTGATTATTTATAGGATCCTTTGAAAAAATTAACTAGCTAATGTATTTAATCATACCATGGATTTACTCTCTCTCAACATAGGTAGGAGCATGTATAGCTGAATCTCTTTATGGTACAGATAGATCAACATGAACCTAGGTTTCCCCTGGGACTTCTTTTTCTGGTCGTGAAGTATAATCGCTTAATCCCTTGAAAGAGGAGAGAGGCAAAGATCCTATAAGAGGATTAAATGTGGTTACCAGAACACCATGAGAATGTTGTATTCCCTAAGGATTTTATAAATACTTACTATTTCGGTGAACTCTTCAAATCAATTACATTGTTCTATTGTGTTTTCTATTCAAAAGATTGAGGATATATTGAAGCACTTCTCTTTGAAGGGGAAATATGAGGTAATGACTGAGGATTATCTATCACCATTAACCCAGTCATGATTCTTGCTCCTAGAAAATGTTTTGGAGACTTGGAAGGATTATTTGTTTCACCAATGGTAGAACCTTCAACACTATACTCAGGTGATTAAGGTACTAGTCCAGATCTTCCTTCTCTGTATTCAAGATTCAGAAATATAATTTCATCAAGATTAATGATGTTAAATGATAAAGAAGATTTGAGATGAAAGAAAAAGGGAAGTACATTCTATCTATTATCATAAAGATCTCACTACTCCTCAGAGTTGATAATTACCCCTTCGCGGATTCCTTAATCCAGCCTATGAGATACTCATTTAGATGCTGGGATTCTTTCATCAGTTCCACATATAAAAGTCTCTAATTCAAAAATAAACTCTTTAACTTAAGCCATGTTATTGTCCAGATTGAAATCAAAAGGTGCCTTGATATCACCAATATCTGGTATTCGAATTCCATGCTTAAGAAATTACCAGACATCCCTAAGATCACGGGATATACTCTCCCAATTATGGATGGCCGAAGGTCGCGCATAATTCAATTTTTTCCTGGTGGACTATGGAAGAGGTTCGACACCTTCTGATTTTAGAGCTTCTTCAGACCTTTCTTCCTCAGAAAATTCAATAGATGTAATATGAATTTCTATTTGATGGCGGTGACTAGACCACCTTGGCGTTGGAGGTATTTCTTATTTAGCCTTGGTCTTCCTGGTATACTTTTTGTGAAGTTGTTTTGAGGGCTTTGAAAACTCGAAATTTTTCCTATCATCTATGGCCTTGGACTTCATGCCATGATTTCCACATGAAGCAATCATTGTAGCCACCACTCGATATACTCCTTTTGTCAGAGCCCCTTAAGGAGATGATGAAACCCAAGCTTTGTCGTACCCATCATCCAATCTGATTGATGTATCTGGTGGAGGTAATGTAATTTACAATTTGGATACCTATAAAGCTGTGAGAATCAATAATTATCGTGCTACCATTGGGTGCTTCTCATGTCTAACATATGTGGGTGGAAAGGTGCTTAATTTTTAAAGACACCTGAACTATCCAGAAAAATTATAGGGTACATAAGCATCACAGATAATGTCAACATTAATCGTGGTTGATAGTACACCATCCCTGAATTCCATCATACAAGATCTCAGCTCATAATTATTTTCTTTAACATCGTCAATAAATGTCCCAATTGGTGGATACCAAAAGGAAAGAATTTTAATTCTCCTTATACATACAATACCTTTAGTACCTTGTCATTTCTCATGTTCAAAGGCATAATACCAAAAAAATTATGTAGAAACATGTTGAATCGACCATTATTAACTTTGAATGAGTTCAGTAATGTGTATGCAGAAAAATGTGCTTCAATCCTACCCTAAAACACTTAAAATGAACCCACAATTCTTAATAAAGACTTCCTATTGTATAAATGTAGTAGGAGATGGTAAATTCTTTCCAAAACCGGGGTTGATTGCCCAATATACTTCCCCTATACCTATTTATATGCGATGATGAAAGTCCCTGATCGTACAACCCCACCAGATTCACAGATTGGGAGAAAATAAACACTTATCCACATAGCAAGGAAGGATGCTCAGCATATGTTTTCATCTATATTAGTTTTCACTTTATAACCCCAGTGCATGTAATCACCTCTTTCCAGTGTAGGAAAATATGTGCCTGAACCGCCTGAGTTATCAGTGGAAGGACAAATAGTAGGACGTCCACAAGTTGGACCTTCCTCTATTGTTGGCTATAAGAAAGCTTCCATCCACACTCTTGCGTGAATATATTTATCATCCTTGTGTAAATTATTCATTATCTTAAATAAATCATGGGCCAGTGGTGGTGTTCTAGTAACATCACCCGATTTTGAAGTATGCGAGACAAATTCATTATAAATTTCCCCAAGAATAGGAATTCCAGCTATTTAGTAAACGTCCGAGAGTCTAATACCAACTTCACCGTGCTTAAAATGAAAGGAATTCATTTGTGGACTACATAATCTCAGTAATTCAGGAATGAAATCATTTTTCTAAACATAATTTTTCCCCATCTAAATAGCTTCATAAATATGAACATCTGATAACTCTTTTTTAAATTCTGCACAAGTCCGACATACCTCGAATGCCCAAATCCACTCGAGTTTTACACCCCCTCTAGAACAAAGGTCCTGGTATCCTTTCCAACCATCAGATTGATCTGTTAGAGAAGCCCTGAAAGTGGAATCATATAAATGTTGTCTTGGCACTACAACATGATCTTTCATTTCTAGAGTGAAACCACTATGATGATGGATACAACCAATAAGAACTGTGACTTCTTGTTTCGGATCCACCCTTGAACTAATATTCATGATGTTACAGTTGGAATACAAAAGAAACAAATTTTTTGGAATGTACTTCTTAATTGATTGAAAATGGGAATCTTCCAAAAGTCCATGCCCGTACAGGGGTAAGTAAGGACTTTTTGGATAGTCACGCTGGTACGAAATTAGACCTTTCTATAGTCCATGATGAGTACTCTCAACAATTTCATAATAGTCTGGCTCGACGATCCTCATCATTTCATTCTGAAAAACGCTAGATTCTTTAGTATGGGTCCTCAAATGGGTCATTCTTTTGGTCAAAAAATTAATTATCTTAATTTCATGTCCGAATTTAAATTAGAAAGTGAATTTTTTTGGCAAAGGACATTGTTCGCATAGGTCCTTCAATAAGGTCCTTAAAAAAGGTACTTTGATGAGGTCACTAATGTAGTTCTTTTTCCAAAGATCCTAGTTAAACTTTATCAGTGAAGTCCTTTTGGCATAGCTCAATCGCATAAAATAACTTTTACATGGAAGAAATTTCAAGAGAATTACGCGAGATCACAATGTGAAAAAGCCGGTTGAATGAGCTATGCAACAAGAGATCTAAAATTTTGAAAAATAACAAGTAAATAAAAAACGAAGGGTTGAGAGGTATTTATAGGTAGCAGAAGACCTACATTTCATGACTTCATGGCACACCTGCACACCATACCTACGTGACGAATCCTCACGGAGTACTTACACGACAAAATTGTGCTATTAATGAATCAATCCTGATATTTCATCATGAATTTCACCTCAGGAAATGAACCTCTTTGTATCTTTCAGATCCAATCCTGAGGTGGGGATTTTTTTGACACTACTTAAAAAGATTCAATGATTTCATGGGAAACATCAACAAATACTCCAAATCTCTATGCGATATAACAACATCTAGCAGCTTTGCGACTGTGCTTTGGGAACGAGGTATGCGGTCAAGCTTCGAGAACGAAATACATGGCCGAGCTACATGTGAGAAGATTTGTGATGTACCTACACAGAGAATATGTGCGGTGGATCTGCAAGGACTACCTATGTGGGCAATGTTTCTTCGGCCAGGCCCAATCCGTGCCTATAAAAAGGACTCTTTGGATCCCCATTTTCAGACTGAAAAAAGTGAAAGAATATCTGAAGATCCCATTGTGTAGCTCTTTCACCTAGATCATTCAAGTTGTCTCATGTATTTCTCTAAACCACAAAAGAAGGGATAATTGAAGGGGATATGCTTGTTTTAAATTTCATCATATTCTCTTTAGTCTTCATCTATACCTACACGCTCTACCTACATGGCACACCTACGCACCATACCTAAGTAATAGGGAAACTTGGGAACCGATGCGACACACCTGTGTGAGGTACCTACATGAAGAGTTCAAATACCCTTCTTTAAAACCTTTAATTGGGGGTATCTCTTTCCTTGGTTCCCTTATTCGAAAGGGGCTATGTTGAAACCTCGCCCAATAATTCTTGAATTCTTAGACCTTTGGGTATGTCACATCAACGTGTATCTAATTTGGGTCTGTATTTCCACAGTCATAGGTTTCCCACATTTTATTCACAATGGGGTTAGGATTAATGGGATGTTATGGGGTTTTATATTCATATCCACATGGTATTTTCTACTAGAAACAGTCTTGGGAAGTTCCCGGTTTGGAAAATGGTGGGATGTTGGAATCTCCCTTTTCAAAGTGGTGACCCGGGACCTCATGTCTCCGATAGGAAAGGTACAGTTCGCACTTGCCATTTCACGCAAGTACAGGAGAAGTCTCCCTCACCTACCAGAACACATTTCAGGGCATCCATGATGGTATAAGCCCCACATCTTCACCCATTTTTCCTTACATTGGAGACTAGTCCAATGTAAATAGAATAGAGGGAAGGCTCGTCACCTCTCCCTCTTCCATGATCAACGCACCATCTTCCATCAGCGGAGGGGGAGAAGTGTGAAGTTTAATTGTTGAATATTTTACATCCTCTGTTTTCTCATACCGAGAATTAATTTCTTTTTCTAAGAGATACCTGATGATTACACCTTATGAAAAAACTCTCATATGGAATAAACTTTGAGAACTTTGATTCCTGTTCAAGCTAGGATACGTAGGAATCCTTTTCAGGGCCTGATCTCACTAGATATCCTCCTTAGTAATCCAACATTAATTCCCCCAATATGGGAATCCTCATTAAGAAATAAGCCCTAAATTCAATCCTCAAATCATCAAGGAATCTTTTTTTCGCGATGTAAGTCCAATATCATCTCTCTCAGAGGACTATATTCTCCTTTGAGACACATCGAACTATGTGGGCTTTGATTCCCATACATATGGGATACGTAGGAAGATTCCTTGAGGTACAAACCCAAATCATCAAATCAACCATGTCCTCTTTGGTCCATATACTAAATAGGGTCATATCCCACTTAAAAACTGATACCCTTTCCATGATTCTTGGTCTACTTAAAAAAACTACCACACTAAATTTCAACGAAGAACCTTCTACATAGAATTCATAGTCACATGACCTTAAAAGGTATGATATGTCATATTAAGCGGCACTGAACTACAAGTGTTCTGATTCCTTTCACAAGGATACGTACGTAGATCATTTTTTGTGTATGATCCCATGATTAAAACAAACCTTCTTCTACCTTAATGATAATAAATTCTATAGTGGCCCACTGAGTGGCTTAAAAACCAGTATCATCATAATGAAGATTAAAATAGTCTCTAATCTGTATATTAGAGAATACCATTGATAGAAAACCTAGATTACATAAAGAGGTTTCCATTGATGAAGAATCTTGAATGCATGCTAATGATTCTAAAATTATAACATGATAATAAGTGATTTTAAATTCCAGGAGATACTTATGATATACATGGTAAATTAATAAGGATTCATGAAAATATTTTTATCTGACAAATAGAGTCCCAGAGTAGACAATAATTCCCCTAAAAAAGGGTGTGATGAGTTCGAACTCCCATCCTATCGACCATTGCACGTTCATAAGTGTCTTGTTCAAAACATAATGAATGATTGACATTGGAAAGAAGGTCCTATTTGGATAAATAAATGTTGGATGTTTCTGGTTCCATGAATAAATCCAATGTAAACCACCTGGAAACAGTGATTCATAAATATAGAATGCAAATTTCAAGGAATTGTGAAATAGTTTTCATAGGAGGGATCATTGAATTTTGAGGGTGTGAGGATCCTCATTCTTAATCCAAAATTAGTTTTACTCATTGATTTATCTACATTGGTGGTCTTGAAGGTCTCTAAGGCTAAGTGTTCAATACTCACATCTCCTAAAAAAATTATATGTATAGAATATTTCAGGTTTATCTGTTAAAAACAAAAGAAAACTTTATTTATGTATTTTATTATTTCTCCATCAATTTGACAATAAAAATGACCTATTCAAACAATTATTAAGACACACATAGGGTAAAACCCTTTCTCTAAACTCAATAGTGGCCTTACATTCCAAAAACAAGCTCCCTTTGGGATGTTATACCAGTTTTGCAAAAAATGGTGTGTCTATGATAACAATATATTTTAAACATTAATTATAGGATCACTAAACCTTGGAATCATGCATTGTATTTTCACCTCATCTAGAAAATTGTATTTATTTATTGACATTACATGGAAAAATGGTGATGTCCAAAGATTCTAATATTCAGTGTTAATGAATCTCAAAAAGGCGTACTATCACAACCAATGAATAATAACCATTTGGAATGGATTAAAAACATTCTACAAAAATAATATAATAATGATTTACATGAAGTTTTATTACTCATATTTTAAATATCCCTATCAGGTTTTTCATAACATGACCTCCTGAGATATAAATAGTTATTCAATATATTAAAGGGAAATAATGTAACATCCCAGGTAAAGAAAGAATAAGGAATTTTCAAATTTATTAATATTTAGGAAATAAATATTAATTATACTTTAAAAGAGATGATATATTCTATGGAGTATATGATACACAACAATTAGTTTCATTGAAATCTTATGTTGCACATAATGTCAAGTCATATTATAATATAATAATATAATAATATTTTAAATGGTAGTTAAGACATAGCTGTTCTGTTGGTAAAAATGAATAGAACTAACTAAAATATGATTATACATGTTTGTTAAATGTTTTTAAAATTATACAATATGTTTTAGAGGTTTAAAATAAGAAAGATTCTAATTTTATGCATAAATATTCTAATATTCATTAAAATGTCAATTTACCACATTTTGAAGGAGAACCCTATTTTAATCTCATATTTGTAATTTGATTATGTTTTATTTGAAACAAATAAAATTCTTCTTTAGTATCGCGATATCAAAATTTTCTTTGGGTAAATTTTTTTATTTGCTGATAAAATTCATTTTTAATGAATAGTGAATAATAATGTATTTTAATTCAAAACTGTATTTAAATATAATTTATTTATATTGTTATATTTTCCTTTTAATTGGTTTTAAAGTCTAAAAAGATTATATTTTTTCCATTTAATCTAATTTTGGTAATTGGAAGTAATATGAAATTGAAATTAGACATAATCAAGTGTCAATATTTTGATAGTTATTATTTCTTAAAAACACACTTTTTTTACAATGAGAATTAATTTAAAATTTATTAATCAATATTATATCTTTTTAATTTGGTAAAATAGACATCATTTTTGAATTTGGAATATCAAATATATCTTAGGCTGATTTTTTGGTATTTTTCTGAAAACATTCAATTTTTTATCAATAGTGAAAACACTGATTATTAGTTAAAAAACTAAATTTTTCATTGAAATGAAATTTTACCACTTCAATGAATTGAATTTAGAAAATCATACAAACATGGTTCTTATTTTTAAGTAATATTTGGTTCAATAAGATGAATTTTTTTTTGAATAGTGTATTTTGAAAATTTTTTTACTGCGGTTAAAGGTAAATAGGGTAATTCAAGTTAAAAATAATATTTTAATAATATAAAACTTCTCTAAAATATTTCCTAATATTATTGGTTGATAAAGGTACAACCATGGGAATCTTTGGGATGATTTTGGGACCCCATGGAGCCACTTAAGAGTGATAATGACACTGTATATTAATTAATTTAAAATAAAGACAAAAATGACATAATAAAATATTTTTTAGAAAATCAATTTTTTACATGGGGTTATATATTATATCTCTTTTAATATAAATATACATTTTAAAGATAAAATTATTTCACGAATAATGGTATTTTTTATAATGTTTATACATCAAATAATTAAAATTATTTATGACACAATTATGATGTAGTGTTTACCTCATTTATAAATTATTTAAATAAATAAAATTGCAAAGATTAAAACTATATCTATAACCGGTCAAATTCTTATTAGATGATATTATTTCGAACAAGATTCATCTTATATTCTGCAATAATACGTTATGGTCCTTTAGAAATTGAAAATCATTATATAATAAAATTATATTTTGAAACACTCTTAAAAAGACCCTCCTCCTCCTCCTTTTATAAATTCCTCTCATATAAGCCATTACTCACAACTTTCAAGCCCCATGGATCAACAAAAATATGCTAGAAAATGATATCAAGATCCCTCTCTTCCACCTAGAATCCTTACTTTATTCATGAAGCACTTCAAGAAATCCTTCTGGTCAAATCCAAAGGGAGTTACCGATTTTAAAGGTAACATCTTCTCTTAAGTTCTTTTTTATATTTTACTTATCCAAAACCCGAAAATCTATATATTTCGTTCTTTTATGACAACACAAGTATATTAAATATAATAGGATGTTGTTATATGAAGTATTCAAACTACACTTACACTCACATTCGTCTAATAGGTAAAGAACATATTTTTTCTGTGGACTGCAAACTACTGTCTCACAGAATAATGATTGTCCAATTTTCTCCTACCACATCATATGATGGACATTAAGATGACATTGTATTTAAAAATATTATATATATGATATTTATATTATCTCTATACTTCTTTATTTTTCATTTATATAATACTTTTATGGTTTCCTTAATGGGTAAATACAATAATTACATTTGAGAAAATGTGGACTACCACCCCCTCAATGTGATATGACTTGTTCATTACATATATGGAACATATAAAAAATGGATTTAACTATATTATATATCATATAATACTGTAATTATAATATTCCTATTTATCATTATGTTTTCATACTATTAAATATGAAATGGAAAGGAAAGTAGCTTTCATGCATATGGATGACTTACCATCATCATTAATGGTGCATTTCATGTCTTATCTCCAAATGTTATGTTATATTATAAGTACATATATATACTAAATATATATTATATATATGATATATAAATCATGAATATAAATCTGGATATAATGGTATTTTGACAACATGAGCTACTTTTATTTTTAAGATGTTCATTTTGTACTCAAGTACCATATATCGACAAAACAACCATAATTAACAAAAATTATTGAATAATATTTATAACATGTTAATAAGTGATATAAAAGGAATAATAAAATTGAAAATATTAATTAAGAAATTAGAAATTTGTATTAGGTTATTATTTAGTATATTAAATAATGAATGGGTCATGTCAAACACGAGGTAAGGGACGTCAATTCTTTCTCCTTTCATTGAGGATTATTTTGTTTTATAGTTGACATTATTTTATACGGTGTATAAAAACCTATGAATTTTCATTTCATTCAATGGATTCCTTTTTATGTGTTTTTTTACTGAATTACAAAAAAGAATCTTACTTTTTAATATAACGGTGACAACGACATTTTCTTCCACCACGAGTATTATTTGATATTTGGCATTCCTAACAAGCCAAAATGTTTTAAAAAAGAAAAATAAATACCATATACTCTATTATGTATGTTTTATTTGAAAATGGTTTTGATAATTTATTTTTTATTCTGATATATTTAAATTATATATTGTTATTGAAATGTTGAAATGTTATCTTCCATTTATATTTGTTTTATGTGTTATGAATATTTTATTGTTCTTGGGCTATGTTATGTATAAGGGTGGTTCTGTGATAATCCTAGGGAAGGTGAGCACGAGATAGCTCTCCAATGCATTGGGTAATGTGATAGAGGTAAATGTGAATGTTTCTAATAATATATTTAAGGAATATACTCTGATGGGTATTCCAAATGTAACTCCCTACAGATCAGTGAAATCTATAATGTTAGTATGTATGGATGACAAAAGTTACCATTATGATTTGTGATTACTATGTGTTATTCATAAATCTTATGATTTTAAGGGGTATGTTAAAGATCTTATGGTAGGTATGTGTTGATGAACTATGGTTTTCTTTCATTTATTTAAAACCCTTACCGATAATTTTATGCTCATCCCATGTTTTGAAATCATTTTCCTGGGACATAAATATGAATATGGTCATTGATGTGATCATGGAAATGTCATGTTGTCTAAAATATGGAAGTAGATATAATTTTTTTTTTAAGAATTTATATTTTATAAAAAATGGAAACTTAGTAGAATTGTTTAATTTGCAATTTTTGAGATGTAATTTAATAATTATGGAATAATTCTCTAAAACTCTAAACCTAAAATGATCCTTAATTGGAATTATTCATTTAATTGAAGATTATGCAATTTTTTAAGGTAGAGACCTTATAGTTGGTATCAATGTTCAGTTTATAATACTTTAGATGTTAGAATATTGTTTAATTAATGTCAATAAATTAATTTATGGTATGATTGAAATAATATAGAATTTAAATATTACCATTATGCTTCGGCTGATATATTAATGTGATCAGAATGGTTTTTCGTAGAAGAAATAGGGCAGTTGTGATGGAAGGGCATATAGAGGGATATGACCTTCAAAATCAGCAACCTGAGATGTTTGGAATAAAAATTGAACAGTTTGTTGCAGTGATGACTCAGTTGAATTAGGTAATAAATTGTGTCTGCGTTTATTGGGGATATTTTGATTTATTCCAAAAGTAACGGGGAAGATTAAAGTCATTTATGCGTTGTCTTTCTAACTTTTATAGAAATTAAACTGTATGGGAAATTCAGAAAGTCTGTGTTTTTGTTACAAAAAATATCATTCATTGGTCACATTGTTTCTAAAAATGGTATAACTGTTGATTATACTAAAAACGTTATTGAAGAATTGCTGAGACCCAAAAATATTACCGAAATCTATAGTTTTATTGGTTTTCTAGTTTTTTATTAGTGTATTGTCAAGAAATTTTCATGGTTATCTCGTACAATGACTAAGGTATCTCAAAAAAATTTTAGGTTCATCTGGGAAAGTTAATGTGATGATTGTTTTCAGGAATTGAAATAAAGATTGGCGAATGATGAAGTTTTGGCATTACCTTCCAGAAATGGTGAGTTTGTTATCAAAAGTGATGATTCGTTGAAAGTAGTTGGAAGCTTCCTTATGTTGAAGGATCATGTAATTTTTTTATGCTTCACGTCAGTTGAATCCTCATGAGTTAAAATAACCTACAATTGATTTTGAATTAGCTGCTATTGTTTGGGCTTTAAAAATTTATAGGCATCATTTTTATGGATTGAAATTTGAAATATATACTGACCACAAAAGTTCAATGTATATATTAACTAAAAAATATTCAAACATGAGATATAGGAGATGGATAAAATTAATGAAGGATTATGATTGCACGATCTGTTTCCGTACGGGAAAATCAAATAAAGTGGAAGATGCTTTGAGTCGAAAAATTAATGCATCATTAACCATTATACATTTTCAACATGTTCCATTTTTCTTGATTTGAAGAACTTTGGAATTGAAGTTGTTGGCGCATGAAATTTATCTGTTTTGTTTTAGGTGTTAGTGAAATAATCCCTATCAGATAGAATTAATCATGCGTAGAAGGAAGACAATGAGTTGCAGAAAAAGGTAGAGTCGATTCCGAAGGGTTTTTTTCATGATTTTAACATTGATAATTATAGTATTTTGAGATTTGTAAAGAGTTTACGTGTGCCTTGTGATTCACAGTTGATGAATTAGTTGTTATGTAAAGCTCATATTTCTCCGTTTTCAGTTCATACTAGAAGTACGAAGATGTATAAAGATATTGGGGAGTATTACTGGTGGGATATAATGAAAAGAGATATTTCCAATTTTATAATGAAGTGTTTGACATGTAAATAGGTTAATACAGAGCCGCTGTTACTGAAAGGGATGATTCAGTCTTTACTGGTGCTTGAGTAGAAATGGTAAAATATATCCATGGACTTTATTGTGGGATTACAAAATCCATCTCTAGTTAGTAATGAAATATGGGGTATTGTGGATCGATTGATTGAATCAATACATTTCCTTCCAATTGAGATACATTGCCTCTAGCTAAAAATTATCTGTTTTATATTAAATAGATAGTCAGGTTTCATGGAGTTCCTCTCTCCATTTTATTTTATCATGATCAAAATTATACTTCTAACTTTTGGAAAGGATTTAAGAAGTCGTTTGGTAATTAATTAAATTTTAGTACAGCTTTTTTATCCTCAATCATATGTGTAGTTAAAATGAAAAATTCCGACCTTGGAGGATTTGTTACGTGCATGCTCACTAGATTTAGAGGGATGTTGGGACCAAAATCATTCTTTGGTTTAATTTTATTATAAAAAATTTTTTCATTCTAGTATATAGATGGCTCCATTTGAGGAATTATATGGGAAGCAGTGTCGATCTACAACATGTTGGGATAAAGTTGGTGAAAGAAATATGATATGGCCAGAATTGGAAGAATATTTGGAAATATGGTAAGTTGATTCAGAAGCACATGAGAATAGCTCCGGGAAGGCAAAAACGAGTTGCAGATAACAGGAGGAAGGATCTTTCTTTCAAGGAAGGTGATCATGTCTTTTCAATGTTTCTCCATAGAAACGATTGATGCGTTTTGGTAAGAAGGGATAGCAAAGTTTGAGGTTCATTGGACCTTATGAAATTCTAGAGAAAGGTGGATCAGATGTGTACAAAGTGGATTTACCTCCATGTTTATCCCAAGTACACAATGTTTTTCATGTTTCAATTTTGAGAAAATATATGCCAGATCCATCTCATTTTTTGATCCCATAGAGAGTTTAGTTGGAAGAGAATATTTATTATTAGGAAAAACGAGTCCAAATTCATGACGGAATAGAGCATGTGTTGCAGAATAAATAATTCATCAGGTAAACATTTTGTGTAAAACCCATATGGTTGATGAGGCAACGTGGGAGTCTGAGAATACTATGAGGGATAAATACACCCACTTATTTGATAAGTGAATAAAAATTGTGAGGACGTAATTTCCAAAATGGGGAAAGGATTTAACATCCCAGGTAAATATAGAATATAACATTTTCATATATATTTATATTTATGAATTAAATTTTAATGTTTCATTTAAAAATGATGCTATGCTCGATGGCGTACCTGATAGACAACAATGAGTTTCTTGGAAATCTTATATTTTACACTAAATGATAATATGGGAACCAATTATCCAAAATATAAATTATAAAACATCACAGTAAATTTCACTATTGAAAAAATATGACTAATGGAGACCATTGCAAAGATAGGAAAAATGAAATAATTAAAAATTTCATGTGAAAAAATTTCATATGAAAAATCTAATCACTATATCTTGTCCATCCACATTCTATTGAGGATTGGTGGGGGATACTATGTCTAGGGGACATCCCCATGGACCCAAAAAATGAAAACAATTTCAGAGGACTTCATTACAATTTGGGGATGTTTTCCACCAAAAAATAAAACAACCATACCATAATGAAAACTGAAAAAAACACTGTATTATTCGTTATTATAATAGAATAAAACTAAAATATTATCCCTACCAACAACCATATTAGTGTACAAAACCAAAACCAAAACTAGAAAAACTAAAAGTCATAAAAGATATCATATTAGAAACTGCAGATATTCTCTAAGAAAAAACTAAATCCGAAAAGGGAATGGTATCATGATGCATCACTAATGAAATAAGACCCCTTTCATTATTTGTGTCTTGATATATCACATCTTAAAATGAACTATTGTTCTAAAACATGGGGTGATTATAAAACTAAATAAAATTTCTGCAATGACATCGCAGCTTATTTCCCATGGGTATAACATGTTAGAACACATATATATATATATATATATATATATAATAGTTTATGAACAATTAAAATTACATTATAACAACAAAATAAAGATACGAGGAAAATTTGATTTTATAACCCTAAAACCATTTCCCATATTCATTTGGAATACTAATTCCACCAATCAACTCATCTATATGCTCATTCCTCAATGACAGTTTTATAATAATGAGTGTTATCTTGTTTATATACTAAGACATCACTGGGTAACCATTACCATTTTCCCCAATATCACATGCGCCTTCCATATGGTCACATTAAATGAAAATTGTCACACACCAACAATCTGGGTGAAAATTTCATTCCAAACCAACCATGCCACACCATTTCAATAAAAAAATCTTTTTATTGAAAACAAATCTATAGACATTTTTATATGAAAAAAATGAAACATTAATTTTAAAATCATGAACCTATCAAACATTCCACCAAACCAACCCATTCTTTCGATTTCACAAATCCATCACTAAATATGTCATACATAATCAATAAATATAAAATTTCAAAATTAAATTCATTAAATTCCATAAATTTTAAACCAATCCATCACGTTATAATCTATAGGAGTCAAGAGTGATTCCACATACTTCTCAAACATATTTCATAATGATGATAGAATAAAACATCATAAAACTATAATACAAATCCTAGAACCATCCAAAAATATTTTTACCTTCATTATAAAATATATCTCATTTTGATCATCATTAAATAGTGTTGAGTTACACCAAATGGAGGCGATCCATGATTCCATGAGAGGTAAACTTAATAAAACTATGGAAAAATACAAAGAACAATCACTTACCAACCAATTCGGCCTCCAATCAACCATAATTAAGATATTTATCAATGTCATAGTGAAATGAATTATTTATATACCTTTTGGGAGGGAGATGAATATGATATATGACCATTTGAGTGTAAAATGAGAGATTAGGAATGTAAAATGAGTTAGATCCAGAATTTTTATATCTAGTTTTTCAACATTCATTATTGGTTTACAATGTTTGGAAATCTGTGACATAATCATACATGACCCACTGCCTCCAAAAACCCATTGACAAGATGGATTTCATAGATAGAGAAACCATGTGCCGACCATGGGAAATGACTCAGTTTAGTGTTTCACAGTTTTCTATATGTTTCTGAATGGGTCGTCAAATCCATCATCCTACCCAAAGGCGACTGATTCTGTTCCACTAGTTCTTAAGAGGTGTTGCGCATTGTTTTTTTCTAGTCTTGGTCAAATTGAGTCCCTCCATAAATTTCCCCAAACATGCCATTCCCCCATTGAACCTCTTGAATCATAAAAAAATCACATGATATTCATAAAATAAATAAAATAAGGGTCATATCCCTAAAACTGGTGGTCTGAAATTTTCCCATCATCAACCTTGTCATCCTCAATAAGGTGAAAACCACAATGGGAATTAAAAACTCTGTAAATTTCATGACTATTTCTTTATTAAAGTCATAAATTTCATACTGAATATAAACATAGTTCCATAAAACACGCACTATACCAATTATTTTTCTAGGTATCAAATGTTAATGCTTAAACACAATAAGTACATGCAATTAATGAACATCGAATATGTCTATAGGTAATTATTATCCTATTGAATCAGATGGTTAGGATTAGTTTTATTTTTATACAATTGAGATACATTAATCCCATAATGAACTGAACCAAATTTTTTTGGAAAAGACATCTGATATTCTTCCTCGCCCACACACACAAGTTTCTCAAATGGTTCAATGTATTCAAGAGACAGGATTACATTCACGTAAAAAAACTAAGGCCCAATCCATTAAGATTATTTCAAAAGGATATTATTACTCTCCTTGAATGAAAACAAATATTAAAAATGATATACATATGATTTATGATGACTCTGGTCTTCCTCTATCATTTTTGTGATCTACTAAATCTTCACCATTGTAACATGTACATGGATTCTTCCAACGAGTGATGTATCACCTATTTCAACAAAAAATACAGAAAATGACAATAATATTTATACATTTCTTCAAATTCATCCATTTTGTATGAGGCTTGTTAACTATTTTCATAAAATAAATCAACTAATGGTATGTTCTCCTCTAAAGTTCCTCCAAAATTCATTACATAACCATAATCATGTCCTCATATTTTATACAATTATCATAGATTTTCCATCCATTTTTGGATTATTCCCCATGCTTATCGTCAAATGAGTACCATGGAATTTATATAATGTTGTCCAAAAATAATATGTGAACCATGGTTCTATATTAGATACTATCTAAAGTGGTATTCCTTTTTTCACCAAATATTGGTTATATTTTTTTGATAAATCTTATACAGTAATAGATTTTTGAATAGGGATTAAATGGGCCGACTATGTGAGAAAATCAACTATCAGCCTTATGGAATCATGTTTGTGAACCATATATTGTATACCGACTAATGAATAGATAACTATCTTGTCCCACTTCATCATGAGGTTTGGTATGGACTATATTATACCTATTGGTTGTGTGTGCTCTAACAAAACATGCTGAAAGATGAGGCACCTCAAAACATACTCAACTGATTTTATTATTCTTTAAATCCCCCAGAAATATAATTTTAGTTCATTATACATATATTTTATTCTATGTTGAAAAACCCATCTCAAATGGTGTTAATCTTGAAATTTTTTACTAACAAGGCAATGGTATGAATATATTATCATGAAATGACAAAATTGATCCTCTTTCAAGATTCCATCCAACTATGGTTACCTAATCATTGTGTTTTCTACTATTAGAAACACATTTATAAATGGATATTTATGCATCACTATCTATGTTAACAATATCAGCGACCAATTAAATAAGAAAATACTACAACATTACATTGATATTCAAAATCCATATGCATGTCGCATATCACAGACATCAGATTCCACGGATCTGAAGACATGTTCTCCAAAAAACTATATAACTATCTACAAAACACAACCACCACTATATATTCTTTAACAAGTGCATACATTCAGTCATTTTCAAGTATTTGATGTTTTTTCTTCCATCTTATTCATCAAATATTAACATCCCTTTAGGATTAAAAGTGTTATATTCCCTTATTATCAATAAACAACATGAATTTCCCATCAATGACGTAATAACATCAATTCATCAAATAATGGACCATAATATCCAATTCCATATAATGTGCTTGTAGTTATTTTCAATAAACCATTATTTTAGGGATCTATTAGAAACAAAGATATATTTCACTATAAGAACTGACCCATCCTAGATCCCATAGCATTAAAACACACAACATAACATTTTTAAATTTTATTTGTAATAACATGATCAGTGATGTTATAAGGTGAACATTATGCTCACGAAATTTTTTCTAACATATGTTTTTCCATAGGAATGGAATATTTTTAATTGTCAAATCTTTCATTGATGAATATTTTAATTATAAATCATGAAAAAAACATATTAAATAACCAGCCAGGCTAAGGAAGTTATGTATATCAATGATATTATCGGTTGTTTCCAAGAGGTATAATCATCAATATTTTCCAGATCAATGAAAACAAGTTTTCTATACATGTCAAGACAATGAAAATACAAATATAGTATCCAAAATCCCACATAAAATGTTTCTTATATAGACAATGACCCAAAAATATATCCAATATTATCACTAATAGTTTCTTATAATCTTCCATTGTCCTATAATACAATAGTATTAATTCCAAAAACACCAATAATATAAAATCCATATACCTTGGATGTTTCTAATTCATCATTTACATAATGAAAACTACTGTATTTATATGAAGAAAATTCATCACCACATACTTATAATGTCTATATCCACTCATCAAATATATCTTCGAAATAAACTCCTTTAGATTCCATAATAGGATATATCCTTGACACAATTCAATTAGAGAACCATTGTGATCCCCTAAATTGATAAAATTAGTCATCAATGGATGAAAGATGATATTGATTAATTATCATAACAGGTTTATGAATATGATAATCCACACAAGGGAAATGTGTTCCATTATTCCATTTCAAGAAAGTACTATTTTTTTTGGAGACGTACTAGCCTAATATAACCCTTATGATTTCATCTCTTCC
This sequence comes from Viscum album, assembly GCA_963277665.1. NCBI lineage: Eukaryota > Viridiplantae > Streptophyta > Magnoliopsida > Santalales > Viscaceae > Viscum > Viscum album. Next base: position 1,921,468,861 of record OY728136.1, on the reverse strand, counting down.
AATTGGGAATTCAATTCCCTTAATTTTTTTCTAGTTTCTACCATTAATATTGATTTTATATATGAATTTTCCTTGTTAGTATATCATTCATAAACTCTAATTCTATAATCAGTTGAAATAATGATAAATTATCAAGGGAAACATTTGGAAACCAATTGATACTTTTTGGATGAACACTATTGTTGATTTCACCCATAGGATCCATGTTCAATGATTCCAACTTGCATGACATGAATATATCTTCTAGTTTCCAAAAATATTTTTCTCATGCGTTTTAATTCTAATCGCTTAAAAATATATGCTCAACGCCATCACCAGTTATAAAACATACCTTTTGGTTAACATAGTTGATGATTGATCTGAAAATTTTCAACTAATCAATTCAATGTATTAATTCATAGCCACAGATATCAAACACTAAGGAATCAAAAATCAGTTCAACCACATAAATATTTTTAGAACATGCTATTCAAAAATATTATCTTCATTCCCTTTGGATTAGAGTCTTTTTATTTTTGAAAAAAAGGCATTATCTCAATATTTAAAATAATAAATTAAATAGAATGATAAGAAATAAATGGAAACGATTAAACCATATCAATCAAAGAATTAATAAGGGTATAATTCAATATAATCATACATCTTGTGGTCAGAGGTGTCGAATCATCATCCTTGGTCAATTAATCAGTTCTATGCAATTTATTACATGTTTTACATTGATTTTTATTACTCTACGGATATTTTCCTTATTAAGGAGTCACAATATTCCATGAGTCATAATGTATTTAATGATTCTACTAATTAGAGATATTTATTTTCCCTCATCCTATTGATGTATAGTACATATGAGAATTAAGAGATGGTTTTCTAGAACATGACCATACAGAACATGGGTAGTGTCATGAAATATTTCTTATCTAATTTTAATTGTGACAAAATCAACATGTTTCATACAGTCCCAATTCAAATTCTCAATATAAACACATCAAAAACAACCCAGACTAGTCTTTAGTGTTGTAGGATGATTCTTGAATTCAGACAGCTGATTCTAGGTCATACAACCACCTTGAAAATAAGCACCACTCTTTTGATTATTCCAATCATTAGAATTCCCACCATTTCTAATTAGTATTAATGAGCTTTTTCCAGCTATATTTCCTGAAATATCTCTTTTTCTATCATTGTATCTCTATTATCAAACTCTATATAATCGATTATACAAATAATGAAAATATTTGTTTGAATTTTTTGATTTATCTCAGATTAAAAAATTCATGCCTTTAAATACACAGTCACATCCTCATTCGGTGACAAGTGAACTAATGTAATAAATTTCTCCACAAATTCAAAAACTAAGTCATTATTATACTTGAATCTAAAAAATTATGTTGTTCTAAAAATTACAAAAATGTATGGATATTATTTTTTATTCATGAATTTTTTAAAAATACTCCCTTGAAATTCCTAGTTTTAATTTAGTTTGAACTACTAAATCCCCCATCATTGTGTTAGGTCCTATAGCATATATGATTGCAATATTAATTTTATTTATGCTATTTTCCCCTGGAAATAATAAATATTATTCATCCACACCTCTTTTTTTGGTTCTAATTCACCTCTAAAAATATGTGGATTCTATTTTTGGAACATAAATTAATGATGCAATTACCTTATATCATCCAATTTATTTCTTCAATCTATCCCTAATAAAGGTGAAAAATACATTAAACCAATGTTTAGTTCACCTATGGATCTGGTGATATCACATTCATTGCAACCTCTTATTATTGGATCCAATAAAGCATGGCATGTTAAAATATTTATAAACGAAAAATAGAACCCCATTTAGTGTCACTAAATAGAAACTAAATTCATATTAATTTCATGTTTTCCATATCACACAAATCGAAATAAGTAACTCCAAATTTCAAAACATCCACATTGAAAACATGATTAAAATTCCTATAATCCTTTTTGAAAAATCTTTCATTTTAAACTATTGTAAAAATTAACAACTTTTTCTCCAAATAATACTTTTGAACTCAAAAGTAATTATAAAATACTATTAGGAAATAATTAGTATCAATTCATTTCATTCTATCAAAATCATCTAAACCCTTGACGATGTGGTCAAAACATCTAGATGTTTCTCAAAACGGAAATGTACCCAAACCCCATGGTAACTTGATTTTTGGAAGAAAAATATTAGCTACACCATTTTATAAACTACATTGCATGTTCCAAAAATCCAACTTCGTGCTACAAACACAACTCAACGGTTAAACAAGATTAGATTTATCCACAACAGTACCAAATAAACAGATTCCATTTTAACAACATGTCCCTCCTCATTATCTTGAGGAGTTATTATAGAGCTACAGGGATTTGAAATACATCCGTAATATAGAAAACATGTCAGTATAGTACAAGTTCTTCATCAAAATTGGTGTAAAATATTACCTCTAAAAATAGAGCTCCCTAACTATAAGATAAAACTATTTAAACCACTATATAATGCCTGAGTACAATTGAATACAACTCAAAGAGTATCTAAACAAAAAAATTTATATTAAAAAGAGTAAAAAATAACAAATAAAACCTAAAAACAAAAAAATTCATAAGACATCACCTCTCTTCATGTTCCAAGCGCCAACTCATTAACCCAATCCAATTGGGTCGTGATGAATTTCTATATAAATGAGATACCTTTTATTTTTTATCTTGATATAATACATTTTTAAATTCAATGAGGTTACCAAATAAAGGATGAGAATAAAACTAAATAGGTTTTAACAAAATGTCTTACCAACTCACACCATTGGGATAGAACATGTTAACACAATTATATAAAAAAATTATTATTTTTATAACAAAACCTTTAGGTTCCAAGGAAAACACAATTTCCAAACTATAAAACCATTTCTCAGAACCATTTGGAAAATACATTCTACAAATCCATACATAAACACACACCACCACCAGAAACAATTCCAAACACATTAGAAATCTCCCATCCAGTTTTCATCAAAAGGAATGTATTAATAGATTCCACAATGGCTCACATCCCATCCACAAGGTCATTTAATTTCAAAATGTGTGCATGCCAACTATGTATTGACATAATACAATACCAAACCAATCATTCCAATCCAATTCGATAAAAAATTATTTCTACTAAAAAAATCGAATGTCTTTTTTCTTCAATCAAGAGAAAACTATATTTTAAAATCTATCATTTTAAAATAATGAACTGAATTCACATTATAAAAAACCAAATTTTTTATTTATTTCCCAAAACCAACACTATTTTTTTTCAAAACCATAATAAAACATATGTTTCACAATTCGTATCAATAATTTTAATCAATTTCACAACAACCCTTCACGTTCTAATCAATGGGATTCAAATTTTAATCCATCTACATCACAAAAATAAAAAACAGTGAAATGAATGAAAAATCAACCACCCATCATAAAACTCATAAAACACTCCATAATATATATTTTATTCAATCAAACAATCATATATCACCATGATTTACATCACACTGCATGGATTTATCCACAATGAAATATATCCCTTATTCTATTATAGGTAATAACACACAAACAACTGATAATGAGGATGTTATATCACTTACTGACAAAAATACAAACTCCAATTCTTCTCTATTAATGATGTAATCGCTACAATATATAATGTAATGGTCTCCAAATCCTTAGGAGGGATAGAAAATCGATATATCAAAATTTTGGTGGAAAATATTGGATTATGGAGGAAAAACATGTGAAATCCTTAATTTTTTATACGAATTTCTTATGGTGCAGAGTTTTGGATCAAGGTTAGGAAAATCGTGCACTCAACATGCATAAGAAGCCTCTTTAGAACATATATTACATGGTTGAATTTCATAGTTTTATAAAAAATGCATCAACCATGTCAAACTATAAGATTCAACAATTCATGGTTCTCCAAGGTTTCCAATTAATTTTTAAAAATTGTGTGCCTAACTGTTCACCAACCATGTAACCACTGTTTCCATTTATCAATATCCTAGGTGGTTTCTTATAGTTTATTCTTACAATTATAAAACAATTTAGCTCTACAACATACCCAAAATCATCCAAAAATTCTTCCAAACATAAAAAATTATAACTCAATCTCCTTATATACATAAAATATATATATTAATATATATGTCCCTAAATCTAGGGTGCTACACAATGGAAAAGGATAATGGTTTTAATACCACTAAATAAGATAATATCAATCATATCACTAAATAATAAAATATAATTTGTTAGATAAATGAAAATCTGGGAACCATTACCAAGATGAGATAATTAGTAAAATCCCAAAAAAATGAGATCCTTTTCACTATAGGACAATGGAATAAATAAATCAAACTAAACTTTTATAAGTAAGAGACTAGTTATCCTCTATCAATTTTGACTAACTAATAGACATGTGTTCCTATAAATATATGTTTTATAAAATTGATCCATTGATTTAACCAACATTATATCTATTGGGTGTGCATAATTTTCAAAGAGTTATGATTTGTGTGTTAGTAAAATATACATTAATGATCATATAAACTCATTTGAGAATCCATATTTCTTCAAATCATGTAATTAAAATATCGACTAACTAAATCATCTGAATTTCTATCTATATTTAATTAATTATTTTTCATCAATGTCGAAGTGTTAGAAAAAATATTACAAATTAATGAATTATGTTTTATAAATCATTGGATTCCAATGTTTGCAACGAATTATTTTTCATATAATATGACTTGAAGATCTATTTATTAGATTCCAAACCTATAATTACATCATTAGTTTCACATGATAATGATGGGAAATTAAAATCTATTTTATTATCTTATAACCATAAATCCCATGAAACTATACTGTCCATATGTTAATATATATATTTTTGTGGAAATATTGAATGAATTTCAATAAAAATATATATATGTTCTCTTGGATAGTCGTCCAATTTTATATAGTTATTAGACTATCTCTATACATTCAGTATTTTCACCCATACAAGACCATCAACTCGATTAGTCCAATTTCATTTTCACTTACACATTACTTTTTTTATAATCATATTATCTAAAATAAAATATCATTTAAAAAAATTTCCGTGGAATTTTTTTATTTATTAATGTTTTTCAATATCATGTAATATATTAAGTATGATTTAATGACAAACTATTTATGTAAAATGATAAATATATGTGACATGGTTAGTATAAACCGACATGTCTGGATGATATATTTTATAGAAGAATTAAATAAGTAGAAATAGTTCATATAATCATTAAAAAAACATTAGTTTACTATTAATCTATAAATTTAATTTTAATTCTATGATTAAAAATATTTTATTAAATGCACTACCTTCAAATTTTTTTATAAAAATTCACTTTTATAAAATAAATATTTCATAAAGATAATGACATATAAAAATAATGTTAATCGTGAATAACTGAAAATTGTAGCCAGGTTATCTTAAATAAAACATAATACCTGTATATATAAAATAGAGGTATATTTTATTTATTTTTATAAGTGATTTTAGAAAATTAATATCAAGTAAAAAAATACGTGATGTTATTAAAGAATTTTTTTCATCACATATTAATAGATTATGGATTATCATTTGATGAGAGGGAATGAGATAAACATAATTAATATTTTATCAAGTGGAATATAATACAATATGAATAAAATTTGTGGTGGAAAGGAATAAATGTTTTAAAATATACTTAGGGAAAATATGTATCAAATTAAATAGTAGAATTATACTTGGAAACCTAACTATTCGATTTAAAAATACACCATAGGACATATCTTATGGACTGAAGATAATATAGATTTTTATTTTCAAATGGGATAAAGATGTCGACAAAGAAATATAGTGAAGTATTTTTATAGTGATTTTGAAAAGGGAAGAATTTTTTATTGTGTATATATGGGAAAAGGTTGGGTGTTTATATTTCATTGGGAGGGTAGATATTTAAAGATAATTATTAATTTATTTATCATTTTTGAAAATTTCTATTAATAATGATTATTTTTATACAATATTTTGGGTTTAATTAATATTCAGGAGACTATTTTAAAAAATAATAATAATCATAAAACATAATAAAATCTCTAAAATATAATTAATTGGTAAAAATATATTTTTTAAAATTTTAATAAAATTTAAAATATTATTAAAAAATAAAAATATGTGTCAAAAAAATATTATATTATTCATTGATATACATGAATCCATAAATAGTTTTAAAGATCTAGTTTTTGTTAATTTTTACTCCTATTTTATAATGGTGGTTTTATATATCATATAGTATTTTTAAAAATATTCAATGTTAATATTAAAAAATAATAAAAATACTGAAAGAAATTATCCTTTGATATCTTTGGAGAATTGATTTAATAAATTACATCAATTTTTATAAAATATATTAAAAATATTATAACATTTAATAATAAATACAATGATATAATATATATTAGAATAATTTATTTCTGAAAAAAGTAATTTTCATCCATAATTATTGTGTACAATTTTATTTTTTATAAATCATAAATCATTATTATTTTGGAATTATTAATTTAAATTGGTGAAGGAAATCTATTTAATAAAAATAATCATCAAAATGAGTGTTATATGTTAAAATAAAATTATAAAGTAATATATTTTTGTGTCGCTCATTATACATTATGGTAACCATGTTGGGTCAATGAAAATTTTACTATTCATCTAACTATATTATTCAAAATAATGTTTATCTCTTATAATACACAAAAAAATTGATGGATTTAAATTTAAAAAAATGATTAAATATTATTTAATATGATATATTTGCATTGAAATATTTATTTTACTTATGAAAAGAAAACTTTATTAGTAATAAATCAAATACATATTCTATTATAAAAATAATTACGACATAAAATGAATAATTACCTTAATTTAAAAATGTTTATGTAATATTAATTTCGATTAAAATATGTAATTTTAAATTTATTTTATAAAAAAATGTAAATAAAATTTTATATGACATTATATATAATTTTTATTTTTCAAAATATTATAGTGACCTCAATAATAATAAAAATCAAAATTGAAAAATAATTAGATAACCACATTATATGTGTCCTCATAATTAAACAATAGTTTATTTAAACAAATGGTAATTAACAATACATGTTAATTATAGTTTAATTAATATATTCTATGAAAATATTTATTCAACAATAAAAACTAATCACCTGAATATTATTGATATATTTTTTTCATTAAAGATGTTATTCATAAAAAAATTAATATTTTATTGAATAATTTTTTTAACCAAATGAACTGGAATTCGAGAATTTTTTCCTTTAACCTCATAAAATAAATTTATTCCAAATACTATTAAACTATTCATAAAAACATATTGAATTTGTATCCAATTTCAACAAATAACATTAATGACCACAATTTTTCCATGAAAATTGACAAAGATATTGGTATAATTTTAATCATCAGTAATTCATTATTAATGTTATCACAATATTGGTGTACTAACTTTTCATAAACTAATAATATATATATAATGGTAATATATAAAGGTCTCACACCTGAATTTTTCAAACCATAATTTCTTTTATTAACGAAACAATTCCCCATGTCCAATGGTGGTAAGAAGACACTCACATCTTAATGTGCTGCCAAACATTTAAAATTTTTACAAATACAAAAAATATCAAAATAATAACAATGATGTGTTTTGGAGCCTAGAATATATCCATTCTAAATAATTATACAATATATATTTCCTCAAAAAAAATTTCATATATATGATACTTTGTTATATAAATCCCTTCATATAAATTCTGGCATTAATATGAATATATTTGAATTCTGTGGGATAAAATTAGTAGTATGGGGTAATTTTGATAAATGATAAATAGATGAATTAATAATATATTATAATAAAGTGAGATACATGACTATTGATAATTTCTACATTAATGTTTATAAATCATTACTTCTTAATATTTGATCATAATCCATGATAAAAAATTAGTATTTAGTTCTCTTGAAAAATAAATTGATTATCTATAAATTGTACAACATTCTGAATAAAATAATAAAAACATATAATATGAGACACATGATAAGAGGTAACTTAGAAAAAAATGGTTCAAATTAGAAATAATATAATTTGGAAATTCCCCAGTCATATGATCATAATCAAAACTCATGACTCATAGAAATAAAAAATCAAAAAAATCATCAGATATCAAATATAATATTTAATAAGTAAAATAAAATCCCAACTATAATTACTTATGAAAAAACCATTTCATTATTTCATGTATTATAAAACATATTACAAGGATCACAACATCTAAATTGTAAAAATAATACATGAATTACCATAGCTACTTCATAAACATAGAAATTTTATCAAAAAAGGCATAAAAAACATAATCCATAGATCTTCATAAATAACTGATAACATTGTTTAAGAAGATATAATACATTACACATTAATGTATTAGGATACAAAAAAATAACAACTATATATATAATAATAATATATCAATATATATTTGTGAACATATAATATAAAATTGGTTTAAAATGTATCAAAATCACAGAATGAATTACTATTATATTTATTATTTAAATATAAAGACATAATGAATATATCTGTAAAACTAAATTACTATCTTGAAAATGAAGCTTTCAATATAAAACATTTATAAAATAAATATTAGGGTTTTGTAAATAATTTTTAAAGAGAATCAAATATATTCAACTATTAGTGAATATCTTAGAATAATAATAAGAATGTGTAGAGTATTAATAATGAAAATCTGTTTAAATCTTTTTTTAATCGATGATATGTACATTAAAAGGATATAAAATATTCAGACATGAATGTATACTTAATAATATTTTCATCACATTCTTTTATGATCTTTAATGATAAATTATTGTTATAAATTGAAATAGAAACAATTTTTTTTAAAATGTAATAATTAATAGAACTGATAAATATGATTTTCTAAATTGTGATTGTTAAAAATGTTTTTTAAATGTAACAAAACGAATATAACATTCTAAAAAATTATATAATTAATCATATTAAATATTTTTGTTATAAATTCAGGCTGTGATTGATTTAATTTTTGAAACAAAATATTTCATAGTCACACACATTGTTCATGCTTTCCCAAACATACCAAAATACATGAAAATGCCAATATAATTTTATATACCTGAAGTGAATGTTATTTTCTTGTTTTTTACAATAAATTTAACCCATTGAGAGTGTTCTAGATCATTTATTAGAAGGAACATGGTTAGCACACAAATGGGTCTTCCAAGCAGCCAACCAATTAGTAGTTTCTAAATTTTTACTAAGATGAAATTTACATCATTTAATATATTATATTTCGTTAATTTTTTTATTACTGATGATCTCTATAGTCACATGATTACCTTGGAATATAATATAATATCCCCACCTCTTTTCCTAGGATTATTTTTCTATTCACGGAATTGACATGGTATTTCATCATTATTTGGGGTTGGATAATCAAGGTGTTACCACACTTATCTTCTTTATAAACATCTACATTCATTAAATTCTACTACATATATAACATTTATTAATGGATGTACCCATAGAGAACTGTGGATTTTATATTTTCGAATTTTGGATCAGAATGTATATGAAATCCCCTTCTGAACATCCTCTTAGAATTATAGAATGATATTAATCATCATTGCTTGGTCAAAAGTAGGAGTTCCCATTATTTGGGAAAAAAATATATTAAACATTTCTTTTTCTGTTTTAATTTTTTATAATGAAATTATAATATTAATTATTACTACATTGTTTATAATGAAAAATCACTTTTTTCTAGATTTATTATTTAATAAAAATATTTTTCATTATTTGGAATTATTGTTCAACATTGTTTTATTTCATTCAATGTCCATGTAGAATGAAAGAAAATATTTAGTTGAACTTGTTAATAGATTAGTCTATATCATATGTTTTTTTAGTTTTCCAATTGATTTCACAATTAGAACTATTAATTTACATGGAATTTCCTGTAATAATATTAAATTAATAAATTTGATGAAAATATTAAATATATTTTTTAATAAAATTATGAAGCATAAAAATTTAATTTTCATCATTTATGGTTATTGTAATATTCATGGGTGAATATATATATATATATATGCGTATTTTTATATACCAATTTACAATAGTCTGTGAATTAGAGAAACTAGTGGAAAATAAATGTGTGTGTGTGGGTAAAATATATGAGTTTAATAAAATATGGGTAAATTAAAAAAGTAATTATGTAACATACCAGGTAAATAAAAAGTATGACATTTTTATATTTATTATTATTTTTAAATTAAATATTAATTTTACTCGAAAGGGGACGCTATGTTTAATGGTTTACTCGACGCTCAAAATTAGGATTCTCTGAAATCTTATGATGCACACAGGCTTATGTCATGTTGAGAAAAATAATAATAACATTATATTATTATTTTTAAATGGTAGTTAACGCCTTGCCGTTGTATTGGATGAAATGAACCGAACTAGCCATGTAATAATTATACATTTATTTTAAATGTATTTACATTTTTTCAATAAATTTTAGATGCTTTAAATGAGATTGAATCTTATTTTAAGCATAAATACTATAATATTTTGAAAAGGTAGTTTTATCACATTTTGATAGAGAATCCTTTTTAATCTAGTTTTTGTAACTTTTAAATGTTCTATTTAAAAAAGAAAAAATTCCTCTTTAGAAGCTGGATATCAGTATTAACTTTTTGTAATTTTTTGTATTTGTTTGATAAAGTTCATATTTTAATAAAAAGTCAAAAATAATGCATTTTATATCAAAACGTTATTTTCATCTATTTTTTTTGATTATATTATAATTTTAATTTTTTTAAAAGTGCAATTAGATTAATTTTTTATCATTTAATCCTATTTTTGTCATTGGAAGTAATTTTACTTTCAAATTTGATATAAAAACATGTCAATATTTTGGTATTTTTTACTTCTTAAAAACATATTTTATTGGTTTTGAGAAATGGAATAAATTTTAAATAAAAAATTTCAACTTATGTGTTCTGAATATGTAAAAATAGATTCCATATTTGGAATCAGAATGTCCAATGTTTTTAATAGGTTTTTTTTATTGACAATGTGAATAATAACTTTAGTATGTATTTTATATAACATGGTTAATGGGTAAATCTGGTATATAAGAGTAAAAAATTATATTATAATAATAATAAATTACCATAAAACTTGTCATAAACATATTCGATGAGATATTTCTGAACATGGGTATCCCTGGGTCAATTTTAAGATCCCATAGAGCCATTTTTCTGTAAAAATGACATTTAATTACTTTTAATTTAATGTTATGGGAAATATAACCTAAAAATGTATCTTTTACTAAACCAATTATATATATGGAGTTATATAAGTGATATTTTAGACTCTAAGTAGTCATTATAGAGATAAAAATATTTCCTACATCATGTTATTTTATTTATAATTTATAGACATTAAATAAATAAATTTATTTATGATACAATGGAGATGTTGTGATTACCTTATTAATTAACATTTTAGATAAATGAGATTATAAAAAATAATATAAATTTATTTTCCACGTTTTTATTCCATAAAATATTTTATTGTTATTATGAGTTGTTATATTTTAGTTAATGATGTTTTTAGAATAAATAATGTTGTTATGGAGTTTAAAAAATTCATGATATGAATAGCATAAAAAATGACATAAATGAGTTTTTAAAATAATTAATATTTTATTAAATTATATAATTGTCATAAAAATATAATATTCACCCAAATAACATATATGATGTTTAAATTATCAATAATGATCCATTTTTGTGTCTCTTGGGTTTTTTAAATATCTATGGTAACCGTATATTATGGAAATAAAATATGACATGGTAGAAGATAAATAAGATTGGTAAGTGTTAAAGCTAAAAGGTAAGGTTAAATTTTTTACCTAAAATTTTCCAAAACCCATTGGATGAGATAAGTGTGACCCATCCTCATTTTATCTTATAAATATATCACTTAGGTGTTATTGTTATTCGAAAATCAATTAACAACAAAATAATACTTTCAAACTTTCATAATGTTCCCTCCTTCATCTTTTTAAGTGACACCACATCAAACTAAGTACTAACACCTATCAATCCCCCTGAATCATCCATCCTCTACCAAAATAATCTCCCATCATCCATACAATCAACATAGAATCCTTCCTCAACTCATAAGGAAATTCAAGAAATCACCTTGGCTCAAATCAAAAGAAGTCACCCGATTTTAGGTAACGAATTCCCTCATGTTCCTTTCCATTATTTTTTCTTATTCACACCATAGGCTTCTGTTATTCCTTGTTTTCATAAAGAACCAATATAACAAATATTCTTGGTTTTTTATGATATGTATTCGAACTAAACTTACACAAACCTCCATCTACTTGATACGAACATACTATTTCTGTGGACGACGAACTACTGCCTCATGACATGATGATTGTTCAATATTTTCATACCACCTCTCATTGTTGCCATTATGATGGATTTGTAATTATATATGATATATATGGTAATTATTTTATATATATGCTACTTTAATTCTAATATATAATATACCATTGTGTTTTTTAGGTTGTATAAATACATTAATTATATTTGGGGAAGTGTGGTCTTCTGCCACCTAAAAATAATATGACTCGTTCAGGATATACATGGAACGTATAATGTCTGGAATTGATGAACATATGTAACATATATAAAATATATATTATATTTTAATTAAAATATATCTATGTTTCATTTATTTTTCCTTCCATTAAATTTGAAAAAAAATGAATGTAGCGTTCATGCGTACGCACGACTTACCGTCTCCATGAATGGTGCATTTCATTTCTAATATCAAAATGAAACTGAAAATTATAAATAAAAATATAATGGATATATATTATATATATTATATATATTATATATGAATCATGAATATCATTCTAGTGATAATGGAATTTTTATCTCATGGAAAATTTATAAATATAAAAATTTAATTTTTTACTCAAGTTTTGAACATCCATAAAATGTAAGATATGAACTCAAATAATTAAGTAATTATTATAGAATGGTAATAAGTGATATAAAAGCAATAATAGAATTGAAAAAGGTTTTCAATCATGTATTCATTAACAAAACATTGTTATTTAGGAATTTAATGAACGAATGTGTCACGATGGACATGAGGTGAGGGCCTTGGGCTCAATTCCATTTCATTGAGGAATATTTAGATTTATAAATGATTTGATTTTAGATAGTTTATAATCCATTTGACAATTAATTTCATTAAAACGGAATCATTTTTAAGTTGCATTTTAGTAAACGACAAAGTAATTATTTCTTTTTAAGTACACTATGACAACGTCCTTTCCGCCACTGTTAGAATTATTTGATATTTTGATTCCAAAATAAGTCATGATGTTTTTAAATGTATAATAAATACCATATACCAATTTTACATATATTTGGTAATTAAAATTGTTTTGAAAGTGTATTTACTATTACAATATCTTTAAATTATTTCCAGTGATTTCAAATGTAATTTTTATGATTGAAATGTTGATATTTGAAATATTTTATGTTTTATGATTATATTATGGTACATGGACATTTCATGGATGGTTATGGGATAAAAAAATGATGGGTGGATCTATTATAAACCAAGGATGGGTGGTTATGTTATAACCTCCAATTCATTGGGTATGTAGGTTATCTGTATAACTATTCTATTTGTAAGAATGATTTGTGGAAGTCGACCATATGTTTATTTCATTTAAGTATGATTATGACCTACATTTACCTTTTATATGTTTTGTGTGTTTTTCAGGGGGTTTATGGTAATACATTGGTACACAAGGGATAGGAATAAAATGTTATTTAGTGATGAGTATTTACTACTTCATAAAGGTAAAATGTACTACTTATGATAATGTATTCATGGTGTACATGTTTTTTTTTGAAAAAATAATAGTTATCATTCTTAGTGTATCCATTAATGAGATTTTTATGCTCATACCAAGTTTCTGAATTGTATTTCACAAAGTCATAAAGTTTAATAGCATCATGTATGGGATCACTGAAAATTCAGGTTGTTTAACACATGGAACTAAATGTGTCCATTTAATTTACGAGTTTTTATTTTATGAAAAAAATGGATACATGGTAGAATTATCTTCAAATAATATTCAAGATGTTATTTATAATCTATGACCTCATTCTCTAATCCTCTAAACTTGAAAAAATCCTTAATGTGAATTATTAACATAATTCAAGATTATTCAATGTTTATGGATGTGGCCTTATAGTTGGTATCAATGTTTAGTTTAGAAAACGTAGGAGTTAGGATATTATTAAATTAGTATACAGAAATTATTTTCACTTTATCATCAGATTGAAATGATATAGAATTTTAAGATTACCATGATGCTTCACCTAAAATATTTTTTTGATCAGAATTATTTGCTATTAAGGAAACATGGCAACTATGATTGGACGACATCATGATGAAAACAACATTCTAAATCCACACCTGAGATGGTCGAAATTAGAACTGAACAATTTGTTGTAGTAATGGAATAAATGACACCTTCTATATATGATGGTGGTATATATGAACGAGATCGACCAGATCAACCCTAGGGGAACGTGCCTATAGTGGATAATTCCAAAAGGAAACATCCCACATAATTTATAGGATCACCTCACTTTATTCAAGCTGAAGGGTGGATCGATGTAGTGGAAAAGATTTTTTATTTCATGGTTTTTACAAACAATCAAATGGATAGTCTATCTATTTATCATTTCGAATGAGAAGCATATCGGTGGTGGTCAATGGTTAAAATTATTAGTTACAGTTAGGAGATTGATGCTCTTGGTTGGGATGAATTCAAATGTATGTTAATTGAGAAATATTTTCCAATGGAAGTTCGACTTAGGATGGAAAAAAAATCTTGGAATTGAGACAGAATGATGACTCAGTGGTGACTAATAATGAAAAAATCACTCTATTTGTGTGGTATGCAAAAGATTTCATCCGAGATCTTGATAGTAAGATAAATCAACTTTACTCAGGACTGAAGTCGTTATATCGAAGAGAATAATCCTCTCCTGAATTAAAAATATAGGAGAAACATGTCACATGTGACATGAATGTAGAATTGGATTTTTATAATGATCAGGTGTTCTATGAGATCAAGAAAAAAAGATTTCCACTTGGCAAGAAAAAGAAAAGTATTCCTAAAAAATGTCTGGTGGTAATAAAATTAAATTTCCACGTTGTGAGAAGATTGGAAAAAAACATCCTGGAGAATGTCTATCTAAATCATGAAAGTGATTCAAGTGTTATAATACTAGTCATAATACACATAACTATATAGAAGATGATCATGCAGGTAATGAAAAGTCAGCTATAAGATTTTTTAGTTTCAAAAATATTGGAAAGTATTCTAATGTGTGTCTAAAGATGATAACCTATGGTGGAAACCAAACAGATCAAAATCATATGGTTGGGGAGAAATATTTTTCTACTACTATGGTTGACGTAAGACCATAAAATGATGTGGTATTAGATAATTTGTTGGTATTTTCTGATTAGTCCACTATATTTTTTGATTCAGGTTCTACACATTCAAAATTTCTAAGAATGTTTTGGGTAATTTTGGAATTCCACCTCAATAAATGAATCCATAACTTATTAAAAAAACTCATGGGGTAAATGATGTGGAAAAAGGAAATTATAAGAATCATCATATACTTATTTTTGGATTGATTTTACTTGAAAACCATGTTGTTTTTCCTCATGTAGAGTGTGATGTTATTTTGGGAAATGATTGGCTTTCTATTTACTATAATAAGATTGAATATAGAGTTAAAGGGTTTTTTCATAAGTAATTTTTGTTTGTGTAAAATAATGAACCCTTATATCTTATATCATATCAGAAAGCTGAGAAACTAGTGAATGATAAAAATAAATTCTACTTTCCACATTTTGCTGAAAACAAAAGAACTATTTAGATTACTGATTTTCCTATTGTAAATTAGTAACTTTATATTTTTCTTGATGTTTAGCCTAGTATTATACCTGATAAGGAAGTTAAAATTAATATTAAATTAGTTCCTGCTGCTAATACAATTTTAAAACCCCCTTATCGAATGGCACAAATTGAATTTGTAGAGTTAAAAAAAATTGTAGGAGTTGTTATATTTACGATTCATTTAACCTAGCACATAACCATAGGGTTTTATAATTTTGTTAGTTAAACTATATATGGTTCAGTGAGAATTTTCATTTATTATTGAGTATTTAATTATATCACAATTAATAACAAGTATCATTTTCCTTGTACCAATGATTTGTTTGATTAACTCTAGGGATCTATGTTTTTTTATGAATATAAACTTGTGTTCAGGGTACAATTAGTTGAATGTAATAGAATCAAGTGTTCTTAATACCACGTTTCGTAATAGATATGGCCTTTATAAATTTTTAGTTATTCCTTTTCAGTTATCCGATGCACTTGTTGAATTCATCTATCTTATGAATATAATTTTTTGCGAGTTCATGGATAATTTGATGGCTATGTTTATTAATGATATTTTCATATATTCTAAAAGTAATAAGGAACATGGAATTAATTTAAGGGTTTTCTTGAAAACCATAAAGAAAAATATATTATATGGGAAATTTATAAGGAGTTAGTTTTGTTTGCACCAATGTCATTTCTTGGTCATATTATTTCTAAAGATGGCATAACTGTTGATCCCTCTAGAAAAAAAGTTGTTGAAGAGTGCCCACAACCTACCAATATCACAAAGATCCATAGTTTTCATGGTTTGGAAGGATATTAAAAACGTTTTTTTGAAAATTTTTCACTTTTATCTAGCCCACTAAATATGTTAAATTGAAAACATGTTAAATTTATCTAGAAAATATAATTGGATGATTATTTTGTGGAATTGAATAGTTCATTGGTAAATGATCTTTTTTTGGGATTACCATCCATAAGTGGTGAGTTTGTCATCTACAGTGATTCTTTTTTGAAAGGAGATGGTTGTGTCCTAATGTAGAATGATAAAGTAATTTATAATGATTCTTGTTAGTTAAAACCGCATGAGATAAAGTAACGAACATATGATTTGGACTTATATTATGTTGTTTTTTCTTTAAAAAATTGTGGGCAACATCTATTTGAAGCGAAATGGGAAATATATATACTAACCATAAAAGTTTGAAAAATATATTTACTCAAAAATTATTGAATAGGAGAGAGAGGAGATGGCAGGAATAAATCCAAGATTATGACTGAAAGATTCATTACCATCAATGAAAATCAAATAATGTGGCTAATGCATTGAGTCGAAAAAGTAATGATACACTAACCATGTTAAATTTGGAATAATATCTTTTTATTAATTACTTGATGAACTTTTTTATCAATTTTTTTGGTATAAGAGATCCAAATGTTTTTTTCAGGTGTTAGTGAAATCATCTCTATGAGAATGAATTAAGAAAACTTAGAAAGGAGACAGTGAGTTGGAAAAAATGTAGAATTGGATTTTAAGGGTAAATTAAATGATTTTAACATTGAAAAGGATTATGTGTTGAGGATTTGAATGAGAGAATGTGTACCTTGTGATTCATTTTAAAATAAAGTGTTGATCTGTAAAGCTCATTGTTCTCTGTTTTCAATTAATCCTAGTAGTACTAAGATGTACATAAATCTTTTAGAGTATTACTAGTGGGTCGGAATGAAAATAGATATTTATAAAATTACTATGAAGTTATAAACTTGTCAACTGGTAAATATATAATAGTAGTTACAGAATGGGATACTTCACCCTTTTCAAATTGTAGACCAGAAATGGGAAAATGTGTCCATGGATTTCATATTGGTATTACCTAATAATTTTTGAAGAAACAATGAAATCTGGGTTATTGTTGATCGATTTAATAAATCTACTCATTTCCTTCATATTGAGATAATTGGTCTCTAGATACAAATTCTAGTTAGTATGTTAAAGAGATTGTTTGGTTTCATAGAGTTCCCCTCTCCATTGTATCGAATCGTGATCCCAATTTCACTTCTAATTTTTTGAAAGGCCTTTAGAAGTCATTGGGTACTGAATCAAATTTAGTAAAGCTTTTCATCATAAATTTGATAGGCAGTCAGAACGAAAAATTCATACATTGGATGATTTCTTACGTGATTTCTCGAATGATTTCTATTGATATTGGGACCAACATCTTTCATTGGATGAGTATTTTCAATAAAAAACATTTTTCATTTCAGAATATAGAGGGGTCCATTTGAGGAATTATATGGAATGTGGTGTCGAACTCCATTTTTCTTGGGATTAAATCGGTGAAAGGAAACTAAAGGGACCCTAATTTGTATAAGAAAAGGTAAAGAAAGTTATTTAGATACAGAAAAACATGAGGAAAATTCAGATCAGGAAGAAATGTTATGTGGATAACTGAAAGAAATATCTTTCTTTTTAGGTGGTTGATCATGACTTTATCAAAGTGTCTCCATGGAAAAGATTGATTTGTTCTAGTACAAAAGAGAATATTAGAAGGAGGTTTATTGGACCAGTGAAATCATGGAGAAAAAATGATCAGTTTCTTACAGAGTGGATATACCACCATTGTTATCCCAGGTACACAATGTTTTTCAAGTTTCATTGTTGAGAAAGTATATTCTATATCCATTACATGTATTTATTCTAGAGATTGTTTTGTTTGAATATAATCTTTCTTATGAGAAAAAACCATTCCAAATTCTTAACAGAATAGAGAAAGTGTTGTGGAATAAGGTAATTTATCATGTAAATGTTTTGTGGAAAATCCATATAGTTGATGAGGAAACATTGGAATCTAAAAATACAATGAGGGATAAATACCACGACTTATTTGATAGGTGAATAATATTTCTAAGATACAATTTCAAAATGGGGGGAGGATCTAAATCCCAGATAAATAGAGAATATTAAATTTTCATATATATTAATATTTTTGAATTAAATATTAATATTTCATTAAAGGGGATGCTATGTTTGATGTAATTACTAACTTGTAACTGTGGGTTTCTCTAAAATCTTATGTTTCACACAAGGCTGAGTCATACTGGAAAAAATAATAACGTTATAATATTATTATTTCAAATGGTAGTTAATTCCGAGAAATTGTATTAGAAATAAGGAACATAACTACCCATATTACGATTATACTTGTTTGTTAAACGTATTTACATTTATTCAACACATTTTATAAGCATAAAATAAGAAAGAATCCAATTTTATGCATAAATACAGTAATATTTTTAAAATGTAGTTTTACCGTTGTTGGAAAACCCAATTTAAATATAGTTTTACCACTTTTATATGCTTTATTTAGAAAAATAAACTTTTTATTTAGAATCGGGCATCAAAATTTACAATGGGTAATTTTTGGGTAGTTTTATGATAAAGTTCATTTTTAACGAATAGTGAAAATTACGGCATTTTAATCCAAAACTTTCTTTTCATATAGTTTGTTTATTTGATAAGATATTCATTTTCATCGGTTTTAAATTGTAATTAAATTATATTTTTATCATTTAATCATATTTTTATAATTGGAAGTAATTTAACTTTGAAATTGGACAAAAACACTTGTCAATCATTTGGTAGTTTTTTCATCATAAAAACATGGTTTTTGGTTTTGACAATGGGAAACAATTTTAAATTAACATCTGAGACATCTGTGTTTTGAATTTGGAAAATTTAATTCCACAATTCAAATTAGGAGGTTAAAATTGTGTAAATAGGTAACTTGTTTTTAGATATTTTGAACAGTAACTTTAATAAATATTTTATTTACCCGGGTTAATGGGTAAATATTGTAAATAAGGGTAAAAAATATTATTACAATAATAATAAATTACCCTAACACTTGTCCTAACACTATTTTATGATATATTTCCGACCATGGTCATCATTGAGTCAATTTTATGACCCCATGGATCCACATGAGTTTGAAAATGATATTTATGTATTTTAAATTTAATGTTATGGAAAATATAACCTAGTCATGTTTCTTTTGATAAAACAATTTTTATATGGGGTTATATATTTGATCTGTTCGACAATAAATAGTCATTATAAAGATAAAATTATTTCCTAAATCATGTTAGTTTTCTTAAAATTTATCTACATCAAATAAATAAAATTTATTTATGATACAATGGTGATGTAGTGATTACCTTATTAATTAATGTTTTAAATAAATGAGATTATAAAAATAATAATAATAATATTTTAATGTTTTTATTCCATACACTAATTTAATGGATGATAAAGAGTTTTTATACTTTAAATAATTATTTTTTTCCAATGAATCGTGTTGTTATGTGTTTTTAAAATGTAATGATATGAATAGTATAAAAATTGATTATATTAATTTTTAAATCAATTAAAATATTATTAAATATTATAATATTCCTAAAAATATAGGATCTAGAAAAATTAAATATATAATGTTATAAATTTCATTAATGATCCATTTTTTGGTCTCTAGGAATTTTATATTAACAATGGTAACCATATATTATGAATACACAAGAAAACATTGTAAAAGTTAAATAAGATTACAAAGAGTTAAAGTTAAAAGATATAGTTAATTTGGTGACCTAAAAATGTATAAAACCGCTTGGATGATATTATTTCTAAACATACTCATATTTTATTCTAAATATATCAAAGACATGTTATTATAATTATAAAATATATTAATAATAAAATAATACATTCAATCTTTCCTAAAGTGCCCCACCTCCTTCTTATAAAAGGACATCACATCAAACCCATTTCCTACACCACTCAAGCCCCATGGGATCGATCAAGATATACCCAAATAATCTATAAACATAAATAATTTCTTCTTAGAATCCTTCTCTTAGGAAGAATGAAATTCATAAAATCCCTTCGGCTCAATTCAAAAGAAGTTACTCGATTTGAGGTAAAGTATACTATCATGTTATTTTATATTATTTTCCTTTCTCCACTCCCTATGCTATTATTATTATTAATTTACATAAAAAACTAGTATCCTCAATTTACTAGGTTGTTGTTATGATATGTATTATATCTGCACATACATACACCACCATCTAATGGATACAAATATACTATTTCTATGGACGACGAACTAGTGCCTTAAGAAATTATGATTTATCGATATTCTTCTAACACCTCTATAGTAAATGTTATGATGGAACTATTATTATATATGATATTTATATTATCACATAGTACTGTAATTATAATTTAGAACATATTTTTATGATTTTCATGTTGTATAAATAAGATAATTTAATTTAAGTAAGTGTAAACTATCGACCCATCAAAGTGATATGACTCGTTCATGCGGTACATATAATGATCAATGGTGGACATATTAAACATATTAAATATATATAACATATATATTAAAATGTTATTATAATATACATATTTATCAATTAGTTTTCATTGAAATAATTATGAAAAAAATGAAGGTAGCGTTCAACTATATGTTTGGCTTACCGTCTCAATGAACTGTGCATTTCATTCCTTATATCCAATTTCAATAAACTATTAAAAATACATATATAATGAATATATATTACATACACAATATCTAAATCTCGAATAAAATTCTAGTGATAATTTACTTCTACCACATGGATAATTAATAATTATAACATGTTCCTTTTTGGCTGAAGATCCGAACATCGTCAAAATGTCTAAAATGAACTCAAATAATAATCTAATTATTATAGGTAGGTAATAAGTGATATAAAATGAATAAATAAATTGAGAAGGTTTCTCATGAAATTATAAATAAACTTATGATTATTATTTATGAAATTAAAGAATGAACAGGTCATGTCAAACAAGAGATAAGGGACTTGGTCTCAATGTTTTTTCATTGAGGCATATTATAATTTGTACACAACATGCATTTATGCGGAGTATAAAACCATTTTAAATTTAATTTCAATCAATGGGAGAATTTCTATATGTATAATTTCACTAAATGACAAGGGAATTTTTTATTTTAACATAGACAGTGGCAATGAACTTTCCATCGCTGCAGACATTATTTGATATTCGGATACCATAACAAGCCGTGATGTTTTTAAATAAAAAATAATTCCATATACCATTTTTTAACATAATTTTTCATTGAAATTTTTTTAATGGGGATTTACTATTTCTATGTCATGAAGTTATTTCTTATGATTGAAAATGTAATTTTTATTATTAAAATGTTTATATTTACAATCTTCTATGTGTGATGATTATATAATGTTACATGGAAATTTAACGGGTGGTTATGTGATATTCCAAATTATGGGTTGCTATGTGATATTCGAAGGATGGGTGGTTGAATAATAAACTGTAATACATTGGTCATAGAAGTTGGCTATATTGTTATTCTATTTTTGATAAATATTTATGGAAGTTGACCGTATGGTTATTCCATTTAAGTATGATTATGTCTCAAGATTACCATTTATATGTTATCTATGATTTCTATAGGGTTTATGGTAATAATTTTGGTAAAAAGGGTATTTAATGGTATTTTATTTAGTGAAGAGAATTTAGTACATCAGAAAGGTGAAAATTATTACATATGATAATGTATTCATGGTTTTATATGTTTTTTAGAAAAACTAACTGTTATTTTTCTTTGTGTATCCCTAAATGAGATTTTTATGCTCATCCCAGGTTTTTGAAATGTTATTTTCATGACATAAAGTAGAATAGGATCATAGATTGGGATAATAGAAAAGATATGCTTTTTAAAACACGAAACTAAACATGTTTCTTTTCTTTTCCAGGTTTTTATTTTATGAAAAAATGGATAATGTGTATAAGTGTCTACATGTAATATTCAAGTTGTTATGTATAATTTATGACCTAATTCATTAAATCTCTAAACCTAAAAGGATCCTCAATGTGAATTACTATCTTAATTTAAAATTATGTAATACTTGAGGTTGAGACCATATAAATTCTATATTTTTAAATTCAATAATTTTTTTTAAAAAAATGATTTATAATATAAATTAAAATATACCTATTAGGATTTTATTGATTTATTATTATATTCACTAATGTATCTTTTAATATATAAAATCTGGACTATAGTTTTTTTGATGGTAAAATTCTATGAACTTTGGTTAACTAATATATTTTACTAAAATTTTCATAAGAAAATGACTTCATGATGCTTTTCTTTCATTGATATATGATGTTCACTATTATAATTGATTCATGGGTCTCTTTTAATTGAAATAATATATCATTAAAATATCTAGAGCACAAGGTAACTATTTATCAACAGGGGATGTAAATATTCTGCATAAAATTAAGATTCAACAATTTAGTACCTAAATAAATCTTTAATAAATGTTATTATTTGGACATAAGTAAATGAAATCAATAAATTTAATCTTTTCTAAATAAATAAAAATCACAACTTTTTATTCACAAAATAGGTTTAAATATCGTGAAAATTTCATCATAGTATTTATATAAAGACCTCATACATGAAAAGATAAAATATATATCATTGTATTCATTTCTTAAGCAATAGATACAAAAATATTTGAAGGAAAAAATTATCATTGTGATAAATTATTTTGATTTTACTATATATTTTCAAATTTTCTTTATCATCTATAAAATATATAAAATAATTTTAAAATATCCTATGATAAAAATAAGCTCAATATGGGTCCTAAAATATGAACAAAACCTATTATTCAATTTTAAGACCATGATATCATTAATAGATTATATTTTTAACATAATAAACTCAATGATCGTTTAATAAATTAATTACTTAAGAAATCATACTTACTATCAATGATTTTCAAAAAAACATTATTATAAATCAATATGAAAAAATAATTGTCATGATATTTTATTCATAGATAACATGTAAAACCATGAAAAATGATTTCATATAATCATACCATTTTTACACAAAAAATAGAATAATGTATATTTTTATAAAATGATCTCAATGTTACCTTTTGATATAAAAAAATTTACTTAAGGACCCATTAGAATGAATAAATCAATTTTATATGTTCCTTGGGGAATAATAATCATTTATCAATTACATCAACACATAAATTCGATATATAATAATTTTGATATCAAACGTTATTTATTGGGGAAAATAATCTTTTCTAAAGATAATATAGAGAAATTTTAGTCCCACCCATTATAATGATGAATTTCTAGATCACTCATAATCAATGGCTATGTCATGGTCACCAATCATTATAAAACATTTCAACATAGTATAACACTAATAAAACACATAAAAATTATTTCAATCAATTAATGGATAAAATCATATTAAAAACCTTAAAAAATGTTTTGAATATTTACATATTTAATTCTTAAAAATGTAGTTATCTAAACAAAAATATACATACAAAGGGAATGGGCTTATTAATTGGTGAAAACATTTAAAAATATAAAGTAATATGAATTTAAAATAATGTTTCTATGGATGTTAATATTTTTATGGACCCTATATATTTTAAAATAGAATATTCCAATTTCCTTTTTTAATGAACGAAAAAAAACTCTTCATAACATTCATAAAAATAATACTTTTGAAAACCATTAATACAAGTTAAACATTAATCGGAAAATGTAGGATATTCTTCATATATGTATTTGTAAGTATATTTATGAAATAAATTTTAGAGTATCTTTATTAAATAAAATTATTTAGAAAACAATCATCAAAACGTTACCAGAATGGTTTTCGAGTAATGTTTCTCATATTGATAGTTTTAATTATCACATTTGTTCTGTATATTCCAAAATAAAAAAAATATGTTAATTAATTAATTGAATAAAGAACATTTTAAATATTATTTTTGAATTTATTATAACTATATAATTTACTAACAAAGTTTACTATGTTTTCTTTGAATTATTGAACAATGTTTTATCATATGTCCAAAATGACAATGGTAGGATGAATATAGACAAATAGGACATTAATCCATAATTTGTGGATTAATAATCATGAAATAAGTATAATATTTATAGAGAAAATATTTTATAAATTCCATCTATTAATTATTGTTTTGAAAAAATTACTATGTTATATTCATTTAGTAAGTGAGCAGTATTTAAATATTACTAAATCATACATTTAATAAAAATAATATGGGATGAATGTTTATATTATGTTATCATTGAATATTGATAATTATATCCTAAAAATCAAGTATGATCATTATATACACACATAGTAATATATATATAATCTATGTGATATTGTTATGAAAAAATAATCACATCTTTCAAAGGTGGTGGTAATCCACATGTACACATGAATGAAACTATCATTTTTCGGTGAAATGAAATGTAAAAAAATAAATTATTTAATTTTTTTATAATGATAATTATTTCATGAATATAACATATATATATTAAATATATCATTCTACATAGTTGTGATAGGTGGTCATGGAAATGAATGGAATCATTTTTTTTAAGGCAGTAGTCAACTATACAATTGAATCATGAATTAATTTCAAATTTTTTGGAAGAAGGATACTGACCGGGGTTATGGAAGTAACCTAAAAAAATGTTACATCAAGGAATATACTGAAGTATATATTTAATATTGATTGAATAAAATTTTATGGATGTATAAGAATAAATAACACTAACAAATTTAGATTAAACTGTACCCCTTATTTATATTATAATAATTTCATCGATCCTTAATCCCTTTAGGTTTAGTAATATGACTTAACTAAGACCTATAGATCTAGGGGTAATTATGTGCTCATTGTGATAGTGATTGGATGATATAGAGAATTAAGAATATAAAAACCTAGTTTAAGGTTATAATCAATTTCATTCTTTATTATTATTCATTAATTGTATTTTATTTATGAATATTCATCATAAAAATATTAGTTACTTTTTTTAATAAAAAATGATATTTTTTTATTAAAATTAATTTCTCTATAATTTATTATTAATCTAAATATATAATATTCATTTCTATATTGTAATATTATAGTTTCATAAATTGAACACATTTTTTTTAAAACTACATCAAACTTATCTTTAGCAAAATATTTATATATTTTTAAAATATATTAGTTTTTAGTTTATAATTAAAAATGATGACTTTTATAAACCATTATGTTATTTTAAATAAATAATGTAATTTAAAAGGAAATTTTGATTTTAAAGTATCACAACTGTACAATAATTTTAAATAATTTAAACCATTATGTAGGACTTATAATTACATATGATTTTGTTTTGGGTTCATTTTTTGGATATAAAACAATTCTTTTATAAAAACATTTTTATTTTGTTTTAATATTAAAAAAAATCTACCACTATTAGAAATTAAATCATTAAAACAATATTCTATTATTTAAATTAGAACTTCCAAATTCCCTATTTATGTTTTATTCTTTTGGTAATTGTTAATAGTAAACATAGTAAATAAATTTTCATCCTCGTCAAGGGTGTATCAGAAAATTGAAGTTTTGTATAATATTGAAAGGAAAGATAATAACCTTAATATTACTCTAATATATAAGATGTGTTTTTACATAAAAATATCACAAAATATTGAAAATTTTCACAAATTTTTTCAAATGTTTATTTAAAATTAGTTATATATTATTATACGTTTATATAAATGCCAAATTTACACTCTATTGATTTTAATATCTACAATCATTAATTAAAGGGATAAAAAAGAAAAATATTGTTTATAAATTACTGTATTAAATTTATATAATATTATTATAATGGTATCTTATTTATAGTTTTTTGTGATTTAATATTTAAATTTTATTTTTAGGAAACACTAATATAGTGAATGTCCATGCACCAGAATATTAATGTAAATAATTTCAGAAACCAAAATATTTATATTATTTCTTCAAGTAATAGTTAATAATGAATTTTATTAACAAATATAATATAATAGGTTTGTGAAAATGGATTATATCCAACTAATTATTCTTTGATTTTTTAAATTTTAAAATAATGAGTAATATCATACATGGGATTATTGATACATTGTAATAAATCATATCTTAATAAATTAAATAAAAATACTAAAAATAATGTATTTGGAAAATTTAATATAATTTTTTTAAAAAAGGTAAACCATGGACTGTAAATACAAAAAAATTTCATACATAATAAACTTTTTATCCATACTGTGTAAATAATGTTTATATTTGCATAATTGTACAAAGGGTTAATATGGGGATAACACAATGTGATATTGGTAAAAAGATAATCTAATGTTTACCAAATATTATTGTATGAGATTATTTAAAACCATACTAATAATTTATTTCATTTTAATCAATTTGGATACTTTTCCTGAAAAATTAATTTTAATTAAATTATTATTTTGCATAAATAAAAAATTTCTCCACTCCTCACTTTTTAGACGGAACCACCTATACTCTCTTCCAACCACACTTGATGTAATCTAGTTCCTAAAATACCAAACCAAATACCACATTAACATACCTCACTACATTTTAATGGTTTTATATTTAGAATAATCGAATCAATATAAGAATATAGTTATGATGAAAAGTAGGTTATCTGGAAAAACATTATAGATTTTAACCAATGATTTTAGTGTTATTTATCATTATAACTAAGTCATATATTAATTAGAATTAATGAAAGAAAACATTTATATTAAATATACATAGATGATTGTATTTTAATGTAATACACATATATATCATCTCTAGCATTAGTTATAAAATTGAATTGTTGGTCATTTTTACGATAGACAGCTGCCTCATGAAATAATTAAACACCACCTCTTACAGATGCATATAATGATATATTTAATGTATAAATATTATATTCACTAAATAATAAAAATTATTATTATATAATTTATCATATATTATATTACCTTTCTATACATTGAAAAATAGTGATGGTGTTTGTCTATACATGCAGATTTTCACTTCCTTAAAGATATATGATTTAGTTTTTAGGATCGCTTCACTAGGATAACATATATATATCATTATTTAATGAAATAATATTATATTTTATCATTCATAATTATTTAATTTAAAAACATTCTTACTTTCATTTCATCATGATTACTAATAAATGAATCATTACTCATACATATACATATCCCTCTATTTCAATGATTATAACATGGTTCTATATTCAAATACAAATAGATTGGTAGGATTTAAAAGTATTATAAAAGTATATAATTTATAATTATGCCCTAATATTAATTTTTTTATAAAATAATATAATGAAAAATTTCTCCAAGTTCATGTAATCTACGTCAGTTTCAACATATGTGTAGAATACCTTCAAAATTTTAGAAACATAGTATAATGATTAGGAATTAAAATATTAAATGTTTATAAATAAAATTAAAATTATAATGAAATTTAAAATGTTCATTATCTTGGTAAATAATTATTATATGTCTATTATTAATTATGTTAATGAACATAGGTGAAAATTTACATAAAAGTTAAAATGAATTTACTCTAAAAAACTCATTTAAAATGTTTTTATTATTTATTTTATAAAACATATTATTCAATATTCTTATTCATCAAATAATTATTTGGATGTAATAATTTGGATATACATGAATTATAATGTAAATTATTTCTCTCTTAATCATTATTTGAAATTTTTCAATGTGTAATATTTTTATATTTTTCACATAGATCAATTTTTATATTTAAAAGCGGGAAAATGATATTAAATTTCAACATTAAAGGAATCGATTTCATTTAATATTTATGCAACAATTATCTAATATTTTATATTCCACATTAATTTTTGTTTTTTACATCAATGATAAACATACATACCCATGGATGAATGAATTTTAATTTTTACAAATGTGTTTCAATGGAATAAGATATATCTATTTTAGATAATGATTTTCATATGGGTTATAAAAGTTTCATTCGATGGTGTTGTAAAGAAAAAGTTATGTAATATAATGTATTATTTATGATATAGTGACTGAGATATATAGATGTGTATGGGTTCTCAGATACAACAAAAAATGAAAGGGATCACTATACAAACTATATTACTGGTGATCGTGATATAGATCTCCAACATATTGGGTAATGTTCATTTTCCTTCAATGGCATAAACTAGAAGGATGACTAGGGATGTTTCTTCCATAGATATAAATGGGATCCTATTATTTATCACATGAGATTAATAGGGGTTATGGGTATAAATTTAAAGTTATCCAAGAAGCTTTTTAATTTTATTTATACAGTTGTAAATGAATATCATTGAGTAAAAGTAGTTAGTTCAATAGTATATGTTTTATTTAATTTGGTTAGTTAATATTTTTATAATTGTAATAATTTTCTATGTTCTCATGGTTTTCAATAAATGGTCATATTTCACATAGTTATATCAATTATAGATATTTATGCCCTTATTTAATATTTTAAAAATTTTCTCACATGGTATATGAACTTATAGGAACAAACTAGAAGATATGTCTAAGTACAAGAATATTTTTATTTAATAAATACCTATTTTATATTAAATGTTTTATTTTTTAGTATAAAATTATACTTAGAAAATGTTTCCAATTTTCAATATATAGTTATATTATATAAGACCTCTAACTTTATTCATCAAAATTATAGACCAGAGATATCAAAAAATGAAATAATTTCATTTCCTGAAGAAAAAAAATAGAAGGTTGTGCATTTCATAAAGATGGGTCCTTAATTTTTCTATTAGAAAAAATATATATATTACATTATAGTTTAAAATAATTTTGATAGAATAAATTTAAATTATCTAATAACAATATCAATTTTAATTGAACTGAATTTTATGTTTACCATGATTCATTATATAATATATGTTAATTTATAATGGTTTTCCAAATATGGAACATGGAATATGAAAATGGAAGGAATAAGTAGGACAATTCCAATTGAAATTAGAAACATGTATTTTTTGGAACTGAAAATGAGAGTTTTTTTATGTGATATACCACATGAAATTGCCCTCAAATCATGGTGGAATTCGTGTTTGAGATATAGAATACATACCATACATGAATAGATCGATCAATGTCCATTGAATTAAATAACACCATCCATATTTTATTAGAACATTATATCATTATTTAGCCATAATATGTATCAATTCTCAAGAAAATATATTTTAATTCATGGGATGTTCGTAAAATTGAAAATATAATCATTATATTTACATGTATTAAGGATAATATAATATTATATGTTATTTGGATATAAAATTAAATAGATATATGATATTTAATCAATTTTATGGGAAATGTGTGAAATTTGTTTGGGAGAAATTAATCTCTAAGGTTATTCAAATTGAGATAAGGAATCAATTATTATTATTGAAAAATGATATTTTGATTAGGTTTCCATAGAAGTATAATTTTTTAATGTTGTACATTCTATAATGAAAATATTATTTTGGAACTTGATTGTAAAATTAATTTTTTTAATTCAGGAATAAGACCTAGATTATTAAGATTAAGGTATTCATGATAAATTAAATGTTATGAGAATTTTTTTATTATTTATAAGGAAGTTGAGTTGGATTTTACTGACATTAATTCTCTTTTATATGAATCAATTAAGAAGAAGAAATGGTGGAATGAAATGGAGAATCACCCAGTAATTAAATATATAATTTATACCATAGCATGATCTTAGTGTGGTAAAAAATTCTTTGATGGTTTTAGAGGATCATGAGAGTATTATCGATTTTCTACTTTTGGACACAAGCCATGTGACTGGGAAACAAAATATTACTAAAAAAATACATTAATGTGGTAATAGATATCGATCCAATAGTGATATTTTTAAATTTTAATAAATTGGAAAATTATGATATTGTCTCTATGATTTTTGAAACGCATGACAAAAATAATAACGATCAATAGAAAAAGGTTTTGGAAGATAATTCGATACTATTACAGTTAATGTTCAGAAATATAATAAAGACATGAATATTATGATAGATGTCTATTATAATAATTATAATATCACAATCTACTCTATATTAGAGCATTCCATGATATTTGAAAAAAATTATGAAACAAATATGTGTTTCACCACTTGAAAATATAGTGTAGTTTTTTTTGTAAAATCTGGAAATAATGTTATATTAGTAGTTATTTAAATAAATATTTACATTGTTATATATGATGTGGTCATTCCTAAAATATATTTGAAAATTAAATAAAATTGTTGGATTGTATTTTCAGTAAGTACTTTCTTTATAGTTTTAATGAAATGATATATTGAAAAAATATTAATATTATATTTGACAAATTCATACTTTTGATAGTACATCAAGACAATATGAAAATGATTTGTAGTCACTATGAAAGTTAAATATCGCATTATTTTAAAATAAATAAACTGGGTAGATAGTGATGTTCTTGAGGTAAATATATATATGGATTTATTTCATGATAACTTACATGGTTTTATTTCATTTAGATTTGCAGATATTTATATTGACATAAGTATTATGAAATGATAATTTCATAACCCCCTTATCAATTATATCATGTATAAAATTTGGAATTCAAAATTATTTTTTTGAGCTT
Organism: Viscum album; assembly: GCA_963277665.1. Classification (NCBI taxonomy): domain Eukaryota; kingdom Viridiplantae; phylum Streptophyta; class Magnoliopsida; order Santalales; family Viscaceae; genus Viscum; species Viscum album. The sequence continues at coordinate 1,921,436,990 of OY728136.1, read as the reverse complement.
CTTGGTAATGATTTCATTATTCAAGGACCTTCACTATGGGGTGAACATATAATATTTCTAAAAAAATTTATGGTTAAATATCAATTTCAATGATTATAAACCCTTAAATTACATCACTATTATTTGAATGTGAAATTTACCGCATATCATGTATATGTTTAATTATTTATATGGTGAGAAGTGTTTTCTAAGGGTAGGTATTGGGATAGGGTACAATCAATAGAATGTTAATAAGAATGATTCTTTAAAGATGTCCATTCAGACTATATATGGGATTTATTTTTTCCTAGTCATTACATTGGCTATTTCTAATTAAACTGTTATATTAATTTACTATATGAATATATTTCCAAGGACTATGCATCAATTTGTTGTTGTCATTAATGATGAAATATTATTATATTCAAAAAGTAATGATTATAATTCGCAAATCCACTGGTTTTTATAACCAGGAATAAAAATAATCTATATGAATAACTTTTTATGTTTGAAATTTTTTATTGTAAACATATTCCCCCTTAGCCATAATATTTCTAAAGAGGGAAGAATTTTTTACCTAATAATTTCTTTGGGGAATGTAAATGATCTAAAAATAGCACAATTATTCATATTTTTCTTATTCTATGATGTTATAAACATTTATTTGATGAAAAAATTCATTAATTTTCTTATTCGATAACTTTTTTAATTTTATAATTATTTAAATTTATTTGGATAAATGGTTGTGATCATTGTTTTTTAGAAACTAAAAACAACACTGTTGAATGATCCGGTTTTGGGCCTACCCTCAAGAAATTTTCAAATTTTCATATAGAATTATGCAGCATTAGTGGTATATAATTGTGTTCTGGTGTAAAAACATAATATAATTATCTAGGATTCAAATAAAAAAAATTGATATGAATTAAATAATACTACAATGATATGGAATTTAATATTTTCTTTAAATATGAGGCATTATTTATATATTGGAAACTATAAAGAATTTACTTTTCGTTTATGTTATATATATGATCACTTAGACTATGTTGAATATTAAGGATTTATTATATATGTAACTTAAAAATGAGTTTGAAATCATGATGTATTCACATCCAAAAAAAGGAATAATTAGCTGACAATATGAGTGGGAAGGAAAAGGTTCCAATAAATATGCTACATCTTGAAAAAACTCTTTGGTTAAGGATTAAATTAATCATGTCTTATAAATTGGACATACATGCACATCCTATGTCTATTTTTAGGATAATTTATAGTTTTGTCTCTTATAAATAACCAATTAATGTCAAAAAAGATGATAAATAAGAATATGAAAAGGGAGAATCTATTAAGAAAGGTAAATTTATAGACAATAATTTTGATGAAGATGGTGTTATCATATTTGGAAAGAGATTATGTGTTCTTTATGATCCCTCATTCGGGAGAGAATTTTTGAGTGATTCTCATGTTATCCCATTTCATATTCATTATAAAAGAACTATTATGTATAAATATCATAGACATTATTATTATTGAGGTTGAATAAGAAACGGTATTTTATACTTTTCTATGAAATTTATGTCATTTCAAATGGTTAATGTAGATCAACAACATAGGAAGGGGATACATTATCCATTTCTAGTTCTATATTAGAAAGAGTAAATTAAATCAATAAATTTCATTGGATCTTTTTTAATACAAAATTTCAATATTACAATGTGATTTTGGTTATTATTGATTGACTATATATATAGACTCATTTCTGTACCTTTAAGGAGACAATATATGTTGACTATATTTATCAGATTTTTATAAAGGAGTCAATTAGGATACAAGGAGTCCCTATCTCCATTGCATTCTACTATCTCCCATGTTCATATATAATTTTTGAAATGTTCATCATAAATTGATCGATAAATAATTAAACATCAGTATAACATTTAATTCTCAATCAAATGAATACATTGAAAGTATGATTATAACTATTTAAACAATAGATTATTCTAGATAAGTAAATTTTCAGGATTCTGGGGTCATCTAATTTTATTGGTAGATATACCATATAAAAAAACATTTATTCTTGTATAATGAAAATACCTTTTTAAGAATTATAATGAATGTGGTCTTTAAATCCATATTTTTGGGGAATGGTTGGTGAGATTATGTTGTTGGTAATTTAATTTTTTGAAAAACATAGTTTATAATTCCATGAAAAATGTGTAACATATAAGGATGTCTCAATGTTGAAAAAAAATCTGAGGATAACCATTGAAATGATCTTTTTTGAAGTTAGGGGACCTTGTATTTCCTGATGTATTTTAATGGTGATGTTTATTAGTAAAATTTGAAAACTAATTGAATGGTTAATTGTACCATATGAAATCCTTGGTAAGGATAAATATCATTTATATAGTGTGGTCTTGTGTCTATGTTCTTCTTAGTTATATAGTATATATCATGTTTTTTGGTTAGAAAAATATGTTTGAGATGTATCTCATTTGTTATTCCATGTAGTATGTTAGTTGGATGAAAACTATTTTCATGATAAAAAGAATGATTAAATTCTAAAAAATGATGAAATTTTTTTATAATTACTTAATTCATTATGTTACGGTTTTATATAAGAATCATAGATTTGAATTAGATACATACGAATCCTAAAATGAAATGAATGAAATTTTTATACATTGTTTTTGTAATGAAAAAAAGTATCCAGAGGAAATTTCCAAATGGGGTGATGAATGATACATCCTCTTTAAAGTTAATAATTAATTAAATTAATTTATAATAGTCATAATTTATAATTCATATATTAATATTCATCATATGAATATTATATAACTTTTTTATTATAAATGAATTCGTTTATTATTTGGAAATTCAATTCCAGGTTTATATAATATTTTAATTTCAAAATATTTATTTTATTATTTAAGAAAATAATTACAATTATAGAAATATACATATCAAATTTATCATAGGAGGAAATTATTGAATCTATTAAAAAATATTAATATTCAATTAATAATGAAAAATAATAAAATTTTATAAAGTGTAATTCAATTGCATTAAATAATGTAATAAAATTTAATTTTTTATCATAAGGTATTATAAGTATTCATCAAATAGATATAAATGTAATTATTTAATCTGGAATCATCAGTAAACATGTTTTATATATGTTCTATTTTGTTTAAAAAACTCATTTTTTCTAAAACTAGGGTTTTGTTGCATTTTTTTATAATCATAATTTGATTTTCTCCACACACAAAAATACACTCTTGGGAAATAGAATATGTATTGAGAATGAGAAGGTAGATTTATTTAAAAAAGTTTCATTTTACATTTCTTAATTATGAATAAACATTGTATTAATTATTTTTCACACCTGTATATATATATTTGAGGTAATAAAAGATTATAGTAAATAAAAAAGGATTAGAAATTACATTAACAATTTAAAGTAATATGCATGATGAGTTGGGATTTACCATTCTCATCCATTATTCAAATTTATAGATATTTTTTTCCAATTTTATATAAAAATGAATATATGTTTTTCTTGAAATAAATATAATGTGAAAAATATCTTTATATTTCATTTAATATCAATATTATACATCGATTGAAAATGTCATACTTTTTGAAATGATTATTTTAAATATAATTGATTGATTTTAATAATTAATTTTTTAGAGATGATATAAATCCATCAAATGCATACACAACTTTGATGTGATGCTTGTTCATATAGTGGAAAATATTGGTAATAATTCTAATAACCAAAAACTATTATTATTTAAGAGATTTTTAGAGTCCAATTAATATCATTGATCAATATAACATATTAAGTTTCCTTTAACATTTTATATCATAGTGCATTTTTGTGACTTTGTGTTCAATGTGAAATTAAATACATATCGTCAAACATTTAATTAGTGACATTTTATAAAAAAATATTTCATCAAATGATTTATAAATCCAAAAATATAATACTCATGATAAAAAAATAAGATCATCTAAAAATTAATCTATATGGTCCATTTAATTTTTATTTTCATTTATATAGTCTTTTATTTTTCCTAATGCATTACAATTATTCAAGTCGTCTAAATTTTATATGGGATTAACATGGGTTAAAAAACAGATAAAACGGTAAAAACATATTTTAAACATATCAAAAAAATAATATGATATTATTTCAATGATCTTCATCAAAATTAATAAATATATGATTTAAGATCCATTTTGTCCTTAGTATTAATTACTATTAATTTAATACATTATGTAATACAAATGTCCAAATCCAATCAGTTATAAATGGGAAGATTGTCACATTTATTCCTAACATATTTACATCACTCTATTTCATCCAAGATGTATCTAAGTAATTTCTAATCATCCATACCCACATTCTACATGTCTTATTTTGGGATTTATATTCTCCTCATGTTGTTTTAGGTTTATCAAAAATGAGTTTGGTTGAAGATTTACTATAGATTTTAAATAAATGGTTTATATTTATTTGTTTTTAAACTTCCATAAAATATTATTAATATATTATTAAATAAAAAAATATTTACATAAACAAAAATTTTATGTTACAATAATTACTGATATTTAACCCATCTTCTGTCAAAAGGGAAACGAAACCATCGTTCATGTATACGATCAACTACCACCTACGAAATCAATGAAATTAATTTTCTATCTCTAAATCTCATGATATGTTATAGTAATTGATTTTTTATATATATTTATGATATTAATTAGTTAAATATTAATATAAAAATAAATAATATCATTTATTTTCTAAAAAATTGATCTATTTAATATCGGGAACATCGTATGATAAAATTTGTGGATTACCATCTCCATGAACTGATGTGATTCATATTTGTTAACAACTAGATATGGATAATATATATAAATGTATTTAAAAAAATAATATTATATATATGGAATAATTTTAATAATGAATATATAAAAATAAATTAACTTGTTTACTACACATTGATTTAAAGAACGCTACTAATTCATTTGTACGACTTACCAACCCCATGATGGTATCATTTTTCATTTATCATTAACATAAATCATTGATGGTTTTAAAATTAATTGATATTAATATAAATGATCATTCTTTCATTATTATTACTCTACAGTTGATGAAATGATGGCTTCTTTGACTATAGTAGTCTTATAGAAATCATCATGTAAATATGAGATAAAATCCGTCAAAATGTATGACGTTAAAATAATTGATTTTTTTATAAAATGTAACCTAGTTTTAAATAAAGATAATGAAATAAAGAAGATGAATATCCTTCATAATGAATTAAATTATTCGCATAGGTTTAATATTTAAGAATATAAATAACATATTTGATGAGTTAGAATAAGGTAAGGACACTTGAGAAAAACCACATTTTCAATGTTTGAAATACAAAATATCTAAAACATTTTCATCCATATACATATTCTAAAAATTAATTTATAGACATATGTATATATAAATTAATTAAGTATTATTGAATTTTTTTTGTATCTTTTAGGATGTCTCAATTGTTTATAACTAAAAAATATTTTTATGAATATTATACAAAACCTTATTAGTTTCAATTATAATAAATAAAAATAATCTATATTATAGTATAATTCTTTATTATTTTTTCTAATATCAATAACTATTATTGGATGTTTTTGAATCCTTTATATGAATCCATTTTACCTTAATAAAAATTATTCCTTCCTTTTTTTGGAATTATTGTTTTCAAAATATTGTTTGAATGGAATGTCAAATATAAACATCTAAAAATGTATTGTATATGGGTTAATAAGTTATTTCTAATGCTATTACAATGAAACATTGATGGAATTAGTTTTTTTATTCAAGATATGATACATTAAAATTATGTATAATTAAGGTTGATTCTGATATAAATTAAACAATGTATGGGCTAGATATAGCTTATATGATGGGTAAGCCTGATATACATCTATTATACTTTATGTAATAAACATTGTCTTAAAATGTGTTTTACAAATTTATCTAGATATGGTTCTCCTATAGATATAACATGAATCAAGTTATTTCTGAAATTATTATAGAACATTTTGTGAATATCATTATTTATTTTTCCAAAAAGTATTTTATTATCTTATTAAAGGTTTTAAGGTATATCTTTGAGAAAAAAGTTTTTTCATTTCATTGTGATATGATTTATATCTTATGAAAAAATGATTTTTTGAAAAAGGTAAAAATTATACATGTATTGATAATTTTTACTACTATAATTTATTTATTTCATTTTTGTACCATGCTTCTTTTTCCCATACCATGTTTTAAATTTTTTCCACATAGTTTTTGAACTCGTAATTTCATGGAATATGTATTTTGAAATTCTTGAAAATTTTTCATTAAAATAAATTGTTATTTATTTAGAATGATTAATACTAAGGGAAATGGATTTTGAGTACAGTTTTCTCAATTTTAAAATATGTGTTCGTTGATCATGGGTTGTGAAATAATTCTCCACAACTATAAACTGTAATGGTTTCAAAAATTAATAGACGGTATTAATTGAAAAAGAATTCATGACTATATAATTATAATAATTTTTTACCATAGAAAAATTGTATGAGGAAAAGATGATAGGGATTTACAATTATTAAGTGATGGTAAAGGTACACTTTTAATTTCCTAACGTATTAAATTATTATAAATTTAATTACATGAATGGCTGTTTAGAATTGGTAAAATAATTATATAACATGAGTATGTATGGAAATCCTAAAATAAAAAATAATTTCTTTATAATTTTATTATGTTCTTACCTTTATATCTTTTTTACACATCATTAATTTTTTATACATTTATAATAATTTTTAATTTTTAACACTTTAGGTGTTAAGAGTGATATTATAAACAGATGAATGAAACATAATTATACCATTGATGAAATTTTCAAACACATAAAAATCAATAGGATAAATGTATAACATTTATAAATTTAATTGAATTAAATAAGACACTTTTTATTATAAAATATCATTACAGTAATTTTGTAGAACTATTCAATTAAGTAGGCATAAAAAGCAACATGTAAAAAATAATAAACTAGTGAAAAATATAAAATAATCCGTAAATTTATATATTTGTCTATAAAATTCATGGGAAAATATAAATCCCAAAAAAATACTTTTAATGGTTTTAATTTAATTTAATTTATTATTCTACGTCATTCAGAAGAATGTGTTGTCATTACATAATCACAAAAGGCAATTATATAATCACTAAAATTTAAAGGATAATTACCATGATAATATAAAATAAATTTTTTTAATATAACCATTTATTATTTAACATAGGATATATTTATACATTTCTTAAATTATTATAGATATTTTAATCAGGAATGTGGAATTTTGAAATTAATAATTTACAAAAAATATTTAATTGGTAAAAACCAAATAAAGGTGGGATATTAAGGACATATTTTGAATATTAGGATGATTATATATGAAACATACTGATACATTGAATTTATGTCATGGTTTTTAATGAATATTATATAATATCATATTATATTAAAAACAAATTAGTCTATTTTACCTTTACATAAGTAACAAAATTTACAATGGATAAAATCATATTGTCTTAAAATTAATTTCTCCTTATTACCATTTATTATTAATTATAATTCTAAAGATGGAGTCTATTTTATCAAATTAATATTACATATGTGGAAGAATGACAATAAATTTTAATATAAGAAGACAATATGATAATATTGATTTCATAAAAATGCATTTTTGGTATAAAAAATGTTTCTATATCAAATTCTTGTATAAAATTGATCACTATAAAAATTATTAGGAAATTATCAATCAATATGAAATATTGATATTTTATTTAAAAATAATGAAAAAAATATAATTTGAATTTATAAGATCCTTAAATTAAATGATGATGTTCAATAATAATTAGTTTTTTCTAATATTCATTGATAATTCAATCTTTTTGGATATTTTTCAAAAATTCATAATAAGATAATTTTTACACTGTAAATTCAAAAATGCGGTCAAAATTTTTACTAAAAATTCAAAATATACTAGAATTTAATTATAATAGTATCTCCAAACAATGAGATACAAATATTTGTAGAGGGAAAAATATTTTTGATGCAAAAAAATAAATTACATTTAAAAGTCAGTAATTATTTACTCATAATTAATAAAAAAATTACATAGTAGGATCATTATATATATTTTTGAATGTGATAAAAATAACTCATCCCCCCAATTTAATGACGATGTTATAACAATTGATTTTACATAATAATATTTCACTATTTATTTCATGTTTTTATTGCATGTTATAAATGCCAGTGAACAAACTGATTCTTCAAAGTATTAAGATAAAACATTCATGGAAATTTTTTGTTGATAACTCACATCTCTTAAAAAATATATGTACTCTACAGATAACATTTTTACACCGTGTTATGGATTATTGTCACAAATACTCTACGAATTATGATACTTACACCTTGTTGTCTTGATATGAATTGTACAATGATTGATTAGATCAAGAGATGAAACAATGAAATTTTCTCTCTCCTAAATTTAGTTGATGTAGATATTTTTAGATTGTTATTTATTTTGAATATATTTCATTCATGGTTTTCACCATCCATTCAATAAAAGTATAAATGTATTTTAATTTCACTTTTTTATATTGTATTAACGAATTTCATTGGTTTCCATTAATTGATTTTCTACAGTATAGTTTATGTTAATATAAATTGTAATTTGTTTTTAATTATATCAAAAATAAACTCATAAAAAGGAATTTTAAAATGGTTTAATAATATGTTTTCATTATATTAGTGAATAAGACCAAAAAAATTCTATTTAATTATTTTCTCTTAAAGAATGTTGAAATAGATTATTTTTAAAATGATATTATCTAATTATGTACTTATTTATAGAGAACCTAATATGAATAATTTACTTAAAAATATCATACCAAAAATATATTATTTAAATATTTATTAAAGAGAATGTATTTTTCAGAATACCCACTAAATTATTTTTCTTACTTGCGCCTCTATCATATGATAATAATATTTTGATCATCCCATAACCACTCTTCGAGTAATTATTATTTATGTTTGGATGGGGTATGATAGAATCTCATAGATATATGTTGGATAAATTTTTTTTTGAATCACTTATAGGATTTGAAATATATTCATTTGATGTTTTAATTAATTATCATAAGTGCTTACTATATCATTGGAGGTAAGAGAGAGAGAGACAAAGAGTCAATGTTGGCTAAAACAAAGGAAGGTTAAGGTTGAGTGGAGGGATATATTATATTCATACATGTTTCATTATTTAAATAATTTTATAAATTCATATCATTTTGATTCTTTTCTTTTAATACATGGATGTATGATTTCTGAATTGTTCATGTCTATTTTTCTATTTGTTTATAACTCTTATTATTATGAGAAACCAATCCCATTGGATATTTTTAAGCCATAGATCAGGTTTTTTATGTGGGGTGATTCAGATCACAAGAAGTGTCTTATGGGGGATTGCCCAAGTTTATAATTGTGGGACATCATGAATTTGTCCATGAAATATAGAATCATTGTAGACCATAATTATTTTTGGAGCCCTACCTATGGTGATCAAACTGTAGGAGCTTGGGATGTTGAAGTGGGATGTGTTCTGAAAATTATTTCATTTTATAAACCACATCCATAAAAATAATATTATTTCACAATATTTTATATTTATTTCCATCATTTTTATGGTCATCTAAATAATTAGAAAAAATAAATAATTCTATTGATGTTAATGGGATTGAATTGGTGTCACACACAATGATTTTATGTATTAGTAATTGATGGGTTTCCCATATTCACTGTTAGACATAGTATATATATATGGATTAATTATTTTGAAATGGAATGATAAATGATGTAGAAATGTGGTGAAAAGGCCACAAAGCCATCAGGTATATTAATGGAATAGGATAATATAATTTATCACTTTTGGATAAAATTTGTTGGAAATGAGTACATATGCGATGATTTTTATACAAGCATCAATATGATTTTTCAATTCTAGGTAATTTATTCTAAATTTTATTATAAAATACAAAAAATTCAAATGTTTTAAAATAAATATTTTATTTTCTTATTAAATAGTTTAATTTTATTAGAAAATGAAAAATTGGTGTTTCTAAAATTATTCTAATAATGTTAATGAAATGGATTTTAGAGTGTTTTTTTCATGGTAATTAAGAAAAACATAATAATTTTTAGTATAATTTTAAATTCTTGAAAATTTAATATTAAAATATTTGTATGAACATGTTCTGATGATTTTTAGCATCATTAAAAAAGGGGACATGTTATTTAACAAAGTGATATTTCTATGTGAATTTTAAAATATTTTGTCTTTTAATAATTGATCATAGATTTATTTATTTTGTTTCAATTATCTATATTGTTATCATTGGGAGTATTAATTTTGGATTTTATTTGTAAAAAATTTTATAAATTTTTCATGACATAAACACTAATGCCTCTTTATATTTCATATTTTTGGGGTTTTAATTTAAAATCGGGGGTTTTGTATATTACTAAATTCATATATATTATCCCTAGGTGTTTCTAGAAATAAGGAAATTATTGGTGCGTCCATGAGAGTTTTTTTGTCAAGGGAATACCCTAGAAAGTTTGTATCTCATATATAAATATTGGTGTTGGTCCTATTTCTTGGGGAGCATCACTGTTATGTTCTCCAGTGTATTAAATTTTAGTTAAATTTGTTAACCTCTTAAAACATTTTCTATATTTCCATTTAATTTTTTAATCCAAATATTTACCATTGTTTTTTCTATTCTAGGGAACTCTTGGGTACATATTTTTAACACCTAAATGTGTGATCTGATGAATGTAATTGATGTGTCATTAATTGAGAATTTCATATGAACTCACGGTATTATGAGCCTATTCTGGGTCATTGTATATTTTTTAAGATGTTTCTTGGTTTAGTTATATTTTTTAGTAGATCCTTTATGGTGGGAAGACTTGGAATTAGTCTCTGAAATCAAATTATAAACCAAATGATATTTTTTCCTTATCGTGAAAGTGCCGAATTTTTTGAATTCAAAATCATTTTTGACAGTGTTTTATGATTTTTTATTCCACTGGGATATTCTAAATATTTTGGATTTTTTCCTTTAAGAATGAATAAGGTTATGTGTTTTCAAACTATAATAATATGGTGTTAATACAATCATTTTTTAAACATTATCTTTTTACAACTTCTATTTATAATCAATCATTGAGTCATGTTTTTTGGGAGGGATTTTTTGAGATTTGGTTGTGGGATAATATGTTCATTGGGATATGAAATTGGGTTTTTTGGATAATATTAATATCTGTTAGTTTCATATATATTAGATTGTGAGGTTATAAAGTTCCTTGGATTTGGAGAAAATATTTTGTTTGATCTTCTAATCGATTTTATATTACTATAAGAATGTCGGTTATATTTTTCAACAAAGAATAATTAATAATTATGGGGTGATTTAGTTAACATCTCATCCCTAATATATATTAATTATAAATTTATTTAAAAATAATGTTATTTTTTAATTATTAATTTTCGGTAAAAACATGATAAGAATTTATTTTTACTATTTTCCCATGAACACAGTCGATGCATAATTTTACAATTCATGTTCCCATTGTGGGAATGACACTGTAATTTATATTAATAAAATATCAAATTTTTCATGTGGATCATATAAAAATTTTCCCTTCTTATAAATGGTTCTCTAGAACCATTAATAGTAGGATCTCGGTTGGTAACAATTTTGGCCCACTATTCGACCAAACTGAGTGTAGTGTCATGTTTATTAAAAAATGAAAAATTACATTTTCCCCCAAATATTTTTTTCATGAAATATCTAGAAACACACTCATTCTATTTTAATTGAAGGAAACAAACCCATGAGATTTTAAGTGCACAACATTACCTATAATTGCATTTCTTCATGGATTTCTTATTAGGTATCATTAGAATATGGGTTATTTATAATTGTTCAAAAACCCTATCTTCTTCAACAACTAATTATTTCATTCTAATTTTCTTCAGCATCCAATACAAAATTTGAAAACCAATAATTGAAATAAATTGTTATTATTTTGAAATTCATAGTGCCAATGTGGTATATATATCCTTGAGGGACATTATATGTGTGCTCTTATAGTGATTTGTTTAGATTTCCATGATCAACAATATGGTACATTTTCTTAAGTCGTTTATAATCTAGACCCATAACTAAATATTCATTCATACTTTTTTGAATATAATCTAATTATTGATTATTATGAATTACCTTTTTAAATAAAAATATTTATACAAATTATATTCCTTTTAAGTAAAAACATTTTATTTATTTTCAAATATTATTTGACTTAGTTATATTTAGTATTATATGGGGTGTGTTTGATAAAAATAACGAGTGGACCTTGTTTTTTTATGTATTTTTATTTATATATTTGTTTTCATTGAGTTATCATTGTAACCATATATTTATCTTGCAATATAAAATACTTTCATTCAATGTTATGAATTATTTATATGAATGATTATTTTTTTTGAAAGTTGTGAGAGGCTTAGATTTTTATTTTTCATATTCTATAGTTTTGAAAAAAGACATGGTTGGACATATATATTTGTTTCTATGTGTGTGTACCTAATAAAATGTTAGTATGTGAATTTGATGAAATAAGAGAATCATGTATATATATATATAAATATCTATGTGTCTGCCAAATTAATTTAATTGTATATGAGTAAATCAATATAGTGTTAAATTTGAAATCAAATATTACATTCATCATTGATTTCAATTTTTTTAAACAAGAATCATACAATAAATTAAAAAAAACCATCGTTTTCAAGGATTTCAAATTGTGTCATCTTCTATGTAGGATTTTTAAAATATGTATTCAATTCATAATTTATTTTCATGGTTGGTTTATATTTCAAATATATTGTTAATTTTTTTCATATGTTGGATGTTAATAAAGTTTGAAAATATTATCTACCGTTAACAAATGATATATCATGTGAACGTTTTTTGAATGGTCCCTTTAATTTGAGAAATAAAATCAACAAAAATAATATAGAATATTGGAATTCATTTATTAATGGGTGGAGATAATCTACTCTAGTATTCTCAAAATACATGTTGATAAGATCTTTTCTTATACATACTAATTCATGCTCATATACAAAGTTGGGCATCCATAATACGTCTTTATCTACCTAATAATCCATATCACACTTATTCTGTGCATTAGAAAATGTGACAATATCCTACTTTGAGAACCTCCAGCTCACAAAACATCCATTAAATGTGAATATGTATCATGTTTGTGACTTCAGGTAATATTTAGCAATTTGAAAACATGCTCCTTTATATCCTTTGATGAGTAGATCCTCATATCCTCTACAGGCAAGGAAAATTTCATTAGGTAAACTCATATACTTATAGATATTCATTACATCCATCTAATGGAGGAAACCATGATAAATATGATATATTCCTACTATACAAAATGCATATGTAAAATCTATCATAATATATAAAATTGAATACATGATGGACTCAATCATTGATGTACATGGAATCTTTTCCTTTGTTGTCATTCAACGTGTTTTATGGTCACATTGTCATATAAATATGATTTCCATATAATGATGACAAAAAACCTAACAAATTCTTCCATACTTAATCTCATAATTATCTTGTCAATGTTTATACTATGATATAGTTTGATCAGTCTCTTAGAACGATCAGAATGGATCTTGATCCCAATAATATATGTTACGCCTTTGATGTCCTTCATCATGAATAATTTATTCAAAAAAATTAAAAGGCAATAAGAATGGTATTTAATTCCTAATGGACAATATCTCATAAGCACATATTATAAATAAAATGAATGATCTCCCCCTAAACTGTTTGTAGATGCAAGGATCACACTCATTCATAATGAAACCAAATTCTATAATGGATTAAATAAAATAAACCTTCCATTTAAAATATGGTGTATTTAATCCCCAAATGCATTTTCTAAATTTTCATATATTATTAGAATCATTTTTATTCACCAATAACTAGGGTATTATCATATAGACATATACCAGGCATCTTCCCCTTAAAGAATGAAGTATTTACACCCATTTTTCAAATCTCATATTATTGGTAGGAAATAATGGAAAATAGAAGTCTGATATATTCTAGAATATCAACAAGTGAAAATGATTCATCATATCCAAATATATAACACATTTGAAACACTTTTACAACCATCCTTGTCTTATGGATTTTAAAATTCCATTCCATGATAGGTTTCATCATGAATTCCCTTATTAAAAGAACAATATTTACATCTACTCATGGATTTACCAAAACGAGAACATAGTTTTGGTATCTAGAATCCATTTCAAAATTCAGGGATACTTCCCACTTGGAAACATCAGTTTGACATACTAATACATTAATTTTATAGGATGTTTATTATCGAATAATAATGAATCAACATTCTCATGGACACTAAAACCATAATATTCTATTTCTATAACTTCTCATGTACTTCTACATCATAATTATGTCTCTGGAATAGTTCCACCTTCCATGAGGAATTGATGAATATTATACTTTAACATCTCTCATGTACCTTGAGACTCCAAATCATCAATGTCTATCTTGATCCTTCTATATCTTCTAAAAATGTTCTCCTCTAAATTAATATGGTGTTTCACTCCACTATAACCCTTTTATTAAGATATCTTATAGGTTATATGAATTTTTTCTCATAGGGTTTCCTTTAATGGTATACATCATGTTTCGGTGTTCATGTATGTTACCTAAGGAGGACTTAAAACACTTCTCTCTCACACACATGTAAAATCAATAACACTATTATTCATCCACTCAAAAGTTTTTATTGAATTCCATTTATCAATTTTATTATTAAATTTTTTAGTATATGGTGTTTTATATCAAATACACGTCCTTAAAAGGATAATCGATGAATCACATGACATTTCATTTACCTCACCATGTCCATCAATGTATGGTTCATCCTTTTTCATACCCTATTCCAATTAGATGTATAAGGACGTGTGGGTTGGGATAATATCCAAAAATCACATTAATATTCAACGATGTCTTTGTTAAGATTTTCTCTACCAAGCTCTTAATATATTTTCCTAATATTCATAAAAAATGGTTCTTATAATCGTTTTTGTATTCCTTGTAATTATTAAAAGAATATGAATTATAACTCATCATGTAGACATATACATATCGACAAAAAAGATTAATACAATTTAAGATGAATGATTTCCCAACCATTTCGTAATAATAAATGGTCTACAAACATCAGTATGAAGTAAATAATGAATATATTTTCCATTTCACCTTCCCCAATAAATGGGGATTTAGTCATTTTACTTTATAATCATATGGGACATAACCCAAGTTTTCTTAGTTCAAAAATTTATAGATATATATCTTGATGAAATTCAGTCATGATATATTCACATACATTACCAAGAGAGTGATTCCAAACTTCAGTTTGGTTTGATTCATGTTATTCAACATTGTTATCAATTTCCATTACATCATAAATATAATAAAACACCAAAAAACCAATTATTAAAATATTATATCCTATAACAAATGATATATTTATAAAATGAGAAACATTTATTCACAAATTTTAAATCAAACTAATACCTACTTTGTTTGGATATAAATATAATGTATTTTTTAATAGATGTAACATATTAAAAACCCTATCAAACCCAAGATCATTATGGTCAAAAATATTAGGTGGTGTCCCTTGATCACTAAAATTTTTTGATTATATTTTTTTGGATTGTACTAGATAAACCTACCCATGATCAATCATTTTATATCTACATGGTTTATGTATCAGAAAAAATAAATTAGTAGAAAAATTTATATATAATACCAAATTTTATGAAATAGATAAATTCTACTTAATAATAAATGCACATAAAGCTTCCCCATTCTTTTTTGTCTAGGTGATTTGTTTATTCTAGGGGAACCTTTGTCCACATGTGAAACATATAGCATCACGTTCTCTTTATTGCCCATTGATTCTCCTCTTCTTGGATGGTGTGGTGGATATTTGGGAAGATTTATCTTAACTATTCCTTTCTATTTTTTACCATATATATGTATGTATGTTTTTTCTTAGTATACATATCTACATGTTGATAATGGGTGGGATGATCTAGATGATATGTTTCAATGCTTTTCATCATAAAACTCAAAATAAAAATGAAGCTAGTTTGGGTGAGTGATTCAAGAATATGTTTATCACACAATTCATTAGGTAGTTTAATATTTATAAGCATATTGTTCACAATGTGTAGAATTAGTATGTCTATATGTGGTCCAGCTGGGGAAACCTCTTCTAGCTTAAACTGAAAGAGTGATTTGGAGATCTTAAGCCTCTCTTCCCTAGCACTCTCCTGTTAAATACCCCATAGGTACTCTATTAATTCTATATGCACCATTGTATTCATGAGACATAATGAGATCAAAAAAATGATTAATGCATAAAAAATTTAATGTAGACCATGTCATTCATATATTTCATGTGGAGAATATAATCTTCATTACTCGCTTCCTAAGTAGGAAAATCAGGCATTGACGATTAATTAATTCAACATTTCCATTCATGGTGTAGACTAATCTAAAGTCAATTATACCAATATTTTAAGGAAATATCAATTTTTTTGGTTTTATTTCTCAAAAATTGTTTGTGGGGGTAATTTGGATGATGAGAATTCAGATTTATTAAAATAATAAAAGATAATATTATAACAAAATTTCCTGGATTTTAAATTATGATAGAAATAATAAATTAATTAGTTTTTATTAAATATACATCTATATTATCAATGTTTAAATGTCATTTACATTGAACTTGGAATGTCTAGATTATATAACATTCTAGTGGAAAAGATCCATATTAACCTTCATATAACCCATCAAGGGTTGGTAAAGATACTTGGTGGTTTTTAGGTAGGATTGATTTTTTAAACCATAGTCTTGTGGATCCTTAATCCATTTAATGGATTCCACAATCCTAAAATCTTGACTTTTGATATCTTCAACACTTCCCACTAAATTATATGTATTATTGTTAGGGAAAATCTTTTTAATATTACATTTTTACTTCTACCAAAATAATTCATAATAAAACCTCAAATAAAAACAATCATCCCATCAAGGGATGGTCAAACACGTAGTTTATTTGTGTTTTATTCTTAATAATGTAATTGATTGAATTTTATTTATTATGCATAAATTTTATATTGTGTTAATCTTTACAAGTATTACTAGTATTAGTTGGACATTAATTAATTAATTAACCATGTTCCATCAAACATTTAAACTTAATTCATTTAATTAATTTAGATCTTTTCACATTATTTAATTAACTAATTTGATCAAATCCATTATTCCACAAAATAAATAACATCAATTTAAGATACATATAAATATTGTAAATCAAAAGAACACGATCGTAAATTATTTTTTATTTAATTAGAAGATATTAAATCCTCACATGACCTAGTGGAAAAACTATATTTTTTGTGTTCGTATGTGATACATTAATCCACCTATCCACATGTGAATCAGGTGGGTTGGAATAATAATGGTTATATTATAAACTTCTTCCATGTCCCTTGGGATACTCTATCGCGTATAGTAATTTTTTACTCACATGAATGTAAGGGGAACCAAATCATTGGTTAAAGGAGATTAAATATATATAATTAGATATGGATGTCCTATATAATAATGGAAGGATGGATGACTCACATGCCATAATTCCGTTTTATATTAAATAATTTCTTACCCAATAAATAAATAAAACTAAAAAACTAAAACACATACAAAGGTGCTGGTGAGGATCTTGATAAGATATAAATGAAATGAATATACAGAGTTAAATAGATACAATTTATTTTTTACTCTTTTTTTTGTTATTATGATGAAAGAAATTGCATTAATTAATAAATTAATTAATTAATTACCATTCATCATAATGATCATCCTAACATAACTGTAGATTCCAATAATTTATGAAATTCTAGGAGAAAAAATATTAGTCCATGTTAATATAGAAATATAATAATTATTTGATTAGTAATTTCATTAAACATAATATTAAATTGTCATAGTCAACCAATTCCAAAAAAATATTTTTTTAATGAAATAGTATAACATTTTAATATAATTTAATAATTTCATCAATTGAGAGGCTACAAAGAATGTAATCGATCGATATGTCATTTATCATAGATGTATTGTATCTGGGATAAGCACTTGAGGCCAAGGCATGTTATTTCAAATGGATTATAGTGTATGTAATTGCTAGATTCGCATAATGTATCAACTTGTTGTGTTGAGCATGTAAATGTGCGGTGAATGATAAATTCACTACACTTAATTAACTACTTTGAATATGATTTTTCAATAAATAGGGGCACTGCTCATGTGCTCTACTTACACGTAGTGTAACATAGTTTCATCGCCAAAAGATATGGCACATCCAAATAGCATGTCCGACACTTCTTCATCTGTTCTTGAACCATTAAAAATGGAATCGCTAAATGAATATTATTAATATGTTCATTCCATATTGATTAAAATAAGATGATTTAAAAAATGAAATAAAATGATCATCATACCATAATTTCACAAATATAAACAATGAAATAAATAGTTATATATTTTGACAATACCCTTCTAATAAATGTTTTTGGTTCAAGGCATAACTGAAGCATATGATGGTGGATGGTAAATTAAAATTTTCATTTTATAATCATCACCTGAATCCAAGATTGAGGGCCATGAACATAAAATTTAAAATTATTTTATTTATCATTTAATGAAATAATTTTAGAGATGTAAGAAAATTTTCAAAATTGATTGTTGATAATTTGAAAAGAATCTTTCAACTTACATTCATTATGGTGTGAGGATCCAAGTATGTAATCCTGATAGTGGTGATTTTTATCTAATCATATGATCTCTATGAAACCCCACACGATATCTGAGTACTACCTTGGTGAGTATAATGCCTTTCATTATTAATTCACAATCAATATTATTCGATATTGAATAAATATCTCTTTCACTTCTCATTTCTTAGAGGGATGGATAAGGGGGATTCATGTAACAATTTCTTGAGTGAAAAAATACTCGATTATCAATTTTGGATAATCTACAAAGTATACATTGCTGGCGATTTTTTTATTTTATGTTAAAATATTATTTAATTTCATGTTATACATTAAATATCATTTATTACATTTAACGAACCCAATGAAACACAATATTAATACTAATATTTTTTATTTTTGCTTAACACTAACTTTTTGAATGACAAATAATATTTAACAATAGTCTAATCTAAAATTTTACATGAGAATTGGTCTTGGATAGTTCCCAAACTACATGAATATATAGAACACATGAACAATAAATTATTCATTAGTAAATAATTATTTTATTTTACATCAAATAAATATTTATTAAATATTCAATAATATTAAAAACTATTTTTTACTCAAAATTTTGTGAGTAAATTTTTTTATTAATGTGATCAATATTACTTTAATAACATTAGTCCATTCACTTGAGAATAATATTGATTCAATTAAATAAAAACTAAAAGGGATAAATTTATATCAATAGAAACACATTTTTGTTTCCCATCTAGGATTATTTCTCATTAGGATAAGCAAGTCTTGCCTAATGTACAAGATTACTATCTTCTAATGTGTCAAAGAACCAATGATAAAGAACAATATGTCACAACATTGACAACCACAAACCAATGCTCACTTGTAAAATAACTTTT
Organism: Viscum album; assembly: GCA_963277665.1. NCBI lineage: Eukaryota > Viridiplantae > Streptophyta > Magnoliopsida > Santalales > Viscaceae > Viscum > Viscum album. The sequence continues at coordinate 1,921,416,996 of OY728136.1, read as the reverse complement.
TTATCATAATATCCCATAACGATGGTCACATATCTATGTCACCATCATATATTCTAGATATAAGTTTCTTTTGCTATATTAAATAAATATGTCCTTGTAACATGGCCATGAGATTTAAGCTGAAGGTTATATTCTAGTTAAATGGATGATATATCAGCTACCAAAAATATAATATTGAAAATTATTCCATGTCATATAAATAAATTATATTTCAATTGTGACATACCCAATGTGCCATAATCCCCATTAACATATAGTGTGAATATTTTTTATCAGTAAATAGAGGTGATAGGTCGGCGAATAATAATTACTAGGGACCATTATAGGTTCTCATAAATAGAAATATTTGATGTAACAAAAATAAAATAAGGTCGTACTTTAAATTCTATTCTCATAATCAATTGTCATTGATATTACTAACTATGGACTTCATGAGAAGTATCCTCAATAACTTATGAGTTCTCAAACTGATGATATAAATTTTATGTGTCCCATTTTTTATGTTATCCAAATTCATAACAACATCATGAATATTATCATCTCAAATCAATATCCTCAACATAGAGAGGAACTACTCTAACATTATATTTTAAAAAAAGGGCAATAATATATTGTTACATTAAATACATATAGAACAATAAAATATTTTTAATAATATTTTTAATTATTATTCAATCCATAAAATATTATTATTTGAAATGAAAAATCTATTAGTCCTAGTAGACCAACTAACAAAAACTCCCACTTGGACAAGAGACAACTCCCTACTAAATTGAACTTACATCACATCACGAGGTAATCAAGTTTCATTGTAGATAAGGATTTAGTCAAGCAGTCATCCATGTTGTGTTATGTAGATGAAAATATTTCATTTTAGAACTAGTCTATGATGAATTCTATGTGAGTTCAATAAGTAGTATAGATGAAAATCATTTTCTTCCATCTTGATGTGGTACCTAAAATAAATGGTCATATCAAACTCTATTATGATAATGCTTCAACAATGGATATCACAAAAGAACAAAGTCACATCAGCGGAGATAAAGATTTAGTCAAGGGGTCATCCTTGTAACAAGTGAAATTGATTCATTATATTAAATACATTGATGTTGTTTAAACCATTTTGTAACCAAAAATTCTTTAAATATACTCACTTTTCCATCGATTTATAGTTTCTTCATGAATACCCATTTGAAACTAATTCCATTTCCACCAATTTCATGATATACGAAAATCTAGAATTGATTTTGGCAATGAAATCAATTTCATAAATCATGGCATCTTGACACATGAAATCATTTTTGTAACTTATAACATCTTTATTAGTAATTTGATAATTATTATCAACTAATAATGTGTCGTATTCCCCTTTGACTAAATATTCATTAGGTCTAGATTCTATACCTATATTTTAATCATACACAATACTTCTATCTTAATAACAGTTTCATTTTCCATATGGCTTTATGGAATTTGATCTTATTCCAACTCTAGTTTATCTTGAGCCTCGACTTCATTGAAATATGTATCACTCCCAATATATATTTAGGATATATTACCCTATATAGTAATTCATATTTTTATTATACTATAACCATTTTATGAGGATCATATAGGTAATATACCACTTTTTCTGTTTGGTGTCGTATAAAGGTACACTTTTCCCCAGTGTGCATGTTTGTTTCCTGAATAATTTTTAACACACTCTTCGCTTCCCCACACATGTAAATTAGATAAAATAGTTTTTCATCAACTGAAAACATGTTATGGAATGACATTTAACAATTTAGATGGTAGTTTATTTCGTATATGTGTTATTTCCTTACATGTAACCAAAAAAGGATAATGGATGAGTCTGATAACTCATTATTTATCGTACAATGTCTAACATGGTATAGTTACACCATTCAGTTTTTCTATTCCAATGGGGAGTCTAAATATTAGAGATTTTCTATAAGATACCAAACTCTTATAATTAATCAATGAATACTTTATTACGACATTCTCTACCAAGACCTGAGAATAGTTTCATAGTCTTCATACCATGTTTGGCCTCAACATCAATCCTATATTCCTTGAAATTAAAAAAAAATATAAGGTTTTTAAATAATCAATTATACACATCCATATATAATAAAACCATTAGTAAAAGATATAATATATGATTACCCACTCCATATGGCAATAGGAAATGGTCCAAACACAATGATATGAAATAATTCATTGTTCTCCTTATCCCTTTTACCATTCCAATTAATATAGGATTTAGTGATTTTACATAAAGATAGGAATGACAAACACTCTGTGATTTTAGTTCCATATATCTTAAATAGACATATTGATGTAATATAGTCACTAGATTTTTATTTACATGATCTAGTCGGTTATTATTCAGTTGGGTGTTGTATGAGGCATGTGAATTAGCTTTATTATCGATTTCCATTAATTGGATTGTGTAATCAAACAAATGATGATCATTATTTTAATTTTAATTACTATAAATATTGATTCTGTTTTAAATCAGAAACATTTATTTATAATTTTGAATAGAAATTCAATCATACCATGTCTTGATTTAGATATAATTTTTTTGGTGATAAATGGGAGATATTAAAAGTATTTCAAAACCTATATCATCCATTCAGTAATGTGATGTGGTAGTCCTAAATATCTATAGTAGTAGGTCTATCTCGGATGGATGATCGTACGTCTACCTCCCCTCATTCAATATTTTAGAATATTCGTGGTTACCTTATTTTAAAACATATGTGACTAGCTCATGTTGTATCTAATACTGAATTTATAGAAACATATAAATTTTAATCAATAACTAATGAACCTCAATCATGTCGTGGTTTCTTTTGATGGGTGTATTTTTTCATCTAGTGGACCTTCATTCTAAATTCAAAATATATAGAATCATGTTCCCTTGCTATTCCATTAATATTTCTCTTCTTAGTGGCGAGTGATCAATCTTTCAGCTTATGTTTCATTTCTCTCACTTTTAGTTCGTTTTAATTATGGAATAATGGATTTTCATGTTTGATATCCTTAAATAATTGGAGAAAAAAGGTGATAAATTATATTATAGATGTCTCAATTATGTTTATATGAAAACTCATTAAAAACTGGAGAAGCACTAATGGATTGATTTCATAATTATTTTAGTTCCCAATTATTTTGGATATTTAGACCCTATAATCTTTAGGAATTCAATTAGACAATGAAACTGAATGTATGAGTTATAACTAGGGAAACCTATAACAGATTAATCAGAAATAGTTATTTAGAAATATTAAACAAATTATTTATTTCTCTCTACTGAAAAATACTAAAAAGGATCTCAGACATTATATATACATCAATGTTCTCATTAAACATTATTAGTTATGAAGACATAGACACAAGAATCAAACATGGAATTTATAATTCATTGTTTATATGTTTTTTATAGACAATAAAATATTCAACACATTCCTCTATAGTATGAAGATATGGTATTTATTATTCTTTCACATAATATGTTTGTTCCCAGAATAGAACAACACAAAGGAGTCTAAAAACTCTTGAATGTCACTTCTACTTAGGAGGTTTATTTTATGAAATATTTATCAAAGAAATAATGTGTATAATGAGAATACATTTTATTCAACAATTAGATTAGTATATTTTTATTGATTTTTCATTATAAAAAATTATTCTGGAAATAATAAATTAATTTGTTTTTATTTTTTCTACCTTTATTTTATAATGCTTTGATATCCCTCCCCATTTAAATAAGAATATATGGTTGCTATAAAATTCTAGATCCATGGATCAATATACCTTTTTTCATAATCCCATATAGTTTTTTTCATGCTACTTGATAGTATTTAGGTATGAGGTTCATTTCAAATTGAGGGATTGTAGCTCCCTGGTCCATTGAGTGGATTCCCCAAACACAATATCCCAACCTTCATTTCCCAATCACTTTCTCTAAATTATACCATGTATACCATGAGCTACTTTTGTTGTTGTTATATGGTAATTTGTAACAAATTTTTTATAAATCCATGTAAAAAAGTATGTGTTTCAACAATGTTTGGTCAAACACATAATTTTATAGATTTTTTTCTCAATCATGTAATGAAAGTCTATGTATGAATTAATACTTAATTGACCTATTTTAATCTATCAAGCACAATTTTTTTGGATTACGTGTATTGTAAATATAATTTTGATGTTACTTAATTAATTATCAATAATGGATAAAACATTTATGAATAATTATTTTATTCAATTTTAATATATTCACATTAATTAACAAATTTATGGGATCATGTCTGTTATTACATTAAATAAATAATCATATAGACATTAATCAATAAGTAATGTAAATTACTAGACAATGAGGTCCTAAAACATTTTAATAAATTAGTTGACATTAAATCAACCTATAAATATAGAAATAACTCTATATTTGGCCTTCGCTTGAGTTAAAACATCCATTATATCCACCTATGTGTCAACTGAGTTTCCATCATAATTTTTATATCACAAACCACCGATGTGGACCATGGGATTCTCTAATAATGTCATGTATTTTTTACATATATACGGGTGATGGGAAACAAAGGATTGGTTACAATGGATTACATTAATATCCTAGGACAGAACGGTCCTACATAAAAAATAGTTTGAGGGATGAAACCCATTCCATAATATCGTTTAAAATTATATAATTGATACCCCGTGAAATAAATTAATGTAAATAACTTCCTACACATAATAATATATTGGGCACGATTAGGATCATGCATAGATGAAATGAATATGAAAAATTAATTGGATGTCATTAATTTATTTATTAGTTCATTATTATTAAGACGACTACAATTGCATTAATATATTATTGAATTAATTATTTACCATTCATCTAAATGATCATCTACACATAATTCCTGATACACATAATCTATGGTATTCATGGAAAATAAATTATATAACCAATTAAAATACATTTAAAAAAATAATTTTATATTTCATTTATTTAAAACCATTATTATACTGTTAAACAAATCTAGTTCCAATCAATAAAATGTGGTTTTAAAATAGTAATATAAAATATTATTATAATTTCATTTTTCCATTAATTGTTATGCTACACAGTATATAATCTATCCACATATCTTATATCTTATTTTCCATGTATCTATATTACACTCTTGGGTCTTTATCATGTTAACATAGTCATATTACACAAAATGTAAATTCTAGCTACACACTATGTATCAACCTGATTTGATTCATATTTTCCTAGTAATCATGTGGTGTTCAATAAATTAATTACATGTAATTAACTATATATAGGATTTATGTGAAATGAAAAAGGTTCATGATGAGTACTTTGTTAAAAATATATATAACCCAATTTTTATGGAGTTAGATATGGTAATTCTGATGGAATCTCTGGTAATGATTCATCTTCTCATAAAAATTTTAGACAATGAAACATAGAATGAAGCTGATTAATATGTTGAGAATGTGTTAATTTAAATCCTATTAAATAATGAATAACATTAAAAATAAATATAACCAAAATATCTCAATGATCAATAATCAACTAAAAAATTATATATTTAATTGTGATCTTTATGAGACCAACTATTTATTCCTGGCATAGCCAAAGAATGTGACAGGTGGTGAAATTTAAAAATTATATTTTAATAATTATTTCATGAAACCAAGTGAAAATATCTTTCACATGAAATATGTAATTTAATTATTAAATATTTGTGGAAATAAAAACCAGGGATTACAAAAATTATTCATTTTTTAATTTTATATCATCCAAAAAGAACCTCTCAGACTACCTAATTTTCACTGAGAGGATCCAAAGATTGAATCACTCTACCTATGATTCAAATGTTTTCCTATTATTTGTGGGCAACAATAATCAATTTATGAGTATTATTGCTTTGAGTTGGATTCCTTGAATGGTTATTTCGAGATCGATCATCATTTGGCCTCGATGAAATCTATCATGCTATTCTCATTCATTGGAGGGCGATTTAAGGAGGAGTCTATAATGCCCCGACCATAGTTACCCAGAATCATTGAATTATTACATAACATTTCCATGATCACAAGTGATCACGTTTAGAAATACTGATTAGTTTACTAGGCTTGGAAGTGATAAATACTTATACAAATTTCACATTACATCATTAAATGGAAAGAAAACAAAATTTTCTCCCCATTGAAAATACTAATATCCCTTCAAATATTATAGTAGGTTAATCATAAAAAAAGTCTTTTCAACTTGTGAAAAATAAAACATAGGTAGGGGTGATCTCATATTCTCAGTAAGGATAACAATATAGTGAACACAATCATAAATAAGAATAAACTTTTATGGTAATGTATAAGACTAAAAATCAAGACTTTTAAACAAAAACAACTACCTGATATGGAAAAGATAAATCAAATAATTATATTTACTTATTCACATGGATATTGTACTAGTCGAATAATCATATGTAATATAAACAACCAATTTCATTATGAAGGAATAAAAAATGTCGGACATCATAACCACATAGTCAAGGCCTCGTGCCAAGTGAAAAAATTGATTCGGTCAAGGCCTTATTTCAAGACACTAGTTTTTCTTTTTAGAACAACTGATGTATCGAGTAGTTATATAGGGCTCTACCCATTACAAACTATGCCTAGTGCATTCATCAAATGAAAAGGTTCAAACATAACGTAAACCTTCATATTAAAAATACAATACAAAATGGTAATACTTTAACCATAAACCATGAATGGTATAAAAATAACACATCCCAAGAAAAATAAACATGTCACAAATCCTTCAATACAATATGGAATATTTTATCATAATAAATCAACTTCAATCAAGTGTATAATCCATCAAATGATTTTGACATAGATGAAATCAAAACTATTTCCGAAAAATATCTCATTCTATTTTGTAATCAATTAAAAGTCACATAATTATAATAGAAAAAATTTATTTTTAAAATATTCTTATAAGATTTTAAGAGATTTTTTGAAGGTTTTATAATGGTAGAAAATATACACAGTCTCCGTATAAGATAAAAAACATTATTTCATTAATTTTGTCGAAAAGGCCGTAAATGAACATCTTTGGAAAATAAAGGAAGGATTCCTTTATAAATATTATATAAAAATAAAAACACGGGTATAAATAAATTTAACCAATATTCTAGGATATGGTAAAAATGTTTTGAAATACATTTTTAAGAAGTACATAAGTAGATGATAATGAGGTCCTAGTAGATACTCATGAATAAACAAACTTGAATAATGAAGAGATTTTAGAATTTACCCATACCTTTTACTTTTCCTTGATTGTGTGAAAGTTATCCCCAAATGTAATATTTAAATCATTTTTATTAAATAATACAAGAACCACATACATAAATATGATATCTTATATGATCTTTTAATATTGTATTTGTTAATAATATTTCAGTAGTATCATTGTTTCTAGTGTTAATAAATTCATTTTCCTATATATGTTTTGTTACATTAGTCAGTTTTGTTAGGGATACGATGTATTTGATTCATATACAGAATGATATTATGTTCTTAAACATTATTTATTATCATATAATAAAATTCTTCTTGAATGATTTCGATGAGAAATGAATCTAATCGCGTTCTTCAATAGGGTAAACCGTACGTACGCACGAGCGACAGTATCATTCTATTGACAGGGAAATCGTATATAATTGGATGGTATATCATATGTACATAATAATTATCATGTTATATTTATTATTTACATAAATTATATTAATTATTACACCCTTACATAAAATTATGTGTTGAATAATAAACTACACCATGACATGGAGATGGTAATCCATACATATGCACGTATGGTGAAATTATCATTCAAAGGATGGATAGAATAATGAATATGGTTGTAAATAATTTATAATATCACAACATTATTTATAAGGTACATGATTTATTATTTTGTTATGAAAACTACCTTGAAAGAGGAAGTGGATGAAGAAAAAATGATTGAAGGATGGGATGAAATTATTACCTCTTCTTCGGGTGCTTCTTTTTAATTTGATCAAAAGGGCCCTTAGTTTGGATTCTGATGAAAATAATTCTTCTAGGTTGATGTGAGGGTTGTGGAAGGATATTTGAGTAGGTTTTATCCACGAAAAATGGATTTGGGGGTGTGATTTTGAGTGAAGGGGAAGTACCCTTTTATATGAGAGGTGAGGGTCACTATAGAAGAAGCTTGAAATATTATTTTATAGTACAATCATATTCAGTTAACAATGTCTCCAAAAGGATTTATTTTGAGGCTATGTTGGCGATGGGTCCTGAACCCCTCAACCAATTGGTTTTATACATGTTTATTTCACCATATTAACAATGTATCATAGATTTATATCTTAGTTAAATAGTTTATCTTTTACTATTTCTTCTTGTATTATTTTAATAAATGTTTAATAAACATACAAAAAAATTAAATCAAACCCCATGTGGTTTATTATTTATATATGTAACTATATATAAGTCTATTTTATGAACCATATATTTTTAGAACTATTATATCCATTAATAATATAGTATTTGTTTTGAAAAAACTCATTTATGTTGATTTTGACACTATTTAATATTTGGTTTTTGTGAAAGCCATATAAACATTATCACTTCAAAAAAATTTATTCATTAAATCCTAAAATTTCATATTAACTTATAAAATTCATGAAATCCATAAAAGACTTAATTTTATTTATTTTGATATTTATAATATCAATAATTTTATTCTTTGGTTAATATGGTTATTACTTCCTCACCATTGTGTCATATATAAATTTACATATTTAATGCCTAAAAATTATAAATAAAATACCATGATGTAGGAAATAATTTATATTTCTGATTAATTTTTATAGTGTTATTTATCTTATATATTACCCAATATTAAAAATGGTTTAGTTACTAAACTTTGAATTTTATACTTTTAACCCTTCTTTAAATAAAATAATAATAAATGTCCTAATCAAATATAAGTGTAATAAAAGGATCATATTTTGTTCCTATGGTTTATTTGGGTCAAAATAAACTTATCCAATAGAATTAAGACATGTGTTAAGGTAATTATAATACCATTTAACATTTATTACATGTTTTCATTTAATAGTGGTAAATAAAATTCAAAAGTTACTATTGATAAAAACTTATTTTCTTCCTATTGAACAACATTATAATAACTAATGTAAACTATGTCTCTCAGATTTTGGAAATTCAATTCATAGAATATGTAAAATTACGTATTATGAAAATTTAAAGATGTTCCTAGTAGGTGGGTAAAATACGTTAAAAGTTCAATAAATTTATATATATCTAATATTATTATAAAATTTCTCAAATGAATTAAATTGACCATATATAGGTATTATGTATCTATTTTGACCTAAAATAAATGTAATTAAATAACTAATTACAATAAAAAATTCAGTTATGAACAACAACGATGTGTTTTGTCACTATTCATGATAAATAGATTGTTTTCAAAAAAATACCAAAAATTCACCATAAGATAATTTTGATATTTCGAATCCAAAAATGAATTCCATTTTGAAAAATAATATTTTTAAAATTTCAACCAGTTGGTATTACTATTCATAACAATAAGATTGATTGGACGTGGTGTGATGGAACTCGAAATTGCGTATTGCGCAAACAATTGCATTATTCAAATAGAAATGTATTGCGGAAGCATGGGGTGTAACATTCTTCCCTCCTTCATATAATTTTGTTATCGAAATTTCTAGAATAATACTATATAAAAAGAATTGAGAGGTTCTTCATCATATATTCCTTTGGTTCCCATGTTTCCTCTTCCATATTATGGTTTCTCCAAAGAACTTTTACCAGACGAGTCGTCTGGTTTCTCAACACTTTCTCTCTAGTACCAAGAATCTTGACATACTCTTCACAATAAGACATATGTTGTTCCAGTTCTATTTCATCATAGGTGAGTACATGCATCAGGTCAGGCATATATTTTCTCAACAACGATATGTGAAACACATCACGAACATTTGACAGACATGGAGGCATTTCGAAATAGTAATATACAACTCCAATTTGTTGTATAATTTTGAATGGTCTGATGTACTAGGGACAAATTTTACCTTTCTAACTGAATCATACAAAACCCTTTCTTGGTGGTACCTTCAATAAAACATGATCTCCTACATGAAATTCCAAACCCTTCCTTTGGTTTTCAGCATAACTCTATTGCCTACATTAAGCTTCTTTAATGTGGGATTGGATAATATTCACTTTTTTCGTTGTCTCCTCAATATGTTCTGGGCCTACGAGTGTTCTTTCACCAAAATCATCCCATCACGTTGGTGTGAGGAACCCCTTTCTATATAATAGTTCCTATGGTTCCATCTGAATACATGAATGAATTATATCATTGTAAGAAATTTCTACTGGAGATAAATATTGATCCCACATACCATGAAAGTAAAGTGTTGTTGATCTCAACATCTCTTCTAAGGTTTGAATAGTCTGTTCTGGTTTACCATCAGATTGTGGGTGTTAGGTAGTTCTCAAAAAACATTCAATATCTAGGGCCTTTTGATGTATTATCAAGAATCATGATGTTAAATGGGGATCACGATCAGAAACAATCGATAGGGGAACTCCATGAATTCCTACAACATCATTAATATATAGTCTGGTTAAATGTTCAAGTGGTAAATATTATCTTATAGAATGAAAATGTGATGAATTGGTAATATGATCAATAATGAACCATATGACACCATTCTTTCTAGGATTATTTTGTAGCCCCATTAAAAATTCCATAATTATAGCATCCCATTTCCACTCAGTTATGGGTAGAGTGTGCATGAATCCTCTATGATGTGGTCTTCCAGCCTTAACCTATTGGCCAACAATACATTTTGACACATAATCAACAATAAACCTCTTTATGTGGTCCCACAAAAATTTTCTTAACAATATCAATACATCATTTTGCTACTAGGGTGTATATAAAAATTTGAGCTGTTAGCATCATCCAATAATTCCCTTTTTAAATCAAGTATGTTAGGAATTAAAAGCCTCTTCCCAAATTTCAAAATCCTATCTTCGTATACGAATTCAATCAATCTCCCATCATTCCTAGTATTAATTATATTTTGACAGTCCTCATCATTAGTCTGATAACTTTTTAAACTTTCTATAATGATGGTTTCGAAATAATTTGAAAAAATATTGATGTTTTACCGTCCATGATTATTCCCATCACCATATTTACAAGATTTATAAAAATAAGAACCCTTTAAAGTCTCATCTTGTTCAAAACTCCATGATCCTCTCTGCTCAAAGCATTCACCTCCTTATTTTCCATCCCTGGGTGGCACTGTATAATGAAATCATAATCCTTGATTTGTTGAAGCCATCGTCTTTTCCTTTTATTGATTACTTTCTGTGAGAAAATATACATCAAACCCTTGTGATCAGTATATATCTCACATTATCCACCATAGAGATAATGTCTCCATATCTTCAAAGAAAATATTACAGTTTCTAACTCGAGATAATGAGTATGATTGTTTTGTTCATGAATTTTTAGATGCCTTGATGCAAAGGCAATAACACTATCATTCCGCATAAGGAGACAACCATGTCCTTTCGTTGAAGAATCACTATAAATAACAAACCCATCATTCCACGATGGTAGAGTCAGGATAACAGCATTGACTAATCTTCTCTTCGGTTCTTCAAAACATTATTCTCAATCTTTTTTCCAAAAAAATTAATCCCTTTACATGTGAGATTGGTTTATGGGTTAGCCAATCTGGAAATATCTTAGACGAAATGCTGATAATAACCTGCTAAACCAATAAAATTCCATAGATCAGTTATACTCATCGTTGCTTGCCATTCTTGTATTTCTATTTTCTTAGTATGATAAACAGAGATTCTATCCATAGTGATAATATATCCAATAAAAGTAATCTCCAGAAGCCTGAATACACACTTGTTAAACTTCGCATATATATCATTTCTTTAAGGAGTCTTTAGAATAGAGTATAAGTGATATTCAGTATCTTAATACCTTTTAGATTAATCAATGATATCATCAATAAATAACACTAAAATTTCATCAAGATATTCCTTCAAAACTATATTCATTAGATCCATGAAGATAGAGGGCACATTATTCAGACTAAATGAAATTATTGTAAACTCATAATGACCATACCTGGTATGAAATGCAGTCTTGAGAAGGTATTCCTTTTTCACACAAAACTAATGATATCCGGATCGAAGGTAAATCATTAAAAAATATTGAGCTCCATGAAGTTGATTGAATAAATAATCAATGCATGGTAGGGGATAAATGTTCTTTTTTGTTATAGAATTGATCTCCCTATAGTCAATGAAAAACATCATAGATTCATTATTCATCATAAAAAAGAAATGGGAATCCCCAGGGAGAAACACTCAAGCGAATAAATCGTTAATTACTCAATTCCTCTATTTGTTTTATATGTTTCACTAATTCCACTGTGGAAATTCTATAAGGTGTCAATGATTTGTGCCTTGAACTAGGAATTAAATAAATTGAAAACTCAATTTCTCATTCGGGAGGATGTACTTGTAAATCCTCTAGAAATGAAACAACATATTCTTTCACAATATTTACACCCTCTATTTGAACACTCCTTTCCTTACTTTTAGTTATTTCATTCTCCACATCCCCAACAATTTAATTAAGTAGAGCTACTGGTTTTGGATCTGGATAAGAATCATATGGTGAGGTTTCGACTCTATTGATAAGGTACTTATTACTGTCATAAATTTTTTTAACATCATCCCTTTTAAAATAAATCATCACATCATGGTCTTAAATCCAATACAAACCAAGGATTATATCAACTTCAATCATGGGTATGACAATAATATCAGTGGGTAAATCACCTTTATATGCACTAATATGAACTAATTCTGAAAAAATTGATGCAATGACACTTCGCATAAGAGTTTTGACTAATAGGTCCCCAGTTAAATCAAATTGGAAATATCTATTTATAAAATATAACTGAGAAAATATGAAACAATGTGATAATCTTGAATGAAATAAAGAATTTTCTTACTTTGAGGAAACCATTAAACTTCATTCCACCACGTCATTCAGAGAATCAACCTTAGTAGTAGTGATTTCATAAGCATGGCATTTCTCCCTTGGTCTTTTCAGAGAATATTTTTCTTAGATATTAGAAAGTTCATTGGCATAACGACCCATTTCTCTATAATTGTAGCACTGAACATTTACACCCTCTTTCTTTCCCTTTCATTCACGATCTTGGTGGCATTTTCACCACACTTATAACAGACTCCCAATCCCATAAGGAATGTACTGGGGTGTTTCTTCCCACATTTACTGTGGGATATAAATTCAACTATTCATTTCTTCGCCTTATTTCCATTTATAGAGTGTTCAACAGGTCTTTTCTTATCTTTCTTATCTTTAATGTCATAAGTCCTAAAGAAGTCATGTTCTCTCTTGATAGCACATGAGAAAATATCTTTGTAAGACGAGAAGTATTGTAAGACTAATTCTCTATGGAGAAATGGTTTTAACCCATCAATGAATCAATCAATATTACTCCTTGAGTTACCTATATAATCTGTTTCATGTCTTGATAACCTTGTAAAGTTAGCTTCATAATTTGTGACATTCTCATTCTCCTTTCACCTCAGGCTTTGATATTTTCTTACCATATCTACTTGATGGTCACAAGGAATGTATTTTTCTAATAAAAGTTCATTATAATCCCTCCATTCCATATTTGATACATCTTCATACACCTTTGTGTTTTGAATTAATGACCACCATTGATCTAAATCTCCCGTGAGGCGATAAACTACCAAGATAGACTTTTCTTTTCCGGAATTCCCCAAAGCATGAAATATTTTTTTTCTTTAAAGACAATATCCATTGATCTGCTACAAATTTATTTGTAGTCCCATTGAATGTTGGTGGGTTTTTCCTCTTAAAGAGGTCTAACATTGATGCACCGTGTTTTATATCAGAGTGGTCTATACTAGTAAAGTTATTATTAATAACCACATTGAGTTGTCCCAGTATGTTTATAAGTTGTTCAGCACTAGTTGTATCACCAGCTCCACAATAATTATCATGAGTTGGAGGTAGATCCCTACATGGATTACGTGCATAGATATAGCTTCCATTCCAACCACTAGGCTCCATTTCTAAACAACGGAATACGTTAGATTAGATTATGAATCTCTATACATAATTCCAAACTAGTAAAATTCCTAACATAAATTGACAATTTAGGTATATAATCCAAAATCATAAAAAATCATTTGAGATGGTATTTAAACATAAATCATTTAGAATGTTTTGTAATGAAAATGTGAATTATCCTAAGAATATCCCCTGGAGTGTCGTAACCATGTGTGCAAGAAGGCCCATTTTTGTGTATTAGGATACCATAGGTTAAGCCGAATACACCTTGTCAGAGTTTTCACTCCAAGGCACATCTTTTCTAGAGCCGGATGAAATTTATCTTATCCATACAATGATTTTTTTCTTCGAAAATTCACAAAATCTATACTTTACCAAAAATATACGAAGTTCTTCTATAATAATCCTCAAATTCAATCATAGGGTAATGTTCTCTAATCATAGTTTTTCTAATTCTAGTTTCCATGGATTGTACTAAAAATCATCTAATACTAACTCTAACACCCTGACCCTAGTTACCCAGAGTCTGTGCATTATTACATAACAATCGCATGATCAAAAGGGATTAACTCTTGAATGACCTATTTGTTTAGTGGACTGGGATGTGTTTGATACATACACAATTTTTACATTACATCATTAAATAAAAAAACAGATTTCCCCTTTTAACACACTCATATACCTTAGCCAATTCCTACAGGTTAATCATAATATAATTCTCCGCATACTTAGAAAAAATAAAACATACAAAGGGGAGGCCTCAGATGCCATCAAGAATAACATTATAGAGGAAACTATGATAAATAAGAATAAAAAATTAAGGCAATGTATAAGTTTAAAATGAATGCCCTTTAAACTAAAAATTTGGAATAATATTAGAATGAAAAATCAAATAATTTCATTTACTTCTTCACATGGATATTCTACTAGTTGAATAAATACTTGTAATATCTATTCCCAATTTAATAATGATGAAATTCATAATGTCGGGCATCATAACCACATTGATCTGGCCTCGTTCCAAGACTAAAAATATGATTTTGTCATGTCATTGGGCCATGAAATTAGTTTGTCTCATTATACATGCATATCCATCAAGGATCTATATAGGGATACACCAATTACTTACTATGTCCAGTGCATTCCTCATATGAAAAATTTGAAATAAAACATAAACATTTGTATTAAAACTTGCATACTAGATGCTAATAATATAACAATAAACCATGAATGGTATAAAAATAGCAGATTCATAATCAATCAAATCACGAAACCTTAAATATAAAATTGAAGATTGTATCATAGTAAATCAATTTTAAACAAGTTTAAAATCCAACAATGGAAGTTGACATAGATGAAATCAAAACTATTTTAGAGAAATATTTCTTTTTATTTTGAAATCATTTAGATGTAAAATAATTATAAAATAAATCATTTATTTGTAAAATATTATTATAAGCTTGTAATTAAAGACTTGAATGTGTTAAAAGAGTGGAAAATAGCAACAGTCTCCGTATATGTTAAAAAACATTATTTCCTTATAGTTTTTCGAAAAAGGTCATAAATGACCTTGGTTTGAAAATGATAGAATTATTCCTTTATAAATTTTTTATAAAAGTTCAAAAAATGGTATAAATATCATTAATCAATTGTGTAGTAAATAGTAAATATTTTTTGAAATACATTTTTAAGAAACATGGATGTGGATGATAAAGAGGTCCTAGTAGATACTCATGTATAAACAACCTCGGATAATGAAGAGATTGTAGAATTAACCCTTACCTTGTACTATTCCGTGATCAAGGGTAATTTAACCTCCTGTATTTTAGTTAAATAATTTTTATTAAATTATAAAATAATCACATAAATATATATGATATATTATATGATCTTATAATATTGATTTGTTAATAATATTTCAGTAGTATCATTCTTTTGGGTGTTAACTTTTTCATTTTCCTTTACATATTTTGTCATATAAGTCATTTTTTTATGGATATGACATATTTGATTCATATCCGTAATTATATTAAGTTCTTAACCACTATTTTTAATCAAAAAATTAAAATTATTCTTGAATTATTATTATGGGGAGTGAATCTGATCGCATTCGTGGAGAGGGTAATCCGTACGTACGCATGAGTGACAATATCATTTTATTGATGGTGAAATTGAATGTAATTGGTTGGTATATCATTTATTCAGAATCATTAACATGTTATATTTATGATTTATAACAATTATAATCCTTATTATACCAATCCAAATAATGAAGTGTTGAATAAAAAACTACACCATGACGTGGAGACGGTAAGTCGTACGAATGCACGAATGGTGAACTTATCATTCATAGGATGGATTGAATAATGAAAATGGTTATAACATATTAATAATAGCATCACTGTAAGTATATGTTACTGGATTTATTATTTTTGTATGGAAACAAAAAATAAAGGGGATTTGGAAGACAAAAAGAACTTTGAAAGATGTGATGAAATTAATCTGTATTCTTTGGGTGCTTCCTTTTGATTTGTAAAAAGGGCTCATAGGGTTGGATTAGATTCAAAGTATGACCTCTTGGATGATTTGAGGGTAGTTGGGAGGATATTTTAGCAGGGTTTGGAAAAGCCAAAATCCTTTGGAGGTGTGATATTTAGAGAAGCGGAAGTACCTTTTTAAAAGAGAGGTGTGGGTAACTTTAGGAAATGCCTTTAATATTATTTTATTATACAATAGTATTTGGTTTATAATAGCTCCAAAAGGATTTTTCTAGTATAAGGTGGTCTTGGGTCGAAAAACACACAACCAATAGGTTTTATACAAGTTTATTGAACCATATTAACATTATCTTTTAGATTTAACCCTTAGTAAAATATTTTAACTTTTACTATGTCTTCTTGTATTATTATAATAAATGGTTAATAAATATTCTATAAAAATCAAATAAAACCCCAAGTGGTTAATTATTGATATATTTATATATTTATCTAATTCCTTTGGATGAACCTTATATATTTAGGAATATTATATCAATTAATAATGTAGTATTTGTTTTAAAAACATATTTATGTCTATACTGACAATATTTAGTAATGGGTTTTTGTCAATGTCATAAAAAATTTATCACTTCGAAAAAAATTTATGTAATAAATCATAACATGTCATAGTAACCTATAAAATTCTTTGAACACATCAATCATCTCAATTTACATTTATTTTTATATTTCTAACATAAATTATTTTAATCTATTGTTAATAAGTCAATTACATCATCATCATTGTGTCATATATAAATTAAATTATATAATATATAAAAATAATAAATAAAATACCATAATGTAGGAAATATTCTATTTTTGATGGATATTTAGAGTTGAACTTATATAATGTATAACCCTATGTTAAAAATGGTCATGTTATTAAACAGTGAATTTAAAACATTTAACTTGTCTCTATATAAAATAATTATAAATGTTCTTAGATAATCCAAGTGGACCAAAAAGATTATATTTTATTTCTCTTTTTGATTTTGATCGAAATACACTTATCCAATATAATTAGGACATGTTTTCGGGTAATAATAATATCATTTTTACCTTTAATTACCATATTTACTTTTAACGGTGGTAAATAATATTCAAATGATACTATTCACAAAAAATTATTTTCATTCTATTGAACAACACATTACATACTGATTTCAACCATGTCTCTCAGATTTTTGAAATTCAATTCACAGAATCTGTAAAATTTCATTTTATGAAAATTTTAAAATGTACCAATGTGGTGGGTAAAAGAGGTTAAAAATTCAATAAAATTTTACAAATCTATTCTTATTATAAAATAACGTCAATATATTACAATGAACATATATAGGAATTATGTATCTTTTTTAACCTAAAATAAATATATATAAAATTACTAATTATGTAAAAAACATTTTTTAATTTAGCAATAATGCACTGTTTTTCACTATTTATCAAAAATAATAATTTTTTAGAAAAATAAAAAAATTACCCTAAGTTAATTTTGATATTACGAATCCAAAAATGAAGTCCATATTGAAAAATAAGATTTATAAAATTTAAATAAGTGGGTATTAATATTCATAATGGCTAGTTTGATTGGTTGTGGTGTGCTGCAACTCGAAGTTGCATACAACGCAAGCTATTTCATTATTCAAAGAGAAACATATCAGGAAATCTTGGGGTGTTACACAGTCGATAGAGAAATAATTGTGCACCAACAAATTATATTCAAATTTTTGGATGATCTACACAGTAGACACTTAATTTTATTTATTAACTAGGAAATTAGTTTTTAATTTTTTTTAATTGAATTTCATCTATTAAATAAAATTTAATACATTTTATATAGTCCATGACTCATAATAATAATATCATTACTATTATTTTTTATCATGTTCCAATATGCGTAACAATATGAAATATTTAACTGGATTGTAAATTAATATTTGTCACTAGACATAATCTTGTTCCATTTGAAATCCCCATTCATAAATTGGAAACCTAGGTAAAAATTTTATTTTAAAATCAATATTTTAAAAAATAAATAAATATAATTTGATTCACATGATGATGAATAGACATTTATTACATTAATTTGATAAAAACTACATTACTAAAATTACACCTCGTATAATAGAATAATATTCATTCAATTAATTTAAAACTAATAGAATTTAGATAAGATCAATTGAAAAACATTGTATGTGACCCTGTAAAATTATTTCGTTATGGGATTTGGTGTGCTCACCTAAACCCCAAGACTACTATAAAAAATATGGTTACAGAACCCAATATAATTAAAATAATGTAATTATATAAAAAACCACAAACAAACTCCCACTGTATAATATTATCAATTTTTATGAAATCTCTTTAAGAATGGTTCACAATGGTGTCACTGGTCAATATTCCTGATACATCATTTTTTCAATATTATATATACACTTCATTAGAAAATGGCAATGAAATATTGGGAAACTATTATATTCAAATGTATGAGTTGAGATATTAGATTCCATATATATGTAAGGAACTAATACTTTTAAATAATGTCAATTAATGACATGTCGAATGTGATTTTCCCAATATACCTAATACCCACCAACATATGGTGTGACAATTTTCGTTAGTAAATCTAACTCTGAGAGAAATGAAATTTCTCCCAATCCTTTTTTTTGAATTTGACAAAACCACATTATATATTAGTGGCTACCATACAGTTCAGAATTAAAATACATCTACAAGATTAAAAAATTAAAATTTCGAATTTCAAAACAAAAATCCAACTGGACCAAATTCAAATTTCATCCCCAAACCACCTGACCTCAGTCTCTAATATCCACCATGTGGATCAAGTTGAAAAGACATGATCACTGCCATTCTATATGACCATTTCAATATAACATCACTGGTATCACATTCCTATCAACGACATCCACTTCCATGTCATCCTCCACTATAAGCGTCATTGAACACCGACCATCGAGATCCTACAAGAAAAAATTTCCAATTATTCATTAAACAATTAACACCTTAAAAATAAATAACCTCAGAGAAAAAAATTGATGTGGAAGTTTGAAAAAAACAAAATACGTTGATCGAAACAAAAAAACTAAAAATTCCTCCTTTAGATACCACACCATATGAAAAATAACATCTATCAAGAAAACAAGGAACTCTTTCTTCCTCACCAAATGAAGCATCATCAGAATCATCATTGAGGAGTACTAAAACAAAGAACAATATATAGATAAACCAAACACCAAAATACAAAAGGAAATCGTAAGACATGGGAGATGTCACCACCAAATAATATAATGTGTTGGATGATCCGAAAAGATAAGAAAGAGAATGTCATTAGATAATATTCACTGATACTGCCACCATCCCCCCTCTAACACCATCCCATGTGATCTAAAAACACATGTTGATCTGAACCATTTGGGGTCAAACCTGGTGGGTTTCACAATAATAGAAGTCGATAAGAAGGAATTTGAATGACACCACCTTTTCCGAAACAAAACTCCTGGTGTGCCCACAAATTGACCCAATATAGAAGTAATATGCCATGGGAAAGGATGATAGAGGGGAAGTGAAATGAATCGACATCCCATAAGAGAGACCCACTCTGAAAATAAGGATATAAAACACTGAAATGTAGAATAACAATTCCACAAGAAGAAATGAGGGGAATAATCCATAGAGTAACAACATGTAAATCTTGGGAGAGGAGAAAAAGGTGGATAAATAGTGGATGTTGGTGCAACAATGATCTGTGGAAAATGGTATCAGGTGGAAATCCTAGGCATAGTGGAGGATGATAGGGGTGTTCTGGGAGAGAGGGGGGAAATTAGGGATACTATACAGGTGTCATGAAATTCATTGTTGATAATATGAATGTTTGTGGAATGTTACACACACTCATTAAAAAAGAATATCAGATGACACCAAATATTTTAAAATTTTTATTTTAGGGTCTCTTCATATAACCTCACATCCTGGAGATTACCAGGCGAAATCTTCATGAGAATAATTATCATTTTCTAATGAGTACTCACACTTGATATTCTACATACTATGTTTCCATTCATTGTATGTCATCCATCCATAAATCTATATTAATAATATTTTAATATCTCATAAAGGATCTCATCACATTAAAAAATAACTATGACCGTATCAATGAGACACTTACTCATATAAATTAAAAGACTAATTTTATATTATAAAAATGACAAATATATAATAATTTGTTTTATTAATATTCAAAAAATCAAAAAATCATGTAATAAAAGTACAGTGAGTTGGTCCTGGGAAAACAACCCTATCAGTATTTAGCTTCGTGCATGGTTTTTTTCAGAAAATACCGAGGTGGCCCTTCGAAATTTATTTTCTTTTTTAAAAAGATATTTATATTTTAATTACGATAAATGTGTATACATATAATTCTCTTTTAATTTAGATTAATTGAAAGAAGTTGTTTTTACTTGTTTCAGTGAAATAATACATGTTTTAATAAAAGTGAGATATTTAGAAATAAATTATTCAATTTGGATTATTTTGAAAATATAAATTGTTGTACATATATATGTTCGTATATGTGTATACCTAATAAAATTTTATTATGTGAACTGGTGAAATATGAGATATATATATATATATATGTCATTTAGTGTGTGTATGATTTTAATGGAATATGAGTTTAACAATATAGTGGAACATTTGAAATCAAATATTACATTCATAAATTGTTTAAAAATTGTTTTAACATTGATTTCAATGATAAATTAAATATTTCAAGATGGTATATACTACCAATTATTTAATTTTCTTTAATGAATAATTTAATATATTTATTATACTCTTAGTTTTTCCTTATTTTGGATTTACGTTTCATATATTTTGTGAAAACAATTTCCTCAATTTTTATGTTAAAATGGTTCTATAAAGTGTGTGTTCCACTAATAAATGATATTTATTGTGATGGGTTGTGGAAAGACCCATTTAATTTGAAACAAAATATCTTCCCAATTAATAGAGAACCTAGGAGTTCACGTATCAATGTTGGGAAACTATATTATTTATCCAATCAGAATTCACTACATTAATTACCAAAAAACACATTGAAAAAGGGACTTGTGTCATTACAGAGTGACCCCACATAGAAACCCCTAGTATTTTACACCTTTTTAGATGGTTGGATGTGGTATAATTGATTTGTAGCTCCAACCCACTTTGACAAAAACATGTTACACATAATTTTCAGTGCAAGTAATGGATATTGGCTTGTTTTATCTTTTTAAGATAATATGATCACGGGATCTGACAAACATTATCCAACTTATGAAATTTACCCATGTTTCATAATTTGAAAATGTTTTTAAAGGTTATTTACTTCCATCCATAAAATTGATAATGTGTTTTAATTGATATAATTTTAATTTATTTAATGTTGTTAGTATATATATATATATTAATATTAAAATATGATATATTTATCCATGATTATTTAATGGATTTAATGATTTGAATAATTGTTTTCATAATTTGGACATTTAAAATGATTTTTAAATTGATGTTAAAAAATGGTTTTATAGGATGATAAAATGATTTCTTTTTTATTTAAAAAATTTAAATAAAATTTAAAAGAAACTATTTTAATATAATATTATACATTTATGAACTAATATATATACAACCTTTTTATAATTAAGTATATAAAATGGTAATTGAATGAAAATCTTTATTAAATATTTATGATAGGTAGAGGTTTATTTTCCTTACATGATGAGATAATTTTCTCCAAAATAAAATTATAATTTTTGTATATATTGTGGTTATGTTTCTAACCTACACTTATAAATTTATTTGATGAGATGTGAGGAAGACTTATAGAGTCACATATATTTATGATGGTTGTTCTTTTTTTATTTCGTTATATTTAACATATCAGTCGATTGGGAAATTCTCTAATTAGATATCACTATTCTTAAAAAACATCTAAAGGTTATAATGGGTTTTTTTTCCTATTAGAGAGGTTTTTGGAGGGTTAACATAGGGATCTATTTTAATCATATATGTTTATTTACTTGTATTTTTTTACAAAATTTTATTTCATTATATTATGGATTCTTGTAGGCCCTTTATATAAAAATTGTTTATGCCTATACTTATATTATTTCTTAACACAATTAATTTTGGAAAATAGTTCCTACATACTATATATTCTTCCTATATAAAATGTTTCTAGACTACTTGGATTGATAACGTACCTTGTGTATGTCATTTGGTAGCTCTAGAATCTAATGGGAGAATCAAAGCATAAGATCTTGACGAAACATATTTAAATAATGCTCCTTCAATTGATTAGAAATTAAATGATATTTAATATAATTATATCATATTATTTATCAATCATTGAAGAAAATAAAGAAAAATATATTTTTTAAATTGTATATAAAAATAATATTTTATTTAAAGGGAAATGATTTTATAAAAATATCAACTAATTGAAACCATAAATTCTATTGTAGAGAGTAAAAAATGATCCATGATAATTATAATAAAAAATGGGAGATAAATCATTATAAAATATTTTATAGTTATTTTCCACAGTTTGAATAAAAAAATATTGATTTTCAAAATAAATACTCATGTTGAAATAATGAATTATACACATAATAATTATAATATAATATCAATAAAATATATATATGATTATTAATAAAGTTATTTTTTATCAATATTTAAGGGGTATATGTTAAAAAATTTAAATATTTATTTGTAAATAATATTTCCAAATTGATGAGGTATATTTATGAAGGGAACGATGAATATGTTAGTTTACCTAAATGTGTAATGAATATAAAAAATAAATAATATTAATTTACAATATTATAAAATGGGAAGCATTATTTTAGGGTGAGGGAGAGTTATATAGAATATATCCATCCAAATGATAATGAATATGCCTATTCCATTATAAAAAATAATTTGTATTACTATAAAACCTTTATGAAACAATAGAGTAAAAAAATTTATGATTGGATTCATAAATACATTTGAATAAATTAACCACTATATATAATTTTCATATAATAAAATATCAAAATATAATAATAATATATAAAATGAAAAGCTTTTTGTAATGAAACCCTTAACTGAAGTATTGTATTTCATTATATGTATTCAATATTTTTTCAATTAATTTATATTAAAAATTACTTGATTAATATCTTATTTTATTTACATTTTATTAATACCATTAGTTTAAATTATATTATTACATTTTTATATTTATATAATTTATATATATATTAATATAATATCATTTTAATGATGTTGGTTTAGTAGTTCCAATACCATTTTTATATAGTGTTAAATGGGAATAGCCAATGTCATATTGTTCCAATACATACATTTGTTGAATTTTATAGAGTTCATGTTATTATAAAATGATCCATGGATCTATATAGTTAGAAAATTAATTTCCAATGTAAAATTTATTCCCTATAATATTAAATTAAATTTCTAAATTTACATTTATTTGTGTAATAATAATATAAATTTAGATTTTATTTTGTATTTTTTTTAAATCTTAATATGAATATTTTATAACTATTAAATGAATATAAAATGATGAAATATTTATTAAATAATAAAAATAAGATGAGTAAATGAAAATAAAATGTCATCATTCACATAGGTAGAATAACCAAGCACATGTGAGTAACAATTTTCAACATAGTTTAACAGATGGAAATTACAAAAAATTTAAGTTTTATTCAATAAATTATTCTACAATTAAAATAATATTTTTTGTAAATTTAAAAAAAATATTTTCATTAAATGTTGTAAAAAATATTCGAGATGAAGAAAATTAATTAATAATATATATATTTTTTAAAATTGAAAGAGGAATAATATGGTTTCAATTGAGAGAACTGGTTATCTCAGACAATGAATAGATATAAATAATTATAATAAAATGAATATAAAATTATGTAATATTATTTTTTCATCATTTTTAAATAGTCTGAATAAATTTTATATGAAATTTAAAATAAATCTATACCAAAATGAAATTTTTTATTTAAAAAAGTAACGAATTATAAAATTGATATAGATGACAATGAATGGGTGATACCCCATTAATAACGGATAAAATTTTTTATAATTTAATGCAAATATATCCCTTGTAGTATTTGAGTAAAAATATAAAATAATTCATTTAATAAAATTCAATTTTGAAAATAAAAATAAGTTTATTAAGTAGGGTTTGGTAAAAACAATGTCTAAGAAGAAATGATAAAAATATATGGAAACCATATCATTGTATTTGGTATGTCTCCTATTGGTTGAACATAAATTTTTTATTGGATAGAATTTTTATCACACTAATATATTTATATCAAGGATTTGGTATTGTATAGATTAATTTATTAAATAATTGGAAATGAAATAATATTTTTACATTGGGAGATAGGGGTTTGGGTGGGGTTCATGTTATTATATAAGGAATTTTTGTAAAAAGACTATTTATTTCATTCCATAAATTTTGAATATTATTAATTATATAATATATATTGTTTTATGATAAAATATTCAAGTGTTATATGATAATAAATTCCATCAAAAATAATAAATAAGTTGTATCATCCAAGGTAAATAATGAGTAATAAATTTTCATATTTATTAATATTTTTTAATTAAAAAATAATTTTACAATAAATGGGTTTCTATGTTCGATAGCATACATGATACGCAACAACAGGTTTCTTTAAAATCATACATTGCACACTAATAAAATAATTTTATTATTTTTAATGGTAGTTAACTCGTACCTGTTGTATTGGCGCGATTGAATGAAAATAACAACAATATGATTATACATGTTTGTTAAATGTATTTAAATTTTCCCAATAAAAAGTTAGAGCCTCAAAATATGAATGATTCTAATTTTAAGAGTAATTTACGTTTAAAGGTCGATTTAGCACCGTTTAATGATAAACCCTCTTTAAATATAGTTTTCGTAAACATAATACATTCAAATTGACCAGATAAAATCCTTCTTTAGAATAGAGACATATAAAATTTACTTTCAGTAAATATTTTTAATTTTTTCGATAAAGTTCATTTTTTAATGAATATGGAAAATATTGTATTTTTAATTCAAA
The DNA here is from genome assembly GCA_963277665.1 of Viscum album. Taxonomy (NCBI): domain Eukaryota; kingdom Viridiplantae; phylum Streptophyta; class Magnoliopsida; order Santalales; family Viscaceae; genus Viscum; species Viscum album. The sequence goes on along the minus strand of OY728136.1, from coordinate 1,921,390,996 downwards.
ACTACATTTTAATATAATTTATTTTTATTATTATATTATCATTAAAATTGGTTTTAAATTTTATTTATAATATATTTTTAACATTTAATCCATTTTTTTTCATTGGAATTAATTACACATTGAAATGAGACATAAAAAAGTGTCAATCTTCTGATAGTTATTGGTTCTTAAAAACACGCTATTCGTTTTAACAATAAAAATTAATTTTAAATTTTTTAATGCCACTTTTATGTTATGGATTTTTTAAAAAAGGAAAAAATTTTGAATTCGGAATCTCAAAATAAAATTAGGCTGATTTTTTGGTATTTTTCCGAAAACATACATTTTTTATGAATAGTGAAATCACTTAGTAGTAGTTAAAAAAACTGAATTTTGCATTTAAATGAAATTTTACCTCTTCTATGAATTTAATTTCAAAAATCTGACATACATGGTTGTTATTAGTAAGTAAAAATTGGTTCAATAAGATTAAAATAATATTTGGTTAATAATAACTTTTGACTTTTATTTACCGTGATTAAAGGTAAATAGGTTAATTCAACGTAAAAAGAATAATATAATAATTCATAATTACTATAAAACATGTCCAAAACATATTGGATGGTTCATTAACGACCATGGGTATCTTTGGGTCTATTTTGGGACCCTATTGAGCCACTTGGGAGTGAAAATGACAGTTTAGATTAATTAATTTTAAGTAAAGGCCAAAATGACAAAACAAAAATATTTTAGTAATTTATTTTTATATGGTGTTATATAATTAATATTTTTGACTATAAATATTATTTATTAAGATAAAAATATTTCCTATATTATGGTATTTTTTTGGTAATTTTTCAACATCAAAAAAATTAAATTATTTATGACACAATAATGATGCAGTATTTATCTCACTAACAAATTATTTAAATAAATAAGATTATAATGATTAAAATATTATACAAAACATGTCCAATTCTGATTGGTTGATTTAATTTATAATATAATTCATAATATCTTTGACATTAATGATTATTTTTCATTTATAAACCAAATATCATTATATAATAAAATAATATTTTCACACTTTCCTAAAGAGGCCCTCCTATCCCTTACAAAAGGAGACCACTTCTACACAATTCCAGACACCTCTCAAAACTTTTCACTTGTCCATCCTCTACACAATTATGCTCCCTACATCCCTCTCTTCCACCTAGAATCCTTAACATAGACATAAGGCACTTCAAGAAGTCCTTTCGTTCAAACCAAAGAACGTTACTAATATTAAAGGTAACGATTTCTCTTAACTTATTTTCTTTTAATTTACTTCTCCATCCCCTATACTCTTTTTAATAATTTATTTTATAATAACACCAGTATCCTAAATATACTAGGATGTTGTTATGAGATGGATTCAAACTACAGTAACACACACCTCCATATAATATTTTAAGAACATAATTTTTCTATGGATGGAAAACTAACGCCTCACGAAACGATGATTGTTCAATTACCTCCTACCGCCTCTCATGGTGGCCATTATGATGGAACTGTATTTCTATATTATATATATTATGTTTATTACTTCTTTCTAATTATGTATTTTTCATTTATATCCTACCTTTATGGTTTCCATTATAGGTCAACGCGATAATTTCAATTTTCGAAATTGCGGACTAACGCCCCCTCATAGTGATATGACTCGTTAATGCCATATTTTGGACGTATAAAAGACAAATTTAATTATATATTATAAGATATAATACTATAATTATAACATACCTATGTATCAATATTTTTTAATTCCATTAAAATAATAAATATAAATGAAAGCATCGTTCAAGCGTACGTACAACTTACCCTCACCATGAATGGGGCATTTCATTTCTTACCTCCAAATGATATGTAATTCTATATATATATATGGGATTTATATTAGATATATGATATCTAAATAATGAATATAATTATTAACATAAATGATTTCATAATGATTATAACATGGTAATAAGTGATATGAAGAGGATAATAAACATGAAAATGGTTCTTAATAAAGTATAAATTAACTTTAGTTTATTGTTCAGGAAAAAAGGGAATAAACGAGTGAATTTAGACACGAGGTAAGGGATTTCTTATCTCACTTTCAATTCCGTGAAATTTCCATTGTTCGTCACATATTTATTGCATGGGGTGTATTGGTTACTGACATGTGATATATATTATCATCATTCTCTTTATATTCTTGACATTTTATGATTCATTTGGTGGTTATTATCTTTGGTCATATGACTCGGTTGATTACAACTATGTAAGGGTATTTCATCTCACTTTTATTCCAGCGAGATTCATGCTATATTGGACACTATTTCCTTTTGTGTGGTGTATGTACTGACCATTATTATACTATTTGTGTAATATACATTCATTTATAAGTATTTACATCTTCACTGTATGATCCTTCTTTCGTGTGGAGTATGTTTTGTAAGTTACCAAATCGGTAAGGGAACCTTTCACCGACCTCTTTTTAAACGACTTATTTTTATTATTTCTTTTAATTTACATCTTAATATTTTTGGATATGTTCTTATATATATTTATTGACGTAAAAGTTTATTCTAAGTGATGAGATAACCTTTTTATCCCATCAACTAATTTTCTGAATTTTAATGTGACGTGGTAAGGCTGTCGAAATATGACAAGGGAACTTCTTAACATAATTTTAATTCTTTGGGTTCAACATGTACTTCTTGAATATGTCATCCTATGAAAATTTGTGAATGACCTATGATTTTTTTACACAAAATATCCACTTATATTGGGTGTATTTATATTTTTCCCCCATAATTATGTGATTAATTTATCCTTAATTTAATGATACCATCTTTATAAGGGATTTCATCCCCATTTACATTTCCACTGAGACATCATTGTTGTTATGCACCAATTAACTATTATATAGAGTACATACTATCCTTTTACATATTATATCATTAATACCGTAATTCAGGTGATATTCAATTAAAATTCTCTTCCTCAATTATTTGAAATCAAGCATCTCTCTTTTTGATAAAAATCACTTTAACAAAAATATCCTTTTTCATGATGTAATGATTTAATATTCTCGATATTTACCATTAATGTAAATGTTTTCAAAATGGATTTTAGGATTCATTTATGTGGAAATTAAAATTTTTTCAAATTATAATTAATTTAAAAGCATCGATGTGGTATGGTCCACTTTGATTCAAAAATCTCATTTTAAATGATTTGATAATGTTTTGTTTATTTCAATATATTGATTTAATATATGGGAATATGGAAATGGTATATTTCCATTATACGTGTTCTATGTGTTATGATTATGTTATGGTTATTGGGGATTGTTTACATATATTGGTGGTTCCATGATATACCTTGGGCGGGTGAGCCCGAGATAGCTCTTCAATGCATTGGGTAACGTGATGGAGGTAAATGTAATGTTTATCCTAAGAGATTTTTAAATATTCTATGATGGGTATTCCAAGTGTAATTCCCTACGTAGCTATCATAGCTAAAATGTATGTTTGATATGGATTCCATAAGTAACCTTTATGATTTATGATTTGTGTGTGTTATTCATAAATCTTATAATTTCTTATGGTATGTTAGGATTGAAAAGTATGGTTTCATTGATTTGTACTTATTAATGGGATAATGTCTTCCTTCCATATTTTGTTACCATTACTAAGCTTTGTATGCTCATCCCATGTTTCTGAAATGTTTTCCACAAGACTTAATATAAGGCCCCAGCCTTAAACCTTACTTAATATTGAATTAAATTAGTAATTCACATTGAGGATCTTTTCAGGTTTAGAGTTTTAGAGAATTAGGACATAACTATTACATCTCAAAAGATTACAAAGTAGTCGCTTGTACTAAATTTCCATAAAATAAAAACTCTTAAAAAGAAACATGTATAGTTCCATGTTTTATATAGCATGACATTCCCTTGATCCCATCCTTGACATTACTCCACATTAAGTCCTGTGAAAAAAATTTAAAAAAACTTGGGGTGAGCATAAAAAGCTCAGTACGGGATACACAAAGAATAAAAACTGTTAGTTTTTAAAACATCAAGTAAACCATGTATACTCTATCAAAGTAATACCTTCACCTTCATGAAGTAGTAAAAACTCTTCACTGAATAAAGTATCATTACTTACCTTTTTGTAACCAAAGAATTACCATAAAAACCATATAAAGAAAACATAGCATATATAAAGGTAACTTGGGACATAAACATACTTAAGTGGAATAACCATACGGTCGACTTCCACACATATAACTTAATGGAATATCCATACGGCCAATTTCCATACATACTTTATGGAATAGCCATACGGCCGACTTCCATACCCAATGCATTGGAGGTTATAACGTAACCACCCGTCCTGGTATTCACGGAACCACCCGTCATAATGTCCAAGTACCATTATTACACATAAAATATGGAAAATATAAACATTTCAATAACAATATTTCATTTTCAATCACAATAAATAATTCCCAGATATTGAATTAATCAATCCATTTTCAAAAACCATTTAAAAGATATTTTTGAATCAAAGTGTCCCATACCACATTGAAGCTTTTAATGGAAATATAATTTTAAAACATTAATGTCCATATAAATAAATAATGAAAGTCATTTTGAAAACATGGACATTAAAGATAAAGATTTAGAATAATAAATCATTAAAACATTTAAAATGATATTTTTGTTAAAGTGGTATAACAAAAATTAGAGACACTTGAATAAAATAATTGAGGAATAACATTTAGTCAGAACTTTATAATATCATGAGAATAAATGGATTCATGATATAATACTCCAAAGGGAAGTATATACACCATATAAGGGTTAATTGGTGCATAACAACAATGAACCCTCAATAGAAATGTCAAATGTGATGAAATCCCTTATAAAGAAGGTATCCTTAAATTAAGGACAAATCAATCTCAAAAATATCTGTGACAAATATAAATACACCCAATATAAGTGGATATTAAGTGTAAAACAATAAAAGGTCATTCACACATATTCAATCGATGACATATTCAATGACTACATGTTGAACCCAAAGAAATCGAAATTGGGTTAAAAAGTTCCCTTGACAGCCTAACGGCATCACATCAAAATGAGTTGATGAGAGATAAAAAGTGTATCTCATCACTAGGACATAAAATTGACATCAATAAGGATATATAAGAACATATCCCAACAAAACAATATGTAAATTAAAATACCCAACAAAAGAAGTCTTTTAAAAAAAAGAGGGTGAAAGGTTCCCTTACCGACTTGGGTATCTTTCAAAACATACACCCCATGAAAGAAGGACAATAGATCATTGATGTAAATACTCATAAAAGAAATTATATTACACAAAGAGTAGAATAATGGACAATACATACACCACTCAATGGAATTTGTGGCAAATGTAGCATAAATCTCACGGGAATTAAAGTGAGATGAAAAATCCCTTACGAAAACTCAGCAGCCTAACGGCGCCACATAAAACTTCCAAATATGGATTGATGAGATAAAATAGGGTATCTCATCACATTACAATAAAATTTACAGCAATATTAATATTAAAGAACATCCCCCAACATTACAAAGAGGAGCTTAAAAGAAGTGACATAAAGGAGAGTACTTAAAAAGAAAGAGAGAGGTTAGATCTCTTACGAAAGTTCGGTAGCCTAACGGTGCCACTCAAAACATCCAAAATGAATTGATGAGAGAGAATAGGGTCTCTCATCACATGAACATAAAAAGTATAGTAGGACTAATATAAAATAACATCCCAATAATAAGAAAGATGAGCTTAAAAGGAATGACATAAAAGAGTGTACTTAAAAAGAAAGAGAGTTGTAGGATCCCTTACCTCGGGTCCGACATGACTCGATCGTTCTTTAATCTCCTGAATAATAAACTTGAGTTAATTTCTACTTCATTAAGAACCTTTTTCAAGTTCATTATTCCTTTTATATCACTTATTACCATGTCATAAACATTATGTAATCATTTAAGTTAATAATATTTGTTTTGCCGATATTTGGTTCTTAAGTCGAAAGTGGACTTCTTACAATTACATGTTGTTCGTGTGGCCAAAAGTTTATTATATCCAGAATTGTATTCATGATTTAGATATCATATATGTCATATATATCCAGTACATTCATGAATTTATAACATTACATAATCACTTAGAGGTAAGAAATGAAATGCACCGTTCATGGAGACGGTAATCCGTACGTACGCATGAACGCTACTTTCATTTCTATTTCATATTTTATAGAATGGAATAATAATGATATAAAGGTATATTATAATTCCATTATAATATCATATATAATATCATAGTTCCATCCTTTATACGTCCCAAATATGGTATATAACGAATCAAATCACTTTGAGGGGGCGGTAGTCCGCACTTCCTTAAATGAAGATATCGTGTTTACCCATAATGGAAACCATAAAGGTATGCCCAAAATAAAAAATACAGAATCTTAAAGAAAAAAATAAACATATTATATATCATATATAAAAATAGTGACATCATAATTTCCACCCTTGAAGGTGTTAAATGAGTATTGAACAATCATCGTTTCGGGAGGCAGAATTTCGCCATCCACGGAAACCGTATGTTCTTTAACCATTTGATGTAGTTGTGTGAGAGTGTAGCTCGAATAAATATTATAAAAACATCCTAGTATATTTAAGATACTGGTGTTGTTACAAAAGAAGTAAATAAAAAGAGTTTAGAGGGTTGGAGAAGCAAAATAAGACAAATGAACAAGAGAGAATGAATTACCTTTAAAAGTGTAACTCCTTTTGATTTGACCCTAAAGGCTTCCTTTGAAAGGATTCTGCCCAAAGGGAATCCTCTAGGATGAGGAGAGGGATGTGGAGAGAGTAAATGGGCAAGGGTTGGCCGATCCAAAGGCATGAGGAGTGTGTGAAATGAGGTAGAGGTGGGGGCCTTTTATAAGAGGAGAGGAGGGGCACTTTTGGAAAGTAAAGAAATATTGCTTTATTTGAAAATTTGTTTCGGTTTTAAAAGATCCCACATTGATAAAATTCGTGGATAAGGTGATAAGGGTTCGAAATCCACTCATCCAATTGGTTTTGGACATGTGTAGTTCATAGATTTTACATTACCTTTCCATTTTATTTAAATCGTCAAATAATGATGTCATCGCTGCATCATTATTATGTCATAAATAATTTAATATATTTAATGTCTAAAAATTATAAAAAAATTACTATGATGTAGTAAATCTTTTTAGCTTTCCAAATACTATTTATAATCAAAAATCGGATCTTTATAACCCCATGGAAAAATTGTTTTCGTAAAACATATTATGTTTGTGTCATTTTTACTTTTACATTAAATAAAAAGTAGTTTATGTCATTTCCCAACCAAAGTGTCTCCATGGGGTCCCCCAGTTGACCCATGGCTTGTCTTAGTCGGCCATGACACAACCAATAAGGTTGGGACATGTTTCTAGGTCATTTCATATTATTAAAGCATTATTTATACCTTAAACTACCCTAATTACCACTAATCGCGATTAAGAACTTAATAAGTTACTATTCACCAAAAAATTATTATAATCTCATTCAACCACATTTTACTTCTTAATGACAACCGTGTATGTCAGATTTTTGAAATTCAAAACACAATGATAGAAAAATTTCATTTAAACCGAAAATCAGTCTTTATAAGTACCACTTAGTGGTTTCACTATTCATAAAAAATTGATGTTTTTCTGAAAATTACCAAAAATTCACCGTAAGCTATATTTGATATTACGAATTCAAAAATGAAATCTATTTTACAAAATTCGAAACATATATGTCACATTAATTAATTTAATAATTAATTCCCGCTGTCAGAGCAAATAGCGTGTTTTTATGAAACAATAAGTATCAAAAGATTGACACTAGTTTAAGTCCGATTTCAAAGTGAAATTGATTCCAACGACCACTATTGGATTTAATGGTAAAAAATATTTTCTAATTTCACTTTAAAACCAATTCAAAAGATAATATAATCATATAAATAAATTATATTAAAAAGAGATTTTGAATTAAAATACAGCATTTTACACCATTCATTAAAAAATGAACTTTATCAGAAAAATACCAAAAATTTACACAAAGTAAAATTTAATGTCCCGATTCTAAAGAAGAGTTTTATTTGTTCCAAAAGAATGTATAAGAGTGAACAAAACTATATTTAATTATGGTTCACCATCAAAAGGTGATAAGTGCACCTTTAGGGAAAACTAGGGCATATACGCCTAAAATTGAATTCATTCCATATTTTAAGCCGTTATATTGTATTGGATAAATGTAAAAACATTTCAAAACATATATAATCATATTTTAGCTATTTATATCCATTCCTTCCAATACAACGGCTACATGTTAACTTCCATTTAAAATAATATTATTTTATTATTAGAGTGCAACGTAAGATTCCCAAGAAACTCGTTCTTGCGTGTTGGGTACGCCATCGAGCCTAGCATCCCCTTTAAAGTCATATCAATATTTTATTCACAAATATGGATAAATATGAAAATTTCATATTCTTTATTTACCTGGGGTGTTACATCCTTCCCCCCTTTTGGGAATTGCGTCCTCGCAATTTTAAAAAAAATTGAGCTTGGAAACATCCTTGAACGTCCCACATCGGAACAAGAGTCGGTAAAACAAACACTTTAAAATAAAGAGAGATAAGTACAAAGGTCACCCGAGTTAACCCATACTAGGATTCCAAGTATGAAAATATGGACATGGAGGAAAAAACAAAGGGTCATGTTCTGATGGAGAGTGATAGAAAACATGTTTAGGAGAAACTTAACCATGAGAGAATCACAAACTTGTGATGGGTTAAACGGTATTCGATTCCCCAGTAGGAAAAGTTAATAGACAACATTTTTTTTTTAAGTTATTTTTTATTGAGGAATTTATTCATAAGGAAACATAATCACTTATCATATTGACTTTCAACTTTTATTAGATTCCTTACACAAAATCATATTTTCTCCAAAAGATGAGTATTTAGGAAGACTTGTTCACATTAAGATTACTATAGTCAACTTCTAGAGAATCACCTAATCCACAAAATAGAACTATATAATTCCCATGTCTTTAGACTTTAACCAAAACCAAAACCAAAAAGGATAGTACAAGATCAGATAATCCAGAAAAGGAAAACCCTTTATAAAAAGAAAATCTATTCTTAATCTACAAAATTTTTCCATCAAAACCCAAAGTTCAACGAGGACCATTCTATAATCAATTTGTCCATAAAATTATTCAAAGTAAACCAATATTAGATTGAAACCCAAATATTTGAAGGATTTAGTCGCATAGTCTTCCAAAATAAATCGTAACATTTATCTCCAAACAATATCAGTTGCTCCTAAAGTCTCGTTTTGAAAAGTAATTAACCTAATCACATATCCTCCATGATAGGTTAATCATTTTCATAAATAACCCAAAATCAACTTACTCTTAATTCATAAAATCATATAACTAGAATAAATCAGTCAAACTAACCAGGGACTTCACGTAGTCCAGTGGTAGGCGATAAATACCAGTCGCACATTGGTTGTGGGTTCGATTCCCGCAGCTTTGTCCGACGCGACGGGATGTCACACGGTCTACGTGTTGTCCTTTTTCCAAAACTATATAATTCTTAAAACATTCCCCAAAATGAGGTAAAATCTTCAAGAATAATCATAACATATTTTAACCTCAAGTTTATCTCATTCCTTTCATTTTCCATCATATCATAGAGTAACCCATAATTACCTAAAAATTAATTATCATATAAACCCTAATGGTTACCTTAATAATTATTACCTGAATTTCCACATCGGGTTGGCCATCTCGTACATGATGCATTAGAGAACTCACCAAGGTTGAAGTGGTTGATCATGACTCCTTGATATTTGGTTTAGAACAACCACGAGTTTCCTCATTGAATCCTCCATATTTTCTTGTATCTTAATCAGAGAACCACCACAGTTTCCTTCAAACCTGTTGTCTCTTTGGTGCCTGCTAGATCCATCCATTCACTAAAAATAGAAATGTCAGTGTGAGTATATCAAAAAAACCATCATGTACTAATGAGGAAGGTAAACACTAAGATACACTTACTCATTCACTTTATCTAAAACTAGGACTCTTTCTGAAATCCTAACCATTATGGTAATGTCACTTATGCTTAAAGAATACCCTAACCTCTAAAGTTATCTAAACTGACCTCTGATACCAACTATAAGGCCCCAGCCTTAAACCTTACTTAATATTGAATTAAATGAGTAATTCACATTGATGATCTTTTCAGGTTTAGAGTTTTAGAGAATTAGGACATAACTATTACATCTCAAAAGATTACAAAGTAGTCACTTGTACTAAATTTCCATAAAATAAAAACTCTTAAAAAGAAACATGTATAGTTCCATGTTTTATATAGCATGACATTCCCTTTATCCCATCCTTGACATTACTCCACATTAAGTCCTGTGAAAAACATTTCAAAAAAACTTGGGGTGAGCATAAAAAGCTCAGTAAGGGATACACAAAGAATAAAAACTGTTAGTTTTTAAAACATCAAGTAAACCATGTATACTCTATCAAAGTAATACCTTCACCTTCATGAAGTAGTAAAAACTCTTCACTGAATAAAGTATCATTACTAACCTTTTTGTAACCAAAGAATTACCATAAAACCCATATAAAGAAAACATAGCATATATAAAGGTAACTTGGGACATAAACATACTTAAGTGGAATAACCATACGGTCGACTTCCACACATATCACATAATGGAATAGCCATACGGCCAATTTCCATACATACTTAATGGAATAGCCATACGGCCGACTTCCATACCCAATGCATTGGAGGTTATAACGTAACCACCCGTCCTGGTATTCACGGCACCACCCGTCATAATATCCAAGTACCATTATTACACATAAAATATGGAAAATATAAACATTTCAATAACAATATTTCATTTTCAATAACAATAAATAATTCCCAGATATTGAATTAATCAATCCATTTTCAAAAACCATTTAAAAGAGATTTTTGAATCAAAGTGTCCCATACCACTTTGAAACTTTTAATGGAATTATAATTTTAAAACATTAATGTCCATATAAATAAATACTGAAAGCCATTTTGAAAACATGGACATTAAAGATAAAGATTTAGAATAATAAATCTTTAAAACATTTAAAATGATATTTTTGTTAAAGTGGTTTTACAAAAATTAGAGACACTTGAATACAATAATTGAGGAATAACATTTAGTCAGAACTTTATAATATCATGAGAATAAATGGATTCATGATATAATACTCCAAAGGACAGTATATACACCATATAAGAGTTAATTGGTGCATAACAACAATGACCCCTCAATAGAAATGTCAAATGTGATGAAATCCCTTATAAAGAAGGTATCCTTAAATTAAGGACAAATAAATCTCAAAAATATGTGTGAAAAATATAAATACACCAAATATAAGTGGATATTAAGTGTAAAACAATAAAATGTCATTCATACATATTCAATCGATGACATATTCAATGACTACATGTTGAACCCAAAGAAATTGAAATTGGGTTAAAAAGTTCCCTTGACAGCCTAACGGCATCACATCAAAATGAGTTGATGAGAGATAAAAAGTGTATATCATCACTAGGACATAAAATTGACATCAATAAGGATATATTAGAACATATCCCAACATAACAATATGTAAATTAAAAGACCCAACAAAAGAAGTCTTTTAAAAAAAGAGGGTGAAAGGTTCCCTTGCCGACTTGGGTATCTTTCAAAACATACACCCCATGAAAGAAGGACAATAGATCATTGATGTAAATAATCATAAAAGAAATTATATTACACAAAGAGTAGAATAATGGACAGTACATACACCACTCAATGGAATTTGTGGCAAATGTAGCATAAATCTCACGGGAATTAAAGTGAGATGAAATATCCCTTACGAAAACTCAACAGCCTAACGGCGCCACATAAAACATCCGAATATGGATTGATGAGATCAAATAGGGTATCTCATCACATTACAATAAAATGTACAGCAAGATGAATATATTAGAATATCCCCCAACATTACAAAGAGGAGCTTAAAAGAAGTGACATAAAGGAGAGTACTTAAAAAGAAAGAGAGAGGTTAGATCTCTTACGAAAGTTCGGTAGCCTAACGGTGCCACTCAAAACTTCCAAAATGAATTGATGAGAGAGAATAGGGTCTCTCATCACATGAAAATAAAAAGTATAGTAGGAGTAATATAAAATAACATCCCAATCATAAGAAATATGAGCTTAAAAGGAATGACATAAAAGAGTGTACTTAAAAAGAAAGAGAGTTGTAGGATCCCTTACCTCGGGTCCGACTTGACTCGATCGTTCTTTAATCTCCTGAATAATAAACCTGAGTTAATTTCTACTTCCTTAAGAACCTTTTTCAAGTTCATTATTCCTTTTATATCACTTATTATCATGTCATAAACATTATGTAATCATTTAAGATAATAATATTTGTTTTGCTGATATTTGGTTCTTAAGTCGAAAGTGGACTTCTTACAATTACATGTTGTTTGTGTGGCCAAAATTTTATTATATCCAGAATTGTATTCATGATTTAGATATCATATATGTCATATATATCCAGTACATTCATGCATTTATAACATTACATAGTCACTTAGAGGTAAGAAATGAAATGCACCGTTCATGGAGACGGTAATCCGTACGTACGCATGAACGCTACTTTCATTTCTATTTCATATTTTATAGAATGGAATAATAATGATATAAAGTTATATTATAATTCCAGAATAATATCATATATAATATCATAGTTACATCCTTTATACGTCCCACATATGGTATTTAACGAATCAAATCACTTTGAGGGGGCGGTAGTCCGCACTTCCTTAAATGAAGATATCGTGTTTACCCATAATGGAAACCATAATGGTATGCCCAAAATGAAAAATACAGAAGCTTAAAGAAAAAAATAAACATATTATATATCATATATAAAAATAGTGACATCATAATGGCCACCCTTGAAGGTGTTAAATGAGTATTGAACAATCATCGTTTCGGGAGGCAGAATTTCACCATCCACAGAAACCGTATGTTCTTTAACCATTTGATGTAGTTGTGTGAGCGTGTAGCTCGAATAAATCTTATAACAACATACTAGTATATTGAAGATACTGGTGTTGTTACAAAAGAATTAAATAAAATGATTTTAGAGGGTTGGAGAAGCAAAATAAAACAAATGAACAAGAGAGAATGAATTACCTTAAAAAGTGTAACTCCTTTTGATTTGATCCTAAAGGCTTCCTTTAAAAAGATTCTGCCCAAAGAGAATCCTCTATGATGAGGAGAGGGATGTGGAGAGAGTAAATGGGCAGGGGTCGGCCGAGCCAAAGGCTTGAAGAGTGTGTGAAATGAGGTAGAGGTGGGGGCCTTTTATAAGAGGAGAGGAGGGGCACTTTTGGAAAGTAATGAAATATTGCTTTATATGAAAATTTGTTTCGGTTTTAAAAGGTCCCACATTGATATAATTCGTGGATAAGGTGATAAGGGTTCGAAATCCACTCATCCAATTTGTTTTGGACATGTCAAGTTCATATATTTTACATTACCTTTGCATTTTATTTAAATCGTCAAATAATGATGTCATCGCTGCATCATTATTATGTCATAAATAATTTATTTTATTTAATGTCTAAAAATTATAAAAAAAATACTATGATGTAGGAAATCTTTTTATCTTTCCAAAGACTATTTATAATCAAAAATCATATCTTTATAACCCCATGTAAAAATTGTTTTCGTAAAACATATTATGTTTGTGTCATTTTTACTTTTACATTAAATAAAAAGTAGTTTATGTCATTTCCCAACCAAAGTGTCTCCATGGGGACCCCAAGTTGACCCATGGCTTGTCTTGGTCGTCCATGACACAAAAAATAAGGTTGGGACATGTTTCTAGGTCATTTCATATTATTAAAGCATTATTTATACCTTAAACTACCCTAATTACCACTAATCGCAATTAAGAACTTAATAAATTACTATTCACCACAAAATTATTATAATCTCATTGAACCACATTTTACTTCTTAATGACAACCGTGTATGTAGGATTTTTGAAATTCAAAACACAATGATGGAAAAATTTCATTTAAACCTAAAATCAGTCTTTATAAGTACCACTTAGTGGTTTCACTATTCATCAAAAATTGAAGTTTTTCAGAAAATTACCAAAAATTCACCCTAAGCTATATTTGATATTACGAATTCAAAAATGAAATCTATTTTACAAAATTCGAAACATATAAGTCACATTAATTAATTTAATAATTAATTCCCGCTGTTAGAGCAAATAGCGTGTTTTTATGAAACAATAAGTATCAAAAGATTGACACTAGTTTAAGTCCGATTTCAAAGTGAAATTGATTCCAACGACCACTATTGGATTTAATGGTAATTTTTTTTTCTAATTTCACTTTAAAACCAATTCAAAAGATAATCTAATCATATAAATAAATTATATTAAAAAGTGATTTTGAATTAAAATACAACATTTTACACAATTCATTAAAAAATGAACTTTATCAGAAAAATACCAAAAATTTACACAAAGTAAAATTTAATGTCTCGATTCTAAAGAAGAGTTTTATTTGGTCCAAAAGAATTTATAAGAGTGAAAAAAACTATATTTAATGACCGTTCGCCATCAAAAGGCGATAAGTGAACCTTTAGGGAAAACTAGGGCATATACGCCTAAAATTGAATTCATTCCATATTTTAAGCCTTTATATTGTATTGGATAAATGTAAAACATTCAAAAACATATATAATCATATTTTAGCTATTTATATCAATTCCCGCAAATACAATGACTACATGTTAACTGCCATTTAAAATAATATTATTTTATTATTAGAGTGCAACGTAAGATTCCCAAGAAACTCGTTCTTGCGTGTTGGGTGCGCCATCGAGCATAGTGTCCCCTTTAAAGTCATATCAATATTTTATTCACAAATATGGATAAATATGAAAATTTCATATTCTTTATTTACCTGGGGTGTTACACTTAAAACACAATAGGGTCAAAGATGAGATCAATGAAATGTCATGATGTCTAAAACATGGAAGTAATCATGTTTCTTTATAAGTGTTATTATTTTATTAAAAAATGGATAATGAGTAATATTTTCTACATGTAATATTTATGTTTGTTATGAAATAGTATGGCCTAATTCTATAGAACTCAAAACTTTAAAAGATCCTCAATGTTAATTATTTATTTAATTAAATATTATGTAATGTTTTAAGGTTGGATCCTTATATTTGGTATTATAGGTCGGTTTAGACAACTTTAGGGATTATAAGTTTTCTTTAAACACATGGATAGTCCCTAGGTCTATTATTTTAGTTAAATCATTGTTTTATAACTTTTTTAGATCAAGGAATGGTACTTACAAATGTAAGGATGATGATCTCAAATGACATTCCTATCTGTTCCTGATGACATGCTTGCAGTAATTATTGCAAAGTCACATTCGGATGATCGTGAAACGTTTTCTATCATGAAAAATATTTTCTAGTAGTTGTTTGAGATATCAAACTCCTCCACTATATGTCGTTATCATCATGGATCATTGGTTGTATTTAGGAAAATCCTATTTTCACAATACTATCATATTTTCAAGAGAGGTAAATATTAACAAGGCATTTTTAAATATTTTACCTTATCAGATGATTTTGAAGCATATTATTATTTTAAAAAATGTTCTAAAGAAGGAGACACTTGCGCAACCTATTTATATTTGATTTCACAATATAGTCTCTCAACACATTCTTATGGAATTTTAAAAGGACCAATAATTGAATGTTTTAACTCATATTTGGTTCGACTATTTTATAGAAATCATATTTTATCATATGTTTTGAAACTATATGTCATACATAATTATTTTAAAAAACTATTTTTCTGTGAACACCCAAATGACCCATGTTGTACAAGGTGTATTTGGATGGAGGAAGCAAATGATTTTGAATGATCTCTAAATCATTTTTGCAATGCATGGACCTTCTACCTTCGTGAACAAGATGACGATGAACCCAAATGGACACCATGATCAAGTTATGATATTCTTCATTTTAGGGATCATTTTGTTTTATCATATGGTGGTGAAATAAGACTTCAAGAGTTAATATGTTGATATCATAATGAATTAGGATGAAAATGAGAGTTATAAGGAAACCATTGATGTTAAAACATGTTGGGGTTATTTTTGTGTTTTATAAGAAGGACAAGCTGTAGGATGGGTGACAACCGATCGCATCCGGCAAGGTTGCATGAATCTAACCGACAATAGAAGGGAAACAAGGGTGAATTTCTTACCACTAGCAAACTTGAATTCCCTAGTTAATATGACTTATTATTTTAGTAAAATGATTTTATGGAACGAGGATAAGTTTATATTTGGAACTTATGTTTTATCAAATGGATATACATAGTACATAAAAATTATTTAGTGATTAAGTGATAAAGGTTATTATGGAAGACATTCTCTCTTTTGAAGAAACACTGTATTTCTATGAAAGATAGAATACTATGGTATTTAAATAGTGGAATAATGGTTTATATTTGGATGAATATATATTTTTATTATGGAAATATGATGATTTGATTTATTTATGAAAATTATTAACCTATCATAATGAATATGTGATTAGGTTAATAACTTTTCAATATGTGACTTTATGAGAAACTGGTGTTATTTGGAGAAAAATGTTAATATGTATCATGGAAGTCTAAGTACATAAATCCTTATGAGATTTGGGATACAATCTCAGTATGGATTAATTTTGATGAATTTTTGGGACAGTTGTTTAATTAATGGTCTTTGTTGATCTTTGGGTTTTGTTTGACAAATTTTGGAGATTATGAGTAGTTCTTCTTCTTCTAAAAGATTTCCCATTTTTGGTATTATCTGATCTCTCACTAACTATTTTGGTTTATGTTGATGTCAAAAGACAAGGAAAATATATAGTTCTTCTTTTGTCGATTATGTGATTCTCTCAAAGTTGGTTATAACACTTTTAATGTGAACAAGTCATCATGAATACTCATTATTTAGAGGGAATATGAGTTTGTGGTAAGAATTTAATAAAGGATGAACGTCTATATGAAAATTAAGTTTGTTTCCTTATGTTTTTAGTTAATATCATTGATAAAAACCTCAACATTATTAAAACTATCTTAAAACAAAAACATTTTCTGTTAAATTTTTTTACTGGGGAGTCAAGAACAGTTGAACCCATCACATGTTTGTGATTTTTTGGTGGTTAACTTTCTCCTAATCATGTTTTATATCACTCTCCATCAGAAATTGCCTATTTTTTTCTCTTCCATATCCATGTTTTTTGATTTGGAATCCTACTATGGGTTATATTGGGTGACCTTTGAACTTCTCTTACTTTATTTTAATGTGATATATTTATTGACTCTTTTTCCGATTTGGGGCTTTCAATAAAGCTTCCAATCCATGTTTTAAAACTGTGAGGACGTAATTTCTAAAAGGAGGGATGGATGTAACATCCCACGTAATCTCCCAACATCACTCTCTTCCACCAAGAAGCCTTAACTTAGAGAAAAGTCACTTCATGAAGTCCTTTGGTTCAAACCAAAGGATGTTACCCAAATTAAAGGAAACAGTTTCTCTTAACTTCTTTTCATTTATTTTACTTATCCAACCCATATAATATTTCTATTCCTTTATTTTATAACAACACATGTATCATAAACATAATAGTATGTTTTTATGAGAATTATTATAACAACACTTACACACACCTCTATTTATTTTGTGAATAACATAATGTTTCTGTGGATTGAAAACTAACACCTCACGAAACAATGATTGTTCAACTACCTCGTACTGCCACTCAACATTGCCATTATGATGACACTAAATTTATATATGATATATATTATTTTTATTATTTCTTTATTCTTCTTTATTTTCCTTTTATATCATAGATTTATGCTTTCAATTTTGGGTAAATGTGATAATTTCATTTGGGAAAGTGAGGACTACCACCCCCACAAAGTTATATGACTCGTTAATGCCATATGTGGGAGGTATAAAGGATATATTTAATGATATATTATATTATATTATACTAGAATTATAATATAAATATGTATTATTATATTCAAATTACATTAAACTAAGAAATAGAAATGAAAGTAGCTTTCAGGCGTACGTACGACTTACCGTCTCCATGAATGGTGCATTTCATTTCTTACCTACATATGATATGTACTTCATAAATAAATAAATAAATATATATATATATAATAGATATATATTATATATATTATATCTAAATAATGAATTTCATTATGGATATAATGGACTATTTTCCACGTCGAAAACATGTAAATATAAGGTGTTCATTTTTAACCCATGTACCTAATATCAACCAAATGACCATTATTAAAGTAAATTATGGCATAATGTTTATAACATGGTAATAGGTGATATAAAAACAATAATAAAATTTAAAATGGTTCTTAAAAAAGTATAAATTATCTTTAGTTTATTATTATGAAGAACAAGGAACAAACTAGTTAATTCAGACATGAGGTAAGGGATTTCTTATCTCACTTTCAATTCCATGAGATTTCCATTGTTTTCCACTTATTTATTGCATGAGGTGTATTGGGTACTGAAATGTGATATATATTAACATGATTCACTTTATATTCTTTGTATTTTATAATTTATTTTTTGGTTATTATCTTTTGGTCATACGACACGATTGATTACAACGAAGTAAGGGTTTTTCATCTCACTTTTATTCCCGTGAGATTCATGCAATATTTTCCACAATTTCCTTTTGTGTTGGGTATGTAATTACAATGATTTTACTATTTGTGTAATATAATTTCATTTATGAGTATTTACATCATCATTTTACGATCCTTCTATCATGTGGATTATGTTTTGTAAGTTAACAAATTGGTAAGGGAACCTTTCACCATCCTCTTTTTAAAAGACTTATTTTTGTTATGTCTTCTAATTATCATCTTATTATGTGGGGATATGTTATTTTATATCCTTATTGATTTAAACATTTTGTCTAGGTGATGAGATACTCTTTTTATCTCACAAACTAATTTTCTAAATTTTAAAGGGACACCGTTAGGCTGTCGAATTTTTACAAGGGAACATCTTAACCTACTTTCAATTCTAGGGGATCAACTTGTGCTTCCTTAATATGTCATCCAAAGAATATGTGTGAATTCCCTATGAATGTTTTATACATAATATCCACTTATATTGGGTGTATTTATATTTTTCACACATAATTATGTGATTTATTTATCCTTAATTCAAGGATACCATCTTTATAAGGGATTTCATCTCCATTTTTATTCCCACTAAGATTTCATTGTTGTTATGCAACAATTCACTATTATATGGTGTATATATAGTCCTATGAAAAATTATATCACTAATACCTTTATTCTCATGATATTCCTATTAAATTTTATTCATCAATTATTTAAATTCAAGAATATCTATAATTGTTACAAAACTCTTTAACTAAAATATCGTTTTAAATGTTTTATAGATTTATTCTTTTAAATATTTAACATTAATGGTCATGATTTCAAAATGATTTTTAGGATTCATTTATATAGACATTAATATTTTTCCAATGATAATTTATTTAAAATATTCAATGTGTTATGGGACACTTTGATTCAAAAATATAATTTAAAATGATTTTAAAAATGATTTGAGAAAGCTTTTATTATTTCAATATCTTTATTTGATATATTGGAAGGTGGAAATGTTATATTTCCTTTATGCTTATTCTATGTGTTATGATTATGTTATGGTTATTGGGCATTGTTTACATATAGGTGTGGTTCCATGATAATCCTAGGGTGGGTGAGCCTGAGATATCTCTCAAATGCATTGGGTAACGTGGCAGGGGTAAATGTGATGTTTCTCTTAAGATATTTAGGGAATATACTGTGATGGGTATTCCAAGTGTAACTCCCTACGTAGCTGCGATAACTACAATTTATGTTTGATATGGATGACATAACTAACCTTTATAATTTATGATTTGTGTGTGTTATTGATAAATCTTATGATTTCGTATGGTATGCTATGAATGAAAAGTATGGTCTCATTGATTTGTCTTTATTCATCGTATAATTTTATCCTTCATTATTTTATAAACCTTACTAAGCTTTTTATGCTGATCTCATGTATTAGAAATGTTTTACATATGACTTAAAGATTGATAGGGTTAAGTATGAGATCATGGAAAAGTAATGCTATCTAAAACATTGAACTAGACATGTTTTTTTAAGAGTTTTTCTATTATGAAAAAATGGGTAATGATTAATAGTGTCTTCATGTAACATTCAAGTTGTTATGTAATAGTATGGCCTAATTATCTAAAACTCTAAACCTTAAAATATCCTCGATGTGAATTATTAATTTAATTCAATGTTATGTAATTCTTTAAGGCTGGGTCCATATATAAGTGACATGGGATCACCTGAACCATCAGTCGAGATGGAATGTCATCAAACCTAAATCATGGTTCCCATCTACTCGGGCTGGAGATATGAATATGAAATTCATATCCATCATTTTTGAATGGTATCAACCATTTTAAGTTAGTATGAAACATATGTGTAAAGGGAAATCCAAACCAACCTTAACGGTGTCAAAAGGCAAAATAAAACATCCAACGTATGCAATAAATGCAAGATGATTCCATAAGAAACAATGTAAATCAAGAAAAACAGTTCATTGAAGGGAAAAAAATATTTTTTTTCTCAAGTCAATTTCAAACTCAAAATAATGATAATAATAATATAAATGGATAATACCAACATCACGATGGATAATATTTTTAAAAAATATCTTATCGTGAGCCTACTCAGTGATATCATGCCTCCTCCATCAAATAATGGATGCCAACAATCAAGAAGATACACTATGTTACATTGTTTACATTCCATTACATATTACCATAAAACGAAATCATGCATAACCCTATTAAAATATTTAGAATTGCCCCTTACGAAGCCCATTTGTCAGAGCTCGGAAAAGAAGTGGCGTCTTTGGGCTTTGCCCTTGACCAAGCCCAAGCTGAGCTTCATCAAGTCAAGCTCGAACGTGATCTTCTACGGGAAAAGTGGAAGTTGATTGAAATTACCACTTGAGCGATGTTATCCGAGCCGCCCCAAGAGTCTGTCACCATCACACACCTTACCCTTAGGTCTTATGCGGCTATTTTAAGGGGTTATGTAACAAATAAGTAGCATCATGTTCATGTACATTATTTTTGTATATAATAATGAATATAATTTGTAGTCATCTTTTATACATTGTAATTAGTTTTTAAAGTACAAATGGTGTTTTTAGTTATTGTTTATTTAAGAATTATATTTTATTAAATTAAAGGATTGTTTAATTAAAAAATATTTTAATAAAATATTATTATTAATATTAAACTATTTTTTTATTAAGTATAAATTATCTTATAATTTTATGAATGCAATTAAAATTTTTATTAAGGTTTGAAAGCCATTTCTGTCAAAACCCGTGATTTTTTTTATAAATGTCGGTTTTTATTTTAAAAGTGAAAATTCACATATTTAGAAAATTATTTAGATAAAATAAATATTATTTTTGGAATCAGGACGTCGAAATTATCCAATGGTGAATTTTTCATAATTTTTTGAGATAGTCAAATTTTTGGGTAAAAATTAAATACCATTTAAATATATAATGTGTTTTATGACATCATAATGAACCAATGGTGATGTAATAAAATACCATAATCCTTATGTTCGGCCAATATATGTTTTATCATTAAAATAATGAGGTTTTGGGTTTGTTTAACTTACTTTTCAAAGCATTAATGGAGCCCTCAAGACTTATTCAACACTTTGCCTTTTTAAATTAATTTCCATGGGAGTGTGACTCACCTCCACATAAGCAACCCTAATTTTTTAATAAGTTCGGACCTTGGCCTTGTAAAATATTTTTTTCCTATTTCCTTTTCCAGAAACCATCGGAAAATACCATGGTATGGTTTGTGGTTCAGATTATTTTAATATAAGGGGTCCCAAACCTAAATAATAATGAATTCTCTCACCTTTCCTATATAAACCCACCCAAGCTCCCACTTCCTCCTCACTCAATTCCCTTGAAGTTCGTCCAACCTCTGACCTACTCTCTCTAGAATTCTCTCAAGGTGCCCCAAGCTCCCAAGAAGCCTCTCACAAGCCTCTCTCTAGCCTTTGGAAGCACACTTCCAAGTAAGGGTTTTTTCTTCCTTTCTCATTTTTGTCAATTTTTCATTAAGTTGTATTACCCTGTTTATTTCAATTATGAATATTGGGTTATGGTTTCGCACCTCCCCCATAATGCCCTCTTATTGTTTGAATGATGGTAGAACCCTTTCTCTCTCATTAAATGCCTCCCATGTACACCTGTTACTATGCCGAAATTCCGAAAGGAACTTCTCTCTCTTCTTTTACATTCAAGCAATACTTTTGTATCATGAATCTAAATTCCATTTCTATTGTTGGTACATGTATATATATGACCTCCTTACTTTCAATTAAATTTAAATATGATGAGGAACCCCTTTCTCTCTCATCAACCTTTTTTATGAATTCTTATGTCACGCCGTTACGCTGCCGAAATCGCACCGATTTTCTAAGCCAATGTCTTTTTGTAGTGAATACCATGACCATTTCTCTATCAAGGGTATTCAACTTTATGCACATTTACATATTGATTATAAAGTTTCATGTATGAATTCCACATTCCTTTATCATGGAAGAAATTATTATGTTTTATGAATCCATGTTTTATGATCCATGTGGCACACTTATGCATGAAATGAAATGTTTAAGAAGGATGCCCCCTTTATAGCACTCCAATGCATTGGGTAAAGTATAGTATCATGATACGTTATGTGCAATGAGTGTTTACTCATGCTAATTCAAGTGAAACGAGGGTTTACTCGTGCTTCAAGTGCAATGAGGGTTTACTCTTGATCCATGTGCAATGAGCCTTGGCTCATGCTAATTCAATGTTAAGTGTTGTTGCCACATTTCCATGTTATGATTATCATGTTTTATCATGCCTTTATGTTCATGTTTCTCTTATGCTCTATTGATATGCCTATTGCCTAAAATGTATTTTACTCCTCATGTTATTCATTGTGTACTCCCTTACTGGGCTTTTTAGCTCACCCTTTTCTTATGCATGTCCTCAAGTTATCCCATGCAATGCTAAGTACGAAGGAATGTAGTGGTCATATAAAGGATGTTTTCAATAAAGATGTTGTATTTCAAGTTTAATGTTTTTATGTAATGATCCTAAGCCCCAAAGAAACTAAACCTCTCGATCTTCTTTGTTGTATCAAGTGAAGTTTTATATAATAAAGCATGTTAAAGTTGTAATAAAAAGCAGGGTTGTCATAGTTGGTATCAGAGGATAGGTTTAGTTATTTTTGGGATTAGGAAACCCTAGTAAAGCCTTAGATACAAGACTAAGTATAATAAAAGCATCCCTAAGTTTTGGTAAATACTATGTAAGTGGTTTATCAAACAAATACATCCCTATCTGGATATGAGCAGGTAGAGGCGGCTCTGGCACAGATGTATCCTAGGGGTAAAACCCGAAAACACCGCTTTGAGCTAGACTCGAACGGGAACTGGTGCACGACAACGGGCCTTGCTGCACTCTTGGTTACGACACTCTCGGGGGATATGTTTGGATAAATTCACAATCTTAGTATGAACCCTTATTAAGGAAAAAATGCCCCTAAGAATATATGTTAGAAGGAAGATCATGAAAAGCCTAGATTGAATCCTATAGACTAATGAGTTAAAGAGATTAATGTTTATTTATAAGTCATCAACTTTTGTCTTTGGATTACCCATTATGTTTTACCCCTTACTTTCCTTTTATTCCAGCCAATGGCCGGTAATAGGAGAACTCGGGCTAACAACCGTTGTGAAGATCAGTGTGATGATTGTACTTATGGGATGCCCAATCCAATGAGAACGGGAATCGCGAACTTTGTCAAGCTTCTCTCTCAGCTAACTGAAGTTTTCAATAGAAACACTGGTCAAGAGGAACGTTCAACAGCCCCTAAGAAAGAACAAGTCGCTATTGAAAGCTTCATGAGAAAAAGGCCTCCTACTTTTAGTGGATCATCCGATCCCACAATCGCTGAACAATGGATCAACTCCATTGAAAAGATATTATCCATCTCACAATGCTCTGAAATAGAGAAGGTTCTCCTGGAGGCTGATCGTATGGAGGGTGAAGCTGATCAATGGTGGGCGTTGATAAAAAATACGAAGCCTGAGGAGGAGATCGAGGCTTTGGAATGGAAGGAATTCCGGAAGATGTTTTTTGATAAATATTTTCCGCGCACCCTTCGTCTTAAGATGGAAAGGGACTTCCTTTCCCTCAAACAGAATGATGAAGAATCTAAGGGAGCGTACGAGTAAAACTTCACAAGGCTTGCACGATACGCTTCCGGCTTTGTCGTTACCCCCGAATGCAAGGTTGGCCTCTTCTTTGGTGGGCTAAAGCCTAGCCTGCGGAAAGCATTAACGATCCTTGACTTCGACAGCTATGAGGAAATTGTCCGATGTGCCCTCAAGGTTGAAATGGAGATCGGAGAATCACAGGGGTATCATGGGGACAAGAAGCGTAAGGTGGACTTCAATGCTGGTGGCCCGATGGATAAATCCAACGGTGTTAAGAAGTTCCAGAACCCCACTTGCCAAAAGTGTGGAAAGAAGCACCCTGGAAATTGCGTTAGGGGGACAAGAAAATGCTTCAAGTGTGGAAGAGAAGGGCACCTAGCTGTTAACTGTCAGCAAGAAGGACCCGCGGCTGCGAAAGAGGAGAGGAATGCTCCGTTCGAAACTCAACGCATTGTTCAATGCTACAAATGCAAAGAACCGGGTCATTTTTCAAAATCAGTGCCCTAATCCAAGGGTTATTGGAGGCAACCAGCAACCTCCAAGATAGCAAGGAAGAACTTTTGCCATCACTTCTGCCGAAGTGAACCCCGACAATGAAGTGGTGACAGGTACGCTAGTTATTCATTCAAGAATAGCGACCGTAATTTTTGATTCAGGTCCTACGCATTCTTTTATATCTCTAATGTTTAGTAGAACAATCACAGCACCACCACAAATCCTGGAAGTAAAGATTTCGGTGAGTATGGCAAATGGGGAAATCATTGCATCCCATTATTATAAGTCCTCACCTGTTATAATACGTGGATTTAATTTCCCAGAAAACCTCGCCATACTCCCTTTGGTGGATTTTGATGCAATTCTTGGAATGGATTGGCTTTCCTTATATAGATCCAACATAAATTGTCGGGAGAGGGAAATCACACTCCATATGGAGAATCGACCCCCGATTCTTTACAAGTGTCAGGACGAAGATGCGTCTCCTTTAGCTCCATCATCTCAAGCATGGATATTACTGCCTTAAGAGCACGCATATCTGGCTCAGATGATTGAGTCCAAGGAAGAAACCACCCATGAAGAAATGCCTATTGTGAGGGAATTCGCTGAAGTATTTTCCGAGGAACTTCTTGGTCTTCCTCTAAGAAGAGATGTTGAGTTCTCAATTGAACTTATACCTGGGGCGCTACCAATATCCAAGACTCCATATAGAATGGCTATTGTTGAGCTTGAAGAGATGAAGAAACAACTACAGGAGAATCTAGATAAAGGGTTTATACGCCCAAGTGCATCACCGTGGGGTGCACCAGTCCTCTTCGTCAAGAAGAAGGATGGGTCAATGCGGCTTTGCATCTATTATCGTGAACTTAACAAAATCACGATAAAGAACAAGTATCCTCTCCCAAGAATTGATGACTTGTCTGATCAGCTGCGTGGAGCACAATACTTCTCCAAGGTCGACTTGCGGTCGGGATATTATCAAGTAAGGGTGAAGAAGGAAGATATCTCCAAGACTGCTTTTCGTACAAGGTACGGGCACTATGAATTCATAGTAATGCCTTTCGGACTCACCAATGCTCCAGCAATATTCATGGACTTGATGAATAGAGTCTTCAGAGATTACCTAGACAAATTTGTGGTAGTATTTATAGATGATATTCTAATATACTCCAAAACCAAGGAGGACCATGAAGAGCATTTAAGAACTGTACTGGAGACTTTGCGCAAGGAGAAGCTCTATGCCAAGTACAACAAGTGTGAGATCTGGTTGAAGGAAGTCTCTTTCATGGGCCATATCATCACAAGCAATGGTATATCTGTGGACCCCTCCAAAACAGATGCAATTGAGGGATGGTCGAGGCCAACATCAGTAACTGATATCCGTAGCTTCTTGGGGTTAGCTGTATATTATCGATGATTTGTGAGAAATTTCTCCCGACTGTCCAACCCTCTTTCCAAGCTAACTCGAAAGGGAGTAATGTTTCCTTGGAGTGATGAATGCGAAGAAAGCTTCAAGGAGTTGAAAAGGAGGCTTATCACTGCACCTGTGCTCACTTTACCCACAATTGGGGAGCTTCTTGTGGTATTCAGTGATGCTTTGAAGAAGGGCTTAGGATGTGTGCTGATGCAGAATGATAAAGTGATATCCTATGCCTCAAGGCAGTTAAAAATACATGAGCGAAACTATCAAACGCATGATCTGGAGTTGGCGGCAGTGATCTTTGCCTTGAAAATCTGGCGACATTATCTCTATGGAGAGAAATGTGAGATATATACTGACCACAAGAGTCTTAAATATATATTCACACAGAAATAGATTAATATGCACCAGAGAAGATTGATATAGCTCATCAAGGATTATAACAGTTCAATACATTACCACACTGGGAAAGCGAACAAGGTGGAGGATGCCCTAAGTAGAAAGGATCCAGCTATTCTATCAATGATGAAAATTGAGAAGGATCCAATCTTCTTAGACTTGATGAAGATGGATGTGGGAATCATAAAGAAGGGAACATCATCAATCCTTTCACAAATGATTGCTCAACCATCTCTTTTGGAAAGGATAAAGGATGCTCAAAAGGATGATGCAGGAATCCAAGAAAAATTGGAAGCTATCATAAAGGGAAAATCCTCCGAGTTATATGTTAATGAAGAAGGAATTGTGCGGTTTGGGAAAAGACTATGTGTTCCATCATGTTCGGAGCTGAAGAAGGAACTTTTGGATGATGCATATAGTTCAAATTTCTCTATTCACCCAAGGAGCACAAATATGTATCGAGATCTCCGAGAAAACTTTTGGTGGGATAATATGTAGAAGGAGATCTCTGAGTATACATCAAAGTGCCTGGTGTGTCAGCAAGTGAAGGCAGAGAGGCAGAAGTCTAAGGGGATGATGCAACCATTTCACATACCAGAATGGAAATGGGAGAACATCACCATGGACTTCGTCACTGGACTTCCAAGGACATCCAAAGGCAACAATGCAATCTGGGTTGTTGTGGATCGTCTTACAAAGACTGCACACTTCATTTCTATTCGAGATAATTTCTCTTTGGATCAACTGTCACGGATATATATCAGGGAAGTGGTACGGTTGCATGGAGTACCACTATCTATTGTGTCTGACCGAGATCCAAGATTTACCTCTAAGTTTTGGAAGAGTCTTTAACATCTTCTGAATACTGAACTGAACTTCAGTACGGCCTATCATCCTCAAACTGATGGCCAATCCGAGTGGACTATCCAAACACTTGAGGATATGTTGAGAGCGTGCTCAATGGACTTTAAAGGAGGATGGGATCAACATCTTCCTCTGGTTGAGTTCTCTTATAATAATAGTTTCCACTCAAGCATCCAAATGGCACCATATGAAGCCCTATATGGGAAAAGGTATAGAACACCAGCATGTTGGATGAGGTCGGTGAACGTAAGCTGCTTGGACCAGAAATGGTCGAAGAAATGGTGGAGAAGGTGAAAACCATTCAGCAGCATATCAAGGTATCCCAAAGTCGACAAAAGAGTTATGCAGATAATCGTCGACGAGACCTTGAGTTTAAAGTCGGAGACATGGTGTTTTTACGCATATCTCCGTGGAAGAAGGCCATGAGGTTTGGAAAGAAAGGGAAGTTAAGTCCAAGGTACATCGGCCCCTTCGAGATTCTTGATCGTGTTGGGGCTGTGGCCTATCGACTAGAACTTCCACCTACTATGGACAAGGTGCATGATGTCTTCCATGTATCCCTCTTAAGGAAGTACATACCAGACCCTTCACATGTACTCTCTTCCAAGGTGGTACAATTAGAAGACGATCTTTCTTATGAGGAGCAACCAGTGAAGATCATAGATCGTAGAGAAAAGGTTCTATGAAATAAGACAATGCCCCTCGTCAAGGTGTTGTGGAGAAACCACAAGTTTGAAGAAGCAACATGGGAGTCGGAGGATATGATGAAGCTAAGTTACCCACATTTGTTTTAGTGTGGGAAAAGGAAAATTTCGAGGGCGAAATTTCTTAAGGGGGGAATATTGTAATGACCCAATGTTTCATTAATGGAAAATCCCTCTTGATCTAGTTAAATGATTCTTTATGAAAAATGTTTTTATAAGATGTCAACTTCTTTAGTTTTACGTTAAGATTTGTGACCGTTACTTTTATAGCCGTTGAACAGTGATCATCTGAGTGGTATAAATATAAGGCTTTAACGAACCCATTTCTACTCAGACAAGGGAAGCGATGGCCTCATCCAGTAGAATTGCCCCTTACGAAGCCCATTTGTCAGATCTCGGAAAAGAGGTGGCGTCTTTGGGATTTTCCCTTGACCAAACCCAAGCTGAGCTTCATCAAGTCAAGCTCGAACGTGATCGTCTACGGGAAAAGTGGAAGTTGATTGAAATTACAACTCGAGCGATGTTATCTAAGCCGCCCCAAGAGTCTGTCACCATCGCACACCTTACCCTTAGGTCTTATGCGGCTATTTTAAGCGGTTATGTAACAAATAAGTAGCACCATGTTCATGTAAATTATTTTTGTATATAATAATGAATATAATTTCTATTCATTTTTGATACATTGTAATTAGTTTTTAAAGTACAAATGGTGTTTTTAGTTATTATTTAATTAAGAATTATATTTTATTAAATTAAAGGATTTTTAATTAAATAATATTTTAATAAAATATTATTATTAATATTTAATTAATTTTTTATTAATTATAAATGATCTTATAATTTTATGAATGCAATTAAAATTTTTATTAAGGATTGAATGCCATTTCTGTCAAAACCCGTGAATTTTTTTATAAATGTCAGTTTTTATTTTAAAAGTAAAAATTCACATATTTAGAAAATTATTTAGATAAAAAAAATATTATTTTTGGAATCAGGACGTCGAAATTATCCAACGGTGAATTTTTCATAATTTTCTGAGACAGTCAAATTTATGGGTAAAAATTAAATACCATTTAAATATATAATGTGTTTTATGACATCATAATGACCCAATGGTGATTAAATAAAATACCATAATCCTTATGTTCGGCCAATATATTTTTTATCATTAAAATAATGAGTTTTTGGGTTTGTTTGACTTACTTTTCAAAGCATTAATGGAGCCCTCAAGACTTATTCAACACTTTGCCTTTTTAAATTAATTTCCATGGGAGTGTGACTCACCTCCACATAAGCAACCCTAATTTTTTAATAAGTTCGGAACTTGGCCTTGTAAAATATTTTTTTCCTCTTTATTTTTCCAGAAACCATGGGCAAATACCATGGGATGGTTTGTGGTTTGTATTATTTTAATATAAGGGGTCCCAAACCTAAATAATAAAGAATTCTCTCACCTTTCCTATATAAACCCACCCAAGCTCCCACTTCCTCCTCACTCAAAGCCCTTGAAGTTCGTCCAACCTCTGCCCTACTCTCTCTAGAATCCTCTCAAGGTGGCCCAAGCTCCCAAGAATCCTCTCACAAGCCTCTCTCTAGCCTTTGGAAGCACACTTCCAAGTAAGGGTTTTTTCTTCCTTTCTCATTTTTGTCAATTTTTCTTTAAGTTGTAGTGCCCTTTTTATTTCAGTTATGAATATTGGGGTATGGTTTCGCACCTCCCCCATACTGCCCTCTTATTGTTTGAATGATGGGAGAACCGTTTCTCTATCATTAAATGCCTCCCATATACACCTGTTACTATGCCGAAATTCCGAAAGGAACTTCTCTCTCTTCTTTTACATTCAAGCAATACTTTTGTATCATGAATCTATATTCCATTTCGATTGTTGGGAAATGTATATATATTACTTCATTACTGTCCATTACATGTAAATATGATGAGGAACCCCTTTCTCTCTCATCAACCTTTTTTATTAATTCTTATGTCACGCCGTTACGCTGCGGAAATCGCACCGATTTTCTAAGCCAATGTCTTTGTGTAGTGAATACCATGCCCATTTCTCCATCAACTCTAACATCCCAGGTAAATAAAGAATAAAGAATTTTCATATTTATTAATATTTACAAATTAAATATTAATTTTATTTTAATTGGGTTGCTATGTTCGATAGCGTACCCAATACGCAACGATGACTTTATTTGAATCTTACATAGCACACTAGTAATAAAATAATATTATTTTAAATGTTAGTTAACAAGTAGCCGTTTTACTGGCGGGAATGGATAGAAATAACTAAAATATGATTAGATATGTTTTTAAATGTTTATACATTTACCCAATAAAAGATAAAAGCCTAAAATACGGAAAGAGTTCAATTTTACGGGTATATATACTCTAATTTTCACTAAAGGTTCACTTATCACCTTTTAATGGTGAACCGTCATTAAATATAGTTTTGATCACTCTTATACTTTATTTTGGACCAAATATAACTCTTATTTAGAATCGGGACATCAAAATTTACTTTGTGTAAATTTTTGGTACCTTTCTGATAAACTTCATTTTTTTTATGAATAGTGTAAAATGTTGTATTTTAATTCAAAACCACTTTTTAATCTAAATTATTTATATGATTAGATTATTATTTTAATTGGTTTTAAAGTGAAATTAGAAAATATTTTTACCAGTTAATCCAATGGTGGTCATTGGAATCAATTTCACTTTAAAATTGGACTTAAACTGGTGTCAATCTTTTGATACTTATTGTTTCACAAAAACACGCTATTTGTCATGACAGCGGGAATTAATTGTTAAATTAATTAATTTGACTTATATGTTTGGAATTTTGTAAAATGGACTTCATTTTTGAATTCGGAATATCAAATATAGCTTAGGGTGAATTTTTGGTAATTTTCTGAAAAACATCAATTTTTGATGAATAGTGAAACCACTAAGTGGTAATCAAGAAAACTAATTTTTCAGTTAAATGAAAGTTTACCACTAATGTGTATTGAATTTTGAAAATCCGACATACATGGTTGTCATTAAGAAGTAAAATGTGGTTCAATGAGATTAAAATAATTTTTTGGTGAATAGTAACTTTTTTTCATTAATCGCGATTAGAGGTAATTAGTGTAGTTTAAGGTAAAAATGGTATTATAAGAATGTGAAAACACCATGACACTTGTCCTACACCTATTGGGTGAGTCATGGCCGACCAAGACAAGCCATGGGCCAACTTGGGGACCCAATGGTGCCACGTTAGTAGGAAAATGACAATAATATATTTTTATTTAATGTTAAAGTGAAAATGACACTAACATAAATTGTTTTACTAAAATAATTTTTGAGTGGGGTTATACAAGTCCAAATTTTGATTATAAATAGTAATTGGAAAGATAAAAAGATTTCCTACATCATAGTAGTTTTTTTATAATTTTTAGACATTAAATAAATTAAATTATATATTACATAATAATGATGCAGCGATGACATCATTATTTGACGATTTAAATAAAATGGAAAGATAATGAAAAATATAAAACCTACACATGGCCAAAACCTATTGGATGAGTGGATTTCGAACCCTTATCACCTTATCCACGAATTATACCAATGTGGGACCTTTTAAAACCGAAACACATTTTCAAATAAAGTAATATTTCTTTACTTTCCAAAAGTGCACCTCCTCTCCTCTTATAAAAGGCCCCCACCTCTACCTCATTTCACACACTTCTCAAGCCATTGTCTCCGCCAACCCATGCCCAATTACTCTCTCCACATCCCTCTCATCATCCTAGAGGATTCCCTTTGGGCAGAATCCTTTCAAAGGAAGCCTTTAGGCTCAAATCAAAAGGGAGTTACACTTTTAAAGGTAATTCATTCTCTCTTGTTCATTTGTTTTATTTTGCTTCTCCAACCCTCTAAACTCTTTTTATTTAATTCTTTTGTAACAACACCAGAATCTTCAATATACTAGGATGTTGTTATAATATTTATTTGAGCTACAATCTCACACAAAAACATCAAATGGTTAAATAAAATACGGTTTCCGTGGATGGTGAAATTCTGCCTCCCGAAACGATGATTGTTCAATACTCATTTAACACCTTCAAGGGTGGCCATTATGATGTCTCTATTTTTATATATGATATATAATATGTTTATGTTTTCTTTAAGCTTCTGTATTTTTCATTTTTGGCATACCATTATGGTTTCCATTATGGGTTAACACGATATCTTCATTTAAGGAAGTGCGGACTACCGCCCCCTAAAAGTGATGTGATTCGTTAATGCCATATGTGGGACGTGTAAAGGATGGATTTAAAATTATTATACATGATGTTATACTGGAATTATAATATACCTCTATATCATTATTATTTCTTTCCATTAAAGTATGAGATAGAAATGAAAGTAGCGTTCATGCGTACGTACGGCTTACCGTCTCCATGAACGGTGCATTTCATTTTTTATCCCCAAATGTAATGTACTATTAAAAGTACATGTATATAATGTATATATATAATGAATGATATATCTAAATGATGAATATAATTCTGGAATTAAAATATACATACCTCTCATTTAGTTTTAATTCCATTAATATAACAAAGAAATGAAAGTAGCGTTCATGCGTACGTACGGCTTACCGTCTCCATGAACGGTGCATTTCATTTCTTACCTCTAAATGATTATGTAATATTATAAATACATGTATATTCTGGATATATATATGATATATATGATATCCAAATCGGTAATTTCATTCTGGATATAAAGAACCTTTGACCACACGAACAACATGTAATTGTAAGAAGTCAACTTTCGACTTAAGAACCAAATATTGACAAAACAAACATTATTAACTTAAATGGTTACATAATGTTTATAACATGGAAATAAGTGATATAAAAGGAATAATGAAGTTTAAAAAGGTTATTAATCAAGTATAAATTAACTCACGTTTATTATTCAGGACGTTAAAGAACGGTCGAGTCAAGTCGGACCCGAGGTAAGGGACTTCGTCTCAATCTCCTTTCATTGAGGCATATTTCGTTTTATACACAACTTTCTTTTATACGGTGTATAAAATCCTTTGACTTTTACATTTATACAAAAGGAATATTTTTCTACGAAGCGTTTTACTAAACGACAAAAAGGAATGTTTTTTTAACGTACGCGGTGACAACGGCCTTTTCTGCCGCCGAGAGTATTATTTGATCTTTGGCTTTCTCAACAAGCTGTAATGTTTTTAGAATAAAATAAATACCATATACTCTTTTATGTATTTTGGTATTGAAAATGGTTTTGAAAAAGGATTCTATTATGTCAATATATTTATGATATATTGTGATTGAAATGTGGAAATGTTATCATTCCTTTATATTGGTTTTATGTATTTTGATTTTATACTGGTACTTGGACATTTTAACGGGTGGTTACGTTATAAACCATATGACGGGTGGTGTCGTGAATACCAGGACAGGTGGTTACGTTATAACCTCCAATGCATTGGGTATGGAAGTCGGCCGTATGGCTATTCCATTAAGTATGTATGGAAATTGGCCGTATGGCTATTCCATTAAGTGATATGTGTGGAAGTCGACCGTATGGTTACTCCACTTAAGTATGTTTATGTCCCAAGTTGCCTTTATATATGTTATTTGTTCTTTCTATGGGTTTTATGGTAATCCTTTGGTTACAAAAAGGCAAGTAATGATACTTTATTCAGTGAAGAGTTTTTATTACTTCATAAAGGTGAAAAGTATTACTTTGATAAAGTATACATGGTTTACTTGTTGTTTTGATAAAATAACAATTTTCATTCTTTGTGTATCCCTTACTGAGCTTCTTATGCTCACCCCAAGTTTTATTTGAAATGTTTTTCACAGGACCTAATGTGGAATAGGGTCAAGGATGGGATCAAGGGAATTTCATGCTATATAAAACATGGAACTAGACATGTTTCTTTTAAGAGTTTTTTTTATTATGGAAACTTAGTAGAAGTGAATACTTTGTAATCTTTTGAGATGTAATAGTTATGTTCTAATTCTCTAAAACTCTCAACCTGAAAATATCCTCAACGTGTAATCTTGTGATAACTCAAGATTAAGTAAGGTTTAAGGCTGGGGCCTTATAGTTGGTATCAGAGGTCGGTTTAGACAAATTTAGGAGTTATAAAAGTGTTAAATTATAATATGATTGAAATGATATAGCATTTACGGATTTCCATGTTGCTTCGCCTAAGATATTTCTGTGTTCAGAATGGTTTTCCGCAGAGGAAACAAAGCAGCTATGTTGGGACGACATCAGGAGGAAGATAACCTTCCAAATCAGCAACCTGAGATGGTCGGAATCGGAACTGAACAGTTTGTTGCAGTGATGACACAGTTGACTCAGGCTATAAATGGTGGTGGTATTAATGCACGAGATCAGCCAGATCAACCGCAGAGGAACATGTCAGTGGTGGAACATTTCATGAGGCAACATCCCCCATCATTCAGAGGATCATCTGACCCTGTGCAAGCTGAAGGGTTGATTAAAGCACTGGAGAAGATTTTTGATGTCATGGGGTGTTCAGAACATCAAAAGGTTAGTCTTGCTGTTTACCGTTTTGAAGGTGAATCTGATCAGTGGTGGTCGATGGTGAAAAATATAAGGGATAGTGATGAGATTGAGGATCTTCACTGGGACGAATTCAAAGGTCTGTTTCTTGAGAAATATTTTCCTAAGGTGGTTCGACTTAGGATGGAAAAGCAATTCCTAGAATTGAGGCAGGAGGATGATTCAGTGGCTGGTTATGAAGAAAAGTTCACTCGATTGGCAAGGTATGCTCCAAACTTCATACGGAATCTTGATAGTAAAATAAACCGTTTTTACTCAGGGTTAAAGAAAAAGTATCGAAGGGCTTTAGCTTCTCGGGAGTTCAAAAGTTATGAAAAAGTTGTTCGATGTGCGGAGAAGGTGGAAATGGAGTTTGCCGATGATCAGGTGTTCTATGACAAACAATAGAATAAGAGGTCTAGTTGGAAGGAAAAGGGGAAGAATTCATCAAAGAATCAAGGAGGTAAGAAAACCAAATATCCATCCTGTGAGAAGTGTGGTAAAATGCATCCTGGAGAATGTTTATCCAAGTCTGGTAAGTGCTTTCGGTGTGGTAAGTCTGGTCATATTGCTTGTAACTGTAAGGAAGATGATCAAGCAAGAAATGAAAAGCCAACGGTAAGATGTTTTAAGTGTAATGAAATGGGTCATTATGCAAACGAGTGTCCAACAAATAACTCAACTGGGGGAATGTAGCTAGAATACAAGCAGAAAGGGGTGGTAAAATCATTTGCAACAACTTCAGCAGATGTTGGGACATAGAATGAAGTGGTATCAGCTCAAGGGAGCTCATTATTTTTTGAAGATTTACTTGAGGTCAGGGTACCATCAGTTGAAAGTAAAAGAAGCAGACGTTCCGAAGACTGCGTTCCGTACTAGATATGGCCATTATGAATTTTTAGTTATGCCTTTTGGGTTAACCAATGCACCTGCTGTATTCATGGACCTTGTGAATAAAATTTTCCATGAGTTCTTGGATAATTTTGTGTTTGTGTTATGAGGTTTGGGAAGAGATTATGTGTGCCTTGTGATTCACAGTTGAAGAATGAGTTGTTATGTGAGGCTCATAGTTCTCTGTTTTCAGTTCATCCTGGCAGTACTAAGATGTACAGAGATCTTCGGGAGTATTACTGGTGGGATGGAATGAAAAGAGATATTGCTATTTTTACTGTAAAGTGTTTGACATGTCAACAGGTTAAAGCAGAGCGGCAGTTATCGAAATGGATGCTTCATCCTTTACCTGTGCCAGAGTGGAAATGGGAAAACATATCCATGGACTTTGTTGTGGGATTACCGAGGACATCTAGAGGTAATAATGAAATCTGGGTTATTGTTGATCTCTTGACCAAATCTGCTCATTTCCTTGCTATACGAGATACTTTCTATCTAGATCAACTTTCCCGTTTGTATCTTAAAGAGATAGTCAGGTTACATGGAGTTCCTCTCTCCATTGTATCGGATCGTGATCCCAGGTTTACTTCTAACTTTTGGAAAGGCCTTAAGAAGTCGTTGGGTATTGAATTAAATTTTAGTACAGCTTTTCATCATCAATCAGATGGGCAGTCAGAACGAACAATTCAGACCTTGGAGGATATGCTACGAGCTTGTTTGATGGATTATCAGGGAATTTGGGACCAACATCTTTCTTTGGTTGAATTTTCTTATAATAACAGCTTTCATTCTAGTATACAGATGGCTCCACTTGAGGCATTATATGGGAAGCGGTGTCGAACTCCATCATTTTGGGATGAAGTGGGTGAAAGGAAACTGATGGGACCAGAATTGGTAGAAGAGATGGCAGAAAAATTTCATTTGATTCAGAAGCACATGAGAACAGCTCAAAGTAGGCAGAATAGTTATGCGGATAACCGGAGGAAGGATCTATCTTTCGAGGTAGGTGATCATGTTTTTCTCAAGGTTTCTCATTGGAAAAGTGTGACAAGATTTGGTAAGAAAGGAAAGTTGAGTCCAAGGTTCGTTGGACCATACGAAATTCTGGAAAGAGTTGGATCAGTTGCATACCGAGTGGCTTTACCTCCGAGTTTTCTCAGGTACACAATGTTTTTCACGTTTTGATGTTGAGAAAGTATATGCCAGATCCATCTCATGTTTTGAGCCCAGAGGTAGTTCAGTTGGAAGAGAACCTCTCTTATGAGGAACAACCGGTCCAGATTCTTGACCACAAGGAGCAAGTGTTACGGAATAAGGTGATTCATCAGGTAAAGGTTTTGTGGAAGACCCATGTGATTTAAGAGGCAACGTGGGAATCTGAAAATGCTATGAGGGATAAATACCCCCACTTATTTTGATAAGTGAATAAAATTGCGAGGACGCAATTACCAAAAGGGGGGAAGGATGTAACATCCCAGGTAAATAAAGAATAAATAATTTTCATATTTATTAATATTTACAAATTAAATATTAATTTTATTTTAAAAGGGTTGCTGTGTTCGATAGCGTACCCGATACGCAACGATGAGTTTATTTGAAACTTACGTAGCACACTAGTAATAAAATAATATTATTTTAAATGTTAGTTAACAAGTAGCCGTTGTACTGGAGGGAATGGATAGAAATAACTAAAATATGATTAGATATGTTTTTAAATGTTTATACATTTACCCAATAAAAGATAAAATCTTAAAATACGGAAAGAGTTCAATTTTACGGGTATATATACTCTAATTTTCACTAAAGGTTCACTTATCACCTTTTAATGGTGAACCGTCATTAAATATAGTTTTGATCACTCTTATACTTTATTTTGGACCAAATATAACTCTTCTTTAGAATTAGGACATCAAAATTTACTTTGTGTAAATTTTTGGTACCTTTCTGATAAAGTTCATTTTTTTATGAATAGTGTAAAATGTTGTATTTTAATTCAAAACCGCTTTTTAATCTAAATTATTTATATGATTGGATTATTATTTTAATTGGTTTTAAAGTGAAATTAGAAAATATTTTTACCATTTAATCCAATGGTGGTCATTGGAATCAATTTCACTTTGAAATTGGACTTACACTGGTGTCAATCTTTTGATACTTATTGTTTCACAAAAACACGCTATTTGTCATGACAGCGGGAATTAATTGTTAAATTAATTAATTTGACTTATATGTTTGGAATTTTGTAAAATGGACTTCATTTTTGAATTCGGAATATCAAATATAGCTTAGGGTGAATTTTTGGTAATTTTCTGAAAAACTTCAATTTTTGATTAATAGTGAAACCACTAAGTGGTAATCACGAAAACTGATTTTTCAGTTAAATGAAAGTTTACCACTAATGTGTATTGAATTTTGAAAATCCGACATACGTGGTTGTCATTAAGAAGTAAAATGTGGTTCAATGAGATTAAAATAATTTTTTGGTGAATATTAACTTTTTTTCATTAATCGCGATTAGAGGTAATTAGTGTAGTTTAAGGTAAAAATGGTAGTATAAGAATGTGAAAACACCATGACACTTGTCCTACACCTATTGGGTGAGTCCTGGCCGACCAAGACAATCCATGGGCCAACTTGGGGACCCAATGGATCCACTTTAGTTGGAAAATGACATTAATATATTTTTATTTAATGTTAAAGTGAAAATGACACTAACATAAATTGTTTTACTAAAATAATTTTTGAGTGGGGTTATACAAGTCCAAATTTTTATTATAAATAGTAATTGGAAAGATAAAAAGATTTCCTACATCATAGTATTTTTTTTATAATTTTTAGACATTAAATAAATTAAATTATATATTACATAATAATGATGCAGCGATGACATCATTATTTGATGATTTAAATAAAATGGAAAGATAATGAAAAATATAAAAACTACAATGGCAAAAACCTATTGGATGAGTGGATTTCGAACCCTTATCACCTTATCCACGAATTCTACCAATGTGGGACCTTTTAAAACCGAAACACATTATCAAATAAAGTAATATTTCTTTACTTTCCAAAAGTGCCCCTCCTCTCCTCTTATAAAAGGCCCCCACCTCTACCTGATTTCACACACTTCTCAAGCCTTTGGCACGGCCAAACCCTGCCCAATTACTCTCTCCACATCCCTCTCCTCATCCTAGAGGATTCCCTTTGGGAATAATCCTTTCAAAGGATGCCTTTAGGCTCAAATAAAATGGGAGTTACACTTTTAAAGGTAATTCATTCTCTCTTGTTCATTTGTTTTATTTTGCTTCTCCAACCCTCTAAACTCTTTTTATTTACTTTTTTTGTAACAAAACCAGTATCTTAAATATACTAGGATGTTGTTATAATATTTATTTGAGCTACAATCTCACACAACTACATCAAATGGTTAAAGAACATACAGTTTCCGTGGATGGCGAAATTCTGCCTCCCGAAACGATGATTGTCCAATACTCATTTAACACCTTAATGGGTGGCCATTATGATGTCACTATTTTTATATATGATATATAATATGTTTATGTTTTCTTTAAGCTTCTGTATTTTTTATTTTTGGCATACCATTATGGTTTCCATTATGGGTAAACACGATATCTTCATTTAAGGATGTGCGGACTACCGCCCCCTAAAAGTGATGTGATTCGTTAATGCCATATGTGGGACGTGTAAAGGATGGATTTAAAGTTATTATATATGATTTTATACTGGAATTATAATATACCTCTATATCATTATTATTTCTTTCCATTAAAGTATGATATAGAAATGAAAGTAGCGTTCATGCGTACGTACGGCTTACCGTCTCCATGAACGGTGCATTTCATTTCTTACCCCCAAATGTAATGTACTATTAAAAGTACATGTATATAATGTATATATATAATGAATGATATATCTAAATTATGAATATAATTCTGGAATTAAAATATACATACCTCTCATTTAGTTTTAATTCCATTAATATAACAAAGAAATGAAAGTAGCGTTCATGCGTACGTACGGCTTACCGTCTCCATGAACGGTGCATTTCATTTCTTACCTCTAAATGATTATGTAATATTATAAATACATGTATATTCTGGATATATATGATATATATGATATCCAAATCGGTAATTTCATTCTGGATATAAAGAACTTTTGACCACACGAACAACATGTAATTGTAAGAAGTCAACTTTCGACTTAAGAACCAAATATTGACAAAACAAACATTATTAACTTAAATGGTTACATAATGTTTATAACATGGCAATAAGTGATATAAAAGGAATAATGAAGTTTAAAAAGGTTATTAATCAAGTATAAATTAACTCAAGTTTATTATTCAGGACGTTAAAGAACGGTCGAGTCAAGTCGGACCCGAGGTAAGGGACTTCGTCTCAATCTCCTTTCATTGAGGCATATTTCGTTTTATACACAACATTCTTTTATACGGTGTATAAACTCCTTTGACTTTTACTTTTATACAAAAGGAATCATTTTCTACGAAGCGTTTTACTAAACGACAAAAAGGAATGTTTTTTTAAACGTACGCGGTGACAACGGCCTTTTCCGCCGCCGAGAGTATTATTTGATCTTTGGCATTCTCAACAAGCCGTAATGTTTTAACAATAAAATAAATACCATATACTCTTTTATGTATTTTGGTATTGAAAATGGTTTTGAAAAATGATTCTATTATGTCAATATATTTATGATATATTGTGATTGAAATGTGGAAATGTTATCATTCCTTTATATTGGTTTTATGTTTTATGATTTTATACTGGTACTTGGACATTTTAACGGGTGGTTACGTTATAAACCATATGACGGGTGGTTCCATGAATACCAGGACGGGTGGTTACGTTATAACCTCTAATGCATTGGGTATGGAAGTCGGCCGTATGGCTATTCTATTAAGTATGTATGGAAATTGGCCGTATGGCTATTCCATTAAGTGATATGTGTGGAAGTCGACCGTATGGTTACTCCACTTAAGTATGTTTATGTCCCAAGTTACCTTTATATATGTTATGTGTTCTTTATATGGGTTTTATGGTAATCCTTTGGTTTCAAAAAGGTAAGTAATGATACTTTATTCAGTGAAGAGTTTTTATTACTTCATAAAGGTGAAAAGTATTACTTTGATAAAGTATACATGGTTTACTTGTTGTTTTGATAAACTAACAATTTTCATTCTTTGTGTATCCCTTACTGAGCTTCTTATGCTCACCCCATGTTTTTTTGAAATGTTTTTCACAGGACTTAATGTGGAATAGGGTCAAGGATGGGATCAAGGGAATGCCATGCTATATAAAACATGGAACTAGACATGTTTCTTTTAAGAGTTTTTTTATTATGAAAACTTAGTAGAAGTGACTACTTTGTAATCTTATGAGATGTAATAGTTATGTTC
The DNA here is from genome assembly GCA_963277665.1 of Viscum album. Taxonomy (NCBI): domain Eukaryota; kingdom Viridiplantae; phylum Streptophyta; class Magnoliopsida; order Santalales; family Viscaceae; genus Viscum; species Viscum album. The sequence goes on along the minus strand of OY728136.1, from coordinate 1,921,349,512 downwards.
TAATTCTCTAAAACTCTAAACCTGAAAAGATCCTCAATGTGTAATCTTGTGATAACTCAAGATTAAGTAAGGTTTAAGGCTGGGGCCTTATATCAAGGGTATTCACCTTTATGCACATTTACATATTTATTGTAAAGTTTCATGTATGAATTCCACATTCATTTATCATGGAAGAAATGATTATGTTTTATGAATCCATGTTTTATGATCTATGTGGCACACTTATGCATGTAATGAAATGTTTAAGAAGGGTGTGCCCTTTATAGAGCTCCAATGCATTGGGTAAAGTATAGTATCATGATACGTCATGTGCAATGAGTGTTTACTCATGCTAATTCAAGTGCAACGAGGGTTTACTCGTGCTTCAATTGCAATGAGGGTTTACTCATGCTCCATGTGCAATGATCCTTGGCTCATGCTAATTCAATGTTAAGTGTTGTTGCCACATTTCCATGTTATGATTATCATGCTTTATCATGCCTTTATGTTCACTTTTCCCTTATGCTCTATTGATATGCCTATTTCCTAACATGTATTTTACTCCTCATGTTATTCATTGTGTACTCCCTTACTGGGCTTTACAGCTCACCCTTTTCTTATGCATGTCCTCAGGTTATCCCATGTGAAGTGCCCAGATCAGTGTGAATCACTGAGAGGGGGAGGGGGTGAATCAGTGATCCCTTAAAATCTTTTTACTAATTGATTCTAAATCAATTAAACCTCTATGGCTGGTTAAAGCCTCGATCCACTCTTCTTGTATCTCTCAACCTTTCCCGGATAATGCAGTAATGAAAAGGCACAGGACACAAGGATTTACAAGGTTCGGCACCAAAGGCCTACATCCTTGCCATGCTCTCTCAGCATGGATTCTCCCATTATATCTTGTTAGAATTACAATGGTCGATACAGAGTCCCACTGTATCTCTCCTGAGTCCCACAGGAGGGTCTTTATACTGCGTCCCACAGTGTTACCAGAGTCCCACTGGCCTGCTCCAGAATCCCACTGAAGACTTCTTCTCCCTGAGTCCCACAGGGTCTTCTCCTGGCTCCTCGAGTCACACGAGTAGCTCTTCTTCACTTTAAGCTTCTTCAAGTATCCTCAGCAGTCTGGGATAAAGACTGCTGGACTTGCTCTGTACCTCTGATCACTTGTGATGATCAGGTCTTCTCGTCTTGCTCGGGCTTTATCACCTTCTTCTAAGGATGACCCGGCTTCTCTCCAACTACTGAATACTCAGACAAATAATATCTCTAACTTCAGTCTGGTCCAGTCTCAACTCACTTCAACATCATGCACTGAGTGCATGCCCTTCTCAATTCTTCAAGAACCTCCTGGTCTTGGACAACTCAAATGCACACCACTGATTTAGCACTGTTCACGTGTGCACGTGCATGCATGCATGCATGCACTTCCCTTCTTCTTCTCTTGGTGCAATAAACCCACAAGGGGTGTAAACTGTTTAAGCACACACCTTTCCACAATCTTCACACACTATATTCAAATTGTTCACACACTCACAAGTGTGTTATACTTTAGTGTGAGGGTCTTCTCTTCTTCCTAGTGTGTACACACTTTGTTTTGCACACACACTAAGGTTCGGCCACTCCTTTTAATTTGCACACACACACAACATAGGTTGAGTTGTGGTCTTCACTTGTTGCACACACATGACTTGGCCTTCACATCACTTCTAGCACACACACGGCCAAGTGTGCTCTTCCTCTTCACTTAGCACACACAAATAATATTCTTTAATTTGTTCTTCAATGTGTGCACCCACATAAGGGCTACGGCCTCCTTCTTTAAATGCACACACAAAGTGCAAGCTTTGCCTTTCTCCTCTTTGCAACCACACAAGGCTACTGCCTTTTCTTCAAATGTACACACAGTAGAGCCACGGCCTTCACTTGGTGCACACACAACTTCACTTTGCACTCAAAGGGTGCAAGGGCTCGGGTCCTGCTTGTTTAGCACATAAGCACTAAGGCCCTTGGGCTCTTCTCCACTCAAGGAAAAGCCTCGGCCTTTTTATTCTTCTTTGCACACCTACTGCCAACAGCCTTTCTCCTCTTCTGGTTTTTCACAAAAGGCACAAAGGCCCTCGGCCTTCTCTTCTTCAACAAAGCACAAGGCACACTTGGTGCACAAGGAAACTGGGGCGCGCAAGCCTTGGGTGCAAGACACCGCGGGCGCGCAAGTGCTACCGCGCAGGGGGCACGGTGCACAGAGGGGGCGCACAACTTTGTGCTGCCCAAACTCCTTCCTGTCGCGCAAAGGATAGCGCACAGGGGACTCCTCCTCCTCCTTCTTCTTGTCGCGCAAAGATGTTGCGCGCAAGGAACTCAGCCACGCAAGTTTTCTTGCGCGGGGCTTCAACTTCACGAGGCAGAGGCACTCGCGGGACTTCCAATTTTTTCAGCAGCGTTTCAGCAAAAAACTTCATGCCTCGGGTGATCCTTTTATAGGCAGAGAAACGCTTAAAACTTCCGCGTGATCTAACTTCAAAATCCCGAGATATCCGGGTCTTTAAAAATCTTCCAAATCTTGAATTTACTCCTCTGTCCAACGCGGGTTCTTTCCTTAATTTTCTTCACGTGCATGCGACTTTGAACGCATGCACGGCCTCTGTCGAAACCCAATCCGTGCAAAGGCACGAACTCACTGAAGCCTCGCACCTTCGGTTTGCTTCGGCTTACCTCGAAATCTCCCATGCGTTGCATGCAAATGTATTTTGAAGCATGAATGTGATTAGTAGAGCCAGACGATCCTCAAGGATCTTTCGTCTTCGAAAATGGTGGCCGGGAGCTCGAAAACTGTCTTCGGGAGGCTCCTGGTTCGAGCGGAGCTCGCGGGAAGGCGCGGGAAGACCTCTGCCGAGCTCGGGGAAGAGGACGAGGCGGGAGCCGTCGGATCGGCCATTTCAGATATATCGGACGGCCGGATTAAATCGGGGGCGCGGCGGATTGATCGTGCGGCGGAAATAAGACGCGCGATGAGATGTGCGGCTCAGATTCAATCCCAGGAGATTTTCCGCGTCCCACATCGAAACGGGCCGCGGAATTCTCTCGCTTTATCAACTAAGCGCTGCCTCTCAGCGCTCAGTTGAACTTCCTCCCTCCCGGTGCCGCCCCGCACCGGGTTCTCTCTGCGGGCGCGCTCTGCGCCCACTCATGCTCCTGCGGGCGCGCTCCTAGCGCCCGCCATGCTCCTCCGGTGCGCGGATTTCACCACCGCGTGCCCTGCGCTCCTCCGGGCGTGCCGCAGGCGCCCCTGTGGGTTGTCCTTCGGTGCGCCCTGCCGCCCTGGCTCGCCCCACGGGGTTCCCCCGGGCGTGGTGCCCTAGCTCCCATGCCTTGGGGTCGAACCCCCCAAGGTGCCTTGGCTGGCCTAATTTTTTGGCAAAGGCAAGTACAAATACTTTGTCAAAAACAAAGTAACCCATGAGTATAAGCCAAATGCCACTTCTCCCTTAAGCCATTTCTTTCCTTCTCTACTTCTTAAGAATTCTTTAATCCTCCTCCCATGATCTTCACTTAGGATACGAAATTCAAAAGGTTCCTTCATAATCTTCAACCGAACTCCTGAATCAAAGAATTCTTCAATGTTCTTCATTGATCCAATTACAGATCAAGTTGGATAACTTCCAATTCACATGCACTAAGAGTTAGTACATGGACTTCATTAGTGCACATCATCCACTTAGTAGTTGTGGATGGAACTCTTCAACTCCTCATGCATTGTGAAGACAATGCATGGTCGTCAATCAATGTTGTGACTTTGTATCCAGTTGATACAAGTTCTTGGAACTTTAAAGATCAGCTCAACAATCGTCAGATTTAACTAGAGAATGTTTCAACCACATCTCCTATGCCACTTAGTGAATCTCCTAAGTGACATGCCTCTTAGTATCATGGCCATTCTCCTTCATCACCATCACTATCACATCCTTTGACATTCACATCTTGACTCCTTGACATCCATTCATTCCAAGACAACTTTATGCCTCATTGACAACAAATGCAACACAATGCACTTCAATCTCCCCCTTTGTATTTGTTGTCAATACACTCCATCAGCACATATGAATGGGTCAATATGTGTGCCAATATTTTCTCCCCCTTATTGGCAATCAAATGCAAAGGTGTGGTGTGGTTCATTTTCAAAAATCTCTTCCTCCCTTATAAAAGTATTTTCTTGAAAAACACTGAGAGAGGGATGATGTCACATGTTCTCTTTAGCAAAGAACCTTTAGTAAATCAGCTCTAAGTCTACTTGGGCTAACCCGGTGTAGAAAACAAGAGTGATAGAACCAAGGAACTCAATGTTGTCCAACATTCACTATACATGTGAGATCATGCTTAGGGGTTTGAAATTTTTCAGATATAACAATGAATTGCTAAATCCTGCACATACTTCACAACACTCATTAGAAAGTTCAGGTGCAAAGATAAAGCTCCCCCTTTCATCCATTTGCCTTCAATCCATACTCCCCCTTAATTGACAAGATAAACTCAATTAAGAAACAAGGGATGAAAGTATGATTGGAATACCTTCACTTTTCTCAAGATGATATTAAATCTTAGAATACCATCTTCTCCAGATTGGCTCCCCCTCAAGGGGTGCACTCCATTCTGTCCCAACCACTCTCCAGATGAGAATGATCATCATCTTCAATTCCCTGAAATGTCAGCACATTTAAATACCAATAGTATAAGGGAATAAGATGGAACATCCATGGTTCATCAATGTGAACAACAAGGTTGAGAAGATTCTCTCAACCGAGATGTCCCATTTTCACCAGTCTTCACACTTGCACATTTGATCTTCATTGATGATTGTGCTGGTGTGGTTCTCAAAACATCTTCATGTGAAATCTTTTTCTTCCCTTTTGCTTTAGCAAATGCCAGAGCTTCATCTTCAGCTCTTTGTAGTTCTCTGGCAAGTTGCAACTGATGTGGCCATGTGACAAGTAAATCATTTGGAAGTGTGGCCTCAGTTCTGGAAATTCCACATGGTTCCTTCGATGCTTTCAAGCTACCTTTCTTAGGCAACTTGTTTTCAATCAATCCCTTCTTCTTCTTCTGGATCGATTGTCTGTTTGAGTCCAGTCTGCTTCTATTCAGTTCCATGGCTTGTTCACAAAGATCCATGGTGTGACCTTTCTTTCCACAGTAGAAGCATGTTTTCTTGGTGGTCCTTCTGGATGCATCACCCTTCTTGGATTTAGACTCCAAGGACTTCTCTTCCTTTTTCAACATCTTCTTGGGAGCATTGTCACCTTTCATCTTGCTTCCCAAGGATTCTCTCTGAGCCAGGTTCTGTGATCTTTTCTTCTTTTGAGCTCTGGATATAGTTGGAGATTGACATGTATCTTTTTGACCACTTTTGCAATCATCCCAGATGTTGTCAAGTAATCAAAATCTATTTGCAGTAAACAGATGTGTCTGGACCTGTGGATGCTGCTTCTTTTCTTCTGGCTTGCTCCCCCTTGGCATGGGCTTCCTCTGTGCTTTGGCATTCAGTGGATTGTACCAACAATCCTTTGCACAATGCCCATACTTGTTACAACACCAGCATTGTCCCACGAATCTTGACCTCTTGATTCCTTCTGATTGTAGGGTACTTTTCTTTACCTGTTGTGCTGTTTCAGGAGAGCTCTGCTTCTTTACTGTCTTCATCCATATTTGTTTGGAATTATTCTTCCATCCTGCACTTTTTGTAGAAACACTATTTGAAGCATCAGTACAAGATGGGATGGATGGTACCTTCTTTTTAGAAGTTGTTGCACTTTCACTAGAGGATGTCCTTCTTTTAGAATCATCCTTCTCAATGCATGCTTGAGTAGCAACATTTCTCCTTTCAGCTGACTGGGAGGATTCAGCTTTGGGTGATTGCAGATTTTTCAATATCACCTCTAGTTCTAAGCATTTCATGTTAAGGGAGTTCTTCTCATCCTCAACAATTCTTAGCTTTCCTTCCCAACTTTCTTTCAGCTGATTCATCTGGTCATCATACACTGTCTTCAATTCAAGCAATGAATTGTCAAGCTCCTTCAACCTTTTTGCTTTGTCTTCAAGTTGAGCATCTTTGACAACCATTGAAACTCTATGCCTCTTCTCCAGTGCATGGTAAACATCTCTGACCATTATTTTAAAGAAATCTTTCTCAGAAAGGCTCCTTTGCAATTCTTCACAGGTATCTTCATATCTTTCATTGCAAAGGGATACTGTTTCATCTTTGGCATTTACCAGCTTTCTGAGAGTGTTGGTTATGCCAACCCTTTTTGCCAATTGATCTTCCATTGCATTGGCTTCTTCATCTAGCTGTGATTTTTCTTCTCGAAGATCATGGATGCCTGTAGCTATACACTTTGCCACTTCCATGGGAACTGTCTTCTGAAGATATTTGAGTGCACTCTTAAGATCATTCATTGTTTCAACTTCATCACAGCTAGGACAGGCTTCATCAGAAGAATGATAAAAGGAATTGTCATCTGATGTGACTTTCACATTTCTTTCCATAGAAGGAGTTTCTCTGATTGCTGCAACCTTCTTCTTCATCTTCTTGGCCTGTTTCTTCTTTCTATTTTTCTGAGTCTTGGCAGATATCTCCATTTGAGGCTGGTCGCTCGTTTCCTCAAATCTGCACTTCATAAAGACTCCCTTGGATCTTTTAGAGGTAACCTGGCTCTGATACCAATTGAAGTGCCCAGATCAGTGTGAATCACTGAGAGGGGGAGGGGGTGAATCAGTGATCCCTTAAAACTTTTTACTAATTGATTCTTAATCAATTAAACCTCTATGGCTGGTTAAAGCCTCGATCCACTCTTCTTGTATCTCTCAACCTTTCCCGAATGATGCAGTAATCAAAAGGCACAGGACACAAGGATTTACAAGGTTCGGCACCAAAGACCTACATCCTTGCCATGCTCTCCAAGCATGGATTCTCCCATTATAATCTGTTAGTATTACAATGGTCGATACAGCTTCCCACCGTATCTCTCCTGAGTCCCACAGGAGGGTCTTTATACTGCGTCCCACAGTGTTACCAGAGTCCCACTGGCCTGCTCCAGAATCCCACTGAAGACTTCTTCTCCCTGAGTCCCACAGGGTCTTCTCCTGGCTCCTCGAGTCACACGAGTAGCTCTTCTTCACTTTAAGCTTCATCAAGTATCCTCAGCAGTCTGGGATAAAGACTGCTGGACTTGCTCTGTACCTCTGATCACTTGTGATGATCAGGTCTTCTCGTCTTGCTCGGGCTTTATCACCTTCTTCTAAGGATGACCCGGCTTCTCTCCAACTACTGAATACTCAGACAAATAATATCTCTAACTTCAGTCTGGTCCAGTCTCAACTCACTTCAACATCATGCACTGAGTGCATGCCCTTCTCAATTCTTCAAGAACCTCCTGGTCTTGGACAACTCAAATGCACACCACTGATTTAGCACTGTTCACGTGTCCACGTGCATGCATGCATGCATGCACTTCCCTTCTTCTTCTCTTGGTGCAATAAACCCACAAGGGGTGTAAACTGTTTAAGCACACACCTTTCCACAATCTTCACACACTATATTCAAATTGTTCACACACTCACAAGTGTGTTATACTTTAGTGTGAGGGTCTTCTCTTCTTCCTAGTGTGTACACACTTTGTTTTGCACACACACTAAGGTTCGGCCACTCCTTTTAATTTGCACACACTCACAACATAGGTTGAGTTGTGGTCTTCACTTGTTGCACACACATGACTTGGCCTTCACATCACTTCTAGCACACACACGGCCAAGTGTGCTCTTCCTCTTCACTTAGCACACACAAATAATATTCTTTAATTTGTTCTTCAATGTGTGCACCCACATAAGGGCTACGGCCTCCTTCTTTAAATGCACACACAAAGTGCAAGCTTTGCCTTTCTCCTCTTTGCAACCACACAAGGCTACTGCCTTTTCTTCAAATGTACACACAGTAGAGCCACGGCCTTCACTTGGTGCACACACAACTTCACTTTGCACTCAAAGGGTGCAAGGGCTCGGGTCCTGCTTGTTTAGCACATAAGCACTAAGGCCCTTGGGCTCTTCTCCACTCAAGGCAAAGCCTCGGCCTTTTTATTCTTCTTTGCACACCTACTGCCAACAGCCTTTCTCCTCTTCTGTTTTTGCACAAAAGGCACAAAGGCCCTCGGCCTTCTCTTCTTCAACAAAGCACAAGGCACACTTGGTGCACAAGGAAACTGGGGCGCGCAAGCCTCGGGTGCAAGACACCGCGGGCGCGCAAGTGCTACCGCGCATGGGGCACGGTGCACAGAGGGGGCGCACAACTTTGTGCTGCCCAAACTCCTTCCTGTCGCGCAAAGGATAGCGCACAGGGGACTCCTCCTCCTCCTCCTTCTTGTCGCGCAAAGATGTTGCGCGCAAGGAACTCAGCCACGCAAGTTTTCTTGCGCGGGGCTTCAACTTCACGAGGCAGAGGCACTCGCGGGACTTCCAAATTTTTCAGCAGCGTTTCAGCAAAAAACTTCATGCCTCGGGTGATCCTTTTATAGGCAGAGAAACGCTTAAAACTTCCGCGTGATCTAACTTCAAAATCCCGAGATATTCGGGTCTTTAAAAATCTTCCAAATCTTGAATTTACTCCTCTGTCCAACGCGGGTTCTTTCCTTAATTTTCTCCACGTGCATGCGACTTTGAACGCATGCACGGCCTCTGTCGAAACCCAATCCATGCAAAGGCACGAACTCACCGAAGCCTCGCACCTTCGGTTTGCTTCGGCTTACCTCGAAATCTCCCATGCGTTGCATGCAAATGTATTTTGAAGCATGAATGTGATCAGTAGAGCCAGACGATCCTCAAGGAGCTTTCGTCTTCGAAAATGGTGGCCGGGAGCTCGAAAACTGTCTTCGGGAGGCTCCTGGTTCGAGCGGAGCTCGCGGGAAGGCACGGGAAGACCTCTGCCGAGCTCGGGGAAGAGGACGAGGCGGGAGCCGTCGGATCGGCCATTTCAGATATATCGGACGGCCGGATTAAATCGGGGGCGCGGCGGATTGATCGTGCGGCGGAAATAAGACGCGCGATGAGATGTGCGGCTCAGATTCAATCCCGGGAGATTTTCCGCGTCCCACATCGAAACGGGCCGCGGAATTCTCTCGCTTTATCAACTAAGCGCTGCCTCTCAGCGCTCAGTTGAACTTCCTCCCTCCCGGTGCCGCCCCGCACCGGGTTCTCTCTGCGGGCGCGCTCTGCGCCCACTCATGCTCCTGCGGGCGCGCTCCTAGCGCCCACCATGCTCCTCCGGTGCGCGGATTTCACCACCGCGTGCCCTGCGCTCCTCCGGGCGTGCCGCAGGCGCCCCTGTGGGTTGTCCTTCGGTGCGCCCTGCCGCCCTGGCTCGCCCCACGGGGTTCCCCCGGGCGTGGTGCCCTAGCTCCCATGCCTTGGGGTCGAACCCCCCAAGGTGCCTTGGCTGGCCTAATTTTTTGGCAAAGGCAAGTACAAATACTTTGTCAAAAACAAAGTAACCCATGAGTATAAGCCAAATGCCACTTCTCCCTTAAGCCATTTCTTTCCTTCTCTACTTCTTATGAATTCTTTAATCCTCCTCCCATGATCTTCACTTAGGATACGGAATTCAAAAGGTTCCTTTATAATCTTCAACCGAACTCCTGAATCAAAGAATTCTTCAATGTTCTTCATTGATCCAATTACAGATCAAGTTGGATCACTTCCAATTCACATGCACTAAGAGTTAGTACATGGACTTCATTAGTGCACATCATCCACTTAGTAGTTGTGGATGGAACTCTTCAACTCCTCATGCATTGTGAAGACAATGCATGGTCGTCAATCAATGTTGTGACTTTGTATCCAGTTGATACAAGTTCTTGGAACTTTAAAGATCAGCTCAACAATCGTCAGATTTAACTAGAGAATGTTTCAACCACATCTCCTATGCCACTTAGTGAATCTCCTAAGTGACATGCCTCTTAGTATCATGGCCATTCTCCTTCATCACCATCACTATCACATCCTTTGACATTCACATCTTGACTCCTTGACATCCATTCATTCCAAGACAACTTTATGCCTCATTGACAACAAATGCAACACAATGCACTTCACCATGCAATGCTAAGTACGAAGGAATGTAGTGGTCATGTAAAGGATGTTTTCAATAAAGATGTTGTATTTCAAGTTTAAAGTTTTTATGTAATGATCCTAAGCCCCAAAGATACTAAACCTCTCAGTCTTCTTTGTTGTATCAAGTGATGTTTTTTGTAATAAAGCATGTTTAAGTTGTAATAAAAATCAGGTTTGTCATATTTTGGGACATAGATCCTATAAGGATACAACTAAGAATCCTTATAAGGACATTACTCATGAAAAAAAATCTAGAATTAAATATCATTTAAATTATTATATCAAAATGAAAGCATTCCCCAAAAAATATGACAATTAAATACCGTCTGCTTCCATTTATAAACAAAATATGTTCCTAAATCCATTTCTAAATGGATAAAATATTATATCATCTCCAAGTGGAATTCTATGCTATACATATCAAATATGTAATAATAAATGTGGCCATAAACTTCATCATATAACCATATAAATAAAATGTGGATAACAAAGTTAACATATAAGAAATGATACTAATAATATGGATAAAATCATATGAAATGACTTTAATTGAATCATTTAAACTAGTTATCTAACCAAAAGTGTATAATATTAGTGATTATAGATAGAGTATCCTAGAACACTTTCCAAAGTGGAATATCTTAGGGTCTTCCCCTAGCACAAAATCCTAGAGATATCCAAGTGTTTCTGGAAAATGTACATCCTCTCATGATCTTCCACCGAAAGCCTCTCATGTTCCATTCAAAAAAAATTAATATATCAAGGTATTTCTCCCAGAAGGCTCTTAGGGTCCCACAAACAACCTCTTTCACACAACCAAATTATCCTATGTATTAATCTATTATAATATAATTTAATAAATCTATACATTAAAATCCATTTAAAAGTAAAACATCACAAGACAACAATTCCAATTTTCTAATACATCATTCAAAATGTTAATCCCATTTTTAAAACAATTTAATATTTTCATATTGTTCTATAAAAAATAAATGTGAAATTTAAAAAAATCATGAATCACATATATGATTCTCCCTGTTGGAAAAATATATTTAAACAACAAAATATCTAAACAATGTCATAAATAGTATCCATCATTGGATAATAATCATCCATAAATCCAAAAAAATAGAATTTTTTCAACCCATGAAATATTTTGATTATAAATTTCATTTTATTCCTTGGAAAACACAATCAATGTGAAAAAATTACACTATAATTAGTTATAATCTCATTTAATTTAGGGAAAAACGTATAAAAGGTACAATAAGGCATTACAAAACTTCGATAGAAGAAAGTAGAACAAATACCAAATTAAAAATGTATGTTTGATAGTCCACTTCTTATAGGGTTCCACACATCCATGAAAATGAATGAACACTCATGAGAAGAGATAATGTAAGATGATAACATTAATAAGGGTGGTTAACATTTTGAATCACACCATGGAACCAAGTATAATACAATTAATATAAAATTATAGAAGCTTCGGAGCCATGAATAGTAAATTCACTAGAAAGGACGAGAAAAGGGGGATGATGTTCAATAAATTGGGAGGGGAAATTGTTAAATTACACATTTTAAAAAGATAAACATGGGAAAATTATTTGGATACTTATTCTACCCATTCACGGGCTGACCTTGAGAGAGTTGACAATGTCCATAATATTAATTATTTTGGGATACACCCTTGAGTATTAATTTTAACTACCAGTGCATAAACCATGAATAATCCCACTTAAAAATCTGTGTCACCGTTGTAGGGATAGATGCATGGTTGAAAAAATTACTGGCAACTATAATCATAGAATGTTCCTCCCCAAACACCCATTTCTATCCCCAAAAACCAATAACACAAATTTTAATCCAAAATATAAATTAAACTCACAATTAGACATAATAGTGATCTGAAGGGTGTCACAAACTCCCAATGATGCTAAACTATTCCCCAATCATGATATCCTGAAACCTTATAAGTAAAAAAAGTGAACCACTATTCCCTCCCAAAAATATCCCAGTTATATGACTCATTTCCTTCAATACCACACTACTCGAACACATGCACCAATGAGATCAATAATCAAAAGAGAAACTTATATTTATAATCCAAGATATGAAATGAATTATAACCGAAGGTGGTATCTGGATGAAACTCCAAATAATCTGACTATAACACATGTGATTGGTCCATATGGTATATCTTCCACTTGTAAAAATAAAAAATGTTTTTAGTTGAAGATTGTTTTTAGGGTAACTCAACATATTAGGTAACATACATCTAGAGACCGATGAATTAACCATGTCATCCCGACACTTTAGATCACTAATAATATATTGGAACTTAGGGATTGATAAAATTTCACTACAAAATAGATCGATAAGATAGAGTTTTAATTCCACACTATCTCAAAAACCTACTTTCCACCATCATGAAAACACTATATTCATATTAGTTAATTCAATAATCATACACAGCTCATATTTTAAATCCCAAACAACTCCCATTGGATGATTCAATTTAAACATGATAGAAAAAAAATTTCCTATCATGTTCGTGAAATTGATTTCCAATAAAATTATAATCTACACAAAATCTCTCGCTATGATTCAGTTTCTTATGGGTATATATGTACTTCACACTATTATGAACAAATTTCGTTAAAATGGTCCACATAAAGAAAAATTCTCCACATCATCAACGAATACAAAACATCGTCCAATTAATTATCTTGAATGACATAATAATTCACATGTGTTAATAGATTCCATAATCCATAGAATAACGTGTGGTTGTATTCCATTAACACAAAACATTATTCCACACTAAAAGAATCACTAAACACAACATAATATCAATATGGATTATGAGAAATATGAATATGTGTGGGTATCATACGAGCATGAAACTATTCAAATAAAAATATGAACTTCTTATCTATCTATAAAATCTTATCCTTCAATTTATTTTATATAAAGAGAGAAGCTATAATTGGAATGTAATAATTTAAATTCCAAAGATTACAAACAAATCATTAAATTATATGGATCTCAACCACAATATGTGGCTTCTCCCATGACATGATTGATTGAACATTATCCTAATCTATTTAAACCCATGAATCTAAAATCACATGGTCTAAAAACCTCATCACCGAGATCTAAAATTGTTCCTTTTTATTATTATCATATAGATAGTTCTATATAAAAAAAATAATAATTATTAAGATAGTTATCATGGAACTTATTTTTATTGAATTATATAAATATTTCATCTATAAACATGACCACAAATGCACAAGAAAATTGAAGTAAAATATCACACAGCACCTCCATAAAGACATTTGGGGAATTTTCATTCCTATATTTCATGAAAAAATACTAAAAATATTTATACTAGCTTTGAAATGTTGTATTTTGAAGTCACTATTTTTGGAACCTCAAATGGATTTTCTAATATCTCATGTCTATATTTAAAAATCACTAGGTTCCTATGTGATGACTAAAGAGATGATACATTATATGTAATGAGTATTTATTATATAGGGTTACCTGTCTATTCTTACTATACTCTATGAAATTTCAAGGGTTTTTAGCTACCTTAATTTTAAATAGTAACTGAAAATACCGTTGTGTCTTTATAGGGTGGTAATATCACATTCCATTGATATCCACAAGAAAGATAATATACACTATCAACATGGACCGATCCAATAGATAAGAAAAACATGATATCGGTATCATCCCATGGAGTAAATAGATAGTAAACTCAACATCCCATTTTAATTACAATCCCAATAAATCTTCTATTTTCACAACTGGGAACCTATCCATGAAAACTGGTTGTTTACCCACTACACTATACTAAAAGTAATTGAGAAATGGCCTATAAAACAATCCTGAAATAAGCCCTAGTTCTTAAGAAATGGGTCCTTCATTCCCTGATGATGGATCCCACTCACCCTAAAATATGTAACTACTCACTTAAAACCTTTGAAATTGGTCTATGTTATGATAGAAACAATCTAAAAAATGGTTCTAATAAACCAATCCATTTAAATGGTTTCGTAAAAAACATCGATGTGATACACATGGAAATAATATATGAATTCCATTTTGGTAATTATAATAAAACACATTAGGAACTTGAGAAATATATAATTATTAATACATAATGGGGATAGTAAATCGATCCTGAGTGGAGTACACTCTACAAGTATTCACAGAAATAATTAATTATTCTTAAATAGTTAAAATATTTGTAATGAAATGTATAAAAATATAATCCATTTAAGAATTAATTTTTTTTACCTAATAGTGGTTAGATAGGAATCTCTTTTCCCAAGAAGATCTCTTACTACAAATATTCATCCTATTATAGGCTATCCTTGAGCATTCGAAACCAAGTTATAATCCTCGAATATTTAAGGGTGAGATTTCATATATATATATATATAAGCATTAGGTTCCACCTATAATTCCATTATAACTGTGGATCCTAGATCATTCCCACAAAACAAAAACATAAAAAAGTGTTCAATATTCTCTGATGGAATAATGTGGTTGAACAACCAAAATGCCTCTAGGAAATTTGGCATTTTGTGACATCAATTCCCAAACTGGTAGAACACAACATGCATCTTCCAAGAAGTATCAAATGTTGTTACACCCATGGAAATCTGAACACCCTTTACACTACTCTAGTGAAACTCATGTCAATCCCACTTCTGTCCTGACAACGAATTATGGAAACTACACACTAAATAATCATCATAAGGACCAATATTTCCATTCATGTCATAGTCATCCATAACTAACATATCATCCAACTCAAATTTACATGGTATATAGAGATTAATAGTCATATACTAGATCTGTGTCCTCATACCCTTCTTAGTAATAATAACTCTGAGTTAGTCTTCCTTTAGTACATCTTGAAAAACATTAATAAATATTGTGAATTTAGTGGAAGAAACCATCACTACATGATCACCATGACCTAGATTTTAATAATCATGGTCCTTCTCTAACCTCAATGTTTCTAGATATATTTATTTATTAAAATGAAATATTGTAGTGGTTTTCTGAGTTCTTCATGGGGATACAAAATAACTACAGAAACTAACAATTAACTACCAAGTACTTTTACCTCATAATTATTAAATCACACCTAAGAGGTATTAATGGTATTCAAGATCTCAAAAATATTCTCAACCCAACCGAAAAACTATTTATACTCATTGTGTCCATTGTATAAAGGGAATACCAATGGATATTTCATCATTAACAGTTTGGAATAGTCCCCCACACATGTCTAATATCAACCAACCAGTTAACCTAAATACTAGATCTTAAAAATCAATGAATATATTAGAGATGGATCTAGAGGAAAGTTTTCCATTAGGTTATTCTATAAAAATCCCTTTTTATGTATGTATTAGGTTCATTTATGAGGCATCATCTACAAGACACATGTCATAAGATTGATCATTTGTACTTCATTCTAAAACAAAATTTAATTAACTAAAAATAATTGATATTTTGTGCCTCAAAAATAAATTTTATTTTTAAAATAAATTTCACATTTATGAAGTTAAAATACATAAAAAATCATTACTTTCCCATTGTGCATAGTTTGGCCAATCATTTTCACCGACTGTGTACCAACCATGTTAGTGTCATTGGTGCCAATATATTATTCCTTGTGTGTCATGATTAGATACCATTAATTATTCCCACTAACCATTATTCTCTTCTAAAACACATTATTTCAACCCCAAAAAAATTAAAAAAATCCATATTCCCTCTCGGTAACTCCGTAACTATTGGAAATAACCACAATATCAAAAAACCCATCCATAATCGGCCTCAAAACTGAAAAAAAATCTAATACCACACACGTATCCTGATGTTATTCCAGAATAATAGTTGCATTTTCACTCATAATCACCTACTTCATGATCCCTAAAATACATAGATCCAGTCAACAATTATCTTTACAATATTATCTGACTCCGCTACAATTTTTTTAACAAATTGAATCAGCTCAAAATAACATGTCACGCTAGCTAACCAATTAAATGATGCAAAGTGCATTATTAAATTACATGGGATGGGGCAAAGTATCAGAGTAACAAAAAATCTATTCTTAATTGTTTAAACAATGATAATTCTAGATGAAACATATATTGAATTAGATAAACAATTTATCAATGTTGGTTTCAATAGTTAATAAAAATCATCCTAACTATACAATAAGATATAATAAATATTATAGGATGTAATATACATCATGAACAAAAAATTACATGGATTGACATGTATACACGACATCTCAGGTAAATTAGATACATTAATCAAGTGTGTCAAATACAAAAGAATCCAATATATACATCCCAAAAGACAAAAAATCTCAAAAAAAGAGTCTGCTTATTCTCTAACCTAACGAGAACATCTCTCCTCCATGAAACAAATTATAATGTTAATCAAAAAGTGAAATAATTATATATAGTTTTATTTCCTTTACTTGTTCATTAAAAAAAATGTTTACCTACACCAAAAAAAATATATGAGGATTTATTTTAATAATATAGTATGACACCACCATGAATTTATTTAATTCATTTACCAATAAAAAATATTATAATAGTTTGAATTTCTATTTTCAAAACTTAAAAACATTGAATAAATTTAACATTGAACAATACATTGAAATATATTTGGTTTTAATTTTAAAAATTATTTTAGAAACTAATTTCAGAATTTGATTAAATAAATAAAAAACTAAATTGTACATTATTCTCAATATATCCAACAATAAAATATAATGGTGCGCATCAAAATCATGATATAACCGTATAAATATAAATTTTAATATATAAGTCATCACATCACACATAAAACTAATAAAATGAACAAATAATTCTAAACCATCCACTCATGAGTATGTCAAACTAGGGATATTACCATAATGGTATGCTTTGAGTGATTAAAAAATGCATATTATCGACCCAAAAAATGTGGAATCTTGCAGAGTCTTCCCTAGGACGAAACTCCTAGATCTGTCATAGACTCTTCAAAATGAAAGGAATATCAAATTATATTCCAACCAAAAGTTTTCATCATCCATTTGAAACAATAGGGATACTCCCACAATCGTGATCCCCAAATTATATTATTTTCTCATAAACATACCCACACTGAAACCCTTTTTAACCCATATGGTACACTATACCAACAAAATTACAAAAAAATTTCCATTCATGAAATAAATTTTTTGTAGCCAATTTCACAACCTCGTTGGAAAGTTTTACAAAATACCACTTCATAATATAACCCATTTAAAAAACCATTGTAGATATTATTTAAAATACATAAAACATCATTGATACACTCAATAATCACTTTTAATTCATAAAATATTTTCCCATTTGGAGATCCGTCTTTCAACATAGAATATTTTGAACCAACTCATATATCGTACCGAAAAGGTCATAACCATTAACCATAAATAAAAAAATATTCAATGTGATAAATATAATACCCATGATATTATTAATTTAAAAGAAATTTGTGGAAAACACCCTCAAATAGAAACATCTACAATTGATTTAGTTACAACCACATCATGTTTAGTGAATGCTAACCTAAATAGCATTGAATATTCCCAATAAACATATGAAAAAAATTCAAATGAATCATTTGAAAAATATGTTTTAGTAGTAATATATTATTGGGTTATACATATCTATATACATGGCATATCATGATTAAAAAGTGGAAATGGAAGAAATAAATCAAAATGAAAGGGTATTACCTCAAGAAAATCCAACATAAATACAAATTAAATTTATCATATATGAATGGGGAGAGGCTTCCAAGAATGGAGTTGGGTTGGGAATGATGGGTGAAAAATATGAGGGCCAAAGGGAATACAAACTAATCAGAGACAGTGGACAAATTACATATTTCAATAAAATGGATATATTTTCAGGATTATGAAAATACTTTTCAGTAACCCAATGTGTGATATAGTATCCCCAAAAACCCATGATTTATAATTATCCTTACAATATTAATGTAATGAATATCCATTATCAAATAATGTAAATTATTAATTCCATATATGAAACACCCTCAAATAGTGAGGCCCATTTTAAGACAAATTCTATGCCAACCATGCCCGAGATGATTCCACCCAAATAACCAAAATTTTGACATTTGACCTTCGAGAACTCCTAAGATAAAAAAAACTAAATATAAAACTCAATATAATATATACTAGTGAGAAGAATGGAGTTATAAACCCATATAAAATATTTTAATATTTAGTTAATGTTAAGTAGAAAAAATATCAAATTTCATTCAATAAAAGTTATCATTAAAATAAAGTTAGATAATGTATATAAGAGTAATACCTAATTTAGAAATAATGTTCATTTGTTTTGTCTACATTAATTTATTTTTAATAAATTTGTATAATTATATGTCTCAAAATTAAATAAATATTCTTTTTTAAAAAATACATTCCAAAATTATAATATTCTAATTAAAAGTAATTAAGAATTTATATATATATATCCATAAAATTTTAAATAAAGAATTTAATGTTTAATAATTTATATGTTATGAAATAATATGATTATATAACCCTAGAATTATATTTATCTAAATTGAATATCATTGATATCATGTGTTACATGTAACACTTCATTTATTTGAACCATGATATACTATTAAAATATTATTATTTACGATGATATTTATAACAGATCCATTAAAATAGCATCCCTGAATATGACAAACTAAGATATGCAAATAATATGGTTTACATATATTTTAAACAATTTCCATGGTTATATATTGATTATAAATAAAATTATTGTCATATGATTGAAAAATAATTGTTTTATGAAAAAACATATTTTTCTAAATGGTTCATTAGTCATGTATTTTCAACATAATTTATAATAAATTAATACCATCTTTAGAAATGTTATTTTCTGAATTAGTATTCATGTTTTGATATTAAATTACAAAATAATATTTGGGGTGTTATTATAAATTATGGAGAAGATTGTTTTTTTATCAATAATGAAGAATAATTATTTTTATTAAAAAACATTAATTGAAATTATTTCAAAATATAAATTATATTTGAAATTGGATTTATTTTATAATAGTTAAATTAAATAATAATTTAAAGAATTATATTCATTGGAATAAATGTAATATTAAATTATGATGGAAAACATTCTAATCTTTTAAAAAGGTATCTTTTGAAAAACACAATTTTTTTATACGTCCATGGGTTTTATATTAAATTTATATTTTCTAGATAAATTAATTTAATTTTGGAAATGGATTTAAATTAATGAATTCAAATCAATTATAGTATTTAATAATTAGAAATATATTGTTCTCATAATTGTTAGTCAAACAAAAATAAATTATTTACTGGGGATAAGCAAAAAATATGATTACCAGTGGGTTAATATCAGAAGTCAAGGCTTAAAAATGACCCCAAATATAAATAATTCAAATTTAATGATAATATATAGACATTATAACCTCAATTTTTCTAGTATAATGAATTTTTTAGTCTCTTATTTTGATCAAAAAATTATATAACTTTTTATTTAAAAAATTAGATATGTGTCATATCATGGACTTATTATATGCCGAACCCTCTTTTATCCTTTTAACACAATTTAATACATTTGGATCATAATACCCCAGATAAAAAATCATTCAAAATTACAATCCAACATGTTAGAGTATTTATTTTTATTAGGAAACCCTCTTATAAAAAATATAGGTATAAACTTATCAAGGCTCTACGAAGTTGAGGTAACATTCACACACAAGCATATTTATTTTATTTCTTCTTCCATATAATAAATATATTAATTAACAATCATAATATAATATTTACATTTCTAATTTATACATATATTTCATTATGATAACAAATTACCCTATATTAATATCCAATTTTATCAAATGGAAAATTAAACTGTCAATATTTGGTACAATGGTCTATCATATTATAAAATCCCATTAACAATATGATACTTATATATATTACCTTTATGTCTATTTAATTTTTCTATTTGAATGGGTTGGAATGAGAGTTAATTTTTCGTATACCTATAATGGTGAAGTCGTACATTTTTTTTGACTTTTAGATTTAGCTGTCCTTTTCTATAGACTGCGTGAGGGTTACATGTCGTGCAAATAAGTTACATGATGTTTATGAATTTTTAAGATGAAATTCATGAATTGGGTAATGTTTTTGAGGATAGATGATGTGATGAGTAGTTACATGTCATGTAGGATTTCTTGATCCATATTTTTAATTCTATGAAATGTATTTTTTGGTGTTTACTGAAATTAATAGATTCATGACATGTATTGGTATTACACGTCAAGTAATATAGCGACCATGTTTTCTTAAAGGAAAACATCACAAAGATATATTTCCACCCCCTTTTAGTTTCATATCTCTCACCCCAAAATCTTACCTAGGTGATCATGATTCTCTCCAACCCTTCTGGATCCTCTCTTTTGGCACTCGATCATCACTACATTTGTAGGGTGTTTACCATGCAGGATTTCTTCAATATTTATTTTCATTTTATCTTTCTACTACTTTGGAATTTCAGTGGATATGCCTAAAATTGATGTATTCATGCATCATTGTTTGATATATCAATAATATTTGGGGTTTTAGGTCTTCTACATCTTCTTTATTGTTGACAGGTGTCAGTGAGAGTGTTGGGTTTCACGATAAATTTATGTGATTATGTACCATTTAGCAAAATAGATTAACTCTGAAATTTGATTATTTACATAATGTGTTGATTTGGAATAAATTTCATGATATTTCCTTCAATTTATTGCATTATAATTTTTTTACAACAAATTGTGTGATTTGAAACGGTTTTTCTAGAGAATTGGGAAAACACCCAATTCCATTGGATTGGGTTGTGTTTACTAAAATTAGTTGATTTAAATTAGGGTTTTGATGGTAATGGGTTAAATTATAATTTTTAATTTCAAAGTGGAAATGAATAGTGAAATTTATGGAATTGGGTTTTAATGGATTTTAAACTTTTGAAAATTGCATAAAATGTTTTAAATTTAATTATTACTGACACTAGATGTGATCAAGGAGAAGTGTACAACCTTTTTACTAGATGGATCATGCAAGAGCTTGAGGGACAT
Source organism: Viscum album (assembly GCA_963277665.1). Lineage (NCBI taxonomy): Eukaryota > Viridiplantae > Streptophyta > Magnoliopsida > Santalales > Viscaceae > Viscum > Viscum album. The sequence continues at coordinate 1,921,328,155 of OY728136.1, read as the reverse complement.
GATAGTGTCGAAAAATTAACAAGAAGTCCAAGCATGAGAAGTCATGAAGTATATTTTAACTAAAAAATATATCTATACTAAATGATTTTGTCCAAGGATATAGAAATTTTCAATCTTCATTAGGGTGATAGGACTGTGACTAAGTATTCAAATCACATTCTAGAGATTCTCTTATTTATACCATAGGTTTCATTAAATTAGAGTACAAGTCCTAATTATTCATGATGGTACTTCGATCAAATATCCACTATCGTGTTTTATTACTAAATATACCCACTTATGATGATATACTAGACAGGGAGATGATGGTAGGGATCAACCTATCTATGATTTCATGGTTTATAGGATATTGTTTTTCTCCTAATGGTAGCTTTAGTTTAATTATGGAAAAATATATGTTGGATGATTCTCATGAAATTTCGCAATGGAAGAGTCATTCAATACACCCATATAGTGTTAGGTGGAATTCATTTTATTTTCTAGTGATGTATACATCTATTACATTCTATGAGTGTTTGTACTGAGGAACCAAGGAACTATAGCTCATACAGATGTTCAGGTAATTTAAAGGGATTTTAACAAATATTTTCTACTCTGTATAGAAAAACATGATCATTATTTCCCCCCAAAAACTATATGGGAATATGATGCTTAATATATAAAAGGGTTCAAGGAACAAGAATCATGAATAAAGATACACCACATAGTGGAAGTGTCTCCAGAGGAAGAAAATCTTAGTTCAGTGACTATGGGAGGTATCATTACTATAGCCTAATCATTATTGACACTGCTTTTTGATACTAGTGAATATCAATTATTTATATAAACATGTATTTTTAATCTTATTACTATATTTTTTAGAGATTTTATCTTATGCAATGTGCATGACTACACCCATTGGATTAAAGAGAGAGAAGTTCCTTTATAGTCATTGTATCTTTTCTCTATCTAATGTCGAGTTGTCATTTAGTATTATATTACTTGGCATGAAACCTATTGATGTATCTTTCATAATGGATTTTCGAATTTCCAATAAACCCTGAATTTATTATTATCTTTATCGGGTCTACCATATTATACAAAATGACATGTATCTTGACATCCAAAGATAATGGGACCCATAGTCAAGCGAGGATGAACCTTCATATATTGATTTAGGGAAGGTAATATTATAGTTTTCATTTTATTTATAGTTGGAATAATTTAGCGGTGATCTCCCTCCCATTTTCTTTGAGTTTCTAGATGTGTTCCCATCTTACTTATCTAGTTTTACACTAATAAGGGAGGTTGAGTTTTCAATTGACTTAATACCTATAACTCAAATAATTTTAATTCCATATTTTTTAATATCTATAGTAAAAATTAAATACGTAATGTACCAATTGGATGATCTTATTGAAAAAGGCATTATACACCCTTGTGTTTCACCTTGGCTGACATCAATTATATTCTTTACGAAGGATGATGGTGATATTTTCTTATGTGTTGTTTTTTGAAAGAACAAACGAGTTACAATAAAGAAAAAGTATCCATTGTAATGAATTGATGATATTTTTTATCAATTGGAAGGGGTGGTGTTCTTTTATAAGATCTACCTTCATTATGTTAATCATTATTTGAGGATAAAAGAATTTTATATTTAGACAACTGCCTTTCAAACTATGTATGGCTATAATGAGTACATTGTTATACCCTTTCGTATCAAAAATTCTATTAGAGTTGTCATTTATTTTACAACTAGGATTTTGCATGATTGTCGGGATAACTCCTATTAGTCTTTTTTTATGACCTCCTTGGTTACTCTAAATCAAAGGAGGATCATTGGATTCATATTAGAACAGTTCAGAGTCTACTATGTAATCGATTTCATAATTCAAATATTTAGAAATGTGATTTGAATATTTTGGAAGGAAAATTCTTGGGAAAAATGTTGTCGGAACAAGAAATTATACTAATCCTAAGAAGGTGAAGTATATTATGTCTTGGGGAAAACCACATATTGTCTTTTATATTCAAATATTCATTGGTGTAATCAGATATTGTAACAGGTTCATGAAGGACTTCTCAAAGTTTGATTCTCTGATGATTTCTCTAACTCAAATGGGTGTAAAATTTTCTTGGAATGATAAATTTCTATGTTCTATTATTGAGAGATGGAATATTTTTACCACTATGGTAGTTTTGACTCTTCCAGAGGCAATCCGGGATATGTGTGCATCTGTGATACAGCAGGTTTAGGCTTGTGATGAGTTCTTATCTAGGGAAATCATGTAGTTTCTTAAGGGTATTGTCATCTTCGGGAACATAAGATGAATTATCCAACCCATTACCTTGATCATGAATCTTTTATGCATGTGAATAATATTTGAAATAATTTTCGTTATGCTAAAAGGATTACAGTGTTTCTAGACCACAAAAGATTGAGTTATATATTCTTTCAAATATATATAAATCGATACCATTAGAGTTTGGTGGAATAACTGCTATATTGTCATATCTACATCCCATATTACCCCAAGAATGGGAATTCCATCATAGATTCATTTAGAAGGAAACATTCATCCCAGGCAGTGAAATAATTTTTTCAATAGTGGAATTTGATGTCTATTTTTATAGAGTTTCATATCATAATTTAAGAGAAAAGGTCTGAGGATTCTTTAGAAAGAATTCTGTTGAAATCCACTCTTCATTAGAGGATTCCTTAGTATCAACTGATTAATGAGGAATAATGTAAACTTAGAGACTATGTTTATATTGGGGAGACAGTTGGGTTATAGTCTTTAAACAAAGAGGATGTTCTATGTTATCTAAACTACTTGGTTGGTCAATTTTTTGTAAGGATGTTTGTTATGGGGGGTTTTAAAATTCATAGTGTTCTATACACCCAGAAACCACTGAGCATTTTATTATATGTGGCTGTTGTCGTTGTGGCCCAATATAAGGATGGGAATTACTGAGTTTTTTTTCATTGTTGAAAATTATAGTATATGAAATACAAGAACCCGATGCTTTAGAGATTATTTCAACCACTCCTAATCCCTAAATGGTAGTGGGAAAAGACTCTATATACATTTTGTTTATGTTTCTTTGTACCATACGAATGAATAATGTGATATGGGTTATGATCAACAGGCTGACCAAGTCATATCACTTCAAACCCATTCAAGATAAAACCACTGTTGAGGATTTGGTAAATATCTATATGAATGATATTTTTCATATGCATTGATGACCATCTTCTATAGTCTCTCATGTGGATCTCGGGTTCTTCTCTCAATTATGTAGAGGTATTCAAGAGGTGTTGGGATCTCAGGTACGTTTCTGCACGGCTTACCATCTATAATTGGATGAAAAAACATAGAGGGATATAAAAATTATTGTGGATATTATTTTTTCTTGTATTCTTGACTTCGTTAGAACATGGGATGATCAATTGGTTTTTTTTTCATTTTTTGTATTACACGAGTTACAATTTATAAATTAGAATGGATACTTTTAAAGCCATGTATGGTCTGACATGTAACTGTCTATTTTGTGGGCCAGCAATCAGGGAAGGTTCCTTGGTTGGACAATGATTGGTGTAATATATGATGAAAATGATTTTATTAATTCATCAAATAATTTTATAGCATAAAGATGATATAATTTTTAGGATACTCATTTTCACTTATCTGTGGAGTTTCAGTTGGTGATGAGGTTTTCTTGACTGTTTCACCCTAGTTGGATCATCGGTGACATGAAGGCAAGGGAATATTTTTTTTTATTTTATGGGACCTTTTCATGTTGAGGATATGGTTGTGAAATATGAATAAATTTAAGCAATTATACCTTAGATAACATTGATACAAAACAAATTTCATGTAACAATTCTCAGAAACTGTTTATCTATTCCATCTAATGTTGTGAGATAGAGTGATATAGAGATTGAGATATATTTGTCTATGACTGCCCGGGGAGTTAGGATAGATGATTCCATGGAGAATGTGCTTCATGGGAGAACAATAAATTTGGTTCATGATCTATGGATGCATGGTTCAAAATGTCTTGAGTCATGGGAATGTCAGCCACTGATTAGTGAGAAGTTGCCTCATCTTTTTGGCATGGAAGTTTATCGATCAAATTAATATAGATTAAATGTTTGTATAGTGGAGAGGGTATAATATCCAATTACAGATATGATGAGTACGTCTTTAACCATGTTTCGGTTTTCCATTTGTCCTTTGATTGGGTATGATTGATAAAGAGTTTTGAGAATACTAATTAACATGGTGTCACTGATGTTTTGGAATCTTAAATTTATCCATCCTTTATATAACCTTCCATTGGGTAACACGCCATGTACCAAGTATACATGATGTGAAATAATTTATAGATTTAAGTCATTACGTGGTTCAATCTATAAATGATAGACAATTTGACGAGTAGGTACACTTCATGAATTATTTACAAATCAGTTTTTCAAATTAGATGTTGTGTGTTTATTGGAGGTTACAGAAATTATGATTTTAATGATGTGTATTGGTATTTCAATTCATTTAATAAACTAAAATATATTTTTTTAATTGAGTATCAGGGCTATGATATCTTTTCCTCTATTCTCTAGTTTGATTTCATTTGACCAAGATCCATCCCTAGTTGATATTGAATCTCACTAACCCTTATGGGTCCTATCATATAGTGCTCGATCATCACTACACATGCAGTGTGTTTCCAGGTAATTTTTATCCCTTGTTATGTGTCTTTTTATCATTCTCTTATTTTGGGATTTAAATGGATCATCCTAATATTTTTGGATTCTTAACCCACAGTGTTGGATCTCATTTCTATATTGGAATTTGAGGGCTTCTACACCTATATTATCATTAACTAGTTCCATTGCGAGTGATGGGTTTTGAGATAAATGTTGATGATTCAATCCCATTAATCCAAAATGATTAACAATGAAATATAATGGAATACCTCAACTATTGATTTAAATAAAACTTCTCATTTTTTTCAATTTACTTAATGATAAAATTCTATTCCAATGAATTTGGGGATTTAAAATAGTTTTGGCTTGAGAAATGGGGAAACCACAAATTCTATTGGATTAGGGTATGATTATGGATATTTTTTTATTTAGAATGAATAATTTAAATTAGATTTTTTTTGAAATTTTTTTTTGAAATAAATTTAGGATTATCATCGCGAAAATGAATAGTTAAATTTAAGTAATTTGTTTTGAATCGATTTTAATCTTGTAAACATGGATAAAATTGTTATGACAGAAACATAAAGGATGTATCTAGTTTATGATACATTTTTTTAATTAAACACATTTTGGTTTTAAAGGTAAACCTGGAACTAAAATGGATGAATGAGATTTATTTGTTTTATATTGTCTTAAAATAAATTTCCCATCATTGATTATGAAAGGGAACATGAAAGGCTTATGTAGTTAGTGAGTCCTTTTGACACACTCTATTTAATATCCCATTTATTCTATATATAATTTTTAAATATTATATAGTATTAATTTGAGACTACGTGTGGTGACGACATGTGATTTCTAGGCATGTTGTGCCGAGAATGAATTTTTGAAATATATTAAATATCATGAGAATGAGGTATTCTAGAAAAGGTGGAATAACATATAAACAAGTTCCCAAATCCGAAATCGAAGGTCACAATTGTGATCATAGTAGAGGATTTACCATAGCTGAGACCTAACATCAGCTAGCACATGTTGGCTGTGAATTTTTTTTATGACACATGAGTAAATAAAATAAATTAAAAGGTTTATTTTCTTATCATTGTGTCAACGCAATGAAATGGGATGTTATGTGATATTTAAGAAGCATTTATAGGGTTGGCCTCATTACAATGGAATTCTCAGGAGGCATTGAGAGGAAACCCCTTGTTCAAACCGCTCGATAAAGAACAACTATGAATTGACGATTCAAGAATTCTAACACCAATAGAGTTAGAATATCTCATCGATGATGGTAGAAAAATCCATCTTCCTCTATGATAGATATTATGTCTAGGTAGGGTTTGTGATTTTTATTTACATCTTACCACATTCATGAATTAAATGATAAATATGGATCACCCCATGAACATGTTGACCCATGGGTGGCTCGATTGTATGGGAGAGGTTCCATTTCAGGTTTTTGATTTGTGGAATTAGATATCTATTTCAAATTTAAATCTTGATCATTATAATGGGAGTGGATAGTTTCTATAATAAACAATGCAAATGGTGCATTCCTCGAGTTGTTTTCATGTTTTCTCCCTTTATACCTGCATGTTCTTTATTCTATAGTTGAATATGAATGAAGGGTAGTTTTTGATTAATTTTTTTGTTAATAAATCCAATATTGTGTGTATTACATCGTGAAACCCCATCATAGGTGAGATAATGATGTTGACGAACAAATCGACGCGGATCAAGAGAAATCTTCCATCGAGGATTCTTCATGTGGATAATCGAAACAAGTATTTTGTGCTTATTGAACACCTAAAACCTCTAGAGACATCGATTTCATGATGTGGTGAAAATTTATATTGAGTGTCTAGGTGATTGAATGGATAAATTGAGAATTAGAGGATCTACTGATGTACCGGATGAAGAACCCGTGATTCTGGAAAATCATGAAAAACATATTCTGTTCTTCGAAGAACACAACGTGTGGGGCCAGATCCACAACAGATGGGGTTCCACATTACATAATGGTTTAACACAACTTTTATGCATATTTTGGTACCTTAGGTGGGAGTCGGAGGGTATCTCGGATGATACATGGTTATATGGTGGAGTACGTGACATGTAATCCACCAAATGGTCAGACTAGGCCAGTTACGTGGGTTACCCTATGCACAGGTATAGGGGGTTAAAGACATGAGATGAAGCCATGTATAGGAACATGGCCAACATACATGTAGAGGCCCCATGATAGTAGGAAATTAAATATTATTCTTATGAAAAACGTTTAAATCTTTTTTTTTACATGACATAATATTTTCGAGATGGGCCATTGTACACCGGCAGTACCCTGGTTCGATGGAAACCATGTTTGACTCCTCTATATTCTAGGTACATTCGTGAACATGGATAAATGTCTTTGTCCATCATATCATGGACATGTTTTGTTTGGGTCAGTTACCTTTGGTTGTTTCGTTATTGATAGGGTATAATTATGTATCATATGGAGCATGATCTATTCCATAGGACATTATGGATAGAGTTCGCAATCCCCTCCGAGAGGCCTAGAGTAGGATAATCTATCCAATTCTAACCATAGGTACAGTTAGGTATCAGTAAAACATATACAACCGGAAGTTGATCCTCTAAATAGAAGGTAAATCGGTATGAGTCCTGGAATATGCAATGGACATGGTATCGATCCTAATCTGTGTTTCCGGATCTTATCCCACTCATGTGTGTGTTCTCTTAGAAAGAGTGTATCAATTCTCTCTTCAAACCTATCAGTGCATCTATCTCTTTCATGACACTTTCTAGTGAATAGTACATCATAGAAAGATGTCATCAGAGCTATCAAACTTGTGGGGTGTGTTCACCCAAAAGTGTGCTTCTTAGAATCATTGAACTAAATCCCTTGTCTAGGTATGTTACCGTTGTGACATACCTCTTGTCTACGAGTATGGGTTTCATGTATTACTAGATATTTCTTTTGTTTTTTTTCTATTAAAATATAATGTGTGGCGATTGTTGTTCCTTTACTTTGTGTATTTATTTTTGGTTTTTAAGGTGTCCTACTGAGTATTGTTATAATCACCCTTTTTTTCCTTTCCCACACATGTCATGTTTTTTTCAGATGGGAGACCTTTGGATGGAGTCTTGGGAAGACAAGGACCGGCCAGAGCTTTGTGAGTTTCCCCTATATACGAGGTATTCCTTCTGAATTAATAAGTAGTCCTAGTAAAATTCTTGTTTACTAGTTAGACTTTGTAGATGCAGACTCTTTTGTTTGGTGGGATTTCATTTTATCACAATTACTTATTTGCACATTAAATTCTATTTTACATTGTTTTTTTTGGATTATTTTTATTCATTCATTTTGTTCCTTAGATGTTTTTTACATTTCAGAAAATTTTTTCATGGATATGTGTGCATTTATGTAGTTACATAGGCATATACAAATCATGTTAATGATATGCCTACTCGATTATAGTCACCATCCCAGGTCCTATTGTAGGCAGGCTTGGGATTTCACAAAGAAGACCCCACAAGGATGATTTACACTATTCTAAAATATATACGAAGTGTGTCACATTCATGGGGGTATGATAATGAATCGCCTTTTTCTAGTGTCAAGGTATATGTGTATTCACATATTGTTGAGATCACATAAAGAGTATAGAGTTGTATAGACAAAATACTATTTTACTTATTTAGAATATGAATGTGTTTATATCTTGGTATTTATATTTGATATATAAAAGTATGAAAATGTTGTAAAACATATTTATATAACTTCTAAAATTCTATAAATTTAATTATATATATTTTATATTTATTCCCCAGTTATAGAAATATACCATCTTTTTAAAATACTTTTCAAAAATTATTTTCCATCATTTTTGTTGTATAAAACGATTTGATTAAATATTCGTCAAGTTTCTAAACCTATTTATCTTTCATATTTAATATATTCAATATGATAATAAATTATTAGAACCAAATATGTAATCTATGTTGAGGACATATTGGGATGTTTTTCTCACACCCTACACATCCCTTTGGTTGTTTATATATTATCCTGTTCTTATTTAGAGCATTTGGAAGAAATCACATTGAGGTTGATCTAGTTGTTGAACATTGGATGTGGATCATTGTGTCATTAGTTTAAGTACCCAACCATAAACATTAAATAATCTAATAAATTATATTAGTTTTATCTTATAAAAATTCCAAATGTTTTTATTATTATTTTGTTTTATAACTTCAGATTATTATTTATACATATCAACCCATGGGAATACAAAGTGGATAATATTAAAACAATATTAATTCTTTCATAACACAAAATCTTCTATCCAAAACATGGAATATTTTCATGAAAATTCATCACAAAAATCATATTGGTTTCACAACATCTTATTACACATCCTAAAAACCTATGAAAAACAATTCAATACAAGGGATTAGAAATAAAGGACTAATAATCAATATAAAAAGAAAGAGAGAAACTGTAAGTACATGAGTACTTATAGACATATGAAATCATTTTTCACAAAGACTAACTTCTCACCTAATATGTATAATATAGTTACATTATGAAAACATGAGATCTCAATAGAATAAAAAAATAATTCCATTTAAGTAAATTGGGGGATTACATACTTAATATTGTGACACTCGTGACAACCTTAGGATTTCAAAGCATCATGGCAACCCTACAATGTATCATTAATGGAAAACTTATGTTGTAACCATCAATGTTTCACTTGGAGTAACCATGTGGATGACCCCAAATATAATACTACCAAATGAAATGGAGTTTGATATAGGTATTTTTATTCATAATAAAAAATTCTCATGTTACGTGTAATATTCATAAAAAATGATTAATTTCATGAAAAAACATTTCTTTTGAATTTTGTAAAATATAATTGAATAATAATTTTTATATAAATGTCCCTTAAAAATATCATATAATTTACCTAATGCTAATAAAATTAAATAAATATTTCTGTAAACATTAAATCGATATATTAAAACATATTGGAAACAACAATCATTACAAAAATAATCTATGTACCACATAATCTACGAAGTAAAAGGTAAACAAAAATAATGGATGTTGGGTTAATAAATATTTACCTCATGTTCCTCTTACTATAATTTTTCTGGACCTCGTGTATAATGGTAAAAATAATGATATCAATATTTTACAGAAATTAATTTATATTTATAACACTTTATTTGATTATATTATAAAAACATTACAGATATTTTTATTTTTATTTTTTTATTTTGAAAATTTCTGGTGTGATCCTTACATTGATTTCACGGTCCATTCATATTTGATATTCTTTCCATTGGGAAATAGAAGTAAAAAAATTTGAATGAGATGTTATTAATATATTTATAGAATATTAAATGTTACCATTAATCATTTTTTCAAATTTTATGCTGAATAATTAGATAAAACATTAATTTTATTTGTTTAGGTCAGTTTGGCGGTTCGTTGATAATCAAGATGTAGTTTCATTATATAATTTAATATTATGTATATATTTTTGTTATAGAACATAAAATATGTTATATAATTCACACTATAATACTCTTAAACCATAAAATTGATTTTATTAACATCCACGAAGGCGGTAATGGAAATTGACAACACATTGTCCATGATGGTGGTAAATCGATACGTCACAGATGATGTTTTTATTTTTAGAAAAAAAAAAGCAGAGGAGAAGAAGTATGATGATTAATTATTTCATAAAAATGATAAAATTATTGTATATATATAAGATAAAGTAGTTTTCATGCCTCTTGGATATTGGGATGTTATACGAGTATAACAAAAGTAAAATAATTGAAAATGAAATAAAACAAAATGTTATAGGCTTTTTAATTATTGAACTAACCTCCTTGAGAACCCCTATAACGACTTTGATTTTGGAATTTTGTTGAGACCAAAAGGTCTTGCACATGGAAAATAAAGCTGGAAAGAGTATTTAACTAAATTTGGACAATTCTCAAATCTAGATAGGTGTGAGGTGATGAGAGTGTGAGGGGTAGAATTTATAGTTGAGGTAGGGGGTCTACTATATTAATAACTAGTTTATTATTTGTCAAAGTAAAATAAATAATGTTGTTTATTGTTAATAAATAAATAAATTACTCCATGTGAGTTCGAACCAAGGGTGATTACCACATCATAAAATCATCCATGACTAAATAATTCATGTATTTATTTTATTTCATAAATTATTATATTTCAATATTCAAAAAAAAGAATGTATTTCATAAAAATCCAAAAAATTACCTGCAATATTATTTTAACATTTATAATTCAACAATGACATCTTTTTATCAAAGTAATTTTACAAAAATTATAAATTTTCATTTTATATAAATTTATATTTTATTCAAAATATAACAATATTAAAATGATCATTAATTCTAAAAAACGTTGAAAAATTAATCAAAGTCTCATAAATTTATTTGAAAAACATATGAAAAAAATATAATAATTTATGATTCCATTTTATGAAATTATTTTTTCATTTATATATAAATTATTTTCATAAAATGGTAATTAAATATTTATGGCTTAATTAATTATTTTTTTATAAAATATATATTTATTATAATATGACCATATTATCAGTAATATGATCCCTAAATTATATTTATACTTTAAGGGGTGAGATTACTATTCATTTTGATGATGTACTATTCATAAGGTTGATATTACTATTCATGATGGTAAAATTATTATCCCAATTAATCAAGTTATTATTCACAAAAAAGTTTAGTTTATCCTATTAGAATCTAAATATCTTACTGATCGCAACCATGAATTTCCATTTTTTAAATTACAAGTGATATTAGAGAAAAAAATTATATTTAATAATGATTTTATAACTATCTACATTAAATAAAAAAGTGTTTTTTCATAGAGACTCAGTGTTCCAAATATTTCACTCTATATTAAAAGTTTTTTTGTATACATGGGGTATTTTTGTATACACAAAATTTTTTTATTTAATTAATAATAATGTGTGGTTATTTTTTCCTCGTAGAATTTTCAGATTCCCATGTATCTTCTTCCACAGTTTGGTTTCTCCACAAGAAATTAACATTGGGAATTGCCATATCATTCAATAGTTTCTCTCTAAAATAATAATCTGAACATGATTCTTTTCATAAAGAAACGTTTACTTCCATATAAACTACTTATGGGATCAGAACATGAGATTAATCTGGAATATATATTATCAATATCAAAACATGAGAACATTGTTTCCTGATATAAACATAGTGGAAAATCTACTCGGAATGAGACTGGTCCAAATTTCTCTAGGATGTCATAATGTCTATTGAACCGTGGAAATGGGATTCCTTTCATAAAAAAATGAAAAATACTTTTTCAAGGTGGGATTCTATGAAAAACATGATCACCTAACTAAAAATAAAAGTAATTATTCATTTTATCTACATATCATTTCTGTCTTCTCTGAGTTGTCATCATGTTTTATTAGATACTATTTACTTTTTCAATCACTTAATCTACTATTCCTTGAACCATCAAATTTAATTCTCTTATTTAATCCAATATAATCTAGAGTTCGACACTATTTCCCATATAATTACTCAAAAGGATCCAATACAATATTGTAATGAAAACTATTTTTATATGAAAAATAAACTAATGAAAGATATAGATCCCAAAATCACTGTTAGTATATTAAGTAAGCTCAAAGAATATCCACCAATTTCAGAATAATCTACCATAATTTTCCATCACATTAATGATGAAAGGATATGCAAAAATTTAATTTTGTGCCCAATTAATATTGGAGTCATTTACCAAAATACAAGTGAACATATGATCATTGTTAGATATAATGGAAATAGGGACTCTACATAACCTAAAAATAACGTTGAGGTAGAGTCGAGAAAGATGAACCAATGTCATAGTATCTCAAATATGGATGATATTTTAAGATTGATTCAATCACTCAACAATAACCCCAACAAGAATTTTTACCTCACTATTTCTACAGTTGTCTCACAACGATGTTCGTGGATGTATTTTTTTATTTCCACTCGGGTACTGGAAATGGATGAAGCATCAGATTTGGTAATTTTTCATTTATTTAACCAATTAACATGTAAAAAATTTTATGATTAAATCTAAAATATCTTCTTTCTTTCAATATCACCTATAATGATTCTAAAGTTCATTTTACATTATAGTACATCCAGGAAAAAATCATAATGAAGAATTATGACCATCACACATCAGCTATTTCTTCAACTATGAATGTAAAAAGGATAAATAATCTCTTTCAAAATGACCAATCACAATCATTATCATTGTTAAATTCTAAAAAAACATATTTTAACAAGATCTACCTTTATTTAAGTCATTTTATTTCATCTTCAATTTCATAATTATATCTGTTCGAGATGACTACAAGGACACATGAAACAAAAGAGATGGATTTTCTGCACCAAAAATTTCTAAGCCAAATTTAAACAAATCATTAATATATGGGTCTTATTCCAAATGTATCATGGTTAATTAAACATTTTGTTTTTTAATCAAGTCATATTACACTATGATTCTTTTTCCCTGAGAGTAATTGATCGTCCAATTATAATCTTTTGAATATTCTAGCCATGTTCTATGTCTCATGTTTAACTACTTAGAGTTAATATTTAATTTTTAATTTTATGGTTAGTATATATTTCCCATTTGGATACATATATGAGATTACACAAAAATTTGAAAGATGATAACATAGATAGTAATTTAACATCACTGGTGGGGTAATTGAACTCATGGGGGATTAGTTTTCTGGTAGCATAAATAATTCATTTATTAGTATGCATCAAAACAAAACCATGTCCCATCAATGAAGAATTAATATAGATTAAAAAATAACCATTTCTTGAATGCATGGAAAAGCTGGAGCATTCACCAATCCCGTCATTATTTCTTGAAAAAAAAATCACTTTCTTCCATTCAAAGTATATTTTACATCATTTATTGTTAACATATTTAGCGAGCTATAAATCCATTGAATAGTTTTAAAAACCCATCATTAATTACATCTAATCCATGAAATCTAAAAATATGTGTAACATTTTTAGTTTTTGTCCATTCAACAATAACAATTATTTTGGTAGGATCAACTGTTATTCCATCACTATTTACAATGTTCTAATGAAAATAAATTTTTTTCATCCAAACATCAAATTTTCTTAATCTTCAATAAAACAACATTTCTTTGTCATTGTGTAAGAAAATCAATAAATTCTTCTATGATCCTTATTACTTTTGGAAAAAGGAATAATTATGATCAATAATAATTAAAAAAACATTTCCAAAAATTGATGGAAAATTATATTCATAATATCCACGATTATAGTAGGGGAATTAGTCAATATAAAGAGAATAAATAAACTCATAACTTACATATCTAGTATGAGATGTTTTTTTCTGTAATTATTCCCCCGTGACCTTCACCAACTGGTATCCAGATCTCATGGAAATCATAGAATTATATGGATCTCCCTAGTACTAATTAAACAAGCCATAGAAATGTTGTAATGAATACTTATTCTTAATAGTAATTTTTTCAATGCTCGATAATCCATGAAAAGACTCATGGAACCATTATTATTTTTTATGAACAAAATAAGAGCACACTATGATGAAGTAATATGATAAATGAATCCATTACCAAGAAACTCTTGCAACTGATTTTCCAATTAAAGAAGTTCCAATTAAGACATTTGATAAAGTTTTCTTGAAATTGGATCCACATCAGGAACTAAGTAAACAGTGAATTCATCTTATCGATCATGTATAACACTATGAAACTCAATTGGGAAAACATTCATGAAATCATTTACAATTTAAACCTCATAAATTTGATCAGTTCCCTTGTTTTCAAAAAAAGGAGCAAGATAACATTCATTTCCATATTGTAATATTTTCTAAATATCCTGATATATTATCAATTTTAGTAGTTCATTATTATATAAAAAGTGTAACTATTAATGAATAACAACTTCTTTATCTCTTCAGTCAATCTTAACAAGATAAATAGAAATGAAATCTTTACCCATAATGGCATAAATCACTACTAAGGGAAAAAAAGGTTTGTAGATAATTTTAGTGCATATATAACAATAAAATGATTATTATAATTCATTTTTACTTTAATGTCTCCCATGGTGTTTTAACAATATGTTTCACTATCATTTCATGAGAATAAAATTCCAATTTTCTTGAATAAATTTCAGAAATAAATTATTGTGTAGACCCCATATCAAACAAAGTATTATAAAAATCAATGTAAACAAAGAAATATACATGATACCACTACATAAGATTGCCTAATATATTCTGATGTGGTTTCAAAGGATCTAAATAAACCATTATAAATATAATCTAGTGGTTTTCGTCTATTCATATCTTTCATTAGGAAGATATTTGAAAAATGGCTCACTTCACCAAATTTAAAACCCTTTATAGTTTAATTATCATAATTGATCTTAGGTTAATTTTCATTACAATATCTTGTAATATGTAAAAACATACCACATCAAAAAATTCCATGTTTTGTAAAGTAATTCCCTATGGTGTTTTTTCACACACTTTATAGAAACTGGAAACTAGACATTCTTGCCTTCATATTTCATTGACTGAATCTGACACATGGATTTTCATCTAGACCTCTTTTTATTCTTGTTTTTAAATTACAAATTTTCATCATAAAACACCATTTCTACCCTCCCATCACATCAAAAAAATTTCCCATTAATTTTATATTGTAAAGAGTTTATACCCTTTGGTACCTTGGCTTTACTCCTGTGTAAAAAATATTGATTTTTTATCAAGATAATGAATATGTTTTGGATCATAAATTTCGAGTTTTGGGAATTTTCATAATACACGACCACATAAACTTCTTTATTTTTCATAAATTCATTTAATTTATTTTTCCATACTATATAGAACCAGCATTGAAAAAACCATTACATGGAAAATACTTTTAAATGCATCATATTCCATCGGAACTATCTCCTCAATATCCCAATTATTTTGGACCATTAACCCACATGAATCAGGTTCTCCTAAACAATTGTCAATAGTGGTACTAGCAATTTGATTATATAAACACCTAGTGACATCAAATATCTTTTAAATGGATTTAATCTATAATTCAACTACCACTAGTTCTAAATATCCATTGAATGTAAGAGGGGGTTTCCTCGTAAATTGTTCCACTATCGTTTGGTTCCTTGGGCGTAACTTGATTTGTTCTCATTCTTGGATTCCACCACAATTTATAGCTTGTGACAACATATCCATTACAGTCACAAAAAAGTTTTGTTCCATTTCACAACATTATAGGTTGTGGATTTATAATGATACCATCCTCTTAGTGTTTTCTTACTTCTGCTTCCATGTTTCCTCGATAAAAAAAAATTCTGAACAAACATATCATAGTTGAATAATCATGGTTATCATAAAATTCTATATCATTTATAAATAATGTAAAATAAATTTGTTGGATTCAAATAACATCATCATAACTCTTGAACTTATCTAAAACACACACTGATACTAACTCTAAGGAATCAACCTTTAACATTACATAATCTATTAAATTAATTAGAATCAACTTCTTTCCATTACCAATGATCCTATCAGTGTATAGTTTTATAATTTTATGACATATTTCATTAATAACAACCCATATTCATAAAAATTAGTTAATCCTAAAACAATATTTATTTTGTAGAACACAGAATATTTTATTAAAAACATGAAATTATTTGATGAAAATTGTACACAAGATTTATATTGGCTTCTCTTTTTATCTTACCCATCTAATAACCCCTGAAAAAACATTTTAAAACAAAGGATGATACCAAAAATCTCAGTATGGGATATAAAAAGGTGATAAATCATTAGTACATTAATAGTTATAAACATAGGAAATCAGTTTCATAAATTCATAATTCTCAACTAATATGTACCATATAGATACGTGATAAAAACATGATACTTACATTCAACATAGATAAAATAAATAAATCCTTGTCGATAAATTTTATAATTACATACATATTATTGTAAACTCATGGCTACATTATGATTTCTAACCCTTTTGGCTAACTTTTATAATGTAACCCTCCCAACATCCTTATAGTGAAACAATCGTAGTTACACATGGTGTAACCATACGTATGAAATACAACATAAAAATATCAAATGCAGTCAAGGGAGTTATAGGTCCCACCCTATTTCTTAAGAAACTCCTAATACCTATAACATATTCATAAAACATTAATTGTTTCATAAAAAAATATTATTTTATGTTTGTAAAATTAAATTTTAAAAGAGGATTTTCATATAAATGCCTCTAAAAAATATCAAATAATTTATGTAATAATTAATAGAATGAAAATAATATATGAAATCACTATAAAAACAATTATTTCAACATAATATATAAATATTATGTTTCAAAAATAATCCTAGTACCATGTAATCAAAGAAGTAGAATGTCTACCCAATGAATGGAAATTGTCCTTAGAATTCCCTTACCTCAGGTTTATCTTATATAAAATGTGTTTAAACTTTATGTATAATGGTTAAAATAGTGTTATTAATATTAAAAAAACATATTTATTTTAAAGAAATCATATAATCCTTTTATAACATCTTTCTATAAAATCCCAGATCATCTTTTCAGGTATGAATATTTATTTCGGGTTGTTTTTTAGGAAAATTTATATGTACACTCCGTGTATATCTGAGTACACATCGTGTACCCGATTACCATGTACAACGATGTACTGGACATGTGACAACTAAGTAAATTTCCATACGGTGACCTGATATACTGCATAAGTTAGGGGGTTAGTTGAGGCTAATACACGATGTGTTCTGTTAATGAATAAGCTGTGCATTTTTCTTTTTATTTGATAAATCGGAGCGGGATGACGTCTCATCCTATGAAACACCGTCTTTCTCCCCTTGTTTATAAGAGATAGATTGAACATATAAGAACTTTGAACCCCTACATATTCTTCATCTGACCATTTATTGAGACGTCGTTTGGTGCATTGAAATCCCATTTGTGAGTTATCAATTACCAGAGAGACCTTATTCTTGATTCCTCTTCTATCATGAGTAAGTCAAGGTTGAATATTTTCCCCCTTATTGAAGATCTATACTGTTATAGGACAGTTCAAGTGTCGATGATTAAGAGTATCGATCTTGAGACATCGAGGTAGGTGTTTTGTGACTTTTGATTGACATTATATAGATTATATATGATATTGTTCATGTATTCATACGTTTGGGTTATTTTCGTGTTTTGAAATTAACCATGTTCAATATCTAATATGGTTTAATTAGTAAAAAATGGGATGTTTCTTTTGAATAAGGTTAGGTGACATGTATTCCATGACATGGATTATTAGTATGGATATGTTTGATTATATGATATTAATGTGATAATCTTGTGAATATTTAACCATGTAGTAGTTATAGAATAAATGTTCTACAAGATATAACATGTGCGTAGTTTTCTCAATGGACCATGAATGGTTTGGACTAGGAAAATTGTTCGGGTGTCAATGTTTATTTACATAGGACCATGAGATCCATGTACCAAGAAAACTATGCGGGACTCCATGATTATTTACAAAGTATTTTGAGATACTTGGAATAAATATTGACCTTGTGGTATTAATTTTTATAACCACACAGGTGTTGTAATAGTTTTACTGATGTTATGTTGACCTAGAGGTATTTAACGTGAGACCTACCCAGGAGGTCATTGGTATTTGATTTAATGTTATTTGTAAACCAAAGAGGTTATACAAAGAGGCCTTCCCAGAGGTTCATTAAATAATTATTTGGTTCAATGTTATACAAATGGGGTTAGACCGTGAGAGTATTTCTAGTTTCTTATTTATGAATTATTGGATGATTGTGACGTGTCTACCAAGCCAAAGCCCATGATTGCTCTAATTATTACTATATTGATTTAAGGATCTTCTAAGACAATAGTTTGTAACTATTACACATGGGGACATATAGCATAGGGTAGAACCCACATTTTAGTGATTCAAATGATTGAATTAATTTTAAACGAATGTTATTGAAAACTGTAGGTTTTTTACATTTGAATATTTCAAAGTTTATTACTTCATTTCTACATATCACTTGCTATCTATATTCACTGACAGTTATGCATTGATATTTTGTGGATTCCTACTAGGATTAGTCTCACACCATATTTTTTACACCCTATTGAACCCAAAAATATTATATTGTGGCATTTATTGATAAGGAAAAATTCCCTTCTATGTTATGTACATGACTATTGTTGGAGATGGAGATCGCGGGAACAAGTCGAGGCTTGTGATGTTGTTGGGGTTTCCTAGATTTCTTTTTTATTTGGTTTTTATATTTCTTTCCAAAATTGTGGCTTGTTTGGATATTTTATTGGATATATAGGAAATTTATCTTTTATATATGCTCTCGTTATTATATTACTATCAGTATTCCATTGTGAACATTGTTTTATGGTATTACTTCTTCCTTTATTGTTTACTACTTATTACTATAGTGTATTCTCTACCAATGGGGTATAGTTTCCCTATTATCACATTGTAGACCAATCTTCTTGTCGGCAGCCTTTGACATTTGTGTAAATAGACTTGAAGTCATGTGACAAACTGGGTTCGTGGAACCTTTTGTTGGAACCTAGAACCGGGATGTTATAAAGTTGTATCATAAGAGTTTACATGTTCATATTTAACTTTCAATTTTCAGCTGATAGACTGGGTTAGGATGGAATGTGTAGTTGGTAATAATATATTCCTAGGAGGAGCTAACACATATATAGTTAAATTCCATGTCACCACAAGTATTGCATTTTTTAACAGGTTTTTTCAATTTTTACAGTTGATTGGATTTCACTTTTGGGTGATTCAAATGTTTGGTGTTGTTATTATTTATATCATTATTGTTCTATTTCTGTTGATACTCGATTAGATAAGGGTATGCGATATCATGCATTATAGAGTAACTTTATAAATATCACATGTCATGCATTCATGTCATTCCATTAAGGGTGAATTATTGATTTAATGATGTTATGATAGATGGTGTTCTATATATGCATGTTTTTGTGGTAGATACTCTGATAATATACCTTCTATTTTGATAGGGTATTAGTATATGTAATGTTTCTTTTCGATGGACTCCAAACATTGGTCCCTGAGGAGTTACGGTCCCTCTTGGATCAGAATTTAGTGGACCATATTTTATATTTAAAAGAATTATGTTATGATATGTCATGAATAAGGATGTGAAACATTGATTCATGAGTATATTGGGATTTCAATGATCCGAACAAGGCATGACTTGGAAATTTTTTATTTTTTTAGGGTTTCAAAGAATATTCATAGGCTTACAATCTAGAAACACAAACAACACAGTGTGTGATGTTATGAATATGCACCATGTGTTCTTCTGTTCTAGATGAATAAACGTATCTTAAGTACATTATTTGTGTCATATTTACATGCCATGTAGTTATTATCCATGCCACTGACTATGTGAGAAGAGACACTTGGTTGATAAGTGCATGGTTGAACACGCTGGGTACTAGGAGTACACTCCATGCTAGAGAGACCATGGGACTAATGACACAAGTGAATGAAATTTGGGTAGTACATGCCATGTCTAACTTCAACACGCTATGTACTAATCGACCGTGTATTCGGACGTTTGACTAACGACATGGGTGGATGGAATATAAGTAGTACCTGTCAGGTCTATGGTTATCACGCCATGTAGTGTAGCATGGGGAGAGAACTGTGTGGTTCTACATGTGTAGATGAACTTTAGAAATATGGAAAATCATAGTACCTGAAATGTCACAGGATGAACATGTCGTGTGTATGGGGTTTTACACATCAATGTAGATAGAGGTACACACCAATGATAAAAATTAAGGGAACCCACAATATAGTTGTTTTATATGTTGTGTAACCCACTTTTTTAAAACATGAATGCTTTTATTATGAAGATTTGTTCATGTAGTTCTATATTGTTTTCCTTGATAATCATGTACTGAGCTCTGCACTTGGCCTTGCAATGTCAAGACACCAAGATATCCTCTGACTTTATGCTACGTATAGGGTGATGAACAGACATCAAAAATTGTCGATCATGGACTACCATCATATCCTTCCATTGTGCTAGTCCTGGTACTAGCTGTTATACCAGACACAGTTGTTGATGTAATGATCCATGAAGCCTTCATGAGGATGATACAGACATTTCAGGGAGCACCCCATCCTTCCCCAACTATGGAGGAGTTGACTAGGGTGTTCCAACTATATAATCCTTCCACTTTTTATTGTAATGGAGGATCATAGGCTATTGAATCATGGTTAGAGTCCATGCTTTCCATGTTGGGGCATCTTACGATACCTCTGGCTTGGAGGGTGAATCTCTAGAGGTACATGCTAGGTGATTCCTCCAAGAGATGGTGGTATGATATCTCACACATGACACATCATCAGGATTCAACTTGGTAAAAGTTTCAGATAACCGTCAACATTTACTTCTACCGTGATACATTGATGGATGATCAGGAATGATATTTCATGAATTTGGAGTAGGGTGCTCTTTCTGTGATGGAATAATCTTCTCACATTACAAATATTCAATGCTTCACACCTACATTTGAATGTGGTGAGTTATTTTTGACTAAGAGATTTTAGCATGGTCTCAGCTATGACATATGATCACAATTGAATTTTTATAGGCTGACTTTAGTGACTTTTATTGTAATTTAAACACTAATAACTGAGCGAAATCAGAGGGATTAGGAGCTACGAGCCAGGGCGGTTTAGCAACGAGGGCTGGTAATCCTTCATTTAATTGCAGGAAGCAACATAGAGAGCCTTCATATAGTGTTTCTAGTAGTAAATATGTATCTTCAGGAAGAAAGATGTGGTGCTACTAGTGTGGGAAGAGTGGGAACATTAGACCTTAGTGATGGATAAATCCAATTGTGTTATGATCTTACAGAATAATGGGTCATCATCAGTATTTTGACAGTTTTTCTCACCAGCAGAGTGTAATAGGGGTTCTGTTATGACTCCACATTTAGGATAATGTCCTCTAGTTATTCCTTATACAATGAAATGGAGTTTATAAGGCCATTTAGGATTAAGAGGTGGTTGTGGTTTTGTTATCCATACTCCTAGTTCTCAGAGACAGTAGGGTGGACCGGTGCATGTATAACTGAGAAGGGTCACATGGTCGTGGTATAGGTCATATATTAGTACTAGAGGAGACCCAAAAAGAGTAGAAAGTCATACCCTCAACAGTTATAGGTATACTTCTAGTTTTCATTGTTTTATCTTTTCTACTCTTTGATGTCGGGGATTCCCATAGTTTTATATATCTTTCCATTTTGAATAGGATTTGGATCTGTATCGTTACATATGATGATATTATGACACTATAAAATATGTTTGGCTTAGAAGTGATAATGTACTTAAGTGCAAGGAGTTCCCTCTAGAGGAGCATCAGTGTCAATTTGTGTGGAACTTCAATGTCTTAGAAATGGAAGACTTCGATATCATTCTAGGAATATACTGGTTGGTCTCATTTCAAGAAATTGATGACATATATTGTAGTAGGGTGAGTTTTACGTCATTATAGGTCAAATATTTTCTACATAAGGGATAATGGGATGTCCTGGCGAGCAGAGAGGGACCTGAGCATTATGGGATGGGAGGAATTACATCCTAGATTTCAAAGTTACATCTGGATGACTAAGGGACATTACATATGTACCTTCATCCAGTGGTGGATTGATTTAAAATGTCTTTTAGATTCCTTTTCAGGTTTAACATTGAATAAAAAGTAATATTTCTCCATTGAGATTGTTCTAGGGGTAGCACTAGTGTCCATTCACCCTTATAAGATGGATAAACTAGAGTTCCAAGAGTGCATGATGTATTTAGTAGAGTTGTAGGAAAATGGTGTCATCTAACACAGTACTTTTCCTTGGGGTTTGCCTATTCTTTTTATGAAGAAGGTGGACAGTTCCCTCACAATTGTTGTGGATTATCAGAAGCTGAACCAGTTGACGGTTAAGAATGTATATCCATTTCCAAAGACTGATGATCTCTTTGTTCATTTTCAAGGATAATGGGTGTTCCGAAGAATGACATGAGATCCGGAAATCATCAGTTGATCATTAGAAAATCACATATACCACTTACAGACTATCGAAGTAGGTATGGTCAATACGAGATTATGGTTATTCCATTCGTTCTCACAAACACTGCTACAGTTTTCAAAGAACTAATTAACTAAGTGTTCCATCCAAACATGGATTCATTTGTGGTAGTCTTTATGGATGATATATTTCTTTACCCTCATACTCGACACGACCATGCCACCCATCTTAACATCATAGAGATCACACTGGTATAACATTAGTTACATGCTATGCTCTAAAAGTTATACTTTTCTATTGAACAAATACACTTCATTGGTCATGTTATATAAATGGTAAGAGTATTAGTAGATGTAATAAAAGTGAAAGATATAGTTTCCTGGGATCATTTGAAAATATTATTTGAGTTATCAAGTTTTTGGGGGCAGGATGGTTACTGCATGAATTATAAATAAGGATTTTCACACTTAGTGGTGTTACTGATAGGTCTGCCTAAGAAGGGTCACAAGTACTTGTGGACAGATTCCTAATATTTTACCTTTTCAGACATGAATGGTAGATGGAGTTCAACATCGATCCTAATTTTGTTTCATCAGTGAAAGAGTTACACTGCTCAATGTTATACACTAGGTATCGGAATGGATATCATGCTTATGCAGGATGAATTACACATTGCATACGAGTCTCGGTAGTTGAGGAAACATGAGAGGAACTACCTTACTCACGATCTTGAGTTGGATGCAGTTGTGCATGTTTTATGATGTTGGAGACATTATAATTTAAAGGATCGTTTAGTGGTATAAACTGAGAAAAAAATTTCTCATGTACATATTTTCTGAGCATGATCTAAATCTGATACTATGAAGGTGGGTTGGGTACCTTTATTCTTTTTTCCTTTGAGATTTTATTCACTCATGTGAAAGGAAACATAGTGGATGTTGCGTTGAGCTAGAGGACTTAGATACAGGTAGTTCAGGAGGCTATCAGCAACTGGGAGCTTATGGTTCTATTCTATAACATGCATTTTGAGGTTCACTACAGATAGGGGAAGATGTTTCCTCCTTATAAATGGGTTACCTCAACTATTTTAGATCAAGGGTGAATAAGTAAGCTATCAGATTCCGAAAGCCTAGTACTCTAGAACATTGTGTCAACCAAGGACCCTACACCTAGGTAGACTATAGATGAGGATGAGGTTTTTCATTTTTAGGGACACCTATGGGTGTCATGAGAAATATGTGAGATATTGAATTGATATATTAATTCATCAGATTGGGAAGTTCATCCTGGTGTCACCATGATGTATAGAGATCTACATAGTCAACAATGCTGGCCAGTTAGGAAGTGGGATATTACAGATTTTTTTATGGGGTGTTCTACCTATCTGTAAGTGAAGGTGGAGCATAAGCGACCGAAAACATTTTTACAACTGTTACCCATTCTCGAGTAAAAGTGGAATGATGATGCGATGGATTTCATGAAATGTTTAATTATATCTACACTAGGGTATGATGTGCTTTGGGTTGTTATCAATAGACTCCCAAAATTTATACACTTCTCACTTATTAAGGAAACTATCAGTGGTGATGATATTTTATGATTGTACATCTGAGAGATTGTACATTTTCATGGGGGTTCACACTATATCATTTTAGATAGGAACACCTAGTTTACTTATCATGTTTGGATGGGAATATAGAGGTATTTGAGTACATAGATACTTCTGTGTACAACATACCGTTCCCCTGATAGATGGATCGTCTGAGCGTACGATTTACATTTCGTAGGACATGCTTCGAGAATGGGCAATGTATTTCTGGGATCTTGGGAGAGACACATTACCCAAGTGAAGTATTTATACCATAACATTTTATTGGAAACAATTCATATGGAACCTTATGTGGATTTGTACAGTATGTAGTGTTGATCACCCCTTTCCTGGTTGGTGGCAG
Source organism: Viscum album (assembly GCA_963277665.1). NCBI lineage: Eukaryota > Viridiplantae > Streptophyta > Magnoliopsida > Santalales > Viscaceae > Viscum > Viscum album. The sequence continues at coordinate 1,921,303,220 of OY728136.1, read as the reverse complement.
GAGAGGTAGCTAAGCTAGGTCCTCATCTTTTCCAGGAGACCACTGAGCAAGTGGAGTTGATTCAGAAGAGAATGGTTACTGAACAGTCCTAGTATAAATCTTATGTTGATAAATGGAGATGGCATCTAGAGTTCGGGTCGGGGATCATGTTATTTTACATGTAACACCGAGGTTGGGACACATGAGGTTTATGAGACTCGGGAATAATTCACTAAGATATGTTAGAATGTTTGAGGTTTTGGAGAGAGTAAGGAAAATTGCCTATCAGGTGCAATTACTGCAGATGTAATGGGATATGCACGATGCCTTCCTTGTATCCCAGCTACGAAATCTCTATTTAGACTTGTCTCTTGTTTTTCATCCTGAAGAGGGTGAGTTGGGGGGAGGATTAATCATTCAAGGATCACCCTATTTGAATTGTGGATCACACTATGAAGGGACTCCATGGATAGCCTATTCCCCAGGTACGGGTGCTATGGAAGCACGGGAGAGTACATGATGGGACTCGAGAGAGGGAAAAAGCCATATGATCACAGTGGCCATAGTTGTTTGGAGCTTCTTCTTCACCACCCAGGGATGGGAAATTATGGGAAGAATATCATTACCAGAGGATGTTTGTTAGAACACAGATTTTTTTTCTTGTATTGTTCTTTATTTAAGGACGTTATTTATGAAAAAGGGTGAATTGTGAAATTTTATATATACATGTTGTGAACTTCTGAGTACATTATGTATGCTCAGGTACCATGTACAGATGCATACTGGGCATGTAAAGGAAGAGTACATCGACATTTGGTGACCTAGAAGACTGCTTATGTCGTGGTCTGATTGAGGATAATACACAGTGTGTACTGTTAATGAACACGCTAAGTAGTTTTCTTTTTATTATATAAATCATAGATAGGTCATGTCTCATCTTCAGAAACACCTTCTTCACCCCTTGGATCATATAGGAGAGTGACAGAATGGTCGAACAACGTTGAACCCCTCCGGATTTTTCTTCTGACCTCCATTTGAGATGTCGTCAGTTGCATTTTGAATCCTATTGATGATTTCTCAATTCCCCTAGTCCCATTATTCATAATTCAAACTATATAATGATTTATTCAAGGTTGAATTGTTTTCACCTTTTGTGGATATATACCATTCCAGGATAATTCAATAGCCGAAATTTTAGAGTATCTATCATAAGACATTGAGGTACATGGTTTGTGACATTCATGGATTGTCTTTGGATTATATATACTAAAAGTGTTGTATTTTGACATTTAGATTATTTTCGTGTTTCTGTTTTTACCATGTTTTTTTACATGATATTTTTTAATTTATTGAAAATGGGTTGTCTCTTATGTATATTGTTAGGTACCTTGTTTTCTATGCTTTGGTTGATTATGATGGAGTTGTTTGATTATATGATATGAAAGTGTAATTATTGTGAATTTTTTTCATTGTACTAGTTATATATCACATATAATTCTTGATATAATATGCACTATGTTTTTCCAATAGACCATGAGAGCCATGGAACTGGAAAGCAATAGGGGTTTCCATGATTATTTACACAAGAATATGAAAGCCTTGTACCCGAAGAACTTTGGGTGATTCCATGATTATTTACAGAAGACTGTGAGAGCCGTGGTATAAATATTGACCCAAGGGTATTGACTATGAGAGCTACCTAGGTGGACGTTATAATTTTATTGATTATTTGTATAAGGCCCCATCCTTAAACATCACTTAATCTTGAGTTACTTCATGAATACACATTGAGGATCTTTTAAGGTTTAGAGTTTTAAATAATTAGATCATAAAACATGCATCTCATTCCACATTTAAACAAAGTTGTTTCATAAAAGTTAGTACTCATTTTTCCCATCAACAGAAACATATTTAAAATAAAACATGGATTATTTCTTGACACTTCCTTGAAAATGTCATCACAACATGTACCTTTCCCTTGACCTGTGAAAAACATTTCAAAAACATGGGATGAGCATGAAAAGCTCAATAAGGGATATAAAAGTACGAAAAGAAAACGTTAGTCCATGTATAAAATCATACTTTACTCATAAAATAGAAGCATTTTATCATACCTCATCAAATCATGAATAAATCATAGAAATCATAAGACATAGAGGTCTCTTGAGGCATTCATAACATTCTTACGTAGGGAGTAGCCCTCATGGTTATGTTTGGAATACCCATCATAATATATTCCCTAAATCTCCTCGGAGAAAACTTATCATTTAACCCATTCACGTTACCCATTTCATTGGAGAGCTATATCGGGATCACCCGCCCTTAGTTTATCATGGAACCACCTGTCTTCATAATAATGCCCAATAACCATAAAATAATTGTATCACATAAAACATGAATAATGGAAACATAACATTTCCACTTTTCAATCACAAGATATCAATACAACACATTGATTTTAAAACATTATGAGAACCATTTACAAAACTAAAATAAATTAAAAGTAAAACATGGTATTTATTTTTCATTTTAAAAAATGTAATGGGTTGTAGAGGAAGACGAAAATAAAATAATGGTCATAGCGGCAGAGAAGTCGTTGTCGCCCAATATGTACGATAAAAAAACATTCCGTTTGTCGTTTAGTAAAACGCTTCGAATAAAAAGATTTCTTTTGAATAAACTTAAAAGTCAGAGGGGTTTATACACTGTATAAATGAAAGTTGTGTATAAATAAAATATGCCTCAATGAAAGGAGATTGAGACGAAGTCCCATTCCAAGATCCTTTTTTTTAAAATAAAATAAATCTATTATGTGTATTAACTATAAGTACACATAATAAAAGTACAAATACATGATAGGACATAATAATATCATGATATAATTTGAAAGTAGGAGATTAACCCAATGAATAGAAATTGGGTTAAGAAGTTCCCTTACCTCGGGTCCGACTTGACTCGACCATTCTTTAACCTCCTGAATAATAAACTTTATTTAATTTATACTTGCTTAGGAACCATTTTCAAGTTCATTATTTATTTTATATCACTTATTACCATGTTATGAACACTATGTAATTATTTAAGTTAATAATGGTCGTTTTTTCGATCATTGGTACTTGAGTCAAAAATAAACTTTTTATAATTACATGTTTTTCATGGGGTAAAATATCTATTATATCCAGAATTATATTCATGATGTAGATATCATATTTATCATATATATCCAATATATACATATATTTATGATATTACATAACATTTAGAGGTAAGAAATAAAATGCACCATTCATGGAGACGGTAAGCCGTAGGTACGAATGAACGCTACTTCCATTTCTATTTCATATTTTATGGAATTAAAACATAATGATACATAATAGTATTATAATTCTAGTATGGTATCATATATAATATCATTAAATCTATCCTTTATACGTACCACATATGGTATTAACGAATCAACTCACTTTGAGGGGGCGGTAGTCCGCACATCCTAAAATGAAGATATAACGTTTACCCTTAATGGAAACCATAAAGGTATTCCATAAATAAAAAATACAGAAGCTTAAGTAAAACATAGAAATATTATATATAGTGAAATTATAATTTCTACCTTTGATGTTTTCAAATGAATTTTGACCAATCATCGTTTCGTGAGGCAGAAATTCGCCATGCACAGAAACAGTATGTTCTTTAACCATTAGATGAAGGTGTGTGTAAGTGTAGCTCGGATACTTATTATAAAAACATCCTCGTATATTGAAAATACTGGTTTGGTTACAAATGATTTGAAAAAGTAGTTTAGGGTGTTCGAGAAGAAAAATAAAACAAAAGATCAAAAGTGAAGTTGTTACCTTTAAAACCGAGTAACTCCCTTTGGTTTGAACCAAAAGGGTTTCTCGAAGAGCTTCCTTCCTAAGGTAAGGTTTCTGTGATGAGGAGAGGGATGTTGAGAGACAAAATGAGATGATATTGGCTGAGCCAAAGGATTGGGAGGTGTGGGTATGGTGGTAGAGGTGGGGGCCATTTATAAGAGAAGAGGAGGGGCACTCTTGGAAAGGTATAAAATGTTAATTTAATTTCAAATGAGTTTCATTTTTTAAAGGTCCGAAATTGATTTATTTCTAGAATAAGGTGATAAGGGTTCAAAATCCAACCATACAATAGGTTTTTGAAAGGTTTAGGTCTTAGATTTTACATTAACTTTTAATTTTATTTAAATCGTTAAATAATGAGGTAATCGCTACATCATCATGATGTCACAAATAATTTAATTTAATTAATGTTTAAAAATTATAAAAAAAATACTAAGATGTAGAAAATATTCATAGATTTAAAATTATTATTTCTAGTACAATAGATAATTTATATAGACAAAATTAAAAATGTTTTACTTAGGTGATACATTCTTTGTTATATTTACATTCTTTAAAAAAAAATAAAAAGAAAAAAATTAATTGTCACACAAAAGTGATTCCATGGGGTCCCCATGTTTGCCACAGGGCATCCCATGGTCGTCCATGACACAACCAGAAGTATTAGGACAAATTTTGGTGTCATTTTTCATTATTGTGATATAATTTTATTATCCTTAACTACCTGATTACTAATTAATCAAGGTAATTAACGATTATTACCGTCGTTACTATTAAAAAAGTCTAAAAACAAAAAAGTCTTAATTAAATAATTTTGACCTTCTGATTCCAAATATGGAATCTATTTTACCAAATTCCAAACACATAAATTGCAATAATTAATTTTTAATAATTCCCGTTGTCAAAACAAATAGCAGGTTTTTTTGAAACAATATCTATGAAAAGTTTGGCATTAGTTTATGCCCAATTCCAAAGTGAAATTAATTACAATGACCACTATTGGATTAAATTGTAAAAATATATTCTATTTACACATTAAAAACAATTAAAAATATAATCTAACCATATAAATAAATTAGATGAAAAAGCAACTTTGATGTTAAATGCCGTGTTTTTAACTTTTCATTAAAAAATGAACATTGATAGAAAAATACCAAAAAATATCCCAACCTAAATTTTACTATCCCAATCATAAAGAATAATTTTATTTTGACAAATATAGCTTATAAAATTTTCAAAAGATTGATTTAAAAATTGTTTTCCATCAAAAGGAATTAAAACAATCTTTTAAAAATATTAGTGTATTCCATGCTTAAGATTGGATGTAATCTCATTTTAAGCCTCTAAAACACTATCTAATTCATAAATATACATAGATAAAAATATCTATTATTCATTACTAACTTGGGATGTTACATCCTTCCCCCTTTATAAATTGCATCCCTGCAATTTATTTACTTTTCGAATAAGTGAGGGTATTTATCCCTTATTGCATTTTTTAGATTCCCATGTTTTCCTCTTCACTCATGTGGATTTTCCACAAAACCATTACTTGATGAATCACCTTATTCCACAACACATGCTCCCTATGGTCAGGAATCTGGATCAGTTGTTCCACATAAGATAGATTCTCTTCCAGCTAAACTACCTCTGGACTCAAAAGATGAGATGGATTTGGCATGTACTTTCTTAACATTGAAACTTGAAAAACATTGTGTACCTGAGATAAACTCAGAGGTAAAGCCACTCGGTATGAAACTGATCCAACTATCTCTAGAATTTCATATTGTCTAATGAACCTTGGACTCAGCTTTCCTTTCTTACCAAATCGCATAACACTTTTCCATGGTGATACTTGGAGAAAAACGTGATCACCTACCTCAAAAGATAGATCCTTCCTCTAATTATCCACATAACTCTTCTTCCTGCTCTAAGATATTCTCATGTGTTTCTGTATCAGCTGAACTTTTTATGCCAACTCTTCTACCAATTATGGTCCCATCATCTTCCTTTCACCCACTTCATCCCAGATAGCTGGAGTTCGACACCGCTTCCTATATAATGCCTCAAATGGTGCCATCTGTATAATAGAATGAAACCTGTTATTATAAGAAAACTCAACCAAAGAAAGATGTTGGTCCCAACTTCCCAGATAATCCATCGAACAAGCATGTATCATAACCTCTAAAGCCTAAATTGTTCTTTTTGACTGCCCATATGATTGAGGATGAAATACTATAATAAAATTTAATTCAGTACCCAACGACTTCTCACGGCCTTTCCAAAAGTTAGAAGTGAACCTGGGATCATGGTTACATACAATGGAGAGAGGAAATCCATGTAACCTGACTATCTCATTAAGATTAAAATGAGAAAGTTGATCAAGGGAAAATGTATCTTCAATAGCAAGGAAATGAGCAGATTTAGTCAAGCGGTCAACAATAACCTAGATAGCATTATTACCTCGAGGTGTTTTCGGCAATCCCAGAATGAAGTCCATAGATATATTCTCCCATTTCCACTCTGGCACTAGTAAAGACTGAAGCATCCCATTCGGTAACTTCCGCTCTTCTTTAACTTATTGACATGTCAAACACTTCACAGTAAAATCAGAAATATCTCTTTTCATTCCGTCCCTCCATTAATACTCTGGAAGATCTCTATAAATCGTAGTAATGCTCGGATGAACTGAAAATAGAGAACTATGAGCCTCACATAACAAATCTCTCTTCAACTGTGAATCACACGTCACACACAATCTATTCACAAATCTCAAAACACAATCATTATCAATTTTGAATTCTGGCAACATACCCTTCTGAACCAGCTCCACATTTTTCTGTAACTCACTGTCTTGCTTCTATGCTTGCTTAATTCTGTCTGATAAAGAAGATTTCACTGATACCTGAAAAAAATAGAAGGACATCATACACCAATAACATCTATGCCATATTTCATCAAATCCTTAACCAAAGGATCATGTTCCAAACGTAACATTGTTAATGAATGATTAATTTTTCGACTCAAAGCAGCAGCCACTTTATTTGCATTTCCCTGATGGTAATGAATTGTACAATCATAATCATTGATTAATTATAGCCATATCCTCTGTCTCATGTTCAATTATTTCTAAGTGAATATATACTTTAAACTTTTGTGATCATTATATATTTCACACTTTACACCATACAAATGATGCCTCCAAATTTTTAAAGAGAAAACAACAAAAGCTAATTCCAAATCATGTGTAGGATAATTTAACTCATTAGTTTTCAACTGACGTGAAGAAAAAAAAATTACCTGATCATTCTACATTAGGACGCAACCAAGTTCTTTCAATAAAGCATCACTGTAGATAACTAACCCACCATTCCTGGAAGGTAGTGCCAACACTAGAGCATCCACCAATCTTCTCTTCAGTTCCTGAAAACAATCATCACATTATTTTTTCCAGATAAACTTAACACCCTTCTAAGTCAGCTTACTCATTAGACTAGATAACCGGGAGAAATTTCTAACAAACCTTCGGTAATAGCCTGCCAAACCAAGGAAGATACGAATCTCAGTAACATTTGTGGGTCTTGGACATTCTTCATTAACCTTTGTTTTTGCATGATCAACAATTATCCCATCCTTAGAAACAATGTGACCATGGAAAGAAATTGTTTTCAACAAAAACTCATACTTTATAAATTTCCCATACAATTTATTTTCTTTTACAGTTTAAAAAATAACCCTTAAATGAATTTCATGCTTCTCTTCACTTTCAGAAAACACCAAAATATCATCAATGAAAACCACCACAAAAATATCAAAGAACTCATGGAAAATTATATTCATAATGTCTATGAATACAACAGGTGCATTGGTTATCCCAAAAGGCATAACTATAAATTCATAAGGGCCATATCATGTACGAAACGTGGTCTTCGGAATATCTTCTTCCTTTACCTTCAACTAATGGTACCCTAATCTCATGTCAATATTTGAAAAATACTGAGCTCCCTAGAGCTGATACCACTTCATTTTATAGCCCAACATCTGCTGAAGTTGTTGCAAAGGATTTCACCACCCCTTTCTTCTTGTAGTCTAACTGCTTCCAATCACTCGAGCTCTTTGTCAGACACTCGTTTTCATAATGACCCATCTCATTGCACTTAAAAAATTTCACTAACTGTAAATCAAATTTGGCCTTACCATAACCCTAATATTTTTTAGTGTAATCACGAGCGTTATGTCCCAACTTACCACATTGGTAGCATTTTCCAGAATTCATAAGACATTCTGCAGCATACCTTTTACGACACTTATCACAAAATGGAAACTTAGTTTTCTTACCATCAGACCTTTTTGAAGAATTCTTCCCTTTCTCCTGCCACCTCGGTCTCTTCTTCAGTTGGTTGTTATAGAACACTTTATCATCAGCAAACTATATTTCCACCTTCTCAGCACATCGAACAAGCTTTTCATAACTCTTGATCTTGCGACAAGTTAATTCCATTTGATATTTTGGCATTAATCCTGAGGGTAAAATATTGATTTTACTATCAAGGTCTTAGATAAAATTTAGAGCATACCTTGCCAATCAGGTGAACCTATCTTCATAAGAAGCCACTGAGTCATCCTCTTGCCTCAATTCCAAGAATTTTTTTTCTATCCTATGTGAAACTTCCTTAGGAAAATACTTCTCAAGAAACATACCTTTTAATTTATCCCTGTCGTGAGAATCAATCTCATCAGCGTCCATGATACTTTTAACCATCGATCACCACTAATATGCTTCGCCCTCCAAAAGGTAAATAGAAAGTCTAACCTTTTGATTTTCTGAACACCCCATGAGATCAAAAATATTCTCCAGTGCATTAATCCACCCTTCATCTAGAATATGGTCAGATGATCCTCTGAATGATGGGGATGTTGCCTCATAAAATGTTCCACCACTGACATGATCCTCTTCGGTTGATCTGGTACATCTCGTGCATGGATACCACCACCATTTATCTCTAGAGTAAACTACGCCATTATTGCAACAAACTATTTTGTTCCAATTCTGACAATCTCAGGATGCTGATTCGGAAGGTTATTTCCTTCTATATTCCTTCTTAGCACTACTTCCCTGTTTTCTCTACAGAAAACCATTCTTAATAAACATGTCATAGATAAAGCAACATGGTAATATTCAAATACTATATCATTTAAATTTGACCATAAAAAATATTTTTAGATAATCATTTAATAAAATTATAACTCGTAATGTTATCTAAACTGACCATTGATACCAACTATAAGGCCCTAGCCTTAAACATCACTTAATATTGAGTTACTTCAAGAATACACATTGGGGATCTTTTTAGGTTTACAGTTTTAGAGAATTAGATCATAAAACATGCATTAAAATCCACATTTAAACAAAGTGGTTACATAAAATATTGTACTAATTTTACCCATCAATGGAAACATATTTAAAATAAATCATGGATTCTTTCTTGACACTTCCTTGACACTATCATCACATCATGTACCATTCCCTCGACCTGTGAAAAACATTTCAAAAACATGGGATGAGCATAAAAAGCTCAGTAAGGGATATAAAAGTACGAACAGAAAACAGTAGTCCATGTATGAAATCATACTTTACTTATAAAACATAAGCATTTTAACACACCTCATAAAATCATGAATAAATCATAGAAATCATAAGACATAAAGGTATCTTGAGGCATTCATAACAGTCTTACGTAGGGAGTGACCCTCATGGTTACGTTTGGAATAAACATCACAGTATATTACCTAAATCTCTTCGGAGAAACCTTAAATTTTAACTCCTTCGTGTTACCTAGTGCATTGAAGAGCTATATCGGTCTCACATGCCCTTAGTTTATCACGGAACCACCCGTCTTCATATTAATGCCCAAGAACCATAACATAATCGTATCACATAAAACATGCCTAAAGGAAACATAATATTTCCACTTTTCAATCACAAGATATCAATAAAACACATTGATATAAATACATTATGAATACCATTTTCAATACCAAAAAAGAAGAAAACTAAAACACAGTATTTATTTTTCATTTTAAAAAAAGTTATGTCTTGTAGAGGAAGCAGAAACTCAAATAATGGTCACGGCGGCGGAGAATTCGTTTTCGCCGCATACGTACGACAAAAAAAAACATTCCTTTTGTTTTTTAGTAAAACACTTCATATAAAAAAGATTCCTTTTGAATAAACGTAAAAGTCATTGGGTTTTATACACCGTATAAAAAAGATGTGTATAAAATAAAATATGCCTCAATGAAAGTAGATTGAGACGAAGTCCCATATCAAGATAATTTTTTTAAAATAAAATTAATCTATTATGTGTATTCACAATAAGTACACATAATTAAAGTACAAGTACATGATAGGACATAATAATATCATGATATAATTTGAATGTAGGAGATTAACCCAAAGAATAGAAATTGGGTTTAGAAGTTCCCTTTCCTCGGGTCCGACTTTACTCGATCATTGTTTAACCTCCTGAATAATAAACTTGAGTTAATTTATACTTACATTATAACCTTTTTCAAGTTCATTATTCATTTTATATCACTTATTACCATGTTATGAACACTATTTAATTATTTATGTTAATATTGGTCGTTTTGTCGATCGATGGTACTTGAGTCAAAAATAAACTCTTTATAATTACAAGTTGATCATGAGGTAAAATATCCATTATATCTAGAATTATATTCATGATGTATATATCATATGTATCATATATATCCATTATATACATGCAATTATAATATTATATAACATTTAGAGGTATGAAATGAAATGCACCGTTCATGGAGACAGCAAGCTGCACGTACGCATGAACGCTACTTCCATTTCTATTTCATATTTAATGGAATTAGAACATAATGATACATAATAGTATTATAATTCTAGTATGTAATCATATATAATATCATTAAATCTATCCTTTATACGTACCACATATGGTATTAACAAATCTAATCACTTTGAGGGGGTGGTAGTCCGCACTTCCTAAAATGAGGATATCACGTTTATCCATAATGGAAACCATAAAGGTATTACATTAATGAAAAATACATATTCTTAAGTAAAACATAGACATATTAAATATAGTGAAATCTTAATGGCCACCGTTGAAGGTGTTAAATTGTTTTTGAACAATCATCGTTTCGTGATGCAGAAATTCACCATCCACAGAAACAGTATGTTCATTAACCATTAGAAGAAGGTGTGTGTAAGTGTATCTCTAGTTCTTCTTATAAAAACATACTAGTATATTGAAAATAATGGTGTTGTTACAAAATATATGAATAAAAAGAGTTTATGGGGTTGGAGAATCAAAATAAAACAAAATAACACAAGTGAAGACATTACCTTTAGAATCGGGTAACTCCCTTTGGATTGAACCAAAAGGGTTTCTTGAAGAGCTTACTGCCTAAGGAAAGGCTTCTAGGATGAGTATAGGGATGTGTAGAGACAAAATTAGAAAATATTGGCCGATCCAAATGCTTGAGAGGTGTGGGTAAGGAGGTAGAGGTGGGGGCCTTTTATAATAGGAGAGGAGAGGCACACTTGGAAAGGTATAAAATGTTACTTTATTTTCAAATGAGTTTCGGTTTTTAAAGGCCAGACATTGATGTATTTCGAGGATAAGGTGATAATGGATTTAAATATACCCATCCAATAGGTTTTTGACATGTGTAGGTCTTAGATTTTACGTTATCCTTTTATTTTATTTAAATCGTAAATAATGAGGTAATCTCTACATCATCATGATGTCATAAATAATTTAATTTATTAAATGTCTAAAATTTATAAAACAAATAATATGATGTAGGAATTATTCTTATCTTTTTAATGACTATTTATTGTCCAAGAGATAATTTATGTAGTCAAAATAAAAAAAGTTTTACTCAGGTGATACATTCTTTGTTATATTTACTTTAAAAAAAATTAAAAGATAAAATGTCATTATCACAAAAAAGTGATTCTATGGGGTCCCCAAGTTTGGAACAAGGCATCCCATGGTCGGACATGACACAACCAATAGTATTTGGACACATGTTAGTGTCATTTTTTATTATGATATTATTTTATTATCCTTAACTACCCGATTACTAATTAATCAAGATAATTAACGATACATACCGTCGTTACTATTCACAAAGTCCAAAAACAAGAATATTAGTTATATAATTTGGATCTTCAGATTCCAAATATAGAATCCATTTATCAAATTACAAACACAATTGCAATAATTAATTTAAAAATAATTCTTATTGTCAAAACAAATAGCGGGTTTTTTTGAAACAATATCTATGAAAAGTTTGGCATTAGATTATGCCCAATTCCAATGTGAAATTAATTATAATGGCCAATATTTGATTAAATTGTAAAAATATATTCTATATAAACTTTAAAACATATTAAAAAGATAATCCATCCATATAATTAAATTATATTAAAAAGCAGGTTTGATGTAAAATGCAGTATTTTTCACTATTCATTAAAAAAATGAACATTGTCAGAAAAATACCAAAAATTATCCCAAGGTAAATTTCTATGTCCCAATCATAATGAATGTGTTTATATTGAAAAATAAAGCCCATATAATTTTCAAAAGATTGATTTAAAAATGGTTTTCCATCAAAAGGTAGTAAAACAATCTTTTAAAAATATTAGTGTATTCCATGCTTATGATTGGATTTATTCTCATTTTAATCCTCTAAAACACTATCAAATTCATAAATATACATAGATAAAAATATTTATTATTCATTACTTACTAGGGATGTTACAATTTGTTTACCCAAGGGTATTTATCATGAGAGCTATTGAGAAGGTCATTTTCATATGATTTAGTGCTAGTGTATACCAATGGGGTTAGACCGATAGAACCTACTAGAGGGTTGTTTATTAATGATTTGGTGTTATGTTAAATAAAAGGGGTTAGACTGTGATACCATTAACATAAGGTATTTATGAATTATTGAATGATTGTGATGAGTCTGCTAAGACAAAGCACAAGCTTGGTCTTGGTCTTATTAGATTGATATGATTGTCTTCTCAGACACTAGATTGTCATGATTACAAAGGGGGGTATAGAGGTTATGTTAGATCCCTATTTTTTCGGATTCAAATGATTGATTTATAAATGTAAATGAATGTAATTGAAATATTTTTAATTTTTTAATGTTGTCTATTTTTTAGTCTACTACTTCATTTCAGCATATTACTTGCTATATACATTCACTAAAAGTAATGCACAAATATTTTGGTGGTTTCCTTTTGGTATTTGCATCACCCCCTATTTGGGTCAATATTTTTGACCCAAACAGATTATAAGGTTGTAGATATAGATAAGGTCAAGCTCCCTCTTTGTTAGGTAATGTTTTTTGAGCTGGTGACCATGGTACAAAGCAGATTCTTGTGATGCTACTATTGGATACTACTTTTATTTTGTTTTTGGTTTCTGTATTGATTTGTAGAATCAGGACAAGTTTAAATTTTATACTATATACATATGACATGCATCATTTATATATGGTCTAGTTGTGATATTACTCTCATTCATACACTATATACATTATTTTATGGTATTACTGATTTCACTATTGATTACAATTTCTTTTGGTAGTGTACACTCGGGCAATGAGGTCATAGTTTCTTCATTACAACACCATGGATCTCAGTATTAGTCGGCAGCCTCTTGCAGTTGAGGAAATGCGATTGAGGTTATTGAAAAACTGGGTTCAGGACAACTTTGTGTGGCACCCTGAACAAGGAAGTTAAACATTCCACCCAATTTTTAATTAAGTTTTCTGATTTCTAAAATTTCTGTTGTGTACTTTACAAGGTTTCCATGGTTGGTTCATATTATATTTTTTAGTCATATGGAAATGAAACTCGAAACGTTGAACGAAATGGAAATAATATTTTTCCATAATATTAATTGAGATGATAAAAAATTTGTTTATATATATTATGATCAATAATTACATAAAACATTACTCATATTCATTTAGACCATATTGGTTATCATTTTACAATCATGAACTAGATTCATTATATAATTTAATGTTATATATATATATATATGTTGATTCTAGAACATAAAAAAGGATATATTCGATTATATAAAAAAATTAGACCATTTAAATGGTTTTTTGAACATCCATGAATGATGTAATAGAAATTGAAAACACATCGTCCATGTTTTCGATAAATCAAAACATCACGGAAGGTGTATTAATATTTAGAATAATTAGGAGAGGATAAGAAGAATGATGACCAATTGTCCTTTAAAATGATAAAATTCTAGTACATATATATGATAATATAGATTTCATTCCTATTTGATAATGGGAGGCAAATAGAGTATTGGAAAAAAAATATAAATGAAATAGAAATAAAAGAAAATGAAAAAGGATTTTTACCTCTTGAGATATATTGTTTGAGAACCTTCGTAATGCCTTTGATTTTTCCCTTTTAGTTAGACCATCATGTAATTGTAGTTGGGAAGAGTCTTGGAAATATTATTGGGTAGAATTTTTGAAATTCCCAATGCTTGAGGTGTTTGAAAATAAGAGGGTGATAAGTGTTGTATTTATAAAGGATGAGAGGGGAGTTTTCCATTTTTTTAATCATTATTTTAATAATATTATTAAGATAAGAAATAGTATTGCTTGTGTGACTAAATACATAAATTAGTGCATTTGACATTGATCCAATGGTGTTTAACGGACTAGAAAATCATCCATGACTCAATAATTCTTCTATTGAACTTATTTCATATTTTCTTGTATTTCACTGTTCAAAGAAATAATGTAGTTTAGAAAATTCCCAAAAATTCACCCAAACCATTATCACTTATTAAAATAAAAATAAAAATTAATTTTAACAACTTTTTTTTAAATATGAGAAAATTAAATTTTAAATAAAATCATAATTTTTAATTTTTTTTAAAACAATAACTTCTATTATAATAACTTGAAATATTAATCAGGGTCTCAAAAAAATATTATAACTATAAGTCAATCAAATATTAATTTCTGTTTATATTTTATCGAAATAAATTATTATTTTTTTATTTTAAATTTATCATAAAATTTTACTTAAATATTTTTGAATAAATTAATAAATTTTTTAAAAAAAATTTATATTTATTTATACTACAATCCTATTATCACTTATAAGATTCCTAAATTCTATTTTGATATTCTTGGGTGAGGTTACTATTCATTTGGCATAATTACTATTCTAAACGATAACATTATTAATCCAATGGGTCATGTAGCTATTCACCAAAAATTAATTTGTTCTGATTCGACTCTATATATCTTAATGGTCTCAACAATGTATATATGTTTTTTCAAATTCAATTCATAGAAGCAGAAAAAAAGTCTAATGGCTATGTTATAACTATCCCATTTAAATAACAATGGTTTGTTTCAAAGACAATCAATGTCACATGCAATTCATTCATTATTAATTTTATTCGTAAATATTTAGGGTGTTACAATTAGGGACTTGTGGTGATTTTATATTTTTTTTGTGTATGGGTTGTAATACTTTTGGTTTGTTTATGCCTTGTTGACTACTAGTACATTACTACACGTGAATATATTATGTTATTCATATTTTCGTGTTTCTTTTTATTTCATGTTTTTATTGGGGAAATTTTTCCCACTATCCTATTCTATGATACCAATTTATAGTCTCTGAATCATGGAGATTGTGAAAACCATTCCAGCTAAGTCAGGCCTGACTTTGTTATCTGGTTACTAGGGTACTTGGTTTGGTTTGTGACATGCCAAGATGAACATTGTAATTAATTATTTTTAAAACCCATTAATGGATTAGTATAATGACGGTTTTTGTATATTTATATGATATTAACGACACTTTAATATTTAATAAATTATAAAATAATATATGAATTCATATATTCTATTTCATGGGGGTGGCATATGATAAAATCACTCATGTGTTTGGTAGATACCACCTCCAGAAATGATATAATTCCTTTTTAGATTACGATATACAAGGATGGTGTTATGGATATTGTTAATGAATATATGTGACATTTATGATATAATATTTTTTATTTAATTATAATATTTAGTATGAATCCAAACCTTCCAATCCATTAAGATGGATTAGAGATCTTTAGATGGGAACCATGGTGCTTTTTCTTTAATTCTGGTGGATGGTAATATGAAAATCACACAACCACCTTGAATCAGTCTTCTAGCCAATGCAAACATGATCCAGGTCAAGGTTGAATATAAAAATGATACACCTTTTTGTGATGTTTTTATGATCATGGTTTACCCTATTTCTAATTGTATCATTCTCTAAAAAATGTGAATGAAGTCCCAAAATTCTAGCACTCGAGGGAATTCAATAGTATTGAAAATAGAAAAATGAGATAGTTCAGAAAATGGGGGGTCACAATAATATAATTTGGTTTATCCAATTCAGTGGATCCTTCAAATATTCATTTTGGTGTATCTACATTAATGAATCATTTTATGAACAAGTCTAGCTCATCCAAGACTTTGTAAAAAACAAGACAATACATAGCTAAAAAATATGACAAGGGAATTGATTCTCATTCTTTGCCTAGATCTCCATCTATGGTGGGTCCTAAAATACTATTTGTAGTATTATTTAAACATAGAGATGATAATGTCTTAAAAATAGAGATATGAAATGTTATATATGACATGGTTTATAATCATCAATATGAATTTAAGGAAAAATCCTTATTTTTTTCTTTATTTCTGGATAATTGTGATCTGGTTTTGTCTCTCTAGGATGGTGGGGTAACATTTGATATTGTTTCTAATGATATTGTCATTCAAATAGGATATACTGTTTCCATTAAACCTATAATGAAATCTAGTTATTCTTTACTATTCGATTCATCTTGAACTGTAGAATACATTGATTATGCTCACTCTGTCACTCCATAAAATCTTTCGGTTCCAGAAGTTACACTAGCAGTTCATTCTGCCACATACAAACTGGTCAATACAATAGGAACTCCTACTTCTGAAAAGCCTATTATCCACAATGATCATATTGAAAATGATTTGACACATAATTGAATTAGTAAAGTAGACCATCCTTCAATTTCTTGCTTTTTGGCCTAGGATGTCACTACTATTACAGATCTGAATGAATGACAACATGAGAACATTGAAACTACTCATTGTGTCAATGAAAAATCAGAAATTAATTACATTTTTTAAATAACTCTTACTCTTATTCCTATGATGAGGGATGGTAGGCCCCCTATGAATGAATAAGATAAAATTAAGGGAGAAGGTGGTCCGACCCTTGCATCAAGATTAAATGAAGTTTCTATTCCAGGATTGCAATGGACATTCCAATCGTGACACTGCCATGTCCCTTTAAATTTTCATTCAGATTCTCAAAACTATTTTTATAGACTTCTTAGAACCTAAAAATATATTCTCAAATAGAATTTATAATATGGAATATCTTGCTTAATAAATTTTTGAGACCAATTTGCACCTGAATGAAGTAAATAACTTATGGGTTTTGTATCATTCCTCTTGGATTGGTACATCAATGATAAAATAATGTACCAGAATGTTTTTTATTCATTTAATTACATTAGATCTCAACATTAATGTTAATTTATCTCGGCTCATAATAGTTATCAAAATTGCATGAATATTTTGATAGACATTGGTTCCCTTAAATCTATTATCAATAGTCCTTAGACCATTCATGGGGATTTCAATTCCATTAATGAACCTAGATGAAAGGATGGGTCTGGTTTCAAATTCTATTTCACACAATTATTTTAGAACTTCAACTGATCAAAATGGACTAATTGATATTAATGTCCTTGGTGTAATTTATACATGGTGTATGAGGAATCAGAATTGTTTTTTTGTTAGAAAACATGATAGAGATTTTTTCAATAAGGATTGAATGGATATCTGGGTTTATGTATCATGAATAATCATTTCAACACTCAATTATAATCCTCATCCAATTTTTAATGATCATGTGTGAAAGGACCTCAATCCTCATTTACCCTTTAGATCCAACAAGGTTGGGAATACCCATCATGATTATATGTAAGTATTTTATAATACATAGAACTATTTATATAATAGGATAGATACCTTACTATGAGTTAAAAAACTCAAAATATCCATCAATGGTTTAAAAATTTGGAGAAAATATTTCTTTAGTTCTCTTGATCCTAAAATAACATCTCTTGAGAGCTCTATTTAGCATGTTCAAGAGCATAACAGGTGTAATGATGTTTCTGTTAGAGTTTTGGTAGAAGATGAAATGACACTTTAGATTATCAATTTTATTAATTTAATGGATTCTTTTCAAATGGATTCTTTGAAGGAAAATTGGTTGAAGGATGTTGACATAAATTCAAAAAAAATTACTTCAAAAAATCAAAACGGTCTCCAAGCCCACATCCATGAATAAAAAATGGCATTATCTCATTTCCAATAAGAATGATCTTTTGAAAATGTTGTCTCTTACATCAAGGTACTTTTTAATGTCTCATATCCAACCATTAATCCTTTGGAGGGTGTTATTCGAAGACATGTTATTCAAGAGGAATATTTAAGACATATTTCTATATTCTTTGAACCGAATATTAATGTGGTTTTCTATAGAATAAAATTTAAATGTTCCCATAGTTTGTATGGTTTTAGTAACCTATTTTTCCTAAAATTTCTAGGATATTACACAAGATTATGTTTTCATGTTGGTTGTGCATTTTTTCAAAGGTGGATCTCTTCCTCGTGGATTTAATGGTCAATCTATTACCCTTATTCGTTATGTGGTGAATGATAATGTGATCAAACTTTTTTGGACTGTTTATTAGGTTAACAGAAACATTAATTATATTAGAAAAATATATTTTTACCAGAATTCCTCTATTTCTGGAAACAGTGTGTCTCCATATAATTTTTGACTCATTAAGGGAATATCCACTCATAATTTCATCATTACTACACTGTAATGTGTTTATATACTCATGAAATCTTCTATGGGTGGATATATTTCCCATTAAATATATGATATATATTATTTTAATATGATGGATTAAATATTAATTTGCAATTTTCTATTTTTATTTGGGTTATATTGGGTAATCATCGCCTGGGTAAAGAGCATTTTAGGTTCTTATAGCATTTATATTATAATTAATGGATCCCCTAAATGATATTTTGTTTTCTCTAAAAGTATTAGGAAATTATATTCTTGATCTGAAAGTATTTTTTATATTGTTTAAGATTATCTTAGAAGGATTTTATTGATCATGGATGTAAATGGGAAAATAAAATCTATTTGTGCTGGTAGGGGACTCTCTGGTCCTATTCATTTTTTTATGCTGATGATATTATTATTTTTAGACAAGGGTATTAAATATAATATTAAATAAATTGATATAGATATATTTCTCTATAAAAATGTCGATGGTTTAGTGATTAACTGGGGAAAATATTTTGTCCATATCGCAAGGAATATCAATGCCTATTGGAAACATGCATTTTCTAGGAGTAGAGTATTCATAATTCATTTTTTACCTTTCTTTACCACTGTGTCCCTATGTTTTGGGTATATCCATGGCCTGATAATTTTCTAGCATTATTAGGAAGATCTATAGGCAATGTTCTTCTTCAAAGGGAAGTTCATTATCAGTGGAGGGTCACATTGTCTTGATGAATTAGGTTATCTTTTACATTATTTTTTAATTTTTTAATTAATTTAACATGGCTTATTGTACTCATAGAAAGTATAAATATTTTAATTAATAATTTTTTCTAGAGCAGTAACATTATAGACAGGAAGCTTGTTATGGTTTATTGGAACACTAGCTACAAGACATATGACAGACGGGTGTTTAGGTGTTAAAAATATTGGAAACATCAATGATTCATTGTATTCCTCATTTATGTGTTGAAATATCAATATTAAATCTAATGACCTCTATTTTCTTCAAGAAATATTCATGAAAAGGCTCAGCAATGTAAATCTCATTCACCTTATGTCATCAATGGGGCATAATCATAAATCTTATTTTTCTTTAATTAACTCCCATTTTAGGTTTCTTATCCTTAAAGACAATTCACTTTAATTTTGGGAATTAAATTATATTGGATTCCATTTAAATGATCCACTAATGGGTTATAAGATTAAACTTAATATGTAAATCTTAATCAAGGATCAACTATTTGTCATGTAGATTATCCCAACTCAAATTTACAATAATAAGGATAATTATTATTTCTCCTACAAGGGTGATTTTAGGGCTTTGGAACCTAATTAAATAGATTTATCACATCCAATGGATTTTAGAGGAATTACACAAGCAACATTCCAGACATGCTATGTCTTGAAAAAAGGAAGAGAGGTTTTATCCGACCTCTATGTACATTATGGTCTATAGAGTGGTGAATAAGAATTTTTTAACTTATAGTTTCCTTGAATCCTATGGTATTTTTTGTTCCCACATTGTTCTCTATCATCAATATAGATCTTATTTCAAAAAAAAGTATATATGTGGCCACCTCATATTTCTATAAAGACACTGCTAGAATTATTAATATGACTTGCCTTCGAGTGTCTTTATTAGTTACTTCATCAATGGATAGTGTGATATTGTAATATAATCTATTATCATGGATTAGTTTCAGATTTATATGGAATAATTCATCTATTACATTGGGTTTTTCCATGATACAATCAACTCATGATCACTTCCATTTCACTATCTAGGATTCTGTATCCATGATCCTTGTTGATGTACTAGAATAAAAAAACCCATAGGAAACACTATTTTTCTAACTCATTACATGATTTTCTTTGTCCTCAATTGGGTCTGTATAAGATATAACTTTTTCCTTCATAATATAATTATTGTGTTTTTTTTAAGGTTATTTTCTTAGGTTGATCAAAAGATATTCTGAAGGACACTAATGAGGAAATTCGAGCTTCGCGGGTTTTTGAGTAAATTTTAGGGATACAAGGGGAGAAGACATAGATTGCCTTCATGGATACATTGTTATTTTTTATTCATATTAAGCAAAAATAATGGGTGTTACCACTGTGGTGGAGTAAGAAAATAATTGTGGATGGAAAAACATTTTTCTTGAATATGACACCACCATTATTTTCCTTGCTGTCAGGACTGACACTTCCCATTTATCTTAGAAGCTTACTAATCGGTGGAAAAATGATTAGATTATATATCCTTTAAGAATATTATCATCAATCGTATCTTTTTAGAGGCCTATTCAGGGATAGATGGACATTCAAATAAAGGTGTCCATAGGTTTGAATATCTATGGTCTGATGAAGTTTATGTTAATGTCTTGCCTCTTATTCATAGGTATCAATGTAAATTTCATATTTTCAAACATGTGTATTTTTTTCATTTTTTTCTACAAAAATAATCTTGTTCTTCTGGGTATGGTCCAATCATACAACAAAAATAGAACCATAATTCATATCTATGTGCATCCTACCTCCTCAATAAACGATGTGTATCATTTTCTATCTTTCACACTAATGAATTTTTATAAATATATATAATGTGAATATATATTATATGAAGTTAATTTTTATCATTTTTTAGATTATATAACCACATTTAGTGTAATCTGAATTAAAATTATAAATAGAAAACATACATAAAAAATTAAAACATTATAATCTAAAACCATTGTTTTTACAGAAAAAATTAATTAAAGGGTCATAAAAAAATAATAAAATCAAATTTGATATGAAATATATAAGCATGGTTCAGTAATATATTTATAATAAACAATATTTTTTATACATATGTTATATAAAAATATAAAGGAAAACAGATTGTAGGTATTGGTTTTCTCATCTAACTTTTATTTCATGAGACTTATGTCATGTTAGGCACACAATTTTTTTTGGGGAGTATATATGGAACCATTGATATTTTCAATCATGAATAACCTTAAAATAATGGTATTTAATGATTAATGAAATGTTATTTATTTAATGGGGACTGCGATCCAAATGATACCAAGGTGTTAAAAGTTTATTAATCAATCTCTTCATTTATGAATAATGATTATGATTATGTTACAGAGGATGAAATATTATGGTTTATAAGAATATAAATTAATGAATTTTCATTTCCTATTATTATTAAAAAAAATTAATTTAATAATACTATTTTCATATATTTTTTACTTAATAATATTATAAGAAAACATATCATTAGTTTCCATTTGAGTAGAAAATATCGTTCTTTTCCACTTCCAAATTTTCATTTAAAAATAATTTGAATTTTTTAGTTTTAAAAATTATT
Source organism: Viscum album (assembly GCA_963277665.1). Lineage (NCBI taxonomy): Eukaryota > Viridiplantae > Streptophyta > Magnoliopsida > Santalales > Viscaceae > Viscum > Viscum album. The sequence goes on along the minus strand of OY728136.1, from coordinate 1,921,280,977 downwards.
TATTAATGATTTTATACAAATGATTTTATTTTCAAAAAATTTATGAATTGTAAAATTTCAATGTTTTTATAAAGAATAAATATTTTTACATTATAAAAAATGTAAATGATTAATTTCTTTTAACATTCTCAAAGTGTAAAAAATTTATAACTTCTATTGGAACTAATTACATTGAATAATTCATTGAAAATATTAGGATATATTTTAATAAAATATTATTCTTTAGTGTTTTGGGATTTTTTATTTTTTAATGATATTATCATTGTGAACAATATAATTATCTCCTAAAAGGTTTACTTTTGTATTAGAATTTTTTAATAACAACAACCCTCATTTTACTTCCCATCCAATAGGAATATTTTTTAATGATAACATTAGTAAAATTATTATTGTTTTTGGTTTATGTTGATTTTTATTGGGGATATAAAATTTTGATATCATTATTTATATTACTTCAAATGATTTATAAATATCCTTAATGATTGGGGATCATCTTAAAATTTATTTTGTGTGTTTTTTTAATATATGTTTTTATTGATTATGATTCACTTATTTAATATGAATAATGATTTGGACTTAATAACTAATGGATGGGGACCTCCTTAGCCCCTATATGCACAATTATGTCTCATGAGATAATCTATGTTGATTTTCTAGGATGATGCCTTACCCATTTAATATGATTTCTTGGAATGAGGCCGTCAATTCAAGGATATGCTGTAGGATAGAATTAATTACCTTATAATGAGATTATATTTTGATACTCATGTGATTTTTTTAATAGTAATATTATCCCAGGATATTTTTTAAACTCATGTTATTATTTATATGGATTTATTTTATCATCTATTATTTATTTCATATTATTAACTACATATTCTTTAAATTGGCTATGTTTCAATTATTTACCCTTGAATATTATTTATTAATATTTATTCATGGTAAATTATTTATATTAATACCCTTACTATGAATGTGATATAATCCTTTCTTATTTTTCATTTTTCCTATGAAATATAGCATTGTTTTTGTGATTGATATGATGGGATATTCTGAAGGGAATAGTGGTGTAATCAATGAAAAAAAATACTATTTGTATGTTTTTAGAAACTAATATGAATTGAAAGTATCTATCAAGTTTACAAAGACTACAAAAATATCTGGCCCTTTTGTATTTTATTTCCTGTATCTACTACAAATATAATAATTTATCCACTAGATATATGATACTTTTTCTAGTTGCATTATATTTTGTATTAGATACTATTTTGTAGAAACATTTGGGACTAGATTTAGGAGGTAAAATATTGATGAATATAACCCTATGAAATGCATTAAGGGTAAGTATAACTATATGATAACATCCTCATGTTATTTTATGATAATTATATTTGGTTATAATAGATATTAAAACTTATCTGGATAATATAATTTGATATTGTTCTATAACATAGGCACATAAGGGGAATTACCATGAAAAGGGTATGTTTGGATTTACTAAAGTGTTACAAGGTACATGAAAATTGGTCTTAATAGACACCATGTTTTACTGTCAAGAGGAATATTAATGGATTAATTTAAAAATTAGAAATAATTATGTTTTATATCAAAATATTCTTCTAATTTCAAAACATTCCCAATGAAAACATATTTAATAATATGAAACTATGAATTGATAATTTTTTTCATTTTTTTGTGTTTTAAAATTTATTGGATTATATATTATCTCTCATTAGGTTATGACCAAATATAGAATACGTATTTGTTTAGAAACAGTTATCTCATAATGTAATGCAAAAATTATCAATTCATTTATCCTCATTAGGGATTTCATCATGGGAAATAAAATGAATCTAGAGTAGGAGATATATCTGAAACTAATAAAATTATTACCGTATTAAGGAAGGTATCATGGGCTAAGAGTAATAACAATACACTTATGGAGTGTCCTTTTGATTCACCATGTAGTAAAATAATTATAGAACACTATTATGTGTTAAAAACCTCTATAAAATAGTGTGATTAAAATTTCATTTTTAGTATTGATATAGAAATATTCCATTTAGATGATATTTATCAATTTGGGAAGAAATGGAAGGGATAATTTTTTCATGTATGATTATTAACTCTTAGGAGAAGTGGATCAATGGTTTTGGTTTATTTGAAAAACGAATGATAAATACGAATGGTAAAAATGATTAAGGGAATAATTTTAAGGTACACTTTATAGATAAGAATTTTCAGCATGAGTTGCAGGGGGATATAAAGAGAGACTTATGGAGTGTAATATAAAAGGAAAAAAAGATTCAATGTATGGAAAAAAATTTATAGGTTATAAAGGCTTGATAAATACTATACACTATGTCCATGGAATGATATTGATAGTTTATTTGATTGGATTAATGAAATTCATCAAATAAAACAGCTCTCTAAAACTATACCATCATATGAGGAAATAATATCACGTTGAATAATTAAAAAAATGAAATAAATATATATTATAAATTTTAATATATGAAAGAAAATAAAATTAGTTATAGAAAAAGTTGTATAATGGTAGTAATGAAACAAAATTCCACCCATGTGACAATTATGTAATGAAACACCTTTGTACTTCCCTAAATTGAAAGATAATTTTATACTAATGTGAGATAAAATAAACTATATTAATGATTCAATGTGATTGAAATAAGGTTATAATGCTCAATGAATCAAATATAATGATATGGGTAATTTTTCTAATAAATGTTCTGAGAGTCATGGAAATATACTGTAGAATAATCTAATAGATGAGGGTAAAATTTTAGATACATCAATGGTTTTTGTGAAATGATTAATGTTATATTGTATTTAGATTCAAGAATATTTGTGTAGAATTATTTTTTAAATGATTTTCTATAATATGTAAATAATTAAATATATAAATATTTCAATGCACTAATTTTTATATATTGATTTGAAGACAATTTTTGAAATCTATTGATCAAAATTAAAAGAGGTATATTATAAAGTTGATCATTTTGGAAAAATATTATTATTGGTGGATAATAGTTAATATATTATTGGTTTTTTGAAAATAATTATTATGTTATTTGATTGGTATAGTATAGGTGACTTTGTTATTGGTGAGTTATTTTATGGATTCTGTTAACATTTTCATATTTTACAGAAAATTTGGAATTATGGAAAAAATGTGATAATAAAAAAATATTATTTTTATAATAATTAGAAACACAATTTTCATAAGAATGATTATTTTTATTATGGAAATTTATTATTATATTATCCTCATATTTGGTATATGACATTAAGAGCTATATTATGTTGTTTGGGGAAACTAAGGTAATGTTTATTTTGGAAATTTAGTGACCTTCATTATAAACTAATGAACGTTAAATTTGAAAATCCATGACTTTTACTAGGCTTAAGTAAAAATATTATTTCAAATGGATTATGTTTAAAATTTGTTTTATTGTTGATGTTTCAGAAATTAATGTATTATTGGATTACTTTTTCAAAAACATTTGGTTATGAAGAATATATAGAGATAGAGGGAATTACTTTTAGATCAATTTATGATCCATTAAGAGTAAATATTATTATGTTAGGAATTGATTTTATTTATTTATTTAATGGAGTAAGAAATTTTTCAGGAATTTATTTTGGCACATCCAATCGAAGAAACATTAAAAATTAATTATAAAAAATATAATGAATTTATATTTTCTTTTTTTCTTAGTCATGATGGTAATGAAATTCCTCAACATTAGGAGGAAGGATTTTTATATACTATATTATTCTACTACCCTAATTATTATGAATAAATTTTATTTTTAACTAGTTGAAGAGCTGTGGTAATGTGATTATTAATTTTTTTATATCACTCAATTTTAGGAGATTAATGATCTCAATCACTCTAAATTATTATATACACTTTTCTTCTATGTCCATATTTTCACTTATAAATAATGTTTTCCGTCTTTTAAACATATTTATATACTATTGTGGATGACCATAATACATTTCATTATCTCTAATAATTTATAAATTTTATAAGTAAATTTTACTATGTCAATTTTTAACAAACTATAGACCTATGATAGAAAAAAATTAATTGAGTGGGTGATATTTTTTTAATGGGGTATAATGTAACACCATGACATTAGAATAGAAGAAAATTATCTCCAATAGTGTATATGACATGAAAAACTGATCTAATAGTTCTAAAAAAATATATTTATTAAAATCTAACCTCTTTGATATCATTCATTACATGCCATATAGATTTTAATGAAATATAATTTGTTACTATAATATTGTCAATTTTGGTTACCATTATATCCTAGATGTTAAATTGGAAATTATGAATGGGAATAAACAAATTGAGAAATATATATTTTTAAAAAACATATAATATAAATTAAATATCTATCTATTTATTCTTTATGAAATATGAAAACATTAGAAATAAAAATAATTTTTTTTATTACAATTGAAAATTGTGTTTTCATAAATGGATGTTTATTCATGCATATAATTAATTATTAAAAATTAAATTTTATAAATTTTTTTAATTAAATTTCTAAAAAATAAAACTATATTTTATAATTTACAATCAATAGAATGTATATATTTTTTTAAATTTTTTTTACAAGTTTAGTGAAATATAATATTTTTTATAAACTGTATTTTTTTATGATTTGCACAAAGTTAAATTTTGTTTCAAATTTATTCGAAAATAATATTAGTCCAATTAAAATGATTTGTAACTATTTATGTATTTTGAAATCAGTATCATATTTAATTGTTACATTAAATAAATTATGCATTTGAATGTTTTTCTTAAGAATTCATTTTTCGATTCATCTATGAGTTTACCATTATGATGATTAATTCCACTTTGGTAAATAAAAATTAAAAAAATTTGTTCCTTTATTTGTAATAAAAATTATATATATTATATTATATGATATTAATTTTATCTACAATGAAATTTAATAATTTTAAAAATTATTTTTAACGGTTAAAGTAAAAAAAAATTACAAGAGGGGGGTTAAACTAAGAATATATGGGTTAAAGGGGATTCAAAACATGTATAATTATACATTTATTGAAATATTTCAACCATATGATATATTCCATTAACTAATGACCAAATTTTTAATCTATATCCATTATAAAATGAGGGGTATCATTTTTTCTTTTAGAATTTTACAAGGTTGTATTATCGCCCACTTATAAAAGGCCACACCTCTCCTCTCCCATTGACACAACCAAGAACACTTTATATGATGGAAACTACCCAAATACCATCCTAAAAACCTAAAAATCATATTATATGTATTATTATTATAAAACCCTCTTATTATGTCATTATGAATAATCCAAAAAAGGCACTCTAAAGAAGATGTAAATTTCCTAAACTTCAAAATTTTATTAATTTATTATTCCACCTTCACAACATCTTCACTAATAACGAAAATATAATAATATAATAATATAATTTATGCTATTAAATTATTATTTTACGGTAATAACCTATAATCATTTCCACTTTCATCAAATTGAAACTGAAGTCATAAATTTTTTATAGAAAACTACTACCTCATAGTGCAATGTGATTCATTTTTCCCTTACAAGTTATATGGAAAAAAGTGTGGATAATTATAGTAAATATATGATATATTTACTAAATAACCATAATTATGGAAATATAATATTCAATATAAATTCTTAACTTCATAACCATGTGAGAACTATAACATCACTTGTGTGTATGTGTGAAATAACGCCTCCACGCAGTGATGTGAGAAAATTTTCATTTTATTTTTTAATAGATGTTATTGAGGATTAAAATATTAATACTAATTATATATATCATAATAAATATTATATATATTTATTTAATATTTATTTAATTTTTATTCCATCAATCGACAATATAGAATCAACGTTCACATATATATACTTCTTCCCGTCTCTATGAACAGTGTAATGTATTTTTCATTTTTCATTTTTTTAGTTTACTATAAATATATATATCATTAATATTAATTATATTTACATAATTATTTATATTATATATATTATTAAACCATTATAAAAAAATTACAAGAAATACTGAAATCAACCATACATAAAGAGTTTGTAATTATCACGAAAATGAGTTTTTCAAAAAATAAAATTATAATAAAAAAGAAATAAATGTCTATAATTATATCATATATGGTATTAAATTAATTTTTATTGTTATATAATTAAAATATAAAAAATATAAATGTACAAAACATGACTTATAGTTATTGACGAAGGAATACAATTGCTTTCTCATCTCACTTTTACTTTTGTAATAGATTTTACACTTTCAACACATAGTTTATGGTGTGATGTATATAATACCAATTTTATATGTTATATCATTATTAAATTTATCTAAATGTTTTTGAATGATTCATTTCAATCTATTTAATTTATGTTTATTTTGATTCAAATTTTTATAAATTGTTATTTGATTATTTTACACTAGTATATTTTATTAGGATTGTATATGATTAAATATTCAACGATGATGTAAAATGATATATAACTCATAAATCTCATTAATATTAATCCAGTGTGGTTATTAATGAAAATTTCAAGTAGTAATGACTTCTAAATATCATTGTTACTAAATTTTTTTGATAAAATGATTTATTAAAAAGTCAAATTAATTTATATTTTCGATTAAAAATTGGTTATTATTACATGTCAATTTTTTAATAAAATGTATACAAAAATAATTTTTAATATTATCTAAATGATTTATGAAATTAATTTAACCCAATAATTTTTTTATAAAATATTTAAGAAAGTGAATATAAATGTCACTTATAAAATAATGTATATTTTTAATTTTTACCAATACTGTAAATAGAATCATAGTTTAAACAAATTAAGAAATTATCAAATTTACTAAAGTGTTTATCTATAATTACATTGATTAAAATATTATTCTTTATGATTATCTTGTTATATAATAATATTTCCTTAATATTTGTTATATTTTCATTTTTTAATGTGATTTTTAAATTGAAAAGGATATTTTCATCACGAAAGTTTTAATAGGTTTATTATCATATTTTGAGTCATTATCAAAACCATCCATTATTTTTCATATGATTCCATGAGTAAATGTTTATAATGAAAACATATTTATTATTAAATTAGATGTATTATGATCACTTTTAATCTATAAGTTCTATTTTCATACCATTCACCTTATTACATTTGATTATCTATAAATTGTTTAATTATGGGGGAAATTATTAGTATTTAATTTGGTAGATATATAATATGAATAAATAGGTTTATTATGTTTCACAACATTTATATGAAGAATAAAATGGACTTGATATGTAATTTTTGGGTCATTTTATAGCCCCTCAATGCATTAGTATGTCCCTTGAGACAAACTGTCTTTGGTTTTTGGACAATTCACTTCCCATTTATATTAGTTGTCATGTAACTTTTATTTTATGGTATATTAATGATCTATGTCATTATGTTTTCCCTCATTATGAAATTAGTTATTAATTTGCATGAGTTTTTTCATTTTCATATAATATCCATGGATAAGAACACAAATAATGTTATTTTTTCTATTAGATTTTTTTATCATCCATTATTCATTAAATATTTTGATCATGTTATAATTTAAATATAATGTGTTTTATTTCATAACCAATAAATTATGATTATCATTATTTTTTAATGATTACTTTTTTCAGTATGATTTTCATTACTTAGTATCTGAACCGACCATATTCTAATTTTTTATTTTCCTTAGATTAACAGGATGTGTTTTGTGATTGATATACATGGGTATTAAAAGAGGAATAATGGTTTTATGAAATAAAAAAATTGGTATTTAATGTTTTTTAATATGATAGATGAATTTTAAGAATTAATATATTTTTTAAAAATTACAAAACTATTCAGTCCATTGGGTTGAGATTTCTTGTATCTAAATCTGATTATATAAGGAAACCACCAACACGAGGTTATTTTGGTCAAGTCCTTTAATATATATATCCATATGATAATAATTTTGGATGGATGATAATTATAAATATTTATTATAGTTATTTACCAATTACCATTTTTCATTCTACGATTAAAATGTAAATCACGTAACATTAATTTTCATAAATTTGAAGAAATTGGATTATTTAAATAAGGAAATACAAATAAAAAAATCATCTAAAGGATAATTTTAACATAATATGTGTTATTTTTGATTTCAAAATTATAATTTTAATGTGAAAAAACATCTTTAAATATAATTAATAACATTTTTGGAACATTAAATGAACACATTTAAATATAAAATTCACTTTATGGAGTATTATTTTTTAATAAATATAATAATTTTCTATTTATTATATTGTATAATAAAAATAAAACTTCACATGGAAATACATTCAATTATAATATGTTTCACCTGTGTTATTATGAAACAGGAATAATACATCATTATAAAATAAATTTTAATGAAAAATACTAATTTAATGAAAGAGTATAAATAAAATTTTGTTAAAATAAATATAATTTGGGAAAACAATACAAATAAAATCCTTTTTTAATAATTAATTATTATTCATAAAATTCCATTAAAATTGATTTTATGTTTCTATAAATAAATCATGTTTAGTAATTGAATCTAGTGCGGTGATAAATATTCAATATTATTTTTGAAATATATAGTCATAAAGTATTTTATTTTTAAAAGTTTAATTATAAATGTAAAAAAAGAAATGTCAAAATAAAATAATATATTTCTTGTATGCTAAAATACTATTACACTAATTTGTCCATTATCAATTTTATATATTAGTTTGTAAATTAGTATTATGTAAATTATTATCAATCCTATATATATAGTTTCCATATGTTACACATTACTTTTTTAATATCCATGTTACAGTCATATTGTTAAAAATTGTCAATTCATATTTGAAATTCCCTATTTTACATTAATATTGTTCTTCAAGAATATGATATTTCTAGTATACCATAATATATTAATTGTAAAATGTTTCTAATGATAATAATTTTATCTATTCAATCAAAACTACTATATTTAATTTTATTGCATATGATTAAAGAAAATATATTTCTTACCAATGAATGATTTTTTTCTATTATCATATATATAAATATTTAAAAAATTATACATGAATATGATGCATATATATTTAAGATAGAAAAAGTATTATTATTTAATGATTTAGGTCATTTCATTCTACTCACATTAAAAAACAACTAAATCAAATTTCAACTAAAATTTTGAATTGACAGCATGATGGAGTATACATATTTCATAAATTTCATCATTTCCCAAATCACAACATCCTTTTCAATTTTCACAAGTATAAAAATAATTTATGTTTGGTATTACATCAAATGTCATTATATCAAATATTCATAAATCCACCAGTTTATCATAATCTAGATGTACTACCTCTGTATTTAGTACATGTGGTAGGTTTATTGAGTATTTATTAAAAATAATACATGGTATAAATTATTATCTTCATATGTGATTAGTCGAAATGAAATTAGATCTCATGGAAACCCTAGTTGAAAAATAATATCATCGGAAGCTATATTTTGTGAAAATATATATTCCTTATTTTGAAATATAATTTATCCCTTCCAATGATATATTTCAAGAATTACCTTATCACCAACATCATAAACTAGTTTATTCATATTCCCACCCCCATAAAATATAGATAAATTAATTAAATATATTATTGAAAACATTTACTTGAAATTCATTCCCATAGTATTTATTTATTAGAGTAAAAGGGAATTATAAAATATAATAATGTAAAAAACCAATGCCACATTAAGTATGGGGAACTTTTTACACTATATAAGAAAATTAATAATACATAATAATCCTTACATATTTATTATAAATCATCAAAAATTATATTCATGTAGACATGTTATATGAATTAAATATCTTCATTACCTACGAAATGAGAAAAATAAGAAATGTGTGAGATCATATGCATAGTATGGCTGTATATAACTGATTACATGAAAAGATCAAATTTTATCATATGATGACTATATAGTTACAATCATAAAATATAAAAAATTTCTAACAAATTAAAAATTGAGGATTAATCGTATGATGTGGTGTAGAATAACATATAAACATATCATTTAGATACTATATTTCCTTTGGAAGATAATTAATAACCTTCTATAGAGGAATAAAAAATAAAATATAATCATGGGAGTATAACAAAAAAAGTATGTAATATCATTAAAATGTAGAAAAACATGTACACTAACATAGCATGAAAATATATTCACTCTATAGTAGTTATTAATGCATAATAACATGAAACTATTTGAGAAAATTAATTATTCATGTAATTTTTTTTTGAAAAAAATCATTCCATCCATGCTTTTAAATTTGAGAAAATTTATTACGAATGTTTTTTTGTAAGAAATCTCATTTTTTCACTGGTTTACTGTATAGTTGTAAATCAGAAATATGTATAACATTGAAGGTTTATATAGTCCCCCACTCATTTTCAAAAATAATGTTATGATCCTAGTATAATAAAACATCATTATATCATACATAACCAATGGAAAAATTTTATTTCATATCCACTTCAAATATACTCATATAATCAATAAATTAAAAATTGCATCCACAAATATAATAAATACGATCAATGAAATAGTTATCTAATAAAAGTAATTATATATTTGGTTTATTCCATTTGATTGTATTTTGTATTCACACCATATACCTATAGTTATATGTTAATATCTTTAATTTGCATATTAAAAAGATGTATAGCACCTATGTGAGTAATATGGAATCAAATAAATTGAAATTTTTTATTTCAATAAGAAAACACAATATAATAAATAGTATTAATATTCATAGTGTATTCTAAAAAAAATATGAAGTCATATATTTATCCTATAACAATGAAAAAAATTTCATAAGAAAAATAATGGATTTAAGAATATGCAATTGCTTGATGAATATCCTTGAATGTCATCTAAAATTTTCTTTTTTTTTTGAAAAATATATAATTATTGTATCTTGGAAATTATGTAAATTTATTGAAAAATAATAAAAATAAAATAACAATAGATAGAAATTAATGAAATATTATTTTTTAAAACTAAAATTTTAATTTATATGATAATCCTTGAAATCATAGATTTGATGTTTCATAAATTATAACAGGTAAATGGGATTTATTTAACAAATATAATATTTTTAAATGGTAAAATTCTCACCCATAGAATAAAACTAGCTATTTAGAAAACAGTAAAAATTTATTTAAATTTTTTTAATGAATTTCTATTTAAATGAATATTTTCTTAATAAATTATTTATTAATATGAAAAGATATTGGTAGAATAATTTAAAATTTTCAGTCATAGAAAGGGGGTGTTCTTGTTTTAAAAGATCAGACATGGTATGTTCCCTTGTATGAAATAATTTGTATAAAATATAAGTTAATCTGATATGAAATAATTTTGTGGATATCTAAAAACACATGAATATAAAAATAAATTTATATAGGGTTTTAAAATGAATACAAATTCCAAAGTTCACTTTTAATTGAAAATATATAATTAAAAATTTACTCGAATGAGAACACCAGTTGTTTTAGAATTTATTTAATAAAACCCTTTATTGACTGATCCTGAAATCAATAAAAAAGAATCTGAATAAGTGATAATATATTATATAAAATATATAACTGTAATTTATACACCATATATAAATAATATGGGTTTTACAATCAGTAATTTCTCATAGAATTCCATATTAAATGAAGAATCCCTTACAAAAACAGAAATCCTTTAATACAAATCTATTTATGGAAATAAAATGATATGTATCTTATTTCACAATGAAATATATGAATATTTTAAAATAAATAAATTAGGTTGTGATAAAATCTTATCAATTATATCATGGTGAAAATTAAAAAATAATTCTAAAAAATAATATTTTTAGTCAAAGAACATATTACCATAATTCATTATATCTGTTAATGTTGTTGATTATCTTGTATAAAAATGACTTCATTAAAAAACTACTTATTAATTTTTTCATAGCAAAAAAAATTTATAATATTATTTTATATTTATTCACATAATAAATATATATTATTAATTATCTATTTCCAATATCATGTCTAAGTAAGATTTACTGTTCAGAACCAGTTTTAGATGCCAAGTGTTATTCATCAGTATTCTACTAAATTTCAACTTTTAAATATCATTCATGGAACTATAAATTATTCATTACATATTTATAATGATATAATTTAATTCAATAGTATTTTTGGAGGAAATATTTAATTATGAACTCATTGATGATCTTGTTAATTTGATTTATAATTAACGACATTTGGTATCATAATTAATGGATTTGGAGTAATTTTTACCACTAGAAACCCAAAATAATCCCACTTTTTTATTTATATTACAATGTTGAATTATATAATTTCTCAGAGTAAAAATTAATAATATTTTATTTCATTATTATATAGGTGGTTAGGCCAAGCCAAAAATGAACAGACTATAATTAATGGATGAGTATATTTGTAAAATTTCCATAAGAATCCATAATATATTTATTGATAAGAATATAGGTATTATTAATTAATTATTCATATATTTTATGATATTGAAAGTGATTTTAATATATATGAATGAAAATACATGAAATGGGTGGTATGTTACCTCTTGGAATTTCAAGTCTAGACTAATGGATGGGTATCATATGAATATAATGATGACTGAGTGGTATTGAAGGTGGATTATAATTAATCTCAATTTTTAATTAAATATTTTTTTTCCATTTATTTTTCGATTGCATAATAATAAAAACCATACATAAGTGGGTGTAAAAAATATAAAATATCACATTATAGATGTTATAGTCTTTTGAAACACATTAATCCTATTTTATTTTTTTAACAATATAAATATGAGAGTTGTTAAATAAATTATACCATAAAATACTAAAATTCAAGATGAAAAAATGATTTCATAATCAGGTAATGAAAATGTTATATACCATAGTGTAAGTTAAAATGATAAGAAATATGGAATTATGTGTACCCTTGTTGGGAACATGATATTTCACATATAAATATCCCCCAAAATGGAGAAATTAGGGATACTAATTGATACAAATTTCAATTCATCAATACATTGCTTATAATAGGGTTAAAAAATATATTTAGAATACAATTTTATTAGATAAAAATTTCATTATGTTATAGAAGTGATTCAATTTATTAAGGGAATATATGAGTACTTATTTATGTATGAATTATAATTTAATAGTTTCATGTCACGGTTAAATGTTAAATGGTACGAAAATTTTTAAATAATAGACTAGAGATGGATTTTTGGATCCACCTCTCATCTACACACCTTAATGATTGTTTATTATTTTTTAAACTTTTACACATCAATAAAATATTTATTCCCATTTTAAATTTTATCAATATAAGTACTTTTTTATATCATTGATAATAATTCATATTAATGAACAAATTTTGTAATTGTTATCTAATTTGAAAAAAAAATTAAATACAAACTATTTTTTAAATATATGATCTATTTTATTATGAGAAAATTATTTTTAAATTAATTCACATGGTATGAGTATTTGTTTATAAAAAACATTTTTTAATAATTTTTTTTTTGTGTTTGTTTAAATAATCAATTTTTTATTTTCGATTAAAAAATATTTTAATTTTTTAAAAATCCATTAATATAAATAAATAACATACAATTAAAATAAAAAAATATTTAATATAACACACAATAAACTATTTTTGTGTTGGAATAAAATACATATATATTTTAAAAATTAAATATATGTTTTATAATTATAAAATAATATTGAAATTAATAATTTTACCCACTAAATAAATTTATTATTTATTAAAATGGTTTTTATATGTTAATATATATTATGAAATTCCCTAAATTTAACGTTTCTATAAAAAAAATATTTTAACTATTTTATAAAATATAATATTTTGAAATATTCTCCAAATATTATTCTCATATTGTATTGTTATTATAAAAAACAAGTTATTTTTCAAAAAATATATTTTCATAAATTTTTTGTTTACCATATAAATACATATATTATGAAAACAATTATTGTTGGAAGAATTTTTTTTCCCAATTTGAACTCATCTTTCTCTTATTTTATATTAATCGCTAATTAGATTATAGTTATTGTAAAATTATTACAAATACTATTTCATGTCTATTATATATATGGTTTCCTAAAAAATTATGAAAATAAATTTTTAGAGTAAAATGATCTCATTTTTTAATCAATACATTTGTACAAAAAAATTCCCTTAGTCAAAGAGTCCATACATGAAAGATATAAAGAACATGTGATAAATAAGGTCATAACATATGAATTACATGATTATATGATGTAATTTACTAGTTATTTAACCCATAAATATTTCCATTCAATATTAATGAATAAAGTAATTGGTGGTGGAAATATTCAGTTGTGATTCTTCTTGCATGGAACATATGAAAATGTAAACAAGATTGAAATTATCACAAATTTTATATCACTTATATCATAATTATTAGAGATTTTATAGTGAGTTTTCTTGGTAAACAATTATTGAAGCTAACCCATTTCCAATATTATAATAATGAGCTTCTTTAATGAAGATTATATCCCAATATATATTCATTCATTTTATCTTAACAGATTTCCTCATATGGATAGTTTTATTTAAATCTTTATTTTATAGTCTATATGATAATGATAAAATATTATTATAATGAATACCAATTTTATTTATTTATAGGGTGTTTTTTTATAAGTAAATATTTATTATAACTTTTTTAATGGAAATACATAGTGTCATTTTAGGTTCTTATATTTTCCCCTATCTTAATAAATTTTGGTCCAAAATTTATTAATTTTTTATAACCAATGAAATGGTTGGGGATCTAAATAATATATTCATTACAAAAAATTTAAATTTTAATGAGCTTTTATCCCCACTATAAAATGTTTTACAAGTGAAATATTCATTTATCACATATCAGTAACATAAAAATATTAAATTTTTCAAATAAACATTTTTTTTCGAAAATATAATTTATAATTAGCATATGTTTTCTTCGTGGGTTTATTAATTACAATGTATTAATTTCTGTTGATGGGTTAATTTTTTTGTGGATTTACTTTCATCAATATTATCAAGTACTATATGTCATAATATAAAATTCAAGACTACTATCACATACAATTTCTCAAAAATAATGATAATAGAGTTCAAATGTTTCTACATGTTAGTAAACATGTATTAAAGATTTATTATATCTATATGATATAATAACAATACCATAAAAATATTTTATTAATAATTTCACATATTTTCACCAAGGAACAAAATTCTACTTATTAGTAAAAATTGTCTTTATTGGGGAGTGGTTCAAACGATATAAAAATATAACACTCGTAAATTTTATATGGTATATCAATCGTACTTATTCGATATAATTTTCCCAAAGCACTTACTTTTTATAATTTTTTAATAGTTATTCACCATTATCAAAAACATATGGTTCCTATAGTTATTATTATTCCACTGATAATATCGTGGATTTAGATAATATCCATAGTTCTCACATTTAATATACTGATTTATTTATTGTACATTATGATGAAATTTTTTCATATCACCATATTGATTAATCTATTCCATTTTCCATTGAAAGTTGTTAATCTATGCCATATTTTTTCACACATAAAACATCCCCATATTATAATGATTCATTCTATATAGATATTCATTTCACAGTTTTGATAAAAAATAAATTTCATCAACTTTCCATCATTATTTTTTCACAAAAGAATCCATGATACTCCATCCTTCCCTTTTTTAATTTTTTAAAAAGAATATAAGTTCAAGTTGGAAATCATCTTTTTGGATAGAAAATTAGTCATATCCAAAATACTCCTCACTCTAATTTTTCTCCAATTATATTTTTCATTGTTATAATCTATTCATTATATATCATATTAAATTTTAAAATTTATCATTTGGACATCACACATTCCCAAAAAATCAATTTTAAAGGAGTGATAAACACCATAAGAGTATTATTGTAAAAAATATATATAAGAAAATAATTAATAAGGTTTTATTAATAATAATTATCTAAATGACAATATTTAATCATATATATCAATCTGTTTAATTTGGGATTATTTATTATTATTTCTATCACAACTTTTATTTAAAAATTTTAACTTATTAAATCTTACCAGGTACATTGTAATGAAAATGTGATAAAAATACGGGTATCCATATGTGATTTTAAAATTTTATGTAATCATACGCCCCCTCATCTAGCACCAGATAAATGAATGAATAAACGCTCAAGAATCCCTTATCAATGTGATTATTAATACAAGTATCTGTTCCATGGATTAATCAGCTTTATAGTGTACCTACAGGTATTACATTTTTATGTTATCCAAATAATATTTATATCACCAAATCATAAGGATGCTATATGATACAAATACATATCTAAAATATATATCTTTTACCTTTTCACTAATGGTATCATATTCAACAAACAAAATATTTAATATTATATACATTAACAAAATCTAGAATAGATTATATTAGAATTTTTATCAAACATAACTTATCACCCATTGGTGACATTTAAAACCTCCACTGATGACATCATAATCATCAATTTCTTCTTAATCCCAACAATAATACATAATTTGATTCCCCACAATGGTGGCTATATCATAATATATATAATTTGTAAGTTTACTTTATTATATTCCATTGAAATGATACTTCTTTTTTTTAGTTGGGAATAATGTAAAATTATTAAAAAATAAAACTCATCCATAATTTAATGAATTTATCTTTTTCTCTATATAATAAATTTCTTAATATATAAGAAACCATCAATTTACCACCAATTTTCTACACAGAAAATACTTTTTTAGACACATCATATATATTTTATATACATATAACATCAAGAAATTAAAATATAACAAATCAATAAAATAATATCAATAAGGGTAAACAGAAGATATATTATTCAATTACCATAAGGGATTATAAAATCAACACATTGATATAAATCAAATTCATAAGAAATATAAAAAAATTATATACTAATTTAAATTTCATGAGATTTGAGAGGTCATGAGATATGAAAATATCAAATAATTTTAATATATCATGAATCACAATAATAATAACGTGCTCTTAAAGCATAAAACATTACTCACATGTTATGGGAGAATAATATTAATGAGTTTAATATCTTATAAAATAGAAATATAACATAAATCTAACATAAAATCAATTGAATGTAATATTTATAATGGATGGACAATAATATTTATTTGATACAATATGAGATACTCATTAAGGAAATTCCATTATGAAAAAACACATTAGACACATAAATTAAAATGTGAGAAAGACCATTATAACCATGTATTAATTAACAAACTCATAATATCATGTCATCACTACCTCATGGCCTTTTGATCATATTTAGTACATCATTGAGAGATATAGATCCCCTAGAATCCTTATGAATAAAAATTCATGACTCAAAAATTCAATCATCATCTTAAAAAATGATCTAGGGAAAAATTAGGTTTTAGATATCTTTCAAATTGAATCTTTCAATCCAAACTTTCTTAATTCCATCAAGAAAAATATATACCCGTGGAATATATATGAGTATCCATTGAAACAAGATAATAATATATGTGTAACACCCCAGGTAAATAAAGAATATGAAATTTTCTTATTTATCCAAATTTGTGAATCAAACATTAATACTACATTAAAGGGGATTCTATGCTCGATGGCGTACCCAATACGCAACAATGAGTTTTTTGGGAATCTTATATTGCACTCTAATAATAAAATAATATTATTTTAAATGGTAGTTAACATGTAGCCGTTGTATTGGCAGGAATGGATAGAAATAACTAAAATATGATTATATATGTTTTTTAAATGTTTTTACATTTATCCAATAAAATCTAAAGGCTAAAAATACGGAAAGAATTCAATTTTAGGCGCATATGCCCTAGTTTTCACTAAAGGTTCCTTATCGCCTTTTAATGGAGAACTGTCATTAAATATAGTTTTTTTCACCCTTAAACATTCTTTTGGACCAAATAAAACTCTTATTAAGAATCGGGACATCAAATTTTACTTTGTGTAATTTTTTGGTATTTTTTTGATAAAGTTCATTTTTTAATGAATAGTGTAAGATGTTGTGTTTTAATTCAAAACCACTTTTTAATCTAATTTATTTATATGATTAGATTATATTTTGAATTGGTTTTAAAGTGAAATTAGAAAATATTTTTACCATTAAATCCAATAGTGGTCGTTGGAATTAATTTCACTTTGAAATCAGACTTAAACTAGTGTCAATCTTTTGATACTTATTGTTTTATAAAAACACGCTATTTGCTCTGACAGCGGGAATTAATTATTAAATTAATTAATGTGACTAATATGTTTTGAATTCTGTAAAATGGACTTCATTTTTGAATTCGGAATATCATATATAGCTTACGGTGAATTTTTGGTAATTTTCTGAAAAACTTCAATTTTTGATGAATAGTGAAACCACTAAGTGGTACTTATAAAGACTGATTTTCCGTTTAAATGAAATTTTGCAATCATTCTGTTTTGAATTTCAAAAATCCAACATACATGGTTGTCATTATGAAGTAAAATTTGGTTCAATGGGTTAAAAATAATTTTTTGGTGAATAGTAACTTATTAAGTTCTTAATCGCGATTAGTGGTAACTATGGTAGTTTAAGGTATAAATAATGCTTTAATAATATAAAGTGACCTAGACACATGTCCCAACCTTATTTTTTGTGTCATGGCCGACAAAGAAAATCCATGGGTCAACTTGGGGACCCCATGGAGACACTTTGGTTTGGAAATGACATAAATAACTTTTTATTTAAGGTTAAAATTAAATTGACACAAACATGCGTTGTTTTACTAAAACAATTTTTAAGTAGGGTTACACAGGTCCAAAATTTGATTATAAATAGTCATTGGAAAGATAAAAATATTTCCTACATCATAGTACTTTTTTTGATAATGTTTAGACATTAAATAAATTAAATTATTTATGACATAATAGTGATGCAGTGATGACATCATTATTTGACGATTTAAATAAAATGGAAAGATAATGTAAAATCTATGAACTACACATGTCCAAAACCAATTGGATGAGTGGATTTCAAACACTTATCACCATATCCACGAATTATATCAATGTGGGACCTTTTAAAATCGAAAAACATTTTCAAATAAAGTTATATTTATTACTTTCCAAAAGTGCCCCTCCTCTCCTCTTATAAAAGGCCCCCACATCTACCTCATTTCACACACTCCCCATGCCATAGGATCGGCCAAAACCTGCCCATATACTCTATCCACATCCCTCTCCTCATCCTAGAGGATTCCCTTTGGGAAGAATCCTTTCAATGGAAGCTTTTAGGGTCAAATCAAAAGGAGTTACACTTTTAAAGGTAATTCATTCTCTCATGTTCATTTGTTTTATTCTGCTTCTCCAACCCCCTAAACTCTTTATTTATTTATTTTGTAACAACACAAGTATCTTAAATATACTAGGATGTTGTTATAAGATTTATTTGAGCTACACTCTCACACAAATACATCAAATGGTTAAAGAACATAAGATTTCTGTGGATGGCGAAATTCTGCCTCCCGAAACGATGATTGTTCAATACTCATTTAACACCTTCAAAGGTGTCCATTATGATGCTACTATTTTTATATATGATATATAATATGTTTATGTTTTCCTTAATCTTCTGTTTTTTTCATTTTGGGCATACCATTATGGTTTCCATTATTGGTAAACGCGATATCTTCATTTAAGGAAGTGCGGACTACCGCCCCCTCAAAGTGATTTGATTCGTTAAATACCATATGTGGGACGTATAAAGGATGGAACTATGATATTATATATTATATTATACTGGAATTATAATATAATTTTATATAATTATTATTCCATTCTATAAAATACGAAATAGAAATGAAAGTAGCGTTCATGCGTACGTACGGCTTACCGTCTCCATGAACGGTGCATTTCATTTCTTACCTCTAAATGATTATGTAATGTTATAAATGCATGCATGTACTGGATATATATATGAAATATATTATATCTACATCATTAATACAAGTATGGATATAATAAACATTTTGCCACATGAACAACATGTAATTGTAAGAAGTCCACTTTCGACTTAAGAACCAAATATCGGCAAAACAAATATTATTAACTTAAATGATTACTTAATGTTTATGACATGGTAATAAGTGATATAAAAGGAATAATGAACATGAAAAGGGTTATTAATGAAGTAGAAATTAACTCAAGTTTATTATTCAGGATGTTAATGAATGATCGAGTCAAGTCGGACCCGAGGTAAGGGATCCTACTCCTCTCTTTCTTTTTAAGTACACACTTTTATGTCATTCCTTTTAAAGCTCATATTTCTTGTTATTGGGATGATATTTTATATTACAATTACTGTAATTTTTATGTTCATGTGATGAGAGACCCTATTCTCTCTCATCAATCCATTTTGGAAGTTTTGAGTGGCGCCGTTAGGCTGCCGAATTTTCGTAAGAGATCTAACCTCTCTCTTTCTTTTTAAGTACTCTCTTCTGTGTCACTTCTTTTAAGCTCCTCTTTGTAATGTTGGGGGATGTTCTTTTATATTATTATTGCTGTAAATTTATTGTAATGTGATGAGATACCCTATTTTATCTCATCAATCCATATTCAGAAGTTTTATGTGGCGCCGTTAGGCTGCCGAGTTTTCGTAAGGGATTTTTCATCTCACTTTTATTCCCGTGAGATTTATGCTACATTTTCCACAAATTCCATTTAATGGTGTATGTACAGCCCATTATTCTACTCTTTGTGTAATATAATTTCGTTTAGGAGTATTTACATCAATGATCTATTTTCCTTCTTTCATGGGGTGTATGTTTTGAAAGATACCCAAGTCGGTAAGGGAACCTTTCACCCTACTCTTTTTTTAAAAGACTTCTTTTGTTGGGTCTTTTAATTTACATATTGTTATGTTGGGATATGTTCTCATATATCCTTATTGATGTAAATTTTATGTCCAAGTTATGAGATACACTTTTTATCTCTCATCAACTCATTTTGATGTGATGCCGTTAGGCTGTCAAGGGAACTTTTTAACCCAATTTCGATTTCTTTGGGTTCAACATGTAGTCATTGAATATGTCATCCATTGAATATATGTGAATGTACTTTTATTGTTTTACACATAATATCCACTTATATTGGGTGAATTTATATTTTTCACACATATTTTTGAGATTGATTTGTCCTTAATTTAAGGATACCTTCTTTATAAGGGATTTCGTCACATTTGACATTTCTATTGAGGGTTCATTGTTGTTATGCACCAATTCACTCTTATATGGTGTATATACTGTCATTTGGAGTATTATATCATGAATCCATTTATTCTCATGATATTATAAAGTTCTGACTAAATGTTATTCCTCAATTATTCTATTCAAGTGTCTCTAATTTTGGTAAAACCCCTTTAACCAAAATATCGTTTTAAATGTTTTAATTATTTGTTCTTATTAATATCCATGTTTTCAAAATGGTTTTAAGGATTTATTTATATGGATATTAATGGTTTAAAATTTTAAGCTTCAAGGTGGTATGGGACACTTTGATTCAAAAATCTCTTTATTAAATGTTTTAAATGGTTTTGGAAAAGGTTTCTTTTTGAATGGATTCATTATTTCAATATACTAAAATGTTATATTGTGATTGAAATGTGGAAATGTTATGTTTCCTTTATTCATGTTTCATGTGACACATTTATGTTATGGTTCTTGGGCATTGTTATGAAAACGGGTGGCTCCGTGATAAACAAAGGGTGGGTGAGCCCGATATAGCTCTCTAATGCATTGGGTAACGCGAAGGAGTGAAACGTTAGGGTTTCTCCGAAGAGATTTAGGGAATATACTGTGATGGGTATTCCAAACGTAACCAAGAGGGTTACTCCCTACGTAAGAATGTTATGAATGCCTCAAGTTACCTTTATGTCTTATGTTTTATATGATTTATTAATGATTTGGAATGCCTATGTTTTATGGCTAAAGTGTGATTTCATTCTAATGTATATATGAACTCATGTTTCCTTTCCATATTTTTTATAACTCTTACTGAGATTTTTATTCTCATCCCAAGTTTTTGAAATGTTTTTCACAGGTCAAGGGAAAGGTACATGATGTGATGATAGTGTCAAGGATGTATCAAGAAAGAATCCGTGTTATAATTTAAATATGATTCCGTTGATGGGAAGAATGAATGATGTCTTTTATGTAATGGCTTTGTTTAAATATGGAATGTAATGCAAGTTTCATGATCTAATTCTCTAAAACTCTAAACCTGAAAAGATCCTCAATGTGTAATCTTGTAATAACACAAGATTAAGTAAGGTTTTAAGGCTGGGGCCTTATAATAGGTATATTTCATTCAATTAGATATTTATTTCATTCACTACATACATAATTGTATTATTGTTTATTTTATAATATCACAAATCAAATGATGTTAGATATCAATGTGTCTACCATTTATTCCAAGTAATAATATCATGTCATTCACAATGAAGTATAATTAGTTGAAAATGTTTTATTAATCGTAATAGATTTTTAGGATCCGAAATGTATTTTATGTACAACTCCTCTAATGGAAAAATACCATTTAAATTTCCACCAAGAGGAAGAAGATGTATGATATCATTCAATTTACATGCTTGAGAAAGATAAAATAAGATTTAATATGATTACATATATGGTAAAAAACTTTTTTTAAAAAAAATTATGAAAATTATTAACAAAATAAAAAATATCCTTGAAATTTGGAAATTATTTTGAGTTTTTTTAAAAATATTTATAATATGAATTTTTATAAGAAATCCATGATAACATTGAGAGGATGTAAAACCATGATATTTTATGATATATTTCTTTTCTACTAAATCTAATATATCAATATCAATTGATACATGAATTAACATGTCTAGAATGAGAAATAATATGGTATATTATTATAAAATACCTCTTAAATTAGTGGATTCTAAATGAATAAAAAATATTCAAAAATTAATAATTTTTTATATACACAAATATATAGAAAAATAGGTTCCCGTTTTTTAGAAATATAATTTTACTCATAAAAATATTTCGATAAAATTTTTAATATTGATATATGAGATACAATATTATAATTAATATCATCCAATTTGAAAATATAAATTTGAAAAAATGAGATTCATTTGGAATATTTTAATTTTATAAATAGATTATTGTGAATATTTTATAATTATCATAATATATTAATTTATCAAAAAAGAGGGAAAAATAATGATTCATTATTTAAAGGAAATTTTCATTTAGATAATTTACAATGTTATATTCTAATTTAAATATAATTATACATTATTTTTATTAGAAATAAAATAATTATTTTAATTTTATTTATCATTTCTTATTTCATTAAAATAATTTAATATTTATAAAATCATTATTTCAGAAAAAAATATTTTCCTCACATATTAAGTCATTAATTTTATATTAAATCCTTCCACTTCAGTGAATATTAATTTATAAAATTTATTAAATATTTTAAATCAACATTTATATATTTGGTAATGAGGACTTATTCATTTTTTCTCAGACTAAAGTGTTAAAAAAAGTAAAACAATCATTCCCTGAAAAATGGTAATATGTGTACAACTTGGTTAAAAAAATGGTTATAGATTTTAAATTTCAATAAAAACATAAATTATCTTATCAGATGAATGTATTTTTTCTATAATCTTTCATAAATCAAAATCATGGAAACATATTTCTATATTTACTTGTATAAACTTTTAAATATTTTAAAAATAATAATTTCACTTCATTGACTTTAATATAAATAAAATTCCTTTCATAAAGAAATGATTAGTTTATAATTAAATAATATTTTTCCAACATTTTTAAAAATTAATTTTTATTAATCAAATAATTAAATTCAATTATTACACTACACACACACAATGTGGCATATGTAGCATAAATATTATCAAAATTATATTAGGAATAATAAAAAATCATTTTTTTGGAAATTTATAGTGTTGTGTTATTTTTTTTAAAATATATCATATTCATGATGTGTGAATGGGTTGGGTTAAAATTACATTGTAATATAATGAGATTTAAAAAGAATAAGATATATTCTATAGTGGATTATACATTAAATAGTGAGGCCCAATAAATTATTAAGTACATTTCATTAAATTCCTTTTCGCACATGCAACCCAGAGTATAAATGATCCATAATATTGTTTACCCTTATAAACTAGACCTAAAATATTATGGAATGAATAGGAAAAAATAAAATCAATAAAATAAAAATGAATAATGTTTTTTAAAAAAATATTTAATTATGATTTGTTTACAGGAAAGAAAAATAAAAATCATTTCAATAAAAAATGTTTTATAAAACATTATTTTTCTAAAGGTTTTCTTCATCATGCTTCACACACATACATTATAATTAATTTTTTCCAATTATAAAAACTTTATTTTTTAAAATAATTTTTTTTATATTATCATATATAAATTAACATATGGTAAAATTTCGGTATTTTTTCAGAAATATTTATCTTTAGTGAATAGAGAAAATATTAGTGTTTATATAACTGTATATTTATATTGAATTTTATTTTAATTTAAAATACTTATTTTTTTATGAATATTATTTACTATAAGGATAATATTCTATAGTTATAATTTATCTGATTAATTTTTTTCAAGTCAAAATCATGTTGGATTTCAATATTAGATAATTTTGTGGTTAAGAAAAAAGAGTTTTTTTAGAAAAATTAATGTTTCTAATATATTGTCATTTTAATTAATTTAAAAAACCCCTAATGAAAATATATTTGAATTAAATTTATATTATATGTATTTATATTAACATAATTTCTTCTAATATTTTTTAATATTAAAATAGTAAAAATAAATTCTATATTAACTTGAGGTATACACTTCTTGATAAAAAATCTCATCAAATATGTGGGATTATTTGTAAATTAAACATTAAAATTATGTGAATTAAATTTAATAAAATGGAATCCATATTTTTATTCAAAAATATTTATATAATCTAATATGGTATAATTAATATTATAACACAATTAATCTTGGAAGTAGTAAAAATTAATTACTACAATTATAATAAAAATAATTTTATTGGTGGTTAAATAAAAAAGATAAATCATATAATAATAAAACAATTTCACTAAAATATATTTTATGGAAACATATTGGAAGAATAATATATATATACATATATAATTTATCCATTTGACATGTAAAAAACACATTTACATGGTTTTATTTTAAAATAAATTTAATTGTGGATGTCACCTCCCTTATAGAAGGCCACCTACACCGCCCACCTAATCACACCATAAAATAAATTTTTATCATGCAATACATGTCCAAATATATTCCTTGATTCCCCAAAAAAACATATATTTTTTTAGATCATAAATCAATCATATGATGTATTTTTTTTGTAACAAATCTGGTTGTCTGAAGAATATGTATAGTTTTTATCTATGTTTTTGTTTTTAATTTATTTCATCAATAATCTACATAAAATGGGACCAAATAATTATTTAACTAATAGAAGATGTATCTCCCATAATATTAAATGACTTTTGTATACTATACAACCCAAATATATATATATTCTTCTATCAAATTAGATATGAATTCATCAATAATGTGTATGGAAGACTACCACCTCATGAACCGATGTCATTTGTTTTCCATATTGACCTTTCACTACTTGTTAAAAACAATAATTTCATGTTATTATTATATGTTTATAATATTTATACTTATGGATTTTTTATTTATATATAAGTTCTTAATTTTCCTTCCATGAGGGTATAATTATGCCTCTCATGAGTATGGTGGATTATCCCCTTACAAAACTATGCGATTCATTTGGACTAAAATGTTAGATGGATGGTAATTAGGATAAAAAATCAATATATATTATATTTAATAAATATTTATGATATTAATTCCATATTTTCCTTCATAAAATGATAATATATCATTTTATTCCATAAAATGAAAATTGATAACATTGTTCGTGCATGTGGGTGGACTACTACCTCTTATGAGGGATGTAACAAGTTTTCATTACTAAATTACATTGATGATATATAAAAATATATTTTTATAAAAAATATTGTATTATATATAGTATAATGATTAATTTATGATAAAATATATGTTATCGTATTTCAATAATTATCATTGAAAAAATGGAATCATTACTTATTCATAAGTATGGCCTAACCTATAATTAATCAAAACATAGTCGGTTTTTCAAACCCATAATTCATGATTAGAATACAAATTATTATTATTTACTTATTTTAATTTTATATATTTTTAGGTAATGACCACTTTTACCACTATCACTACACCATAGCCGTTTTGAGACAACGAACTGAACATCATCAAAGTACCTAAAGTGAGAATAAGTTATTAAATATTTTTAATATCTAATTTCTAAAAATTAAAATTCATGATTCCTTAATATTTTATAAAACCTAGAATATTTTATTCATAAATAAACTCATTTATACAATTTTTTAATAATTGTATTATTGGATATGTACAATAGAAGAAAGACTATAGGTAAGGGTATTTCATCGAACTTTTTAATACCAAAAAACATATTCCATATTTTCTAAACAATTTAATTATTTGGGTTATATAATTCCCATTAAATTAAATAATTACTATTAAATTAATGTATTTTTATTTAAAATTCAAAAAGATGTTATCCCTTTCATAAGGATTTCATACAAAGATTACAAATTTTTTAAGGGAACATATCAATGATTTTTCCTTCACATGTCAAGAAGTGAGGTATAAATGAAATAAGAAGGAAATAAGATTTATTATAGAGGAATTTGTAATCCTTTAGATATATTGAATAGTGGATTTCATATATCTATACAATGAAAATTCTCAGTATGATTTATTAAGCTGTGTAGGTGTAGATTGAGATGGATTTGTAGAGGATAGGAAATCAACGTTAGGTGGTGAATTATAAGATAGTGGATTGTGTATTTCATGTATATGTGTGAAAAATGTTTTCATATCATTTATCAATATAAAATTAGAGTATATAGAAAAAACTCAAGCATCCATGAAATAATTGTGGATGAAGCAATAACATTATTATTTGGGAGTTCATGTGAAGTCTCGGATTAGAAACTATTATTATAACACAAATCCTACAAGTAATAAAAATAATACAGTTCATATACAACAGAAAATAACATTAAAATACTATTTTACTTTATCTAGGACTATGTGGAGCAAAGTCCTATGATGTTGGAGTGTGTGCATGTAGAACAACATGTTGCATATATTCTCAATAAGGCTTTACCAAAAAAAGCATTTGAAAGGCATCGACTCACTCTAGGTGTTTAGTTGACTCCCTAAACATGAAAAAATTTAGATACAGTACCCCCACTACCCATGGTACGAAGAGTTATTCTCTAATTTATTTATATTTTTTCATTACTCTGTTTTAGACCAAAAGAACTAGCATTCAAGTTCATTGTGAAATGGGGAGGAATTATGCTATTAAAAGGGGGAGTTTATAATTTATTTGTCAAGACATACAGAGAAGCTGAAATGTAGAGCAGTGGGACAGTGGAGCAATGACATAGGGGGGATTTTATATTTGACGATGCTAGAAGTGATCAACCAAAAGATGATATATCATGAAAATTGAGGTTTTTGATGAAAGGATAAGAGTGGTTTTAGAATCGATTGAATTGATTAATTGATGATATTTTCATTATAATCTTGTTTCTCACAATGATAGTAGATCATGTGGGATTATAGTTGGTTTTTTGTAAATCCATGAGAATTATCTTAATCATAATAAGATAATGCTGATGGGATGGATGAGGAGAATTAACATGGTATCAAATTATGAAATGTTGTAAAAAACCCAAACAGGGAGATTGTTATCCATAAATCCCACAAGTAATCATCCAAATTTTATTTGTGATTGTGTTACTGGTTTTGAGTGTTTCCTAAAATTATCAGCCTTAAAATCCGGTGTTTGGGTTTTGAAAATGGTTGATTTCCACATAGGAAGACACAATATGTAGACCAGGAACAATAGTTCATAGAATGCATATGAGGTATACATAATGGATATTAAAATCTTAAGATGGATGGATTCTAAAATTCATCCTTATCCATATTGTGTGGTACACAAACTAAGAACCAAAACAAGTTTTATAGAGGCGTGCAGTTCATGGGAGGAAAACAGTAGAGTGAAGCATTTAATTTCACAAGATGGATTTTCAATAATTAAAATAATATGGTGATTTTTAGAGTCGTGATGGGAATCATTTATAGAACAACTCATCTTTCATTGTAGAAATAAAGTCATGGTATATGGACCATTTTTGGAAGAAGATTCGTGGAAGGAACAATATGGAATGAGGGTTTTACCACATCAAATGTTTATGTAAAACATATTATCGAAATTTGTGAATATGTTTTCCTATATAAATATTTCTAATCCAATCATTATGTAGGGTAAATTTCATTTGTTAAAATCATTTATATAGGAATAAATTTAGATAAGTCTAGGGGAGGCTCTTGAGGAGGATTCTATGAAGTGTAAAGTAATTCGTGGAAGAAATTCTGTGAAATGGTTTTTACAGAGCACTATAGTCAGAAAAGGATGATGGTAGTCTACTGATGAAGGGATTATGAAGAAGTAGTGGTGGTTCATGGAGGTAGTACATGAGGGTAATTTTTAGAGGCAATATTCTAGGGTTGTATATGGATTTGGTATGTGGATTCAGTATGCAGAGGATGAAAGGAATTTCACCAGTGGAATTAAAAAGTTCTTGAAAGAAATTTTTGCTAACCCAGAGTTTAAGGAAAAGTGGAATTCCACTATGGATGAAAAATGGAACATCAACAGAGTAACTATTTGTAGTTGAGGATGAGTTCATTTATAAAAATATAGAGACTAACAATTCCATTAGCGATGAGTGTATCCCTTCCAAAAGTAGTGAGAAAAGGAAGTGGAAGAAAACAATGATTTCCACCAACAGTGAGCTAGAGAATGATATATTGTGAGTCAACCTTGGGAATGAAGTGACAAGAACCTACCTATATTAAAATTAGTGTGACTGGGAATATATTTAATATAGTTTTAACATCAATAATGATAATGTGACTTAGTGAGTTTGGTAAAATCAGAATATTGTCGTTCCATTCCCATTGGATGTAGCATAGTGAGGTTAACCAAGCAAAAAATATTTATGCACTGGTGAATACAATTTTTCTTTTCATTCAATGCATTATAACTAAATTAAACTGTAAAGGATACAATCAAAAATAGCCTTAATGTTCGTAAAATGTGACCCTTCAAATAAGGTTGTAAAGATCTAGTGTGGAAAAAAGGTGTTTTAAAAGAATGTACATACCTGGATTTACACCCCTCCCCTCTCATTGTATCTTGTTCCCTTTTGGACCAAACATTGTAGATATAAGAAACTTACTCCCATGTAGTGACACACACATTATGGACAAATATAAAAGTTTCGTAAGACATCCAAGGTTCACAATTTTTTATGTTTTAGTTAAAAGTGTTTTCCAAAACCATTCTCACATTTAATAAACCCATTTTCCATCAATCTATATTCATATAAATAATAACATATTGATAACCATGAGATATATATATATTAGTATATCCACCTAAGTCATGAATTATAGAACACAATATACATTTGACAATTGAGAGAAAAAAACCATGGATCGACATTCAAAATAAATGTGCTGACAATAAATTCAAAAGGGTTAATATAATACATAAATCAGTTAAAAATATGAAACAAAGCAACAAAAAATGACATCGCTAAAACCAATTCCAAGGAGTATACATAAGTAATTATCCAATTATATTTACCACAACCTAAATGAAAATCAATCATTGAATGAATTTTCTGTAAGGAGATTAGATCTCCAAAATTTCCAATGAGATCTCTAGATTGCGAGTGGGGAGTCAAAAAAACTCGAAAGAAATGATATTTATGTGGGACATGAGTTAAAAATGATGGTTTATAGAATGAAATTTCATTTGTTACATTCAATGAATATTATTCCATGGATTATAAAATATTGTAAAAAATGTGATGCCATTGATTAAAAATCCCACCCAGGACCATTAAATAATGTGAAACTATTAAACCATAAGTAAGCATCTCCCCCCTCCCCCGAACAAGTTCATTAAATATAATTCATGGAAAATGTACAATTTCAACTCCATTCCCAGTTTTTTAAACATTCACTCATTGAAAAATATCATAATGTATGCCCAAAAACCCATACATTGTGTGAACATTTTACACTGTGTGTAAACCATTCTTGAACTAAAATCATATCAGAGTTTGAAATTTTTTTAGAAAATAAATTTATTCCAGATACTATAAAAATCCCAAGACATCTTTCTTAGGTTCCCCAAACATGAGGACAATCCTACATATCTGCTAATGTTTTTTACATGAAATAAATTAAATTAATAAATACATACAACATCAAATGTTATGTTATTTTCCATATAAACTACTCTTTATTCATGATAATCCCACTAAACATGCAACCAAAAAGGAATGAAAAAATCGTATACATATGGGAATATAATGAGGTGTTATAATATCCACAACATGAATTATTATTGTCCTCAGAATATGATAATATTCTTGGACTCATAGAATGTGAAGGACAATGTGGGTTCATAAAAAATTCACACTACCGTATATCATTGTTAACCCTTCCAAAAATCTATAGGATACTAACTAGATAAATATATTATCTGTACAACACCTTCTCTCTATGATCCATAATCTACACTTTTTACACAACAGTAGTGATTTAGAGATCATGGGAAACTTGCTTTTATTCAATCAAATGTGAATGATCTAGTTAGTACCTCCTTATCTAGGAACCCAGAAACTCATAAATATTAGATGTAAAATGCTTTGGTAATTACAATTAATATTCCACCTCACCTAGTCATCCTACGATCTAATAGGGGCACACAATCATTGATATATACATATCCTATACACCCAACCTACAATTTCTAATGATAGGTGGCACCTTATGAAAGATTTAATCACTAACCCAAATCTCTATCTGTTTATGAAGATGATATACGTACAACTTTCGACGACTCACTTTCCTTGTCAATTCTTGTTTGTCAACATCACCATATCCACTATTTTCTAAACAATACATTTCCCCACCAAATAATGCTCTTCATACATTTTCCAGGATATGTGAGATCTATATAGATTCCCAAATAATTCCTCGAAGTGTTATATTCCGATATATATATTATAACTATTGATATTGGAAAAATTAACTTAAGGGAAATTATTTTCCAAAGATCCAGAAAAATCATTTACACATTCTAGTGGCATATACTAAAGAACATAAATAAATATCCTTTTATTTTATTATAACTTCTAAAGATATGAATTACTTAGTGTTATTTGGTAACACATAATCAAATGAAAAACCATCCAAAAAAAGAAATGAACCTCATGTCCCTATCAAAAACTACCAAATAAGGAACTACATGATGTCTCAAAATAAATTATAATTATATGTACCTACATTTTACACCTTCATTATCTCTTTGATTGTGCCCCTATTTTATGAGTCGGTCAATGATTAACCAAATCACATCATTCCTGAAATAGAAAATGGTAAAATATTAAAATTGTCCATGTAAATATCATCAATGTTTTATATTCGAATGAGTAAGGTATATAAATAGCCAACATGACACTAGTGTTCCACGTTTATTCATTTACAATTAAATCCCCATGACAAAAAATCATCAATTATCCAACTAGTCCCCTAAAAATAGTATTAACTTATCAAATCATGATACATATTCTTAGTTCCTATGTGTACAAACAAATAATTTTTGTTTCCATTATCAATATAATCCTACTTTAGATAAATATGATGAACTAAACTACTATGAATGATAAATTCAATTCTCTTATACCGAGACCACTCACATTGGGTCTCCTCTTCATAAAGGATTTCAAAAATTCCTTAAAACTTATATTTAATCATATTTTTGATACCAAGCCTCTCATAAAATGAAAATTTAGATTTCATAAAATCTAGAAATACCTTCTCACTATCCTCTTCTAATCATAATCTTATCTCCAAAAACAATCTCATCAAATATAACTCCATTGGTAGTGTATTCCCTAAATGTATCAATAATTTTCTTCTTAGCACATTATTGATAAGATTAATTTTTACATGAGTATAAACCATATATAAATAATAATTCTAGAAAAAATACAAAATTTGATTATATTGCATATTCTTATCATACTCATTGACAATATACATCATGATTTTAGGATCATAATATGTTGAAAAGTACTCTCTAAATTGAGATTGATTATAAGGCCCCATCCTTAAACCTTACTTAATATTGAATTAAATGAGTAATTCACATTGAGGATCTTTTCAAGTTTAGAGTTTTAGAGAATTAGGACATAACTATTGCATCTCAAAAGATTACAAAGTAGTCGCTTCTACTAAAATTTCCATAAAATAAAAACTCTTAATAAGAAACATGTATAGTTCGATGTTTTAGGTAGCATGACTTTCCCTTGATCCCATCCTTGACCCTATTCCATGCTATGTCCTGTGAAAAACATTTCAAAAACTTGGGATGAGCATAAGAAGCTCAGTAAGGGATACACAAAAAATGAAAACTGTTAGTTTTTCAAAACAACAGTTAAACCATGTATACTTTATCAAAGTAATACTTTTCACCTTTATGAAGTAGTAAAAACTCTTTACTGAATAAAATATCATTACTTACATTTTTGTAACCAAGGGATTACCATAAAACCCATATAAAGAACACATAACATATATAAAGGTAACTTGGGACATAAACATACTTAAGTGGAATAACCATACGGTCAACTTCCACACATATCACTTAATGAAATAGCCATATGGCCAATTTCCATTCATACTTAATGGAATAGCCATACGGCCGACTTCCATACCCAATGCATTGGAGGTTATAACGTAACCACCCGTCCTGGTATTCACGGCACCACCTGTCATATGGTTTATAACGTAACCACCCGTTAAAATGTCCAAGTACCAATATAAAATCATAAAACATAAAACCAATATAAAGGAATGATAACATTTCCACATCACAATATATCATAATAGAATCCTTTATCAAAACCATTTTCAAAACCATTTAAAACATTTAATAAAGAGAATTTTGAATCAAAGTGCCCCATACCACCTTGAAGCTTAAAATTTTAAACCATTAATATACATATAAATAAATCCTTAAAACCATTTTGAAAACATAGATATTAATAAGAACAAATAATTAAAACATTTAAAACGATATTTTGGTTAAAGGGGTTTTACCAAAATTAGGGACACTTAAATACAATAATTGAGGAATAACATTTAGTCAGAACTTTATAATATCATGAGAATAAATGGATTAATGATATAATACTCCAAAGGACAGTATATACACCATATAAGAGTGAATTGGTGCATAACAACAATGAACCCTCAATAGAAATGTCAAATGTGATGAAATCCCTTATAAAGAAGGTATCCTTAAATTAAGGACAAATCAATCTCAAAAATATGTGTGAAAAATATTAATACACCCAATATAAGTGGATATTAATTGTAAAACAATAAAAGGTCATTCACACATATTCAATGGATGACATATTCAATGACTACATGTTGAACCCAAAGAAATCGAAATTGGGTTAAAAAGTTCCCTTGACAGCCTAATGGCATCACATCAAAATGAGTTGATGAGAGATAAAAAGAGTATCTCATCACTTGGGCATAAAATTTACATCAATAAGGATATATGAGAACATATCCCAACATAAAAATATGTAAATTAAAATACCCAACAAAAGAAGTCTTTTAAAAAAGTGGAGGGTGAAAGGTTCCCTTACCGACTTGGGTATCTTTCAAAACATACACCCCATGAAAGAAGGACAATAGATCGTTGATGTAAATAATCATAAACGAAAGTATATTACACAAAGAGTAGAATAATGGGCAGTACATACACCACTCAATGGAATTTGTGGCAAATGTATCATAAATCTCATGGGAATAAAAGTGAGATGAAGAATCCCTTACGAAAACTCGGCAGCCTAACGGCCCCACATAAAACTTCTGAATATGGATTGATGAGATAAAATAGGGTATCTCATCACATTACAATAAAATTTACAGCATGAGGAATATAAAAGAACATCCCCCAACATTACAAAGAGGAGCCTAAAAGAAGTGACATAAAGGAGAGTACTTAAAAAGAAAGAGAGAGGTTAGATCTCTTATGAAAGTTCGGCAGCCTAACGGCGCCACTCAAAACTTCAAAAATGGATTGATGAGAGAGAATAGTGTCTCTCATCACATGAACATAAAAATTACAGTAATTTTAATATAAAATATCATCCCAATAACAATAAATAATAGCTTTAAAAGGAATGACATAAAAGTGTGTACTTAAAAAGAAAGAGAGGAGTAGGATCCCTTACCTCGGGTCCGACTTGACTCGATCATTCTTTAACGTCCTGAATAATAAACTTGAGTTAATTTATACTTCCTTAAGAACCTTTTTCACGTTCTTTATTCCTTTTATATCATTTATTAAACTGTCATAAATATTAGGTAATCATTTAAGTTAATAATATGTGTTTTGCCGATATTTGGTTCTTAAGTCGAAAGTGGACTTCTTACAATTACATGTTGTTCGTGTGGTCAAAGGTTATTTATATCCAAAATGACATTCCTTATTTTGATATCATATATATAATATATATCCAGAATATACATGTATTTATAAAATCACATAATCATTTAGAGGAAATAAATGAAATGCACCGTTTATGGAGACGGTAAGCCGTACATACGCATGAACGCTACTTTCATTTCTATGTCGTATTAATGGAATTAAAACTATATGAGAGTTAGGTATATTTTAATTCCAGAATTATATTAATCATTTATATGTATCATACATAATATATATCCATTATATATATGTACCTATAATAGTACATTACATTTGGGGATAAGAAATGAAATGCACCGTTCATGGAGACGGTAAGCCGTACGTACGCATGAACGCTACTTTCATTTCTATATCATACTTTAATGGAAAGAAATAATAATGATATAGAGGTAAATAATAATTCCAGTATAACATCATATATAATAACATTAAATCCATCCTTTATACGTCCCACGTATGGCATTAACGAATCACATCACTTTGAGGGGGCGGTGGTCCGCACTTCCTAAAATGAAGATATCGCGTATACCCATAATGGAAGCCATAAAGGTAAGACAAAAATGAAAAATACAGAAGAAGAAGTAAAAAAAACATATTATATATCATATATAAAAATAGTGACATCATAATGGCCACCTTTGAAGGTGATAAATGAGTATTGAACAATAATCGTTTCGGGAGGCAGAATTTCGCCATCCACGGAAACCGTATGTTCTTTAACCATTTGATGTAGTTGTGTGAGAGTGTAGCTCGAATAAATTTTATAACAAAATCCTAGTATATTCAAGATACTGGTGGTTTTATAAAATAAGTAAATAAAAATAGTTTAGGGGGTTGGAGAAGCAAAATAAAACAAATGAACATGAGAGAATGAATTACCATTAAAAGTGTAACTCCTTTTGATTTGAGCCTAAAGGCTTCCTTTGAAAGGATTCTTCCCAAAGTAAATCCTCTAGGATGAGGAGAGGGATGTGGAGAGAGTAAATTGGCAGGGTTTGGCCGAGAAAAAGGCTTGAGGAGTGTGTGAAATGAGGTAGAGGTGGGGGCCTTTTATAAGAGGAGAGGAGGGGCACTTTTAGAAAGTAAAGAAATATTACTTTATTTGAAAATATGATTCGGTTTTAAAAGGTCCCACATTGATATAATTCGTGGATAAGGTGATAAGGTTTCTAAATCCACTCATCCAATTGGTTTTGTCCATGTGTAGGTCATATATTTTACATTATCTTTCCATTTTATTTAAATCGTCAGATAATGATGTCATCGCTGCATCATTATGATGTCATTAATAATTTAATTTATTTAATGTCTAAAAATTATAAAAAAAATACTATGATGTAGTAAATATTTTTATCTTTCCAATGAATATTTATAATAAAAATTTAGACTTGTGTAAACTTACTTAAAAACTGTTTTAGTAAAACAACTCATGTTTGTGTCAATTTAATTTTAACATTAAATAAAAATATATTATTGTCATTTTCCAACTAAAGTGGCTCCATGGGGTCCCCAAGTTGGCCCATGGATTTTCTTGGTCGGCCATGACTCACCCAATAGGTATAGGACAAGTGTCATGATGTTTTCACATTCTTATAATATCATTTTACCTTAAATTACACTAATTACCTCTAATCGCAGTTAATGAAAAAAAAGTTACTATTCACCAAAAAATTATTTTCATCCCATTGAACCACATTTTACATACTAATGACAACCATGTATGTCGGATTTTCAAAATTCAATACACATTAGTGGTAATCTTTCATTTAACTGAAAAATCAGTTTGCTTGATTACCACTTAGTGGTTTCACTATTCATCAAAAATTGGAGTTTTTCAGAAAAATACCAAAACATTACCCTAAGCTATATTTGATATTCCGAATTCAAAAATGAAGTCTGTTTTACAAAATTCAAAACATATTAGTCACATTAATTAATTTAATAATTAATTCCCGTTGTCAGAGAAAATAGCGTGTTTTTATAAAACAATAAGTATCAAAAGATTGACACTAGTTTAAGTCTGATTTCAAAGTGAAATTAATTCCAACGACCACTATTGGATTTAATGGTAAAAATATTTTCTAATTTCACTTTAAAACCAATTCAAAATATTATCTAATCATATAAATAAATTATATTAAAAAGAGGTTTTGAATTAAAACACAACATTTTACACTATTCATTAAAAAATGAACTTTATCGGAAAATTACCTAATATTTACACAAAGTAAATTTTTATGTCCCGATTCTTAATAAGAGTTTTATTTAGTCCAATAGAATTTATAAGAGTGAACAAAACTATATTTAATGATGGTTCGCCATCAAAAGGTGATAAGTGAACCTTTAGTGAAAACTAGGGCATATACGCCTAAAATTGAATTATTTCCGTATTTTAAGACATTATCTTTTATTGGATAAATGTAAAAACATTTAAAAACATATATAATCATATTTTAGTTATTTCTATCCATTACCGCCAATACAACGGCTACATGTTAACTACCATTTAAAATAATATTATTTTATTATTAGAGTGCAACGTAAGATTCCCAAGAAACTCGTTGTTGCGTGTTGGGTACACCATCGAGCATAGCATCCCCTTTAAAGTCATTTCAATATTTTATTCACAAATATGGATAAATATGAAATTTCATATTCTTTATTTACCTAGGGTGTTACATCCTTCCCCCCTTTTGGAAATTGTGTCCTCGCAATTTTAAAATTGCGCTTGGAAACATCCTTGAAAGTCCCACATCGGACGAAGAGTCGGTAAAACAATCACTTTAAAATAATGAAAGATAAGTATAAAGGTCACCCGAGTTAACCCATACTAGGATTCCATGTATGAAAATATGGACATGGAGGAAAAAAAAGGGTCATGTTCTGATGGAGAGTGATAGAAAACATGTTTAGGAGAAAGTTAACCACGAGAAAATCACAAACTTGTGATGGGTTAAACGCTATTCGATTCCCCAATAGGAAAAGTTAATAGACAACATTTTTGTTTTAAGTTACTTTTTATTGAGGAATTTATTCATAAGGAAACATAATCACTTATCATGTTGACTTTCAAATTTTACTAGATTCCTTAATCAAACTCATAATTTTTTTCCAAAAGACGAGTATTTAGGGAGACTTGTTCACATTTAGAGTACTATAATCAACTTCTAGAGAATCACCTAATCCACCAAAGAGAACTATATACATCCCATGTCTTTAGTCTTTAACTAAAACCAAAACCAAAAAGGTTAGTACAAGGTCAAATAATCCAGAAAAGGATAACCCTTTATAAAAATAAAATCTATTTTTAATCTCCAAAATTTGTCCAACAAAACCCAAAGTTCAACGAGGACCATTCTATAATCAATTTGTCCATAAAATTCTTCAAAGTAAACCAATATAAGATTGAAACCCAAATATTTGAAGGACTTAGTCGCATAGTCTTCCAAGATAAATTGTAACATTTATCTCCAAACAATATCAGTTGCTCCTAAAGTCTCATTTTGAAAAGTAATTAACCTAATCACATATCCTCCATGATAGGTTAATCATTTTCATAAATAACACAAAATCAACTTACTCTTAATTCATAAAATCATATAACTAAAAAGAATCTGTCAAACTAACCAGGGACTTCACGTAGTCCAGTGGTAGGTGATAAATACCAATCGCACTTTGGTTGTGGGTTCGATTCCCGTAGCTTTGTCCGACGCGACGGGTTGTCACACGGTCTGCGTGTTGTCCTTTTTCCAAAACTATATAATTCTTAAATCATTCCCCAAAAAGGGATAAAATCATCAAAAATGATCATAACATATTTTAACCTCAAGTATATCTCATTCCTTTCAATTTCCATCATAACATATAATAACCCATAATTACCTCAAAAGTAAGGATCATATAAACTCTAATGGTTACCTTTATAATTATTACCTGAACTTCCACATGGATTAGTCATCTCGTACATGATGCATTACAGAACATACCAATGTTCAAGTGGCTGATCATGACTCCTTGATATTTGGTTTCGAACAACCACGAGTTTCCTCATTGAATCCTCCATTTTATCTAGTATCTTAATTAGAGAACCACTACAGTTTCCTTCAAACCTGTTGTCTCTTTGGTGCCTGCTAGATCCATCCATTCACTAAAAATAGAAATTTCAGTGTGAGTATATCATCAAAACCATCATGTACTAATGAGGAAGGTAAACACTAAGATACACTTACTCATTCACTTTATCTAAAACTATGACTCTTTCTGAAATCCTAACCATTATGGTATTGTCACTTATGCTTAAAGAATACTCTAACCTCTAAAGTTATCTAAACCGACCTTTGATTCCAACTATAAGGCCCCAGCCTTAAACCTTACTTAATATTGAATTAAATGAGTAATTCACATTGACGAACTTTTCAGGTTTAGAGTTTTAGAGAATTAGGACATAACTATTACATCTCAAAAGATTACAAAGTATTCGCTTCTACTAAAATTTCCATAAAATAAAAACTCTTAATATGAAACATGTATAGTTCGATGTTTTAGGTAGAATGACTCTCCCTTGATCCCATCCATGGCCCTATTCCACGCTATGTCCTGTGAAAAACATTTCAAAAACTTGTGATGAGCATAAGAAGCTTAGTAAGGGATACACAAAAAATGAAAACTGTTAGTTTTTCAAAACAACAGGTAAACCATGTATACTTTATCAAATTAATACTTTTCACCTTTATAAAGTAGTAAAAACTCTTCACTGAATAAAATATCAATACTTACCTTTTTGTAACCAAAGGATTACCATAAAACCCATATAATGAACACATAACATATATAAAGGTAACATGGGACATAAACATACTTAAGTGGAATAACCATACGGTCAACTTCCACACATATCACTTAATGGAATAGCCATATTGCCAATTTCCATTCATACTTAATGGAATAGCCATACGGCCGACTTCCATACCCAATGCATTGGAGGTTATAACATAACCACCCGTCCTGGTATTCACGGCACCACCCGTTGTATGGTTTATAACGTAACCACCCGTTAAAATGTCCAAGTACCAATATAAAATCATAAAACATAAAACCAATATAAAGGAATGATAAAATTTCCACATCACAATATATCATAATAGAATCCTTTATCAAAACCATTTTCAAAACCATTTAAAACATTTAATAAAGAGAATTTTGAATCAAAGTGTCCCATACCACCTTGAAGCTTAGAATTTTAAACCATTAATATCCATATAAATAAATCCTTAAAACCATTTTGAAAACATAGATATTAATAAGAACAAATAATTAAAACATTTAAAACGATATTTTAGTTAAAGGGGTTTTACCAAAATTAGGGACACTTGAATACAATAATTGAGTAATAAGATTTAGTCAGAACTTTATAATATCATGAGAATAAATGGATTCATGATATAATACTCCAAAGGACAGTATATACACCATATAAGAGTGAATTGGTGCATAACAACAATGAACCCTCAATAGACATGTCAAATGTGATGAAATCCCTTATAAAGAAGGTATCCTTAAATTAAGGACAAATCAATCTCAAAAATATGTGTGACAAATATAAATACACCCAATATAAGTGGATATTAAGTGTAAAACAATAAAAGGTCATTCACACATATTCAATGGATGACATATTCATTGACTACATGTTGAACCCAAAGAAATCGAAATTGGGTTAAAAAGTTACCTTGACAGCCTAACGGCATCACATCAAAATGAGTTGATGAGAGATAAAAAGAGTATCTCATCACATGGACAGAAAATTTACATCAATAAGGATATATGAGAACATATCCCAACATAAAAATATGTAAATTAAAAGACCCAACAAAAGAAGTCTTTTAAAAAAGAGGAGGGTGAATGGTTCCCTTGCCGACTTGGGTATCTTTCAAAACATACACCCCATGAAAGAAGGACAATAGATCATTGATGTAAATACTCATAAACGAAATTATATTACACAAAGAGTAGAATAATGGGCAGTACATACACCACTCAATGGAATTTGTGGAAAATTTAGCATAAATCTCATGGGAATAAAAGTGAGATGAAGAATCCCTTACGAAAACTCAGCAGCCTAACGGTGCCACATAAAACTTTTGAATATGGATTGATGAGATCAAATAGGGTATCTCATCACATTACAATAAAATTTACAGCAAGAGGAATATAAAATAACATCCCCCAACATTACAAAGAGGATCCTAAAAGAAGTGACATAAAATAGAGTACTTAAAAAGAAAGAGAGATGTTAGATCTCTTACGAAAGTTCGGCAGCCTAACGGCGCCACTCAAAACTTCAAAAATGGATTGATGAGAGAGAATAGCGTCTCTCATCACAAGAACATAAAAATTACAGTATGTGTAATATAAAAGATCATCCCAATAACAATAAAGAATAGCTTTAAAAGGAATGACATAAAAGTGTGTACTTAAAAAGAAAGAGAGGAGTAGGATCCCTTACCTCGGGTCCGACTTGACTCGATCGTTCTTTAACGTCCTGAATAATAAACATGAGTTAATTTCTACTTCCTTATGAACCTTTTTCAAGTTCATTATTCCTTTTATATCATTTCTTAACATGTCATAAACATTATGTAATCATTTAAGTTAATAATATTTGTTTTGTTGATATTTGGTTCTTAAGTCGAAAGTGGACTTCTTACAATTACATGTTGTTCGTGTGGTCAAAGGTTATTTATATCCAAAATGAAATTCCTTATTTGGATATCATATATATCATATATATCCAGAATATACATGTATTTATAAAATCACATAATCATTTAGAGGAATGAAATGAAATGCACCGTTCATGGAGATGGTAAGCCGTACGTACGCATGAACGCTACTTTCATTTCTATGTCGTATTAATGGAATTAAAACTATATGAGAAGTATTTATATTTTAATTCCAGAATTATATTAATCATTTATATGTATCATAAATCATATATATCCATTATATATATGTACCTATAATAGTACATTACATTTGGGGATAAGAAATGAAATGCACCGTTCATGGAGACGGTAAGCCGTACGTACGCATGAACGCTACATTCATTTCTATCACATACTTTAATGGAAAGAAATAATAATTATATAGAGTTAAATAATAATTCCAGTATAACATCATATATAATAACATTAAATCCATATTTTATACGTCCCACGTATGGCACTAACGAATCACATCACTTTGAGGGGGCGTTAGTCCGCACTTCCTAAAATGAAGATATCGCGTATACCCATAATGGAAGCCATAAAGGTAAGACACAAATGAAAAATACCAAAGCATAAGTACAACATAAACATATTATATATCATATATAAAAATAGTGACATCATAATGGCCACCTTTGAAGGTGTTAAATGAGTATTGAACAATCATCGTTTCGGGAGGCAGAATTTCGCCATCCACGGAAACCGTATGTTCTTTAACCATTTGATGTAGTTGTGTGAGAGTGTAGCTCGAATAAATATTATAACAACATAATAGTATATTGAAGATACTGTTGGTGTTACAAAAGAAGTAAATAAAAATAGTTTAGGGGGTTGGAGAAGCAAAATAAAACAAATGAACATGAGAGAATGAATTACCTTTAAAAGTGTAACTCCTTTTGATTTGAGCCTAAAGGCTT
The DNA here is from genome assembly GCA_963277665.1 of Viscum album. Classification (NCBI taxonomy): domain Eukaryota; kingdom Viridiplantae; phylum Streptophyta; class Magnoliopsida; order Santalales; family Viscaceae; genus Viscum; species Viscum album. Next base: position 1,921,238,095 of record OY728136.1, on the reverse strand, counting down.
CCTTTGAAAGGATTCTGCCCAAAGGGAATCCTCTAGGATGAGGATAGGGATATGGAGAGAGTAAATGGGCAGGGGTTGGCCGAGCCAAAGGCTTGAGGAGTGTGTGAAATGAGGTAGAGGTGGGGGCCTTTTATAAGAGGAGAGGAGGGGCACTTTTGGAAAGTAAAGAAATATTACTTTATTTGAAAATGTGTTTCGGTTTTAAAAGGTCCCACATTGATATAATTCGTGGATAAGGTGATAAGGTTTTGAACTCCACTCATCCAATTGGTTTTTTCCATGTGTAGGTCGTAAAGTTTACTTTATCTTTCCATTTTATTTAAATCGTCAGATAATGATGTCATCACTCCATCATTATGATGTCATTAATAATTTAATTTATTTAATGTCTAAAAATTATATAAAAAATACTATGATGTAGTAAATATTTTTATCTTTCCAATTACTATTTGTAATCAAAATTTGGACTTGTGTAACCCTACTTAAAAATTGTTTTAGTAAAACAACTCATGTTTGTGTCAATTTAATTTTAACATTAAATAAAAATATATTATTGTCATTTTCCAACTAAAGTGGCTCCATGGAAACCCCAAGTTGTCCCATGGCTTTTCTTGGTCGGCCATGACTCACCCAATATGTGTAGGACAAGTTTCATGGTGTTTTCACATTCTTATAATATCATTTTTACCTTAAATTACACTAATTACCTCTAATCGCGGTTAAGGAAAAAAAGTTACTATTCACCAAAAAATTATTTTCATCCCATTGAACCACGTTTTACATACTAATGACAATCATGTATGTCGGATTTTCAAAATTCAATACACATTAGTGGTAATCTTTCATTTAACTGAAAAATCAGTTTGCTTGATTACCACTTAGTGGTTTCACTATTCATCAAAAATTGGAGTTTTTCAGAAAAATACCAAAACATCACCCTAAGCTATATTTGATATTCCGAATTCAAAAATGAAGTCCGTTTTACAAAATTCAAAACATATTAGTCACATTAATTAGTTTAATAATTAATTCCCGCTGTCAGAGAATATAGCGTGTTTTTATAAAACAATAAGTATCAAAAGATTGACACTAGTTTAAGTCTGATTTCAAAGTGAAATTAATTCCAACGACCACTATTGGATTTAATGGTAAAAATATTTTCAAATTTCACTTTAAAACCAATTGAAAATATTATCTAATCATATAAATAAATTATATTAAAAAGAGGTTTTGAATTAAAACACAACATTTTACACTATTCATTAAAAAAATGAACTTTATCGGAAAAATACCAAAAATTTACACAAATTAAATTTTGATGTCCCGATTCTTAATAAGAGTTTTATTTGGTCCAATAGAATTTATAAGAGTGAAAAAAACTATATTTAATGACGGTTCACCATCAAAAGGTGATAAGTGAACCTTTAGTGAAAACTAGGGCATATACGCCTAAAATTGAATTCTTTCCGTATTTTAAGCCATTATCTTTTATTGGATAAATGTAAAAACATTTAAAAACATATATAATCATATTTTAGTTATTTCTATCCATTCCCGCCAATACAACGGCTACATGTTAACTACCATTTAAAATAATATTATTTTATTATTAGAGTGCAACGTAAGATTCCCAAGAAACTCGTTGTTGCGTGTTGGGTACGCCATCGAGCATAGCGTCCCCTTTAAAGTCATTTCAATATTTTATTCACAAATATGGATAAATATGAAATGTCATATTCTTTATTTACCTGGGGTGTTACATTGATGACTTTTTTTGAGTACATGTATTCCTTCTCTAAAATCATTATCATGGTCTGGGTAGTCCTTATTATTAGGGTGTAAACTTTTTGAGCCATATACTAATATCAAACTCCCTTGAATCAAGGAAAATCCCCAACCCATGCGCAACACATCATAAAAATCATTAGAACCCAAACCTAGTTCTGTAAGAATAAAAATGTAGGTGAACTATATGTCCCATTTATTTCCTCCAAAAAACCTATAACACTTGTAATTCCAATCAAAATTTACTACATTATGGGTAAATCAATCATCAATTATGTAAGAATATATATTTTCTAAAACACCCATGTTTGTACTAGCCATCCCCAAGAAGCCTCGGACCACAAACACATTTCATAAACTCTCTAAGGACATGAAAACATATACCATTTGCAGATCAATTTTGATTCCCCTTTATGATATAACATTATCCATCTAAAAAATGTTACCCTAATGTTATTACAATGATTTCAAAAGGATCTTTGTTCCCCACCTCTACCTTTTTGTAAACCAAAACATTAACCACAAAAACCGTGAAGAAGAGTTATAGAACTGATGAAATATATTGTTCATCAATTCCATAAATACCAATGAAGTGTAATTTAGTCTGAATCGAATCACCAGAAACATAAAATTTCAATACATGATCCTAAATTATTGTTAGGAATATCAAATTTTAAGACAGAGAACAAAAGGTACCCTGACCAATTGTAAATAATGGATATCCATTTCACCTTATGATAATCAAAAACATGATAATTAATATATAAAGTAAATTTTTATTGATGGTATCTAGGTAGAAATTTTGATATTCAATAAAAAGTATGTGGTATTTTTTATCCTTCATTGAAATGTGGACATGGAAATCTCATGGTCACATGATTGGATGAATAAATACATAAGCATCATGTTTTATATGAAATATCACATGTTCTGCCAATCCAAATTGCACTATACGGTAAGATGGAATATAAATGGGAATTTTAATTGGGATTATGTAAATATTATACTCAAATTATCATGGTGGTGGTACAAAAAAATCATTATAAATGACCATAATGTATTCACACACCACTATGGAAAGTGGAATACCCAAAAATGCTCAACATCATCAGAACAAATCTCCACCAACTCGAACTAGATTACCCAAACACAAATAATTGTAGACCATGCACTTCCTTATTTGGATGCCCACTCAACCTAAAATAAATGAGAGACTACTTAATAATATAAAGAATGAACCGGATAACAATATCTGTCTATCTGCGATTTTACGTAGATAATTTAAACCATGTTGTTTATCAAGTCAATGATTTCTTGACTAAGAACCAAAAATTATCACTCCACATCAAATATATTTAACATTAGTCAACACAAATGACATGTTAAACTATGTTTTGACCTCTTGGGTAAAGTGGAGGAAAGCAATCCTAGAACTATCGAAAATAAAATAAAAATTGTAACTGAAACAGTATCTGATCCTATTTTAAATTCTTCAAGAATTTACTCATCAACAAAAATATATTTGCATCTAGATTCATCCATAGATTTTATATCTACATGATCATCCCCCAAATTATTAATATTAGACCGACCAACATTGGAAGAATCAGTATTGACTTACGAGCTCATTGTGAATGTAGATCCAAATGTACAATTGTCGGAAATCATGTCATATATATTCTTCAATGGATAGCTTTCCCAAAATGATAAAAATACTTCATAGACTCTAAAACTTTTATCATAGTGTGGAAATGGAGAACACATTTAATAATATCAGTTGTCTTCTTTCTAGGTGAAGCACTAAAAAATGGTCATGATTAAAACTGTAAAACATTAATCTTTCTTTTCTAAATAGAAGATACACCCTGGTTGAAAACAACAGAACTTTATTTTACAAAAAACCCTATTATCCTGCAATGTCGACCTCATACAACGTTTCTTTGTCTACATCCTTAATGATGGACATATGGTACATGAAAATTTTCATCAATAAAATATTTAACCACAATCCCATCCCATCCCTTCAATCCATTATGTACTTATTAGCGATAATATATGATTCCATATGTAACAGAATAAAAAAATGTATTGAATAATCAAGAACAATTATATCTAAATGATCCATTGTAATAAACACATATGTCTTCTCTTCAATTAATTTCTAAAAAAAATATGATAAATGATTTTATGGAATGAATACCATGACAATCCTTATGTAGATTTGTTTTCAAAATAGACTGTATTCGTATATTTCACAAACCATCAAGTATATATGAGTAAAACACACATTATAGACTTTATGAGTCATTAGAATAATGATTATTCTCTCAATCAATCAAAGCCTCTCATTAGATTATCATGGTCCTTTGTCACCATAGAATGTATATCGATGTATCTATATAAATTCTGATCCATTATCCACTACTCATCCTATGTTATTAAAACCAACATTACCCTAAGTTTTAATATTGTTTATTATTGATTATACTAAAAAATATTCCAGAAAAGTGTTTTCATGATGTTGTTTTCTAAATTAATCCTCTATCAAATTTTGACTGTTTCTTCAATGGGGAATTATACAACAATGCCATGAAAAAAACATATCGATCATGAGTATATTTTAAAAATCCTAGGGCCACTTGATGTATATATAAAAATGATTTTAGTTTAATTAAAATTCAAATTTTATCAAAAAATAGACATAATAAAGAGAAATAGGTCCATTTAATTTAATATCCCATATAGTTCATTCAAATTACCTCAATAAACATGTCTCAAACCAAATAAAAAATTATGAACACCCATGGTAACTCATGTTTTGAACCAGGAATGAGCTAGAAAGGAATATTGATGTAAATTATATCAAAATCCTTATGTTACTAGCTCTTATCTATCCATGAAACACTTCAAAAATCACGATGTGTTAACACACATCAGTCACTTCTTCCCATTAATAACAACTTATATTGAACCACCTAATTGAATTAATCAATGAAACTAATTTTTCCTATCACAGTGGGATACAATAATGGAAATGAAAATTCATCTAATGTAACCAAATCTAAAATAAAAATGATATACAATTTGAATAAAATATATACATCTTAAATCCTGAAAAAAAATTAAACAATATAAAAAAATTACAGTACATAACCGAAAAGACCACATGTAGCCAACCATCACCTTGATAACATCCCATTATGATGGATATAGATGGAAATTGAATGTGTAATGAAACATAATTCCATTTCATTTCTATGATTCCAACAAACAAAGACAAAAAAAAATTGGTGGGTAGAAAGAAAAATCCTAGTAACATAACACTAATTAATATACCAAATTATTAATACCAATAAATAATTTTATCCTAAATTAAAAACATTAATCCATTTTGTAAAGAAAATTATAAATAAAATTATTTTTAATAATTTTTATATCTATATGAATAAATTAATATATTTTCTATAAATTAAAAAATTGATGAATTAAACAAGGGAAACATTATATGTGAAATCAATATTCAGGTGATAACCATTATATAATAAAAAAATTCAAAACATTTAAATTCTATGGTATTGGAAAGCCTACTAGACCAACTGATATTGAGTCTTCCCACAGTCTGTAGATTTCATAAATGTAACTTGTAGTTGTTTCATAGACAATAGTGTCACATATGTTTGTTTGGAAATGTACTTGAGGTTCCAATGTGCTATTTTTTATTCAAAAGCAATTTAAAAAATAATTCTCTCATGTAATAAACAATTTTTAACAAGAAATAAATTCACTTAAAAAATACCACATAGGATTCCATGAATTTCCAACACACAAATAATTCCACACACCTAATGATTGATGTAACCCTATATTCCTTCAATAAATGAGACTTACCAAACACATATCAACCATCGAAATAAATTTCCCTACTTGAAACAAAAAAGGATCATTAGAGAACATAAATTGATCATGAACCTAAACCGCAACGACAACCAACACAAAAGATACAACCAATTCCAAGGTGGAAACAGATATAATCATACCCAATGAGACGAACCAAAAATAGAATAATAACCAATCACTAAAAGAATTATCCATAAGGTTCATATATATCCAAAATATCCTAAAAGAACTATATTTTTCACTAGGTTAGAATACATGTTTAATGAAAAGGGATTCTGGAAAACTATGCATTAAAAATTCTCATCTCAAGAATTACACTTCATGAATCCAATTTTCAATGTGTAATTAAATAAACCATAAATCCAATGAAAAGGTGTACCCTATAATGAAAAATCTCATCCTTGACCATTACATAACCTATATATAACATAAAACATTTGAACCCCTAAACAAATGAGTTCAAGCCATATTCTCAGGGACCAATACACAGCTTGAACAAGATTAATTCTATGTGAAAAATTGACACCCTAAACAAAATCATTATTTTACTTTGAAAACCAATATATGACGTAAAAACATTAAAATGTCATTAAAAATGATGACAAATTATATTATCATGGTATAAAATTTATATGTAGACTGAAAGAATCCAACATTTAGAACAAAATACTAAACCCACCTCTTGTATTCTCCAAACATTGGGAGAACCCAATAGGTATTTAAACATATCTATAGCCACAAATTATTAAAAACACATTTATATATAAAATATATTTCAATATTTTCCTCAAGAAAATAACTCCTTTTATAAGACACCCACTATGAACCCACCCAAAAAAGTGAACAAAAAAAATACAATCCAAGAAAAAATGGATGATAACTATGTGTTTCATGATTCTTTTGATCGAAATTTTTATTAAAAGTCTTATGAAAAATTAATTTTATAATCCTTGACAATTTTTGAAACCTATACCATGATTTAATGTTATAGGATAAATGTATTAATGGGTATGAATAACTTGGTGTTTGGTGATTCTTTTGGTAATGATTGATACCACAAGTCTTATGAAAATTGAATTTGATATACATTTACATTATTAAAACATTATTCCATGGTTTTATGGTTTTTGATCCATGTATTGATGGGTATGAATATTCTTATGTTAGACACATGAGATTTTGTTAAAATTTTTATCATTATGGTCATTACTTTCCATATATTCCATTAAATTTTTAATTCTTATGATTACTCTTATTATAAAATTGAGATCACCAATTTAATTTTTATTTTTCATTTTTTTACCAGTACATTTATTTAATGAATTATGACTATAATTGTTTCAAATGGATATTGATGATGAGTTATCAGGATAAAAGAAAATATATTATATATTAGGGGAACACCCTATTTTCGTCATGGTTATTTTTTATGTAAGAGTTTTTCCTATTTCACTAATACATTAGACCAAAATGGTATTTGAGTAGGTCACTAATTCATTATTTAATTTATTGTGTTTTTATGTTTTGGATCGTAAAATTTGGGTCACCATATTTGGTATCGATTTAATAAATAATATTATTATTATTTTCACACTAGTTCTAGGAGTGTGGGTTCAATATTATAATATTTGGTAATAGAGAAATTATTATATGACTTTAGATATTATGATGTTTTCATTTGATTTTATCATATGGGTTATATAAATCATCATAGCATAATGTGTTTAATATTGATAACATGTTTAGCGGTTTTGAAAACCATTAGATTTTATCAAATAATTAATTATCTATGTAGTTTCTATTGAATTTCATTTTATTTATAAGAACATTATTATGATATATTTTTTGGAAAAAGAATATACCAATGGTATGGTTAAAACTCATCAAACTAAAAAAGGCCATACGGCTTAAATGGTCAATCAGATGGTGACAAGGGTGCATTTACCACCACTAGTCTTTCTGATATCCTCATGTATATGATTACATTGTGGGAATTTAAATATAAAAGGTATCGATAACCATTGAGGTTGATAAAATCATTATTGTGCAGGTTATTGAAGTTATATGGGATGTATGGATAATTATATGTGGAATAACATAGTTTTAACATATCATATTACTATTAAATTTTGTACATTTGATCAATTTTAAAACACATTACCATATGTTAACCATTTTGATATTGGATAATATCTACATATATGTCTAATGTATTTAATATCCCATTGGTGGTAATTTGGTCAATTAAAGGATAACTTTAGTGCTTCATGGATGAAAAATATTCATCTTTAATAATTATTATATGGTGAAAAACTTGAGAATGTTGTGTAAATTGATTAATGTATATAATTATTCACATTATATAGGTTTATTTTTGTATTTAATTAGTCTTTATGGTAATATAATTCATCAACATGAGGAATTGGATCTTTATAAAAAATCATATTACCACTATTCATTCTAAAATCAATAGTCATTTAGATACCTCCATGGTTTATTGTTTTGTGGTTGTTGAATATATAATGTTTATTCATTTTCATATAATAAATGTTCTCTGTCACTTTATATCCTAATTTGGAATTTAATTTATCAAACATTACAAAATATTCATATCCACAAATTTTATTCTGTTGAGAAAACTAGTTATTTGTTATTTTGATAACCTCTAAACTTTTACCTCCATGTTTTCAAGTGGATTATTAATCAGGCCTTTATTTGATTCATGTTTCCAAAAAAAAAAAATTTAAAATGAAAATAGTTTTTTTACTGGGATAAATTTTATATTTTTTGGATACAATTCATTAAAGGGTGGAAAAATGTAACACCCGATGTTTTTAACAAAAAATTACAAGTTATGTAAGCTAAAGTATTTGACACAAAATAATGATTTTAAATGTCATGTGAAATTTATTTATTTATATACCTTTGAATATATCTATACCCAAATAAAAATGTATCGTAATATAGTATATAATTATTACATAGACATTAAATTGGTAGGTATGAATAGGAATAAATAAATTCTGAACATTATATAGTTTACAAATCAATATAATTAATGTATAGGTTATTAAATAAATATAAACAAAATATTCATTTAAAAGCAAAATAAATTATTTCTAAATATTTTATAAATGGTTTTTTCATTATATTCTTTTCAAATATATTAAAATTAATTTTTTCCACTTTTAGAAAATTTATTTGAAAAAATGTTCTTCATTTTTGAAGTAGTTGTATTTGCAATTCCCATTGATTTTAAATTTGGAAAATCAAATTTTAGAGAATATCTGGAAAAAAACATGATCCATATAAATTATTGTAAAAAACCAAGAAAATATAGTATACTTAATTTTATATAAATTCTATCTCTTCAAATGATTTTGATGCTTACAACCCAAGGATTAAATAAAAAATAAAACTCTATTAAAAATTTAATCATTAAACATGACACTTACAACATAGCCATTAAGTTATAAGGTATGAATAAGAATAATGATATTATAAAACATATATTAACTATACAAATATAATATAATTTCTACTGTAATATATTGATTATAAATAAGATATGAATAATTTGAATGGAAAAAAATTTTTTCTAAAAAATATTATTCTTCTAAAATAATATTTACTCAGGCTTTACAAGAGTAATGTCATATTAATTCCAAATCAGTATATAACATTAATTTGAAAAAATAATCAAAATTGATAAAATATAAATGTAAAAAATTAAAATTTTCGAATCCTTCATAATTTTCAGAAAATATTTTTAATTTTCTTACTCGTGAAAACTATTATTTTCTTATTAAAATATTCTTATGCATTTTGAAAATTTTAATAGTTAAATAATATTTTAGAATGGATTAAAATTAAAATTATTACAATAATATTTACATTTTTCTCATTTATATCCTTTGATTAAAATAAATTTAAAAGTATAATATTAAAACAATCGATATTTTGAAAATTTACTCTTTAGAAAACCTTTTTTCGTCGTGTCCTTGGTGATTATTATAAATTACATTTTTCTACTTATAAAATTTTGATTACATTAAATAGACTCTATATATTGAATCAAAATAATTTATATTATACAATATTTTCAAATTTATTTCTATTCACAATGAATAATAATGACAATTAGAAATAATTATCATGATTATTGCTAAAATAGACTTTTTTGTTTTACATTATTTTGTGATAAAATTGTTATTCAACAGCTATATTATCATTATTTAACAAATTTTATTCAATATCAATAATTAGTTATTATAATGTTTCTAATAAGGATAATTTTAATTTATTCCTTAAAGGTTAAATAAACTTGACATAAAATATACAAGTTACCATAGTAAAAACAAAGAATAAAAAAAATTAAAGTAAAGGTGTAGTAATTACATGTTTAAAAAAGAAAATTTTTGTGGTAGAGGTGTGTATCTAAAATATAATTCATACACTCAATTATATAATAATATTTGAGGATTTTGGTGAGAGTTTTACTTCCGATTATTACGTACATTATGATTTTAAAAAAGATTCCACGCATCCTCAATTATAAATGGACACTCACTCCCATCAATTATTCACACATAACAAGACATTTTTCTTAAAACCAAAACCCAAATTCCACCAAAATATCAATATCCAAATACTAGTTGTTATTCTTTTCTATAAAAAGAAACCATATTGTCATTAAGTAGTTATACAATGGAGGTTCTTCTAGGGGAAGGTAATTGTATTCATTATGTTGTTTCTCTTTTTTTATTCATTAACCACATTTAATTATACAATATAAAATACAATATAAAAAATTTAACCATATCCATATATGATATTATTATTATTTTATTATATTTATCTGTATCCATTTTTTCCTAATGGGAAATGAAATCACCAACCGTGTGTACGGTTGACTATTTCCTCGTTTAATAATGTAATTATTTTTTCTTTAAAACTTTTCATGGATCAATATTATGATGGATTTAATATGTATGTACATAATAAAAAACATAATTATTCTATTTTAATTTTATTATCAGATATTATTTTTTTATTATAATTTCATTTAAACTATTATTATCTTGATCGTGTGTAAGGAGGACTACTACCTCATGACATTATGTGATTCACTTTTGACATATTCTTTACATGGAATGCAATGATGATAAATTTAATAGATATGTGTGATAAATATTACATCATATAAATTAAAAAAAATACTTTAATCATTCATACACTTCCACTTATAATGGAATAATAACATCACTCATGCATATATTTGGCCTCTATTATACAAAAAGTAAAGGGATTCATCTTAATTGACAAATATTCGTAGAATTGTTTTATGGATTTATATATTGAACATGAATAATATATATATAAGGAAAATATAATTCATCATATGATATAACTATGTCCTATGTATAAAAAAATGTTCATTAATGATAGAAATATTACGATAAAATAAGTACAATAACACTTGAAATTAGAAGAATATAGAAATGTTATTAAACAAGATTAGTAAAATGATATAATATGACCATTTATGGTAAGATATATTTTATTTTGAAAAATTATTATATTTATAATAATAATATATTTAATATATAGGATGATAATAAACTAATAAAAGAAGTCAAACCTATGGTAAATGATTCTCATATAAAATTTACTATGTCAATACTGTGTCAAATTCACCAGTTATTATATGTATGTTGTGTATATAAGAACATTTTTGATATTCTATATTATGAATATATTTTTATTAATAGTATTTTTGTAATTTTTTTTATTTCAAGGTTATTGTAATTAAAATATTACCAAATAGGTAAGGTTTTATTCCCAAATATATTCATTATTCGGGTTTAATTTAATTTACACTCCCATGGTAGAATTATTAATTTTTATTTTGTAAAACAAATATATTTTATTATCCTCTATTTATTAATGATTTTTTCTAATAATAATACAATTATCATAATCTATTTTATAAAAAATGAATCATAAAATATTATTATGAAAACCCAACTTTATTTCTCTCTTGGATTGATAATCAGTTTTCATTACTTTCCAAATTTAAAAAAAAAATAAAAAATTATATATTTTATTTAAAATTATTTAATAAATAAAATATAAAAATTTTATAATTTTTATCATTTATTAAAGGTATATTTTATTAATTTTTAAAATAATTCATGTATGTATTTTATAAAAAATCTGAAAGGATTATTCTTTTAATGAGTACAACATAAAAAGAATATAATTACATAATGAAAAGTAAATGTTTCAATACATATATTATATTTATTAAAGGTTATTTGTAGAGAAATATGTTTCAAAAAAATTTGGTACCAATCAGTAAAATAAATATTTCACAAATTTGATATGGTAATTTTCTTTAAAACAAAATTTTACTGTATTCTTATATTATTTGTCATCATCAACAATATAAAAAAATTATTTTTCTTGTGACCCAATAAAAATATGTTGTATTAAAATAATATATATTATTTATTTGGATGGTTTATTATTAATTTCTCTTAGGATTTACAATATTACTATGATCTACTAAATTAATCTCCATGGTTTATTATTATGTTTATTTAATTTGTGAATGTATTAAAATATAATATGTTAGTTTTTCAATATAAATGTTTATTTTTCTTATGTTTGACCCCTTTAGTTTCAGGAATGAAATAGAGTTAGTAAATGATATGTTATGACTGGTGATATATATCCCCTTGATGAATTTGTTGGAATCATAATACAATTTGGTTAGCCAATTATTATGGGTTTTTTACAGATATTCTGAAAATATCTTGTGAATGATCTCAATAGTGTCTTTTATGTCTCTAAAATTATGCATTACGTCAATGGGATATCAATATTTCATGTTCATGTGAATGATTGATAATTTAGAATATAAAAGGATATGTAACATGAATATATTATTATTTATATGTATTTATTTGATCAACATTAATTTCATCCATATTATTTTAATCTTATTCATAAAATGGAATTTTTTATGTTATTTATCATTCCATATTAGATATTCTTATTGATTAATGACAGATTATATTGTATGATTACCATTACTATGAATATCATCTCACCCATTAGTTATGTATTACATTAACTAGGATTCAAATTTTTCTACGATTGATATGTTGGGATATTATCATTGAATAATGGAGTTTTATAATAATTTTTTTTCTTATTTTTTGTTTTCAATTTTATTTGAAATTCCTGTATATATTTTGTTTTCCAAGACTACAAAACAACTTGGTACATTATGATGTGATTACATATATGTATTAAAAATTTATAAAATTATGAATTGGGTCTAGTATACTACGGTTGAGATCATAAAAAATTAAAAATTTGCTTAGGATGAAAAATATTTTCTTTTTTGAAAACATTGATATATCAGTGAATACTAAACAAATATTTATTTTTAATAATTTCATTTCATTTCAATAAATTTATTAATATAATAGACCTATTATTTTTTGAATATTATTTAATTAAACATAAGTATTTATTTATTTATTTAATATAAATAATTTTTTTAACATTATATTGGATATTAGTATATGTTATTTGGGGGTTGAGAACTAGATTTCATTAAAATATGTCTAAATGTGTATAATTTTTTGGATTTAATTTTTTTAAAAAAACTAATGAAGAGTGATTAAAAGTAAATTTAAAGATTATATATATATATATGAATTTAAATTCATATAATTTTTATTATCAGTCATACAATTAATATATTATAATATTATTCTTGAAAAAAATTGTACATTAAAACCGAAATCTTCATCACATCTTATTGATTAATATTAAATTAAAATTTCTAAATATATGAATTTAATTTTATAAAAATGATTCCATATTTTCACTAACCGTAATTTATTGTTTATAATATGTTTAAATTATTTATTTTCACCAATTAATAGTTAAAATAATAAAAACTATATATTGTTGTTTGGGTAGAAATGTACCCACTAGGGGCTAAAATAAAATTATAAGGTTTTTAGTGACCTAAAAATGAATAAAACATAATGGATGTTATTATTTATAACATATATTTATAAGTTCACTATAAAGGTCTTTTTTATCTTTTTCACATGTAAAAATTATGTTACACCTTTATCTTTTCAAAAATTATAACTGTGTCACTCACCTCACATATAAAAGGCCACCCCACCCCTCTCCATTTCTAACTCTAATATCAATTTATCTAGGACTTGACCAAACCAAATTTAAACCTCAAATACCTAACAATAACCTAAGGATGTTATATTGATTATAAATCCATCATGTGAAGGATTTTGGGGCCTACCTAATGAGGATGTGAAAAGAAGTGGTTTCGTGATTGACTAAAAAAATTTCTATTATTCTTCATTCACGTATATAAATTATTTTTAAATTATTATTATATAATAAATCAATTAGCTTAAATATATATATGTCTATGTATTATTATTTTAATTTCATAATTTAAATTCATTTACTCTTTTATACAATCGTATATCATATCATCATTTATGTGTATGGTGGATGACCTCCTTGAAAACTAATCCCATTAATTTTCTATAATTTACATTAATGGATTATAATAATTATGTTCTTAAATTATATAACATTTATAATATATAAATATCCATATAGAGTATTTAAATGTTGTATAAAGCTTGAATTTCCATTTTGTGGGGGAAACGATAACATCACCAATCTATATGGAGAACTATCACATCACGAAGCAACATGATTCATTATTCACATACTATTTACATGTAATGAAATAACGGAATTATTAACTAATATTTAATATATAAAATAAATAGATATAAAACTCATGAAATATTTTTAATTATTATAAGATAATATATAATTTTCAATCTTACACAATAAAATTATATTGTCATTAATGTGTTTGTGTGGACTATCAACTCCGTGAGGTGATTTTAAATTTTCGTATTTAGTAATTAAAGTTTGTTATAAATTTAAGTTTACAAAAGGGAAATTTTATATTTATCATATGGGGATCATTTTTTAATGATTAATTATATCTTACTTTCCTTCTAAAATCATCGTTGTAAAATGAGATCCTTACATAAGTGTATGTAAGTCCTACATTCTGTAGGATCTCAAAATAGTTCACTTTTACTTTCCATACTTCTTTATTGGATCAAATAGTATTATTCATGTATATAAATTACAATTTTCTTATTGGAATTATTCTAGATATGTTAATATAATGACCTCTTAGACCGTGATCAAATAACTAAAGACATTTTGAATTAATGATGTGAACGTATTTGAAACACCAGATATAGAATTTAGTGATTTAATGTTTTAAAAAAATTATTAAGAAATAAAACAAATTTTATCAGTATAAGGTAAGAATACTTGAAGTGGTTTTTGTGAAATAAAATATTAAATTTATATTTATTATATTAGATATTTTAATATTTTTGAAGCAAGTAAGTCCAAAAGTAAGTGTTTCTAATTTAATATTTTACTTCTATGAGATATAATCCATATTTAGCAATAATTTTAATATTGTGGTGTTTAATAATCCCATAAATTTTTTTATGATTTATTTCCTGAAAATTATTCTTATTTACAAATCTATTTGACATCCTCACTTTTATGATGATTTTATCTATTGGTTTTCAAAACACTAAGGGATATCATCTCAATTTAAAATAATTATTAAATATTATAATTTTTTGATATAAGTTTCATTAATATGGTGTAATACTTCCCATTTTAAATTTCATATCATGAAATGTTTATAGTTATGGAAATTTTGTGTTTCATATATTTCATATAATGATATTTGAATTTAATATTATCCAGTGGTAATGGTCATTGGTAACTCAATTTCTATTCACTGAGTTATATTTATTCTTCATTGTATTTGAGAAAATATAATTATCTTTTTAATGAATTTTTATTATATTACATTGTGTTTTCACATGTTCTTTTGTGTATTTAAATTATATACCCATAATCGATGCATTAATTAATTCGCACATCAATATTATCTTTAGTATAATGATTGTTTGTTTTAAAGTAAATTATTTGAAATATATGATTATTATATACACCTTTCTTAATTTACTGGGTGTATATTTGTAACATCCTATGTAATTATATAATAATGAATTTTCATATCCATTTATATTTATGAATTATAAATTATGTTTACTTGAGAATGGAATCTATGTATGACAGAGAACCCAAAATGAAACAACGGGTATCTTTGAAATCTTTTGTTTCCCACAAGAATGAGTTTTAGTGAATAATAATATATTATTTATATAATTATATTAAATGGCAGATAATTCCTAGACATAATTTTAGATGAAATTTACATAAATAAATATATTATATTTATATATTTTTGTTAAAAAAATTTACATTCATAAAACATGTCTAATGAGATAATAATGACCAGAAATCCAATTTTATGCATAAAATACTCTAATATTTTATAAAGGATAGTTTTATCACCTTTTGATGGAAACCCTTTTTATTTCATGTTTTTTTCAACATTATATGTTTTATATTACAAAATAAATGTATTATTTGGAATATGGATATAAAAATTGACCATGGATGACATTTTGGGATTTTTCTAAAAAATATACATTTTAATTAATAATGAAAAATACAGCATTTTAATTCAAAACAGAACATTTCCACAATTTATTTTTTTCTTAGGTTCTATTTTTAATTTGTTATAAACTATATTTAAAGAATTTTTTAATAATTCAGTAATATTTTGATCATTATAAATAATTTCACATTTAAATTTAATATAATAACATGTTTATATTTTGATGGTTTTCACTTTTAAAAAAATAAGTTCTCTCAATTTGAAAAATAGAAATAAATTTTAAATTTATTTCCTTAAACTCTGTATTTTGAATTTGTAAAAATAGATTCCAAATATAGAACTATAATTTTTAAATTATCAGAATAGTTGTTTTTTATTTTATGAAACTATTAATAGTAACATTTATAATTATTTTTATTTACCACAATAAACGGGTAAATCATGTAAATAAGGGTAAAAATAATATTATAATTATATAAAACTACCCTAAAACATGTTCTAATAATATTTAATGAGATATTTATGACCAATACAACCCTTGGGTTGAAAATTTGGGCTTTTGATGCCACATTGGAGAGATTATGACACTTATAAATTTTAATTTAAAGTAATGGTAATAATGTTATATATGTTTATATATACTGACTAAAATAATTTTAATTTGGTTTTATATAAGTGATCTCATAGAACATAAATACTCAATAGAAATCTAAATATATTTGTTAAATCATATTAATTTAATTATATTTTTTAGAAACATAATAATAAAATTTTAATGGCACAACGATGAGGCAGTGATTTCATTGTTAAAGGAAGAATCAAATAAATGAATTAATAATATAAAAAATAAATAATTTATTTTTAAATATATATATATAAATCCATTAATTTTATGGATGACCATTACATGATAGGATTTAGTTAATTTATTGGTTTCAACGAATCATGTTTTTATGATTTTTTTAAAAAATCATAAAAATAATCATCTCAAAATTGACAGAATTCATATTTCAAAATATGAAACATATAATTAAATGACATAAAATTTAAAAAATATATTATATGGAAAAATTGTATTATATTTATTAATATTTTTCTAATGAAAATTTCACTGGACTTTTGGCACTATATAGTAATTATTTTAACTCTCAAATTGTAAATTACTTGATAATATGGTAAGTGTTAAAGGGGTTAAAAAGATAAGGTTAAAAAAATTATTAAAATATGTATATTTTTTATTATTTGATCTGTATTTGACCTAAAATAATTATATCATTAAAATAAATAATTTAGGGAGCATTTGGATGAAAAATTTAATTTATATTAATCTATTATTTAAAATGATTCCAAGGGCACCCCTCCTCTCTCCCATTATAAGGTAACCTTCCTTCTATAATACTCAAAATTCGAAGAGATTTTTATTTTGCCAATATATGACCAAAACCATTAATAGAATCCATCCACACATTCTTTGCACCTTATTATAGGTATTACACCTTTCATAGAGGTTTCAAGGTTTTCGTCAATGGTGATCTTCGGATGAAGGGGTACCATTTTTTAAGAGTTTTTATTTTATTTCATCTTGCACATATTTAAATATTATTCTACCTAGATTAAATGAGAACTCTAGTATCCTCAATATACATAGATATAATTATGTTAATTTCATTTACTAAATCATTCTCTGCATCCATCAAATGGGAGAGGAATTAATCATTCATGTGTACGTGTGAATTATCACATCCACGAACAGATTTAGTTCATTTTCCATTTTGGTCAATCATGATTGGTTATAATGATGAAATTAATATAAATATGTGATATCATTGAAAGATTTATCATTTTAAAATAATATTATTTCAATAATGTTCTTACCTTTCTTTCACACGAAAATAATAATGTTGTTTGTTCGTATATTAGAATTTTCACCTCCATGAAGCGGTGTGAATCATTTTTATTCACCACATCACTTTTATGATATATATGAGTATATTTAAATTATTATTCAGATGCCAAAAAAATTATTATTATTTTGTCAAGATAAAATGTAAATTACTTTAGTTCCCTAATGATCAATGAAAAATGATAACGTTACTCATGAGTACATATGACCTACAGTCTCCAGGAATATAAATTTGATCTTTTTTAATAAAAATAATTAACGGTTTAATTTAAACATAATTATTAATGTATAAAAGTTATTAATATGATATGAATAATAATCTAGATATGATTGTCTTATTACCACATGCATTAGTGATATCCAAACCACGTCAATTTTCCACTCAAGTACCGAATGTCAACAAAACATCAGCCATGAACTTAAATAATTATGTATTTGTAATAACATGGTACTAAGTTATATAAAATGAATACAAAAAATTAAAAAACGTTCTCAAGAAATAATATATTAATCAATGATTATTATTTAGGACGATAATGAACGAAAGAGACGATTCGGGCTCACGGTAAGGTACTTCGTATTAGTCTCCATTCATTGTGGAATTATTTAATACTATACTCCCATTTCCGTTATATGGTGTATAATAAGCCCAATAAAATTATAATATCATTAAAATGTTCTAATATGGAATGTTTCTTTCTGGGAATTATTATATGAAATAATAAATTCAAATTTCTTTAATGTAAGCGATGAAAATGACCTTCCTACAACAATAACCATTTTTGTATTTGGATTCCTCTACAAGCCAAAATGTATTTAAAATATAAATAAATACTAAATACCCATTTAATTATATTGGTGTTTAAAATTGTTTTGATAAATGAACTATTGTGTCAATATATTGAAATGGCCTATTGTGATTTCAGTGTATAAGTGTTATTTTTTCCTTTATCCATGTTTTAGGTATTATGACTATATTATGGTGCATGGAAATTACTAATTTATATAGGTTGTTCCATGATAATACAAGGGTGTGTTATCCCGTGATAGCACCCCAATGAATTATGTAACATGATATTGGTAAACATTAAGGTTACTCCTTGTATAATTATGAAAAATACTATGATTGGTATTCCAAAAATAACCATAGAGGATACTCACAATGTAGATATAAAACCTACAATTTAAGAATGATATGGATGCTACATATTTCTCTATGATTAGTGATTTGTAAGATGATTGTTAAGAATCTTATTATTTTCTGAGGTATGATAAAATAATTGTGGTTTATGGGTGAAAAGTATTATTTTTTGAAAATGGAATCTTAGGTTATAAATATTTATGGATTAACAGTTTTATTCCTTATTATATAATACATACTGAGATTATTATACTCATCAAATGTTTATGAAATGTTTCCCATAACTTATAAGGATGGGTAAGATAAAAAAATAAAGAATATTTTTATCATGAATAAAATAAATGCTTATTTTTAAGAAGATTTGTTTTTTGGAATAAATGGATACAGTTTTTGTTGTACCCACATTGTATAATATTGAGATTTTATGTAATAGTTATGGCCTAAGTCACTAAAACACTTAAGCTGAAAATATCCTCAATGTGATTTATTGACTTAACTCAAG
The DNA here is from genome assembly GCA_963277665.1 of Viscum album. Classification (NCBI taxonomy): domain Eukaryota; kingdom Viridiplantae; phylum Streptophyta; class Magnoliopsida; order Santalales; family Viscaceae; genus Viscum; species Viscum album. Next base: position 1,921,218,234 of record OY728136.1, on the reverse strand, counting down.
ATTATGAAATGATAATTTTTGGGACTGTATACTTTGTATCATATGTTTGTTAAGATAACATTATGGGTTAGGATATTTTAAATAGAGTATCCAAAAATGATTTTCTTAACTTCTGGTCAAATTGAAATGATATAGAATTTGATTATTTCCATGTTTCTTCATCTATTTTATGTCTATTCAAAAAAATTTCCATAGAGAAAATAGAGATCCTATGCTGGGATGATATTAATCGAAAAAAAATCTTCCAAATCGACAACATGATATGGTTAGAATTGCAACTGGACACATTGTTGTTGTGATGGCGCAGTGGACTCAATATATAAATTTTTGTGGTATCTATGCATGAGATCATTCATATCAACCATACAAAAACATGTCAGTAGTGGATCATTTCATGAGGCAACATTCTTCTCATTTAGAAGACCATATGACCTTGTGCCAGCTGCAGTGTGGATTAAATCACTATAAAATATTTTTGATGTAATGGGATTTTAAGAATATAAAATGTATATTATTAGTATTAACCATTTGAATGGTGAATCTATTTAGTGGTGTCTTGTGGTTATGAATATCTTGGATAGTAAATATTACGATGCTCTATATTAGGATGAATTCAAATGTATGTTTCTTGAGAAATATTTTCCTTAGGTGATTTGAATTTGGATGGAAAAAAATTCTTTGAATTGAGGTAGGAGGATCACTCAATAGATTCCTATAAAGTAAAATTCTCTTTACTACCCGGGTATGCTTGGAATTTCATCTGAAATCTTGATAATAAAATAAATTATTTTTAATTAGGATTAATGAAAATGTTTTTATGGGAATTTCCAACTCATGATTTCAAAATATATTGAAATATTGTTCAATGTGTAGAGAAAGTGGAAATGGAGTTTTCCTATGATCGTGTTTTCTTAGAAAAATAGTAGAATATAAGGATTAGTTGGAAGGAAAAAGTGAATAATTCTTAAAAGAGTTATATTGTATGAAAATTAAGATTATAGTTTGTGAAAATTGTGGTAAAAATCACACTGGGGGATTCCATATGATTTTTAAGTGCATACGATGTGGTAAAATGGGATATAAGGATTGTCATTGCACTAAAAAATATCGGGGTAGTTGTAAGACAAAATCTGATTTATAATCCCTCGAATGATTTAAGTGAAACTATATGGGTCATGATAAAAATTTGTGTCTCACGAAGAATAAAAATGATGGGATTTTTCCATACTATAAGCAGAATTGTGTGGTGAAATCCATTGAAACTACTCCAACATATATTGGTCCATAAAATTAAGTGGTATCAGGTACATTGTCTACTAGTTCATATTATGGTAATGCGATTTTTGATTCTATCTCTAACCTTTCTAACAATTTTGAGAAATTCTCTATTAAATTGGGAATTACAACCCAATAAATGAATCCTGAAATTATGGTAACAACACCTCGAGAAAATGTTTAGACCAGAAGAAGTTATAATAATATTCATATCCTTTTATGTGGAACGAATATATCGACAAACCATATTGTTTTACTCTAGTAGAGTTTGATTTTATACTGGGAATGGATTGGATTTTTTCTATAGTTTGATTTACTTTAGAGCTAAATAACTTTCTTTTCTAGAAATAATATCAGTTTTTGTATAAGAATGAACCCTTACCTCTAATAAAATTTCAAGAAGCTGAGAAATTCATATAATAGATGGAAATAAATTATCCTTGCAGATATTATTGAGAATGAATTAATTGTTCATATTATTGATTTGATAGTAATAAATGTGTATTTTTATGTTCTTTATGATTGGTTTCCCAGTATTATACACGGTCAAAAAGTTGAATATTCTAATGGATTAGTTTATGATGCTAATCCAATTTAAAAAACCCCATTATCTAATGCATCAAATTTGTATTTTGGAGTTAAAAATGAAATTGATGGAGTCATTAGATAAAGTATTCATTTAACCTATTGCATCAATATGGGGTCCACCTTTCATGTTTCTTAAAATTAAACAAGGTTCAATGATACTTTTCATTGATTACAGAGAATTGAATGGATTTATAGTTCATGACAAGTATCTTTTACATCATATTGATGATTTATCTAATCAGTTATTGGGAGCTCAGTATTCTATAAACGATCACATGAGTTTGGGGTACCATTAGATGAATGTTATGGCAGAAGATATTCAAAATATTTCCATTAGTATTAGATATATACATTATTAATTTGTATTTATTCCTTTTGTGTTAACTAATTCACATGTTGTATTCATGGATATTATCAATAGAATATTCCATGTGTTCTTGTATAATTTTTTAGTTGTGTTTTTTGGTGATATTTTGGTATATTTTAAAAGTAAAGAGGATTAAAAAAGTCAATTAAGGGTTTTCATGCAAAAAAATATGATATATTAAGAAATTGTGAGTTTTAGTTACGAAAAATATCATTCCACAGTTACATTGTTTCTAAAGACGGAATGACTATTGATCATTCTAAAACAAAAGATGTTGATGAAGGGAAAAGGGCCCCCAAATTAACTGAGATTCATAGTTTTCATGGTATATCATGTTATTTGTAGAATTTTGATGAAATTTTTACAAGGTTATCTAACATAGTGAAACATTTATCTCAAAATGTTTATATGTTCATCAAGATAAAAGAATGTCATTAATGATTGACGAAGATGAAAATAAATTACTAAGTTCTCCAATTTTGTCCCTTCCTTCATGAAATGGTATATTTTTCTTATAAAATGATGCTTCATTGAAATGGTGTGTTTTTTTATTAATGTAGAATGATTAGATAATTTCTTATGATTCATGTTAGTTTAAAAATCATGATTTAAATTACCCTACACATGATTTGGAATTATCTACTATTGTTTTTTCATTAAAATTTTTTAGGAATAATCTATATAGAGTAAAATGGGAAATATATACTAACAAAATAATATTTAACAATATATTCACACAATAATAATTAAACATGAGACATGGAATATGTATGGATCTAATCATGGATTATCATTGCATGATTAATTAACACCCTAGAAAAGAAAAAAAGTGTTTGATGCTTTTAGAGAAAATTGTATTGCTTCATTAACCATGTTACATTTGGACCATGACCTTTTGATTAAATATTTGATGAAATTAAACATGAATGTTCGTGGTGTAGAAACTTACTCTATTATTTTCATGTCTCAATTCAATCATCTCTATCAGACATAATTAAGAATATATGGAAGGAATAAATTGAGATGTAGAAAAATGTATTACTAGTTCAGAAGTGTAAGTTATTGGAAATTTAATATTGAAAAAGACTGTATTTTGAGTTTTGGGAAGATATTATGTTTGACATGTGATTCACGATTTAAGAAAGAGTTGTTATGTAAAGATTATAGATCTCAATTTTTAGTTCATCATATTATTAATCACCTGTAGAGAGATTTCTAGGAGTACTACTGTTGGTATGGAATGAAAAGAGATATTTATAACATTACTATCAAGTTTTTCACTTGTCAATAGGTTGAAGCATAGGTGGAGTTTCTAAAATGGATGATTTAGCCCTACCCTATACCAGATTGGAAATAGGAAAATAAATCCATGGATTTTGTTGTAGGATTATCAAATTCATATTGATGTAACAATGTGACTTGAGTTATCATTCATATATTGAATAAATATACTCATCTTAATCCTATTCGATACAAAAAAATTGAATATAAAATTTCTCAGTGGTATCATAAATACATAGTCATGTTACATGGAGTTACTCTCTCTATTGTATCAGATCATGATCTGATATTCACTTCTAACTTTTGGTAAAGACTTTAGAAGTCATTGGGTTCTGAATTATATTTTATTACAGCTTTTAATCCTCAATATGATGTCTATAAAAAAATTCATAGATTATGGGATATGATACATGCTTGTTCAATAGATTAATAAGGAATATGGGACCAACACCATTCTCTAGTTGAGTTTTATTATTATAATAGTTTTTATTCTAGTATAGAGATGGAACCATTAGAGGAATTACATGGATAGTGTTGTCAATCTCTGTATTTTTGGGATAAAGTAGGTGAAAGAAAGTTGATGGGACCAGAATCGGCAAGAGGAGATGTCAGAAAAAGTTCAGTTTTATAAAAAGAATATGAGGATAGAAAAGAAACGACATAAAAGTTATGAAAATAACTATATGAATGATATTTCTTTTGAGGTAGTTAATCATGTCTTTATCAATATTTCACAATGGAAAAGAGTGATGCATTTTGATTTGAAGGGAAAGATGAGTCCACAGTTCATTTCACCCTATGAAATCCTAGAGAATGTTTGATAAATTTTCTAAAAAGTGTATTGATTTTTTATTTTATCCATGGTACACAATATTTTCTTTGTTTTAATGTTTTGAAAGTACTTTCGTTACTTCTACCTCATTTTTTGGGTCTTAAAGTAGTTCAATTGGAAGAAATTATTTCTTTTGAGGATCATTAATTCAAGATTCTTAACCATAAAAATAAGGTGATGCCAAATAATATTATTCATTAGGTTATGGTTTAATATGAAAACCATATGTTTGAATAAGAAACAAATGGAATAAATAAATTCTCTGAGGGAGAAACACCACCACTTATTTGATAATTGAATAAAATTGTGTGGATGTAATTACTAAAAGGGGGAAGGATTTAACGTCCGAGGCAATTATAAATTTAGACATTTTAATATCTACTATTATTTAGGAATTATATATTAATTTTACCTAAAAGGGGATTCTGTGATTCATATATTACTCAACACACAACAACAAGTATCTCTGAAATATTATGCTTCAAATAAGACAGAGTTATACAGAAAAATGATAGATTATTAATATTATTTTTGTAAATTGGTGTTAATTCCACGTATTTATATCATTATGGATGAATATAACTAACTATATTAGGATCAACCAAGTTTTTTAAATGTTTTTAAATTCCTAAAATAAATCATTGAGGATTAAAATGAAAATAAGTCAAATTTTAAAAATAAAATACTCTAATATTTTTAAAAGGGTAGTGTTACCTCTTTTTGATGGAGAAATAATTTAATTTTTTTTATTTTATATGTTATATTCGAAAAATATAATGTATTTTTTGGAATCAGGGCATCAAAATTTACCTTGGTTGAATCTTTGGTATGTTTCTCATAATATTCATATTTTAATGAATTGTGAAAAAATACTACAATTTATTTCAAAACTGCATTTTCATCTAATTATTTTGAATTTTTATGGTATCATTTAAATTTTTTCAAAGTATATTTAGATTATTTTTAATCATTTACACAAATAATGGTCATTATATGTAATTTCTCATAAAAAATTGATATAAACACCTGTCAATATTTCAATGATTTTTATTTTAAAAAAACTAGTTTTCTAATTTTAACAACGAGTATTAATTTTAAATTAATAAGCACACTTACATTGTTTTAAATATGGGACAAATGTAATCCATATTTGGAATTATAGGGAAGAAATTATGTAAATAATCCCCCTTTATTTTTGTATGTTATAAATATTAAATTTGGTAATTATGTTTTGTTACCACATTTAAGGGGTATACCAAGTAATTAAGGGTAAAAATACAATTATAAAAATATATTATGGCTCTAAAAATTTCCAAAGCCTATTTAATGTGATGTTTCTGACTAATAAAACCCAACAGAGGAAACTTTTCCCATTGTATTCCACTTTGGTGTGATTATGAAACTTAAAAGTTTTAATTTAATATAAAGGAAAATATGTTATATTCATATAACTTTATACTAAAAGTATATTAGTATGGGTTTATGTTAGTGATATAAAAGATTAAAAATATTAATTAGAACTTTAAAATTATTTCCAACATCATGTTAGTTAATTTATAATTTGTAGATATGAAATATTTATATTTAATTACGACATAATAGTGATGTAATGATTTATTTATTAAAGGAATAATCAAAAAAATGAAATTAATAATATTAAAATAACTATAACATTTCTAATTTATGACATTCATGAATTTTGAGGATTACTATGACATGTTATGATCCATTTCATATACTTTTTGAAAAATAATTATACATTTATTTTTTTAAGCCATCTAATGAATTGTGTCAAAATGGACATAATCCATATTTTAAAATATAAAATATTTAATAAACTGATACAAAATTCCCAAAAAAATAATGATTCCTAGAAATGGTAGTATAATTCTTAAAAATACATTAATTAATTTTTCATTTTACTTTTGTTTTTATTTGATATTTATTTTATCTCTAAAATTTATATTAGTAGATAAAATATTAAGGGTTAAAAGGGGGTTAAAATATATATATATGGATTTTAAAAAATATAAAAAAATTGTTTAATTTTTATTATTTAATGGGGACTTGACCCTAAATAATCTTATATTCGATATAAATTATTTTGGGACATTTTAGAATGGAAATTGAATTTATATTAATTTAATATTGTAAGACTTTTAATGGGTGCCCCTCCCTTCTCCTATAAATAGCTACCCTCCCATATATAATAATCACACTTCCAAAACCATTTGATTCGAAAAATATCATATAAAAACCATTCCTAGAATCCATCCCCACATTGTTTTACCCTATTTTAGGTATAAAACCCTTCTTAGTTTTGTTATGGTCATCTTTAAATGTGATCAACTAAAGGAGTGGTGTAATTTTTAATGTGTTACTATTTTATTACTTCTTCCACATTCATTAAATATTGTTCTTCCACGATGAAATAATAACTGTAATATCTTAAATATAATCTGTTTTCATTATGTTAATATGATCCCTTAATACTAATCTTATTTTTTTAAATGGGAATGAAATTAATTGTTCGTGTATACATGTGAATTATCACCTCTATGAACCGATTTAATTTATTTTCCTTTTCTATCTATCACGATCTGTTATAATTATTAAAATAATATTAATATGTGATATTCATGACACATTTATCAGTTTATTATATTATTTTTCAATTTTTTTCCTTTCTTCTGCGCATAAAAAAATAATAATGTCATTTGTGTGTATGTGTGAACTATCTCCTCTACAATGTGATGTGAGTTTTATTATTTACCATAGAAGTTGTTTAATATATATGAATATTCGAAATGATAATTATGATTATAAATATATTATTATATTTAAGTAATGATAAAACAATAATTACCATATATCTATCATGATCAATTATAAATGATACTATTACTTATGCGTATGTGTGAAATATTGTCTTTATGAATATAAAGTTTATCATTATTTATAACAACAATTAATGGTTTGAGATAAGAACTATGATTAATGTATAAATGTGATTATTATTTCATGAATATTGTTCTAGAGATGACAGCCTTATGACCACATGGATTTGTTACATCCAAGAAATGTTCTCTTTCTACTCAAGTACTGAATATCGACAAAACATAAAAAATGAATTAAATTAATAATGTAATGGTCATAATAATGTAAGAAGTGATATAAATGAATAATAAACTTGAATTTTTTTATCAAAAAAATAAAAATTAATCTATTTTTATTATCCATGAAGATAATTATTTAATGAGACATGTCTGACTCATAGTAATGGACATCATCTCAATCTCCATTCATTAAGGAAAAATGTGATAATATACACCCTTTTATTTTATACTGTTTAAAATAATCCCATTTTACTATTAATTTCATAAAATAATTTACAATGGGAGGCTTTTTAATTAAATATGTTAATAAATGAAAAAATTAATGTTTTAAATTCACATGTCAACAACAAATTTCACCACCATGACTATTTTGTTATTTCACATCCTCTACAAGACAAAATGTTTTAAAAAACAAAATAAATACCATTTACCCTTTTCAGGTCTTTTGGTATTGAAAATGTTTCTGATAAATGAATGATAATTTCAATATATTGAAATTAACTCTGTTGATTACAATGTGAAAATGATATTTTCCCCCTGTGCTTATTTTATGTGTTATAATTATGTTATGGTTCTAAGGCATTAATTATGTATACGGGTTGTTCTATGATAAAACGAGGTTGGGTGAGCATGTGATATCTCTCTAATTTATTGGATAGTGAGATATAGGAAAAATTTATGGTTTCTTCTAAATGATTTAAGGGAACACACTTTGATGTGTATTCTAAATGTATCCATGAATGTAACTCTCTATGTACCTGTGAGAGCTACAATGTAAGTATAATATGGATGCCACATGTTATCTTTTTTGAGTTGTGATTTCTAGGATTTTTTTCAGAAATCTATTGATTTCACGTGATATGTTAAAATCTTATGTTTTATGGGTGAAAGTTATGATATTGTGAAAAACAATTAATGGGTTTAAAATATTCAGGGTCTAATTGTTTTATTCCTTATTTTATATTCCTTAGAGATATTTTTTTCTCATCCATTATTTTTTAATTGTTTTCCACACGGTTATAGGATGGGTAATATGAAGTAAGATGTCAAAAATAATTTTCTTGATAAAAATATTATGATTATTTTTAAAATGTTATATATATTGGAATTTTTTTCTTTTTTTGTTGTATCCACTTTGTGTAATTTGTGTATTTATTTTATTATTATAAAAAAAGTCTCTAAAAAGTTAAGCCTAAAAATATAATCAATGATATTTATTTACTTAACATAAGATTATGAAAAAATTAAGGCAATAGCCTTATATATATTGGAAATTTTTCATGATAAATTTTGAATTCTACAATTTTCTTTATATTTAATGTTTAACTTGATAGTATTAGTTTATAGGTATTATGAATGAATAGAAAACAAAGTAGAAAAGGGCTAGTGTTAAAAAAATAATTTCCTTTTCGATTGTTTTTATCAATGTATAATTGAGAGAAATCATTAGATATTATTTTATAAAACTATATCTCTTTATTCTCCACTTGTAATAAATGTTGTTAATATTTTTTATCTTCATTTCATCCCTTATTTATTCATTAAATATCAAGACTACTATTGTATGTGTTACATATATTTTATCCTTCATTTATATTAGGATTACATCCCATCCATATCAACGTTTATTAAAATATTTTTGATATAGTTATTTTCTAAACACTAATGATTTCAAAATTCAATTTTACATGATATTAAACCTTATAATAAATTTTTTTAAAAATAAATTACATAAAATAGCCCTAATTGTTTATTTAATCTCCATTTATGAAAATTTTAAATATTTTTTTTAAAATTAATAAATCATTTTATTTTCCCTTAATCATGGAAATTTTATTTTTTATCTTTCCATTATATATTTCATTTTTATTTTTAAATAAAATAATTTTATACTATTTGTTGGATTTTTTTAAATAATTATCTAAATGAAATGATTATTTTCTTCAAAAAACAATTTAAATCTATTTTATTGGTATTTCCATTCATCAATGCAATCAATTTTTTTACATAAACTCTAATGTGGATATTTTTTATTGATGCCATAATAATTAATTATTTTTTTTAATTATGAGATTTACATAAAACTAATTTCATTTACATGGGTGAAATAATAAAGTAAGTATAATAATAATTATTTTGTATAAATATAGAATATTATGAATGTTTTATTTATGAATGGTTATTGGGAATTATTAATAACTATTGGTGAGAATAATAATTATTATACAATGGGTGTTTCCATATAGTGTCAGGTGGTCCTACTATATCATAAACAATGGTGGTGCCTATATTGAACTAGGTGATCCCAACATACCATATATTATTTGATTTCCTAGGTATCACTCTAATGAAATGGGTAAAGATCCATATCATTAGGAAAAGAATATAAAGCTGAAAATGGGTTTCTCATGTGGGGTTAACATTGCTTAATTTTTTGACATGGTATTAAAATTAGATATGAAGATGATGTTCCATGATAAAAATATATTTCTTTATTCTATAAATGGTTTATAAATATCTCCTTTAGTTTATAATTATATTACATGGGATTTCATTATTTATTTTGTTGAGTCCTAGCTTTGTTAAAGATATGATAAATATTTTACATTTTAAAAGATCATATATTCATAATATTAAATATTCTATGATTTATTATATCTATAATTTTCTATTTATGAGACAAAAATAATTTTTTGGTAACATTTTTTACCATATATATTAAAAAACATTGATTCAGTGATAATTGAAAATAGGATATCTCGGGGTGAAAACAAAAATATAATGATAAAAAATCACATAATTCGGTCTAAATATTAATGGATGATATTATATATAATTATTCACATAAAATGTAAACAATGTATTCATTTTATCCAAATTAACAAAAAATAGATATATATTTAAATTATACTTTATGTTCTTATAATAGTTCCCCCTTACTGGCATATAAAATGGAACCTCTTAAACATTATTCCACAAATTTTATCCCTATTATTCTTCCAAATATCATCCACCACACCATAGTAACTTCAATATAAAATATTTTATTACTTAATTTATTCCCAATTGTCCATACATAAAAGGATAACAGTGTCGTCCAAATTTGGTTTCTCAATGAAGTGCTCTAACTCTAACCTAATATATCGAATTAGTTGTCAACATATACCTCATTAAATTAAATTTATTTAATTAGGAATTTATAGAATTAGTTTCCCCAATATAAAAAACCGTTTATATTATGTATCCCCCACTAAACACCATATATTTTCTTAAATGGTATATGAAAGTATTAATCCTACATATGTGTGGACTGCCACCACCACGAAGTGATACAATTCATTTTCCCTGGCCATCATTCAAAAATGGTTATGACAGTGGAATTAATTATTATATATGGAATATATGAAATATTACATATTATAAAATTATAAATTATTATTAATCTTTAATTTGTTCAATCTATTGAAAAAAGGAATCAATGTTCAAGCATATGTTTGACAAACAGGGTCCATGAACGATGTCATTATTTTTTTATATCTCTAATATTTTTTGATTTCCCTATATAAATATATAATGAACATATATGATATTAATATATAATAATTAATCTTATATATATGATGGAACATTGATCAAATTAAAAATATAGGGTTATACAAATCAAAACAATCATTATAAAAAGATAAATCCCTGAAACGATGATTTTAAAAATGAATAATTAATAAATGTTGGATGATTTTTTTCATGTTAATAATATATGATATTGAAATTATCAATATGATTCTATAGTTGAATTATGATTATTTAAAATTTATTATAATGTTTTTTCCCATTGTATGAAATTAAAAAATTGTGATTGTGATATTAATGTTATAATTTCATTCGTTTCCATTATTATTTATGATTATATGATAAATGATTAAATTTTATGACATGAATATCAATAATATATTGAAATTTATTATTCTATCATAATTTTAATAGAATTATGTACTCTATTTTATCAATTCCCAATAAGAAACCAACCTAACAATATAATACTTCATGCGAAAACAAATGTTATCTCTATTTTTGGGATGAAAATACAGTATCATCCATATCTTTTTTTCCTAAAAACGTTTTAATTAATATAATTTAAATAAGTACATGAATAGACAATTTAATTTTTCAAAATTATTTATTTTATAAAAAAAGAATTCAAATAAATATTCTATTCATTTTTAAAATTAAGTGCTTTTGAATTTTTACTATAAACGTGGTAGGAATAATTATTTCATTATATAGTGAATAAACTGAATTTTCATCCATCATGAAATAATATTTTTACTATTAATATATACATTCATTATGATTATATTATATATGTTTTTTTAATAAAATTTAATTTAATACTTTTATATACAAATGAAGTAATTTGAAAAATTAAATTAAATTTTCCTCTACAATTAGTTTAGAGATCATTTGTAGGAATTTAATTATTGGATTAAATCCATTGATATTAGATATGTTATATATGTGATATGATCCAACTATACCATCCCTATTAAATATATAGATGTTTTATGATTCTGAGGATAATATATTTATGAACCGCAACTATTTAACGTTGGTTAGGTTAAGTTAAAGTATTCAATTGTTTATAAAAACTTATTTATTTCCAGATATGATTATATATTATTAATATTGTATAATTATATAAAAATATATGTATGGTTTTAATTATATTATGGATTATCCAATAATTATATATCCCTCTAATCAATTAGGTAATGATGGATTTATCATATTATAATAATAAAAATTATTGGGATTGACAATAATATTTTGAGGGAATCTCTCCACTATTATAGTATTTAAAATTAAAAACCATCAAGGATTTAAAAGAATAAGAATTCTACCCCCCCCCCCACCCCCCCCCCCCCACACTATTGGGATAGTATTGGAAATGATTCTCAAATAATGATTTATATTCAATGCTTATGTTTATTCATCAAAAATATTACTTATTGCTATTTTAACCTCTCATAGTTAATTTATTTTATTCATTTAAGAGTATTTCCATATACTATAAATATCTTTATTCCATGAAAGACTATTTGGATCTAAAAAAATGTTGGTATGGTTTCAAAATTTTATTCTAATGTTTTCATACCCCTATGTTTCTTTTATTATAAAAATATAATTAGTACTCCCCTTTATTTCCCAAATTGAGCTTCTAAGGTCACCCTTGGTTATATTATCATTCCCACATAAAGGAAAAATTATTCTCTATATGATATTTTTATGAAGTATTCGAGATTATGAATAACTATGTGAGAAAAAATTAATATCACTTATAAATATGGTTTTTATATATTTTTCTAATTTTAATTATGCTATAATTTTATTAAGTTGATATAAATTTAATGCATAGAATATTCATCTAATATGATGAAGTGTTTATATATATATGTAATGTTCAATTTACTAAAGATATAATCATAAAAGGATTATTTACCACTGAACTCTAGAATTAAACAGCATTAGTGAGAACATATAATGTAATACTATGTATATGTTAACGTCATATTGTTTCGTTGATGTTGAAAAAAATTTCTTTTCAAATATGATAATTATTTTTCAGACAATTATTTTTAATTTTAGTTTATGGCCAGAATACAAAGGAACCATGTTAATGATGACTATTGTGGAATAGTAATGATAATTCTCCAAATATTCCAAATGTTATGGGATTTATAATACAAATTATTATTTCTATTATTACATATCCAACTTATGTAATGAATCATATGGAGAATCCCAATCATCAAAGGTGTGAAAATAGTATATTGAGTACATCCGAAGGATGAATCCATAATCATTTAGTAGGATTTTGTTCCACTATTTACTAGGAACTTGATCAACATAACTAAATATATATTTTTCATTAAAAATATTCTGAATAAAAATTTATCGTTGGAATATATCATTTTTAATGAGAATAATTTAAATTTTTGAGTCTTGTCATGAATATGAGGTAACATTAAAAACATTTACTCCATTGAGTGGGAATATTTTAAGTATTCGTTTATAAATTATTATTTATTTATGTAATTATAATTTTAATGGGGAATTAATTCCTTAATATAAAAAAATAATGTTAAATTCATTTGAGTGTATTGGTAATATTTTACACGAATTTTAAATAACCCTTATCATACTATCAATCTACATTAATGTACATTTTATGGATTGATTAGTTGCGTTAAAAAATGAATTAGAATTGATATATAAATAATGGTCTTTAGAAGCTGAGAAGAGGAAATTTTATAAAATATAAATGTACAAAATGATATTGGATTTACCCATAAATATCAAGGTTTTTCTTTGAAAATATTTATTTATTTCTATATATATTGTAATAATAAAAATCATGGATATTAAATGACATGCTTTTCATTATGGTCAATGTGTGAAGGAATCATGAAACAAATTTTCTTATAGGGAATGTTCAATTTTTTTGGTTTGGAATGTAATTTATTCCAAAAATGAAAATAATATTAGATGAAGAAACTATAACTGTTTATACAGAGAAATCTCCACATAAACTCTAATGTTTTATTTTTATGTAGTATGAACCTCACTATAGCCGGTGATAAAATCAAAGGTTTGATGAAAATGACTTATGTATGAAACATAATAAAACCATATTCTATATATAATATAAAGTGTTCACAAATTCTATGTGTTTCACACTACTAATTTAGTGAATGGTTCACATACAATCCATTATAGATTTGAAAAATTATTATTTGAGTCTAGATCTACCTAATTTGTTATATCGAATTCGCTTTCTATAAGAATATAATTACCAAATGAATGATTATTTTCTTTATCAATAGTAAATAATCCAAATGGTATGATTGATTCACATGATGACTATATTTCCTCTAAAATTTATGATTTAGGTAATGTTCTTCCTAAAAATTATATGATTCTTATTTTAGTTTACTTTTATTTCCTAATTAATATAGATTAACATTATTTAAATATTAAGAAAATAAATTGAATTGGAACTAAAAAAAATCTCATATTATGAATGTACCTTTGATTATTTATATGTGCGAGGAAGACTAAGAACATTCAAAGGAAAGTAATTCAATATGGTGGATCTTAATTCAAATAACTATTTGGTTTTTATCTAAAATTATTGTGTAGGAAATACATATTAATGATATTACTACAATATAAAATATTATTTAAGTATATCTATAATATTTTCTTATACAAACATAATTATATGGGTAAAATTTCAATATATCTCATTCTTAGTCGTATATCATTTTCTCATTTTTGTTATACAGTTGCCACAAATGAGTTGAATAAAATGAAGGAAAAAATATAGTGTAATCATTATAAAAAATTTATACACAATATTGTATCACTATGGGATAAGTATAAATTCTATGATGAAGCTTGGATAAATTTGACAAACAATTGAGTATTAGGAACATAAGAAGATCAAAATCACGAATAAATACCTTCAATGTAGTAATGATGATTTTTTTGATCAATTGAAAATAGGTAAATATTTTTATATGATTAATATTTTATAAATTAACACTCAAATGAATAGAAAAATTGATGTAGTACCACATATAGTATTTTTCAGACATATAGACATTGTGAATGTATATTTATGCCATTTAGTCTTACTAATTTCATGTTATTTCAATAAATCTATTTAATGGATTATATATATAATGTCATGATATGGTTGTGTAATTTTTTATACCTCACGTAAATATATACCCCAATAATAAGGGACAACATAAATGCCACATGACGATTGTACAAATGACCATAAAGTATGAAAAACTATATGAAAAAATTATCTTCTATAATATTTGGCAGGAAAAATTTTCATTTATGGGTTATATAACACAAGGTGAGTGTATTTTGGAGGATAATTCAAAGATAATGTTATTTAAAACCGTTCTATCCTCCCTTAACTATATGATAATGTAAATTGAAAAACAACACCATCAATTTTTCATCATGAACTAAAAAAAATATAATTGGAAACAATATATCTAGGATGAATGATATTTCCTTGGGATGTTAGAACTATTTATTTCTACTAGAGAATATGTATCCCATGAACATAATTCCATAATATATATTAATATAGTGTTATGATTTCATACAATACCAAATTCGATATTATCATAATGAGAACCATGTTTTACCAAAAAAAATATATTGATATCTTCGATAAACTCTTGATTTAGTGTTGTGGTTTCATACATTATTTCATTAAAAACTAATATTATTTTATAAGAAACCTTTTTTACCATGTAGGATATTTTAGATCTTATTCTATGATTGTTAGTTGTAGTTGGAAACAACACAATAATAATGTCCAGTTTTCATAAAAAAATATTTAAGATTTGATCATTTCAATAGATCCACATGAATAAATGTATGGAAAGAGGGATAGAATACTAATTTACATGGATAAATTTTGATAAACCAATAAATTAGGCCCTTATCAATCTAATTTAATGTTAGATAAGGATAGAGTTATTAAATAACATATAAGGGTATCTGAGAGTTGAAAAAAATATCTAAATGTTAATCAATTAAGAGTTGTCGATTATAAATTTGTTTAAAATATATTATAATGAATATCTCTCTGGAGAAATCTTATGTGATTCATAGATAATTTTAAGGTGATACATATTTATATTAACCCCTTTTAGAATCCTAATCAAGTAGTGATGATAAATTTTTACTTCGAACTTCTAGCAAACCTACGTAATACAGAAAATGTGATCCATGTGTTCCAAATAAAGAAGTATATTAATATTCATAAAATGTATTAGAGTTATAGGTATTCCCTCTCGACTATGATGAGACCTATGAATAAAAATAGGTCTTAATCAAGGATTATATGGGTAAAATTGTAAAGAAAAATACAACAATTCTTTTAAATGTCCACTTTAGGAATAAAAAATTATAAGAAGCTACTTATGTTACCAAGGATTTGGTGAAATATAAATATACTGATTAGATATAACTAATTATTGTAATTTAATCAACAAAATTAGAATTATTTTTGGATAAAATAAAAAATTACGATTTTATAATTTATTTAATTTTAGATAAAAATAATTTTATATGGAGGTGGTGACACATAATCCCCCATGTCTAAATTTCTTGTAATATGTTAATTCCATATAACCAATATATTAAATATTTACTTTGAATTTTATTAAACTCATTTTGGAAGAAATATATGATCATTATTCATAGATAAATAAAAAATAATGATAAATAAGTAAATAATTGTATGAAAGTCATTTTATGTCATTAAAATAATTTTTCCCACATAAAATGTTTTCATTTAATTTTTTGTAGATTAATATCATTCCTTTTATGAAATTTTATAAAATTTATTAAAAAAAATTAACATAATTTTGGAAATCAACCATTCAAAATTATCATAGATTGATTTTTGTAAAAGATTATGAAGATATTGAATTTTAATAAAAAAACTAAGGAAACAAATGGTTGTTGAAAATTTCCTTTTGCATTTTAGGCATTTAAAATTTCTTGTTTTATCTTATAAGTAAAATTATGTCATATATATTATGATTAATACAATTAATTTCATCATAATTGTTATTATGTTGTATTATGAAATAAATACCTATTATATTTAACGAATTATTATTTTTAGAAAACATGTTTTTATAAAATATTGTGGAAATATTTTTAATTTAAATTCATCCAATGATATGAATTAAATTTTATATAACGGATTCCATATTTTTATTCATAATTCCCAAATTTTTAAATAGTTAGCTTTGGTTTTTTTAATATTGAATATCCAAAAAAAAATTTTACTGGCTCCCTAGTAATGATAAAATAAATAAATTAGAGTTAAACATTTGGTTAAGGCATTATAATTTGTCTGAAACATTAAATAATCCAATTAGATGGGTGGAGTTGTCCATTCACTTCCTTTTTTAAAAAATATGGTAATTTGGTTGAATTTTTCATTGATTATATCAACAATATTATTTTTAGAAAATTATAATTGAAAATTTATCGTTTCATGTTTCAAAAATTTCATCATTTTATATGTATTTATAGAGGATATATTTATTTATATGTTATTATTTGAATGTGGAATTTAAATTTTATTACTATGGGAATTTTTTATTTTTTGTTTTGTTGTGATATGATTACCCAAAATGGTTACTCAACACTAACAGATTTTTTTTGAAATTAGTATGATCATTTTGACATTGATATTAAAAAAACAAAAAATGGTATTTTATAATGGAGATATAGAGACCTATGATATTTTATGAAATCTGATATATCTTATTTTTTGAATGGGTTTTATACTAATTGTCAACAATATAGATAACATTAATGTTAATGTAAATGGATAGATCCACAGTCCTCTAGTATTTTCAAAGGATAATATTTTTGTGTTGTAAGGTGTACGTTAAAAAATGGTTATCAACGAACTAATATAACTTGTAACCAAGTAATATAAATTTTATTTCATATTTTACCTTGTTCAATTCTATGATATTCATAATGAAATATATTTTTATGTATCTTATATATAATGAGTTATTGTTATTATTAATGATAAATAACTATCCACATACATTTTAATCAAATGTTATGTGAATTTTTCGATCATACATATTTCTATAATACAACCACCATATAGTGTTACTATTCATTAGAAAAAAACATATATCATGGGTGGTTATTATTTTAATAATCAAAAAAATTTAATGTCATTAAATATATTATCATACTCAAAATATTAGGTTTTAACAAACCATGATATATTATATATTGTATTATTTAAACATGAATGTTATCAAATAAACATTAAACAAGATATCATGGATAATAATGAACACGTTATAAATATTATGTATACTATTTATATATGATAGAAAAAATTTATAAAATATAATTTTTTTTAAACAATACTATGGTTGATTCAACTTAAAAAATGGATTAAATGAAATATTATTTCAATAGTAGATAAATTATTCCAATTTATGTCATTGGAATAATTCTTATATTTTATTTCTATATAGAACATTTTTCATTATTTTTTAAAATATCGTCAAGGAAAACAACTTAATCATTGGTTCTTCATGATTATTTTTAAATTCAAAATTTCCACATTGGTTAATGGAATTATTAAAAATTGATTCTGAATTTGGAATTGTAATAATTTATATTATCTAATAAGCTCTATATAATTGCTTACAATAATTATTATTAAAAATAGTAAAAAAAATTCCCACAGTTAAGGAAAATTTTATTTATTAGTTGGTTAATCTTTATATATATGAGTTAAAATGATAAAAAATATGTCATAACCGCACTTATCAAATGTCACCTACTATTTTCTCCTTGTTACACATCCAAATACATTTATACCAGCAAATAACTAGACAAATATTTTCCTTAAATCAACACTATCATCTTAGAATCCTTATCATTATCACCATTCCAACCTTGGAATTCCTTTATTGGAATCCTTAAGAGGTTACCATACGAAGGGGTGACGTTTTTTAATGGGTATTTTTAATTTGATTCATCCTCCCTTACATTTAGTTAATATTAATATATGATTATATAATATGTTTTTTATATTACATATCGTGAGTTCTTGTAATGTTATGTGAATTATCTAAAACCATCAACACATTCCTCAAAAGGGATATGAAATCATCATTCATGCGTACGGTGGACTACATTATGGAGAACAATAATGACCATGTTGTTATAAACAAAAATCCCCATTTTGATTTATTTAAATCTATAATAATGTATTGTTGTTATAGAAAACATAAAAAAATTACTTAGTCTTATTATATCATATTTAAATTATTATTAACCATCATTAACATTGATAATATATCATTCGAACAATGATAACATGATTTGTATATATATTTCTTTTTAACAAATCCTATTGACACATAAAAAAATGTTATAGCCTCAATGAGTTGGTTAGTTCCCTATAAATCCCATATAAAAGAGATTTTAGAGGATATAGAATCTAATATCTTTTCCCTTGACTAATACAATATTTTACCCAACAACTTAAGCATGAGATGAACTATTTATTGGAAAAGTTCATGCTCAATGAGATCAAAACACAAAAAATGTACTATAAACAACCACAAGAAAAGATCTCTGCCATGAAACTTACTCTTATAATGTTTTCTAATATATTAGAGTGATGTTTACCACAACCCTATCAATATGAGTATGTACATAATTTTTTATAGAATATTGAATATTTTTTCACACTATTATTGCTACATTCTAAATGTTTTTTTATTTTGATATAATAAAACCAAAATATTTTATTTGGGTAATTCTAAAACTCAATAAAGGATTTTTTTGATGATTTAATTTATTTTTTAAATTAATAAAAATATAATAAAAGATTATTATTAAAAAATTTATTTAATATTAATTATCATAAAAAAAATTGAAGTCAAATGAAATTTTTATAAGGGTTGGAAAAAATTGTCAATGAAACCATCATTTATTAATAATTTACCAATTTATTTTAAAAGGAAATATTAAAAGAATTAGATATTTATGAATATAAAATTAAAATTTCATTGGAATAAAAAGATTGAAATTATCCAATGGTTAATGTTTTATAATTTTTTGGGAAAATCGAATTTTTGTGTTAAAATTAAATCCTTTAAAGATATACTATGTGTATTGTTACATAATAATTTACTAAAAGTGATGTAATAAATACTATAATTTATCCATTACTATTTTCATTTTTTCACCTTAAAATAATTTAATTTTATGTTTATTTGTAAAATTTTATAAATCCTTTTTGAATACACCAAAACCATGAATATTTATTATGGATTCAAAATTATATCAATAGTAACATGACTCACTTACATGGAAGAAATGGTATTATTTTATTAATATTTGACCTTGGTCATATAAAATAATAAAAAAAACTCCCATTTTGTAGAAAACATGGGAAAATATATTTTATTATTTTTGGTTTTGGTTATTTTATTATATAGAGTCCAAAACATCACTTTGAGAAATAATAAATAAATCCCCACTGATTTCATTAATTAAACAACCCAATATACCATTAATCCCTAATAAGAATTCATGTATATCATCCATAGTCATCCATCCATTATCTAGAGTCCTCCCAAGTCAACCCAATTCCTCATGCAGCTCTTTCCAAGAATTTGGAGTCACACAGTCAAGTAATGTATTTAACTCTTCCTATTTCCATTTAAGAACCTCCTTTGTTTTATTATTCATAGTTTAAATTTGTGGTGGTATATATATGTTTTCCTACAAGACCCTTACATTAACATTTATTTTTATATTATGATAGTCTATGCATACTCACTTTAATCACTCTAATGATCATTTATGTACAGATGTTACAATACAGAAATTTATAAAATTGTTATTGAATTATCTTTTTGACGTTTTTTTATTATATTTTGTATTTTATTTTCAATTCCTAACCACAAGACATGTAATTCCATGAAACTATTACTAAAAAAATCATGTATGAATTATCAGAAAACCATTTCCCACTAATTATTCCATTTTATGAATTTTTATTTGATATTGTTATGTTGACAAAATTACACCATGATATTGCTTGACAAAGAAATTTTGTAGTGAATACCATACCCATTTCCATTTCAGGGTGTTCACCAATATAAAAATATACTTCTCCAACATGGAACATACAATTATATATTACAAAATCCATTATCATGGAATAAATTATTTGGATTAATGAATCCATGTTTTATGATCTATATGGAAAACATTAACATGAAAATGATATTAAAGCGATGTGTGCACCCAGAATTATATAGTGATATAATTAATTGCATAATTTTTAGTCTTATGAAATGTCATATAGGGATATTGAGTGAACCTGATTTATTTTTGAGACTATTTCCATCATTATTTCTTGGATATTATCCATATCCTATGATTATGATGTAGTGTATAATGTTTTTTTAAAACATAGCAAGTTATTATTATTATTATAATGCTATACAATGTCTCATTGTCCATTATTACAAAATATACCTTTTCACCCATTGAAATTCCTATTGTCTAAAACTTAATATTATCTTCATTTTTTGAAATTTTATTCCTTTAATATTCTTTATATATCACTCCTTTAATATGTTTGGCAATAAGTTTTCCCATATAGTTTTCAGTTTGATTTAATATTATGATTTTTCTTAATGATGTTTTCAATAATGATAATGAATCCACATTTTAATTTTTCTAATTTACCTATTTTTAAAATACTCTATACTTCGTGAACATATATCCTTTCATTTATTTTATATAATATATTAATTAATAAATTTTAATTATGGGATGGGTTATTATAGTTAGTATCAAATTATTTGTTTCATATTTTTTTTAGGATTTCAAAACTCTACGGAAATCCGTAGTGATAATAATATGTATATGAAGAAAACCATAGATTTTGGTAATTATAGAGTAGTTTATTTATCATGATAAAAAAATCCATGAATGGATATTACATGAAGATGTGGTTCTGGAAAAGACCTAAATAAGGGTAACAACTCTGGCAAGGTGTGTGGAGAATCACATAGTGTAACCTGGTAAATGAAAATGAACCTTACTCTACATCAGGTTTGAAACTCCTAAGGAAGATTATTTGGTATATTCATAAGTTCAATATTCACTATTATTAATGTAACAAAAAGAACAATAATAGTAGATGTTATAAGACAGATCATGGATAAATTTGATTGAATCCTATATGTTAATAAGTTAAAGAAATAAATGTAAGTAATAATATATCCATTAGATTTCATTAAATTATAATTTATG
Organism: Viscum album; assembly: GCA_963277665.1. NCBI lineage: Eukaryota > Viridiplantae > Streptophyta > Magnoliopsida > Santalales > Viscaceae > Viscum > Viscum album. The sequence goes on along the minus strand of OY728136.1, from coordinate 1,921,195,850 downwards.
TGTTTAATCGTTTTAAAATAATCATCCATATTTTTTCATTTGTACTAGAAAATTTCCCAAAATAGGATTAAATTGGAAAACAATAATGTAACACGAAATTAGATTACTACCCTTATGACATACCCAACCCTAGATGAGTTGGAATCATAAAAATTGTGCTGAAACACTCTTAGATGACAGTAGTTAGGAATTGAATACTTGATCAAGTGGCTCATCCAAAATATACAATTGAATAAAAAGAAACAATTATTATCTTTTGTGATAAAGGTATCCTGCATTTAATGTATTGTCTAATCCCTTAATCATGGAACAATAAATCACCTCCATTGAGATGATATTCTCTATCCTATAATGTTATAGAAAATAAAAGGTTATATTGGTTGTCTATCATATGGATATAGTATCTTATCAGTGGTGGACATTGATAAATAATACAATGATTTGGGAAGAGATCATAGTGATAGGGTTGAAGGAATTTTGGAAAATGTTTTTTGATAAACGTTTTACATGAACATTTTGACCAAAAATATAAAGGGATTTTATTTTCATCATGAATAAAAGACCAAAAATCATTTCATGTTAAAGAGTACAAATTAACAATCCTTTCATTATATGCCTCCCAGTCTGTTGGTACCCCCAGAATCAAGGATGACAACTTATTTGGTGCTCTAAAACATTGTCTAAGAAATTCCCTCACAATTGAATACATTAATAGCTATGAGAAATTTTTTCATGTTTTATCAATGAAAATATGGATATCTTATAATATCAATGGAATCTTGGGGATCAAATTTAGAATGTGGTGTTTAATTATAGTGGTCAAATGGAGAACTTGGTGCTAATAAAATTCAACATCCCACTTATCAAAGATGTGGAAAGAAGTAACAGGGAAATATCCTAAGGGTTATGATTGAATGAATTAAGGTATGTGAGGAATGGTATATAGCTACAACTTGTTGATATGACAAACCCACAACTATGGTGGAGGAAATGAATCATTTGGTTTCTCCTCAGAGAATTTATTTTTCTTTAATTTCAAGAACTATGGAACCTTGTAAACCAATGCACTAAGCCAAAGGAATTTTGGGACAACCGACAACCTCTAAGGAAACAAGGGAGAGCATTTTCCATCACAACCACTATATTGGATCCCAATAGTGATGTTGTAATAGGTACACTAGTTATTAATTAATTAATAATGAACATAAATTTTGATTTATTTTCAACACATTCCTTCATATAAAGAATGTTTAGTTGACCTATTAAAACACCACCGCAAATAATGCATGTAGAGTAGTTAGTGAAAACCAGAAATGAATAAATTATTACATCCCTAGTATAATACCCCTCCTATAACAATTTTATTGATGAAAATCCTTAAGAAACTAGTTGGACTAACATTTGTGGAATTTATAGAATTTTTTCTACGAAATGTCTTTCCCTAAAAAGATCTTGGAAAAAAATTGTGAGAATTAAATCACTCTCTTTATTGCAAATAGACCGAATATTCTATACAATTATGAGTAGGAGAATGAATCATACCTAACAAAAACATCTCAAACATGGATATAATTTCATAATGAGATATTGTATTTATCATAAATAATTGACTATTATGAAAATATCATTATTACATAAATCCTCATTATGGGGGAATACACTAATGTATTTCCAATGAAATTTTAAGCCTTCCTCCAAGCCAAGAGGATGACTATCTAATGGAACTTATAACCTGGGAGTTATAATTATCCAAAACTATATATAGTCTAGTTGTTGTAGAACATGGGTATATTATGAAAAAATATATAGAAGAATCTGGATAAAGGGTTCGCACACCCCAGTGTTTGACCATGCGGTGCAACCATCTTCTATATTATGAAGAAGGATGGGTCAATGTCCAATTTAATTTATTAATATGATCTCAACACGATCACGAAAAATAAAAATTATACTTTCCCATAGATTGATTATATATTTTATAAACAACATGGAACACAATATTTCTCTATGGTGGATATATCGTAATGATATTACCATACTAGGGTGAAGAAGTGTGATATCCCCCAGAAATCATTTCGTATATGGAATAAAAACATTGAATTCCTAGTAATGCCATTCATCCTAACTAATTATTAAAAAATTAATAGAAAATTTGAATAGTGTCTTTATGAATTATGTAAAAAAATTATGGTTGTCTTGATAAATTAAATTCCAAAATTTTCTAAAACTAATTACTGGAATGAGGACCATCTAATTGTAGTGATAAAGACCATGTGAATGAAAATAATTATGCCAAGTAAAAAAGATTTGATTTCTTGTTGAAGAAAGACCCATTCATGGGGAATTTCATAACAATCAATGGGATATCAGTAGACAGTTCTAAAATTGAATCAATTGAAATATGGTTGCCCCACCATTTAAAAAAATATCTTCATTTTTCGTGGATTATCCTAGTACTATCATTAATTTAGGAGATGTTTTTTTCACAATTTTCGAACCCTTAACAGAGGATAACTCATAATGGAATAATTTTTTGATGGAATAATTAATTTTAAAAGAGATTTAATTAGTTGGAAAGAAGGCATATCCCTACCCATATGGTCACTCTACCCACAGGTGGAAAAACATTTCATATTATTCAGAAATTATTAGAAGATGAGACACGGCCATGTGTTAATGATGATTGAAAAGGTGGTAGCCTATACTTTTTGGTTAATGAATGTTCATGAAGGGAAGTACCAAAAATGATCATCTAGTTGATGTAGTGATATCCATATTGAAAATATGGAATAATTATCTATTTAGGGAGAATTGTAAAATATATCCGGATCACAAATGAGTCAAATATTCATATAAATAGAATGGTTCACATATGAACCAATGAAGATTGTTAGAGATTATCAATGAATATGGCTGCTAAATAGAACTACCACCCTGGTTAATAGAATAATGTGGTGAACGATCTAGGTAGAAATAATCTTGTTGTTCTATCATTAATGAGAATTAAGATGGATATGATAAACATAGTTTTGAATAGGATGAAATGGGAATCATAAATGAAGTAAAATCATCAATTTATTCACAAATGATTCCTCAACCATCACTTCTAGAAAAGTTAAAGTATTCATAGAGATATAGTGATAGAATTATGACGAAATAGTAAACTATAAGAATGGGGAAATCCTCATAGTTAAATAAAAACTACGGAGTTGTAATATTAGGTTAAAAACTATGTGTACAACCATATCCTGATATAAAGAATGAAATATTTGATGATTCTCATATCTGACCCTTCTCTGTCCACCCATTAAGAATAAATATGTTTCATGATGTACAATAATACTATTAGTGGAAAAATAATAAGAATAAGATCACAGAACATACATAATGATTTCTTGTATGTCTTCATTTGGACATATAAAGAGAAAAATACATGGGGATGATGAAACCATTACCATTCCTTTTGGGATATGGGAAACCCACCATGGAAATTTTCACTGGTTATATTAAACATCATGATGGAATAATGGTATATGGGTTGTGATGGATCACCATACAAAGACTGCACACATCATTTCGATTTGAGTAAAATTCTAATTCGATCAAACAGAATGAATATACATTAAATAAGTGGTGAGGTTGTATGGAGAAAAACTATTTATTACATCTGGTTGAGATCCAATATTTCCTTCCATGTTATATAAGAGACAGTAACGTGCTCTGAACCCAAAGTTGAGCATCATCATGACTTATCACCCTCAAACTGATCTCTAATATGAGCATACTATCGAGACACGTAAGGATTCATTGAGAGACAGCTCAATTGAAATCAATGTATAATGGGACCAACATTTTTCATATATTATTGTTCTTAGACAACAAATGTTTCCACTCGAAAATACTAATGTATCATTATGAATACATTTATGGGAATAGGTTGGGAACACATACATGATAGAATAATGGTGGGATCAAAAACTTCTAGGTCCTGAAATTTTAAACAAAATGGTGGAAAATTTAAAGACAATATAGCAACACATCAATGATTCTCATAGTCTATATATGTATTATGTGAAATATTTTCAATGAGACCTATAATTTAATGTTTGGGACATCTTAGTCATCCACATATCTCCGCAGAATAATGTCTTGTCATTTTATAAGAATGGATATCTGAGTCCAAGATACATCATCCCTTTGAGATCAATTATCACATTTTAGTGGTTCCTACTGAATTTCACTCACACATAAACTACCTCACATACATGATGTTTTACATGTATCCCTCCTAAAAAAGATCACATTGAATCCCTCACATGAAATCAATCCAGATGTGGTACCATTAAAGAATGATCTCACATATGAAAAGAAATCAAGGATGATCATAGATCATTTAGACCTTAGTTATATGAAATAAGATAGTGAATATTGTCAAAGGGGTGTAGAGAAACCACATGTTTGAAGAAAATAATTGGAAACCAAAAGAAGTGATAAAATGAATTTACCATCATCTATATAAGTATGGGAAATCGAAATTTTGATGTTTAAATTTCTAAAGGGGGAAAGTTGTAATAATAATTACTTTTAAAAATAAAATTCTCCATTTTGACTAATTTAAATGTATTATTATATAAAATCGTTATAAAAATCACATAAAATAGATTAAAGTTATTATATCCCATTAAAATTACCATTAATTATCATTACCATTGATAATATAGTTTTTTAACATTGATCAAATTATATATATAAATATAGTGATTTTACAAATGAAAATGACATGGAAAACAGATGTGATATCCTTAACCAGTATGATCATATACAATATATCCCACTTATTAGGAAATTTGAATGAGATAAAATCATTGGGATTATTCCTTGACCAAAACAATGATGAGATCCAACAACTAAACCATGATTCTATGTGTTTGAGGGAGAAGTTTAATATCATCGAGATTAGGGCAAAAAATATGTTCGTCGAACCACCCCATGAAAATATCACTGCCACAAACCTTAATCATAGGGATTATTCAAGTGTGTTAAAGGGATATATATAAAGACCCTAAAATATGAGTATGTAGATTATATTTTTATAATAATGTAAATATTTTCTTCCAATAACTATTTCATTATAAATAATCTTTATTTTGAAATAATAAATCAGAAATAGTATTTTTGGGTAACATTAAAATTCAATCAAGGTATTCATTTGGATGAATTAATTGTTTTTTAAAATAAGTAATATGTTGTTGAAATATTTTTATAAAATATTTTTTTAATTAATATAAATGATCCTTCAATTTTTATGATGTCAAATTTTATTTTTTTATAAGGGTTGAAAAACAAATATTCTCAAAAATTCTTTCTTTCATAATGAATGTGGATTTTATTTTAATTGTAAAAATCACATATTAAAAATTTATATTTATTAAATTAATATTATTTATAGAATCAATATTTTCAAATTAACTAGTGTTTAATTATTCATAATTTTTTTGAGATAAAATACTTTTCGGGTATAAATTAAATACCTTGTAAATCTACAATGGGTATTATGACATTATAATGAACAAAACGTGATGTAATAAATTCCATAAAATATAATAATGACCAAACATATGTTTTCTATTTAATGTAATGTAAATTTATTTTTATTTTATTAAGTTTATAATCCCTTTCTGAACCCTCTAAAACCCATAATATATATTAATTTTTTAAAATAATTTTATTAGAGTGTGGACCAAATTAAAAAAATCGAGGGTATTGTTTTATTATGTCAAAACATTTTACTTATAAAACAATGCTTACAAATCCCATTTTTATGAATCCATGTTCACAACCCTAGGATGGTCTTCGAATTTAGTTATAATATTATATGGAGTAAAAAACATATGTTTGAGAAATATTAAACAAATCCATATGGGTTTCCTATAAATCATCTATTTATCCATGCTCAAAATATATGTAGAAATTACATAATCATAACAAACCACTCTATAGTCCTTTGGTGGTTGCATAAGCTCTAAATAAGTTCCTTAGAAGAATATAGAGTCACAGACTTAATTAAGGATTTCTCTCTTACCGTATCCATTCAAGCACCTATTTTATATTATGTTTCTTCGAATCAATATTTTTTTCTGAATATTTTTTTAAAAAAACAAATTTCTATAAATTTTTTGTATAAATTATTATGTAATATTTTAACATTCATTAGGTCATCCAATAATCATTTTTTGTAAATCTTTTACTATAATAATTTTTATTAAAGGATCCTTACAATCTCTTTCAGATTAATGTTTCTTTATTATAATATGTATTGTATTACCAATTCCTAATGTTGGGAATATTTTCAACATTCCCCTATAACATCACATATAATTTAAAAATTATGATAGAAACTTTTCCTTCTCATCAACAAATTTTATAAATTTTCTTGTGACATTTTTTCTTTCTGAATTTCAACACGATATTCCATGAAAAAAAAATTGTGTAGTGAATACCATGAACTTTTTTCATCAAGTGATTTCACCTTTATACACATAAATGTATTTTACATGGGAGTAACATGTATTTATTCCTCACTCCATGATCATGTAATAAATTATCATGATGAGTGATTCCCCTTAATAATCTATAATGTACATTTTAGCATGACAATGAAATTAAAATGATGCGTGCCCAAGATATTATATAATGATATAATGCATTTTTGAATGTTTAGTGCCTTGAAAATCAATTTTGGGACATGGAGTGAACCATATTAATTAATGACACATTTTCTATCATGATTTCTTTATAATTTTCTTTGACCTATGTGTATAATGGATTGTTTTATGTTTTTACCACATTTCACACATTGTATTTATGATTATCATTTAATACCATGTATAATAGTTCCTGTATATGATTATTACTCCTTTAATTACCCATTATTATTCTTATTTTCAAACATGTATTATTCCGTTCATGAATTAAATTTTTAATCCCTTACAGAAATTTATTGCTCACTCCATGCTATGTATATCTTCAGGTTGTCCTATGAATTTTTATGTTCGATTGAATATTATAAAAATCTGAAGAATATTCTAAATAATGATTTTCCCTTCTCCATTTTAATTATTTATGTAATGTACCTAATTCCCAAACATAATATTCTAGTTGATCATCTATTTTGTTTTACCTATACTTTAATGTAATAAATCAATATTTAATGTGTAACAATGAGATGGGTTGTTATAGTAATTGATGTTATTCATTATCCATATCCAACTATTTGATATTTATGATATTATATTTCATCTATAATTATTAAATCTCATATAACATATTACATTCCATTTTGTGGGAATATAATATCGTTGTTTCGATGTAGGATTAACTACTGCCTGGTGAAGCAATGTGATTCCTTATGAAAACACATAAAAGTTAATAAGTATCTGTATAAAAATTATATGTTATATAAATGAAATAAAAATTATTATCTAATTATAATATATTGTTTTTAATATTTTTCTTTAATCCATTGATAAATGATTACATTATCCATGTGTATGTAAGGCTTCTTATCTCTATAAACCATCTATTTCAAAATAATTATCTAACTTTTTTTGGATTACACTAAATACCAATATACTACACATATATAATATTTATATAAATTTTATCATTTTTTAGATCGTGTAATGTTGATCTATATAATTGGACCAGATAAATAACAAAGAAAACAATCCAATAAAAACAATATAGTTATTTCCCAAAACATAACATTAACATTGAAATGTTAAAAACATGCAATAAAAGAGAAAAAGTAAATAATATATTGTATAATGTCTATAATTTTGGTTCCATAATAGATTAATGGTAAAAATATATTTGTTAATAAAGAGTATTGAAACTATAATATGGAATTTGGGACATATGTTACTTGATTTGATTCTCAATTTTCATTCACTGTAACATATGTTAGGTTATGCACCTATATTCATTTGTGGGGTTTCTATACAGACCCTCTAAAATGTAACATATTGAATTTATATATTCTAATTATATTTTATGTAAAATTTAATGTTATTATTTTGAAGGTATTAGGATTCACTGTATCTAGTTTGGAAATGGTTTTATGCTACATTTTCATCATTTATCAGGATTTCTCTTGATAATGTTTTCAATGATATAATATTAAGATATATTTCCCCTGTAACTCATTTATTTTTGTCTTATATTATTGTTTATGAATGATAAATGAGCTAACATAATTTTATTCCATTTATGTACTAAATATTATTCAAATTACTATAATGTAATAAAAATTTATTTTTCTCCTCGGTAAAAAAACATTATCTTCTTTAACTATAATCCCAAAAAAATGTTTTCAAACATGTTTTAGCATTATCAAAATGATTTACTAAATTAATTACTACAAATTTTTATTATTTTTAGTTAATTTAAATGAATGACCATTTCTATTTAAAAATAGTTCTAGATGGATTTTATGGAAAATATAAAAAAAAAATTATTTTTACATGTACAGAATTTCCCACCGGCAATACAACTCATTATTTTAATGTTTTCTTGATATGTTCCAAATTTCATTTTCAAATAAATGGTATTTTGAAATTGTTTCCATGCTAAAAAATTAATTTTCAATGTATAAAGGTTGTTTTTTCAATAAATGTTTTATATATGAAATAAATCATAATTTATAATTTATTAATGATTTTATTTCATTGAAAAGAACTTCAAAAATATTTTATGAAGTTATTTTTGAAAAGTGATTTTTAATGAATGTTTATTTTCATCAATAATCATTCAATGTTATTTTTCATTCAATATCATTCTCCATCAATGATGACCGTATATTATTTTACTTATACATTGTTGTCGGTATTATTTAAGGATATCATTTTTATTCTTCCTCGTGAGGGTTTATTTTTTTGATTACATGATTTTTATGAAAACCATTAATTATATAAATTTTATATAATTATTGAATTATTATTAATAATTCTTCTTTTCCCTAGGTTATAAAATCATATATTCTTATGTATCTTGATTCTGTTTCCAACGGTTCTACTATATGTAATTATGAAATTATTATGAAAGAAGTATCATTTGATAACGTTATGCTAAGATATATATATATATATATATATATATATATATATGAAATCCATTTATTTTCATGTATTATAATATGTTTACTATTATATGATCTTATATAATAAAAATGTTATGGGTTGGACTTATATCACCATCTAAAGAATTGGGTGATGATTTCCATATCATGAGATAAATGAGACTTGAATGGGGAGTGAATGCAATTTAGTAATAGAAACTATCCCTAATAATAGAATTGGGGGAGGGAATTTCAACAATGGATGATTGGTGAGTGTACCCTATATACTATCAGTTTACTGTTAATGAGCCATGAATAATATGTTAATGGTTATTTATACTTATTCTAATTCCAAAATTCAATGTCTTTTGTCAATGTTATACTCTCAGGGTTCATCTTCCTAAATTAAATTCAGATTTATGTGTTGTGAACATCCATGATTTATACCATGGGTAAATTGTGTTATCTATTATACGTTTTAATGGGTTTCAAATTTTATTATCATGTTATCATACACTTACAATCATGATATGCAGACATATAGTTTTTTAACCTTATATGCCATCTGATCTCGCACATTATTTTGTATCCATTCATCATGTAATCTTGAAATTTTTTATGTTATATATGTATATGAAGGTATATATTTATTTAGAACATATTTGGTTTAAAATAGATCCCTCACGGGCCAGTTTTTTATGTTTCCATGATTCCAAAGACAATATACCATTACCTTAGTCAGACACATGTTTCTATAATGTAAATGAATATTCTTCTATGAAATTGTTATATATATGTATGAAATTTTTTCTTATAATGGTTAGGATTATAGGATATGATTATTTATCATTTGGAATATATGAAATGAAAACATTAGTGATAACCCACAGGATATGTCTAAAGATTAGTCTGTGGATGTGTCAATGTTTAGAAACTTGTTTTCTTGTTTTCGTAATGGATAGAGAAGGTAGATTCCAAAACAATTACACACTTTTCTAGGTAATACAAGTTGATGTGGCTCTAAAACCTATGTATTTAGAGGGAATTACTTTGAAAAGGTAACATTTATCATGACATGATCATAGTCCGGTGTATAAAAACTATCCTTTCTTTACCCATGGACTCACAATCTAGGGGGATACTCTTTATAAATTCACAAAATTTCATTGAACCACCATAAAAGATATAAATAGTTAATGATTATAAATTTTCTGGGATAATATCATTGGTTAATAGATTAAAAATAATGTTCATCAATTTATATATCCAATAAGAGATTTTTCATTATTATGCGGTTCCCTGCTATGATAATTATTTCATAAATAATACCTTTTGGTATTAGTCAATTTGATTGAACCTAGTCGATCCATGTTATTTCTATGCGTGGTGAAAAATGAAACATTTTTCATCATTACTATCCAAATCATAGGGGGCTGAAAAATAAAATCTCATGTGAATTCCCACACATAATTCTCAATCATTAAAACATGTATAACTTTCAAATGAACAAATGAGGTATGAACATTTAGTTGGGTCATTCGTTTGGACACAACATCCATATTTTAATTGTTCCTTGGATTGTTTTTTGTTTCTGAGTGGATCAGAACAACAACAAATATATTTCACACTATATTTTGACTAGTTTATAACATTTCATTTATTATGTCCATATTTTGGAGGGTAAAGTGGGTCAATGTTGTACTCCCATCAATTATACAAGGAAACGTGATGAAATATAATCAATAGGCCGGAATTCGTTTAAGAGAATATTTTTTATTGATGAATTCCCTCATATACTTAATAAAATAATTGAGAAAATTTTTGATGAGATAAGATTTATGGATTATAAATATGACATTCCATATAAGGCATATTTCTCTAGGCATATTATGTAGGATTGTATCATTATCATCCTACCAGAATGTAAGGATGGTAGATTCATTAGTCACATAAAATAAATCTACTAATGGGAATTATCTTTAAGGGACATAATTATCTATGATGAAATCATTCTATGTGTTTTCATTGTGGAATTGGAGATCAATGATACAAATGAATTTCATTGTCTTAATATGAAATAGATGTTGGAGTTCAATGGAAACTTGAAAACCTAAGAAGATAAGATGTTGATCTTTTCATCAGGCCCAAATTGATATATTAAACCTAGGTGTCATTGAATTGAGTGGAATATAATTTTTTATTTTTATAGAAGAAAATTTGTCAAAAAACAGATGTTTGAAGTAATGGGAATAAGCTAAATATTTATGGGAATAGAGGGAGAGATGTATATAGTGAAGCACCCACAATATTGTTTTTAGAAAAATTTAGTATGAGATATATAATATTTAGTTATAAAATAATTAGCTAAATGAATTGTATCGATGTTAGTAACCCCAAAATATTATGAAAAAGGTTAAATACCATATGATAACTATTTATGATGTGGAGTGCAATATCAGTGTTGTGAAATGTATGAATACCATTCACTATAAAACTGAAAAAAATGTTATTTTACTCTAGATATGCACATTATATTGAATATGAATAATTTTTTATGCATATAAAAACTCAAATAAATCGATTAATGCATAGTTATAAATGGAACCCCAAAATTCAATGTTGATCTCTTCTCAATTATATGATTCCACATAGGTTGGAGTATACAATAATGTTCTTCCATAAAATCATTTAATTCTTCCTCTAGAGGAATTTTATGTTTTATATGAAATAATTTTCATCATCTACCTAATTCCCACATTAATTATAGATTATTTTAGGTCACACTTGATATTTCTAATTAATTTATTATCATTTATAATTGTTATGATATATATGAACATATGTTGGAGATATGATCCATTGTATGGTTCTTGATACACATTCAAAATGGTTGTTTAGCTCAGATGGTTCACAAAGAACTCAAAATTAATGATACACCTACTATATAGAGATATCATAATGTATTTAAGGAAGAGCTTCCATGTCTCTCAACAAATCACGATGTTGAGTTCTCAAAAGATCCTATACATAGTGCACCATTAATTTTAATGAATTCCTATGGAATAACACGTATTGAGTTTATGGAATTGAAATATGAAACTCTAGGATAACCTTGATGATTGATTCCTTCATACATGTATGTTAAATTTTGATACACTTTATTTTTATTAGGAAGAAATATGGAACAATGTTACACTTCATTAAATATCAGTAGTTGAACAAGATTTTAATTATGAACAAATATCCTCAACCCAATATTGTTGAATTTTTTTGATCAACTACATGGTGGTAAATACATTTTTTGACATTGAAATTCCATTTAGATATCATCAGTTTAGGTTCAAGACAGATTATATACCCATGACATATTACAATACAAGGTGTGTACAATACGAATATTTAGTTATTCCATTGTGTATAATTAATTCCCCCTTCATCTTCATGGATTTAATAAATAAAGTCTTTTGATGTTACGTTGATTATTTGTCATATTCTGTATATTTGATTTTCATATATATTAAATTTTTTTAAAAATAATGAAGTTAACATTGGAATTGTAAAAAATTATCTATGTAATGAGAAACTGTATGAAAAATTTTCAATTTTTGATTTTTGGATGAAAAATGATTAACTATTTGATAACATAATATGAATAGATGGTATATCATAAGATTCATCAATGCTAGAGTCTAATGAATATTTTCTTAGGCAAAACAAAGTTGTGAGATGTGTAGTTTTCATGGTTTTGATGGATATTATCAAGGGTTTGTGGAGAATTTTTGAAGACAATCCTAATTCACTAACCCATCAACACCAAAGTATATATGTTCATCTTGATAAAAGAATGTGATGCAAATTTATAGAAATTAATGTGAATATTATTCAGAACACATGTGATTTCATAACCCTATACTAAATATTGGTTTTAAATATATAGGGTTTCTTAAGAAAATATATTAGGATGTGTTCAAATGTATAAGGATATGGTTATATATTTTTTCCTCACAATAATAATATGTTCTTTATCCAGATTAACCAACTCATGCTATGGATTTAGATGTGGTAATATTTGAATTAATGATATATTGTAATTGTCATTATAGAGATAAGTGTGATATATATATATATCACTCAAAAACGATTACTTTATATATTCACATATAAGTATTTGAATATGTTCTACAGAATAAGGATATATGTAATCAAATATTATGACTTTTCAATACTTTACAACTCCTCTAATATAGACATTGTGGGTGATTCTTTATGTGGATGGTATAATTCTATATTATCCCAGATTAAGTTAAAAAAGAACTGTTTTTTTATTTTAAAGGGACTGATTTAGAATTCTTAAAGGTTATTATAAATCATATCTTCCACAATTGAATATTAAACCATCCATGAATGTGAAGACTGAAGAGGTGCTAAAACTGGATGTAGAGCTGTAAAATAAGGTTAGAGATTCCAATGATTTTAAACATAATATAGATGAAATAATGATGTCTAGAAACCTTGTATGTGTTTTATTCATACCAGATTTGGAGAATAATTTATTATAGGAAGATCATTATTACTCATTGAATATTTAACTTATTTTCACTAAAAATATATGTATTTAGAAGAGTATTTTTTGTTGGATTAAATTAAGAGATATATGATTGTGTTTTTATCTGATTTCATTGATCATTAACAAGTTAACACTGAGAGAAAAAATTTTAATGGGATACTACATCTATTACCCATACCATAATGTAAATAGAAAAACATCACCATGTATTTCTTCATGTGATAACCTTAAATAACTAAACAGAATAATGCTATATAATATATATTTAATATCCATCAAATGTTATCACACTTCATCACTATTAGATAATAATTATCTCAATTGTAGATATCGGGGATATATGCTCAGAAAGTGTAAAGGGTGAATGGAATGCCACATTAAATTTTCTCAAATCAAAATCAGACAATTACCTTAATGTTTTCGTGTTGTATTTGGAAATATCTTACTAAAAATCTCAGTTATAACAATGCATAATATCATCAAACAGATTGTTAGGCTAATATAAAAATTCAAACCCAAGGGGTTGTGCTGAGAGTTTTTTCTCTTTAGTTTAAATGTTGTTGATATTAACATTATCACAATTTTCTGTTTTCCTATAACAATATATTCTATTCGAGTATTTAGATGCCTCCATATACAGACCTCAACAGAAATAATTATAGATATCCAATGATCTAAAATGAATTTGAGAAAATAAATATACTGAAAAATGAAATATCTATTGAAATGGTATAGCCTCTTAGATCTATTCAAAAACATAATTTTGTGTAAAAAATTTAGATGAAAATTTATGTTAATAATATTCACTACAATTTGGATTTTGAGTTTGTTGATTAAATGTTTCTATGAGTTTATCCAACATAGAATTTAATGATATTATTAATGAATGGAAAAATAAAACAATTGTATATCGGTCCCTATGAAATTATACTGTGTATTATGAAAATAGAATATCATAATAAAATTCCACCAATTATTTCTCATTTTTATGATTTTTTCCTTTATATATTACTAGGAAGTACATACCAAACCATTCATATGTTACAATTTCCCCTAATCCATCACCCTATCATATGTCCAAATCAGGGTGGCTGTGAGTCATCATGTGTGCCTCATCATATGATATAGACTACCGAATTGTGGGGGAGGCGTGATATGTTTAGGGGGGGTTTTATACGCCCAATTATAATGTTACAATATAGAAGAATAATTTATGAAAATTAATATTTGTGTTATGGAAATAGATGAAACCATACATTATTCAATTTGAAACTAAAAGGAGGAATAAATAAACTAAATAATATTGAACACAGAGACATAAAGAAACAATTACATATAGAGTCTCATTCCCTTTTCCAAAAATGAAGATAGAAAGTATACTCAGATACTATATTGTGGTAGAAATGGTTTGTCTGTGAAACTCAATTGTTAGACACCATCATATCTAAAAAATCGTTCTGATAAATAACTCATGGAAAAAATTGATAAAAAAGTGTATTAAATAATCAATATAGTCTAATAAAACAACCAAACTACTTTGACACAATGCCTGAATATCACTAAACATATAGAAAAATAATACAAATCATAACAATAGACCACAGAATAATCACATCACTAAGAAAATACAAATGTATAAGAATTTCAACATCTAAGAAAATCCTTATATATAAGTATTTCAACATTAAATTTTCTCAACTTTTTAAATAAATATTTCAGCTTCATCATGTCCAGGACCTCTATATATAAAGTTCAACATCATTTAGGAAAGCACCACTATATATGCATTACAATATGAAATTGGTCCAAACCCACAATATAATATTTATTACATAAAATTTGGCTGATCCCACCATATAATCAATAAATCCTCTATCACAACACAAGTCATTAAAGAAGTATATGAAAATATCATATCATAAGACCCAATGGTTAATTATAAAAAATAAAATTTATCTTTCAATTGTACATTCATTAATAAAATGGGTGTTAAAACATTAACATTCCAATTTTCAATAACTGAAATCACATAAAACATATGAATGTCAGTTACATTAATCCATTATCATTGTGAATCTATAACAACCAGTGACTTGATTTATCCTGATATTCTAAACAAATTTTAAACTGTTAGACAATTCAATACTATCCTAAGTGTTCACTCACATAATGGGTTGACAAAAACCTTGTAACAATAAAATTAAATCTAATGGATCTAATGAAAAATCCAATATTTAATTTAATATACATCATCATTTAACTCTTTATTCACACATTTTATTATCATAATTGATAACATATCCCATAACTCATAATTAATAAGTCCATAGAATTATTTGTTAGACCATGTACCTTTATCAATAGATTAAAACAATTATTCAATTGGAAATTCAAAAAAGAACGAAGTCCCATAAGATCGAAAGAAGAAACCAAATCTTGGTTGCCTGAGTGCTATGTCTACAAAAGATGAATGGACTCCTAAATAACCTGCTAAATTTTATATCTTGAGAGAGTAAGGGATATAGTGGATTGAAAGAATAACATTTTCCCATGACATGGTAATAATCACTTACCTGAGAGGTTCATTGTATGATAATCAATTATATATTATGTAATTATTGATTTGAGTGTACCCCTAACATCAGGTCATATATGGAGGATTTAAACATTTTAGAGTATTACATGTCATGTAATTCTGGTTAATGTCACGTCAACTAGTTCACTTCCAGAAAAAGCTCATAGCCTTTAATCAGGTCAGGGAATATTCTTAGTGGAAGCTACACATCAAGAAACCCATTTACAATTTCTATAAATTCCATGAATATTTTCTTCAACCCATCTTTCACATAAGCTCCCAAACCACCTTTAAATCCTTCTAAACGATGGAAATCACTCATATTACCTTTTAACATTCTTATACATGGACTCCATTAATTTAATGATATATACATCCCCAAAAATTAGGCAATTTCCCCCAATAATGGTTCATAGCCTCAAAATGATACTATAACAATATAGTTTATTGATAACGGAAAAAACAAACCAAATAGGTTCAACAAAAATTTCAAAGAGGAACATGAAATGAAAATTTTCGGATCATAAAACCTCTCAACCATATAATATCTCTTCCAAGAACTAATCCAACCATCATTAGGGGGTCTCAGCTAACAATTCTAGCCACTATAATCACATATTAGACTCCCAATCCTTAGACCCCTAAAGAAAATTCCCATGATTCAACTATAATCAAAGTATGTGTATATTCCCATAGTGAAGATAAATATCACATGGTCCACAATCCATTCAAATTTCTCCTCAACTGAAATATCTAAAAAAATTACAATAAATCGCTATATATAATATCAAAAGGATCATGATAACATCACTAAGTCTATGACAAGTTATTTTTTTCGTATTACTACAATGATGTGAAATATCTAATTAGTGTTCGAGTAGTTTTACAGATTTAGTATCTTAAACAGACCAACAAACATGGGAAAATGATATCCATTTTCATGATGCTACATTCCCCAAACCCGTACAAAAAATAGAAAGAAAACATGACGAACAACCTCAAATTAAAGTGGTCATATCTGATGCTCTGTTTGAGATTTCTTCTTACATTGTGTGGTCAGTAATTGCATCCTGATCAACATAAACAATTCAAATGTATCATACACTAGACTATGTCCAACAAGTCCAAACTGTAATATGTATAAAAATGATTTCAGTGGAATAAACTACCATTAATATCTGATAATTTTTTACTTGAATTGATTCTTATAAGATGATAGTATATTTAAACTCCATGAGTTCCAATTGATTCTCCTGCAAATCTCTAGAATAAAAACAACTATCCTATAACATATCCTCTAGAATCTGAATAAACTTTTTAATTTAACCAAATGTTTATGGACGATAAGATGTTATTATATGAACCTATGATCCCATAGGCTTATGAAGACCCTTTTAGAATAGAGACATAAAACTGTGATCCCTATAAGAAATGAAACTCCCTATACCTTTGGGAAACTGAAATATTTCACACATGTAGAGACTAACCAAATCATAAATAGTGATGGTCTATGTAACATATAACAAGTGAGATAAATTTGTTATTTTATCCACAATCATGTATACTGAATAATTCATTTGAGGGGTCCTATTTATTCATTTTAGAAAATCCACAGTGACATCATCCAATATATTCTAATGAATGGGAATATTATTTAATGGCTGATCAAGCCTCTGATGCTCAGATTTAACAAAAAAATAAGTGAAACATATTTTGATGGAGACTGCTACCTCTTTATTCATCCATGATCACCATTATTATATATAGATATCATGATAATGGATTTTCCATGACATGGATAATAAGAAGAGGCATAATGGATATTGATATTAAAGTTACTAATCCATGTGACTCCTAAACATCTATATACATGTTTGAAAAAGTGAAATCATCCAGCACTCATTGCTAGACTCCCATAGTACCTGATTATACATCATCATTCATAAGGAATCAATAATAATTTATTTATCCCTATTTTATAAGACTATATTATGTTGAAAATATATAATATTATTGACCCAAATTCTCGGTTAAAGGTTCAAGACCCTATGTTAAAAGAATTACCTGAGGCTTTTATGATTTGTGTAGACTATAAACAACTATACCATATGAAAATGTCACTAATATTTTAGGTAATATACCACTATTGCTAAACCTAGATAATTTGTTTGGTAATTATTCTCAAATAGTCGCAGTTGTCTGTAGCCTTAATCATATTCTTGTTCCTCCTCTATTTGAATTGTTCTGATACCAAATATAGATGCATCAAAATACATTATATATGAATTACCATTAAATTATAAATTGTGGATAAGTGATGACTATAACATGAATATAATCTCAATAAAACAATTATTTCAATAAATATGCTAAAATAATCGCACACTATTATTAGTAATCATTGATATTAGTGCTTCTTAATGGAGAAATCCTTTGATAAATCCCAAATAATATCAAGATAAACCCATAAAATACAAAAATATCAATGAAATAAATAGGTATCTACCAAGTTAGCATAGTTTTAACCATATATGGGTCCACATAAACTTCTAAAACTAGGATATCATGGACCATTATGTTCACTTTGTCAATCTAGAAACCACATTTAGTTAGATAGGCATACAACTGATACTCACTTAATGTACACAAAAAAGTGTTGTTATTGGGAATGATCATCCATTGACTAGGATTACACAAATATTTTTTCAAAAAAATCATGATAAAAAGATCTATAAAATGATGAAATATATAACTAATCAAGTTCATGAATAAATATCGTGTATTTTTCAATAAAAATAGCATCATTATGAACTCATTCAAGCCATAACATCCCCAAAAATTAGTCTTAGATATGTTGGATGATCTCCCCTAAAATATTTAGTATCCTGATATCAATTCAATGTTGTAAAAGATATTAGAACCCCTCAATTGATATAATGTATCATCAATATATTGAATGTTATACCATTTCATTCCCATTATCCTACTATATATAATAATCTTCTTAAGAAGAACAATTTCCCAATATCCTTCTTGATGTAAATAATTAGGGAACCCCATGGACTTGTAATATGATATATGAAATTATTTTCTTCCTTGTCATCAAAAAAACATTCAACTCCATTTGTTCTACTACTTACATTATTTAAGTTTTAATATAAACTATATCATCTCTCGACACCAACTCGATAACAAAATCGATCTCTTACTCGGGTGGTAATCCATATAACTCATAATGAAATAAATGCCGAAAATTATATAAATCTATTGGAATGGTTTCCTACATCATTCCATCATTATCTATAACTATTATTTCTGTCAAAGCTATGAGACATTCAAAAATAGACTAGATTGGTCCTACAATGACAGAATTAAGATCCCAATCATCCTAGTCAAAATGTATTTCCCATTAGAGAGATAAAGTCTTAACAATCCTTTGGTAATAGTCAACATGAGACTTGAATAGAACTATCTAATTCATAATAAGAATAAAATATAATCATGTCCTTTATTGAAAAGAATGTTATCAAAGGAAATGGTAACAAAAAATTTATTGAAAGCACACCTTGAAGAATTCTTTATTCTATTACTTCACTTCTAATGTTGTATCAATTTTCAAAAATGCAATAAATATTTCACTAAAAATTACCAAATTGATTTAAAAATAGAATTTAAATAATTATTTATGATCCCTTGTATCTGAGAAAACAATATACTATAGATTATACATGTAACGTACCTATGATAATAGATGATCCTACATCCACACTAGATATTGTATTTTCCAATGCAGTTAGGTGACCTACCTATGTTCTTAGATATCGAGTCTGAATCCACAAGGTATTCCTAATGTTTGGTAATTTGAATGTTGAATTTGGGTTCCACATTCCCTTATTTAACATGAACATCATGTGAAACACCATCTTCCGATCTAATTAGAGTTAACATACTCATTCCTAGACGAAAATACCGATCTTGATCCCCATCCACCACTATACTACATCATACCAGAAAAATCGTTCTACAAGTGACCGAACATACAACATTCATGGTACTCCAATGAAGGGTAATAAAAATGAGGATTTTTATGGACCAACATGCCACATAGATTTCATCATAATCGAATAATATTATGATATAGATACCCACAATCCTAAATATACTCCCTACACTAGCATTTTATATAACAATCCTTGAATCTCACCATTGCACCATATGATGATATCCCAATTTACATTGTTGAAGCATCATGGAAGCTACCCAGAACCACTCTAAGATCTCATTCAATGATTAAATCCTGAATCATTACATCTAAAAAGGTTATCAAATTAAATAGAATCACATTTTACCTAATCTCATAATTAAGACCATCCATAAAATATATTTCCCTTGAGATATCATCAGTATATAAACAGGGATAAATGTTATACATGTTAGTGAAATATCTTATTTATTCCATCACTATCATTACCTTCTATTGTAGATGTATAATATTGTGAGCCTCTTCATCCATCAATGTATCTATATAGAAGTGTATCAAGAATGTTCACATGAATTCATTACAATATAACTCATATTTAATCCCATCATTACCTAGAATATCCCACCAATTCATGGCGGTTAATTAATTATTATAAGAATAAATATTTACCCTCCTATATATGGGTCTCTCAATGTTCTGAATTTTCTTCTGGATGGACTAAATCCAAAAATAAGATACCATGGGGCCTCCATCCATAGTAGACGCAAAAGAATTATATATCTAAGAATCTCTTATCATCTCAGAAATTTAAATTACAATGCGAACAGTCTCCCTTTCCATCTATCACATGAACCTCAATAAGCTAAAATGATGATGACCATCTATTATATTTTTTGAAGATAATGGAAGCTCTAGATCAGCTGTATTAGAATCATGTTCATTTCCACTGACCTAACACTAAATTTATTTATGATGGGGTTCATTTTATCTATAATACTAAAAAACACCATAGAACACTGGATAAATAAATGGTCATCCACAATAGTCGACAATGATAGAGAACCAATAACTTATTTTATCACAATATATGTATTATATGTTTTTTGGATGGAATAATATTTTGTTCACTTTATTTGTTATATATAAATTCATTATCATTAAATGTTTCATATAGGAAGAAATATATCATATAATAATTATATCCAAATCAAGAAAAATGCATGTCAATATATATCCCATTTTTTAAATAATGATTCATGTACACTAATATCACCCCATACATGCATATGAATATAATTATAATAAAACAATGACACCACACAACATGTGAATCGAACTCGGTGAAATAAATCTACTGTAACAAGAAGACATCATGAACAAAATTCACATCACCAAACACTGGACGTTTTCCCCAAACATGGTCCCATTATTCCCATGGACAATATGATTTCTATGTCCCACGCATCATACATTCATTTATAAAATAAAAAAATAGAGAAAAAATGAAAAATAATTCTCCTCTATTTCCACATTTTAACTGCCCTTGATCCGATAAACTCTTACACTAATAAATCAGGATAGTTATAGGACCGTAGAAATTCCTACCCATATTAAAAAGGATGCTAAATAATAGTAGTAGTTTGATAATTATTGTAGATGGACAATTCCCATAGTACAGAGTTACAACATAGTGGAATAATCAATTAAAATAAATATTAGATTAAAGAAAAAATATTCTATCGTACAACATACTACTAGGATTTACTAGGGGTAACCAATAATCCAAGTAATTTTGAACCATGTAATGAAAGAATAAAATGAATCTACTTGTAAAACTAGATGTAATACTAATAGAAGAAAAATATAGTACAAATAACTTAAAATACCTCAATACTGAACCCCATGGTGGTCCATTATCTAATCATCACCACATATAACATGAAACAATCTTCAACAATGTCCCTTGAACCTATTCATATTGGAAACCATGTAATATTTTGGCGTACCTATTGATGACCTAAATAGAGTGTTAGTATAACTATGTAGGTCAACACCACCGTATATATACAAAACTAGCTTACTAAATATGTCCATGTAATAAAGATTCAAAAATTTGAGTTAATTAATAAACATAATTCAATAAAGAAATCAACATTCCGCAGTACCATGACTGAATATCTCTATGAATATAGAACAATCATTCCATCCATAACCATAAACTATGGAATAATCGCATAACTGGGTAATTACCTCTTTAAATGCATTTTAGCCTATATTAAAATCCCAATTTGTATGGATTTATCTATTGACTAGGGAAATACCAACATATAATAATTTCATCATCCACCAGTCAAAGTCCATTATATAAATTTTTTGAATCAATTAGGTCATGCCCATGATATAATCATTACAATATAAAAATGGTCCAATCTCTATATATAATCATTTCAACAATAATCTATTCCAGACCCTTCATAAAAGCATGATTTCTTTTACCACAAAAAAATCATAACAAAAATTATATTAAAATATCATATCATAACTGCAAAGGGTTAGCTCTAAAAATTTCAATTTTTCATAAAATCTCACATTTAATCATCATATGTGTCTGGAGACATTTACAATTCAGTTTTCACCCATCCACACCATATAAAAAATATCCATTTCCATTACCTTATTATATTATAAGAGTGATTCTATATTGAAAAATCACATAAGATATCATGTTATAATAAACACAAATTAAATAATTAACCAATTCATTATTATTCAAAGGGTTAGATAACCAAATTAGTTTTAACAAACCATGATGCGTCATCATTGAATCCATGGATTCCAAGGTGTAAAATATATAGTGATTTGACATCATTAATTACTCTTTAGAGTAATGCACAATTTTTTCCATCATGATTTTCAATACATTCCAAAATTGAAAATTAAAAATACCAAGGGATATGTTTCAGAAAACAAACCATTCTTTGGAGATCAATGTAGTGTTTCAAACCAAAAATGACAACAATAATGATGGTTTATATAATCATGTGAAAAAAAAATCGATGATTGGTTTATTGAATAAGATGTTCAAAATTGGGATATACATTCAAAAAATACCTTCTAATTGACTGGAATTGAGAATGGAAGGGTTTTTGTGAATGGAATGTAAAACATAATGGCATGAAAGGGTTATAAAACTACACTGAAAAAGTACATGGCATGTAAATATATGACATTACATGTAAATATCAACTTATGTACTTGTTTAAAATAATGTTGACTTATATGATTTTAAAAATTCTAGAACAATACACATAATTGAATATAGATTCATGGACTATAATATATTTCACACCGTCGACAAAATCATGGAATATATCCATTTCGTGGCATTTTTGTAGCAACAAATAAATTTTATATATCCCATTTACCCGGCATGTAAATTGCCTATTGACAGCTTTCATCCTACAATTTTTAAAAGCATTAGAATCACCTATGAGGCCTTCCAATTATAGGAAAAACCCACATACTCTTATTTAAAAATATATAGTAGGACTCCATTAATTAAAAAATTGCTTAAAATTTTGGAAATTTTCACCAAAAAATGTTCTCTATGTCCAAATGAGACAAGACGAACCCAGTCAATATAATATTAATGAAAATAACATAGAAAGGCTTACCAAGAAAATGGTAGGACATTGCATATGGATTGGAAAATTAGTATATTCCACTAAATAATGTTATTTTATTTTATAAACAATATTTGAATATTCTGGATCGTACAGATAATGTTCTAAAAAATAAGTCCACTACCATGGTAATTTTTTTAGAGAAACCACTAATTTGAGGATGTAATTTAAAAAATTAAAGATATGATGAGGTACAAGTATCCTAATATATTTTTATCAGAGTGAATTAATTTAAAATTTTAAAATCAATTTATGGGGGTATAATTTACAACTAATATATTTTATTAAAATTATTTCAAATAAATTTATAATCTTTAGATTTTTACATGTCACAAAATACATTGTTTTAAAAAAATGTGATATATTAATAATATAATTATTTAAAAATTTCATTTATTACCTAGTTATTACACTATCTATAATAATTTTTCAAAACCATATTTTTAATATTGAATACAATTGTTTTTTATAAATATAAAAAACTACAAAAAATAACTTGGTTTTTTCAGTGGACATTATAGGTTTCTAAAGTACTATTTTCTAAATCTATAAAAATTTTATTTATTCACGTGGAATATAATAATATTAATATCATACAAATTTACAATATGAATATTATGAAATAACACATATTTGTGAAAAAATCTTTTCAAACTTATATTTTGGTGAATTTTTTGTAATTTCATATAATGATTAATTTTTTTGTAATAGTGAAAAATAATATTCCTATTGTTAAAAAAAATTTAATTTAACAAATTTATAAGAGAAATTTTGGTATTAATGTTGTTAAGAGTAAAAATTGAACAATTATATATATATGTTAATAATATTTGGTTAATTTTATTAATTTTTATATTTTATTTTAACAAATTCACGTTCTAAATATTTGGAACATTTTATCTCTCAAAACAGCTTTATCACCACAGTTGCGAGTAAAATTTAAATTATATTTTTCTTCATATGTAATTTAATTTTGGAAAAATTTATTCTATATATCCAATCAGAATAATTTATATTATCTAATATTTTAAAATTAATATACAACCATAACAAATAGTAAAAAATAGTTAATAAGTAATTATCATGCTTATGAAAAAAATATTATAACCGTTGGTTGAAAATTTATGTGGGGTAAAATATACCAAAGTTTTCAAAACCCCATTGGATGGAAATATTTTTTTCTCATCATATAAAATTTTTTATTCTGTTCAAATTTTTATCCTTAAGGATGGAGAAAAATGTTGACACACCATTTCATTTCTTAAAAATATATGTGTTCTAGTCACCTCACTTATAAAAGACATCCTCTTAACATATTATTGTAAAAAAATCAAAAATATTATTCATAAATAACCTCTGAATATGTATTTTTTTAATCACTATACACATCCTTCATTCGATAGTTTTTTATAATTCCAACCTAGGAATGAATTTTGGTCAAACCAAAAGGGGGTTTCCCAATGAAGTGATAGAATAAATATATATGAATTTTTATTTAATTTATTCCTACACCTCCATAAATTCAAATTATACCACACTAATATAATAATTTAATTATGTTACATATATAGAGAAGTTTGGATGTTATGGTAATGACATTATCAATCTAAAAATTCATCAAATGGGATATGAATACATTAATCATATGTACAGTGGACCATCTTGTCATGACCCGTCCCACGGGGCTCAGTCATGAC
Source organism: Viscum album (assembly GCA_963277665.1). Taxonomy (NCBI): domain Eukaryota; kingdom Viridiplantae; phylum Streptophyta; class Magnoliopsida; order Santalales; family Viscaceae; genus Viscum; species Viscum album. Next base: position 1,921,170,231 of record OY728136.1, on the reverse strand, counting down.
TAACCCAAGCCCACCATCCATATGCTAGGGGATGAGGGCTAGCACCTGAAGGTATCCCCTGAATAAGTAATGAATTACATTAGAGATCTATACACACTCCGAAATAGAACTGATGTAAACAACCAACAAAAGTAAGGTTCAACCACTAGAGTAATGTACAACCACAAGTACAACTGTGACCTGAAAATCATGGGCTATAATACAAGACCTAGAAACATAATGAAAGTAAACAACAATCTTATCTTCCCTAGAGATCTACCTAGAGGGTTGTACCTATAAGTCTGAAGTCTACGAAGAGGATCTCAATGGTTGTAGTCGCACCAAGCTCCACCAACTCTGAAACATCTAAATTCCACCTGGGAGCATCAGTAGTCTACACAAGACACACACCTATGGGTGGATCCAATGAAGGGGTGAGTATAATAACTCATTAGGGGACCCCAAGACCCCCAATGGTCTCTCAGTAATCCACAAAATAAAACATCACCATAAATACGACAAAGGTAATATCACAAGGATGATCTAAATTATGAAGAACAAGAAAAAGAGACAGCTCACTCTAATGTTATCACTTCAAGGATACTTTGAAATGGATGACTAGTTGTAAAGCGAGATAATCTTATATTTAGTAACTCTAATGATGACCTGTATAGGACACCGTATGTTGACCCATATTGGTCTCTAGATGCAGACCCGTATTGGTCGCTGGTGCTGACCTGTATTAGCCTCTAGATGCTGACTTGTATTGGTCACTGGCACTGACCCATATTAGTCTTTAGTGATGACCCATATTGGTTACTGGTGCTAAACCATATTGGTTTCTGCTACATAATTAAGGGTGATTAGTCATAAAAATAGATCATCCCACTCTAAAATTTATGATGCTAACCTGTATTGGCTGCCCTTCTTCTTCAGGTCACAGCCAACCACTGGTTTCCATCACAAAGCATGTGTGATCTCTGGAATATTCTTCTCCTCAACCCATTGTTCATATTTAAACCATAAAAAGTCCCGAAAAAACCATACCCAAGGGACCAACCCATCGTAGGATTCCCAACATGACAGACAGCGCGTTGATAGGATGCTTGGTCTGTGGGATATAAGCACTTTTGTAAAAAAGGGAACAGTTGGATTCAATTCAGATCCAACCCAGGACACATTTCAAACTCTTTCAGAAATGACTTAGAGTGTAATTATGTACTTCCTTGTCAGAAGGTTCCTGTCACATACATGACTTATTTTGAAGTTAAATTTCATTTATTTTCCTTTAATTCTTTGTTTTGGATGGTTTCTAATGGTTTTATGGAGAAATAGATGAGTTTTCATGAAATGGGCCAAACCGTGAGCCCAATTCCATATTTAAAAATAAATTTGTTCCCTTTATAACTTTTTCATTTTTTAATATTTTTCCTTCATTCAAATTCCTAAATGGTCTCCTCTGCCCTATTAACACCAAAATACAAATTTGGAGCCTTTATAAATCCATAATCATGGTGGATATGGGTTTTTATTTAAGATATTGGGCCTGCCCGAAGGCCCATTTCCTACATTAAAAATAGTGTTTAAATATTTTATATCTCCTTCCCTATTTGCATTGTTTCGGTGATTCAACCTCCAAGTCGACCCGAAGAAACCCAACCGCGCTCCCATTGTCTCCCCCCACCCTCCTTGAAGCTCTTTGATATCGCGAATTAGGGTTGATCTTCATAGGGTGTCTCAAATCGGCCAGAATAGAAGATGTAAATTCATCCCTTCATAACTCTCTCAATTCATACTCTTTTCCCACCATTACAGTTCCCAAATTACCTACTATATCTTGTTCGAAGAATACCTGAATTTTGGCTGTTTTTAGTTTCAGAAAATATTGTTTTTGGAGTGATTAATTCAGGATACTTCAAGTAGGTGAGTCTATTTCTTTCCTCTTTCAAATTGCTTAGGGTTTCTTCCCTAATTCTTGAATTATAAAAAATTACAGAAGTTAGGGTTCATGCAAAGGTTCTAAATTACTGTATTTTGGGTGAAATATTGAGGTTTTAGGTTTCTTTTATCTTCCTTGAGGTGCGGAGGTCATGCGGTTGATGTTTCGCCCTGATATTTGGGGGTTTCGACACATTCGGTAGGTGATTCCGTGGATAACCATTTAATGATGAGTTAGTTTTCTTGATTAAATAATTTTACATGTTTCAAATGTGTTGTGAATTATGAGAAAACCATTTTCGGTATCAATAGTAGAGCATTTGTTTTTAATGTTACATTTTTGCTTGAAGTGTGTATTTTTCAAATGTATTTCAAGTGTTATCTTTTGTGGTAGTTTTGTAAAATGTAGAATTGTATTATTAGTTGTTGAAAGGGGCTTCCAATTATGGTTGGGCAATGTTATAGTTCAATGTGGGCCTAAAAAGGGGGTGTATTTGAATGGTTTTATTTGTATAACCTGGTTATACTCCTTGAAAGTGTTTTATGGATTTGTGTGTTCTCATGTGTATCTTTTGTGATATTATTCGAGGTGATTATATAACATTTGAAAGTGGATTAATACATGTTGATTGGGCTTCCAATTCTATTTTGGTGGGGTCTTGGAGTGATTTTGGCTTAAAAAGTGGTTTTTGAAATGGATTCTATGTGCAAAGCTTGGGTATACTCTTTATAATTGTTTTATGAATGTTTTGAATGGTTTATTGGGTTGTGTAATAGGTGAAACTATATCAGAAACTGTTTTGGTAGGAGTATATTTTTAAAAGGTCCATTTCATTTGTGAAAATGTTGTTATGTGATATTTATAATCCTGGAAATATTTTATTAAATTTTTTGAAGGATATATTGAGGAGTGAAAGTGATGTGAAAGTGATGTGGAGTGTTTTGTGTGAGTGTGATGTGAAAAATTGAATTTTTTATTATGAAATATGTGTTATATTCCATGTTTGTGGGCTGTTAAATGAGTTTAAATATCTTATAATTGTTTTATAAAATTGTTTAATGGTTTTTTGGAAGTTTTGAAGAAATTTGAAACGTGTTGTGGGCTATTTTGGTGTGATTCGGATTTCAAAATCATTTTGAATGAAAAATCGGTTTTTGTGACTTGTGTGGTATACATATGGGATGTTTGGTGAATTTGTGATGTGTAAATGATATTTTCATGTTCAATTTATATTTCTTGACTTGTTGAACTTGTTTGAGCACAAGGGGAAAACCTGGGTATCTAGGTGGGTGGACGTGTACTAGTATGCTAGTGAATCTGTGGGGTTTGGCCTCAGTTTCACTTAGCAAGATTGATGCATACAACTCTAACTAAACAAATATGATGATTATTGGGGACCACTAGGTTATGGGTTTGTTCCCTACTATTGGCTCGTGCACGATAATGGATATTTGTGATGGTTACTCTCACCGAGATATGAGGTACCTGGGACCCACAGCTAGCTAGTGCCTAGGGGTTACTTCATATTTGTTGTGCTCATTATTTACTTTGTACATACCGTCGTCATAAGGTATAGTTGGCTGGAAAATTCAGTAGTGTTGACATTATTTTTAAAAGTGTTGATTCTTAATGATATCCCACTTGAAAACTGTTTTTATTCAATGTTGCATATTTTAGAAATTGTAACTAGCTTTTCATGTTTTTGAAAACATGCATGCTTTTCATCTTTAAATGTTTACCACATGGAATCTATTATTGGTGGTATCCTACTGGGAATTGGATCACACCCTACTTACACCCTTGGGTGTAAGTAGACATGGTTGTTTTTGTTGTCGCAGGTTGGGTACAGTTTTTTTTTGTTCCAGTGGTTCGGGTTTTTAGCAGGTCCTTTGTGGTGAAGTCTTGTGGAGGTGGCTTGAGGGCGGTGCCCCTTGCCATGACGGTTCTTGGGATGTCCTTATTTGGATTTGTACCTTTGGTATAGAACATTTGAGTTGTCTTAAGCCATGTAATTCAGTTATGAATTTTTGTAAAAGATTGTTTGGTTTGAAAAATCCAGATTTGTTTCATTGGATTGTTTTGTTGTTTTATGCTTATAAACTCCGGTAAATCATTCCCAATTTTCATTTTATGATACCCGGGCACTTGTGCCAGCCCGTGGGGATCGGGAACGCCCTTCGGGCCTTGTCACGGTCTGGGTTTAGTGCCATTTTTTGTGGCGATCGATTTGGTTCGTGACAAAATGGTATCAGAGCAGGTTTGCTCTATTTGGGTCATGTTATTTAGGGAAGAGTCAGGATAATATAGAGATCAGATTCTAGGGACTTGGTATTCTAGTTATGAGTAGTGTGCCTGATCACCACACCTCATGGTAGGATTCATGTTTCCAGGGGAAGTTGGGACCTTTCAGAGTCCTTTGGTTTTCTTGGTTTAACAATGATTAGGGGAAATGAAAAGAGAGTCGGGTAATGGTCTCAGTAAACTCATAGGGCCTGGAAAGCCATGTGGAGCTGGGGATATTCCCTAGAACACTCTATGTCACAGTTAAGTGATTGAAATATGGCTTCCAGCCATATTTCCAAGTCACCCAATGAAACTAGTTGCCTCTCGCATTGTCTTGTGTTCTTTAGTTTTGAAATCTTGGAACATTGGTTTTAAACTGACTTGGTTTTTAGAAGTGTAAAGTTTTTGTGAAATTATTTTCGAATAAATATGTAATGTTTTGATTTATAAAATGGTGGAACTGAATTTTCATAATTTTTTTGAAATGGAAAATAGTATGCTTACACCTCTTTTGAAAGCCGTAACCATATTAAAGTTGGTTTTCAAAAGTGATTCCAATATAGTTTTCCAAACAATCAAAGGGTGTTTTAATGGGATGAGATGTTTTGAAATTGATGTATATGAATTGAAAGTGATTATTAATTTGAATGATTGGTTTTTTTGGTTTGTGGTTTTGATAAAAATGAATTATTGGTTGACCGTTTTGGTTTTGAAAAGTGGAATGAATATTTGTTTTAACCTTTGGTATTTCCGTGAATGACCACATGCATGCGGTTATATGGGATGATGGATGGTTGATGGCATGACTGGATGAGTGCCAGGACGTATATGAGTAGGGTGCCCGGTGTGGCACAAAAACATGCATGTGTGAGGCCCATGGGGTACCATTGGTGGATATGTTTACTGCTAAACAATTTGTTTTCAAAGAATTGGTTTTAAATAAAATCATGATGTCTTGTTGAATTGTTTGGGATGGAGTATACTATGTGTTTTTGGAAAATGTTGATGTTGTGGTATGTTTTGAGTCCAAGAACCCCTCCTGTTCGAACTGTATTTTGGGTTTGTGTTTGGTCAGTAAGCTGGGTAGAAGGATAGGTTAGTAGTCTCCTATGAGATATGTTTCCGGAAACCTTTATGGTGGTTCCATTAATGTGTTTGGATCTATTTTGTGGCATGTTTTTACCAATGTAATAGCTTGTTTGGGTCCTTGGGTTCTCCCATTGGATAGGGTACGCCCCCATTAAGGGTTAGGGCACACCTGAAGTGCAACCCGGATTGTTTCGCCTTTGGAAAATCCTCCAGTTGATCAATGAAAGGAATATTTTCTTGAGCTTTGTAGAATGAGTCTACACCATTTACATTATTGGTTTTTTTTCAGATCCTCTTGTTGTGGAAGAGTGCTCATGGATGGTTTAAAGAGACCTTAGTTTCTTAAGCTACCCGATGCTTCGAAGGTGGAAGTTGTCTTGGGTTGTCAATATAGATAGTGTCTAAGAGGGTCTCTGAGTCCTTCATAGTCTCTTCGATGAAGGGGTTTATGATAAACCACCTGTGTGGGAAATCTGTCCATGAGAGGCTATTATGGACACTTTATGGAATGTTTTCATGTTTGGGGATGTTGTATAAGGCCCCCTCCTTGTATTATTTCTATTAGTTTCTTTGGTCATGTTCGTTAACGCATTGTGATGTTGTGTGCTCGTTTGATTGTAAAGGTGAAATTGTACAATATTTTGTGATTCTATTTTTTTTAGCAGTGTTTCTCCTTTCAGGAGATCTTGACATCCTCTCTTTTAGAGGAAGGTGTTTATATGTGTCCTTTATTTCTGTTGTTTCTCACCTGAACAAACAAGGTGTGGTATGAGTGCATCCTCTAAACCCTTATTTCAGTGAAATCCCAAGTAAGTGGAAAGTGATTTCTAGTGTGTGTTATGTCTTGGTGAACCCATATAGGATTTCATGTAGTTTTTTGTAGCATCGGAAGAAGAAATTCTATTCGGGAGTTTCCAAATCCTAACTGTGAGGCGGAAGATGCTTCAATCATTCCAGCTCGAGCCATAGGTCCCGGAGAGAAGATGGCACGTAGTCAGAGGAAATCCCAGTGTTGTTTTTAACCTTTTACAAATAAATATTCTTATTATGAGATATGGTAATCGTCTAAACATTGGTTGTTGTCATTTTTCTTCATCTATTCACGTTCGGTGGAAAGTGCTGGCGGGCCTCATCCCCATGTTATCTCCCAATGACTTTCTTTTCCCCTTTGTTTTCCTTTGGGTTCGAGGGAAAGGTTTTAGATATTTCTAGACATGTTGAGTGAACATTTATTAGTAACCATTCCCTAGAAACCCATGTAGGTATAAGGATCCACATGGTTAGTGCATAGTTTCCCAAACTGTGTGGGCTAACCGTGTTGTCATCCCAACTCTTTAAGTTTTGGGGTTTTTCTATGCCAACCCATATTGGTCAGTTAAGATGGACGGTTCTTATGGTGGGGAGACCAACTATGAGTCTCATGTATATTACTTTGAAAATTCCAAATGGTATTCAACCCATTGTACTGGGGAGTTTGTTCGGGGCTCCCCTGTTAGTGTCTTGATTATTTCTAGAAAAAAATTATTTAAGTCGTCTCTTATGGTTGGGGAGCCCATTTGTGTATCCTTGTACCAGTAAATCACTTTTGTACTTGGTCATGGATTGGATGTGGGTAGTCTCTTTTGGAGCTATATAACCACATAAATCTTCATTGGGTAAATGTTGGGATTGGAGAGTTCCCAGTGGTTTAGTTATATCAAGGTAAGTGTAACCTTGTTCGATGTTCTTGTTTGTTTGGGTAAATTGCTTGAGCCTTGTTCAGATAGATTTTGAAGAGTTTTATTTTAGGATAAATCCTGAATGTTCTTGATAATTTCAGTAATGAGGTGTATCTTTTGGTTGTGATGTATTCCTTCCTTAATTGATCACTGGAGGTGTTTTGGCCTTTGGGGGCGAAACCTGGAAAGGGAGTACATGTTGGTTTATCAGTTCGGTTTGGCTTTCGTATCTGGCCTTTCTGTAGTTTTCCGAGGACGGAACGTTTTCCTGGTGGGGAGAATTGTCACATTAATGACTTATTTTGAAGTTAAATTTCATTTATTTTCCTTTCATTCATTGTTTTGGATGGTTTCCAATGGTTTTATGGAAATTTAGATGAGTTTTCATGAATTGGGCCAAACCGTGAGCCCAATTTCAGATTTAAAAATAAAATTTGTTTCCTTTATAACTTTATCATTTTTTAATATTTTTCCTTCATTCCAATTCCAAATTGGTCTCCTATGACCTATTAACACCAAAATATAAATTTGGAGCCTTTATAAATCCATAATCATGGTGGATATGGGTTTTTTAAGATTTTGGGCCTGCCCGAAGGCCCATTTCCTGCATTAAAAATAATATTTAAATATTTTATATCTCCTTCACTATTTGCGTTTTTTCGGTGATTCAACCTCTCACTAGACCCTAAGTAACCCAGACTCACTCCCATTGCCTTCACCACCTCCTTGGAGCTCTTTGATATCACGAATTAGGGATGATCTTCATAGGGTGTCTCAAATCGACCAGAATTGAAGATGCAAATTCAACCCTTCATAACTCTATCAATTCATACTCTTTTCCCACCATTAAAGTTCCCAAATTACCTAATATATCTTGTTCGAAGAATCCCAAAATTATGGCTGTTTTAAATTTATGCAACTATTGTTTTTGGAGTGATTAATTCAGGATACTTCAAGTAGGTGAGTCTATTTCTTCTGTCTTTCAAATTGCTTAGGGTTTCTTCCCTAATTCTTGAATTATAAAAAATTCCAGAAGTTAGGGTTCCTGCAAAGGTTCTAAATTACTGTATTATGGGTGAAGTATTGAGGTTTTAGGTTTCTTTTAACTTCCTTGAGGTGCGGAGGTCATGCGGTTGATGTTTCGCCCCAATATTTGAGTGTTTCGACACATTCGGTAGGTGATTCCGTGGATAACAATTTAATGATTAGTTAGTTTGCTTGATTAAATAATTTTACATGTTCTTTATGTGCTGTTCATTATGAGAAAACCATTTTTGGTATCAATAGTAAATCATTTGTTTTTAAAGTTACATTTTTGCTTGAAGTGTGTATTTTTCAAATGTATTTCAAGTGTTATCTTTTGTGGTAGTTTTGTAAAATGTAGAAGTGGTTTATTTGTTGTTGAAAGGGGCTAAAAATTATGGTTGGGCAGTGTTATAGTTCCATGTGGGCCTAAAAAGGGGGTGTATTTGAATGGTTTTATTTGTATAACCTTGTTATACTCCTTGAAAGTGTTTTATGGATTTGTGTGTTCTCATGGGTATCTTTTGTGATATTATTCAAGGTGATTATATAATATTTTAAAGTGAATTATTACATGTTGATTGGGCTGCCAATTCTATTTTGGTAGGGTCTTGATGTGATTTTGGCTTTAAAAGAGGTTTTTGAAATGGATTTTATGTGCAAAGCTTGGGTATACTCTTTATAAATGTTTTATGAATGTTTTGAATGGTTTATAGGGTTGTGTAATAGGTGAAACTATATCAGCAAACTGTTTTGGAAGGAGTATATTTTTAAAAGTTCCATTTCATTTGTGAAAATGTTGTTATGTGATATTTATCATCCTGGAAATATTTTATTAAATTTTTTGAAGGATATATTGAGGAGTGAAAGTGATGTGAAAGTGATGTGGAGTGTTTTGTGTGAGTGTGATGTGAAAAATTGAATTTCTGATTATGAAAGAAGTGTTATATTCCATGTGTGTGGGTTGTTATATGAGTTTAAATATCTTATAATTGTTTTATAAAATTGTTTAATGGTTTTTTGGAAGTGTTGAAGAAATGTGAAATGTGTTGTGGGTTATTTTGGTGTGATTCGGATTTCAAAATCATTTTGAATGAAAAATGGGTTTTTGTGACTTGTGTGGTATAAATATGGGCTATTAGGTGAATTTGTGATGTGGAAATGATAATTTAATGTTCAATGTATATTTCTGGACTTGTTGAACTTGTTTGAGCATAAGGGGAAAACCTGGGTATCAAGGTGGGTGGACGTGTACTAGTATGCTAGTGAATCTGTGGGGTTTGGCCTTAGTTTCACTTAGCAAGATTGACGCTTACAACTCTAACTAAACAATGATGATGATGATTGGGGACCACTAGGTTATGGGTATGTTCCCTACTAGTGGCTCGTGCACGAGAATGGATATTTGTGATGGTTACTCTCACCGAGATACATGGTACCTGGGACCCACAGCTAGCTAGTGCCTAGGGGTTACTTCCTATTTCTTGTGCTCATTATTTAATTTTTACTTACCGTCAGCATACGGTATAGTTGGATGGAAAATTCAGTAGTGTTGAAATTATTTTTAAAAGTGTTTATTCTTAATGATAGCCCACTTGAAAACTGTTTTTATTCAATGTTGCATCTTTCAGAAATTGTAACTAGCTTTTCATGTTTTTGAAAACTTGCATTCTTTTCGTCTTTAAATGTTTATCACATGGAATCTCTTAGTGGTGGTATCCTACTAGGAATTGGATCACACCCTAAATAAACCATTGGGTGTAAGTAGACATGGTTGTTTTTGTTGTCGCAGGTTGGGTACAATTTTTTTTGTTCCAGTGGTTCGGGTTTCTAGCAGGTCCCTTGTGGTGAAGTCTTGTGGAGGTGGCTTGAGGGCGGTCCCCCTTGCCATGACGGTTCTTGGGCTTTCCTTATTTGGATTTGAACCTTTGGTATAGACCTTTTGAGTTTTTTTAATCCATGTAATTCAGTTCTGAATTTGTGTAAAAGATTGTTTGGTTTGAAAATTCCAGATTTGTTTCATTGGATTCTTTTGTTGTTTTATGTTTATAAACTCGGGTAAATCGATCCCAATTTTCATTTTATGATACTCGGGCACTTGTGCCAGCCTGTGGGGATCGGGAACGCCCTGCGGGCCTTGTCACGGGCTGGGTTTGGTGCCATTTTTGGTGGCAATCGATTTGGTTCGTGACAGTTCCTTATGCCACAGACGGTGCATCGGTCGGTTGTCTAGTATGTTAATTATTGGAATTTTAGTATCGAGGGCCCGATTTTATTCATAGTTGATCCAAAACCACTATGTTCCAAATTCCACCAAAACTATCATGGTGTATCTCAAAATGACCTTCTTGCTCCGAGGATACTGGTACCGTAGAAAATTCTTCAAACAGATGTCATGTTCACATGTTATGGCCAATTAATCGTTTCTGGGCCCGAGAGGGGTTTGGGTCCAGTCTGACCCAGCATGGGCCGACTCGACCCAGTTTGGGTTGGCCTGGCCCGTACCAAACCATCATGGAAGGCCAAATTGGGAAAGGCCATGGAAGGTTCATCCAACCGGGCCGTGGATCGGCCCAGCATACTGGATGGGCGCGACATGACCTGGTGGCGCGCCCCATACACGGCACGTAGTCTGCCTCCCGAACGACACATAGAGCTATCAGTTTCACCTATGAGAGAAGCTAGGTGGCACAGCCTTGTCCCCCACGTGGCCCACTGATGGTGGGTCCCAGCCATCACCATCGCCACGGCCCTTCAATACAGCAGGCGACGGCCCGCCGCCTCCACCTCTACAATCAGCCACTACCGACCATCCCTCCGACCACTATGACACCGTGGGATTCCACTCTTACACCATGGTTGGCAGTTTTCGGCCATGGCCATCATCTTTCGGTGCCAGCGGCTCTTCTTCAGGCCACCGGGTGAGCCCCGGTGGTCCGTTCTTCCTCTAGAATGTGCCTATGGTCCTATCGGGATTCCACCTTCATTTTTCAGACCTAAAAATTTTGTTTTTCACCACTTTTGTTATTCCTCTACAAGGAACGTACCAAGTACAATTTTAGTGGAGGGTCCTGACCATTTTGGTTTTGCCTTATGCCCTCCGCATCATCATTTTAAACATAGGGAAAAAATTATTAATACACAAAATGAAAAAATATTCCCCGAATTTTAGATCCTACAACAACCGCCCACATGATTTGACAAGATGTGGACCACCCTATTATTAGGTTGGCATGCATTCATTATATTTTTCAAGAATGGGAAGAGAGGGATCATCAAATCACGTAATCCGCCTACCTTTTTTTGGAGGTTTCGTTGTCACGGTGGGAGGTGCATCCACATTGGATGGAGTCGTCGGCGTTCATTGATCCCAGATCATTGCCGCTTGAGCCTCCATAATCTGTTGGCAGATGTCACCGTGGAACTCCACCAGAGTTTCATCTCTTGATGAAGCCATGGACTATTCCAATCCTGATCTGTATTTAAATAGGAGGGTAAAGGCAAGAAATGCCTTGAGTAATTAATGAGGTTTAATAATTGATTTCATTAATGTGCCTCATTAATTAACATAATTAATATGTCTCACTAATTGATGTAAGAAAATTGTCTCATTAATTGTCACGAACCAACCCGGGTCGACCCTGAACCGGTCAACCGAGCCGGTCCGCGACATGGCCCGAGAGGCGTTCCCGATCCTCCCGGGCTGGCGACAAGCGCCAGGGCATCATTAGAGACTATGGGAAAGATTTCTCCCAATATAAATAAATAAGAATGCAAAGATAAAACAGAGCAGCGCAGAAAAACGTAAACTAAACAAAGTGACTAAACATGAACAAACAGGAATCAAACTAACCGAACACGACGTCCGAACAAACTCTGTGCGACCTCGCGGGTCGCTCTCCGACTCAACGATCAAGCGTCGCCCTAGGCGAGCGCACTCAAGCTATAGCCTGCACGAACACTAAAAATAGAAAAGAACTATAGGCATGAGTATTAAAACTCAGTAGGCTAGCCCGATATCTATTCCCAATGCACTACCTTTAAAATAAAAGGAACATCATTTCAAGTTTGAACTACAATTTATAAAAGTATGTTTTTCTAAGCATTTTACTTAAAAACAAAGTACAAACCATTTCCCTTAGCCATTTCAAAATTTGGGTTCATTTCATTAGTGTCAGTGACATTTCAAGAAAGGGGGAAAGTGATGTTTATGTTTTTCAAATTTGTACAAAGGGGATTAAATACTTTTATTTGAAAATAATTTTTAGAAACCTAATCAAAAGAAATTTACCATTTTCCAAAGAAAACAATACACCAGAATACACAAAGTAAAACACACAGCAAGGGCAATGTAGGTATACATGTGAGCATCATAATCATTACTGCAAGCTACAAAAGCTGAATAGACATGGGTGAACCTAGGAGATCGAGAATAAACCAGAAGACACCAATACATGAGAAATCATCCTTATCGACATGTCACGATGAAATCATAACGCCCAATACGCTCGACCATCCACTCACGGGTAGGTCGAGGGAAAATCCCATAGCAATAAACCCAATATATTCACATACTATGGGCCACTGGTCAGTACCATAACCTACCAGTGCAGCAATCGTTCTTTGAATATTCTCTCAATATGCCATATTCCCATGTCTCTATGTGTTTGAAAAAGGGGTGAGCCAACTAATGCCAACCGAGCATCCAATCATATACATATATATGTATAAAGCACAACAGGCATCACCCGAGTCACTCCGTGGAACAACCTCATGCCTTTTACTACTCAAGTACCCGGGAGCCTCTAAGCGCGGCCTCCCAAACAATCAATTTCAACCAAGGCATGAGAGTCACCCTAAGAGGGTTTTTATCAAAACATTTTTATCGCTTTCCATAAAGTGCCAAACGGGCATTTAATACATTTCACAAACACTACTCAAAGACAGGTACAACTTCTTTATGAGACAAAACCCAGTTTAAAACCGTTTAAATAACACTACGTCACAACCTAACAATATTTTTATAAACCAAACCAAACCATTTTCTTTTTCCAAATAATCTTTAGGAGCCAACCGGGCAATTTCTCAAACGAACCAAAGAATTTGTTCATGCTTCAAAAGAAATCATTTCTCATTAAACAAGAACCTTGTTTTACATTTCATGAATTATGTTTAAAATCCAAACGGGCATTCTTTAATTATTGGGTGTCCGCTCGCCAAAAGGATGTTTCATGTGTCGTGTATAAAATAAACGGCTCCTTTTGACATTAAATAACCATTTAAAAATTAACCATCTTATATTAAAATTTAATTATCGTATATTATCTCATATTTATTACAATTAATAAAATGTTGATTTTGAACAATTAGGGTGCGCAAACAGCATGAAATAATATAACATAAATTTTAAAAGCAGTGCAAAGGGGACCTACCTCAAAACCAAGAGCGTCGACACAACAACCTCGGATCCAAGTCGCGATGACACGACGTGTGTCCGAAACCACGTGACAAGGTCTAGCACTCTGCATAGTCAGTACCAAGGACTCAGACACATCCAAAAACTCACCAGAGCATGCCAAAACATGCGTCGGAAAGAAACGCTCACCTCGGAACTGAAGCGCGGCGACGACGGAACCTCGGAAACAAGGCGCGGCGGTGGCGCTCACTTGGAAACGCCCTGAGCGGGTCCTCAAACAATAATACTACCAAAAGAAACATAAATTGATAACCCTCTACAGAGAAAAAGACAGAGCAGGAATAATAATGATAATAATAATAATAATAATAATAATAATAATAATTGTAATTATAATATCAATAAAAATAATAATATTAATAATAATAATAAATAATAAGAATAACAAGATTAATAATAATAACAAAAATAAAAATAATAATAATAATAATAATAAATTTAATAATAATATCAATAATAATCATAACATTAGTAATAATAAGAATAGTATGAATAATAGTAATAATATAATAATAATAATAATAATAAAATAATAATAATAATAATAATATTAATATTAATAATAATAATAATAATAATAATAAGATTAATAATAATAATAATAATAATAATAATAATAATAAAACAATAATAATAATAATAATAATAATGTTAATAAGAATAAAAAGAATTATAATAAGAATAATAATAATAATAATAATAATAATAATATTAGTAATACTAACACTAATAATAATAATAATGATGATAATAATAATAATAATAATAATAATAATAATAATAATATGAAAATCAATAATAATAATAATAATAATATTAACATTAATAATCATAATATTAATAAGATAAAACAAATTAAATAAATAAAAGGAAAAAAAAGAGACCTGGCCGGGGGGGGGGGCTGCGGGCTTGAGCAGGGAGCAAGCGGGGGAGGCCGGGACGCCAGCTGTGCGCGCTGAACAGGGGAGGAGAGGAGGATGGGCGGCTGGGTGCGACGGCGGACAGAGGAAGGCTGGGGCGATGCAGGCGAGGCGCGGGTCGCGCGGCGCTGCTGCGTGAGGGAAGGAGGAGGCTCTAGGGGAGGGGGAACTCCGGCGGTGAAGGGAGCGGGCAACAGGGGGCATCACACAGGCTATGAGAAGAAGAAGAAAAAAAAGAAGAAGAAAAAAAACACGAGGGAGAGGGAGAGACTAGGGGGTCGTGATCTGCTGGACAGGGGGGGCACCAACGGAGGTCGCGGCCGATGGTGCGGGGCGGAGCAGGAGGCGCGCATGGCAGGAGGTGAAGCCGGAGAGTGCGCAGGAGGGGCCGGACGGCGGCGGTTCGGCCAGAGGAGGGTGTGCCGGCAACAGGGTCGGAGGGAGGCGGCGCGGCGGAGGCCGGAACGACAACGGAGGGGGGGGGGGGGTCGCAGCGGCGGAGCGAGGTAGGAGGAGGGTGCGCCGGCGACGGAAAATCCCGGTGCGGGTTGGCTGGGTGCAGCATGGGAGCAGTGGCGTCGGCTTTTGCGCGAAGGAGGAGAGGAGGTCGGGGGGCCGTGCGCTGCACCAGGAGGTAGGAAGGGTGCCGAGGCGGACAGCGGGGGGGGAAGAAGGGGAGAGGAGGCGGCGGCTCCCGCAGGGAGAAAAAAAAAATATAAAGGGGCGGCCCGCTAGGGTTAGAAGAAAAGAGGGGGAAATAAAATAAAAAGAAAATAAAAAGAAAATAAACAAAAAAAACCATATCATAATAATAATAAATTACAATATTAATAATAAGATTAATGGCAACCCATATTTAATAATGATTATACTATTATTCACAGCGTTAACAAAACAAAATGATAAAAATACAAATGATAAAAAAATATATTCATTTCGTCTTAAACAATAAAAAAAATTATTAATAGCCATAAAAATATTAAGACAATCTAAATTGACAATTTCTAATTTATTTTTAATTCCTCTAAGCCGAAGAGGCCACGCAGTTGCATGGGCGAAGCCGCGCGGTGTCGCGCTCTACCCGCGCTTCCGACGACGTCGCACCCAAGATGCATACTTTTTATCATAACTCAAAACTTTCATCCGAGACTGAACGTGAAACGAAGCAAAAATAATTTAAAGCCAAAGAAATCATAAAATAAAATAAACGCACGGTTTGGGGTGCGACAATTCTCCCCACCATAACGCTTTCCGCCCCCGGAAAGCCACAACACCAACCAGTCGATCGATCAACACCTAAGGATTTCACAGAACACGATCCAACCTCTTATCTCAAGGACATCACAACGACTACCAGCGGGACTGAACCTCATTGCCCAAAGTAAATCACCGACATAGGGAAGGCCCGAACGGGCTCCCCGCCATAAGAACTCCACTAGAATTCGATAACTATTTAAGAAAAAAAAACCAACGAGACTCATAGTGGGTCTCCCCACCATGAAAGGACTGACCTCTTAGCGAACCACCAGAAATCCAACTTAGGCCAGAACCGGGCCTTACTCAAGCTATAAAAGCACAACAGAAACATTTAAACCACTTACTTACGTCCGAAGGGATAGAAGTTTAAATGGATACTTTGCGCAACTGAAACCCTAACCCCATGGGCGGGGAGGGTGGGCCCAAGGATCAAATCACTAAAACTATGACGTATGACTACTCACGACCCATTACTTCGGGATGGACACAAACCAGGGCCGCAACTGATTTACATCAGTGGCCCACGCAAGGTCACTGATCAGCAACTTACATCCAATAGGCACAATTCCCGACGTTACACGAGGAATAAGTCCATCGCACACTTTGCGACAAGAGAGAACCACAACGATAGAGAAACCAGAGCAACAACACCAAAACTATCACACCACGACGATAGAGGCACGACTTTCACCAGACTATTTAAAATTTCCCCGGGGGGGTTCCTAACTACGCGCTGGCTTCACTCCGAGACCTTTTGGTTGGAGCTCTGATGGATGAAGCATCTTCTGCCCCGCAGTCAGGTTCTGATAATCCCAATGAGATACATACATCTTTTGATCTGACAGATTGAATGGCAAGATTTTAAAATTAAAACATACCAGCATTGAAAGACGAGGATCATCAAAAGACCCATGAAGTTCCCATACATTTCAAACCCAAAACAACACCCATACATAGGCCACGATAATAGATCACTTACACTGAAAGGAAACTAACAATAGAAACTTTGAACAAAGACCCTACAACAAATTACTTCTGAGAACTTCCTCTGCAACGCTTCCTTGCAACACCCCGACAAAATCGTCGCAAGTGACCTAGGCGTCCACATGCCTGGCAGTGCTTCGGAGTGCTTGGGCATGACGACTTCTTGTGACCCCGCTTGCCACACTGATAACACACAATAATATCTCACCCCGAAGATTTTATTGTATGATCTCGAGGCCTCTTGATTACACGAACTGATCCATCCACTTCCATTTTATTACTCATTTCCTTTCCAGAATCTTCACCACTGCTCTTAGGGATCGAAGGAGGGAGGACTACTTCAAGCACTCCTGCCATCACAGCTTCGACACGAAAATCTTGTCTTGCCACATCGACAAAAGAAGTTAGGTTGGACTCTGAAACTTTCGACTGTAGATCAGGACGGAGACCCACCTCGAAGCATCGAGCCTTCACGGGGTCATTTTTGGCATACTCTGAATCATAAGGTACTAGCTCTACAAAGCGCTGGAAATATTCCAACACGGATCTGTCGCCCTGCTGAAGACAACACATCTCCATCCCCTTTCTCACCCTTTCTTCCTCAGAGAAATACTGACGAATGAACGAGGCCTTGAAAAACTCCCAAGTAACCTCTTGACGTGGCTTGTTCCGAGACACTGACTTCCACCACATCCACGGTGAACCTTCAAGCATGAAGGTCACAAACTTGACCTTCAACGACTCGGGCAACTCAATGAGGTTAAAGTCCCTTTCAATCTTCCACATCCACTCCTCTGCCACTGATGTTTCTGCTTGACCATAGAAGAGAGGTGGATCGAGCTTCCGAAACTCAAGCATAAAATCCTTAGGTTGATCAACCGCACTACGATCACCCATCGAAGCTTCAAAGGGATAACCGCTGGACAAGAAAAGGTCAAAAACCCAATCAACGCCAACTCAACGAATGAATAACAACCTCAAAATCAAACACTGCATAGGTGACAAGCTCAAAATCCGAGAAAACAAGTTATCATAACATCAAAAATTTTCTCTTTGAAAACATATTTAATTTTGAACAAGCTTGGTGGGTTAAACCTTCGCCATTGGTATTCTTTAGAGCCTCACTCACATGCATGTATCCGTGCCACCCAGGGCATCCATCCACCATACCATATATCCATCCACATTTCCAACATACCAAAATGCATGTGAGTACTCATCGGAACACCAAGGCCAAAACAAAGCAACTTCATTTTCCAAAAACAATTTATTCATACCACTTCTTTTAAAACAATCTGCAAATCAAACATGTTATTTCAAACAACCATTTTTTTTTTCAAAACCAACTTTTCTGATTCAAACCACTTTCAAAAATCCAGGGAAACACAGAACAACTCAAACAGGGGACTGGTGTCAGTGGGTGACTTGACCATATGGTTGGCGGCCACATGCCAAACACGTCACTGACATAGGGAGCCTTCTTGGACCATGCCCCTAGCTCTGCATGGATTGCCAGGCCGTGCGGGTTAGGAGGACTAATGGCCCAACTCCATTTGTCGTACCCCAATCACAAAACATTTCCATAAAAACCCAAACAGACCAATTAAACCGGACTTCCCATGGAAACCTGAGGATCGGTACAGGCAAGATTTCGCGACGCTCTTCTCGCACCTACCCCTCAAGTCCCGACAATCCTACTCCATCTACCTTGACATCCCAAATAACAAAGGGTGCTCTGAATAGTGAGGTCTGCTAAGAGAAAACCTGCTCTGATACCATTTTGTCACGAACCAACCCGGGTCGACCCTGAACCGGTCACCCGAGCCGGTCCGCGACATGGCCCAAGAGGCGTTCCCGATCCTCCCGGGCTGGCGACAAGCGCCAGGGCATCATTAGAGACTATGAGAACGATTTATCCCAATATAAATAAATAATAATGCAAAGATAAAACAGAGCAGCGCAGAAAAAGGTAAACTAAACAAAGTGACTAAACATGAACAAACAGGAATCAAACTAACCGAACACGACGTCCGAACAAACTCTGTGCGACCTCGCGGGTCTCTCTCCAACTCAACGATCATGCATCGCCCTAGGAGAGCGCACTCAAGCTATAGCCTGCACAAACACTAAAAACAGAAAAGAACTATAGGCGTGAGTATTAAAACTCAGTAGGCTAGCCCGATATCTATTCCCAATGCACTACCTTTAAAATAAAAGGAACATCATTTCAAGTTTGAACTACAATTTATAAAAGTATGTTTTTCTAAGCATTTTACTTAAAAACAAAGTACGAACCATTGCCCTTAGCCATTTCAAAATTTGGGTTCATTTCATCAGTGTCAGTGACATTTCGGGAAAGGGGGAAAGTGATGTTTAAGTTTTTCAAATTTGTACAAAGGGGATTAAATACTTTTATTTGAAAACAATTTTTAGAAACCTAATCAAAAGCAATTTACCATTTTCCAAAGAAAACAATACACCAGAATGCACAAAGTAAAACACACAGCAAGGGCAATGTAGGTATACATGTGAGCATCATAATCATTACTGCAAGCTACAAAAGTTGAATAGACATGGGTGAACCCAGGAGATCGAGAATAAACCAGAAGACACCAATACATGAGAAATCATCCTTATTGTCATGTCACGATGAAATCAAAACGCCCAATACGCTCGACCATCCACTCACGGGCAGGTCAAGGGCAAATCCCATAGCAATAAACCCAATATATCCACCTACTATGGGCCACTGGTCAGTACCATAACCTACCAGTGCAGCAATCGTTCTTAGAATATTCTCTCAATATGCCAGATTCCCATGTCTCTAAGTGTTTGAAAAAGGGGTGAGCCAACTAATGCCAACTGAGCATCCAATCATATACATATATATGTATAAAGCACAACAGGCATCACCCGAGTCACTCCATGGAACAACCTCATGCCTTTTACTACTCAAGTACCTGGGAGCCTCTAAGCGCGGCCTCCCAAACAATCAATTTCAACCAAGGCATGAGAGTCGCCCTAAGAGGGTTTTTATCAAAACATTTTTATCGCTTTCCATAAAGTGCCAAACGGGCATTTAATACATTTCACAAACACTACTCAAAGACAGGTACAACTTCTTTATGAGACAAAACCCAGTTTAAAACCATTTAAAGAACACTACGTCACAGGCTAACAATATTTTTATAAACCAAACCAAACCATTTTCTTTTTCCAAATAATCTTTAAGAGCCAATCGGGCAATTTCTCAAACGAACCAAAGTATTTGTTCATGCTTCAAAAGAAATCATTTCTCATTAAACCAGAACTTTGTTTTACATTTCGTGAATTATGTTTAAAAGTCAAACGGGCATTCTTTCATTATTGGGTGTCTTCTCGCCAAAAGGATGTTTCATGTGTCGTGTATAAAATAAACGGCTCCTTTTGACATTAAATAACCATTTAAAAATTAACCATCTTATATTAAAATTTAATTATCGTATATTATCTCATATTTATTACAATTAATAAAATGTTTATTTTGAACAATTAGGGTGTGAAAACAGCATGAAATAATATAACTTAAATTTTAAAAGCAGTGCAAAGGGGACCTACCTCAAAACCAAGCGCGTCGACACAACAACCTCGGATCCAAGTCGCGATGACACGACGTGTGTCCGAAACCACGTGACAAGGTCTAACACTCTGCATAGTCAGTACCAAGGACTCATACACATCCAAAAACTCACCAGAGCATGCCAAACCAGGCTTCGGAAAGAAACGCTCACCTCGGAACTGAAGCACGGCGCGACAGAACCTCGGAAACAAGGCGCGGCGGTGGCGCTCACTTGGAAATGCCCTGCGCGGGTCCCCAAACAATAATCCTACCAAAAGAAACATAAATTGATAACACTCTACAGAGCAAAAGACAGAGCATGAATAATAATGATAATAATAATAATAATAATAATAATAATAATAATTGTAATAATAATAACAATAAAAATAATAATATTAATAATAATAATAAATAATAAGAATTACAAGATTAATAATAATAACAAAAATAGAAATAATAATAATAATAATAATAATAAATTTAATAATAATATCAATAATAATCATAACATTAGTAATAATAAGAATAGTATGAATAATAGTAATAATAAAATAATAATAATAATAATAATAATAATAAAATAATAATAATAATAATAATATTATTATTATTAATAATAATAATAATAATAATAATAAGATTAATAATAATAATAATAATAATAATAATAATAATAAAACAGCAATAATAATAATAATAATAATGTTAATAAGAATAAAAAGAATTATAATAAGAATAATAATAATAATAAAAATAATAATAATATTAGTAATACTAACACTAATAATAATAATAATGATAATAATAATAATAATAATAATAATAGTATGAAAAACAATAATAATTATAATAATAATAATATTAACATTAATAATCATAATATTAATAAGATAAAACAAATTAAATAAATAAAAGGAAAAAAAGAGACCTGGCCGGGGGGGGCTGCGGGCTTGAGCAGGGAGCAAGCGGGGGAGACCGAGACGCCGGCTGTGCGCGCTGAACAGGGGAGGAGAGGAGGATGGGTGGCTGGGTGCGACGGTGGACAGAGGAAGGCTGGGGCGATGCAGGCAAGGCGCGGGTCACGCGGCGTTGCTGCGTGAGGGAAAGAGGAGGCTCTAGGGGAGGGGGAACTCTGGCGGTGAAGGGAGCGGGCAACAGGGGGCATCACACAGGCTATGAGAAGAAGAAGAAAGAAAAGAAGAATAAAAAAACACGAGGGAGAGGGAGAGACTAGGGGGTCGTGATCTGCTGTACAGGGGGGGCACCAACGGAGGTCGCGGCCGATGGTGCGGGGCGGAGCAGGAGGCGCGCATGGCAGGAGGTGAAGCTGGAGAGTGCGCAGGAGGGGCCGGACGGCGGCGGTTCGGCCGGAGGAGGGTGCGCCGGCAACAGGGTCGGAGAGAGGCGGCGCGGCGGAGGCCGGAACGACACCGGAGGGGGGGGAGGGGTCGCCGCGGCGGAGCGAGGCAGGGGGAGGGTGCGCCGACGACGGAAAAGCCCGGTGCGGGTTGGCTGGGTGCAGCAGGGGAGCAGCGGCGTCGGCTTCTGCGCGAAGGAGGAGAAGAGGTCGGGGAGCCGTGCGCTGCACCAGGAGGTAGGAGGGGTGCCGAGGAGGACAGTGAGGGGGAAGAAGTGGAGAGGAGGCGGCGGCTCCCGCGGGGAGAAAAAAAAATATAAAGGGGCGGCTCGCTAGGGTTAGAAGAAAAGAGGGGGAAATAAAATAAAAAGAAAATAAAAGAAAATAAACAAAACAAAACCAAATCATAATAATAATAAATTACAATATTAATAATAAGATTAATGGAAAACCATATTTAATAATGATTATACTATTATTCATAGCGTTAACAAAACAAAATGATAAAAATACAAATGATAAAAAAATATATTCATTTCGTCTTAAACAATAACAATAATTATTAATAGCCAAAAAAATATTAAGACAATCTAAATTGAAAATTTCGAATTTATTTTTAATTCCTCTAAGCCGAAGAGGCCATGCAGTTGCATGGGCGAAGCCGCGCGGTGTCGCGCTCTACCCGCGCTTCCGACGATGTCGAACCCAAGATGCATACTTTTTATCAAAACTCAAAACTTTCATCCGAGACTGAACGTGAACCGCATCAAAAATAATTCAAAGCCAAAGAAATCATAAAATAAAATAAATGCACGGTTTGGGGTGCGACATTAATTAAGCAAGGGTTGGTTACACAACCAACGTTTAATCATGAAATTAACACTAAATAATTAATGTTCTAACCACCTCCTTGGTCCCCACCACCACCACCCAATATGTGGTAGGAAAAAGAAAAGGGAATAAAATTACAATTACTTGTTATTTTACTTTTCTTTAAAAAGTCCAAAAATTATTTTTTTCCAAACCTACTATGGTTGAAGCTAATCTACTCATAAGAGAATACTGTTTTTGCGGATTCAATAGTTCCATCAGATTTTTAATCTAAGCAGCTATTCAAAAGACAGAAAATGTCAATCGTGCATTTACTGAACGTACCTGAAATAAGTTTCTAAATTTAATTCCAGGAACACCATGCCCCAGAATCATGCGACCTCAATTTTCAAAAACTTATTAAAATACCAAATAATAAAAAAAACATTGAATTTTCTAGGTCATTACATTCTCCTTACCATAGGGATTTATGTCCCTGAAATCGAATCAAGGATACAAAAACAAAGCGGGGTACTGGGAATTCATTTCAGCCTCTCGCTCTTATGTGCTATCCTATCGATTCCTGTGCTTCCACGGAATGTGAACCAGAGGAATCAACCACCCATGAATGACCTTATCGGTCCTCTATCTCCACTAGGAACTTCACAAATGTCATCTCATAGTCAAACTCTATCTTTCCATGGTCAATGATGTGAGATGGTTCATGAACGTATCTCCATAGCTGGGATATGTTGTAGATTTTGTGCACCATCTCCAACTCTGGTGGCAGTTCCATGTGGTACGCATCCTTGGAAATCATCTCAAGTATCATCACTTCTTTTGTAAACCTAGGTGAGAGTTTTCCACCTCGTCCAAATCTATGTTGTCCCCGTCGAGGGTAGACTCACAAGAATAAATGGACCCCCTTCATGTAACACTAGTGACCTCCTTCTCCTAATATCATTAGAATTATATCAGCTATTTGTAGTTTTCATCCACTCTTAGATGACCTGTACCTTCTCAGTGGTAGCCTGTACCATCTCTCATCGTATGAGTTCAAGCTCTCTTGGATCCATCCAGCACAAGGTAGATCCTCACTGTCATCCATAAAACACCCCAAAAGGGGACATTGCAATGGTGGAGTGATATATTTTTTTACGCAGACTCCTCCAAGGGTAGGTTTCCCTCCCAACTACAACTAAAATATGGGACACATGCATCGAAAATGTCCTCCATGGTCTGGATTGTCTGCTCAGTCGGACCATCTGTCCGTGGGCAAAAAGCTGTGCTCAAGCAATGCTGAGTCCCGAAAGCCTCTTGAAATCCCTTCCACTACCAGGATATGAAGCGTGAATCATAGTCTGAGACTATCATTGTAGGCACCCCGTGAAGTCACACGATCTCTTGAATGTAGATACATCCCAATATTTCTTCAAAATCATTCTATCGAATATAAATGAAGTGGGCCGACATGGTGATTCGGTCAATGATCATGGAGATGGTATCGTGCCCTATAGATGTACATGGTAACCACATCATACATTCCATCAACATCCCTTCCCACTTCCCCTCTGATATCTTGAGGGGTTAGGTCAAGCCTTCTAGTTCTGGGTGCTCAGACATCATTTTCTGGAAAGTGAACCATCTAGAAACAAACTCCACCACAGATTTCTTCATCCATGGCCACCCATATTGCCATTGGAGGTCCAGATACATCTTCATCATGCCTTGATGTTCTTCCAAGGGGGGTGGGTTGATGAAACTACCTCATCAAATCCTCTCATAGTGCCACTAAAACAATTATGTGTCCTATAAAATGTTTATCGTGCTCCCCACCATCAGAATATTGGTCAGGTGCTTGGTTGGAGGATATATGAGCATGTGTAGTTTCGCAGATGTTGTCTCTGAGTTACTCCCCCTAACTCGCTGAAGGAGTAGAGGGGAAATTACCATCAAAGGTAGGCAGATTGTCTTATCTCTATCTATGTAGGATATCTTATGCAAAGAAAAATACTCTAATTTCCTCGTTCAGTTGATGTGAACTTGATCTATGGCTAAGTGAATCTTACACTATGTTTCGCTTCCCTGGAGTATAGACTGTCTCAATGTCATAGATTTGATATTCCTATCCAACGTCTCTGTCTCATATTATGATCATTATATGTGATGATATATCTGAGACTCCTGTGGTCTGAGTAAATAGTGAAGCTCTTGCACGTTAAGTACTGTCACCACATCTTCAATGCGAAGAATAATACTACTAACTACAAGGTGTCGGTCACATAATTCTACACATGAGGCCTCATGAATTGTGAACCATAAGTAATCACTACATCATCTTGGATCATGAAACAACTGATACCGCTCCCTAATTCATCACAGTAAACCATTTAGCCAGTTCCCTCCTTCGAAAACATCAAGATGGGGTCGTTGGTCAAGCTCTGCCTCAGCTTTTGAATTCTTTGATGGCATGTTTCTGACCATAGGACGGGTTTCCCCTTTTTTCAAGGTAGTCATAGGTTATACTACACTAGATAAATTTGGTACAAACCTCCGATTGTAGCCTAATAATCCCAAGATTCTCTGCACCTCAGTGACACTTCTTAGTGGCTCCCAAGTAGGTACTGCCTCAATCATCACTAAATCCACTACAAATCCAGTCTCTGAGATGACGTGTTCCTGGTAGTGGAACTTCCATAACCAGAACACAAACTTTGAGAGCTTCCCATATAACGGGTTCTCTCTAAGTGTGTACAAAACTATGCTCAAGTGTGAAACATTCTCTTCCTCGGATGCTGAGTACACCAAGATGTCGTCGATAAAGACCACCACAACGCGATCAAGGTATGGCTGAAATATCCTGTTCATGAGACCCATGAACACTAATAGAGTATTGGTAATGATGAAAGGCATCACTAATAACACATAATGGCCATATAAACTTCTAAAGGATGTCTTTATTATGTTCTCATCCCATAACATGAGCTAATGATAGCCTAGTCTTATGTCTATCATCGAGAACCACTTAGCTTCTTTCAATGGATCAAACATATCATCAATCTTCAGTAGAGGATACTTTTCCTTCATGGTCACCTGGTTTAAGCTCATGAAGACCACACATAGCCTCAAATATTCATCTACCATCATGGAAAACAACATCAGGGATGCCCATGGAGAAGAAATGGGCCTTAAAAATACCTTCTGTTGTATGTCCTCTAAATATACCCTCTGCTCCCAGAGCTCCTCTCGGGAAATCTGATATGCTGGTGAAGATACCACTGTTGTTCCTAGGTACCTGTCAATACAGAAGTCTACCTCTCTACAAGGATGTAGTCCTGTGATATCTTCTAGAAGGATGTCCTCATACTCTTCCACCACTACTGGAAATTATGGACTCGCCTCCCCACTATGTCGGAGGTCATGCAAGCCTACTGATATATAGTCGGTTTCACCCTCATGAGCACAAGTCCATCTCATGCCACTTTGTTTTCTTTCTCACCGACAACGGATGACTGGACTCTATATGTACGTTTACATCACACTGTTTGACTCATGAAGTCAATCTCTGTGTGAAATCCAGATAGCCAGTACATGCCTTGAATGATGTCGTATGGATTTAATGCTGCTACAAGAATATCCCATTTAAAACTCTAACCTGAGAGAGTAAGATCACACTGTCATCATCAGTGTGACACCTCTAAATCTCCTACTGAAAAAGTATTCAAACATAAAGGTCGATCTAAAAGCTCAGTCAGAATCTCTGTGTCTCGAACAAAGTTTGTGGAAATGAATGAATGGATAGAACCTATGTCGATAAGCATTACTTCTAAAGTAGATAATATACATATTGTACCTCGTATCATCTCAGGGACTTTAGGATAATGATCCTCTAATTACTAAAATATGAGAATTTACCCATTCACATGCTCTGTGTGCTCGTGGTAGACCGCATGGGAGTGGTATTGGTAGTACCTGGTGACCCTGACCACCTCCCGCTGCACGTCCTCCTCCCCTGCCTCGTATGTCGCCTAATTGAAATTCATGCTCCACCAATTGCCGCTGCCTTGATGGCCCCTCCAACATCTGTCGATCAACCACATGGGGATTTGGATATCCATGATCTCTGTGACCCTATGCCACACAGGAAAAACATATCATACCTCGCAAGTGGCTCCCTTGGCCACTCGATCCTCGCAACTCAAACCCTACGTCCCTAGTTCACTTTCTAAAAGTTCATGCCTACATGGGATTCGATGTCGTCTATCTACAACAAGCTGAAAATGACTCTAATACATGTTATCTAGTAGGGTCTACGAATATTAGTGCCCACTCGGAAAGGAAGTTATCAATCATAAAATTTCGATCTAGCACCCTAGCCTACATCATGATGCTAATAAAAAATATCGCAGGTATAATCTTTCGTTGTAGCCCCTTATCAATTGTATGGGCCCTTAAGTAAGGGTCTCATGCCATGTCGACAGTGTGTCGAGATATGTCAGTAACTCTCATTGAGTACTGATCCACAACCTGTCTACCCTGCTGCAGATACAGTAGCTCCGGAATATGAATAGAACCAAGTGTCACTAGCATAAACTATTTACTAAAAAGGAACTCAATGTCTGGCTAGGTGAGGGGCATCTCATCATACACCTAGAGCTTTGAGCTCCACCATCATCCTTCCGATGCCTAGATAAGGCTAGATGCCTTGATCCCCATCTGCTCGGTGCGTGTTTTTAATAAGAGAAATGTTGAGTAAATAAGGTTTTCTTTATGTCTTTTCCATTCCATCTTGTTTTTAAAATCACAAACACCTTATACTTATGAAAATCCATATTTTACTTCCATATATAAAATATCCCTTCCAAAAGAATTTACCCTAACATATTTTCATTACTCATATAAATATTTTTCTTAAGTATTGAAATCGGATTCATACCTTAAAATCCTCGGAATAATACAATACTTAGATATGGAGCATTTTGTTTTATGATCCGAATTCTGGATACGAACTTTAATGAAGTTCCACTCCGAATTCTGGATACGAACTCTAATGTAGTTCCACTTCGAATTCTGGATATGAACATTATTGAAGTTCCACTCCGAATTTTTGATACGAAATCTAATGAAGTTCCACTCCGAATTCTAGATATGAACTCTCAAAAAGTTATACTCTGAATTATGGACTCTGTACTTTTATGAGTTTGACTATAACCTTCTATATGTTCGGCTCCGATCTTCTACTAGTTCGACTTTGAACATCTACTAGTTTTACTCCGAACTCCTATAAGTTCAACTCTGAACTTTGTAAGATCATGTTCTGAATTCTAGTGAAACCAAAATTCGAATTTCCTTAGAAATTCAGACTTCAAATTTATATAGAATTCAGGTTCTGAATTCCTACAAAACAGAATCCAAATATCTATTTATTATAGACTCCGAATTATATTTTGGATAGACTGTGAACTCTTATTTTCTTACATTTGGAACTTTAGTTTTACTTATGTTACACTTGATTCATTACAAAACTATGTCGTACTTTTAGTTATTGACTATTCGTTGGTTGAGTGACACTTATACAGATCCCTTCGAAATTAAAGGTGAAATATGACTGTTGGAGGAGGGAGACGACCACTGGAACTTCTCCTATACATAGGAGCTCATTTAAAAAGAAGCGATAACTTTGACACATCCATGTCATCTATGCACACATGTAGTTGAAGTAATTTCTAGAGAGAGAGAGGCTCTTATCAACTCTCAGTGCTTCGTGCAGAAAGTTTGAACAACTTTTTCAAAATTTTCATTGTGAATACTTGCTTCGTGTGACTCTAATTGTTGCTGATTACAATATAGGGCTTCCAGGGATAGGAAGATAGTGGTTTTAACAAAATTAAGTTGAGGGCTTCCTTGCTGAGTAAGAAAGGGGTGCCGACTACCTAATAGTTGAGGGCTTACGGGGATAGCAAGACAGACTCTGATCATCGTATCGAGGGATTACCCAGGTGTGGGTAAGACAGACCTTCTTGAAAGTATAAATTAAGGGACCAATATCCACGGTTGTCTGATACCCTTCTCTTTGGGTTAAAAGATTTATTGTTTGTAACATGTTGTTTTAATACTTGTTTTTTCGCTGAACTTTTTATTGTTAAGGGAATAATAACTTTCTTATAATTCCTTACTTGTACTCTGATTTAGTTTGATTCTATACGCTTTAAGGGAGAATCTTAATCTTTGATACTTTTGTTAAGTTCTATTTTAGGAATCACTATTCTCAAATCCATCTAGTCTTTAGTACTCATAGGGGTCTTTTGAATTTTATTACATTAACTTTTTTTAAACATTGATATTTCCTTGTTTATGAAAATATTTAAAAGGTACAATTAAACCCCCCCTCTTTTATCTGAGAATCTCATTTTTATTTCAATCCTACATCTGGTATCACAGTGTATATCATACTCAGAGTCATACCATTCTAACTATTGCTATCAGAGCGTTTGGTTCAATCTTAATTAATCTCACGATTAGATTCAGAAGAGAATTCTCTGAATTACTTTTTCGAATCCCCATTTCCGAATTCATATTTTTCGGAATCTATTTTTTCGGACTCATAGTTTAGATAAATTTTTCCTAGAGTACAATATTTCATTCTGAGAATATTTTCCTTGATTACAATCTTGTACTTCTAACAAGTTTGTGTGGAAAATATTTTCTTAAGGATGGTAGGTTTAACTGTTGGTTCTATTGAAAACCTAAATCCTACTAGACCACCTATCTTTGTTGGTAATGATTACGAATATTGGTGAGATAGTATGAGGACTATAGTTATCAATACTAGGGTAGATAAATTTGTGATGCTTACTGGTGGATACAAGTTTCCTGACAAGGATGTTAGTTATTTTACTAAACAAGAAAATCATGAATACCAACTTAACTATAAGGTACTAAATACTTTACATTGTTCAATTACTAAGAATATATATAGCAAAATCTCTTCTTGTGAA
Source organism: Viscum album (assembly GCA_963277665.1). NCBI lineage: Eukaryota > Viridiplantae > Streptophyta > Magnoliopsida > Santalales > Viscaceae > Viscum > Viscum album. The sequence continues at coordinate 1,921,140,797 of OY728136.1, read as the reverse complement.
ATAGCTAAATGTATCTGGAAAAACCTTGAGGTTACACATTTTGGTAAATCCAAAGGGATTGAGACTAGAAGAGCCATGCTCAGAGCAGAGTATCACGGTTTTAATTTTCCTTATGCAGAACCAATTTGTAAGGTGAAACAGAGATTCATGACCATTGTAAATAGCTTAAAATATATGGGAGTGAGTATTCTCAATGATTAAGCTCTTTTTGACAAGATCATTTACATCATTCCAAATGAATGGTAATCAATGATAACTGTTATCGATGAAAATAGAAAGGTTACTCAAATTTCTCTTGATGAACTATTTGGAACACTTCTTCAACATGAAACTAGAATGAAGAGAGATGCTGAAAACATAAAGAAGAATAATGTGAATGGTAGTGTTGATTTTACCACAACTTCAAATCACATGAAATATAAGACTCCTAAGAGAGTTACTAGATCAATGTCTAAGAAGGTCATTATCCAATCTGAATCTAGTGAATGTGAAGTCTCAGAAAATGAGTTAGCTAATCTTGCTCGAAGGATGAACAATATAACTGGATAGATAAATTTCCAATCCAACTATAAGAAAAAGGAAAGGAAATATAAGAAATATTCTTAGGTCCCATGCTATGAATGCTAAAGATCTGGACACATAATACCTAATTTCCTTATGTTCAAAAGAAAAGAAAGAAAAGAGAGGCATTCTGAAAGGAACAAAAAGAAGTATTATAAGTTCAAAGCTAATAATGTTCTGAAAGCTAATGACACATGGAGTGCCATTGGTGGTGACTCTACAGATGAATTTTAATTATGAATCTTCTGGATAGATGAATCTTGGTCTTATATCCAGGCTACCTATTGATAATCATTGTTTTATAGCTAAGGTACACAATGTTGAAACATTAACCAATGTTTCTTTAAAGGCTAATGATAGTAAATATTATAACTCTTCGGATGCAGAATCTTCTTCTGATGAAGAAAATACTTTACCTACCTATGAATAAATTTCTAGGTTTTCTGAACTTCTTGAGCTTGAGAACTCAAAACGCATGAAAAATCATGATAAGGCGAACACTATGAATACTACTCTTACTAGTGAAATATCATATCTTTCTAAATATATTGATAAGTGATGTTCTTATTTTATATGTATTTCAAAAAGTCTTCAGGAAATAAATTCCTATAAGAATAAACATTCTAAAGATCTAGAAAAAGTAATTTCGTAGAAAAGTGTTATTGAGCCTATATATAGTTCCAAATCTAATGATTTTGAAGATAAAAACTCGGTTATAAAACTGAAATCCGAAATATTTTCTTTGAAAAAGTGTTTTTCAAACATTACCCATGGTAAGGTAAATATTGAAAAAATTTATTCACAAATACGGCCTTTAAAAAAATATCCGGATTTGGTTACACACATGCAAAACCAACTTTTAGTAACAATTATTTTGTTCCTCAATGTTCCCCATTTTCTACCAAGTGTCAATGTGGTGGTCGTTAGGAAAAGAATTGTTCATTAATCAAAACTCAGTATTTAGGTTTTCATAAGGATTATTTTTCTAAAATGATGTGGGTAACCAAAATTTTACTTTCTGAAATTTTTGGATCCAAGAAAGTATGCATTCCGAAAACCTAACTTTTTCTTATTTTCAGGAAAACTGGGAAAGTAACAACAGAAATACACAGTACAATGATAGTGGATGTTCCCGGCATATGACTGGTAACTAAAACTATTTAGAAAAGTTTATCTAGATGAAAGGAATAAAAGTAACATTCAGAGATAATTTTCAGCGAGAAATTATTGGTATAGGTAACATTGTTCTTCTTTGAAAAATGATGATTTAAATTGTTTTGTTTATTAAAGGTCTTAAGCACAACCTCATCAGCATAAGTCAATTATGTGAGGAAGGATACCTTGTGAATTTTATGAATGATAAGTTCATAGTACAAAATTCCAAGGTAGAATTTATTCTTTCTTCCCATAGGCAAGAGAATGTTTACATGCTAAACCAATAAGACCCTAAGATCCAATAATTACCTTGCCTCAGTGAAATGGATAATCATTCTTGGTTGTGGCATAGAAGGTTTTGACATTGTAACCTTAGGAACTTATGCGAACTTTCTAAGAAAGGTTTAGTTAAGGATCTACCGGAGCATATATTTTATTCTTCAAAATTCTGTGAACCTTGTCAATAAGACAAGCAACAGAAATATAATTTTAAATCAATCAGTGAAGTCTCAACAAGAGATGCGTTATAGTTGGTGAACATTGATCTTTTTGGACCAACACAAACTGGAAGCATTGGGAGAAAGTACTATGTATTTTTCTTAGTTGATGATTATAATAGATTTACATGGGTCTGTTTTCTAGCAATGAAGTTTGAAATTTTTTCTTATTTCAAAATTTTTAGAGCCCAAGTCAAAAATGAGAAAAACCTTCCATTGAAAACTATTCATAGTGATCATGGAGGAGAATTTCAAAATTCTGATTTTGAAACTTTTTTTAGTAGAAAAGGTATTACTCACAACTTCTAAACACCCAGAACACCTCAACAAAATGGTGTTATTGAAAAATGAAATAGATTTCATCAAGTGATAACTAGAACCATGTTGAGTGAGTATTATATTGCCAAACATTTTTGGGCTAAAGCTGTATGTACTGCCTGTTATACTATAAATCAAGTTTTAATTAGACCTTTTCATAATAAAACTCTTTATGAGTTATGGAATATTAGAGAACCTAGACTTTAATTCTTTATAGTTTTTGGTAGAAAATTATTTATCCTAAATACAAAAGATAATTTACACAAATTCTCACCAAAATCTGATGAAGGAATTTTCTTAGGCTACTCCACAACTTCTAAGGATTATATATTTTTTTAACAAAAACACTTGTACTGTTGAAGAAACAGTACATGTCAAATTTGATGAAACTTATCCCTTTGTTTTTAAACAACATCAACCTACATCTTCGGATGTGTTTTCAAAAACTGATTATCAACCTTTGATAGAAAATCCTTATAATAAGGAGAATGTTCAAGAAGATAAATCTGAAACATTTACCCCAGAATATTTCCTACTCTATGTTGATGAACAAGTTTTACAAAACCCAAACTAGTCATTTCTATAGAATCATCCCAGTGATAGAATCATTGGAGATGTGAATCAACCTATAAGGACTAGGAATTCCTTATGAAATGAAGTAGAACATCAAGAATTCATTTCCCAATTAGAACCAAAAATCACTGATGAAAGATTAGGTGATTAAGATTGGATTAAGGCCTTGCAAGATGGACTAAATGAATTCAAAAGGAATAATGTCTGGACCTTGGTTGAAAGACATAAGGAAACATCTGTTATTGGCGTAAAATGGGTCATCAGAAATAAGTGTGATGAACATGGAATCATCATATGAAATAAAGCTATATTGTTTGCTAAAGGATATAATCAATAAGAAAGAATAGAGTAGGAAGAAACCTATGCTCTTATAGCTAAACTTGAATCTATTTGTATTCTACTTTCCTTTGCAGCATTCATCAATTTTAAACATTATCAAATGGATGTGAAATGTGCTTTCCTTAATGGTTATGTTCAAGAGGATGTTTTTGTTGAACGACCTCCTGGATTTGACGATACAAAACATCCTGATCATGTTTTTAGACAAACCAATGCTTTGTATGGCCTTAAACAAGCCCCACTAGCTTGGTATGATAGAATTACATGATTTTTGCTTCAAAATAACTATGTTAAGGGAAATTAATATCCTAAAATTTTTAAAAATAATGATAATAAAAATGTTTTGATTGTTCAAATTTATGTTGATGACATTATATTTTTGTTCAACTCAGTAATCTTTGACTGATTCCTTGTAGGATGTAATTAAATATGAGTTTGAAATGAGTATTATGAGTGAGTTAACATTTTTCCTTGGTTTTCAAATTTCTCAAAAACCAGAAGGAATATAAATATCCTAACATAAGTATATAAAAGATATTATTAAAAATTATGGTTATGACAACATAAGAGTATATTTACTCATATTGGTAACTCAAAAACACTTGATCTTGATGAAAGTGGGAAACCAGTAGGTCAAAGATATTTTTAAGGTATGATAGGAATTCTACATTACTTGACAGCTAGTCGACCAGACGTGATATTTTCAGTATGCTTATTTCAAGATATCAATCCAATCCTAGGTAATCTCATTTAAAGGCAGTGAAAATAATTTTTCTCTACTTAAAGGGAACCATGGACCTAGGACTATATTATACTTCTGGAAATGATTTTATTTTAAAATGTTTTTCAGATGTTGACTTTGGTGGATGTAGAATGGATAGAAAGAGTACATCTGGAACTTTTCATTTCTTGAGAGATTCATTAATTTCATGGTCATGCAAGATGCAACATTCTGTAGCACTTTCCACTGTTGAAGCCGAATATGTAGTAGTTGGAAGTTGTTTTTCTCATGTGTTGTGGATTCAACACACACTCACATACAATGGCTTGAATTTTACCAAGACTCAAATTTTGTGTGATAACACAAGTTCCATTGACCTTAGTAAAAACCCTGCATATCACTCCCATGAAAAGCACTTAGATATTTGGCACCACTTTCTTAGGGATCACTCACAGAAAAGAGATATTGATCTTCAGTTTATCGGAATGCAAGATCAACTTGCTGAAATTTTCAAAAAATATTTACCCTCTGATAGATTTTAATACATTAAATAGAAGATAGGAATGATAATCGTAATGTAATAATCCTTCATTAACATCCTGTTGAACCATTCTCCTTACGGTAATAAACTCCTCTTCATTGGGGGAGTACATTTGAATATAAGTTATTTTTCCAAAAAAATCATAATGAGTGTTTCAAAATATTTCGTAATGAACCTTTTCAAATAATTTCATAATAAAAATTTTCGTAATGAAATTTTTTTTTCTGAAAATTTACTTAATAATTTTTTCGTACTGGAAATTTTTGTAATGAAATTTTCGTACAGAGAATTTTCATAATGAATTTTTCATACTGAAAATTTTTGTAATGAAGTTTTCGTAATAGAAATTTTTGTAATGAAGTTTTTGTATTGGATATTTGTGTAATTATGTTTTCATACTAGTAATTTTCGTAATGATGTTTTCGAACTGAAAATTTTCGTAATGATGTTTTAGTAATAAAAATTTTCGTAATGAAATTTTCGTACTGAGAATCTTCATAATGATAATTTTTTTAATGTCATTTTTCGTACACATTTTTTCCATAAAGAGTTTTTCGTATTTAAATTTTCATCAAGAATAATATAGCCAATTATGAATAATTTTCCTTAGCAAATTTGAAAGGTATACTTTCCTTACTCAAGTTTCCTAAATCATTTTTAGTAGCTGGTAGTTTCTTTTATTTTAAAATTTATAAGATACATTTCTACTTAAACTTGAATGTTTTTGTTAAAACATCAAAAGACCGGATTCATGTTTTTTACGGGTATGATTTCAACCTTCATATAAGATCAGAGAAATTTTCAACCATTAGAATTATTTTGGAAGGTGAAACATCACCTCCATCACCTATATAAAGGGTACCACATTTTTTGTCCCACATCGATTTCAAGATCTCGCGTGTCGAAGCCCTGCCTCTGTTCTTAAAGAACATTCCGAATCATTCAGTTCTCCTCCATTCAGAATGCCTGTAGAAGCTACTTTCCATGATATGTCTTCTATAAAGACAATATCAAAATGGTTAGTCTACAGGGATAGGTAAGTCCATCCATATTTCTTCAGTGAGAATGATTCACTATTTTCAAAGAATATCAAACTCAATGGTTGGGATGATTTCTGTGTATCGAAACCAGGGGTATGGATGTTGTTTATACATATTTTCTTATTGAATTTTATGAGTTTGTTTCCTTCTTTGAAGAAGATGGACAAGAAAAATTTTATTTTATGTCTTCTAGGAATACTTACAAGCTTTCTTACACCAAGGCTGCAAACTTTGTAGGCTTATAATATGATGGAGAAGTAGCATTTTGTTTACATAAGCTACCAGTTGTGCAAGGAAGTTTTAGCAAGGTGGAGGCAATGAAATGCCTTGGGCTCAAAGATGATAAAACAACAAAGATTTCTCATCTCTCTACCAACAACCAGATTCTATTGTTGGGGGTTTAAGGGTTTTTGTTTCCGAGAAGAGGAGATAATGATAACATAAAGAAGAGTGATATCTACATTTTCGATTTCATGGTAAATATAAGAAAGATCAATCTGATGAGGCATGTTCTTATTACAGTTCAAAATATCAAAAATGGAACTTTAAAGGATAAAATCATTATGCATCCTGCTTTTATCTCTTTGATTATTATTCTGTTACGTGATTCTTTTAAGGTTTCTTGAACATCCAAGGCCAGAATATGTAATGTGATGCTGATAAGTGATGACACCATAAAGAGGATGAAAGCTAGTTTTTCAAAAGAATCAAGTGAGATAAACGATATTCTAGAAGAGGAGGTAGAAGTCACTTCGGAAATTGTAGAGAAGGTTGAGCTAGTGAAGAATGTGTCTGAGAAGATGAAATTGAATGAAGTGGTTGTTGAAGACAAGAACCCCAATTCAAAGGAAACCCAATCCGCACCACCCAAGACGAAGAAACAGAAATCATATCCAGATGATGTCGCTGCTAAGTGGAGGGAAAATATGGAGAAGATGAAAGAAGGGGATCCACAGTTCGTATTAGACAATGCTGAGGCTAAGGCTTTAATAAAAAAATATACGGATGAGTTAGAAAAATAGGCCCAAGAGAAGTAGATGAAAAGGATGTTTTACGAATCCAATGTTTTTAAATCTCTGTTGAGAGATGCAGAAGTATCTTCTAAGAAGATTCCCATTGTGGAATATATTGATGTCCAACTATTACTGGAGACCCCTTGGAAAAATTAATTCACTCAGGAAAAATCTAAAGGGAAATAGGATGTTGAAGTAGTACAGAAAGAAGTTGTTAATGATGAAGAAGAAGAAGTGGTTGAAAGAGAAGAAGATGAGGAGAAAATAGAAGAAGAAGAAGAAGTACAGGAAGGAAGTGGTGATCTATATGACTTGATTAAACAAGTGGAATATTATCAAGAGAAGGCAAGCCTATCAGAAAAACTACCACTCTGAACATCTGATGCTGAATCCTCAATGGTGGTCACTCAGGGAATGGGAGGTGAGGAAGAAGGAATGAAAGATCACAACAATGAAGAAGAAGAAAAAAATGTTTTATTTGAGTAAGAATGGTTTTAGAAACATTTTATTTAAGATGGAGAAGAGAAGGAGAAACATAATGAAGGCATGATAGTTCAACTATTTGAAAGTGAGGAAGAATCTCCTAATGAGACAGTTCCAAAAGTTGATAAGGGGAAGCAAGTGCTTATGGAAACCCCAAAAAAGTTGTTATAAGAAAGAAGGAGGTTGGTGGTTCTTCTAGAATAATTTTGGTATAAATTTAAGAAGAAAAATCCCTAAGCAAAGTGTTTGATTCGGAACCATCAGCACTGGGTCATGAATTTGTTGTCGAGTCTTCAAAAATGCTAGTGGACACAATTCTAATCTTTCCCACCATAAACTACAGAAGGTAGATGCTTAAGTATAACATGAATCAGATGATATAATCCTTATCCATGGTGATGGATAAGTGTGTAAAGATTTAAGTAGACTGTATAAATTTCCTTATTAATTATGATGTCTATAGGAAATCATGCAGCAAAATCACTTTGTGGTCTAAAAAATTGATGATGACTTGCCTGATTTTGATCGTTTTGAGAATGATGTTAAATATTCTTTTGAAACTGAGGATTCCCAGATTAAGAATCTTCAGGATAAGCTGAACTGTGAGTAGAATTATTGAAATCAATAAGTCAGATATCATAATGGGAAGCATAACTCGGTTTCGTAGAACTGGAATGTGGAAATAGATTTCTGGATTGACTTTAAAGAGAAGCTCTAAAATCATGATGAGTTGTTGAAGATGGAGGAAGAAGCCATGAAGGCTCATGTAGAGGTCTTGAAAGCTCAATAAGAAAGGATCACAGCTTTGGAGAACCAAGCTCAGGTGGATCAGAAGGAATTAAAGAGGTTGAAAACCCTCTTAAAGAAGCTGATCCCAAAGGAAAAGGAATACAAATAAACTCAATCCGATATTTTTTTTGCATTTTATCTTCCTTGTAAAAATTATTCCAATTACAATAGAACTATGGTTGCTTGTTTTCCTTACATGTCTTTACAAATATTTTAGGTACGAAATTTATTTTCCATTCCCTTAAATTCTTCTTTGAATATAAAAAAGGGTTAAATGGAAAAATAACTACTCAAAAGGAGAGAAGGAAAAATAAAAAATGGAGAAGAAAAAATTATAAGATAATATCAAACCTTTAGTATGGGGTGTTTCTCATTACGATGTTTTTCATATGATAATGAAAACTCCGTTTTGGAAATCCAGAATACAATCGTTAGAGTTACTACGCCTAAGGGGTAGTTAGTTGTATTCACCATCATCCATTAACAAAGGGTGATATATTTTAATTTCAAAGTCCCAAGAAATTTTTCAAAGTCCTTATATTCTTTTTCGAAGGGTTGTTTGTGCTTTCCAAAAAGGGGAGATTATTGAGTTATTAAGGTTTTCCTTATGACTTTTCCATTCCTTCTTGTTTTGAAAATCACAAATACATTATACTTAAGAAAATCCATATTTTACTTCTACAAGGAAAATTTCCCTTCCAAAGGTATTTACCCTACCATATTTTCATTACTCATATCAATATTTTTCATAAGTATAAAAATCAGATTCAAACCTAAAAAACCTCAGAATCATACTATACATAGATATGAAGTTGTAACGCCACAAGATTTCATAGTGTGTTATAACTTGCACTACATGCAACACCGAATTAAAGCGCACCATGACTTACCAAACAAAACGTTCAAAAGAGGATATGAAAAGTATTAACTAAATTTTAAACATTATATAATGCTTATAATTTTAGAATCCATATTATGAGTTTATTAGACATAATGTAAGAAAAAATTCCTTTTTTCAGATAAAAGAAGTATTTTTTAAAAATGCACTATTACAAACTTTAATAGTGCTTCCATTTTAAAATTCAATATTTTAAACTTTTATATATTCAATTTGACTAAATAAATTTTTTCATTAGAATGGGAAAATAAAAAAATTTTAAATTGTAACATCCCAATCTTCTACGGTACGTTTCTCTTTGAATAATGCGATAGCGTGTGTTGTACGCAACATCGATTTCTAACACACCACAACCAATCAAAATAGTAGTTATGAATAGTAATACATAATTTTTGATATTTTATAAATTTTATATTTCAAAATGGAATTCATTTTTGGATTAGGAGTATCGAATTTAGCCTAAGGTGAAATTTTGGTACTTTTCGGATAACTTTAATATTTTGATGAATAGTAAAAATTACTAAATTTAAATTAAAAACAACTTTTTTAATCAAAAAAATTAATAGTGATAAATTATGCATTTGAGTGGTTTTAAAGTATATTTAGAATATATTTTTACCATTTAATACATTTTTGGTCATTGTACATAATTTCACAATTAAACCGAACATAAACAAGTATCAATCTTTTGATAGTTATTATATCTTAAAAACACGCTTTTTGTTTTAACAGCGGAAAATAATTTTAAATTAATTTATGCCACTTCTGTGCTTTGAATTTGGAAAAATGGATTCCATATTTGGAATTAGTATGTTCATATTCTGTGAGTAGGTAACTTTTATTTTTAGACATTTTGAATAAATACTGAGGTAAATATTTTATTTATCATGTTAAAGGGTAAATCTGGTAATTAAGGGTTACAAAAATAATATTATAATAATACTAAATTACCCTTAAACGTGTCCTAACATTATTTGTGGATACATGTCCGACCATGGGCATATTTCGGTCGATTTGGGGACCCCATGGAGCCACTTGTAGGTGATAGGGACACTTTATTTTAATTAAGTTAAAATAAGTACAAATATGACAAAAGCATATATCTTTTAGAAAAACAATTATTAGATAGGGTTATATATGTTGGATGTTAGACTATAAATATTAATTAGAAAGATAAAAATATATCCTACAAAATAATATTTTATTTATATTTTTTAGACTTTAAATAATTTAATTTATTAATGACACAATAATGATGCAGTAATTACCATAATAGTGAAAATTTAAAATAATTGATATTATAAATTACCAAATAAATATAATTGGAGACTTTTATTGAATTACACTAAGTTTCTAGGTTAATATGACATATTAGGATTGATTTAATTTACTTTTTTCTAAGTAATCATTCTGATATGAGTTTCACAAAAATCAATTATTGAATAGTATCAAAATTGACATAAAAGAGTTTTTAAAAAAACTATTATATAAATAATTGATATTAAATTACTAAAAATCTAAGGATCGGACAAGAGACTTATATTTTGATAGTTTCATCATTAATGGACCTCTTGGGGGTCTCTTGGATGTATCTGGTATGTTTATTAACCATATAATATAAAAACACAAAGAGACATTGTAAAAGTAAAACTAATTAACTAAGAGTTAATACTTAAATATAAGGTTAATATAATGAACCAAACCAGTCTAAATTCTGTTGGATGAGTGGTTCTAGACCCATCCTTACATTATTATTTAAATAATCAACTTTATATCCATTAGAAACTGAATATGAATTTATTATAAATTAATATTTCTAGCTTTTCCAAAGGTGCCCCTCACCCCTCTTATAAAAGGGCACTCCCCCTTCTCATTACTTCACATCTTCAATGCCTTTTGGTTCGGCCAAACCCAGCCCAAATACTCTCTCAACTTACCTCACTAAAACCTAGAGGCCTTAGTTTGATCATAAAGCCAACTTAAAGAGCCCTTTTGATCAAATCAAAAGGAAGAACCCGAAGAAGAGGTAATGATTTCACCACCCTTTTTCAAGTTCCTTTCTTCTTCCAATTCTTCTTCCTTTGTAGTTACCATTCTAAAATAATAACTCCAGTATCATATATATACTGTGATTGTATTATAAAGAATTTACAACCATATTCACTATTCTATCCATCCTTTGAATAACATGTCACCATACATGCGTACGTACGGCTTACCGTCTCCACGTCGTGGTGTAACTGTTATTCAATAAATTATTATTTGGATGGGTATAATAATGATGTGTAACTCATGTAAATAATAAATATAACATGGTAATGATTCTGTATATATGATATACCATCCAATTATATATTATTTTAATATCAACAGAATGATGTTGTTGCTCGTGCGTACGTACGGACCACAGTTTCCACGAACGCAATGAGATTCATTCTCCATCGTTCCTATTCAAGTATAATTCTCATTTTATGATTAATAATAGTATCTAAGGACTTGATATCATTCTGTATATGATTAATATACAACATATCCAATACAAACATGGCTTACGTAACAAAACATATAAAAGAAAACGAGTAAGTTAACACCCGAAACGACTATAATTCTAAGATATTATTAACAATGCAATGCTAAAAGGTCATATATGATATCATATTGATGTATATGATTATTGAATAATTTAATAATAATTATTTCACCATTATACAAGATGTTAACATACCCCAACCATGTAAAAGTACAAGGTAAGGGGTTTTCATCTCACTCCTTATTCCCGTGAGATTCATGCCATATTGCCACCATTACCTTTTGTGTGGTGTATGTACTTCCCATATTTATATTCTTTGTGTAATACACATTAATTTATGTGTATTTACATATTAATTGTATGATACCTCTTTCATGGGTTGTACATTTCATAAGTTACCAAATTGGAAAGGGTTTATTTCGCAATCTCTTCATTATCCGAGGTTTTTTATACGTAACAATCTAGTGGGATTTCTTTATCATCCACATCCATGTTTCTTCGAAATGTATTTCAAAAAATTTTTAATATTTACAAAGAATATGGGTTAAATTCATTTATACCCTTATGTTTTTTTAAAGGAATCTTTCCGTCATTTTCCAAACAAGGAACTTTTAACCTTTCGACAAATTTAAGGTAAGAATATTTTTTTTAACTTATACGGCAGGTGAGCCTATTTACAGCCGTTATAAAATCGTCAAAGATTCCCTTAGAAACTTATAAGAATATTTTAAATGTAAATGTTTTATTTTATAATAATGTGACATTTAAATTATTTCAAAATGAATATTTTTAGAATTTGTGAAAGGTACACTTTATCAAGATCATAATTTTAAATGATTTAAAGATTTATCTTTCTAAATCTTTTTAATTAATATCCATGTTTTCAAAATTATTTTAAGGATTTATTTATATGGACATGAATTCATTGAAATGATATTTATTTTCAAAAGATTCAAAGTGGTATGGGACACTTTGATTCAAAAATCTCTTTTAAATTACTTCCTTTATAAATGTATGACTTCTCAATGATTTCGAGAAAAGATATATTTCTCTAGAATAGTTTTGATTTCATCTCTGTTAACATCCTTTGATGGATTTTAAGCTTATTTGAAGTTGATTTATTATGATACAAAACTTTTTTATTGTATGGAAGGTTTTGTGATATTTTTTACTATGGATGTGTTATTTTTATGCCATTTATGGTTTATGGAGAAAGTGTTGACATTTCGTATGCTAGCATTAATACGAATGTTTATGTTTTGTTTAAACCATTTCATATGGGAATGCATTGTACTTAGTAAGTGACGGGTGGAGCACGCTATAGCTCCTCGATGCATCGGTTGCTCTCATGAGACAAACTAGGGTATTGGCACAAGGCCTTGACAAAATCTTGTTTGTAGTCTTGGCACGAGGCCATGGCTATGTGGTTATGATAGTCTGGAATTATGCATTCCATCATTATGAAAGTGGTTATTGATATTTCATGTGATTATTCGACTAGTAGAATATCCATGTGAATAAGTAAATGGAATTATTTCATTTTCCCTTTTCCATATTATGTTGAAGATGAAGTTTAAAAAGTCTTTTGTTTTATTTATATATTGCCTTAAATTTTTATTCTTATTTATGAATGTTTCTGCTGTATTGCTTACTCTTACTGAGCATTTGAGATCACCCCTTTCAATGATTTATTTTTCACAGGATTCCATGAAGTGTATTGTGATTGATATGCAGGGTTAAGCCAATGGAATAATGGCATTCATAAAGATTATTTATGTTATTTTTCATGTCTTAAAATGAAATGTAACATTCTTGTAAGTAATCTATTTTCCAAGACTGCTAAACTGATCGGTCTTTCGGGACGTCATTCCTTGTAATCATGCTAATGTATTAAAATAATGCAGCGACTCTGGGTTACTGGGGACAGGGGATTACATTTGGTATCAGAGGAAGTTTAGCAATAACCTTGGAAACTAGATTTAGATAAACTCTGATTAGAGCACATAGACCTAAGATATACTTTGAGGATTTGTATAGATGAACATCCTACAATTTTGGTATTGTATAGATTTTGTGAGTTTTCTCAGCAATACATCCCTGTCTGGATACAAGCAGGTAGAGGAGGCTCTGGCATAGATGTACCTAGGGGTAAAACCTGAAAACACCGCTTTGAGCAAGACTCGGACGAGAACTGGTGCACGACAACAGGCCTTGCTGCACTCTTGGTTACGACACTCCCTGGGGGATATGCTTAGGATAATTCTCATTTTCTTTACAAACCATTATGAAGGGCTCATGAGTATATACTTACTCAATGAAAAAAAAATATGATTATGGATTATATCCATAAACTGTTCAATTTGTGTTAGGTATTTAACAAATTTTGAATTATTCATTTCAATTCATAAACTGACCAATTTTATTCTATTGTATAGAAATGGCACCCAGTATAAGGAATGTGAACTCCAGTAATACATATGATCCAAAGAGTAAGAAGGATCGTATCTTTCATGGTATTAAGCCATCATTTAGAAGGGAAATAGTCTCCCACGTATTATCATCATATGAAAAAATAGTATCATGTGTGGATAAGATAACTAAAGAGTTTACTGAGTCCTACGGCTTTGATGGAAAGCAAGAGAAGAAATTGATGGAAGAGAGAAAGATGGACAAAGGGAAGAGGGAAAAGAAGAATTTCCCCATATGTGATAACTGTGGGAAGTAACACCCAGGAACTTGCCTGAAAGGAATGGGAGTTTGTTATAAGTGTGGATAAAATGGTCACAAAGTACATGACTTCAAAGGTAAGAAAATGGTTTCAAATGTACAATGCTTCATTTGCAAGGAGTTTGGACACTACAAGAACCTATGTCCCAGTCATCAGACTATACCACAAATAATGCTATTGGATAATAATCATGTTATGATACTACCACAGATGAAGAGGAATTATTTGAGTTCTTATGTTGATTATGTCATTTGTGTGTTGTATCAACAATGTACTTGTTATAATAATTATTGATTATATAAGGATTGTACTGAAGTACTATTTCATTTAGTACTTGAGATTTTGTGGAACAATGAAATGTGACTCAATAGCATGATAAATTTTTGGAAAATATATGGTTGATAGAATGATAAACCATAAAATAATTCTGATACCGAGGTAGTGATTTTGGAATAATACATGATTGATTTGGATAAATTTTATTGGATATTCTTGATTACCTTAAAACTGATTAATGACTTGTATATTCCATCATTGTTGGGGTTAACAACTTTTTTGGATTGAAGGAGTATATCCATTATTATTAAAGTAATAAGGGGTCATGAATGTAATCAATAAGGTTTTATGGTAATTCAGGATGTTGCAGTGTTATAAAATAATACACGATGAAGGTGTTCACATGTTATTACGCAGAAAAAAGGATCTTAATTTTTTGGACTAAAGCATTTTGGATAGTTCTATTTTGGATTATTTTTTGATTTATATAAAAGGACAACCCGGAGGTTGGGCGGCAACCCGTCGCGTCCGGCAAGGCCGCGAGACTTGAACCAACAACCGAAGGGCGACAAGGGTGTATCACCTACCACTGGCCCTCGTAATGTCCAGAATTAAATAAAGTTGTTTTTTTAAAAGATCTGGTAGATGAATTATAAATTCGTTTGGAACCCTACACGGATAGGATAAATAGAATATTTTTTTACGTTCTATTATCTTTTTGAGTGAAAGATGAGATTGTGGTTGAAATTAGTTAAAGTATAGAACTCTACTAGTCAAGAATATATTTTCCTTCTTCTCTAATTCTATGAAGAAATTAATTCCTATACATTATTTAAGGAATACTAAAACCAAAAATGTGTTATCCTAATACCCTATGTTTTGTTGAACCGATGGTATTTCAAATCATCATAGATTGATGAATTTAAGGACCTCAATTTTACTCTTGTTTGTGATTGAGGACCTCAATCACTATCTATAAATATTTACATTTTTCCTACAATTATATGTCTCTAATTTCAACCATTGTTCTCCTAATTGAGATCATAATATGGTGGTGACCCTTTCATTTCTCTTTTCCTCATATTAAGACTAAATTTTATTAACCCAATTTCCGATGAGGGTTTTCCCACAAATATATTTTCTATTTTCATCCTTTTATTTTCAAAGAATAATTTCAAATTTTGAGGACGTAATTTATTATAGGAGGGGAGAATGTAACACCCCAAGATTTCGTAGTGTGTTATAACTTGCACTACACGCAACACCGAGTTAAAGCGCACCATGACTTACCAAACAAGCCGTTAAAAAGTGGTTATGAAACATATTAACTAAATTTTAAAATTGTATAATCCTTATAATTTTAGAATGCATATTATGAGTTTCTTAGACATAATGTATGAACAAATTCCTTTTTTTTCAGATAAAAGAATTATTTTTCCAAAATGCACTTTTTCCAACATTATTAGTGATTCCTTTTTAAAAATTCAATATTTTAAACTTTTATGTATTAAATTTGAATAAATAAATTTATTCTTTAGAATGGGGACATAAAAAAAGTTTACAATGTAACACCCCAAGCTTCTACGGTACGTTTCTCTTTGAATAATGCGATAGTGTGAGTTGTACGCAACATCGAGTTCTAACACACCATAACCAATCAAACTTGCCGTTATGAATAGTAATACCTAATTTTTGAAATTTTATAAATTTTATATTTCAAAATGGACTTCAGTTTTGGATTCGGAGTATCAAATTTATCTTGAGGTGAAATTTTGGTACTTTTCGGATAACTTTAATATTGTGATGAATAGTGAAAATTACTAAATTTTAATTAAAAACAAATTTTTTAATCAAAATATTTAATAGTGATAAATTATGAATTTGAGTGGTTTTATAGTATATTTAGAATATATTTTTACCATTTAATACAATGTTGGTAATTGGACATAATTTCACAATTAAACCGAACATAAACAAGTATCAATCTTTGGATAGTTATTATATCTTAAAAACACGCTTTTTGTTTTAACAGTGGGAATTAATTTTAAATTAATTTCAGCCACTTATATGTTTTGAATTTGGAAAAATTGATTCCATATTTGGAATCAGTATGTTCATATTCTGTGAATAGGTAATTTTTATATTTAGACATTTTGAATAATTATTGCG
The DNA here is from genome assembly GCA_963277665.1 of Viscum album. Taxonomy (NCBI): domain Eukaryota; kingdom Viridiplantae; phylum Streptophyta; class Magnoliopsida; order Santalales; family Viscaceae; genus Viscum; species Viscum album. The sequence continues at coordinate 1,921,124,166 of OY728136.1, read as the reverse complement.
TTAAATATTTTATTTACCATGGTTAAGGGTAAATCCTGTAATTAAGGGTTAAAAAAATATTATAATAATACTAAATTACCCTAAAATGTGTTATAACCTTATTGGTGGATACATGTCCGACCATACGCATCTTTGGGTCGATTTTGGGACCCCATGGAGCCACTTGTAGGTGACAAGGACACTTTATTTTAATTAAGTTAAAATAAGTACAAACATGACCTAAGCATATATATTTTAGAAAAACTATTTTTACATAGGGTTATATATGTTGGATGTTCAAATATAAATATTAATTAGAAATCTAAAAAATTTTCCTACATAATTATATTTTATTTATAATTTTTAGACATTAAATAATTTTATTTATTTATGACACAATGTTGATGCAGTAATTACCATAATATTGAAAAATAAAAAATAATGGATATTATAAATACCCAAATAAATATAATTGGAGACATTTATTGAATTAAACTAATTTTATAGGTTACTATGACATATTATTATTGATTTAATTGTCTTTGTTCAAATTAATCATTCTGATATGAGTTTCACAAAAATCAATTATTGAATAGTGTCAAAATTGACATAAAAGTGTTTTTAAAACAAATATTATATTATTAATTGATATTAAATTCCTAAAAATATAAGGTTCATCCAAGAGACTTATATCATGATATTTATATCATTTATAGTCCACTTGGGGGTCGCTTGGATGTATATGGTATGATTATTAACCATATAATATAGAAATACAAAGAGACATTGTAAAAGTAAAACTAATTAACTTAGAGTTAATACTTAAAGATAAGGTTAATATAATGACCCAAACCTATCTTAATTATATTTGTTGAGTGTTTTTCTACCCATATCTAAATTTACCTATAAATAATAAACATTGGATCCATTATAAACCGAATATGATTTTATTATAAATTAATATTTCTAGCTTTTCTAAAGGTGCCCCTCCCCCCTCTTTTAAAAGGGTACTCCCCCTTATCATTACATCACATCTGAAAAGCCTTTTGGTTCGCCCAAACCCTGCCCAAATACTCTCTCAACATCCCTCAATACAACCTAGAGGCCTTAGTTTGATCATAAAGCCAACCTACGGAGCCCTTTTGATCAAATCAAAAGGAAGAACCCGAAGAAGAGGTAATGATTTCCCCAGCCTTTTTTCAAGTTCCTTTCTTCTTTCACATCTTCTTCCTTTGTTGTTAACATTCTAAAATAATAACACCAGTATCATATATATACTATGATTTTATTATAAATATGGTACAACCATATTCACTATTCTATCCATCCTTTGAATAACATGTCACCATACGTGCATACGTACGGCTTACCGTCTCCACGTCGTGGTGTAATTATTATTCAATAAATTATAATTTGGATGGCTATAATAATGATGTGTAATATATGTAAATAATAAATATAACATGATAATTATTCTTTATATATGATATAACATTGAATTATATATTATTTTAATATCAAAAGAATGATATTGTCGCTCGTGCGTACATACGGACTACCGTCTCCACGAACGCGATGAGATTCATTCTCCATCGTACCTATTCAAGTATAATTCTCATTTGATGATTAATAATAGTATCTAAGGACTTGATATCATTATGTTTGTTATTATGATACAACCTATCCATTACAAACATGGCTTACATAGCAATACATATAAAAGAAACAGAGTAAGTTAACACCCGAAACGACGATAATTCTAATATATTATTAACAATGCAATGTTAAAAGATCATATATGATATCATATTAATGTATATGATTATTGAATAATTTAATAATTATTGTTTCACCATTATATATGAGGTTAACCTACCCCACCCAAGGAAAAGTACAAGGTAAGGGGTTTTCATCTCACACCTTATTCCCATGAAATTCATGCCATATTGCCACCAATACCTTTTGTGTGGTGTATGTACTGCCCATAATTATATTCTTTGTATAATACACCTTAATTTATGTGTATTTAAATATTCATTGTATGATACCTATTTCATGGGTTGTATGTTTCGTAAGTTACCAAATTGGTAAGGGTTTATTTCGCAATCTCTTTATTATCCGAGGTTGTTTATACGTAATAATCTAGTGGGATTTATTTATCATCCACATCCATGTTTCTTCGAAATTTATTTCAAAACATTTTCAATATTTACAAAGAATATGGTTCAAAGTCATTTATAACCTTATTTGTTTTTAAAGTAATCATTCCATCATTTTCCAAACTAGGAACTTTTATCCTTTCGACAAACTTAAGGTATGAAATTTTTTTTAACTTATATGGCAGGTGCGCCTGTTTACCACCATTATAAAATCGACAAAGCTTCCCTTACAAGCTTATAAGAATATTTTCATTGTAAATGTTTTATTTTATAATTATGTGAATTTTAAATTATTTCAAAATGAATATTTTTAGGATTTGTGAAAGGTACACTTTATCAAGATCATAATTTTAAATGTTTTAAAAATTTATCTTTCTAAATATTTATAATTAATGTCCATGTTTTCAAAATTATTTTAATGATTTATTTATATGGAAATGAAGTCTTTGAAATGATATTTATTTTCAAAAGGTTCAATGTGGTATGGTACACTTTGATTAAAAAATAACTTTTAAATTACCTCTTTTATAAATGTGTGACTTTTCAATGATTTCGAGAAAAGAGATATTTATCTCTAATAGTTTTGATTTCATCAATGTCAACATCCTTTGATGGATTTTAAGCTTATTTGAAGTTGATTTATTATGATAGAAAACTTATTTACTGTATTTAAGGTTTTGTGATATTTTTTACTGTGGATGTGTTATTTTTATGCCATTCATGGTTTATGGAGAAAGTATTGACATTTCATATGCTAGTATTAATATGAATGTTTATGTTTTGTTTAAACTTTTTCATATGGGAATGCATTGGATTTAGTATGTGATGGGTGGATCCCACTATAGCTCCTCGATGCATCGGTAGGTCTCATGAGACGAACTAGTGTCTTGGCACAAGGTCTTGACAAAACCTTACTTGTAGTCTTTGCACGAGGCCTTCGATACGTGGTTATGATAGTCTGGCATTATTCATTCCATCATTATGAAAGTGGTTATTGATATTCCATGTGATTATTCAACTAGTAGATTATCAATGTGAATAAGTAAATGGAATTTTTTCATTTTATCTTTGACATATTATGTTGAAGATCATGTTTAAAAAGGATTTTGTTTTAGTTATACATTGCCTTAAGTGTTTATTCTTATTTATGAATGTTTTCGCGGTATTTCTTACTCTTACTGAGCGTTTGAGCTCACCCCTTTCTATGTTTTATTTTTCCCAGGATTCCAAGAAGTGTATTGTGATTGATACACAGGTTTAAGCCATTAGAATAATGGAATTCATAAAGATTATTTATGTTATTTTTTATGTCTTAAAATGCAATGTAATATTCATGTATGTAATATATTTTCCAAGACTGCAAAACGGATCGGTCATTCGGGACTTCATTCCTTGTAATCATGCCAATGTATTAAAATAATGCACCAACTCTGGGTAACTAGGGTCGGGGTGTTACAGAAGAATTCTATTTTAGGATCTTAATTCTAGATACGAACTCTAATGAAGTTCCACTCCTAATTTTGGATACTAACTCTAATGATGTTCCACTCTGAATTCTAGATATGAACTCAAATGAAGTTCCACCCAAAATTATGGATACGAACTCTCAAAAAGTTCCGCACCGAATTATAGACTGCAAAAGTTTAAGAGTTCGACTCTGAACATCTATAAGTTTGACTTCGAACTTCTACTAGTTGGACTCCGAACATCTACTAGTTCGACTCTGATATCCAATATGTTCCAGTTCGAACTTTGTATGATAAGGTTCTAAAATCTAGTGAAACCAGACTCCAAATTTCTGTAGAAATTCAGACTCCAGATTTGTACAGAATTCAGGTTCCAAATTCCTACAAAACAGAATCCGAATATCTCTTTTTTATAGACTCTGGAAAATATTTTGATTAGACTCCGAACTCTTATTTTCTTACATTCCGGACATTAGTTTTACTTATGATTATAGTTTTTTCCTTAAAAAAATGATTTCATGCTTTCAGTTATTGACTGACCGTTGGTTTAGTGACACATGTATAGATCCATCGTAAATTCAAGGAGGAATATGACCATTGGAGGAGGGAGTCGACCGTTGGAGCTTCGTCTATAAATAGGATCACAGTTGAAAAGAAGATAGAACATTGAGACATCCATGACATCTATGCTTACATGCAGTTGAAGTAAATTCTAGAGACTGAATCTCTTTTGAAATCTATAAGCATGATGAAGAATGTTTTAACTTATTGTTTAAACTTTTCATTGTGCAGACTTGCTTCATGTGACTCTAATTGTTGCTGATTACAATCGAGGGCCTCCAAGGATAGGATGAAATAGGTTCCAACACCTTGAAGTTGAGGGCTTCCTTGCTGAGGAAGATATAGGTGCCGACTACTAGATAGTTGAGGTCTTGCAAGTATAGCAAGACAAAATCTGATCTTCATATTGAGTTCTTACCCTGTTGTTGGTAAGATAGAATTTCTTGAAAGAATAAATCAAGTGACCTTTATCCAAGGTTGTTCGATACCCTTCTATTTGGGATAAAAGAATTATTGTTTGTTACTTGTAGTTTTACTACTTTTTTTTCTACTGTACTTTGTATTTTAAAGGAATGTATTAATTTCTTATACTTCCTTACATGTACTCTGATTTTGTTTGATTCGATACACTTTAAGTTATAAAATTAATCTTTGTATGTTTTTTTATGTTCTATTTTTGAAATAACTATTCTGAAATCTGGCAAGTCGTTAGTACTCATAGAGGTCTTCTAAATTTTCATAGATAAACTTTGTTAAACGAAGATATTTCCTTGTTTATCAAAATTTTTAAAAGGTACAGTTCACCCCCCCTTGTATCTAAGGATTTCATTCTTATTTTGATCCTACATTTGGTATCACAAATTATATTATACATAGAGTCAAACCATCCTAATAAGAAAGACATGTGAAACTACCTCAACCTAGTCCTCTCCTACCTAGGGGTTTTCCTCACCTTGAATACTCAAAGGCCACTATCTCCCGAACTCATTCAATGTGCTCAACCTGCAAATGAGATCCACAAGTAGCATATGATGCTCCGTGGGTGGTGCTACTGCTGGTACAACACATGAAGGTTTTGTCACTGTGAGTCTCCCTGTACTGCCACCTCATCACTCAGTGGGCCATTGTAACAATCTTTTACCGGAATCCTGGATGGATGTCTTCCTGGAGGCATCCTATAATAAAGGGATGATCCAAGGTAAATAAGTTATACTCCATGAGATTACTCATGAAAGATCATGAAAACAATAAAAAACACTATCATCAAGTTTTTTCATGTATTGAGTCATAAAATAGAATTCAGGGTCCCGGTGTGAGGATATATTGACTGATGCACCAACATTAGACTACATGTATTGAAATCCAAAATCAATACACTTTACAACGTTTCATCATTAAAATTTGACACTTTGTTCTTCTGGTAGAATAAATTTCCATTTGATACCACTTTGTAATGTCCTGTCCCACGGGTCCTAGATGTGACTACCCCAAGACCGCCTTCGATTGGCAATTGGTTGGTGACTAGCACCTGATGGATTTTCCCAAATAGGTAAGGCATTTCCTTAGAGATATGTACACACTCAAAAAGGTAAAACTAATGTAAACAACCAAAATAATTAAGGTACAACCTTGAGAGTAAAGTACAACTACATGTTAAGCAACGAACCGCAAGAAGTGGTCCAGAATACAAGCCCTTGAAGCCGAAATAATGAAAATAGCTATCGTGTGGCCTAGGATCTACACTTAGAGGTTAGTAGCTATAAGATTAAGGTCGATGAAGATGATCTCGACAACTCTTGTAACACCATGATCCACCAAGTACCGAACCTCAAATGTTTTCCTCGGAGAATCAGTAGTTGGTACCAAACACACATGTGCGGATGGAGCACAGGTATTGGTGAGTATAACAACTCAGTTTGGGACTCTGAGACCCCTGAATATCTCCATGTAATCCACAAATAAAAAAACACAAAAATACCCCCAAGGTAATATCATAAGCATGATGTAAATAATGAATCACAAGCAAAAGAGACAGATCACTATATCGGTATAACATCAATGTTACATGGATATGGATAACTAGTTTTAAAGAAAGATCATCCTCTTCATAGTATCTCTACTGCTGACCCATATTGGTCACTGTATGTGGATCCATATTGGTCGCTAGATGCTGACATGTATTGGTCACTGGTGCTGACCTGTATTGGTCACTAGATACTGAACTATGTTGGTCGCTAGTGATGACCTATATTGGTCACTGAGGTTGAGTTGTATTGGTCACCGGTACAGAGGTAGTGGTGATTAGTCATATAGCTAGATCATACCACTATGGAGTTTCTAATGCTGACCCATATTGGTCAGTCTTCTTCTTCATGTCACATCAAGCTGTTAGATTCTCTCACGAATCCCTCCTCATCTTAGAAATATTCTTCTCCTCAATCCATTGGTAATATATCAATCTGTATGAAGTCCCAAAAGTTTTTTACCTAAGGGACCACCCCATCATAGGGGTCCCAACGTGACAGACGGTGTGTCGATTGGACACCCGGTCTGTGGGATATGGGAACTTTAGTAAAAAGTGCCCGGTGGGAATCAAATCTGATTCAACCCATGTCACCTGTCAAAATCTGTCAAAACTCACATAGAGTATCTCTTAAGGACCTCCTTGTCAAAATGGTCTTTTTTCCAAAAACTATGTGTCGGATAGACATCCAGTATGTTAGTTATTGGATTTTAGGGTAAAGGGCCTAGTTGGATTTGGAGTCGATCCAACCCAAACAGACAAAAACATTCTTCATAAAAACTCTTGGAGTATCTCAAAAGGACCACCCCTCTCCATGAATCTTGGAGCCATATAATTTTCATTAAAAAGTCATATAGTTCACAAGTTATGTCCCTTTAAGTACTTTTATGCCTGACATGGGTGAAAGTTCGGTCTGACCCGGCCCGGTTGCACCGGGCTGGGCCATTCTCGGCACACTGGGCCGCGAAACGGCCTGGTATGCCCAGGATATGATAGGCCCTAGACTGAGGAGGAATGTGGGGTGATGCAGTCCATCTTGTTAGCGCACTCCATGTGGGGCATATAGTCTGCCTCCCAAATGGCTCCTAGGTCCATTTGGTTTCACCTTAGCTCAGCACCATGTGGTGACGCCTTGTCTCATCTGGGACAAGAAAGTGGTTCTAGGGCCTTTTCCACAGCCGTGAAATCATGTCGCGGCCCATCAAGGGAGCTTACGACAGTGGGCCACCTCCGCCTCCGCGGCCTACCGCTTCCGGCAGCCCGTCTGACCCCCATAGTGACGAGTAGTGCTGCTCTTCCACCATGGTTGGTTGTTCCCGACCACTACCCTCGTCTACTAGCATCGGTCTCTAGTGTCATGTCTGTTTTTCTTTTTCAAGAAACTGGGTGATCCTCGATGGCCTCTTCTTCATCCTGGATGCTTCTATGGTCTTATTGGGATGTCTCCTTCATTTTGCGGCCCCCAAAAATGCCTTGTCATCACATTAATTATTCCACCATAAAGAACACACTAAGGTGGTGTTTAGGGGAGGTCCATGACATGTTGGCCCACACCCTCCCTATCAGTGTTTTAGACATGTGGAAAATTTAATAATTAAGTAAAGGAAGAAATAATCCCCAAATTTAAGATCCCACAACAACCACCCACATTCTTTGATGAGACGCAGATCAATTAGTTAGTCATCCTGTCCGTTTTCGTTATACTATTATAGAATGGGAAGATAGGGAACATCAACAAATGTCAACACCCTAAAAAGAGATTCGTTGGAGGTGTGGCAGTTGCGGTAGGAGAAGCTTCAACATTGGATGAAGTAATCGGAGTTCGTTGATCCAAAATCGATGTCACCTGAGCCTCCGTCGTCCCTTGGTGGATGTCTCTACAGAACTCTGCCCGCGATTTCTCAAATGAAGAAGTCGTGCCAAAACCCCACCCCAAGCCCCATTTAAATTAAATGTGGAAATGCGAACAACTCCATGAGGAATTAATGTGATTAATAAATTGACATAACTAATGTTACTCATTAATTGGCATAATTAATGTGCCTCACAAATTGACATAATTTTAATGTCTCACTAATTATATGAGGGGTGGTTACACAACCAAAGTGTAATCGGAAAACTAACACCCCAAAATTAATGGTCAGACCACCTCCATGGTCCGCACCATGATAGTTGAATAGGTTTTATGAAATAAAAAATGAAATAAATTAACAATTAGGTGTTATTTTACCTGTTTTAAAAGTCCAAAAACTAAAAATTTTCTCCTGGCCTACTATTGTTGAAGTGAATCTTCCATTATATGAATCTTGGTGCTGTAGATTCAACGGTGCCCTCAGATTTTCAATCTATGAACTAGATATAATGATAGAAGATTTCATCCACACATTTCTGAACATACCCAAGAAAAGTTCATAAATACATTCTGGGAACACTAGGCCTCATAATCATGCTCCGTCAATTTTTTCAGACTCCTAAAAATATAAAGTAATAAAAAATTTACAGTGAATTTTTCGTGTCTTTATATATCTTCTCGTAAACCTAAGTTATTTATTTTTCATCCCCAACTCTCACATATGGGTAATATGGTGTAATAAATTATTATATATTTTATTTTTTTTATTATATTTTTTGAAATAGTATGTTAGATATAATTTCTTAATTTCTAATATGTTCTAATGCTATAATTTCACTTATGTTTACAATGAACTACTACACCGTGAAGTGAGGCGATTAATTCATGGTTAACATGAAAGGTAATAATGATGAGTTTAATGAAAATATGTGATATATATTAAATAAAAATGATTATAAAATTTAAATATGTTTTAAAAAATTATTTATTTCAATCCATCTATGAAATTGAGTCAACGTTCAAGCGTACATATGACCTACCATCTCCATGAACAGTGTGTTTCATTTTCAAAATTCAAATTTCATGAATTATATAATATATATAGATATATAATATATTTGATATTTATATAATGGATAACATTATAGAGATTATATAACCCTGATCAATGTAATATTTACAAAAAAAATCGAAAAAGACTTGACAAACAATGTAGTTATTTCTTAAAACATATCATTAAAAAGAACTCGTTAATAAATGGATAAAAAATGGATATATAGATCAATTATGGTATAATATATAAAATAATTATTCAAATATTAATTTATAATAAATGTACACTATTTATACATGATTAATGAATGTTTTGGATGTATGTCGGGTCTAAAGGTATGTGAATTTTGTCTCAAATTTTCTTTTTTGAGACATATGTTCTGCTATACAGCTATCTTATTTTATGACATTTATATATAGACCTCTTTTACAATAATATCATGAGTTTATTTTTTCAGATGATATTATATGATTCATTTAAAATGATTGTTTTATAGGGATTATGATTCAATATTATGAATGAGGTATGTATTTTGTGTTATAATCACGTTGTTTGTTGAGATTTCTCCAGAATATGCTTTTGATAAATAAATGTTATGATCTATCTCAAAAATATTTGGTATTGTATTATCCTATGGTAATTTATGAAAAATATATATTCCCCATAGTTTCTATATTTTTCAGTAAACAATTTTTTTAAATAAATTTTATAAGGTAAACATATAGTATTCCTCTCTTTGGCCAAAATACACATTTTTATATATATCCATGTTTAAAAAAAAAGATTTTACCGAAGTTTTAGATATATAGAAATGATTTATAAAAGAAAAACGGACAAAGCCCGCATTTCAGAGGATGAAGTTTTCATGGAGCACTGCATTTCACGGTGCTCTCCAGTCAACAAAGCCCGCTGAAAATGGTCTCATGCAATGTTATTTCCCATGGCCGGCCATAGTCAATGGGATTTGTTTTTAATCAAAATCGTTCCCAAGAACAGGCTTCAACTAGTTCCTCTCAAAATCAAGAATACAAAGAACATGTTGTTGAATTACTCTTGCATAAAGGAAATGAGAATATTGAACAGGCCTCTCGTTTGGAGCAATCACGTCACCATGTGACAGAAGTGTCGAAAATCATCCAACGGTATTTTGAGCAGGGTGATAAAAGAGGATACAGGTTATTGCATCCAACTAATTTCCGGACTAAGGTTCGCAAGATCAGGATGACGTTCAAGAAATTTTTAGACATAGAATGTCAAGAATCACCCCAGCTCGCAAGACTGGGGATTCTTTTAAATCAACCCTTAGAATCAACAAGAATGATTTGGGGAGCTGAGAGAGAACAGCAGGAACAGCCCCAGTCCACCGGACTAGGGACTTTTTCAAATCATCAATCCCCTCCTCATAGAACGTTGTTTTTTTCTAGATTGGGGAAGAAACCTCAAGAGGAACAAAGAGCCAAATTATAAGGAGATTCCCTCCAAATTAATGTTTGTAAAGAAGTTCCTGAGGGATAGAATAATCAAAAGGAAATGTCTCATCAAAGACATGGAAGAAGACAATATCACAGAAATGCTGATAGAAGGGATGTGATGAGTTATGCATCGATTAATGTCATCAATGTCGTTGTTGCTGATCCACCAGATGAGGCTCACTCAGGGGACTCAGATGAAGAGGTTCTTACTCAAGAAGATGTACGCACCGACATAAATGAAGAAGGTGTGCGTACACGAAGTAAAAGGATTACTCGGAACTTAAGTAATCCATTAGGTAACCCACTTCCCCCTCTCCAAAAAGGATCAAACAAAGGGAAGGGAAAGAACCATGTTGCATATCCTTCCTCTAGAGAAGGTCAATCGCTCTCACTAGAGTAGAGTTTTGCACAACAGGAGGAAGAAATGAAGGAATTACGAAGGTTGAATGTAGAACTACTTTAGAGTAGTCTTCTTCTTAAGCATGCTGGAATCAGTCAGCCAAAGCAATTTGTTGAAGCTACTAATATAGATTAAGAATATCCTCCTCTACCATTACACCCACACAGGTCTAATCCTACATGTCAAGTGCAACAACAATTGGCAGTGCTACCATCAGTTGCAGCGCCAATCGCCACATCTGTACAAGCTCAAGTCATTGCACCTACCCAATTCCATGTTCAATCGGATGTTTCTCAATAGATAATATCTACTATTGAGTCATTAACAACATGGTTAGAAACTATGGAAGGGAAGCGTGCACAAGTTCAACTAGAAAAGAATGTTTACCCTGAATGGGTAGATTAAATTTCTCCTCCATCCAGTTTTTGGAACCCGGTATTCTCTATTTTCAATGGATCAAGCGATTCTGAACAACATTTGACGCATTACGTGTCTTGTTGTGATCCTATGATGGGAAATCTGGAGCAAAAAGAAGCAGTGAAACTCATATGCTTCGTGCGAACCTTGCAAGGACCTGATTTTGTTTGGTATACAAGCTTGCAATCCCGGTCAATTACCGGATGGGAGGATCTTCGCCAAAAATTCCTTCGTCAGATCATATCAACATTTCCAAACACAACGTTATCGATCTTACAAATTGTAAGCAAAGGGATAATGAAAGAGTCTCTGATTTCATTCCTCGATGGAAGGGATTAATGTATTCCTTGAGTTTAGCACTCCCTCAAGAAGAATTATTGCTAATTTGTGTGGAAAATCTGCGTGACGAATTATGCACGCCATTAATCCCTGTGAAATACACAGGAGGGTTTTGAGACCTTACTTCAATCGCTCAACAGATTGAATATTCCCTTATACAGGATAAGGATAAATATCGTGTAATTCCATCAGCTCCAGGAAGGAGAATGGGTAAAGCAGAAACTGCTATAGTTATGATTAAACAAGCACTTGTCACTATTTCTACCTCAAAACCTTCATTTTCTCGAAGGGTTCCACCTTCTGAGTGCCATCAACAAAGGCCTTTTCATCCAGATGATCAAAAATATCAAAGACGAAAACAATTTGAGGATTTGAGGAGCAAAACATACTCTTATTGAAATGAACAAGATCCTGGTTATTTCATTTCGACTCTGGAAAAAAATTTGGTTCAATTTCCAATACCCAAGATCCCAAACAAGAAAGGAGATGAAGGCCATCCTAATTATTTCCCTTTTAATCAAATGTTGGGGAATCCCATTCAGGAGTGTTTTGTCTTCAAATACCTCCTATAAAAGATGGTCGACTCGGGACAGGTCACATTGAAGGGCTTCTTAGCTCAGCTATCATGTGTCACTGCTACTGTTCTAGAGGAGGAAGCTGAATGGCAGAAAGTCAAGATAAAAAATTCACAAAAGTATGATGATTGGATGGTCAGAAAGACAATCAATCGAAATCATGCTATTTTTTGAACACAATTAAAGAAACCAATTGTGTCTTCTACAATGAATGTTGTGGCAATACCCTCCTCGTCAGAGGGAAAGTCCTCAATGAAATGTCATGATTCAAAGAAATAAAAATAATTAGAAGAGGATGAGTATGTGTCAAAGCCTAAGTCATATTTGAAATTAGAAGACTTCATGCCATCTACTTCAAAGCCACGGGCAATGCCCCACCAAGAAGCACAGCCTGAACAGGATAATCAGGCAGAGTCTTCATCAGACGAAGAGTTAATCTTTGGTTCTGTTAATATGATTCAATTAACAGATTCATATGCAAGTCGCAGTTTCGATTTCAATGAGCCTGAATTCTCTGTATCAAACAGAGGAATCAGAGGATGTTCCAGGGGATCAGGATACAGGGGAAGACATGGATCTTTCAGAAGCCACTATTCCAATTTTACCCCTACTAGAACTATGTACGCAGCAGAAAATCGTGGTAGAGCACTTCAGCGAGCTCAGCAAGAACAAGCAAGTTCTTCTACTAATAGAAAAATCAGTTCTGTCATAGCTATTTTAGAAGACCGATTGATGGTTCCAACTTATTCCTCTCTGCAAGTAAATGGATCAAATCAGTCTAATCTTCCAAAACCAAGGATGTTTCCAAATCCTATCCCAATACAAGATGCATCAACTTCCAAAGCATCTGCTTACTAGGTACCTTCTAAACCACATATTCATATTGGGAAACGTAGACCTTTGGATCAAAAGTATGATGTATTGAAACACTTGTCCCATGTACCTGCCATGTTATCAATTCTGGATTCTTTGAATCTGTCAAAAGATCTTCAGGAAGCACTCATCGAGGCATTGTCAAGTCCTCAGGAGTTTGAAACGGAAATTGCTGCAGCTTAAGTCTATCACATAGAGATTAATCCTGCATAATTCCATGTAATAATATCTTTTACTGATAAAGATGAAGATGATGTTGTGCATGGTCATATCAGACCTTTGTATTTATCTGGCAAGTTCAATGTTGTAGACATCCTAAGAGATTTCATTGACAATGGTTCAGAAGTCAACCTCATGCCCATTCGAACACTTCGTCGATTGGGCCCCACAGAATCTGATTTATCTCTGTCTACCATGATGTCACAAGGATATGATAAAAATGAACAAGAACCACTGGGCGAAGTTACACTCAGAACCCAGTTTGGAGATCTTGTATCCAATTGAAATTTCATGTTTGTTAATCAAGACTCAGATTTCAACGTCTTTCTTGGAAGACCCTGGCTACATCAGCATGCGAATATCCATTCATCATACCATCAATATCTCAAATATTGTTTTGATGATCAAGTTGGGACATTATATGGTGATAAGGCCCCGTTCAAGACATGTGAGTCTCAATACATTAATGCGAAATTCTATCACATGAAGCAAATGGAGAAATCCATAACAAAGGAGATTACCAATGTTAATGCTCCATATGGTTTGGAAAAAAATTTAGTAAATCCATTTACACATGTGAGTACAGATTATTTGTTGCCTATCAGTAAAATTGACAAGATAGACTCAAATCAAAATACTATCATGGAATGATCTATAATGTTAATTAAGGCAATCGAGCCAGACAACATGGGAGAAATTGGTAATCTACCAAGCATTGATGAAAGCAGAAATGGTGACGTCTTCATTTAATCTGCTAAAATTCAACAAGTCTATGCTTCGCCAATTAGGCCAGAAGAAGTTATAGCAACATCGGTGGTGAACAATGATGCCGATTCTCAATCCATCATCTCTTCTTTATTACCCAAAGAAGACCCTTCATCATCAATCCGGTCAGAAATGGAAGCTTCTTCTTCAAGATATGCAAATTTCAAGATTTCTTCGGATCATGAGAATTTTACTATATCATCTTCTATGCAAGTAGAAAAGGAAGAAATAACACATGATGAAGAAGAAGAGGAAGATCTCATAGATGCTCCTCTAGCATTTGAAGAGGTTATCTCTACCATTGTGGATGAAATCAGAGAAATAAATATGGGTACAAAATAAGATCCATGCCCAACTTTAATCAGTGCGGCCATGACTCATGAAGAGCAAGAGATGTATATTTATTTTCTAAAGAAAAATAGAGATATATTGGCTTGGAACTATACAAAAATTCCTAGGCTTTATCCTAATGTTGCTACTCATCATTTGGGTTTATTTGAAGAACATCAAAGATTTAAGCAATCCGCGAGAAGAACACACCCAACTTATGCTTCGAAAATTAAAGCTAAAATGGATAATCTTATCAAAGCTAAATTCATCAGAGAAGTTCTATATCCCAAATGGTTGGATAATATTGTCCCTGTAATGAAAAAGAACAGACAAATTAGAGTTTGTATCGATTTCAGAGATCTTAATCGGCATTGTCCTAAGGATGATTTCCCAGTTCTGATTACAAAACTTCTAATTGATGCAACAGCTGGCTATGAAGCACTTTCCTTCATGGATGGTTATTCTTGATATAATAAGATCCAAATTTCCCCAGAAGATGAGGAATCAATAGCCTTCAGAGCCCCTTAGGGTGTGTTTTGTTACCGGGTAATGCCCATTGGCTTAAAGAGTGAAGGTGCAACATATCAGCGTGCCATGCATCGTATCTTCAAACCCTTCTTAGGGAAGATTGTTGAATTCTATGTAGACAATTTGGTGTTTAAATCCAAACAATGTTCTAATCACTTGGCTGATTTGGAAGTTATATTCTGCAAGCTTCGACAACATAATTTGAAGATGAACCCCTTAAAATGTGCTTTTGGGATAACCTCAGGAAAATTTCTCGGCTTTTTGGTATGCCATCGTGGTATTGAAGTCGATACTGAGAAGACCAAGTCAATCCTTGGTATGTCACCTCCTCAAAATTTGAACTAATTGAGAGGACTTAAAGGACACATAGCCTATATTTGGCATTTCATCGCCAATTTGGCAGGAAAAAGTTTACCCTTTACTAAATTGATAAAGAAGGGAGTCACTTACCAGTGGACTGAAGAATGTCACGAAGCAGTCGATATTCACAGAAAAAACCTCTTGAGTCCACCAGTACTTATGCCACCTGTTGAAGGAAGACCACTTATCCTCTACGTAAAATCTCTAGAACGATCATTGGGTGCCTTTCTTTCTCAAAAGAATGATCTTGGGAATGAAAACAACCTCTACTATCTCAGCCGAACCATGCTTGAAGCAGAAACCCAGTATTCAAGTATTGAGAAGTGCTGCCTGGCATTAATCATTGTAGTTCAGAAGTTGAAACACTACCTGCAACATCACGAGGTCCAATTGGTATCTCGCAATAACCCGCTCAAATTTATCCTAAGTCTTCCAATGCTTACAGGACGTCTAGCATGGTGGGCAGTTATTTTGCAGCAATTCGACATTCAGTATGTGTCTCAAAATGAAATAAAGGACCAAGCTCTGGCTGATTTCTTGGCTGAACAACCGTCAGTGGAAGACACGTCTTTAGATATTGAACTCCTTGATGAGGAAGTCTTCTCTATTCAAGAACTTCCTCAGGCATGGGAAATGAATTTTTATGGTGCTTCCATAAGTCCAACATGGAGGAAAATTGAAAATCCTAAATTCAAAAAAGATGGCTTAGGAATTGTGATCATTTATCCAGAAAAGGAAGTGTTACCTAATTCCTTCTTATTGTGGTAAGGTGGTACCAATAATGAAGCAGAATACCAAGCTCTCATCGTATTTTTGGAATTAGCACTTCAAGCACAAGTGAATCACTTAAAGGTAAAAGGTGATTCAGACCTGGTAATCAAAGAAGTCAATGAGGATTATGCCATCAGAAAATAAGAACTAGTCCCTTTGTATGATTACGTCAGAGAAATAATGGCGGAATTCCCTTTGGAACCGACATTTTCTTATGTCCCAAGATCACAAAATGCTCAAGCTGATGCATTGGCAAATATAGCCACATCTCAGGTAGATCCAAATCAGGATGAGACAACCATTAGTATTTCCCACAGTCGTGCAATTTCACCCTATCTTCGAATCAGAACATAGGTAATTAATGAAATTTGTCTCATCCCTGAACCGTATGGTCATACTACAGGATGGATGTCACCTATTAGAGAATACCTTCAAAATGGAACACTTCCACCTGATAGAGCTAAGAAAGAACAAATCTGGCGACGTGTGGTTAATTTAACTCTTTATGATAGCCCAGATCATCTAGATAAAATTCTCTACAAATTTGGTTTTGATGGAGTTCTATTCAGATACATTGATGGTTAAGAGACAATGGCTGTCATGAAAGAAGTGCATACAGGAGTCTGTGGTGTCCACCAGTCTGGAAATAGATTGTCTGATCAAATTTGAAGGATTGGATACTTTTGTCCTTCAATGATAAGAGATTGTGTTGATTTCACAAAGAAGTGTCATTCATGACAAGTACATGCCAACTTCATTCTTCAACCTCTAGATTTGCTTCATACAGCTAAATACACATTTTCATTTGCCACATGGGGAATGGATGTGGTGGGACCTTACCCTTCGGCTACGACCAAGCAGTTTAAGTACATTCTTACTGCTACTGACTTCTTTTCCAAATGGGCAGTCAATACCTCTCAAGGAAGTCAGTTTTAAATGAATTGTTAGCTTCATCAAGTCTAACATCATTACAAGATTTGGTTTCCCTCATACCATATTGACAGACAATGGCACCAACTTCTGTTCATCCGAGATGATGAAATTCTATCAAGAATATGACATCAAATCCAACCATATATCTCGGTATCATGCAGCGGCCAATGACCAGATAGAAGCCTTTAACAAGACTCATTCAAATATACTACAAAAGATGGTTGATAAAGATAAGAGTTCATGCCCTGATAAACTCTTTCAAGCTTTATGGGATTATCGGACTACCACCCGCACTGCAACTCAGTCAACTCCATATTCGTTGGTATATGTAACAGAAGCCATCTTGCCCCTTGAAGTTCAACTACCCTTGATCAGTGTAGCCATTTACGATCAGTCATCTACATATGAGCAATATCAAAAGCGATTGAATGAATTGGAAAGGTTAGATGAGAAAATATTGTGCACTTTGCACCACTTGGAAATCTATCAGAATTGAATAGCACGAGATTTTAACAAAAAAGTTCATGTTTGTTCATTAACTCAGGGAGAATTGGTATTAGATCTCTGAACTCCAATGATACCAAGAAAGAAACCTCCCAAGCATGAGACAAAATTGGAAGGACCTTATTCAATACATAGGTTTTACTCCAATGAAGCTTATTTATTAATCTCGATCGATGGAGAACTCATCACTACTCCAACAAATGCAAGATTTTTGAAGATGTATTTTGTAAAAATTGAAAAGTACCTCATATGTCCCTACAACATGACACTAAACTATGCAGCACCAGTTCTTCCTTGCTATATGACGTTAAACTATACAGCAATGGTCCTGTATGACCTTAAACTGCAACTTCGTCCCACACGACGCTAAACTGTGAAAAAGATCCCCAAATGGTCCTGTATGACCGTAAAATGAAACTTCGTCCCACATGATGATAAACTGTGAAAAAGATCCCCAAATGGTCATGTATGACCTTAAATTGCAACTAGGTCTTGTATGAACTTAAACTGCATCATCAATGGTCCATGCATATGACCTTAAACTATTCGCAAGTCCCTTACGTCCTGAAAAACGTTAAACTGTGACGTCCTAACTACATGACTCTAAACTGTATAAAGGTTCCCTACGTCCGGAAAGACGTTAAATAACATAATAATCAAAGGTAAAGTATGACCTTAAACAACACCATGGTCCAACATGACATTAAACTACACCATCCACAGTCCATGCACATGACCTTAAACTATTCACACTTTCATCCAACATGGCGCTAAACTGTAGCGTCCCTTTTTTGTCCAACATGACCTTAAACTGTAAAAAAAATCCCCAATGCATCCAACATGATGCTAAATGGTTTACTCTTTTGTCCTCACTGCATGACATTAAACTGCACAGTCCCCCTTTTGTCCAACATGACGTTAAATTCTATTGTCCCCATTGTCCCAACTACATGACGCTAAACTGTACAGAAAGTCTGTGAACGTCCTACAAGACATTAAACTGTACTTTTATCCCTGCTACATGACACTAAACTGTGCATCACCAATATTCCTAACTGCAAGAATTTTTCTTTGCATAGTCCCTTCATACATCATACATAATGTTAAACTACGTATTGTTAAGGTTGTTGCAACCTCTTGTTTCTCACACCGAGTATGAATCACGTGAGATTAGAGAAAACCTCATCCATAACACTCTCTTTGGGCTACTAACCATGTGTAAGTCCCAACATCATTTTATTAGGTCGTTTTCCCAAAGAACAACTTGATCATTAATTCATTCTTTAATTAAACTACACGGACTTTGATCCTTGCATTCTAGGCTGGGTGTGTAGGCATCCTCCCAAGGATCAAGCCCAAAACCAATCTCCTCACATAGGTTCACCTCCATATCATATGATGTTGATTCGTGAGACCGCCCCTAGAATCAATATCATTACATTGGTTCACTTTCATCCTTGTTATACGACGTAAAACTATACAACACTTTTGTCCAGTATGACAATAAACTACAAATTTCTTTGATACCCTCACCTGAAAGGGAACCATTATTTTCATTGATTTTTCAATCATGTTTCGTTTCAAAGACTACGTGCATACATGGAAATGCCCAAACCTTTTATCTTGGGTTAAACCATCATTGTACTAAAGTCCCCTTTCACCCTTCACATGTATGGACCAAATTTGTACAAATGGTATTTCTAAAACTACGTGGGCTTGATTCCCATTCTTATGGGATACATAGGAATGTTCGAGTGTCCCTCGAATCCAGCCCCAAGTCTTTGGGCCTAACCCCAAATTCCATTTTCAATCCCTTGGCTGAAAAGTCCCCATGAAAACACACACTCTGTATTTCTTACAATGGTCTGAGCTCTATGACCCTAAACTAAGATCTCTAATCCTTTTATCCCACAAGACGTTAAACTGTAGTTTAAGAACTACATATGGCTTGATTCTCTTCCTTATGGGATACGTAGTGAAGTCCAACATTTCATTTCAGGACCCAGCCACAACTTGATTATGGTTAGCATTGATCTATGTATCTTTGTATACATTGAACAATACCCATCTTTATGTGTCATAATCCCAACATTAAATATTTTTAGATCCTCATAACCCTTTTCATGACTTCTAGTCACAAAAATGTCAGACATCTGAGAGTTCTTTTGTCTGACTATGTAGCACGTGACAATTGGCAGCCTTGCATAAACAATCTACATAACAGACTTGTTAGCCAAAAGATACTATTATTTGACTATGCAGCAAATGCCCTTAGGTGGACCTGCATAATTCAACCCCCTAACGGGTTTGTTGGATAGTGGTAACATCATTCATGGGAATAATGCCTCTTTTGTCCTTATTTGTCTTAAATGACAGTATGTAGGGTTCTGAAAATACATCCATCATTAACATATTTGTCCCATATCCTTTTTCATGATCTGAAAGTGTTCAAGTCTATGGCTTATATTCTCCTTCCCTATGTTTGGGTGAGACCTTCATAGGAGTGATATTCATCCAGTTCTTCGATAATCTTTTTTTGGAAATATCTTCTCCTTATTCAAGTACCTCTTTCCATATAGAAAACTCTATACTTTGTATGATTTGAATCTCTATAAAAATTCACTGGCTTTTAGCACTAGGAATGTAAATTTCTGAGAGTTCTTTTGCCTGACTATGCAGCATGTGCCCATAGGTGGCCTTGCATAAATAGTCTACATAACAGACTTGTTATCCAAAAGATTCTATTTTATTTAACTATACAGCCAATTCCCTTAGGTGGCCCTTCATAATTCAACCCCCTAACGGGTTTGTCAAATAATGGTAACTTCATTCTTGGAAACTACTACTTCTAATGACTTTGAGATATTTTTCATATGATTCCTCAGATTCAATTATTCTTATTTCATAGATTACATATTTTACCTCATACATGAGTATGGTAATATGTTTTCAGATGAATTTTCAAGGAATTGAGTCAATTCTAATCCATTTCGGTCAAAACTATTTTGACCTTAAACATTAGCCTTTTTATGTCCGATGTGCCTGTCTTTAAACTGCCCACAAAAGATAGGGGAAATCTGAATAAAATTCAAGTTACCAGCTCACTAAACATATATTTTGTATGATTTAGTTAACTTTGAGTAATTAAAAAGTTCAATGTTTGCAGGGTTATTTACATTAATCCTAGTAAAAAATAAAACTATGCTTACTAGGCCCATTGGCTTCGGTAAAATCTAAAGCATGTAGCAAAATAGAATGCAGGTACAAATAAGTGAAGGTGAAAGTGTTTTTAATTGATGCACAAGAGTTATAAGGACATCCACAGACTGGAGTCTCTTGTCTTTTTTCATGAATTACAAGAGGCTTTCAACATAACTCTTCATTTGATTTACAACATCCCGAGCTTCATCAGCAACCACTTGGAATGAATTCATTCAACTGGATACAATAAGAGACGAATTGATACCATCTCTTCTTGGGAAAATTGTAAAAGGATGTTCTTGATTGCGGTTTGAGAAAATTTTCTGCAGATCAAACAATGAATCTGTTTCTATCCAAGAGACTTGGAAGATAGATACATGGATTTGTGAATGGAGCTTTGGAAGTAAAGAGCCATTTGGAGAGAGTACTCTTTTCAGATATTTATCTAATTCCATGTTTGTCTTCTCTCTACCAATCGGCAGTGGAAAACATTTCAGCCCTTGGGTTTTCCATTTTCATAACTACAAGGAAATGACATGGTGGATGAATTTGAAAGTTCACACCATTGTTGTTGCTATTAATGCACAACATAACCGAAATGAAGGAGTAGCAGTGCAGTTGCATTTCAGGTGTATAGTTCTTTGCATCTGGAACATTGATTCCTTGCAGATAACCATGACCACACCGATGATGATAGGTGCTATTTGGGAAATTAAAATGATATTTTTTCAAGTACTTATCCAAATCTAGGAGAGTTCTATCGCAGATATCATAGTAATCATGTCCAATGATGTTCATCATATCATCAATCCTCTTGCTAGCCATTTCATTAGCCATTCCAATTCCCCTAGGAACTGTTCACTCTACACAAAGGATGAATAATTAACTCTTAAGTAAGTTGATTTTTCATAAAATTTGTGAAATAATTCGAAAAAATGGAAAAGGCATTAAGGAGTGCAAGTATAAAACATGGCGCGCACGTGTAGATGTGTCGCACACGTAGTTGGCATGCAAGTATCCCTGCGCAAGTCAAGATACCTTGACAGCAATGCGCCATCAATGAAACACCGGAAAACAGAAAAACCTACGCGGCTAATGTGACCTGTGCGGCGAGAACTCGATGATTTGAAGTCCGGAAATCTGGATGCTTTGTACGGAGATGAGGCCCTCTATTTATAGACGCGGCCAGAACCCTGCGTGTCGTACCCAATGCACCCAGGTCCTGCATGATGGGCACTTCCACGCCACCCTCTACGCCATCAAGACTTGTGCACCCCCTTTCCTTTGGATGTCTTCGATTTCCTCAGAGTCAAATCCTCATTTATTTAGGATTCAACTCCGAGGTCGGACTTTTGTTGACGCTATTTTTTCGTCACAGAGACCAAAGGAATGTAAAGGTAAAATGACTTAGCACAAGTTGATCCATCCTTTGAATAAAATATCAAAAATTGACAAAAGGATGAACAAGGAGAAGAATTCTCATAAGTCGCGCAAGTTTCCTCATAGTCGCAGAAGTCCACTTGCGCGAAGCAATATGGTCACGCAAGTGACTTGCGCAACCTAAGTGGTAACCGCCCGGGGTCTTCTCCTGCCTATAAATAGACCCTGTGGGCCCCCCATTCGGGGAGGAATTTTTCCAGAAACATATATTTGAGCTCCCGGCGCTCTAGTCTCTTCTCAAAGCTTCCGGAACACTTATATGTTAATTTCATACCTAGAACGGAAGATCTAAAGAGGGGGAGGAAGGCATAAGTGTTGAAACTCATCAACACTTTCGCACCTAAGTGGCCAAACCTTAAGGGAAATGGCCACACTTGCACGACACCTTACTCCTTCAATAGAACATGCACGCCCCTATGGTGGAATAACCTCAAGATGATTCTAAAGGCCTTAAACAAAGGTCGCTCAAGTATTACTCTGCTGGTTTAACACCGCACACGTACCAAACGTGTCGCACAGGTATACCTGCGTGACCAAGACTTGCGCGCCCACGCAGTACCTGCGCACCTGCCAGGACATGCGCGCCCCTTCCTTTTTGGATGCCTTTCTTTCCCATTTCTCCCCTCTTAAGCCATTACACATTTCATTTTCAAGATTCAGTTTTCAAGACATTCTTCAAATCCATTTATGGCATGATTTCTTGATTTTACTTCTTTATCAGTAAGGAATTCTGTGGAATATCTCTCAAAATCTAGTGATTTACACATCATTATGTCACTAAAGATTTAGATTTCATTGATTTAACCTCATCCTTTAAGATGAGAGAATCCTTAACCTGGGTCTCCTTTCCAGGAATAATCCCCAGTCATAAATCCCCTAACCTGGGCTTCCTTTTCAGGAGTAAGCCCCAGTCTCAAATATGGGAATCCTCTTTAGGAGTAATCCCCAGTCATAATTCTTAACATGGGCATCATCCTTAGGAGTAAGCCCCAATTCATAATGTTCCCAAATCTGGGCATCCTCCTTAGGAGTAAGCCCTAGTCCCCTAATTTGGGCATCCTCCTCAAGAGTAAGCCCCAAACCTTAATCCTTGACATGGGCCTCCTTTTCAGGAGTAAGACCCAATCATATGTCTTCTCCTAATTTGGGCGTCATTTATAGGAGTAATCCCCATGTTAAAGTATTCAAAATCTCCATGAAGCACATATACATTTATGGACCCTGTTCCTGGATTTCTTCCTTGAAGTTAATCCTAATCTTCATCTATTTTGGGCAGTCATACATACATAAGTCCCACATAATTTCTTATGATTGCATCTTTCATGGCCATAATTGTCTAATTTTTACCAATACCTCTTATTTCTCACACCGAGCATGACTCACATGAACATAGAGTGTAAAAGTGACCATGACATTCTTCTTTGAGCCATCAATCATAAACATCATACTCCCTTACTCGAACTACATGGGTTCTGATTCCTTTTCTATACAAAGGATATGTAGGTAGCCCATCTACAGGTTCGATCCCAACTCTAAAATAATCCATGTCCTTCTGAATGACAATAAACTTCATGTTCCCCACTGTGTGGATTTAAAACCAGCATGGTCATCACAATGATCAAAAGTCTTCTATATAAATGTGTCAAAGGGTACCATTGACCAAGATTCTATAATAAATAGTGATGATTCTCTATCGATGAAGAACCTCGAATAAATATAAAGGATTCTCTAAATTTCCTACATATTTGATCATTGATTGTTAGATCTGAAGGAAAGCTCATTTTATACTTGGTAATTTAATAAGGATTCATGAACATAAATTAAATCTATAAAGAGAGTCTCGGAGTAGACAATAATTCCCCTCAAAATGGTGTGATGAGTCTGACCTCCCATCCTCTCGACCAATTGATATTCCTAAGCCTCATCAGTCC
Organism: Viscum album; assembly: GCA_963277665.1. NCBI lineage: Eukaryota > Viridiplantae > Streptophyta > Magnoliopsida > Santalales > Viscaceae > Viscum > Viscum album. The sequence goes on along the minus strand of OY728136.1, from coordinate 1,921,100,014 downwards.
ACAAACTAATGAGCACCTACCTTAGGAAAGTAGGTCCGAATGGATGTGGAATCATTGGATGTTTCCGGTTCTATGAACAAACCTGTTAGAAACCGATTGGAACGTTTGAACCTCCTATCAAGGCAGTCATCCTCGGATTCCGAGGGAAACACACATAGAGTAAGTGAAGCCATAATCGACCGAGAACATAAGCGAGACAAAATGGATGACAACTATGGAAGTATGTATAACTTTTGAACTAGTGAGTGGCAGAGGAATGGAAATGCATGTATGTTTTTTTGCAGAATGAAAAAAATGTAGTGCCTTGTTTGCGGTGATGAGGAGGCAGGGAGAACTGGTACAAGGCGATAATGGAGGGGGTTTGAGGTGTGTGGTTAGTACATGGAACTCCTAGATTTATATACCATAGTATAGGGAAATTATTTTTTGATATGGGACTTATTAGTCAACATATTTTTCATCTTTCACTAAAATGATAGATATATCATATTTTTATAGAAGGGAATTCCTGAGATTGGAAAATGATAGATATATCATACATCACATGATTAGTTATATAACCACCATCAAATCACCTTCAATATGTGAATTAAAAAAACATACCCGACATATTTTTTCATTTAATTCATATGAAATTTTTTTGAACATCTCAAACCATATTGAACCTAGAGATAAATTATTATAAATTTATAAATAAGGCATGTTGAAGGTCAGAGATAGAAAATTGTTATCTAAAACATGTCGAACATTATTTTTCATGACAATTTGTTTTATGTAGGAATCACATTAAGGATTTTGTATGAACAAGTGGATGTCATAAGAATGAGTGATAACATGAGAATCCATAATTTGATGATATTACAATAATATTAATTAGTGAATACACTAATATATGTCATATTATGAAGCCTGTAACATTGATATACTCTATCTTCTATATGAATTATCGAATAGATTATTCTTATTTTCTAGATGATTTCGACTAAGGAAATAATAATGATCAATGCAGTATTAAAGAGAATGACAAAGTAGCCTTCATAATGATCATGTAACTAATAAATTGGTCAATGGAGATTCCTAGAATATAAGAATTCATTGGATCCCTAAATCAGGATGCATCATCAACACACCATAAGAATCAGAGATTAAATTTCATATAAAACCTGAGGATGAAATATTTTTTCAGTTACTAAAATATATTTAGAATGAGAGAAAAGTGATTTCTGTCTAGGTATAATATTCTTTAATGTAAATAATAAGTGGCATGTGTGATCCCCTCATGAACGAGGTCCTGTGAGAAAATTTGGTCATGTAAAGAGTTAAGAATACCATAGACACTTTTGTTGTCTCACCATAGAGAAAGCCACAAGACATCAAAATCAAGTGAAGAGGTGGAGACCACTATATTCTTAACATATCACATGATGATATTTTATAAGGACATGTCATTGAAAACAAACCTTGTCTTATGAAGACTTTGATATCATCATGATTAAATATCTATTATCTTAAAAGAAGTAATCTCTAAGACATATAGGTCTTGAGATGACAATGAGACAAACCTGTATATATCGCAAACATCTAAAAAATCACATGAGTAGAGGCAGCGTTCATAAATGAGAATATATTGTTTGGAAAATATATTATTATATTAAGGAAAAATTGAGGTCACCGAATCAATATCTGATAATGAATGAGAGGAAGTAGATAATTTTAGGAGGAAACTAAATATATAGAGAAACTAATGCATTCTTAAATGCAAGAGTAAATGGAAATTTTGAAGAACATTTAGATAGTAATTTTGTGAATTTTTGAAGCACCAATTTGTTTTTTGGGGGAATAGGTGACATCAAATGATAAATTAATGTGAAGGAATGTAATGTATCTGTAAACACATCCTATCATGCCGAATATATACTTGATGTATCATTGATATTGTGAAGTAATTTGAGTGAACCCGTGGAAAATTGTTATCTCGTGGGTGAGATCATATAAAAAATGGGATATATTAAGTGAAGAAACGTGGTGATCCAATAATGGGTCATTAGAATGTAGTCAAATGATTTTATAAACATTATAAGATCATGCACATTAGATGACCTTATGTTAATAATTATCTTCACATCAAATAGAAATAAAGGTAGAATAAAGTGAATACATGAATATTGAGAAGATGATATACCTGTAAAAATGGTTTCATGGTATATAAAATAATAATGGTCATGATTCCATGAAATCCATGAAGTATATGGGTTTAATTTTATAATAAATCTATAAATATTATTATAATATTTTTTATCTCGGTTGATATTGTTTGAGGACTCATTTAGTTAGATTGTGTTAACAATGGGAAATAACATTCATTACTAAAATATTCTTGATGAAGTTGTTTATTATTCAAGAGAACATTACATTATGGTAGGGACTTCATCATGAGGATGAACTCACCATGATTTTTTTTCACTGGGGAAACTGATTAGGTTTGTGTCAATATAATTTTTTGAGTTTGACAGATGGACTAACATAGTATCTTATGAAGATACATGATGAGTAAATAGTCATGTGTGATCTATGAAGATCAGGTATTAAGATCAATCGATCAATATATACTGTATCAAACACGATGAAATGAGGAATTCATCAGTTGGAGAGGTGGTGACAACATTTAAGGGGATTTTTTAGTATAAGTCTATAGTGATGATTCTGGGGAAGGCCAGTTTGGATTTTTGCAACATTGTGGTATGAATAATTAAGATCATTCTCTACATATTCTAGAGATATATAATGTTACTCTTTATTAACGATTCTAATCAATGAAAAATGATTATAATGTATAATCCATTTCGGGGGTATATTTAGTATGGAAAATATATGGTCATTATACCAAACACTATAATCATTTTTTTTGTGTACACTCTAATTAATTATTCATTTCATATGATACTATTAAATATCATTAACAGTATCAAGTACCATTAAAATTTAATGTGGAATAATTTACAAGAAATAATTTGTAAATATTAAACTACAAATTCACCCACACCCACTATCCCCCTCTCAATGGTCAATCTAGACAAGTGAACTAAAGGTAATCCCATAATAATTCTTAATCCTTTTTGGTCAAGGATATCATAGGAGTAGAAAACATAGATAAATCAAATATGATACTCCTATAATATCCTACGCGACAAAGGAACTCCTCAAATTTTTCATTTCCATTTGCGATTTCCTTGAAAAAAACCACTATAATCATAGGATCTGTATCTACACCATATATGGTAACCAAATTCCCCATTAAATGGACTTCATGAGCTCATAAATCATTATTTGGAATCATCCTCAACTACTATTCATGATTAATAACTCCAAAAATGTAATGCATATTCTCTGCATGGTCTTATTCAAATATAGAATATATAATGATTTCATTGATGAAAAACCACCATAATATTACCCAATAACCCTCTAAAAACTATGTTCATCAGACACAAGTACATTTATTGAGAATTAATTACACCAAACAACACCCCAACAAATTAATAATTTCATTGAATGTAATGGAAATAAGTCTTCAATAAACTGTCATCCTTCACCCAAATCTGATTTTATCATGAAGACAAATAAATAAAAAATGGGAAATATTCTATCATAAAATGATTGAATAAATCATAAAACTATGGAAGAGGAAATTGGTTCTTCACTATCACCTAAATCAAGTGATGATAATTTACAAAAAATATGAAAACATCATAATACTCCTTCATAAATAACTTTTTTCACTCTAAGGGGACACACTTGGTCGATGAAAAACTCACTTCCATAGATCATAAATCTTTAATAGCATATCACCAAAATTATAAGGTTCAATACAATTTTGGTACATCGAGATGGGAGACACACATTTTTGTAACTAGATCAAAAATTGAATCACCTATAAGTGGGGTAACACTACAACCGCCTCTACAAATAAATCAGGTTTCTCTTCTACAACCATTTGAAACTCTGACGGTTGAACCTAACATGATTTCATCATTGACATAGTCATCAACGAATATAGGGGCATAACATGAATCTAACCCATCAAAGGGTCTTACTCAAAAAGGAATTTTTGTCTATCAATTGGAATAATAAATCAAATCCATACTCTTAATAAAATCCTTAATATCTTTCACTACATGAATACAATCCATTACAATGATGTCATATTTTTAAATCCATTTAATATTGAAATCAACCCATGAGTGGTGATTCCCATGTACGATATCACAATCTCTATATATATTAAACAAGTAATCTTATCATCATAAATGAATAGTCAATTTCAAGGGAACTAGAGGCCTCTCTAACTCATCCCACAAAGAACCAGTGACGGTAGGTTATAAAATGGATTTTATCAATCCTAAATAAAATTAAATATCATTAAACCATATATAAAAAAAGAATAAGTTACTACCATCATCATCCACCATGCAAGAAACTATTAATGAAAAACAATGATATTGGACACAACCTACTCAATAACCTCTCCAACACTATTGAGGAAAACCTCCAAGGCCTTTATATGATATTTTAGGATGATGATAATAATAGGAATATACTATAGATACACCATATACACTGTACATATTATAGAATAGAGCACCCTAATACTGTTATTTCAAATAGAAATACCTCAATGAAGGAACCAGAAGCGTAGCACCTAGAAAATGATGGCTTCTCAAGAAAGGTAAGAAAATATCTAAACCTATAACATTAGACACCATAATAAAAACATGAATTAAATACCATTGAATGGGTTTTACGGCCACCTCCCTACAATAAATGAGAAGATAATGGTAGGGACCATCCCCTATCTAACTAGAGGTCTTTAATTCCAAAAAATTGTATCCATGAACAAGAATAATAATTCATGAAGAATATTTACGGCTACACTATTTTGATGATGCAATTATATCAAAAATCACCTCAAAAACCACATCCCTTTCTAACACCTCGAGATATATCATCAATATAGACGGGGTTACCTAACACTAGATCTATAGATGGAAATCCTCAACTTAATTTTTTACCATATCATCATCATTAGAAAACATGTTTAATGAATATTGTATAATGGTACATTAATGGGTGTGGTACTATCATATTTTGTATCTCCCATTCCAATGGGTATGTAACTCATACTGACTTCTTTCCTTCATGGTCATAAAAAAGAAGATCTACTTGAAACAGTTCTCATAACTCCTCTAATGACACATTAAACTCCTTGTGATCCATTAGGAACAAGACCACACCTACCTCAATTTTCCACAACCCATCATCATATCCAATAGAAAATATTTATCTTTATAAGAAACGTTCAAAATTAATTCTATCTCGACCTCCCCAATTAGTATTATATGGCATATTCTGAAATGTATCCCTTGTTATTATATAAAATCCAGAAATAAAAAACATGCAGTTTCATTATCAATGTTTTGTTATAATTGACCTCTATATTGTAGTAATCTAATCTCACATCATGTTGGACATGTTCATTGTGAACAAGATGAGTGCATCCAAATATTGTCATTATAGAAAAATTATCAAATTATTTTTCTCCTAAACTGATAGAATCGAATAATTATCTTTAATTATTTATTTATTTTGTATCTTTTTATGGTTAATCCTATCTCAAGTTCTACCCATTTCAAAAACTGACTCAATGAAGAATGATGCATGATCCATTATTTTGTATTTAACCTAAAACAAGTATCATTTCCTTTAGTTGTCTCATAGAACATAATGGTTCATTTATCATATCATAGGTGGCCCTACACACCCTTGGCATAACTTTTCTCCAATTATTACAAAAGTTTCTAAACATGGATGATACTTTTTCACTATCATACTGTGAATTATTAAATGATCCTAACTATAAAAATCATCTAATAATCCATCTATAACCTCTTATAATGATATTTTAGGACACCTCTTAAAAATATACAACATTTATGGGTGATAGATGGTGACATCCAAAGTTTATCTTCTAGTAGGCCTCGATTTACTGACTAATATTGAGGGTTTAATAAAAATATATATGGGAAGAATTACAAAATGAGAAACATGATTAAGAGAGAGATAAGAAGGATACAAAAAATATAAATTCTCAAATATATATATATTTGTCTGTGTGCATTAAAAAATCATATGTGAAAACATGTAATGTCGTACTGTACTATAACATTAGAAAGGGAACTACATGCACCAAAAATGAAAAGATGCCAGTAACCCAAAAGACCCAAAGTTCTCCTACAAAACCATGATATGGTAATAAATATCTTGATCTCAGAATTATCTAGTTTCCTTTTAAAAATAAAATATATAGAGATAGAGATCATAAAATTATATGTAGTAGGACCATCCCTTGAGTCTCTCAAGAAAATGATAAATAAATATTTTTAAAGCACAATGAATGAATGTGAAACAAATAGTCACCTAAATAGCCATGATAATTTAAAAGACTCACCATGTATAACTAACACTATGTATAAAATATAATAGAGAATATAATATAACATTTTCACTTCATGGATACCCTATTGTCACTTCCCCAATGGTTTGTTGTTATACCACAATGTCACAGGTCCTGAGCCATCTCTCTCTAACATATGTCATCCCAAAGAAATCTGATTATAGAATCACAACATGAATGTTGTGCATTATATCAGCAAAAAATCCTATATAACATCACCACATATTGTAAAAAATTATATTCAAGTAGAAAACACAAATAGTATGGCATGTATCATTGATAGTGTAATATACATCAATCCATAATATCACATAAAACGAGTATATAACTCAAGTCAGAACACCATATACATTTCATACATAAAATAATACTTTGGATACAATTTCAAGATATTCATGTGTTTTAAATAACTATAAGATATCCCATTCCACTATACACATAAATGGGAAAACAGATATTTGTGCATACCAGCACACATAACTACTAGGAGAAGAGAGTGGGTCCAGCTTGGGGTTTTATCCTTCCATCCTCTTGCTAGGATGTTAGGGACACAATCATCAATGAGTCTACTAATTTTCATTAATCCTATGAATCATGGTTGGGTTTGCTTCTTAAATCATAGAATATACATGGTAAAATATAGCTCACAACCACACTATGGGAATTACATAGTCATAAACTCAACTTTAGCTCATGTCACTCTGACTCTATGCTTCTACAAATAAAACCATATATCATAAAATAAAATAATAATTTTAATTAGCTACATTTTTTACAATTTGATATTTTTATTATTTTCCTTTTAATTCACTATCCATTAATTAACCATTGTAATTAGTCTAAATTACATGACATTAACAATCAGTGTAATGTTCATGTAAATTATGATTTAGCCCAGATTCAGCCCATTCCAGCATCTTCGGTTCCACACCTGATAGCCACAAGAATATCATGACACATCTTACAATAAGAGGCGACAAATACTCCCAAATATTCTAGGCCTTCCCACTCAAATAACATTTGTCATCACAAGCTCACATATCATCTTTGCCTCCGCTTAACATATCATATTATCCATCCCAGTATTAGCCATAATAGTCTCATAACACATTGCATAGTGATGCTCACAACCATAAAACGTCACAAAAATATTTGGAACACACAACAATAACCAAAAATAAAATATAGGCCCTAATAAGGTATCCAAAAATAAAATATAAACCAGCTCTCACTGATGTAAAAACATTGAACATAGACTTCTCAATAATATAATAATACCAGTCCCTATCAATTTTTCTTTATCACAAAACCAGTTTTTACTACATATAGAATTTATTAATTTATTATTCATAGTTACAAACTACGGGAATCATAATTCCTCAAGATATAACAAGCTTCCTATGTAATTAAAAAATTAATTTAATCTTGTATCAAACAGGAAACTAGTATCATAAAACTATGGGAAGTACCATTATCAATCAACATTCATTACATTATTAAAAATTACATGATCATTAAATAACACATTGAATTAACCATATATGTTTAATCAATTTGATCATCAACAAATTACAAAAAACAACATATTCAAACATTTATTTTCATTAAATCTTATTCAAATTAATTATAAATTAATTCTAAATATATGATTATTTACATTTTCAATATTATATTATACGAATAAGAATAGTTTATAAATATGAAGAATATGTATCAAATTTTAAAATAAAAACAAGAAACTCATCATAATGGTATAAAAGAATCAACGCCAACATATGATCATTATCCAATTTCATAATATGGTTCAATATTTATTAGTTCAATTTCATTTCCATCCAAATGGATAAATCATTCTAAATTTTAGATTTCATGTAAATAAATTAATATAATAAATTAACCCCAAATCCAAAAGGTGTCAACAGTCATTATAATAGAATTATCCAACATTATGGAGATCTAATCAGAAATCATGTGTGGAAAATAAAATCTCTTGAAGATTTCATATGACAAATACACTAAAAAAAATAATTAACTTATGAAAATAATGTATCATAAACCATATCTTTGAATTAATAAACATGAGGAAAATAGATTGGTCATATATAAATCACTTTAATGGAAAATATGAATAAAAAAACATATCACTACATATTGAATATAGAATCCAATGATCAATCCACATCTATGGGGTTCAAAAATGCTAAATGTAGGGCTCCTAAATCATCTAGAAATCAAGAGACAACCATACATTATGGGGAAAAACAAAACCATTATAGCTTTTATAGGCGTATGGCATTTGACATTTTCTTGGTGTGTAACACATTCACGTTATGTAAATGTTGGGTTTCTGATATCGAAAAAAATATTACCTTCTATTATTAAATCCTAATTATTTACACATTGAGGATCACCAAGTGAATCATAAAAAAAGATATGGAATTAGAATAGATGACAAGAGAAACAAATAAAAATTATGTATTCTCTATACATATATATTTTAAAAAGAAAACCCCCCTACAATTTCACCATATACCCCCTCTAAGCACCTTGTTCCTCATATACTCATAAAGGGTTGGATTATAAAATTCTAAGACCTTAAAACAATGGTATAATTTTAATAACTAATAATATAATTGAATTTTTTTCTTTTTAATCATTTTTTAATAAATGTAACATGTAAAATATTTATGAAATATTTTATATTTAATAAGAATCTATATTTATCACCAATAGTGAAAATTATATCATTCCCCAAAATTATAAAAAAAATCACAGTCTGAAATATTTGTAATTTTAATTTAAATAATAATTATTATTTTAAATGTACTTTTTACATTTTTGGAAGAAGTATATTTTTATATAATCACGGGAAATGGGAATAACATGCTTTTTAGACAAATATAATTTTTTAGTATAAATCCAGATTTATCATATCCCATTATTATATGATATATTAGGTGAATATAAAACCTCTTCATTAATATGTAATATATTTATTTCATTTAAATGAATCACAAATATTGATAAATTTAATTTATTAAGATGAAAATTCATTTCTCATATAGACTATTTTTTTTGAACAATAGTTATTTTACATTGAGATGATTTTTTTGTTTGATTTATATAAAAAAATGTATATTTTATTTCATTAATGTATATACCATATAAATTTCATTATTTAGTAAGTAAAATTCATAACCACCGATTTAACATCTATATTATTTCTGCAATATTAAATTCTAAAATTTTAATAGTATAAAGTCGCTCTTTTATTCTCAGGTTTGAGGGTAACTCAATATATCAAATAAATTAAATTAATTTGAAAAGGAATTTCATGAAATATCAAGATTTCATATTCTATATATTGGAAAATGAAAATTGTACTGAATATTAGATTATTCTATTATTAAAAATGAGGATATATTTAACTTATATTATCCTTTGGTTTCTTGGTAGCTTCTTCAACTTGCTGGTCTCACCACAAAACTATAACTAGTTTTGTGGAATATTTTTCAATAGCATTCCCTCTACAATTCAAATTCTTGTCCTTTTGTTCCACATTGTAATTATCTTACTCTATTTTTTTGATCTATGAGTTTTGTATAGGAGAATGACCAGGTTTGTACATTCTCAAGTGTGATCCATAAAATAAATCATGGAATAGATAATAGTTCAGTTAGAATACAATACAAATGTTTCCATTCCAAAAAACCCTTCAATTATATGAAAAAACCATTCAATTAATTCCTAAAAAGAACTTATTTTTAAATTAATTTTAAATACATTATAACATCACATGACTGAGGACTATAATAGTTTTATGTCATTAAAAACTAGGTAAAATATCTTCTAATTTAGTGAATAATATTTAAAATTAACATTAATTTTCTTCCCCATTGGAAATCATTACAATCATACCCTTTATAAAACATTTCTTCATTACCAAGTGAAATGAAGCATAAGAAAAGGTGAGAATAGATTCTTAGAAATTGTATAAAAGTGAGATATGAATGATCATATAAGTATGAAATTAGCATTAGGGTATTAAAATATGAGTTAATATTTTAATAATTGTCCATGTATATCGAATATCACAATCATGAGACATAGAATAAAGCATTGAAGTTCATATGATATAATCATTAATAATTAATAGAACCTGATCCCAGAGATCATAACATTGGAATAAGACAATGATTTATGGAATACACATATGCATAGAATATCATCTCTATAGTACTAAATGCTCACATCCAAGGCTGTCATAGTGGAATGGGATTTCTCCTCAAATCATCATAATAGTCAAAGTTCACTCTCAAGACCATAAAAGTAGAAAAGTATCTTACTAAACATTTTTTAATCCCCATTCCATTCTTATCAATCTCATCATATATAAATCATTACCCAATTAGTTGGAAGTAGATATATTTCCCACCTTTATCATCGTGATAATTATTCATATGTGTTTAATAAGATCATAAAACATTCTTTATATCATAACCATTGAAATGAAATGAGTTCCATTATAATTTCATCATGTAATAACTTATTAAAAATTGACGGGATTCAAAATAATTTTATCATTTCATCAAATATTATTAGTCGGAAAAAGAACCAATTTTCATAATAATATTATGATTTAATAACCATTGTAATGGAAATAGTATTCACAAATATCATGTAAACATAATCTGTAATGACCTGGAAATATCAAGGGAATTTTTTTCTTAATTTCTTTGGTATTTTAAAAGAACGCAGTATCTGACGGTACCTGATTCCGAGGCCCGGTGAGCCCGGAATTTTTATCTGAAGTTTAGCTAGGGTATGTTCAATGAACGAACGAGCGAGATTTCTTAACTTTTAGACCGGTGCTCAGAATCAAATTCCGAGGGCACCGATGGAATTGCAGCCCCAGTAATTGATTAGGAACACCCTTTCCGGAGTGGCATTTACACTGGAGATGTTGTTAAAAATTGTTGAAGTTAATAATAAAATTGAGCTAAAAATATTATTTTTACAAAGTGGTTAACATTTGGGTGGAAGTTGGGTAACCACCCAAGTGAGGTTATGAGGGCGGTAGGGACCACATGAACCCCACCCCTTTATATTCCCTAAAGTCCCTTAACACTCATTTTAATGACAACTTGAGTTAATTAATTAAGTGGCTGAATTAAGTTTTTGAATTTCAAACATAAGTCATGAGTAATAACATAAGTGAATCACTTATTTTATTTTTGGTTGGGGCTTGTTGTGTTGAGAGGGGATTGGGAGAAAAAGGGGAGTCTTGAAGTTCTTCTTCTTCATCGAAGAATGTGAAGAATGCACTGATCTCCGACGAAGAACACCGAATCCTCGGTGATCGACTACGCGACGCCGTGTACCGTGACGCCAACGACCCTCCCCTTCCGCGACGCCTTCTTCCATGACGATAAATTCCCAGATGAACCTTTGCTCATCGAATTTGACAAGGTAGGGGATTTATTTTTTTAATTCGTGAATTCTTCTGTCGTCATACCTCGTTTCAATTGGACTGCTTGCTATCAATTCACGGGAGGGGGCCGGACCGCACAAACACGGCCGACCCTCCTCCCTTGATTCTGTTGATTAACCATATTGTGGTTTGGAAGGGAGATGGCGCGGTGGGGTCGCACCATGTGGGATCATGCAGAAAGTATGCGCGGCGCCGACGCGCCGTGCCGTTGAAGCAGAACGAGGTCGCGGCGCCATGGCGCCGTGCCAGAGAATCACAAAAAAACCGCGGTCGGAGCTAGGCTGCGGCGGAGTGGCGTGGAGCCGTCGTGCCATGCTAGACGGATCAAGGATGCGACCTTAGGCCGCGGCGGAGTAGGGTGCAGCGGCCGGTTTCCCGCCACCGGCGTCGGAGCAAGGGGGACGGGACCAGCCGGTCCCGTGGCGGCAACAGCTGGCCGGCCGGAGCGGGTCGACCGGTCAGAGGATAAGCCGGGGATTCGTAACCCCCGACTGGCCGGACAGCAGCAGACCCCACATGGGGGCCGCAGTTACACAATAGGGGGCAGCGCCCCCCCCCCCCAAACCGCTCAGCCATTTTGGCCAAGCCACCTGACCGCGCGGGCCGCACCCAAGAGAGCCGGACCCGGGTCGGGTCAACCCTATTCGGGCCGACCCAAGGGGTATCGGGTCGGGTCGGCCCGGGCCCGAACCCCCTATTAACGTACCTCTTACGGTCATTTTCCCATATCATGGGCTACAGACCCTCAATTGACACACTGTCAGCTGTGATGTGATCTTTTGATCAAGACAGTGGTTTCGGTATATTACACACATGTTTTCGGAGAACATTGAGTACAATCAGGTTTGTTCGGATACGAAACCAACCGGGCCCTTGGACCGGAAATTTTTATATCTTGATCTAAGGACGTCTGATTGACATGCCGTTGACTTGGTTGGATTACCCTTGATGAGAAGAAACTTTTTGTATCCTTCGCCTGATTTTTGGGTGCAGTTGGTTAGTGGTCGGGTTGGATTGTACCCGAAATCCAACCGGGCCCTAGGACGGAAAAACTGATAACTTTCATACGGGATGTCCATTTGATGAACGGTCAGTGTCGTTGGTGATCACATTGAGAAAAGGTCTCTATGAGTATACCCTATGAGAGTTTGGGGTACAGTTGAGATACGGCCGGGTTGGTTCATACACGAAACCAACCGGGCCCCAGGGATGAAAAGGCTAATAACTCCCAGACCGGGTGCCTGATTGATGCACCATCTGTTGCGTTGAGACCCCTCTGACGAGGCAGTCCTTTGAGATACTTTTTCATGTGACTTTGTGATAATTGGAGTATCGACCAGTAGATTTTGGAGCAGACTCTCCCATTGATGAGCTAGTAGAGTGCAGAGACCTAGTAGCAGGCTGAGACTTGACGACTGCTGATCGATTGACTCGGAGTGATTCGGATAGCCCAGTGGGGTGCGCTTGGTTGTAGTGGCAGACCCATGGTGGAGGTGCGATTTCTTGTAGCGGCAGACCTGCGGTACTCGACAGAAGGAGTACCTTTGTAGGCTATTAGTGGGTGCGCTTGGTTGTAGCGGCAAACACATGGTGGGATGTGCATGGTTGCAGCGGAAGGCCCACATTACTCGACAGGTGGAGTACTTAAGCAGTCCAAGGTTAGAGCGACACGCTTGGTTGTAGCGGCAGGCCCACTGTACTCGACATAAGAGGAGTTATCCAGCAGCTGTGGTTATGTTATCATGAATAAATTCCTGGTTTGAGCTGATTTTATGACCTATGTGTTTAACTCATGATTGAGATGGTTCACTTGATAACATAGGTATATGTATGAGAATATATCTAAGTAGAGGTTATCTGTTGATTTCATAACCTTTCTGTTTCCTCATGATTGTGATGGGTTACTGATGACTTAGGTATAAGTAAGTTCTTATACATAAGTAAGTGTTATCTGTTGAGATTCTGCTTTGTGGTTATCCTTGTTGGATTTAGAGAGACCTTGAGTGTCTCAGGGTCCATACTGAGTATCGTTATACTCAGCCCTACACAGTAAATGTCGGCACCTCGTTGTGTTGGATGCAGATGAACGATAGCGCTGATGGAGGCCGAGTGTTCGAGGACGAGTCAGTATCTGGAGGTGGACATCATGATGAGAAGACACTCGGAGGAGGTTGACGGGAGAGAGCATTTTAGAGGCTATCTATACTTACCATTTAGGTAGGATCCGTGGTGTATGATCCAGGAGCTGCGCTATCTGTACCTACACATCAGGTAGGATCTGAGGAGGAAGACCCAGGAGCTGCTTCCGTTCTTCCAGTTGTTTGTCTTTTTATGTTCTACTTTCGTTCAGTTGTAGCTGTTCTTTCAGTTGGGTTGGTATTCTGGCCCACTTACTTTTCAGAACTTCTTTTTTGATCTTAGTGTATTACATCCGCATGTAATCTATGATGATTTGTTTACTTTATTAAGGAAATGTCCACCCAGTTATCGGGATTTACATGTTGGGTGCTAGTCGCCATCCCCTTGCCTATGGAAGGTGTGCTAGGGGTAGTCACGACATGGGCCCCGAGGACGGGTCGTGACATAATCCATTCACAAAAGAAATATGAATGTTACCCTTAAAAAAAATTTGTTATATAAAAGGATTCATCATAGATGGATTGTTACTTTGAAATATAAATCACATTTACTTTTTCATAATGAATATAATAACCCTTTATATATAACTTTTTAATTCATAAAATTCAAAAAAAAAATATTGAAATCCCTTACATTTATAATAAACTATAAAACTTATAATGGAAAGACTAAAAAAATTTAATACACTTTTTGAGGAATAATTATTTTACTCTTTTAAAAAGACACTTGTAAAATAAGAAGTCATTTTCAAAATAAATTTCATTGAAAATTACCACCAAAATATATAAGTAATATTCAATTCAAATATTGTAATAAAATTTGTGTATTCCTTAAATTATTTAACACAGTTTCCATTCAATTTTTGATAATAGCCAATAAGGTTTTTTTTAGAAAATGACATGAATATTACATTAATTTTTTTAAATGTAATGAATTAGTAAAAATATCATTAATAAATAATTTTACTAATGTTAAAAAATGTGAAACAATTTTTAAAAGACATGGTTTTTGACGAAAAATGGTTTTGGGGCGAATAAAGAAATTAATCCATTTCTATAAAGAATTATTTTTAAATATTTCAACATTAATAGATTAACAGAAGGGAATTTTTTTTTTCTCATGACTAAAAATATTGGATAAAAATTAATGACTTTCTATATAATTTGATCATAATAATTCATCATAAGAAATATAATCACAAACAATATTAAAAAATGATGGGATTATATCGTAAAAAATTTACCAATTTGGTTACATTTAGTTGTAATCAAAATGATACAAAAACATTATATGAAACATAAAATATAATTATAATAAATAAATAAATTATTTTAATTTCCATGGGTCTGCATATACATATCATAAATGAATATTCACTTTGAACATATTTTATGACTCAATGGTGGAACATTGATACAACATTAAATAAATGATTTTGTAATTTTTGAACTGTAAACACCATGAATGATAAATCCAAAATTGAATGTATAAATTACAATAACTTCTAGGATAATAATAATAATAATATAAATACATGGTACATATATACACTAGATAATATAAATAGATTTTGAATAGAGAATGTGTCTCAAATAACTAAAAAAAGGTGAGGCAAAAACCCCTTACCATGATTCTTGACCTATATAGTACCCATTTAGACCTAAAATATAATAAATATATATTTATTATACATATATTATATAGTAATATAAATAATTACTATATCATATATTATCACATTATATTTTTTTAATACACATTTATAAATAATTTCATTGTAAATATTATTTTATTAGTGTTAATTGTTTCATTTTTCATAATTGTTTTGGTTTCGTATAAATGTTACATGTACCTTGATCATACTTCTCTAATATACAAAATTAAAACATTTAATTTGAATTAATATATTTTAATGTATACAATTTTATGTACATTAATAATATTAGGATTAAAAAAATTAATTATGTGGATCATGTAGATAGTATTGTGTTTGTATTCATGAACACTGCAACCATTTATTTGATATAAAATATTTATTTATTTTTAAATATATTACCAATAAAAATTAAATATTATTTAATATATATTTTTTTATTCATTAAAGTTTCCCTCAATACCTTCAAAGTATGAAAAATGTAAAAATTGAATCACATCACCTCAGAAGGTGGTAGTCTTCCATACACTCGGGTGACATTATCATATCCCCCATAGAATGAAAAGTAAGAAATAATTTTTAATACAATGAAAAATTAATTATATTAAATACCTAAATATATTATATATATGTTACATCATTCATGATATCCCTTATTGAATTATTGTGAAGAAAAAAAACTACATTGGTTGTCGTGGTTGTAGTTTACCGTACAAATGATCGATGGTTCTATTTTTCAAATGATGAATGTGGATATAGATATAGGGTATAAAATTAAAATAATATCTTATAAGTATATATGATACACTTTAGTGTTTAAGTTTAATGTTTTACATTTTAACTTCTTGTGGAAAATAAAAAAAATGAATGATGGAACATAGTGAGTAGAATTACGTTCTCTTAGAAGTACATCCTTCAGATATCTTATTATGGACCTTAGTAATAATCTTTTGAAGGGATAAAAAACTATATAAAATGATTAGATATGTTTGGGATGGATTTTATCATTGTTTTAAATGGCTATTTGGATTTAAATGTGTGAATAAATGATGGGTTTTGGTGGTCATTTATAAGATAGAGAAAGGGACCCACCTCAAAAGTACATTGAAATTTCCCAAATCATTCCAATTTAAAAAAATTATTCACCTATAAATGATTAATATGACTATATATAATATATTGGGAAAGATTATATTAAAAATTTCCATAAAATATGATTTTCACTAGATTTATAAACATTTAACTATAAACTTCATAGTTTAACATATCAGTAAAATCATTTAAACCTAATCTGAAGTAATAAATATTTACGGTTTTTTCTATTCAATATATAAAAAAACTATGTACAACGTTTAATATAATGTAATGTATTTTGATTTTAAATTTATAATCCATTTTTATAAAATTCAATTCACATATTTTTATGAATTTCAATAAAAAATAACTATATAGATTCAATGAAAATGATGGTTTTCAGAGAAAAATATATAAAAAACACTAAAATATTTTTATATATAAATTATATAAAAAATCAATCAAATTAACAAATTTGAATTAATTGATATGTAATTCAATAAATTTTATATTTTATCCTAATTTTAAAAAAGCAACCTTATAAAAACATTTAACAAAACTGTAGTTTTTAATAAGAAACATTATTTTCACTATTCATTGAAAAATACAACATTTAATAAAAATGAAAGAAATTATTTGTACGATTATTTTTATATAATTTATTTAAAAAATTATTTCAAAAAATATTCTAAAACTGGTGTAATTTAATTTTTAAATAGTTATGAAAAATGTTACATGACTTCTATTTAGAAAAATACTATTTTTATTTGTAAAATTTGATTTATCATTTTATATACTATAGAAAACATGTATTCTAAATGATAAAAAATTAAATGAATATATAATATATAAATTCATTTAAATTCATTCAAAAATTATTTTTTTATTTAATTAATATAAAACAATTTCTTGTAAATATAATTTTTCCCAAAACATGATATCCATTATTTTTTAGAAGTTATTATTTTCTCTCAAACTAAATATTAACCAAATAATTAATTTTTAAATATGTTTAAAAAAAATATTTTCATAACCTAGTTAATCATATTTATATGTACCATTCCATATTCAATTCAGTAGTTATTATTTAAAATTAATAATATTTTAGTTGTATGTACAATTTCATTTAAACTCAATCTTATATGTAACACATGCTAATAAAAGTGTTTAGTGAAATGTAATATTAAACCACTAATTCTTGTAATAAAATAATAACACGGTTTTTCCTATAATGTATTCAAAATATAGTGTTTCTTTTAATTTCAAATATGAAAAAGATTAAATTTGTTTGAAAATAATATATTTCATAATATCTCGAGTTGTTAAATTCTAAACCCCTTTAATGGAATTTATATTTAAAAATTTATAGCCTTTGTAGCACTAACTGAGGATATTTTTCTCCTTCCATCCATAGTTTACTTTCGAACATCCTCTATTTGGTGTCTTCTAAAAAAACATTGACTAGGTGATTGTCATGTTTCATAGAATTTTCAATTATCAAAAATCCCTAAGGGTTGTTCCCTATTGGAAAGATAATTCACCATCACTACAACTTATGAAATCAGTATATGTGACTTATCTGGTATGCACATTATAATGATAAATACATTGACCACATCAAAAAATAAAGGAGTTTTTTTTTGGAATCTCTAATCGATAAGGTTCCATCTCTATATGATCATGAATTTCGAGGGGACTGATATTCTTTGGGCTTACCTTTTCTTCCATATCAAAAGGAAAATTCAATACATTGGTTTCTTTTTGATGAAAATCCTATTAAATTCATATTTTGTGAATTGAAAATGAATTTTTAATGCTTTGGAACTAACTGATGACAAGATCCACTATATAATGGTAACACATTACATCTATCTCTAGTTATCATTATAATAAAATGTTAACACAATTTTTTTAATACACATAAATCTTCTTAAGGTGAAGTGGTAATAGTAATATATAAATTATCTTCCTTTTTTATAAAAAAACCATTATATAGTTGGTTGACCTTATGATCCTTTCTATTTATTATAATCAGAAAAATAGAAATTAGGTCAATAAAATTCGAAAATGAACCTTTCAGTAATAATAAAAAAATAAAAAAAGATCATAATCATTCAAAACAAAAAATTGTAATATCTTCATATTGTATTTTATTAAAACATGTTTATAAAATGAATTGACATAAAAACATATAAAAAATTCATATGTCCACATTCCTTGAATAAATCCTTATATTCAGGAATATATTTCATAAATCAAATAATGTCATAAACTCCATCAATTATAATATAAACCACATTTTCCCCAAATCATTAATTAGTTATAATGCCATCAGTACAATCCAATTTACATTACTAATAACAAAAAAATATATTTATTCTAACTGAACCCGATTTTTGAAAATCAAGAACAAATTATGTTTTTCCATTCATTAATCATCTGTTCTCTATAAAATACCACCATTATATTTAGAAAATTTTCATGTTAAGCAGTTCCATTAAACATATTATAGAAAATAAATAATTTAAACATAAAAATACAAAAATTATATATATTGTTATGTATATAATATAATTATGAAATTCCTATACATAAACACTTCAATTTTTCCACATTATCCATATGCTATCAACATGGATTTAAAATTTTATTTTTCAATACCTTTTTAATTTAATATTTAACTCATATTCCCTTAATCATAAACCACAATACTATTACTCATATATACTTTCTGATTCTCTACACAAGACTTCACCATTGGGAAAATATTTCCATAATTCCCTTGTGTTCTGTATTTAAAAAATTGTAAAGTCAATGATACCTCAAGTTGACCATAACTATCCTGGATTGTGTCAACAACCCATTTAATTTTTATTCAGATATTTATTTCTTTATATCCTTATTTTCCACACCCAAAACATATTATTATCTCTCTAAGACAATATATTATGCTCTTTTTCCAACATTATCTACATATAAGAAAATAAATCTTTTTTCCTGAAAGTTCTCTACTATATGAACTCATATACATCATTACCCTTTCTCTTCGAGTTCTACAATTAGTTATGGTGTATGATATTAATTCTGTTTTGTTATAACTATTTATAATAATAACAATATAATTCAACATATTCATCATCCCATTTTCTTATAATAAATCTTTTCCTTATCACACTCAATAGTATTCCAATTAATTTATATTCTAAAAATGACAATAAAAAATTGTATAGTATGAGAAACAATATTTATTTTAAGAATCCACTTAATAATGAAGAATAACATAAAAGACTTCTAAAACAAGTCATGTTATTTTCAATATGTGACACATTTAGTTTATCATTGCTTATTAATAGTCATCCTTTATTTAAATCGGACAAGATGGCTCATAATGTGCTTGTGAATAACCATAGAATATTCCCTGGGAGTCTCATAGAATATGTGAGGTTAGGCCCATTGTCATTAACAATGTGATGATTGATTCTTGATTAAGAAACCAATGTAGATTTATTACCCATATATTCCTATATTCTAGATCCACATACACATGTACAGTCAATTAAAAGATGTAATTTTTTTTAATACACTCTCTCTATCATTTTCCAAAATACATAGACATTTTCGAATAAAATTAATCATTATTGAACATATCCTTATATCCATCCCTAGACATATAATTATAGATATACCATAACATACCATGTAAATGAAGAATAAAAATATTTCATATTTATTTATATTTGTGAATTAAATATTACTTTTACTTTAAATGGGTTGCTATGTTCGATAGTGTACCCGATGCACAACAACGAGTTTCGTTAGAATCTTATGTTGTACACTAATAATATAATATTATCATTTTAAATGGTAGTTAACTCCCAGCTATTTTATTTAAGGTAATGAACAAAACTAACTACTATATGATTATACATTATTTTAAAATTTATTTAAATTATCCAATAAAAATTTAGAGGCTTAAAATGTGAATGAATCTAATTTTAAGCATAATATACATTAAAAAGTCGATTTATCGCCTTTTAATGGAAAACCCTTTTTAAATATAGCTTGGATCACTCTAATAAATTCTAAATGACCAAGTAATATCTTTCCTTGAATTGTGACATAAAAATTTACTTTTTGTAAATTTTTTGGATTTTTCCGATAAAGATCATTTTTATTATGAATAGTGAAAATATTGTATTTTAATTCTAAACTATGTTTTAATATATTTATTTATATGGGTATATTATATTATTAATCGGTTTTAAATTGAAATTATAATGTATTTTTTCCATTTAATCCAATTTTGGTCATTGGAATTAATTTCACTTTGAAATTGGACATAATCAAGTGTCGATCTTTTGATAGTTATTATTTCTTAAAAATATGCTATTTATTTTATAAACAAGAATTAATTTTGAAATTAATTAATTCCACTTATTATTTTTTTAATATTTGACATCATTTTTGAATTTTGAATAAAAAATATAGCTTAGGCTGAATATTTTGTATTTTTCTGAAAACCTTCGATTTTTTGATGAATAGTGAAAACACTTAGTGGTAGTTAAAAAACTGACATTTTAATTTAAATTAAATATATCACTTTTGTGAATTGAATTTCAAAAATCCAACATACATTGTTGTTATCTAGAAGTAAAATTTGCTTCATTAAGATGAAAATAATTTTTGGTGAATAGTAACTTTTGACTTTTATTTAACACTGTTAAAGGTAAATAGGGTAATTCAATGTAAAAAGAGTATTATAATAATTCAAAATTACCTTAACACTTTTCCAAACATTATTGGTTGAGTTATTAACGACCATTGGCATATTTTTGACGATTTGGGGACCCCAATGAGCCACTTGAGAGTGATAATGGCAATTTAGATTAATTAACTTAAAGTAAACGAAAAATGACAAAAGAAAATATATTTTAGTAAATAAATTTTTACCAGGGGTTATGTAAATTATATTTTAGAGTATAAATATTCATTGGAAAGATAATAATATTTCCTACATCATGGTATTTTTTTTGATAATTTTTAGACATCAAATAAATTAAATTATTTGTGACACAATAATGATGCAGTGTTTTCCTCATTAATAAATGATTTAAATAAATAAGATTATAATGAATAAAATATTAACTAAAACTGTCCAATTCTTATTGGATGATTTTATTTTGACCATGAATCATCGTATCTTCAACATTAATTATTTTTGGACCTTTTGAAACCGAATATCGCTGTTTAATAAAATAATATTTTCACACTTTCGAAAAAAGCCACTCCTCTCCCTTATAAAATAAGACCACTTCTACCCAATTCCTCACACATCTAAAGGATTTTGACTCTCCAAAATCTGCCCAACTAAGCTCCCTACATCCCTATACTCCTCTTAGAGGCCTTAACTTAGGGATAAGGAACTTCAAGAAGTCCTTTGGTTCAATCCAAAGGAAGATACCCAAATTAAAGGCAACAGTTTCTCCAAAATTGTTTTCTTTTATTTTAATTATACAACCCCTAAACTCTATTTATTCCAATATTTAGTAACAGAACCAGTATCCTCAATATACTAAGAAGTTGTTATGATATGTATTCTAACTACACATACACACACCTCCATCTAATGGATGAAGAACATAATGTCTTCGTGGATGGAAAACTAACGCCTCACAAAACGTTGATTGTTAGATTATCTCCTACCACCTCTCATAGTGGCCATTATGATGGAATTGTATTTATATATTATATATATTATGTTTATTTTTTCTTTATGCATTTTTTATTTTCCATTTATAGAAATCCTTTATGGATTCCATTGTGGGTAAACACGATAATCACATTTGAGGAAGTGCGGACTATCGCCACTCAAAGTGATGTGACTTGTTAATGACTTCTATGGGATGTATAAAGGATAGTGTTAATGATATTATATATCATATTATAATTTAATTATAATATAACTATTTATAATTATGTTTAAATTCCATTAAAATAACAAATAGAAATGAAAGTAGCTTTCATGTGTATGTACAGCTTACCGTCTCCATGAACAGTGCATTTCATTTCATACCTTAATATGTTTTGTACTATTATAAATACACGTATATTCTGGATATATATATTATATATATGATTTATAAATGTTGAATATCATTTTAAATATAATGAACCTTTGAGCACATGAACAAAATGTAATTATAAAAAGTCCATTTTTGACTCAAGTACCAAATATCGAAAAAATGAACATTATTAACTTAAATGAGTACATAATGTTTATAACAATGAAATAAGTTATATAAAAGGAATAATAAACTTGAAAAAGGTTCTTATTCAAGTATAAATTAACATTAATTTATTATTCAAGAGATTAAAGAACGATCGAGTCAAGTCGGACACGAGGTAAGGGAACTTCATAACCCAATTTCCGTTCTTTGGGTTGATCTTATCTTTTTTGTTTATGTAATTCATTGATTATGTGAGAAATGAATATTTATATCTTATCATGTATTTATACTTGATTTATGTGTTCTTATATTGAATACTCAAAATCAATCTATTTTATTTATAAAAGGATCTATGTAAGGGACTTCGTCTCAATATCATTTCATTGAGGCATATTTTGTTTTAATAAACGAATTTCGTTTAAACGATGTATAAACACCCATGAATTTTCAAAAGGAATCTTTTTCTATGAAGCGTTTTACTAAAATACAAAAAAATGTTTTATTTAACTTATGTGGTGAAAATTAATTTTTTCCACCATTGCGAGTATTAGTTGATCTTTGTCATCTTCAACAAGCCAAAAATGTTTTTAAAAGAAAATAAATACCATATACTCATTTATGTAATTTGGTATTGAAAATGGTTTTGATAATGGATTTTTTATGTCAATATATTTAGGTGATGTATTTTGATTTAAATGTTGAAATTTTTTCTTTCCTTTATAATTTATTTATGTGTTATGATTTTACAATGGTACATGGACATTTGATGGGTGGTTACGTGGTAAACCAAATAACGGGTGGTGTCGTGAATACCAGGACGGGTGGTTACGTTATAACCTCCAATGAATTGGGTATGGACGTCGGTTGTACGGCTATTCCATTTAGTGACATATATGGAATTCGGTCGTATGGCTATTCCATTTAGTGATATCTGTGGAATTTGACCATATGGTTATTCCATTTAAGTATGTTTATGTTCTGAATTACCTTTATATGTTATGTGTTCTTTATATGGGTTTTATGGTAATATTTTGGTTACAAAAGGGTATGTAATAATATTTTATTCAGTGAAGAGTATTTACTACTTAATAATGGTGAAATGAATTACTTATGAAAAATTATTCATGGTATACTTGTTGTTTTGAAAAACTAAATCTTTTCCTTCTTTGTGTATCCCTTACTGAGATTTTTAAGCTCATCCAATGTTTTTGAAATGTTTTTCACAGGACATAAATTATAATAGGTTCAAGGATGGGATAAAAGAAAATTCATGATCTCATTAACATGGAATTAGACATGACTCCTTTTTTCAATAGTTTTAAGTTTATGAAAAAAATGAAAATTGAGTAGGAGTGTTTACTTTCTATTTTTGAGATAAAAAAAATATGGCCTAATTCTCTAAAAATCTAAACCTGAAAATATCCTTGATGTGAATTATTAATTTAGTTAAATATTATGAATGGTTTAAGGTCTGGTCCTTATAGTTTGTATTAGAGGGATGTTTAGATATCTTTAGGAGTTATGGTATTGTTAAATAAATGTACATAACTTAATTTATGGTAATATTGAAATGATAGAACATTAAAAGATTACCTTGTTGCTTTGCCTAAAATATTCCTATGTTAAGAATTCTTTTTTGTAAAATAAATATAGTTTCTATTCTAGAAAGGCATACAGAGGAGAATGACCTTCCAAATCAGCAACCTGAGATGGTATGAATCAGAATTGAGCAGTTTACTGTAGTGATGGATCAGTTGAATAAGTCTATAAATGGTGGTTGTGTTTTTTGATGATATTTTAGTTTATTCCAATAGCAATGAGAAGTATAAAATTAATTTAAGGGTTATCTTTCTTAGATTGAAAAAAATAAACATTATGGGAAATTCAGCATGTGTGAGTTTTGGTTAGAACCAATTTCATTCCACGGTCACATTGTTTCAAAAAATGGATTAAATGTTGATCCCGCTAAAACAAAAGCTGTTGAAGAATGGACAAGACCATCAAATATAACTGAGATTTGTTGTTTTCTTGGTTTGTGAGGTTATTACTGGATGTTTTTTCAAGATTTTAACAGTTATATAGTCTAATAACTATGTTAACTCGAAAATGTGTTAGGTTTATTTGGAAAAAATATTGTGATGATTGTTTTAAGGAATTGAAAAAAAAGATTGGTGAATGCTCCTGTTTTGGAACTGCCTTCCAGAAATGGTGAGTTTTTTTATCATTAAGTGATTCTTCGTTGAAAGGATTGGGTTGTGTCCTAATGAAAAATGATCAGGTAATTTCTTATGCTTCAAGTCAGTTGAAACCACATGAGTTAAATTACCCTACACAAGATTTAGAATTAGTTGTTGTTTGTTTGCTATAAAAATTTGTAGGCATCATTTGTATGGAGTGAAGTGTGAAATATATAATCATCACAAAAGTTTAATGTATATATTCACTCAGAAATAATTGAACATGAGATAGAGTAGATGGATTGAATTAATCAAGGATTATGATTTTAGGATCCCTTACCGTCTGGGAAAAGGAAATAAAGTGCATGACACTTTGAGTCGAAAAAGTAATGCTTCATTAACCATTCTATGTCTAGAGCATGATCTTTTTGTTTTTGATTTTAAATACATTTTCATTGATGTTCTTGGTGCAAGAAAATCTTTTGTTTTGTATCAAGTGTTAATGGGATCTTCTCTATCAGACAGAATAAGGCAACTGCAGAAAGAAGACAGTGAGTTACAGAAAAAGGTAGTGTTGCTTCATAAGGATAAGTTTCCTGATTTTATCATTGATAATGATTGTGTTTTGAGGTTTGGAAAGAGAATATATATGCCTAGTGATTAAAATTTTATTAATGAGTTGTTATGTGAATCTCATAGTTCTCCATTTTTCGTTTGTCCTTGTAGTACTAAAATGTACAGAGATCTTCGTGAGTTTTGCTGGTGGGATGGAATGAAAAGAGTTATCGATAATTTTACTATGAAGTGTTTTACTTGTCAGTAGGTTAAAGCAGAGTGTAAATTTCCAAAAGGGATGCTTCAGCCTCTACCGGTGCTAGCGTGGAAATGGGAAAAATATATCCATGGTCTTCGTTGTGGGATTACCGAAGAAATCTCGAGATAATAATTTAATTTGGGTTATTGTTGATCGGTTGACTAAATTTTTTCATTTCCTTCTTATTCGAGATACTTTATCTCTAGATCAACTATCTCAATTGTATGTTAAAGATATATTAAGTTTTCAAGGAGTTCCCCTATACATTGTACCTTATCATGATCCAAGGTTTACTTCTATCTTTTGGAAAGGCCTTAAAAATCATTGGGTACTGAATTAAATTTTAGTATATCTTTTTATCCTTAATCAGATGGGTAGTCAGAACGAACAATTCAGAACTTGGAGGATATGAAATATTCTTGTTCACTAGATTATCAGGAAAGATGGGACCAACATCTTTCATTGGTTCAATTTTCATTTAATAACAGTTTTCATTATAGTATACATATGGCTCCATTTAAGGCATTATATGGAAAGTGTTGTTGAACTCTATATTTTTCGAAAAAAGTAGGTGAAATGACGCTGATGGGACCTGAATTGGTAGAAGAGATGGAATAGAAAGTTTAGTTGATTTAAAATAACATGAGAATATCTCAGAGCAGACATAATGATATGCAGATAACCGGAGGAAGGATCTTCCTTTTGAAATAGGTGATCATGTCTCTTTCAAAGTTTCTCCATGGAAAATTGTGATGTGTTTTTGTAAGAAGGGAAAGTTGAGTCTGAGGTTCATTGGACCTTATGAAATTCTAGAGAAAGTTGGATTAGTTGTGTATAGAGTGGATTTATCTCCACGTTTATCCCAGGTACATAATGTTTTTCATGATTTGATGTTCAGAAAGTATATGCGAGATCCATCTCATGTTTTGAGCATAAAAGTAGTTTAGTTGGAAGATAATATCTCTTAGGAAGAATAACCAGCCCAGATTCTTGACCGTAGAGAGCAAGTGTTGCAGAATAAGGGAATTCACCAGGTAATGGTTTTGTGGAAAAACCATATTATTGAAGAGGCAACATTGGAATCTAAAAATGCTATGAAGGATAAATACACCCACTTATTTTGATAAGTGAATAAAAATTGTAGGGATGCAATTCCCAAAAGGGGGGAAGGATGTAACATCATAGGTAATTGAAGAATATGAAATATTTCATATTTATTAATATTTTTGAATTAAATATTTAATTTACTTTAAATGGGTTGCAATTTTGGATAGAATACCCTATACGCAACAATGAGTTTTTTTGAAATCTTACGTTGCACATTAATAATGTAATATTATTATTTTAAATGGTAGTAAACTTCTAGCCATTTTATTGGAATGAATGAAATAAACTAACTACAATTTGATTATAAATTATTGTTAAATGTATTAAAATTGTCCAATAAAATTTTAGGGGCTTAAAATGTGAATGAATCTAATTTTAAGCATAATTTACATTAAAAGGACGATTTATCTCCTTATAATGGAAAACCCTCTTTAAATATAGTTTTGTTCACGTTAATACAATATAATTGAAAAAATAAATTCTTTAATTAGAATGTGGGAATCAGAATTTACATTGTGTAAATTTTAGGGATTTTTCCGATAAAGATCATTTTTTAATGAATAGTGAAAATATTGTATTTTAATTCTAAACTATGTTTTAATATGATTTATTTATATCTATAGATTTTCATTTTAATTGGTTTTAAAGTTTAAAAAGAATATATTTTTACCATTTAATACAATGTTTGTCTTTGGAATTAATTACACTTCGAAATTGGACATAAACAAGTGTCGATCTTTTGATAGTTATTGTTTCTTAAAAAGACGCTATTTGTTTTAACAATGGGAAACAATTTTAAAATTAATTAATTACACTTCTATGTTTTATATTTGGAAAAATAGTCATCATTTTTGAATTCATAATATAAAATATATCCTAGGCTGAATTTTTGGTATTTTTTTGAATAACTTCATTTTTTGATGAATAGTGAAACCACATAGTGGTAGTTAAAAACTAACTTTTTCATTTAAATGAACATTTTCCACTTCTGTTAATTGAATTTCAAAAATATGACATTCATTTTTGTTATCAAAAGTAAAATGTGGTTCATTAAGATTAAAATAAATTTTGGTAAATAGTAACTTTTGACTTTTATTTACCATAGTTAAAGGGAAATAGGAAAATTTAAGGTAAAAAGGGTATTATAATAATTCAAAATTACATTAACACTTGTCTAAAACTTATTTGTTGAGTCATTAACGACCATGGACATCTTTATGTCCACTTTGGGGACCCATTGATCCACTTGGGAGTGATAATTTTAATTTAGATTAATTAACTTAAAGCAATGTAAAAAATGACAAAAGCAAATATCTTTTTGTAAATTAATATTTAAAAAGGGTTATATAAATTATATTTTTGGCTATAAATATTAATTGGAATTCCAAAAAGATTTCGTAAATCATGGTATTTTTTCTATAATTTTTAGACATCATATAAATCAAATTATTTATGACACAATAATGATGCAGTATGTATCTCATAAATAAATGATTAAAATAAATAAGATTATAAAGATTGAAATATAATTAAAAACATGTCCAATTATTATTGGATGACTTTATTTTGACCATGAGTCATCATAACATCGACTTTAATGATTTTTGGTCCTTTTGAAACCGAATATCATTATATAATAAAATAATATTTTTACACATTCCTAAAGAGCCCCTCCTCTCCCCTATAAAAGGAGACCACTTCAATCCAATTCCTCACACCTCTCAAGCCTCTTGGATCACCCAAACTCTGCCCAATTAATCTCCCTACATATATATCCTCATTTTTTAATCATTACCTTAGGCATAAGGCACTTCAAGGTGTCCTTTGGTTCAATCCAAAGGGAGTTACCCAAATTAAAGGTAACGATTTATCTTAAATTGTTATCTTTTATTTTACTTATCCAACTACTAAACTCCTTTTATTACGTTATTTTGTTACAACACCAGTATACATAATATAATAGGATGCTTTTTTGATTTGGATTTGAAGTACACATACACACACCTCCATATAATAGATGAAGAACATAATGTTTACATGGATGGAAAACTAATGCCTCACGAAACAATGATTGTTCGATTATCTCCTTACTCATCTCATGGTGGCCATTATGGTGGCACAATATTTATATAAGATATATATTATTTTTATGTATTCATTATGCTTCTGTATTTTCCATTTATAGCACTGCTTTATGGTTTCCATACTAGGTAAATACGATAATCTCATTTGAGAAAGTGCGGACTACTGCCACCTCAAAGTGATGTGACTCATTAATGCCATATGTGGGATGTATAAAGGATAGAGTTAATGATATTATATATCACATTATACTGTAATTATAATATACCTATGTATCATTATGTTTATATTCTATTAAAATAATAAATAGAAATGAAAGTAACGTTCATGCGTACGTACAGCATTCCCTCTCCATGAACGGTGCATTTCATTTATTACCTTCATATGTTATGTACTATTATAAATAAATGTATATGCTGGATGTATATGATATATATGATATATAAATAATGAATAAATTTCTAGATATAATGAACCTTTAACCACATGTACAACATGTAATTATAAGAAGTCCATTTTTGACTCAAGTACCAAATATTGACAAAATGAACATTATTAACCTAAATGATTACAAAATGTTTATAACATGGGAATAAGTTACATAAAAGTAATAATAAACTTGAAATAGGTTCTTAAGAAATTATAAATTAACTTTAGTTTATTATTCAGTATATTAAAGAATAATCGAGTCAAGTCGGACACGAGGTAAGAGAACTGTTTAACCTAATTTCAGTTCTTTGGGTTGATCTTCTGTTTCTTGTTTATGTAGTTCTCTGATTATGTGAGAAATGAATATTTATATCTTATCTTGTATTTATACTTGATTTATGTGTTCTTATAATTAATACACATAATCGGTCATTTTTATATATAAATTGATCTTTTTACGGAACTTCATCTCAATCTCCTTTCAATGAGGCATATTTTGTTTTAATACCCGACTTTGTTTTATAAGCTGTATAAACACCCTTGAATTTTCAAAGGGAATCTTTTTCAATGAAGCGTTTTACTAAACAATAAAAATGAATATTTCTTTTAACATAAGTGGTGACAAAAACATTTTCCTCCACTGCGAGTATTATTTGATCTTTGGATTCCTCAATAGGCCTTAATGTTTATAAAAGAAAATAAATACCATACACCCTTTTATGTATTTTGGTATTGAAAATAGGTTTGATAATGTATTTGTTATGTCAGTATATTTAAGTGACATATTATTATTGAAAAGTGGAAATGTTTTCTTTTCTTTATAATTGTTTTATGAGTTATGATTTTATAATGGTACTTGGACATTTCATATGTGGTTACGTGATAAACCAAATAACGGGTGGTGCCGTGAATACCAGGAATGGTGGTAACGTTATAACCTCCAATGCATTTGGTACGGAATTTGGCTGTATAGCTATTCCATTTAGTGATATGTATGGATGTCGGCCATATGTATATTCCATTTACTAATATGTGTGGAATTCGACCGTATGGTTATTCCATTTAAGTATGTTTATGTTATATGTTACCTTTATATGTTACGTGTTCTTTATATTGGTTTTATGGTAATATTTTTGTTACAAAAGGGTAAGTAATGATCTTTTATCAGTGAAGAGTATTTAATACATCATAAAGGTGACAAATATTACTTATGAGAATGTATTCATGGTTTACTTGTTGTTTTGAAAAACTAACAGTTTTCTTTCATTGTGTATCCCTTACTGAGCTTTTTGTGCTCATCCCAAGTTTCTGAAATGTTATTCGTAGAACATAAAGTAGAATTGTTTCAAGGATGGGATCAAGGAAAAGTCATGCTCTCTTAAACATGGAATTATACATGAATATTTTTTTCAAGAGTTTTTATTTTATGAAAATAAATGGAAACTGAGTTGGAGTGTCTACTTTGTATTTTTTAGATGTAATAGATTTAACCTATTTCTCTAAAACTCTAAACCTGAAAATATCCTCAATGTGAATTATTTATTTAATTCAATATTATGTATGGTTTAAGGCTGTATCCTTATATATACCTAGGAATTTTACTAATATTTTCACATTATATTTACCAATGGGTAATTAAACCATTAAATTATTAAAACCATTATTGGATCAACATTCACAAAAGGTAGATATAAAATTTTATAAGAAGGAAATTTAATTGAGTACACAAAAAACATGCCTAAGGACTATAATAATTTTTATCTTTTGATACTTTGTATACAAGACTATAATTTAGGGAAATATATTTAACATATTCCATAGATATAATACACATTACTAATATTTACAATCATTCCATACATAAAACCATTCTTTATAATATTGGGATATTAATCATAAGAATGGTTGACCTCAGATACCCGGAAAGGGTAAGAAAGTGATATAGTTATGATAATATAAAAATGAAATCAGAATAATTTAACAATAAAACAATAATAAAATTTAAAAAATATATATATAAATAATCATAATCATTATACATTGATTAATTTTTTTTAGTTCATAAGAAATGGATCATAAGGAAATAAATGAACACGACCTATGAGAGCCTAAAATTTGAAGAAGCAAATGAATTTTACGGTACCTAAAATTTTAGAACACAGTTTCTATAGTATTATAATAATTCATCGAAGGATATCATAGTAAAATTAGTTTACTCCATAAACTATTATAGTGTTAATGGTTCCCTCCCATTGCTATTATAGTTGAAAATGTCCCTTACAAACCTGCATTCACTCTTCATTCAAATCCAATCAATAACATTCGATATAAATATATAGATAATGAATTGGATAATGATATATGTAACACCTATCTCATAATTAAAATCATACATGTGTGTTTCATAATATCATAAATAATTCATCATATAATATTCCTAGAAATGTAATGGGTTCCATAAACATATCATAAGATAATAACTTCTCTAAAAGAGACAAGATTCAAAATAAATTCATCACATAATCATATCATAACCCAAGGAAAAATAAACAGGTTTCATAAAATGTTTATAATAATATAACATATGGATGAGAAATGAGTTTCAATAACATCTTGGAGTCATAAAAATTTCATATAAATAATATTAATTGTATCTATTATTTAGATAACAAGGAAAACATAAATTAAATCAAAGGATGTCATATTTAATGGAAAATTATGTCGAAATATATTTCACTTGTAATTTTAATTTTTGATGATACTAATTCATTGCAAAACACTAAATATAAAAAATAATAAAATATTTTGTAATTTGGTTTCTATGAAAATAAACATTAAAAAATTAAATTGATTAATGGAAAATCCAATAAAGCATTTATTGACAAAAATATACCTTCTGATTTCCAAAAACACTTTTCAGAAATAAATCATTTTAAAAATTTATTTATATAATGATAACCTTTTATACATATATTTCATTACTCAATATAAATTACGGGGGAAAATTTCTTTCCCATCATACACATTTCATCGAAAATTCTTTTAATAGTTTGGGTAATATTTATATCGGAAATACTTCTAAAATGACATGAATATTACATTTAAAAAATAAAATAGTAACGCATTGGTAAATATGTATTTAATTATAAAATTTCATGAATATAAAAAAATTTATATTCTTTTTCAAGAAACATTCTTTTTTAAGAATATGGGTTATTGACTGAAGCCAAAATAATGATGATTTTACATTAAAATTAATTATGAAATAGATTGTACATAAATAAAATTAAATTAAAGGAAACATTGATTAACATGATATAAAAAAGGTGAACAAATTTCCCTAGTTTCTTGTTATATGCATGAAAATTTTTTATCATAAGATAAATAATCATTAACTCTCAAGAAAAATGACAGTATTATAAAATAAAATCATTACCACTTCAGTAACATTGAGTTGTAAGACCCATGATGAAAAAACAAAAATTGTGTATTTAGATATCACTGGAAAAAAATTATTCATTATATTAAATGTTAATTTTTATTTTTTATAATACTTATAAAATATTATAGGAAATAATAATTGTAATCACTCATGAATGAAAAATTGAGGATACAATGTCTAACAGATTTGGAAGCTTTTGAATAGTAACCACATGAAGGAGAGATACTAAAATTGAAATATAAATATCAATAATTTTATTATAATATTAATAGAATAATATATTTTTCTTACAAACACCACATAAAATAAATAATTGGTCAAAATTTCATTTGTCTCCTTTAAGAAAAAAGTGATAACGAAACCCATTACAATGATTATAGTATTCATTCAGGCATGTTTGAAAAAAAGTATAACATATTAAGGATTATTATATGTCAATTAAATAATAATCCAAATACATATAATATCATATATTATACCATTATAATGTTTTAATTACCATGTGTTTATAATTTCGTTAAAATTTTTTATTTCAAGGTATTCACTGTTTAATTTTTCATTAGAGTTTCAGTTTAGTTGTTCAAATACTTTTAAATTTTAAAATTAATAAATAATTTCCAAAATATTTATTATGAAATTAATGACATATATTCTCATTATATAAATGTTTATCTAAATTCACAATGTTTGGAGATAGAAATATGAAATACACTCTTAATGGAAATAGTAGGTTGTACATACACTTGAACACTTTTTTTATTTTCTGACTGTTGAATTGAATAAATGGTGGATAATGTATTTCCATTATATAATAAATAATATTTTATATATAAAATTTATATTAATTAAATTTATCCTTACTACATTCTTTATATTGGATATAAGAAAACCTATGTCATCTCTTTACGTGGATGTAGTCTACTATACACATGAGTGACATTACCATATCCCCCACATATGGGAAATTAAAAATGTATCTTTTATTTAGAGATTCATTAAGTATATATATTTTATAAATATCATATAAATATTTTTAATGCTTAATTACATCCTTACATGAATATATTTGAAGGAAAAAATTGCATTGGTTTGCGAGAAGGTATTCCTCCATAATCGTGGTCGAACATTCTTTTTTATTGTTTCAAGGAATTATAGACTTATATAGATTATTAAATTAAAATAATAAATTATTAGTATATATGATTTATTTTTTTATTTTTTTATATTTCAAGAAATAATTGAGTGTATAAATATATATGAAAAAATGTAGCTTAATATAGATAATTATATTTACTTATATGCACCTCCTTTGATTCACATATTATAGTCCCATGATATGTTCTTTTTGGATGAAAATGAGCTATAGAACAAGTATTTAACATTGGTATTTTATGAAGAATAAGAATTATTTTATGTATTAATATGTGTGAATAAGTGAAGGTTGGAATTGTTCATGATAATGGGGTGAAAAAAACCAACCTGGAAACTACATGTTATATCCCAAATAAATCCAAAATAATAAATTAATTCAAAAAATAAAAGATTAAATATAATCCAATAATAAAATAATTCTGATATTAAATTAAAATATTTTGTTAATATATGTTTTTAAATGTGATATAGTCTTTTCAGTCATTACCGTCTTATTTTTACCCCAACAAAACTCCTTTTTTCCATAGTCACTATAATTAATTTTTAATATTTCAACTTTTCATTATGGATCAAGTTAAAGATGACCATATAATGAATTATAAATTATATTAAATCCAAACATTGATAAATTCTTCCAAATTCAAATCATGTAAGTTGAAATTCTTAATATAGAATATATCTCGTAAATGCGATGAGAATTCATGTTTTCAAAGAAATAAATGAATAGATTTTTTTGAAAATATATCAAAATAAAATATGAAAATAAATAAAATTCCCTAAATTTTAATAATTAATATATATTTGAACAAATTTCATTTTTAAACAAATTTAATTAAAATAAAACTTAAAAACATTTTCACTACAATGGAATCTTTTAATAAAATCCATAATTTTTCAGAATTCATCCAAAAATTAATAATTTCAAAAAATCAAAAATATAACCATAGGATAATTATGATATGTTGAATTAAAAAATTAAATATTGTTTTACAAATAAATTATCTAATAGGGTACAAATTAATATTTATAATGAATGAAAAATAAGAAAAAACTCTTTTTTATAAAAATATAGTTTTTAAGAATAAAATGAGATTTATTTATATCAATTCCCTATAAAACTAATGGGGTTGTTGTTGAATAATTTATAGAATATAAAATATAAAAATTTCAAAAAAATATTAATCAAAATGTTTTATTTGTAAATTTTTATGGTAAAATGTGTTTTTCATCAGAAAATAATTTTTCAAAAAAATATTTCCATTATTTTCTAAAATATTATATATACATTTCTAAATAATTTATAACTATAAAATTATTTTTATATTAATTTATACACAATATATATTTATAAACTAGTTAATCCTATTCATTCCCACTATTTTAATATATTGGTGAAAAAAGTAATTTAAATAATAATAAATTAATTATTTATAATATTTCATTTAAACTCAGTGTTGATTATAACAGAAGCTAAAA
The DNA here is from genome assembly GCA_963277665.1 of Viscum album. Lineage (NCBI taxonomy): Eukaryota > Viridiplantae > Streptophyta > Magnoliopsida > Santalales > Viscaceae > Viscum > Viscum album. Next base: position 1,921,064,239 of record OY728136.1, on the reverse strand, counting down.
ATACTGTTATATGTAACATAAGGAAAAAAGAAAAGTTGTGTACAGAAAAAAAATATGTTTATCTCTGGGTAACATACGATATACATTGTGTTTTTTATAATGATATATATGAAATAGATTAAATTTATTTTTTTTAAATATTTCTCAAAAACTAATTGTGTTTCATCTAAAACATCAAATTTCAGATTACATTGATAATTATAAATAAATATTTTGTATAGAATCTATTTATACATGATGTACTATTAAATTTACTAAAAAAATTCTACTATTTACAAATATTGACCAGGTACTAATAGCATTATTTCTCTATTTTCATCATAGATTGTTAGAAATATACACATCACTCCATAGAGGTTTTCATAAGGATCTGTCTAAATGATTGAGTGAAATGTATTTTTGTAAGACAATTGGTATATATGAAGTTTTTTATCCAAAAAAACTCTAAATATAGTGAAAAATATATGAGTATGTCCTCTAGTGTGTCAATGGTTCTCACTAATAGAGAATATATCTATGGATGATATACAATGCTAAAAAAGAACTATATAAAATGGTTTTGATGATGACTATTCCAGAATATTGATGTGAACCTTAGATCCAGATTTTAAATAAAGAAATATTTTTGTGACTGAATCCTTACCACTTCAATAATGTGAATTATGGAAATAAAATCAAGATAAGTGTCCTATTGGATTTCAATTAATAATGATGAATTCATATGGTGACTGATTAAAACCAAATAGAATTACTTACATTATATTTCCTGGTGAGATTGATTAAAAAATTATTGTCTCTTTTTTCTCATTTCCATTTTGGAGTCAGTAATGTTAGTCACATTCCCTTCTATATTATACCATCAACATTAACATACTAACATACCACAAACTGAGACTAAAAATCTACAATATCTCCCTTTATTCCATCCAACAAAAATGACATTTAAATCTTGATACCTTATTGTACATCAATAATGAATTGAAAATATCTATTTGGTTCTTTTCAAAGATTTTTATTCGAATATTGTAAGAAAAAACACATATATTTTTATTAAAATACTCAATTACATTATAATCAAGGTTATAATCGATAATATTCCCAACCATTGTCTTCTAGCCTATATCATCTTTATATACCTTTTAAATATTCAAAAGGATAGATGGTTGAAAATTATCTTCTAAATTTATTATGTTTGACCTTAATTAATTATTTCAAGATCCCTGCATTTCAAATCCAAAAAATATTGTTTCTTTTGTGATTTTCATCAAAAATACGAAGACATGATATTATCGACTCAAAGTAACATCCACATTGGTATCTTCCCAATATTATTGCTGCATTGAGAATACATAATCATTTTATGGGTTTAATAATCTTAAATGTGGAATATTCGACTACTTATATATTAGTATATACATTAAAATATTTTAATAATTATATATATGACACCTTTTTTCATGAATATAATTATACCATATAATAAATGAATCAATTGTCAATGCTAACTCCAAATCATTAGTTGGTTAATTCTTTCATGAACATTCAATTATTGTAAGGAATAATATATTACAACATAATTCATCAAGATAATTAATCAAAAAAGCTTCATTTATGAATCAATATATATTTCAAACCCTTCTCCACAACAAGGAAATGTCATCAGATGTTCACTAACTAACCCTTTGTTTAGTTTCATGAAATTTGTTTCATTTTCCTTTTTCTGAAGGAACATAGGACACTTTCACACAAAAATAATGATTTTTATTTATAGAATACAAAAATAAAAGACAATTTTAAAATAATATAAATCCAAACCACGACAACTTTTGATCTCTAGAATAGTGATTATTTAGTTATTATGACCAATATAAGTTTTCTTCAATTGATCCAATTATATTCCAACCCTTATGATTATTTGTCCCAAAAAACTAAACTATTTCTTGAAAAAATCTCACTTACCAAGAAAAAATTCATCAAAAATCTTATCGCAGTTCTTATGTGATATTCATTCACTTACATAGTCATTATATATATAAGAATATCATATTTAAAGACTAAAAAAACTGATCAAGCTATTTTCTGATGATTCTTTTCATTAATTGAATAATGATAGTGAGGGAATTAGAAAGGACAAATGTCACCGTAATATAATCAAACTACCTATACATTGTATATAATGACATATTGGGAATATCCTCTGACCTGACCCTCAGTTGATGTCATCAATAATGAAGGTCAGTAATGTAAATGTGTGGATCTCAATGTAGTTTCTCTATCAACTAATCAACATGGTGTAGATGATGATTTCAAAACATTATTAATTTTTTTTCAATTCGTGAAAATTATATATATTCCATATAAATATATCACTCATAAAAAAATAATAGGTTCAACCTAAGTAAGAACACATTAAAAAATTAATCCCTTTTCATGATTCTCTAAGGGTAGTTTTTTTATTCTAGAAACTCAATCTAGACCAATCTATAGGGATTCAATGAAATAGTTTTATAAGATGGTGTTTCTTCTTTCGAAATCATTTCATCACAGTTAAATTTAATTATAAGAAACTATTTTGGACGTAAAAAACAATCCCAAATAATGATCATATCCTTGATATTGATTTTCTCCCGAACCGTTGGTGATTAACACCCATATTGAATAGTTGTCAGGTCTGATATGAGGGATATAAATTAAATTGAAATCTTTTAATCATCATCACACAAATCAATGAAAATGTGTTCATTTGGAATATAAAACTAAAATTCTTTCCACATAAAATATATATGTGGTCCATATAAAGAAACTAAAACCATTTATAGAGACACATAAAATTTATAGAAGTTATAATCTTTTGATTAATAATAATAATATTCGAGAAAACATCCATCAGTGTTGAACTGCAGAGTAGAGCTATCACTGTTGGAAAATTAATATTTTTCACCACTAATTGAATATCGAATAATTGATTTGGTAACTCAATACCATTTTAAAATTTTTATGATATATAACAGTGGGTATAGCAAGAATATAATAAGTCGTATCTTCTATAGTGTGGATGTTAGGAATACATTTCACCATTTCATTTTTATAATTACCTTCAAATTCTGTGATCACTTGAGATTTCCATTTTTAATTTATCTTCAGTGTTTGTTGTTTCCCATAATTATGATCATAATCCATTATATTCATTCACATGTTATCATAATTCAAAAACACGTTTCATTTTAATAATTTTAGTATTGGTGATGAATCAGTGGGAATATTAATCTCTTTAAATTTTTAACCATCCTATTCATATTTTTTCGACTTTAACAATAATTATGATTCACCATTAAACTTTTGAATCAACTATTAGACCAATTAATTTATTCGAATTTGTGTTTCTTATCATATTTTGTCTGTGTAGATGGAAACAATTTCATTCAACCACATGATTTATTCATGTGTTCATTAGACTATATCATCTTATTCGTATAAAAACAATATGAATGGTGGGAAATTGCTATTATAATTTCTATATTTATTTCACAATCAATTATTTATTTTTATATTCAAATCACTATTATATATTTCCCCTAACGTGGGCGTGTTTGTTTTTAACTAATGGATTGATTATCATTAAATTTAAGATAAATGTCAATACCAACAGCAATCCAATAATATATTGATAAAAATGATTCTTTTGTGCCAATATATCCCTACTTCTACTTATCTTACAAAAAAAAATTCCTTCTCCAATCGAATAAATTTAATTACTATAATCTACTTATTTAAATCTATTATCATTATCTTACTCCCTTTATAGAGTCAATTTTTTCATATCACCTAGAATGATTAATAACAGTATACCATTTCACTATATCACCTATTAATGTATAGTAGAATAAAATGATATTTTCATGATCTGATAACTATTTAATGGAATGTATATTTAAAATTTTTTAGATCCATTACATAAAAACTAGTGGACCAGATGAACCATTATTTTATTGTTGGTGTTTCCTTGGGTTGTGATCCATATAATGTTATCCATCCTTTTCACGTAGATATATCTAGAATGATTTATAGATTTAGAATATTAAAAGCTCATATAAAATGAATTTTGAAATCCCAATTCATCAATATTTTGTTGTTTATTTAAAAAATGATTACCTTTTAACTCTCAGTCATTATTTTCACAATGCATTCAGGTTCTATTCATTAAATTAAAAAAAAATCGTGATAATAAACATATTGAAATGAATGATAATAATGAAAAAAATATATGACTTCTACATTTTTAAATTTTAATTTCATTATTTGAATCCTTAGGTTTAGCATAAATCATTCATAACCATCATTTATTCAAAACCATCATGATGGAATGTAAATAGTTTATGAATTACAAAAGAAAAATACCTTAAGTGTATCAATCCAAGAGTCCAACAACGATCATTTTCATACACTAGGTGATGATTGAGTCAATTAAACCTGTGTACATTCTAGAGTTATTACCCATGTGTATGAATATCGGTGATCTAGATCCACTTTTTTTGTAAATACATTAATGTATTTATAGGAAAACAACATAATCACTTACCTAAAAAACTGTTACAATGATATAAATTTTTTAATCTTATCCATAGGGTCTCATGAAAAAAATATAACACTAATACCAAATATTTTTTAATAATTTCTATATTCAAATCTATAGAGACATACTATTTTCATACAAATATATAAATTCTTTTTTGATGAATTTTCAATACATTATACAAATAATCACATGAGGACCATAATGTCACAGGTTATTTGGAGACTATATAATAAATATTATTATTTAAAAAATGACCTTCATAATCACGAGCAAATATATTCTCATTTAACAGTATTCATAGACATTCAAAACTTAAATAAATTTCTTATTACTTGAATAAATGAATCATATGAAACAGTCATCTCATAAACTCATTATGTGTAATCATGAGAATATCAATCAAACATCACATGAAAAAATATGTTAAGAATAAGTGTATGATATTAAAAATAAATATTATAAAATCAATAGATAATATATCATGGACCATAAAAATGATTCATGGAATAATCCTTATCATTTCAATGGACATGATTCAATAGAGTAATAAATCAATATAATTAAATCATGAACCAAATATTAATGGAAATTATGTTTTAAAACATAATAAGTATATAAATGATTTTTTATGTCAAGGATATATATGAAGGCCATAGAATTATTATACTTATGGTATCAAATCATATTTCCCATTGTATATCAAGAACATGGGAATTTTACCCATAAATGATCCAGTTCATCGACTTATTTCTCATAGAATATTATAAGCATTAACTTGTATAACATAATTATAATATTTGATATATAACATTTCATAATTAATTAAAGGGATAAATATTTCTAGGCCATCCTATAATAAAAATAAAACAATACATATTTTGGATATAAACTCCTTAAGCATTTATCATCTAATCATATCATGGATCATTCAATGAAATTGGGTTTCATTAAAATTTCATCAATCCATCATAGAATAACCAATGAAAAATTAATTGGTTTGATAAAACTATCATTATTATTGTCATTAAACATTATTAAAAATAATTTCAATGGTATCTATAACAATATTGGCATAGATAAAATAAATTTTCCCCATGTTTATTTTTATTCTTATATTAAATAGTTAAATTCCTCATATGTATGTCAATAAATTCTTCATAAAACAATTAAAATGGTTTTATGGTGTATGTTTTTTATATATTTAGTATTTAAAATATAAAATTTCAATTTGAAAAATATTAATTTCATTTTTCAATTCAACTTGTCATAATTATTATAGGATTAATTTATTAGAACTGTAATAAATATTGACTTCTCAATGAATATTTGAAAATATGAATTTTTATTGAATTTTTTCTCATTCTCTATATTTTCATGGTAAACACATGTTTCAAATTAGTATTAAATATTTATTAGTTCGGTGTTGACTTTCCAACACCAAGATGAGGAAAGGGACATAAAACTTCCAAACCCTTCCTTTATGAAGTTGAAGGAGAGATAATGTCCCATGAGTCCCACCATCAATAGGCTCTGGACTGGTGACTTTCACTAGGGGTCTATAATCCCATGTAATATAAATGTTACTACCATTTTATATAAAATGATAAAGAGATAATATGGTTCTAAATTCCATAATACATGAGATTCTATACCATTTGTGGTATTCACTACTCTGAGGCCTATTGAAGGTGGGACTTGGGGGTCATTATCTCCCCTTCAACATGAAGAAGGAATGGTATGATAGATTGATGTTGTTTTCCTCATCTTGTTGAAGGTGGATCATGATAGAATGGTATCAGGGGCTTATGTTTTAGAGATATGATGGATTTCAGGGTTAGGCACAATGTGAATTGCATGGGATGGTAGGGAAACTATGTCAGACAATATTCTTGAGTGAAATAGGTCTCGGAAGACCGGTTAGGACATGGAAATTTAGCGGCCCCCGTGATCATATGCAAGGACTGTGGACCTACCGAAAAACCATGTGAGGCTACACTGATTACATAGTAGAGACCCTAGTAAAGGTACATGAATCATAAAGACATATGTTCTTGTGTGATCTGGGTGTTCTAGGAATTTATATTGAATGAAGAGTTTAAACAAAATTTATATAAAAATCATCTACAATACTCATGATTTATAATTCCTTATTAACATTGCTGTTGTGGAACTTGGAAGATGTCCATGAGTAGTGCGGGCGATCGTGGTCTAGAAGTTTGATATGGCTTCTTAGTGGAGGATTTATCGAGAGGACGAGGACGACTAGCGGGAAAAGACTCTTTATGCCATTCAACAACAGACCCTTAGAATGTACGATGGTTTCATCTCAAACATAGAGACAGGAAAATTGTTCAATGAGTTGGTGATAGCTTTAATATTGATCAGGGATCTTGATAATTAATGGATTCCTCCTGCTGTGTGCCAAATGAAGGGAGTGGCATGTCCGTGTTGGACTCTCTACCTTGGGTAGAAGAGGACAGTTGATGTTTTGTAGACTGACATTGAGAGGGATTTCTTGGAAGAATTCATTTCTTCTATGGGGAAGGATGAGAGGAGGCCTGAGTTACTCTACCTCCACCATGAGTTTATTTTGGTGAGGTGTTTGGGGATCAAGTTCAATCATCTCCTTTGTTTTTTTCTGATCCACTCTCCAGATGTGGAGTCTCGGGAGAGACATTTAGAGGAAGACTCAGACCCTCTCTTCAGAATGTTGTCACTCCCTTCACTAAAATAATGTATTGGTATGTTCATAAAATGTTTGAAGTTTTGGAGAGGAAGCATACATTGGGAGTTTTGCTCTGAGAGGGGAGACAGTTGAGTTCATCAATGGGGAAGACCATTAGCAGCAGGCCTTCGACATCTGGGCCATCCATGTTTTGGCTGGTGGGAACCGGGCCAGAATAGTTCTGGTTTTGATCTCCCAGTCTTCTCCACTTATTTTTGTGCCCATGACTGTGGTTCTTTATCTATGGCAGTCATGGGAACCTCCGGAACCAGTTCCCAGACCGACTGTAGTACATTAGCGGTGGCCAGGTTCAGCACCCGCCTCAGTAGCATCAGTTAATAGCGAAACCCTTTCAGCAGTAGCAGCTGGGGAAGCGAGCTCACACTCCATCGATAGTGGAAGGTTCTATAGGAGGCCTACCTCCATACACTCATCAAGGAACACATCTAGGGAATGGTAGGGGAGGCCATCGACCGATGAGAGGCAGAGGAGCTGGCCATCGGCAGCTGTAAACCATAGAGGTAGCAGTTTTAGTAGGTCCAGAGGTTGTTCAAGGTACGATCAGTTTTGTTTACAACATTTCCTATACCTAGATTGATTTTTGATTCTTCTCAAACCTTTGTTGTACCCGGTATATCCCATTATATTTCACTATACGTTGAGATACACACCTTTACCTGGTTACTGAGTATACCAGTTGGAGGTCAGACTAGCCTGTAAGATGTTTGAAGATGACACAGACTGATGTTGGGGCTGCATCAGTCTAGTGGGGATCACTTTATGCTAAAAATTAATCCATATGATATCATCCTCACGGTCGATTGTCTGTTTTCTATGTATAAAATTATTGAATTATTCTGGATAAGGTTTAGGATTTCAGATATGGGTGGAAAACGTGTCTCTTTCATTGGAGATTGGGGTTCTCCGTAGGGCAGTCAAAGAGTGGAGCCCCTTTTTTCATGAAAGCTGAGCAGTTTGTGCAATCAGTAAATACAGAAATTTTGGATGTCCTAGGGATCGTCATTGAGTTGTTGGACATCTTCTCTAGAGAGGTTGCGACTCTATGCCATCGATGTGATGTTGAGTTCAGGATACACTTGCAACTCGGTGCCCACCTAATTTCAATTGATATCTATCGAATGCCTTATTAGTTGTTGTTGGAGTTGCAGAATGAGGTTGATGACCAGATGAAGTAGGGTTTTATCTGACTGAGCATGTCACCATTGGGTTAATTAGTCTTGTTCGCAATTAATGAAGATGGTTTTCCTAGGTAATGTATAGAGTATTGAAGACTAAATTAGGTGAGGGTCAAGAACCGTTACCCCTACCATGTATCAATGAACTTTTTGACCAGTTGAAGGGAGCAGGTTGGTTCTCCAAGATCAATATGAAGTTGGGATATAGCCAGTTGAGTGTGAAAAAGGGTGACATCTCGAAGACTGCGTTTAGGTGTAGATATGGTTACTTTTGTTCATGGTCATGATGATCGACATTACAAATGCACTATCTATGTTCATGGGACTCATGAAATCCATCCTCTGAGAATATTTGGACCATTTTATAGTCTTGTTTATTGATAAAATCCTGATCTACTCACGATCTGATGAGTATCACGACTAGCATCTTAGGATATGTTTGGATGTCCTCTGATGCCACAAACTCTATGGGATGTTGTCCAAGTGTATTTTCTAGACATGATAGGTTCACTTACTTAGACATATGGTGTCCCAGAAGGGAATTTCAGTGGACTCGTCAATGGTCTAAGATGTTGCTTCTTGGTAATCACTTAAGAATGCGGTAGAGATTCATAATATCTTGGGTCTAGAAAGTTACAACTGGAGGTTCAAGTCCAAGTTCTCTCGAGTTACAGCACCATTGACAACCTTGACTAAGAAGGAATAGGCATCTGTGTGGAGTGAGAAGTGCACGGAGGCCTTTAGTTATCTTAAGGGAAACCTAGTCAATGCCCTAGTGCTGAGGTTTCTAGAGGAAGGGGTAATGTTGGAAGTGTTCATTGATGCTTCTAGCCTATGCTTCGGTTGTGTGCTGATGCAGCATCAGGTTGTGATCTCCTTTGAGTCTATGCACCAAAATACTAATGAACATAACTATTCCACCCATGAAATAGAATTTGAAATATTAGTGTTCATGCGAATGATGTGGTGGCATTACCTCATCGGGGAATTCTTTGTGGTCTTTAAGGATCACAATATATTTAGTTATGTATTCTCCCATCAAGACCTGAACTTGCAGCAACAGAGGTGGTTAGTGTTTCATTAGGAATTAGAATTTATGATTTTCTACACATCAAGAATGGGGAATGTGGTGTTTGATTCCATGAGCAGGAAGTCGCAGAAGGATGTGGTTCAAAAGTGAGTAGATTCTTTCATGGTGGTGGAGGTGTTGGTTTCCGTACACCATGATGCAAAGGTGGATGGTGGTAGATTTTTTTGTTCTAGATGACGGTGATGTCTTACATGGAACAATAGTTGGAGGAGTCTAAATGGGGGGGTCATAGAGGCTAAAATAATGTGTGATAGGATTATCCACGACAATGCTACAGAAGGATGGTCGGATGAAAGTCATAATCAGATACTTTTCGGTGGGATGTTTTGTGTCCCAGAGATGATGCACAAGAGAGTTCTTGGTGGCGTCCATTACTCACACCTCATGGTGCACAAAATATTTTATAAAATGTACTAAGGATTTAGGGGTCAGTTTTGGTGGCCCATGGTGAAGCGGCTAGTGGTAGAGTTTGTGAGAAAGTGCCTCGTGTGTCAGCAGGTGAAGGTTCAACACATAAACACAGGATCCCTATTACAGCCAATGAATGTCCCAGAGTCAATGTGTGATTACATATTTATGGATTTGATCATGGGACTACCCAGGGATCAATGAGGCTTTGATTTCATCGATGTGGTGGTAGAACGACTGATGAAATGATCTCACTTCCTAGAAAAGAAGGAGTCAGGTGTAGTAGATACCTTATCATATAGACAGGTGGATGAGGTGGTGCAGTTTCATGGCGATAGGATGTCCATTGTCTCTAATCAGGATGAAAAATATTCCACATGATTTTGGAAGGTATTTAAATGTGCTTTGGCCCCAAACTATGCCATAACATTGCATTCCACCCCCAGATAGATGGGTAGATAGAGTGGACCATCCGGATGTTGGAGGGAATCCTACAGGCATGCATTCTAGACTTCAAGGGATTGTGGGTGTGAAACATTACACTACTAGACTTTTCATACAATAATATCTATCACACAACCTATTTCATGGATCCATTCTAAGCCTTGTATGGGAGACAATTTTTTTACCTGTGTGTTGGACAGAGGTTGGGGAAGCAGGTGTTCTTGGAGATGAGGTTATGCAAGGCATGATGGAGATGGTCGATCATGTGAGTGAGAGGATGAAGGTAGATCAGGACTAGAAGAATTAATATGTTGATCATAGGAGGATACCCTTGGAGTTATATGTTGGGGACAATGTGTTCTAAAAGACCTCCCCTCATCGTGGGAAACAGAGGTTTGGCTGGAGAGTAAAATTTCTCCATGGTTCGTTGGACCCATCAAGGTGTTTCAGTGACTCGACAAAGTGTCTTATCAAATAGTTCTACCACCAATGATATAAAGGGTCCACAACATCATTTTTTTTTCTTAGCTCTGTCGGTATCTACACGATGATTTTCACATCCACAACTTGGGAGAGCTAGTTATTCAGGTTGATGTGACGTTCTTGGAGAGACCATTTATTGATCGAGGACCGAGAGGTCAATGTGAATCATGGATAAACCATTCCCTTGGTTCATGTTTTGTGTAGTTATATTGTCTTCAAGGAGCGTACATGGGAACGGGAGGCAAACATGTGTTACCACTGCCCAGAGTTGTTTGAGATTTGATTTCCTATTGTTTTGTGATTGAATGTGATGTATTGATTAACCTTGTTTTCTAAAAGAGAGGATGTTTTATATATTTTATGAATGTGTGTGAATCTTCCAAACTATGGGAAAGGGAGGACTTGATCTCTAATCACGACTCATTATGTTGGATGTGATTAATCCAATGTTGAAAATTCAGTTCCCCAATGTGGATAGTATCTTGACATGGAGGTAGAGACTCTCAAACCCATACGTCAGGGTGATGTGACCTTTTACATTTGTGTGGATTCATGGGGGAGAAGGTAATTAGTATACCCATAGTTGTTTATGAGATAAATGTTGGAATGGTTTTCCTAGATATCGAGGTTGTTCTTGCTTTCCAACGACTCTAGAGAGGGTTTTTCTCTAATAGGTATCTTATGAGGTGCTTCTTCGAACCCCTTTGATCGCTTTGTGTTTTCTATTTTATTCTCCAAGTGGAGAATAGATTGATAGGTATATGATTTAATGGACGAGACCATGCTGGCCCATTTTATTGACAATTTTTTCTAGTGTTTGGGTTATCCTAGGGTCCATCGGTGAATTATTAAGGAGTTTTTCAAAAAACATGGTCCCACTAAACAGTTCCACAAAATAGAAGTACTGTCATGGTTGCACATAGAAATGGTGGCACTATTTGAAGAGTCTCAGCATTACGGTGGCACCATTATAGTGCCACTATTATAATGTCTCACCAAAAATTGTCCCACTCTTTGTTATTTTTTATGATTTTCCCATGTTTTTTCTATTTTACTCTGGAAAGATATCTTTTGACGTAAAAGTGTTTAAATAACCTTTTCAAAAATATTTAAGGTTTGTAAATTATGTTTTAAACATCCAAGAGTTGGGAAACTATACCTTACCAAAACATGAGTCCTTTTTTACTCAGTGTCACACCTTTCCCCGTGCTTTCCAAGTTCTCCCATGTTAAGGGGTTTTTTTCTATTTATAATTCATCTTTTATATCACCACTATTATCTCCAACATATGAAGATAATTATTTAATAAAAATTAATTCAATCGTGTGTAACCACCCGACTGCTTAGTGAAACCATAATCCACCTTTTTTTAATTAGGGATATCATATCTTATAACTCTAGGATCTATCCTTTTATAACATAGAGATTGATTTTCATCTTCCATGATCCCTTTCTTTCCCTTTGTGTTATTGGACTCCCTCTTTCATAAAAGAATTTTTATCCCATGTTAGAGGTCTTCCCACTCATCCTTGAATCCTCCAAGGGTTCGTTCCCTCCACGTTGCACATCCCTAGTTCATGGTGTGAGGGAAAAAATTCGATCCTTGATCTTCCAGGTATGGTTTTCCTTCATCTCTATTTACATTGTGTCACGTGGGCCATGTATAATAATGTTTTCCCAGGGAGTGGATGAAACCAAATCATAAAAAATACAATAAATTGTTTTTAAATAATTAAGGGGTGTCTTTTATGATAATAATTTTATAGTCTTTTTCCTTCATTCATATGATTTGTATTTTATGTGATTATTCTCATTGAAAATCATGGTTGTTAGTGGTCCTTCGGTGCACACTAATGAACCTTTGCTTTCTTGATAATCTTGTGATTGAATGGATGTAACATGGAAAATTTTTATTCCCAGAAACATGGTTGATTAAATGGATTCCCAATGAATAATAATGTATGTTTGATCTCCACAGTTAACCAAATGACAAAAATTAACTTACTGAAAATTGTTGACAAATATGGAATCATCCTTTCGAATTTCTAGTTATAAGGGTGATTTTCCTCATTGATGATTATGGGTTGATGTGAACGGGGATGTGATATCATTTTTTAGTTGTTCCCTTGTGGATATGTGTCTATATGTTGGGGATTTACTTGGTTCAAGAACTTTTAGAGGACTCACAGATTCATTTTATTTTTGTGAATTTACAAGAGAACCAGGTGTGAATGAATATATTGTTGTTTAGTTTTTTTCCATCAGTTTTTTCTTTGGTTTGTAGATATGTGAGTTATTTTCTTAGTATTAGTGTAATATTTAAAAATAATCACATGAACATGACAATAATAATGGGTTCAATAGGGATTTTATTTCCAGAAATGGGTTGTGCTCTAGTAGTGGTTATTATGCTTTTATGCATGTATGTATAGTAAATAAAGTGTGTATGAATGTGCTGGTTAAGGAACCCATAGGTTGTAATGAGTTATTGTTTAGAAATATGTATAATGTTTAGTTATATTTTTTCTTATATATAACCCACCCATGTTGAGCGTTTCATGCTAAATACCCCCATTTCATTGGGAGGGTGTTTTTTCTAACATTTTGTTTAGTGGATGGTTTTTTTCCTCTTTTATGATCCCTCTCCCATGTATCCAAACACTCATTGGGGTGATTATGATGTCCTGATGTCCATTATATCCCAATAATCTTTTGGTAGGGTATGTTTTTGTGGTTTACCAATGTGTGTGTCGGCAGGATGGCTTCACATGTTTCCACGGGATGAGGCCCATGTTTGTTCGGGCATGGAAGTTTTTATTCTGGACTAGGTGTCTGCGAGTGTGTTTATGTATGCTTGTGGTGGCTTGGGTGTATGTGGGTGGGATGTGTGGTTGTTCTAGCCCATGTGTCTGTGTGCATGGTTATCTATGGTTACAGTTTCTCTAGTTTCTGCAGGCAGGATGCGTGGTGATGGTGGCCCAATATGTTGTTGTTGGGGCTACAATGGGACTCCAGTGAAAATGGAATGGGAGGTCTGATGAATATGATGTCTTCAATAACAAGTGAGAATGTGGTGCATAGTACCCAATCATCGATGTGTTATTACTATTGCTTTACCCAACTTTCATTATTGGGGGAGTGATCCTTGGTGAGGTTGGGTGGATAATTTTTTTAGGTGTTTTGAATATCTCTATTTCTCACGGGGCATTATAATTCCTCCCCACATCTGCATGACAGCTTTTCATTTTCCCTACTAAGTATAAATGTATACTCACCAAATGTACTTATAATCTATTTTTCAGGTCGCTTGTAGAAGATTTGAGATTAGGACAGTTACTTCTATCTAGGGGATGCAAGAGATGTTCTGGCTTCGGGGTTCCCTCTATTTTTCCATTCTTTTGGTACTTTCCTCTGGACTTTTCTTGTATTTTGTAGCACATACTTTGAAAATGCATATGGGGAACTGGTTTTTGGATTTACATTAACATTCTGTTATTAGAGTTTTTTGAGATTTACCTACTAATCTCTCATTCTTATTCTAATATAAAGGGCGACGCCTTCCATATTATGTGTGATTATATACCCTTGGTGGTATTCATGAATCCAAGGTCTATTGAATGTGGGAATCAATGGTTGTTATATATCCTTCAATATGAAGAAAGAAAGGGTCTTGCATTTTTTTATCTCTTCCCTCATCTTGGTGAACGTTGTTCGGGACAAGTTCATTTTTTATATAATATTGTTCTGATTTTTCTTATTTCATTTATACTTGATTTTCTATAGAATCATTTTATATTAATAAAAAAGATTTTCTTAAGAACTATTTTTTATTTTGATTTTTTGGATTTATATTTATTATATTCTCCAAGTATTATAATTTTAATTTGGAAAAATTGATTCAATATTTTTCAATGGTTGGTTCTAGGTCATGTAAATATGTTAATTAATTATTATTCGATAATATCACTATTTAAAATATTAATTTCCATTACCATGGTTAAAGGTAAATTGGATAATTGAGGGTAAAAATAAAATGATAAGGATTATAAAATGACAGTAAATTATTCCTCAATTAAATTAGATGAGTAATTTTTATCAATAATTATTCATTTTTCTATTATATTGTAATTTTATTTTATTTTTATATAATTATAACCTTTTAAAGATTTTATTTAATGTGAATTAAAATATGTGACAGTTTTGTTTTTAATACTGTTATATTTTTTATATGGTAAAATATAGAGTCTTTGTTCAACAATGAATAATATTTGGAAATATAATGTATTTATCTTTATCATGTATTTTTTTCATTTGTATGGAATAAATAATTAAATTATTTGTTTTCAAAAATTATAATTCAATAATTATTCAATTATTGGAAAATCCTATGAATTAAAATAAATATATGAAAATACATATTAGAATATATAATTAATTTAATCCATTAAATTCAAGGATTTCATTGACATTTTTAGTATATAATAAATTAATTTGTTTTAAATTTTCATTTTTCACTAGTGATTTAAATGTCAAAGAAATTAATAGCATCCAATTTGGTAATAATAATATTTAATAGACTTAATATATTACTAAATTATATAAGATCATAATTTTTTTAAATAATAACATGATGGATAATAAATTCCCAAATATTTCATATCTTATTAATCTATATACCATTTGTAAAGAATATCTAGGATAGATTGTTTATATTTGAATTTTTTTTATAAATTCCAAGATTTCCCCTCCCGTCTCTTGTAAAATATTATCTATTCTCCAAGAATTACTGGCATAAAAAACAATTATGATTGGAATAACCCTACAAATTCTATTTATTATAATCCAAAACCACATTATAGTGGTTTTGGTTGAGTAATAATACCTTCCTTCATTTCCATAACATGTAACGAAATGGATGTTTTCCAAATATTAGGTATAGTTTATATCTTCACGCCTTAATTATGTTTCTTCATTCATATCGGTAAAACTATATTCAAGCATGCATAAATAAAAACTTGAGTATCTTATTTTATTTTTATTTTATTACTATAATAAAATTTTCTAAATCAATCTCCCCTTCCATATAATGGGTTATGAAATCAACATTTTTTGGTTGAAAATACATAATTTTGTCCCCTCAAAATGGATTGTGTGTAATTGTGTTTGTTGAAAAATCCAGATAATCGCCAATGAGAATGTATTTTGTTTGCTGAAGACATTTTTTTAAGGTGGCATAGTTTCCCAATGTTTCCCAAATTTTAGGGTCTCAAAGTCTAGAATTTGTGTGAATAATGGAAAATGAAATCGGCAAAGTGAGATGAATTAGGAGCCTGAAACATTGTTTGAATACCATATCGGGGATGAGTACGCGACTGCATACTAGGCATCGGGAATGGTATGCAAATGAGGTTGACGAAATAGAAAATGGTTCGCGGTGGGTGGTGGTGTAGTTTGCAGATGCACTGATGTCAGAGGAGTAGGTGGATTACGTAAGAGAAAAGGCAGTATGCAGAACATGTAGAAAAACGGTTCTTGGACAACTTGTTGTTCATGGTGGCTGATGATCGGTAGGCGGGGGAGTCCTACTCGAAGATTTGGTAAATCCTGATTTAGCATATTATGAGGGAATATTTCCCTATATAAGAAACTTAATTCCCACCAATTACTGTGGAGATTGAATATCATTAGAAAACATATTCTGCTCCAGGATTTTGGAAAAGGATGATGGTTTTTGGAAAAGGCCAAAAGAAGGTCAAAAAGGCTGAATGGAGGTTCGCGAAGGTGTAAGTGGTTCGCTGAGATGATATTTTTTCAAATGTGTTTGTGGAGAACTGTATCCCCCTAAGGAAATATGGTATGCGGAGAAGGAATCTCGGTATGCTGAAGGTGGTGTCACCAAATATGGAAGAGGAATCTTTAGTACACCAGAGGGTGATTAATGCTACAGTTATGTGGAGGGAGAGCTCCAATATGTAGAAGTAAAGGCAGTCCATGAACAACAGATAGTTAGTGGATAGAGGGTATATTGAAGAGGAGGTTCCCGGAGTCAGTATGAGATAACAGTAAGAGATCGCGAAGGTGGAGACAGTCTGCAGATGAAGGGAGGTTCGCGCAAGAGGCGACAGTATGCATATCTGGTGGTTCACATACCAGACCCTGTACTCAGAACGTGAAAGAGGCAAGGTGGTTTGCGATATGCACAACAATGCTTTTGATTGCTTTGATTTAGCTTGAAAAAGTATTTTCCAGTACCTAAAAGTACTTTAGAATTTGGAATTCATCTACAAGTGAAAATGGGACATCAATAGAGCATCTACCTATTTTTGAGGAAGTGGGGATTATTGAAAATGAAGGGATCTACATGTCCATAAACTGTATTTGACTTACAATTCGATAAATTTTGTATTTATTATTTTTCAATAACAATGAGAAAAGGAAGAGGAAGACGGTGACGATTCCCTCAACAGTGATCTAGAGAAAGAGGCATATGGAGTGACCCTTGGGAATGCGGTGAGTAGACCCTATACCATTTAAAGGTAGTGAGCATGTGCTTTGAATATATAGCCCAAACATTATAATCATTATTGGTATTGATCCTTAGTGAATCTGGTACCTCAGCACATTGTAGTTGTATGCTCCTTGGACATAGCCCAGTGAGGGTGAACCATGTAAAAATTTTAGTGTCATGTGCATGATTACATATCTACTTTTATATTGCTAAGGGAGGAATAGATAATTTTTTTTATAACAATGAATCAGGATTTGGGTGAGCGAAAGTTTTAATCTGTCATACCCTAATTCACCCCCCCAGGGTATTTGACCTGGTGGACATAACAACATTTGTCTGTATGGGGGACTTTCACCCAGCGAACCAATGTCATTCATTTTCCATTATTTCTTCCCATGAATTGAAATAATGATACAATTAATGTTCATATATAATATTAATGAAAATTTTAACCTTTTTATGTTTAATATAATATTTACGATATTACCATTCAATTCGCATAAATTAATATTATTCATGTGTATATGGGACAACCACCTCTACGATGCGACATGAATCATTTTTCATTACAAATTACTATGTATAATATATAAATGTATAATTAAATATGTTTTATGATATATATGATATTTTTATCATTGTTTAATGATAGTATAATAGTTAATATACTCATATGAATATCAAACAAAAATGTAAACTTTACTCGTTGTACATACGATCTACCGTCTCATTGATTATAATGCTGTTAATTTATAACAAACATATTCAATTGATGGATTTGATATTATAATTTTTTATTAAAATGATAATAATTTCATTATAATTTAATAGAATATGGTGTAATAATGATCTCTTTGATCATAGTCCACAAAACATAATTCATTTTGGAAAAATGAAATGAATATTTTTAAAACATATAATGTAAATATAAATAATTAAAATATATATATATCATATTGATTATCTATATAAAAGGAACTATAAACATAAATATTAATATCACTAAAATAAATACGTTTCAAAATATTATTATTTAGGACAACAGTGAATAGGCATGACGTGTTAGACCCAATGTTAGTAAATTCATAACGTAATTTCCATTAACTATGTTAATCCTCGACATTGTTGATGATGTCATGTAATGATTATGATTCAAAATGAAATTTTATTACCTTATTTTATATTAAAACTTTTTTCTGTATTTATATACAATTCACATAATTGATTCATTTTATTAATTTTCACTTAAGTATGTGAAATTTTTAAGGTTCTTTATTTTCAAAAAATTATTTAAATATTCTTCTACAATCATTTTTTATGAAAGTAAAATTAATTTTTTAACATATAAAACATGATTGGATTTTCCCTCCCTCATGATGCTTTAATGATAAAATTATTCCTTCATATTTTTTAATTTTTATTTTAAAATAATATAGTCTCATTATTATTTGTGTTTTTTAGATTTTAAAAGTGATATTTAAGTGAAAATGGTATTTTGTTTCCCAAAAGTAATATTAAAATTGGTTTAAATGAGTTTCAATGGTTGGAATCATGATATAATACATATATAATGTTTAGGATGGGTTGAGACCCATTATTTTCCATTATTTTATTCCTCGATCACCATTTTAGATTAATATATGACGGTTTGGGCTTGATTATATTGCAATATATGACATAGGAGCCCTCTTATAGATTTAAAATGATTTGGATACTCCATATATAAAAGTTTATTGTATGGTAACTCCATGTGTAACGGTGTCGGTAAATGTATTACGGAAATAATTTCCCAATTGACCTAAATAGTTTTCTTAATATTTTTAATGTATTATTGTGTATATCTCTTATTTTAAAAAGGTATGATAATGGAATTTAATTAAGAAAAAATGACACTTTTTTATAGGAAATTAATGTTATATGAAAAAATATTTTCTTTTATTTCATGTTTTTCACAGGACTGAAAAATTCTTATCTTTTTCAGTTCATTACAAATATTTTTTCACACATTCCATGTTTTGAAATTTTTATCGTATGGTTATTGAAGTATAAGATAAAAATAAGAATTAATGTTCAATGATGTAATGATTTATCAGAAACCAAGATTTACTTTAATAATTTTTTTCTTTTTGTGTGGAAATTTGTAACTGAGTAATGTTTTCCAATTATAATATATTGGTTAATATGAAATTGTTTTCCTAAATCATTATAATACAAAATGAAATACATCGAAATAATTTTAAAAAAAGTGAATTATAGCTTAATATAACTATAATTTGTTATCATTATGATCAGTTCTTTATATATGGTGTCATTGAATGATTTATATATCTTTTTGTGTAAGGATAATGATAATTTAATACCTATAGTATCTTTATACATTATTCTTAATTAAAAATGTTGAATAATATAAATTCTCCCACCTGTCATTATCTAAAATATTGTTATTCAAAATGGTTTTTCGTAATGGAAGTGGAGAAGCTGTGGAAGAATGAAATCAAGAGAAAAATATCACTCCAAATTAGCATCATGATATTGTTGTAATTTGATTAGAGAAGTTATTTCAGGGATGGATCATTGACATAAGATATAAATGGATGTGGTATCCTTTTTGAGAGATTCCAAATCTACCCGAGAAGAACTTGCTGATATTTGATCATTTCATGAAACAAACTAGCCCATCATTCATCGGATCGTCAAACACTGTATATGATAAAAGAGGTATTAATTTCCTAGACAACAAATTATAATTCATGTTATGTTCAAAAATTTAAATGATATCCCTTATCATTTATTGATTTCAATGTGAAAATGATAAATTGTGATCTCAAGGTAAAACATCTAGATAAAAATCTAATATTGATGTTATGGAATGGGATAATTTAAGAGTATATATTTCTTAAAATATATTCCTTATATTTTTATTCTCATAATGAAGAAAAAATTCTAATAAATTAGGAAGAAAGTTGATTATTGCATTGATATATATAGGAAATTAATTTCACATGACTTGCTAGGTATTAAGGGATTCTGACCAGTATATTGATTGTAAAAATAATTTATTATAAATTATTTTAAATATCATTTTAAGAATATCATTTTATTTTTTATAATATAACATATATGGAAATAATTTTTTATGTGCTAAAAATTTTGAGATGGAATTTTCTTATGAAAATCTTCTTTAAGATAATAATATTTAGAAGTGGCATGGATGGAAGATGATGTATTCCGAAAATAAATTTGGAGGTAATAAAATCATTATATTTTTATAGGATACATGTAGTAAAAATAACCTTAAATAATTCCTTTAAATATTAGGATGTGTTACCGATTTAAAAATTTCGGAAACATGGCATGTTAGTTAAAAGAATAATCGAAAAGAAATAACATGAAGCTGATGGTATGATGAATTAATTGTATGGATTTCGGTCCCATTGCTAATCTATGTTCAAATTAAGTCACTCAAGGGGGGATATGTAAAAAAACTAAAAATATAAGGGTGTGGAGGAATTTATTTCTACTACTACAGTTGATATTGAACCATTAAACAAAATAAATATAGCTATGTTTCATGTGTATTTTAATTATTCTAATAACTTATTTGAATCAAAATAATTTCCTTAGTTAATTTCAAATAAATACTCTTGAATACATATAATATCAAATTAGAAAATACAATCAAACTTATCGTAAAAAATAAATGTTATAATATTAGAGAATCCCACATATAGTGGACTCTTTATAATATAATAATGTAAATAGTCCTTCATAGATAACATGTTAAACTACCAATAGTTGTGTTTGAAAATATTTTGGGTATGTTTTTTATTTCAATCATCCATGATAAAACATATTTTTCATCTAGGAATGTTTTTTCAATGATATCATACCTTTAATAACATACCATGACCAAATAAATTGATTAAAAATGGTAATGCATCTTACATTGAACATGTTTTTGAATAGAATGACATTAATCAGATTAATTAAGTGGTATTAGTTTGTAGATATATGGATTTTTTTCTCTTATGATTATCTTTGTGTCTTTCCTAAGTGATAAGTTGAGTATTCTATTTTTTAGGCCTTGATTATATGCCAATTTGAAAACCTTCTTTGTTCAATGGATCATATATAAGTTCTAGAAATGATAAATAAATTGAAATAACATCTAGATAAATGATTTGTTGACCTATAAAATTCCCATGTGCTACCTTTTTTTATTAAAATTAATTATGGTTTCATGAGGACATTAATTGATTATATTTGATTTAATAAAATCATTATTAAGAATATATATCATTTTAATCATAAGGATGATTCATTTTATCTATTATTGTTATCAAAAATACATTTCAAATGTTGATCTTAAGTCAGGTTACCATCATATGAAATTAAATAAGTTAAATATTTGAATGACTATGTTTTGAAAGAGATATCAGCATTATGAGTTTGTAGTTTTTGCCATTAGGATGAGAAATTGACCCACATTATATATAGTCTTATAAATAGAGTTTTAAATTAATATGTAGATAAATTTTTGGTTGTTTTTATATATTATATTATATTTTATTAAAAAATATATAAGGATCATGGAAAAAACTTACGAATTTCATTGAAAACCCATTATAAAATAAATTACTAAGCTAATTTATAAAATTATACTTATGGATGGAAAATCATTCATTCCATTGGTACATTGTTTTAAAATATAAATGTTTTATTTTCCTTTCTAAAACAAAGGTTGTTGAATAATTTCCAAGGGAAAAAATATCACAGAGGATCATTGTTTTCTAGGGTTGGTGTGTTACTAAAGATTGATTATTGAAAACATTGTTATATTTTCGTGACCAATATCTATGAAAACATGAAAATGAGTCATTTTTATCTAAATTTTTTTGATAATTGGGTTCAGTAATTAAAAAAATTATTGGTTAATTATTAAATTTTTCCCCTACCCTTGATTACAGATGATTGTTTTATCGATAGTGATTATTCCTGGAATGGACTTAGTTGTATTGTTATGTAGAATGGTGAAGTAATTTCTTAAACCTCAAGAAAAATTAAATCAAATGAGTTAATTTATATTAAAACTATCTGGAATTAGATAATACAAATTATTCATAAATGTTTTGGATACATAATTTATATTGATCCATGTGTGAAAAATGTATTGATAAAAAATGATTATAGATTATTTATACTATAAAATACATGAACACTAGAAATAAAATATGTATCAGACTAATTGAGATTATTATTGCATAATCAATTAATGTACTTGAGAAGAAAAAAATGTGGATTATTACATAATTTAAAAAAATCATGCATCATTAACCATTTTTAGTTTGTAACATAACCCTTTGGTTAATGTTTTAAAAAATTGTTTCTTAGATGTTATAGATGCAAGGAAATTATATATTTAATTTTAGGTATTAGTAAAATCCAAACATTTTGAAATAATTATGAAAGATCATGAGGGGGATGTTTTTATACATGTAAATACAAAATTTGTTAATAAGGGGATATTGATTTATTTCATTGATGATGAATATGGAGTTATTATGTTTTTGAAAATAATTTGTCTGCCCTATTATTTTAGATGAAAATATATTTATTATGTGAAGAATATAGTTCCTTATTTTCCACTAATCCTATAAGTAAAAAAGATATACCAGGATATTCCATAGTATTGTTAGTGGTATGGAATAAAAGATATAAAATGTCATCTTTTCAATTAAATTCTTAATTTATTAATTCGTTAAATATAATTGAAATTAATGGAGACGATTATTCATTCTTTTAGTTCCATAATGTATATGGAAAAATATATTCTATAATTTAGTGGTGGGACAACAAAAAGTCATATTATAGAAATAGGTTCGTTTGGGTAATTAATGATCAATGGACTAGATCTGGATATTTCCTTCCATTCATGATACTCAATCATTAGATCATATTTTTTCTCTATATCATAAGGATATGGTTGGGATACATGGAAATAAACTCAAAATTCATTTAGATAGTGATCAAAGGATCCCTCTTAATTTTTGAATGTCATTCAGATAATGTTAGGCACTGAATTAAATTTCATCACATCCATTCCGCCTTAGTATGGTGAATAATTAAAAAAAACATTTTGGACCATAGAGACATTCTAAATTATATATAAATGGAAAATTAGGGATATTGTGAGAGAAATATTTCATTATGTGATTTTTTTAATGTAATATGAAATTTTTTTTCAGTGTATATATAGAGCCTTTTAGAGCATTATATGTAATGATACTTCAAACTATATAATTTTTGAATTATGTGTTTTAAATGAATATTATCGAACCATAGCTTGTAAATGGAATAGCTGAGATGGTGAATATGACTCATTGAATTATGAGGATGAATGATAGTAGGAACAAATGTTATGTGGATAAGATGATTAAAGACCATTCATTAGAGGTATGTGATCTTGAGTTTAATAAATTATCACAATGTGAAAGTTTTATTATTTTTTAAGAATTGAAATTTATTTCCATGATTCAATTGAAAATATAAAATTATATAGAATTTTTAATCATTTTCCAATCGAGTGGACTTGCCTCTAATATAATCACAGGCTCCCAAATGTTTCTATATTTTAATGTTTATAAAGAATTTATTAGAATCACATCATGTTTTGAGACCTGAAATAGTTATGTTGGAAGATAAAATATCATATGATGAATATACTATTCTTACTATTGATTATTGAGAACTTTTATTTCAAGAATATTATAATTATATAGGTTATAATGTTGTAGAGAAACCATTTGGTTATAGAAGCTACATGTGAATCTGAAAATTCTATTTGGGAAACGAATCAACACTTATTTTATTAATGAATATAATTTCAAAGAAAACATTTCTAATTGTGGGGAGGGGGTGGGGTGAAATAACTAAATTAATAATAGAATAATTTATTTTCAAATTTAATTTTATTCATGAATTAAACAAATAAATTTTGTATACACTAGATATTAAATTCGTAAAATCAAAAAGGAAATACTTTTATTGTACTGATTTATTATATGTTTAATTATAAAATATTAGAATACTAATTTTACAAAAATAATTCCATCTTTGAATTTATCTCATTAAAATAATCTTCCTACGAATATTTTATTACAATTTGAAAATAATTATATTTCTAATAATGTTGAAAAATATGGGTTTTTAAATTAAAACTGTATTTTTACACCATATTTAGAATGTCACATTATGTTTTGGATTAGTTTTAATATTTAATTAGTTAATTTCAATTTACTATAATAAATTTATTATTTTTTATTGTTTTGCGTACTCGAATTTACTATCAAAATATTTTATATTTTATTGTCAATTTTTCTAAATAACTATTTTTCATTGAGTCTAAACAGTTTAATTTAAAATAAATTATCAAAATTTTATTATTTTAATTTTCAAAATCGAATTCCATATCTATAATCAGAGGGTCCAAATTTAGTAAATATGTCCCTTTTTTATAAAATATCAATTTTAAACCTATTAATTATTTTGAAAATAGTAAAAGGTAAATTGGGTAATTAAGGATAATAATAAAATTTTAAGGACTATAAAATTCCTCTATCAGTTGAAAAAATTTAATTATATGACTAATATTCACCCGTAATAATTCATGGTTCATTTATATACTCATTTTTCCCATTTTTATTTGTTTTTATCATTTATAATATTTTATTGAAAAATATATCAATTATGTCACACTATTATTTTTATCTAGTGATATATGTTTCATATGGATTTATTTGGAGGATATTTTGAACAATAAATATTATTTTTAAATATTAATTATTTTATCACAATAATGGTAAAATATTTTTTATTTTTAGGTATCAAATAATATCCTTAAATATTTACACAACCCTAATGTTGAAATTCTTCAAATATTTGAAAAATTAAAATAGATTATAAACAATATCAATATAAGTATAATTTGATATAATTAATGAATGAAACTAATTTTTAAGATTAACATGACATGTTTAGGATATAATAAATCAATCATTTCATATCATACCTATCATCTTGATGTTTGTAACATTAATGTAATTAATAGTATCAAATTTGACCATAATGATATTTTATGGATACAATATATTTTTAAAAAATTAAAAAATCCAAATAATATTTCATAAAAATAAGTGTGATAATATATGGTCTAAAATTTTATCCATATAAATTTATAGTCCATTTGGAATCAATTTTATATAGAATATCCTGATTATATTTTAAAATTTTGAGAAATAAGAAGAGTGCCCCTCTAGTCTCTCATAAAAGGAAACCCATTTTTGTAAATCCTAAAAACATGAAAATAAAATTATTTCATATAATAAATAATAATATAATTCTATATAATCTATAATTTAATTTTGGGGGAAGTTATTTAGGGGGAATACCAACCTTAGTAGCCTTATGGTTTTAAGAAATGAAGATTTCCAAATAAAATGACTAATTTTTATATTGATGTATTATTTTTGAATCTTATTCCACATCCCTAAAAATTGTTTCAATCATGACAAAAAAATCCTTAATTTCCTTCATATAATATTATATAATTATGTAAATATCATCACCGAAATTAATATCATCTTCCATCAAATGGGATATAAAATCATCACTCAAGTGTATGACAGACTACCTCCTCACTAAAAAAATAATTCTTTTTCTATTATCGACACTCGTAGAATGATATAATAATGAAAATAATTTTTAAATATGGTATTAATTAAATATTTATCATTAATGAATGATAATATGTCATTTATGTTCTTACCATTCAATACACAAAAAATATTAATGTTTGTCGTGAGTACGAATGTGCTAACATCACCATGTAGAGATTTGATAGAATTTCCAACACCAAATCACATTGATAATATATATAACTATATTTAAATAAATTGTATGATTTATATTATATTATTATCAATATGGGATAATTATATCACACTTATAATAATTAAATTATGATCTTTGATAAATGGAAACTTTATTCATGAATACATGTGACTTATCATCTCCCTGATAGTAATCCAGTTCATTTTTGTGAAACATATTTAATATATGGATTAAAATTAATAATTGAGATATAAAAATGATAATTATTTTATTATTATTATTATTCTATACATAGTGGAATACCGACATCTTTTATTATAGTCAACAAACATAAGTCAATTTGAAAATATAATCTAAATGTCTTCAAAACAACTAGTGTAATCTTAAATAAATATGTTATTGTGATAAAATTGTGATGAGTGATATAAAAGGAATTAAAATATTTAACAATTTTTATTATGAATGCATAAAGGTACCATAATTTTAATATTCAATTTGAAAAAAAATCAATTTTGACCATTCAGACCCATTGCAAAGGAATTCCTAACCAAATTTCCATTCGTTGGGTTAAAGTTCTCCTTTCTTTATCATATAATGATATGATTATGTATTAAATATATTTTTATTATCTTATTCCCTATTAATTTTTTTTATTTTTTTCTTATTCACATAATCTATTCTTTTTACGAACACTAATATCTTGGATAAGATATTTGAAAGGGGTTTTTTTACTATCCTTTTTTCAAATCTTACCTTTCAGCACATTTTAAAAAAGTCAACTGAAATGTTTTCTTAATATTACAACACATGTGTGTTTCTTACATAATACATAACTCTTTAATTAATTATTTTTTACTTCAAAAAATTACTTAGTTTATTGGAAATTACATGGGTTAACTATTATGTGAATAGTTTTAAAATTTTAGATTTGTTTTGTACCTATAATGAAGATTCAGATATAAGAAAGTATTTATCACATGTGATTAAAAAGTTTTTAATGTTTTATTCATGATATAGTCCATTAATAATTTTTTTAATGTACTGTCATCCACATTATAGCTCAATATAGGATGATTTGATCTCATTCATTACACAATATATGTTGAGTGATCTCTATTATATCTCTTCATTGCATAACATAAACTAGAGATAAAATTCGACCATATAGTTATTCCATTTATAAGGGTGGTCGAACGAGTGATATGGAAAATATGTCCCAAGGAAACTACATAAAATATATATGATTTTTATTGACTTTTCATGTAAATAAATTTATTTAAAAAGGTAATAAATAATATTCTTTTAAGAAAAAAATTTCTCCTATTGGAAAAAACTGATTTTTTTGTACAAAGTATTCAAGTATGATATCATATATATTATTAATATACTAATTATTTAATTTGGGTTTATGTAATATACTTATTTTTTTTATCATTGTCAGTTTTAAAATGATATTTATAGGGTTTAACGATGGGTAATTGAAAATAAAGAGTTCAATTTGAATTTTCTTATGATTTATTAGACACCATGTTCTATATTATTGAAATATTTTGGGGAAAATTAGATAATTATTATACGTGTCACATATAATTTATGAGTTACTATGTACTATTATGTCCTAATTCATTAACAAAGCAAACCAACATGTTCATCATAATTATAAGAAATTTGATTCTTGTTTAAAAAAACATAATATGTAATGATCAATTCATGGTATTTATATGACCATTGAATCATATTTCTATTAAATCATAATCATAACCCATGGTTTTATAGTTGATGAATTTAAAATTGATTAAAATATCATTAAATTATTATTGAGAAAAATATTTTTCCATTATTAAAAATAAATTAAAGAACAAAAATTTTGAAAAATTGTCTGAAAATATTTTTAATTTAAATATATCATTTGAAACATGTGAAGTAATCGTCATATAATTTAGTGTTCATGATTGTTGTGAATCTAGACCTAGCCGTACAAGTTGATGAGAAAAAATTGCATTCAAGTTATTTTCTAAATAATTATAATGTAAGTCATTTGGAAGGTAACAAGTATGTTCATATGAAAACAAACATTAAAATAAATAATGGGAAATATAATAAATAAATAAGTCTATTTTATTAAAAATATTTTGGAGAACATTTTTAACAAAACTTATACACTGATGATAATGACTTTCTATTCATGTTATTTTTAAAACAAATTAACGTAAATATTTTGGAAGGTAACAGGTATGATCATATTAAAAAAAATATTTAAATTACAAAAATGGGGAAAATAATTAATAATTAATTGTATTTTAGTAAAAATATTCAATATAACTTTATTAAAAACATTTACAATAAAGTGAATGGCATTTCAAATGAAGTGAGAAATAAAATTTAATTCCCTTCAAAAAAACATTCTTTCGGACTCATTTGTTATAAAAGTTAGTAAAATGTCAAGAAAATTTATATAATTAAAAAATAATAAGAGTGTGAGGATTTCATTTATATTATCTTTATGTATTTCAATAAATATATTCATGGGAATAATAATAAAAAACTATTTCGATAAAAAGTGATATTGTATCGTAATTCCCATAACACTTTTTAAAAATTGACTCACAATCCAAATGATTGAAATAATCATATATGGATTGTTGAATACGCATATAATTCATAAAAAACATAAAATATATTACATGGGATTTTTATAAAAAACATAAAATAAATAAGTGGTGAATACGGAATATCTCTCATAGAAAAAAACTGTAACATAAATCCATAACCTCATATCTGAAATGCAATGCACATGTTCAAACCTATTATATAATAAATATATATTTATTGTAAATAAAATATATAACCTAAATTAAATTTACCTTAAAATAAATTATTTATTTATAATATTCTTCCACCACTTTATTAATAAATAATTATTAAATCACTATGTTAGTTGATTATTGCTTTGTTTTTAGTGTCTGTATAATTTTTGTTGTTCTGTTCCTTATACTTTTATTATTCATACATAAAATCCTAAATAATATAAATGATATATATATATTATATAGTATCATGATATCAATAATTTTAGTTATCCATAAAAGATAAATATTCGAAAATAATTTACACCATTCATGGAGATGAACGAATATACTTCAAAATGAATATTGTCTCAAAATTTTCAATAGATGTAACAAAATAATGTTATATAATAATTTAAATATAAATAATAATTTTTAAATAATTTATATCATATATAATAACTATATATATCCTTTTAACCATACATGTAAAAATAAAAAATAAAAAAGTTATCATATCTCTTCGTAGAGGCGGTCCTCCAAACATCGACATTGGAGACATTATTATTTTTAAAAGATATAAATTTAAACATTTATATTTTATGTTATAATAAAAGAAAAATACTTATTTCATTAATATTAGATACATAGATATTATCCATAGTTATATCCATAAATGACATGTGTTGATGGAAAATAAATTACATCACCTTGTATGCTAGTACTCTGTCATAAACATAATTGACAATTTGATTTCACATTTTGTTGAAGAGGTGATAGGATTCAGTAAATCTACGAAAAATATACTATATTACTATATAACATATAAAAATTTATAAATCCACATATTTTAATTATATTTTAGGGATTTGGTAGTTGAAGTAAAAAAAGATTAGTTAAGAATGATAACGTTTTTTGGAAACCACTTTAGGTTTTCTGAGAAAAGATTAATAGGAGTGTTTTTATAATAAATAAAAAATCATCTATAAAGTTTCAAATGGAGTTAAAAATTTATCTGATCAATGATTTTTTAAAATAAAATGGTCATAAGAGATGGTGTGGAGAAGAGATGCATGATGTTTTATAAGTGGCTGAGAGGGCCGACATAGAAATTTTCCAAGTGAATATAGATTGATAAAGTAATTTGAAAAGAAAAATTATTTCAAATGAACATTAATTCGATATATTTGATATTATACGTTCAAGTTATGGATAATAAAATCATAATTTGAAATTAATAATCGGAAAACAAACACTTATCATTGGGTTTATCCCCCGGAAAAACAATTTTTACCATAGGTACAGTAATCAATTTTTAATATTAGACTATTTGTCACGACCCGTCCTTGGGGCCCATGCTGTGACTACCCCAAGCCCACCTTCCATAGGCCAGGGGATGGCGACTAGCACCAAGGCATAAATCCTGGTAAAAAGGGAAGGCATTGCCTTTGTAAAGTAACAAGCACCACAGAATAAGCAAGCGTAAGAAGTAAACACTAAGTAAAAACTTGTACAACAGTAAGTGTGGAAAAGTAAGTGGGCCAGAATACAAACCCAAACTGAAAGTAAAGTACAACTGGAAAAGGAAAACAACAACTGAAAAGTAAAGCCGCAACGTCGAGCCGTCCACTGGAATTCCCTCCCAATAGGTGGGTACAGATAGCCTCCACTACTTCTTGGGTCCAGCCGACCGCTCCGTGTACGTCCCACAGAGTGGTCCACCTCCAGGTATCGTCCTGCTCTGCAAGCCTCCACCACGATCAGTGTTGTCCATCGTCTGCAACCAACACAATGTAGTGCGGGCATAGCTCGTGCAGGGGTGAGTATAAGTTACTCACTAGGGACCCCGAGACCCCCGAAGGTCTCACAGAATCCACAAAGGATAATCCATAAAGGAAAGAAACAATCACAAAGTAACATCCGACACTGCTTAGGTATATTCCCATACATATACCTAAGTCATCAATTCCCATTCGGCTCCAACATCTGAGCTCAAGTACAACCCAGTCCACACAGGAATGAAAAACATAAATCCACACTGGATGGCTCAATAAAATCCACAAAGGAAAGAAAAACGTAAATCCACACAGGATAGCACAACACAATCTACAATGGAAAGAAAAACGTAAATCCACACAAGATGGCTCAATACAATCCACAAAGGAAGGAAAAACAGGATTTCAGCTCACACAGGTATACTTATTCGAATGACAATAGAGATGATCACAGATCCATCTAATTCGCCGGACCCATAAATGATCGATGTGTACTAACCACGACAATGACCCACAAAGGATCTGACCCACAAAGGATCGATAGGTAACTAACCCCCGCAAAGACCCACACAGGATTGGACCCACACAGGATCGGTAGGCGCTGGCCCTCATAGGACCGCTAAGCGCTGACCCACATAGGATAGGACCCACACAGGATCTGTATCACTGACCCACAAAGGATCACTGAGTGCTGTAGTCATCATCGAATCCACTGAGGATCTCTGTATAGTTGTCACCGTCACAGTAGTAGTCGCAGCCAGTTCTAGGGTTCCCGCACACAACAAGCTCATTCAGGAGGGTCCGCTCCATGAGCTGAGAGGCTGATACGTCAACCGAAACATAGTCCTGAGTTTATGTATCCAAAAGTTCCATATCGACAGCAGGAACTCAACGTCGTAGACGGCGCGTCAATCGGACGCCCGGTCTGAGAGTTATTGGCTTTTTCGTCCCTGGGGCCTGGTTGGTTTTTAAGGCAAAACTAACCTGACCTTACACCACCTGCATCCAAAACTCGAGCGGAGTATTCCAAAAGATCCGCCTCACTTAGAGGAATTCAACAAAGTCGACAACACGTAAATTGGACATCCGAAGCTCAAGATATGAGCATTTCCACTCCGAGGGCCCGGTTGGTTTTGTGTACGAACCAACCCGACCGAACACAAAGTATTCCAAAACCTTGACTGTGATATACCAAAACGACCGCCTAGATCCAAGGATCACATCTCCCTTGGCGATGCATAGTTCAGAGGCCCGTAGCTCATGTTATGAGAAAAAAGACAAAAAGGTCCAGAAACGTGGGGTCTGGGCCTGGACCGCCCCGGCCCAACACCCCCTGGGGTGGCCTGAACCAGGCGGACCCGACCTGGGCCCGGGTCGGGCCTGGTTGGGCGTGACCTGGCCGGCAGGTAAGCTCGGCTCGGCTCGGCTCAGCCGAGCGGCCGAGCAAACGAAGCTGCGGGGGGCGTGCTGCCCCCTCGTGAAGCGAAGCCGCGGCCCCGCGTGGGGCCGCTCAACGTCACCGGACGCGGCCGGGCCACCGCGTCCCTGCCTTCAGTTCCGCATGGCGGCGGAACCGCATCCCACCGTAGTGGCTGAAGCCGCAGTGGCTCTGTCTTGCGGTGCGATGGGGCACCGCCGCCTCCAGCTGCTGGCGACCCGCGCCGCCGGTGGAGTCCACGGGACAACAGAGTTGCTCAGGTGGTTCGATTCCATTCCCATCTACGCCGTAGTTCATCCCAGGTCTTGTTCTTCACACCGAAATCAACAAATCGTCTTGGTGGCACGTTTTGTCGTCGTCCTCCGTTCCTCACACCAAGAACAAAAGGGCGGTGGGTTCAGACTTGTTCGTTGGTCCGCACCCACCACGTTAGTGGTTTGAAACACCACCATGATTTCCATCAATTGATAAACCATGACCCACAATAACATTATTTCCTTTGAGGAAAACAAGCATAGGTAAAAATCATTTCATAACAACCCCTACCTCGTCATAGTCTTCAGAAGAGTTCTTTGTGGAATTGACCGTCGCGGTAGAAGATTATCGTCGCGTTGCGGAAGGGCGTCGCGTCGTCGCGGTATACGGCGTCGCGTGGACGAAATCTGAGGATCAAGGACATACAGATTTAATTATAACAATTAAATCCATGTTGATTTTATAATCCACAATGAATTAAAATGGACCGCAATCCCCTACCTCAAGATGTCGATCGAAGATTGTCGCGGGGATGGATCGTCGGGGAAGAAGCGCCGCGGAGGGAGAATCATCAGCGTCACGTCGTCGATCTCCGGGGGTCAGGCGTTCTTCGTCGCATTTCATAAGAGGCTGGCGTTCTTCGCGTTTCTTCATATTCATCGCGTTCTTCGTGAAGGAGGATGAAGATCTCAAGCCTTGGAGTCTTCGCCAAGTCCTCTCAACGAGTAATCCTCAAGAAGAAAAGCGTTGGTCTTATTTTATTAACATGCCAACAAAAAGTAAAACAAACTAAGTGAAACCCCATTAATTCATATAATTAATTTCAATGAATAAACAGCCCAATTAATAAGAGCGTTTAAGAGATTAAGGAAACACCCATGTTGACTTTCGTTTAAGAGGGGGGTTGTGGGTGCGTTACTTAGGGGAAAGGAAACAGTGGGGCTCGTGTTGGAACCACCTCAAAAATATCCTACCAAGAGGGTATGATATTTTGAATTGCACCCTATCCGCTTCAACTCAGTCTAAGCAGCTTCAAGTGGATTTAAGAGGCTTTACGTGAAATAAAATAAAGTTTGTTGTACCACATTATTTTATTTCTTAACTTAAAGCCAAAAAATTTAAAACCACACCTGAGCAAATTCAACTCCGGAAGAGGTGTTCCTAAGAAAATACCGGCGCTGCGATTCCATCGCTGCCCTCAGAATTTTATTCTGAGAACCGGTTAAAAAGATAGAAAAACCTGCTCGTTCTTTCATTGAACGTACCCGATCCAAAATTTGGAAAATTATTCCGGGCACACCGAGCCTCAGAATCAGGTGCCGTTAGAAACTGCATTATTGTAAATTTCAAATAAAATTAAGAAAAAAAAAATTCTTTTAAATATACTGGTCTTTACATCACTCCCACCTCAGGGATTTACGTCCCCGTAAAGATACATCATAAGCTAGGGAAACAAATGTGGGTACTGAGCACGCATATGAGCCTCCCGCTCCCAAGTTCTCTCTTGGAGGTTCCCGTGCTGCCATCTGATGCGCACTAGAGGAATTGACCGTCCACGTAGGACCTTCTCCTGTCGATCCTCGATCTCCACCGGGACCTCCGCAAAATTCGCCCCATCATCTACATCCAGATCCCCATGGTCAATGATGTGCATTGGGTCATTCATGTATCTACTCAGCTGAGAAACGTGGAAGACGTCGTGCACCTGGTGCAACTAAGGTGGTAGAGCCAGGCGATAAGCCACCTCGCCAATCATGCTGAGGACCTAGAATGGTCCGATGAAGCATGGAGAAAACTTTCCACCTTGGCCAAATCTCTGTAATACATGTCGAGGTGAGACACGCAAGAAGATGTGGTCGCCATCCTCGAACTCTAGTGGCCTCCGCCTCCTGTCAACATAAGATTTCTGCCGGCTCTCAGCTGTCCTCATCCGCTCCTAGATGACCAGGACCTTCCCTGTTGTGGCCTGGACCATATCCGGTCTTACAAGTGATGACTCCCTAGGGTCTGTCCATCACAAAGGAGATCTGCAAGGTCTATCGTACAATGCCTCTAATGGTGCCATCCCGATGGTGGAGTGGTATTTTTTGTTGTACGCGAACTCCACCACGGGTAGGTGGTCCTCCCAGCTATGACCAAAGTCGAGGACACATGCGTGGAGCATGTCCTCGAGAGTCTGAATGGTCCTCTCCATCTGACCATCCGTCTGAGGGTGAAAGGCAGTGCTCAGACGTAGCCGCATCCCGAACACCTCCTGCAACCCCTTCCAAAGTCCGGAAGTAAAGCGAGCATCTAGATCGGAGATGATAGATGATGGAACACCGTGAAGTCGTACAATATCTTGAACGTATAGACATCCTAGGCTCTCCACTGAGCCCTGATCTCTGATGGGCAAGAAGTGGGCCGACATGGTGAGTCAGTTGACAATCACCCAAATGGAGTCGTGACCTCTGGAAGTGCGTGGATGTCCAGTCAAGAAGTCCATAGATATCCCGTACCACTTCCACTCTGGGACCTCAAAGGGCTGTACCAAGCCTACTGGTACCTGATGCTCTACCTTCACCTACTTGCAGGTGAGGCATGGAGAAACGAACTCTTCCACAGCCTTCATCATGCCCGGCCACCAGTGCTGTCATCTGAGGTCCTGGTACATCTTCGCCACTCCAGGATGTACCGCCAAGGGAGAAGTGTGAAGCTCACTTATCACCTCCTCCCGTAAAGAAACTATTACCAAGGTACGTATCCTGAAAAGACCGCCGTGCTCTGCCCCAAAGGAGAAACCATCAGGTGCTTGTCCTGAGGATATCTGTGCAAACCGCGCCTCACAGTCAGCGTCCCCACGCTGTGCCTCTCTGATCCACTGCAGTAGTGGAGGAGTGACTGTGAGTGACTGAAGGAAGGATGATCCATCCCTATCCATGAAGGATATCTACAAAGCGGCTAGCTGCTCCGTCGCCTCCTCAAGCAGGTGAATGCCCGTCCTCCTGCTGAAAGATTTGGCTACCACGTTCCCATTACTAGGAGTATACACTCTCTCAATTTCATAGTCCTGGAGGAACTTGAGCCATCGCCACTATCTCAGGTTCAGGTCCTTCTAAGAGAAGATGTACCTGAGACTCTGATGGTTAGAAAAGACTGTAAAGTGCTCTCCCATCAGATAGTGTCGCCATGTCTTTAGAGCGAAGACCACTGCTTCTAACTATAGGTCTTGGGTAGTGTAGTTCTGCTCATGTGGCCTCAACTGACTTGATACATAGGAGATCGCTACCCACTCCTACATCAGGACACATCTGAGTCTAGTCCCTGATGCATCGCAGTAGACTACGTACCCTACTCCCTCCTCAGGCAACCTCAAGATAAGTGCATTGGTCAATCTTTGTCTCAGCTCCTAGAAGCTCTACTAACATCTGTCTGACCACACAAAGGGTATCCCCTTCTTCGTAAGAGCAGAGAGTGGTGACGCAACTCTAGAGAAGTCTAGCACAAATCTCCGATAGTATCCATCTAGTCCCAAGAAACTCTGCACCTCCATCACGCTCTTGGGTGGCTCCCAAGCTAGCACTGCCTCAATCTTCGCATGATCCATTGAAACTCCCGCCTCAGAGATGACATGTCCCAAGAAGTGGACCTCACATTTCTAGAACTGACACTTTGAGAGCTTTCCATAAAGTTGGTTCTCTCGGAGTGTGTCCAGTACAACCCGTAAGTGGTAGGCGTGCTCCTCCTCAGTCATCGAGTAAGTCAAAATAATGTTGATGAAGACCACGACAAATCGATCGAGGTACAGCTAAAATATCATGTTCATGAGGCCCATGAACACTTCTGGAGCATTGGTTACGCCGAATGGCATAACCAATAACTCATAGTGGCCATACCGACATCTGAAGTCCGTCTTCTACAAGTCCTCGTCCTGAACTCTGAGCTAATGATAGCCTAACCTGAGGTCTATCTTCGAGAACCACCGTGCTCCCTTGAGCTGATCGAAGAGGTCATCAATCCTCGGTAGTGGATACTTGTCCCTCACTGTTACCTGGTTCAGGTGAAGATAGTCAACACATAGTCGCAAGCTCTCGTCCGCCTTCTTGGCGAACAATATCGGTGAAGCCCAGGGTGAAACACTAGGTCGGATGAATCCCTTGCCCTGCAAGGCCTCCAACTGTACCCGTATCTCTCGAAGCTCAGCGGGGGCCATCCGATATGACGGGGTGGATATCGGGGTTGTCCCGGGGTACAGATCAATATAAAACTCTACTTCTCTGCGAGGAGGTAGCCCTGGAATTTCGTCGGGAAAGACGTCTGCATACTGATCCACCACTATTGGAAAACTAGGACTCCGCACGTCAACATCTCCAAAGATGAGGCTAGCCAACTGATGATTGATGGGTTGTCCTCTCCTCTGCGGAATTCCATCGTGTGCTGCGAAGGCTCCCTTCTCGCTGGTGAAGGTGAACCTGCTCCCGTCGGTGCGTACACATCGCACCTTGAGCCTAATATAGTCAATCTGTGCACGGACTGCAGATAACCAATCCATTTCCAGGATGACGTCGTAAGGCCTCGACGCTGCTAAAAGAAGATCCCAACCGAAGCTCTTGCCTCCTAGAGGAAGCTCACACTGCCGGCACCAGAGCGTAATCGTTGAGTCTGCTCCCGTAGGAGTCACTAGCCGTAAGGATCGAGCCAATGGCCTTGTCTGAATCTCCGAGCTCCGAACTAAGGCATCAGCTATGATAGATTGACTCGCTATTGTGTCCATAAGAACTGCAGCAAGGGTTTAATAGACACAGATAGTACCTCGAATCATCTCGGTAGCGCCTTGGTCGCAGGCCTCTACTTCCTGGAGGTGTGCATGTCTCTGCCCTCTAGCTCCCTACGGTCGGGGTGGACCTCCTGGTGGTGGTGGTGGTGGTAGAGCCTCAAAGTGTCTCCCACCACCTGCTGCTCGACCAGGTCCTCTGCCTCGTCCGCCTCCTCCCTACGGACCACCACGCTCGACCCTCTGCCTCTGCCTGGGTGGCCTCTCAACCGTCTGCTACTCCTCGGCACGGTGGGTCGGGCAGTCACGAGCCATGTGGCCCTGCCCGCCGCATGTGTAGCACTGCCTGCCTCTCGAAAGACTAGCTCCAGGATGAGTACCCCGCACTGCTGAGCCAGTGTCCTGAGGTCATCTGCCTGAGGGTATGGCCTTCTTTGACCCCTAACTCATCCTTCGACTGCCTGCCACAGAAGAATCTGCTACGTGCCGCCCTACGGTAGGTCTCACTACTTATGAAGTCTTAGCAAGGAAGCTCTCGATCAAAAGGGCTCACTCCAGTACTCCTGCCTGAGTCGGAATGCTGAGGGAGATCAGTGATGCCCTGATCTCGTGTCTCAAACCCTGATCAATGGTACAGGCCCAGAAAAACGGGTCTCGTACCATGTTGGTCGAGTAGCGAGAGAGATCGTTGAATCTTGCCGAGTACTGGGCGACCGTCAAGCTGCCCTACCGCAGCAGAAGAAGCTCCTTGATGTGCACCGCATGGAGGGTGTCCGGGACAAACGCTGAGTGGAAGAGGCCCTCAAAGTCTATCCAGAGAAGAGATGCCTCATCGTGCACCTGGAGCATCAAGATCCACCATCGGCACGCTTCTGCATGTCGTAGGCTCGCTGCGAGGATCACCATTAGGTCTGCTAGTGTCCTCAATAACCAGAAAACTCGCACCACTGCCTCCAGCCAGTCCTCGGCTGCCTGGGGGTCCATCTCTCCTCGGAACCTAGGCGGTCGTTGGCGCTAGAACTCATGCAGTGCAGTGAGGCGACGTGCATCATCAGCGGCAGGTGCTGGAAGCATCGGTGGCTCGGCGGGTAAATGTATCGCTGGTGCCTCAGCTGTCAAAGGGCCCTGTACCGAGGCCTCGTCGCTCGGCAGGATGTAGTCATGCTCAACTCTCGGAACCCTATCTGGATGCCATCGTGGGGCCATCCTGAAAAGAAACAGGTGCGCCATGGACATAACAGTATACCTAGTGAGCTGATACAAAGTAATCACAAAGAAAACTTGAAACACACATGAAATCAATGTTTTCGTGCATTAAGTCGGAAATCAGAAGTTGGGGTCCTGGTGTACGGATATGTCGGCTACCTCACCAACACTGGATTCCCTGGACTGATAACCAGACCCAATACACATAACACTATTGCTTCACATAGAAATGAAAGATCAGAGTCTGCGGTAGAAACAAACTCCTCTGATACCAATTTGTCACGACCCGTCCTCGGGGCCCATGACGTGACTACCCCAAGCCCTCCTTCAATAGGCCAGGGGCTGGCGACTAGCACCAAGGTGTAAATACCGGTAAAAAGGGAAGGCATTGCCTTTGTAATGTAACAAGAACCACAGAGTAAGCAAGCGGAAGAAGTAAAAACTAAGTAAAAACTGGTACAACACTAATTGCGGAAAAGTAAGTGGGCCAGAATACAAACCCTAACTGAAAGTAAAGTACAACTGTAAAGGGAAAACAACAACTAAAAAGTAAAGCTGCAACGTCGAACCGTCCACTAGAAGTCCCACCTAAAGGGTGGGTACATATAGCCTCCACTACTTCTCGGGTCCAGCCGACTACTCCGTGTATGTCCCCCCCCCCCCAGTGGTCCACCTCCAGGTACCGTCCTACTCCACAAGCCTCCACCACGATCAGCGTTGTCCGTCATCTGTAACCAACACAATGTAGTGCAGGCATATCCCATGCAGGGGTGAGTATAAGCTATTCAATAGGGACCTTGAGACCCCCGAAGTTCTCACAAAATCCACAAATGATAATTCACAATGGAAAGACACAATCATGATGTAACATCCGACACTGCTTAGGTATATTCCCATACATATACATAAGTCATCAATTCCCGTTTGGCTCCAACATCTGAGCTCAAGTACAACCCAGTCCACACAGGAAAGAAAAACGTAAATCCACACAGGATGGCTCAATACAATCCACAAAGGAAAGAAAAACATAAATCCACACAGGATGGCTTAATACAATCCACAAAGGAAGGCAAAACAGGGTTTCAGCTCACACAAGTATACTTCTTCGAATGATGATAGAGATGACCACTGATCCATCTAAGTCGTCGGACCCACAAAGGATCGATAGGTACTAACCCCTGCAATGACCCACAAAGGATCTGACCCACAAAGGATCGATAGATAACTAACCCCCGCAAAGACCCACACAGGATCGGACCCACACAGGATCTATAGGCGCTAGGCCACACAGGACCGCTGAGCACTGACCCACAGAGGATCGGACCCACATAGGATATGTAGCATGGACCCAAAAAGGATATCTGTGTTTTGTAGTCATCGTCGAATTCCCTGAGGATCTCTGCACAGTCGTCGCCGTCACAGTAGTTGTCGCAGCCAGCTCTAGGTTTCCCGCACACAGCAAACTCGTTCGGGAGGGTCTGGTCCATGAGATGAGGGGCTGATATGTCAACCGACACATAGTCCAGAGTTGATGTATCCAAAAGTTATGTATCGAAAACAGGAACTCAATGTCGCAGACAGCGCGTCAATCGGACGCCCGGTCTGAGAGTTATTGGCCTTTTCTTCCCAGGGCCCGGTTGGTTTTTAAGGAAAAACCAACCCGACCGTACTCCACCTGCGTCCAA
The DNA here is from genome assembly GCA_963277665.1 of Viscum album. Lineage (NCBI taxonomy): Eukaryota > Viridiplantae > Streptophyta > Magnoliopsida > Santalales > Viscaceae > Viscum > Viscum album. The sequence continues at coordinate 1,921,024,022 of OY728136.1, read as the reverse complement.
ACCTCAGGAGGAGTATTCCAAAAGATCCATCTCACTTAGAGTAATTAAACAAAGTCGACGACACATCAATTGAACTTACGAAGCTCAAGAAATGAGCGTTTCTGCTCCGAGGTCCCGGTTGGTTTCGTGTACGAACCAACCCGACCGAACACAAAGTATTCCAAAACCTTGAGTGTGATATACTGAAACGACCATCTCGATCCAAGGATCCCATCGCCGCTGAAGACACCTCGTTCGGAGGCTCGTAGCTCATCTTATGAGCAAAAGACCAAAAAGGTCCGGAAACGGGGGGTCTGGGCCCGGACCGACCCATCCCAACCCCACCTGGGTCTGCCCGAACCGGGTCCGGGTCAGACCCAGTTGGGCACGACCCGGCCCGGCCTGGGCGTGTCCCGGCCGGCGGGTCGGCTCGGCACGGCTCGGCTCGGCCGAGCGACCGAGCAAAGGAAGCCGCGGGGGGCGCACTGCCCTCGCGTGAAGTGAAGCCGCGACCCCGCATGGGGCCGCTCGGTGTCACCGGACGCTGCCGGGCCGCCACATCCCTGCCTTCGGTTCCGCGTGGCCACAGAATTGCATTCCGCGGCCATGGCTGAAGTCGTGGCGGCTTCGTCCGGCGGTGCCCCGGGGAACCGCCGCCTCCGGCCGCCGGCACCGCCGGTGTAGTCCGCGGGCCAACGGAGTTGCTCTGGTGGTCCGATTCCATTTCTGTCTGCGTCGTAGTTCATCTCGGGTCCCGTTCTTCACTGTAGAATTGACAAATATTCTCTGCGGCATGTTTTGTCATTGTTCGCTGTTCCGCACACCAAGAAGAAAAGGGCGGTGGGTTCGAACTTGTTCGTTGGTCTACACCCACCGCGTTAGTGGTTTGAAACAACACCATGATTTCCATCAATTGATAAACCTTGACCCGCAATAATATTCTTGCCTTGGATGTAAACAAGCATAGGTAAAAAACATTTCAAAACGACCCCTACCTCGTCGTAGTTGTCGGACGAGTTCTTCGCGGAATTGACCGTCGCGGTAGAAGATCATCGTCGCGTCGCGGAAGGGCGTCGCGTCGTCACAGTATACGGCGACACGTCAACGAACTCCGAGGATCAAGGACATACAGACTTAATTATAACAATTAAATCCATGTTGATGTTATAATCCACAAATAATTAAAATGGACAGCAAACCCCTACCTCAAGATGTTGATCGATGATTGTCGCGGGGATGGATCATCGGGGAAGAAGCACCGCGGAGGGAGAATCGTCGGCGTCACGTCATCGATCTCCGGGGGTCGGGTGTTCTTCGTCGCCTTTCTCTGGAGGCCAGCGTTCTTCGCGTTTCGTCGCGTTCTTTGCATTCTTCGCGAAGGAGGATGAAGATCTCAAGCCTTGGAGTCTTCTCCAAATCCTCTCAATGAGTAATCCTCAAGAAGACAAGCATTGGTCTTATTTTATTAACATGCCAAAAAAAAGTAAAACAAACTATGTAACGACCCATTAATTCGAAAAATTAATTTCAACAAATAAACAGCCCAATTAATAGGAGTGTTTAAGAGTTTAAGGAAATGCCCCAGTTGACTTTTATTTAAGAATGGGGTTGCAGGTGCGTTACTTAGGGGAAAAGAAACGGTGGGGCTCGTGCGGGGCCCACATCACAAATATCCTACCAAGAGGGTAGGATATTTTGAATTGCACCCTATCCGCTTCAACTCAATCTAAGCAGCTTTACGTGGCTTTAAGCAGCTTTAAGTGAAATAAAATAAAGTTTGTCGTACGACATTATTTTATTTCTTAACTTAAAGACCAAAAATTAAAAACCACACCCGAGAAAACGCAACTCCGGAAGAGGCGTTTCTAAGCAAATACCGGTGCTGCTATTCTATCAGTGCCCTCAGAATTTGATTCCGAGAACCGGTTAAAAAGTTAGAAAAACCCTCTCATTCGTTCACTGAACGTACCCGATGCAAACTTCGGAAAATGATTCCGGGCACACTGGGTCTCGGAATCAGGTGCCATCAGAAACTGCGTTCTTGTAAAATTCCAAAGAAAATTAATAAAAATATTTCCTTGAAATTTACAGGTCTTTACACAATTGATTTTGACCAGAAATAAAATTTACCATATTAAAAATCATTAATAATTATTTTTCAAAATATTTAATACATTTTAAAAAATTATATTCATATTAGTGGCATAGTTTAATTAAAAACTAATTCTATATTTCTGATAAGAATGTTTTATTCCAAAGAAAATGTTTCCATAAGTATAAAAATATATATATGAAATTATTATAATAAATTTATTCTAATGAACCCAATTGGATTAATAGTAACATATTTCAACATATTTTACTTTTAAACCGATTTTAAAAAATTCAACCACTTTAAATTCTTAACCAAAATCTTGATTTGTTATAAAAATCAGTATTTTCACTTTTCATAGAAAATTAAAACGTTTTCAACATTCAGAAAGCACAAGAATGAGAAAATTTTGAAATGGCTATTTCCGAATATTTTAACATTATGCTTCATATGTTTTGTAAATTCAAAAACAATTTATTTTTAAATAAGTGTGGTGGACATGATGATACTATATTTTTTATAAATATTTAATTTTACAATAAAAATGAAATTATTTTGATCATATTCAGAGAGTAAATATTATATTATTGATGAAATTTCTTATTGATTATATAACATTTAAATTTTATGAAAATAAATTACCAATCGTGATTAATTATATTTATTCGGTTAAAATTAAGCTACATGTATCAAAAGAAAATTTAAAAAAATATTTCATTCAATTTATAATGTTTTATTAACATCATTTCTAATCAACTAATAAACAATGAATTTAATTCATTTACATATAACAAATATAATTTTTAAAATTTAGTTATTCTAATCCATAACCACTGAAAAAACTATGGTATAACTATTAAATTAAAAAATATATTAAAAGGCTATCGCAATTCAATTAAATTGGAATTAGTGTGTAAAGCAATCTATTAAAAAATAAATTTTCCGAATTAAATATTTCATAAATTATGATGATGTTAAAATTTAATTATATCGTAAACACTTTATGGAATTATTCTACATTTTGATTTATAAAATGCTAGGTGTGATTTTCAAATGTTATAATCATGTTCCCATTCCATTCTGATCAATGTTTGCTTAAATTGTCATTGATATCTCTTTTTTTACCTTCATTTGAAATTTAATATCAATTCATCAATTGATCCCCATCTTTTATATTTGAAGAATTATTTTATGAATGATATTTCTAATAAGTGTTTTTATTATGCTGAATTGTGGAGGATATACAATATATCTTTTTTAACTAATTTGATTATATATCCATGTTTCCAATGAAAATAATGTTATTCTATTACAATAGGTATCGTAGTGAAAATAATTAAATAATAATACAAATGATGCAATATTTTTGAAATAAAACATTTGATAAATATTTGGGATGATTCATAGAAATATAGAAGTTTGATGGAAAGATGTGTTCAAATAGAAAATGATAAAAAATATTGACTTCAAACTTAGATAAAAACAACACATATATGTAAAATTAAAAATGTAATTAAATTATTTTAATGAAATTAAATGTTCAATAATATGAACAATGACAATTATTGAGTAATAGATATCAACATTCACAAATAAATCTAATGAATAAGGATATGGAAAAAGGATATTCTTGACTAAAAAGGTTATAAAAGGTATATTTCAATTATATAAATATATTTAAAAAATATATATGTCAAGGAGAAATATCATTTTTATGGTACATATTAAACACCGTGATAATAAATAAAAAATTATTGTTATTATTAATAAAATTAACAAAATTAATTATTATTTAAATAATATTTAATATATTATAGGTATAAAATAATTTACAGTTTGAGGAAATATTTAATCTCAACAACATTGAATATTGTTATTAAATTCAACATTGAAAAAATAATAATTGTAATTATTTATATATCATACCATATGGATTGATTACACACCTTATAAAATACATTTTTCTAAAAAATTAAACATGTATCATGGATTTTAGATTTATTCAATGAAACACTTACAATGTTGGTGTCCATTAAATAAATATATTTTCAAGGAAAGTATATAACATGTATTCTAAAAATCCCTAAATCACAAGAATATGGTGGAAATAATAATTACAGAGTAATCATGCAAAGTTAATGATAACATGGTGAATAATATAAAATATGTCTTAGTAAATTAAATTAGAGATAAAGGACCCCTTAACATAATTCAAGAATTCCATAAAGTGTTAGAATCTCATTGATAAAAATAATAACTTTGATAATTAAAATTTTTAGAGAAATATCCTTATTGATATCCTTTTTTGAATAACATTTATGGTTATTATATATATTTATATTACATATTTATTATTAATTTTCAACACAAGTTGTGATAAATATTTATTATTTTGAAATATTTTCTTAATAGATTTTATATTCTCCCTTTTCCTCCTAAATATAGAAATTCGTTGAATATAAAATTTACTATAATTGTCTTACATAATTATAATGGTTGATATAATTTTATTTCATGGGTTTTATTCTGATATATAAATATTGATTTCATGTTTGGAGTTTTTTGGTTATAATTGATAATTTTTTTAATTAATGAGTTTGAATAAAATGTTCCATTGTAAAAAACTCATTATCTAATTATTAGTATTACATATTATTTGTAATTATTTTCTCATATTCATCAATGATATAATTTTTTATAATTTTATATGTAGTTTTTTAAACTGATCAAAACATGATCATACCATATTTTATGGATGAGTAATCATATTCAAATACTTTCATTGAAAAAATCAATTTTTAGATGAAAAAATTATTTTTGTTATTTAGGATTTTAATCCTATTATATTATATATTATGAATTAAAATGAAACATGATAAAAATGTGATATGATACCACATAGAGGTAATAGTCTTCACCTAAACATAGATAATGATTTCACTACTTAACTAAAGAGAGAGATTGATGATGGATTATAATTTATCTATATATAATCATAATTATATTACATTTATAAAATTTATAAATCAATTCTTCCCTTATCAAAATCTTTAATATGTTTCTTTGAGAAAATTTATATATTTTCATTGTAGAGGAATTAGTATGCATAAACATATGAATGAAAATTTCATTTCTATTAATGTAAAAAGAGAATTGTTTTATAAAAATATAACTTTTATATATAACCACTTGTATAAATTAAATACATATTTCATTATATTATAATTATTAATTCCTTTTAAAAAAACTAAATTAAGAAAAAACTATTATAGGGAAGGATAAGTATATAAAATGAGAACTTGAGATTTCTCATGGAAATATCCACTTAAATGTAGGACAATAAAAAATATATTATACTAAAGGAACATGAAAATATGAAAGGATTATAGAAGAAATAAAAAGTATGTGTTCAAGCTTTTCGAAAATATATATATGTATAACATGAATTAGTTGAAATGAACCAGTTTGATAAGTAAAGAGGTAGTTTATTTAGTAAATGACCAATTAATTTGGAAATGTATTGTTAATATTTGTTGATAAATGGGACTAAATGTTTAAAAATATTTAATTTGGATGGATTAATTTTGTAAATATCATACTAATGATTGAGGTAAAAATTAAATGTTTTAGGCATTCCAAACATAGTAAAGCAATTTCTATAATTTTAATTTTATATGTGGTAACTATTATTTTTTTCCTATTTAATTGAATTTAAAATGAATAAATTAAATATAAATTATTTCATAATTTTAGAGTAAAATATAAAATTTTAAAATAAATTATAAAATTATTTATCAATGGTTTCTAAATGTTATTATCCTAATTAATGAACAAGACTTGTAATAGTTATATTTAATTGAAAAAGCATGTAATTAAAATTCAAATTAATATGTAGGTCAAAAATAAAAATGTTAATAAATTCAATGAAATTTTATTTTAATGAAAATAAAATATTTCTTTCATTCAATGCATAGAAACATATTTTTTAGTTATTTTGTTTTTGTAAAATTAAATAAAAAAATATAAAATTTCAAATTAAAATAAAATGATATTGTGCTCTTAAATTAAAAACACACATTTTATATATTTATAATAATATTTAAAATAAATAATCTTACCCTTATAATGAATATGTAATTAATTAAAATTTTATAAAAAATTATATTTTTACCAATATTAGGATAATGTCATTAAATTACATATTTATATAAATGATATAATTTTAAAATATTTTCATAAAAATACAATATTAAAAAAATTAAAAAATATCATAATAATATGTTGTAACATGGTATCAAAAGGTAATGTTAATTTGCTGAAATTTTCAATTTTATCTTTTGACTATTAATAAACTAAAAAAAATTTCATAATAATCTAACATTAAAAAAACTTTTACTTCTTTTTAGTATAATATATTATTGATTATATATTATATTAGCCGTAATAAATAATTAATATAAAAAATATATTACATATATTATATATTATTTTTTTTAAAACAAACCGTATAAAATTATAATTGTAGTTACAAGTATATTTACTTGTGGGAAAATTGTTTTTAAAATATATCCATGCCTTATTGGTAATATTTTAATTTTATTTAAAATTAAAAATGTGAAATATAGTAGTTAAATTTGACAGATACATTATTATCAAAATTATTTAATTTTTATATAATCCAAATTTTTAGTAACATACCCCCATAGTATCTTCATGTATGATATAAAAAACGTATGTTCTAAAGTTGGTCGGTATATTAATTTAGATTCAATAAATCTTCTAGAAATTTACACTACTACTATCTTCTTCCATGATCGATTTCTATACTATTTTAATTATTTGATTTATTCATGATATTTTCCTATAGAAAAATCTTATTTAGATACAACATTCCAATCAGGGATATATGATATTCTTAAGGGATATATCCCCATAAAAAATCATTTGTTCTCTTTTTTGTAGAAAATACCTTATTCTGATTACATCATTTTATACCCACTAATTTAATTAATATATTAAAATTTTCAAGTCATATATTAATCTGACACAATTTCATATGAATTCATTTTCTATTGTATAAGAATTATTATAATAGTGCTTAATTATTGAAAATATATTGATAAAATTTCGTGTTGTTACAAGATAAATAATTATTATTCGGGTTATTCTAATGATTTATTATTTCTTTTATTTCTTAAAAATTATCATATACCATTCGTGAAGTCTATTACATTAAATCAATCCCTAAATTTGAATTATATCTAATGTCTTCCCAACATATTATTGTTCATGTTTTTCACATAAATGTCCTAAAATTGATCGATCGAAATTTTAAAATATTATTAATTAATTCCTAATATCTAAATCATATGATGATGTTATTCAAATCCATTTTTGAGGAAAAAATTACTGGATTTGAATGAACAATAATTATATTTAACAAGAGTATCTGTTAATCTATCAATCCAGATATATTTCAGTTATATGTAGATGATTGATGTGCATCCAATGAGGTACTATATTTACCCTAACCAAATAAAACTCACATTATAATACACTATTTTTTCGTATTATAATGAATCTCACAATGACATTCACCTTTGATTCAAGTTCAATGCAAGATGTAGGTTCACTCTAGGATGATGGTCAATTATGTAAAATACATTGAAAATCAACTCTCATGGTATCCTCCTTCAGATTATTTCATTTTAGTTGAATAAAATCAATGTAGACATGAGTAATTTGAATAACCAAATTAATTTTAAATTATGGATGGTGGAATTAATGATTCTTAAAACTCAATATATTTCACCTCGATTACAAATAAAACCAATGATACAACTTCTAGAAAAGTATCATTATCTATCAAATATGGATAGGCTTCGTGATATTAATGATACGATAAAAAACCATGTTAAATATAATTATTCTACAACAAGGTGATATGAAAAAAATATTTTCTACATGTTACACAATGAATAATAAAACCTGGGTTTAATAAATTCTCTCAAAATTAATGGATACCATTTCACATATGAATATTGAATTTCATGTGGAGTGGTTGACTACATTTAAAGCCACTAAATTTATTTTGGTACTAAAAACCCCTATATGACAATTGATATTATCAAAAACTATATTTAAGGTAATAGAAACTATGGACGATCCCTAGACCTCTCTAAATTGGATTTTAAAATTATACTTTTTTCCTCAACATTGATTGTTCTATAAGAGAATATGGGTTCACAAATAAAATGTCCATCTTTCATTAGGATATTATACAAAATGTGGTCACAAATTATATGATCTAATTATTCAATCAGTCCTCTATCCCTTATGTAAATGACTTCGAATTAAATACACTTGTTTCTAATAGAAATATTCTATTGATATTGGGGACTACATTCTTGCTTCTACAGAGAACATTATTTCTAAAATAACTAGAGGAATATTTATTATCGAGTTGAGGATATTTTTCAATTGTATCATCAATAAAAATTAGATTTATTTTATCCCAATATGGGGTATCAATATATTCCTTTTTGGGACCTTAAGAAGTATAATCCTAGTGACTAAAAATCATGGTTTTGAATTTGTTTCCTCAAATTTGAAATTTTTAATGTTCTTGGAAACATAATGTGGAGCTTCATTATGGATGTCTTAAAGAAGTAAGGATTATCAACAAAAAATTCAAGAAATAAAATAATGGAACATTCTTCAAATAGGATTTCTATTTATATTTTATAATCATTTATATTCTTTTTTCAATATTATGGTGGTTTCATGAAAGGTGATCATATCATAGGACCTCACATTGCATTAGTTTAAGACTATTTGAAAATATTCAATAAAGATCATTACAATATGAGTCACTAAAAATAAATCAAATTAGGTAGGTGGATGTATTCACTATATCACCTTATTTATGATAATGATTTTATCCTCAATTTTCATGACTCCAAAAAAATATGTGGTGTTAATATTATCTTTTTTTCATTATGTGTATGTGGATAGGAAGTCCATAATTTGGAATAAATTATTATATTTAATTAACCGTGGTGTCTCTATGAAAGGGTAGAATTTTATTTATATATCCCTTTAGTCTAAAGAGAGTTGTCCTCCCTTTTGTATTACTTGGTGTTTCACTATTCTGGTTTAAAGTCAAAAACTTTTATCTTCATGTAATCTGCTACAGAATTTTGAACCATCGTTCATATTGGAGTGGATATTCATTGTCTCAATCTAAGAGAGTGTTCACGGTAAAAAAATTTATTCCTTGATGGATTTATATTCCATATCCTATTATAAATTTCCTAGAATCCTTCTCAAGAATCATCAAATCATGAATAGGAATTTTATCTATACAAGATTAATCCATGAAAAGGAACTTAATACATTGGAATGTAATTATTTCATCAAATTCATGAGTATGTGGTGGACCATGGAATCAAAATCCTTATTAATTTTAAGGATGTTATTCTCACTAAAATCTCCTTGAACCCCATTAATTTAAATGAAACCTAATTTTAATGACACCTTCTAGTTTACCAGGTTCGGATGCTTTCCCCCCTATGTTCTGAGGGTGATGGGTGGTGACAGTAAGCGTTGCGGCCTCATTTAAGTGGTTTTATGGGGTTCTGGACCTTCTTATTCCAATATTTTGTGTAGTGTGGTGGAAGACCATGTCAAGGGGAGGGATATCATTACATTTTAGTTTTCACCCATGCTTTTTGTGACAATAGAAACGTTACTACTTTTGATGGTCACCTAAAGAAAAAATAGCATCCATTGGCACTTCACCCCTCTCCACGTCTGAGGTTGGGTCGATCGGTGGAATTGGGGGTTGAATCAGTTTCATATGTGGTTACCCAAAACCACATTGGGTGAAACATTCATCCAAAGAAAAGTCCAATAAAATTAAGGTCAAAAAGTGAGTTGTCCTACCATGGTGCTTCCTCGATAGTCTTTGGGAGATAGGATGGGAAAGACGCACACTCTCTCCATCACCCGCAAATCTAGTCTTGTGTGTGAGGATACATGTCTCGATTCAGATATAGAAAAGGATATTTATTAAGGTAAATACAATTATTATTGTTTTGTGAAAATTATGAGCTTTCAGTGGTCTCACTCAACCAAAAAGTGAATTTTGAAAATTTATTATGATTTTATTTGTAAGTTATTCTTATAAAAATACCTCATGAGTCTGGTCAACTGTCATTTATGCTTTTAACAACATTGTGTAAAACTATATATGACTAGTATTCATGTAGTAAACTATAAAATGTTGGACCACATACTCTCTTGATAAATATTAGTGGGATACCATATATGTATATCCTAATAAGAGTCACATGTCAATCAATGATTTTATCTCCAACATCCATAGATATTATAAGAACTTCTATATTCATATCTACTTTGTTTTACCAAGGTATGTGTTGTTCAACATGTCTATGATCATATATAATCCTAATATAAATTTACATTTCCACACCATAGAAATCTATATACTTAAATTTGAGGTGACTTTCAACATCCTCATCATGAATTATAAATTGTAGATCATTTATTATAAAACCCACAAGTATTATTCTCATATTAAAAATATAGATAAACAGGATTCCAACATATAACTAGATGTAGTATCATATAATCCACATGGACCTATACTACCTCTTGTGTTTGGGAGAAATTAAAGAAACAATTCAAATATTTTTTAGAATATCATTTACATATATGATTTGGGAGAACATGTTGGAGATATTTCTCATTATCATCATCATACAGAACCTTTTATAGGATCTAAAAAAAATATCACCATGTATATTGAAATTTAGTAGGTGAAAACCCTATTATTAACCATGGTCAAGGAAGATTTTTCCCACACATGAATAGCCCAGAATATGGTTAGCATTGTAAATCATGCACTATCTATTCGTATAAGGCTTATTTCCTTCCCCTATGATGATTTTTAAAGCATTCATGTTCATATAGGTTCCATAAAGAATTATTTTTCTTATCTTAAGTTTCCTTGTAATTATGTTTTGAATGGTAGTGAATGAAAACCAACCATACAAAAGTAAATTTGTTACATTCCCTTGATATGGTCATGGATCAAGTTGAATGTTTCTTGTTATGCTTATATATAGCCATATCTTTCGAGATGTGGTAATTTATTCCCCACATATCATAACCATATTATTGGATTGTTTTCCCCCACATTAAGATTGGATCTAACTAAGAAAATAACCTTTGGTAAATAATTTATGTATTTAATTGATTTGGTTTAGTGTCATCGAATTTCAATTCGGGTTGAATCACACTCAAACCTATTAATTGATTCCCTAAGGACATGATCTATAAATATTCCATGGTATGTACTCTACCGAAGGATAAAATATCTCAAATAAACTATTTATTTCAATAGTAGGGTGTTTCAAAACATTAGAGGGGTCAGTCATGTTGAGGAATAAATTTCATATTAGTAGTTAACATAGAAAAATTTTATATCATCCTTTTAAACACATTTTTTTGTTTATCATTGGATGATGATGACATGATTGGTGTGAATCACACATGATATTGAAATATCCCTTCTAATTTATGTTATTTTTTTTTACTTCATTTATTAATAAATTTTAGGATGGATTCATCTAGTTTGTAAAAATTTTTAGTAATCATTCCCATGATTGATATTTGGTAATTCCTTGGAACATGTTAATAAGTTATGACATCTTTTATGATTCCCATATTCTTCAAATCAATTTTCATTATGAGTTTATCTTATATAATCATCCAATGATTTTTGGTATCATGGTCTATTACTGTTGGATTATTTATAATTATTTTCAATTTTATATGATTGTAATTAAATATGTCGTCATAGTAATTATTCATTTATAGCCTTTTTTTTAATGTAGAGAATATCGCATAACGATTTATACTATTCCAATTTCTATTAGAACATATATAAAAAATTACCTTATAGAAAAAAGTCATTAAATTCAGTAAATAAAATATTATTAGTTCAAACTCTAGATTAGAATTCTAGTAATATTCCTCACGTACCATCAAATATGTTGACATTTATTATTTTACATTATAATTATTCATCTACACAATACCCACATCATTTTTGAAATCGTATTTGTATCATTAAAATCCATCCCTACTTGAGGGAATTATGAGTACATGGTTTATGGGATGACTTTCCTTCAAATCCATAATTTCGTTCTCACATTAAACAATTGAATAAAAAATTACATATTTTTCAGATATCATGGGATGAAATTTTATAATAATTTTAATTTTCTAACAAGCTATTGATTATGAAATACTATTTTCTAAAAATAATCGATCATTTTCACAATTGATACACATGTCCATTAATTAATCATGAATAGATTTCATCTCTCTATAAATATATATTATTGTTTTATGAAATTTCTTTTGAATATTAATGATTATAACAACCACACATTATAAAAAATATTATTTTCATATAAAATTAGTTCATTGAAATATTTTATACAAAAACACAATGCTTAAATGAAAAGTGATTAGCTATTCAAATATTATTATTTATAGTGACATTAATAACATATCAATTAAATTGGTGGGCTTGAATAAGAAAAAATAAATTATCAAAATTATATGGTTTACAAATTTTTGAAATATAGGCATTGGTTATAAATTTATTAGAAATTTATTTAAAAATCATTTGAAAGTAAGTGATTTTTTTGGAAAAATGATTTTTTCACATATAGTATTTTAACCATAAAAAATATAAAAAATAAATATTTGTGAAATATTTTAATGAAATTTTTATATAATTTATTAAATAATTTTTTTTCATTCATTGATTATTTATTTCTATGCATTATATAACAAAAAATCATGATTTATGCTTATATTCGGTATTAATTTAAAATCACTATCTTCCCATTTTTCATAATTATACGAGAATAATTTTGATTAATTTCATATTAGTTTTTTAAAAAATCCTTTTAAAAGAAAAATAACAATTAGCTTAGATTTTTATGATTAATATTTAATATATTTATTGTTTTGGATTAAAATTAAAAAATTACTGATTATTCGTTTTTTAAAATATTTTCAATTTTTTAATAAAATTGTTTAAAAAATGAAAAAGGTTCAATTATATTATCACAATTCTATTTTATGTTTTTATAATCAATTTTCAGTTGAAATGTTATATAAAAATATTTGACACTTATGAAATCATTTTTATTAGAAAATCATATTTTCATCGTGCTCGTAGATTTAATTTTATGCAAAATTATCACACATTTTAGATTTGAATTTCTAAAAATAGATTCCATATTTTTATAAATAATAATTAATATTAGTTAATAAATAAAAACAATGAAAACAAGTAATATATTTGTGTTAGAGGTAAAAACAAGGATTTGTACCACACATGATATTGTGCTGAGATTAATTTGACACAGACATATTTATTTGTTGGTAAATTGGATTTAATATTTAGATACCATTATTTAAAATTAAATATTAATGATAAATTTATATTTACACATAATGGATAAATTTCCTATTAAAAAACTAATTACCATGTTGAATTATAAAATGGTAAATATAATGAATCATAGTGTATCAGATAATAATATGTTTAGAATATTTGAATTTTCTAGTTGTGTATATGTGTCACAATAAGATTTTTTGTTCATTATATTATTTATAATTCCTGGAGTCACGTATATTGAGAGTGACTTCCAATTATTTAATTGTTTTGGGTATATAATAATTTCTATAATTTCTCAATTACTGAATGTTACATCCTATCCTAATATATCCATACTTAATTTTATAACCATTACTTTTAAAAATACATTATACAGTTCCCTTCTAATTTCATAGATACCTTTTTTATTATAAAATTTACTATGATGGTTTTTTTCGCAAACCTAATTTGGATTTCAGAATAAGTCCAATCATTCTTAACCATGCATTTTTTTTATTTCATTTCCCAAATCCTTGAATTAATATTAATAAATTATGAAGTAAAAAATGATAATTGAAAATATAAAAGAAATTTGTTATTTTCATATGATAACATATTCCCATATCCTATACGGTCAAATGGAAAATGAAACGGTTGATCATCTATAGGGTAGTCTATATCCTTATGAACTTATAAAAACTAGATTTGTTTCACCTCCTCTCATTGATGTATAATACTAAGGATTTAAAATATATATGTTATTAATTTGATAAATATATTATTATAATTATAATATCCCCCCAACCTTCTATCCTTCTAATCATTTGGAAATAAATATTGTTGCTCGTGTGTGCATGTAGAATACCACCTCCACCAAACGATATGATACATATTTAATTTTATTTAAAAATTGTATATAAAAATGATTTATTTCATTGATATATATGATATATATTATATAATATTTATTATTTGATGGAGATTATTGTCTATATTTATTTTAGTTTTTCGGTCGTAAAAATGGAAACAATATTCATTTATACGTCTGATACACCATCTATATAAAGGAATTCATTCAATTTCCTATGTATAAAACTTTTATAAGTCTCTAAATATGTATTCATTGAATTCATATGAAATTAATATCATATTAAAAAAAATAGATATATTTCATAACCAAAATCAATGTACAAGGAAAAATTATTCCAAACCCAAACAAACATGAAATACAATTCCATTATCATCTAGAATACTGATTCTATTAATTAATTTAAATAAATGGTTGAAAAGGTTTCTATATAAATAATATATTGTATTATATAATTTTTACTTTTAAATTAATATAATTATAATAAATATATACTAATTGTATATGATGTTTCAATGTGTGCAATAAAAGTTGATACATGATGTAAGCAATTTTTGACTAACTATTACATATGTGAGACATAAGTCATATTGACCACTTATTTATTTTATGTGGTTTCTATTATTACAAAAAATTGATTTATGATTTTTCTCATGAAACCTATTTGATATTAGTATCCATATATGATTCTATCATTTATTATATTTTGATTTGAATTCTACCAATGCGGTGATGGTATTATAATACATTCCTTTCTCTAGAGGGATCGTTTATAGTTAATATTAGACGATGTAATATTGTTATATAACTCCAAATAAACCCATTAATCTCATTATCAAATAATATTTATAGAGGATTCCTGATTTTCATTCATTTTCCACTCTTTGAGAACCCCAATTTCTAAATGAACGATTTTAAGTAAATCTGACATTATTTAACTCTTCGTATAAAAATAACTTGTCATCCATATCCATGTATTTGAAAAATGTTTTAAAAATATTTTTATTCCTCTCAAAATATTTATTATATTCATTTTTAACATTTTTATTTAAAGACAAATTATTTAAATAGAATCTAATTGTTTTTTTAAATAAGGTACTTATTAATTTTCTTAAAAAAATTTAATGGATTTGTTGTTTTAACTTGTATAAAAATATTAATTCATCATGTTTTCTTTAAAGTTCAATGATTTAATATTTTCATTACATTATTCAAAGGATAAATTGAAAAAAAAAAATTCTTTAATTTTTTTGGAAGTTTTTTTATTTTAATATTTGGCTTTCAAGGTGGAAATATTATTATCCTTATGAATATATTTAATGATATTTTAATGTTATTTCATTTAATCATTGAAAAAAACATTATTATAATTATTTTTTATAGGTGATATTATTTAAATATATCTATAATATTCTTTCATTATATAATTTATGATTATGATGACAATATTTTTATGATCACTATTACTATTCCAATTGTTAGTCTTATGATTCACATTATTTTAATGTGTTTTATGATGACGAAATGGTAAATAATATTTTTCCCATTATATGGTATATCCAGTGATGAATGTTTTATAGTACACTATAAAAAAATATGCATGATTTTTATTATCTGATCGGTGGTCCATGGTATATATACCCCTCCAATTCATTGTCTAATGATTAATGTCTTTTAAGCTAACTTATGGAACCGAATTGATTATCCAAATCCCTAAATGGTACACAAGAGGATTTCACAGTCTCCACTAAGGGTTCGTTGGGGGTTATCCCAATCCAAAATGTGTATACATAAAGGTTATCCCATTCCCAAATGAGTGTATATTAGAGATTATCTCAAGATCAATGTAGGAATATAGGTTTGTATCCTTATTATGTGTTATAAATGTATTATTTATTATCACAAATAAATAATTTTTTATTTTTATATATATGAAAATAAATATATTAAATATTCCAAATTAATTCTATAATTTCTTATTTTTTATTATTCCTTTATTATTATTATGTTCTAAACAGCCACGACTTATTCAATGACTCAATTTTATGATCTAGGATATATAATTTATATTTTTAAAATGTTATTATCATATTATAATTATATCGTGATCATGTTATGTGAATTTATCGATTTTTTACCATTATTGAAATTCTATGATTAACTATTAATGTGTTTCCTTTCACTAGGATTTGAAGAAATTTTTTCTGTTAGATATTTCTATTAAGTGTTTAGTTATGAATAACATAATAGAAGATAGTGTAGCTAAAAATGAATCATTTGTTTTTTATGAAGGATTTCAAATATATGAAACATTTTTTATTCTAGTGTGGATAGTTATAATAAAAAATCAATATTCATCTAGTATGATGAAATATATATGTTTCAAAAGTATGGTCCTATATAATTTCTCTATCAAAAATCCAAATTTTCAATACCTTATATTAATCGTATGCATTTATAAAGAATTTTCTAAAAACCCATGTTTTCTTCCTGATAATCATTACATTTCAAATGTATGACTTCAAATTATATAAATACAACCAAAAAACTGTTTCCGAAATTTGAAATAAAATTCAACATTCATACATGTGAATATTTCATGAGTATTAGCTACTATGAATTTCATCACTATGAATTATTTTTTTCATTTTAGTTTCTAAAATGAAGTGAATTTTATATTCTACATTAATAATTCAATTTAATATTTCTTAATTAAACACCCAATTTTGAGAATTTATACATATTTTATAGTTCAATATTATTTTTATTAATCTAAGTTACTAAATAAAATGTCATTTCCATGATATTTTGAAGGTCGGGATAATCATTACATAGATTTATTTTTTTATACATATTCATGATAAAAAGGATAATGATCCCAATAAAGAAGTATTAGACTATGTAAAACCCTATTTCAGGTTCTCCTAGAGTTTACCTATAGATATTTATATATGAATAAAACCTATATTATAAGAACTATTTAATATGTGAATATATTTCTGTAAATATTATACAACTATAACAATACATGTTAGTAATTATTATAGAGCATAGAAAAATTTATAATTTATTTCAAGGAGTTACCAAAAATGTTTCATTTATCATTTTTAGATCAGTATTGTGATGTTTAGATTTATTTTCAATTTATTTAAAGGATCATAATGTTGTATAAAATTAGAGGAAAAATATATCATGACATATATTGGGTGTAGAGGAAGTAAATAGTGTTCATGCATATACTATTGTTAGAGCCTGAAACTCCTACATCTAGACAAAGTGATGAAAATTAAAACTTTGAATTTAATTCATTGATAAAATTAATTTTTGCCTAAATTATCCATCAAAATTTGAAAATTAAATAATTTATATTTTATCAAATATTTACCCGTGCCTCATTTAGGTTTATAGTTTCAGAGAAATAGTACAAACACTTACATAAATAATAAATATGATTACTACTGACTATCATTACCACTATTCAAAGATTCACACACTCTATAAATATTATTCATCACTATTTTAAAAATCATTAAATAAAAAACTTACTAGACATAAATAATATAATGTCATTCTTCAAAATCTAAGAAAAAGGAAATATAAAAAATCATGGTCTTAGAAACTATATAATATAAATTAATGGAGATATATATTATTACATAATCAAGACATTAGTATATTTGTGTAGGAAATAATACGTACAGTTTATACATACACCCTTCATATCAGATATCACTCTCTTTATTCTTTTCATAAATAATGGATTTTAATATGACATTAATCGGAAATTAAAAATTGAATGTAATCAATGAGTGGAAAACATTGAGAAAATAAATTGACTTGTGTCATAAAAAATTGTGTCACAATGATAATTTACATTTTATAGAGGATAATTAATAAGGATATCATAGGGGAATAGTTTCACTCAACAAATCAAAATAGTAATCATGTTTCACTCCCAACACTATCATAGAGGACATTGTACCTTACTGAACTCGGTTCACTCAACACTCATACACTTTTTTCTATGGAGATTTCAGTCACAACACAATTAAATGGGGGATATATATTTATAAATTATTAAAAACCAAACATTATATATATATATATAATAATATAAAACATTAATCAAATCATATCCCATGAAATGAAATTGGTTCCATATAAATTTCATTGTATCAAAACACATGAAAATGAAATGGGATACATAAAATTTTACTTATAAACATAAACCATTCAGATAAAAAAATTTAATTATATAATTGGATAATATACCTATTAATTCTCATGAAACATTAAATTATTTCATCTTGAATAGGAAATTATTTTGAAAAATATCTTGGAAGAATCTTTTAGTAAAATAAACATTCTATTTTGTAATCAATTATTTCATTAAGTTTTTCGTACATATAATGGAAAAAATATTTAAATAAAATTGTATAATTTTTAAAAAAAGAATCAATAAAAGGAATGGTCAAAATTTTGGGAAATATATCATTCATTATATATCAATAATATTATTTCCATATTATTGTTGAAAAAAATCAAAAAGTACATCATTTTGTAAAAGTAAAATAGTGTAATTTCACACCCTTTAAAAAAATGATTAAAAGTAATTTTAAAAATTTATAGAATTATAATACAAATATTTTTGATTTTATTATAAAACATTGAAATATAAGAGAAATATTTTCCATCAGAGTCAAAAATAAAAAATAATCTACAATATTGATGAGAGTGTGAAATATACCATTTTAACATAGGTATATACTGAAGCATAACCCATAAAAAATTAAAAAACATTTTATGGATATTTATATTGAATAATTATCATGATAATAATCACTAATTACATTAATGGTATTTATATACACCCCAAAATGAAAAGATAATCTAATATGGATGGTGACGCACATAAATAATTGTGAGAAAAAATCATTTTCCATGTGTCTCACTCTTCACAAATGTAGTTTATCATCCAAAATAATAATATTTATTCAATTTTTTATTTTATTAAGATAAATATTGATTTTTATTATTTTATTTATCTCATTTATTACAATCTCATACATATTATACTATCATTTATGTTCATATCTGATGTTTTAGTTATGTTTGATACATAAGCCCAAAATGACTTCGGTATGTTGAGTATGATCATGGAGATCATTATTCCATCATCTATATAAGAATGGCCGTGAAATTTTTAAATTTTTTTAAATAATATATATATTTAATTAAAAAATTAAATTTTTTATGAAAATATTTAATTTTATTCAATCATAGAGATGGTAGGTCATACATACATATGGTTGAAGTTTCCATTTTTCAACGATAATTATGGATAGATGGGGACTATTATTTTATATTTAAATAATGATAAATATATAATTTATATATAATTATATATTTATATATATTTATATATTTCATTCATGTGATTTGGGGTTAAAAGTGGAATCAAATTCCTAAACAGGTGTGGTAGTCTCCACATACATACGAACGATGTAATAATTTTTCAATACATGAAAAGGTAATAAAATAAAAAATCTAATATATTTTAATAAATAGTTTACATCATTAATATGATATCTAAATATTAATTTTTTCATTATTAAAGTTCATGAGAAATAGTGATGGAAGGAAAATTATATCAGTATGGGAGGCGTCAGTCCTCCGTACAAATGAACGATAAATTAATTTTGAATTTGATTGACGTTGGAGAGGGTTATTGGTTATTATACGACTTTAATAATAGTATACTATATTTAGCATTAGTGTGTAATTATATTGTTATATTTAATTTAACATTTTAAGGAGGTGGACGAAGAAGCAAAACTAAAACATGTAGTAGAAAACTATGCCTCTTCTATGAAAGGCCCTCCTTTGTATACATTGTAATCCATATAAAACTATTTTTTTATCCAAAAAATGGTTTTGGAATTAGTTTTTTGACTCCATAAAGTGATTTTATGAAGGTATATTATGATCAAAAAGGATTTTTATCTGTGGTGTAAAGAGATTAAGAGGATCCCCTTTATAAGAGAATTGAGGGGTAGTTTTGGAATTTGTAAAAGTATTAAATAAATATAAATTAATTTATTATTTTAAAAAATTAAAAATATTGTTTTAATAATATATGATTATTATTATTATTCCAAAAAATACCATAAAATAATTTTTTTACATATTTATGGGACATTTAAAACATTATCATTTCGTTTAAATAGCTCATTAACCCATTTTTTAACATACCATGATAATTTGGATTATTACTCTCTCAGGGTCAATATAGATAAAATAAATGAAAAAATGCTAAAATATGGACCATGTTTTTTATTATCAACCATATCTTAAAATCAAGGAATATAATGTGATTTTTATGATTTTCATACAATTTACTAAATTATTATTTATAATAAAATAACAATTATGTAATTTTGTATAACTATTTATTTCATTGACATTAACAATATCATGATAAGACTTATAATTTTAATGAATACTTTTATTATATACATAAAATTTAATGTAAATTTATTGAATAGTTATATCACATTATACAAAAAATATTATAAGAATTTTTATTTTTATTAACATATTTTAATTTTTCAATTAATTATATAATTATTTCTTCAGTGATGTGATAAATTATTCTATGATACATTCTTCACTGAAAATAAAAAAAACCATGAGGATGTTAAATATATAATCGTTAAAAAGTAGAGATATATTCTAACATATTATTTGTATAGACAAACAATAATATATTATAGTTTTTAAAAAAATGTTATGACATGTTTGAATTATCATTAAATAAAATACTATAAATGTTATAATCTCACCCAAATCAATGAAAAATATACACAAAAAATCATGATATATATGTATTATATGTATTCACAATATAAAAGTTAAAAATTTACTTTTTTTCCTTTTTATAGACCTTATTATTTTATTTTAATCTTAAATTTTTTGATATACCCTCTATCTTAATATCAAGAATCAATAAGGTTACTATTAATCATTACCAAAATTAAAAAAGGCATACATAATGAATTTATAACACATGATTCAAAATATACAATCCTTTTTGAAAAATTCAAAACACGTTAGTAGAATAATTTAATTTAAAATTAAACTAGCCTAACTTGATGGGAAATATGTTTTCAAAAAACATTCCTTTAAAAATATAAAATGGTACTATTCTAATTTAATGTATAAAATCAATTAAAATTTAATAATTAATTAATTTTGAATTAAAATTATATTTTGAATAATTAATAATAATAATAAAACTAAAATGTTAATAATTTAACATAAATATATATTTTCATTATTCATTGAAAAATAAATATATAAAAAATACTAAAATTCATCTTTTTGAAATTTTGACCCACATGATACATAAATTAAAATAATTTTTCAAATATATTTTCCATCACTTATTTTACATAATTATAATATTGACACCTAAACGAAATATAACTATGTTTTTGTGAAATCATAATCTTCGAGTAATAAAATAAATTTCCTAAAAATTATTTGACTATTTTCAACGAATTTTTCGATGAACTTATATTTAGTTAGATCATTTTATTTTAATTTCATAAATTATTATATGTAATTAATAAATTCAAATTTAATGGATAGGTTATAACTATAACATTTAAATATTATTATTTCATTAATTTTTTCAGATCATTAATGATTATTTTTTGCACTATCTAATAGAACATTTATTTAAAAATTTAGGATATTATATTCCAACACCTTTAATATATTATTTTTCTCAATTTAACATATTTCACAGCAACTGGGTGATTCAGTTTGAAAAAAAAACCTTGTTAAAATCCCACATCATAAAAAGAGATAATAATGACTCCACATGAAATTAAAGGAAGTGAAGTACGAAGGACATCAAGAATAACATATTCTCAGTTTCTAGGTATAAAAACATTCGTGTAAACTGATAAAAATGAATATTGATGCAAATCATAACTTCCATTGACTTTTAATGACTGGTAAATAACATGGTCATGAGAATCTTTTCCGTCAAAAATCCCTAAATTCATGATGGGTACAAAGGCTATTGAGTCTTCAATAAAAAATAATACCAAAACCTTTTTTCAAAATAATATTAAAAAATTCATGTAATTGAGTTACTACCAAGTAATTATACTTGAGAAAATATATTTTTTTACAATTATACCATCATCCTATAATCAATCTACAAGATAAAAATATATTTTTCTTCAAATGATGAGTATTTAAGATGGATTATTCAAGCATGATGCTTGAAAATAAAATTTTATTGGGTATAATTCTTATAAAAGGATTAGAAGATCTTCATAATATATTTAGATGTTAACCAATAAAAAATTGGTTTGGATAGTATCAAAAAAATCACAAAATAATTAAACACCTCTAAATTATAATAAAAAATAATTTAATATCCATAATTTAATAGTATTACCAAGAGTTTGATGTATATCATTCAATAAATAACTACCCTTGAATTTACAAAAAATATTGAAGACTATAACTGAATCACAAATATCAAAATAATTTGTCCGCATATTCATACCTGAAAATTTTATTCTTTTCTCGAAGAAACAAAAATCATAATTAATTACACTTTCTGATATTTTTATTATCCTAATAATATGGTAAGAACCCGATTATTTTTTTAGGTATGTTTTTTTTTTCTGGTGTTCTTTAAGAAATGAGGTTTTTTGGATATTTTTGAAGTACATGTTGTGTACTTTATGAGTACATGTTATGTACTCGGTTACCATGGGTAGACGAGTGCTGACCGTGTAGTGGTCATGCACATGACCATGAGTCATGACCTAGAGGCCACCAAAAGTGGGGCTCAGTAAGGAAAAGTACACTTCGTGTACTTCAAAAGTACACGTTGTGTACATTATTTTTTTTCATTAAACAGACCAGGGTCCCTTCTAATCAATAGAATCACCTCCTTATTTATATGTCTCATCCAGGAGCATCGTACGTCCGCAAATCTTTTTCGATCCCCCAACCGAACGTCCTTCCTGCAAATCAGACACTGTTAGTTGTGTTGGAATCACATTGGTGAGTTGTTATTTCTCCTAGTACACCATCCCTTGATTTCTCATCTCTCATGTGATATCGTTGGTTGAGATGTTTAGATGTTTTTGTGGATCTATGGTTTTCTAAGGCGATTCAAGGCCTGATATTCCACAATAACAATCTCACAATACTGAGGTAGGTTTTTTGTTCCTTTCCGTTGAATTTATTTGAGTTATATGTGAAAAAGTGCTCAATACCCTTGAACGGGGTATTGCGTGATTACAATTTTACCATTGTTAATTTCATTCTATGCTTGTATGATTGAATAATTTTTAATTGAATGTAAATTAGGTTAGTTTTTATGAATGTGATGTTTTTTACCATGCATGATTGTTTATGCTTTTCTGGTTCTGCATAGCCTGATAGGGTTCCTTTCTTGTTTTCCCATGCGTAGTATTGTAGGATAGAGTGATTTTCTTTCTGACATGCTATTTTTCTGTAGACTGTTAGCCATGTAGTACTTAGGGTTTACATTTTCCACTATTCATTTGTTGTACTTGTTGACTTACCTAGGGCCGTGAGAACCTAGTGTATTAGGTTATTGGTAGAATGGGCGTAAGGGCTTCTCTAGAGTTTCTTTTATAATATTTTGATGCGAGACCATAGGGGGAATTGACATTGACTTCTTCCTCTAAGAGTCTGTAGTTCCTCGACGTAGGCAATAGGGGGAGTGAGATGTTGAGGGCTTCCCCAGAGCACATTTAGTATGGATATGAGACTATAGGGGGAATTGACAGTGAGTGTTTCCAGAGAGAGTCTATACTTAAGCAGAATCAGAGGGGTTAGACTATGTCTGCTTCCTAGAGGGTCGTTGTACCTGTATGTTGAACCATAGGGGATAAGATGTGTGTAATTTTTAGAGGGTCAACTGTTGTGATTAGGTCCTCATTTGATATATGGAATTGAATGATGTTGAACTATAGGAATTTTTACGGTCATACTTCCATTTTTACTAACTCATTTTACTTATTAGCTGTTATATAATCACTAACAATTAGGCATAGATATTTTGGTGGTTTTCTACTAGGATTTAGAATCTCACCATGATTGGGTAAGACTTTTGGGCCAAGACAGATTATATTTTTGTAGGTATAGATAAGAGAAATCTCAATTTTACTTCAGGTATTTGATTTTCTATGGAGCTGGATAACATGGGACCAAGCAGGGGCTTGCACTGCTAAAGAGTTGTTTATCTATTTTCTTTTTTACTTTTGAATAGTACTATATTTTCATCATTGTGACATGTTTGGCTGCTTTCCTACACATATGTATCCTGTATCATTTGTGTATGTGCTCTTGTTTATTCTTTCAGTATTCCGGTGAATATTGTGGTATGGTGGTATTATTGATTCCAATTTGGAATATCTATTTTCTTCCACTGTGTTACTATGACAATGTGGGAATAATTTCCCCTGTATCACACCCTAGGCCCTCGTTTCTAATCTAAAACCACTGGTGTTTGGGGAAATTTGCTTGAGGCCATGTGACCAACCGGGTATCTGGCGCCTCTGGGTGGCTTCTGAAACCGAGACGTTAAAAAGTGATATCAAAGGCATTAAGTTCTCTTGACATACTATTTGGAGCCTATAGATAGGGATACACAAAAATTGGTACATAGAAATAAGTTATTCTCGGTAGTAGCTAACCCATGTACAGGGAAAAGCCAATCTACCTCGATTATTGAAAATTTTCTGGATTTACAATTTTACAGTGGCTTTGATTTTCAACTTGTGGGATTCACCTGTTTTGTGACGTTATTGTTGATGTTATTGAGGATCTATATCTTTTGCAACCGAATGAGATGAGGATATGCCATCTCATGAATCATATAGGAACTAGAATGAAATCATATGTCACACATTCATTCCATGCCCCATTTGTTGATTTAGCATTTGAAAGTTGTTGTGATAGATGTTGTGCTAGATATTAAATTTGGTGTGATAGATTCCTTGATTAAAATATATATTGTTTGATAGTGTTGGTTGTGTATGTTTTTGTTTGAATGAATGTCAATCATTTGTTCTTGAGGTGTTAGGGGCCCTCATGGATCGGAACATGGTTGATTATTGAAATGCAATGCATGTTTATAAGATTTATAAGAGTCCATTCTTTGATTCTTGGGGAGTATAGTCCCTCACATATAGAAATTTGGCACATTAATATTGGTTTTAGTGTTTTTCTAGGTTACAGAGTTGTTTATAAGGCTTATTGTCTGAAAAAACCAAGAATACATGTCGTGTAATGTTTAATACATACCATGTGTTCTTCTATTTGAAAAGAACCTGTTTTTCTTAAGTACACGGCGTGTACCATTTGTACATGATGTATAGTCTCTAACATTGTCGTAGAGTGTTTTTGTGGAGACATGGGGTTTTGAATCCTTGGTAGGACATGTCGTGTACCAAATGTTCATGTCATGTTGTAGAACCGCGTAATCGGCTGTTTCAGTAACAACACGGGTCATTGGAAATCCTTTAGTGCATGACATGTCCATATAGAACACACCATGTAGTGCGAGCCATGAATTTGGCCATGTCACTAACAACACGGGTCAGTGAAGTTCATCAAGTACACACTGTGTCTGGTACTAACACACCATGTAGTATTGTTCTAGGAGAACCGCGTGGCCTAGCTGTGTGAGGGAACACGGGCAGGGGAAGACCACTCAAGTACATGTTGTGTGTAAGGACAACACACTATATATGGGTTGTTACATGACCAATTTGGAAAAGGTACATGTCTATGTGAATGGAATAAGGGAACAAACCATGTAGGAATTATACACTTTGTGTATTCGGGTTTTGGAAAACATGAATGCCTTTCCCCCTATTCAATCATTACTCTTCTAGTTTTCTGTCCTTGACAATATTGATCTAAAGAGTGTGCTTGAACTTGCAGAGGCATGCCACCGAGCCATTCTCCGGTTGTATGCCAGTTTCAGGTCAATGATCAGAAACCAGACATGACTGATCAAGGACTTACCATAGATCCTCCAGTTGAGCTAGTCTTGGTACCGACCATCATTTTGGACAAAGGTGTTGACGCACAGTTCTGAGAGGGATTCACGAGGTTCGTGCATAAAATCCAGGGATTAATACCTCCTGACCCATCGATGGAAGAATTGATGTGGGTCTTTTAGTAGTACCATCCTCCCACATTTGTAAGAGAATGAGGACCTCGGGCTACAAAGTCATGGATAGAAGCCATGCTGACGATTTTCAAGCACCTAGAGACGCCTCCAGAGAGGAGGGTCAAGGTCGCTACGTATGTGATTTGGGATTCCTTCGAGGGATGGTGGGATGTGATATCACAAGTGGGATGCCAATAGGATACGGCATGGGAGGAGTTTCAGTGTACTTTCAATGATTACTTCTACTAAGTGACATTGAGGGATCATTGGGCCCGGGAGTTCATGAGCCTAGAGCAGGGTAATCTTTCTATTATGGAGTATTATTCTCGCTTAACAGAGTTATATCACTACACACCTATTCTAGTAGGTGATGAGTTATTCCTAGAAAGAATTTTTTTGTATGGTCTAAAGCACGACATCAGATCTCAGGTGAACATATTTAGGATGACTTTCATCACTTTATCTTCAACCACTCACTTATCACAGTGCTAATTTGATGTGTTATAATGATGTGATCCCGGGCATTTCCTCTTCCAATGTTAGTGCTTTGCCAACTGATAGCCGGAGGCTCCGTAGAGAGACGACACCTGGAGATCCGAGTAAGTGTGATTTACCTTCAGGTAGCGAGGTGGTATGCTACCAGTGTGGAAAGTTCTAGAATACGATGCCACATTTCCCGAGAGACCCAATGGAGTGCTGATCATGCGGAATGATGGGACATAGTCAGCATTTCTGTCAGATATTTCACTATCACCTGGTGATATGGGTTCTAATTTGACACCTCGTTCTAGAGCAGTGTCACCTATTTCTCATCAGTCTGGGAACTGGTGTTATTCTGGCCGATCAAGCCAAGGTGGAGGTCATGGTCATGGTAGGCAGTCGCCAGGATTTCAACGACAGTAGTGTGGATCCACCCAGAGTGGTCAGTAAGGGTCGCATGGCCACAGTTTAGGTTAGACTTTCACAGTGGTAAAGACCCAGCATGGCCATGATCCCAGAACCTCTACAGTTTGAGGTATGATCTTAGTTGCCTCAGTTTTAGCTTCTACTCTTTTCTATATAGGGGATTCCTATAGCATTATATATAATTCTATTGTGGAGATTCTTGTGCTCTGCATCATTTTTTGTAATAATATCTTGATGTTAGACAATCCGTTGGGGACTAGAACAGCTAGTGTGAGACTGTTGAAGGAGTTCCCTCTTATGTTTGGTGGTTGTCACATCTTATGGGACCTCTATGTTATAGAGATGACAGGAGATGATGTCATTCTCATAAAGGAATATTTAGTTGCCTTCCAGACATGTGTGAGTTCCTATCAACTCAGGGTGAGTTTCATATCAGTAGAGGGAGGATTTTTTCATTACAAGGGTGTATGGGGTGTCCAAGCGAGAAGAGTGGGACCCGAGCATCATGGGTTGGGAGGAGATACATACCAGATCGCTAGTCTATATCTTAACAACTAGGGGACTTCAAAGATGGAATTTCCTCCAGTGGTGAATCTTTGCAGGGATGTCTTTCTAGTGTAATTTTCATGTTTTCTTCCAGAGTGTGAGGTGGACTTTTCTATTGATCATATGAAAGAAGTGGCACCAGTGTACATTCCCCCTTATAGGATGGATACACGAGAGTTACATGAGTTCAAGAAGTAGTTAGAGGAGTTTTAGGAAAAGAGTTTCATTTGACCCAGTACATATCCTTGGTGTTCCCCTATCCTGTTTGCGAATAAGGCGGATGGTACCCACAGAATTTGTGTGTATTATCAGAATTTTATCCAATTGACATTCATGAAATGATATCCCTTACCGAGGATTGATGATCTATTTGATCAGCTTCTAGTAGCCCGGGTATTCTCGAACATTGACTTGTGTTCCAGTTACCATCAGTTGCACGTTAGACCATCAGATATACCTCTTACAGCCTTCTAGAGCAGGTATGGTCTATTCGAGTACTTGGTTATGCCATTCGGTCTCACAAACATTTTTTCATTTTTCATGGAACTGATTAACAGAGTGTTCTATTCATACATATATACATTCATGGTAGACTTCGTGGATGATATATTGGTGTACTATCACACTCAAGACAACCATTACACCCATCTTGAGATCATTTTGAGTAAACTTAGAGAGTATTAGTTATATGATAAGCTCTCAAAATGTCACATTTTTTTAGATTAGATTCACTTCTAGTGTCATGTTATCTCAGAGACAGAAGTATTAGTAGACCCGAGAAAATGAGATTAGTAGTTTCTTAGGAGTAGTAAAAGAATTCCTTTGAGGTATGCAGGTTTCTAGGGAAAGCTGGATACTATAAACATTTCATACAAGACTTTTCATGCTTAGCAGCGCCACTGAGAGGACTGACTAAGAAGGGTGAACGATTCTAGTGGTCTAAATCTTGTGAGTCATACTTTTTAGGAGAAGAAATGGAGGTTGAAATCACAACTGATACTACTATTTCCAGAGCTGGGATAGAGCTATACTATTTATGATGATGCTTTAGGTATCGGGATAGGAGCAGTTCTTATACAGGGAGAAGGAGTCGTTGAGTATGGTTGTCGGCAGTTGAGGCCACCAGATATGAAATACTTGAAAAAAGATATTCAGTTAGATGTTGTTGTTCATGATTTACGTTGTTTGGGAGAATATCTTCTAGGATATCCTTTATAGCTGTCCATAGACCACAAAATTCTCAAGTATATCTTCACTCAATGTGATTTGAATTTGAGATAATTAAGGGGGTGTTGTGTACCTCCAGTCCTTTTACTTTTAGCTTTCCTATATGCCTAGAAAAGGCAACGTAGTGGTTGATGCACTAAGCAATAGGAATCAAATATAGGATTTTTAGGTGGCTAGTACTGAGTGCACCTTATGGCTCTATTTTCTAATATTCATTTGGAGATGCATGACAAACTGTGGTAGACATTTCATTATTATATTGCTTTTACCAAAAATCTTCTTTATCGAGTGCAAATGAAGAAGATATCGGTTTTTGAAGGTCTAGTATTATGGGAGAACGTGTCAGGAGAGGACCCTATTCTTGGATGGACTGTAGGTGAGGATGAGATCCTGCGTTTCTAGGGGCACATATGGGTCTTAAAAGATATAAATGAGGAGTTATGCGGGACTATCATTCTTCATTTTCGGTAGATCATCCTGGATTCACCAAGATTTATCATGTTCTGTATCATCAGCATTAGTGGACATGTCTGAACAAAGATGTTGTTGGTTTTGTCATGAGGTGTTCCATCATTCGGTAGGTGAAGGCAGAGCATCAACGATCAGCATGGATTTTACAGCAGTTACCCATTGCTGAGTGGAAGTGGAATAAAATCATGGAGGATTTTGTGACAGGGTTGCATAGGTCACCTAGAGGGAATGATTCAATTTGGGTTTTCATTAACATACTCACGAAGGTTTCTCACTTCTTTCTGATAGATGAGACCTTCAGTGTCGATGAGTTGGGATGGTTGTACATCTGAGTGATTGTACATCTAGACGGGGTACCATACTCCATTGTTTTTTATAGGGACACATGTCTTACTTCATAGTTTTGGATGGGGCTTCAGAAGGCTTTGGGTATAGAGGTTCTTTTGAGTACAATTTACCACCCCAGACAGATGTTCAGTTTGAGTGTACGATATAGGTGCTTCAGGAAATGCTCTGAGTATACATCCTGCTTTTTGGAGGTTCATGGGAGAAGCACATAAATCTTTTGGAGTTTTCCTACAATAATTATTTTTAGGAAACTATTCAGATGGAATCATACGAGGCCTTGTATGGTAGGCCATGCCAATCATCCTTATATTGGCAGGAGACAGGAGAGGCAGCTATACTGGGACCTAGTCTTGTCTAGGAGACCACAGAGCAGATAGAGTTGACTCAGAAGAGGATGTCTACTGCATAGTCTCGACAGAAGTCTAATGTTGATCGATGAAGATGACCTCTGGAGTTCGAGGACGGGGATCAGGTTTTCCTGCGTGTCACACCGAGGTTGGGACACAGGAGGATTATGAGATAGGATAAGCTTTCACTGAGGTATGTTGAGCCGTTAGAGGTGTTGGAGAGAGTTGGATAGGTTGCCTATCTGTTTTCGTTACCTCCATGATATCTGGTTATGAATGAATTTTTCCACATTTCTCTTCTTCGACATTACTTCTCAGACCCTTCTAATGTTTTTCAACCTAAGGAGTTTGAGTTAGATGTGGAATCCTTTTTCGAGGAGCATCCTATCTGGATTTTTGATCGATGTAGGATGGTTTTCAATTCCCGGTCTGTTCCTCTAGTACGGGTGTTATGAACAAATGGGCGAGTAGAGAACGAGACTTGGGAAGGGGAGGTCGATGTACTAATACAGTTACCAGAGCTCGTCACGGTTTCTTCTTCTATGCCCTCGTTCGTGGATATTTGGGGAAATTGTTTTTAAGGGTGGATGTTTGTAAGAACCCAGATATTATTTTTAGGTATGTTATTCTTTTTTTGGTGTGTTTTTTTGGAAAAGTCGATTTTTATAGAAATTTTGGAAGTACATGTCGTGTAATTTATGAGTACACACTGTAAACTCGATTATCGTAGGTATCCACGTGTTGGCCATGTAGTGGCCAAGCACATGGCTGTGTGTGGAATCCTAGAGGCCTCATAATGCGAGTATTGTTAAGGGAAAGTACATGTCGTGTACTTCAAAAGTACACGCTGTGAACTTTCTTTTTTTTCATTGAATGGACTGGGGTCTTGTCTAATTCATAGAAACAACTCCTTCTTCATCTGTCCTATCTAGGAGAACTGTACAGTCATAAATATTTACCGATCCCCTGACTGAGCATCCATACATCAAATAAAAAACCATCGGTTTCATTGGAATCGAATCGATGAGTTCACTCTTCTCCTTGAACACTATCTGTTGATTTATCATCTCTAGTGTGATATCGTTGGTTGAAAACTTTAGACAATTTTGTAAATTTATGGTGTTCTAAGGTGATTCAATGCATGATATTTAATAAAATCATTCTCATAATGCTGAGGTAGGTGGTTTTTACCTTTCTGTTGAAATTTGTTGATTTGAATGTGCAATAGTTCCCAATACCCATGAACGAGGTATTGCGTATTTATAGTTTTACCCTTGTTAATTTTCTTCTATGCTTATATGCTTGAATAGAGGTTAATAGAATGTGAATAAGGTAATTTTATATGCTTTGTAATTTTTTTTCCCATGCATGTTTGTATATGACTATCTGGTTCAGCTCAGCCTAATAGACTGCCTTGTGTATTTTCACATGCCCAATATTGTAGGATGCACTGATATGTTTTCTGACATTTTTCTATGTTGTATACTATTAAACAAGTAGTTCTCAAGGTTTACATTTTCCACTATGCTTTGTGATTATTGTTGACTTACATAGGGCTGTGAGAACCTGGTTTTGTTGGCCATAAGTAGAATGGACATAAGGGCTTCTCTATATTGTCTTTTACAATATCATGATGTGAGACCATAGGGTAATTGTCATTGAGTGCTTCCCCAGAGTGTCTGCAGTTTTTTGATGCGAACCATATGGGGAATGAGATGTTGAGTGCTTCCCCATAGAGCCTTTATTATCGATACAAAAATATAGGGGTAATTGATGGTGACTTCTTTCTCCGAGAATTTATATTTAAGATGAACCATAAGGGCTAGAGTATGTGTGCTTCCTATAGGGATTAATGTAATTGTATGTTGAACCAGAGTGGAATAGATGTGTGCAATTCCTAGAGGGATAACTTCATCGATTAACTACTTGCTTGATATATTGAATTTAATGCTATTGAACTCTAGGAATGTTTACTGGTGAGTACATTCTTGTTTACTGCATCCTTTTTCTTATTAACTTCAATATACTCACTAACTATTAGAAAAAAAATCATTTTGTGGTTTTCTACTGGGATTTAGTATCACACCATTTTAGGTCATGCTTTTGGGCCCAAATAGATTATATTGATGTAGGAAAAGATAAGGTCAAGCACCAATCTACTTCAAGTACATAATTTTCTGTGGAACTGGAGAGCATGGGACCAAGCTGAGGCTTGCGATGCTGAGGAGTTGTTTATCTATTTTCTTTCGTAGTTTTGATTAGTACTTTATTTCTAGCATTGTGACTTTTTTGGCTTCTTTCCTAGACATATATATCACGGATCATTTATATATGTGCTCCTGTTTATTCTATCAGTCTTGCGCTTTTTATTGTGGTATGGTGCTATTACTGCTTCTTCTTTTGTATATCTATTTATTTCTATTGTATTTCTCTGCCAATGTGGGCATAGTTTCCCCAATATCAAACCCGAGGCCCTCGTTGCTAGTCGGTTGCCTCTGGCATTCAAAGAATTGCACTTGAGGTCAAGTGACCAATCAGGTATGGGGCACCTCTAGGTGGCTTTCAGAACTGAGACATTAAAAATATATTCACCAAGTTATACAACTAATTTCTATTAATTATTCAAATATCAATAAATGACTGTTGAAATAAACTATTCTTAAAATATCCAATTTAAAAATAATACATCATATAAAATTTCATAATTTTTTTTTCATTAATCTTATTAGCTTCTAAAAATAGTGGGGATATTCTAAAACAACTTTAATCACATAAAATGAAGTCAATTTACTATACATTGGTTATCAAAAAAAAATATTATCCAAACATAAAATTCACATTTATTTTTTATGTAGTTTGAAATAAAAAAACATAATATACAAGATGTCACATATGACTATGGTGTGTGATACATGCTTATCTCCCTTTAGTTGTGGGTTCAATCCTCAAATATTTTCAAGATGTTATGTGTTTTCTCTCATTTTGATAGTGTCATTTTTGTAAAATATATTTATATAATCCTCATAACTCTTCTATTAATGTAAAAAACATACAAAAATTTAACATTAATATATTTATCATTAATGAAATTTTTTTACATCATATGATATTTGATAAATTTCCTATCATATTGGGATAAACCATAATTACCATAAAATCCATGATCAGATAAACCATAATTTTAATCCATACATTTGAGCATATGTCCATAAAATTAAGTGAGAATTATTTCTAAAATTGTCTTTCTAACATGAAAAAATAATAGTAGCATATACCTAAAAAAATTAAAAATATTATGAAATCAAATGAATCACCTTAAAATCTTATCACTTATAACCTAAAAATGGGTTGTTATGAATTTGTTCATCTGGTCAGCCACAAGATTATATACCTATTATGTTATTAATAATTAGTAATAAAAAATCTACTGAAGACATCCTAATATTCAATTTTTCTAAACACTACACTCAAAAAAAATATTACACTATGAAACCAACACTTTTATATCCATTTTTAATAAAAAAAATGTACATTTAAAATATTTAAAGTAATAAATGTGACCCATTTATTCTCATCAAAAACATAAATTTCCAGAAGGAAATAGTAGATAATATATATACCCATGGACCTTTTCTGATTGATGTTTTGGATAGTTAGGTAAAAACACATACATAAAACCATAGGAATTCATGTGACTATCATTTCCCTTATTCCATATAATTTATATTCCATCTTACTTATTAAACCTCACCCAAAACATAACATACATATTAAACCATTATAGGTCTAAATAAATCCACAACATTGATTATGACTATGTAAAAAAAGAATCATGATGATCTCATATTTTTAGTGATGGTTAACATCAAAGATATCAATTATTAAATAATAATACAATGCGTATAATGGTGTAAGAACATTAGAATAAAATTATAAATATTTAACCTATATAACAATGATCATAATAATTTTTTTTACCAACCATGAATATTAATAACACATGAATAATAAAATAATTAAATAACAGGATCCATTAGATCATAACAGTATAATAAAACATGCTATTGTGGCAAGAACATATGAATAAAAAATAATTTCCTTATTATTAATAGATCTTTTACAAGGTTGTAAATTTTGAATGGGTTCAACACCCATCTTGTCATATGATTCGAGGTTCCCTCTCCAGACTATCATAACGGATAGTATCTCATACTAAACTGCGTGCACTACCCATTAAAAATTTATTTAACAAATTTTATACAAATACACAATCAATTACTTAAAGGGTGATATATTTCCCAATCATAAACTAATGAAAATCATAAATTTGGGTTCCTCAATATAAAACAATCATCGAAAAATAACCAATGATGATTATTGGATTTAATAAAAATTCCATCATAACAAAACTCCTGGAATGAAACTGAGGTTCATATATATTTTATCAAAAACATAAACAATCCATTGATATAATAGTTTTCCTATCCATGCACAACATCCCTGTTAAATCATATGTAACATGAAATGATGAAATATTTATTGGAATATAATTTTCAAAATTAGTTGGAATAATTCATAAAGACATCTTCCTTTCTACTTTCACTATCTGAACAATTTTCTCAAAACAACTTCCATGTAAGGATATTATGTGCCAATAATTATAATAAAAGATACCTTAGGTTTCAAAACACCATTAGTAACAATAAAATATTGACATTCAATTGAAATATGATCTTTCTCTTTTGAAACATTATTGCGTCTTATAACTTCTTTCTTCTCTAACGTACACCAGACATGGACCTTCTTTTATATTGAGTGAGTTATATACATTTGTTGATTTTATAGGATTATCACATCCTTCCTCCACCCATTATTTATTTTTTTAATATGAAATATTTAATAAATAAAATGAAACATTGTTTTTGGAAAGAGAATATTTCACCTGATTCTTTTATTGGGCCTTTTCAGCATCATTCGAATTATTAGTTTTTACATTTGAGGATTTTTTTTAGTTTTAGTTCATTTCCCTCAAGGAAATTTGAAATTATTTTTTATTGAAAAATTTTAACCTCTAATTACATATCATATAATTTATTACTATTATATATAATCATATTTACCTATTCAACCAATCTATGTTCATAACATAAAATGTTCTGAATTTATTGAAACTTTTACTTGATGATATATTTTCATCCATCGGTAACTTCATCACAATATTTATTCTATAATCTAATTTATTTATTAATAGTTTTGTTTTGATCTAGACATGGAACATGTTATATTCTGAGCTGATACTCATTATAAGATTTTTTTTCTAACTTCTTCACTCTGAGTAATATATTGTTTTCACAACCTTTGCAAAAAAGGATCTCAATTTTTTCGAACATTCATTTTCAGATGAATTGTTTTCATTTGAGTTGGATCCAATATTCTTAGACTAAATATGTATTTTTTAATAAATATATTCTTATATCTCTAGGAGGTCTTTTTTATATCATATTTTAACATTTACTATCGAGGTTTTTCAATAGAATCAACTCAATATTCTTCATCATTAATCTAGGTTCAATTCATAGAAATGTTTCTAATTCATCCAAACTCAAAACAATTGAGTGTAATTTTTCCTCCATACATTCATCTTCCTCTTTTACAGTTCATGGATATAATAGATATGGTTTTATCAGTCAACTCTCCATCCTCATTATGATAGTACTAACAATGATTAGCTTCTTTAATATCTTGAATCTTTTTCATTCTCATAACTTCAAAAGATAATTCATATTTTATAGTCGTTTTATTCCATGGATCATTACACATTTCATAAGAAACAATAAATTTATGAAAATAATCAAGAGATAAATTATAATTAACATCTAAAGAAGAAAATGTAGAATAAAAAATACACAGATTGTTTTCATTAAGTTCATCATAATTGTAAAATCTTCTAGGACATGACCAAATCCTCTAAATTTGAAAAAAATTGGTTAACTCTATTGAATTAGCCATAAATTAATTCTGCATCTCTCATTTTTATGCCTTCATAAAAACTATGCAAGATTTTTATCCTTTCTTCCATAACATTTATATTCCCCTCTAAAACAGATTCAATATTTCCATGCATACTCTCAGAAGTATTGAGACCCATCACCTTCTAATGTTAATTATCAGATAAGAAAATAAGGATTTCATTTCATTCCATTTAATAATATTAAATATTTCACTTTTCAGTAAGCATTATAGGTGAATCATTGCCAATAAGTGAAAAACCAATAGTAGAATCATCAAATACCACTATGATAATATATTAGGGGAAAATATACATCTTATTATTCCATACATAATAATTTTTTCCATCAAATATAGGAATTCAACTATTATTGATAGAATTTATATTATCTGTTATTCATATTCAACATGGGAACCTTCACTCTAATAGTAATATATGTTGTAATGGAATAAATAACTATTATAAATGGTGATGAATTATTAGTTAACTTTTAATGATTTTAAAAACATTTATAAACATAACCTGAATAACCTAAAAAGATTTATTCCCATATAAACTATTAATAAATACTCATGCATGAAAAATTAGAATTGAAAGTAAAGAACAAAATATTTATACGGTTTGAAAGGAGTGTGACAACCTAAATCCTTACCATAGCCTCTCCCGTGAGTCTATAAAAATCCTCTATTATCAAAGAGTGAATATAACTTGTGCCAACTCACATTATAAACCTTATACATGTGATAGGAATTATTATACATACTCCATACTTTCAAAAAAATTATTATAGAAAAATGGGCCAACCAAAAGAATAAATTCTTTTTTGAAACTGATCCCCAAATTCTCTCTATTAATCCTCAGTCTAATTTCAATAGATTCAATTTTCTCAATCTGTTTATTCATGACTTGATTTTTACAAAACAATATATATGAATCTTATTCACAAAATATGATGTGCATAGATCTAATTATATAAATTATATGGACACAATATAATGAACCCATTATGAATATGAAAAACTCATAGTCTACTCAAGTGATCCAAATAGTTTTCATTAGTCTGATTGACTCACTCCGATTTACTGAATATGATCTTATTTTTATAATCATTATCAATTTAGTAATAAAAAATATAGATGTCTTACGCTAATCGTGGTATCTATGGCTAGAAATTAGTTTAATCTAATTTTCGAAGCACTATTACATTTTCTCTTGCATGAAAATACAAAAATGAAAAAATGATATATGTATGTATTTATAGGCGACCCTGAAAACTAAATAAAAAAAGGAAAACATTAACTAAATAATCAAATTGAAAAACACTGAAGATTCACTCACATTGAAAATTAAATTTTGAATTCTTCAATTCTTCTTATATTTCTATGAGATTTTTTATAACATAAGTTAATATCTAACCTCTTCAAGTCTCCATAAAACATTTATAATCTTATATTTGATTATTCTTCATAACCATATCAATGAGATTTTTTCTCTTCTAATCTCATTATGATATGTTTACATCACATATAATTCGGATTTTTTTTATTTACCATCTAATTATTATTTTTTGTTTCCACGTTATCTAAGTCTACTTTAAATATCTTTTTTCAGTTTATTATGATATTTCATCCCTTATACATCCTATTACGATTCATTATTCCTCTACAGCTCAATAAAACTAATTATAATTCATGTTACATCTTCATCTCATTATACTGAAATTCCAATTATGATGGATATCCCATTACGATGAATTTCTCAATACCATGGAATGCCATTATGATGATTTTACATAATAATGGGAAGTATTAAATAATTAATCCACACAAAAACATTAAAATTCATTAAACATCATCAACATTACATATTCAGAGCTCTGGGTATGATGTAGACCGTTGTTGAATTCTAGAGTTTGATATAATCTTTACGATTCTTCTCTATTTCATTAATGATTTTATCATTATTTTATTCCTCATTTCTGAGAAGATTATGACTAAATACGCATCATATGATTTTTGTTAGAAAGTATGAAAACATTTCAACTCCTCAGTTAATTATATTATTACAAAAACTCTTCAATAAAAAATTGACTACTTCACACAACAACTTCTTTAATTATCTATTTAAGACAAAAAACAATTCTAGCAAAAAAACTTTTCTACCTCTATTTCTTTTGGATATGATGGTCAAAATACAATGGAGATGTATCTGATTCTTTTAGAAACATTTATCATTCACAAAAATTCTCTATACGATGGGATTTATCTAATTTCTAGATAACAAAAACATTCTTATTAAAAATTGTAAGTTGAAAAAAATAAAAAAACATTGTTAAAACAACTTATCACAATGGTTCTTCATACTTATATAAATGACCATAGGCCTTATTTAAAAACAAAACTAGTTGACCATAATGATATCAAACACAATAAAACAAAACCTCACATAAATACATCATTAATCATTAAACATACCTCTTTCATACATTAAGGGTCCATCCTATATAGAGACATCATAATCAGAGAAACAAATGATTGTAGCTCTATCTCAATATTAATCTCAACTCCATGAGTAATTCTAAAGCAGATTATGTAATTAAATTTAGAAACTCTTCCTAAAACCAAATGAACTAAAATGAATTAACATATCATAAACTCAATATAAAATTTGTAAAAAATGAATTCATGGATGAAACACACCTCTCACCCCTCTAAGGGTCTCTCACTCTAGGGAACAAGAAAAAAACATCATCAGTTCAACACCCTGTGGTTTTTTTATTTCTTTTGAAATATATTAATTTATATTAATTTTTCTGTACACTATTTTTTTTTATTTTGTTACACATAACAACATTTTATTACTTTTCAACATACAACAATGGGTCAGATTTTATTACACACGAC
Source organism: Viscum album (assembly GCA_963277665.1). Taxonomy (NCBI): domain Eukaryota; kingdom Viridiplantae; phylum Streptophyta; class Magnoliopsida; order Santalales; family Viscaceae; genus Viscum; species Viscum album. Next base: position 1,920,984,605 of record OY728136.1, on the reverse strand, counting down.
AATGGGTTATGAACAAACCAAGATATATAATTAATATAGACACAAAAATGTTCCATTGTATCCAATTGATTTAAAATAAAAAAAATAATAGTGATATATAGTTTTTCAATATTATGCATAATTATTTTATATAAATAAAACATTTTGATTATAATTACATAATTTTTGATAATGTTTTTATGCATTTTGTATATAATTTTTTATCAAAAACATTTTGTCATTATTTTGATGAACCTTAAGAAAATTACATTTTCAATCCTTTGGAAAATTAATATTACCATGTAAACATAATTTTTTAAATTATCTTTTCAATATTTACTTAGGGTGTATTTTAAAGATATTTTTGAAAAGAGTCATTTTTTACGAATACTGAAAAATTATAAATTTTAATTTCAAATTTGATATTAGTTTACATAATAAATAAAGAAAAATTATATTATAAATCTTAATTAAATTTTCATAATATAAATTATACATCAATCAATCTGAATTATTTCATTATTATCAATTTTATATTGATTTTTTAGGTTAAAATTTTGTGAACTTCGGAACATTTTATCATTAAAAACAATCTTTCTCATCAGGCATGTGGGGTATATATTTGATTAAAAATATAAATTTGGTGAATGTAATAATGAAAAATTGATTCCTTATTTTTAATTATAATAAATTATATTATATAATAATTTCCAAAATAATTATAATAATTAATTGTAAATATAGAAAAAATTATTTTCTGTGGTTAAGGTAAAAATATTTTTACCATGCTGTTAAAATAAATTGATAAGGGTTACAGACAATTGAAAATAAGTCCATAACCAATTGGATTTAAATTTTTATATTTTAAATATTTTATGATCGATAGTGGTACATTCTTGAATTCATGTGACATGAATAATATGTGGTTGGAAATTATTATTTAAATAATTTATGATTGTGTCCCTCACATCACATATAAAATGCAACAAATTATTCTTTGCACATCATTCAGAAAAAACATCTTTGTTTGGAAAATATCTACCAAAATAACAACCAAAATCCCCCATATTATGAAATAATACTTATTTCATAAATATAACCATCCAAGGATGAATTTTTTTTCAACACAAGGTTGATATCCAAAAAAGATATAATATTCATCCACAAGTGTTTTATTTAGTTATTTATTCCTCAACCTCCATAAATATTTATTGTACCATGATAATATAATATAATCAGTATAACTCAAATAAATATATATTTCTATGTTATGTTAATTACGAATAACTATATCCACTTCCATGAAATGTGTTGCAAAATCATTTTTTTTTGTTTACGGCGTACTACCGCCTTGTGAACTAATCTCATTCATTTTTTCATTACCACATCTCAGGGATGGAAATAATGTTTTATTTTTTATTTATGTAATATTAATTTAATATTAAACTTTTCCCATAATTTTTTAAATAAAATATTAGAGAAAATTATTTTAATAAAATAAGGTTTTATTTTTATCTTTTATTTGAATTCTTTTTTCTTCCATAACCATGTTTTCTGAAATTTTTTTCAAAATGTTCTATTTTTATCCTATTATTTTTAAAATATATTTTAAACTATTTTCAAATTTATACGAACTATTTTTAATGTAATATTCATGTTATTTTCCAAACTATTCCCTCTTTTTACTTTAACAAAAAATGGGAATAGAATATAAGTTTTAACATGTATTGCGTGAATAAAAATTCTAGTAGTCATTAGAGTTTTTTTATTTAAATTATCCAGTATATATTTTTTAAATATATTTTAAATGAAATATAATTTAAAAGTTATTAATAATTATAAATAATTTTTATGAAAATTATATTCAAATTTTCCTCATAAAATTTTTTCAATTATAATTAATAACTATTTTCTATTTTATATGCCATTCATTGTGGAGACTTATTTTTTTACAATGGATATGATCCACGAATACCATTATAATTCCTTCATCTAAATATTTATATTTTCAATGTCATGGTATCTATTAAACCAAATTATATTCCAAAGGTTATTCCATGTAAAAAACATAACAAACCCTTATCTTTTTCTGGGTTATGCAATGATGAAATGATGGAATGATTTTGAAATGAGTCACTACTACCTATGTTATAATATGGTTATATGTTTATGAATCCCATTTGATTTCATTTTTAATGATATAATGACTATTTTATGATATTTCTGAACACATATATATTGTTTTTCTTATGGGATAGGTGGGACCTAAATCCCTCTAAATTACATTGCGTCAAGATTTTGATCGCTAAAAATTGATATATATTTAACGCGAACTGAACCATGTTCACTATTGGAAGTTGTTCACAATGATGGAATTGGGAGTGATCCATGAATACTATGATTCATTTTAGAGTGAACTGATTCATCTATGATATCATTGTAAGAGAACCTTAAATAACATGGAAATTATTATCATTGTTTATATGTATTCCAAACATCAATGTCTTATAACAATTTTATGTTTTCATGGATTATATTAATTTATTTCATTATTGTAACACCACCATATTCAATTGTACGTTCCCTTTGAATAATGAAATAGCTTGCATTGTACGCAAATTCGAGATTCTAACACACTACGACAAATCAAACTATTCGTTATGAATAGTACTACCCACTTTTTGAAATTTTATAAATTTTATTTTTCAAAATGGAATTTATTTTTGAATTTGGAATATTTAAATTAGTTTAGGGTTAATTTTTGGTACTTTTTGGAAATCTTTCATTTTTGGTAAATAGTGAAAAATACTAAATTTTAATTTAAAAAAACTTTTTTAATCGAAATAATTTATAGTGTAAAATTGTACAATTGAGTCCTTTTAAAGTATAATTAGATTATATTTTAGTAATTTAATATAATTTAGTTCATTGTATGTAATTTCAGATTTTTTACTCGACGTAAACAAATGTCCATCATTTAATATTTATTATTTTTTAAAAACATGTTTTTTGTTTTAATGTATGAACTAATTTTAAATTAATTTCTGCCACTTCTGTGTTTAGAATTTGGTAAAATGGATTCCTTATTTGGAATTAGGAGGTCCAAATTGTTTAAATATTTAACATTTATTTTAAGACACTATGAATAATTGCTTCATCAAATATTTTATTTACCATTGGTAAAGGGTAAATCCGGTTAATATGGTTAAAAAAATAATATTAATATAATAATAAAATACCCTAAAATCTATCCTATTCCTATTGGGTGATACATGTCCGACCATGGGCATCCATGGGTATATTTTAGGACCCCATTCCGCCACTTGTGAGTGAAAATCACACTTTATATTAATTAATTTAAAAGTAAAGAAAAAAAATTACATAAACATATATCATTTTGTTAAACAATTTTTTCATGGGTTATTTAAGTTATATTTTGACTAAAAATACAAATTATAAATCTAAAAATATTTCCAATATATTTTTATTTTATTAATATATTTTAGACAAAAAATAATTAAATTTATTTATGAAACAATGATGATACAATAATTACCCTATTATTGAATGAATCAAATAATCGGTATTATAAATATTAAAATAAATATAATCTCAATGTTTTTTTGATATGAACAAATTTTCTAGGAGAATATATAATTTTAGGGTTGATTCAATGTATTTTTTATGTAATCAAGTTGTGATAACTTTTACAAAAACCAAAATACTAAATAGTGACAAAATTGACATAAATATTTTTTAAAAAACAATATAATATTATTAAATTATATAATAGTCCTAAAAATATAAGGATCTATAGAAGATAATATATAATTATTTTTATTTAATTAATGAACCACTTGAGGTTCTCATAAAATTTTATAGTGTGTTTATCAACCAATTATTATAATCATACAGGAATACAAGGTAAAAGATAAACTATTTAACAAAGAGTTATATCTATAATATTAGGTTAATATGTTACCCAAACCTATTTAAAACCAATTAGTTGAGTGGATTAGATCCATACCCATCTTATCCTCAAAATAATTCATTTTGGAGCCATTATAAACCGAAAATTATTTTATTATAAAATAATATTTCAACCTTCTCCTAAGGTGCCTCTCACCTCTCTTATAAAAGTGTACTTCCCCTTCTCTCAAAATCACACCTCCAAAGACACTTGGATCAGACAAACCCCACCCAAATATCCTCCCAATTAGCCTCAATTCATCCTAGAGGCCTTATTTTGATCAAAAATCCAGCCTAAAGAACCCTTTTGATCAAATCAAAAAAAAAACTTGACGAAGAGGTATATATTTCATCACCTCTTTCTAGTGTTTTCTTCTTCAACATACACATTCTTTTTTGTTTATATTATAAAATAATAACTCCCATATATTATATTTTTTTTGATGTTATTATAAATGTTTTAAAACCATATTCATCATTCTATCAATCATATGAATGAAAAAGTCACCATACGTGCGTACGTACGGCTTATCGTCTTCAAATCGTGGAGTAGTTGTTATTCAATACATTAAGATCTTGGATGGGTATAATAATTATTTATAACTGGTGTTAATAATAAATATAACATGTTAATTATTCTTTATATATGATATACCATCTATTTACATGTGATTTTAATATCAAAATAATGATATTGTCACTCGTGCGTACGTACGGATTACCGTTTCCACGAACGCGATGCGATTCATTTCGCCATCATAACTATTCCATAATAATTTTCAATTGACGATTTAAAATAATGTTTACGAATTAATTTCATTTTTTATATGAATCAAATAAATCCTATCCATAACAAACACGTCTTATATAAAAAAACATATAATGTAAAACCAATCAATTAACAACTAAAATGACGATAAGGCTAAAATATTATTAACAAAACAATATTAAAAGATCATATATGAGATCATATTTATGTATATGGTTGTTTTATAATTTAATAACAGTTATTTAGCAATTATACATGAGGTTATCTAACTCTTGACCAAGAAAAAGTACAACGTAAGGGTTAATTTCACAATCTCTTTATTATTTGAGGTTGTTTTTGCTTAAGTATCTACTGGGACCTATTTATCATACACATCAGTATTTTCATAGATATGTATTTCAAAATTTTTCTCTATTTACAAAACTATGTTTCAAATTTATTTTTACCCTTATTAGACATTATATGAGTTGAAATGAATCTTTCTGTAATTTTCTAGACAAGTTACTTTATGACGTTTTCAAAAAACATAAGGTAAGAATGTTTTTTTAACATATACGGCCAGTGAAACTATTTTCTGCCGTTATAACATCATCAATGATTACCTTAAAATATTATAATAATATTTTTTTTAAAAAAGTTTTATTTTATAATTATTTTACTTCTAAATGATTTCAAAATTTAAAGAGATATTTCTCTCAAATAGTTGGATTACATCTATGTTAATATCCATTGATAAATTTTACACTTGTTTGAAGTTTATTTATTATGATACAAATATTCAATATTATATTTAATCCTTTGTGATATGTTTGGATGTGGAGGTGTTATTTCTATACCATTAACGGTTTATGGTTAACGTTTTGACACTTTGAATTTTAGTATTAATACGAATGTTTAGGTTAGGTTTCAACCATTTCATATGTGAAATATATTAGAAATAGTATTTGTTTGGTGAATCCCACTATATAGCCTTGTTGAATGGGTAGGTATCATAATATAATTAGACATGGAATTGGATGAGGCCTTTCCCAATTTCATATACGGTTTTGGATGAGGCCTAAATTATTTTTAGATGTCTTGGTCGAGGACTTGATAAGATGTTTCAGAATGTCCATCATTATACATTCCACCATTAAGAAAATAATATTTATGGATCATGTGGTTAAAATACTTGTAGAATACCCATGATTATGTTTTATTATTTCATTATTTACATAGCTCATAAACCTAACATAAAGTGTTCATGTTCATTATTCGTAAAGGCATGTGTTTTCAATTATTCACCATGACAAAGGTTTAGGTTATCTTCCACTATATTTCATACTTTTACTGAGTGATTGAGAGCACCCCTTTCTTATGATTCATTTTCCCAGGATATGAAGAAGTTGGTTATGAGTGACTTGTTGGCACAATCTAGGAGGCTTGGATATTTCAAAAGTAATAAATTATTCTTGTATTACTTTTCAAGTTTTAATGTTGAACTTATATATGTATCTTGTATCCAAGGATAGTATAATAATTGGTCTTTTGGGACATGATTATGTGTGATCAAGCCAATTTTATGAAATAATGCACTAACTCTGGGATATTGGGTTCGGGGCATTATAGTTGTTATCAGTGAAATTTTAGTACAAACCATGGAAACTGGATATAAAAAAAATCTGATTTGAGCACATTACCCTACGATAGACATTGAGTAATTGAATTGAAGAACATCCTAAAATTTTGGTACTAGAGAAATTTTGTGAGTTTTCCATGAAATACATCCCTGTCTAGATATGAGAAGGTAGAGGTGAATCTAGAATAGATATATCTAGGATTAAAAACTGAAAACACCTATTTGAGCTATACTCGAACGAGAACTGGGGAACTACAACGATCCTTTCTATGCCATTGGTTACGACACTCTCAGGGGATATGCTTAGGATAATTCCCATTTTCATTAAAAATAATTATAAAGGATTTATGATTATATAACTCCTCAAAAAAATAATTTTTATGAGTATGTATTACGTCCATAAACTATTCAATTTAGGATAAGTGTTCTAAAATTTCGAAATTACGTATTATTGTTCATAAACTAATCTAATGTATGCCATTGTTTATAAATGGCTCCTAGTAGAAGGAATGGAAACTTTATCAAGGCATGTAATCCATGTAGGTATTTCCCTCCTGCTTAAGATAATTATAGCGGAGCTGGTGATTCAACTGGTCCAGATTAGCTTATCACTATACTAGGACAACACACACAGGTTATGAATAATAGCCTCACCCTTATAAAGCACCCAGACCAATAATGCAGAGGATAAATGATAGACTACTTCATGAGGAAATCACTAACATTAAATGGGTCTTGAAATCCCTTTTTAGCTGAATAATGGATAAGTTCTGTAGAGAAAATATTTAATTCTTTGGGGAGTAGTTAAAGGGAAAAAGATGTCATGGTAGTTTATCACATCATCGAAGATGCAGATCAATGGGGGTCATTAATTAAAAATACAAAGGAGGATGAAGAAGTATTAAGTATGTAAAGGATGGAGTTTAAAGATCTTTTCTTTGAAAAATACTTTCCTCGTTACCATCAATTGGATATGGACATGCAATTTTTGAGTCTGATATAAAAGGAGGATGAGAATGTTGCAAAGTATGAATCTATATTTACAAGGATAGAAAGGCATGTCGCTGATTATATATTTTTACTAAGAAGTAATATTGATCATTTCATATTTGGGTTAAAACCATTTCTCCATCGGGCATTAGTCTCGCAATCCTTCACATCCTATGAAGATATTATCTAATGAGATATCAAGATAGAAAAGGAATTCAGTAATTCTTACGACATTAAAAAAAATAAATTAAAGAATAGATCTGTTGAACACTCTGTGAAAGAAAATAAGGAAACATGTAAGAAGGTAGGAGTTAAATTTCCACCCTGTGTTAGTTGTGGAATGACACCCCCTGGTGCCTGTCTAAATGGAAATAGAGTATACTAAAACTTTGGATAGAAAGGCCATCTTGAAAGTGATTGTAAGTTGAAAAAATAAACTACCAATGTTCAACTCTACAATTTCAGGGAGATGGGACATTATTAAAATAAATATCCTAAGCATAAGAGAAACACACCTAAAAAGGACAAGGGATCAAGGACTAGCATATGCGATCAATATAGTTGAGGTTGAAGCTTTGAAAGATGTGGTGGAAGGAATTTTAATGGTTTTATAAAGTTTATCCAATTCATTATTTGATTCTATTTCATCGAATAATTTCATATCTTCCCAGTTTTCTAAAAAAATTGGATATTTCAAATTTCATTTTACCAAGGACTTTTCACTCAAATCTTCTAATGGAAGTATCATTGCAATAATGTTATGTGAATCAGTCCCCATTAAGGCATATAAATTATATTTATCTACTGATCTAATCGTTATACCCATGATTGAATTTTATATAACCCTTTATATTGACTGGAATTCAGACCGTGATGAAAAAGATTATTATAAGAAGAAGGAAGTTAAAATTATCGATGATGATAAAGATTACCTTACCTTTAGAGGAGAAACATCACCATATGATTCTTATATAAATCCACCGGAATTATCTCTACTAAATTCAATTATTGGGGATAATGTGAATGAAAAAATTATGGGTGAGGAAAATAATGTTCTAATAGAGGACGTACCTATTGTGCAAGAATATTTGGATATGTTTTCAGAGGATTTACTTGGACATCCTCTAGAATGAGAAATTGAGTTTTCTGATGATTAAATTCTGGGTTCAAGACCCATATCCAAGACCCCTTATAGAATGACCATTGTTTAATTAGTTTACCTAAAGAAACAACTAGAGGAATTTAGTAATAAGGGATTTATTTTCCCTATTATTTCCCCATGGGGAGCCCTTGTGCTTTTTGTTAAGAAGAAAGACGGATCTATGAGGTTGTGCATTAACTACTGGAATATCAATGCTATAACAATAATGAACAACTATCCCATTCCACGCATTGATGATTTATTCAGCCAATGTCATAGAGATCAATATTTTTCAGAGATTGGCCTTCGATCTGGATATCATCAGTTTCGTGTGAAGAAGGACCACATTCCAAAAATTGGATTTTGAAACTGGTACGAGAATTACGAGTTTACAATATTGCCTTTTGAATTAGCTAAAGCACCATATATCTTCATGGATATAATGAATAAAGTTTTCAAGGAATATCATGATGAATTTTTAGTGTTATTTATTGATGATAGCTTTATTTACTCCAAAACCTATAAAGATCATGAAAATCCCTGGTGCATTATTTTAAAGACTCATAGAAGAAATGAATTATATGGGATTTTTATCAGGTATAAATTATGGATTCAAGAGATTTAATTTCATTTCCATATTGTCTCTAAGTATGGAATATCTGATGATCCTTGAATTTACAAGGAAATCCAAGAATGGACAGCACAGACGAGTATAACTAAACTATGCAGTTTTATTGGTTTCGCAGGTTATTATAGACGTTTCGTCCAAAAATTTTCCTAGTTGGCTAACCCATTTACCAATCTCACACAAAAAGGGGATAAATTTAATTGGAAAAAAATATTGTGAATAAAATTTTGAAGAACTGAATAGAATATTTTTCAACGCTCATATCATGACTCAACCATCAGGGAATGATGGGGTTGTTATTTATAGTGATGCTTTAGAGAATGGAAATGGATGCATCTTTATGAAGAATGATAGGGTTATTGTCTATGCACCACAATAACTAAAAATTTATTATAAAAACTAACCCACTCATGGTCTTGAATTATCAACTCTAATATTTGCTCTGAAGATATTGATACACTATCTCTATGGTAAAAATATGACATTTTTACTGATCACAATAGTTTAAAGTATATTTTCTCACAAAAATAACTCAACATGAGGAAAAGGAGATGGCTTGAACTACTCAAGAATTATGATTTCACTATAAAATACAACATGGGGAAGGAAAATAAGGTGGCAGATTCTTTATGAATAAAGAATCATGGTGTTCTGAACATGATGAGAGTTTAAAGGGATCATGTTTTCATGGATCTAGTAATGACGGATATGGGAATAACGATGGAAGGTGAGACATAAATACCTTTTCAAATGTTTCTCAAACCATCATTACCAGAAAGGATAAAAGGTTCTTAGAATAATGATGAGGAGTATCAAAAGAAGTTTAATGTAGTAAATGATGGGTGGTTGAGTGACATCGTATATGAAGATGGAATTTTGAAATTTGGGAAGTGAATTAGTGTTCCTGATATACTTGATCTAAATATGGAATTGATTGATGATTGTCATTGCTCCAATTTCACTATACACCCTTGGAGAACTAAGATGTATAGAGATTTGAAGGATCATTTTTGGTGGGACAACATGAAAAGGGATATTGCTAATTTTTTGTCCAGATGTATGGTTCACCAACAAGTGAAAGCATGAAAAAAACATCCTAGCAGAGTCGTGCAACCTCTTCCTGTACCTTAGTGTAAATTTCATAATATTATGATGGACTTTGTCATGGTTCTACCAAATAATCTTAGAAATAACGATGCAATATGGGTCATTGTTGATCATCTTACCAAGTCAGTACAATTTATTTCTATAAGAGATGATTTATAACGTGAATGTCTTGAAATACTATATAATAATGAAGTTGTATGACTTTAAGGGGTACCCCTATCAATGTATCTGATCATGATCACTATTTTACATCAAGATTCTGGAAGAGTCTTCAAAATTCCTTGGTTAGTGAACTTAGTTTTTGAACTACCTACCACCCTCAAACTGATGGACAATCTGAAGGGTCTATTCAAACCATATAAGACATGTTGAGATCCGGCTCACTGGACATTCAAGATATGTGGGATCCATATTTACATCCAGTAGAATTTTTGTATAAAAATGGCTTCCATTCATGTGTTAAGATGGATCCATATGAAGCGTTATATGGAAAGTAATGTCACACACAAACATGTGGAGATAATGTTGGAGTAAAAAACTCATAGGACCAGAACATGTTGAGGAAACAATGGAAAAGGTGAAGTTAATCCAAACCCACATCAAAGAAGCTCAATGAAGGAAGAAACCCTATACAAGTAACCAAAGGAAGGATTTGGAATATCCGGTAGGATATCATGTTTTATTGAAGGTTTCTCCATGGAAGAGAGTTATACAATTCTGTAAAAATGGTAAATTAAGTCCTAGGTAGATCAGTCCTTTCGAAATTATTGAATGATTTGGGGTTGTAGCTTACCGTTTTTCAATGCAGCCATTTCTCTCTATGGTTCACAATGTGTTCCATGTATCACTATTGAGAAAATAAATGCTTCACCCAACACATGTACTAACTTATGATGAAATTGAACAGGATCCTGATCTATCTTATTGTGAGCACCTGTCAAGATTCATGATAATAGAGATCAAGTGTTGAGAAACTGGAAGACTCGTCTGGTAACAGTTCTATGGATAAACCATATGATGGAAGAGGTAATGTGGGAACCCATGAAACTTATGATTATAGACCGAAAAATCTATTTTATGTTAGTGTTATATAAATTTCTAGGAAGAAATTATTTGAAGGTGGGAATAATGTAACACTCCAAGATTCTATGGTACGTTTCCCTTTGAAAATGCAATATCTTTCATTGTACATGACTTCGAGATTCTAACACACTACGACCAATAAAACTAGCTGTTATGAATAGTAAGAACCACTTTTTGAAATTTTATATTTTTTCATAATGGGTTATATTTTAAAATTTGGAATATCCATATTATCTTAGAGTTAATTTTTGGTACTTTTCTAGAAACTTTCAAAATTTTATGAATAGTGAAAAATACTAAATTTTAATTAAAAACAACTATTTTAACTGAAATAAGTTATTTTTTAAATTATATATTTGAGTGGTTTTAAATAATAATTATATTTTATTTTTATCATTTAATATAATTTGGGTAATTTTATCTAATTTCAAATTTATACTAAATATAATCAAGTGTCAATCTTTTGATTGTTATTTTTTCTTAAAAACATGCTTTTTGTTTTGAAAAAAATAATTAATTTTAAATTAATTTAAGCCCCTAAATTTGGAAAAATGGATTCTATATTTGGAATGAGGAGGTCTGAATTGTGTAAATAGTGAATTTTTATTTTTAGACATTATGAATAATTATTTCAGAAAATGTTTTATTAATCATGGTTAAAGGTTAAATTGGGTATATAAGTGTAAAAAATAATATTATAATAACATTAAATTACACTAAAATTTGTCCAATTACAATTCGTTGATATATTTCCAACCATGGGAATCCATGGGTAAATTTTGGGACCCCATGGCACCACATGAGAGTGATAATGACACTTTATATTAATTAATTTAATGTAGAGGCAAAAATGACATAAACATTTATATTTTAGTAAAAAAAATTACATGGAGTAATATAATTTATCATTTCAACTATAAATACTCATTATAAAGATAAAAATATTTCCTACATTATTTTATTTTATTTATAATTTTTATACGTTAAATAAAAAAATTTATTTTTGACACAATGATGGCACAGTCATTACCTTATTAATTGATGAATCAAATAAACTGTATTATAAATATTAAAATAAATATAATTTAAATGTTTTTTTGACATCATAGAATTTTATAGATGAATATGGATTTTTAGGTTGGATTAAATGTATTTGGTTCTAAGTAATCTAGTTGTGATGATTTTCACAAAAACCAAATACTAAATAGTGTCAAAATTGACAAAAATGAGTTTTTAAAATAAATATTATATTATTTAATTATATAATAGTACTAAAAATATATGGTTTTTCAAAAGAACATATATAATTATAGTTATCTCATTCATTGACTACATGAGGTTGTCTTGTCATTTTATAATATGTTTATATCATATTATTTTAATAAAACAAGAATACATGGTAAAAGTAAAACTATTTAACTAAGAGTTAAATCTAAAAGATAAGGTTATTATGGTGACCCAAAAATATAAAAAACATAGTTGTTGAGATATTTTTGACCCATACCCTCATTATACTCAAAATAAATTATTTTTTAGCTGTTAGAAATAGAATAATATTTTATTATTAAATATTATTTCAATCTCTTCCTAAGATGCCCCTCACCTCTCTTATAAAAGGGAACTTCCCCTATCTCAAAATCACACCTCAAATTCCATTTTTCTCGGACAAAACCTAACCAAATATCCTCTTAATTTCCAAAATTCAACCTAGAGTAATTATTTTGAATAGAGAACTATCTTATGTATCCCTTTTGAACAATTCAAAAGGAAGAACCAGAAGAAGAGGTAAATATTTCATCACCTCTTTCAAGTTCTTTTCCATCTTCCACTTCCCCTTTATTTGTTGATTCCATTATAAAATAATAACTCAAGTATCTTCTATATACTATGACGTTATTATGAAAATGGTACAACCATATTCATTATCATAACCATCATATGATTGACAAATTCACCGTACATGCGTACGTACAGCTTAACGTATCCACGTCGTGGTGTAATTATTATTCAATAAATTCATTTGGATGTGTATAATAATAATGAATAATGGAATAAAATAATAAATATATCTTGTTAATGATTCTTTAGATATGATATAACATTTATTTACAAACAATTTTAATATCAAAAAAATGATATTGTCGCTCGTGCGTACATACAGATTACCGTATCTACGAACGCAATGAGATTCATTTCCCCATCGTAACCGTTCAAAAATAATATTCATTTGATGATTTATAATAATTTTTTAGAACTTAATATAATTATATATGTGAATCAAATACATCATATTCATAAACATAAAGGATTATGTAACAAAACATATAATGGAAAACCAATCAGTTAACACTGGAAACGACGATGATTCTAAAATATTATTATCAAAACAAAATTTGAAGATCATATATGATATCAAATTTTTGTATATGGTTCATGTATAATTTAATAACTATTTTTTGACTACTATATAAGAGGTTAACAAACCCTCGACCAATGAAAAGTACAATGTAATGGTTAATTTCACAATCTCATTATTATCCAAGGTTGTTTATATGTAAGTATCTATTGGGACCTCTTTATCATCCACATCCTTGTTTTCTTAAAAATGTATTTGAAACCATTTTTAATATTAACTATACCATGGTTTAACTTCATTTACACACTTACATGACCATATATGTTTTAAAAGGAATCTTTCAGTCATTTTTCAAACATGGTACTTTATGGCCTTTTTGACAAAATTAAGGTAAGAATATTTTTTTAACATATACAGTGGGTGCGACTATTTTCCGCCATTATAACATCATCGAGCCTTCCCTTAAAATATTATAATAATATTTTCAAAATAATTATTTTATTTTATAATTATGTGACTCTTAAATGATTTCAAAATAGAAAGATATATTTCTCTCAATTTGTTTTGATTTCATCTATGTCACCATCCTTTGATAAATTTTACAATTGTTTGAAGTAGTTTTATTATGATACAAACATTCCAGATTTTATTTAAGGGTTTTTGGTATGTTTGGTTGTATATATGTTATTTTTATACCATTCATGGTTTTTGGTTAAAGTATTGACATTTCGTATGCAATTTTTAATTCGAATGTTTATGTTATGTTTCAAAATTTTCATCTTAGAAATGTATTGGACTTTGTATGTGATGGGTGGAGCCCGCTATAGCACCTCAATGAATGGGTAGGTCTCATGAGGCAATTTTATGTGGATTTGGCCGAGGCCTTTCCCAATTTGATAGATGATTTTGGCCAAGGCCTAAATTATTTTTAGACACTTTGGCCGAGGCCTTGACAAGATGTTTCAGACTGTCCATCATTATTCATTCCCTCATTATTAAAATAATATTGATGGTTAATGTGGTTATTCGACTATCAGAATACCCAGAATTATGTTTTATTATAGCATTATTTTCTCATCTTAAATTCATTCCAAAAAGTGATCATGATTATTATTTGGTAAGTAATGTGTTTTCAATTATTCACCACGCTTAATGTTTATGTTATCTTCCACTATATTGCTTACTCATAATATGAGTTTGATCTCACCCATTTCTTATATTTCATTTTTTTGGAATATGAAGAAGTTAGTTATTAGTGACATACAGGCATAATCTAGGAGGCTGGGATGTTTCTAATAGAATAAATTAGTGTTGTATTTCTTTTCAAGTTGTATTTTTGAGCTTATGTATGTATCTTGTTTCTAAAGCTACTAATCTGATCAGTATTTTGGGACATGATACCTTGTGATCATGCTAATTTTATGTAACAATGCACCAACTCTGTGTATCTAGGATCAGGGAATTACAATTGTAATTCATGTTTTAGGAATAGAAAATATTTATTCATTGTATCAAGATTATGATCTTTGATATAAATGGTGTTTTTTTCATTTGTTATCCTTGTATTATAATACCCTTTTGTTCCTGTCGAACACATATATCACCATTTTTTACCATTTTTTATAATCCGATATAACCCTTTGTAAGGATTCCATTTCAAAGATTATGAAGAAACGTATTATATATTTTATGTATAAAAATGTTTCCAGTAATAAATATCATAGTGAGAGATGAATAATTTTAATTATGTATGTCATATTCTGTTTTCATGTTTCCGAATACTCTAAGCTATTTCAATCAATAAGAATGTGTTTTTATAATTTAATGAATATTCATAAAAATTGATGTAATTTCTATTTATGATAATCCTAGGTCACTATTTTTCGTATCAAATAATATGTTTTGTTATAAATTGGAATGTATGATGATAACACCATAGTGATATCAGTGAGGACATTTCTAAGGAAAATTGTAAGGATGAGTCAAAGTATATGAAAATATATTGGAATTTTGGTAAAGAATAGATAAAGTGTATTCCAAGAAATTAAAACCATGTATGGATATTATACGTGTATTTATATCTAAAAAAATAGGTACATTGGGTTAATAAATCCTAATAGTGTGTATTTAGATTGAATTAATCATCACATAGTTCATTAAAATTCACAAGGTTACAAACCTAGTTTCCAATCCAATGGGATAAATATTCAAAATTCACAAACACCATTCAAAGCATCATAATGTACATCGTAAGATGATAATAGTGAATATAATAGGATAAACCTACAGTATCATTGCATAATGATGTTTCCATTATATAGATATACTGTATTTGATTTTTAATTATTTTTTGGTTCTCTATCATGATTATTATTTAAAAAACTTTACTTTTACATTATATTAAATTGATATATCCCAATGTGTCAATTTTAATTATAAGAGAGATGGAAAATTAAATTATTGTCTTAATATGACATAAAAAGTTATGGGATTTGTAATGAAAAAATATAATTTATATGTTCAAACAACTATCTCAAGCTATGTATCCTCTTAGATTACTAAACTAAAAGGAGGTAAATTTATATTCAGTCCTTAATAAAGAGACATCACCCTTTTTTTAAAAGTTCATCTAATAAAGTAATTGTTTAAAAATGGATTAGTACCATTGAAAATATATTTTTATTTCGGTAATGCTTCGATCCTGAAAAATTTATTCGGTATGTATACCATTTAAAATGTGGAGAGAATCAATAGTTGACTCTTATCCTTAATCCCTGGAAACATGATGATAATTAATTCTTTGGTTTGTGTGGGATAATTAACTTATTTATCAATAATTACATTCCTCATAATCATCAAATGAATTTATTGAATGATTTCCTTAAGATAAAGAATAAAGTTGATGTAACTGTTGATTCAAATGAGATAATGTTACTATCCTTGGGAGGTATGCATATGTTATTATCATCCAAACTAATTGTAAAGTTGTTCAATTATTTAGTTGAGTTAATCCAACTCTATAAACGGTGTTATACATATGAAACTTCAGTACATATGAAGAAATTGTTCGACGTTGTATTGTGGTGGAAATGAAAGTTATATTTATGTATCAATCTCATGGTATTGATAGGAAGATAAAAAAATGTAATACATGGGAAAATATATGATCCATAGAGGGGAAATGATGAGCATTAGATTATGATCAATGTTTGAAAGGAAAATAGGGTAATTTTTCTTATTGGTTCTAGTAAATGTTTTATGTATGTAAATGATGTTTATCGGGCAATTGATTTCAAAATTAATTTGATGATGTTATCTAATGATGAAAATAGATGGAAAGAAGAACAAAATAAACCACCTACACTCAAGTGTTCAAATGAAAGGAGTACATGATCTCTATTAACCAATTCCTAAATATGTGTTTTAATGGCAATGATAGACATACGAATCCTCTTAAGCTCTACGAAAAATGGAATTTTCCTAAGGTCAACAATTTTTACGAGGGTTTATATTAAGACATGGTGAATGGTAATCATACTATCCACTGTAGAAAGTTTAATCTCTCATTTCACTCTATATCTATACATTCATTCATATAAAATTAATTTTTCGGGGTGCCACTACAACTATTAGATGTAGAATTAGAAATGAAAATATCAAATGGTATGGTGATCACATCTCAGGTATATGATTTCTCTATAGTTGAAATTTGAGGGAATTTTCTTCAAGCAAATCATATCATTCATACTATGGTTGAATTTTATGATATCATTGGAGAAGATTGGCTCACTTAACCTAAATCCCACATCAATTTGAAAGGAGATGAATTTATATTTTATATTCCAAATAATACAAAAATTATATATCAATTTTATGATAATTACAAAACTTCTTTTGGAGATAAAATTCATTTTATTTTTCTTATTTTATATTCAGAAGGGGATTTTATCTCAAATGGTTGTGTGAAACATAACATTGGTGGAATTCGGATTGAATGAGATATTTATAAATTTATAAATTATATTCCTATTATTGAACCAATATGTGATGTTGAGTACTCAATATAAATTAAACACGGAGCTATAAAAATTTAAATACTCCCAATAAAAGAGACACGATTGAGATGGTGGAATTAGAAAGGAAACTCCTAGAAAACTATGATAAGGGATTCATTCAGCCACGTTTTACACGATGGAGTGAACCTATTCCTTCTATTAAAAATAATGGTGGTTCAATGTGACTTTAAATTTGTTATTAGGAGATTAAAAAGATCGTGATCCAAAATAAGTATCATCTTCCACATATTGATGACTTCTTGGATCCATTATGACAATATCAATACATTTCAAATATTGATCATCATTGTGGATATGTTCAATTGGTGGTCGAGAAGGGGTAAATACACATGATAAAATTCCATAAAAGGTACATAATGTATAATTGTATCATGATGACAATTGGAATAACTAATTCCCTCCATATCATCATGGATTTTATTAATATAGTATTTATGGATTACCTTGATCTATTTGTGGAAGTCTTTATAGATGATATTTAAATTATTAAAAGAGAATTTAATAGGAGGAAGACATCTTGAGAACTATACTTCTGATATTAATTAATGATATAATATTAGGAAAATTTACCAAAGTTTGGATTTTTCAAATAAAATGATTTATTTTTTGGTTATATAAGCTCAAAAACAGTGTATATCAGTAGATCCATCAGAAAAGGAGGATATTAAATTTTTTCCCAAACCAACCATTGTGAAATATATCCATATTTTTCATAGATTATCTTAGAATCAATAATTGGTTGTGGATATTTTCTCATGACTTCCTAGTCCTCCATTGTTGTTTACATTGATGAGATCTATGTTCTTCTTGAAAGAGTATAGTGTGGAAATGTTCATATAACTAAAATAAAGATTATTAATTATATATAATTAACTTTTCCTATAGTTGAATGTATTATTAATCTATATTTATTATTTCATTACGTGGTTGATATGT
This sequence comes from Viscum album, assembly GCA_963277665.1. NCBI lineage: Eukaryota > Viridiplantae > Streptophyta > Magnoliopsida > Santalales > Viscaceae > Viscum > Viscum album. The sequence goes on along the minus strand of OY728136.1, from coordinate 1,920,965,953 downwards.
TTTCTTATGTATTATGTTATTTATATAGCTTAATTGTCGATAAAAATGATGATTTATGAGTAAAATTTACCAACTGATGATTTGATGATATCAATCGTAAAATTATCAATAAATATACATAGAAATTATATTTTGGTGAAAATGAATGATATATATACTAATAATAAAATTTTCATGTAAAAATTTACATATAATTAATTTACTATGATCTCGGGAAAATGGTTAGATCTGATTAATTATTATGACTACACGATACATTACAACCTTGAGAAAGAGAACTTGGTGGTTTATTCTTTGAGTAAAAATTACCAAACCATAATTTAAATGATTAGGATTCCGAAAGGTTTAAAAAAAATTATTTTCAAAGGATGGATTCCTAAATCCTGAAGAAAGAGAAAAATCTTATCTTCCTCAAATAAATGTTCAAAAATCTATCCAAGTGATGACTAGATAGTAATTTAAGAAATATGTAATCCTAATAAATAATTTTATAAATGTTCCTATGTTTATTTTTGATCATGAGGGAATGATAAGGTTTAGAGACTATATATGGGTTCCGTAAATAATATATTTTATGTTGTTGTTAGTGGAACCTAAGAGTTCATCATTATCTTTCCATCGAGGAAGTACATGTATGTATATATGTTTGAAAGAAAATTTATATTTTTATGGAATGAAGAATGATATCATAGATTTTCTATCTATGTGATAGGTATATGAGAAAATTAAGTATGAATGAAAAAATTCATTGGGGATGTTACATCCATTTACCATACCATAATGGAAATGGAAAATATCACTATAGATTTTTTCATTGGAATCCCCAAAAAAGTCTATATGGAATAATTCAATATGGTTTGTAGTTGATCATCATATTATGTAATCCCACAAAATCATTATTATTTACTAATCCTCTCTATATATTATTTCCATTGTATTATGTATGTATGTGGTATGTCAGATAATGAAATGCATTCCATTTTGTATTATTTGGATATGAGGATTAACCTAGTGTTTTGGAGACGTCTTTAACAGTATCTTGATACAAAGTTGGGTTTTCTATAATGTCTATCATCCTCAGAAAGATAGTCAGTCTGAGGGAACAATTAAATCCATATAGTATATGTAGAGATATTATTCATTGAATATAATATGTTGTTGGGATCTATACATTCCTCTGGTTGAGTCCTCTTATAACAATATCATTCACTAAAGCATTCAGAGGGATCCCTATAAGGACCTCATAGAAATTAAATGTAGTTCTGTGACATGATAGAATTATGTTGTAGAAATAAATATATAGGGAACTAAGATATGTGGTGAAATAGAAGATAATGTTATACACATTTAAAATCGCCTGAAGGTATCCCAATGCTAGATGAAAATTTGTGTAGATATATTCTTGTGTCACCTACAACTTCTTTTCAATGACAAAGTGATTATATGAATATCATATTATAATGATGGTTAAGAAATTTTATAATAAATGGAAACAAATACATAGTTATTTCAGTCACATTGAAATTATAGATAGTATCAGCATGGAAACATGTCAGCTGGTGCTTCCACAAACCATCACTCTAGTCAATGATATTTCCAATGTATCTATATTAAGGAAGTAAATACCTAACCATTATAATGTATTAAACTAATTGGTGATATCGCAGGAGCATGATGATTCTTATGAAGAACAAATGGTGGATATTCTAGATCCCACATAGAATGTTATATTAAAGAAGACCACAAACATAGAAAGTGTTTTATGCTAAAGCCATCAATTTGAGGATGTTATATCGGAACATGGGTATAATATAATATAGAATGATCCTCACTTTATTACCTTAGGATGCAAAAAGTTGAGGGAGAATTTCATTTTATTTGGGGGATGAATGTAACACATATAATTTTGGGGAATTATTTTACAATATATTATATTTTTATTATACTTTTTTACATTGAATACCATGTAAATATTATATTACATTCAACAAAATGTTGTGATTTTGATGCACGAAATACTGGGTTAACATTTTTTACACATAACACTGGGTTTTAACAACACTATGAAATTTTATTAATATAGTTCTTCAAAAGATGTATTTTAACATTGTTTTTGATCATTGATAGTAGAATAATAATAAATATACATTAAATATTTTGTATAAATTTTTTATATAGATAAAATATATATACACAATATATATATTTTAGTAAAATCATTAAATGTTTAGAAATACTATTTTCTAAAAATAATTTCTTATGTGCCCTTTTTTGGAGAATTAAAAAATAAATTTAATTCACCATTAGTTAATTAATTTAATAAAAAACATAATTTTCATAATCTTAATTTCAAATTTAGAATAGTGTGACCTTTTTATATTCTCCCTAAAAGGTGAATTTTTATAATGAATATTATAAAATACTAAATTTTAATTGAAAAATCATTTTAATTTAAATATATTGATAAAATATTTCAATATTTTAAATTTTTTTAATGTACAATTTGGAATTTCTAAATCCATTAGTCGTATTTTTTGCACAGCAATAATTTTCATATTGATTTTGGATATAATAAAATTTTTTACTTTTGAAAATTAACTTTTCAATAAGAAATATTATCATCATGTCTTGGAGATTAATTTTAAAGTAAGATTTTAACCTTTTATAAATGGAATTTAGAAAAAATGAATCAATTTTAGAGAAAAAATATTTTATAGTATCTAATAACATCAACTAATATGCCAAAAAATAATGAATAAAAACTATAACAATTAAATCTTATATTTAAAGTAAAAAATGGTGTTAACCATGGGTTAATCATAAAATATAGGGTAATAAAATAAAGTAAAATTTATCATAACCCGATTTTGAATCCAAATTTTTACAACATATATTACATTATTTTCAATTTTCAAATATTTCAGCCTTGTGACATGAAAAAATGTGGTTTGAATTCCTTATTTCAAAAAATTACGTGTGTGCAACTAAACCCACAAATAAAAGTCCACCCTTAATCCTCCCATATTCACACCATACACCATTTTGGATAATAAATTACCATAAAAAATCTATTTAATTCATCCCTCGATTAATCTTATAATCCTTATATTGGACACAAATCCAGCCAAGAATTGATTTTAGTGCTAACCTATGGAGGATACCAAAAGAAGTGTTAAAATTCATCAATGAGAATTTTTATATTATTTATTCCTCCACACCATAGATTTTTATATTAAAAATATGAAAAAATAAATTCACTGTCTTCCATATAATTTGGTTTTTATGTTGATATAATTACATAAAACTATCACAACTTTCAAAAAAATTGTTATAAAAGCTTCATCTGTTTGTAAGACTGACTTCCACATCACAAATCGACAACATTTTTTTCTACTACCACATCTAATGGACTAAAAATGGTGAATTTAATATTTTTGTAATATATTATTAATATTATAATTCTTCTCCCAAAATAATATTATACTTATCTTTTTTATGTTCCGTTCCATGGGAATACAATAACATCATTCATGTGTACGATGTACTACAACCTTATGATGTGATTTGATTCTTCAAGAATTACATGGAAGTTCATAAATATTATGCTAATGAGTATAAGTGATATAGATGAAATAAAATTATTTATTATTGTTAAAAATTCATTTATTTTTTCCCCAATCGAACAAGAATATAGAAATAATTCTAATTCAAGTGTATGGCCTACCGTCTCCATGAATTTATTATTTAATTGTCTATTAGAAAATTATAGATTAATATAATCAAATATATAATAAATATTTATGATATTTATTTCATGCATAAAATTCTACATATGTAGTAATTATGATAATATTAAGAGGACCAAAAATAAAAAATGTAAACATAAAAGAAATACATAGTTGTTTTAACCTGAAATATACCATTAACATGGAATTGTTAATAAACAGGTAATAAAAGTCAATAAGAAGATAATATATGGTATGATATATATAAATATATTTCATTAATATTAATATAATTAAATTATATTTATTATATAGAATGATTGAATATGTACGACCAAATTCAAGACATAAGGTAAGGTATTTTGTCTCAATTTTTCTTTTTTGAAATATATGTTATGTTATGTATATATCTTATTTCAATATGGGTATATGAAACCCCTTTATCCTTTAATATCATGAATTTATTTAAACTCCTGATATTTTGTGTTCAATTTAATTTTTTTCCTCCAGAGGTCTTATAACTTGATTTTACAAATGTTGAATTGATAATATGTTATAATCTCTCATTTTATCAATATTGATTACAATTATGTTTTTAATGATTAAATATTATAATAAATCTCCATCAAACTCATAAATTTTATTCTAATCTTTTTATTAATTTTATTTAAATGTAATATTATTATTTTTACACTCTTTGGTACCAAACATTATTTAGAAAACGTTTTTTAGGAAAATAATATTCTAATTCTCTCTTTGGTCAGAATTCCATTTTCATCCTAAACTGTTTGTTTTTTAAATGATTTGAAAATTTATTCTTATTATCATTTTTCTTGTCAATTTCATTTCTTCATTTTTTTAATTTTAAATGATTCTATTGAATGTAATATTTTTTTTCACTTTCCAAACAATTTCCATTTAGATTTTTTGGAAAACTTGAATGGAAACTTGTTTAACATTGAAGGAATGAATAAAACTTCCCATAATAATGACCTTTTTATCTATAATGATTCATTTACATGTTTTTATGGATTCTTATGTGAAAAAATATTTTAGAATTGTGTTAAATTTAAGTGAATTTCTATCTAAATTAGAAAGCAAAGTTTCTTAGTAATTTTTGTAAATGATCATTCAAAATAGTTATCTATATAATATAACATCCATTGAGGTTATGTATGCTTTATTGAATATATTTTCCAATGATACCATTTCTATTCTTTATTATGTAGTTTTTATGATGAAATTGATTGTATGAACCCTATTTCACATATATAAGTTTTATCATGATAAAATTATTATGAAAACAAATTATTTTCATTGTGTTTTCAAACTTAAAATTATTAATTGATTATGAAACCATTACCTTTTATAAAGGTTTTGATATTAATAACTGTTGTTGGAACACATTTAATTTCATGTGTTATTACATGATGAATGTCTTATGTTCTTTGGGTAGAAATATATATATATATCATCAAATGATGGTAGGGAAAAATATCTCCATCTAATGCATTGGATAAATATCTATATCTCATTATATTGATAAGAATGAAATGGGGATTGAACCTAATGTTTGAATTTTATTTGTCTATTATGATGGTATAGGGAGTGATCTGTTGCTTCAATGATTGTTTAGGGATTGATCCATTCCACTATTATAGCCTTGGAAATAATACATGACTACAATGGAAATGAATATCGTTGATTATATTTATGACATAAATATTTGTATTTTTTAAATATTTTTCTCTCACTGCTCATGTTATTTGATTCCCTTATGATTCATGTCTTATGAACTACCAATATTTAGTCCATGACATATGATGATAATTATTCTTATATAAGGTTTTTCACAAATGTTATTATCTTGTTATCATAAAATTATGTCCATATTATACATATGTATCTCCATGATTCCATTAATTAGAATTAAATATCATGCTCTCTTATGTTTCCTTTACCAATTTATAAAAAATGTTTTACATATAATATTTCCAAGAAGGGTACTTCTCATGATAATCATAGTGGGAGATGATGAATTTTACCTATAGAACAATTATTTGCCTTTCAATGATTTCAAATACAAAAAGCTATTATGTTCTTTAGGAAAGTGTCTATTTAATGTAATGAATATTCATAAAAAATTATTCAATATATCTTTATGATGATCATGTATTGCTATATTTAGTATCATAGAACATATACTACGACTATAACGAATCAAAAAAATCTCACATTCAATATAGATTGTTACTTCCATAGATGATATCATTAAGATGTATTTGTAAGAATATGTAATATCCCCGGGAGAGGTGTTTCCCATACATATGCTCATACTATCTGCATTATTCAAATAGATCAGATCAATCTCCAACAATCATGGTCTATGGCACGGGTACTGGGAACAAATCAACCTCATGGCCCAAGAAAATTACATGGGAAGGTCATATGATGAAGTGTGAAGCGCCCAAGTCAATAAAAATATGAACTAAATTATAATTCAAAAAAGGGTACCTTGAATGACATCTACCTTTTTAAACGATAGTAACTCGAGTTCATAAAGATAACCAAGAACTAATATACATCCTTTAGGACCCAGATGATGAAAACCATCTTTTATGCATTATAATCTCTAAGTACGGGGAGTATATCAAGGTTTTATTCTACCTTTTCGTTCTCCACATTGTATATTCCAATATTGATTATCCAGCTACTACTGCCTCTATTTAATCTTCCATAATTAGGTATCCTAAGTAATAACACCTAACACTTTCTTCTTTTTAATAATGTTCTATCACTCTTACAAATTATGACCATAGAATCCAAATGACAAAAAGTTGATGATCTATTGGAAATGACATGAGATACACCACCCTATAGTATATAGATGAAATGAGGTGGAACTATGTTTTATTTGATCAAAATATCATCCCTCTACAAAACTAGGAACCCAATACGACAGCATTTCTTCATGTGGAATCCTAAAGTCTCCAATCTCTTGAAAACACGGTTCTATAATAAATATTCTCAAGAAATCATTTCATATAATCATATCGAGATATATTTACATGAAGAATGTGGTGAAATCTAACATGATATATTTGGATTAAAACACTTCACATAATTCCTCTCCCTAGAATAATTTTCTATAAATATGTATGATAAATATTTGATAAGGGTCAATAAATGTATCCCAAACACTCCCTTTCTAGAACTGTCAGGTTGAAGGGTAATAATCACATCGATATTAGCTTATTTTAAATTTAAATAGGGAGAATAGATTCATAATAGGTCCATGAACTTCCCTTATGAGGCCAAAAACTTCTCAAGACCCATGAGAAGCAAAATCAACTATTTCATCACTATACCACAAAACATTTTCACAACCAATAAATCCAAGTTCCCCTTTTGATCATGGATGAAAATAAAATTTATCTTAACCTCCTCTAATAATTATTCTATCACTATGTCTGAAATAGATATCTTATTCAACTTTAGAAATAAGTGTTGAAACTCTCATAGAGTCATCCTACTGGTGTCATAGTAATCACCCTCTACTCTACAACTCTATAATAGATAATCATGATGAACATATTCCATGTGATCCTTATGGGGACATTAACCTGAAGCCATACCTATAAAATAACAAGTGAATAGATACATATAAACCTAAGATATGGAATATTTGACCCTATGTAACTACTTATTTTTTATGGGTTAACATGTCAAAATAAATTATCATATTATGTGAAGGAGAAAAAATAATTTTTAACAATTCATTCCATGATCTCTAGACCTCGATTTTTATAACATAGTATAGTAGTATCATAAATTATAATGGTATGTGAACTAGATCACAGGGGTAGCTAAATACAGATGTCTTGGTTGGTCTCCATTTATTAAATTGCATACTAATATAAGGGGGGTATTTTTCAATTCAAACCCATTTATTCCTCCTCTATATGAAAATTTAAACAATAACATATCCCTCAACCGAATAATTTTATTCCACATTACTATGACTCCTTCTCCCCAAGGTACACCTCTTAGGTTTACAATTAAAGAGGTTGGATGGGGACCACTCTAAGCTTTTCTCGAGTTGGTTGTGTATTGAATACTATCCTTGATGGTATAATAAGTCTAATAATCCATTGAACTACCATGTAATATAACTTTAAGATGAGAGAGATAAGATAAGTACACCAATAAAATCAAACTAATATATATATATATATAATAAGGATCCCAAGTGTAAACATTAAATTTCATATATGAATAATTATAATTGAAATGAAAACATCAAGAACTAAAAAATATTATTGTAAGGGATCATTAATCACAAAAAATATCCTAAAAATCCAAAAAATAGTCATGTCCAGCATTATCTCTAACTAACGAAATTGTAACATCCCAGGTAAGTAAAGAATATAACTTTTTTATATTTATTTAAATTTTTGAATTAAAATTTAATTTTTCTTTAAATGGGATTCAATGTTTGATGGTGTACATGATACCCAACAAGAGGTTTATTTGAAATCATATGGTGTACACAACATTGAGTTATACTGTAAAATAATATAATATTACTATTGAACTAAATAGTAGTTAACAAATAGTCATTGTATTATCATGAATGATTAGAACTAACTAAAATATGATTATATATATATTTTTAAATATTTTTTCATTTATAAAATAAAAGTTATAGTATTAAAATATGAATGAATCTAAATATAAGCATAAATACTCTAATATTCATTAAAAGGTCGATTTACCGCCTTTTGATGGAGAACCCTCGTTAAATATAGTTTTGTTCACATTTATATATCTTATTTTTCAAAATATAGTTCTTTTTTAGAATCGGGATATCAAAATTTACTTTGGGTAATTCTTTAGTATTTTTCGGATAAAAATCATTTTTGATGAATAGTGAAAACTACTGTATTTTAATTCAAAACTACCTTTTAATCTAATATATTTATAAGTATATATTATCTTTTTAATTGTTTTTAATGTTTAATCTTATTATTTTTACCATTTAATCCAATTTTGGTCATTTGAGGAAATTTCACTTTGAAATTTGACATAAATAAATGTCAATCTTTTGATAGTTATTATTTCAAAAAAAACACGCGTTTTGTTCTGACAGTGGGAATTAATTTTAAATTAGTATCTATCAGTTATGTGTTTTCTATTTGTAAAAATAGATTCCATATTTGGAATCAGGAGGTCTAATTTTTTTAAAAAGTATACATTTATTTTTAGAAAATAGGTATATTTACGGTAGTAAAAATTTTATTTACCGTGGTTAGAGGATAAAATATAATAAATATGGGTAAAAAAATATTATTATAATAATATAAAATTACCCTAACATGTGTCCAAGTCCTATTGGTTAATACATATCCGTCATTGGGCTTCTTTGGGTCGATTTTGGGACCCCATAGAGCCACATGTGAGTGATAATGACATTTTATATTAATTAATATAAAGTAAAGACAAAAATGACATAAACATATATCTTTTAGTAAATAAATTTTTACATGGGGTTATGTACATTATCTCTCTTAAAATAAATATTAATTTAAAATATAAAAATATTTCCTACTTAATGATATTTTTTTAATATTTTTTAGACAACAAAAAAATAAAAATATTTTTGACACAATAATCATGCTGTATTTACCTTATTATTTAATGATTTAAATAAATAATATTATAAACATTACAACAATATTAATAACTAGTAATATTATTATTGAATGATTTGATTTTGAACATGATTCATCTTATCATTTTCCATAATGGGTTTTGGACTTTTAGAAACTGAAAATCATTATATAAGAAAATAATATTTTAAAACATTCCTAAAAGGCCCTCCTCCCCCTTATAAAAATCCCCCACGTCTAACCAATCACACACACATCTCAAGCCCCTTTTCTCCTTTAAAATCTGAAAAATTAAGCTCCATACATCCCTCTCCTCCTTCTGTAAGCCTTACCTCATTCAGAAGGCAATTCAATTAAACCTTTTGGTTCCATCTAGAGGGAGATACCCGATTTAAAGGTAATTTCTCCCCTTATGGTCTTTTGTTTTATTTTACATCTTCAAACCCATAAACTGTATTATTCATTTACCTTATAAAAAAATAGTATCCTCAATATACTAGAATTTTTTTATGAGATATATTTGAACTAGAGTTTCACACACCTCCATATAATGGGTAAAAAAACACACAGTTTCTGTTGACGGCGAACTACAGCCCCACGAAACGATGATTGTTCTATCATATCTTACCACATCTCTTGGTAGCCATTATGATGGAACATTAGTCATATGTGATAAATATTATATTTATATTTTTTATAATCCTCTTTATTTTCTATTTATAGAATACCTTTATGGTTTCCACAGTGTCTAAATATGATAATTTCATTTGAGGAAGTGCGGACTACAGCCCCCTCAAAGTGATATGACTCGTTCATGACATATGTGGAAGACATAAAAGTTGGAGATAATTATATTATATATAATATTATAATGGAATAATAATATAATTATTTATAATTATGTTTTCATTCTAATAAATATTAAATAGAAATGAATTTAGCGTTTAGGTGTACGTATGGCTTACCGTATCCACGAACAGTGCATTTCATTTCTTATCTCCAAATGTTATATACTATTTTAAATACATATATATAGGATATAATATATATATGATATATATGATATCTAGATCATGAATTTTTTTTTGGAGATAATGGCATTTTGAACACATGGACAATTTATAATTATAATACGTTCATTTTTTACTCATTTCCAAACATCAAAAAATGTCAAATCTGAACTCAAATAATTAACTAATTGTTTTAGATAGATAATAAGTGACACAAAAGGAATAATAAACATTAAAAAGGTTCTTATTCAATTATAAATTGATATAATTTTTTTAGTAAGAACAAGGAACGAACGTGTCAAGTCGGACATGAGGTAAGGGATTTCTAATCTCACATTTAATTCCATGAGATATACATTGATTTCCACATATTTATTTCATGTGGATTATTTTGTACTTCCATTTTACATATATTATAATTAGTATCTTTATATTCATGGTATTTTAAGATTAATTTTGTGGTTATTAACATTTTTTCTTATGACTCGATTGATTGCAATGAGGTTTGGTGTTTTCATCTCACTTTTTATTCCCGTGAGATTCATGCTATGTTGCCACTATTTCCATTTGTGTGTTGTATGTACTGAAATTGATTTTATTATTTTGGTAATAAATTTTAAATTATGTTAATTTTCAGCTTCATTGTATGATCTGTCTTTCATGGGGTGTATGTTTTGTATGTTACTAAATCGGAAAGAGAACATTTCACCATCCTATTTTTTAAAGACTTTTTTTGTTATTACTTTTAATTTACATCTTATTATCTAGGTATAAGTTATTATATATCATTATCGATGTAAATTTTATGTCCATGTGATGAGATACCCTTTTCTATCTCATTATCTCTTATTCGATAATTTTAGGTGACGCCGTTACGCTACTGAATTTTTGCAAGGGAACTTCTTAACCCAGTTTCCATTTTTTTTGTTTAATCTTATACTTCTAGATTATGTCATGATATGATTTTGTGTATAATCAATATTTATTTATTTATGTAATAATTTACACTTTAATTTGTGTTTATTTTCTTTTGATAGACATTATCACTCCATTGATAGTTTCTTAAGTCCTTGATATGAACCTGATATAGGTAATATTAACTCAATTTCCATTCATTGAGTTAAACATCCAAGTCAATAGTTTTTTTAAAGAAAATGTGTGAATATCCTATTATTTATTTACACTTAATATCCAATCATATTTAGTGTCTTTATATTTGACACACATAATTATGTAATTGAATTATCTTTAATCTAACGATATTGTCTTTATAAGTGATTTCGTCTCAATTTACATTCCACTGAAACTTCACTGTTGTTATGTGCCAATTCACTTTTATATGGTGTATATAATGTTCTTTTGAATATTATTCCTTGAATACCATTATTACAATGATATTATGAGTTTTTTATTAAATTTTATTCCTCAATTATTTTTATTCTAGAATCTTTTATTTGGTTGAGAACTCCTTCTCTAGTATATAATTTTAATGATTTATTCTTTTAAATCGTTCTCATTAATGTCCATATTTTAAAAATGGTTTTAAGGATTTGTTTACATGGATATTAATGTTTTGAAATGTTAATTCGTTTAATATATTATACGTGGTATCAGACACATTGATTCAAAATTCTCTTTAATAAATGTTTTAAATGGTTTTGAAAATGGTTTGATAATGAATTGATTATGTCAATAACATGAAATGATATATTGTGATTTCAATGTTGAAATATCATCTTTCTATTATGTTTGTTATATGTGTTAGAAATATGTTATGGATATTGGGAATAGTTTATGTATATGGGTGCTTCCGTGATAAACCTAGGGTGGGTGAGCCCGAGATAGCTCTCCAATTTATTGGGTAACGTTACAAAGGTAATCTTGAATGTTTCACCTAAGAGATTTAAGGAATATACTATGATGGGTATTCTAAATGTAACTCTCTATGTAGGTGTGAAATATATAATGTATGTTTGATATGGATTCCACAATTTACATATATGATTTATGATTTCATTGTGTTATTCATAAATCATATGATTTCATGAGGTACGTTATGATTGAAAAGTATGGTTTCATTGAATTGTATTTATTGCGGGGTTAATGTTTCCTTTCCTTATTTAATAACCCTTACTAACCTTATTATACTCATCCCATGTTATGAAATATTTTCCATAGGACTTAAATATGAATAAGGGTCATGTTTGGGATCAAGGAAAGTCATGTTGTCTAAAACATGGTACTAGACATGTTTATTTTTAAGAGTTTTATTTTATGAAAAAAATTGATCCTCAGTAGTACTGTCTACATTTAATTTTCAATTTGGTATGTAATAGTTTTTTCTTAATTATATAAAACTCTAAAACTAAAAATATATTCAATTTGAATTATTCATTTAAATCAAGATTCTATAATTTCTTAAGGTTGGGTCCTTATAGTTGGTATCAAATGTCAATTTAGATAACATTAGAGGTTAGGGTGTTATTTAAGCATAAGTGACAGAACCAAAATTGTTATCATATTATAATGTTCCATAGTTATTTTAGGTAAATTGAAAGAATTTATGACAACATTAATATATCTATCTTAGTATTTACCGTCCTCATAAGCTATTTTGTGTTTATTTCTCTTATATACTCACACTAACCATTTTTGTTTTAGTAAATGGTTGGATCTAGTAGGAACCTATGTAATGGTGGATTTGATGAAAATTGAGACAATTTTTTGAATGATCAACTGAATAAAATAAGATCTGCAATGAGAACTATTGTGGTTGTTCTCAACCAACTATCAAGAGTCATTATTGACCACCTTAACCGTGTTTATTTTTAAAAGGAATCATATAAGTGAGAAACAAATCCCTACAGATTTTCACGTAAAAATAAAAAAGGAAAGTATGTTAAAAAACCTACGTGTTAAGGAAGTAGAAGGAAACACCTAGAAAAGTGCATCAAAGAGACGGGAAGATGCTATAGATGAGGGAATGAAGGTCCTAAAGTAGGAACCTTCCATAGAAAATCGAAGTAACCAGCTGCATCTATGAATGTTTAAGATGTTCTTTCTAATGGATCAGTTGAATGTTTTAAATGTGGTGTGAACGGTTATTATACAATCAAATGTACTATTATGAACTTTTGGGAATGGGATTACCAGGATCATAAAAATATATGTTTAAAAATACATAATTCTATTCCGATTGAGGATTAATAAACTGACAATGGCCAATGAAATGTATGGACTATTTCATAACATATGTTTTGATATTATTAAATCTTAGGTTAGGATTCTTGATTTAGTTTGTGGGAAATAAGTATTTCAGAATAAGTTGGTAGGGAATGGTTTATGGATCATGAAGAACATTGAATGAGTAAGAAGTTAACATATAATGGATTTGAGTGATATGGTACATTTAAGGATGATAAAATACTAAAAATTATCAAGGATCTATTGATGATGGGTTTACTTTGGATGACATTTTATAATATGTGTAACCCTGAAGTTTGATATATGATAATTTTATTAAAGGAATAATTGTCTTTTCTTTTGATGAGTTATGGTGGAATTTTATTTTAGATGAATCTATGATTTTATTATGGACATATGGTGATTTTTTTTATTTATAGAAATGATTAAACTATCATATTAAATATGTGATTTGTTTATTTACACTTCCGTATGAGACTTTATGAGTTGTCGATTTTGTTTGGAGATAAATGTTTTGATTTACTGTGGAAGACTATGTGATTCAATCCTTCCGAGTTTTGGGTTAAAATACTATTTTTGGGCTAATTTAAATAATTTTAAGTAACTTTGTTTATTGAATGGTCTTTACCAAACTTTGTGTATTATTTTTCTAATTTTGGGGATTAAGAGTATTATTTCTTTTATAAAGAATCATAATTTTGGGGATTATCATGTCTTGTACTAACAAATTTTAGTTTTGGTTGATGTCTAAAGGTAGTGGAAATATATTGTTCATCTTGTATATATTATGTGATACTCTAGATGTTTATTCTAGCATGTCAGGTTTGACCAAGTCATCTTGAATAGTTACCTTTTGAAGAAAATATGGGTTTATGGTATAATTTTATTTAAGGATGACACTCTACAAGACAAGTAAGTATATTTCCTTATGAACTGAGTCTAGTTATTAATAAAACTATTAAACTCTATAAAAAGGATCATGAAAAAAATGATAAAAGTTCTCTTTTATGATAATTATTTTTCCCAACAATAAATTTATGGAATTGTGGTGGTTAACATTCCATGATCAAGTTCTCTATCACTCTCTATTAATCTCTGGGAGTTAGTCTCTCTTCCATATCCATGTTTTCATTTAATCCAAGTATTTTTTTTCTTGGGTGTCCTTTAATTTTTTCTTTATTATTTTAAAGAGATATTTATATTGACACTTTTTCCGATGTGGAACATTCAATGATGTTTCCAAGCCCAAATTTGAAAACATTAGGAAAAAATTCCCAAAAGTGTGGAAGGATGTAACATCTGAGGTAAATAATGAATTTAAATTTTTTATATTTATTGCAATTTTTGAATTAAATGTTTAATATACATTAAATGGGATTCTATGTTCTATGGAATACCCGATACATAAAAATGAGTTTCTTTGAAATCTTACATTGCACACAACGGTGAGTTATACTGGAAAATAATAATATAATATTATTATTAATTTAAATGGTATTCCACAAAAAGCCATTTTATTAGAGGAAATGAATGGATCTAACTAAAATAATAATATATATGTTTGTTAAATGTTTTTAAAATTATACATTAAACGATAGAGTCTTAAAACACGAATGAATATAATTTTAATCATAAATACTCTAATGTTCATTGAAAGGCCGATTTACCACCTTTTGATGGAGAACCATCTTTAAATCTAGTATTTTTTTCTTTATTATGTTCTATTTATAAAAATGTTCATTATAATTGGAAATAAAAAATTTTATTAGGAATTTTTTTATTTTATCTGATAAAATTCATTTTTTAAAGAATAGTGAAATGAATACTGTATTTTAATTCAAGACCGCTTTTAATAAAAAACAATTATATGGATAGGTTATCCTTTTAATTAGTTTTACAGTTTTACTATATTTTATTTTAACCATTTAATCCAATTTTGTTCATTGGAAATTATTTCACTTTGAAATTGGTCATAAATAAGTTTCAATCTTTTGATAGTTATTATTTTTTTAAAACCCATTTTTCGTTTTGAAATCAGGAATTAATTTTAAATTTATTTCATCCAATTATTTATTTTCAGTTTATAAAATGTATTCCATATTTGGAATTAATAGTTCCAAATAGTGTAAACATGTATATTTTTTTAGACAATATGAATATTTACATCTGTAAAAAAATTATTTACCATGGTTAAAGGGTTAATCTTGTAAATAAGGGTAACCGAATATAATTATAATAATATAAAATTACACTAACATGTTTCTTAATATAGTTGGATAATACATTTCCGACCTTGATAATCCTTTAGTCGATTTTGGGTCCCCATAGAGCCATTTGGGAGTGATGATGACACTTTATATTAATTAATATAATGTAAATACAGAAATGAAATAAACATTTATCATTTTGTAAATTAATTTTTACATGTGGTTATATAAGTTATATATTTGACTATAAATATTAATTTGAAATCTAAAATGATTTCTTATATCATGATATATTTTTATAATTTTTATACTTCATATAAATTAAAATATTTTTGACACAATAATAACGTAGTGTTTACCTCATTAATGAATGATTTAAATAAATAAGAGTATAAAGATTAAAACAATAACTAAACCCTTTACAATTATTATTGGATGAATTTATTTCAAACATGAGTCATCTTATATTCGAAACATAATGATTATTGTACATTTATAAATCTAAAAACATTATATAGTAATATAATAATTTCATGCTTTCCTCAAGAGCCCCTCATTCCATTTATAAAAAGACATCACTTCTAACCCATTCCAAAAAATTACCATGCCCCTTATCTCATCAAAAATCTGACTAATTAATCTCCCTATATCTCTATACCCCTCCTATAATCCTTCTCCTTTGATGAAGGAAATTCATGTAAACTTTTTTGTTCAAACCAAAGTGAGAATACGAATTTAAAAGTAACTTCTTCTCCTAAGTTCTTTTGTATTATTTTATATCACCAACACCATAAACCAGTTATCCATTAATATCATTAAAAAACTATTTAATTAATATAATAGGTTGTTTTTATGGGACGTATTTGATCTACACATATGAACTCCTCCACATAAAGGGTAAAGAACATATTGTTTCTGTGGACGGAGAACTACTACCTCATGTAACGTGGATTTTTCAATATCATCCTACAACCACTCAAGGTGGATATTATGATGGAGTTGTATTTATATGTGATATATAAAATATTTATATTGTTTATATTCTTATATTTTTTCCATTTATATAATTCCATTATGGTTTCCATAGTGGGTAAATAAGATAATTTCATTTGAAAAAGTGTGGCCTACCACCCCCTCAAAGTGATAAGGCTAGTTCATGACATAAGTGGAACGTATAACAGATAGAGATAATTAAATTATATATGATATTGTACTTTAATTATAATATACTGATTTATCATTTGGTTTTTATTCTGATAAATATGAAATATAAATTAAATTAGCATTATTGTGTATGTATGACTTATCGTCCCTATGAACGGTGAAATTCATTTCTTATCTCAAAATGTTATGTACTATTATAAAAACATATATACTCTGTATATATGATATATATGATATCTAAATCATAAAATTATTTTTTAGATAAGGTAATTTTGACCACATGGACAACTTGTAATTATAACAAGTTCATTTTGACTCAAGTTCCGAACATTAAAAAAATGTCCTATGTGAACTCAAATAATTAATTATTTATTGTAGCTAGGAAATAAGTGATATAAAAGGAATAATAAAAATTAAGAATGTTATTATAAAATTAGAAATTAAATTATTTTAATTATTCATCAATAACCCGGAAAAAACGAGTCATGTCGGAGATGAGTTAAGGTGCTTCTTATGTCACATTTATTTCTGTAAGTTTTCCTTGGTTCACCACTTATTTATTTCATGTAGATTATTTTTTACTGACATTTGATATATATAATCATGATTCCCTTTATATTCATGGTATTATGTGATTAATTTTATGTTTATTATCATTTATTCATATGACTCGATTGATTACAACAAGGTAAGGGTGTTTCATCTCACTTTTTATTCTCGTGAGATTCATGCAATATTGACACTATTTACTTTTTCTGGTGTATGTACTAATCATGATTTTATTCTTTGTTTAAGAAAATTCAAAATATGGGTATTTTCATATTCATTGTATGTTTATTATTTCATGGGATGTATGTTTCGTAAGTTACCAAATTGGTACGAGAACCTTTCACCATCCAATTTTTAAAAGACTTTATTTTTTATGCCTTTTAATTTACATCTTTTTATGTGGCGATATGTTCTTATATATCCTTATTGTTGAAAATTTTATGTCCAAGTGATGAGATAACATTTTCTCTCTCATGAACTCATTTTTAAAATTTTATGTGAAGTCATTAGTCTACTGAATTTTATTAAGGGATCTTCTTAACCCATTTTCAATTCTTTGGGTTAATCTTATACTTATTGACTATTGTCATGATATTATTATGAGTAAAATCAATATTTATTTATTTATATAATAATATCAACTTCGTTTTGTGTGTATATACTTTTGATACACATAATATATCCATTGATAATTTCTCAATTTATTATTATTATGAACATGACAAGGGTAATATTATCTCAATTTCTCTTCATTGAGTTAAACATGCAAGTCATTTGTTTTGTTTTTAAAAGAAAATGTGGGAATTTACTAAAATTTATTTAAACAAAATATACAATTATATTAGTGTCTATATTTTTTTATCTCATAATTATGTAATTGTCCTGTCCTTATTTCAAGGATACAATCCTTGTAAGGGATTTTACCTCAATTTACATTCCATTGAAACTTCATTGTTGTTTTGCTCCAATTCACTTTTATATTTTGTATATACTATCCTTTGGCATATTATATCACGAATACCATTATTTTAATTATATTATTATTTTATTATTTAATGTTTTTCCTCAATTATTTGGGTTCAAGCATCTCTCATTTGGTTAGGAACTCCTTATCAAAAATATTGTTTTAAAGATTTACTATTATAAATATTTCTCATTAATGACCATGTTTTAGAAAAGGATTTAAGGATTTATTTATATCAAAATCAATGTTTTAAAATGTTAATTCCTGAAAAATATTCAATGTGGTATGGGATACTTTTATTTCAAAGCCTCTTTATTAAATTTTTTAAATGGTTTCGAAAATGTTTTGATAAAGAATTGATTATGTAAATATCTTGAAATTATAAATTGTGATTTAAATGTGGAAATGTTATATTTCCTTTATGGTTATTTTATGTGTAATGTATATTTTATTGTTATTGGGAATTTTATACATATATGGGTGGATCTTTGATAAACGTAAGGCGGGTGAGACTGAGATATCTCTCTAATGTATTGGGAAATGCGACAGAGGTAAACGTGAATGGTTCTCCTAAATGATTTAGTGAATATACTATAATGGGTATTCCAAATGTAACTCCCTACGTAGCTATGAAAGATGAAATGTAGGTTTGATATGGATTCCAAAATTTACATTTATGATTTATGATTTCTATGTGTTATTCATAAATCTTATGATTTCATGTTGTATGTCTGATTGAAATATATGGTTTCATTGATCTGTATTTATTGATCGGTTAATGTTTACTTTACTTCTTTTATAACCCTTACTTAGCTTTTTATGCTCATCCAATGTTTTTTTGAAATGTTTTCCCCATGACATAATGATGAATAAGGGTCAATGATAGGTTCATAGAAATGGAATTCAATCTAAAACTGGGAACTAGTCATGTTGCTTTAGGATTTTTTAGTTTATGAAAAAAATAGATAGTGAGTAGTAGTGTCAAAATGTAATTTTCAAGTTGATGTATAATAGTTATGGCCTAATTTTCTATAACACAAAACCTAAATAGATCCCCCATTTTAATTATTCATTCTATTAAATATTATTTTATGTTTAAGGCTGGGTCCTTATACGCATATTTACCATAAAATTCGTTAATATATAAATAGTTTGATCATAATAGTTATACCGAGTAAAATCCCCCATGTGAGATATCTTTCAAAAGATAGTAAAATCATACTAATGCCTCGTGATCAACTGATCAAAATAACCAGCTTATATTTGGAATAGTATGTTAATAGCCTCACAATTTTTATCTCTCACCATGTAACACATATAATAAATAATCTCTTACCGTAATAAAACATTCATATCCCACAACAACATCACCAATAGTTTTATTCTATTCCCCGACATCATACATCCTAATACATTTACCACCGAATGAATCCATGACTAATAAAACTAGGATCAAGTATCATAACACGCATCTCATGCATGACATCCTCAATTCACACATTATACATCTTCATATAATAAAAATTTAGATATCAGGAGCCACTACATCTTGTATGATATGTATCATAATTCATACACTTACCTTAAGCCAGAAAATCCCAAAATCTAAGTAAAAAACCTAGATCCATCACATCCTATAAAGGTCATACCTATAAAAATATATATGATACTATATCTATAGATAAACTTGTGTAAAATAACAACAATCCATCACATCACCTCTATACATATATATGGTAGTGATAACTACTTTTTATAGTAGAAGGTAATTAAAACAAGAGAAGTTAGTGGGGATAATGGTTTTGGTTAACCATTTTGACTTCAAAAACATACATTTTTGGGAAAATACATTTATAGAGTGAACTAGGTGTAAATCTACCAACATAAGAATGGTATCATGTGAAATTAGAAAATATACATGATAAAATAGACAACAACCACATTTTTGGCATGATCCAATTATCAAGATCATGGGAAACTATCTTCAGATGGGAAAAAATTTCTCCTCCTCTATGATCTAGATATATTATATTTTTTTATAAAAACCAATAAATTTTCATAATATCACAATTCCCATTTTAAAAAATTAATCAAACATTATTTATTACCTTATTAATTATTACAAATTCTTCCAAATCCATTTCATTTAACATCAATGTATGTTATGTGACTCATAAGAATAATCTGATATGAGTCTATAATATCTCAATATTAAAATATTTTCATCATTCCATCCATAACCATCCCATAGTTAAAACATTTATTACACATTATTTATCATTCAATAATTCCATGTACTCTATGAAACATCGCATCATACAATCCATAATATTCATATCCCTACACATCCAGAAGCCTTATGAAGGAAAAATGAATGAATATATATAATAAATCTATCCACAAATCTACAGAATAAATTTGTTAACATAAAAAATGAATATTTAATTATTTTACTGTGTAATCCCATATTCAAAAAATTCAATCATCCATGTTCCATCCATGAAAAAATCATGATTATCCCCATCAATCTTACTATAAAAGGTTTCAACTGATACCATTTCCTCTTACCTCAACTCTTATCTATGATTACCTATCCATGGATAGGTAATCATCACATATAAGCCTCACATCTAGAAAAATAAAGAAGGCATAAAACTACATACCATGTTAGCATGGAAAAATTTAACAAAAATAAGGAATTTTTGTTATATGAATTTGGGATCAAAATATCACAAACACAAGGAATCCAAAATTTATAAAAAAAATGGGGACACATGGACAAAATCTATTATATTAATAAAAAAACCTATTTTTAAAAACATTTCATATTTATCATTCATTATTATAGGTTACTACTGCATGTAACCAGTGGATAAACTATAAAAATATCATAGATTATTTTAAAAAGATCATAATATATTGGATCCAGTTTCAACAATTATTATTGTAAAATAAGAAATGACATTCCTTTAATATTATCATCAAAAATAATTACTAACGTCGGTTTTTATATAAATACACATAATTCATGGAAGAAAGTCATTAATAAATCATTCAATTCATATCAAATTGGTTAGAAATGAATTACAAAAAACAACATTTTTATTAATGAAGCCAATTCATGTTCTTTATCCAAATAATAAAATAATTAAATTCACATTTTATAAAATTTTCATCAAATAACACATTTTAATCCATTATTAACCAACATGATAAACATGCATCGTTATGGATATCACACTATATTAAAAATCAAGAGTCAAACCATTATCATGGATGAAACATCTACATAATGTTTTCACTAACCATAAAACATGTTCATTCATTATTTTTTTAAATTATTCACTTTAATTCAATAATGATCCAAAGGGATAAATAATTATGGAATTATTATTACGTGTAAATAAATAGAGAAGAAGAAAAAATATTTCATTAAAGACTAAATGTTATCCACGTGATAATATAGAATACACATACGTACCTGATCACATATCTCTTAATGAAACAGTATCACTACATGGATTTTGTTACATAACCACACCAATACAATGAAATAACGTTTTATTGGAATATACGAGACCAACCTCTACAACATGGAAATTTAAAATGGAAGGTAAAGAGATTGAATATATAAGAAACCAAAAAATAAATAATTGAATCAACCTAGATTATAAAAGATTGATGCCTAGAAGTTATGTGTTTATTGTGAATAAAAATTGGTATTATGGACTTTAAATGGATCTATAAGGTTTTTAGGGGAATAGGGAAAATCTTGGGAGATTTTTTTGGAGGGTTTTGGGGTGTTTATATGAAAAAATATCAAATGAATACCATTTCACATCCCCTCAAAAAATTCAACAAAACAACCTAACACATGGTGTATTATGTTGTAATACAGGACACTAAAATATATCCGCCTTGGCTAATTTCATTCAATGAACAATTATTAGAACTATGAAAAAGAACTTATATACAAGGGAAATATACTATGATGTAGCCAAAGACACCAAAGCATATGTCCTTATATCTAAAATTATATCTATGGCATTTCAATACATTATATTATATATACTCCTATATTTGAGAAGTATCCCTTGAAAATTCTTACCACTACTCTATCCCCAATAACATAGTCACCTGAATAGCATATATTTTAGTTTGGATCTATGACACACCAATTGCCTTGGTGATGTTGTATCCCAACCTCGATGGTATACCCATGAATAAAAAGGTAATGGCCCCAAATTTATCCCTCATACTCAATTCACAACATCTACCCTCACTTCACCACAACCACCACCCATACTATTCATCACCATGTTCCTAAGAAAACTTTTTTTGTTAAGCTAAAATTTCGTCATTAATCCAATCGTTCCCCTTTGGAAAAGAAATGGAAAATCCTTTATTGGAATCAAACACCATGAAAACACAAATAAAATGGGTACATGGATCCTTAAAATATAATTAAATATCAATTTATTTCATTATCTAATATATTAAATAAACATTTAATTAATGAAAATATTCACATAAATATACTATCATATTTCTCTTACTTTTAGACACTAACAAAATCCCTAAAATGTATAATCATGATAAGATAAACCACTATGTGAGGGAACACAAAGTTAATCTCTATTGTGTCTATATTAATTATTATTTAACAAATTAAATAATTCAATAATTAAAAATATATAAATTTGTCAAAATATTCTTAATTAAGAATGAAATCAAAATATTAGAATGATTCGATCAGATATTCAACAATGATCAATTTTTCAATTGTGTCCAAATTAAAACAAACTCTCATAAAATAAAAAACATGTAAATTCGATGATCATTTATTCTAAAAAATAAACTACTAATATCTAAATATTATGTGATAGTAAAATAATATATGATTACAAATAATACATCATCTTATATTTCACAAATAAAAATCTATTAATGTAGAATGTATATCTATTTAACATAATATTATATCATCACCAAAATGGTAAACATCATAAACAAATAGAATTATTCTCATTGTATCTAAATTAATTTTCAATCCCATTTCTATTTAAATGATAAAAAATATATTACAAAATTATAATAACACATTTTTCATAATTAACTATATTTATGACTATATAAATGATAATAATAACCCTAAAGGTTATTTATTAATTTAAACATGTTCCATGAAAATATAAATGGTGCATTTTTCAAATATAAAATTTTGTAAAATATATATTAATAAAATGGTTAAAACTCAAGGAATGTCCCCAAAATATACAAAATATGGGTAAATTTTAATTTCTTATACACTCAAAATGTGTGTCTATCCAATTGAACATGTGATCAACCATATAATTATCAACTGAAGATACATTATAATTATATCTATCACTATATAATATCATTGGCTTCCATTGGTTTTATTATATCGTTCATGAAAATGGATCATAAATAAAATGTTAATTAACCATATAATATAGCTTAGGAGTTCCATAAAAGGTCTGATGTAAGCTCTCTGAATCCATTCACTAGTATGATGGAAAAAATATACCCATCCAACAAATTTTCTGGTAATTACCCTTTGGTGAAACAATGAGAACATGAAATTTTATTTCATTATCTAAAAATGAATATATTTCAAATAAAGACACTTAATATTTTACTTATAATAAAAAAATTTATATATTAGTACATTTATACTTATTATCAATGTTTATCTTTAATTTACATTCCCTAATCTATGTTTTAATTACTCTTATTCCATTGTTTTCTACTAAAATAACTCTAACATTAACTAAAAATATTGAACTCTAGAATCCCAATGTTAGTGGTAATAATATTAAATGGGAACTATATTTTAATTATATCTCATCCCAATAGGATTGAAAAAAAATTCATTCATGGAAAACTATATATATAAATTATTATCAAATACATTTGAAATCCTAAAATAAAGAATGTTTTTTATTATATAACAACATCAGTATAAGTTTGGTATCATTAAATATAATTCATAGTACACTAATTAGTAACCAAAAGAAATGAAAAGAAAAATAGTGAGCTCAAATACTCAAATTGATTTACATATAGTGGAATATATAATGAGTCAGTTAGGTATAGTTATTAAGGAATGGTTATTAACATATAACGCATAATCATTATAAATAACTTGTGGGAGAATAATAATATTGTAGAAATAATTGATAAAATAATAATTCAATAATAATAAAATAATCAGATTGAGAATTATCTTTGAATATCTTAACAATTCATAGAATCACATGATCATACACAACTAAGTTAATTATAATCTAATTCAAAATGCTTGGAAACAAAAATTTATCATTGATGCCTCCTGCTAAGATGTATGACATAAAATGGTAGGTACTTTTCAAAAAAGAAAAAATTCTTTTCCACTTCATACCTACCGATGCATCGATGGTATATATAAATTTAGGCCCCACTCATAACATATTTACTCCAATTCAATAATTATATAAATAAACAATAAAACACAAATAATCGGTAATCTATAATACTTTTTCCATGAATACCTTTCATTGTAAATTTCAATACATTCACTATCCAAACTTGTCATAAATCTTCTAGAAATATATTTATTTTATGGTTTCATTAATGTAGACCCTTTTAATTGAATAATATTAATTAATAGATGTTGACATAGATGAAAATATGTCTAAAATATGTATTATATTATATTTTATGGTTAATATAATAATCAATTTTAAATGAATTATTTAAAAAAATCTCATTTTTAGGGAAATATAATATTAAAAAAACAATTGAAATCTATAATGAAATACTCAAATCATTTAGAGTTCATGATATTAGGATATATTGTTCATTATGGTTACATTAAAACAAACATTCATTTTACATGGTAGGTATACAAATTCATTATTTAGAAAGAAAAACAATGATTCCATTTAAAAATAATATTAACTAGTCAAGAATGTGAAATTTTTTGATTAATAAGTTACTGTATAATAGTGAAAACGTTCATGTTATTTTTTAGAGAATATATATACATGGAATAAAAATATATGCACCTAAGGACAGACAACATTTTTTTTGAAACATTTATTTGGTATTTTTTTTATTACCATCAAAGATAAAAATGAATCTAATACATTAATACACCTAAAACAGTTAAGATAATAAAATAGATATTTTTTAAGATATTATGATTTTATAATTCCTTCATGAAATTTATAAACATAATGTATACCAAATATAATTAAATTGTGAAATAATCCCCAACACTTCGGAAAATACTGGATCAGAACCCCAATGAATAAAATCACATCAAATGAAAAATTAATATCACAAATAAAAATATATTCAAGATATAATATATAATAGGGTATATATTTACACAACTCAATAGAAACATGTGTTAGATATCAAATAAATTTCATAGATATAAATTCTAAATGAGAAAGACAATCAATAAGCTCAAATTGCATCGAAATCAATCTAACCTCCTATATAGAAATGTTAATATTCTTTGGTTACATACTTGTGTTGTGAATATAAGTATAATATCATATATGATCCAATAAAAATATTTCAAATCATATTTATTAATAATTATTTATTAATATAATTATTTCCATGTATTAGGTTTTTTAGGGATGTTTTGGTACAGCATTTTTAGTCAATTTACATTTATAGTCTATCTATAATATCTATAATGTTATCCATTATATTAATATAAGATATATTTTTTGTGTATATATATATATATAGTATTACATTTTACTCATATCACTAAAAATTATTACAATGATCATGAATAATGTTAACCATGCATTGGAATAGCCAATATTACTAGTTTTAATTGATTTAATGAAGAGGATAAATAATAAATTTGTCACCACTACAACCCTCAAAAAACAACATAATAAAAGTAGAGAGATAATGGCCCATGAATCACACCTCTGTAGGCCACGAGATGGAGACTGTAAGAAAGTGTATAAAAGTATCATAAACGGGATGCATTAGCTTCTATAATTAAATGAGCTAGATAAAGATTATTAGTAAAACAAAATATAATTCATAAATTAATACAAAAATAAACAACAAACACAAAAATTAATGTACATGAAAAACACATGAAGATAAAATAATCTCAAGTGAATACCCAAAAGAAAATCTATTGCTACAGCATAAAAACTATCCAATGTTCCGAGCTAGTAATGTTCATCAAGGTTCAAAAGATCCTCCAAGAAACAATAATAAATGTTTAAATACATAGGGAGAGAATGATGTTATAGACATTAGGGTAACCAATGTCAGTTGAGAACCTGTTGATGACTAATAATAATTCACTAGTGATATTATTATAGGTCTAAACAATAACTAAATAGGTCAACTAACCAATCCCCTAATGACCATGTCATTCTCACTAAATAAAAAATTCATGTACAAAAATTTAATATGAATAATATTGAACAAAGGGTACCCCACACTAATTTCTTGCTGATGTACCTCCTTAAAAAACCAATTTCATGCATCATATCACTTACCATTTATTCCAAATATCACATCAAGCTATGTTCCCCTTGGGAAACATTCTATCACATCAAATTTCCCTTGACAACAGTTGGACAACCATTACACCTCATCCAAAACCAAAACCATGGTAGAATAGTATCCAAAATATGAAGGAAATCATCCTAGTTCCCTCCAACTATAATGATAAAACCTCACCATAAGTAATCTAATCACATACAACCTTAGAATAGTGCACTTTTGACTTCATGAATTCAAAGAACATATAAGAAATAATCACCTAGAATTGAGATTTGTAAAGATAGTGTATCCAACTATCCATAATCACAAAAATGATGTTGGTAATATTTCCCCCTATATATATGGGTGTTGGTACTTGATATTTCACATAGGTGGGGTACATGTATGAAAATAACAATATACATTGTATATTTATATAGATTTAGATAAGGTCATACTATCAGTTCATAATGAATCACCAACCAAATAATAACATCACCACCCAATATATCAGAACTACAACATTCTTTATCACCATAAAGTGATCCACATCACAAAATAAACCCCAACCCATGATCCAGCATTCCAAATTAAATCAATTTCCACATTCCATACTTACTAAAAATTTCCTTGTCAATATTGATTTTAAATAAAATTCCTAGACCATTTCTACCGATATAAATATAAAAAATTTATTTTATATATATATATATATAAACTCATTTAATGTGTCCTTCGTCATTTCAATGAAAATTTTAAACCATCCCATGCCATTTCAATTACAACATTATCATTTGAACTATATAATTACTACTGTGGAATGTACCATAACAAAACACAAGAGAATAAGTAACTTATTGTTTTCATCTTTCAAAAAATTCCAAACAAGTGCATCCTCATCACTACCTACATGTCATAACAAATTTCCATCAAATCCACCCCAGGGGCCAACTAAGAAACCCCATGGTCTTCGTAACTCCCCTTCACTGCACAACTGAATAGGAACAACAAACACATATGGAATTCACACATCATAACCCATTATAAAGAATATTTAATATCATTGTTTCAAATATTTTTAGGGTCCTTCCATCATTTCAACATCAAATTTGGGTAATATAACAGAAGTATAATTTTTCTGTGGAAACCAATTCATTAAAAAAATATAATTTATTTTCCATTTCAATTTAGGGTGATATAAAACAATAAAAAACATGGGTTAAAAAAGTCCACTACTATGATAGAAAACAAATCCCTCAATGAGAATTCTTTTAGTAAGGCAGAAATCACATATAACCACAATATTATTAACAATATAAAATTTGAAAAAACATGTGATTCAAACCCCTCTCCCATTGATTTCAATCAACCCATTCATAATATTCTATAATCAATTATATACTATAATACAAAAAGATATAAAACATTGCACCACTCACTCTTGATAAAACTGATGATAAATGAATGAACCCTACCATGAAGAAAATATATTCACACTATTAACTACACATAAAAAAGTGTTCCATGGACATGATGAAACAAATATAGAAATAACTCAACCCACAACAATCAAAGAGTTTCCATAACACCATTAAAAAGGCCTCATAACTTTATTACTCAACTGAAATAAATATGGAAACAATGATGTAATTATCATAATTTTAGAATCAAAATATATGAAATCATCAATATTTCTGATTGAAAAAATTATTTAATTTTACATTATAGAATTCCTCATTAGATCTCTGTGAAAGTGCCACTTCAATGCTCTGAATTTAAAACAAATATATATTATAAATAACTACATTTTAAATGGATCATAATTCCATTAATTTCATCATAAAACACATTTAACATAAAAATGTTATAATTGAAAAAGAATAATTTCTACAAAAAATGTAAATATTACTATAATGTGGTCCTATTAAGATCTACCATCATGATTTACCATCAGTATAAAAAATCAAAATATATCGTCAATATCCAGCATATGAAACTACTATCTAGGTTATACATTATAATCTACTTTGAGATTAATTCATATACCACTAGAATCTACCTCTAGAATCTAACACCCAATGACACTAATAGAATGTACTTCTTGAAAATGTATGCCACAACTAGAACCTAACTCCATAATAAATGAAGAAGTTACCTCTAGATTCTACCACTCTAATATACTACAAGAATAATTCAAAAAAACATCATAAGGTACTTACATAATATACTGCCATATAATAGTGACATAGGCTACTACTCAATGGATCAACTAGAATATACTACTACCTTCTTCCTCAATAATCTACTACAAAAAAAATTATTCTACATCCATATGCTACAATAATCATCTGAAACTCCCCTTTGAAACCCATAGTATTTTTAATGATAAGAGTGGGAATGTTATTAAGAACTAGTATATTACATTATATACCTCTAAAATAATTATTATATTCATGAATTAAACTAAACCCATATAGATTGGATTGATAATGGGTGATCTAAACAAAACTTCTGTGAGTTACCTCTCAAAAATCTCAGTACAGCTAAAAAAATTATACCTTCCAATCATTTAAACAACAAGAATAAATTTATCCACATAACAATGTTGAATTTTTTTTTGAAACTCACACATACCAAAGTCCAAAACATCCACAACAAATAAACAACAAATCTCTGATAACACCAATCAATTTATTCCATCCCCATTGTCATGAATCTATCATCATTTTAAAGTAGTAACTCACCTGTATTTTTTTAAATGATTTAATTAACAATATGTATCAATTAATAAATAGATTATATCTTAATAATATAAATTATTTCATTAAGAAAAAATCAAATAAAAAATGTACGAATCAATTATTATAAAAAATATCATGTTATATACTAAACTTCCTCAAAAAAAGATGTAAAAAAATGTTAGGCTCAAAACAACTGAGGGTACTATGCACAAATTTGTATCTCATACTCTAATTTACACTACTATAGTTCACCATGCCTCTATAGAACAAAAAAATGGAATGGTCAATCATGTTTCCACCAGATCATAATGATATTTGATATCTCCTGGATTCCCTATGAATGCCTAATTATCCTTAATATCCAAATATCTCATTTCAATGAATTGTCATTTTTCATGAAGGTAACAACAAAAAAGAGAGATGTGGAATAAATCATGAATTTGTTCTATATAAATTATATTTTCAAACCAATAAGCAACCTTTCAAATGATCTCTAACCCCTCAAGAGGGTCAACTACACAGGGTGAGTTCTTATCACTACTGAATATCTCATACCCACATCGAGGGGAATCCTTCATTAATATCTAATCATAAATGTTGAACATTATGGAATCCTCCTTTGTTGAGAACAATACATTATTTTATAGTTCTACATTAATCCTCTATGAGACAACGTGATTTCATTCTATCATGCTCTACAATACAATATGTCAATGAACTAGTAATCCCAAAATCCTTCCATTATAGTTGAGAATGATATGGGAGTCTGAATATGGAATCAAAAAATCTATTCCAAATAATTATTGGTAGATATTATTCTATGAAAACAAAAATATATTAATATTCCTTTTAAAATATCCTTTAATGTGTTATATGTATAATTATACAATATCTACATGCCCTCAGATAGTCTACTCTATTATAGCATCATTCTAATGGTGGAGAGAATTGATGATTTGATACTTACTAGAAACATTGTGTCGTAATACTCTCTATATATGTAAAGATAAAAATTAATCATTCTCCTATACAATATACATTAGGATTCCATGAAATGGAAATCCTCATTCATATACATCCTCCCAAAAAGCAACATTATCTGAATCAATGATCACATGTAAGTGATCTGACTTCATCAATTAATAGATGATTACCCAGACTGTATCAGTACAACATACATCCAATGAAATGAACCACTTATCATCATTACATACAAATAAAAAACATTCAAAATAGGGTTTGTAATTTAATAACAAGAAAGATTTCTCTTATATGATATTCATTCTCCTCAAATGACATCATGTAGATAAATATATCATTGATGTATATAGAAACAATGTAGTCTATGAATTCACCCACAGAAATGGTCATGAGTCCCATTATAACACCTTGAGATTTTAAAATATGAAAATTTATGTTTGATATGATATATGAAATGTAACATGAAACATAAGAGAAAATATAACACCTTGTTAAATTATAATAAATTTAATTTAAATTAAATTAAATTTTATTAGTATCTTTTGATGCACACAATAAAGTGTTTGATTAAAACATGATACACTATTAAATTATAATTATTTAAACATAAAAATTATACCTTAGATATTGAAATAGAATATATGAATAGTAATAACTAAATTATGAAATGATATGGTTTATAAATGAATAAAATGAAATAAATGGATTTATATTGAATATAATTAAAATAAAAATCAAACTAATTTATAAGATATATTTTTTAAAAAATTGTATTTTCTGAAGAATATTGTTTCATAGCGTCTTGCATAGTTAAAAGAAATTATTTTCAATGAAAAAGTATATTTTAATTTGTTTATATTGAAAATTACTAAAAAGATTTATTATAAATTCAAATAAAATAAATGGAATCAATTTAATCTCAAATTTTAATAGAAACTGTTCTCTACATGTTAAAATTTTCTCTTTGGAAAACAACTTATTATTGTGTTTAGAGGTAGAACATTCAATTAAATTCGTTCAACTATATGAATTGACATAGGAAAAAACAGATTTCTAATTTTTAATAAAAATAATTTATATTATATCATAAGGTTATATTTTTTTAACCAAATTGAATATTTAAATATGCAAAAATTATTTACAATGGTTTAGTTAAAAATGGGTTTACTAGTGGCGGTAAACTAGCTAGATAAGGGTTAAAATGAAATACCAACTTCTTGGAATATTATATTATGGACATATTTACAATATAAAAAATACTAAATTCAATCCTACGTAAATTTTAATTCCTGTTTCATGATAATTAATTTATCATCAGTGATTCCTTTGGGAAATTTCTAATTAAAATCCAAGTGGGTTCTCTTTGAACCCATAAAAAAGGTCACGCCATCAGTTAAATTATTCACGCCTACCAATGAAATTTTAACAAGAAAACATTAAAAATACCTCCCTAATTTCTATTGAGATATTCTATTAGCTTTTCTTGATCCCAAAATACCTACCCTAGGATCATTATGAGGGGATCCAAATGTGTTTTCTGTTAGCAAAGATAATTTTCAAAACAAAACACCTTCATTTTTTATTCAAATTAATATTTTAATTATGTATAAAAAATAAAATAATATAACAAAATTATCACTAGTAAAATAATATGTTATTTTGTTAAAGGAATAATATTTCCCACCTAATTCTTCATCAAATGAGAAATGAAATCATTAATCGTGTGTGTAGTGTACAACCAGCGCACCAGCTATGGAACTTCATTTTCTATATCCATGTATAATAGAATAATACAATATAATATTTAAAATATATATAGGATATTTATTAAATTATAATACTTTTGGATTAAATAAATAACATTTAACTTCATAATTTTCATGTTGTTAAGAATAGGATAACATCACTCATGTGTACAACAAACAATCACCTCACAAAGCTATTTGATTAATTTTTTACATACAAATTTCAAAAATGTTAACAAAAATAATTATAATAAATATTATATATATATATATATTAGATGATATAAATTATTTAAAATTCATCATATTCTCCCTTACCATCTGACCTGTTAAGGGAATGATTTCATTTATCATGTGTATGTATCGTCTATTATCTCCATGATGTAATATGACTCATTTTCAAATACCAAAATTCATGAATGGTTATAATAATCTATATAATGATTAAATATGATATTTACAACTTTTTTACATTTTTTTATACGATTTATTTATGTCATGTCTACCTAAATGGAATCATTTTTTTGAATATAAACATGAAAAAACAAGGTAATTAACTCCGAAAAGAATGAAAATAATGAAATATTATTATCAAAAAAGAGGTAAATATTATAGATGATCAGAAATTATTATTATGATTTGGTTAAGGTTAAAATTAATAACAACCACAAAACAATTATACAAGATTTATGAACACCTATGAGATAAATCATCCCTCGGGTAAGGGTTTCCTGTATCAATTTTACTTTCATGAGACATATTCAATATTCACAAATTACGTCATTTATTTAGTGTATATAACTCCACATTAATATTTTACAAAATAAATCTCTTTATATTCATTTATTTTAATGAATAATTTTTTTCATGGGTCTTATGATTCAAAATTTACAAAAGTTAAAAGGGGTTTTACAAAATCAAATCATCATTCTTGTTATCATTTGTTTGTGTTTTCATTGGAGGATTATTTGATATATGCATCATAAAATAAATATATTTTATTATAATATGATAATTTATTAAATATTTATTATAATAGTACTATTCTTCCACTATAATGTAATTAAAATGATTGATAATTTCGTTTTTGGATAATCTAACTTATTTCTCTCCTTAGTAGAAACTAAATTTTCATCAATATTAATGTTTTGTTCAAAAAATAAATTTTAACCATTTCAGAATGATTTATTGATTATATTTTTACCCATTTTATATTTTTCATAATATTTTTTGAAAGGAATTATAATACATTTTTAAAGAAAATATCATTTATATTTTGCTGAAAATGTTAAAAGAGTCTTTGTTTTCACATAGAATAAATAAAGAGAATTTTTTTACATCATAAAGGCAAATTTTTTAATGATTTTTTTCATTATTTGAAAGGAGATATTGAATTAATAAATTTTAAATTTTTATTTTGAAATCATTTCTCTAAATAGTTATTTAAAATGTGAAAGTGTTATTTTTTCACAAAATAATTTAATGAAATTTTCATCATATTTTTATTCATCAATGATAGAGAATCTTTATTATACCTATGATACATTGGGTATATGTCATATTTAAATAATCCTTATCCTTTGTTGGATGGTTTTTGAAAAGTTTGGATGAGTATAGATTTTTTTTAACTATTCAAAAAATTACTCATGAAGGATTAGGATAATGATTATTTTATTTGGGAAAGTATCCATATTTCATATTATAGTATTTTAATTCAAAAAATTCTATTGACTATTTTACACCACTACCATATTAATAATTCAATGGAAATATTTTGTTTTGTGTGGGAACATGTCATAGATAGTCCCTTTATTCACCAAAATAAATCCTCAAACTAATTAGTTTTCCATATTATATGGGTTTCAAACCAAATATATAAACAATCATGATGGAGGACTTCACATTTTAAATTTCTAGTATTTTTTCATACCCAGATTTTGAGATATGTTATTTTCATTTTATTATTCAATTCGATCCAATATTCATGACTAAGTATAAAAATTATATGATTATTTATATGGATTATTTTAAACAATGTTTATTTCTTCTATATTTTTCTCTTTTTATTGACTTAATGTCATCAGTTTAAAATATTTACATTTTCATATTTTTTATGATTACTTATTTGTGATATAATATTTTATACTACTAAATATACATAGCATCTGAGATGACCCCATTGTTTTGTTTTATTTTCACCAGGATACTATGTCTTGTGTGTGAATGATATGTACAGATATACTATGGTTTATAAGGGTGTTCACAAAGAAATTTTTTTTTATGTTTTATTTTTTAATTTAATGTAAATTTTATGTATGTAACCATTTTATATTTTCTAATAATATATTCAGTTTATTGCGATGTGATTCCATCAATCTGGTAGAAACATAATAAATTACACACTATCCCTTGGTTACTATAATTGTGGTCATTATAGTTAGTATTATAGGATGTTTAGTAGAAACAATGAGACTATGTTTACAAAATCATGTATTAGGGAACATACTCCTATGATTGAAATTTACGATAAAAATAAAATTACATCCAAATGTTTTGGTAAGGAAGTGATTATATGGTTTTTACAATCAATAAATTTATTTTGGATACTATAATTAGATTTTGTTCTATTATGGATTATCCTAAGGGAAATAACTCCATTAAAGGTCACATTTTAAATGTCCGAAATGTCAATGGGTGATAAAAAATGGGACTTTATATGTTGTTGGTTGGATACTAATCGAGCTATGAGTAGGATAATTCACAGTTTTAATACCAACCATTGTGAAGGATTTAAAAATAATGATATCTATAAATAAACCATGTTTATTCTTATAAGGTGATCTATGATTAAATTTTATAATTTATGTTATTGTTTATAATTCTTTTCGGATAATATATTATAATTCATATTCATATATTCCATCACATATAAGTGGCTCTAGGTGGAAGGTGTGAGAACATTATAAATAATAATAATCCAAATATTTTTAATGATAATAAATTTGATGATATTACTCGAGTATTCTAAAGGAAACAAGTATCCAAATCATTCTCATCGTAAAAATAAATTATGTCATATTCTATCACGATATATAAATAATTCAATATTTTTTATTGATTGGAAGGGAAGATTAAGAAGAAGAGGTCATAACAGAAAAAAAAATAAAGGGGTTTATTGGAATGTGGGGTTCTCCCACATGTGATAATTGTAAAAGTAATCACTCTAGAACTTTCATTAATTGAAAGGGAGTTTAATATAGTTTTGGAGTGAAGGGAAACCCCGTTGGTAATTTCATGAGAATAAATAAATATTACAATGTTAATTGTTTCAACTATTAGTAGATAGGGAACTATATAAATGAATGGTACATGCATCAAGGGAGTATATATCAGAATAGGAAATGTGATCATGGTCATATTTATGATATTAACATATATGAGATGGAATTATTAGTTCACATATGTTTGTATACTAGAATTATGTTATATGGTTATTTTATCAATGATATTGTTGTTAAAGGAATCATGAAATGTATAAGGATTGTAATGTAGCACAATTTTTGAAATGATGTTATATCATACATTGAATGGTACCAAATACCTAGAGAATAATTCATGTGTAATGTTGAACCTCATGGAAAAAAATTTATTTGGGAGGATAAAACCTAATCTATTTTTCATGTTGAGATAATAATGAGATGATTATGTGACAGTGTAGCTGACAATAAAATTAGATATTTGATTATTTATTCTATCTTTACTAGAGTTTTATTATTGTATATATTTGAGGAATATATCAGAGAAATCATATTTTTCATTTAGAAGCATGAATATATTTATAATGAATTTATGGTGATAATTCTATTAAAATTTTTTAAGTGTGACATTAATAGAAACAATATATTTTTATGGGAAATATAATTATTATTTAGTGTAATTAATTCAACATTTTTTGGACATTAAATTTGATCAATAATAATTTATATGAGTCTTAATCTTAACTATTTATGGACTGGATTATGTTTTCCATTATGGATTATTGGAGAACTCTTTTTATCCATATCTATCTACTAAAATATCTAGATATAGGTGGAATGACTTTACATTATTTTATCAAGATAATGATTTGTCAATAATTTATTTTAGTATATTTGAAATAAAAATTTCTATTATATATTCCTATATTATTGTGAGATATGAAGTACAAATTTATCAAACCATATAAAAGTATTAAATTGATCCTATAGAAATACAAAATCTCACAATATTTTCATATATTCTTAGTCCAGATGTTAATGTGACTGCAAAGCTATATGGAAATGATAATGAATCAAAAATTATATCATAGTACATTAAGTTTAGATTGATAAAAATATCCCTTAATTGATCACATATTTATGTTAATTTGGGGCTTAACCTTTTATGGACAACCCACTTTCCTATGATTAATTATCACAATCGTTGTCTACTAATTCTTGGGTGTTAGTTTTCTCTTCCTTGTCCTTGTATTCATTTCCATATAATTTTTTATTATAATGAGACCTAGGAATGTGTTATTCATGATGAACATCTTACTTCCCACTTTTAATTATAAATAATATGTTTCATTAACCCTTTTAATGATCTGGGTTACTGAAAAAGGTGTTTCCAAATGTCACGCCACTAATTACAGAGATTAACATTAAATTTTGAGGACACAGTTTTTTTAAAGGTGTATAATTTAACACCCAGATATTTTAATATAGGAATTTCATATTTAATGTCACACATGTAAAGTAACACCAAGATTATAAAAAAATATTACACATTAAACTTTAGGATATATTCATTTTAAAGTAAATTATATCTATTCAGAATATGGAGATTCTTGCAACTCTATGTTTTAGATAAACATGATAATCTTTTAAAAAAATTATTATTTATACAATGACCATTATAACCTAGTCATTTAAATGGTAACACTAAATTAAAAAAATTATAAAATTATTTTTTTAAACATTTATAATTATATTCTAATTTATATACTTTTTTTAAATAAAATAAGATTCATTTAAATTAAATAGAATGGTTTTGTGAAACAAATTTTATTTTTTATAGAAATAAGTGCCATTTATTATTTAATGTAATGAATGTTAACTCAGTGTACTATGAATTACAAGAATAATTTTTTTAGAATATTCAATTTATATTATATTCTCAGGATTTATATTATATTCTATGTTAGGTGTTACATGGATAAATTTTATTCATAGTGTTGTTTGTATCATATTTTAAACATCATGTTCCCTATAAAGAAATCATGAAAAAAATTAAATTCATTCAAAAAAGAGAATATTATTAATTATTATGGTGATATATATCATAATAATAATCTGTTATTTTCTTCTATATTTATTCATGTAAATTTTCATGTAATTCTACTACATTTACATTACTTCATTATTCAAATGATTGATAATTTATTTAAATTCATCTAACAATATTTATCACCTTGATCTAAAATAATATTTTTTCATAATCCATGGCCTCTAATAATATTTTTGAGAAAAAAAATTAACAATTTAAAAATTAATTTATTGACGTCATTTTTACTGATTTTTATAGAACAAATTATTGTATTATTCATTCCATTTTCAAAACAACTGCCAATTTACATTAACCAAAAATGTGAAATTAATATTTCTTAATGAGTTTAGGTTGAACATAATATCCTACCATTATGTAGAGTAAATGTAATTACAATTTTTTTTAAAAGAATTCAATTAATATTTTAAATGAAATTTATTTTCAAAATGTTTTACAAATATTTTCTAAAATTAGGTTTTCAATGTGAGAGTGATATATTCCAATAAAATAAATTTAATGACATTTTAATGGTATTTTTATTAATCAATGACATAGATCATTTAATGTTCTTATGATTAAATGTGGATATATTATTGAAATCATCATTTATATTGACGGATTATGAGAAGAGTGATTGAGGATGTACAATTGTATTATAATTCACTATATTAGTATGGATAGTTTATGATTATGTTTATTGGATTGGGGTAATTATTTCAATTTCATATTTTAGTTTTTTATAAAAAAATTGTGTTTATTCTGTTTCATCCATTTAATATTATGAATTCATTGGAATTTTTATGTTATGTGTGGTACTCGATCATAGATATCCCGTTTATGCATCGATAGGTCTCTTGAGAAAATCACTTTTCTATATGGGACATATAACTAACCAAAGATTAACATTCTATGGAAGAATTTATAGATAGTTTAACATTTCAAAATTTACTCATTCCATCATTGTTAGATTAGTTATTTACATATTATTTTTCTATTAGTTATAATATCCATAAAAAAATTTCAATATTTCATGATTATTTATATGGATTGATCATTGGGAATTTTTACCTTATTGTTATATTTTTATTTATTAAATAGTATTTGTTTTAGTTATTTACTTTTAAATATTAATTATATTTATTTATTCATTATATAATATGCTACCCAAATACAATTAATGATTATCCAATCTCTCCTAATTATTATATTTTATTTCCCCTAGATACTTGGATGTTTGTTCTTATTGATATTCATGCATATTATAAGGAGAATAATAGTGATAATAATTAAAACCCATTATGTATATTATTTTCAAAATATGATATGAATTTAAAAAAAATTATTTTACCAAAACTAATTAGTTATTCATTCCTTTGGAATTCGATAACATGAATCTAGTGGCAATGTAATATTTGAGACACTTTCTCTATGTTACCAGAGTCATTGTCATTACATCCATGAACTCATTTTGTATGTTCATGGAACTGAATAAAATGACCACATACTCTATGTTCCCATACCTATATCTGAAGGTAGTATTTATAAAAACATCATCCATTACACTAATGTAGTTATATCTATGTGAAGATAAATATTGGATAAACTACTTTTGTCCCTCAACAAGTCAAAAATAGCATTTATCCCTAGAAGAGGATGCTAATTCTTATTTGAAAAAAAGTTTAAACTCTGATAGTCTACAAACTACCTCATAATATTATCATAATTACTATTGAATAACGTTAGGGTTCTCTAAGGTGACATAATATGAATTGTAAAACCCTTCTAGATTATATCATTTTTCTACTTAGTGAACTCATCCATTGTAGAGGTTTCAATCCAAAAAGGATCCATCAAAACAGAAGGTCTGTAGGGCTTTATGTATTTACCTATATCAATATCATGTTAAGGGGTGGTGTTAAAATATCATGTAAAAAACAACTAGAATCATCTCCACAGACCTGGGAACCTCCAAAATACTATTAACTAATAAATCATAAGAAAACTCATCGATCAAAGAAATACAGGGAACCACACATCTTCTTCCATCAATGAAACTATACCAACCTATAAAAAACACACTTGTCCTCTACATTATATAAGTCGAATCTCTTCCTGATTCATTCGAAAATAATAGACACAATATAAAAGGATTATTTGTTAACATAAAAACATACAAATGCATGTGAAACAAGAATGTGTCCATATGGGACTGGTGTGTCCCCATCAACAATTAACACCGACACAGCCCATAAAAAACCTAGTATAGCCTCAAAATTGTTTAGTCAACACTAGGGGGAAAATTCCATTATATATCCCATCCCAAGTCATTGTGTTAATTTTTTGAAACTATGGAGTTTGAATATCCTAAACAAAATTAGGAAAAAAACATGATTATGTTATATGATAAGGAAACCTTTAATTATCTATAGCCTTAATGGAGATTTATCATCTACCACTTCTAAATAACCTTGAACATATCCCCTGATTCTATATTAGAATCAACCTATAGGGCCATATGCAGGTTAGGATCTATGATCATGAGGAACGTCTTGAGATCAACCGCTTCAAACTGTATCACCCCTTGGTTTAGAATAATAATATTTCCCCTACTTCTGAAGCATTATTTTGAGAAACTATAGTCAAAGAAGTTATTAGACATGTAAAAAACAAAAAAAGGCCTTTATAATGAATAGTACACATATTTTGGAGATTTAAATGAACCACACATGGAAAAAAACTATCCAAAAATCCCACTGGAAGAGCATGAAAACACTATACTAAAAATGATGGAAAGGATGCTAAAAATGTCGACTCCTTACTAGATGAAGTCTCGAAGGACATGAAGCATATGTCCTACTACTAAATAATCTTCTCCTCAAGGAACAATAGTGCAAAACCTCATTTATTAACCCTCAATGTTTTATAATTCCCTTAATCACCTCCACCTCTTAATTAAAATAAATATTCATCAATAATGTTTATGGAGTAATTATGTATTGGATATAAGGAAATTTTCCCTCAACAATATTTCTTCCTCGAGATTCCAAATATAGAAAATTATATTGGGAGAAACACATGAGGTCATTTAAACTAATATCAAGAAACAATTCAAAAATACTCTCTTCATGAATAGAGATAATTTCCTACAACATTTAATCCATAATGTTCTATGTAAGGGACTCATCTATGAACTATTTCTCAGTGTCATCCCATGAATAATCGAAATCCTTATTCTCACCATGATACCACATCCATCAATAATGTGTCATTCCTTCCATCTAACAAAATTAATAGTCGGAACTGAGACTCTACTGGGGACTATATCATTAAAAAACCAGTCTCATTGTCATCTCAGAAGCTATCTAACTCTATACATCTATAATAAATTCTCAAATCCTATAAGTCAAACATGCACAATTCCACATCCACTAATTATCCTCACCAATTTTTTTTTGTAAAACATTAGCTTTCATCTAGATCAGATTATGGAAACTCCACCACCTGATTCACATGGAGAACATCCAGAATCCATATATAATTGGGTAACAATGATTTCTAAATCCATATAATTTTAATTCTTTATTAAGATACATTTAATTTAGTTGAACTTTCCAAAAATAGAAATCACTCATATAAATAAGAACACAAGTAATCATGATATATATATAATTTATAGGCCACTACCTAAAAGCGTGTCTATCATATATGGTTATTCTTAAGTCCCAAATTCCTTGAAATAGATCATTTTTTACTCAAGAATCCCATTTCTCATCCATTCCTCACATGTATATTTGTTGTACCATGATGAACTGAAATATTTTTATCCCGACCAATCCAAATAATCCTAGTTCCAGACTCTAAACTACACACTATGTCTCAAACATCACCATTGATATAAATATGTCAACCCCTCATGAGGAAATATAATACAATTATAGGAATAAAATAATGAAACACGATTTATTCTTCTAGTAGGCCAATGGTTGGTGTCTATGATCATGGGATTAAAAATATCATAATTAGAAATAAATTCCCTAAATAAAAATGGATCCCTATATATAAATATTAAACCCTAATAATCTACATGAAATAATATATAAATGAGTCCAAAAAACTATACAACAATACACGTGTAATTAAAACTGGTTCAAATAATTTCCTCCAATGTAAATAACACATTAAATCATATGAAACAACTGATTAATTATCTAAAGGGTTAAACCAATAATGTCTATAATGGTCCACTAGATCCTCCTAAAAACCTGAATATAATTTTATATATGTAATGTGTTCATTAAAGTCTAAACTATTGTGTACAACAATTCACTTGTGCACCTGTTAATGAATATTACAAATGCACCATTGAGAATATAGAAAAACCAAACAATACCTAAATAGGCTAACTAACCAATCCAATCTTCACCAGGTATTTTTCACCAAATAACACATAAAAGTAAAATATAATTATATAAATCACATTAAATAATGGTTAACATGAAATTCTTTAAAAAAATTATTCACTCTAACTACAACATCATTTATCCTTGTTCTCCCATCTCTTCTAATTATAACCTAAATCCCAGCACCCCATGTCTAACTATATATAACACTAAATCTCATTTTAATAATATTGGTCATTTATTACACTTCATCCAAATATATAACCATAGTATAGTGGTATTTTTAACCTGAATAATGTCAACCTCATTCCCTCGTCCATCCATTAACCACCCCTAACAAAAGTCATCCAATCACATTTAATCTCAATACATTGAAATTTTCATCTCTACATCCCAACAAGTCCATGAAATCATCAGATGGAAGATAGAATAAGACGGAGTGGGTAACCAAACAGTTATCCACACCACTAGAATGTTGAGTAAATCCCCCCACAAACATATGGATGTTGGAAAATGGATCTTGATGTAGGTGGGGTGCATATGGTAACATATAGGAAATATTAACAAAGATTTACACAAACTCAACTTATGGGTTCACAAATAAGCACTAAGATAATCCTAAATTTCGTCTAAACCTCAAAACACAATAATATATAGTACCACAATAAACTGTATCACCATACACAACAAACTAAAATCATGGTTCCCCATTAGAAATTAATCTTTTTTTATTTAAAATTTACAAAAAAATTCTGTTAAATACCATTCACTTCAAATTTTATATCATATTTATTCTTATATAACAGTAACAATTTAATATGTACATCCCAAATAAATAAATGTTTTAATTATTCTTTTCAACATATTTATTAAACCATACCTAGTGATTTCCATTTCTTTGTTATCATTTGAGTAATTTTATTAATAATGAGGACAATAACATTATTAAAAACATCAAAAAAAGATACATAACATCATCCTTGAAGGACCCCAAGACACCCAGAGAGATGAGGGGTGAATCAGGGTGACAAATTTTTATTTTAATGTGATGGATCTAGTTCCCACGTTGGTAGGAACATGTTGAACCTGTATGATGAATCTGATCACAAATCAAACATTCACATGCATAGAGAAGACACATAACCTTTTACTTGGTTCACCACTAAGGGATACATCCAATGATCATATGACGTAAGGTTTTCGGTCATACCTAATCCCACAAAACATCAATAGATGTGGATTAAAATGGTTCCGGAACTGTCACTCTGTCCCATGATCACTACCTTTACAATTGTTCAGGGATAGCACACTATGTCGCTAAGGTCACTCCCGTTGACTCCCCTAGCTCACAACCCTTGGTGAGGTCACACTCAGGTTATAGACATGAATGTATCTTCATCATAGATAAATAATACATCCTCTGTTTTATGTATATGCTTTATTGAATTCCAACTCTTGCCTATAGTCAAATCTCACATCACTTCAAGATTACTGGGCAGTCTCCCGACTTTCACATAGCTCAAAAACACTGGCACGCTTCTTTACTGCCTAGCGTGCAGGTCTCCTGCATGGCACAAATGTTGTGTGCATGTTCAAACTAGCATGCAGTTATCAAACATCTACCTGTGCGACACCGCCAACATCAAGTCCAA
Source organism: Viscum album (assembly GCA_963277665.1). Taxonomy (NCBI): domain Eukaryota; kingdom Viridiplantae; phylum Streptophyta; class Magnoliopsida; order Santalales; family Viscaceae; genus Viscum; species Viscum album. Next base: position 1,920,922,061 of record OY728136.1, on the reverse strand, counting down.
ACTTTCACGACTCAATTCAGTTCTCACCCAAACTGCCTTGGGCACGCACCCAACAACCGGCGTGCAGCCTCTGCCTACGCTGCCCAACTACCACTGGCGCGACTCAACTACTTGCCAGGCAGGAGCTCGAAAAATCTCTATTTCTTGAACTTCATTCCATATGAGGAGGGGTGGTCCTCTATTTATAGGAAAACTCGACCCCCTACGCGATGGGGTGCAGGTATCATCTCGGCATGCAGGTTCTTGCGCACAGCTCATCTCCCCTAGCCTCTGTCGCACAACTCACTAGCACCACCCAACAAATACATGTGCAACCTTATTTCCATAGCCATATTTTGATGATATTATCATGAAGAATAATAGGCACGCAAGTTTTAAAACCTCCTAGGCATCGACGTGCAAGTCCCTTCTCGGCACACAGTTCACTTGCACAACCACACCAAAACATGCGCTACCCTTATCACTTTGCAATTTTTCCATGTTCTGATATTGAAAAACTCTAGGTTCAAATTTTCCATCTCTTTAAAGTACACGGTGCATATGTCTCTTCTCCAAAAACACTTTACTCCATTTGTCATGTTTCATGCCCAAAAATTTGGCAAACACTAGCAAATGGTGCCACCTTTACTTCTGTTGTCTGCTTGAACTTTATGATCACTTTGCTGGTACACATTCTGAACATCCATTGAGGATTTTCAACAAACCCAAACCATAATCCACGTAATGCATAGAATACCATGGTTCCAAAATTCTCCCCCTTTGGGTTTGCTGGAATGTAGAAAATAAATTCAATAGATCCCTATCCATGTGCAAACCAAAAACCCAAGAATCAACTCATCCAACACTCTAAGTCTAAGTGAGAAATGTTCAGTGTAGGAAACACGAGAGGAAGCTTGAGTTGGGTTCCAGTTTTGGAATTTCTCAATGAAATGATGCCCAAGAATCATTACATAAGCATTACATGCCTGATCATGCCGGAATTTATTCCTTTCTCCCCTATTGACTAAAACCCCAAAGACCGGTAATATGTTCATTGTTCAGATCAAACCATACTCCTCTTGATTATTATCTCCCCCACTAACCTGCATCACATCCATAAACAGGAAAAAAAGTTATCGCAATTGGGGAGAGGGGTATTGCAGAACCTCCTTATGCACTGGGAGGTGGCTGAACACCGAGGTTCAACCGATGCTTCTCAAAAACAGCTACTGACAGTGGCTTGGCCAGTATATCATCCACTTTGTCATTAGTTCCCACATGATCCATTCTAATCACCCCTTGTTCAAATTTTTTTTTGATAAAATGATACCTGATTTCAATATGTTTTGTACGAGAATGCTAAACATGATTCATCGTTAGACTAATTGCGCTCTTATTATCATAAAAAATCACCATTGGTGGCGTTACCTTATCACCAATATCTGTTAATTGTTTCTTCTTCCAAAGAAGTTTATTTTATGCCTTTGTGGCGTAAATATACTCAGCTTTAGTAGTATTAAGAAAAGTACTTTCTTGTTTATAACTCAACCATCCAACACATTTCTGCCAAATATAGAAGGCTCCACCACTGGTGGACTTTATGACTACAACATCACTAGCCCATTCAGCATTAGAAAATGATGATAATTCATTGTCCCCACCAGCATTAATGTATAACCCACAATTGTTTGTACCTTGAATATACCTCATGATTATTTTTAGTGCTACCATATGTTCCTCCTTTGGATTACTCTTAAAGAGGGCTGCAATACATGTGGCAAAGACAATATCTTACGGCGTCACTATCAGGTACAGTAGGCTCCCAATGATCCTCTTGTACATAGTGTGATCTACAGATGCTCCATCTTCATGCTTTCCATGTTTAGTTCCTACAGCAATTGGAGTTGACATTGGATTGGAGTCTTGCATATTAAACATCTTCAGTAGCTCTCTTGCATAATTTTCCTGAGAAATGAAAGTGTATTCTTTCTTTTGAATCCCTTGCAGCACCATGAAATATGTGATCTCCCCAAACAGAGATATTTCAAATTCTTCTTTCATGTGATTGGAAAATTTTTCCACTAATTTCTTCCTACTACCACCAAATATGATATCATCAACGTAGACTAGGACCATGAATTATTATTTTGGATAATTATTCCCGTAGATATTGTGATCTACTACCCCTCTATTGAATTCCAGCTTCTTGAGATACGAATATAGCCATGAGTACCACACCCATGGTGCCTTCTTCAAAACATATAGATCTTTCTTCAGTTTGCAGACATTTGTTTAATTAGTACCTAGAACAAAACCCATTGTTTGTTCGATGTAGAATTTTTTTTGAGTACAACATTCAAGAATTTTGTCTTGACATCCATTTTATATACTTTATATCCTCTTTGAAGTACCATGGAAAATAAAATCTTGATTGATTCCTGTCTAGCCACTAGAGAAAAGGTTTACTCAACATCAATGCCCTCAATATGGGAGTATTCATTAGATACCAGTCATGCCTTGTTTGTGATGAAACTTCCATGATCATCAAACATATATTTTAAGATACATTTGGTACTATTAAAATTGTGACCTTTGGGTCTCTGGACAAGATCCCATGTCTAATTCATGTCAATCTAATGTAATTATTCATTCATGGATTTCACCCAAGATTCACCCTTTTCAGGTTCTTCGAATGAGGATGTCTCCACAACTGACAGAAATGCAGATTGCATGTTATTCCTCATCCTTCTTGTTTGTATGGGTGAACACATGTACCCAATTATGTTGGATGGATCAATCTCAGCTCTTTGATTTCTCCTGCGAGGTTCAGTTGCATTTTCTTCATCCATAGTTTCTTCTTCAGATTATTCTTCTGAGTCAACATCATGATGTGTCTGTAGAGTGTTTTGTTCAACTTCCTCTATTTCTGTATTTGTATTTTCTCCATGTTTAGTTTCTTCCTCACTTTCTATCACATCAACATATGACGTCCTTGAACCCTTTGAGGTTTTCTATTAAATTAATTTAACATCACTACATTCCACAATAATTCCAAAATGCTTGTTGAAACATTTGAAGGCTTTGTTGTTCATTGAGTAACTGTGGACAATTCCTTCATCTAAATTGTCTCCATACTTCCCTTGATATCATTATCTGATCCTAATAAAGTATTTACATCCAAATACATGAAAGTATTTTAAAGTGGGATTTCTTCCATGCCATAATTCATATGGTGTCTTCATCTCACCCATACAAAGTCCTATTCAATTTTTAATATACACTGCAGCTTGCACATCCTCTTTCGATTAATTATGTGGAATACGACTCTCAATCAGCATAGTTTGTGCCATTTTTTCACCTTTCGATTCCAACGTCCAACAACTCCATTTTGTTGTGGAGTTCTCACAGCAGCTACCTCATGTCGTATCCCATGCTTCTCCAGATAATTTTCAAATTCATTGGACATGTATTATCCTCCATTGTCAGATCGCAACACTTTGATTGTTTATCTGGTTTCATTCTTGGTAATTAACTGATATGTTTTCATGCAGTCAAGGACTTTTCATTTCCTATGAATGACCATAACACATGCCATTCTACTGTAATCATCTATAAAAAGGACGAAGTACCTCTCTCCATGAGTTTCGGAAAACATTATCGGCCCACATACATCTGTATGATTCAGATTATAAAGGTGATATGCCCTTTTCTTCTTTGGCAGATATGAACTGCAAACCAGCTTCCCACGAATTCAAGCATCACAAGACTTTTCACGCTCACGCTTCAGGTTGGGAATGTCCATGACAATCCTCAATTTTTATATCATCTCCATGTCTTGTTGATTGATGTGCCCCAGTCTCTGATGCCACAAATTGTTTTCTTCTACAACAGTCATGTAACAGACATTTTATTCACAATCAACCTGATACAAGTTTCATTCTGTTCTTCATCCCTTCATAAGTGAATTGCATGTCTTTCTCTTGATAGTGAATCCTTTCTGATTAAAAGTAACAATAAGTCCCGAGTCATAGAGTTGACTAACACTGAGTAGATTATGACATAGGCCATCTACATAAAGGACATAAGACATCTTTATTTCTCCATTAGCTAATTCAATACATCCATCCCTTTGATTTTCATAGCTCTATCATTAACAAATCTTATTGTACTATCAACCTTCCTTTTGATATCCATTAATAGACCGGCATAACCTGTCATATGAGATGAAAAACCGCTATCCCGAATCCCGGCACTGTTATTCTTTGTAGCTTTGAGGGCCACCTCTTCATGGTTGGATTTCTCAATATTCTTCTTTTCCTTCCATGAGACATTAGATTGAGTATAGAGTACTAATGGCCTTTCAATTATCTCTTCTGCATACCCATGCTCTTCATAGTCATAATCTTCATTGAGAGTAGAAAACCTGTTTGAAAGAGAAACATTGTCTTGCTGATGTGAATTGACATTTCTTAAACTTCTATATGTGGTGTCCATGTCCCTTCTCTGCCTGTAATTAGTAGCCTTATGATCATCGTTAGAACAACAAAAACAATGTCCATAGAAATTTTTTCTTCTATAAGAATTAGGATATGAATTTTTTCTTCATTGTTGAACTCCTACATCTTCCCCATTCATGTAGCTTCTTGCCACTTCGTAATAAGACATGTTATGGCCTAGATAGCCACAGAACTAAAACATCATGAGAGGAAATGTATTCTCACTTTAATTTCTCCTCATAACATCTTCCATGGGAGAATAGTTAGAATTCCTCTCATTTCTAAATGTTTGAGGATAATTTTTAGTTCTCATTTTCAGAAATTTAGGCAACTATTCAAGATGTTAAAATTTCATATTATCTTTCTTTTGGATCTTTTCTCTTCCAGCAGTTGATGTCTCAGCTTTATAGCTAATTCCACTCTTTCTATTGTAAGCGGGTCTTTGATCACTCAGGATTTTTCCAACCCCATCTGAACCACACATGGCTCTTGCCAGTAATTCTGCATCTGAGAATCTTCTAAACTGTATTTTCATCCTTGATTCTTTTGGAATTGATTCAGTATCACGTTTACTCGTAACAGTATCAAATTCCTTCTCATGACCCTCAGCAGTCTTGGATTTATCTTCTAGTCTGGAGGTGATGTCATTGATGTCCTTTTCCTGCTCTTAAATTCTCCGCTTCAAATCCACTACATCATCATTGATTTAAATTATTTTATACTATACATTCACAAATTCTTCCAGTCGTTCAATTTCAGCTTCAAGTTCATCAAAGTTTTCATTTTATTTCTCTACAATTGACTTCCACTTATTGGAACTCTTAAAATTATTCTTAAGCTTACTAACAGCATCCATAAGATGCATCTCGGGATCTGCAAAAGTTTTCAACTGTTTTTGTCCACCAGTATCTTCTGACTTTTCAATAGTGGTCATCATGGAAGCATGGTTCCTAGTTTTGAATTATGGTTCTTCCTCATCACAGAATTCATTATCATCTTCTTCCTCTTCACATAAAAAACTCTTCCATTGCATTATCGTTCTAGAATGGATGTATCCCTTTTTTTAAAACCTTCTCCAAGGCTTCTCTATGATTTCATCTTCATTATATTCATCATTGATCTTTCTTAAGCTCTAATAGGCAATGTCCCCATCTTTTCCGCAACGAAAACGTGAGAGTGGTAACTTCCCTATGAATTTCCCTTTTTCCCTTCTGGAACTTCTTTGCAATGAGAGAAATAATTTCTTTTTCATCATCATCTTCACCACTACTATCTTTTGAATGTTTCAGTTTATCCATGGCATTAAATTCAATTTCCTTGCTCATACGAGTCATAGCATCATCTAGTTTGATTCTCATTTCATATGCTACTAAGCTGCTCAAAAGGTCATCTAGAGAATGTTTTGAAAGATCTATTTCCTCAAGGGATGATACCTTTGCATTGTATAGGGGTGGAAGTATTCTCAGTATTTTCTTTATAATATCAACGTCTTGGATTTCTTCTACTAGGCCCAGAAATTTCTCCAACTACTTCAATGATTTGATTAATGAAACAGTCTGCATTCTCATCAGGATGAATCTTCAAATCATCTAACCTATTGTTCAACACTTGTATTTTCGCCTCCTTCACATTCCTATCTCCTTGATAAATATTATCGAGTTTATCCCACATGGATTTTATTGAGGTGAAATTCATCACCTTTAGGTAGATCTAATCTGAAAGGGCTGCGGTGAGGGAATTGTGTGCTTTAGAATCAACTTCAAGAATTTTCATGTCTGTTTCAGTCAAATCCAGGCCTGATGGTTCTGTGACTTCTATTATTTGCATAGTAGAAAATTGAACTTCTGTTCCAAGATATCTTCGATGAGATCACATTCTGTTCTTCCAGATCTGAAAATTACTTCCATCGAATTGTTGGACTCCCCTGACATTGACTACATTCTTCATGATGACAAAGGACAGATTCATCACCAGCAACCTTTACCCTCTGAAACAACTTGAAGGACCTCGGGACACCCTGAGAGGGGAGGGGTGAATTATGGGGAAAACATTTTCTTTTAATGTGATGGATCTTGTTCCCACGTTGGTAGAAACTTGTTGAACCTATTTGATGAATATGATAACAAAGAAAAAATTCACATGCGCAGAGAAGACACATCACTTTTTACTTGGTTCACCACTAAGGGATTCGTCCATGGAGCATACGCAGATAGGTTTTCAGTCGTACATAATTCCACTAAACTTCACAAGATGTGGATTACAGAGGTTTGAGAATATTCACTCTTTCCCAGTCTCACTGCCTTTACAATTGTTCTGGGATAGCTCACTACATCCCTTATGTCCCTCGCAGTTGTCTCCGCCTAGCTCATAGCCCTTGGTGAAGTCACACACAGTTTATATATGTGAAGGTCTCTTCATCATCGCTAAAAAATAAATCCTCTGTTGGTTGTAAATGCTCTGTTGAAATCCAACTCTCTCATGTTGTCAAATCTCACTTCCCATCAAGAGTACCGGGCAATCTCACAACATTCACGTAGCTCAAAAACACTAGCATGCTTCTTTACTGCCTAGTGTGCAGGTCTCGTGCGCGGTACCAATGTGGCACACTAGTTCAAACTGTTGCATAGGTATCACCCAAACACCTTCATGACAATACCTACTTCAACTCCAAACCTCTGCAACTCAATTCCATTCTCACCCAAACTACCTTGGGCATGCACCCAACAACCGGCGTGCAGCCTCTACCTACGCGGCCCGACTACCACTTGCGCGACTCATCAACCTACGTGCAGGGAGCTCAAAAAATCTCTAAGTCAGGATCTTCGTTCTTAATTATGAGGGTTGTTCCTCTATTTATAGGCAAACTGGACCCCCTGCGCGATGGCATGCAAGTATCCTCTCAGCGTGTAGGTTCCGGCGTGCAGCTCACCTCCCCTAGCCTCTGTTGAACAGCTCACTTGCATGACCCAACAAATACCTGCACGACCTTCTATCCTTTTCGATATTTTGAAGATTTGATCATGAAGAATAATAGATGTGCAAGTCTCCAAACAACCTAGGCACCAGCAAAAAAATCCCATCTCGGCGCACAGGTCACCTGCGCAACCACACCAATTCTTTCGCGACCCTTATCCCTTTGCCATTTTTACATGTTCTGATCTTGAAAAAATATATGTGCGCAAGTTCCCTCTCTTTCAAGTACACGGTGCACAAGTCTCTTTTCCAAAAACACTTTTCTCCATTTGCCAATTTTCAGGCCCAACAATTTGGCAAACACTGGGAAACGGCACCACCTTCAATACTATTGTCTGCTTGAACTGTATGATCAATTTGCTGGTACACATTTTGAACTTCCACTGAGGATTTTCAACAAACACAAACCATACTCCACTTCATACATAGAGGACCATGGTTCCAACAATCCTCATTCTAACAATCCATAATAGAATCATATGTTTCAAAACATCAACATCATCACAATATTCCATCACAATCATCCAAGAGATCTTCCACATATCACCTCCCAGAACATCCCTACATCAGATAAATAACATCACGACCCCAAACCATAACCAAACCAAAGAAAAACACACATTCAGACATCATAAAAGAATGTACACCATGTTACATTGCTTTTTTAGTCTACTTGATTATATTCCAATCCATTCCACATCATTCTAAAGTTTATTTTTAGTAAATAAAAATTTTATACGGGCATCCATTTTATTATCGTAATAAGTGAATATCCAGTTACATTATGGATGATATCAACTAATAAAAACTGCACAGGTTTGTTAACTTAATGAAAACAACAACAAAAAATCCCTGAATGATTAAAAAGTTTAGCATGTTAGTAATCCAGTATAATCACAATATACATAATAATATCAATATTATAAAAACGTGTCACCTGAATTTCATTAAACTAATTCAATGTCAAAATAAATTATTTTTATATTATCATCTTAGTTGATATTAAAATTATGATATCCTCTATTGTTAAAAAACTAGTGATAAATGAAGGATCCCTTGTGTGGGGTAAATATACATAAAAAGATTTTTACACCAAAAAATCTGTTCATCACATAGGGTGTAACCACTTATAAAAGAGCTATATCCAATAAGAGCAATAAGTTTCCATAACTGTATGTTTCGGATACAGTGGAAGCATGTTGTTGGGTTTTCCCAACATTAATTTTTACATTAAACACCGTTCAATCTGAGATCCGTCAAGATAATAAAACGTCAGATCGTCATAATTGAATAATGAATGAAAATAAGGAGAAACGTTTCAGAACCATTGAGAGAATCATCATATATTTTTTATAATTAATTAAATTTTTTGACATGAATTACCATGATGGAATTCATTCTTTGTTGATATCTCCAGTCACGATCCGAAGTGATCCATCATTGCGTCGTAGAATCCATGTGTAGGATTCCTCTAGCAGTGATCCACATGTGCTCTACATATCTCTGGATGTCGGCGAATGGATTTTTGGGAGAAAGCATAGAAGATCCTTCTCTTTTGATATCTGCCTTCAATCGCCTTGATCTGATGGAGGAGGATATCTCTCGGTCTTGAGAGCTTTCTTAGAGGAAGGAGTTCTTTCGGCCTTGAGAGAACTCTCCATAATTTCTGTGCACAATGATTCTCACATGAAAAGTATTGGGGTTCTGAGGATATTTATAATCAGGTTTGAGGTTATAGATCTATGTCAATAAATAAATCCATTACGCGTAATATTTATTTCATTAACTCTAATTGAAAACCTCAATGTCCAATGATTAATTCTTTTACATGCTCCCACGCTGATTACAATAAATATCCTTTAATAAAACGATACTATTTCCTCAAAATCCCAACTGGAAAAACTACACGGCGTGTAATCAATAATACATGGTGTGTACTCATTTTCAATGATAACTATATTGTGTGTACATTCATTGTACATGGCGTTTTTAACGGGTTTTTCATTTTTCTTTATTTCCTCCACCATAATTATTAAACCTTGATTAATGGATATTTATTTATTAAATAAATGTAACTTCATTAATTGATAATAAATATATATTATTATTCGGACAATATATTCTATCGAATAAATAGTGTCAAAATAACTGTGATCAGGAATCCTTCAATAATTATTAAACCAATGTTGGGAATAATCCTTATTTTTTCTGTTAAATTAATATTTAACTGAGATACATGGACACACATAGTGTGTGACCCTCTAGGCCTCTTTATCAGTGGCATTAGGTGGAGCCTGCCTATTTTCCTAGGTTAGAGTCTAGCAACACGCCATTGCCTCCATAGAGAATGAAGTTAATGCCGCAATGACGTGTCACCTCATATGAACTCTTATCATGTAATATAATCCCTTTGTCAAGATATCTCGAATCGAGCATGCTTCATGCCAGTTCCAACAACCCATGTGCTCGATTAATCTTTCTTTGACTTCCCGGAATGGAACTCAGCCAAAGCTTACCATGGCCATGGATTTATGTAGGCTATATAAATTCCATCAAAGGGCCTAGGATATCTAATTCAGTTATGAAACAAGAGTAATATATAATTTCATGCATTATCTATTAATGTAGTATCACACATGACACACCCAACGTATCCTACCTCGTTGCGAACATTGTGTCATCACAGTTTTCATCAATATATATAAGTGTGCGAGTTGTAATAACCATTCATAATAATCTTAATTATTAAGGACCAATACATAGGTCCGTATATCAGAACATCCAATGACCCTATGAAATGTGAATTTCCTATAGGAGGGTCTCGTTCTCATAATATCCTCCTGGATATTACCATGGGAGCACACCATGAGAAGGTGCATCAATGTTTTATGAGTCCTCAACCCTAATGGCATGTATTATTTCTATCCCTCAATAAAAATCACCCGGCCATAGAACATATTTTCAAGAACAATGTTATGGAACTTCCGGGTTCTCATCATTGCAGGGATCCACTATGAACCTTTAATGCAACAACTTTCCTTGGGAAATTATCACATGAAATGTCATGCAGAAGAACAATCAAGATGTGATAAGGTGTTTATTAATTAATAAAGTACAATGTAGTTGGTTCTAGGCCACCAACTCCTCTAGAGTCCCACTTGGACTAGATCCAACTGCTAACAACTTTTAACTCGCTATCTCTCACATGATATTCATGCTTCTACTAAGATAGGCCTTTAATCATTGGTCTTCGACGTTCGCTTCCATGGACACTCTGCTCACTGCAAATTCACCCCTTTGATATAAATCCCACAAGAGGTCATACATTCGGAGTATATGCTTCGTCTGTTGACGTGACCTTGGTACTTTTTCATGATCCACCATTGTATTATTATCACAATACAACATGACATGATCTTTATAGCTGGGAACCACATCAAGCTCCTTGAAAATGTTCTGAATCTAGATGGATTCCATGGATCTATATAAGTAATAATACATTCAGACTATACTATAGAATCAGAGACAAATGGCTGATTTGAACTCTTCCAACTCACAACTCCTCCATTGATACATAAATCATATTCAGATTTCGACTTCAGATCGTTCAAATAGATCTGAAATCCAGCATCAACATACCCTCTGATGAAAAGCTCCTCGTCTCCTCCATACACAAGGAACGTATCCTTAGTTCTTCTCAGATACTTAAGTATAGTCTTAATAGTAGTCCAATGTTGTTCTCCTGAATCTGCTTGATATCTACCTACCTCGCCCAGTGCATAGGCAACATCAATCCTGGTACATAACATGGTATACATGATAGATCCTATAGCCAAATTGTATGGGATCTTACTCATTCTATCTTTCTCTTGTTGTGTCTGAGGACACATTTTCTAAGAATGATGTAGGCCATGTGACACTGGATCCAGTCCTCTCTTGGATTGTTCAATACTAAATCTCTTTATTATCTATTCAATTTATCTACCCTGACATAGTCGAAGAAGCCTCTTGGATCTCTCACGAATGATCTTGATCCCTTGAATGTAGGTTGCTTCAAACAAGTCCTTAATGGAGAAACACATGGTCAATCAGTCCTTATATGACTGTAAGACTGGTACATCATTTTTTATAAGAAATATGTCGCCAACATATACTACTAGAGTAATGATCGCATTCCCATTAAACCACATATAAAATCATGGCTCACATTCTTTCTTAATGAAACCATATTCATTTATGTCTTCATCAAATCAAATGTTCCATGACCTGGATTCTTTCTTTAGTCCATAAATTAATTTTTGCAATATGAAAGCACGTTTGACTTCTCCCAGTGTCACAAACCCTTTGGGTTGGGTCATATTGACATCTTCATGAAGGTCCCCATTAAGTAATGTCATTTTGACATCTATCTACCATATCTTGTTTTCATGGTATGCTGCTATGGAAGGTATGATTATTATAGATTTAAACATGGAAACTGGTGAAAAGGATTCATCATAGTAAATTCCTTGATTTTGTCGAAATCCTTTTGCCACTAGCCTTGCTTTATTAGTTCTAAATTGACCTTCTATGTCTAGTTTTCTCTTGAATAACCATTTGCATCCAACAGGCTTTACATCAACTGGCTCATTGACCATAACCTAGACTTGGTTCTGGTACATGGAATCCATCTCAGAATTCATAGCTTCTAGCTATCTTGTAGCTTATGATATTTCTACGGATTATTTATAGGAGAGAGGTTCATCATTTTACAACAATAATGAATCACCATCCATAGTGACTAGGGATCCAAATCTCTCTAGTCCCCTTACCTCTCTCAAGCTCCTACACAGTACTTCTGTTTCTGGAACCTCATCCACGGGTACCTGTGGAACTTGTTCCTGTACCATCTTTTTTGTATCTTAAGCATCAACTTCATCGAAGTAAATATTTATCCCACAATCCTTTTTGAAGATGTGGTCCCTCTCAAGAAATATGACTTCTCTGGAGACAATCACATTCTTTTATGAAGGGTTATATAGGTAATATCCTTTAATTTCCTTGGGATATCCTGTAAAGGTACACCATGTGCCTCGATGTGCTAGTTTGTTCCTTATGAAGGCCTTAACAAATGACCCGCATCCCCATACACGTGTGTGAGAAAAACTGGGTTTCTTTCCATTCCATAACTCAGATGGAATTCTATTTTCTACCTTAGTTGATACTCGGTTTAATGTGTATGATTCAGTTTGTAATACATATCACCAAAAGGATAATGGAAGATCTCTATGAATCATCATTGACCTCACCATGTCCAACAAGGTGTGGTTCCTCCTTTAACTAACACCATTCCACTATGGTGTATAAAGAGGACTGAGGTGAGATAGAATCACAGACTCTCGTAGATGATCGTTGAACTCTTGGTTCATATATTCTCCACCTTGATCCAATTGAAGTTTCTTTATCTTCATTCCAATCTGATTCTATACATCATTCATGAATTCATTAAATTTATCTAAGGCTTCTGACTTATACCTCATTAATTAGACATATCCATATATACTCAAATCATCATTAAATGTAATGATGTAAGAATATCAACCTCTACCTTCTACTGGAAATGGTCCATAGACATTCGTTTTCCCCAATCCTATAAGCTTTGAGACCCTTTAACATTTTCCACCGAATGGTGGCTTGATCAGTTGACCTTGTAAAAAATCGTGGAATCTATCAAGTGGTTTTAGCTCAGTAGAGACTAAATATCCATCTTGGCAGAGCCTTGTCAAGCGTTTCATATTTACATGATTGAGATGGCGATTCCACAACTGGTTGACGTATGAGTCATGTGAGTTTTTATCTTTATCGATTTCCATCACTTGGTTTTCGTTATTTAATACATACAAATCATTATTTGAATGTGCCATACCATAACATGCATTGTTCTTATAAAAGAGACAACCCTTATTTCAAAAAATGACAATAAATCCATATATATCGAAACAAGATACATAAATTATATTCTTGGTAACACTAGGAACAAAATAACATTTTTTTTAAACCAAAATTATCATAGTCGGCAATGATAGGTGGTAATCGCCAATGGCCAATGCAGCCAGCCTCACACCAATGGCAGCTCGAATATCCACCACTCCTCTGGCCATCATTCTAAATCTACTTGGTTCATAAATTTTAATATATATTTGAGTCCCAAAAGCGATATCTAATACCCAATTTGTATAAATTGGATGATTACACACGATAACGAACGCACCTTTAGCATCCCCATGATTTTGGGTGCAGTTCCTATTCTAGTGGCCTTGCTTTCCACATGAAAAATTTACTACCTATCATTCCTTTCCATGCCTCTAGATCTTCCCCTTCCTTGAAGGACTTCTCTCGGTGGCTTTAGACCTCTTACAAGTCTTTGGCCCCTTTTCCTTGTCCTTACTTTTTTAATCACTATAAGGGTTGTAGGTTTTTCATGCACCATGTCCTTATCTACTTGGAGAATTAAGTTCAGAAGTTCCGATAGTCCCTTATCATTGTTTCTCATGTTATAATTGACAATAAATCTAGAGGAGATCTTGTGTAGTGATGATAGGATGATATATATACACAACTCATCCGAGAACGTAATCTATAAGATCCAAGTGTTCAATGTATCCAATGAGCTTGACAACATGTGGCCCAGCTAGCACAGAATCTCCAAGATTAGATGTAAACAAAGCATTAGAGATCTCATATCTCTCCGGTCACACATTTTTTTGTTAAATATCATTAAGGTGAGGCATCATGCTATATACATCAATGTTTTCAGGTTGCTTCAAAAGATCATTAGACATGGCCGAAAGTATGAAACACTAGAAATCTGTGGCATCATCCATGGGTTTCATGTAGAGAAATAGTTCCTCATCACTGCCCTCTTTTCCATGTGCAACCAGAATAGACTCCTCTAGCGCATAAAAATTCATCTCATGGTGAAGGATGACGTGAAAAAGCCGCTACCACTCTTAGAAATTGGTACTAGTGAGAAGGTTTTCCATCTTATGTATGGTTCGCAATGATATATTTGAAGTCATTTTTCTTACCATTTCTACAAATTAAGATGAGAAACAGATTTAGTACTTTATTATAAAAAATGAGAAAAAGAAATAAACAAATACTTATTAGTCTCCCACTATTTTATCAAAATCCAATAGCCCTCACCATTGGCATCGGAATATTCTCTTCCCCGAATATTCTAGTGGCAAGGATCCATATTTCACTGCGCATTACCCCAACTAGGGTTGGTCAAGAAACACGAAGGGTGTTAGGTAGGTATTCCAAATGCCGAATGCATTAAATCACAGCTCCTTGATCCCATGAGTGGACTCCCCAATCCTGAAATCCTTTTATTTTGGGTATCCACAACCTTTGCCTCTAGGTCATACCAAGTACCGTTGTGGCAGTCAACCCATGATGTGAACCAAGTCATGTCAGGCCAAAACCTTGAATTAGAAATCCTCGATAATTGAAAGCACCCCAACTAGGTTTGGTCAGGAAATTTGAACTATGGTTTGATTCTAACCAAGATTATGGAAGGATATACCGACATAATATTTCTTTGAGGGATTTTATCCTTATATGTAAATTTCCATTATCTTTGATTAAATTTTTTTTAATATTAAGTGGGATATAATTAAGTGATTAACCATGTCTAAGATAATATTTATGCATATGTCTGTCTTATTTTAGTTCCCTCTTGCATTCATATTTAATTCATTAATTTTCTGATCGTGACAACACACCCACAATGAATAAACCATCAACTTATAGAAATAAAATAAATGGTATTATAATGAGCTTGTTCCATTGGATAGTTTATCTAGCGGTTGATAAACTTACCCAAGACCTAGGGGAGAAACACCTTGAACCTTTTGAGTTCTTGTTTACAACATTCCACCTGTCCACCTTTGTATCTCCTTGGATTGGTTTAACCTTGGCTCCGGACTTGAGCTACCTCCACCAGCTTGGGAGATCCATCCATTACATATGCATTTATCTCACACTTTGGTGAGGTGTAAAAGGGGTTTTACATAAATGAATCCTTGGTCACACATGACGTACATATTAATGAGGAGAAGGATGGCATGCCAAAAAATTTATTTTAAATAAATAAATTAAAAAACCATTCACATAAAAAGGTCTTGGTATAGCTCATGATCATCCATACATGCAATGATATTACACATTAATAAAACTAGAAGTCAATTCTTTAATCGTTCTTGTTTAAGATAAATCGTGTTCGAGTCAATTAATTATCTTAAATTAATCAATGATTTTATCTTACACAATTATTATGAATTTCCTTGAGATTCTCATCCATCTTAATTTAAAACAAATAAATTCATTTAAAATTATCTTTGTATGTAACTTGTAACTTGGAGGCGACCCAGTGAATTCCAATTAATTAGGTAGATGTTAAAATAAACACGAACATATATATATATAACACCTATCACGTGTTGTACCTCATCTTTACACCTGAACTGTGGTACACATCTCTAGGGTTTGTATAATATAATAATAAATTTTAATAAATCTGCATAATTTGGATGAGTACACGGCATGTAGTTCCGACTACATGGCATGTTCTTTTGGACACATGTCGTGTAGTATCCACGTTACATAGTTTCTAGCTGGGCAAGATGTGTATGGGGTAGAGATTCAACCCTAACCCGAAGGGACTACACAACGTGTTTAGTTAGACCACATGGCGTGTAATCCGGAAACCATGTGCCACCTATTCCTAGTCAACACATGGTGTCATAAATGACTTAGATAGGACCCAATACATGACCTAATTTTGCGGATCAGTAAATGAATTAATCCTAGACTACACGGTGTGTACATCCGAATACACATCATGTATTCTGGTGTTGTACGGCCTGGAGTGTTTGGCACATCTGGATGAGTTCCTTTATTTTATTTTAATCAAAATTAAAAAAAAAATCATTTATTTATATTGAATGAGAAATGAAAGGGGAGGAACAGATCTCGAGATTCAGATTTAAAGAACAATTAATAGGAATTGAAACAAATAAATTTTTTAATTCGTAATTACCTACGACAAACTAAATAATGATAATAAAAAATATGACCCACTAATACCACTTGTCATTTCTAGGAACAGTGGAAGTGCATTGGTGGGTATGCAAAACATTAATTTTAGCATTAAACAATGTTCAATTCGTGACCCATCATGATAATAAAAGGCTGGATCTTAAGAATATATTGAAGAACAAAAGGAAAGAGAAGTGTTCCAGAACCATCGAGAAGATCATTATATGTTGTTTATAATTAATTTAATTAATTTACAATAATTACCATGATGGAATTTTTTCATCATTGATATCTCCGGTAATGATCTGATGTGATCTGTCATTCCACCATACAATCCATGTGTAGGATTCCTCTAGTGGTGATTCACACATGCTCCATGAATCTCTGGATATCACCGAAGGGATTTCCGGGTGATATTACGGAAGATCCTTCACTTGAGATGTCCGCCTTCGATCGCCTTGATTTGATGGAGGAGGATCTTTCTCAGTCTTGAGAGTGTTCTTGGATGATGGAGTTTTTTTCAGCCTTGAGAGAACTCTCCAGAATTGTCGTGCATAATGATTCTCTCTTGTAATGTGTTTGGGTTTTGAGATTATTTATAATCGGGTTTGAGGTAATATATTTTCGACAATAAATAAATGCGTTACGTGTATTATTTATTTCATAAAATCTTATAAAAAACCTCAAAGACGAATGATTAATTGATGGACATGTGACCACATTTCTTATAATAAATATCATCTAATAAAATGATATTATTTCCCCAAAATCTCAAATGAAAAAACTACACGGCATGAAATGATTAATAGACGGTGTTTACTCGTTCTCCATGAAAACTACACAGCATGTACATTCAATGTACACAACGTGTTTATCTTGTTTTTCATTTTTATTTATTTCCTCCAACACATTTATTAGACCTTGAGTAATGAATATATACTTTATAAATAAATGTTAATTCAATACTCACTAATAAATATATAATATTTTAATAAAAAATATATTCTCTCGAATAACTAGTGTCAAAATAAATGTGATCAAGAATCCATAAATAATTATTATACCACAGTCGGCAATAATATTTATTTTAATTGTTAAATTATTATTTAACTTAGATACATGGACAAACATAGAGTGTGACCCTCTAGGCCTCTTTCTCAGTGGAATTAGGTGGAACCTGCCTAAAGTCCTAGGTTAGTGTCTAGCAACACGCCAAGCCACCCATAGAGAAAGAAGTTAGTGCCGCAATGACATGTCACCTCATACGAATGGTGACCATGAAATATAATCCCTTTGTCATGATATCTCGAATCAAGCGGGCTGCATGCTTGTCCCATCATCTCATGTACTCTATTATTCTTTCTTTGACTTCTCGGAATCAAACTCGTCCATACCTTACCATGGTCAAGGATTTATTTAGGCTATATCAATTTTGTTAAAGGGCGTGAGATATCTACTTCTGTTATGGAAAAGAAGGGAAAAATCCTTTTTCGCATTATCTATTAATACAGTATCACCCATGACGCACTCAATTTATCATACCTTGCTGTGAACAGTGTTTCATAATAGTTTTCATCAGTACATCTAAGTGCGCGATTTGTAATAGCCATTAATAATATTCTTAATGTCTAAGGACCAATACACACGTCCACATACCAGAACATCCAATGACACTATGAAATGTTGATTTCCTAATGGCAGGTCCCATTATCATTATATCCTCTTGGATATTACCAAGGACACACACTATGAGAAGGTGCCTCAATGATTTATGAGTCTTTATCCCTAATGGATTGTATTATTTGTGACCCTCAAATAACATCATCTGGAAATAGAATATATATTCAAGAATAGTGTTATGGATCTTTTGGGTTCTCATCATAGTAGGGATCCACTATAACCCTTTAATGATACAACTATCCTTGGGACATTATCACATGCATTGTCTCGCAGAAGAACAATGAAGATGTGATAAGGTGTTTATTAATGAATAAAGTACAATGTAGTTGGTTCTAGGCCACCAACTACAACAAATACTCAATGGGAAAGTATTTGAAGTCACCATTCTCAAGAGAATGTAAGAATTAAAAAATAATAGTAAGATATTATCTTTAGAATCCACTGATATTAAGTGAAAATGATTTTAGATCCCAAATATTATTTTAATTTACCATTAATTCATATCATATTAAATCCACAAGAGAGGTACATATAATAAAAAATGACATTTATTAAGTAGTTTTTAAATATATATAGTATTTAAGTGGATATTAATAATACTATTTATGGATTTAAATTAAATTTATGTCATAAAAATATTAAAATGTAAAACAATAAATTTAAGTAAAACTATAACTTATTACTAATGTCTTCTAAAATCATGATTTAACATAAGGAATAACATCAATATATGTGGCTAGATGATATCATAAGAACAACTATAGTACAATATCAATATACTACTAGAACATACTGTATGATGCTACCACCAGATGATATTGGAAGACCAAGTCGTCTACCACCAGAAGCAACCAATAGAGGCTACATCTGGAAAACAAATACTAGAAGCTTCCACTATACCAAGTATGCTATCAACAGAATCTTACCAATAGATTCAATATCTATATGCTCCCTAGAAACTAATTATTCTACTTACATGCCCTACATTTAGAAACTACTGCATGATGAAACTACTTGATGATACCTCTATACCATATATTCAGCCATTAAATGCTACCACCAACATCTAAATCACCCATTTTCACCCAATGGTTTAGGTAAACTCAAGTTGAATGGTTATTAGGATTAAAGAAATAAAAAATAATTTTAACATATTTAAAATAATATCTTAAACAAAAAATATTATAATTAAACCAATCATTAAAACCATTTAATTAAATTGGTCATGAAAGAATAATTACACTACTATATAGAAATGGTACGTTTTTCATTTGAATGAGTAATTATTTCATTTTATCATGTTTGGATAAAAGTATGATAATAGTTGTTCCATAAAACATAATAACGGTAACACCCTTATATATTATAGAGTAAAATTATATTTGACGGTGTGTTAGACATGTATAAAAAATCATAATTGAACTATAATATAATATATCAGTATATCCTTGCCATTTAATCGTTGGGTCTGAATATAAACAAATAAATTATTAAAAATATATGGAATGAAAATTTTTAAAATAAATTGAAGGTTCATATATTTAAAATAAAAAAATAAGAATAATATGGCTGAATCGTATATATTTTTTTGAAAAAATCAATTTTTACAAAAGGTGATTTCACTGCCCTTCTAAAAAATACATTATTATTCAAATTTACAATTTTTAGAAATAATATTTTTATAAAATGGAATAAATTTTATAATACATAATATTTATATTATAATATGCTAAATTTTGTTTACCAAAATAATTTATTTTTCATTGAATAGTAATATGTACCAATTTCTATAAACATATAAATTATTTTCAATAAATTAATAATTTAAAAGAACCATTGTGATACAAAATTTATTGAAATTAACATAATTATTATTTACTTTTATTATATACATTTAATAATGTTTAAATGTTATTTATATTATTATTTTTTTAGATTTATATTTGATTTTAAAATGATATTTTGTTGACAATTGTTTTAAAGTGCCTAATGGTTCTCCATTTTAATTAATTTTAAAAACCCTGATGTGGACGTATGTAAATTAAATTTATGGATTCCATATTCTTAAATAAGAATTTTGATACATATATTAATTTTTTTCATCATATAGTTAATATAAAATCATCTTTTTCGAGAAAAATACACTTATTAAAATCCAAAATTTTCTTCACATCTACGTGTTTAATTTTATATTATATATTGAATCCTTCAGTAATTTAATTTGGTAAAATGGTTTTATTATTTCGAATAATCCTATTTCATATTATTTAACATAGACGAGTAAATCTGTAACCATAATGAATAGTTAAAACTATAAAAAGAATGATATAATATTATAGGGAATAAAATTTATCATTGGTTAAACTGCACATATAATAGCTAAAATGAATTAAATACATGTTTAAAATCATTTTATGGGAGAATTTCGTCTTTATCATGTTTAATTTTTGAGAATGGTCTATTTTTTAGCCTTATATAATGTAAAAAACATGGGTGCCATTTTTTTCAAAAAATAAAGTCTTCCACCCACATCTCTTATAAAATAAAAATTTTTATCTTATCAAATTCACCCCATTAAATTAAATTCACTTGACTAATATCTACTTTTATATAATCATTATTATATATGGTATTCAATCACCTCTTGAATAGATGTTATTATTTTTCAACCACTGACTATCTAAATTTGTTATAATGATGGATTTAAATTATATATTTTTGTTGATTCAAAAGTATTCTAATGAATTTTCTTATTCTTTATGTTTTGGAAATCACCAACAGATTTTTCTAAATAATTCATTCATTCTATAGGGAAACTAAAATTCATGATCTTTAACCATTTTATAGATAATTCATACATTTTTTTCTTATGATATAATAGTTACTAGTATAAATCATATCCTTAATAAACTCGTAATCCTTCACTTTCTCAGTTATATATCATTCAAAAAATCTCAATTTTGATATATGTTTTTCAAATCCAAATATAACAGAAATATAATTTTCTTTTCAATAAGAATTATGATTCTGATTCAACATTTCTCAGTTCATAATATTCCAAAATATTGAATTTGATCCACAGTTCCATAAATTCCAATTTTCTATAAAATTAGAATCTGATTCATGGTCCTCAATTCTGAATAATCCATTATTTCGAATCCAATTAAAAGTCACTTAAATTCATATTCACCCCAAAGTGGTAATTGGATTTCCCATATTTCTCAATTCTGATTCTGAATAATTTTGAGATAATTTTTTTATATCTTTCTTAATTTTTTCCCTTTTTTAAAGATTATGATTTTATATCATTCATAATGTTACTATATTTATTTAATTTAATGTTTTGAAAACATGTTTAATTTTACTATATTTCCTTAAAAAAATATATCTCATATAATTATATTCATTCATTCTTAATGTTTCTCATGATTTTTTCTGATTTTGAATGATGTAATTTAATGTATTATTATATAACCATTTTACGTTACAACTCTATAGTTCCCTTCAACATTTTTGGGAAAGTATGACTGTTGGAGGAAAATTAGACTATGGGAGATCACAACTATAAATACATAGTCATTTGGATGAGCTCATAACTTTTTGGATTTTGAGACACATGCAAGCTATTTCAAATTTTCTATATACCAAATCCTTAAAGAGATTATGTTGTGAAAATCTTGTTCGACATACATAAAATATCCAATAATCTTTGTTATGTTAAGTGAAACACTGGTCATTGGTTATTATGATCAAGGACTTCAATGATTATGGAATATAGAGGTGCCGACCAGCTTACTGATCGAGGGACTCCAAGGATTAGAATACAGATGTATAGATTACCTTGAGATTGAGGTATTACAAGGATAGAAAGATAGATACTAATCATCATATCAAGGGCATACCTTGTTTTGGGATATAAAAAAATTATTGAATGTATAAATTATGTGACCTTTATCCAAGTTGTTTTGGATACCCTACTCTTTGGGTTAAATGATTCATACTCTATATATTTACATTAAATTTCTACTTAAATTTATATTAATAAAAAAGTGTTTCTCATACTTTATCATTTTGTGTATCTCTGATTTAAGATTTCATATGTCGTAAGATAAAATTATGTATAGAAATACATGTATACATAATTAATTTTGATAACCATCATTGTTGGGCCAATATTATATTTTCATTAACCTATGAAAAGTTGGATTGGTGAATCATACCTGTTTTACATTTTAAATCAAAGTTTATATAATGTTAAAATTGAATGTTATTAAACATACAATTCACCCCCTCATTTAATTGAACATATACAACTACATTCTGATCTTCCAATTGGTAACAAAGGAGGAATATGTGATACTGATACTTACACTTAGTATCAATATCCATAATTTTCACTGCTCAGTTTACATACTGTTTATTTAAATTTACATGTTCTTTATAATATATTTTATAAACTCATTGATTATAAATATTATCTAATCTAACTTGTGTTGTGGAAAAATAATTATTGGAATACATAATATATGGATGGAATGAATAGAGGATCCTTGTATAATATGAATCCTATATGACCTCCAATCTATGATATAAATGACTATGAATACTGGAATGATAGATCAAATAATTTTTTTCATTAATAGAACTGTTAAAAACATTTTATTGCTTACAATAGACTATAAATTTACTAACTAGTAAGTCATAACTTTTACTGACCAAGAAATGATAGAATATCAGGTAAACTATAAGGTATGAAATACACTTCTTTGTTCAATGACCCGGAATATATACATACAGATATCTTCATTTTTTAGCAGCTAACAGCTTATGGATGAAACTAGAAGTTACACATTTTGTTACATTGAATGTTATAGAAACTAGAAGAGCTATGATTATAGAAGGTTATCATGGTTTTGTTTTTCCTTATTAATAACATATAGGTAATGTTCAAAATATAATTATTACTATAGTAAACTGTCAATATTCAATGGGGGGAAAAACAGGCATGGATGATGATATACTTATAGATAAGGTTATTGACACTATGCCTAATGAATGGGAATTGAATATAAATGTTATTGATTAGTCAATAAATGTTTCAATTGGTACTCTTGAAAATATATTTGGATGTCTATTACAACATGAGAATAAATTAAAGAAACATTTTTATAATTTAAGGATGAAAAATGATGGTGTTGCTTATATTACTATGTAAAATCAGACAAAAGACAAAACCATGAGAATGTTTTTATGTATCCAAATCAATGAATGTTGTGATTATTTTAGAATCAAGTGACAATGATCACCCAGAAAATGATTTAGCTAATCTTACTCGAAGGATGAATAAAATTGTTGGAATGAATTATTTCCAGAACCGATATAAGAAAAAGGGCATGAATGATATGAATGATTCTGAAGCCACATGTTTTGAATAAAATAAAAAAGAATATATCATATCTATTTGTCCTATGATAATAAGAAAAGACATAAAATATAGACACTCTGAATGAAATTAGAGAAGATATTATAACCCTAAGGTAGTGAATGTCTTAAAGGAAAATGATTCATGGAGTGCAAGTTGTATAGACTAATCTGATGAATCGTCTGTTAATGAATCTTATAGATATAATAATATTGGTCTTATTACTAAAAGTCATAATAATAATTAATATATGATGGATAAGGTACACATTGCCGAATCCTTAACTAATATATCATTAATTTATAATTATCCTTATGAAGAACATTCTATATCCATAGATGAAGAATCATGTTTAGTATTAGATAATTGTTCACCTTCTTTAGAAGAAGTATAAATTTTTTACATGTTTCATGAAAATGAAAATAGTATGACAACAAAGATACATGATATTTACAATTATAGAATCAAGGTTTTAACAAATAATATATCACATCATTCTATAGATCTTGATGAATAATATTTCTAAATATTTCTTATTTCAAAAACCCTCAAGGAACATAATTCTAAAAAAATTAAATTTCCATGAATAACAAATATGTTTTTACTAATATTGTTTTTGAAAAAAACACCAATCATAAGACTATTGAATATGATGATATTAATTTAGTAATTAGACTAAAATCTGAAATATTTTCCTTAACGAAACTTATCAAAAAAAAATTCTGGTAAGGAAGGTTTTGATAAAATGTATTTACAACTTATTCCTCTTAATAATAGTTCGTAGAATGGGTTATTCGCACTCAAAACCAATTTTTAGTAATAACTATTATTTTCTTCTATGTACCCTATTATTCCATATGTGTCATAGTTGTGGAAATTTGGAGAAATTTTTTTTATTGTCTTGGAACTTCCATGTGAATTTTGTTATGGAATTATTTTAACATAGGGAAAATTCGACGGTACATGGTTTTGAGGCCCAATGTGCCTGGAATGAGGTTCTTGAAATTTTTTTAATGAACGTTTAGTAAACATTCAAGTGGGATTTTATATCCTTTGAAGTTGTGCTCGAATTAAAAATTTTAGGGAATTGATGAATTCAAAACATTGGGATTTACATAGAAATGACTTAACTTCGTCCAGCATTGTCCTCGTAGAAATGTTATTTTCAGACATTCTGAGAGAAAAAATAAAATAATTTAAAAGAATTATTTTCTTTTCATTCTCAATTTTGAGGGGAGAATGGTGACGCTAAAGGGAAATGATGAGGTGGTGAAAATGTGCATTAATGGGACTCATTAATTTCTTGTTAACATGAAATATAACAATGTTGTAATGATGCGTAATAGTGACACTGTTTCTTAAATAAAAAGATATAACTATTCAACAAAACACAAAAACAGAAATGTTGTGACGTGCTCCTATATATAATTTGACGAGATAGGGAAATAATGATTAAAATTATTGATGATTATCATGAGAACCTCTGACGGAAATCCACCGGAGTGAATAATGATGAATGCTGGTGGAACATCATCATCTTTGACACCTTTTCAATGATTGTAATAAGGAAGATAGGTTGACTTCTTAATACCTCGAGGTCAAATGTCACACCATCAGACATCATATAAGGTAGGAGTTTTGGATTTGATGTTATTCTCTGTCCTTTTCTAAAAACAATGAACATGGATCAACCCATGAATAGAATGATCTGCGATTCATGCATTATGTCAGAGGGTGTTTTATTCTGGTGGTTATTTTATTCGGGGTCCAAATATGTTCATGGAATGGGTGAAAGAAAACTACCCGAGCCTCTCCTGTCTTTAAACCTCTAATGCGGAGGCCCTAGGATGAAACAAAAAATTCCCCAGTTCCTCCACATGTGCGTTCATGGTGTATGTAAACTCAAAATTAAGGTAAGGCAGCTTTGGGATCTTCGTGGTGATGAGGGCACTCCCTTGAGGCCCCAGACATGGACGGCTAGAAGAACGGACCACTGGAGCATGTCTGGTGGTCCACTAAACACCCTTTTCTCGCACCGGCGGTGGTGGTGGCCAGTCTCCTTGGCCGTGTAGATGAGGCTGCATGTACCGGTGGGATGCACTGATCGGGATGTCATGGATTGTCAACCACGATAATTCTCAATAGGATGCCGCACCTCGTGCAGCATTGTGTGGAGGGCGATCTGCGTTTTCATTTTATGGACAGTTGTCAAAGCCGTAGTTCCTTGATTATAGGTAGTGGAAGGGCTTTGAACTAATAGGGCCATGGGGGTATCTTGACACGGTAGCCTGGCTGCATCTCGGATGGTCGGCACCACATGACACACAGCATGGACGGTCCCCAACTGGCGGGCCGAGCCCTAGCGGGTCGCGCTGGTCTCGCTACTGAGCGGGTCAGACCTGAAACCAATGGTCCAGACTATGTCGATGGGCCAGAACCACACCCTACGGGCCAGACCCACATCAATATTCCTGACATATTCTCCCTTTGGGCAGGGCCGAACTAGACTGGGTCACTGGGCGACTCCTTGGGTTATACCCTCGACCAACTACGTTGGATACATCGACGCATTTTGGGCATGGCCGACTGACCAGGATGGACCAGACCAACCTCAACCCACACCAGGTTAAGCTGGTTTTGTCTTATTGAACTGAGTTATGTGGGACCCCTGGGCCTGGTTGGTCGGGTCGGCCTGACTGGGTCGGACCGGGGCCCATCGCAACTGATCCCCTGGTTACTAAAATGTCTGTATCTTGCAAACCTCATGTCCGAATGATAATTCGTTTGGGGCGTTGGGAATCTTGTGGTGAGGCAGATCTTTTCAGACACTCAATTGTTACATTTGTGGATGTTAATATGCAAGTAATGGCTTGAGAATTGGTTCGCCCAAGTTCACAATGTACAGAACACAACGACTACCTGACACCTGAAGATAGGTAACATTTTCCCTAATGGGTAGAATCATTCTATCACATTGTAGCACAACAGTGGGAAGCACCACTATATGATATTTTAGGCCCATGGTATGTGATGAGGAAGAGTACCTATGTTTACCTAGACTAGTGGGAAGAACCTCTCTCTGAATTTCGAGGCCCAAGGTACACGATGGGGAGGAGTACCTAAGCAGTCCATGGTTTTTTGGAAGTACCTCTTCGTAACATAGTAGGCCCACTATACTCTATAGAGGTGGATTTCTATAATAGTATAAGTGTTCGACGATGTTAACTATGATGCTACTATTTCTAACCAAGAATATACCTGTTCTTACATGTCCTTTGTTTCATTCCTTACTTTGAGGAATTGGTGTGTGGTGTTTCCTTTTTGTTTTGGGGTCCCTATTGAGTAATGTGTTACTCACCCCTGCACGGGATTCTCCTACACATGTTGTATCTAGTGGAGAGTACTGAAATTTTGATAGCAGTTCTAAAGAAGACAGGATGGATAGATGCTTCGACAGTGGACTTGGTGACCTAGTAACATGTGGTGAAATGTTGGAACATACAGATATGAGATACTACTACAGCCCCTAGTAGCTTCACAACTATGACGATTAGGTTGGATTTTTTAAAGATGGCCATCAGGGTTTCATTTTTGTACTTGTTGTTTTCAGTTAATTATTGGGTTTTTATTTGGGACCACTTACATTTAGGTGTACTTTCACTCAGACTTGTTTTAGAGATACACTTTTTCCCACATTTTATAGTGATGGGATGTGGTTGGGAATGTGTGTGCAAACATGTACTCCGGAAAATGACTCCCACGTGTAGGTTGATGCCTTCAACGCTTGTCGGCATCCCCTGGCCTTTGAGAGGTAGGCTTAGGGTAGTCACAAAATGGGACCCGATGGACTTGTCATGAAAAGGTGGTATCAGAGGGTGGTTGGTTCTCCCTCAAATACTGGGAGTCCTTGTTTTTGTGGGAAATAATGTTAATTATTGTGAGTATGAAATTTGGATTTGGGGAGTCTAGTGTTGGGGTGGTGGTCAATATATCCATACACCATGACCATGAATTATATTTCTAGATTAATTAATGAAAACACTGGTTTCATAACTATATGATTCATTTTTAATAAGGGCTATATCACCATGTATAACCTTCTAACAGGGGGGTATCTTGATCTATATTTGGATACCTCTATGTGGATGACCATCCCAGATCCCTATAAGAGGTCGTGAGGACAGCCTGTCTAGGGATGAGGTGTCCATTCAGAGACCAGTTCTATAGATGGCCCCACCAGGTGGTGCAACAGTGCAACCACCACCAGACAGTCTGCATATACTTCCAATTGTTCCGATAGAGGATTTTTATAGGATTAGTTCCCTTTAATAGTATCAAATAAGTACACATACCATGATCAGGGGAGATACAGATCCTTAGGTTGCTAAGGACTTGTTAGAGTTTGTGAAGTGGGTCATCCACTTAGTGAGCAAACCACCTGACCAGATGGTGATACTAGAAACAATACTTCTAATGGGATCCGAAGAGATATGGTAGTGTTTTACCATCAAGACTCATGATGAGGCAAACCTCACATGGGTTGACATCGGTAGGATTTTCTAGTATCACTTTTTTTTGGTGACCATGTGCTCTATGAACATCTAGAAGCTGCATAACCTACAGAATGACATCAATACGGTGGTCATGTACTCAGAAAGGCTCAAGGAGAAATCCCTATACTCCAATGATATGTTGAGAGACCCTTCAATCATTTCTTATGCCTTTGAGTATGGACTTAGGCAGGAGTTCAGGGCATCGGTGGTGTCTCTCAGCATCCCAACCCTAGCCGGGGTGTTGGAGTGAGCCCACCATAAGGTGAGATTCTTGGAAGGGAAAGCTCCCTTAGCTAGAGATACTAGATTTCCCTAGGCAGAAGAGACTTTGGTAGGTATCATACAACAAAAATTAGATCCCATGCGGGCCATGTCATTAAGAGTATGACCCATGGACTCATGGTCAGTAGTGAAGGGCTCCCAGGTCATAGGGAGTCAGTCATGGGTCAGACCATGCTACTCATCTGGCGGGCAGTGACACATAGAACATGACTTCCTGACATGACCTGAAGATGACCATAATATGGTCAAGGGGATGCCAAGGTAGTGGAAACAGTTCGAGTGAATAGGTCTGCTGGGCGGCAGACGTGGAAGGAGTGCTGGTCAAGTGGCTGGCGGAGGGTGACAGTTCAAGGTGTTACTTCCTCCACCCCAAGGTGGTCCACCCCGACCACAAGGAGTAGTTGGACATGGGTGATCGCATCTCCAGGAAGTAGGGGATTATGAACATGAAACTCTAGAGATGATTCGGGGTACGATCTATGTCTTCTCCACCTTAGATGCAGTACTTATCAAGACAGGTTCTTGTCACTCCTTCCATGCCTCAGATCTTGTTCGGAGCTCAGATATTCTGGTAGATCCATTAACTCGATCCTTATAGATAGAGACTCCAATGGGAGTGTATTTGGGGATTACACACTAGTTCCAGTAGTTTGTTCTTACTCTGTGAGGCAAGATCCTCTGCTAGGATCTCCTTGTAGAAACATCGAGACCTTACGACATCATCATGGGTATGAACTAGTTATCCATGGTCAATTCTTAAATAGGTGGTTTTAGGCATACAGTGCGGTGTGTCCATGGATATGAATCGATGTATTCCTTCATCTGTATGAATGAAACCCATACAGCGCAGGACATACTCTCTCGGAGGAGGGTGCAACCGATCACTCAACAGTTGGCTATCCCCACCCTAAGTGCTGTATAGGATAGGAGTCCAAGATTACTGGTAGTGGTGTATGAGTATGAGGATGTTTTTCCTAATGAGGTTCCAGGGCTACCTCCTTGTAGAAAGGTAGACTTTTGTATCACCATGTACCACGAGGTGACACTGATAT
The DNA here is from genome assembly GCA_963277665.1 of Viscum album. Classification (NCBI taxonomy): domain Eukaryota; kingdom Viridiplantae; phylum Streptophyta; class Magnoliopsida; order Santalales; family Viscaceae; genus Viscum; species Viscum album. Next base: position 1,920,892,543 of record OY728136.1, on the reverse strand, counting down.
CCACACTGGAATATCGAATTGCTCTTGTGGAGCTTCATGAGATGAGGGAACATTTGGGGGACATGCAGTAGAAGGGGATTATAAGGCCCAACATTTCACCAAGTGCAACCTCTATTCATTTTTTCAAGAAGGTAGGTGGTATTTGGAGTTTGTGCGTGGAGTTACGGCGCCTGAACCAGGAGACATGGAAGAACAGGTACCCATTGGTGAAAATTGATGAACTCTTCAACCAGATAAAGAGAGAGAGGTGGTTCTCAAAGATAGAACTCAGATCAGAATATCACCACCTCGGGGAAAGATACAAGGATGTACTGAAGTCATACTTTAGGTGTGGGTATGACCTCTATAAGTTCATGGTGATGCCTTTTTTTCATGAAAAACTCCCCAAAATTATCTATGGAAATCATGAATAAGATTTTCCTACCATACCTCAATTAGTTCATCGTGATGTTCATCGATAAAACCTTTGTGTACTCAGCATCAATGTTTAATGAAAATACACACTTTTGGATTGTCTTAGATACACTCTGAGAGCACCAAATTTATGGTATGATCTCAAAGTTTTAGTATAGCGACCCAAACATTTTTTTACATTACTATTACAACATTTTAAAAATAAAAAACATAATAATAATACACATATAGGATACAGGTTTTAGTTTCTTGGGAAAACTAGGACTATACATAACAAATAAAACATCAAACATAAACATTTATTTAATTTCTTATTCTCTAGCTTCATATCGGCACTTATCCTCTACTTAGTACATGTAGCCACATGAGGATATACATAAAAATGGGTGAGTTTGAAGCCCAGTATGAGGATATATAAGACCAATATAGCATGGGGTGATCATAATCATAACATGTGAAAAAGATCATGAACATGATAGGAAACATATATAAGACTTTAAATGTGGCAATGCATAAAAATGAAACATCATGTCTTAGTGGTTAACTACCACACATACTTGTGAACCAATCTATAAACTTGTTCACACGTCATTTCACATTTACTCATGAGATTCTTCACTTTACCCAATTCATTGGAGCAATGTATAATTCTAGGTGCACCTGTCACATTGAAACATTCATATTAAATTATATAATTCTAGGAGCTCCCGTCACATTATAAAACTATCATCATCATGCTTGCCACATGGAACAGATATAAAAAATTTACATAACTAACCCATGGAATGGAATAGTTTTCAGCTCATAATAACACATTCCTAATATTTGGGTTCCCAATAGAAAGAGGAAGTATCATTCATGTTACAAGAACCGGCCACTTTGAGTGAGAAGTGAAAGGGGTGTTCTTAAAAGAAGAGTTATTTTGTAAAAAAATTTGTTTGACATAAAACCAGAGACAAATATGTATATCCCAAAAAATTAAAGAAAATTATGACCAAATGATCTTTAAAGAGTAACCATATCAAAAATGGAGTGAAATAGGGTGAACCTGTAGGATGAAAGTTGGGTTCTAGAATTTACCCTTACCTTGTATCTGAATGCTTCCTTCTCATTAATGTCATATTTAATGACATTATATTCATTAAGTAGAAATCCAGAACCATTTTTACATTAATATGTTTAATTATGGTTTCATTAAGTGATATTATGAGCGTTTGGATGAGTTATAGTGTTTTAAAACATTATTCATGAATGCTTGTTTTTATGGTTTTCTGGAGTGGTTCACTTGTATTATTAAATTTAAGTTTGAGTAGAACATGGGTAAACATATAGAACTGATATTACATGTTATTAATGATATTACAGAAGTTTTAATTATCATATAATGTATTATATTAGATTCATGTGGATGAATAATTAGATAATAGTTAATTGATGATTGTTTTGTTGAATTTGGGTGGTTTTTTGATCACAACGAACGTGTTTTAATTTATCACTTAGTAATATGGCCATAATTTTTTTCTAGAACATTAAATAGGAAATAATACATATGAAATATTCTGGTTCAACCATAAAAATGATTTCACCACCAGATCTGAAGGTATAAATGGAAGAAGAATGCATTTCATTTGTGAAGGTGATAAATTAACACCCCACGAACAACGTTCTCTTTAATAAAAAAAGGAAGAGGGAAAGGGGGTTGGATGATATAGTATCCCATTAAAATAATACAATTTTTGTATATGTATAATAATAGAGTTAAAACACCATTTAGATGATGATAGGTGGGGATAGATCAATAAATGTACAAGAACGTGAATGGAAAATAAAGGAGAAGAGAGAGAGAGAAATTACCTCTTAAATCCTTCTATTGAGATCCTCCTTAAGGAAGCTAGACTAGGTCTTTTTATGAGACCCGAAGCTCTTTGAATTGGGTTAGGGGATAGGGAAGATGTTTGGGCAGAGTTTAGTGAAGTCTTGGAGCTTGAGAGGTGTGGGGAAATGAGGGTGTGAAGGGTGGTTTTTATAGTTAAGGGGAGAGGGGTTTCCTTAATATAAAATTCATTTGTTTATTAATTTCACCTGAGACAAGGAATAGTGAGTCATGAATGACTATGAATAGTAATTTTTCATGTTATCCTGAACCCAGTAGGCCTACATCAGTAGAACATCACACATGACTCTATAATTAGCTTATTTAGCTTATTTTTGTAAATTTCGGTATTTAACTATTCATCAAAAATTCAAGTATCTTAAAAAAATACAAAAAATTTATCCAAACCATATTTTGACATATTTAATCCAAAATAGAATTCCAGTTTTCAAAATTAATTTTCTAAATATTAATAATTTAAAATTCTATTAAAATAATAATTTACTTAAAAACAGTTTTTTAAAAAATTAAAATTGATTTTATAGTGCTTTCAAAAATTATATAGGGTCTTATAAAATTATCTAAAAACTATAAGATTTTGATTGAATAATTTATGAATACATTTTAAGAGAATAACTTTTCTTTTAAATAAATTAATTAATTAAAATTTATTATTTATGACTTACAATATTCCAAAACGTTTACTAAGGTCAAATTGTCACTTTCTAAGATGTCTACATTTTATTTAATTAATCATGGGTATGGTTACTATTATTTTGGATGATTTAATATTCATAAGGTTTATAATAATATTCATAAGGGTATGTTACTATTCAAAATGTTACTTTACTATTCACTGAAAAAAAAATCTTTAGACTCCAAAAATCATTTTAAACACAACCGTGTATGTCGGATTTTCAAAATTCCAGACACAGAAGTGACAAACACATGTTTTAAGGACGCTTATCACTTAATAGTTCATTATTTTGTGTTTTCATATTATTTTATGACATAAATATAAGAAGATAATTCACATTGAAAAACTTTGGGCGGTTACATTCTTCCCCCCTTAAAAAATTTCGCCCCCGAAATTTCACTTTACAAAAACAGGTGATGGTGTTTCTCCTTCATTGCCTCTTCTGGTTCCCAAGTTACTTCCTCAAACTTATGTTTCCTCCACAAATCATTGACAAGATTGGTTGTCTTGTTGCATAGAACCTTATCTCTGTGATCTAGAATCATTACTGGCGGCTCCTCATAGGAAAGATCATCTTCCAACTGCACCACCTCTGAGTGTAGTACATGTGAGGGGTCCGGTATGTACATCCTCAGTAGTGATACCTAAAACACATCATGAACTTGAGCCATATTTGGTGGAAGTGCAAGATGATAGTCCATAGATCCTATGTGGTCAAAGATTTCAAAGGGGCCAATATACCTTGGGCTTGGCTTCCCTTTCTTCCTATATCACATGACTCACTTCCCTGAAGATATTCGAAGGAAGACTTTATCTCCAATGTAGAACTCCAAGTCCCTTCGATGGTTGTCATCATAGCTCTTTTTCCGACATTGAGCAGCTTTGATGTGTTTCTAGATGAAATGAACCCTCTCTATCATCTCTTGAACATGATTGGGTCGAAGTAGCTTTATTTCTCCAACTTCATCACAACAGGTTAGATTTATACATCGCTTTCCATACAGAGCTTCATATGGAGCCATCTGAATACTCCAGTGGAAGATATTGTTGTATGAGAACTCAACCAATGTGAGATGCTGAACCCAACCACCTTTTAATTCATGATATTAGGCTTTTAGCATATGTTCAAGCATCTGAATATTTCTTTTAGATTGGCCATCTGTTTTGGGGTGATAGGCCGTGCTAAAATTTAATTCAGTACTCAAAACATGTTGAAGGGTACTCTAGAATTTAGATGTGAACCTTGGATCCCGGTTAGAGAAAATTGAGAGTGGATCACCATGCAATCTGACCACTTCCTTCACATATATTTTTTCATGTTGATCCTGTGAGAGATCTTCCCAAATAGCTATAAAATGGCTAGTCTTGGTGAGTCATTCAACCACAACAAATATCGCATTATTTCCCTTCGACATCTTCGGGAGAACCGTGAAAAAGTCCATAGTAACATTTTCCCATTTCGACATGGGTATAGGCAATGGATGCATCAATCCTTTGGAATTTTGTCACTCAGATTTAACATGATGACATACGAAGCACCATGATATATATTCCACAATATCATTCATCATGTTATCCCATGAGAAGTGTTCCCAGAGATCATGGTACATCTTGGTAATCCGTGAATGGATAGAGAAAGTTGAGCTATGTGCATTCTCCAATATCTCATTCTCTATCTCGTGTGATGAAGTCACACAAAGTCTCTTTCAAAACCAAATCTCACCATCATCGTCGATATGGAACACTTGCAGTTTCCCTTCCATTACTACATTCACCCTCTTTTGAATCTCCACATCATCCCTTTGTGCTTCCTTAATCATCTCCTGGATGGATGGATGCACAATCATTTTGGCAAGGTAGGATGTATCCCTTTCCGATATGATTTCCAAATCCATCCTTTACATATCTAAGAAGATAGGTTCTTTCTCAATCTGTAACATGGATAGAGTAGTGGGTTCTTTTCTGTTTAGAGCATCAGATACCTTGTTTGCCTTTCGTGGATGGTATTGAATTGTGAAATCGTAATCCTTGATTAGCTCTAACCATCTCCTTTGATGCATGTTGAGCTCCTTTTGTGTGAATATATACTTTAAGCTCTTGTGGTCAGTGTATATGTGACACTTCTCAACATAAAGTTAGTGCCTCCATATTTTCAAGGAAAAAATCATGGTTTCCACCTCTAGATCATGCGTCGGGTAGTTCAGCTCATGGATCATCAACTACTGTGAGGTGTAGGCTATCACATTGTCATTTTGCATGAGTACACAACCCGATCCTTTCATTGAAGCATCACTGTATATAACAAAACATTCTCCACTTTTCAGTAGTGTGAGTACAGGTGCAGTGATCAGCTTTCTCTTTAGATCCTTGAAGCTTCCTCAAATTATTCCGTCCAGACATACATTACCCATTTCCATGTTAACTTTGTTAAAATGATTGAAAATCGTGTGAATTTTCTCACAAAACGTCGGTAGTACCCAGATAATACAAGATAACTATGGGTTTTTGGGACACTACAGGGCCTGGTCCATTCCTCAATCGCCTTTGTTTATTGAAAGATCCACATAAATTCCCTAACTTGTGATCACATGTCCTAAGAACGTGACTTGCTTCATCCAAAAGTCACACTTGCTGAACTTGGAGTATAACTTCTCCTTTCTCAATTTCTCCAACACAAATCTTAGATGTTCTTCATGTTCATCCTTGATCTTGGAGTATATGAGAATATAATTGACAAACACTACCAAAAAAATTTCTAGGTAATGTATTAATAATCTATTAATCAAATCTATGAAGATTTCAAGGGAATTAGTAATTATAAAGGGCATCACCAAAAAATAATAGTTCCTGAACCTTGTATGGAAGGCGGTCTTCTGAATATCTATCATCTTCACCTTTACCTAATGATATCCAGAACGAAGATCCACCTTTGAGAAGTATTGACCACATCGTAACTAATTGAACATGTCATTAATCCTTGGGAGAGGATACATGTTCTTTATGGTGATCTTTTTGAGTTCCTGATAATCGATAAACAGCTGCATTGTTCGATCTTTCTTCTTAACAAAGAGCTCTAGCGCACCCCATGGAGATTCACTAGGTTGTATAAACCCTTTGTCCACATTCTCTTGCAGCTCCTTATTTAACTCTTCCAGTTCGATTGGATTCATCCTATAGGGACACTTAGAGATAGGAGTAGCTCTGGGTATGAGCTCAATTGAGAACTCTACCTCACGATCCTGGGGAATTCTGGGTAACTCTTCTGGAAATACATTGTTGTATTCCTTCATGATGGGCATTTCCTCAAGGATGGAACTTTCCTTCAAGTAAACCATTTGGGCGAGTTATGATTCTTCAAAGGGAATCAACACCCACACCATTGAAGGATTTTTCAAATGAGATTCAGGATCATCTTTGCCTTTATAGAGAAGAATGGCATGGTTCAGAATATGAAATGATATTTCTTTTTCTCGATAGGTCATATGTGCTCTATATAACGAGATCTAATCCATTCACATTATAGCATCAAATTCCTTCAAGGGGATTATTATGAGATGTGGCATAAAAATCTTCCCACATACGTTAATAAAAAATGAGTCAAACACTTGGGTTGCAATGATTTGACCACTTAGTGTTTTACAGATATCTCTACTTCAAGGTTTTGGGGCTTCAATTCTATAGTTCAAGAAAACTTGCAAGATATAATGGAATGCGTAATACCAGAATTAAATAAGACTTTTTCCATTCTTGAGTGAATATGAAGTTTACCTTGTACGACATTATTATCATGATCCACCACCGCAGTAGTGATGGCATAAGCCTTCCATTTTCCTTTAGATTTAGTAGCTGCTGACGCTGATTACCTTCGAGAATTCTAGGTTTAGAGCACTGGTTTCCATATTTCCCTAGCTCCCTACAGTTGTATCATTGAACCATCATTTTTTCTCTGCATTCATCAGCTGCATTAGCCTTTTTTCGTTTCTTTTCGACACTCTTGAGCATGGTATCCTTCTTTCCCAAACATGAAGCATTTCCACGTCCCTTTAAGGTAGTTCCCATGGTGCAACTTCCCACATTTTTGGCATGTGGGTAGTTTATTTTTCTTCCCACCATTTTCATTAGATCCACCATCTTGAAACTCCATCTTTCTTTTATTATCACCATATCCATGGTACCATTCTCTAAACTCCATCACCACATTGAGAGCACAACTAACAACTTCTTCATAACTCAAAAAGTCTCGAATTGCAATAGCCTTTTGAAGGTGTGGTTTCAATCCACTAATGAATCTATCAATTTTTCTATCATTTTTTATAACAAAAAAAGAACTGTACCTTGAAAGCCTTGTAAAATTCACTTCATAGGTTGTAACAGATTCTCCTTCTTTTTTATTGAGCTCTATTAATTCTCTATCCATCTTTGTTTAAAAAGTTCATGGGAAATACTTATTAAGAAACATTATCTTAAAGTCTTCCCATTCAATCTATTCAATTCCCTTCCTTGGATTGGTGTTATTAATCAAAGACCACCATTGATCGACTTCTCCATATAGTGTATAGGGGAACCTTTTCCATCTCAGAACAGTGAAGAACAGAAAATAACTTCTCCATCGAGTTGATCCACTGTTTCGCAACTAGTGGATTGGAAGATCCACTAAACATCGGTGGTTGTTGCCGTATAAAACATTTGATAGCCAATTGATCTCTCTTTGGTGAAGGAGTAAGTTCCCATTTATTATGGTTATTTTTCATAACCTTGGATAATTGGGTAAGCATCTCCATGATGTTTTTAACTCCACCTCAAAAATCATTGGGGATGTCGTTCGGGCAATTGTTGCATTGTCCCTTGCATGAGTCGTTGGCCTGATTTCTCCTGTTTCCCACCATTTTCTAAAATATAAAAGGTTATAAAAAACATAAGTAAACAAGTCATGAATAACTTATTTATTTGAAAAACATATACCAAAAATCCAAAATATGGGATCCCTATATAAATAGCCTTGTGTGCATATTTTTACCTATTCTCATGCTATAGTTTTTCTCTAGGGTTCACTAATCCAAATTCCCAAATTAACTAAATCTCCCTTTGATACCAACTATAGCGACCCAACCTTTTTTTACATTACTATTACATAATACTAAAGATAAAAAACATAATATTATTACACAAATAGGATCCAAGGTTTTAGTGTCTTGAGGATACTAGGACCATACATTACAAATACAACATCAAGCATAAACATTTATTTAATTTCTTCTTCTCTAGCTCCATATTGGAACTTGTCATCTACTTAGTACATGTAGACATCTAATTATATACATCAAAAGAAGTGATATATAAGACCCATAAAAGGATAGATAAGAACAATATATCATGGGGTGCTCATAATCATAACATGGGAAAAATATCATTAACAGGAGAGGAAACATATATAAGACTTGATATGTGGCAATGCATAAAAATGAAACATCATGTGTTAGTGGTTAACTACCACCCATACCTGTGATCCAAGCTAAATTCATGTGCACACATCATTTCACATTTACTCATGAGATTCATCACATTACTCAATGCATTGGATCACTGTATAATTTCGGGTGCACCCATCACATTGAAACATTCATATTGCGTTATATAATTACAGGCGCACCCGTCACATCATAACATCATCATCAGCATGCTTGCCAAATAGAACACATATCAAAAAATGTACATAAATAACCCATGGAATGGAATTGTTTTCATCTAATAATAACATATTCAAAAGCATTGGGTTCCCAAAATAAAGAGGAAGTATCCTTCATGTTACAAGAACAGTCCACTTTGAGTGAGAAGTAAAAGGGTTGTTCTTAAAAGAAGAGTACTTTTGGAAAACATTTTGTTTGACATAAAACCAGATAAAAACATGTATATCCTAGAAATGTAAAGACATTGTTGACAAAATGATTTTTAAGGAGTAGCTATATCAATAATGGATTGAAAGAGGGAGAACTCGAAAGATGAAAGTTAGGTTCGATAATTTCCCCTTACCTTTTATCTGAATGCTTCATTCTCTTAAATGTACTATATAATGACATTATATTCATTAATTAGAAATAAATATCCTCGTGTAAATTAATATGGTTCATTATGGTTTCATTATGTGATTTTGTGTGCCTTTGGATGAGTTATAGAGTTTAAAAACATTATTCAGGAATGCTTGTTTTTATGGTTTTTTTGAGTGGTTCACTTGTATTCTTAAATTGATGTTTGGGTAGAACATGGGTAAACATCCAGAACTGATATTACATGTTATTAATGAGATTACAGGAGTTTTAATTATCTTATAATGTATTATTTTAGATCCATTTGGATGAATCATTAGATAATAATTAAATGATGATTGTTTGGGTTAAATTGGGTTGTTTTTCGATCACAATGAACTTGTTTTAATTTGTCACTTAGTAATATGGCCATATGTTCATTCAAGAACATTAAATAGGACAGAATACATATAAAATATTCGGTTTAAACCATAAAAAATGGTTTCATGACCAGATTTGAAGGTACAAATAGACGAATAAAGCATTTCGTTCTTGAAGGTGATAAATTTACACCTCACGAACAACGCTCTCTTTAATAAAATAAAAGGGAGAGGGAATGTGAGTTGGATGATATAATATACTGTTAGATTCATAAAATTACATTATATTTATAATAACTATGTTAAAATGCCATTTTTATGATGATATGTGGGGAGAGATCAATAAATCAACATGAACTTGAAAGGAAAATAAAGGTAAAGAGGGAGAAAAATTACCTCTTAAATCCTCCTCTTGAGATCTTCCTTAAGGAAGCTAGGCTTGGTCTTTTGATGATACCAGAAGCTCTTGGTACTGGTAGAGGGGATAGGTAAGATGTTTGGGAAGATTTTAGGGAAGTATTGGAGCTTGAGAGTTGTGAGGAAATGAGGGTGTGAAGGGTGGTTTTTATTGTGGAGGGGAGAGGGGTTTCCTTAATATAAAATTCCTTAGTTTATTAATTTACCCTAAGACAAGTAATAGTGAGTATTTAATGACAAATAAGAGTAATTTTTTCATGTGGTCCCGAAAAAATTGGGTTTATATCAGTATAAAAACACACATGACTCTATAATTTGCTTATTTAGCATATTTTTGTAAATTACAGTATTTCACTATTCATCAAAAATTCATGTATCTCAGAAAAATCCCAAAAATTTACCCAAACCATTTCATGATGTGTAGAATCAAAAAATGAAGTCCAATTTTCAAAAATAATTTTCTAAATATTAATAATTTAATATTTAATTAAAATCATAATTTAGTTAAAAACTGTTTTTTTAAATTAAAACTGATTTTAAAATGCTTTCAAAAATTACGTAGAGTTTTATTAAATTATCTAAAAACAATAAGAAATTTATTAAATAATTTATGAATACATTTTAAGGTAATCAAGTTTCTATTAAATTAATTATTTAATTATAAATAATTATTTATGAATTACAAAATTCCAAAACATTTACTAAGGTCAATTTGTCACTTTCTAAGATGTCTAAATTTTATTTAATTATTCATGTATAAGAATAATATTATTTTGGATGATTTACTATTCATATGTGTCATATTAATATTCATAATGGTTGGTTATTATTCAAAAGTGTATGTTACTATTCAATGAAAATTATTTTTTTCATTAAACTACGAAAATAATCTTGAACACAACTGTGTATGTCGGATTTTCAAAATTCCAGACACAGAAGTGACAAACATATGATTAAAGGTCACATATCACTTAGTAGTTCATTATGTTGAGAGAGCTTGAGCACAACAATGAAACCACAATCTAAATATCATGATATTGGTCTTTCCGTTGAGAATGTGGTGGAACTACATTATGGGTGAGATGTTCAACATTTCCTCTGACCACAAGAGTATTAGGTATATCTTCTATTATAAGGTCCTAATCTTGATATAATGGAGGTGGATATAGTTCTTCTTGGAAATTGATTTTGAGATATTATATGCTACTGGAAAGGTAAATGTGGTGGCAGACACGCTCCGTAGGAGGAAAGGGTTGCAACTGCTGAGTGATGCGATAGAGCAGTTAGGCGCAATGCAGATATGATTTTTGGATGATAGTGATGTTTTTCACCTCTAGTCGATGGTCAATATACCCACACTCTTATAGTGATTTAGGGAGGCATAGTTGGGGGATGTCAAATAAAATCCCCAGTGTGCTCAGATATCCTTAAGATGGGTTCTTAATCGGAATTTGATAGGTTGGGAGAACATCATCCTTTTCAAAGGGTTCACTGAAGTGCCAGTTACCTTATGGGAGGAGGTGTTGAGGGAGTTCCATACATCCCCTCTACCAGTACATCCTAGTTTGTGAAAGATGTTCCAGGACCTCTGACATTTGAACAGGTGGCCTGGGAAGAAGAAAGAAATGGCCGAATTTGTTTCATGATGCCTCACTTTTCAGCCAGTGAATGTCAAGCACTAGGTTCCAGTAGGATTTACTCAACCACTCGAGGTACCAGTGTGGAAATGGGGCAGTATATCGATGGTATTCATGACTAGATTACCATGTACTTCTAGAGGCAATGACTGTATCTGGGAGATCGTTGACCGACTCACCAAGTCATCTCACATCCTACCCATATAAGAGCATGGATTGGTAGAGGGCTTGGAATGCATCTACGTCAATGAAATAGTGTGGATCCACAAGGTACATTTGACGTTTGTCTATGATCCTGACACTCCCTTTACATCCTGGTTGTGGAATGGATTGAATGAAGAAATCATGACACTACATCAATTGAGAACATCACTTCATCCTCAGATGGATGGTCAGGTAGAACAAACCATATAGACCATGGAGGACATGCTCCATGCTTGCGTCCTTGACATTGGTATTAGTTGGTAGGACCACCAGCCCCTGGTGGAGTTTTCATTCAACAATAGATATTAATCCACCATTGGCATAAAACCATTTGAGTAATTGTACGAGATGCCTTGCTGATCACCCATATACTGGATAGTCCTAGGGGAGTCAGCACTCATGTGTGTATAGTTGGTATGGGCTACCACCGAGAAGGTGAAATCATCCATGAGTGTATGAAGACTATACAGAGTTAGAAAAGGTCGTATTCTAACAGGAGACAGAGACCCATGGAGTTCGAGGACGGAGGTCATGTATTCCTTCATGTATCACTCCAAATAGGATTTTGGTGATTTGGATGGGGCTGCAAGCTATATTCGAGGTACATATGACATTTTCATATCTTGAGCAGTATTGGCGATGTGGCGTACCACCTAGAACTTCCCCCATAGAAGCACTGGGTGCACAATGTTTTTCATATGTCACATTTGAGGAGATGCATGCATGATCTATCACACATCATAGACTGGGAAGATCTGGACATTGATGATGTGGTGATGTTTTTGGATTTCCCAGAAGAGATAAAGGATCGACAAGATTGGGTCTTACGTGGGTGGTTAATTCATCTAGTGTGCATCTGATGGTAGCTTTAGAATCTCTAATAATGCACATGGGATTCGGAGTCTCATATTAATGCTCAGTACACCCAGATTTATGTTTAATTGTTGTTTTGGATTTTAGAGACATAAATCCATATGGTGGGCAGAATTAAACATCTTGGAATTCTTGTGTAATTTTATTTATTTATATGTAATTATTTTGAGACCATGAAATTCAACAACACATGGTTCTGAATCCTAGAGAGACTATAACGTGTTTTTGAACTTTTATATGGTACATTTAGTAAATGTTTCAGTAGGGTATTCTATCTTTTCAACTGGTGCATGGATTAAATATCTGAGGGAACCATTGAATTCAGAACACCGGGATTCACCTAGAAATGAATTCACTTTTGGCTGGCAATGGTGGAGAAGAAAATTTAATTTTTTGGACTATTCGAGAAAAGTAATAAATTAATTTAAATGAAATATTTAATTTCTTTTCTCACTTTGGAGTGGCGGGTGACGACGAAGTGGGGTAGCGATGAGATGGAGACAATGCCAATTAATGAGGCTCATAAATTTATTATTAACCCACAATATAACAACACCTAAATGATGCATAAAAGGAATTATATTTCTTGATTAAAACATCATAAGGATGTGATGATGCATCAATATAGAAACATTGTGTCATACTCATATTTTTAATTAGATGCATGGGGATATAGAAATTCAAAATTTAGAGTATTTTCCAAATAAAAACTGATGGAATTCCACCCCAGAGAAGAATGAAAAACACTAGAGAACCATCATCATATTCAACGCCTTTTGAAGATAAGAACCAGGTATAAAAATTGACAACTTAATCCCAAAAGGACGAACACTGTGACATCAGAAGTCATAAGAGGTAGAGGTTTTTGATTTTTTTTATTCCCCTTACTTTTCTAAAAATGACGAACACATATCAACCCATGAATAGGTAGATCCTTGATTCATGCATTAAATAGGTGGGTGTTTTATTTTTGGGGTTATTTTACTCGTGGACCAGATATTTGCATTGAATGATTTGACAAGAACTCCCTGAACCTCCCTGGTCTTTTAACCCTTAACACAAAAGCCTTAGGCCAAGACGAAAAAGCCAGAGTCCCTCTGCATGTGTGTTCTTGGATGAATTACCCTCGAAATGACAGAATGGAAGGTTTGGGATCCCCATGGAGAATATGGATTTCTCTAGAGGCCACAAAACCTAATGGATCGACGAACGGACCACCAGAGCACAACTCATGGTCCCCGAAACTCCATGTCAACATGCTGGAATTGGTAGTTGCAGCGGCAGCCACCGACCTCACCTCCCACATGGAGGAGGAGTCCCGTAAAGGTGACAGAAATTGAAACCTAAGTCGTGGCTCATCAGTTGTAGTGGCACGCTGGAGGATGTGGCACCATGTGCCACATGGAGATATGTACCGCGTTTTGGATATCCAGACAGCTAGAAAAGACATGGTACATCGACTGCGACTGGGGGAAAGGGCCCCATGCCCACAAGATCCATGGGTGGATCCATACACACTACCATGACACTTCTCGGTTGTTTGACGTCACCGTCTTCACTACGTTATCGGTCCCCAACTGGCGGGCCAGAACCGAAGCCAGTTAGCCAGACCTCCCCGATGGGCCGGAACCGAGCCCATCATGCCGAAACCATGAATGTCGTCCGGATCCAAACTGGAAGGCTAGCTCTACTCCCACTTTAGGCCTGAGAAGACTAGATCAGGACGCCGAGCAACCCAGGGAGCTTGACCCTCAGCCTACTAGGCCGGTCATGCGAGGCCCTTTTGGATTTTCCACTGGAAAGGCTGGACCAGACTGACATCCACCAGCACTAGGTTGGATCGAGTCTGTCTTAATGAACTAAGGTATGTGGGACCCCGTTCCAGGTTGTTCAGGTCAGCAGGACCGGGTCAGACAGGGCCCTGTCGCAACAGGCCCACTAGTTTCTAAAGCAACAGTATCATGCAAAGTGTGGGTCTGATTGATGAGCCTTTTGTGGCATTGGGACCCTCTTAATGATTCGGATATTTTGAAATGCTTCGTGGTGACTTTCATGGATGTTTAAATGCAACCAAGGGCTTGATAAGCTGTTCTATCAAGAGCACTATGTATAAAACCCTACGACTGGATATGGCTGAAAGACTGCTGACTTTTGGCCTATTGGAAAGAAACTCTCTTTGACATTTAGGGCCCACAGTGTGACGCACCTCTAAAGGAATTTGAAGGCTCATGGTACGCGACGAGGCGGATTACCTCTGTAGGAATGACTAGTGGGAATCACCTCTCTGTGACTTTGCAGTCCCACTATACGTGATGGAAAGGAGTACCTATGTAGTCCAAGGTTAGGGGGAAGCACCCTTTCATGACATGAAATGACCACTATACTCTCTAGAGGAGGATTTCACCAATAGTTGAGGTGTTTTATGATGTGACAGATGATGCTACTATTAGAAACATAGAATATACCTAGTGTGATATGTCTTGTGTTTCATGCATTACTTTGAGGAAGTGATTTGTGGTCTTTCCATTTTGTTCCGGGGTCCCTACGGAGTACTGTTTTACTCACCCCTGCACGGGCTTGGCTCACACGTGTTGTTTCTGGAACAGACGACCGATGTTTTTATAGTTGTTCTCAATGACATGAGATTGATATACTCTTAGATGGTGGAATTTGTGGATTAGGATCGGACATGGCCTAGTATGACCATGAAGACATGGAATACTACTTTGAAATCTAGTATATTCACTACTCTTGTGGTTAGGTGGGGTTTTTTGTGGATGGAGGTCAGGGATTCCTTTTTTGTATGTGCTATTTTTAGTTCATTGGTAGGTCAATATTCTGGCCCACATACATTCAGTTGTACTTGCACTCTGCCTTTTAGTGATATAGTTGTTTCCACCCCCTTTTTATAGTGTGTTGGGATGTGGTTGGGCATGTGTGTGCATACATGTTCTCAATTAAGTGCCTCCCACATGCAGGTTGACGCCTTCACCACCAGTCTCCATCACCTGGACTTTGGGAGGTGGGCTTGGGGTTGTCAAGGCATGGGTCTTAGGGGAGGGTCATGAAAAAAAATTCATTAAATAAAATCCATTCCTTAGATTTTCATAAAGCTCAATTTTCTATGAAAATGTTGATTTATAATATTTTATTTTCTATCATTTTTGGATCCAAAAATTAAAATGTTTTATTTTCCTGAAAAAAGGAAGTATAAATAACAATACACGGTGAATTGATAAGGAATGTTGTAGGCATTTTTCTGGTAACAAAAAATTATTTGAAAGGATTATTAAGGTGAAAGCTGAAAGACTGACTTTCATAGAATGTTTTCAAGGAGATATTGTTTGTATAGGTAACATTATTATTCATTGAAAAGCCTTAATTTCAAAATTTTTATTTCTGAAAGTCCTTAAGCACAACATTATAATAAAAATTCAATTATGTGTTGAGGGATGCCTTATGAATTATAGGAATAAAAAATGTTTAGTACAAAATTTTTACGATAAGTTAATTATTTCTACCCATCGATGTGATAATGTTTATACAAATAACATTTTATACCTTATGAGCCAAGACTTACCTTTCCTTAGTGTAATGATTGACTAATCCTGGTTATGGAATAGAAGAATATGAAATTTTAACCTTAGAAAAATTTGTAAAATATATAAGAAAATACATGTTATTGATCCTCAAGATCTTAGATTTGATTGGTCAAACGTCTGTGACCCTTGTTAAAATAGAAAGAAACATAAGTTAAGATTTATGTATGTAAGTGAAGTCTCAATTTTAGATGCATTATATCTTGTTCACATGGACTTGTTTGGTCCTAAAAAAATTTGAATTATTGGAGGAAAATAATATGTATTTGTTTTTGTAGATGATTACCAAAGATTTACATGAGTCTATTTTATAGAATTTTGTTGAAAATTTTTCTTATTTCAAATCTTTTTCAGCTATTGTTAAACACCCAAAAAAATCCATTTTTATCCATTCATAGTGATCATGGTTGGGATTTTGAAATTTCATATTATGAAACTTTTTTAGTAAGAAACAAATTACTCATAACCTCTTAGATCCATAAACTCCTTAGAAAAATGTTGTTTTTGAATGAATAAATAGAATTCTTCAAATGAAAACAAGAACCATGTTGAGTGAATAGTCGATTGCCAAAAAAAATTTTGATGAAGCTATTTTTATGGATTGTTATACAATAAATCTTGTTTTAATTGGGACATTTCATAACAATACACCTTATGTGTTGTGGATAGGCTGAAAACAATATTTTTGATACATTAGTGTATTTGGAAGAAAAGTATTCATTTTGAAAAAAATAAATAAGTTACACTAATTATCACCAATATTCAATGAAGTAATTTTATTAGTCTATTCTGATACTTATAAGGCATTTATATTTTTAAAAGAATCTTGTAATTTTTAGGAAACAATACATGTTAAATTTGATGAAACAGATAGCATTGTTTTTAAACAACTTCAACATACATCCTCTAATGTATTTTAAGAAACTGATCATCAACCATTAATGGAAGATTCTTCTAAACATTATCACACTCAAGAAAATGTTAATGAACTATTTACAACAAAATATTTTCTACCCTTTGTTGATGAATATTTTTTAAAATTCCATGTCAGTTGTTTATACGAAATAGTATTAGTGGTAGTATCATTTCTGATCTAAATCAACCAGTGACGACTATATGTTATTTAATAAATTAAGTAGAGAATCTTGGAATTCCCTCACTACTCAACCCAAATAGTATAGATGAGGCTTCTAGTGATGAATATTAAATTGAAGCCATGTTAGATGAAAAAAATGAGTTCGAAAGGAACAAGGTCTGCACATTGGTTGAAAGGCCTAAATAAACATCTATAATTGCAGTTAACTAGATCTTTAGAAATAAATGTGATGAAAATTGGGTCATTTTTATAAATAAAGAAATATTAGTTGCGAAAGGCTATAATCCAAAAGAATGAATAGACTATAAAGAAACTGATGATTTGGTAGCTAGACATAAATCTATAATAATTATCTTATCATTTGCACTATTCTTTATCATAAAATATTTTTAATTGATGTGATGTGTGATTTCCTTAATGGATATGTTCAGGAGGAAATTTATGTTAATCAACCTCCTAGTTTTGAATACACAAAACACCGTGAACATGAATTTAATCTTTCCAATACTTTATATGTTCATAAAAAATATCCTTGAGCCATGTATTATAGATTTATATGTTTTTTGTCACAAATTTAATTTTTAGGGAAAAATTTGATCCAAAACATTTTATACTAAATGAAATTAAAAAACAATAGTTCAAATTTTTTTATGACATTATATTCAGATCAACTCAGCAATCCATAACTGATTCATTTGTGAATATTATGAAATCTAACATTGAATTGAGTATGATGGGTGAGTTAAATTTTTTTCACTATTTTAGTATTTCTAAAAAACCATAAGGATCCCATATATCTAAGAATATGTATATTAAATATATTCTTAAAAATTATTAATATGAAAATTCTATATGTGTAAGTACTCCTATCGATGACTCGATTAGTCATGATCTTGATGAAGATGGACAACTAGTAGATCAAACAATATTTAGTGGCTTTATATAATGTTTATTATACTTAATATCCAGCCAACCAAACATAATGTTTTCAGTATTATTATGTTCAATATTATATCTACTCTAAAAAAATCCCATTGATAATCAGTGAGATGAATATTCCTTCTATTTAAAGAGAACTATGTTTTTATGAATTTTATATTCTTTTGGAAATGATTTCGAGTTTAAAAAATATCTAGATTCTGAATTCTATGATTGTATAATGGATATGAAAACTACAAAAAAAAATTATCATTTATTAGGAGATTCATTAGTTTCCTGGTAATATATTAAAACAACTCTCTACAGTACTTTCCATTACTGAAACTGAATCTGTGGATACTAGAATTCTTTGTACTCATGTGTTGTGGATATAACACACACACACTGATTATGGAATAGTTTTTTCTAAAACTAATATATATGTGATAACACTAGTTGTATATCATTAAAGAAAAACTCATCACATCAAACTTTTTCAAAACACATATATATTACACATCACATTCTTACGAATCACACCCTTAAATGTTATATTACTTTACAATTAATCGGAATGCAAGAACAACATGTTGATATTTATTCAATGTCAATACCTTATGATATATTTGAATACATTAAAAAAATAGTGATGATTACTATATTGAAATCAGTAATATCTACTTTGAAATAAAATATACACAAAACATTATTCTTCAAAACCTAATAAATTTTTTTAGAATCTCATAATATTTATTTCAGAACCAAAAAACAGATTTCAAAACCTATAAAATGATTCTATAATCTGATAATACATTTCAGAATCAAAAAATCATGAGAAAAATCTTATATAATTATATCAAATCTTCATAGAACACTGGAAGGTGCATCTTCTAACTTATTACTTCTTGGATTCATTTTTATTTGTTGGTATTACAATGATTTTTTAAGATAAAAATGAACATATTCATATTTTATTAAATCTATTTATTTCTTTAAAACCTCAATAGATCGGTATCTATAAATATTTTTTCATTTTATTATTGATCGTTAGATCAGATTAATTTTTTTAGAAATGTTTGATTAATCTTGGTTGTTGTAACATGACTAAAAGACTGATATAAAGGAGGGGTACCCCATGTCCCTCATCGAATTTTTTATTTTTCTTCCCTTGTTCTTACCACCATTCAATGTTTATATTCTAATATCTATAGCTCTTTCTTATGTTCTAAATTTCTCTATCAATCTTATCTCAGACACAAATTCATGTCAATATGAAAATTAAAGCCTTGAAAATAATCAAAGAAAGGGTAGTTTATCATAATTAATTTGATAAGTTTAATTCTATAATATAAAAGATCATAAAATATCAAGAATGTGAAATTTTTTTTCCCCAAAAATATTGGAGAAAAAGATCTATTTTATGTGGACATAGTAGTAGAATTCTATCAACTATTCATGTTTTTCAACAATGAATGAAATGATAAGATTCAATTTAAGAGTAATGGGAAATCATATTCTCTGTATTATAAGAATGCTGGACATATTCTTGAGATACCATGTGATGGTAAATCATTGTATTTATCTCATATGTTACCAGATTCAGAAGGATCTTTTGATAGAGTTAAGGCTTTGGATCACTTAAGTATTAAGGGAGTAAAGAGTCCTATGATTTCCAACCATTAATATAACTAAAGAATTATGTAATTATGTATACGTGGCCATTAAATTCCAAGAAAAGAATATAAGGGCACCTTGAAAATAATATACCAATTTATGGTGGATTTTATCGTTAATATTAGGAAGACTAACCAAGTAAATTACATACTTATCACAATCAGTAAGATAATTGATTTTTCAATCAAAACTTTGATCATGATATATTAATAAACCTTGTCCAATGATTATTATAAGTTGTTCGAACATCTACAGTGTTCCTTTAATATCAAATCTAAAAGAGTCCAATATTATTATTTTAAGTGATGATTCAATTAGAATAATGAAATTTTCATTATGTATTAAAAGAAACAAGTTTTTTCAATTATATAGAAATTCATGGGATGTTAGAGAAAGAAAAAATATATAGTTTTTTGAGCCTAATTAGTTAAATGAAAAATCCTCAAAAACATAGAAAACCATTCATGTTTTTGAACCACCATAGTCAATGAAGAAGAAATCCTATGCAGATGATGTTGTAGCAATGTGGAGATAATAAAAGACAAACGAAAAGGCATAGATTTAGTGTTTGGGACAGATCTATTAGAAGCTAATGCACTGAAAAAAAATATCAGATGATGATGATGTGAAACATTAATATCAAAATAATCTTAATAAAATGCTATTAGAAAAAGAGATGATTTAGTTTTGGTTAAATGTCATAGAAAGGCAATATGAAGAATATCATATTATAGAATATTTTCTTCAAGTAACGGAATTCCCTCAACAATCATAACATCAGGAGGTAGTTGGTAAACCAAGAGAAAAATTAATGGATGTTTTTTGAGGCAATGTTTTGTTGTTCATGAATAGTTTCATGAATAATATTGAGAAAATATCTTAAAAACAATATTGATGATGAGATAAAACAAGTCGGAGATAATCAGAGGTAGAGTCAATATGATAAGTTATCAATTAAAACCTATAAAGCCTCATCCTCAAAACATTCTTCGTTAAAGAAGTTAGTTCAAGGAAAAAATGTTGTTGATACTAAATTGAATCAATATATATCTGATGGTGATATTAATGTTAGTGATGTTAGTGGTAAGGATATTAATTAAGACTATACTAATATTGATGAAGATGACAGTGGTGATGATGATAACGATAAGATTATCCATGTTTTTAAAGAAAGAGGTGTAATTCAGATGTTACAAATATCAAAATATAAGAATGAAAAAGGGAAGAAAGAATATTTTGTCACATCCAAGCAAGATGCATCAGAATGTAAAATATATCCCTCCAATATGTGATAAGATATTATTATTCATTTACGGAAGCAATTGGTGAACTCTATTTGATAATTTCTGAACCTCGAGTCATGATTTAATCTTATTCAAAAATCCATTAATAAAAATTGGATTCAAAAATCATTTTAAGGGAGATTCTCATAAATTCTGAAGTTCAAACCCAAATCATTGTGTATTATTATGATTCTCCAAGTAAATCATGAAGAGATATGAAAAAATATTCAAACATGAACTACTGTGATCTTAAATTTCTTGATGATATGTTTGACTGAGTCATGAATTCTTTCAAAAAATTAGAGTACTCTCTAAAAACCCATTCAAATAGTTTTTGGTAATAGATGAAGGAAAAAAAATTCAATTTCAGGAAGATTAATAGTTGAATGTTAAACTAAGATCTCTCTATATTGAAGTTAAAATAGTTAAGGATTACTGAGAAGAGTTGAATGAAAATATTAAATCTCAAGTTGAAATGATTATATCTCGGGAAGAATAGATTATAATCCAACATGAATTGATTCAGAACATTGAGTTATGATCAGGAATTTTTTTAGAATAATTTCATGATTATATGAAGGAGTTGAAGAAGTTGAAGGCCATAGTCAAAACATTAATACTTAAGAAAGATTAATTTTTTTATCTGATCTTTTTTTTTGTAATTTTTTTAAATGATAATCAATGTTTTTCTTCTTTGTTTTCACATATTTTTTTTAACTATATTAATGTACATTATAATTTTTTTCATTTCATTTTTGTGAATCACAATGGTGGAGAAGAATGTTCTAAAAATAATATTAGTCTAAATGGGAAGATGTAAATAGATGTAATGGAATGGAAATTCCCAGTCCACTATATTGTCAAATTCTGGTGTTCTAGTGTGTCAATGTCAGTTGCAATGTGTAACTGTGTCCTCACCGATCGGTTCCACCCATCGGTCTAACAAATCAGTGTCACTGATCATCTCCACCGATCCACTTCACTAATTAGCTTGACTGATCCACTCCATTGATCAGTTTTATAGATCTGATTTACTAATCAGCGCCACCGATCCACTTCACTAATCAACTACATCAATCTGCTTCCCAAAGTAGCTACACTGATCCGCTCCACCGGTCAGCTCCACTAATTAGATCTACTAATCTTCTTCACTGACCCTCTCCACCTATGTACCTTACGGATCAGCGTTACTGATATGTTTCATAGGTCAGCTCTGCCGATCCGCTTCACCTACCCTCTTCACCAATCATCTCTACTGATCATGTTCACTGATCAACATCCTAGATCAGCTCCCCCGATCAAATTCATCAATCCATTTTACCAATATGCTTCACTGATCAACTCCACCAATTCACTTCACTGATCATCTTCAATGATCATTTCCACCAATCAGCTTCACGGATTGGCTCCACTGATCAGTCACACTGATCCGCTCTAGTGATCAGTCTCACTGATCAGTTCCACTGATCATCCACCATGGAGTTTTCATTTTCCTTTCAGTTTCCCACATATAACACCTCTTTTGACCATAAAACTTATTCAAATCCAATATTTGAGAATATTTAGTCTTTTTCAAAGCTTGTCATCCATTCATTAATATTCATAACTATAAAGAGTGTTATAATAAAAGATACATTTGAAAGCACCCACCCATGTGGTCAAGCCACAACCTATTTTTCATGAGTTTTCAAACAGGATACACCAAAACTATTGGATCAGGACATTATCAACATAATCTTATTCCTTGGTCTTTTATTGTTCCGTGTGGATCTGATTGAAGTCCTTCCTTAGCAGACGAGTCATGCGCCCATGCTAGAGCCCTTCTCTCTCAGCGCTCATGGAGTATTTCCCACAACTCGTGTGACCAAAGTTCTTGTCTCTCGGGGGAAATATCGATCCTTGATAATCCATGTATGGGTTCTTCTTCATCTCTCTTTATTTTTCATCATGCAGGGTGGGTATGATGATGATTCATTTAGATGTAGATGAATCCATCTTTATCAAAGAAAATAAACATAAAGTTAAAGAATGAAGGTGGTGGGAAAGTTTTTAATGATTGTTGTATTATACCTTTATTAATATGTTGTGAATTTTTTGGGCTTATGTACACTAAAAATATTTGTCGATGGTTGTCCTTTCTTGTGCATTAATGAAGCTCTGTTTTTTAGGATAACCTGGTGACTAAATTCCTGAAACATGGAAACCGATTAATCACCTAGACATGGTTGATTAAACTGATGCTCAATGAATAAGATCCCCAATGTGATCAACCTAGTTAACCAAACAAAAAAATGAACTGAATGAATAGTGTGGAAAATATAAAAAATCCATTCCTCTGTTCAGGTAATATACATGGTTGCTCAATCTGATGTTTGTGGGGGATGTGAATGGGGATGGAACATCTGGTTGAGGGGATTAAATTTTGTGAATCTGAGGCCATGTGGAACCAGTGGTAGATGTTCTAGACACTGTATGTTAGAGCCTAGTTTTGTTAGAGTACTTTGAAGAATCTCAAAGAACCCCTTTGATGTTGTTACATAAAAGAGAACCAGATGTGAATGCTTAATAGTTTGCTTGGTGGTTTTCTTTTAGATTTTGTTTTTTATTATGGATATCCTAGTTACATTCCCAATACTGAATAATATTTAAACATAATCACTTAATCATGGTAATAATTATTATTATGGTGAGAAATTGTTTCTCTTAAGAAATGGATTCTTCTATGGTTGTTGGTGTTGTGTACTTGTGGATGTCGGGACAGTAGAAAGAGTGGTTGTGTATGGGCTGGTTTTTGGTATTGGGAAACATAGGTTGGCATGACTACCTGATTATCTATATGTGTAAAACTTTGTATTTTTGTTTCTTATACACACCCGACCCATGTTGAGCACTTCGTGTCGAACACCCCAATTTCATGGGGAAAGGTGTTTTCCCTAAATATTCTATGAGAGGATGGTTATTAGCACCTTTTTTCTCCCTCTCCCTGGTATCCCAAGACACATTAGGTAGGTTTTAATTTCCTGAGATTCATTATGTCCCAAGACTCTTCGATTAGGGTGTGTTGTGGTTGTTGGCTCTGGTGTGTGAGGGAAGGTTTGTTTCCCATGTGTCTTTGGGATGATGCCCAGGTGCTTTCGGGTGTGGAAGTGGATGTTGTGGCCTAGGTGTCTGTGAGTGTGGAAACATGTGCTTTTTATGGACTATATGGATTTTTTTGGGGAAGGTAGTGAGACTTCAAAATGTGTGGACGGGATAACCCATATGCTTGTTGTTGGCGGTGGTAGTGGTCGGTAGTGGGATATAATGTGGAGGACTGATGTGTGTTATGTTCATAATAATTATTGGGAAAACAATGCGGGGTACCCAAATATCTATGTGTTATTACTATTAATTTAATTAACTTATGTTATTTTGGGAGTGTGCCTTGGTGACGCTAGGTGGATTGATTTTCCTTTCTAGGTGTTTTGGTTCCCTCTATTTTCCGATAAGGCATTAGAATGTATCCCTACTTGGGCATGAGAGATTTTGGTTTTTCCTAAAGAGTATACCTATATACCCCCCTATGTATATAATACTTCTTTCTGGTTTCCGAGAGTACATTGATAACCATGCTAGACCTTATAATCTTGGGTGTCAGGATAGTCAATGTTGCTGCATTTCTCTATTTTGGCACTTTCCATTGGATTTTTAATCTACTATGTAGCACTTAATATTGAACATGCATGTGTAGAAAGGGTTTTGGAATTACTTTTAATTTCTTTTTCTGGAGTTTTTTGGGATTTACCATCTTATCTTCTAGTATTTTTCTACAAAAAGAACTATGCCATCCATATTTCATGATATTAAATACCGTTCGTGTTAGTTTCTACTATATGGTGAATTTAAGGTGAGACTCTGGGGGTCATTATCTCTCCATTAACATGAAGAAAAAAGGGTCTAGCAATTTGATGTCCCTTTCATCATCTTGGTGATGGTGGGTCTGAAAAAGATAGTATCAGAAGAAGATGGTTGGGGGTTAGGATGGAGTTTAGGATTAGGTATAATGAGGATTTCATTGGATGGTAGGTCAACGGTTATAGGAAATCTAGGTGCATGAAATATGATAGAGAGTATTATCTAGGACATGGTATTTACCACCCAATTTCATGGGGAAAGTTGTTTTGTCCTAAAAATAATATTAGCGGATGGTTATTGGCCACTTTCCGCCCCCTCTCAATGGTATCCCAAGACACTTTAGGTAGGTTTTTCCAGAAACTCGTGCAGCCACAGTTCTTGTCTCTCGGTAGAAATATCGATCCATGATAATCCATGTACGGGATCTTCTTCGTCTCTCTTTATTTTTCAGCATCCAGGGTGGATATGATGGTAATACTTTGAGATGTAGATGAAACCAACTTTAACAAAGATAATAAACATAATTTTAATGAATGAAGGGGGTGGGAAAGTTGTTTTTGATTGTTGTGTTATACCTTTATTCAAATTTTGTCAATTGTATGTGCTTATGTACACTGAAAATCTTGGTCGATGGCTGTCCTTTCATGCGCATTAATGAAGCTCTATTTTTTTAGGATAACATGGTGACTAAATGCCAGTAACATGGTAACAAGTTTATCACCTAAACATGGTTGATTAAACAGATTCTCAATGAATAACATCCCCTGTGTGATCAACCTGGTTAACCAAACAGAAAAATGGTACTGAATGAATAGTGTGGAAAATATGAAAATTCCATTTCTCTGTTCAGGTAATATACATGGTTTCTCTATCTGATGTTTGTGGGGGACGTGAAAGGGGATAGAACATCTAGTCCATTGGTTGATGGTTTGTGAATCTAAGGCCATGTGGAGCCAGTGGTAAATGTTATAGACCCCATACATTGGAGCCTTGTTTTCTTCCAGTACTTCGAGGGATCTTATAGTCCCCCTTTGATGTTGTTACATAAAGGAGAACCATATGTGAATGCTTAAAAGTTTTCTTGTTTGGTTTAATTTATTTATTGTTTTGGATTATGGGTATGCCAGTTAGTTTCCCGAGAGTGAATAATATTTAAACATAATCACCTGATCATTGTAACAAGAATTGTTTTGGTGAGAAATTGTTTCTTTTCAGAAATGGGTTGTTTTATGGTTGTGGGTGCTGTGTACTTTTCGATGTAGGTATAGTAGAAAGAGTGGTTGTGTATGGGCTGGTTGCTGGTTTTGGGACACATAGGATGGTATTACTACTTGATTATCTATATTTGTAAAAAAATTCTTATACACACACCACACATGTTGAGCACTTCGTGTCAAACACCCCAATTTCACGGGGAATAGTGTTTTTCCTAAAAATCCTATGATTGGATGGTTATTTTCACCTTCCTGCTCCCTCTCCTTGGTAGACCAAGACACTTTAGGTAGGTTTTGAAGGCCTGATATTCATTATGTTCCAAGACTCTTTGATTATGGTGTGTTTTGGTTGTTAGCCCAGGTGTGTGTGGGATGGTTTGTTTCCCATGTCTCTTTGGGATGATACCCAAGTGATTTCGGGTGTGGTAGTGGATTTTGTGGCCTAGGTGTCTGCGAGCATGGAAACATGTGATTTTGATGGACCATATGGTTTTTGTTGGTGAGAGGTAGTGAGACTTTAGAATGTTTATTGGGATGGCCCATATGATTTTTGTTGGTGGTGGTAGTGGTCTGTAGTGGGATATATTATTGAGGACTGATGTGTGTTATGTTCATAATAATTATTGGGAATGGAATTTAGGGTACCCAAATATCGATGTGCTATTACTATTAATTTACATGACTTACGTTATTTGGGGATTATTCCTTGGTGAGGCTGGGTGGATAGATTTTCCTTTCTAGGTGTTTTGGTTCCCTCTATTTTCCCACGAGGCATTAGATTGTATCCCTACATGGGCATGAGAGATTTTGGTTTTTCCTATAGAGTATACCTATATACCCACCCTAGGTATATAATACTTCATTCAAGTTTCTAAGAGGACATTGAGGACCATGCCAGACCTTACAAGCTTGGGTGCCAGGATACTCAATGTAGCTGGTTTTCTTTATTTTGGCACTTTCCATTGTATTTTTCATCTACTCTGTAGCACATTATATTTAACATGGATGTGTAGAACGGTTTTTTGGAATTACTTTTAATTTCTTTGTTTGCAGTTGTCTGGGATTTACCATCTTATCTCCTGATCTTTTTCTACAAAAAGAGCTATTCCATCCATATTACATGAGATTTAATACCCTTTATGTTAGATGCTAATGCAGGGCCAATTTAAGGTGAGATTCAGGGGAAATTATCTCTCCATTAACATGAAGAAAAAAGGGTCTGGAAATTTGATGTCCCTTCCCTCAACATGGTGATGGTGGGTCTGGACAGAATGGTATCAGAAGAAGATGGTTGGGGGATATGATGGATTTCATGGTTAGGTATAACTAGGATTTCATTAGATTATAGGTCAACAGTGTTAGGAAATCAAGGTGTATGAAATATGCTAGGTAATACTATCTAGGACATGGGATTTACCCCAAATTTCATGGGGAATGATGTTTATCCTAAAAATTATATGTGTGGATTGTTATTAGTACCTTTATGCTCCCTCTCCATGGTAGCCCAAGACACATTATATAGGTTTTTCCACTACTCTCATGGACATAGTTCTTTTCTCTCGGTGGAAATATCGATCCTTGATAATCCATGTATGGGTTCTTCTGCATCTCTCTTTATTTTTCGTCATGCAGGGTGGGAATGATGATAATCCATTGAGATGTTGATGAAACTAAAATTATCAAAGATAATAAAAATACATTTAATGAACGAAGGGGGTGGGAAAATTTTTGATGATTGTTGTGTTATACCTTTACTCATATGTTGTGAATTATATGGGCTTATGTACACTGAAAAACTTGGTCGATGGTTGTCCTTTCTTTCACATTAATAAAGCTCTGTTTTTTCAGGATAACCTGGTGACTAAATGCCTGAAACATGGAAAATGGTCGATCACCAAAACATGGTTGATTAAATAAATGATCAGTGAATAATATCCCTTGTGTGATCAACCTGGTTAACCAAACAGAAAAAATTTACTGAATGAATAGTGTGGAAAATATGAAAATTAAATTGCACTGTTCAGGTAATATAAATGGTTTCTCTATCTGATGTTTATGGGGGACGTGAATGGGGATGGGACATCTAGTTGAAAGGTTGATGATTTTTGAATTTGAGGCCATGTGAAGACAGTGGTATATGTTTTGGAACCCATACATTGGAGCCTATTTTGGTTCCAGTACATCGATGGATCTCATAGAACCCTTTCGATGTTGTTACATAAAAGAGAATTAGATGTGAATGCTTAAAATTTTTCTCGGTGGTTTTGTTTTAGTTGTTTTATATTATTATGGATATGCCAATTAGTTTCTTGATAGTGAATAATATTTATACAGAATATCTTGATCATTGTAATAATAATTGTTTTGGTGAGAAATTTTTTCTTTTAATAAATTGGTTGTTCTAAGGTTGTGGGTGTTGTGTACTTGTGGATGTAGGGATAATATAAAGAGTGGTTGTTTAGGAGCTGGTTGTCAGTTTTGAATCATAGGTTGGTATTACTACTTGATTATCTTTATGTGTAAAATTTTGTTTTTTTTTCATATACACACCCCACCCATGTTGAGCACTTCGTGTCGAGCACCCCAATTTCACAGGGAATGGTGTTTTCCCTAAAAATCATATGAGTGGATAGTTATTAGGAACATTCTTCTCCCTCTCCTTGGTATCCCAAGACACATTATGAAGGTTTTTATGGCATAAGATTCATTATGTCCCAATACTCTTTGATTAGGGTGTGTTGTGGTTGTTGGCCCAGGTGTGTGTGGGAAGGTTTTTTTCCCATGTGTCTTTGGGATGTTGCCCAAGTGTTTTTGGGTGTGGTAGTGGATGTTGTGGCCCAGGTCTCTGCGAGCATGGAAACATGTGGTTTTGATGGACCATATGGTTTTTGTTGGGGGTGGTAGTGAGACATCAGAATGTGTGGTTGGGATGGCCCATATGCTTGTTGTTGGCAGTGATAGTGGTATGCAGTGGGACATACTTTGGAGGACTGATGAGTGTTATGTTCTTAATATTTATTGGGAAATCAATATGGGGTACCCAAATATCTATGTGCTATTACAATTAATTTACTTGATTTACGTAATTTGGGGAGTGTGCCTAGGTTAGGCTGGGTGGATAGATTTTCCTTTCTAGGTGTTTTGGTTCCCTCTATTTTCCCATGTGGTATTAGAATGTATCCCTACATAGGAATGATAGATTTTTGTTTTTCCTACAAAGTATACCTATATACCAACCCTACATATATAATACTTCTTTAAGGTTTCCCAGAGAACATTGAGGACCATGCCGGACCATACAATCTTGGGTGTCAAGATAGTCAATGCTGCCACTTTTCATTATTTTGGAACTTTCCATTGGAAGTTTCATCTACTCTGTAGCACATTATATTTAACATGCATTTGTAGAAAGGGTTTTTGGCATTACTTTTAATAACATTTTTTGGAGTTGTTTGGGATTTACCATCTTATCTCCTAATATTTTTCTACCATAAGTGCAATTCCATCCATATTACATGAGATTCAATACCCATTGTGTTAGTTTCTACTCCAGTTCCAATTTAAGGTGAGACTCAGGGGGGTCATTATCTCTCCATTAACATAAAGAAAAAAGGTTCTGGCAATTTGATGTCCCTTTCCACATCTTAGAGATGGTGGGTCTGGACAGAATGTTGTCAGAAGAAGATGGTTGAGTGATAGGATGGAGTTTAGTGTTAGATATAATGAGGATTTCATTGGATGGTAGGTCAATGGTGTTAGGAAATAATGGTGCATGAAATATGCTAGGGAATACTAGCTAGTACATGGGATTTACCCCCCCCCCCCTTGTTATGTGATCCAAGGACTCTAGGCATACAAAACGACCATGTGAAGATAAACTGATTGCAGGGTCGAGACCCTAGGAAAGTAACATATATCAAAACGAATTGTGTTCATACATGTCATGGTTGTTTTGATAATTTAAAATAAATAAACATTTAATAAAAATTTGAAATGAATCATCTACACTACTCGGGTTCAGGCGTTATTTTCTCACTTTAAAGAAATAGCTCTAGGATGACATCCATAGGTAGTACGGATAGTTGAGGCCCAACAGTGTGATCTGGTCTATCAGTGGAGGATTGATTTATAGAAGGATGATGAAAAGTGGAAGAATACTCTCCATTCCTTCCAGTGATAGACTATTCGAATGTATGAGGGTAGTGTTTCTGACTTGGAGATAGAGGGTTGTATGGAGGAGATGGAGATCAGCTTCACCTTGATCTATCCTCTGAGGGAGTACTTGGTTTTGTTGGCTGTTAGTCATATGAGGGAGTAACAAGTCAGTGGTGTATAACCTACCTTAGGGAAGGGATAGAAACTCAGGTTTCGTGGGCTTACATAGATATGGTGTTTTGGGATAAATTATTTTCTTCCACGATGAAGGCCGAGTAGAGGAAAGAGTTTATCTCCCCCCCAACAGGGGAGTGTGTCAGTTTTAGAGTTAGTTATCTAGTTCAATGATCTCCTTCATTTTTCTCCAGTCCACTTTCTGGATGAGTAGTCTCGGGAGATACATTTAGATAAGTAACATTGACCTTCTCTTCAGTATATTGTAGCTCCCTTAACTCTACCAACATACATAATGGTTCAGAAGAAGGCCGAGGTGGTTGAGAGGATGCACATGTGGGGCTGTTGGCCATGACAGGGGATCCATATATGTTTGTCAAAGGGGAAGGACATCAGTAGAATTCCTCTATCATCAGGGCCTTCTATTTTTCGGCTGGTGGAGAGCAGTACATTGAAGTTCTAGTTCTGAACTCTATGTCCTTGCCCTTTCACGATGGACCTGTTACTGAGGTGATTTTAATATCAAGATTTTGGGCATTTATAGAGTTGGTTATTAGTTCAAGCTTTGTATAGTGGGGGTGGGAAGGTTCATCACCCACATCATCATAATAAGATTCTAACTAGACCTTTTTAGTAGTAGAATTAGGGGTAGTGAGCTCCTGCTCCACCAAGAGAAGACGTTGTCAGAGGTGGCCACCCACTGGGCGCTCCACAGATACCGGAACCGGGGCGTGGTCAGGGAGGCATTCGATATCTGAGGGGTTGAGGATTTGGTGGTGGAAAATTTCACACTACAGAGTTAGTAGTTCTAGAAGGTAATGATGCCTTTTGAGGTACGACCAGTTTGTTTAGCACATTTTACTATCCCTTGTTAGATTGAGGAGTTTTAAAGTCCTTCATTGCACTCGTTTTATCCCATGGATTGGGTATAGATGTAGAGGGACGCTCCATGCCCGTGGTGTTGACTACGTTAGTTAGAGGTTAGACCAGCCTTTTCGATGTTTGTCGAGGATGTAGACTGATGTTTGGGCCACATCAGTCTTGTGGGGTTCCCTTTCTACTGTAAATGCATCCATACGATGTCATCCTAAGAATATACTGGATATTTTTTGTACACTCTCTTATCATATACATACACATATGGGCCATGATTTTACTTACATGTGTCTAGTATGTAGCTTTAGTTGGTGAGTGGGGTTTCCAGGAGGGTGGCTGGGGTATGCAGCCCCTTATTTTCATGTTATCCAAGTTGTTAGTGGAGTTAGAAAACTCAATGATGGTGGATGTTCATGGGATTTTGAGTAAGTTCCTAGCCGTCTTCCCCAAAGTGGTTATGACTGTACCCCCTCAAAAACTGATTTAAATTTCATATATGAGAACTTTGAGTTTATGGCCATGTCTTTCGGTGCTATGAAATCTTCTATTGTGTTCATGGGGCAGGTGAACACTGTTTACTGTGAGTTTATAGACCGGATCTCCATTGTGTTCATTGAAAACAGCCTGATCTACTCAAGATCAGAGGATGAGCATACTGAGCACCTCAAGATGGTCATGAAGACCCTTCGACACCACAAAATATATATGAAGTTATCAAGGTGCATGTTCTTGGAATGAGAAGTGGACTTTCATAAACACATGGTGTTTTATCAAGGGGTATCATTGGATTTGTAAAATTTAGAAGTGGTTGTTTCATGGGAAGCACCCATGAACATGACATTGTCTCATAATTTCCTAGGTATAGCATGCTATTATAGGAGGTTCATACCCGACTTCTCTCGAGTCACCACCCCTTGGACAACTTTGACCAGAAATGACCATTACTTTGAGTGGAGTGATCAATGTCGAGTAGCTTTCATCTATATGAATGAAAGTTTGGTCAGTGCTCCGATGCTCAGATTTCTAGATGAAGTGGTGTTGTTGGATGTGTTTTTTGAGGCTTCTGGTCTTTTCTCTAGGTGTGTGATGATGAAAAAACGAGGTTTTCTCTCTTATGGGTCTAGAAATTTATGTCATCATAAGCGTAACAATTCCACCCCTGACCTAGAGCTTGCAACAGTATTGTTCTCATAGACGTTGTGGAAACATTACCTTATAAGATGGAACTTTGGGGTCATTATAGATCATAAGAGATTGAGGCATATACATACCTAGTAAGACCTAAACTTGCGACAGTGAATGAGGGCGGAGTTTCATTAGGATTAGGACTTTGAGATCTCCGCTAATCAGCTCCACCAATCTGCTTCACTAATTACCTCCACTGACCGCCTTCTCCAATCAGCTCCACCAATTAGTTTTATTGATTACCATCATAGATATACTACACTGATATTCTTCCCCTATCATCATCACCAATCATCTCCCCCGATCAAGATCATGAATCAGCTCCACCGATCAGCTTCTTCAATAGGTTTCACAGATCCTCTTCACTAATCAGCTCCACCAATTTGCTTCACTGATTGGCTCCACCATCAGCTTCACCGATCAACTTCACTAATATTCTCCACCGATTAGTCTCACCAATCAGCTCCACTGATCAGTCTAACTGATTTGTTCCACTGATCTGCCATCGTGGAGTATCAGGTTTCTTTCCAATTTCCATCATATAACACATCCTTTGAACATAAAACATATTAAAATCTATATTTCGAATAGATTTAATCTGTTTCAAACCCCACAAGTCATTTCTTAAAATTTATAACTATAATGAGTAGTTTTATAAATGAAATGGGTGAAACATACCACCTGCATAGTCAATCCATGACCCATTTTTCATGCGCATTGAAATAGCTTATCTCAAAACACTTGGATTAGAACTTTATCACTAATATCTTAATCCTATGTCTTTTTTTGGTTCCCTTTAGATGTGCTTTAATTCCTTCTTTAGGAGACAAGATGTGCGCTCGTGATGGAGCCATTCCCACATAGCCTTCATAGAGATTTTTCTGCTACTCGTGTGACCACAGTTCCTGGATCTAGGTGGAATCATCGATCCTTGATCATCCAAGTAGGGATTCTTCCATCATCTCGACTTATTGTGCATCATGAAGGGTGGGTATGATGATGATCTATCATGAAGTAGATGAAACTAGCTTTAACAAAGATAATAAATAGACTATTAAAAAATGAAGGTGGTGGGAATTTTGATGATTCATTAAGTGTTATACCTTCATTCATAGGTTTTTAATAGTATGGAATTTTTTACACTAAAAATCGTGGCCATTGGTGGTCCTT
Source organism: Viscum album (assembly GCA_963277665.1). NCBI lineage: Eukaryota > Viridiplantae > Streptophyta > Magnoliopsida > Santalales > Viscaceae > Viscum > Viscum album. The sequence continues at coordinate 1,920,858,787 of OY728136.1, read as the reverse complement.
TATTGCCCATTAATGAAGCTATGTTTCCCTAGATAACCTAGTGATTAAATGACTGTAACATGGAAACTGGTTAATCAAGTTATCATGGTTGATTAAATGGATGCCCGATGTATAAGTGCCCATGTGTGATCACCCAAGTTATCCAAATAGAAAAAAGGAACATAATGAATTGTGTGGAAGAATCTGAATTGTCCCATTCTCTGTTTTGGTAATATGCATGATTCCTCTGATTGATGTTTTTGGGGTGGCATGTATGTGGATGGATCCTCTAGTTGAGAGGTTAATGTTTTGTGAATCTGAAGCCATGTAAAACCAGCGTTAAATAATCTAGACACAGTATTTTGGGGCTTGGTTTGGTTCAAGTACTTCAAGGGATCTCACAGATCCCCGTTTATTTTGTTACCTTGAAGTAAAAGGGGTGTAAATGCATAAAATTTTCCAAGGTTGTTTTCATTTAGTTGTTGTTCTGGATTATGCTTATGCAAGTAAGATTCCATTTAGTGAATAATATTTAAACATAATCACTTGAACTTGGTAACGCGAATTGGTATTATGGGAAATTTTTTCTTTTTAGAAATGGGTTGTTCTATGGTTTTGGTTTTGGTGTACTTTTGAATTTAGGGATAATATCAATAGAGGTTGTGTATGGGTTGGTTGTCAGTTTTGGGGCCCTTAGGTTTGGAAGAGTGCTTGATTATCTAAATGTAGAATTTTTTTCTTTTGTTTCATATACGTAGCCCACCCATGTTGAGAACTTCAAGTCGAGAACCACCATTTCATGGGGGAGAGTGTTTTTCATAACATTCATATGATTGGATGGTTATTAGAGACATTCAGATCCCTCTCCATGGTAGCACAAGACTATTTAGGAAGGGTATAATGGCCTGAGATTCATTATGTCCCATGACTCTTTTGGAAGGGTGTGTTGTGGTGGTTAGCCCAGGTGTGTGTAGGCCGGTTTGTTTCATAACTGTTTTCGGGATAAGGCCCATGTGTTTTCTAGCATGGTAGTGGTATTTGTGGCCTGGGAGTCTATGGATGAGGATACATGTGGTTGGGATGGCCAATATGGTTGTTATTGGGGGAAGCAGTGGTTTTTCAGAATGTGTGGTTGAGATGGCTCATTAGGATGTTTTTGGGTGTTGTAGTGGGACTATACGTGGGGTACCCAGATATCGATGTTCTATTATAATTATTTTACCCGACATATTATTTGGGGAGTGTTCCTTTGTGAGGCTAGTTGGACAATTTTCCGTTATAGGTTTTCTTGTTACCTCTATTTTCTCACGGGGTATTAGAATGTCTCCCTACTTGTTCACAAGAGATTTTTTTCCCTACTGAGTATACCTATATACTCAACCTACATCTATAAACCAACATTGCAATTTTCAGGAGGACATTGAGAACTGTGTCTGACTATACTAGTTTGGGTCTTGGGATAGTTTTTATTGCTAATGTTCTTTCTTTTGGTACTTTATTTTGGATTTCTCTTGTACTTTGTAGAATTTTATGCTGAACATTCTTGTAGAGAAAATGTTTTTGGATATTCTATAACTTTATGTATTTGGATTTTTTTGGAATTTACCATCTTATCTCTTGATCTTTTTCTACTAAAATGTTAATGAGTTACATATTATGTGAGATTCGATACCCTTATGCTAGTTTCCACTTGAGGGCCTTTTGAAGGCGGGACTCAAGGGGTCATTATAACTCCATCAATTTGAATAAGGAAGGGTCTGGAAATTTCTTGTCCCATCTCTCATCTTGGTGAAGGTGGTTTATGACATAATGGTATAAGTGGATGATGGTAGAGTGATAGGATAGAGTTCGGTGTTAGGAATAGTGAGGATTACATGAGATTTTAGGTCAATAGTGTTAGGGAATCATGGTGTGTGAAATAATCAAGGTGATATCGCATAGGACACGAGATTTACCCCCCCCCCCCACCCTGTGGTGTGATGCAAGGACTCTGAACCTACCAAACGACCAAGTGAGGCTACACTGATTCACTACTAGAAAAATGACATATATCCACGAATTTATAGTGACAATTTAATTGATCTATGGGTATAGGTTAATATATAGCAACTATTTTTTAAAAAAAACGGTGGCTTTAGAGTAGAACCCCCCATGGGACCGACCTCCTCTCATCTCATCTGTGGGTTTAGAAACCCTCCCTCCATCATGACTCATCTCCATCTCCTCCCTCAATCGTGACTCATAATATAAGGCCCCAGCCTTAAACCTTACTTAATCTTGAGTTATTACAAGATTACAAATTGAGGATCTTTTCAGGTTTAGAGTTTTAGAAAATTAGATCATGAAACTTGCATTACATTCCACATTTAATAAAAGTGGTTACATAAAAGACAGTATTCATTCTTCCCATCACGGAAACATATTTAAAATATAACACAGATTCTTTCTTGACACATCTTTGACACTATCATCACATCATGTACCTTTCCCTTGACCTGTGAAAAACATTTCAAAAACTTGGGATGAGCATAAAAAGCTCAGTAAGGGTTACAAAAAAATATGGAAAGGAAACATGAGTTCATATATACATGAGAATGAAATCATACTTTACCCATAAAACATAGGCACTTTAACATACCTCATCAAACCATGAATAAATCATAGAAAACATAAGACAAAAAGGTAACTTGAGGCATTCATAACATTCTTACGTAGGGAGTAACCCTCTTGGTTACGTTTGGAATACCCATCACAGTATATTCCCTAAATCTCTTCGGAGAAACCTTATCGTTTCACTCCTTCGCGTTACCCAATACATTGGAGAGCTATATCGGGCTCACCCGCCCTTAGTTTATCACGAAACCACCCGTTCTTCATAACAATGCCCAAGAACCATAACATAATTGTATCACATAAAACATGAATAAAGGAAACATAACATTTCCACATTTCAATCACAATATAACATTTTAGGATATTGAAATAATGAATCCATTAAAAAAGAAACCATTTCCAAAACCATTTAAAACATTTAATAAAGAGATTTTTGAATCAAAGTGTCCCATACCACCTTGAAGCTTTTAACATTTTAAACCATTAATATCCATATAAATAAATCCTTAAAACCATTTTGAAAACATGGATATTAATAAGAACAAATAATTAAAACATTTAAAGCGGTATTTTGGTTAAAGGGGTTTTACCAAAATTAGAGACACTTGAATACCATAATTGAGGTATAACATTTAGTCAGAACTTTATAATATCATGAGAATAAATGGATTCATGATATAATACTCCAAAGGACAGTATATACACCATATAAGAGTGAATTGGTGCATAACAACAATGAACCCTCAATAGAAATGTCAAATGTGATGAAATCCCTTATAAAGAAGGTATCCTTAAATTAAGGACAAATCAATCTCAAAATTATGTGTGACAAATATAATTACACCCAATATAAATGGATATTAAGTGTAAAACAATAATATGTCATTCACACATATTCAATGGATGACATATTCAATGACCACATGTTGAACCCAAAGAAATCGAAATTGGGTTAAAAAGATCCCTTGGCAGCCTAACAACATCACATCAAAATGAGTTGATGAGAGATAAAAAGTGTATCTCATCACTTGGAAATAAAATTTACATCAATAAGGATATATGTGAACATATCCCAACATAACAATATGTAAATTAAAATACCCAAAAAAAGAAGTCTTTTAAAAAAGAGGAGGGTGAAAGGTTCCCTTACCGACTTGGGTATCTTTCAAAACATACACCCCATGAAAGAGGAACAATAGATCATTGATGTAAATACTCATAAATGAAGGTATATAACACAAATAGTAGAATAATGGGCAGTACATACACCACTCAATGGAATTTGTGGCAAATGTAGCATAAATCTCACGGGAATAAAAGTGAGATGAAAAATCCCTTACGAAAACTCGGCAGCCTAACGGCGCCACATAAAACTTCTGAATATGGATTGATGAGATCTAATACGGTATCTCATCACATTAGAATAAAATTTACATCAAGAGTAATATAAAAGAACATCCCCCAACCTTCCAAAGAGGAGCTTAAAAGAAGTGACATAAAGGAGAGTACTTAAAAAGAAAGAGAGAGGTTAGATCTCTTACGAAAGTTTGGCAGCCTAACAGCGCCAATCAAAACTTCCAGAATGGATTGATGAGAGAGAATAGGGCCTCTAATCACATGAAAATAAAAATTACAGTAAGTGTAATATAAAATAACATCCCAATCATAAGAAATATGAGCTTAAAATAGATGACATAAAAGAGTGTACTTAAAAAGAAAGAGAGTTGTAGGATCCCTTACCTCGGGTCCGACTTGACTCGATCGTTCTTTAATCTCCTGAATAATAAACTTGAGTTAATTTCTACTTCCTTAAGAATCTTTTTCAAGTTTATTATTCCTTTTATATCACTTATTACCATGTCATAAACATTATGTAATCATTTAAGTTAATAATATTTGTTTTGCCGATATTTGGTTCTTAAGTCGAAAGTGGACTTCTTACAATTACATGTTGTTCGTGTGGTCAAAGGTTCTTTATATCCAGAATGAAATTCCTGATTTGGATATCATATATATCATATATATCCAGAATATACATGTATTTATAATATTACATAATCATTTAGAGGTAAGAAATGAAATGCATCGTTCATGGAGACGGTAAGCCGTACGTACACATGAACGCTACTTTCATTTCTTTGTCATATTAATGGAATTAAAACTAAATGAGAGGTATGTATATTTTAATTACAGAATTATATTCATCATTTAGATTTATCATTCATCATATATATCCATTATATACATGTACTTATAATAGTACATTACATTTGGGGATAAGAAATGAAATGCACCGTTCATGGAGACGGTAAGCCGTACGTACGCATGAACGCTACTTTCATTTCTATCTCATACTTTAATGGAAAGAAATAATAATGATATAGAGGTATATAATAATTCCAGTATAACATCATATATAATAACATTAATTCCATCCTTTATACATCCCACGTATGGCATTAACGAATCACATCACTTTGAGGGGGCGGTAGTCCGCACTTCCTAAAATGAAGATATCGCGTATACACATAATGGAAGCCATAAAGGTAAGACAAAAATGAAAAATACAGAAACATAAGTAAAACATAAACATATTATATATAATATATAAAATTAGTGACATCATAATGGCCACCTTTGAAGGTGTTAAATGAGTATTGAACAATCATCATTTCGGGAGGCAGAATTTCGCCATCCAAGGAAACCGTATGTTCTTTAACCATTTGATGTAGTTGTGTGAGAGTGTAGGTCGAATAAATATTATAACAACATCCTAGTAAATTTAAGATACTGGTGTTGTTACAAAATAAGTAAATAAAAAGGGTTTTGGGGGTTGGATAATCAAAATAAAACAAATGAACATGAGAGAATGAATTACCTTTAAAAGTGTAACTCATTTTGATTTGAGCCTAAAGGCTTCCTTTGAAAGGATTATGCCCAAAGGGAATCCTATAGGATTAGGAGATGGATGTGGAGAGAGTAAATGGGTAGGGTTTGGCCGAGCCAAAGGCTTGAGGAGTGTGTGAAAAGAGGTAGAGGTGGGGGCCTTTTATAAGAGGAGAGGAGGGGCACTTTTGGAAAGTAAGGAAATATTACTTTATTGGAAAATGTGTTTCGGTTTTGAAAGGTCCCAAATTGATATAATTCGTGGATAAGGTTATAAAGGTTCTAAATCCACTTATCCAATAAGTTTTGGACATGTGTAGTTCATAGATTTTACATTAGCTTTCCATTTTATTTTAATCGTTAAATAATGATGTCATCACTGCATCATTATGATGTCATAGATAATTTAATTTATATAATGTCTAAAAACTATAAAAAAATTACTATGAAGTAGGAAATCTTATTATCTTTCCAATGACTATTTATAATAAAAATTTGGACTTGTGTAACCCCACTTAAAAATTATTTAAGTAAAACATATCATGTTTGTGTCATTTTTACTTTTACATTAAATAAAAAGTTATTTATGTCATTTCCCAAACAAAATGTCTCCATGGGGTCCCCAAGTTGACCCATGGCTTGTCTTGGTCGGCCATGACACAACCAATAATGTTGGGACATGTGTCTAGGTAATTTCATATTATTAAAGCATTATTTATACCTTAAACTACACTAATTACCACTAATCGCGATTAAAAACTTAATAAGTTACTATTCACCAATAAATTATTTTAATCTCATTGAACCACATTTTACTTCTTAATGACAACCATATATGTCGGATTTTTGAAAATCAAAACACAATGATGGAATAATTTCATTTAAACGGAAAATCAGTTTTTATAAGTACCACTTAGTGGTTTCACTATTCATCAAAAATTGATGTTTTTCAGAAAAATCCCAAAAATTCACCCTAAGCTATATTTGATATTCTGAATTCAAAAATGAAGTCTGTTTTACAAAATTCAAAACATATAAGTCACATTAATTAATTTAATAATTAATTCCCGCTGTCATGACAAATAGCGTGTTTTATGAAACAATAAGTATCAAAAGATTGACACTAGTTTAAGTCTGATTTCAAAGTGAAATTGATTCCAACGACCACTATTGGATTTAATGGTAAAAATATTTTCTAATTTCACTTTAAAAGAAATTCAAAATATAATCTAATCATATAAATAAATTATATTAAAATGTGGTTTCGAATTAAAATACAACATTTTACACTATTCATTAAAAAAATGAACTTTATCGGAAAGATACCAAAAATTTACACAAAGTAAATTTTGATGTCCCGATTCTTAATAAGAGTTTTATTTGGTCCAAAAGAATGTTTAAGAGTGAACAAAACTATACTTAATGACGGTTCTCCATCAAGAGGTGATAAGTGAACCTTTAGTGAAAACTAGGGCATATACGCCTAAAATTGAATTCTTTCCGTATTTTAAGCCTTTATCTTTTATTGTATAAATGTAAAAACATTTAAGAACATATATAATCATATATTAGTTATTTCTATCCATTCCCGCCATTACAACGGCTACATGTTAACTACCATTTAAAATAATATTATTTTATTATTAGAGTGCAACGTAAGATTCCCAAGAAACTCGTTGTTGCGTGTTGGGTACGCCATCGAGCATAGTGTCCCCTTTAAAGTCATATTAATATTTTATTCACAAATATGGATAAATATGAAAATTTCATATTCTTTATTTACCTGGGGTGTTACATCCTTCCCCCCTTTTGGGAATTGCGTCCTCACAATTTTAAAATTGCGCTTGGAAACATCCTTGAAAGTCCCACATCGGAACAAGAGTCGGTAAAACAATCACTTTAAAATAAAGAAAGATATGTACAGAGGTCACCCGAGTTAACCCATACTAGGATTCCATGTAGGAAAACATGGACGTGGAGGAGAAAACATAGGGTCATGTTCTGATGGACAGTGATAGAAAACATGTTTAGGAGAAAGTTAACAATAAGAAAATCACAAACTTGTGATAGGATAAACGGTGTTGGGTTCCCCAGTAGGAAAAGTTAATAGACAACATTTTTGTTTTAAGTAACTTTTATTGAGGAATTTTATTCATAAGGAAACATAATCACTTATCATGTTGACATTCAACTTTTACTAGATTCCTTAATCAAACTCATAATTTTTCCAAATGACAAGTATTTTGGGAGACTTTTTCGCATTAAGAGTACTATAATCAACTTCTAGAGAATCACCTAATCCACAAAAGAGAACTATATACATCCCATGTCTTTATACTTTAACCAAAACCAAACAGGCTAGTACAAGATCAGATATTCCAGAAAAGGATAACCCTTTATAAAAAGAAAATCTATTCTTAATCTCCAAAATTTGTCAAACAATACCCAAAGTTCAACAAGGATCATTCGATAAACAATTTGTCCATAAAATTATTCAAAGTAAACCAATATAAGATTGAAACCTAAATATTTGAAGGATTTAGTCACATAGTCTTCCAAGTTAAATCGTAACATTTATCTCCAAACAACATCAGTTGCTCCTAAAGTCTCGTATTGAAAAGTAATTAACCTAATCACATATCCTCTATGATAGGTTAATCATTTTCATAAATAACCCAAAATAAACTTACTCTTAATTCATAAAATCATATAACTAAAAAGAATCAGTCAAACTAACCAGGGACTTCACATAGTCCAGTGGTAGGCGATAAATACCAGTCGCACTTTGGTTGTGGGTTCGATTCCCGCAGCTTTGTCCGACACGACGGGTTGTCACACGGTCTGTGTGTTGTCCTTTTTCCAAAACTATATAATTCTTAAAACATTCCCCAAAATGAGATAAAATCTTCAAGAATAATCATAACATATTTTAACCTCAAGTTTATCTCATGCCCTTCATTTTCCATCATATCATAGAGTAACCCATAATTACCTAAAAAGTAAGGATTATATAAACCTTAATGGTTACCTTAATAATTATTACCTGAATTTCCACATCGGGTTGGCCATCTCGTACATGATGAATTAGAGAACTCACCAAGGTTGAAGTGGTTGATCATGACTCCTTGATATTTGGTTTAGAACAACTACGAGTGTCCTCATTGAATCCTCTATTTTATCTAGTATCTTAATCAGAGAACCACCACAGTTTCCTTCAAACCTGTTGTCTCTTTGGTGCCTTCTAGATCCATCCATTCACTAAAAATAGAAATGTCAGTGTGATTATATCAACAAAACCATCATGTACTAATGAGGAAGGTAAACACTAAGATATACTTACTCATTCACTTTATCTAAAACTAGGACTCTTTCTGAAATCCTAACCATTATGGTAATGTCACTTATGCTTAGAGAATACCCTAACCTCTAAAGTCATCTAAACCGACCTTTGATACCAACTATAAGGCCGCAGCCTTAAACCTTACTTAATCTTGAGTTATAACAAGATTACACATTGAGGATCTTTTCAGGTTTAGAGTTTTAGAGAATTAGATCATGAAACTTGCATTACATTCCACATTTAAACAAAGTGGTTACATAAAAGACAGTATTCATTCTTCCCATCATGGAAACATATTTAAAATATAACACGGATTCTTTCTTGACACATCCTTGACACTATCATCACATCATGTACCTTTCCCTTGACCTGTGAAAAACATTTCAAAAACTTGGGATGAGCATAAAAAGCTCAGTAAGGGTTACAAAAAAATATGGAAAGGAAACATGAGTTCATATATACATGAGAATGAAATCATACTTTACCCATAAAACATAGGCACTTTAACATACCTCATCAAACCATGAATAAATCATAGAAAACATAAGACAAAAAGGTAACTTGAGGCATTCATAACATTCTTACGTAGGGAGTAACCCTCTTGGTTACGTTTGGAATACCCATCACAGTATATTCCCTAAATCTCTTCGGAGAAACCTTATCGTTTCACTCCTTCGCGTTACCCAATGCATTGGAGAGCTATATCGGGCTCACCCGCCCTTAGTTTATCACGGAACCACCCGTTCTTCATAACAATGCCCAAGAACCATAACATAATCGTATCACATAAAACATGAATAAAGGAAACATAACATTTCCACATTTCAATCACAATATAACATTTTAGTATATTGAAATAATGAATCCATTCAAAAAGAAACCATTTCCAAAACCATTTAAAACATTTAATAAAGAGATTTTTGAATCAAAGTGTCCCATACCACCTTGAAGCTTTTAACATTTTAAACCATTAATATCCATATAAATAAATCCTTAAAACCATTTTGAAAACATGGATATTAATAAGATCAAATAATTAAAACATTTAAAGCGGTATTTTGGTTAAAGGGGTTTTAACAAAATTAGAGACACTTGAATACCATAATTGAGGAATAACATTTAGTCAGAACTTTATAATATCATGAGAATAAATGGATTCATGATATAATACTCCAAAGGATAGTATATAAACCATATAAGAGTGAATTGGTGCATAACAACAATGAACCCTCAATAGAAATGTCAAATGTGATGAAATCCCTTATAAAGAAGGTATCCTTAAATTAAGGACAAATAAATCTCAAAAATATGTGTGAAAAATATAATTACACCCAATATAAATGGATATTAAGTGTAAAAAAATAATTGGTCATTCACACATATTCAATGGATGACATATTCAATGACCAAATGTTGAACCCAAAGAAATCGAAATTGGGTTAAAAAGTTCCCTTGACAGCCTAACAACATCACATCAAAAAGAGTTGATGAGAGATAAAAAGTGTATCTCATCACTTGGAAATGAAATTTACATCAATAAGGATATATGAGAACATATCCCAACCTAAAAATATGTAAATTAAAAGACCCAACAAAAGAAGTCTTTTAAAAAAGAGGAGGGTGAAAGGTTCCCTTGCCGACTTGGGTATCTTTCAAAACATACACCCCATGAAAGAGGAACAATAGATCATTGATGTAAATACTCATAAATGAAGGTATATTACACAAATAGTAGAATAATGGGCAGTACATACACCACTCAATGGAATTTGTGGCAAATGTAGCATAAATCTCACGGGAATAAAAGTGAGATGAAAAATCCCTTACGAAAACTCGGCAGCCTAACGGCGCCACATAAAACTTCCGAATATGGATTGATGAGATCAAATAGGGTATCTCATCACATTACAATAAAATTTACATAAATAGGAATATAAAAGAACATCCCCCAACCTTACAAAGAGGAGCTTAAAAGAAGTGACATAAAGGAGAGTACTTAAAAAGAAAGAGAGGGGTTAGATCTCTTTCGAAAGTTCGGCAGCCTAACGGTGCCACTCAAAACTTCCAAAATGGATTGATGAGAGAGAATAGGGTCTCTCATCACATGAAAATAAAAATTACAGTAAGTGTAATATAAAATAACATCCCAATCATAAGAAAGATGAGCTTAAAATAAATGACATAAAAGAGTGTACTTAAAAAGAAAGAGAGTTGTAGGATCCCGTACCTCGGGTCCGACTTGACTCGATCGTTCTTTAATCTCCTGAATAATAAACTTGAGTTAATTTATACTTCCTTAAGAACCTTTTTCAAGTTCATTATTCCTTTTACATCACTTATTACCATGTCATAAACATTATGTAATCATTTAAGTTAATAATATTTGTTTTGCCGATATTTGGTTCTTAAGTCGAAAGTGGACTTCTTACAATTACATGTTGTTCGTGTGGTCAAAGGTTCTTTATATCCAGAATGAAATTCCTGATTTGGATATCATATATATCATATATATCCAGAATATACATGTATTTATAATATTACATAATCATTTAGAGGTAAAAAATGAAATGCACCGTTAATGGAGACGGTAAGCCGTACGTACGCATGAACGCTACTTTCATTTCTTTGTCATATTAATGGAATTAAAACTAAATGAGAGGTATGTATATTTTAATTACAGAATTATATTCATCATTTAGATTTATCATTCATCATATATATCCATTATATACATGTACTTATAATAGTACATTACATTTGGGGATAAGAAATGAAATGCACCGTTCATGGAGACGGTAAGCCGTACGTACGCATGAACGCTACTTTCATTTCTATCTCATACTTTAATGGAATGAAATAATAATGATATATAGGTATAAAATAATTCCAGTATAACATCATATATAATAACATTAAATCCATCCTTTATATGTCCCACGTATGGCATTAACGAATCACATCACTTTGAGGGGGCGGTAGTCCGCACTTCCTAAAATGAAGATATCGCGTATACCCATAATGGAAGCCATAAAGGTAAGACAAAAATGAAAAATACAGAAGCATAAGTAAAACATAAACATATTATATATCATATATAAAAATTTTGACATCATAATGGCCACCTTTGAATGTGTTAAATGAGTATTGAACAATCATCGTTTCGGGAGGCATAATTTCACCATCCACAGAAACCGTATGTTCTTTAACCATTTGATGTAGTTGTGTGAGAGTGTAGGTCGAATAAATATTATAACAACATCCTAGTATATTTTAGATACTGGTGTTGTTACAAAATAAGTAAATAAAAAGAGTTTAGGTGGTTGGAGAATCAAAATAAAACAAATGAACATGAGAGAATGAATTACCTTTAAAAGTGTAACTCATTTTGATTTGAGCCTAAAGGCTTCCTTTGAAAGGATTCTGCCCAAAGGTAATCCTATAGGATGAGGAGAGGGATGTGGAGAGAGTAAATGGGCAGGGTTTGGCCGATCCAAAGGCTTGAGGAGTGTGTGAAAAGAGGTAGAGGTGGGGGCCTTTTATAAGAGGAGAGGAGGGGCACTTTTTGAAAGTAAGGAAGTATTACTTAATTTGAAAATGTGTTTCGGTTTTAAAAGGTCCCACATTGATATAATTAGTGGATAAGGTTATAAAGGTTTTAAATCCACTTACCCAATAAGTTTTGGACATGTGTAGTTCATAGATTTTACATTAGCTTTCCATTTTATTTTAATCTTTAAATAATGATGTCATCACTGCATCATTATGATGTCATAAATAATTTAATTTATTTAATGTCTAAAAATTATAAAAAAATTACTATGATGTAGGAAATCTTTTTATCTTTCCAATTACTATTTATAATCAAAATTTGGACTTGTTTAACCCCACTTAAAAATTATTTAAGTAAAACATATCATGTTTGTGTCATTTTTACTTTTATATTAAATAAAAAGTTATTTATGTCATTTCCCAACCAAAATGTCTCCATGGGGTCCCCAAGTTGACTCATGGCTTGTCTTGGTCTTCCATGACACAACCAATAAGGTTGGGACATGTTTCTAGGTAATTTCATATTATTAAAGCATTATTTATACCTTAAACTACACTAATTACCACTAATCGCGATTAAAAACTTAATAAGTTACTATTCACCAAAAAATTATTTTAATCTCATTGAACCACATTTTACTTCTTAATGACAACCATGTATGTCGGATTTTTGAAAATCAAAACACAATGATGGAAAAATTTCATTTAAACGGAAAATCAGTTTTTATAAGTACCACTTAGTGGTTTCACTATTCATCAAAAATTGATGTTTTTCAGAAAAATCCCAAAAATTCACCCTAGGCTATATTTTATATTCTGAATTCAAAAATGAAGTCCGTTTTACAAAATTCAAAACATATAAGTCACATTAAATAATTTAATAATTAATTCTTGCTGTCATGACAAATAGCGTGTTTTATGAAACAATAAGTATCAAAAGATTGACACTTGTTTAAGTCTGATTTCAAAGTGAAATTGATTCCAATGACCACTATTAGATTTAATGGTAAAAATATTTTTTAATTTCACTTTAAAACCAATTCAAAATATAATCTAATAACATAAATAAATTAGATTAAAAAGTGGTTTTGAATTAAAATACAACATTTTACACTATTCATTAAAAAATGAACTTTATCGGAAAGATACCAAAAATTTACCCAAAGTAAATTTTGATGTCCCGATTCTTAATAAGAGTTTTATTTGGTCCAAAAGAATGTTTAAGAGTGAACAAAACTATATTTAATGACGGTTCTCCATCAAGAGGTGATAAGTGAACCTTTAGTGAAAACTAGGGCATATACGCCTAAAATTGAATTCTTTCCGTATTTTAAGACTTTATCTTTTATTGTATAAATGTAAAAACATTTAAGAACATATATAATCATATTTTAGTTATTTATATCCATTCCCGCCATTACAACGGCTACATGTTAACTACCATTTAAAATAATATTATTTTATTATTAGAGTGCAACGTAAGATTCCCAAGAAACTCGTTGTTGCGTGTTGGGTACGCCATCGAGCATAGCGTCCCCTTTAAAGTCATATTAATATTTTATTCACAAATATGGATAAATATGAAAATTTCATATTCTTTATTTACCTGGGGTGTTACATCCTTCCCCCCTTTTGGGAATTGCGTCCTCGCAATTTTAAAATTGCGCTTGGAAACATCCTTGAAAGTCCCACATCGGAACAAGAGTCGGTAAAACAATCACTTTAAAATAAAGAAAGATAAGTACAAAGGTCACCCGAGTTAACCCATACTAGGATTCCATGTAGGAAAACATGGACATGGAGGAGAAAACATAGGGTCATGTTCTGATGGACAGTGATAGAAAACATGTTTAGGAGAAAGTTAACAATAAGAAAATCACAAACTTGTGATGGGTTAAACGGTGTTGGGTTCCCCAGTAGGAAAAGTTAATAGACAACATTTTTGTTTTAAGTAACTTTTATTGAGGAATTTTATTCATAAGGAAACATAATCACTTATCATGTTGACTTTCAACTTTTACTAGATTCCTTAATCAAACTCATAATTTTTTCAAATGACAAGTATTTAGGGAGACTTTTTCGCATTAAGAGTACTATAATCAACTTCTAGAGAATCACCTAATCCACAAAAGAGAACTATATACATACCATGTCTTTAGACTTTAACCAAAACCAAACAGGCTAGTACAAGATCAGATAATCCAGAAAAGGATAACCCTTTATAAAAAGAAAATCTATTCTTAATCTCCAAAATTTGTCAAACAATACCCAAAGTTCAACAAGGATCATCCGATAAACAATTTGTCCATAAAATTCCTCAAAGTAAACCAATATAATATTGAAACCTATATATTTTATGGATTTAGTCACATAGTCTTCCAAGTTAAATCGTAACATTTATCTCCAAACAACATCAGTTTCTCCTAAAGTCTCGTATTGAAAAGTAATTAACCTAATCACATATCCTCTATGATAGGTTAATCATTTTCATAAATAACCAAAAATAAACTTACTCTTAATTCATAAAATCATATAACTAAAAAGAATCAGTCAAACTAACCAGGGACTTCACATAGTCCAGTGGTAGGCGATCAATACCAGTCGCACTTTGGTTGTGGGTTCGATTCCCGCAGCTTTGTCCGACGCGACGGGTTGTCACACGGTCTGCGTGTTGTCCTTTTTCCAAAACTATATAATTCTTAAAACATTCCCCAAAATGAGATAAAATCTTCAAGAATAATCATAACATATTTTAACCTCAAGTTTATCTCATGCCCTTCATTTTCCATCATATCATAGAGTAACCCATAATTACCTAAAAAGTAAGGATCATATAAACCTTAATGGTTACCTTAATAATTATTACCTGAATTTCCACATCGGGTTGGCCATCTCGTACATGATGCATTAGAGAACTCACCAAGGTTGAAGTGGTTGATCATGACTCCTTGATATTTGGTTTAGAACAACCACGAGTTTCCTCATTGAATCCTCTATTTTATCTAGTATCTTAATCAGAGAACCACCATAGTTTCCTTCAAACCTGTTGTCTCTTTGGTGCCTGCTAGATCCATCCATTCACTAAAAATAGAAATGTCAGTGCGAGTATATCAAAAAAACCATCATGTACTAATGTGGAAGGTAAACACTAAGATATACTTACTCATTCACTTTATCTAAAACTAGGACTCTTTCTGAAATCCTAACCATTATGGTAATGTCACTTATGCTTAGAGAATACCCTAACCTCTAAAGTTATCTAAACCGACCTTTGATACCAACTATAAGGCCCCAGCCTTAAACCTTACTTAATCTTGAGTTATTACAAGATTACACATTGAGGATCTTTTCAGGTTTAGAGTTTTAGAGAATTAGATCATGAAACTTGCATTGCATTCCACATTTAAACAAAGTGGTTACATAAAATACAGTATTCATTCTTCCCATCACGGAAACATATTTAAAATATAACACGGATTCTTTCTTGACACATCCTTGACACTATCATCACATCATGTACCTTTCCCTTGACCTGTGAAAAACATTTCAAAAACATGGGATGAGCATAAAAAGCTCAGTAAGGGTTACAAAAAAATATGGAAAGGAAACATGAGTTCATATATACATGAGAATGAAATCATACTTTACCCATAAAACATTGGCACTTTAACATACCTCATCAAACCATGAATAAATCATAGATAACATAAGACAAAAAGGTAACTTGAGGCATTCATAACATTCTTACGTAGGGAGTAACCCTCTTGGTTACGTTTGGAATACCCATCACAGTATATTCCCTAAATCTCTTTGGAGAAACCTTATCGTTTCACTCCTTCGCGTTACCCAATGCATTGGAGAGCTATATCGGGCTCACCCACCCTTAGTTTATCACGGAACCACCCGTTCTTCATAACAATGCCCAAGAACCATAACATAATCGTATCACAGAAAATATGAATAAAGTTAACATAACATTTCCACATTTCAATCACAATATAACATTTTAGGATATTGAAATAATGAATCCATTCAAAAAGAAACCATTTCCAAAACCATTTAAAACATTTAATAAAGATATTTTTGAATCAAAGTGTCCCATACCACCTTGAAGCTTTTAACATTTTAAACCATTAATATCAATATAAATAAATCCTTAAAACCATTTTGAAAACATGGATATTAATAAGAACAAATAATTAAAACATTTAAAGCGGTATTTTGGTTAAAGGGGTTTTACCAAAATTAGAGACACTTGAATACCATAATTGAGGAATAACATTTAGTCATAACTTTATAATATCATGAGAATAAATGGATTCATGATATAATACTCCAAAGGACAGTATATACACCATATAAGAGTGAATTGGTGCATAACAACAATGAACCCTCAATAGAAATGTCAAATGTGATGAAATCCCTTACAAAGAAGGTATCCTTAAATTAAGGACAAATCAATCTCAAAAATATGTGTGACAAATATAATTACACCCAATATAAATGGATATTAAGTGTAAAAAAATAATAGGTCATTCACACATATTCAATGGATTACATATTCAATGACCACATGTTGAACCCAAAGAAATCGAAATTGGGTTAAAAAGTTCCCTTGACGGCCTAACAACATCACCTCAAAATGAGTTGATGAGAGATAAAAAGTGTATCTCATCACTTGGAAATAAAATTTACATCAATAAGGATATATGAGAACATATCCCAACATAAAAATATGTAAATTAAAAGACCCAACAAAAGAAGTCTTTTAAAAAAGAGGAGGGTGAAAGGTTCCCTTACCGACTTGGGTATCTTTCAAAACATACACCCCATGAAAGTGGAACAATATATCATTGATGTAAATACTCATAAATGAAGGTATATTACACAAATAGTAGAATAATGGGCAGTACATACACCACTCAGTGGAATTTGTGGAAAATGTAGCATAAATCTCACGGGAATAAAAGTGAGATGAAAAATCCCTTACGAAAACTCGGCATTCTAACAGCGCCACATAAAACTTCCGAATATGGATTGATGAGATCAAATAGGGTATCTCATCACATTAAAATAAAATTTACATAAAGAGGAATATAAAAGAACATCCCCCAACCTTACAAAGAGGAGCTTAAAAGAAGTGACATAAAGGAGAGTACTTAAAAAGAAAGAGAGAGGTTAGATCTCTTACGAAAGTTCGGCAGCCTAACGGTGCCACTCAAAACTTCCAAAATGGATTGATGAGAGAGAATAGGGTCTCTCATCACATGAAAATAAAAATTACAGTAAGTGTAATATAAAATAACATCCCAATCATAAGAACGATGAGCTTAAAATAAATGACATAAAAGAGTGTACTTAAAAAGAAAGAGAGTTGTATGATCCCGTACCTCGGGTCCGACTTGACTCGATCGTTCTTTAATCTCCTGAATAATAAACTTTTGTTAATTTCTACTTCCTTAAGAACCTTTTTCAAGTTCATTATTCCTTTTACATCACTTATTACCATGTCATAAACATTATGCAATCATTTAAGTTAATAATATTTGTTTTGCCGATATTTGGTTCTTAAGTCGAAAGTGGACTTCTTACAATTACATGTTGTTCGTGTGGTCAAAGGTTCTTTATATCCAGAATGAAATTCCTGATTTGGATATCATATATATCATATATATCCAGAATATACATGTATTTATAATATTACATAATCATTTAGAGGTAAGAAATGAAATGCACCGTTCATGGAGACGGTAAGCCGTACGTATGCATGAACGCTACTTTCATTTCTTTGTCATATTAATGGAATTAAAACTAAATGAGAGGTTTGTATATTTTAATTACAGAATTATATTCATAATTTAGATTTATCATTCATCATATATATCCATTATATACATGTACTTATAATAGTACATTACATTTGGGGATAAGAAATGAAATGCACCGTTCATGGAGACGATAAGCCGTACGTACGCATGAACGCTACATTCATTTCTATCTCATACTTTAATGGAAATAAATAATAATGATATATAGGTATATAATAATTAAAGTATAACATCATATATAATAACATTAAATCCATCCTTTATATGTCCCACATATGGCATTAACGAATCACATCACTTTGAGGGGGCGGTAGTCCGCACTTCCTAAAATGAAGATATCGCGTATACCCATAATGGAAGCCATAAAGGTAAGACAAAAATGAAAAATACAGAAGTATAAGTAAAACATAAACATATTATATATCATATATAAAAATTGTGACATCATAATGGCCACCTTTGAATGTGTTAAATGAGTATTGAACAATCATCGTTTCGGGAGGCAGAATTTCGCCATCCACGGAAACCGTATGTTCTTTAACCATTTGATGTAGTTGTGTGAGAGGGTAGGTCGAATAAATATTATAACAACATCCTAGTATATTTAAGATACTGGTGTTGTTACAAAATAAGTAAATAAAAAGAGTTTAGGGGGTTGGAGAATCAAAACAAAACAAATGAACATGAGAGAATGAATTACCTTTAAAAGTGTAACTCATTTTGATTTGAGCCTAAAGTCTTCCTTTGAAAGGATTCTTCCCAAAGGGAATCCTATAGGATGATGAAAGGGATGTGGAGAGAGTAAATGGGCAGGGTTTGTCCGAGCCAAAGGCTTGAGGAGTGTGTGAAAAGAGGTAGAGGTGGGGGCCTTTTATAAGAGGAGAGGAGGGACACTTTTGGAAAGTAAGGAAATATTACTTTATTTGAAAATGTGTTTCGGTTTTAAAAGGTCCCACATTGATATAATTCGTGGATAAGGTTATAAAGGTTCTAAATCCACTTATCCAATAAGTTTTGGACATGTGTAGTTCATATATTTTACATTAGATTTCCATTTTATTTTAATCGTTAAATAATGATGTCATCACTGCATCATTATGATGTCATAAATAATTTAATTTATTTAATGTCTAAAAATTATAAACAAATTACTATGATGTAGGAAATCTTTTTATCTTTCCAATGACTATTTATAATCAAAATTTGGACTTCTGTAACCACACTTAAAAATTATTTAAGTAAAACATATCATGTTTGTGTCATTTTTACTTTTATATTAAATAAAAAGTTATTTATGTCATTTCCCGACCAAAATGTCTCCATGGGGTCCCCAAGTTGACCCATGGCTTGTCTTGGTCGGCCATGACACAACCAATAAGGTCGGGACATTTGTCTAGGTAATTTCATATTATTAAAGCATTATTTATACCTTAAACTACACTAATTACCACTAATCGCGATTAAAAACTTAATAAGTTACTATTCACCAAAAAATTATTTTAATCTCATTGAACCACATTTTACTTCTTAATGACAACCATGTATGTCGGAATTTTGAAAATCAAAACACAATGATGGCAAAATTTCATTTAAATGGAAAATCAGTTTTTATAAGTACCACTTAGTGGTTTCACTATTCATCAAAAATTGATGTTTTTCAGAAAAATCCCAAAAATTCACCCTAAGCTATATTTTATATTCTGAATTCAAAAATGAAGTCCGTTTTACAAAATTCAAAACATATAAGTCACATTAATTAATTTAATAATTAATTCCCGCTGTCATGACAAATAGCGTGTTTTATGAAACAATAAGTATCAAAAGATTGACACTTGTTTAAGTCTGATTTCAAAGTGAAATTGATTCAACGACCACTATTGGATTTAATGGTAAAAATATTTTCTAATTTCACTTTAAAACCAATTAAAAATATAATCTAATCATATAAATAAATTAGATTAAAAAGTCGTTTTGAATTAAAATACAACATTTTCCACTATTCATTAAAAAAATGAACTTTATCGGAAAGATACCAAAAATTTACACAAAGTAAATTTTGATGTCCCGATTCTTAATAAGAGTTATATTTTGTCCAAAAGAATGTTTAAGAGTGAACAAAACTATATTTAATGACGGTTCTCCATCAAGAGGTGATAAGTGAACCTTTAGTGAAAACTAGGGCATATACGCCTAAAATTGAATTCTTTCCGTATTTTAAGCCTTTATCTTTTATTGTATAAATGTAAAAACATTTAAGAACATATATAATCATATTTTAGTTATTTCTATCCATTCCCGCCATTACAACGGCTACATGTTAACTACCATTTAAAATAATATTATTTTATTATTAGAGTGCAACGTAAGATTCCCAAGAAACTCGTTGTTGCGTGTTGGGTACGCCATCCAGCATAGCGTCCCCTTTAAAGTCATATTAATATTTTATTCACAAATACGGATAAATATGAAAATTTCATATTCTTTATTTACCTGGGGTGTTACATCCTTCCCCCCTTTTGGGAATTGCGTCCTCGCAATTTTAAAATTGCGCTTGGAAACATCCTTGAAAGTCCCACATCGGAACAAGAGTCGGTAAAACAATCACTTTAAAATAAAGAAAGATAAGTACAGAGGTCACCCGAGTTAACCCATACTAGGATTCCATGTAGGAAAACATGGACATGGAGGAGAAAACATAGGGTCATGTTCTGATGGACAGTGATAGAAAACATGTTTAGAAGAAAGTTAACAATAAGAAAATCACAAACTTGTGATGGGTTAAACGGTGTTGGGTTCCCCAGTAGAAAAAGTTAATAGACAACATTTTTGTTTTAAGTAACTTTTATTGAGGAATTTTATTCATAAGGAAACAAAATCACTTATCATGTTGACTTTCAACTTTTACTAGATTCCTTAATCAAACTCATAATTCTTCCAAATGACAAGTATTTAGGGAGACTTTTTCGCATTAAGAGTACTATAATCAACTTCTAGAGAATCACCTAATCCACAAAAGAGAACTATATACATCCCATGTCTTTAGACTTTAACCAAAACCAAACAGGCTAGTACAAGATCAGATAATCCAGAAAAGGATAACCCTTTATAAAAAGAAAATCTATTCTTAATCTCCAAAATTTGTCAAACAATACCCAAAGTTCAACAAGGATCATCCGATAAACAATTTTTCCATAAAATTCTTCAATGTAAACCAATATAATATTGAAACCTATATATTTTATGGATTTAGTCACATAGTCTTCCAAGTTAAATCGTAACATTTATCTCCAAACAACATCAGTTGCTCCTAAAGTCTCGTATTGAAAAGTAATTAACCTAATCACATATCCTCTATGATAGGTTAATCATTTTCATAAATAACCCAAAATAAACTTACTCTTAATTCATAAAATCATATAACTAAAAAGAATCAGTCAAACTAACCAGGGACTTCACATAGTCCAGTGGTAGGCGATAAATACCAGTCGCACATTGGTTGTGGGTTCGATTCCCGCAGCTTTGTCCGACGCGACGGGTTGTCACACGGTCTGCGTGTTGTCCTTTTTCCAAAACTATATAATTCTTAAAACATTCCCCAAAATGAGATAAAATCTTCAAGAATAGTCATAACATATTTTAACCTCAAGTTTATCTCATGCCCTTCATTTTCCATCATATCATAGAGTAACCCATAACTACCTAAAAAGTAAGGATCATATAAACCTTAATGGTTACCTTAATAATTATTACCTGAATTTCCACATCGGGTTGGCCATCTCGTACATGATG
This sequence comes from Viscum album, assembly GCA_963277665.1. Taxonomy (NCBI): domain Eukaryota; kingdom Viridiplantae; phylum Streptophyta; class Magnoliopsida; order Santalales; family Viscaceae; genus Viscum; species Viscum album. Next base: position 1,920,836,803 of record OY728136.1, on the reverse strand, counting down.
CATTAGAGAACACACCAAGGTTGAAGTGGTTGATCATGACTCCTTGATATTTGGTTTAGAACAACCACGAGTTTCCTCATTGAATCCTCTATTTTATCTAGTATCTTAATCAGAGAACCACCACAGTTTCCTTCAAACCTGTTGTCTCTTTGGTGCCTGCTAGATCCATCCATTCACTAAAAATAGAAATGTCAGTGTGAGTATATCAACAAAACCATCATGTACTAATGAGGAAGGTAAACACTAAGATATACTTACTCATTCACTTTATCTAAAACTAGGACTCTTTCTGAAATCCTAACCATTATGGTAATGTCACTTATGCTTAGAGAATACCCTAACCTCTAAAGTTATCTAAACCGACCATTGATACCAACTATAAGGCCCCAACCTTAAACCTTACTTAATATTGAGTTATTACAAGATTACACATTGAGGATCTTTTCAGGTTTAGAGTTTTAGAGAATTAGATCATGAAACTTGCATTACATTCCACATTTAAACAAAGTGGTTACATAAAAGACATTATTCATTCTTCCCATCACGGAAACATATTTAAAATATAACACAAATTCTTTCTTGACACATCCTTGACACTATCATCACATCATTTACCTTTCCCTTGACCTGTGAAAAACATTTCAAAAACATGGGATGAGCATAAAAAGCTCAGTAAGGGTTACGAAAAAATATGGAAAGGAAACATGAGTTCATATATACATGAGAATGAAATCATACTTTACCCATAAAACATAGGCACTTTAACATACCTCATCAAACCATGAATAAATCATAGAAAACATAAGACAAAAAGGTAACTTGAGGCATTCATAACATTCTTACGTAGGGAGTAACCCTCTTGGTTACGTTTGGAATACCCATCACAGTATATTCCCTAAATCTCTTCGGATAAACCTTATCGTTTCACTCCGTCGCGTTACCCAATGCATTGGAGAGCTATATCGGGCTCACCCGCCCTTAGTTTATCACGGAACCACCCGTTCTTCATAACAATGCCCAAGAACCATAACATAATTGTATCACATAAAACATGAATAAAGGAAACATAACATTTCCACATTTCAATCACAATATAACATTTTAGGATATTGAAATAATGAATCCATTAAAAAAGAAACCATTTCCAAAACCATTTAAAACATTTAATAAAGATATTTTTGAATCAAAGTGTCTCATACCACCTTGAAGCTTTTAACATTTTAAACCATTAATATCCATATAAATAAATCCTTAAAACCATTTTGAAAACATGGATATTAATAAGAACAACTAATTAAAACATTTAAAGCGGTATTTTGGTTAAAGGGGTTTTACCAAAATTAGAGACACTTGAATACCATAATTGAGGAATAACATTTAGTCAGAACTTTATAATATCATGAGAATAAATGGATTAATGATATAATACTCCAAAGGACAGTATATACACCATATAAGAGTGAATTGGTGCATAACAACAATGAACCCTCAATAGAAATGTCAAATGTGATGAAATCCCTTATAAAGAAGGTATCCTTAAATTAAGGACAAATCAATCTCAAAAATATGTGTGACAAATATAATTACACCCAATATAAATGGATATTAAGTGTAAAACAATAATAGGTCATTCACACATATTCAATGGATGACATATTCAATGACCACATGTTGAACCCAATGAAATCGAAATTGGGTTAAAAAGTTCCCTTGACAGCCTAACAACATCACATAAAAATGAGTTTATGAGAGATAAAAAGTGTATCTCATCACATGGAAATAAAATTTACATCAATAAGGATATATGAGAACATATCCCAACATAAAAATATGTAAATTAAAAGACCCAACAAAAGAAGTCTTTTAAAAAAGAGGAGGGTGAAAGGTTCCCTTACCGACTTGGGTATCTTTCAAAACATACACCCCATGAAAGAGGAACAATAGATAATTGATGTAAATACTCATAAATGAAGTTATATTACACAAATAGTAGAATAATGGGCAGTACATAAACCAATCAATGTAATTTGTGGCAAATGTAGCATAAATCTCACGGGATTAAAAGTGAGATGAAAAATCCCTTACGAAAACTCGGCAGCCTAACGGCGCCACATAAAACTTCCGAATATGGATTGATGAGATCAAATAGGGTATCTCATCACATTAAAATAAAATTTACATCAAGAGGAATATAAAATAACATCCCCCAACCTTACAAAGAGGAGCTTAAAAGAAGTGACATAAAGGAGAGTACTTAAAAAGAAAGAGAGAGGTTAGATCTCTTACGAAAGTTCGGCAGCCTAACGGCGCCACTCAAAACTTCCAAAATGGATTGATGAGAGAGAATAGGGTCTCTCATCACATGAAAATAAAAATTACAGTATGTTTAATATAAAATAACATCCAAATAATAAGAAAGATGAGCATAAAATAAATGACATAAAAGAGTGTACTTAAAAAGAAAGAGAGTTGTAGGATCCCGTACCTCGGGTCCGACTTGACTCGATCGTTCTTTAATCTCCTGAATAATAAACTTGAGTTAATTTCTACTTCCTTAAAAACCTTTTTAAAGTTCATTATTCCTTTTACATCACTTATTACCATGTCATAAACATTATGTAATCATTTAAGTTAATAATATTTGTTTTGCCGATATTTGGTTCTTAAGTCGAAAGTGGACTTCTTACAATTAAATGTTGTTCGTGTGGTCAAAGGTTCTTTATATCCAGAATGACATTCCTGATTTGGATATCATATATATCATATATATCCAGAATATACATGTATTTATAATATTACATAATCATTTAGAGGTAAGAAATGAAATGCACCGTTCATGGAGACGGTAAGTCGTACGTACGCATGAACGCTACTTTCATTTCTTTGTCATATTAATGGAATTAAAACTAAATGAGAGGTATGTATATTTTAATTACAGAATTATATTCATCATTTAGATTTATCATTCATCATATATATCCATTATATACATGTACTTATAATAGTACATTATATTTGGGGATAAGAAATTAAAGGCATCGTTCATGGAGACGGTAAGCCGTACGTACGCATGAACGCTACTTTCATTTCTATCTCATAATTTAATGGAATGAAATAATAATGATATAGATGTATATAATAATTCCAGTATAACATCATATATAATAACATTAAATCCATCCTTTATACGTCCCACGTATGGCATTAACGAATCACATCACTTTGAGGGGGCGGTAGTCCGCACTTCCTAAAATGATGATATCGCGTATACCCATAATGGAAGCCATAAAGGTAAGACAAAAATGAAAAATACAGAAGCATAAGTAAAACATAAACATATTATATATCATATATAAAAATAGTGACATCATAATGGCCACCTTTGAAGGTGTTAAATGAGTATTGAACAATCATCGTTTCGGGAGGCAGAATTTCGCCATCCACGGAAACCGTATGTTCTTTAACCATTTGATGTAGTTGTGTGAGAGTGTAGGTCGAATAAATATTATAACAACATCCTAGTATATTTTAGATACTGGTGTTGTTACAAAATAAGTAAATAAAAAGAGTTTAGGGGGTTGGAGAATCAAAATAAAACAAATGAACATGAGAGAATGAATTACCTTTAAAAGTGTAACTCATTTTGATTTGAGCCTAAAGGCTTCCTTTGAAAGGATTCTGCCCAAAGGGAATCCTATAGGATGAGGAGAGGGATGTGGAGAGAGTAAATGGGCAGGGTTTGGGCGAGCCAAAGGCATGAGGAGTGTGTGAAAAGAGGTAGAGATGGGGGCCTTTTATAAGAGGAGAGGAGGGGCACTTTTGGAATGTAAGGAAATATTACTTTATTTGAAAATGTGTTTCGGTTTTAAAAGGTCCCACATTGATATAATTCGTGGATCAGGTTATAAAGGTTCGAAATACACTTATCCAATAAGTTTTGGACATGTGTAGTTCATATATTTTACATTATCTTTCCATTTTATTTTAATCGTTAAATAATGATGTCATCACTGCATCATTATGATGTCATAAATAATTTACTTTATTTAATATCTAAAAATTATAAAAAAATAACTATGATGTAGGAAATCTTTTTATCTTTCCAATGACTATTTATAATCAAAATTTGGAATTGTGTAACCCCACTTAAAAATTATTTAAGTAAAACATATCATGTTTGTGTCATTTTTACTTTTACATTAAATAAAAAGTTATTTATGTCATTTCCCAACCAAAATGTCTCCATGGGGTCCCCAAGTTGACCCATGGCTTGTCTTGGTCGGCCATGACACAACCAATAATGTTGGGACATGTGTCTAGGTAATTTCATATTATTAAAGCATTATTTATACCTTAAACTACACTAATTACCACTAATCGCGATTAAAAACATAATAAGTTACTATTCACAAAAAAAATATTTTAATCTCATTGAACCACATTTTACTTCTTAATGACAACCATGTATGTCGGATTTTTGAAAATCAAAACACAATGATGGCAAAATTTCATTTAAACAGAAAATCAGTTTTTATAAGTACCCCTTAGTGGTTTCACTATTCATCAAAAATTGATGTTTTTCAGAAAAATCCCAAAAATTCACCCTAAGCTATATTTGATATTCTGAATTCAAAAATGAAGTCCGTTTTAAAAAATTCAAAACATATAAGTCACATTAATTAATTTAATAATTAATTCCCGCTGTCATGACAAATAGCGTGTTTTATGAAACAATAAGTATCAAAAGATTGACACTAGTTTAAGTCTGATTTCAAAGTGAAATTGATTCCAACGACCACTATTGGATTTAATGGTAAAAATATTTTCTAATTTCACTTTAAAACCAATTCAAAATATAATCTAATCATATAAATAAATTAGATTAAAAAGTGGTTTTGAATTAAAATACAACATTTTACACTATTCATTATAAAATGATCTTTATCAGAAAGATACCAAAAATTTACACAAAGTAAATTTTGATGTCACGATTCTTAATAAGAGTTTTATTTGGTCCAAAAGAATGTTTAAGAGTGAAAAAAACTATATTTAATGACGGTTCTCCATCAAGAGGTGATAAGTGAACCTTTAGTGAAAACTAGGGCATATACGCCTAAAATTGAATTCTTTCCGTATATTAAGCCTTTATCTTTTATTGTATAAATGTAAAAACATTTAAGAACATATATAATCATATTTTAGTTATTTCTATCCATTCCCACCATTACAAAGGCTACATGTTAACTACCATTTAAAATAATATTATTTTATTATTAGAGTGCAACGTAAGATTCCCAAGAAACTCGTTGTTGCGTGTTGGGTACGCCATCGAGCATAGCGTCCCCTTTAAAGTCATATTAAAATTTTATTCACAAATATGGATAAATATGAAAATTTCATATTCTTTATTTACCTGGGGTGTTACACATAACTCCCCCTCCCTCCATTGCGATTCCTTCCCATACCTCCCTCCCTGAAGAATCCTCCTCCCCCTCCCTCCCTTGCTCATGAATCCTCCTCCATGAATCCCCCCTCCCCTTGTGAGGCAGCTAGCTCTCTTCCCCGCCGATGCGACCCATCCTCCCCTTGTGATGAAGCCGACATACCTCCCCGCTGATGCGGCTCCGATGTAGCCTCCACACCTCCCTCCAAATGCTCCCCTCCCTGCCAATGCTACCCCTCCACCCCTTATGAGGTAGACAACATACCTCCCCACTGATGCAGCATTGACACAACCTCACCGCCTTCGTGTAGAGGCGGACTCCCTGCCTCCCAGCCGACACGGCCTCCCCGCCTCCCTGCTGACGCAGCCTCCCCACCACCACTGGTAATTTTCTAAATTTCTATGGATTTTAAAACCCCCATGGTGGAAGTTGAAGTAAATATTACACCTTCCGTGCGAGATGGGGTTAATTTGGAGTCAGTACTGATTTCTTCTAGATCTACCTAGGATGTTATGACCCTATAGGTAGAGGAAGTGGATGAAGTTATATCTACATTATGGGATATGGATTTTCCAAAATGGATTTCATATTTGATCCAAGTTCAATATTATTAATTGTGTTTATTTTCACCCATTGATGAGATGAGTGTAGAACCTTCTCAGAATGTGAGCTACATTCAAGAAAGAGATTTCATAAAACCTAATATTATCGACATCTTATCTGAGTTGTTTTCTTGAATTTTCCGGCATCGTGGACCCACATTGAAATGTATCATAGTTCCCTAATACATTATAATACAAAGTTCTCCATTTTTTGGACGTAATTGGTTACTGGAATGCATCTTACATTCGTCGCATGGCTCCATCCGGGTGCTCCCATCCACTTCCATGCCGCCTTGTAGAGTAGCTTGCCACTACCTCTTATGTGACTTTGCGGAGTTCACTATACACACCAATGCCTCTCACACCGATTGGCTAGGGATTATACAACCCACCTCACTAGTTTAAGCAGTCCTCCTAGGCTAGCTAGTTGGGATATGCCATATTTTTTACAAAGTCCCAAAAAATTAATATTCTATGAAACCAAATTCAATACTCACATATTTGAAATACTAGCATAGATTATTCTTATAACCATATTATAAAGGTTACTTTTTTTTATTCAAAACATTGGTGTAAACAATGTGTATCCTTTTTAGATGTCTTCAAACAAGAAATAATCACATTTAATGTTGCTTCATCTAAATAAACCTTGCCAACATAATAACTCTAATGACTAATTCAATGATAGAAACTCGACACTTAAATAATTGTAATATTTAATTTTAATTAAACAATTATATTCACTTTATAACTCTCAATATTGATTCAATGGTAGAAAATATATTCTTAAATAATTGTAATGTTGATTTTTCATCAAACAAGTATATTGAAAAAATCTACAATGAAAATATTATTTCAAAAAATTTGTGTGATTCAAAATCACCCATTGGATTTATTGTCAATACCCATTTTAAATTCAAAATCAATGTCTTCTTATCCCCTTTAATTGATAATAAAACCAAAGATATAAGTATAAGATATAATTTAACTCATCTCATTCTATAACAACTATGTGTTTCTTCTTCTCATTCTTAAATCTCCACATTTCATAAGAGATGTTACATAAGTGAAATCGAAATTGATTTTATTGAGAGAAGGAAAGAATAACCTTTCATAAAGCAATGAGTCCTTAATTAATTAGATATATTTTTATGAGTAAACAAAGGCAATGGAAACCCACATGTGATAACTTATTCTTCACATGATGTATTACATGCTGTCTCCAACTAGATAGTAGGATTAGTGTTATCCCAGAAGGTCAATGGACACCCACATGAGATAAATTATTCTTCACAGACCCTAGATTCATCTCAGATTAATTATATAACAACTAATAAGTATTGTTTCTATATATTTATTGCATTGGAAAATTTTAATTCATATTTTGTATGATGTTAAGTATCGATTTATTCTTCCCTTGCAGCTCGTGGGAATTTAATAAAGAAAACATATTCAAAACCAAGGTCAGTAAGGTTGATGCTTCTCCTATAAAAATTTAATGTTGAAATAAAGGATAAGAAGGGCTATGAAACAATAGTTTCAAACCACATGAATAGACTTCCATACATTTCTGATGTATGTACACCTACTGAAACATCCTGTAATGATGCACTCCCTAGTGAGTGGCTCTATGAATGCATTGAAAAGGTTCCATGGTATGCAAAAATGTTTAACTGCGTGTCACATCAAAAGTATAGTGTTTTCTAAGAATGTGTTCCTTTAGATAAAATATATTTCAATGTTATATGTTTAGTAGTATCCATAGTTTTAGAAAATCCATAGTGAGCAATTGATTATGAGGTGTATGTCAAATAAAGAGGTAACTTGTGTCCTTAAATATTGTTATACACTTACATAAAAAGGTCATTTAGACTTTAGTACATAGCTAGGAATGTTTGTGATGTTGGATTATTCAAGGTAATAGTTTTAAAGGATGTCCAATATTTTTATAAATCTTTTATGGATTTCCAATTCATTGGAGGTATTTTCAAAAAATAGGAAATTCCCCAACAACCTTTTATTTTTTTGCAAAATATATGATGTGTGGGATATAGGATTCAAGGATCCATTTCCTATTTCTTTTTGAAATTATTATATTCTCTTAGTAGTATATTATGTTTCTAAATTGATTGAATCTCAATCAACTAGATTTGATGTTATTTAGTATTGGGGTGTGCATATCAATCTGAATATTCTTTGTTCATTGTTGTTTTTGGAGTCATGTATCATTTATCATGTTTAGTTGACACACAGATCAAATATATATAAGAAGTTATATCTCACTTATTTTCCCAGTATTTCTTTTTAGGTGGTTTCATATGATTCATGTTCATGGACAATCGACTTCTATAATAGACCAATGATATATGTTTACTCGGCAGTTCATATTTCACTGTACACAATTTTATAAACCTTTACACTAGATACACAATTAATGAACTATATTTCATTTTATTAATTCATATTCTTCATTTTATGACATGGATTCAATGACAACATAATTTTTAATACCTTTCATAATATCCTTTTGTGAATTTTTCTTACTGAGGTAAAATACACAAAATCTTATTACGATATTTTTACTAATAATCATACAATATATCACAGTTTTAGATTGTCATGTTACTCATTTCAGTTTTCTTTAGGCTGATAATGAATTTATTGAATCTATTAAAGATTTTAAGGGATAATTAATCTAATTTACACAGTTTATTTTCTTACATGCTTTTCATTAACATTATGCGCTTAATCCATAATATATACAGTGATTCTTGATGCTTTTATTGTGATGATATTAAATACATTAAGTCATTAGGACAACATAAAGAATGTAAACATAACAACATCCATATTCCTAATATGACAAATAGATAATGATTTTTTTTCAAATATGATATTTTAAGTCATTGTTATGTTATCTTTGTTATTGGATCAAAATTAAGCTATTAATTTAAATGTATTATATTACTATAAAAACTTATGTAATTTAAGATATATAATAATAAATATATGATTATCTTCTCAAAAAATGTTGTTAATAAAAATCATCTATTACACTTGCATATTTATTACTGACAGATAATCCAATGTGGGTATATGCTAATATTTAAATTGATAATATCATACAGAGTAGTGAAATGTCATTAAAATATTACCCTTCTCTATTCATACTAGATAACTCTTCTTCATACTAGGGAAATAGGCGAGTTACATAAGAGAGATTAATTACTAAATGTAAAATCTATAAAAATATTATAATCATCTAGAATGTTAGCAGGAAAATAAAAAAGAAAAACTACATACTATAATGACTATAACAACTGCTTCTACTTGGGTTTTTATTACTTCAAGGTTATGGTGGGAAATGAGAAACATATATATGGAGGGATTTATGTTTTTTATTTCCACATTGTATGAAAATAGCCTCGTAAATTATCCTTTTATAGTTCTTTTATATTTTTATTTTCATTTATTGAGTCCACTTTTGTCTTTTCTGAATCTATTATGTTAGAAGGTTCTTGTTCAATTGAATATTATTTTATAATGATTTGTTTCACATACAGTGATCTCTCATACAACTCAATGACGAGGAACTTACCTCACAGTTTCGGGTCACTTTCAAGCCTTGGAACACTGTAAGAAACTGAGACGATAGTTAATAAAATTATCATTTTTAATGTATTTATTGCATTATTCAGGTATTTATAGATCAATCAATTCACTGGTCTAATTTATTCCCTTGCTGGCATTCCCCATGATGATTTGTATGTTTATGGTATGTTTAAACAACACTTACTTGAGTTGACATCTTTCTAGTTTACATAAATTTTGTTACCATGTAATTAATAATATTTCACTACTTTGGTTTGTATGAATTCTGAGCATCCCTAGTGCAATGTTTATAATCTTTTCTTGCTTTTAGTGATGCTATTAGGAATGGTTCAAACAACCAATTTATTGGAGCTTATTTTCATATCATTGTGACATTATTAGCACTTGGTAGACCACCCTTGTTATCTCTATATATATTATTAATATTTTATTTATTTTAATTTAAATTCACTATCCCAACATATTATGGGATATATTAAAGTATTTATTTTTAGTTAACATTTTAATTTTATGCTCATTTCCCACACATGTATACAAATTGTTACTATTTTATTTATTTTACTGGTCTTGTTTTTTTTTCCTTTCAAGAGATTGATTTTTTTATAATTTTGTATTTGAATATTTGTATTTTTTTCAGTTTATATGGTTGCAGGTTCATAGGTTGCACGGTCTGAAGGCTTGTAAGCTAGCAGGTTTGGAAGTTATAAATTGATAGTTTGTGCATTACACATTTACATGTTACCAATTTTCTGGTTTTTGGTTGTTAGGTTTGTGGTTTTTAGTTTCTAGTTTTACATGATGAAGGTATTCTTGTTTGTCAGGTATGCATGATGAGGATTAAAAGGATTACATGTTTATAGATTTAAATGTTTTTAGGTTATATTATTACATGTTTACTGATCATTTAACAGATTGGTTTATTGGTTTACATATTGTTTTACTGGTTTACAGGTTTACAAATTGTTTTAAAGGCTTACTAATTTTAGATGTTTTTAGGTTTGTGGTTTTTAGTTGCTAGGTTCTGATTTTTTTTATAGGTTTACATATTGTTTTACAGGATGTAAGTTTATAGGCTATAAGATTAATGGTCTTCCATGGAGGTATTATTGTTTTTAGGATGATGGTATTATTGTATTTCAATGTTTTATCATGGTTTACAGATTGTTTTATAGGTATTATTGTTTTAAGGTATGCATGATGGTTTTATAGGTTTCCATGCTTATAGATTGTTTTTAGGTTATAAGATTACAGGTTTGTGGGTTTTACAGATTGTTTTCAAAGTTCTCAAAGGCATCCATGTTTCTTTTATGGTATGCATGATTGGTTTACATATTGTTTTATTACTTTTAGGTTACATGTTATGTTTACATGTTGCTTCAGGTTACTAGTTTTCAAATTGAATTTTGTGGGAGAATTTTGGAGAAGTTGGAAAAGATTACAAATTGAATGTTGTGGGAGAAGCTGAGAGCTAGGAGAAGTTCGGTTCATTATTTTCAGATTGACTATTTTACAGTTTTTCAATGTTTCTGGGTTTGTGCATGCTCTGATTGGCTGGATTTATTGAATGTCATGGGAGAAGTTTGGATCATTATTTCCAGATTTAATTTTTTAGATGTTTTCAATGTTTGTGGGTTTGTGTATGGGTGGAATTTTTTTTATGAACGTGCATCCTATAGGCATAGTTTTCAACCGTGGCTATACATCCTAAAAATGTGGCTATATCTTTATAGCCACGGTTCCCCAAACTGTGGATATTACCTATAGCCATGGTTTTGGGACTGTTGGTCGGGGTGGATACTCAAGAGGGAGGTGAATTGAGTTCCAATAAAAATTTATGTTAAAAATATTTCTCTTAAAAACCCCGAATTTAAAACAATGTTAATCTGTTGTGAATTTATACAGAGTGTAAATGTTCAATAAGTTTCTCAAAGATTGATTTGGTCTCAGTTGTCTTAATTTGAAGATGAAATTACCTTTTGAAACTAACTTATTGGTATATAATAAGTACAAACACTTGCTAATTTAACTATCAAAGTAGCCTTAAAATAGATTTGTATTTCAAAGTAATAAGCAGCAAAATGTAAAATATATATGTAATACTTATACATTTAAAATAAAAGCACGACAAAAGTTAACCAAGTGGATCAGTCTCAAGCCGAGACTTAGTCCTCTCAACAATTTATATAAATTGACCCACACCTTGGATTAGGGTTAAACAATAGTACAATAATGTCCAGGTCCAAAGACCACTACCACAGTTATTTGTAGGAAAAACAAACTATAGCACACAGGATGTTCAGGTCTTACTCGACCTATACCACTATCCACAGTGGGAAACAAAAGAGTTATAGAGTTTGGGTGAGGATTTACGAATCTTCCAGTTTAGCACAGGAGACAGTGTGTGTGTGTGTGTGTGTGTATCATAAATAGGGTACACAAACTGCTCAAAAATGTAAATATAGAATCACTAAAGATATGTATGAATGAGTTTAGAAATTCTTTAGTGATCAGCAGTGCAGCTCTGGACTCGATTGGTTGATCAGAAAAGTTTCTGAGTCCTTCTCTAGTTTCAGCTCTGAAAACTGAGTGATGTTTTCTTCTTGGGTTCTTGGTTCAGCATATGAGTTTGAGAGCATGAATAATTGGATGTAGTCTTTCACTCAAGATGCATCTTGTGTTCTCCTCTAGAATGGCAGTCTTGTTGTATGCTCATAACTCTCGGAGTATGAAGCTAGGTTTGTGAAAAATGATCCATGTTTGAATGTTTTTCAGTTCTTGTCTCTTTCACCCTTAGTGTATCTTCTTAGTTCATTGATGCTTGTTTTATATATCCATTTTGTTCTTCTTGTTTTCTATATCTGTGTATGTATGTAACCATTGTTATCTTTCCATCCCTTTATATCTTTCAGCTTCGGCAGAAAAGAATAATCACCTTTTACATGGGTACTAGGTACGGTTCCCTGACATGCAACAGAAATCATTAAATAACACTAACTACATTAAACCCCTCAAATATAACCATTATCTAAATAAATAAATTGTATGAATAGTATAGGGTCTGAATAGTTGGTCAATCATTAGTAGTCATTTATTGGTAGATGTGCACAATGTACTTTGTGTCACAAAACCTTCCATCGGTAGCACTTTTGAACTTGCATCGATAGCTCATATACCGGTGATATTAGTTCCATTGGTAGCTCTTGTAATCAGTAGAGGTTTCTCCAATGGTTGTTGTTGCTCCATCAGTATCTGTTTCTCCATCAGTATTTGTTGCATCAGTAGCTGTTTGCATGTGTTGGTAGACTTACAATATCAGCTGACTTCTATCAGTAGCTCGATATATCGGTGACTATACTTGTATCGGAAACTATCTATAAACTGACTCTATTAGTAGACATCTTTCTACTTACCGGTAACTATGTTTATATCAGTAACCTTAGTGTATCGGTGACTCTGTCTATTGGTCGACTAATCCTATCAGTGGACTGAGTGATGGTACCTCTATACCAGTAGCTATAACACTTGTTTGTTTTATGTAAAACACATCTGAATGGGTTAGAAGAACTTCATAACTCATATAAGCATGGATAAACAATGATTAAACTATCCCATGGATTATTTTAATATTATTATCAACTTGATCGTAGATTTAAATAATTAATATATAGAAAAACATTATATTGAGATTATCAAAGTATATGAAAGCATATTTGAGATTATCAAAACAGGTGAGGTCAACAATATCCCCCTTTTTGATAACCACAACTTATGATATTATTATTTAAAAGAAGTGTATCAAAGGATATATAAATAAACTCAATTTTATCAGAGAAAACAGTATGTTATAAAACATAGTTTATCAGAGATAGAATTAAATGTATCAGAGATAAAAGAAATAGAAACCATGATATTAGAGGTAAAATTTAGTGGTATTATAAAACTAAATGAAATGATATCAGAGGATGAGAGTAAGAGAAAATGGATTCAGAGGATGAAATATAACAGTATCGGAGGAGTAAAGCATGATAGCTTTTCCTTAGATAAAATTTCTCCCCTTTCATTAATATCTATCTCCTTGGGTGAATATGTCTTCCTCTTTGACATATAGAGAGTAATTATCCCCCATTGTAAAAGCTCGGTAAAATACCTGGGTGAATATGTCTTCCTCTTTGATACATAGAGAGTATTTCTCCCCCGTTTTAAATGCTTGGTAAAATATTTCTCGCCCTTTGTGATAATCAAAAAGTCGGAAACCAAAGAGAAGATGAATAAATAAAATAAAATAAAATAGAAAAGAGATTAAAAAAAAATTTCATTTCATGTTCGAGATGAGGTACAAAGAATTAAACAAAATACATAGGATTCTTATCAAACAGTCCATCCACTTGATCAATCCACATCATCAACGTGAGATTTTCCCCTAGGGTGAGAAGAGGATTCAGATGGTGAGGATTCTGGTGAAGGCATAGGAATTCCCAAAATTACCACAGGAAGCTGAGAAACTGACATTGTGTCTAGCCTGTATTGAGTAGTCCTTGGTGTGATCATAGGTGTGAGGCTTCGAATGGCTTGGACAGGAGTCAGCTGAATTGGAGAAGCAGTAGAGGTAGAGGCAGGCAAAGTAGGAGGGATAATTATTGTCCTAGCGTCAACATGCAGAAAAGGCAGCAACAGATTTTTGAAATCCATAATTATTCCTCCTCCTGTCTCTATAGAAGATATTAAGTCATCCTTGTTCTTTATAAACTTTCCCAACACTGGAGTCAATTCTCTGAGCATGCTAACTTTCTCTCTGAATGCTTGATTGATAGGAGGTATTTTCATATTATCAATTATAAGCTTGAAATAACTGGTCATTTCGGTCTTTGGGTAAATTTTTGAGAAATAAGAGTCCATGTTTTCTTTCTATTATTTTTGGGAGGAAAAGGATTCACTCATGTAGTCTTGGACTATCTTTATAATTTCTCTGGCTGAATCTCCAGTAGAAAGAACAACTCTTATCATCTCAGATGAGTCCACAGAGCCACTGGTTGAGGCAGAACCAAGCTCCCCATTCATCATAGCTCGAAACTGATTCAAATCCATCGAAGGATTAGATGCAATAGAACCAACAGAGAAAGATATAGTCTATTTGAAACTTTTAGTCAAACCACTAATAATATTTTGAACCTGGGAATCCTGTATTGTAATATGATCATTCATAGAAGTTTTGAAACCTTCAAATACTGAAACCATCTGGCTTATAACACTCTTCACATAAGCTATGTCCTTATCTGCTTGGGATTTTGAGCCCATGTAAGAGTCTAAAGAAACAACAAATTCTTTTAGAGATTAAAGATCTGCTTCAAGTAGAGAAACATGAGCCTAGAAGTCTTTAAGTTCTTCAACTATTTCTCCCATAAAGGTTGATAAATTGTAGGCAAGAGAAAGTTCAAATGATATTTCCAATATAATCATTTCTTCATAAAAACTCTCCTTCATCTCAGGAACAGAGGAACTAAAAGATTCTTTCAGCTCATCTTTTAAGATATCAATATCATCCTTGGTAACCAATTCAGCAGGTGCTACTTCTACAAATTCTCTTTCAGTGGATAAACCTATCGCAGAGTTAGACATTACTGATTGAATTGAAGATACCATAAAAACTTTCATTTTCTTGACCTCCTCCACAAAATATTCCCTAAGGATTTTTTTCAGCTTATCCAGGTCATGTACTCTAACCACATCTTCAGGAAATAATTCAGATTCAACATCATAAAAAATTATGGTCTATTTAGAGATGCTTTATTATCTAAATCAGGATAGTCTAAACCACATACTACAAAACTAGGGTCTTCTGCACAATCATTAAATCCAACAGCCACCGTAACACTTCCAAACTTGGTTTGATTCTCCCCCTCAATGGGTGCATCCTCAATTAGGATAACAGCATTCCCAACAACATTCTTAGCAACATTCTCAGCAGGTCTTTCATCCTGAGGAGAATCTTCCAATATCAATTCCATCACTTCAGTAGAAGGAGGGTCTTAAAAAGTAGGTATGGGTATGTCAATTTCACTTGATTCCTACGTAGGTACTAAATATTTTTCAATCACTGGACTAAGGCTCAAATCACCTGACAGAGATGCTTTACTCTCATGAACATATTCTTCATTTTCTACAACAACATCTTCAACATCCTCTAAAGAAACATCTTACTTATCTGATTTCTGTTGATCTAGAATTTCAGGAGCTGGACTAGGAGGAAAGTCAGAGTCTCCTCCTTCATCAGCAGTAGAGGACTCTTCCTCTTCTGAATCATCACTCTATTATGGACCCTCTTCATCAGGTCCCAGACCAGGATCCCTCACTTCCTTTGGTCTTAAAGGATGATTCACAGGATTAAACATGTCATAAACCCTCTGGTTATCATTGAACCATTCTCCTCTCCAAGGGTTCCAATTTGTTTTCATGTAATTAGAAACTATAGTTGTGATACAAGAAGTTATTCTTCCCTACCACTATCTCATCTTGAGACTCAACAACCCCTTTTACCTTGATCATTAAAAAGATCAACTTCACAAAGAATAGGGCATTTGTCTTTGATTTCAACCTTGTCATATCTTCCATCTGGAGCATTAGTAATCTGCACAACTTTACCTTTACACAATGTCTTCAGAGGTGCAGGAGATAGATATCCTGATATCTCAAATTGGAAAAGTCTCATATCCTCGGTATCAAGACATGTTGAATAGATTTGATCAGAAATCTGTTCTCTCTATCCATTTCTACAACAAATACCTGTCTTTGACTTCCATCACTAGTCAGCTCTTCCAAAGTAGTCTCATAGTCAAAAATATCACTGGTAGGTGGCATGGATCTCACAAAATATCAAGATACTCCTTCATGTGGAACTTTCAAGAACTCATCCCATTCAACAGATGAAAACGACATGTTCATTCCATTCACAAAAGAGGTTACTTGAATTTCATTCTCCGATTCTTCAAAAGTTACAAAATCGTAAAACTGTTTCACTAATTTTGGAAAGTAAGGACCATTGTTGTTCGAAAATCATTCAACCCATTTTTGGTCTTCAAGAACATTGAGCACTAAGGATTTTCTAGGCAGTAGCCATTCTACACACAGCTCCTTTTTAATCACAATAACATGATTTTTCAGATGATGGTTCACTGGTCGTCTCCCGGACCTAGTTCTAGCAACACTACCACTACCACTTTCTTCTTGCTCGGTCCTATGCTTCTTTGTTTTCGGCTCAACATAGTCATCTCTGATGGTAGGAAGTTTAGTTTTTTTCATCGATGGTGTGAATGATTTAGGGTTCACTAAAGATTCAGGATCTAATGTTCGAGGGTTAAGGTTTGAGGCACGGTGGATTTAGAAGTAGCTCCGACTTCAATTTTATCATTTATGAATCATAAAATAAATAAAAAAAATTAAATAAAGTAAAAACGATTCAGATTCTAGCGGCAGATAGAAGTTTTAAAACAGCACACACATCGGTGAGAATCTCTATCAGTGAGGTTACATCGGTGAGGATCTCACATCAGTGAGAATTCTACATTGGTGACGATTTCACATCGGTGAGAATTTCACATCGGTGAATATTTCACATCGGTGAGAATTTCACATCGGTGAAGATTTCACATCGGTGAGAATTTTACATCGGTGAAGATTTTACATCGGTGAGAATAACTGCCGATTGAGGTTAAGCATTCTTAACTCGTGTCTAATGTAACTTAACCAATCCTAAATCAAGGGTTTAGTGAAAATGTCGGCTAATTGATGTTCAGTGCGTATAAACTCAAGAGTAGTATCACCCTTTAGGTCATTATCTCTCAAGAAATGGTGCCTTACATCAATGTGTTTGGTCCTAGAGTGAGACACAGTGTTCTTCAAGATATTTATTGCACTAGAATTGTCACAGTTGAATGACACATGCGTAAAGTCTTATACATAGTCCAAAAGAGTGCGTTTCATCCACAAAATTTGTGCACAGCAACTACCAGTAGCAATGTACTCTTCTTCGATAGTAGATTTTGCTACAAAATTCTTCTTCTTACTACACCAAGATACTATGAACATTCCCAATAAATGACATGTTATAGAAGTGATTTTTCTATCCAACATGCAACCAGTAAAATCAGCATCTGAATAACTCATTTACTCAAAGGGTTGTACTATTGGGTAAAACAATCCAATGTTTATAGTATGTTTAAGATACTTAAAAATCCTTTTAATAGCAACTAAATGAGATTCTTTTGGATTAGCTTGAAATATTTCACACATTCACACACTAAACATAATATCTGGTCGACTAGCAGTAAGATAAAGTATGCTTTCAATCATACCTCTGTAATTGGTTTGATCCACTGGTTTCCCAGTTTCATCTGAATCCAATTTACAATCAGTACTCATAGGAGTATCACTTTCATTAATACTATCCAAATAAAAACTTTTTAAAAGATCCTTTGTATATTTACTTTGATTCAAAATAATACCATCATTATTTTGAAACACTTGAAATCCAAGAAAATATTTAAGTTCTCCCATTAAACTCATTTCAAATTCATTTTGCAATCTCTTTGAACAATCGGTACATAAAGAGTGTTTGGAAGATCTAAAAATAATATAATCAACATATATTTGTACTATTAAAACATCTATAGAAATTATTTTAATAAAAAAAGTTATATCAGAAACCCCTTTATTAATACTTTTTGAAATAAGATAATTACTAAGTCTATCATACCAAACTCTTTTAGCTTGTTTTAAACCATAAAAAGATTTAGATGGGTTAAAAACATGATTTGGAAAATGAGTATTATTAAATCCATGTGGTTGTTCAAAGAAACATCTTCAATAATAAAACCATTTAGATAAGAACTTTTGTCATCCATTTGATATAACTTGAAATTCAGATGTGCAGCATATGAAAGAATGATCCTAATGCATTCTAATTGGCTACAGGTGCAAAGATTTCCTCATAGTCTATACCTTCCTCTTGCATATCCATTACCCAAAATTCATCATTGATATCATCATTGATATTTTTAGGTTCTAGCTGTGAAAGAAAGGCTTGATTTTCATCCAGATTTCTTAGAGAAGCTCTAGTATGTGTCCCTCTATCAAGATTACTAACAACAACATCCAAAGGATGATTATTTAGAATCCTTATTGATCTAGTAAAGGTAGGACTAGAATTTTCAGGTTCATTTATAGGTTTGGGGTCCATAGCAGAAGATTTTGGAATATGACTAGAACCGGATGCTTTTACAGTGGGGTCTTTAGATTTATCCTTAAGGTTCAGAACACTCAAATATTTCTTCAAGATTTTCAAGAGAGGTTTTAGGCTCATGTGGATCAGTTTCATCAAACTTGATGTGAACAGATTATTCCACACATTTGGTTCTTTTATTAAAGACTCTATAGGTTTTCCTAGTAAAATAATAACCATGAAAAATTCCATCATCACTCTTAGAAGCAAGCTTTTCCAGATTATCCATTGTATTAAGAATAAAAACATTGCAGCCAAAGACTCTACAATAACTAACTTCAGGTTTTCTATTATTCCACAACTCATATGGGTTCTTCTTAAGAACTGGTCTAATTAAGACTCTATTAATAATATAACAAGCTGTATTCATAGCTTCAGCCCAAAAGTAAATAGGCAGGTCATATTCATTAAGCATGGTTCTAGCTATTTCTTGAAGGGTTCTATTCTTTCTTTCTACCAAACCATTTTGCTGAGGTGCCCTAGGAGCAGAAAAGTTGTGACTATATCCATTGTGTGAGCAATAAGATTCAAACTCTTGTTTTTCAAACTCATCGCCATGATCACATCCCATGGTTTTAATCTTACGTCCACTAAGATTTTCTACAGATTTGGTGTATTTAACAATGTAAGAACAAGCTTCAAATTTGTGAGATAAGAAGTATACCCAAGTATATCTAGAAAATTAATCTACTAGAACATAGAAATAGTGCTTCCCATTTAAACTACAGACTCTTGAAGGTCCAAACAAGTCCATGTGAACCAAGTCGAGAGGTTGAGAAGTTTAAACTTCTTTCTTTGATTTATAAGAAACTTTATGTTGCTTTCCCTTTTGATAAGGATTACAGACTTTGTCATTTGGGAATTCAAGTTTAGGTAGGTCTCTAACTTTGTTCTTTCTAGTTTTTTTTCTAAGTGAATAGATGTGGCAATGTGCTAATCTTCTTTTCCAAAGCTAGGACTCTTTATGAAAAGCATTTAAACAAGTAACATTTTACGTAGCTAAAGAATTTAAATCAACTGCATAATCATTTTTATTTCTTAAAGCAGAAAAGACTAAAACATTTTTATAATTAAAAACATTACAAGAATCATTTCCAAAATTCACATTAAATCCATCATCAAATAATTGAGAAATACTTAACAGATTATACTTATGTCCATCAACAAATAAATAATTAGAAATTAAAACTGAATTAGTGTTACCAATTTGGCATAATCTGATGATCTTTCCTTTAGAATTATCACCAAAGGTGACATGGCCTCCATCAACCTTTTTTAGACTTTTGTAACATTAATAATCTAAAGACATATGTCTTGAACATCCATTGTCCAAGTACCATACCTTCTTGTGAGAACACTTTAATCATGTTTGGTACAAAATAGATTTATATAGGAAATGATTTTGGTACCCAGATTTTCTTGGGTCCAGAAAGGTTAGCAATCAAAGCATTAGGTACCCATATTTGCCTTTTGGGTCTCATATAATTTGCAGAATCAATAGATTTTGAAAGATAAACATTATTTGGTCTATATCCATATGAATTACTAGTTGAAGTATACAAATTTACAAAACTTGAACTAGCAGTATTCTGTATAGATTTATGATTAAATCTATTCTTGATATGCTGTCTTTGTACAAGTTTGTAGCCTATTACAGTAGTGTATTTTAGATCCACTTTCTTTCCAAGAATTTGAGTTTGTGTATCCTTCTCATTTTTAAACTTCTCTAAGTATTTTCTAAGCTGCTCATTTGATATCTTCAGTTCTGTATTTTCCTTTAACAGTTGAGCATTCTTCATTTTTCGATAGTAAGTTCGGTTTTAACAGTAGTTGTGAGAGCATGTTGTTTCTTTAATGATTTGTATATATCCTTAAGTTCATTTCATGTCTCTTCCTGCATATTGAAATATTCAAATAAGTCATATTTAGATAGATTTTCATCAATATCGGAGTCAATGTTATTTCCAGAATAATAATCATTTAGAATAGGGGAAACATGTACCTCAAGGGTATTGGTCATGAAACACATGTTGGCATGATTCTTCTCAGAATCAGAAACTTCAGATTCACCTGTGTTGTACTCAGATGCACTCCAGGTAGCCTTCATAACTATATTGCACTTCTTGCTTATATAATCATATTTATTTTGGGCTTTTAATTTTGGACAATCATACTTGATGTGTCCTTTCCTTTTGCACTCATAGAAAACAACTTCATCACTTTTATCTAGATTTTTTCAGTCCTTCTTCCAGTGTCCCTTATTGTCATACTTTCCTTTGTAGTCAGATTTTTTGAAGTATTTCTTTTTCCTATAAAACTTCTTGAATCTCCTTGATATTTGAACTATCTCAGCATCACTATCAGAATCAGAAGAGACACTGGTTGAACTCTCTGTAGGTATTTTTATTTTCTCCTTGTCATTACTCTTAGAGGCAGTAGACTTAAATGCTACGAATTTTCTCTTAGGTTCATCATCTTCCTCCTTATTTACCTCGAGTTATTCCTCATTTTTCATTATTTTACCAATAAGCTATTTTATTTGCAGTGCTCCAATGTCACATGACTCTCAGATTGAAACTGAAGTTCCCCTCCATTGTTCTGGCCAACATCCCATTATCCTCATAATTTGTTCCTTAGCTGGAACAACTTTTCCATGTGAACTCATTGTATTGACTATATCATTAAACCTGAGATACATATCAGAAATAGGTTCATCTATTTTCATTTTAAAATAGTCATATTTAATAGTTTTTGTATTCAAACGCATTTCTTTAACATTGGATGTTCCTTCATGAGATACACCAAAAGTATCCCAAATTTCATAAGCAGTTTTTCAAGCTAAAATTATATTAAACACTTAATCTCCTAAATCACAATACATGGAATTCATAGATTTACAGTTATTATTGTTAGCAGTCATTGTTGGTCCATCCCAAGTTGTTCTTTCTGTTTTTGGAATTTTATATTGAGACTCTATAGCAGTCAAAATATCAAAACTCATACTTTCTAAATGAATCTCCATTTTCAGTTTCCACTAGGCATAGTTTCTGCCATTGAAGAAAGGTGGTCGGTTAGCAGCCGCACCCTCTATTCTATAATTACTAGATTTTGGAAAATAGTTTTAAAGAGGTAAAATGTAGAACTAACAGAAATTTAAGATCATTAAAGATGAAACTACAGTCATAGTTGAAAAACAGAGTATTTCAAATATCTTTGAACAAAAAACAAACCGTTGATACCAAATGTTGGTCGGAGTGGATACTCAAGAGGGGGTGAATTGAGTTCCAATAAATATTTCTGTTAAAAATATCTCTCTTAAAGTCCCTCAATTTAAAACAAAGTTAAACTATTGTGAATCTATACAGAGTGTAAATGTTCAATCAATTTCTCAAAGATTGATTAGGTCTCAGTTGACTTAATCTGAAAGTCAAATTTACTTTTGAAACTAACTTACTAGTTTACAATAAGTATAAACATGTTCTAATTTAACTATCAAAGAAGCTTTAAAATATTTTTGTATTTAAAAGTAATAAGCATAGGAATGTAAAATATATATGTAATACTTATAGTCTGAAAATAAAAGCAGAGAAAAGTTAACCAAGAGGTTCAGTCTCAAGCTGAGACTTAGTCCTCTCATAAATTTATATAAATTGATCCACACCCTGGATCGGGGTTAGACAATAGTAAAATACTATCCATGACCAAAGACCTTTACCAAATTTCTTTGTGGAAAAAACAAACAATAGTACATAGGCTGTTCAGGTCTTACTCGAACTCTACCACTATCCACAATGGGAAACAAAAGAGTTATGGAGTTTGAGTGAGGTTTTATGAATCCTCTAGTTTTGCACAGAAGACAGTGTATGTGTAACATAAACAGGGTACACACACTTCTCAAAAATGTAAATATAGAATCAATAAAGATAAGTATGAATGAGTTTAGAAATTCTTCAGTGATTAGCAGTGCAGTTGTGGACTCGATTGGTTGATCAGAAAAGCTTCTGAGTCCTTCTCTGGTTTCTACTCAGAAAATAGAGTGATGTTTTCATCATGGGTTCTTGGTTCAGCTTATGACATTGAGAGCATGAAGTATTTGATGTAGTATTTCTCTCAATTTGCTGCTTGTGTTCTCCTCTAGAATGAGTTTCTTCATGTATGTTCAGAACTCTTGGAGTATGAAGCTAGGCTTGTGAAAAATGATCCACATTTGAATGTTGTTCAGCTCTTTTCTCTTTCAACCATCGTGTATATTCTTAGTTCATTGATGCTTTTTGTTTATATCCAGTGTGTTCTTCTTGTTTTTCATATCTGTGTATGTATGTATCCAGTGTTCTCTTTCCATCCCTTTATAGCTTTTAGCTTCAGCAGAAATGAATAAACGCCTTTTGCATGGGTACTAGGTACGGTTCCCTGACATGCAACAGAAATCATTAAATAACATTAACTGCATTAAAACCATCAAATGTAACTGTTATCTAAATAAATAAATAGTATGAAGAGTATAGGGTTTGAATGGTTGGTCAATCATTAATAGTTGTTTATTGGTAGATGTGCACAGTGGAATTTATGTCGCAGAACCTTCCGTCGGTAGCTCTTTTGAACTTGAATTAGTAGCTCATATACCAGTGACTTTAGTTCCATCGGTAGCTCTTGTTATCGGTATTTGTTGCTCTATCAGTATCTCTTTCTCCATCGGTAGCTGTTGCTCCATCGGTAGTTGTTGCATCAGTAGCTGTTTGCATGTGTCGGTAGACATACACTATCAGCTGACTTCTATCGGTAGCTCGATATATCGGTGACTATACTTGTATCGATAACTATCTGTGAATTGGATCTATTGGTATACTTCTGTCTACTTACTGGTTACTCTGTCTATATCAGTGACCTTATTGTATCGGTGACTCTGTCTATCAGTAGACTAAACCTATCAGTAGACTGAGTACCAGTAGCTCTATACCAGTAGCTATAACACTTGTCTTTTTATGAAAAACACATCTGAATGGGTTAGAATAACTTCATAACTCATATAAATATGGATAAACACATATTAAACTATCTTATGGACTATTTTAATATTATTATCAACCTGATCATAGATTTAAAGAATTAATATATAGAAAAACATTTGATTGAGATTATCAAATTATATGAAAGCATAATTGAGATTATAAAAATAGGTGAGGTCAACAAGGACCTATATCCACAGTTTTAAACTGTGTTTATAGCCTGAATTTATAGTAGTGATTGAAGGGTAGAGACACTAGGAATGTTACATGCATCACCTAACGACTTGATTAATTTCTCTTCTTTCATTTGATAATTTAAAATAAATAAAAATCTTAAGGTAAATATGAAATGAATGTTCTATACTACATGGGAAAAGGGATTCCTTTCTTACCATGAAGATAAGGATCCCAGACAACATCCACAGGTATTATGGGAAGTCGAGGCCCAAGAGGTTGATATGTTCAATCAGCAGAGGATTAACTGAGAGGATGAGGATGAAAAGTGGTAGAAGAATCTACATTCTTTCTAGCGAGAGACCCTTGGGAAGTATGAGGGTATTGTTTCCCACTTAGTGACAGAGGGATGGCTATAGGATATGAAGATCACCTTCACCTTGATCTATACTCTGAGGTATTACTGGGTTTTGTTGGATGTTAGTTAGATGAGGAGAGAAGCACATCAGTGGGGGATGTTGTACCTCAATGACAGGATAAAGACTGATGTTTGTAGGGAATAATTCTATAAGGTTTTTTGGTAGTAATTCCTTTCTTCCATGATGAAGGCTGAGAAGGGGCCATAGTTTTTCTTCCTCCAGCATGGGAGTATGTTGGCGAGAGATTTGGGGATAATGTTCATGGATCTCCTTGTTTTTCCTCTAGACCTCTTTCTAGTTGATGATTCTTGGGAGAGATGTTTAGAGGAGTCTCTACAACTTTCTCTTCAGTATGAGGATACTCCCTTCACTCAACCTACATACATGGAGGTTCAGAAGACGGATGAGGTGGTGGATATGATACACATGTTGGGAGGTGTTCCACAAGAGGGGAGCATGCTAGGTTTTTCAAATGGGATGGCCGTCAGAAGAAGGCCTCCAACATCATGGGCTTCCATATTTTGTCTGGTGGGGAGAAGGCCTCCAAAGTTCTAGTTCTGATCTCCATGTCCTTGCCCATTCACCATGGTCCAGTGTCCAAGGTGATTATATTGTGCATGTATTGTACACATCTAGAGTCGATTCCTAGTTCGAGAATAGTATTGTGGGGGTGGAATGGTTCAGCGCCCTCCTTAGCAGTAGATGTTTCCTGATAGACCTATTCACCAGCAGCACCTCGGGCAGCGTGCTCCTGCTCCACCATGGGAAGAAATTGCAAGTGGAGGATGAACTATGGCCTCTCCTCCGGGAACTCAATTTGGGAATGGTCGGGGAGGCAATTAACAACTTAAGTGAAGAGGATTTGGGTGTGGGTAGTTTCATGCCTCATAGGTAGAAGTTCTAGAAGGGTCTTTGGTCTTTCAATGTATGATATTTTTTTAGAACTCATTACCATTCCTTTTTTTATTCAAGGGTATCACACACCTTTTTTCACCCATTATAGCCCATGGATTGGGGATATACATAGGGAGACTCTCCATTCCCCTGGTGTTGAGTATACAAGTTGGAGTTCAAAACAACATGTATGTTGTTTTTCAAGGATGAGGACTGATGTTGGGGATGCATCAGATTTGTATAGAACATTTTCTGCTGTAAATCTAGTCAAAATATGTCATCTTAGGAATTGAATAGATATTTTTTCATACAGTATGTTACCAACTACTTCCGGATAAGGTTCTTGTGTTATGATATGGACGACCAATGTTTAGATTTCTTTGGTGAGTAGGGCTTCCAGGGGGTAGCCAGCATGTAGAGACCTTGAATTCTTTGATAGATGAGTTTTCAGTGGAGTTAGAAGGCTCATAGATGGTGGAAGTTATGGGGAGTGTCAGTGAGTTTGTAACCGTATTCATGAAGTTTTTGTGACTCTACCCCCTCTAAGACTTCTATCTGGTGCAGATATAGGCACTTTGAGTTCATAGTTAAGTCATTCGGCATTATGAATGCACCATTAATGTTCATGGGGCTCATGAATTCTATATTAATTGAGTTTCAGGACAAGTTCTTAATTTTTTTCATTGATGAAATCCTGATCTACTCATGATCAAAGGAAGAGAACATTGAGAACCTCAGGACAGTCTTAGAGATCCTTCGACACCACAAGATCTATAATAAGTTTTCCAAGTAGAAGTTCCGGACACAAGAAGTGAAGTTTCATGGAAACATGGTGTCTCAGAAAGGTGTGGTGGTGTATCCATCAAAGGTTGAAGAAGTTGTTTCTTTGGAATCACTAAAGATCATGATGGAGGTAATTGGTTTCTTTGGTATAACATGCTATTATCTGAGGTTCGTACCCAACTTTTTTATAGTTGCAACCCCTTTGACATCAATTACATGAAAGGACCTTGAAATTGAGTGGAGTGAGCAGTGTTAGGTAGATTTAATCTATCTAAAAGAAATAATGGTTAGTTCTATTGTGCTCAGGTTTCCAGAGGAAGGTGTGTTTTTTGATTTGTTTTTGATTATTCGAGTCTTGGTTTGGGGTGTGTGTAGATGCAACAGTGGGGAGTGATCTCTTATTGGACTTGGAAGATATGTCTTCATGATTATAACTATGTCACCCATGACCTAGAGATTCTATAATTAGTGTTCATATTGATTTTTTGGATGCATTACCTTTTCCATGAGCACTTTTTGGTCCTCACATATCACAAGAGTTTAAGTCATATCATCACCCAGCGGGAACCGAACTTGGACTGTAAAGGTTGGTGTAGTTTCATCAGGACTAAAACATTAAGATCTACCTCAACATAGTTTAGTGGAGCGTGGGGGACTAGGACTTGGGAATGAAGTCAAAGAAAAATATAGTACAAGAGTTAGTTGATTCTTGGAATGAAATGGAGGATTTGGATGCTTTGTTAATGTGCATGAGAGTGGGAGACGGTAGAGATATCGTTTCATATGGCATTTCAGTAATCCATGGTATGATCGGTGGAAGAGTCTAAGTGGGGAGACTGGGAGGTCAAAGTGTCACATGATCATGTAATAGAGGATGATGCTCTGGAGGTATGGTCGATGGATAGTCAAAATCAGATGTTGTACTAAGGAACGTTGTTTGTATCGATGGTGATGCATGGGGGAGTTCTCATTGAGATCCATAATTCACCCCTAGTGGTACATACATGAGTCTCCAATACATACGGGGGCTTGAGGGGTTAATTTTATAGGCCATAAGTGATACGGGAAATGGTGGAGTTTGTGGAAATGTTTAGCTTGTGTTAGCAGGTGAAGGATGAACAATGTGTCCCCAGCGGTCTATTTCAGCCCTTATATGTTCTTGAGTTGATGTGGGATTAATTCTAAATTGATTTTAAGGAGGTTGTGATGCTATCTAGGTAGTGGTAGACCGGATGACCAAATCATCTCACTTCCTAGCGATCAAGGAGTTGAGTTTGGTGGATGCCTTAGCATAGATATACACAGATGGGGTGGTGCAGTTGCATGGAGTTACAAGGTGTATAGTCTCGGATCGGTTTAAATGGTTTACCTCATGAGTCTATATTGGTTTGCAACATGATTTTGGCACCCACCTACACCTTAAATTTTTTTTCCACCCCTAGACATATGGGAAGATATAGCAGATTATCCATACATAGGAGGATATGCTAAATGCATGTGTTTTTGAATTCGAGGGATTATGGGTAATAAATTTTCCAATAGTAGAGTTTTCTTATAATAATAACTATTACTCTACTCTTGGAATGGTACCTTTTGAATCCATGTACAGGTTGTCGTGTCTCTCACTCGTGTGCTGGACTGAGGATGGGGAGGCATGTATTCTTGGCGCAGAGGTGGTGCAGATCACAACAGAGAAGGTTCCCCTAGTGCACAGAAGATGAAGGTAGCCTAGGACCGAAAAAAGTCATAGTCCAATCATAGTAGGATGCCATAGGATTTTGACGTTGAAGACCATGTGTTCTTGAAGGTTTCCCATCAATGTGGGAAATGATGGTTCATCAAGGGGATCAAGCTCTCTCATAGGTTCATCAGACCTTTAAATGTGTTAGGGAGAGTATTTGAGGTGGAATACCAGTATGTGTTCCCAACTCAATTGGTAAGGACCCATATGGTTTTCCACATCTTTCAGATTTTTCGATATCTACAAGATGACTCCCATGTCATTGAATGGGGAGGGTATCATATAGGAGAAGATGCTACGTTCGTTGAGCGACCAGTAAGGACTGAGGATAGAAAAGTGAAGGTGTTTCAGGTATGGACCATCCAATTGGTTCATTTGTTGTGGAGTCACAGTGTCCTCAAGTAGAGTATATGGGAAAGTGAAGCTCAGATGCACGTCCAGTACCCAGAGCTGTTTTGAGTTGTTGTTCTAAGCCTCCCTAGATGTTCATGTTTTTGAAAAAAAAATTTGTTTTAATTCTGATCTTTTTTGGTTATGAGATGAGTTGTTTCCTTTAAATTTTGAATGTGTATGAAATGCCCCTCTGTGTGGGGAAGGAAGAACTTGAATCCTAATCAAGATGCATTAACGCGAATGCGAGTACACCTATGTAGCATAGGTAGCGCTACCTAAAGAAGATAGTATCATCACTTGGAGAAAAGAGATCCCAAATCTGTGGTTTGTGACAATGTGATCTATGTTATTTTTATGGATGTTTGGGGTGGCAGATTTGGAGATCTGTTCTTAGATGTCATGGTTTTTATCCAATCTTGGAACAACAGGGTGTGGTTTGTACATGATAGGTATCTTATGAGGTATATTTTCAGACCCCTCTCTTTTCATTGGGTTTACTCTTAATACTTGAGTACTACAATAGTATGATGGGAATCAGATGTAATTCCCCAAAAATTCCTGTTTCATTAGATTTGTATATTATGGTGTTCCAGGGTATCGATGTCGGGGAAACTGTCTCACCGTGGTATCACAGATCAGTTCCACCTATTTGTCTTATCGATCAGTTACACCAATCGGTATCACCAATCGGTGTCTCATGGGTCGGTCTCACCAATCAATTTCACTGATCGGATCCACCGATTCATTTCACCAATTGGATCCACCGATCGGCTCCACCTATCAGTTTCAATGATCCGCTACACTAATGTACTCCCCTGATGTACTTCACTGATCACCTCCACCGATATTCTTCACCGATCTCCATCACCAATCAACTCCACCGATCAGCTCCATCGATCTAGCCCACTGATCAGTTTCATGGATCAACACCACCAATCTGCTTCACCAAACTGCATCACCAATCGGATTCACTGATCACCTTCACTATGTAGCTTCACCGATCAGCTTCACTGACCTGCTACACTAATCCTCTCCACCGAACAACTACACTGATCCACTTCACGGATTAGCTCCACTGATCCACTTCACCAATCAGCTCCACCGATCTATTTCACCAATTCAATTTACCGATCATTTCCATTGATCAGCTTCACAAATCAGTTTCCCTAATCGGATTCACTGATCGGGTCCACCAATCCGCGTCACGAATCTGCTTCATCGATCTGCTTCCCCGATCGGATTCACTGATGCACTTCACTGATACCCTCCAACAATTTACATAACTAATCCACATCACTGATCCACTCCACTGATCATTCTCACTTATCATCTCCACTATTTAGTCTCACCGATTAGTTCCACTGATCGTCCACTATGGAGTATCGGGTTTCAATTCCATTTCCCTCCCATAACGACTCTTTTGACCGTAAAACTTATTAAAATCCATGTTTCGAGCATCATTAATCCATTTCAAATCCCACCCGTCATTCCTTCAAATTCCTAACAATCATAACCAGTTTAATAAATAAAACATGTGAAACTTCTCACTTGTGTTCTCATTCCATAACCCGTTTTTCAAGTACTTTGAAATAGTATATCTTATAACTCTTTGATCCATCCTTTATCACAAATATGTTCTTCCTCATTATTTTTTTATTCCCTATGGATGGGATTTAATTCCTTCCTCAAGAGATGAGTCATGCACTCATGATGGATCCCTTCTCACTCAGCCATCATGGACCATCATGAGTGCATGGCTCATCTCTTGAGGAAGGAATTAAATCCCATCCATAGGGAATAAAAAAATAACGAGGAAGAATATATTGGTGATAAAGGATGGATCGAAGAGTTACGAGATATACTATTTCAAAGCACTTGAAAAACGGGTTGTGGAATTAGAACACAAGTCAGCAGTTTCACATGTTTTATTTATTAAACTGGTTATGATTGTTAGGAATTCGAAGGCATGACTAGTGGGATTTGAAATGGGTTAATGATGATCGAAACATGGCTTTAAATAAGTTTTACAGTAAAAAGAGTTGTTATGGGAGGGAAATGGAATGGAAACCCGATAATCCATAGTGGACGATTAGTGGAACTAATCGTTGAGACTAATTGGAGGAGATGATCAGTGAGAATGATCAGTTTAGTAGATCAGTGATGTGGATTAGTTTTGTAAATCGGTGGAGGGTATGAGTGAAGTGCATCAGTGAATCTGATCGGTGAAGCGGATCGATGGACCGGATCTAGGAATCCGATTAGGGAAACTGATTTGTGAATATGATCAATGGAAATGATTGGTAAATTGAATTGGTGAAATAGATCAGTGGAGCTGATTGGTAAAGCAGATCAGTGGGGATAATCTGTGAAGTGGATCAGTGTAGTTGGTTGGTGGAGAGGATTAGTGTAGCAGATCAATGAAGCTGGTTGGTGAAGCTACTCGGTGAAGTTGATTGGTGAAGCCGATTGGTGATGCAGGTTGGTGAATCAGATTGGTGGTGTTGATCCATGAAACTGATCAGTGGGATGGATCGATGGAGCTGACCGGTAGAGATGATTGGTGATGGAGATCAGTGAAGAAGATCGGTGGAGGCGATCAGTGAAGTACATTAGTGGAGTACATCAGTGAAGCAGATCATTGAAACTGATAGGTGGAGCAGATCAGTGAAGCCAATCGGTGGATCCAATCGGTGAAACGAATCGGTGGACCCGATCAGTGAAATTGATTGGTGAGACCGACCCATGAGACACCGATTGGTTGTTGTTTGGGTAGTAATGGGTAGTAATGTGTGGTTGGGATGGCCCATATGGTTGTTGTTTGGGTAGTAATGGGGCTGCACTTGGATCTCTGGGAGGGGGTCTGATGCCTATGATGTTCTTAATAACTAGTGAAAAAGCCGTGGGGGTACCAAAATATCGACGTGATATTAATATTATTTTACATGAATTTTCAAATTCGGGGAGTATTCATTGTTGTGCCTGGGGGTAGTTTTCCATGCTAGGTGTTTTGGTTACCAATATTTTCTCACGAGGCATTAGAATACTCCCTACATGTGCACAAGATCTTTTGGTTTATCCTATTGTGTATACATGTATACTAACCCTATGTATATAAAATAGTCTTCATGTTTCTTGGTGGATATTGAGGATTGTGCCCAACCTAATTATCTTGGGCATAGGGATGGTCATCATTGCAACTTTTCTTTATTTTGTTACATTCTTTTGTGAATTTTGTGTACATTGTAGCACTTTATTTTCAACATGCATGTGGAGAAAGAATTTTTAGATTTATAGCTATATTCTTTATTTGGATTTTTTTGGGATTTAAAGTCATATCTCCCGATATTGTTCTACAAAAAGCGTAATGCCTTCCATATTACGTGACATTCTATACCCTTGGTGCTAGTCTCCACTCCGAGGCCTATAAGTGGTGGGACTCGGGGGGTCATTATATCTCCTTCAAATTGAAGAAGGAAGGGTCTGGAAAGTTTTTGTTGCTTACCTCATCTTGGTGAAGGTGGATCCTGACAAGGGGAATAATTCTTAAATAATACATCCATATGCCTATGGGATATTTTTTATGAAATAATTACTGATATATTTAATCAAAATATGATCTTTAGCTGTATTTCTTAACCGAATGATGAATTAGTCATATAAATATTGAGAAGAAAATTAATGGGGACATAATTTATTCTTTTATATTCAAATACAATGTCTTACAACCTTAATATTCTTAACAAAATTCGATTTTTTTTTATTTACATAAAGGTGGATATTTTTTAGTCAAATGTTTTCTTTATGACTTTTCTCATTCCTTTAAGTTTTGGAAAGA
Source organism: Viscum album (assembly GCA_963277665.1). Classification (NCBI taxonomy): domain Eukaryota; kingdom Viridiplantae; phylum Streptophyta; class Magnoliopsida; order Santalales; family Viscaceae; genus Viscum; species Viscum album. The sequence continues at coordinate 1,920,804,626 of OY728136.1, read as the reverse complement.
AAAAACAAATATTTTTCTAAATAATTCATTCTATCTATATTGAAATTAATATTCATGTTCATTAACCACTTTATAGCTATATCTATCATTTTTTAAGACATAATATTTACTTGTACAAATCACACCCTTTATAAACTCAGAATACATCACATTATCAATTCTAGATCATTCAAAAAATCTCATTTCTGATTTATTTTTCTCAAATACCAATTTTCCATAATATTGATATTTATTCTCTTATAATTTTGATTCATATTCTACATTCCTCAATTATAAATAATTGGAAATACAACATTAGATTCCAAATTCCTTAAAATTTGATTCTCTCAAAAATGGGATCCCAATTCCCAATTCACAATTCTTAACAGACAAAAATATTGAATCTAATTATCATTTCATTAAATTTTGATTCACTTATAAATTTGGATCCAATTTACCATATTTTTTAATTATGATTATCAATAATTACAAGATGTTATTTTATAACTTTTATAAAGTATTAATGTTTTCTAGGAATCATATTTTATATCATTCTTGAAGTTACTGTATTTAATTAATGTAATATTTTCATAAAATTATTAGAGTTACAATGTTTCCATAATGAATTTTTTTTCATATATTCATATTCATACATTCTTAATGATTCTCAAGATATTTTTTTATACTAAATTATATCGTCTAATTTGTTCTTATTTGACCATCGTAATTGGTCTCTATAAAATTTCATGAAAAATATGATCATTGGAGAAGGATTTGATTGCTTCAGATCACACTTATAAATAGTAAGTCCTTTGGACGATCTCCTTACTTTTTATATTTTCAAACACACTAGGTCTCTTCCAAAATTCCTCTTTGTGATAGCCTTGAAGAGAATATGTTTTGAAGATCTTGTTTTACATACATAAAATCCTTAATAATATTTGTTATGAATTGGGAATCATGGACTATTTTTTATTATGATTAAGGGATTCCATGTTAAAGGAAGATACACGTTTCAATCACCTTACTGAATGAGGGCTCCCTAGACTATAAATACAGAGGTACTGATCAGCTTACAGTTTAAGAGGTTGTAGGGATATAAAGATAGATACTAATCTTTATATCATGGTCTTACCCTGCTATTTGTCAGAGAGGCTTTCCTGAAATCATAAATCAAATGAACTTTATCAAAAGTGTTTTGGATACAATACACTATTGGGTTAAAATATTGGTACTCTTTAAATATACATAAAATTTACACTATAATTTGTATCAATAATAACATGTTTCTTATGCGTTATATTTTCCTATAACTATTATTTACTATTTTATAGGCTTTATGGAAGAATCCTTTTACATATACCTATGTAAATATTTCATTTTTGTAATCACCTATATTGGTCCTGAAATATTTTTTTCATTAACCATACAAAATATTATTTAAGTGAATCATTTTTTTTAATTTTTTAAAAATGTTTCCTTAAATTTATGAATGAAAATTTTTAAAACTACAATTCACCACCCCTCTTGTAATTTATCCTGGACATCTACATTTTGTACCTACAATATCATATTTGTAACATATATATTATAATATTGTTATGATATCACATATAAAATGTTACACTCGAATCCATGGGGAATATGATATTTTTTTGTGTGTGTGGAAGAATAACACCTCAAATTGAGAAGTTATTTCTTCAAATAATTCCTTACATAGATTGTAGTAACCAAAATTTTATTGAATATATGTGATATATTTGGCATAACTATGTTATTAGTGTCATATTTTTCATTTAAAATAGATAATAAATCATTTTATTCCTTAGACTGAAAATTTATACTGTAATTCATGTATACATATGTAATAAAGCCACCACAATGCGATGTGACTTTTTTTAATCTCTATAATGGTTGATAAATATATATATATATATATATATTAATAAATGAACATTTTATTGATGATACATTGATCATCATTTAATGAAAAATAATTACCTACCATTTCCAATAATGACCATTGAAAAATGGGAATGTTACTCAATCATACATATGATATACCATCTCAATTATCATATCGATGTTCATTTTTAATAAATATTATTCATGATTGGTTTTAACATAAAATTTATATATCAAAATTATATTTATATAATGATTATTATTCATTATTTTTTGGAATAATGACCTCACTAGACATGGATAACACACTGAAAATGTTTTGAAGTAATGAAAAAAGTGTCCTCAATACACCCAACATAGAATTAACTGATTAAGTATTTAAATATTTCATTTGAAAGAAATAATATAGTTATTTAATTATAATGTATCAAAGCTAGAAAATTTTATTAAGTAATTAAATAGTAAATATATATTTATTATACATGATATTCAATCAAGAATGAATGATGTCATATCAGATGTAGGGTTTTTTCATCTCACATTTTCTTCTATGAGACATATAATGTATTGAAAACTTATTTGTATTTTGTGGATTGTATAATGGATATAAATTTACATTATAACTATTTTCATGAAGTTAATTTTTATTTATATATATGTGTGCTTCTTCAGTTAATAGTGTTTTTTCTAGGGGTTCCCCATTTCGTACAAGACATCATCTTAGTTATCATTTAATGAGTCCAATTTTAATGTTATGACCCTAATATCATCCAAATAGTGTACATATTTAGGCAATAACTTATAATATGAGAAATAATTTTTATATTATCTATTTTTCTAAATTTTAATTTATTTTATCCAATGGTATTTATCCTAAATGTTACAAAGAGGTAAAGAATTTTAGAACCAAATATTCTTTTATTGGGTTATATTAATTATTATTTTCAATAATATTCTAAAAAAATTATAATTAATTTTTATTATATTATGTTGTATCTAAAAATATTTAGTAGTATTTAAATGTGGTACACATATTCAATTAATTTATTAATTCTCACTTCAATATTATGAACATTGTGGGGGTTTCTCATCTTATATGGTCTTCTTAGCGACATAAGTTGGGTTATACACCTGTCTTCTTTTATTGGGGGAATCTACATCAAATATTATTATTTATATCATGAATCTACATATTTAAAGGATATTTTTTTTCATTATATGTTATTATTTTATGGTTCTTATGAATCAAGTGTTACCAAAGTGGAAAAGGTTTTAAGATACAATCCCCTTTAATTTATAGATTGTTTATGATAAAAGTTTTTTGGGAATAAATAATATGTTATTATTTTATTAAAATAAATATATTTTATTATAATCAAATTATTGAAGAAATTTTCATGTAATAGTACCTTTATCCACACCTTGTTATTTATAATTATTTATAAAAAAATTTAATGAATTTTGACATCATTTATATAGTTGGTCATAAATACTTATTTCTTTTAAATCAACATTTTCAAAAACAATGTTTTAAAAAAAATAACTATGATTTCGTTAATTCAATTTTAAAAATTAGATTCTTTTTAAAAAATGTTTCAAATGAAACAATCTTATCATTTTATGAATGTGTCACTTTTTAAAATTTTCAAAAAATACAAAATAAATATTTTTTTGGAATACTCTACTTAAATAGAATTAACCACTGTTGTGGCCACTCAATATGCTAAATTGTCCTTTTTGTGATTAGAATTTTATTTTCAATGAAAATTAATTATTTAATTTGTATTACTTTTTTCTATTTACAATTTTTTTGAAAAAATCATTTGATATTTTTCTCAATAAAACTTCAATGTGATATTTAAAAAAAACATTCCATATAATATAATCATTTTTAACATTACAAAAAATTATAGTGTTATTTTCATCAGGATTATATTTTCTGGTTTTTAAGGTTATTTATGTTAAAAAATAAGAAATTGATAATGTTAGTTATAATACAATAGGAATATGTGGTATTTATTACCTCCTTTTTATTATATAGATGAATTTATTGATTTACAAGGAACTTGTTTCATTTCAATGTGTGAATCCAGAAATGAAAAGAAAATGATTAATATTTTTTAAAAAGTTAATGATTATAAATGACTAATTCATGAATGGTGAGTTAATATTATTAATGAGGAGGGTTGAGCTCAATAATACATATATGATGGGTGCATCCAGTTATCACTAATTGACCTAGATATAACTTATATGATGGGTGTTCCAAGATTGATCCAACTGAGTGTGATAGAGCTTATATGATTGGTTCACATATATTGAACTAAATTGAATTAGGTGATTTATTTACTTAGATTAATGGAGAGATATATCTAAGGTTTTTTTTAATCGATTTTACCCAACTCCGGTTATTTATAATATTGTTCCAAAATGGTTTATGATGATAATTTTTCAAATATAATAACTACTTTTCACAATGCTTTATATGTGTAAAAATTGTTTTAGTTCATCACGATTTATTTCCAATGAATTATAATTAACGAATTTTATGAAAATTTCCTTTGTTCAACATTTATTAAATTGTTTCATGTTTGATGATCTTGATAATTAAGGTTATGAATATTTTTATGTTTGAGTCCTAAAACATTACAATGTCATCATACACATATTCACATAATATGATCACTGTTGACTATTATTTTTTGGTGGTTATGTTTAGCCTTATTGAGAACATGATGATTCGCTTCATATAATTAATTTTATAGTGTTTATTGTGAATAATTTATAAAGAATTATTTCCAAAGGGTATCAAATGGATATTGATAATGACTTAATTTAAAATAAAAAATTATGTTATATTTGGAAAACACACACTTGTATGCATGGGTATTGTTTATGTAAGATTTTATCCTAATTATATAAAACATTAACCGTAAAATTTTTGTCGGTTTATTCATGATCCTGTATTTCCTTTTTATGTTTTATGATTATGATGGTGAAAAATGGGTCACCTCCATCAGTATAAAAATCCAGAAATTTGAGTTTGGGATTTTTGAAATGTAGCCAAGATTGTGTGTTCATGGCTGTTTTAGTTTCTATCATAGATTGGTTTTGTTAAATTTGATGATTATGATTTTTTATTCTGTGGTTTTATATATAATAGATACCATCTTAGGATTATAGAATTATTATATATCATTTGTTAAAAAGTCTCGGACACTAATTTTGTGGCCCTAGGTAAAGGTATATTATAGTTATTAACAATAATATAAAATACATTTTTTTGGGATGCTGTATATGTAATTTTTTTGGAATAACATGAAGTATTAATTCACATTATAGATTAATTTTTTATTGAATTAATGAAATTTATGGTTACTATTGCATTATATATATACATAATTATGTGTAAACAATTAAATAATGGAAAACTAATCGAATGAAATGTGATTTTATGATTATGTTATTAATTTTATTTCTAAAGAATACAAATATTTTCCTAGAAATATAAACAGAATTTTAGGTGATAAAATTGTGTTTAAAACACAGTTTTATGATTATGTAACTGTGGTTATTTGGGATATATATTTATTTATTTGTGAAAGGATTCATTTTCGACTTTTTTATTACTATTAAATTTTATATTTTAATGCATTATTCTATTATATAAAGGTTTAACCATTTTTTAAAACATATAAACAAATATTTAAAAACATATAGAATTATATTATTAAAAATTTAAATATTTATTATTATTCATGTATTATTCATGTATTATTAATTTTTATTGATTATTAATATATTATATATTCTTTTACATCTAAAAAGAAAATGTTCTAATTGAACTCATTTATTATAAGAATTTATCCAAATGCTTAGTTTAAAAATTAATCAATTTTTTGGAATAAAGTTGATCCCATATTTTTCAAAAATATGTAAAAATATTCTTAGGATCATTTTTTTAATAATTTTATGAAAATACTGATTTTTAATGGAATTGTGAAATATTATGGTTTTTATTAAAAAATGCATTTTATTAAAATTGTAAATTTAATTTTTGAAATATAGATTAAATATTAATTAGATAATTGTAATTAAAAAAATACAATTATGGTTTTTAATATATTATTCACATTAATTTAGAATGATGAAATTTTTTTATTTCAAAAGGGCGTTTTTTTCAAAAACCTTTTTTCAATATATTTTTACAATTTAATTTAAATTTAAATTAAAAAATATATGTGTTTTTATTTGTGAAAATTTTAATACTTATTTGGAATAAATGGGTCCATAATTAGTAAAGATATCTATTTATTAATTGATAATATTTATAGTAATAGTAATTTTTATTAGCATATTAATTGGTAAATTAGAACATTTATGATGAAATTAAAATTATATTAACAATTAAAATACTTATAAACATACATGAATATTATTAGATGAGGATATCTAATCCATATTCACCTAAGGGCTCAATTTATGACGTTATGTGACCATTTTGAGGATATTTTTTTGCTATATAGTGTCTTATTTAAATAAATGTCCATCATGTCACATCATAGTTGTCTAATAGGTCTAATATTTTTAATATATTTCTACCAAATGTATTGGACATACTATAAAAAAAAATTTAAACAAATTATATCTTTAATCATAATGGAACATTGTTTTAAATTTTCAGTTATTATATTTTAACCTTAAAAGATTGCAAAATTCTAATACATTATTTAGTTAATTTAATGAAAAAAAATAAATTATATTAAAAATAAAAAAATAAATATAATTTGTTATAGATAACATGATCATAAAAATTTTATATATTAAAATAATATTATAGGTATATTATATAATATTTTATTCTAATTTTATATGTTTTTTATATTTTTAATATCAATGTAATTAACAGTTCTAAAAATGACATTATTGATATTTAAGAGTAAATAATAATTTATTAATTGATATAAAATTAATAAAAATTCAAAATTCATCTGATTGTTTAGGATAATATTTATAATATAAAAAAGAGTACATTTTTGTGTTTTATGTAATTCTATTGTAACTATATTAATCATAATATATAATATTCCGTGTTGTTACTATAAGAGTTATATAGATTAAATTGCAGTTAAAACTAAAATATAAGGGAATAAATATAGAAAAAAATTGATTATTTCTATAATATAAGGATATTTATTCCAATTCAGTTTTTTATATAAATTAAAATGTATGTATACATTAATTTTAAGTCAAAATTTATATTAATTTATTATTTTGAGACATTGATGGAGTGGCATTCCATTCTTTTATAAAAAAACATTTTATTCTAATTTTTTCATAAAGATAAAAGAATTTGAGTTTGATACTAACTACCAAATTAAAATCCTATAACCCTGACTTCATTTTATAGGTAATATTTATAAATATTACCAATCTTATAATTATTAGGGTGTTATAGAATGGAGGTTTCCCAAAAAACTAGGATCATTTGTATCTATATTTTTTAGTATTGTTTTATCATAAATATCACCAAAACATTATTCAAGAAAGATAATATAAAAAATACAATAAATTAATATAATTAAATTTTATTATGTTATTTTAATGACAGGTATACTACACCTCTTCCATCAAATTGGAAGCTAAACCATTATTTGTATTAATGGAGGACAATCGCCCGATGATGAGATGTAATTTGTTTTTCATCACTATCTCGCACGATATGTTATAAAGTGGAATAAATTTATATATATGATATGAATGAAGAATTTATCATTTCGAAAATATAATATATATAATTTTACTTATTAAATTTTAATTCAATGAAAATGATAATGTCGTTCATGGGTAGTTGTTGACTACCTCCCCCATGAATCTATGTGACTCATTTACCATCAATTTATAAAATAAATGCTATATATAAGTATATTTATTGAAATAATATGATATATATGGGATTATTATAATTATAAAATGAAAAAAATTCTTCATATTTATTTCCATAATGATTATTGAAAAAAGGAAATACTACTCATTAGTACGTAGGACCTGCATCTCTATAATTTTAATTTAGTTCCTTTCTGAAAACCATATTTAATTAATGGATTTAAAATTATAGTTGTTTTATGAAAATTATTATTATTTCATGAATATTATTACCAAAATGATTCAATGGTGACATTTTTGACAATATTCATCTGACCGAAACCATTTTATACTTTAGTACTGAATGTCATCCAAATGTATGACAGTAACATAATTTATCTGGTGATTTTTTATAACATTAAAATAAATTATATAAATTGAATAATATGAATGAAAATATTATTAGGAATGTAAATAATTACCCATGTTTATTATTTAATATAATTAAATTATGTGATGATTTAAACATCAGATAAGGGACTTCCTTTTAAAAAATATTTTTTTGATTATTCCATCATAATATACATTTTACTTCCATGTATATCTTTTTTACATATTATTCTAATTTTTTTCAATTATACTAATTATTTTTGTACAAATAAATTTTATATGTGATTTTGATTTATAAAAATGGATGGGAATTAATCTTTTTTTAGTTTTTCAAACAAGGTAATTTGTTACATTTTAATCAAAAAACTCAAATAAAGGTTATTAAACATATACATTCGGGGAATATTTTCCCAAAATCATGAAACCTTAATTCATCTACTTTTAATAAATATATTTCCATGTTTTTTTAATGGAAATTGTTTATAATTAATGAGTATAGGTTTCCATGTATAAAAATTAAATATCATTTTAATATTCAAATAGATTTTATTTATAAGTGTTTGTAAAATTGGTTTGTAATAAAAACGTGAAAGAATAAAATTCTTTATTACTGGAACATGATAATTATATGAAAAAATATTATCTTAGTATATCCAATATTAATGGTTTACCCAATTAATGATTAGGAAAATTATTTTTCCATGATATATCTTTTACGAAGGGGAGCCCCATGATAGATATTTAATGAATTTGGAAATAATTATGACCTCTAGAGAATTATTTTGGAATTATGTCATATAGTGATTCATATTTCATCAGGATTGAAACATTTTTATAAATGTTATTCTCTATTCATCCAAAAATTGGTTTATCGTCATTATATGTGTTTTCAATATTTTCATTCAAAATGTTTTTTTTCATGTGGAAATGATTAATTTCATATGCCCAATGAATATTGAAGATAAATATAAACAAAACATGGGATTTTTTTATTTTTTTTTCAGGATTAATGGATATCATATGTTTGTATACCTTACTAACGTTTTCAAACTCATACCATGTTTTTAATGAAAATAATAGTTTTTATGGATGGTTAAATGAAAATAACAAATCAAGTTTAATGTCGTCAATATTTTTCATGAAAATAAATAATGTTTTATTTTAACGGTTTTATATTTCATATAATTGAAATTGGTTTGAGGTTTATACTTTTAATTATTCCATTTTTTATATATGTCATATGAACCAATGAATTAATTTATTAAAAAAAATCATTAATATTACTAGAATTAGAATTGATTATGGTTGATTCCATAATGTCTGTATCAATTGAGGGTTTAGAGAACATTCAATATTATAATTTTTTCTAGAGATGTTTTCTTAATATGTATAAAAACAGTCTTGGGTTTTTTAATTTTATTCCAGACCATAAATTTTATATCATTGAATCCACTTTTTAGGAATAAATTTATGAAATATTTTGGTGAATAACGATATTTTATAAAGCATTTATTTTTAAAGTGGTTATGTATTAATAAATTTCGGGATGAAAATTGAAGGGTGTGAGATATCGTTTTATGATAGATTTTTTTTTATTTTCTATATATTATGGTAGAGTTTTTGGATTTTATCAAATTTTAAGGACATTATTAAAAATTTTGTTTTCAAAAATAGGGAAACCAATTGTCAGGCGACAACCATACATGTCTGATAAAGACATGGGGTTTGAGCCCACAACCAATGGGTGATAGGTGTGTATCGATTACCACTGGTCTCTCTCGATTTCATAGTTGGTATGAATTTGTATTAATTTATTTGAAATATTTTAACAATAAGGAAAATTTTTATTTACGGGAACATATGTTTTATCATATATATAAAAAATAAATAGCTAACCGATTGAGTTATTATCTGAAAATTTTTATATCAAAAGGTGATCAATATAATTTTAGAGAGCATTTTAGGAATAATTTAAACACAATACTACAAGGTTAAATCTAAGGAATAAATGATGAATTATATTTTTGAAAAATATGTGGTTTTAATTATAATTTATAGTGATTAAGAATATTTATGGAAATGGTTATCATATTACGAACATTGTCTGATTTGAAAAATTAAATTTTGGAATGAGACATTTGGACTAGTTGATAATATTTTAGGGGTAAAATTATATTTAACATGGAATAATATTTGAATAAATATTTATGATTTTTGGGTTTTAATCTTAATCCAGAAAATTTGTGAGGAATTTTATCATTAGTCATTTATTGAATAAATGTGGTTCAAAATTGGTTATTACATTACAATTTATGAGATGAAGTTATTTTTTCATTGTTTAAAGGGTTTTTTATTTTTAGTATATTATTTATCATATATTAACCATTTGGGATTAGGGTTATTCTTAATGATATGAATAATAAGTAGTTATACATTTTTTGATTTCATTGATCCATATTAGTTGATTTTAATGCTTTATAAATGAATAATTAATCATGAATACTCATCATTTGGATATAAACGATTATATTTTTGTGGGAAATTTCTTAAAGGGTTATAATATATGTGTCTTATAATAATAATTACTTATTTTATTAGTCATTATAGAAAATATTTTTCTCAAATCTAGTAAAAGGATATTGAATCCAAAATTTATCCATTTTCATTTCTTACAAAAAATATATTTACCTTTAACCCATCTGAGATATTCGGTTTTTGATGCATAAATTTCTCTATACCATGTTCTATATCACAATATATCATTCCATGGGAAATAGATTTATCTTTCATATCCATGTTTTTAAATCTAAATTATGTTATCATACATGGAATTCAAGTATGTATAACTCTATATGACCATATAGTTTCCATTTTCTCTCTTATCATGTGGATGACTAATTAATCCTTTTTAAAACATTCACATTTATCAAATGTATTTAAAAAAAATAAAAACCTTGTTATGGAGACCTCATCAATGATTGTGAGGATGATATTTATAGATGGGTGAGAATGTGACAACCAATATAATGATATAATAAATCTTTTTAGTAATTATTAGTACTTAAAAATTATGTTATTAAACTCATTATATATATATAAAGAAATTTATAAAATAAAAAAATTTATTCAATTAAACTCATTTCAAATAATATATTAGGTAATTTTTTTCTGATATTATTAATATTAATTTGAAAAAAATAATTACATTTCTAAATTAAAAATTCCAAATTACATTTGGATGAATTATTTAGCATTTTAAAAAAATAGCGACTTTTCATGTATTTGAGAAAAATAATTTTTTTAAAAACAATTGTTTTTTACATGGGAAAATTATGTTTTGCAGCAGTTTTAAAATTTTTTTAGTTTATTTTGATTTTGAATAATAATATTTTCCTTTTTATATCGATTATATACAGTATTTCTATATAAAAACATTTTATATATTAAAAGGGAATTTTCAGAAATAAACTATTTTTGTTGATTATTACAATTTAAATTTTATGTTAAAATATGAAACATATAGGGTTTCAATTTCTTTAAATTTATAATATATTGGGATTATGTGGGTCCATATTTAGAAAATAGATCCATTTTATTTTTAGACAATATAAAAAGTAACCATATTAATTTTTATTACCTTGGTAAAAGGAAAATTAGTTAATTTAAATTAAAAATAAAATGATACGGACTATTAAATTACCTACACACATAATTAATCATATTTAATGAGTATATATGAAACATAATCATCAATATTTCTAATTTATGTCCTTTTGGGACACTTGGATGATATTATTACATTTATAGTATTTTATTTAACGAAATTTCAAACATATCACACAATTGATTTTAATAAGTTTAATATTATTAATATGGTGTAATAAAAAGGATATCTTCTACTATAACTATTTTTTTGAAAAATATAATATTTATATTGATAATAAATCTATATTTTTAATTTTTAGTGAAATTATTGTTACTTTAACTTGCACGAAACTGATGTAATAATTATTTAATTATTTTAAAATCAAAATATTTTTATTAAACATTATTAACATAAATATATGTTTATAAAAATAATTTCTTAATGGAATTTTACATTTGACCATTACATATTTGAGATATTATAAAATATTTTTTAAAAAATATATAATTTTTTATGGTCTTTATGATAATGTAATCGATATTTCAAACAATGGACATTATGGTAATTCTATATTGGAAATTTAATTTTATTAAATGATATAAAATTACAAAAAATATTGATCTTTTAAAATTAATTAGAATTCAATTTATACATAGAAATATATTCTATTGATCAGTTTATTTTAAATTTATAATAACTATTATAGAATTCAAAAAGTAAAATACATTGGTGTGAGGGTTAGTGTTAAATGTCTTAAATAAACCATAAAAAGATATTGGTAAAACCAATTTCAAAAAATGTTTAATTATTATTGTATTAGGTTATATATTCCAATAATAATCTTATATTTGAAATTAATAATAATCGATCTAGTTGAAACAAAATAATAATTCATAGTAATTATTAATTTGTTATATTCCAAGTGTTCACATCCCGTCTTTTGTAAATGCATACTAAATTTTAAATTTCACCCACATATAGAAACATATTTTAATTAATAAATACCCATATATTATCCATCCTTTGGTTATATAGGTATTTTTTAATAATAATTAAATTATTAGAGGTCTTGAGGTGTTATGTAAAGGTTGTTTTTCAAAAAAACATATATAGTTTTTGTGTGCATGTATAATTTTCTATTCTTCTTCCACATATCTAAATCATTATAAAACCATTCTAAAATAATAATTAAATTATTATCTATATAATAATATTTTCTTTAGTTTAATTCATGACCTAAATCCTTCTAAAATTAAATCAAATGGGAAACACAATCAACATTTGTGTATACTGCTGTCTACAACATCACGAATCGATATAATTCATTTTCGATCACGATACCACAATGGCAGTTATAATGATTTAAATATAATATATATATATATGATATTAAATAAATATTTATCATTCTAGATATTTAATATATATTATTTACCTTATTTACGTTTCCATGTACTAGAATATGACAACATTGTCCATGCGTTTGTGGGGACAACCACCTCCACGAAGTGATGTGATTTATTTTTTATCCTAAAATCACATGAATGATATATATAATAATATATAAATAACCAATAATATCTTTAAATTATATTATTTTTATTATATAATATAATTATAATATTAAACTTCTTTCCATAACGATCATTGAAAAATATAAATGTTACTCATGAGTGTGTACGGCCTACCATTTCCATGAATGTAATATAGCTCTTATTTTACAGCCATATTTAATTCATATGTGTATATATATAATTAAAGTATAAAAATTATTATCATTTCATGATTATTATTATATAATATATTTAAAACAAAAATTTTTTACCATTGGTAATCGGTCGAAGTCACTTTGTACTTATTTACTATATATCATCCAAATGTATGATGTGAACATAAGTGATTAAATAATTTTATGAAAAATAAAAAATTTGTATTAAATAAATAATTAAAAATCTCTAACATTATTAATAAAAAATATATAATTGACCATAGTTTATTATTTAAAAATTAAAAGAACCTATGTTGGACTCAAGTTATGTGACTTTATTTAAAAAATTACCTTTTTAACATTTCCCTTAAAACTATTTTTCTCTTCCATGTACATGTTTTCTACAAAAATAAATAATTATTTTACTATTCTACTGAAAATTTATTAATTCAATTTTACGGATATATTATATTTTAATAAATAGATTTAATGTAATATTTTCATTACATTCCAATAAACGTACATTCTGACAATTTAGACAAAAATATAAAAAGAAAAGTTCATTTTAACCTATATGGATTTAAAATATTTTCCTAAAGTCATGGATAATTAATTTATTAATGTTAACATTATATGTTTCAATGGAAATATTCAATGTAAATTTTTTCATTATATTGTGTTCAATTTTTAAATTTTAAAAAAAAAATTTAAAATAAATGTGTTTTTTGATATAAAATTGTGTTTTTATTTTAAAGATATATTAAAAATTTTTATAATGAATATGAGTAAGAATTAAATGAAATTTACATTATTACTTAACATTATATTGAAAATTTTTAACCCTTATATAGCTTATAAAATGGTTTAATCCCCACTATAGCTCATAAAATGTTGGTGAGCTCAATATTGCTCTATGATGTCTAATCCCCATTATAGATATTCAATGAATTTATTAATGACTATGTTTTCTAGAGAATTATATTAGAAGTAATACAAAAGGTTATTCTAATATCATGGGCTTTAAAAAAGTATTGTGAATGTGATGGTATATGATTCAAAAGGGGGTTTTATTGGATTTCTATGGGGTTGAAGGATTATTCTTTGCAATCAATATGTGTCTTTTTTTATTTTCAATTGTTTAATTTCATATTTTCAATGAAAATATATAATAACGAAAAAAATAAGTGGTACTCTATGTATTTCATGGGACTACAATGTTTTATCATTTTTATTCCTTACTATGTTTTTCTTCACATCAAACATTTTTTAGAAAAGTTATGGACTGTTTATGGATAGGTAATGGAAAATAAGAAATCACGATTAATGAAGATAAATTATACATAAAATATTAATTATTTTTATTAAAATATATATATTTTAATGAAAATTTATATTTTGTTGAAGTGTGAAAATTGTAATATAAGAATTTTTATATTTTTTATATGAGATAGTTACCTAAAACCCTAAACTGAAAGGATCCTTGGGATTTTAAGAAATTCAATTCTAGTTTAATGACACAAGAATATATAATCTTTAATAATAGTTAATTATAGATGGTTGGAGAGGATGGTTCATAAAACCTTGTAGATTATGATATTTTCCGATGCGTTTATCATATGAGTTATGGATACCATAATTTGTTTATAGTCTTATGTGTGGTCCTAAGTCTTATTCCATAGAAACCAATTCTGAATCATAATGGTTTGAATTTTATTTTAGACTAATGTTTTTTTTTAAAATTTGTTTTCTGTTTAAAATGGGTTCTTACATTTTGGGATGAAAAATAAATAGTATGGGAATCAAATTAAGAATAAATTTTATATATTGAATTTCTATATTTTTTAGGCATATCCTCAAATATCTATTAAATTTATAATAAATATTGTTTCATTAAAAGTAAAACCCACGTGTAGAGATTACAAATTTCATGACTGGTAAGGAAATGACGGTTGAAACCATAATCAATGGGAAAAAAGTTGTGTCAAAAACTATTGGAGTATGTGATCTCATAGTTAGTATGATATTGTTATAATTTATTTAAATGATCATATAATTAAATAATATTATCTTTTTTAGAATTATATGTTTTATATTATAGAAAACAATGTATTGGATATTGATTTGATGGTTATTTGATTAATGTTATTTTAGATTAATATCATTGTACTTTTGGGGGGAATTACAGGATTAAGGTAAACATAATATAGTGGGTTAAAATTTTCGGAATAAATAATCAATCATTATCTGGAAGAATATATGATTTCATTTTTTATATAAAAAAGATTATGTTATTTATTGAAATTGTTCATATATCTTGAATATTTTATGATTTAGAAAATTAAATTTTTCCTATGAGATATTCAGAGTGATTGATGATATTTTTGATATAGATACAAAATTTATCTTTGTAGAATATGTGATAATATATATTTAATTTATTTCTTTCAATGTTAGTCTATAATATTTCTGTGCAATTTATTGTAAATTTATCTATCATATATTTTAATTTGAATTTGGGTATTACAATTAAATTTTAGGAATTAAGGTAGTTTTTATTCGTGTAAAGGGTTCTTCATATTCGAGGTGTACATTATCTTGTACAAACCATTTGGGTTCTAATTAATTTATAAAGACAAGTGGGATAGATAGTTATTGATTTTTAGATTTTTTAATGTATATAGTTTCATTATAATGCTTTAGGAATAAAAAATTCATCTTGAATACTCATCGTTTGAGAAAAAATATGAGATTGTAGTGGAAATTGATAAAAATATGTAATTATACTTGTCATGTTAGTTTATTTACATATGTTATTAGATTATTTATAAAATAATTATTCATGTATTGTAAAAGAATATTGAAAAAATGTTTTTCATTTAATTTTCTTATATATGAATCAATTTTTTAACCGATCACATATTTATATGGGTTTTTTTGGAAGACTCTTCCAAGATCATTTTCATTTTCCCTCTCTATCTGTCTTTGTAAAAAAAATTCTCATTAATACCTATGTTTTCACGTTCAAATTTTTTCTCTTACAAGGAAAAATAGTATGTGAAACATGATATGACCTTTGTATTTTACTTCTCTCCCCAATCAGGTGTATTTTTTATTATTCCTTCTACAATATATGATTTTAAAAATGATATTTTCAAAATTTTAAAATTCATTACCGATCCCGAGTTCAAAATTTTGGGGACCCATTTTCCAAATGGCAGAGAATATCACATCCCATGTAATATTATAATAAATCGTATTTTTATTTACTAGTATTCCTGAACTATGTAGTTATATTAATTTTACATATATGAAGTAAATCCTAAAATCAAAAAGTAAATGGTTTTATTGAACTTAGATCTTATTTTATTTTATTTTATTGTTTAATTTTAAAATTATAGAATTAAAATTTGAAAAAATTATTATAATTATTTAATTTATAATGTAAAAATTATTATAGTATGAATTTTAAAAATATTACAAAAATATAATTTTATATGTTTTAGTGAAGATACATATTTTTATAAAAAAATTATTTTCCTTACAATGAGAATTTTTTTCGATTATTTATTTACTATTATTTGTTAATTTTTATTTATAATAATCTAGTTATGTAATTTTAATGTTGATAATATTATTTAATTTTGAATAATATTTTCTATATATCAAAAATGCCTTTTTCCGAACAAACAATATTTGTTTATTTTGTATTTTTAGTTTAATTTATAATAAAACTATGAAACATATATGTTTTGAATTTTTCAAAATTGATTTCATATTTAAAATCATGGGGCCTAAATGATGAAAATATAACACTATTAATTTTTAGAAATATGAAAAGTAACCATAGTAATTATTATTACCACGGTAAATGGTAAATCATGTAATTTAGTTTAAAAATAAAATGACAAGAAGAATTAAATTACCAAAAAATTTAAATACATAATATTTTGTAAGTAAATCACAACCATAATAATACAAGGGTAAATTTATGTCCACTTGGTGCCACATGGATGAGATTATGACCTTTTTAGCATTTTATTTTGAAATATCTAACATGTCTCAATCTTGTATATAAAAAGAACAATATTATTAATATGTCATTTATCAATGGACATGTTTCGAATATAATTTTATTTAAAAATTAATACATATATAGTAATCATGGTAATATAATTTTTATTTTTAGTGAATAGATAATTTCCTTAAAATCCATCATGACACAAATATAGTAACTATTTTTTTAATTGAAAAATAAAATAAATGATATTATAAATATTTAAATATATATATTTATATAAAAATAGAGTGATAAAAAATAGAATCCCAAGGAATTTTGTGGAAATTGAAAAATTTGTGGTTCTAATTTTATTAGTTTTTTTGTACATTTTTAATTTCAATGTAATGCATTGTTCATAAAATTGTTACTATAGATATTTACAGTAAATTATTTTTTATTAAAATATATAAATTACTAAAAAATAAAAAATAAATCATTCATGTTATTTGAGTAAGGATTTAAATATCAATAATAGTCTTTTTATTGTTTTTTTCGAATAATAGATTAACTATATTACACTACAATGTGTAAAATTACACGATGTCATCGTAGGATTCAAAAGGGTTAAATTGAGATTATAACCAAAAGATAATGGTATAAATATTTCAAAAATAAGAATAATTTTTATTTTAAGAAGTAATTTTCAGCAATACTAATCTTTGGTTCGAAAATAATATTTTTTGTTACATTTTTTATTAAATAATAATTTGTTTTAATAAATTTATTTTTCAAATTTCTGGAGTTCCCCTCCTCTCTCTTATAAATATGAACATATTCTTCCCATTTCCTAAATATTAAAAACCTATTTTTTGTGAATAACATAATAATTACCTTTAAATCTTACATCCCTGGTAGAATATCTATATTAGAGGACTAATGTTATTAAAAAAGGAGGTCTTCTATATAATATGTGCAGTTTTTATCTCCATGTTTTATTTTTTTTACCTATCCTAAATCTGATAACCCTCCTTCAACTATGATAAAAAAAATAATGTATCATTAATATAATTTTTTTTATTATGTTATATTCATGACATATATCCATCTTCACAACAATAAAATAATAAACAAAACCATCATTCATGTGTACGGTGGAATTTTTCCTCACGAAACAATGTAAATTCGTTTCCATCACTATATTTAAAAACTAGTAATAATGAAAAAATATATTTATATATTATATTATTGAAATATATATATTTTTCTAAAATATAATCAATATAAATTACCATATTTCCTTTACAAGAATTATTAAATGTTATAGTTGTTCATGTATACATTTGGAAAACCAACAATACAAATTAATTTTATTAATTATTAATCACAACTTCACTTGGATGATAAATAAAAATATATGTAAATAAATAATACTACATTTAATATATTATTATCCTTAATTTAATATAACTCTATTTTTATCTTATTTATTTATTTATTTATTTATTTTTTAAAAATTGAAATGTTACTCGTGCATATGTATGGAATACCATCTCGATGAATGTAAAATATTTAATTTTTCATAACCTTATTGGATGTATTTTCTAATATTATACATTATGAAAAAAATTATAATTACATAATGATTATTTTTCTAAAGGTTATTTAATTCTAACCATTTTGATAATCCCAATAATCAAAATTCATTTTCGACTACATATCATGAAAATGTGTGATGTGACCTTATGTGATTATTAAATTATATTTAACATATAATTGTTTCGTGTGTATGGAATAATAAACATTTAATAAGATCATAAGAAATAAATTAATTAACATATGTTCATTACTCTGGACGGTAATGAATATACAAGTTGTGATTGAGTGAATGTAAGGGGATTTCCATTAAGAATATTTTTTATGTTTACCATAAAACAATATTTTCCTTCAATATCCATGTGTTTTGATTTTTTTTTAAATTTTACCTTATGAATTTTTAATTTCATTTTTGACACTATTTTTTTTAAAAAAACAATTTAAAAGAATCTATATATCATTTTCCCAAGGATATACATTTTTAATTTTTTAAAAATAATATTTAATGAATATTTTTAACATATACATAATATGAATATTTTCCCACCACTATAAATTTATAATTATTTTATGTTTCAATTTCTTGTGTAAATTATTATCTTACAATAAAATGGTTTCATTATGATATGCGTAGTTTTCTGATTTGAAAAAATAAATTTAAAATTGAAACATGTATTTTTTTTACAAAATGTTCTATTATATAATAGTTTTTAGAACTGTTTTATAATCGCATTTTTTAATCATATAATGATTAATTCATAATAAATGACAAATATATGAAAATTATCTCTTTATGATATATCTTATACCAAGGTATTTTCTCCATTATAGCTTATGAAAAATTATTTATCCAGATACAACATATAAAAAGGGTGAGACCCATTTTTTATCTCTAATTCATTGGTTAATGATTATGTTCTCCAAAAAAAAATTATTGTATGTTAGTCATATGTTTATATTAATTGATATGGTATTGAATGGGTTTCTTAATAATGATTCACTATATTTCTAAAAAATTTCATTTATTTTCTTGCTATGGGTTCTAAAGGATTTCATTGAGACAAAAGTGTATCTTCTTTTAAAATGGAAATGTTTTATTTAATACACTCATATAAAATTTCATATAAAGGAAAATGTTGTATGGGTTTTCATTTCTTCAATATACTAATTTATATCATATTTATTATATCACATACTATTATTTTTTTATCATCAAAAATTTGTAAACTATTTTTCACAGGGTTTATTGATGGGTAATGGAAAATGAGAAGTCATGTTTAATGTCATGATGATTTTCCATGAAAATAAATCATGTTTTGTTTTACATGTGTTATATTATGAAAATATGGTAATTTTGATTAATTTAATCCTTTATAACATATGAGTTATTATGTATGAGTTAAGAAATAATTTGTTAAACCTCAAAACAAATGTGATCCTTAGGATTACAATAATGTGAATTCTAGTTTAAAGACAACATAATATGTAATGATTAATCCTGGTTCCTTCCAATATTCAAACCATTTTTCAATTTGTTACATTATGAAAAAAATGAAACATTTTTATCCCTTATACAATTATGTGATCCTTTAATAGAACATTAATTGTGCATAATGATAATAAATACTTCTTAAAAACTATTCTTTTGGCGAAAAATAAAATATTTTAGGAGAAATTGATTAAAATATTAAAATCTACTCAACAAGTAATTTTGTTTCTTAATTCTATTAATAACTATGGTAAATGAATTCCTCAAATCATGAAAGAGGATATCACATCGAAATATTATCATATTATTACATTTTCTAATAACACCAAATATGTTTTTTCAATCACATTATTTCATTGTTTTGAGCGTTTGTCTTTTTCATGGCCATTTGGATTCATTTTTCGAATGATCTATATCAATCTCTATCCTTATTTTTCAATTATTTTTTCTTTCATTCCATAAATTGACATAGAAAAACTTTTTCCCTAATTAGGATCCCAATTATGCATAATTCTAGTGACCTATATAATTTCCTTTCCCATTTTATCCAAAGAAATATTATATAACCCTTTACACCATGATTTTTTTCATATAATTTTTATTAAATTGTATAAAAAATATTTGTTGATATTTATTTATTATTCTAATGGTTAAAATATTTTAAAAGGGGGATGTTACACCGAAAAAATTTAAATGTGAAACAGTATGTTTGATGTCATGTTTGACATGCAACACCGAGATAAAATGAACTGAAATAAAGTATACAATTTTAAAAAATTATTGGGATTGTATTAACCTAAATATTATAAAATGTTATATGATTTTCAAAATAAAAAAATAAATTAATGGGTTTTATATTGATTTAAAAACAACATAAATATCATTTAAACGTTGAATAAATGTTTTATGAAAAAAAAAATATTTTTATATAAGGAGGTTTCATTGCATGTTCTACACATATATTAAAATATGTTCATACCAATTTTTGAACAATTATTCTAAAAAGTTGAATTAATTTTTTTAATTCATAAATTTTTTAATATTATTTAGGTGAAATATTCAATTTTTTTAGGAAACATTCATTTTTAGTGAATAATGAAAAATGCTGATTTTATATAAAAAATCCTCTCAACAAATTAATTTACATAAAACTACCTTTCTAAATTTAATATAATATATTATTACATAACTAATTATTATTTATATTTATTCCATTAAATTAAATTTTAATAACTTATATACTTGATTTTAGTGTTAAATTGTAAATTCGTATCAAAACAATATACTTTTAATAATTGTTTAAAAGTTTATAATGTTTCTAATTTTTTATTAAATTAAAAAACAAATACTGATAAATTAATATAATTATTAATATAGATTATATAGATCAAAATATCATTTTTTCATATATTTATTGGTATTTTCCATACAATTAAAATAAACAAAAAATTGTTCGTGAAAAATAAAATTTTGGAAAACCCATATTTTCATCACGTCTACGGGTTTAATATATAATTAAAATTTTACATGTATATAAATTAGATTTTTTAAAATTAAATCAATATTTTGAATCAATATAATTTATTATAACTAATAATTACAATTTATTTTTTTATAATTATAAATACCCAATAGAGTAAGATTTAATTTCCATTGTTAAGCTAAATACTAATTTACTATGGGTTGAAGTAAAATGATAAGGATTGAAATAAATTATGAATGAAACTAAAATATATTTTATTGTTTTATTTAAAACATATTTTGTATAAGTGTCGATAATTGAAAATTTAAGAATCTGTTGAAAGGTTAAAAAAATTGGGATGCATGTTTTCATTTTAGGAGTTACATGTGTGCCACTAACCTTAAATAAAAAACCCCCCAGCAATCCTCTATAAGTAACACATTAAAAACCCATTTTGTTAGACCTAAAAATACCATATATCTTCATTAAATCCCTACCCATTACCTTGGAACATTATATTTATCAGAATATTATCCTAATATATATATATTGGTGTTAACCTAATGAGGTTGTCGGAAGAAGAGATATCATGCTGGACCAATCATTTGTTTTATTTTTTGATATCCAGAAAATATTATTTTAATATAAATAATTAATAAAAATATTGTCTAACATGTAATAAGATGCTATTATGTTATATTAGTAACTGAAATCCATCCCCTTTTCTGTCACAGAGTATAAAAATTGATCATTCTTGGGTAAGGATTACTACTTCATTGGGATCCAACATCATTGTATTTACATACCTACCTCTCAAATCATATAATAATTAATGATTTAAAATATAAATATATATATATATATATATGATATTTTGAACATATATATTATCATAGAGTTCGAATATCAAATATACCTTTTTACTTTCAATTCACATGTGGAAACGATAACATCATTCTTGTGTGTGGAAGATTACCACATCGCGAACCGATGTAAGTCTATTTTTACAAAAACATTACATGAAAATTGGAAGGATTTTTTAATGAATATACATGATATAAATATAATTAATATTATATCCATTATATATTTATAAATCATAATTGATAATATATTATTTTCATTCTTACGTAGAAAAATTATTATGACGTTGGTGCGTACGTGTGGACTACTACCTCCATGAGGAACTGTGACAATTTTTATCACTATATTACATTTATTACATATATAATTATATTTAAATAAATATTAGTTTATTTATGATATTATGAACAATATGGATATATAAAATATTACTTACCTTCATTCCACAATGGTCATTGAAAAATGGAAAGGTTACTCATTTGTACGTACAGTCTACCAGCTCCATGATCATAACGTAGTTCATTTTCGTAACTATATCTCAAAATTGGATTAAAAATTATAAATGATATATAAAAATTAAAATATTTAATTATTATTTTTCACTATATGATGAAATAATGACCTCTTTGTCCATGGTCAATAAACAGGTGTCATTCTGAAACAACGAACTGAAGATCCTAAAAAACATTATGTGGACATAACTGATTATGTATTTTAATGATTAGTTAATAATAAATACAGTAAATTGTTTTAGTGAACGGTGATAAACCTATAAAATTTTTGTCAGGTATCAAATAATTTATATTGTTTTATTATACATGAGTTTTATACACCAACAAAGGAAGTTAGACTTGAGGTGAGGGTTTCTGATCTTATTTTTACATCTAAGAGAAATATTTCATACTAAGAACTTATATTTATTATGTGTTATATAGAATAAACATAATATTAATTTATTATTATTTTATTGAAATTAATTGGATTGGAAATACCTTAAGAGGTTCTCTCATACATTTTGTTTGGATCTATAGATTACCAAGTAGTCAGGGACTTCTACTGTATTCTCCATTATTAAGGCCTATTTTAATGTTGGTGTATATTTTCATTTAAAATTACCTTTTAAATATAAAATCATGAATAATTTAAAAATAATATTACTTTAGGTTTCAATTTTAATTATATAATCAAAGTGTATTTTATATGAATTTTTTCATATGGTAAAGAATTTTGTTAATTAATTTCAATTTATTTTGTTATATTACTTATTCAAGTTAACTAATATTCTAAGATGATTATTGCAGTATTCTTTTTAATTTTAATGTGAGAACATTCCCAAAAGAAGAGTACACATTTATTTGAAAAAAATAAATGAAAACATAAAAGATTCTAAAAATAGTGATTTTACATTGATCCCTCTGAATAATAGAAAGGAGGTCATCAGGGATCACATGAGACCATAAAAAGTAAATACCATCGACACCCTTATATGCAGGACCATCCGCCACAATGTTCTCTTCCCTATACACATTAGTCATAAAATAATTCATGAATTAGTGATATTCCAAGAAATTAGTCAACCGATTAGTAATCTTCCAAGATAGATGAGAAGAACTTGTTCTAATGGTAAGGAAAATAATGGTGGAATCAAATTCAAGAAAAATATTTTTCCAACCAAAGTTGTAGGCTTGATCCATGAATGACATTATACCAATAATTTCATCTATAGGAGAAGAAAAAAAGCCACATGAAGCATATAAACACCAATGGACAACCCCCTTGTGATTTCTGAAAATGGAACTATAGCTAGAGGTTCCTGAATTACCTCTTGAGGCACCATCAGAATTTAATTTAATCATTCCCCATAAGGGAGCCTACAAAAATCATCAAATATACCATGAGGGGGGACAAAATATACCCCTAACACCAGTCTTATTAAAGAATATAAAATCAAGGACCAAGTATGAACAAAAATGCTTCATTAGTGGGTTATATTGCTGAATAGCAGTAAGTATCGCACAAAGAGCGGCCCAACAGTGGAGTGGAATATTTAATGAATCACATTATTTCTGGCTAACCAGAAAAAATTAATAAGTTCTTCTGTAAAAAACAGTGATAGTTTTTTTAGTAAGGGAGAAAGCGCAAGGCCAAGCAAACTAATGAGTAACTCATGAATTAATGTTTTTTGAGGGAGACTCGTTAAAAAATATCAGTAACAGATTTCCACATTGAAGAAGCAGTGGTGCAACTTAAGAAAAGGTGGTTAATGTAATCTATATGTTGATAACAGATAGCACTTCAGGAACCCAGTGAGATCCCACCTAATTGCAGAAAGCAATCCATGGAAAACTTCTCATGCTCCAGTCACCACCAGACAACAATTGCATGAGAGGGACTGATAAAATTATTGTTCATATTTCCAAGAAACTTCATGATAGAAGAGTTATAGGTAGAGTACCTATTGAACAGTTTGGAAGGTAGGACACCATTGACAAAATGATACCAATCCCCAAAATCATATCTGGAAGAGAGAAGATAATTCTATATTATGGAAACAATTTGATCTGTTATGTTCTCCATGTTACAAAGATGATCCTCAATAGATGTTTCCAGATTTATATTAGTCTCATCACCCACAAGGGAATCAATTTGGGGACGACTAGTCCAATTCCCTTTCCAAATATGGAGAGAAGTATCACTGGAAAAATATATATGGAGTGAGATTAAATAAAACCAAGATAGACTTAAATGTTTTCCACACCGAGGAGCAGAAGTAGTTGCAGTTTCCAGTCATGAGATTATGTAGAAATCTTTCCCGATGAAACCCAAGAGAATTAGAATTACAATTCATGAGCTACCACCAAAAAGGAGGCCTGGAAATAATCATTAAAATTTATGGGATTCATATTGCCTAAGCTCCTATAATTATCAGACAAACAGAAAGAGGTCCAAGGAAGTGTGGAAATCATTTATTTTATTATTATATAGCCCCCAAAAAATTATTATTTGATATGTTGATGATTTTGAGAATAAAATTAGGCTATTTATAAACAATGTTTCTATAATATTACTTAAAAAATTATTTTTATGATTTTTAAAATTTATCTATTCAAATATTTTTTGATTATATTTTTTAAACAGTAATCATCTTATAGTGTTTAGGATGAGGAACTTTTGACATTTTCCAAAATTTTAAATGAATCATCGTTTTAATGTACTTGACATGATAAAAAGTTTCTACCATTATGAAAATTCAATGTCATAATGTTTCATTTTTTATTTCAAATGTTATTTTTAAATTATTATTTATTTAATTTTTTTTAAAATATATAATTTTAATATCATTCCTCATCATGGAAGAGATATATTTTTTAAGTAATGATATAAGTGATCTATAAAAAATCATCTTAGATGATATCATTTGATGTTACTGAATATGATAAAGTTATTTTCCCCAGGAATAGATTTCTAGCTTTTTAATGTTATATAAATTCATCAATGAAAAGAACATTGTGTTACATACACTATAATAAGAATATTATTTTTAATATAATCCTTTTACATTAGATATATGGATTATGATATTAACAATAAAGAAATTTATTTTTCCAATAAGAATCTCAAAATTAATGATTAATGAGTATTATTATTTTTAAAAGTCAATGATTCTAAACATATTATTCATTAAATGTACATGGGAATTGATGGATATCATAGGTGATATAGATAGAGATTATATACTATGTGATCCAGGATAGTTATTAGTGATTCCTACATAGATTACACAATGGGTACACCCAAATAGTGTCAAGCCATCCATATATATCATATAATATTGGTGTTACCAGTTATGGCTACAATGCATTGGGTAATTTCAATTTATTTAGTTGAAATAAAGAGTTAGTTCCCTGATAAATTCTCTTACGAAATTAGTTATGCTCCAATTATTTCTAAAACAAGTTTAGAAAGGGTTGTAAAGAGAGGTTTTCCATTATAATTTTATGATTATATTGTTTTTTCTACCAGTTATAAATGTTTTATTTCATTAAGATTTATATCACATGGAATGTTTTTATTGAATTTTATGACACATTCATTTTTCATGGACATAGTAGTAATTTAGTTTTTTATGATATCGGGTATTGATGGGTATGAATACTCTTCTATTATTCCCCTGTAAATAGATTATCCAATCATTCCCATATGCACTTCTTTTTATCACTGATGAAATTCAATTTTTTTAAAAATTTATTATTATGATCATTTTATAACACCAATAATATTTTTCTTATTACTCAGGTTATCAACAATGAAGTTTAATTAATTATTCCTATAGATGAATAATATTGATGATGATGATGAAATAATGTAAAAAATATAAGTATTGGTATTGTTTATATAAGATTTTTTTTCATATTCCCTAAAATAATAATCCTATGTTTTTTCAGTATTAAATTGATCCAATATTTCCCATAGATGTTATAGAATTTGTATAGTGAAAATTGGGTCACCACTATCAATATAAAAGCTAGAAATGTAAAGTATATGAATTCACACCGGATTCAAGAGTTTTAGTTCCATGATGTTAAAATATAAAATCAATACATTTAATATAATGAATTTATTTCTCATAAATAATTACATGCATTTAGAAAAGTTAGAAGAATAAATAACATTTTAAATACTAAGTTAAGACTTATACCTATTCATTGAGAAACTAAACTTATCTTAAAACATAATCCCTAATTTTATGGTATTTTATAATGTAAATATGCTCTAATATTTGGTTATATAATCTAGGATGTTGCTGTGGTAGATATTCTACAAGAATTAATACTCATAATATTTGGTGAATCAAATAAAATATCTGGCCTTTTATAATTGAGGGGACGGTAAATATTATATTTACTTCGAGTATTAAATTTATATAAATTTATATATATAATAAATAACCCCAAATTTAAATAATAATATGACAGAATTTTAATATTCGAAATTCTATCACATAATATAATGAGACATGATTTTGTGATTTTTTATCCCTTATCTCTTAGTTTTATCCCCATTTATTACTTTTTAAAATATAATACTATTATCAATATATTCTATTGATATGTGGTTAATAATGCTAGCATAAAAACAATGTTGAACCAAAAATATAAATTGGTTGATATCTTCATCCATATCCCATTAAATTACTGGAAGCTAGGATTTTAAATATTTTAAAAAATTTACTACAATATATTTTATTGTAAAATATCTATATTCACAATTTTGTAACTATAAAATTACATCAATATTAACATAATCATTAATTTCATGTAGCTTGAATATAATAATTTCACATTTCCATAATTTGTTTTATTTATCTATTATTTTTTTCGATATTACAATTGATCAAAGAATTATTTCTCTTATCATTTTTAAATTAATTTAATTAATATTTCTATAAATTGAATAAATTATATGTTGTTGTGAATTAAAAATTTAGGTTACATATTCAATAAATAAAAAATAAAACTACATTTACAAAAAATAATTATTTATATATAGGTTATGTAAATATTTATAACTAGTTGTATCCATATATTATCATTATTTAATAATGTTACTAATATAGAGGTGAGGAGAGACACATTTTTTATTTATACTTTCATAAAATTAAAATAACGATCTAAAAATGAAATTAGAACTAAGTGACCATATATTTGAGAATTGGATAGAAATTTATAAACTCCACTCATCAAATATTCTTAAGTCAGAAATTAATGAAAATATATAACCTTATGATAATTTGTAAACTTATTTTTCATTTTTACCCTTTTTGAGGGGATAAATATTTTCCATCATTAATATTCATAATGATAAAAAATTGCTTACAATTTACCATATTTTATCCTACTGATTTTAAACATGTAATTGGTTCTTCTGATTCAAATCATACAAGTGATATATTTTAATTTAATATTAAACTCAAAAATCATGTGGATATGTACTTTGTGTGAAATTAATCTATTCTAATGTATAAAATACATTATACTAGAATGTGACATAGAATTAATTTCAATGCCCAAAAAATAAATAATATATGAATGGAATAATTTCACATTTTAATCCATTTAAAATAATATCTATTTAAATTCACTAAATGAAAAGTCCATTTTCAATAAAATCAATTTTTCTACTATTCATAAAATAGAAATATTTTTAGTATAGTTAAATATAAGAAATATGATAATTATTCAATGATAATTTTTAAAATGATTTTTATTGAAAATATTAATTTTATTTGGAATTATTTATATATTATTTAAGAAAAATAAAAAATATTCTTGATGAAAAATGGTTTTACTAAAAAAATTAAAAAATTAATAAATATTTAATTACATAATATAAAACCATTATAAAATATTTAGTATATATTCATTTTAATTCATCTAATTTGACATCTTGGATATAATATAATTATTCATTATGGATTATTTAGATTCTTGGATTCAAATATAAATTGTTTTTAAAAGACAAAAATTATGTTTAAGAAACAAATAAAAAAAATATAATGTTGATTTAACACCTAAGGTATGATCTACCAAGATTGGACATTTAAAAATTCCTATAATCAATTCTGAATTCCATTCCAATTTAATACACTCCCATTATGAGGTAATATACTTATCTCTTGTCCTATCTTGGACCATGGAGTATCATACACATTTCTTTAGCCTTTCGATCCACCTGATTATTGTTTTTCACCAATGCCTGACCATAATATCCTCCAACCACCCATGTTCCATGACCAAACTTGGTTTATCCAAAATTAAAAGGTCTTTAGATGGGTCTCTTTTAACTTCAGGACCATACTTAGGATCCAAACTTTACCATAAAATAACCAAATTACTAAAATTAAAATTCAAAATTACACCATCATCTATTTTCTAAAATAATTAATGATTACCAAAAATGCATTTACAAAACTACATAACACATTTAAAACAAAAATACATTTCAATGATCTTTTAAAATGGTCAAAACTGTTTCTAATTAAAATCTATCTTGTTCAATTTACAAAATATACCAAACCTAGTCGTGTTCCATTATCTAAGTCTATAGCCTATTAAGACATGAAAATATTAGGGTTCTAAAAATTATACACTTTAAATTTAAAATGTAAATAATTTATATAAATAAATAAATAAATATTTGTATATATTATAGCATGCCTATATCATTGATTCATGATTTGATGAAAATTCGAAGTATTTTATATAAACAGTCTTCAGACACATCTCATAACAATAATGGAAAATGATAAAGCCTCCGGAAAATACCTAAGGAATAAACATAAATCATGCTTAGGATGAAATTTATGGATCATAAAAAACCATCTTTGGTCCAAAATATTGGACTCTAAATTCATCTTACGATTAGAGTATAAAATCAGAACTACAAAACAACCTATATATCTGAGTTATTACCTTTCTTACAGATATTTTGAAAATTTTATTATTATAAATATTAGTATAAACTAACATTATAATATATATTCAAATTAAAAAATTAACAAAGAAAAACAAGTATAAAAATCATATAATATTATGAATGACTTATAATAATTATAAAACAATTTCCTCTACAACCAATAGAGTTACAGAAGTTATGTATCCTTACCTAAGATATCTATTATTTCAATACCTAATGTAATGTTTTTTTTAATTACCAGTAAATCCATTGATACTATTAGTAGATGGTCTCTATCCTCCAATACCATAGAATACCTCAATTTGATGATTTGTCTTTATCATCCTAGCCATAGAATCCCTTAGTCTGATGTATCAGATTCACCAATCATCCAACCCATGGAATCCCTCATCCAATACCATGACATAACACAGTGAATAAAAAATCAATATGGTAATAATGAATTTACTATCCTCACACTAATTCCTTAGAACATAAAATCTCTAGGAAATTAAAATGATTTTAGATTAGGATTTTCAATAAGATAAACAACAAAGTTGTGTTGACATGTGAATTTATTATCGCTCCACTCTAAATAAGACCTCCTATTTTTAGAAAATTCTCTATAGTTCAATGAATTGAGTTAGTTGCAATGGCCTCATATAGCATTCAATGTGACATCTGATAATGAACTTCATATTGATATTCAGATCTATTTTTAATATTGTATGATATCATTTGGTTTAGAAACATTACAATGAAATTATGTATTTTTTACAATAGAAATAATTCAAAATAATCCAATTATAAACAATGTATTTTTTATTGGATTATAATTTGGTTTTTCATCTGATAAACTAATCAAATATTAATCCAATATATTGGTACAAATTTCATTCGAATGGTCATGAATGTATTCAGTCTAATATATATGAAAAAATAGTAACCAGTTGTTAGAAAAATATTTGATCTGATGTTACATATGCATCTTCAGTATGGTTGATCATTCTTATGAGTAATATTATGTTTATACTCATTTTATATTAGAAAAGTTTCTTTTTTCAAAAAAAAATTGTTTTTTTTAAAACATACAAAACAAAAAGGATTAATAGATTTATTAACAAAATTGACATAATACTGTTTTTGTTATTTCCAAATGTAATGAATGGAAAATTTGAAATAATAACATATGACTTAATAGTCTCGCTATTTTTGGAAAGAAAAAAACAAAAAACTTAAAATATGAAAACCATAGCTCTTTAAATATGAACACTGATTTTCTAATTTTTTTAACTACAATGGTAAGAATCATACATTAAACCTTCATTAGTTTATAATTTATTAATGATATGAGATAAAATAATAAGTCGTACTATAACCCTTAAAAATCCTCCTTTAGGATTAATAATTTATTATTTCAACAAACTCTCCCCCTTTAAACAAGATACTCCAAAATAAATTTCCTCAAAACAAAACAAATATTTTTTCTCAAAAACATGACTAAAAACTCCCCCCACCATTTTGCTTTAAAAATTAATATAAAAGTTATATAACTTAAGGAATATTTAAAAATATATAACATATCAAAAAATTTAATTTGAATAGTTTTTTATCCCACGAAAATATATATAATATTCCCTCATGTGAGATTGGGAAAAATTCACAAATAAATTAGTACAAAAAATCACAATCCAAAGAAATTTTATTTAAATGTTTTAATAATAAAAAGTTTTTAGATAAAAGTTAATTGTTTCTTATAATGTTTCTTGATGATCACCTTTTACTTCATGTCATCATCATGGTCCTTCTTGACATCATCAACAGATTTCATAAGATTCATAATATTGACTCAATGGTTATTTTAATATTAATCTTTATCATTAATCATCCAACCTCCTCATTGTTATTCTTATTTTATTCATTCATAATGGAAAAAGTATATTCACATGATATATCTTTTCAATTTTATATTTCCCTAATTGTAACCTTTTCATTAATAATTAATACTTATTCATCCTAGTTTTTCAGTCATGTATTTCAATTATTCAAAAAGAATAAATTTATAAGAATAATTAGATGAAAATTTATAAAAGTAATTAGCATCTTTAATGTATCTTAAAATCAACCAAATGGTTTTAATGATACTTCAAGTCAAAATGAACCTTTACCAACCATCTAATTGTCTTGTTAAAAACTATATTGGTATCCTTTGTATTAATTTTCATTATTTTAATCTCAGAATCATTCTAAATAACTATTTCTTAAATTTTTTTCTAAAATTATAACTTTACATTCATTGAATTATAATGTTTCTTGCAGATAGATTCATTGTTGAGAAGATATGGTATCGAATCACATATCATTTTCATAGTATTTTAATTGTATTCAATATTAATCTCTGAATTTATTGTAGTTGAGTTTGATGATTCTAATGGAACATATGAGACCTGAAGTCTATCTGATCTGATATCTACCATTATCATACCTTTCCATATTTTCATTACTTATAAACGTTTTCAAATCCTGAAACATTTATAGTAATCCCTTCTTTATTAGTTCTTGATTTCATTGTTACTTTAATACGAGAATTATGATATTACTATTAGTTTAAGGATGTTTACACTTACTCATAAACAAATACAAATAAATTATTCTATTACTATAAATATAGATTTGTTGACTTAAATGAGGATTTTGAATAACATGTTTCTTCCTTTGATTTTTCCTCAATTCAATTTCTTATACATTATAAACATCTTCAAAATTTTATTCTTCATCTTATAATTCATTTTTTAATTCCTCTTAGATTTAATAATAACATTTCAAACATTATTAATTGTTTTAGTTTTTTTCATTTCAGAAAATATTGTGAAAATTTACTCAGAATGATACATGAGTTTCTTCTATAATAATGTAATTTCCCCCGATCGGAACTATTTCACATCACCTAAAATGGTTCAATACAATACCACATGTGTGCCTCTACATATTCCAGAGTCTACCAACTAGCATATAGGGTGTGAAATATATATTTTGGAGTATATAACCCTATAATTAAGTGTCAGTAAAATATAATGTAAACCATATAATCAAAATAAATTAAAGTATAAACATTATAGAAAAATAATAAGTGCCAACTATATAAACCAAAAAATAAAAAGGAATAATGTAATGATGTATTAAACTATAACAACATTTTATTCTAGAAAAAATACGATTCAAATACTAGATTCATCAAATAATGACTGGATTGTTCCTGTTCCTGAACACCTTGTCTGTCCCATATCAAAACATTGTTATATCTAGGAAACAAGAAATCAACATCAAGGTCATTCACCCCTTTCTATTATTAGATCGACATAATATATAATGGTACCACACACAATCCTAAATATTTTTTCCATAATAATTAGTAGATCAACACCATTATGACAAAACTAACATGTCTAATAATATTTTTATACAATAAAGTGATGAATGTGTGTAATAATTAATACAAAAAATAGAATACATCAATAACATACTTCATCTATACCTAATAATATATTTGTGTAATTATTAGGACCAGGATATACATGATCATATATCAAATCTAAAATAACCAACTTCATCACCATTCTAGAATATTGTGGAGCTTGTCCAATGACCATTCCAACGACCATCATAAAACCATTATATTGTAACAAAAATCTCATTCAAATCCCCATAACAATTTCAACATATGATTCAGAAACTTAATAGAATTACCAAATAGTAATGTGAAATGCCCTCTCACTATAAGAAATACACCTGGGGATATGTCCAATACCACTAAATGTCAGCAATAAATCATAATTTTTTGCATGTTCTAGGGAAGAATCCAAAATTAAACAAATCATCCTGGAAGAAATGTCTTATCATAGAACATGGAAATCGTTGTATCACATCATATAAATATATTATTAAACATGTGAATTTCCATTTTTCATTCATATGAAACTTTTAAATAAATTAAATCTGATTAAAAGTATTAAAAAATGTAATAAGCTAAAACATTGGGATTCTATATCTTTCAATCAACGAAGGACGAATGTCATGACAAACACACTTTAAACCATTTTCCAATTCAATTATATTCATGGTTCACTAACCCCATGGGTAACCATAGGACATGTCAAAATACAATAAAAATAAATGTATTTTATTGAAAAATCCATTTTATTATTTAATTTTTTTTATTCACATTATGGTGGTGCAATCATAATATTTAATAAACATGTTAACTGTCAAACAATAGGGTTATAATTTTTACTCCAACCTTAATATGAGAATTACAAAACACCACCCACGATGAATAATGTACAGAGAATGTCGAAGAGAAACCTAGATTAAAGGAAACTGTGATTTTTTAGCCTTTAAAAAGACCTTATAGAAAGCAATGTTAACTGAGGACCTCTCTTAGAAATTATACTCCTCAGTACATTATGAAATCGAGACACATCACGCATTTAATGACTTTCAAAATCATCAATAGTGATGAAATCACTGAAAGGAATGATGTGTGGTACCTTAGTTAGTTAATCCAAAACAACCCATAAAGTTCTATTCCTTTTGTTTTTCTATGGTAATATAATCACAATATCCATTGTGACATCATCCCATTTCCACTCATGAATAGAAATAGGCATCAAAACACTAGCTACCCTTTGATGCTCAACATTCACCTCCAAACATGTGAAGCATCAATCCATGAAACTTTCCACTTATTTCTTCATTCCTAATCACAAGTAATGCCTATAAACATCATGATACATATTTATTAATCATTGATTCCCCACCCATAGGGAAGAAAGAAAATTAGTGATCTATTCCTCACATAATCCAATAGGAAGCCGAAAATAGCCTTGAAAAAGAAGATAATTTCCACTATAGAGAGTCCATAATGATAGTGTCTCCCCAACATATAATTTCACTCTCTATATTAAGCCCTTTGGGTTATAAAACTACTTTGTATTAATTATGTCAAAATGAACAAGTATAACAAATGTCTAGGTCAGAGATACCCATCCTTGTAACATCAAAACATATAGATGAAATTAAGAAAAGAGGTCCATTATCCACCACTCATCATAATACCAATATACTACCATATTCCATGTATTTCATATCAATTCATAGATAATGATTATTCCATTTACTATTTTATAATCTAATTCAATGTCAGAATACTATAGATAATCATCCCACCTTTTCTACCAACATTTTTTGTTGGTTTGAGAAAATATGTGCATGAGGCACTTATGATTTGTGTATTCCAAAATCCTTTAACCCATGAGATAGTGACTCAAAAATCTCAGGGAATTTACCACTACTTCTAAATCCATATCTTGAGGAGGGTAATTCTTTTAATGCAGTCTCAACTACCTGGAGCCATAAGAAACTACTCGATCCTCCAACATTTGATCTACACAATATCCAACTCCAGATTCATCAATGTAGACACAATATTCATTAAACAAAATAGGTAATGTGATGATAGGTGATGTTATCATTCTTCATTTTATCTGATGAAAATATCTCTCATAATAATTATACCAAAAAAACATCACCCCATACTTGGTCACCCCAGAACTTGGTGCTTCCAAATGGTAAAAATCCTAGATAAAGTGAGAATGATAAACTAATAATCCCTAAAATCTCTGAATCACAAATATTTTCTTGTGATTCTCCTACAATAACATGGGTATCAGTTTCTCTTGGACTACTAACACTCCTTCCTCTATTATGACTTGACACATGAATTGAACATTATTCATCCAGAAACTACATTTAGTTTTCTTTGTGTAATGTCAATGATTTGATTATGTACTCTGGAATATGTCAAGAAGTTTTGAATGATCATATATTATCTTGGAATAATCTATTATATCATCAATAAACCCACCAAAAAGGGAACTAGAGAAAATATGATGGATCATAATATTTAATTACATGAATATCTACATTGCATTTCTCAACCTAAAGAATATCACTATGAATTCATATAGTCCATACCATATCCTAAAATAAGTATGATGTATTCCCATTGGTATCACCATAAATATATGGTATCCCAATCTCAAATAAATATTATAGATGTTCGTGGAACCTCCCGACTGATCAAAAAGATCATCAATTATTGGAAGAGGATACATGTTCATGACATCCATTTGGTTAAACCTCTGATAATCCATAAATAAGTGAAAATATGCGTCAACCTTCTTGGTGAATATAAATGGATTTCGAAAAGGATATATACAAGATGGTATTATTTAATTATATTTAAGATCTTCCAACTAAATATTTAACACTCCAAACACTATTGGTTTCTTTTTTTATGATGGGATATTAACAGGGTCAAATCTCACCACCATATCGATTGTAAACATGACCTCTCACTCACGCAGTAATCCATAAAACTCATTAGTAAATGAGTCATGAAAATTTAATAGCACAAGAATAAAATAAAAATTCCATATTACACATTAATTTTGTGATTGACTAGCTATTTGAGTCATGGGACAATCTAATTTTTTCTAAATGGTTCATGCATGAGGAGCCTAATGATCCCATTCACATAGGTGAAAATAATTACCTACCACTATATATATAATGTGAAACATCCTCTTATTATAGTCGATCATATTCTAGTATAGAACTAAAACATTCATACCAATAATCAATTAAAACCCATTATTTTCTAGTAATAATGGTCCCAGAGCAAATGGTAACCACAAATCTCCAGGGACACCCCATGAAATGTTGATATTCTTTGACATCACTCACAAAATTGTGTCAATGGACAAATAACCAAAAAAAATTATCATACAAGACTAATAAATTTGAGACATAGCGTATATACACACGAATGTGATGCTCTTGTGTTAATCAAATTGAAACTAAGGTAGATGATAAATGAAATGTACCTATAATGGTAGATGATCGTGCATCAATGATAGCTGGATTGGTCTATATAACGTACACTTTTCATTCCCCCTTCCCTTGGATCTAGCCTAACAACCATGATCTATTTACCTTTCATGGTTCTCTTTCTCATGCACTAGGGTACCAAATCCTATACCTCGTCCGGAATAGCCAGTTGAACACCAGTTATCTGATTGTTGAGGGGTATCCATAACCCTTCCTAAATCACATGACTATCATGATAATATTAAACTATTATAATAGGGATAGATCACATAGATCCACAAAATATGACCATGTTTTCCATATATTGACACTCAACTATGATGTATGGAAAATGTGGGTAATTGTTTCCAAATGATCAACACTAATATCTCTAAAATGGAACATGGTCTTCAAAAGAATGACTACCTCCCTGACATCTATTCTCATTGAAAATTTCTATGGAAACTATCATAGTGGTTATTCATTCCACCCAATGATGATCTCCATGCTCTCCCTATTGAAATAACATGGCATCTCTTTAGGTCCTTTATCATATTACCTTCTATTAAGTTTCCCTTCCTATTCACAACCTCAAAAGATTATCAAATGGATAATTTTTACATATGACCATATCTAATTGTGAAGAGCATCCTAAAAATGACATTTCATAGAGATCTCATTGGATGACTAGATATTACAATTTATTTTCTGTTGATGAATCATTTAGCGTTGTCTAGTACTAGAATTCCCTATTACATAAAATTCATGATCTAACAAGATTTCAAATCCCTCAACATCTTTGGGTATCAATGTTTCAATAACATCATCACATAGTCATTTCTTGATAGCTCATACATCTTCCCATATTCCTCCAGAATATGTCTAGATTTCATGGAAGGTCTACAAAGAATATATATAGAATATTTCATCCTCTTATCCATAAGGGTCTCATGATGTTTAAGGTCATCTATTCTAAATCAAACTAGAACATGACTTCATGGGGTTCACCATCCCCGATAAACATTGTTGGGTGCTAGATCATAAATTATCTTATCATATTAGACATTGATGGAAATATATGAATAGTATACCATCCTAGGGAGACTATGACCCTCATGATGTTGTTACAATGTTATGCATCAATATGATCTTGAGGAACTAAATGAAAATATATATCATCTATGTTAGGACCGTGTTCATTTCCATTATCCTGAAACACATGTCGAAGATGATGAGGATCCATTTTCACTACAAGACAAATTTAAACCATTGAAAAATATATAGAAACAAGGTCATCCTCTACATGTGACTATATCTGATAACTAATTAATTGTGATATCTATAATAATGGTTTACAACTATTTTACAATTACATATAATCTTATATAAATTATGTATCTAAATAGATATCTAATATAATAGTTTAAGCGTAAATAACGCAACCCACAAAAAATAGATATTCCCTTATCATGAAAAAATGAAATTAAGTTTATACAAATGTTCCTATTATAATGAATGTATTGTCATATATCACTATACTGAGATATGAGTAAAAATCTCAAGAAATATTACATCTTAATAAAATAACCTCACACAACATTTGAATCAACCAAGGTGAAATAACATCATCTGTAATAAGAAAGAAACACAAAAAGCAATACAATCCCTCAGAACATGGATTTCCCCCAGTATATGGGATAGTTACTCCCACGAAAAATCACATTTCCAAGGCCCAACACATTCTAGTATCCTTTATATCATTCCTAAATAGTGATTCATAAAAAGATATAAACTGCACATTTAATCCCAATTCTTAATTTCCCTCAATCCCGAACTCTCTCACATGGGTAAAATCGGTTGGTGATGAGACCTCAATCGTACCTCAATATATGCCATAGGTTACCAAAAATAGTGAGTGTGTAAAAATTTATAGTAGGGGTAATAAAAGTCCATAGTATTAATTTTCATTTATATAAAAATAAACCATATAAATAAACAAAATCAAAGTATAAACATTGATTAAAACCAAAAAATAGCCAAATTAATAATCTAATAAATAATATAGGAATAATATAATGAGACATTGGAATGTAACAAAATTTAATTCTTGGAAAATACATGAAAAATATGATAAGACACATATAAACACTAAAATGTCACTGTTCTCTAACACCATGTCCGTCCCACATCAAAACTCCAGCCCTTACAACAATCAATGAATCAATTACATGGTTCTTTTCCATTATCCAAACATGCATCCATATAATCTACTCCTGCAGCAAATAATGACTATAAGAGGTTGTGATTATAACTCTATATGTCAACAATGCAATGTTTAAACATAACAGTATGATAAGTTGTGTATTCAATAATGTGATGAACGTGTGTGTTAATTATTTCATCAATTAATTAAATAAAACAAACAACTATTTGGTCTCCCAGCTATAAAATCATTGTTCAGGTCTTATGACCATGACAATGACAACTATGCAACCATGCAATAAAACATTCTTTTACCCAATAAAATATCTTTATGCGTGTCTTATTAATGCACTATCTAGAAACATATAATCATGGAATAACCAAAATAATTCTTGCAAATCCCTATTAGCCTTACAACATGATAATGGTAAAATCCTTATCTCTATAAGCATTACATCATGGGAATTTATATTTAATATACCATTTTTAATAAAATCACAATTGATTAACTATAATAAAAAATTATTAATCCAAATAATAGGGAATTTATGTCAATTAATAACCTAAGGTATCATGTCAAGATAAAAACACTTTAAACCATTCGATAATAAAATTATGTTCACGGTTCTCTCATCCCACGGGTAACCATAATCCAAGACATAGTCCAATTGAAACAAACTGACATCAATGAATAACATCATTAGTAATTTAATTTTTTTGGGTGAACAATACATTAGAGTAATCACAATATTTATTAAAAATGGAAATTATCATACCAAAGGGTTTTGATTTACATCACCTACCTTAACCAGAAAATAACACAATGCTTCCAATGAAAAACTCCCATGATGAAGAATGTGAATTTGACCACTAAAAGAATCCTATAATAAAACTAATCAATATCTAATTCTGAAAGGCTTGTGGTAAATGGATTTCACTGAAACAGTTGGAAAATAAAGGGAGTGAATATAAATACCTTACCAAAAAGGCTTATCAGGTATTAAAGGCATTGTCGACTTGTATGAAAGGGAGGTTCACACTAAAAAAACCTTGGGAGGGTTTCCAAGGTCAAGAGAAGAAGTGATGAAATGAATTAGAATAAAATTCAACAACATATCCCACTTTAAAAGAGTATGATCGGGAATTACTAATCAAGTAACATAGTTACATATCAGGTAAATATTTTTATGGGATATACTAAAAATCATGTCTCCAAAAATTATTTTATTAAAACAACAAAATGATTACATAATGTGTAACCCCTTAATATTGCATGTAAATGTTATGCATGTGGGGTTTCAGAACATTTATTCTTTAAATAACCTGAAACCCCTTTAATCATGTCAGCATACAATGGAATTATGGAGCAATTACCCATTTATACCAAATATACGTTATGTCAAACAATCATACATCCCTTAACATTAAGTTACTTCTCGGAAAAAGTATGCAACAAGATCCTATTTGATTTTTTCTCCATTTTCCTCACAGCACAATATTATGTTAATTAGGTAAAAAACAACCACAATGAAAACACAACTAAATGATATGTTAATGAATAAATATGAAGGATATGTACCTTGAACAACCTGGGATCAATGAAATCACATTAATTTTTACTTTTTCTCCTACTCATGGTACAATTGAAGGAACTATTGATGTTTCAAAATGATCTAAACGATCAGTAAGAATTCATTAATAAATTTGGGAAATGGTTTCAAACCATATAACATTTTTAATGAATGATAATAGATATATAGATAATTTTGTTACTTATGTAGCTCATTATACTCCCTTTATTTACCTTCAAATCATCTTATCCTATAAAAAATTTCTTTTGATTATTTCCTCTTAAATATTCCATTAATTCATCATCCATATGAATCTTAAAATATATTATCCCATTATTATCAAGACTAAAATAAGTATAATTAGGATTCTTCTAGTCCTTATGCAAGAAAAACATTTTGAAATCGCAATCTATCTTATCTTT
The DNA here is from genome assembly GCA_963277665.1 of Viscum album. Lineage (NCBI taxonomy): Eukaryota > Viridiplantae > Streptophyta > Magnoliopsida > Santalales > Viscaceae > Viscum > Viscum album. The sequence continues at coordinate 1,920,763,151 of OY728136.1, read as the reverse complement.
TGTTTTCATTCGATTATTACGGATTTTGGATAATTATTTTAACTTTTCAATCACAAAATAATTCTATATTGAAGGTGTATCATCAGATTTGGTTCTATAAACTTTATAAAAAAAACTTTTTATACATTTTATTATAAAATAATTTCATTTTATCTATTGTTTCTTCAACAATTATGCAAAATGTTTACCTTGTATCATATGTTTCATTCCTAATTTGAAAAATATCAATGAAATTGACTATAAAATTATTTTAAAAAAATGGGTCATAATGATCATTGATTCCATTAATTCATTTTTTGTATACTCAAATTAGAGATAAGATAATTTTACTAGGTTGATCTGCCTCATGATCACACCGAATAATAACATAATGATATAAATAAACTTAAGGGTATATCTATCATCCATTCTAATAAAAAGATAAAAGTACATGCTGAGGGAAACCCCTCTAGTTTCTTCATTAATGTGTGAAACCATTCTTACATTCTCCAAATATGTAAATAAAAAATCTTTAACTATATAGTACAAAAAGCTCACAAGATTATCCCGATGTATTTGAGAATGGATAGATGCTCATCATTTTAGAGGTACATCCACTATGTCAGCAACATATTGATATGAAATTTTTATTTTATATAAAACAAATTTAAAATAAATCATCCTTACCATATTATGAATGAAACTATACTGAATCATTAAACTCCATTATTATCTATGGGTAATTATTGTTGAAATCCTAAAATAGGTTTTTAACCAAACATTTTCCCCATCACTATATAATTACTAATATTTATAATAATTGAATGATTCTTTCATACCAAGATTATAAATCAGCCTTTCCCTAATAACATATTTTTTAGATAAATATTGAGTAGTTTTCATCTATCTGAAATTACTGTTGTATATAGGACAAATGTAAATAAAATAGACTGGTCACATAAACATGTGGAGTGATTTTGAAGAAAATTAAATGGAAACCCATTTGGGAAAATTGGGTGACCCACCCTAATATATTCATGAAGGGAAATGATTCATATTATTAAAATTTTAAAATCAAATATTTAATATTCATTTTTGATCTAATGATTAATATTTAATCATATAATTATTTTATATATAACTCTAAATTCTTAATTATTATTGAATAAAACATTTTATTAGAGTAAATAATAATCAAAGTTTAGAAAAATTTTAGTTTGTAAGAAAATAAAAATTGTAAAACTAGAAGAATATATAAACAAAAAATGTATAAACTAATGTAATTAATAAGTTCAATAACTAAAATAAGAATACCTTTTAGAGTAGAAGTTTCCTCAGAATTTGTAACAAGTTATTTATGATTTATGTAATAGAAATTTATAACGACATATTCTTTAAAAATCGTATTTCATAATGACTTTATAAAGATTCATGAATCCAAAAAATATTTTTAACTAAAAATGACTCTAAATTATATTTTTGAAAAAAAATTCCAGAAGAATGTATATTCAAAAACTAATTCCAATAATTTTATAAATGTTTTTGACTGTGGAATATTTATTATGAAAATGGAATATATCATCAGTAAATTATTTTTTTTATAAAAACAAAAAGGTAAACAAAAATAACATTTTGAGAATAAATAAAATTATTGTTAAAATATGTGATTCTTATAAGAAAAAATGTTATAGAAACCTAAAAACATATTTATTCTCCCATTGAGAAGGAGTTTATAAAAGTAAAGATATGTTTAAAAAATTAATATATATGGATATTAATTTAAAATTTATCATTAATGGATTATATTTAAGGTATTAAAATCTATCATAACATAGGGGTTTAGTAAATATATCAACATTTTGTTTCCATGGTTCGATGAATTGTAAAATTCTATCCTCAGTCATTTTGTGATCACATAGGTAATAATGTATTATATCCATATTTTTAGAATGTGATTGATGTGCTAGGTTTTTACATAAAGAGATGAAACTTGTGTTGTCTCACAATATTTTAATTTTTGTAAAACTCATGAAATCATTCGTGAGTATTTGTGAAATTGAGTTTACAAACTCAATTTTTAAAATAGAGTTCGAAAACTATTTCTAGCATGGACATGAATATATTAGTAAAACTAAAATATAAAAATTATAATTTTAGGAATCTCTTTTCTATGTTTACCTATATAAAGGAAAACAAATATAAAATTGTTTACCATATATGTTATCATATAGATATTGTAGCAATGTGTCATACTATAAAAAAATATAATTATAAATACATGCTTTCTTCCAAAATTAGTTCGTTTTTTTAAAAAAATGTCATTGTAATAGACTCTAGAATAAAAAATTATCTTTAAATAAAATTCAACCTTAAGGGTTTCATAAAGAATATTTATCAAAATTAAATTAAATTTTCTCAATGTAGTAATTTTGGAAAATGTGGATTCAAAAAATATTACATTTTGATAATAAGATACCCAAAAAGGATTGGATTCTGAAACACTATTTTTTATATTTTAGGAAACAAATTATTATTCTATGAAAAAAATTGACACATGTGTTGTGGTTTTTGTAGACATATGAATAACATTATATATTTATTTTGAATGATCATAAAGATAAATGGTGGGAAATCACATTAAGGGATATTGTTCAAGGGTAAATTTTCAGAATTTGTAACATTAAACATGAGGAAAAAGATTTAATTTCAAATATTTAATTTATTATCGTACTTCAAACAACTATTTAAGAATATGTCAATTATTGGATGTGTGTTATCATGTGAACATCGGGAATGATAAATGTACACATCATGGTTCTAAAGAATAATTTATTCATTATTCCAATCTGCATGAGAATGTATAAACCTTAAACAAATAAGATATTAAGTTCCAAAATATATCTTTACTTACTCAAATCATAGACCAATATAGGTTTTGAAATTAATGATTAAGACACATTGATCATATATAAATTTCTATATTTTCTATTAAAATATTTTTAATAGATATTCCATAATATAGTTTTGATATTTTAAAATATTGTGATCCATTTAAATGTTGTTAGGATCATAATACCATAATTAAATCCATTAGTTAATATTAATCATTAATGTTTTACAACTAGTTTACATGGACATATTTAGTCCAACAAAATATGTGAGTATTAGTGTAAAATACTTTTTATATAGAATTTTTTACAATTATATTATATATAGTTGGGTCTAATTTATATCTTGGAAAAATGAAGCCATTTGTTATTTTAAAACAATAGTATCTATAGTTAAATATTATAAAAAACACAACTTAAAAACTATTCGTCATGTTATTAGTAGAGAATTTTAATTATATAATATCAATTTTAGGATTGTAAGAGTATATTATTGTTATAAGAGGGGGTAATTGTAGTTTAATTTTTTTTATAGGAAATAAAATCAAAACATCTGAAGTCAAAAATATCAAACTAGGATTTCATCTGATGATTAGACAAAAAATATTGGTACTTTAAAACTTATGATATATTAGAGTTGTTATTGGACTCTCATGTAGTCTGATAAAACAATTATTTTATTTACAAGTAAAATTTTATGTTCAAATGTATATGTACAATGGATAAAAATATTTTTATATCAATTATAACAAAAGGTTATAATAGAAAGAATTACTTTCATTATTTATAAAAGAATTTACAATTTTTCCTTTAATGATTGGGATGTCAAAAAATCATAACATAATATATCCAATGATTCAAACCCACTACAAAGTAATGGAATTACCTAATGGGAACCCTTTTTATATGATGATTGGAACATTACTCTCTCCCAATTTCTTGGAATCCCTCGATTTGATGATCGATTTGTATATTACTAGACCCTATATCCACTGATCATATGGACCAGATTCACCCATCATCCAGTCCCTATAATACCTTAATCAATACCATGATCAAACACATGGATTCAAAAATAAAAAGACTTATAAGAGATTTTCTAACCTCATATGAATTCATTATAACGTTAACTCTCAATGAAATTATAAAGCTTTTAAAAGGAGATAGTCAAGAAGGAAAAAACATAGAGGTGTTTACTTGTGAATGAATCAGCTCCTTGTGCATTAAATGTACTCTTACTTATAGAAATTAATCCAAAAATCTTTATTTATAGTTTTTTGAAATGAAATCACTAAACTTTACAATTTACAACTCATAATGATCTGGATCGTATTCCTAAATAATAATCTTGAATATTATCTAAAATCATTTTTAGCACCATTATAGTGATATTTGGGATTCCAAAAAATATTAATAATTATAATAAATTATATTATATACAATTAATAGAAGGATATAATTCAATATTTTTTGTTAATATGATAAATTGACCAATTATTAGTCTGACATTTTATTAATAACATGATTCTGATGGTCATGAATTTTTCAATCTGATGTAAAATACATATGTCTAACAACTATTCAAAAAAATAAATGATTTTCTGTTCTAGACGCATATTTTATATGATGGGGTTTTAGAATAAAAGTACGTTTATATTAATTTTATATTGATAAAATTATTTGTTCCATATAAATATGTGTTTTCTATAATAACATACTAAAACACATGGGATATATAATGTTAGTAAAATAGTTTTTTGAGAATGTTTTTGTTATTTCTATTTCTAATGATAGAAAAATTAAAAATATAAATATCATCTCAATAGGCTTAAGAACGTAATATTATTCCAAATTTCATTGTATAATAATTGATATTAGGATAATAAAAAGATTTCCCCAATAATATATAGATACAATGTTAATCTATTTGAAGATAGCCAAAAAGGTATGAAAAGAATAATATAAAGGGGTTGATTTGTAGATAAACCACAAGGAATTGATTTCACAAACTAGAACCTCAATCAACAGTGATTAATGGAACATATCCTTGGAATACGAGGGAGGAGTTGTATTCCTGAACATGATGTGGGGATGTGATTTGGTGGAGAAAATCATGTGTGTGTTAAATGTAGAGGATCAATAACCAATGTAGTCCACAATAAGAAAAAATAAAAATTTACCAAAGGGTTGTTAGTGGGTCTCAAATGTGTACTAGTGGTATATCCAGTATCCTACCATCCTTTTACAATCCCAATATCTAGATGGTGAATCATCATCCTTTTTTATATTCTATATCCTCCTTCCATGCCACTGCGATATTAATGTCATACCCTAAACCCCCATACACAAGTCATTATAGAAAAAATTAATGGTCTTAAGTATAATTAAATATAAAAATTATAAAAGGGAGGGGGTTTATAAATAATATTCTCATTATTGGAGAAATATAATCAGTATTACTGTTTATTCCATAGAACATTTTTGTAATCAAAATTTATATTTATGAAAACATATCAAATTTTCAGCGATTTAGGGGAAACATTTATTACAATTGATGGAATTTTTTGTTCCATCTTGTTTTCTAAAAAATTTAAATTCATATATGAATGAGTCATACACTCTATATTAACACTATTATTATTATTAATAGTATCAAATTTGAGATATATCATAAAAATTTCTTTAACACTACCTCACATTATAAGAAACATCATAAGAGTATAATAGTAACAATGAAATTTTTTAATAAGATTCATCCTATGTAAATACATTTTATATAAATAGAATGTTTCATCAATTAATAATCATTTTGAAATATGTCATTAATAATAATTGAATATCTCATTATTAATATGTATATCAAATATAATGGCTCAATAAGTGTCAAGTGTAGTTTTTTGGCATTTAGTTCCTATAATTATCCAATATCAAGTCCCAAAATGTAATTAAATTTTTTTAACAATAATAATAACAAAAAAGACCTCAAATATATATGGTCAAACAATTTTTTAAATTAATATCACTAAAATTAAAAACAATATAGATTTTATATATTATTAATAGTTCAAAAACAAAATAAATCACATTATAATTTGATTAATAATCCCCTATTATAATCTTTATAAAATTATCCTAGATATAATATTATACATTTCACTACATTGGATATCCTATTGATATACAAAGTAAAATATTTAATCCACAATGAACAATATTTATATAAAATAAGATAAAAAAAGTGTGAGAAATATATAAGAGTTAATAATCAAACCATGTTATCAATAATGAAACAATCCATAATGTATCACCTAAAAACATGAAATAAGAGATATTCATACAATTTATATTAATAATGATATTAAATTAATGAAATTTGAATAAAAAAACAAAATTCATTATAAAAATATATTGATGCCCAATTCCAAGTAAAAATAAGAGAATAGTTTGGCTCAACACCAATACTACATATATATTCTGACATCAAAATTATGTATTACCAATTATATTTTGGGGATTTATTATTTTGAGACATCCTAGGATATCATAATTTTTTATTAATATGTTCTCCATATGTAATAAAATGAATATAAATAATGAAAATTAAATTAAAACATTATTATAATGTGGTTCACATATTATTTTAAACAATCATAGTAAATTATAAAAAATTTCAAATATCCAAATTATTAGTGGAATATTTAATCTTAGATTTTTAAAATAATGAACCTAATTAAAAGGTTTTTAGTGATGATGGAATGAATATAGGAGGATGACCAATATTTTAAGGCCTAAGAAATAGTAATGGAAATCAGAAATCATTCCATTATAAGTTTAATTTTTTATGATCTAATATATATATATAAAGTGAAATGTACACGTAGAAACATTTGTGAAATGGATTATAATGGATTTTATTGAGAAATTTGAGAAATATAAAAAAGTATGAGAGAGTGATATAGATGATGAAAAAGAATATATTAAAATACATGATAATGAGTGGTATAAAACCATTTAGGCTAACACAATATTTTAACAAAAAATTAATAACATGATAAAAAATATTATACATTAAAAAAATTATATTTAAAAATGTTATTATTTAATACATTTTAAAATTTTAATTAATGTGGAGAAAAATAGTAAGGAATGAATTTTTTTAAAAAAAATAGTGATTCTAAAGATAAAACCCTTATATTGAGTCCTAGATATCTCGGTATGACCTATAACATCAAGACTAATAAATTCATTTAAATATGTATTGACATAAAAATATTTGATTTTTTATATTCCTTAATATGATTCCTTCAGCTTAAATTATTACATATATATTTTAAATTTTTAATCTGATGTAGTTTAGGATAACTTTTTACATTTAATTACTTCATGGTTTCAATAAAATTATTATATTTTGGAATGTTAATGTAACATATTTTATTGTACTATAAAATCATAATAAACCACTGTAAATATTGAAATACCTTATATATGTTCATGTGTTCAATATGTTAATATATTTAACAATATATTTATAAATCAATAAATGTTATATTCAAAACATTTTTTAATGGTTGAGAACTAATATTCTTTTTTATTTTTCATACCAGTTCAATCATGTCTAGACTAACATTCTGGAATCAAAAAATAAAATTATTTTATTATTAATGTTATTATAAATTTTGAAGTCAAATTTTCTAAATGAATTTTAATGTGATATGTGAAAAAGAAACTGTCGTCATTCTATTCCAAATTATAAATACACATTAGGTACTTGATTTATTATAAATGTCACTTAACAAAAAGAAAAACTATCAATGATATATTGTAGTAAAATATTTATTACATATATAATAGTAAATATTAATATATTAATTTTCACATATATTATAAAAAAGTGGGAAAATAATTCATGTGGGATTTCATGGGACATGAAACAATTTCCTTCATATTATGGATTCCTTTTATAAGTTAATATTTATTCGAATGAGGATTTATGTTTGGATAAAATACAACCATTATAATATAGATTTGTGGGATTACTATTGGATAGGAATATAAATTTGGCATGAAATAGTAATTTTTGTACGGAGAACATGGAAGATAAGTGGGTTTTTATCTAGAAATTGGAATGTGTATTATTAAAAAAAATTATATAATATTTCATTATTTGGATTCAAGATTTAAAATATTATTTGTTCTAAGTGACTGTATATGTTCATGATAAAACCATATATTTGTCTAATATAATTCATCCAACCCCAATCCCAAATGATTAATTCCAATAATACATAAAATATATATAATGAAATATATTTTTTATTACAAATAAAATATTACTCATGATTTAAAAAACATTACTGGTTATAAAATATAGTATATATGATTTAAATGAGTTATATTAGTCACTAATTTCATTTTAATTAATACATAATTCATTATATATTTTTGGGTCACATTTTTTTCATTATGATGTATGAAATCATACAGTTTATTTTAAATCAATTTCTTTTTCATTCTTAAAAATTAATTTTTTTTATAAAATTACATAATTTCTACTCAAATATTATTATCTTATGATCATTCCAAAAACAAATTCTATTGAATAGTACTCACTTTCTTAATATCATATAATTTACTTTTCTATAAAATAATGTAATACATAAAAAAAGAATATTATCTCAATAAAAATATTTATTTCCCTTCTTTTGAATACAATAGATGTTGTTAATATTTACTTTCTACAATAAAATTGAAAATTAAGTATTATATGTATTTTAAAAAATACATGTTACAAATATATTTCATTTCATAACATAAATATTAAAATAAAAATTAATCTAAAGAAAAATGTTTTGGAAATTTTTAATTATTTATTAAATAATTTATATATTTTCTTATGTTTTTATAATTTATTGAAATTTATAATTAATAATTTAATTAATTTTAGAAATTAATTTTTTGGATGTTTATTATATCCAAAACATTGATTATGATATAAAATGTCACTAAATCTTTATATCTCCTATTAATACCTATAATGTCCTATATAAATCACTAACACCATTGTAAAATGTTGCATATTTTTCAAATAGAAAATAACTATGAATTTTATAATGTCTTATTTTCACTTGAAAGATTTTCTCATGAATGTGATACTTATTATAAGTCATATACCAATAGATTTTAAAATTCTACATATGATATTTAATTTTTTATTATTTCGTTATGTAATTTTTTAGTCAATTTATTATATTTATATTTCATATATAATTTTTTTTTGTTTTTCAAAAAATATATATTACGTTAAATTATTATATATATATGTTATATATATTACATTATACCAAAATATAACTCAGGAATATTAGAGAAAAAACCATATCATATTTCCAAACCAATGGCCATTGTAAATATCATTTTTTAATAATGAATATTAATATTGTATCGTTCTAGAGTCATGATTTATATTTGATTAAAAGAAAGGAACATACTATTAAAAAATTATCTTCTATCCCTATAAGATATATCCTAAACATCACCTATCATATCTAAAAAATCACATTAATTATATTTTTTCTTTCATAGTATATTTTAATGAATTGTTTTTTTGTGTAATCTTTTTCTTCATTATACATAATTATTTTTTGGAGATTTTAATTATATTGGGTTTTTATTTACTTATCCTTAGTTTTCCTATTAGTTTATAAAAAACATTTTTCATGATTATAAATTTATTTATTTTATATATCATTTTGTATATAATAGGTTTTATCTGATACCACAACATTCATTAATATAATTAATTCTATGTAAATTATTTTGATGTGTATTTTTTATCATAAAATAATTTTTATTTCTTATTAGAAAAATAAACATGTTTTCTAATTATATTAGCTGACTTATTCAATGTGTTTTTTATTCCCTATGTTTTTTAAATAAATGGTATAATTAAATTGAAATGTCATTTATATGTAAAAATATTCAAAAATAGAACATCCTTACATTTTACAATTGATTTAATGTTATCGAATTCATTTTAGTAATAAAAAAATCTGATATCATTTATCAAAACAAAATTTAGATTGTAGATAATTTCATAATATCATCTTGAATTTCTACATTTACTATTATAGAGACCTTGTTTTTCTCCCTCATAATAATTTTAAATATTTAAATATATATTTGTAGAGAAATTTGCTGAGACGTCGTGCAATTCATAGAACTCATGTAATGAATATTAATTTTATAAAAACATTAAAATATTTTAAGAATATATTGCACAAATTATAAAAGAAAACAGGGCAACAATTAAATGGAAGCTTGGATCAAAAATCTAATACCACAGTTGAGTTTGCAATATGGTGTTTACTCTTGGTGTGACCTAAAATTGGTCGACGTGGGGAATTTGGAATCATCTCTCTTTGATGGTACGTTTAGTGAAGTAATTATTTAATTAGTTAATTATTTGATTCATTTAAATGTACTGAATTAATGTATAAGAATAATACCATGGGGGAATTGAATAGGTTTATCCTAATAATACTGGAATTACCAAAGAGGTTGTACATCCTCCTTCTAGTAGCAAATTACATCAGTTGTTGACGAAATAAATGATTGGATCTGATCAGGGTGAATTTAATATAATCATCCATCTTCCTCACCTAAGTGCGCATTATTCATATTTGAATGGTCCAAAATCTAGGTTGGACTTGACAATTAGTGATTTAAACACTTAAATTAAATTGATTGATCATATCCACCCATGGATTTGGGTTGGTTCCAATTGTTCCCAACCATAAATGTCTCGTTAATGAAACTCATTTATCAGCGATTTTTCGGTATCCTTGGATGCCCATTACTTATTGTTTCAAATGAAATATTTTCCAATGTTGTTCAAACCAATTATTATTTTTTTCTATTTTTATTAATGTTATTCAACAGTGGGACCCTATGGACTATGTTGTAGCTTTTGGGAGGTACTGATCCATATCAGACCCACAGAACTCTGGTGAAATCATATGCGAGGAGGGGAACTATGATGAAAGGTCAAATATGAGGTTTATTAAAATGCGCATGATTTTATAGTGCTTTTGGATTAATAAATCATGGATAGAATAAAAATTTTCATAGGGGATCTGTGACTAAACTCTGACGAACCACTAGAGCTGATTTCCTGTGACTGACACCTAAAATCTGAGAACCACAACCATCTTAGTATATTTTTGGAAAAATCATTGAATGTTATATAGTGAAATAGAAAAATTATTGAATAAGGATTTAATCTAGTATTTATGAAAAAAACTGACCAAACGCCGTGTATATGAAAGAACACTGAGGGTGTACCCCCCCCCCCCCTCTACTGTGGAATCAGCTTGGGTTTTTGGATACATTTGGATGAAATGGAATCTATCACTCCTACATGACATTTAACCATTAGCCTGACGTTCTGTACCCCTTAACATCATTTGAAGAAACAATAATCGTCTGTATCCATTTTGTATGAACTCCAATTTTTCTTCTTAAGTAGACTATATTGTTTGTTTTTTCATGTTAAATGGTATGGTTACATCAGTTATAAAAGTGGAGATAATATGTTTAATTTTATGGTCATGATACTACATAGGAAATTCTTAATTATGGCAGTGACCTTGAAGGATCCCTAGTTCATATCCAAGTGGTACCCTCTAACTATAATGGGAAGTACAGTTAATCGATGACATCCCAAGTGGTAATTTCCAATAGGTTTGATTAGTAGAGTTCCTCAATGTATTTTTTGAGTGGTAACCACCAGAAGGGATAGGTAGTCGAGTTCCTTGATGACCTATCTAGGTTGTACTTTCAAGCAGGGATGTGTAGTGGAGTTCCTCAATGAACATTCTATGTTGTACCCTACAAAAAGGCTAGGTAGTATTGTTCCTCGATGATTACAGATTTGACCTTTTAGTAGGGTATAGATGTGTAATACTCAGTGATTACTAGAGTGGGACCCACATCATGATGAGCAAGAGTCCCTGATGGATACTTTCATAAGGGTACCCTCTAGTTGGAATGGGAAGTGGAGTTATTAGAAGAATATCAGATTTGTACCCCCCCCCCCCCCATTTCTAAAAGTTCATTGGTTCCCTGCCAAGAGTTTATTACCACTCTATTCTAAGGAATATTTATGTTTTGTGGATTTACATGGGAGGTTACTTCTGGGAAGACGTGTACGATGATCCACATCATTGATAGACATTTGGAGCTGTTGGATACAATTCTTCTTGGTCTAAGCTATGAGATGGAAATCCCATTACACTCTTGTTTAAGCTTCCTCTGAATGATCATATATATTCTTCAATATCTACTACCTAGGTTTAGTTACTCTCCTTCATGTAGATGAGATGATTGATGGGGTATTCCAATGCCTTTTTATGTTACCTTCCCATTATTATATGAATCTATTCTCAATCATTATGTCTACAAAACTCGATGTTTAGTTCATTTACTCAATGTATTGATCCCCTTGTGCTTGGACGAGGTTTATTTTACTTATGGTTTTTTTTGGGTTGTTTTCATTGACTGTATCTTTCATGTATAGTCTTTATATTATTTACTTATATATGAATTCTCCCCCATGATATTTAAATATATCCTACTAGATATGTATATACTCAACCATAAATGTGCTTCTTCTGCACATATCATGACTTATTCATAAGAACCAATGGTTGGTAGTGACTTCAAAAGTGCTTAATGCTCCTTGTTATATTGGAACACATACAATGTTAACAGCTTTGGACTCATGATATTGGTTCTCATAGTATATTTCATTCCAAATTTTGTTGGGATGGGATATATTTATAGTTTGGAGTTTATTATTCTATTTTGCTTCTCAGTTTTTACAATCGTACTGTTGTACACATTTGTGGTCATGCATGATTGGTTTACTTCCTATATAGGTTTCCTTTTTTACTCTATCCTTCAACACTTTATCATTAATATCATTGGGGGAGTGTTCATTTAAGTATATTGAATAAATAATCCCCATGATAGTTATTTTTTTAGTGATACTCACCATCCATAATTCTATACAGTTGTGCTTGGAGAAGTTGCGGCTATAGCGCCGACATGGATCGATTTATCATAGATTGATATAAAATATGGATCAATACTTAGGTTGTTGTTCATACTAGTCCCTTCGAATGATTTGGTTGGGTTTATGGAAATAGTTTCAAAGAGTATCATGAGAATATCATATGATGGTGAGTCAAGGGATAGTTGGGGTAGCTAACTTATCCACTCACCCTGGCTTAGAATGTTTGTTTGTAGACTCATCATACTATGACATTTGTTGTAAGGTTCAATGGAACATGCATAATATATGATTGATTATTTATCTAACCCTCTTGACACAACATCACATTATTGTTGATATATATATATATATATCATCCCATGACTGTGGTATGTATTGATAAATATCTGGAGGTAACTATGACGACATATTATCCATATACTAATCCTGGATCATGATAACCATCCAATGAGCGACAAGGCCTCAGTACAAGGACCATCCGGCGAACTCCTTACACAAGGTGCGATGGATGTAGAAACTCCACCTATCAAGAAAAATATCTTTATAGAATAATGGTATGAGAATGTGTGTAGGCTAAACACACTCTATGATTTCTAGAACCATATGCCACTAAGGTTATCTAGTGAGAAAGATCCTCATACTGAAACGCCCTGACCCTAGTTACCCAGAGTCGGTGCATTATTATGTAACACTGGAATTATCACAAATGATAAAGTCTTGAATGACCGATTAGTTTAGTAGCCTTGGAAACACTACATATATTCTTAAATGTTACATTACATCAAAAAGTGAAAAATCCCAATAACATAGTCTCCATAGTCCACACTACTATACCCTTAATACTATCCTTGTAGGTCAGTCATAAAATATTTCTTCACATCCTGGGAAAATAAAACATAGAAAGGGGTGAGCTCATAAGCTCATTAAGGATAACAATATAGAGGAAACATTCATAAATAATCATAAACGTTTAAGGAAATGTATAACTAAAACAAAATACTTTTAAACTTTAACTTCATCATAATATGTAAAAAATTATATTAAATAATTCCATTTACTTATTCACATGGATATTATACTGTTCGAATAATCATATGAAATATCAATAAACACATTCATAATGATGGAATGAATAATTCCAGAATATCATAACAACGTAGCCAAGGCCTCGTGCTAGGACTAATAATGCGATTTTGTCAAGGCCTCTTTCCACGACACTAGTTTGTCTCATGACACCTACCGATTCATCGAGGAGCTATAGCGGGCTCCACCTGTCACATACTATGTCCAATGCATTCCTTATATGAAAAGGAATAAACATATCATAAACCATAACATAATCGTATCACATAAAACATGTATAAAGGAAACAAAAAATTTCCACATTTCAATCAAAAGATATCAATAAAAAACATTCATATAATAAAACCAATTTCAATACAAAAATAAAACAAAATTAAAACTCGGTATTTATTTTTCATTTTAAAAAAATGTTATGGCTTGTAGAGGAAGTCGAAACTCAAATAATGGTCACAGTGACAGAGAAGTCATTGTCACCTCATACGTACGACAAAAAAACATTCCCTTTTTTTGTTTAGTAAAACACTTAATATAAAAAAGATTCCTTTTAAATAAACTTAAAATTCAAAGGGTTTTATACACAGTATAAAAAAATTTGTGGATAAAACAAAATATGCCTCAATGATAAGAGATTGAGAAGAAGTCCCTTTCCTTGTGGCGGACTTGACTCGATCGTTTTATAACGTCCAGAATAATAAACTAGAGTTAATTTGTATATGCTTAAGAACCTTTTTCATGTTCATTATTCTTTTTATATCACTTATTACCATGTTATGAACATTATGTAATTATTTATGTTAATAACGGTCATTTTGTTGATCTTTGGTACTTGAGTCAAAAATAAACTTCTTATAAATAAAATTTATTCATGTGGTAATATATCCATTATATCTAGAATTATATTCATGATGTAGATATCATCTATATCCAGTATATACATTCATTTATAATATTACATAACATTTAGAGGTATGAAATGAAATGCACCGTTCATGGAGACGGTAAGACGTACATACGCATGAACGCTACTTTCATTTCTATTTAGTATTTAATGGAATGAAATAATAATGATATAAAGGTATATTATAATTTCAGTATAATATCATATATAATATCATTTACTCCATCCTTTATATGTCCCACATATGGCATTAAGGATTCAAATCACTTTGAGGGGGCGGTAGTCCGCACTTCCTAAAATGAGATTATCGTGTTTACCCATAATGGTAATAATAATGTTATGACATAAATGAAAAATACATAAGCACAAGGAAAACATAAACCTAATATAAATCATATATAAATATAGAGACATTTTAATGGCCACCATGAGAGGTGTTAAAAAAATATTGAACAATCATCGTTTCGATAGGTAGTAATTCGCCACCCACAGAAACTGTATGTTCTTTAACCATTAGACGAAGGTGTGTCTAAGTGTAAATCAAATAATTCTCATAAAAACATTGTTTTATATTGAAGATACTGGTTTTGTTTAAAAATATATGAATAAAAAATGTTTAAGGGGTTTGAGAAGTAAAATAAAACCAAAGAACATAAGAGAAGGCATTACCTTAAAATCAGGTAACTATTTTTTATTTGAGCCAATGGCATCCTTGGGAAGACATATGCCAAAATTGAGGCTTCTAAGAGTAAGAGACGGAAGATGAGATTATTATTTGGGCAGATTTTGGCCAAGCCAAATGGCTTTGATGGTGTGAATAAGCTGGTAGAAGTGGGGGCCGTTTATAAGTGGAGAGGAGGGGCTTGTTTGGAATGTCATGAAATATTACATTATTATGAAATGATTTTGGGTTTTTAAAGGTCCCACAATGATATTTTTAGAGGATAAGTTGATATGGGTTCTAATTCATCCCACCCAATAGGTTTTAGACAAGTTTAAGTCTTATATTTTACCTTATCTTTTCATTTTTTTTAAATTGTTCACTAATGAGGTAATCACTGCATCATCCTGGTGTCAAAAATACATTTATTTATATAATGTCTAACAATTATAAAAAAATTAACATGATGTAGAAAATCTTTTTATCTTTACAATGAATATTTATAGTCGAAATTTTAACTTATATAACCCTATTTAATAATTGCTTTAGTAAAAAAACACATGTTTGTGACAATTTTATTTTTACTTTAAATAAAAAGTTATTAATGTCATTTTCTTACCCCAAGTGGCTCCATGGGGTCCCCAAGTAGACCCATGGATTTTCATGGTCATCCATGACTCATCAAATAAGATTATGACATGTTTCAAGGTAATTTTTTATTATTATAACATTATTTTTACCTTAAATTACACTAATTACCTTTATTCGCGATTAATAGAACTTAAAAGTTACTATTCAACCAAATTATTTAAATCGCATTGAACCACATTTTAATTCATAATGACTATGATGTATGTCTGATTTTTTAAAGTCAAATCACAGAGGTGGTGAAATTTCATTTCAATGAAAAATCAGTTTTTTAACTACCACTTAGTGGTTTCACTATTCATCAAAAATCGATGTTTTTTAGAAAAATACAAAAAATTCACTCTAAGCTATATTTGATATTCCAAATTCAAAAATTATGTCTATTTTACAAAATTCAAAACATATAAGTTGAATTAATTAATTTAATAATTAATTCCCGTTGTCACAACAAATAGCCTATTTTTAAGAAACAATATATATCAAAAGATTGACAATTGTTTATGTCCAATTTCAAAGTGAAATTAATTATAATGATTTTTTTTTTGGATAAAATGGTAAAAATATATTCTAATTATAAATCAAACCCAATAAATATTATAATTTATCACTATAAATATGTTTGATTAAAAAAGCTGTTTTTAAGTATTTTTCTATTCATAGAAAATTGGATGTTCTCAGAAAATTTCAGAAAATTCAACTTGGGATAATTTCGATATTCCGAATACAAAAATGAAGTCCATTTTTAAAAATAAAATTTATATAATTTCAAAAGGTGGGTATTACTATTCATAACGGCTTCTTTGATTGGTCACGGTGTATTAGAACTCGAGGTTGCGTACAACACACACTGCTCTATTATTCAAAGAGAAACGTACCGTGGAAGCTTGGGGTGTTACAATATCCCCTCCTTCAATAAATTACATCCAAGAAATTTGAAAATGTTCTTTGAAAAAAATGTTGAAAATAGAAAATACCCTTGTGGAAAACCCACATCGGAAATAAGGTTAATAAAATTTAGCCTTGATAAGTGGGAAATGGACATGATAAAATCACCACCAAATTATGATCTCGGTTAGGAGAAAATTGGTGGAAATTAGAGACATATATTTGGAGGGAAAATGTAAATATTTGTAGGGAGTGATTGAGGTCATTAATCACAAACAAGTGCAAAATTGAGGGCCTCAAAGCCTTCAATCTATGATGATTTAAAATATCAGCAGTTCAACAAAACATAAGGTATTAGGATAACAAATTTTTTGTTTTAATATCCATTTCATAATGTTTAAGAATTAATTTATTCATAGAATAAGAGATGGGTATTTATATTCTTGACAAGTAGAGTTTCAACCTTCAACCCATTTCTACCAAAAACTCATCTTTCACTCAAAATATAATAGAACACCAAAATATTATATTTATCCTAATCGTACAAGGTTCCAAATATTAACACATACCATTTAGATTAGGAAGACTATTTTGTAATAACCAGAGACTTCATGTAGGCTAGTGGTATGTAATATAGGCATGTCGCACTATTGTTGTGGGTTCGATTCTTGCAGCTTTGTCCAATGCGATGGGTTATCCTCCGACCTGCAGGTTGTTCTTTTCCTGAAACTATAGTATTATAATATTCAAAAAAATAATTTTCAGAAATGTTTTAACATTAAAAAATACTATCCAATGTTCAACTTAATCCATTCCAACCTTTATAGTTATCCAAAATACATCTGTCCAGACTTTCTCTAAAAGGTATCTAAATTCCAAAATCATTTGTAACATCAGATTCCCCAAACAAAGTAAAGTTTCTCTTATTGTCACATACTAAATATATAATTAAATTCATCATATTAAAACCATAATGAAAACAACAAGTACTGTAGTAAAATCCTTATATATATCACATTATTCTTATAACCAGAATATAATCCATGAGTCCAAAGAACCAATGCATTAATTATTCCACATCAACTGTAGTAACAACATAAAATTGTCCTTGATCCCTTGGCCTTCTCTGAGGTAAGTTTCCCTGACGCATAGCACATATTGCCTTCCTCTTTCATTCCCTTGCAATCATGAGCCTGGTGACCTTATTCTCTATAGTTATAACAAACTCCTATTCCTTTTAGGCAAGTATCGAGGTGATTCTTCCCACAATTATCGCATAATGGAAAATCCTTCTTTTTATTTTCCCCTTTATTTGTCTCTTGTTCCAATGTTCTCTTATTCTATTGCTTTACATTATAGTCATAAGATATAGAGAATTATTTTTCTATCTTGATAGAACACGAGACTATATCTTCTTACGTTGAGAAATATTATGATACTAAAGCTCGATGGAGAAATAGTTTTAACCCATTAAAGAAACGATCAATCTTATTTCTTGGGTTATGTATATAATATACTGCATGCCTCGCTAACCATGTAAAGTTAGCCTCATACTTTGTGACATTCTCTTCCTCCTTTTGTCTCAGACTTAGAAATTGCCTTTCCAAATCTGCTCGATGGTCACGAGGAAGGTATTTTTTATGAAAAGCTCTTTGAACTCCCTCCATTCCATATTTGATACTTCATCATCTTTCATTGTGTTTTGAATCAATGACCACCATTGATCAACATCTCTAGTGAGGCGGTAAGCTGCAATGATAACCTTTTCCCTTTCACTACTCCCCAAGGCATGGAATATTTTCTCTAAGTAATTTATTCATTTCTCCTCTACTATGGTATTTGTACTCCCATTGAATGTTGGCGGTTCCTGCCTCATGAAGAGGTCTAACATTGATCCTCCACATTGCGGATCAGGGTGCTCCATATGAGTAAGGTTAGTATTCATAACCTAAGTGAGTTGTCCCAGTATGGTGATAAGATGAACAACACTAGTTGTATCACCGGCTCCTCTATAATTATCTTGAGCATGAGGGAAATCTCTACATGGAGTGTGTGCATTGATACAGTTTCCATTCCTTCCACTAGGTTCCATTTCTAAAAAATTTCATAAACTAGATTAGTTTATTAATCGAAATACATAATTACATACTTGTAAAACACTTAACATAAATTGAACTATTTATGGATATAATTAATAAAAATAATAATAATGTTTTCCTTGATATGTATATACTCATAAACCCATCATAATGGTTTGTAATGAATATAAGAATTATCCTAATCATATCCCTCAGGTGTGTCGTAATCAAGAGAGCAGCAAGGCCCGTTGTCGTGCTCTAGTTCCCATTTGAGTCCAGCTCAAAGCGGTGTTTTTGGGTTTTACGCCTTGGTACATCTGTGCCAGTGCCGCCTCTACCTTCTTGTATCCAGACAGGGATGTATTGCTCGGAAAACTCACAAAATCTCTATAATACCAAAGTTCTAAGAAGATCTTCTATACTAATACTCAGAGTCTATCTTAGGGAGATGTGCTCTAATCAGATTTTATCTAAATCTAGCTTCCAAGATTAGTACTAAACATCCTGTGATACCAACTGTAACGCCCCGACCCAAGTAACACAGAGTCAGTGCATTATTATGTAACATTGGCATGATAAAAAAGATCAAATCTCAAAAGTCCGACTAGTTTAGTATCCTTGGAAACACTAGATACATTCTTAAATGTTACATTACATCATAAAGTGAAAAATCACAATAACATAGTCTCCATAGTCCACACTTCTATCCCCTTCAGACTATCCCTATAGGCCAGTCATAAAATATTTCTTCACATCATGGGAAAATAATACATAGAAAGAGGTGAGCTCAGATGCTCAGTAAGGTTAACAATACAGTAGAAACATTCATAAATAAACATAAACATTTAAGGCAATGTATAACTAAAACAAAAGCCATTTAAACATAAACTTCAGCATAATATGGAAAAAATAAAATGAAATAATGTTATTTACTTTTTCAAATGGATATTCTACTAGTATAGTAATCACATGCAATATCAATAAACACTTTCTTAATGGTGGAATGCATAATGCTAGACTATCATAACCACGTATCCAAGGCACCGTGCCAAGACTACAAATAAGATTTTTTTCAAGGCCACATGCCAAGACACTAGTTTGTCTCGTGAGACCTACCGATGCATCGAGGAGCTATAGCGGGCTCCACCCATCACATACTATGTATAATTCATTCCTTGTATGAAAAGGTTTAAACATATCATAAACCATAACATAATCGTATCACATAAAAAATGAATAAAGGAAACATAAAATTTACACATTTCAATCACAAGATATCAATACAACACATTGATATAATAAAACCATTTTCAATACCAAAATAAAAAAAAGTAAAACTTGGTATTTATTTTTCATTTTAAAAAAAGTTATGGCTTGTAGAGGAAGCCGAAACTCAAATAATGGTCATGGCGGCGGAGATGTCGTTCTCGCCACATACGTACGACAAATAAAATTCCCTTTTTTCATTTAGTAAAATGATTCATATAAAAAAGATTCATTTTGAATAAATGTAAAAGTCAACGGGGTTTATACACCTTATAAAACCCAGTAGTTTATAAAACAAAATATGCCTCAATGAGAGGAGATTGAGACGAAGTCCATACCTCATGTCTGACTTGACTCGATTGTTATATAACCTCCTGAATAATAAACTAGAGTTAATTTATACTTGATTATGAACCGTTTTCATGTTCATTATTCATTTTATATCACTTATTACAATTTTATGAACATTATGTATTTATTCAAGTTAATAACGATCGTTTTGTAGATCTTTGGTACTTGAGACAAAAATAAGCTTCTTATAATTACAAGTTGTTCAAGTGGTAAAATATCCATTATATACCAAATTATATTCATGATTTAGATATCATATATATCATATATATTAAGTATATACATTCATTTATAATATTACATAACATTTAGAGGTAAGAAATGAAATGCACCGTTCATGGAGACGGTAAGACGTACGTATGCATGAAGGCTACTATCTTTTCTATTTCATATTTAATTGAATGCAATCATAATGATATAAAGGTATATTATAATTCCAGTATAATATCATTTACTCCCTTTTTTATACACCCAACATATGGCATTAACGATTCAAATCACTTTGAGGGGGCGGTAGTCCGCACTTCCTAAAATGAAATTAACGCGTTTACCCATAATGGAAATCATAAAGGTATGCCACAAATGAAAAATACAGAAGAACAATGAAAACATAAACATAATATATATCATATATAAATATATTGAAATTTTAATGGCCGACACGAGAGGTGTTAAAAGAAGATTGAACAATCATCATTTTGTGAGGCAGTAATTCGCCACCCACAGAAACAGTATGTTCATTAACCATTAGACGAAGGTGTGTGTAAGTGTAAATAAAATCCATCTCATAAAAAGATCCTAATTTATTGAAGATACTTCTCTTGTTACAAAATAATGTAATAAAAAGAGTCTAACGGGATGGAGAAGCAAAATAAAACAAAAGAACATAAGAGAAGACATTACCTTAAAATCAGGTAACTCATTTTGATTTGATCCAAAGGATTCCTTGGGAGGACTTATGCCCAAAGTGTGGCTTATATTAGTAAGATAGGGAAGTTGAGAGAGTATTTGGGCAATGTTTGGCGATCCAAATGGATTTGATGGTGTGAATAAGGTGGTAAAGTTGGGGGCCTTTTATAAGAGGAGAGGAGGGGCTCTTTTGGAATGCCATGAAATGTTACATTATTATGAAATGATTTTCAGATTTTAAAGGTCCCAAAATGATATATTTCGAGTATAAGTAGATAAGGGTTATAAATACACCCATTCAATAGGTTTTAGACAAGTATAATTTTCCTATTTTACCTTATCCTTTCATTTTATTTAAATTTTTCATTAATGAGGTAATCACTACATCATCATGGTGTCATCAATAAATTTAATTATTTAAGGTCTAAAAATTATAAAAAAATAACCATAATGTTGGAAATATTTTTATCTTTCCAATTAATATATATAGTCGAAATGTTAACTTATATAACTCCATGTAATAATTGTTTTAGTAAAACAATACATGTTTCTACCAATTTTATTTTTTACTTTATATAAAAAGTTATTAATGTCATTTTCTTACCCAAGTGGCTCCATGGGGTCCCAAGTCGACCCATTGATTTTCTTGGTCTTACATGACTCAACCAATAAGAGTTGGACATGAGTCAAGGTAATTTTATATTATTATAACATTATTTTTACCATAAATTTCACTAATTACCTTTAACCGCGATTAATAGAACACAAAAGTTACAATTCACCAAAAATTATTTTAATCCCATTGAACCAAATTTTTATTCCTAATGATAATTATGTATGTCGGATTTTTGAAATTCAAATCACATAGGTGGGGAATTTTCATTTAAAATAAAAATCAGTTTTATTAACTACCACTTAGTGGTATCACTATTCATCAAAAAACGATGTTTTTCAAAAAAATACCAAAAATTCACTATAAGATATATTTGATATTCCAAATTCAAAAAATATGTCTATTTTAAAAAATTAAAAACATATAAGTTGAATTAATTAATTTAATAATTAATTCCCGTTGTCACAACAAATATCGAGTTTTTATGAAACAATATATATCAAAAGATTGACAATTGCTTATGTCCAATTTCAAAGTGAAATTAATTATAATGACCACAATTGGATAAAATGGTAAAAATATATTCTAATTATACATTAAAACCACTCAATAGTATAATTTATCACAATAAATTATTTTGATTAAAATTGTTGTTTTTTTGTATTTTTCTATTCATAAAAAATCGGATGTTCTTAGAAAATTAAAAAAATTCAACTTAGGATATTTTAGATATTGCGAATACAAAAATGAATTCCATTTTGAAATATAAAATCTATATATTTTCCCAAATTGGGTATTACTATTGAAAACAGCTACTTTGATTTGTCACGGTGTGTTAGAACTTGAGGTTGCGTACAACACAAGATGATCTATTATTCAGAGACAAGCATACCATGGAAGCTTGGGGTGTTACACAAATGGTGGATGATTGGATAGAGTCAATGATAAGTATTTTTATTCTTATTTAGTCCCTAATGGTTTAAATGGTTTAACTATTATCAAGCATCTTCCATAAATAACATGGGGATTTTGGTGGCCACATCACGCAGCTACATGATCTGTTGACACTCCCATGGACTGACTTCTAGCAAATGATTCATGAGGAGTACTACTACTCCTACATGCACTCCAATCGGATATAAGATCTAATAGATCTGGAAAAGAGAGGGATGAATGTGGATGTGTATGTAGAAAAGTTCATATAACTTACCAGGTACTCCCTTGACATGATCCATGATGGATTCTTCCAAGAATGAATGTATCTAAAAGGACTTCACATATAGATTCATGATAGTGTTGCGACCTTATGTATTAAAAACTATTCCGGGGGGCTGGAGTGAGCATTGGTGACACATTTTTCATAGTGACATGAGGTGGCTGGGCTTGGAACTGGGAGTCACATATTTTAGTTACCTTCAATAGCTAGTATGTTCCAGTCATTGATATCATGGTACATGAAACCATTTCATCAAAAGACTCAGGTACATGTTTATCTAATAGAGAGGTGGTGCTGAGAATCAATGAATCTCAGAGAGTTGTGGTGCTTCTATTATTATGAGAAAGGTCACATGGTGTATGACTTATTAACCAAACAGGTCGAGGAATGTAGCCAGTTAGCTAATAAATCACCATAGAAGTGATAAAATCATGATAAGGGATCTACCCTGTGAGGATAGAGTGGTGTCCAAAGTGGCTGAACTGAAAAAGGAATGGAATGATATTTGGGTGGTGGATGATGTTATGAGATCCTTCCCCCACCACCACTAGTCGGTCCATGACATTAATATAGAGCTAGTGGCTGGGTCCATGAATAGATGCAGACATTAGAGGATTATAATCCCAAAATGAATGAGATAATTGGAGTTGTGATATATGTATTTTAAAAATAGTCATCATTACTAAGATACATTGGTGTGATTCGTAATATTATCTATATAATCATTGTGTGATTGATGGAGACCTCAGTTGAGGTGTTCACACAACAGCTTCATCTTGAGGTTTTTACAGGGAACACTTCTTTCGTATCTTTTATATGAAGATAGTGTGACCTGTATCTTGGTTGAGAGAGGTTCCTGGGAGAACTATTGGTCAACCCTACAAGAACCCATGAAGTAATCTTCAATATGTTACTTTATTCCATAGTATATGCCTAGATTGATGGTAATTCCAATCAATTCAATTTCCTACACACTCATGGGATGAAATTAACCTTTTTTGAGAGATATCTCATATTAGGACAGGAGGTTTTTCTGAGCGGAGGGATATTAGAACATCCCGTCTTTTTATAACATAACTTTCATTTCATTACACGGAACTGAGGATCGTTAAGGTTTACTGTCTTGGAAACAAGGATCATAATACAAGAAAACAACATAAAACATTCTTCTTAAACACTTGAAAGGCTTCTCCTTTAGTTCATCCTATGTTCATTATGCATCTAATAACCCGGGGACATACATCAAAAGAAAGGGTGAGTAGAAGGCCCAGTAAGGGAAACAAGAGAAACATTTTACAAGTGAACTTGAGATACATCAATAAGGACATGAAAAGAACTTTAAGGTATGAGAAAGAAATCATGAGATACATCATAATAAAAATCACATTTTTCATAACTTGAAGATGTGGATGCAATATTTAATATTGACAATCGTTTCGTTTCACCAAGGTCCATCCCCAAGGTGTCGTTAAAAAAATTACCAAGGTTATTCACCAAGGCGTCGTTAAAAATGGTCATCTCTAGAGATTAAGTCTTTACCCAATGCATTGGAGCGCTATCAGGGTGCACCCTTAAATTTGCCTTTATTATCATGTGATCCACATATATCATCATCAAAAATTTCATAAATAACCCATATAGCATAAAATAAATGGGTTTCATTTCATAATCATAACGTTTTAAAAACTGCTTTAAAGACATGATCTTTACATTACTTTAAACCCACGGAAAGGGAAAGCATGCATCATGTATGTAAATACCAGAATATAAAATAGAACATTTTCATATATATGTGAATACCCCTATAGAAATAGGAGCTTTTAGTATTCACTTTATAACATAAAATAATTTTGAGAAAAGAGAGGCATTTTGAGACGAAAATTCTGCAGCATAACGGCTATGTTACAAGGTTTTAGAAAACTTTGAAAAGAGAGGGAACATGGGTTGAACAATCATAATTGACCCATAAAACAGTAGAGGGATAGAAAAAGAAGGATATATGGACATGGTGATTCAATTTCAAGGACATACCATTTGAAATGAAAAACATGGAAGGAAGACCGAAATTTGATTTCTCTTATGAAAATTCGGCAGCCTAACGGCGTCAATTAAACTTCAACAAAAATGAATTGAACAAATCAAATAGGGTATCTCATCATATGATCATAAGAGATCAGTATGATAGACATAGAGATCATACCCTAACATAATAAAAAGGAACTTGAAAGGTTTGACATGAAAATCAAACTTGAAAAATGAGAAGGGTGAATGAATCACTTAAACATTCGGCAGCCTAACGGTGTCACATAAACTTTCATAAAACGAATTGATGAGAGTAATAGGGGATCTCTCATCATATAAAAATGAAAGGGGAAGTAAGAGGAATATTAAAGAACATCCTCTCACATAATAACATGGAGCATAAAAGGAATGACATAAAAGAGATTTCATGAAAAGAAAGAGAGGGGTCGGATCCCTTACCTTAAAACGTGACTCTTGAAACTCAAAGGATTGGACCTCGAGGGCTTGGGGGAACCTTGAGATGACTCATTGGGAGGTAAGAAGACCAGAACTTAATGGCCAAGGGACACCTCACATGTGTTTTTCTCAAACCCATGTGCTCTCCCTTGGCATTTATCATGGAGTTAGGCCACATGGGGCCCCCAAAACAATAATTCATCACCCTTGTCCAGACAACCCTTAAAATATCTCATGAAATCATCATGACACAGTTATGATGTCATTAAACATACCGAAACCCTAAAACTGTATTTTTACTATTCACTGAAAATTCAACTTTCTCATAAAAATCCCAAAATTACACCTTAACCAAATATCAATGCTCTTATTTCAAAAATTTAATCCATTTTATAAAAACAATTTTCTAAATATTTTTAATTTAATTTTTAAATAAAAACACTATTCATTGAAAATTCATTTTTTTCAGAAAAATCCCCAAAAAATTACCTTAACATAATATCGATGCTCTGAGTTCAAAAATAAAATCCTTTTTATAAAAATAATTTTCTAATTATTTTTAATTAAATTTTTAATTAAAAAACACTATTCATCTAAAAAAACTAATACTTGAATAATAATTTATGAAACCGTTATTTACCCATTTTATTGAATCAAATTACTTAATCTATGTGTCTAAATTATATTAAAAATTTCTTTGTGTGAAATTACTAATCCATTTGGTCATATTACTAATCCTAAGCGTAAAATCACTACTCATAATTTACTATTCATCAAAAATTAAGTTAATCTTATTAGACCCCAAATTCCTTACTGAACACTTTTGTAGAAGACCATTTTTTGAAAATCATTACACATCATTAGTTATTTAGGGTTTACATAAATGTTTTAAAATATCCCTTTTTCAAAATTCATCAATAAAATACATTCTAAAATTATCTGGACATTTGAAATTTCACAAACATCACTTAAGGAAGATATCTCAATTTATTCACTGGAAAGGATTACACAAGGAATCTAGGGTCTCGTCACATAGCCCCTTATAACACCGGCATAAGACCTAAGTGTAAGGTGTGCTATGGTGAGAGAATCTGAGGGAGGCTCAGATAACATTTCCCTAGTAGTAATCTCTACTAACTTGAACTTCTCCCGTAGGCATTTCCATTCAAGCTTGACACGTTGGATCTCGGCTTGGGCTTGGTCCAAAGCGAAGCCCACAGATGCTACCTCCTTCCCAAGCTCTGATAAGTGGGCTTCATAAGGGTCGAGTCTACTGGATGAAGCCATCGACTCCTCTTTCTGCATTAACAATTAACATCTTATTAAATCAATAAGAGTAAGTTAATATACTACTCAAAAATATTGGGTCGTTACATTCTTCCCCCCTTAAGAAATTTCATCCCCGAAATTTATACTTGAGGCCTAGTCGAAAAGGTGAGGGTACTTTTGCTTCATCGTTTCCTCAGGCTCCCAAGTCTCTTCTTCATACTTATGATTCCTCCACAACACTTTCAAAAGGTGGGTAGTCTTGTTTCGTAGAACCTTGTCTCTACGGTCCAAGATCTCCACTGGCTGCTCCTCATAAGAGAGGTCATGTTCAAGTTATACCACCTCTGGGTTCAGTACATGCGAAGGGTCGGGTATGTACTTCCTCAAGAGAGATACATGGAAGACATCATGAACTTGAGCTAGGTTCAGTGGAAGTGCTAGACGATAGGCCACTTCTCATATGCAATCAAGGATTTCATAGGGGCCAATTTACCTAGGGCTGAGCTTCCCTTTCTTCCCAAACCGCATGACTCTCTTCCCTAGAGAAAATCGAAGGAAGACTTTTTCACCAACACCAAACTCTAAGTCCCTTCGACGATTGTCAGCATAGCTCTTCTGCCGACTCTGAGCAGCCTTTATGTGTTGTTGGATGGCATGAACCTGTTCCGTCATCTCTTGCACGAGATCAGGCCCATGAAGCTTCCTCTCACCAGTTTTATCCCAACAAGTAGGAGTTCTACACCGCTTTCCATACAGAGCTTCATAGGGTGCCATCTGAATACTCGAATGGAAGCTGTTGTTATAGGAGAACTCAACTAATGGGAGGTGTTGATCCCATCCACCCTTAAATTTCATTGAGCATAATCTCAACATGTCTTCAAGTGTCTGAATAGTCCTTTCAGATTGGCCATCAGTTTGAGGATGAAAGGCCGTACTAAAATTCAATTCAGTATTCGGAGCATGTTGCAGACTTCTCCAGAATTTTGATTTGAAGGTCACGATCAGATACGATGGATAGTGGTACCCCATGCAGCCTTACCACTTCCTTCACGTATATCTTGGCATGCTGATCCAGAGAGAAATCTTCTCGAATAGAGATAAAATGGTCTGTCTTGGTGAGACGGTCCACAATTACCCATATCGCATTGTTTCCTTTGGATGTTTTCGGGAGACCAGTTACAAAGTCCATAGTGATATTATCCCACTTCCATACTGGTATGGGTAGCGGTTGTAATACCCCGTTAGGAAGTTGTCGTTATGCCTTTACTTGCTGACACACCAGACACCTTGTAGTGAAATCAGCAATCTCCCTCTTCATGTTATCCCACCAATAATGATCACGAAGGTCTCTATACATCTTAGTGCTTCCAGGATGTATGGAGAAAGTAGAGCTATGAGCTTCATCCATCAGTTCTTTCTTTATCTCCGGAATAGATGGAACACATAGTCTTGCCCGAAATTTCAATACACCTTCTTGATCAATATTGAAATCAGAGAACTTCCCATCGTTTACAGCCTCAAACTTCTCCTGCAGCAAAGGATCTTCTTTTTGAGCCTTCTCGATCTTCTCTAGTAATGATGGTTGAGAAATCATTTGGGATAGGTTTGATGATGTCCCTTTCCTTATAATTCCCATGTCCAATTTTACTAGATCTTTAATCAAGGGATCTCCTAAGATCCTCATTATTTCCATAACAACAGGATCTTTCCTGCTTAATGCATCCGCGACATTGTTTTCTCTCCCAGGGTGATAATGTATTGAACAATAATAGTCTTTAATAATCTCCAACCATCTCCTCTGTCTCATGTTCAATTCCTTATGTGTGAAAATATACTTTAGACTTTGGTGGTCAGTGTATATATCACATTTCTCCCCATAAAGATAGTGCCTCCATATCTTTAGAGCAAAAACAACTGCTGGCAGCTCTAGATCATGCGTAGGATAATTCTGCTCATGAATCTTCAACTGTCGAGATGCATAAGCAATTACCTTGTCATTTTACATGAGGACGCACCCAAGCCCTTTCAGAGATGCATCGTTAAAAATAACGAATCCTTCTCCGATAGAGGGTAGTGTTAACACAGGTGCAGTAACCAATCTCTTCTTCAGCTCTTGGAAACATTCCTCGCATTCCTTTGTCCAGATTAACTTAAACCCTTTTCGAGTCAACTTGGTTAGTTGATTAGAAAGTCGTGAAAAGTTTTTCACAAACCTCCTATAATATCCCGCTAAACCAAGGAAACTACGAATCTCAGTTACTATTGTGGGTTGAGGCCACTCCTCCACAACCATTGTCTTTGCAGGGTCAACCGACATTCCTTCATTGGTTACGATGTGCCCCAAGAAAGCCACTTGTTGTAACCAAAACTCACACTTTCTGAACTTCCCAAAGAGCCTATCCTTCCGCAGGGTTTTCAATATAACCCTTAGATGATCTTCATGCTCCTCATGACTTTTTGAATATATCAAAATATCATCAATAAAAACTACCACAAAGTTATCAAGGTAGTTCTTAAATACTCTATTCATCAAATCCATTAAAATAGCAGGAGCATTAGTCAAGCCGAAGGGAATAACATCAAACTCATAATGCCCATATCTTGATTGGAAGGCAGCCTTTGGAATATCTTCCTTCTTCACCCTCAGTTGATGATAAACAAATCAAAGGTCAATCTTAGAGAATAATTGAGCCTCGCGAAGTTGGTCAAATAAATCATCAATTCTTGGAAGAGGATAACTATTCTTCACTGTGATCCCATTCAGTTCTCTATAATCAATGCATAGATTCATTGATCCATCCTTCTTCTTCACAAAGAGAACTGGTGCTGCCCAAGGAGACACACTTGGTCAGATGAACCCCTTCTCCAACAATTCTTGGACTTTTTTCTTTAACTCTTCTAGCTCCACATTTGCCATTCTATATGGAGTCTTTGATATCGGTTGAGACCCAGTTACTAGTTCAATGGAGAAATCTACCTCTCTTTCTGGGGGAGGTCCAGGTAACTCCTCAGGAAATACATCCATGTATTCCTGAACAATCGGAACATCTTCTATTTGTATGCTCCCTTTTCCTTCTTCATCGCCACCGATTAACTCCATAAAGAAAGCTATAGGAGGTGATTCTAGATAGGGATCAGTTCGGGATATCTCTCCTTGAAAGATAACTATAGGTCGTTCATTCAAGACTACTGATTCTTCCTTACTTCTGCATTTGATCTTAGCATTATACTTTGAGAGCCAGTCCATCCCTAGTATAATGTCAAATTCCATCATGGGATTGACTACTAGATTTGCGATAAGATTGTTCTCACCAAATTAAATACTAGAGTCTCTAAATACTGTTGATGCAAGGATAATCCCACTTGAGGTCTTGACTGACAACTCTAACTCTAGAAGTTCGGGGATTGATTCTATATTCCTTACAAACATGGAGGAAATAAATGAATGCGTAGAACTAGAATCAAATAACGTACTTGCTAGTTTTGAGAGGACAACAAGAGTACCTGCTACCACATCGTTTGGAACTTCAACTTCAGTTGTTGTGATAGTGAAAGAACGACCTTTCTCCCTTGGCCTTTGCTGAGGTTGATGGTGATTCCCCTCCACTGTCCTCGGATTTGGACATTGGTTAGAAAAGTGCCCAAGCTGTCCACACTTGAAGCATGTGACTTCGGGTAGGGCCAGAACCATCTTTCCTCTGTCGTTAGTGTTGGGAAGCTGAGGCTTCACCTCACTATGACAATTCTGAGAAATATGGCCTCCTCTTCCACACTTGTAGCACTTGCCACTTCCGTTAAAGCAGTTCCCCAGATGATTCTTCCCACATTTATTGCATGTGGTAAGTTGCATTTTCTTTCCACCTCTTCCCTGATCAAAAGACTTCCCTAAACTGGGCTCCAATGATCTCTTCTTTTCATTTGGTTTATGAGACCACTGTGTCTCACCAAACTCCAGCTCGACTTTCATAGCACTTCGAACTATTTCTTCATAGCTGTCATAGTCCCTGTTGGCTAGATTATTCCGCAGATGAGGTCGTATTCCACGAAAGAATCTATCAACCTTCCCATTAGGGTCCATGACAATGCTTGAGGTATAATGGGAAAGCCTTGTGAAGTTCATCTCATAGCTTCCGACAGATCCGTTCTCCTTCTGCATCAGCTCGAGAAACTCTTTTTCCATTCTCGTTCTCATGGAACGAGGGAAATACTTGTAAAGGAAAATTCCCCGAAATTCTTCCCACTGCATAGCTTCTATCTCTCCTCGTGGCTTCGTGTTTTTGATCAGTGACCACCACTGATCAGCTTCTCCCTCTAGGCGGTAAACAGCAAGGGTGACTTTTTCTTGTTCCGAACAAAGAAGTATAGAAAAGATATTTTCAATGGAGCTTATCCATTGTTCCGCGACCAATGGGTCAGTAGATCCACTGAATGTTGGCGGTCGTTGACGCATGAAGGACTCAACAGAGTGTTGTTCCCTTCGTGGTGAGGTCGGCCTCTCAGCTTGATTCAAGTTATTACTCATAACTTGAATCAGTTGGTTCATCATCCGCATGAATTTTTCCATTCCGGCTTCCATCGGAGGGCCGTCAGCACATGGTGAATTGCGGTCACCATCGGCACGGTTCCTCCTATTGCCTACCATTTTCTAAAAGAATAAAACCTTAGTAAGAAACTTATTTCATTTATGAATCTTTTAACTAAGACTTCATGCTTAGACAATTACACTTTTCTATAATTCCTTCATAATGATTCATAAAAAGCTTGTGATTAACCAAACATATCCCCCGGGAGTGTCGTAACCAAGAGTGCAGCAAGGCCCGTTATCGTGCACCAGTTCCCATTCAAGTCTATCTCAAAGCAGTGTTTTGGGGTTTTACCCCTATGTACATCTGTGCCAGAGCCGCCTCTACCTGCTCGTATCCAGACAGGGATGTATTTTTTTGATAAACCACTTACTCAATACATACCAAAATACCAGGAAGTTTTCCTATATTTAAACTTTTCTATAGGGTTCTTCCTAAAGTTTTTATATCCTAATTTACACAAATAACTAAACCATCCTTTGATACCAACTATAGCATCCCGTCTTTTTATAACATAACTTTCATTTCATTACACGGAACTGGGGATCGTTAAGGTTTAGTGTCATGGAAACAAGGATCATAATACAAGAAAACAACATAAAAAATTCTTCTTAAACACGTGAAAGGCTTCTCCTTTAGTTCATCCTATGTTCATTATGCATCACATAACCTGGGGACATACATCAAAAGAAAGAGTGAGCAGAAGGCCCAGTAAGGGAAACAAGAGAAACATTTTACAAGTGAACTTGAGATACTTTAATAAGGACATGAAAAGAACATTAAGGTATGAGAAAGAAATCATGAGATACATCATAATAAAAATAACATTTTTCATAACTTGAAGATGTGGTTGCAACATTTAATATTGACAATCGTTTCGTTTAACCAAGTTCTATCCCCAAGGTGTCGTTAAAAAAAATTACCAAGGTTATTCACCAAGGCGTCGTAAAAAATGGTCATCTATAGAGATTAAGTCTTTACCCAATGCATTGGAGCACTATCAGGGAGCACCCTCAAATTTGACTTTATTATCATGTGAGCCACATATATCATCATCAAACATTTCATAAATAACCCATATAGCATATAATAAATGGGTTTCTTTTCATAATCATAATGTTTTAAAAACTGCTTTAAAGACATGTTCTTTACATTACTTTAAACCCACGGAAAGGGAAAGCGGGTATCATGTATGTAAATCCCAGAATTTAAAATAGAACATTTTCATATATATGTGAATACCCCTGTAGAAATAGTATCTTTGAGTATTCACTTTATAACATAAAATAATTTTGAGAAAAGAGAGGCATTTTGAGACGAAAATTCTACAGCATAACGACTATGTTACAAGGTTTTAGAAAACGTTGAAAAGAGAGGGAACATGGGTCGAACAATCATAATTGACCCATAAAACAGTATTGGGACAGAATAAGAAGGATATATGGACATGGTGATGCAATTTCAAGGACATACCATTTGAAATGAAAAACATGGAAGGAAGACAGAAATTTGATTTCTCTTATGAAAATTCGGCAGGCTAACGACGTCACTTAAACTTCAACAAAAA
Source organism: Viscum album (assembly GCA_963277665.1). NCBI lineage: Eukaryota > Viridiplantae > Streptophyta > Magnoliopsida > Santalales > Viscaceae > Viscum > Viscum album. Next base: position 1,920,729,707 of record OY728136.1, on the reverse strand, counting down.
TGAATTGAACAAATAAAATAGGGTCTCTCATCATATGATCATAAGAGATCAGTATGATAGACATAGAGATCATACCCCAACATAATAAAAATGAACTTGAAAGGTTTGACATGAAAATCGAACTTGAAAAATGAGAAGGGTGAAAGAATCACTTAAACATTCGGCAGCCTAACGGCGTCACTTAAACTTTCATAAAACGAAATGATGAGAGTAAGAGGGGATCTCTCATCATATAAACATGAAAGGGGAAGTAAGAGGAATATAAAATAACATCCTCTCACATAATAACATGGAGAATAAAAGGAATGACATAAAAGAGATTTCATGAAAAGAAAGAGAGGGGTCAGATCCCTTACCTTAAAACGTGACTCTTGAAACTCAAAGGTTTGGACCTTGAGGGCTTGGGGGCACCTTGGGAGGACTACTTGGGAGGTAATAAGACCAGAACATCGTTGGGGGAGAGTTGGGAGTGAAAAATAATGGTGGAAAGGGTGGGTATTTATAGGGAAAGTGAGGGGACAAGGCATTAATGGCCAAGGGACACCTCACATGTGTTTTTCTCAAACCCATGTGCTCTCCCTTGGAATTTATCATGGAGTTAGGCCACATGGGTCCCCCAAAACAATAATTCATCACCCTTGGCCGGCCAACCCTTAAAAGATCTCATGACATCATCATGACACAGTTATGATGTCATTAAACATACCGAAACCCTAAAACTGTATTTTTACTATTCACTGAAAATTCAACTTTCTCAGAAAATTCCCAAAATTTCACCTTAACCAAATATCAATGCTCTGCTTTCAAAAATGAAATAAATTTAATAAAAACAATTTTCAAAATATTTTTAATTTAATTTTTAAATTAAAACACTATTCATCGAAAATTCATTTTTTTCAGAAAAATCGCCAAAAATTACCTTAACATAATATCGATGCTCTGAGTTCAAAAATAAAGTCCTTTTTATAAAAATAATTTTCTAATTATTTTTAATTAAATTTTTAATTAAAAAACACTATTCATCCAAATAAACTAGTACTTGAATAATAATTTATGAAACCGTTATTTACCCATTTTATTGAATCAAATTACTTAATCTAGGTGTCTAAATTATATTAAAACTTTCATTGAGTGAAATTACTAATCCATTTGGTCATATTTCTAATCCTAAGCGTAAAATCACTATTCATAATTTACTATTCATCAAAAATTAAGTTGATCTTATTAGACCACAAATTCCTTACTAAACACTTCTGTAGAAGACCATTTTTTGAAAACCATTACACATCATTAGTTATTTAGGGTTTACATAAATGTTTTAAAATATCCCTTTTTCAAAATTATTCAATAAAATACATTCTAAAATTATCTGGACATTTGAAATTTCACAAACATCACTTAAGGAAGATATCTCAATTTATTCACCCGAAAGGATTACACAAGGAAGCTAGGGTCTCGTCACATAGCCCCTTATAACACCGGCATAAGACCTAAGTGTAAGGTGTGCTATGGTGAGAGAATCTGAGGGAGGCTCAGATAACATTGCCCTAGTAGTAATCTCTACTAACTTGAACTTCTCCCGTAGGCATTTCCTTTCAAGCTTGACACGCTGGAGCTCGGCTTGGTCTTGGTCCAAAGCGAAGCCCACAGATGCTACCTCCTTCCCAAGCTCTGATAAGTGGGCTTCATAAGGGTCGAGTCTACTGGATGAAGCCATCGACTCCTCTTTCTGCATTAACAATTAACATCTTATTAAATCAATAAGAGTAAGTTAATATACTACTCAAAAAGATTGGGTCGTTACAGATATAGTCCATCCCCTATCAGTTATTGATTATATAAATCTGTGCAGTTTTCTCTTAAGAAATTTTTATTACTAAAGTTGTGGATTATAATATAGACGTCTTCTCAATGGTTGTTCAGGTGATACATCCGATTTGAAAATGGACTTCTTCGTTGACTTACTTCATAAACTACCCCACTATAATTTGAGTCACACCAGATGGAATGTAACAAGATTTGGGAAATGTAGTTGTAGTCGGAGTACCTCTAAGAGAATGGTTTCATTTGACCCAATGTGTCCTTATAGGAAGCTCTGGTGTTATTAATGAAAAATTAGGATGGAAGATTGCTGCTCTGTGTAGATTTTCATCTCATGAACCATTCAATGATAAAAACATGTACCCACTACTAAGGATTGATGACCTTTTTGACCAATTGTGAGGCTCAAGACAGATCATGAAGAATGATCTCTGGTCTGACTGCCACCAGTTTATTGTTAGCGAGGCTGAAATTCCAAATATTGAATTATAATGTCTTTGAAGACACTATGATTTCTATGGGATGCCTATTGGTGTGTCAACATACGTTTTCATGTTTATAGAATTGCTTAATCTTATCTTGAACCAATATTGGACCAGCATCATGTCTTCTTTATTGATGAAATCCTCATCTACTCATCATCTTTGGAGGAACATGTAGAACACTTAGGGAAGACCCTCGATTTACATCGATATAACTTAATATTTGGAATGCTATGGATTTTTCTGTCACCACCCATCCCCTGGGTCCAGTGTCATGAATATCCCAAGCCCGCCTTCTAATGACCATTGGATGAAGACTAGAACCAAAAATGCATTTCCCTATAATGGGGAGGCATTGGCATTAAACCTGTACAGACAAATAGACTAGAACATCACAAGATGCAACCACGAAGTAAACTGCTGTAGTAAAAGAGTTATGAAAGTAATGGGGCTCGAATAGAAGCCCAACTGGAAGGTTCAAGTACAACCAAAAGCTACAATACAACTGAAAAAGGGAAATCAGCTCTTGGGTCATCCTCTAAGGGTTCAACATGAAGGTTAGGTACAAATCATCTCCTCATCACTCCACATCTTCCCATCTTCTCTAATTACTACCTAGTCCTATCTCCCTCAAACATCGTCCCAGCTGCTCGTTGTCTGCACAAGAGACAACAAGGTGTGTGTGAAGCTCATGCAGGGGTGACTATAACAATTCCGGGTAGGTACCCTGAGACCCATGAAGGTCTCTCATAATGCCACCAAATAAAAACCACAAATCATGATCTCAATAACAAATCACAATGCAATAGACACCACTCATGCAGAATCTCTAATGAAACCAGGTTTTTAGTGATGTATAGAAGTACATATGATTAGTCGCAAAGCTAGATCATTTTTTTCTATCAATAGGTACTACTGTTGAACATATGGATTCTAACCCACAAAATATCGATAGGTACAAATCTCCAAAATGACCCACACAGTGTCTGATCTTCCCATGATCAATAGGTAATTAGCCTCTACTGACCAACAAAGGATCGGACCCACACAGGATCGGTATGTGCTGACCGACACAGGATCACTAAGTGCTAACCCCCAAAGGATTTGACCCACAAAGTATCAGTTTGCACTGACCCACATAGGATTGTTGTGTGCTGACCCACATATTATCTTACCCACACAGGATCTAACCCAAACAAGATCAATATGTGCTAACCCACACAAGATCGCTAAGCGCTGACCCACATAAGATCTGACCCACAAAGAATCTGCCCCACATAGGATCGATATGTGATAACCCACACAAGATTGATGAGCGCTGAACCACATAGGATCTTACCCACACAGAATCAATGTTATCCCACATAGTATTACTTAGTAATAACAGCTGTATGATTTGTCTCCAACCTCCACCCCACTGCCAGCCAATGGATTCCCTGCACCCAGTACACTCGAGTTCTGTAGTTTCTTCCCCTCAAGAAATCAGTCGTACCTCAATTTCCACAAATATAAACAATGTTCTATCCCAATGGACTATCATGTTGTAAGGGTTCCAATGCAATAGATGGTGCATCAATCAGATGCTTGGTCAAAGAGTTATAAGCATTTTATAGTTGGGGACCAGTTGTATTTGGGTTCGATCCAACCAAGTTATACTCAAACAATCTCAGAAACTCAATAGGAATATACCAAAAGGTCCATATTGATCCAAGGATCCCAACGCTATATACGGTTCGTCAAACTGACATTTGTTTCTTGAGATTAACACTTTTAAGTGTTTATGGGCCCTGTTGGGCCTGGGTCCCGTCTGACTCGGTCGGACCGAACTGGCCTGACCCGGTCTGTATTGGGTCGTGGCAGGCTCTGCCATCTGGTCTGAGGTCCATCATGGCCCACAAGGGGGCAACACACAAATGGTGGCCCACAAAGTGTAGCCCTCAAGGGGCAGCCCATCCCACGTGGGTGTAGCCAGTATAGGGTGGCCTGGCCCGCGTAGGGCATGGCATGTAAGGGGGTGGCTTGACTGTTGTCCACTCGATATTGAGAGGTAGGGGGTGACCCCCAATCTCCCTAAATCCCGAACGTCCCAGAGGCCATTTGGTTTGTGAAGTGGTGACACCATATGGGAATTGCCCGATCGTCGTGGAACCCACAGGAGGCGTGGTTCCTGCCTCCTTCGCGGCTTCAGTCATGGATTCTTCCCGCCATTTGTGCATTGGTCATGCTGCCTCTCCTTCTGTGGCCAGAGGAAGTGTCGGCCTCCTCATCTGATCACCATAGGTGACGATCCGCGTCCCCTTTCCCTTTTATAGTATGTGATGGCATGCTAAACCTCCTCTGTGGTCGGCCGTTCTGATGACCACTGAGTTATTATGTCACAGTGTCTACATGGGGCATGCGTCGACATGCTCCTTCTTCATAGCCGGTCAGTGTCATTGTGCTGGTAGTATTCCATAGAGAACACTAGGGTGTAGCAATTTAGCGGATGATATAGACTAGGTTTGTTCGGATCGTTCCCTTTTCATTAGCTTGTAACAGGAGGTAGGATAAAGAGATCAATAAATTTCACTTGAAATAAACATGAATCAAAACCCCTACCTAGTAAACCCATTGGAGAACATCCACGATTGAAGGTGGATCAGTGATCTTAATTCCTACCACAGGATTCTAAAGACGTGTCTTTCACGTCATCCTTAGGCTCAGGGTTTCGGTGTCCCTTGTCACTGCTTTCCAGAACTGGATCCATCCTCCAAGGGTTTTTCGTCTCGACACTCCTTCTGCACTTTTATTCGTGGCGAATCGTTGCCAAAACCACTCCCCAAACTTTATATAAATAAGAGAGGGGGGGGGGGAAGTAACGATGTGGGTAATTAATGGTGGATTATTATTTAGGATCCTTTATAACTCACCAATGACATCGTTACTTATGATTAACAGGTCCATCGATTTATTTTCAGGACACATCGAAGGTCCCACACATCGCTTGTCCGTTGGTGGGGAAGAAAGAAAAAAGGAAAATTAACAGTTTATTTTTATTAATCCTCTAAAATTCTCGAAGCATAACATCTTATCCATAACAAATATGATCAAAGTAAAGTATTTCTTAATCAAATATCGCCACTGAAGAATCAATGGTTCCCTAGGATTATTAATCTGAGCACTGATTCAAATGATAGAAAACGCCACTCATGCATTTACTGAATGTACCTAAAAAATGTTCAGAAATTCATTCCAGGAACACCGAGATTCAGAATCACACATCGTTAATTTTCACAGACCCGTAATAATTCCATATAATTAAACAAATAAATGGAAAATACTGGACATTAAATTCTCCCCACATATGATATTTTTTTCCCCAAAATCCACAACACAGACTAAAAAACAACTACGGGTACTAAGCATGATTCTGAGCCTTCTGCTCCCATGTGATCTCCTGGAGGTTCCCATGAAGTAAGATAATGTATACGAGATGTATCAATCGCCCATGAATTACGTGCTTATGTTGAACATCAATCTCCACTAGAACCTCCGCAATGGTCGCCCCCACATCAAAGTCTATCTCATCGTGGTTTATGATGTGAGATGGGTCATGCAAGTATCTACTCAGCTAGGATACGTGGATGACATTGTGCACCCTATCCAACTATGGTGGAAGAGCCAATCATTATTCTACCTTGCATATCCTCTAAAATATCAGACAAGGACAGATAAACAATGATGATAACTTAATTCCATAACCAAACCTCCGTTGTCCTTGTTGAGAAGAGAATATCTAGAATACGTGGTCCCCCTCCTAGAACTCCAAAGGTATCCATCTCCTATCATCATAAGACTTTTGTCTACAAAGTTCCATATTTTTCTGATCGTCAATGACCTGCACATTCTATGTGGTATCTCGTACCAACTCTGGACCGATATGTGCTGACTCCCCTAGATCTGTGAAGCATAGATGAGATCTACATGGTAGACCCTATAAGGCCTCGAATGGTATCATACAGATGGTAATGCGATAACTGTTCTAGTATGAAAATACCACCAAAGAAAAGTGATACTCCAAACTATAGCCAAAATCTAGGTTGCATGCAAGAAGAATGTCCTAAAGTGTCTAAATGGTATGCTCTATCTAACCATAAATCAATTGATGAAAGGTTGTGCTCAAACATAGCTGAGTCCCAAATGCCTACGGAAATCTCTTCCTCAATCAAGATGTAAAACATGCCTCACAGTCAGAGACAATCATCTATAAAACCCCATGAATTACTAAAATCTCTAATATATACAAGCATCCCAAGCCCTGTATTGATCTATTCTCTCAAATAAGTAGGATGTGGGCCGACAGGGTGAGTTGGCCAATGATCACCCAGATGGAATCATGTCCCTTGGACTTGATTTTAATCAATATCACAAAGTCCATGGTGATCCTATCCCACTTAAACTATGGAACCTCTAGTGGCTTTGCTAATCCTATTAGCGCCTAATGCCCATCATTCACGTGCTCACAGGTGAGGCATCGAGAAACAAACTCTGCTATTACCTTCTTCATCCATGGCCACCAGTGCTGACACTAGAGGTCCTGGTACATCTTCACCACACCAGGATTTATGGATATAGGGGACGTATGGAACTCCCTCGACACCTCCTTCCATAGTGCCATTGATACCTTGGTACATCCTCTGAAGAGGATGACATGCTCCCCACCAACAGAAAATCCCTCTGGTCAGGTACTGAGGAAATATGAGCATGTCGAGCCTCGTAATCAGTGTCCCTAAGCTATGCCTCCAGAGCTCACAAACGGAATGGGGGAGTGACTGTCATAGATTGAAGATATGTTTCTCCATATCTATCCATGAAGTATATCGGAAACAAGCCTATCTTCTCTGTCGCCTCAGTCAGTAATTGTATACAATACCTCCTACTGAGTACATCTACTACCACGCTCTCCTTACCAGGAGTATTGACTATCTCAATATCATTTTTCATGAATAACTCTATCCATTTCCACTATCTCAGCTTCAAGTCCTTCAGGGAGATGATATACATGAAGATCTTGTGATCAGAGTAGACTGTAAAACTTTTTTCCATTATGTAATGTCGCCACACCTTCATGGAGAAGACCACTGCTGCTAACTCTAAGTCATGGGTAGCCTAGTTCTCCTCATTGTACCTCAGCTGTCATGAGCCATAGGTGATCAGTGATAACCCATGCATCAAGACACACCCATTTCCTATCCCTAATGTGTTGCATTAGACTACATACCATTCAAACTCTTCTGGTAGCCTCAATATGGGGGCAATCTTCAGTCTCAACCTCAGCTCTTGAAAACTCAGCTGGAATCTCTACATCCATACGAAGGGTTTTCCCTTATTTGTCAATGCTAACAAGGGCACCTAAACTAAGAAAAATTCAAGCACAAACCTCTGATATTATCTAGCCATCACCAAGTAACTCCACACCTTGGTCACACTCATGGGTTGCTCCCAAACAAGCACAGACTCTATCTTCTTTAGAACCACTACAACTCTAGCCTCTGAGATAACATGTCCTAGTAAGTGGATCTCTCGTATCCAGAAATAGATCTTCGAGTGATTACCATAAAGTTGGTTATCTAAGAGTGTTTCCAGAACTATATATAGATGATAGGAATAATCCTCCTCCATCGTTGAGTATATCAAAATTTCATCAATGAACACCACCAAAAAGTGATCTAGGTATGGGTTAATGAACCTATTCATGAGTCCCGTAAACACTACTAGGGAATTGGTCATACCGAACGTCATAAACAAGAACTCATAGTGGACATACTGACATATAATGGTCTTCTTTTGCACATCCTCATCTCGTACTCTGAGCTGATGATAGCTTGACCTAAGGACTGTTATTGAAAACCACCGACCTCCATTTAGCTAATCGAAAAGATCACCAATCCTCAGAAATGGATATTTGTTCTTCTCAGTTACCTGGTTCAGGAACCAATAATCCACACTAAGCCTCAAAATCCCATATTCATTCTTGGAAAAAAAAATCATGGCTGCCAACATAGAAACTCTGGGCCATTCGAACCCCATTCTCTGTAAGTCATCCAACTATACCTGTAACTCAAGAAGATCTTCAAGAGCTATCTGATATTATGGTTTATATTTCGGTGATATCTCGGGGAACATGTCGATGTAATAGTCTACCTCCCTATGTGGAGGTAGTCCAGGAACATCATCAAGAAAGACATCGGCATACTGGTCCACCACTATAGGATACCTCAAACTCTCAACATCAACTTCTCTGAGGTTAAGGCTATCCATCTGATGTGTTATTGGCCGCACCCTCCTCTAGGAAATTCCATCATGTGTTTCAAAGGATCCCTTCTCATTGGTGATGGAAAAACTGCTCTAGTCTGTGTGGAAACACCACACTTTGTGCCTAATACTGTCAATCTAAGCATGGACTGTGGATAACCAGTCCATACAAAAGATTAAATTATAAGGCCTCGACGCCGCTACTAGGAGATCATAGTTGAAGATATCTCCTACTAGAGTAAGCTCAAACTATATTCACCAGTGTGTAATCATCAAATCATCTCCCATAAATGTCTCTAGCCATAAGGATCGACCCAATGGCTCCCCCAGAATCTCCGATCTCTGAACGAGGGTCGTGGAAACAAGAGAGTGGCTAGAATATGTGTCTTTATGTACATTATCTATGGTGGAGTAGACACAGATCATATCACTAATCATATACGGAGTGTCGTGGTCATAGGCATCAGCTGTCTCGAGAAGATCTGTTCCTTGTCCACATAGTCCCTATGGTCGGGGTGGGTAACCTGGTGGTGGTGGTGGTAGAACCTCGAATCACCACCCACCGCCTGCTGCACGGCCAGCTCCCTGCCACGTCTGTCTCTCTGTGGACCTCCTAGCTCTATCCTATTCCTCTCCCTTGGCAGTCCCTCGACCATTTGCAAGTATTCTGTACGGCGGGTCGGGGAATCACGAGCCATGTGACCCTACCCACCAGACGTGTGGCACTGCATGTCCCTCATCTGACGCCCTCTGCCTCGCGATACCCTCACCTCCGACCCTACGTCCTAAGGCTGTCCACCCGAAGGTCTGGTATGCTTGAACGTCTTTGTCATATGCATACTACCATCCGCTGATGAATATTCTACATATCACCTGGTGGTGGGTCTTGTTGTCGGTGCCTTCTTGGCTAGAAAGATCTCCACCATAAGCACCCGATATAGCACCCAAACCTATGTCGGAATGCTGAGCGATATCATCAATGCTCTGATATCCCATCAGAGACCCTTATCAAAGGTCCATGCCCTGATGAAAGGGTCTCATACCATGCCGATGGAGTATCAAGAGAGATTGGTGAACCCCACTGAGTACTGGGCCACAGTCATGCTGACATGTTGTAGGTGTAGTAGCTCTTGTATACGCTTATATCGTAAGGTATCTAGGATGTACTATGTCCTAAAAATTATCTCTAAGTCCACATAGGTGAGGGTCACCATAGAGTGAATCTGAAGAATCATGTTCCACCATCTCCCTTCTTTATCCTGTAAGAGACTAGTTGATATAATCACCATAAGGTCAACAGGTGTCCCAACGAAGCAGAAAACTCTGACTGCAGCCTCCATCCTGTCCACGACCGCCTGCAGGTTGGTCTCGCCTTAGAACCACTAAGGCCTTTTCCACTGAAAATCGTGCAACACACTCAGTCATCATGAAACCTCTGCTAGGGGAGGGGGTGGTGGATATGGCTTCCCAACTGGTTGTGGTGGCGCTGGTACACCACAATAAGGTGCTAATGTTGTAACAGGGCCCTGCACTATGGCCTCATCTCTTGGTGGTTCTTCATTTCAAACTCTCTCATGAATCCTTGCTGGTTGTCAACAAGGTAGCATCCTGAAATAATATAGGTTTGAAATGAACAATAAGTTATACATGGAGAACTGACTCGAACAAATCACAAGAGAAACTCTTCAATAAAAAACGTAATTAGTGCTTTCATGAATAGAGTTATATGTTAGAAATCATGGTCCTGGTGTATGGATATGTTAGCTGCCACACCAACCCCGTATTCCCCGAACTGAAAATTGTACTCATAACAGTTATCACTAATGATACATTGAAAAGATAAGAGTCTTAGTTCATCGGTAGAACCAACTCCACTGATACCTATATGTCACGACTCGTCCCCTGGGGCCCGTGTCGTGACTACCCCAAGCCCGCCTTCTATAGGCCAGGGGCTGACAACTAGAACTGGAAAGGATTATTCCTATAATGGTAAGGCATTGCCTTTAACCCTTTACAAACACACAGACTAGAATTCCACAATATGAAACCATGAAGTAATATGCTGTAGTAAAAGAGTGGTGAAAGTAAAGGGGATAGAATAAAAGACCAAATGAAAGGTAAAAGTTCAATAGAAAGGTACAATAAAAATAAAAAAGAGAAAAAAACTCCTTGTTCATCCTCCCAGTGTCCTACCTGATGTTCAGTTATGGATCACTTCCTACGCACTCCATGTATGATCATCTCCTCTACATACTGCCTAGTCCTGTCTCCCGTAAACCTCATCCCAACTGCTCATTGTCTGCACAAGACTCAATAAGGTATGGGTGAAGCCCCCGAATGGGTGAGTACAAAAATACTCAGTATGGATCCCAATTCCCCTGAACGTCTCTCATAATTTCCTAATGGAAACCCAAAAATAATGATCTCAATCTCTATCCAGAAAGAAATATACATAGCTCATGTATAGTCTTGGTTAAAAGCAGGTTTTTAGTGAAATATAGAATTAAAAATGATTAGTCGCAATTCTACATCATCTTATCCTGTCAAGTGGCAATGTTTCTGACCATATAGAGTCTGACCCACATTAGATCGATAGGTACTAACCCCTGCAATTAACCACACAGGATCTGATCCACCCAAGATTGATAGGTAACTAACCACCACTAACCCACATAGGATCTGTCCTACGCAGGATGGTTATGTGTTGAACCACATAGGATAGCTGAGCTCTGACCCACATAGAATCCAACCCACATAGGATCAATATACGCTGAGCCACACAGGATCACTAAGCATTCACCCAAAAAGGATCAGACCCACATAGGATTTGACCCACACAGGATCAGTATGCGCTGACTCACACATGATTGTTGAGCACTGACCCATACAGGATCTGACCCACACATGATTAGTATCCACTGACCCACATGGGATTACTGAGCATTGACCCACATCGGATCTGAACCACACAGGGTTAGTATAGACCCACACCATATTGCTCAGTATTATCCTTTGTATGAGCTATCTCCAACCTCCGTATCACTACAAGCCACTAGATTCCTCGCACCTGGTGCACTCGAGTTCTATATTATCATCCCCTCAAGATATTGGTCATATAAAAACTAAAAAAAATATTTACAAATGTGTAACCCAAATTACCATCATGTCGTAAGGGTTCCAATGTGATACACGGTGCATCAATCGGACGCCCAGTCTGTGAGTTATAAGCATTTTTGTTTCGGAGTCCTGGTTGGATTCAGGTTTGATCCAACACACCCATACTCTAACTGTCTCAAAAACTCATGAGGAGTATACCAAAAATTATATCTCTTTCCAAGGATCCCAATACCTTAGATGGTTCTTCAAACATATGTCCGGTTCTCGAGATAAATACCTTTAAGTGTTTTTGAGCCAGGTTGGGCTAGGGTCCGGTCCGACCCAGTCAGACAGACCAGGACCGACCAGGGCTGGGCTTGGCCGCATTGGGCACGGACCGCTAGGATGAGGTCTAGCCTAGCCCACAAGTGTAGAATGGCATGTTGGGCCATGTTCTAGAGAGACTAACAAAGGGTGGCCCACAAGGTCGTCCCGGCCCGCAAAGGGGTGGCCCACAATGGTGACCTGCAAGGGGGAAACCCAACTTCTGGAGGCCGTAGCCCCCAAGGGATCAGCCTGGGCCGCATAGGGTGCAGTCTGCATGTTGGAAGGCTGGCCACTATTTTCTCGAGCTAGCGTGGGGGTGGGGGTGTGAACCCCAGTCTCCAGAACCCTTTAACGGCACGAAGGCCATTCGGTTTGTGAAATGGTGGCGCCACGTGGGCATTACCCAGTCACTGCGGAACCCACGGGATGTGTGGGTTCTACCTCCATTGAGTCTTCGATTTTGGATTCTTCTCGCTGGTAGGGTGATGGTCGTGCCTCTTCTCCCTCTACTGTCGACTGATGTGTTCGTCGCCTCCTCTGATCGCCGTGGATGACAAGTTGCGGCCCCTTGCTCACCGGTGGCGCGTGACTGTGCACCGCACCTCCTCTACGGCCAGAAATTTTGATGACCATCGCTTCTTTGTATCGCAGCCTCCTCTTGCAGTGTGAGTCTGTGCATGCCTACTTCATAGCTGGTCAGTGTCATCGTGATGGTGGTATTCCATGGAGAACGCAACAGTGCAGTAAAGTAGCATAGTGTACGGGCCAGGTTAGCTAGGTCTGCGCCCTCTGCGTCAGTTCGTAACATGAGGGAGGATAAAGGGTTCAATAAATATCACCCGAACTAAATGGGAATCAAACCCATACCTAAAAAACCCACTGGTGAATGTCTGAGCTTGAAGTTGGATCAATGATCTTCGTTCCCGCCACAGGCTTCTAATGACTCCACATGCACGTCGTCCTTCAGCTGGGGGTTTCGTTGATGCATGTAACTTCTCTCCAAAACAAACTCCATCCTAAAATGGTTTGGCATCTCGGCACTCCTTCAGCACATCATTTCTTTGTGAAGCTGTACTGACTCCTCTTCCCAAGCTCCATATAAATTGGAGATGGGGAGGGTATGTAACGACGTAAGAAATTAATGGGGCACATTAATTAGTAACCTTCTTGATTCCCTAACGACATTGTTAATAATGATTGACTGGTCAATACATTTATTGGATTGACATATCGCGACTCCCATAATCTCCTTGTTCGTTGGTGGAGAACAAAGAAAAAATAAAAATCAATATTTTATTTTTATTATTCTTTTAAAAGTCACAAAACATAACATTTTCTCCAGACCAACCACCGTCAATGTAAATTTACCCTTAAGCGAATCATGGTGCTACATATTTATCAGTGCCCACCGATTAATAATCTAAGCAGCAATTCAAAAGTTATAACTCACCGCTCACACGTTTACTAAACATACCTAAAAAAGATCTCAAATTCATTCTAAGAACACTGGGCCTTGAAATCACGCACTTTCAATTTTTGAAAACTCAGATTAATTCCATATAATATAAAAAATTACATGGAAAATTAGGGTCATTACATTATATTTTCTTCATTCATGAGTTTCTCATTCTGGGGTGTGTCATTTATTAGAATGGTTTCACTATGGACCTTGTGATGATCGATGCAGTTCTTTCTGGGGATCCATCCCATATTTTTTCATAGGTGTAGAGATTTTATCCCATGGAGGGGTACTACATTAAGATTTTGGGTGATTTATATAGAATAATAGATTCGTTGAATTTCCTGATGTCGAAAGGGATGTTGTTTACCTGGTATATGAATATCTAGAGGTACTCCCTTGAGTTTATGGTTAATATGACGAGTTCATTTGTGTTGAGAGTACTATAGGAGGGTATATGGTTCTTAGTGTAATATTATGGCAGAGGAGTTGTGCTCAACTTCATTTTGATGACATGACATGCATTAATCTCCTACAGGTCGATGAAATTGAGACCCCAAGAGAAGAACTATATAACTCATGACCTAGAACTATCATTTTTAGTCTTCTCCCTAATGATGCGGAGGAACTACCTTCTGGTAGAAAAACATTGTGGTTGACATAGGCCATCAAAATCTTAGGTTCATCACTACACAGAGAGATATGAACATATGATATTGGCTCTGATTGAAGTTCATATAAGAATATGACTTCAATATAGTCAGTAATCGATGGATGGGAATCGTAGTAGAATATTACCATAGCTGGAAGTCAGATGCTCAGTTACTGTAGGATGCTTTAGAGTACATAGTGTCTTTGTAGATGATCCTAGAATAATAGGATGTTATATATTTCTATAGTCAATACTGATCAAACCCCCGCTTTTCGAGCATGTGATAGAGTCATAGATGGGATACATCGATTTTGACAGAACCCATGACTAGATTTCTATAGGTGACATAACATATGGATATAATGATTGTGTGAATCGTTTCATCCTTTTTACAGGGATGGATGCTGGTTCTAGTCCAGTTTTTGTAGCTAGTGATGAAAATTTTTTACACTTATCCCCTACTAATACATCCCAATGATAGAATATGAATACAGACCACCAGATGTAGTTTTAGTGGTCTAGAATGAGACAAATTGTAGCTGATTTTATCTCCTAGTTCCGCACCTATCTCATAGTGATGGTTGAGAAAAATGTTCTGACATTTTTGTCCTACCCCATGTTATCCAGGAGTGAAATTGGTACAAAATATTTATAAATATTGTGATATGGATTGGACACAGCGTGAAGGTCCATGAGACCATCTTGGTGATAGTTTAAAAGCTAAAGAACCCATTACACCTCTTTACTACTAGAGATAAGTGTTTGATGAAGAGTTTTGGGAAATTATAAATATGGGAGATCATTCAACATCATTGGGTTTCCCTAATTATTGTCTATGATCTTGATGAATCTTCTCATCAGGATTTTGAAGAGTCGTGTTGGAGGAATTCATTGGAAAAATGAGGATGAGTACACACTTTCACCCCTAGACTGATGAGAAAACTGAACACACCTTCTAGGTGTTGGATAATATGTCGAGGTCCTATGTGTTAGTATTTACCAGGAGAAAGGAGGATAACCTTCCATTTGTAGAATTTCCCTAAAAAAATTTCCACCACTCTTCCATCATCATGGTGCCTTTTGATGATTTGTACTGAAGATATTATAGGCCACCTGTGTGATAGATATAGAGCAGTGACACATCACTTATAGGCCCAAGGATGGTGAAGATGACAAAATAGAAAGTCCAGTTCATCCCTAGGAGGATGAGGATGGCTCATAGAATAATGAAATCCAATAAAGATTATTGTTATAAGCCCTTGTAATTTGAGTAGGTAGATCGAATTTTCATGAGAGACTTCCCATGACAGGGATTGTGGTGGTTTGGCGGGGAGGGAAGATATCCCTGAAGTTAATTAGGATTTTGGAGATTGTGCATAGGGATGGATAATTTTCTTACCTCAAATATCAACCTACGTAGTTGGAGTGGGTGCACAATGTCTTCCACATGTCACAGCTTAGGAGATATGTGCATGAACCCCACACATTATTGATTGGAGAAAGCTAAACATTTATGTTGGATACCCCTTTGGTAGAGAACTCGATGGTTATTAAGTGTCCATAAGGGATGAACCTTATTGTATATACCCTAAACATGGTCCATGTGTAGTGTTGTCATAGAAATGTGTGAGAGAGTTCCATTGATTTGGAGATCCAAGTGTAGACTCAATATCATGAGTTTTTCAAGTTACTTTATTTCAGAGAAGAATATTATGATGGGGGAATGCTTTAGAGACCCAGGTTTTTCATTTAAAACTTTAAAATATTTCTATATATATTCTTGGGCTATGTGTTGAGATGATTTGAGATTCAGAACTCTAGTGAGAAATGAATTAATTTAATAAAAACATTAGATATATTCTATAGAGTGTGAGATCAACCTCATAAAATAATTAGAAAAATCATTATTGAAGCAAAAATCACTTATTTTAGACCACGGTAAAGTATGGAACATGACATTTACCTTAGGAATGACCTAAAATGGTTCAGAATGGGGGGTTCGGACTACACACTCATAGGTGGTACATTCTGTGAAATAATTAACTAATTAATTATATCATTTTAATGAAGAAATATATTCTATAAGAAGATTTTCACGATTAATTGTCCAGTAGTTTACTCACAATCCTATAATCTCTAATAAATAACTCCATCCCCATTCCTCGAGAAAAATAAAATTTGATGGTGATGATACATATAATCAGATCAAATAAGGATGTCACGAATGCAATGATCCCTCTTCCTCATTAGAGAGAAAATTCTTCATCATTTGGAGATTTATTCCCTTTGATTAAATTTATTAATAGGATCGACCGTGGTTCATGGGTTTGTGCCAATTGTTTCCAACTATATACTCTTTGTTACAAAATTATATTTATCTTAAATTGTTTTCTACCCCCGGATTCCCACTCTTGATCATCGAAGAAAAATACATGGACAATGATATTTAAACATTTTTTTTGTGTTTTTAATGCTCATTTTAATATAATTATTAATTGGTAGGACCTCAGGATTCTGAATCAACTATGATGGAAGAAACTGAGCCCGGTTGGTCCATTTGAACCATAACAGAATCATGTGTGAGGAGTGAATTGATGAACAGAAAACATATATGGGTTTCATGCAATTAAGAGAAGATAACGTTGATATTTTGGGATTATGAAATTATCTATAGAATGAATGATGTTGTGTGGTACATGATACAAATATAAAATTAACCACAGGAGAAGATTTCCAATGTGTGAAAACAAGAATCTAGAATCCACAACCCGATCCATATTATTTGGGTGGATTCAAGGCATGATCTATGGTGAAATAAATTGACTCATGCCTGGGGATCAGATATGGTATTTTCAAAAAAACCCGACTACACGCCATGTTCAAGGACGAACCCATGTATTAAAGATCCATCAGAGGTTATATAAATGGTATTTTAAAACATAAGGATGATGCGTTGTGTATCCCTCATAGGAGTAATGTACATGATTTCCAATTGGAATACCCATGTGAAGGTTCACATGGGAATGAAAAGGTGTGTATGTAAATATTCTAGAACACAGATGTGTACCCGTGTACATGAACATATCCAACATGACACAACCACATCTCAGTTATCCTGAAAATGTATTTTACTCCACATACATGACCTACTCTAATACATGGGATGAGTTCCAGGTGATGGTTAGGGACATGACTATGAGGTGCAGTGGGACCCCATTTCGTGTGGGTCCCATCACACACCATGTACCACGTGACCTCTTTTGAGGAAACATTATATTTAAAATATCTCTATTACTTGAGATCATATTTTTTCCCATGAGTATCCTTTCTTACGTTTCTTTCCACATAGAAATAAATGGTTCCCCTTATTGCGGTTTGGGAGAAATGGTGTTGAATGTTTTATAAATGATTCATATTTGGGAAAGACTCGATGTCGACACTGATCATGGAATATCACAAGGACCCTTCTAAGAGGTACCCTCTAGAAGGGATGGGAAAGGGAGTTCCTTGCTGACCATTCCTATAAGTATCCTCTATTAGGGATAGGATATAGTGTTCATCTGAGACCATTCCAACTGGTAGGCTTTAATAGGGCTCACTAGTAGAGTTCCTCAATGACCCTTCCAACTGGTACCCCAAAGTTGGGCTTGGAAATATAGTTTCTTGATGAACTTTTTGAGTGGTAGCATCTAAGAGAGATAGGTATTTTAATTCATCGATGAATTTAGAGATGACCCACCAGTAGATTTGGGGAGTGGAGTGAAAAATTAATACATGAGTGGGAGCCCCCATTATCTTGGGTGCGCGTCCCCTATGGATATTTTTTGAGCAGTACCTGATTGTAAGGATGGAATGTGGATTTCCATAAAGACTATCATAGTGGATCCATCATGTTGTACCAGAGAATATATTCTCTACATTGAGCTTCCGACCCCTTTACTATGATGAATACAAACGATAAGTAGCTGGACTTGGAGGATTACATCTAGAAAAACACCTGAGATGATGTGAATTGTTGATATAAATTTTGAACTCTTGGATATTCATATTCTTGGGCTGATAAATGAGATGGATATCCCCTAACTTTCTCATTTGGGATTATTTTTTATATGTATTAATATTTATTCATATGTATCTGGTTCTTTGGTTTTATTGTTTTCCTTTATTAAAATTTAAAGACACATAGGGTGGTACAAGTTCTTTTTGTATTTAGATTTTCATGGTTGGATTAGTTTACTCTTTTTTAAAGGTGCTTATGACTCAAAGTGTAGTTTAACTACTCACCATGTTCATCCCCTTGTGCTTGGATGGGGTTTTTTCACATTTGGATTGGGTTGAGTTGTTCACTCTGACAGTATCATGCGTACAATATCTATATATTCTGGTTATATCTCTTACTTCACCACCTTTAGATTTATTGGTGTCCTATTGGGTATGTATATACTCAACCCTTCATTTTTGTTTCCCAAATGTGTCATGTCTTATGAAGATAGTGGAAATTTTTCCTATGAATTAATAGGATCATAGGGATCCATTATACTTTGAACTGCATGCGATGGACATAGCATAGGATTTAGAAGACATGGTTTCTCACCATTATACTTTTCAAGTTATGTCAGGTCATAAATATTCTTACATGGGATAGCATTTATCGTTTTACTTTATATTTTTAACTATCGTACTCTTCTTCACCTCAGAGGTTATCCATGATTGGTTTAATTCCTTGTTGTGTTTCACATTTTACTCTTTCCCTCTACACTTCTTCATCTATATGGTTGTGTGTGTGAATATAGGTACATAGGAAAAGGCCTCCCTAGTTAGATATTCCTTCAACACTGGTCACCAGTCCCTGGCCTATGGAGATAGTTTTGCGGTAGTTGCAGCTCAAACCCTTGCAATGGTGGGTTCATTACTACTATAGAGTTATAATTTTAAAAATTTTATTATTATATTAAAAACATCCATTCCTTATTTCTATTTTATCTTGGATACATAAAACGCTACAACATCATTTTATATTCATTGTCCAATTTGTTTTTCTAAATATATTATTTAATATTCTATCATCACAAATGGATTATATAGTATTCATATATATTTTCATAAATCATGAACTTTATAATTATTAAAATCATATTATTCATCTTTATAGGGTTTGTTACAATATACAAAATATTTTTTTGGATGTAAATTCTAGAATATTAATGATTTATATCGTAATGAAATGTTACATTATTTTCAACAAGTACGTCATAACTCCCTCCATAAAAATATAATAAATTGGTGGGATCATGATGGTGACTTCATGTGTCCCACCTATAGTAGGCCCCCAGATGGAAACTAGCATTGAGGGTATAATAAATATTCATATGGGAGGCATTACCCAATAATAGAAACATGTGAAAGGTACAGATATGAAGGACACAACAACCAAAACATTATCACAAATTATATAAAATAAAATCCAATTGAAAAAATGAAATTCCATAAAATAAGAAGAAAAATGAAAAAAAAATACAAGTACTAAAAAGGTAAAGATGGAAGAGACCATGAATCCAAAACATCTTTAGATAATCCCTAAGCTAGTGATATCCAGTCTGATCACTAATCATCTCTAGATGACCTGAAAAAAAATTTATATAAAAGGGTATATCATTATAGTATTCATAGGATGATCCTCTCTAGATCCTATTCTATAAAATATAAATAATGTATTCTAAATCACAGTGTACAATAGTGAAAATAAAACATCACTAAAATAAGTATACTATGTTCCAAACATCACCATTCATTAATATAACCATATATAACATACATAAATGGATATAATATAATAATGAAACATCAAGGGTACCCTATTCATGCTTCCCCACTGATTTGATTCAATTTTCCACAGGCAGACATACTATGCCATCTCCCTCCAAAATAAATCCATCTTAGAGACACCTAGGAATGGCTTTCCAGCATACACCATGTGATTCACATCATCACATAATCCAATATGACATATTTTTATATTAATAAAATTGTCTATGGAATCAACCATACCCCATGTGATGTATAACAAATATTGTTGTAATACATTAATCCATTTCAAACCATAAACCATTAATTACCTCAATCTATCGAATCTTATACATGTTGTACCTAAAATAACCCTTCAAATACTTTTTCAAGTAATAATTCTATGTGAAAAAACCAAAATAAATATTATCCCTATACACACATATATTGGATATCTGACCAATGTGAATAACAGCACCTATAACTACATAGATAAGAGTGTGGGGCTAGTGGGTGTAGTCATCCATCCATCCACAGACCGAGATGTTAGGGAAAAAAACCTCTTAGAGTACATTGGTTATTATTTACCCTAACAAGAATTTTTAGGTTGATTATGAATAAAAAAAATATGCATGATATAATATATAATACTACTACTATATGGGAATAACCATGACTTAGAATCATCCAAATCTAAAATTTATAAGACTCTCATCTACCACTTCTAAGAGAAGATATCCTATAAGAAATCATTAGTTTTATGTAATACATTAATTACACATTTTATTCAACGAATATACATTGTTAATTTTTTAATTTGCCATTATTTTACAATTAAAATTATTTCATATTATATTACATTGAATTTCATTAATAATCAGAGTATAGCATATGTTATCCATGCATAATCCAAAACCATCATATGGTTTATCAGGATTAACATATTTTCATCATTTTCACTCCATCATCAACCAACCCCATGGGAAAATATTTATTCAATTAATTATTTTCATTATTCCACATCCAGGTACTCTAGGATGAACATCATAACCTACCATCAAGAGGAAACATGAATCCAAGAACATCTAGCTACATGAATAAATGGGGAAATTAATATAGGTAATATAGGATAAATGGCCACCAGCCATTAAAAAGATTGAAAAGAAAGTCTACTATCTCACATTATGTCATCAATGGTTATTCCCAAATTTATCCTATTCCATCACCTTTAGTTACATCCCTAACACCCACATGTATATACAGATTTATCTCTCCATCACATGTGTCATCTGATACCACATCACATAGGCCTCACTACCCAAGTATCACAATTTCCTTCGTGGTTCATCTATCCTAGGAAGACCAAAAATCTTGTCCTCCTAGCCTCAAATCATAGATTACCCCTCTAGGATAATCAACATAAGACTCAAAAAACAATTATTATAACCAAATAACCTCAAAAAATACATGGACCAAACAAGAAATCATCAGGGAAGTGGGGCCATAAAAATAATTTATACATCATTCTCAAGAAAAAATGATCTCACAGATCCAAAACAAGGCACTATACATTCTTAATAAAATAGAAACTAAAGCCCTATCAATTTATATTTATCACATAGCTAGTTATAATTCAATATTGAAGTAAAATATTATTTTATAAATAGGTTCCAGCTGTGGGATACCTAATATATCAAGCTGTAACAATCCACCGAAGGAAAAAAATTCTATTATTATTTATTATTATCAATAATAAAAATGATTCACATTATCTATCAATTTTGTTAATCATATGGATGAAAATTTTAAATTAACATGTGTATTTCATAAATTTTACTACCATAAAATTACATTAACCACTAGACTACAATCTTGTCTCTTATTTAATTTATCGATCTAATTAATTGTTAATTAATTTTCTATTTTTATTCATTACAAATTCCAAAACTATAATATAAGAATAATAACATTATATCAATGAAAAAAACATGGATATCACATTATTTATTAAATCATCAGGTAAAAATCTAACATGGTAAAAATAAAAAACATAAAAAAATGTGATCTCTATCTGATTTCATTAATCTGGATCAACAATTATTCAGAAAACTTCAATTCCATTCAAAGTAATGAAGAATTATCAATTTAATATTTCACATAAATAAAGTATGGTGATAAATGTATATCCTACATCAAATGCAACAATATTTTTTTTCCAAATATTGGATCAACATTGCAGATATCTGATCACCTCTCCCGAAATAACTTTTTCCATCAGAGTTTTTTGCGGAACAACTACCCCAAAATAACTATTAAAAATTACATTATATGTTAGGGAGATTATACTCCATAGAATGGTGAGAATATGTAGGAGGAAATGATAAAATCAAAGATAATACTATAATAATGAATATAGAATTCACCATGGATCAAAGAAAGATGCCCAAAGATCTATTCGGGTTGAAGGAATCATTAAACACTAGAGGGGGAGCCATCAAACTCATGTAATTAGAGAGGGATATGATTTATCCATAGTCTTTGAGGAATCCAAGTTGCTTAAATAATTTATGATAGAACTACACATAAGATTTATATAATCTGTAGACTATTTACTTGTTGAGTAAATGTCGGGGAAATATGTCACTGAAAAATTCATCTATTTTTAATTATTTAGACCCCAAAAATTTCACATCCTGATCTGAAAATTTATATGTCATGGACTATACATACACGACATGCACAATTTAAAAATCATCTATTCACACTTCTTCTTTCATTTCATAGTTGAACCCCTCCAGAACACTTTTTGACTGCTCTGATCTCCATGATCCTCATAAATAGGCAAAGGGTAGTTCTACTCGGACATTGTCTCTTACTTTATAAACATATCAAAAAAAATATCTTCCTCAAAAATATAAAACCAAAACAATGAAGAAAACATGGGGTAATCCAAATAGGAATACCATGAGATACCACTAAATGATCTCAAAATTTGAGGAGCCCATCCAAGTCACTCAGACAAAACAAGTTCAAAACCACCCAACA
The DNA here is from genome assembly GCA_963277665.1 of Viscum album. NCBI lineage: Eukaryota > Viridiplantae > Streptophyta > Magnoliopsida > Santalales > Viscaceae > Viscum > Viscum album. The sequence continues at coordinate 1,920,706,747 of OY728136.1, read as the reverse complement.
ACAACAACCTTCCCTTGAACACACACCATAGGGATAAACCTCTCAATTAGAGAAAAGTCACATCAGTAAATAAGCTAAAATCATTAAATAAGAAAGAAAAGTCAACATCCATAAGAAAAAAATGTTACAAGGTAATAGATAAACAATAAACATTATGAGGTACCAAGAATTCATCTACGAATCACATTCCCAGTTACTCTCCTCAACTCCACTATTCCATCAAAATACATGGTCTATGAATTTAGAACACCGATTCGACACATTTTATTTTAGTTCCTAGATCCCCATAGGCTTTTCCTCAAAGGTTGAATCATTGAAAACATCAATCATTCCCCAATCAAGGAAATGAGAGTCATCATGAAGATAATGATGGGTCTGTAACAAATGAAAAACAACATGTATCCAACTCATATTTATGGGGAGTGCTATCTGATATTCCATGGCTTCAATACTCAAAAACACCATCCAATCCCACAAAAATATGGGGAAAAACTCCCCTGATCAAACCATTACTGCCCATAATTAGGATTCACCTTTAAGAATATGTGATTTTAAAAAATGAACCACATAAGTGTCCTTATACTTTCGAAATATAATATATGATGATGTGGTGATTCTTTCGTCCTCCCATGATTTTAATAAAGTATCTATTTCATATTTCTTATCAGTTAGGTCTGAGAAATAACTTCCTCTCTAACCCTAATCTTGGAAAATGTAGAATGAAAATTTCATTCATACAATGCCTCAAATAAATCAATTCAAATTAATGGTTGGAAGATATTATTGTTAGAAATCGTGACTAAGATCATGTGTTACATCCAAGAACCAACAAAATCAAGGACATAAGAGAGCGACATGTATTCATGATTCTAAATGATCCAATATATCTGACCATATTTCTATTGATGAGAAGATATATTAATATAAAACTGGGATCTAATTGATTCCTAGAGACCTCTCTACCCGCCCGAGGTAAAACATGGATCTCAGTCATAGATGAATATCCATATACAATGGTGTATTCTCACCACCTTCAAAATATATTTCCTCAATAAATTCCACTAAGATAGACATCCACATTTCAATAAATTAGGGTGATTTTTTAAACAATCCACTATTTCCCATATAACATTTTATCCTCCATCAAAATGAGGTAAACAGGTAATTAAGTCCATAAATATGTCTTCCCACTTACATTGAAGAACATATGATAGGTCATGTAAACCACTAGAAATATGATTCCCATCCTTCACCTTATGGCAGACCACACACAGTTAAAAATACATTGCAACCACATGCTGAAACCCAGAAAACCAAAAAATACCTATCAAATCTTGTTACATCTTGGCCTCTTCAGGATGTATTGAAAAATGAAAAATATGGAACTCATAGAGAAACATATTATGAATAATTGATGGAACAAAAATCCTTCCATATAACAACACCTCGCTGTGTACATCCTCAGACCAACCGTCAGAACCATTGTCAAAACAAACTATGTATCTTTTGAAATCCATGTCAGAATCCCCCAAAAGTTATTCCTACACCTACTAAACAAAAATAGAAATCATTGAAATTTAGAAATGTTATCATCTACCCCAAACCTCACTCATATCACCATGCTTTTTTGAGTGTTCTTCCATTACATTTTTGGAATCAACATATTTACACATCGCATAAATACGTGACTTCTGAGTTAGTGCATTGGATACAACATTACCATTTCATAGAATATATGAAATTTCAATGTCAGTATCCAATATTAATTCCATCCAGATGCATAGACCAACATTCATTTCATTTTGGGTGAAGAAATTCCTCCAGGAATCATGATAAAAAAGTCACAAAATGCTTTCTAATGATTTAATGAGCCCACAACTTGAATGTAAACAACACTACCTCAAACTCAAGATAAATTGTGTAATAGTTACACTCATGGGTACATAACTAATGATACCAATAAGAAACAACTGATCTCTAAAACAACAAAACACATCCCAGTCCAATATATAGTGCTTCATAGAGTACCTCAAACTGAACTCCCTTTAGTGAAAAAATTCACTAGATCACAAACCAACAAATTTATTAGTTCCAGAAAAGCAACCAAGAAATGGTCAGTCCCAAATAGTGCCTAACCCTTTCTATTTAAGGCTATAAAAGCATTCAAAAACAAATAGAAATATTCTATGGGCCTCCAATAATATCATCTAATACAATGAAACTCCACACCCCAACCACATATTTGGGATCCTCCCAAGAAAAAACTACCCCTACCTTCGAAGGATCCAGAGCTACTCCATGTTATGATAACCCGTCCCCAATGCAATGGATTTTACAAATCCCACAAATACCACATAAAAACATTACAAATATCTGATCATGATGATGAACTCCTAAAATTTCACATTGAATCTCTATATTCTCTCCCATAAACACATATTACACACATATTTCATTGATCAAAACCACAAAAATCCTATCCAAGAACTGTTCTTACTCAATATATATCAACCCCAAGAAAATAGTTAGAGAATTCATCAAACTGAACAAAATCACAATGAAATAATAACTCCCATAGAAAAATGGAAAGAATAATTTTGATTATATTCATCCTTCACCACCATCTGATGATATTCTCACCAAAAATTGTTCTTCGATAATCAACATTATCCCTTCATAAAATCTAATATATTATCAATTTTTCGAATAGAATATCAGTTATTATATATCAAATGGTTCAAGTGATGATAATTAAAAAAATCAATTAAATATTTTAATCCTTATTCATGAAAAAAACAACTAAACAAGTAGGTGAAACCCTCATCCAAAAAAAAACTCACTACAGTAGTTCATAGTGATAAAATGACATCCCTCACAACTCAGATTTCTATATCATATATAGAGACATCGAGATATGATACATGCATAGATGTAGCCTAATCACAAAATAGATCTCGCATCGAGGGGCTAACACGAAAACCTTATTTGTAAAAACAACATGGTACTAATCTACAACCCTTGGAAACACTAATAGCTGGACCTCTGAGGAACTCAAAATCAGTTTAGTCATCAACAAATACATGGATAGAACATGCCTGAAACCGAATTGAGTGTATTTATTTCCTAAAAACACTTCTAAATCAAAAAAAGTATCCTAAAACACAACCATATGCCTCATAAAATATAATATATAATTCAATGTATAATACTAATCCATGTTGAGAATGATTTCATATATATATACCAGTAAATATAAGAAATCTACCAAAGAGAGGTGCTACCTCAACAGTTGTACATTGTGACTACATACTTAATACATGTCAATTCAACCTCTAACTTGATGAGTGAATCCTAAGGGCACTAGAATCATAACTACCATGTATCATAAATAATGGATTTCAATAGCTGATATAAAGTAATATGCCAATCATGAATAAATCAAATAATGAAACAATGTATAAAACAATGAAAGGATACCTCAAACTACATCTGGCTCACCTGACACTAGAAAACCTAAATCCATATATTGAAAATGAACTTCTCTACAATGCTAATGTCCCAACTCAAGATCGCATCAATGGTTACACTATGATCTATTAATACTAAGATCATATCAAAGTTATACTCAACATTACTCATCTCCTCTCTATTGATCCAAAATTTCACTTCCCTACTTCTTATAATGAACCAAATTTTTATTACATATTTTAATGTTAAACAGCATTAATGTGTAAGAAAACAATGATTGAAAGATTTAGTGTCATGGGAAAATTATTACAATACATATATTTAACATAAAAAATAATTTCTTATAAAATTCCTTCATCTCTAGTTTCATATTGTCCCTTGAGTTTTCTTTTGTACAAGTAATAACCTAATGGCATTTATCCTGAATGTTTTGATAAAATATACTCAGTAAAAGGATAAATAAGTGACAATAAATGAGGATGTGAATAATTATAATCATAATAATAAAATGAAAGTAGTCTAACCATAATTAATAGTGGAAACATTTGATTAATTCATTGAATGTGTCAATGAATAAAAAATAAACATCATGTATTACTGGTCAAATACCACATAGAGCTGTGAACAAAGATTGTATCATGTTCACACATATTTCACTATATCTGTAATGTCCCAGAAATTTCAAGGAAATTTTTTTCTTAATTTCTTTGGAATTTTACATGAACGCAGTTTCTGAGGGCGCCTGATTCTGAGGCCCAGTGTGCCCGGAATCAATTTCCGAAGTTTGGCTCGGGTATGATCAGTGAACGAACGAGTGGGTTTTTCCATCTTTTTTACTGGTTCTCGGAATTGAAATCCGAGGTTACTGATGAACTCGCGGTGCTGGTATTCAATTAAGGGGACCATTACCACAATTGCGTTTTGACATATGTGGTAGTTAAAAATTTGGGGATTCAATGAGAATTAAATATAATTGTTGTGAAACAATTTTATTTAAGTGGGAGTTTTCCCTCTACAATGAAGTTGGAGGTGGGGCTAACACCCCACCTAACATCCCATGGAAAAATATCTAAGGTTGGTGGAGCCCACATGAGTCCCCAGCTTTTCACATTCCCTCAACACCTTGAAACCCCTCGTTAACATTCCTTGTAATTAATTGTGGAAACACTCCCTCTCCCTCTCTCTTCCACTTTAATATTGCCAACACATGTTAATGAATGAATTATAACTATTTAATTAATTAATTAAGTTGTTTGAATTTTGAATAACATGGTTGAATAAAATAATGGCTTGGGAATTATATTATTTTGGCACTTGTTTTGTTGGGATTTTGGGGGATGCTCTAGTGAAATTGAGAAGGGTGTTCATCTCTTAAAACTATGAACAACGACCATCCAATGAGGAACATCTTCTCCCGGCGAAGAATGCTTCATGCCTTCAACTCTTCTTCTTCCTCCGCGTCAAGGGAGAAAACATTGTTAGTGAGGAGCATCATTTACAACAATGACTCCTCCTTCGACAACGACGGAATCGACACCATTCTTCCGCGACACCTGACTACCGCGACGTTCGACTTCCGCGACTCGACGACGTGCGACCTCAATTTCGAGGTAGGGGATTTATTTTTTTGTTCATGAATATTCAAGCGTTCTTCGTAATCTTACCCTCTTGACATCGAATAATGGGAGGGGGCCGAACCACACAAACACGGCCGACCCCCCTCCCTTAATTATGTTGTTGACATTGATGTGGTTTGGAATGGATATGGAGCGGTGTCGTCACACCTCGCGGGGTCATGCGACAAGGATGTGCAACGCTGTCTCACCATGCTGTTGAAGTGAAACATGGTCACGACACCGTCGTGCCGCACCGGAGAACCACAAAGGCACCGCGACCAGAGTGGGGCTGCGGCGCCGTCGTGATGCGCCGGACGGACCAAGGTCGTAGCCAGAGGCCGCGGCGGAGCAGGGAGCGGTGGCTGGTGTCTGGCCATCGGTGTCGGAGCAGGGGGACGGGACCAGCCGGTCCCATGGCGGCAGCAGCCAGCCAGTCGGAGCGGGCCGACCGGTCAGGGGAGGAGCCGGGGGTTCGTAAACCCTGGCTGGCCGAACAACAGTGACCCCCCAAGAGTGTCCACGTTTAATTGAATAGGGGTGCAGCCCCCCCCCCCCCCAGACTGCCCAGCTCGGTTACACCGAGCTGCCCCGGGGCCTGCCAGCGCGCCGGGCCGGGCTGCCCAGGCTGGGCCGGGCCGCACCCAGGCCGGGCCAGACCGCGGCAGCCGAGACGGGCCGCGCCCTATCGGGCCAGACCCAGACCCGGTTTGGGTCAATCCGGTTCGGGCCGACCGAGGGGGTCTCGGGCGGGGTCGGTCCAGGCCCAAAACCCCAACTTCCGGACCTCTTTCGGTCTTTTGCCAATAACATGGGCTACGGACCTCCGATCGATGCACCGTCAGCTGCGATGCGATCCTTGGATCGAGACGGTCATTTCATTATAATACACCCAAGGTTTTGGAGAACTTTATATTTGGCCAGGTTGGTTCGTACACGAAACCAACCGGGCCCTCGAAGCAGAAACGCTTATAACTTGAGCTCTGGACGTCCGATTGACGTGCCTTTGACTTTGTCGGATTACTCTTGATGAGATGGAACTTTTGGCATACTTAGCCTATGATTTGGACATAGTTGGATTATGGCCGGGTTGGATTGTACCCGAAATCCAATAGGGCCCTAGGAATGGAAAAGCTGATAACATTCAGAACGGACGTCCGTTTGACGAACCATCAGCGTCGTTTGTGATCACCCTGAGAAACGGTATCTATGAGTATACCCTATGAGATTTTGGGGTTCAGTTGAGATACGGACGGGTTGGATCGCACATGAAACCAACCAGGCCCCTACGACTATAAAGCTAATAACTCACAGACTGGCCGTCTGATTGACGCGCCGTCTATTGCGTTGAGACCCCTATGACGAGGAAGTCCTTTGATGTACTTCTTCGTGGGAATTTGTGATACTTGGAGTATCGAGCAGTAGCTCGTGGAGCGGACCCTCCCAGAGACGATCGTATGGAGTACGGAGACTGTGTAGCCGGCTGAGACCTGACGACTGCTTGACCGACTCGAGTTGGAGTGAGTCAACTAGCCCAGTGGATGGAGCACTACTTTGTTTGGGTGAAGAATCATGGCGGACGGAGCACTACTGAGTTTGGGCGCAGACCCGCGGTACTCATCCGGAGAGTACCTATGCAGGCTATTAGGGGGGATGCACTACTCTGTTTGGGTGGCAGACCCTGGTGGGAAGCACTACTGTGTTTGGGTGGCTGACCCACGGTACTCGACAGGAGGAGTACCTCAGCAGTCTTAGGTCAGTAAGCAGTACCTCGGAGTCGTGACATGATCACTATACACTCCTGGGATGGGGCTCTTCAGCAGTTACGATTTCGATAATGAAAATACTAGTTTAAGATGAGTCTATGACCATTGTGTTTACCTCATGATTGAGATGGGTCAATCTATAACTTAGGTATATGTATGGGCATATATCTAAGTAGTGGTTATCTGTTGATTTCAAAACCATTTTGTTTTCTCATGATTGATATGGGTTAATTGATAACTTAGGTATATGTATGGGCTTACAGCTAAGTAAGGGTTAACTGTTGAGGTCCTACATGTGGTTATCCTTGTTGGATTTAGTGAGACCTTGAGGGTCTCAGGGTCCCTACTGAGCATTTTATACTCACCCTTGCACGGGCTATGCCCGCACCTCGTTTTGTTGGTTACAGATGTTGGGAAGCGCAGACAGAGGCTGAGTGTTGGAGGACTAGACGGTACCCGGAGGTGGACCTCACAGAGAGTCAGTATCCGGAGGTGGACTTTATGACGAGACGACACTCAGAGAAGATTGACGGGCAAGAGCGTTGTGGAGGATATCTGTACCTACCCTTCAGGTCGGATCTATGGTGGATGATCCAGGAGATGCTCTATCTATACCTACCCTTCAGGTAGGATCCGAGGAGGACAACCCAGGAGCTTCTTCCATTCTTCCATCTGTTAGTCTTTTTCTGTTGTACTTTTGTTCAGTTGTAGTTGTACATTCGATGTGGTTTGTATTCTGGCCCATTTAATTTTCATCACTTCCTTTTGCACTTAGTGTGTTATTTCCTCTTGTACTATGTGGTGTTTTGTTTTCTTTTATAAAGGAAATTCCTTCCCAGTTATCGGGAATTACGCCTTTGGTGCCAGTCGCCAGCCCCTAGCCTATGGAAGGAGGTCTTGGGGTAGTCACAGCACGGGCCCCGAAGACGGGTCATGAATAATTAGTATCAAAGGAGTTCAGTTCTATCACAGAACTAAGGACTATGATCTTTATCTATGTGAATCAATAGTGTTAAGGGTTCCGAGTTTGGTATTCAGTTCAGGGAGTCCAGTGTTGGTGCGGCGGCCGACGTATCCGTACACAAGGACCCTGACTACTGATTTCTGAATTTGTACACAAAAACACTGATTGTGTGTGTGTTTCCAATGATTTTAAGTCAGATTAAACTAGGTCAGCTACCCAGGTATAAATCGTTGACCATGTCACATCTGTTCATGATGTCTCCACGCAGATAGATAGTTAGAGTATCCGAGAGAGAACTCGATAACGGCTCCCCGAGCGATGAGGCTCCGGTGCAGGGCCCTATTTCTATGTTGGTACCCTCGGGTGGTGTACAAGCAGCACCACCAGCAATTGGGCAGCAGATTCCACCCGTCGTACTAGTGGATGGTGCATGCTGGCAGAGCGTGATGCCCGAGTTCTAGCAGTAGAGGCCTCTGAGGTTACGAGTCGAGGCAGATTCCTAGACAGCAGAGGACTTCCTAGAGGCGATTGCTAGAGTTTTCCACCGAGATGAGAAACCAGTAGAGTAGATGGAAGACTTGGAAACTGGTTTTTTCCATTGAGTGACCATGAGGATGGTATGCGTAGTGATGAGGCTTCAGTACATGGACCTATGCCTAAGATAGTGCCTTCGAGTAGTGTGTCAGCTATACATAACTACCCATTGGTCAACAGTTACAACCGGAGGTACCGGTAGGTGACACATGTAGGATTACTTCCTTACACGTGTTCCAACATCAGACACCCTCCAGATCTGAGGCAAAATAGAGTCACAAGCGGCTGAGGACTGGCTTGAGGAGGTGACTGGGAGTTTTCTAGAGCACAGCTTCAGGCAGTGGAGCTCCGGAAGCAGGTGGACAGGAGCAGAACTAGTGGATGCCTTTTGTTCTTAGTACTTCTTGTTCCATGTTGTTATTGAATTTGTGTCTTTGTACTATGAGAAGTAATAATAAAAGACACATATCATCATGATGTTTACTTCCTGTCATTTTTTTTGGTTGATACTGAGAGGTCCCGGTTAAAACTATTGACATGACCCAAACATTAAAGATTCCTACTGGAGGAGACCCAGAGACCTCATGCTGATGCCGACAACGTGACTTGACCCTTATAGGTGAGAGTGATGGTTGGATCTCATGGTAGTAACGTTGAGGCCTTATGGAGTCATTGATGGAATGAATGCATCATTCATGTCAGGATTGACTGTATTAGGCAATGGGTGTGGTTCATCCAGTGGATGAGACCGATTTTCTCTTTTTGGAAAAGGAGAAATCATAGAAGCACTTACAGATTGTAGGCAAAGAAGGATGGTCGTTGACCGACTTGCCACATCGGAAAACTTCCTACCGACCGGAGATGTTATGGGTTATGACGGGGAAAGTGAAGATCATTCAGGAGCGGATGAAGACTGCACAGTACAGTAGGAAACAGGAAACTGGTGCTAGTCTCAGGGACTTGGGAATGTAAAAATTTTCAAGAAGTTGGAGTGATAAGGACATGTGAATCTTGTAGAGCAGCAGACATGGAGTCAGTGCTAGGAGAGTATCATGAGGTGGTGTACATTTCAACATGTTACAACCACCCACCTTGTTATTCCTTCCAGGCTCAGGGAGATGGAGGGCTGGGGAAGCGAGTAGTTTCATGCGGACAAGGTGTGTGACCCAATGGCTCTAATAATGATTCGAGGGACAGTTTGTGTCCACTACTAGCTGTCGTAGTAACAGACATTGATACGAATCATTCCTTCCTTCCACGAATCTTTTCCAAGACCTAGTGTTTCCGGTTAAAACCGTAGACTTGACCCTCATGTATGGAGATACCTTGGGAGGAGACTCGATAATCACACCTATGCCAACAGTGTGGTCTGAACCTCGAGGTGAGAGTTTCGGTTGGAATCTCTTGGTGGCAGCGTCATGGCCTTACGTTGTTGGTCCGGTTATGGATTGTATCGACAGTTCATACATTGATTGACTATATTAGGAAAAGAGGTTGTGGTTTACCTACAACGTTGGGATGGGTTTTCCTTGGTCGGTGAAAAGGAAACCTCAGGCAGCACAAGATAAACTCATGAATATGAGGGTGTAGCCGATCACCCTTAAGTTGGCCAACCTTACCCTCGTGGCAATAAGAGTTTGGAGTTTCAGTTCTAATCAGGAAACAGAGACCTTTAGAGTTCGAGGATGATGATCACGACCTTATACGGGTCTCACCTCAACGAGGTTTATGGGGATGAGTCCAAGGCAGCAAGTAATCTCTGAGGTTCAGTAGACCTTTTTCAGGTCCTCAGCATGGTATGCAAGGTGGCTTACCGTTTGAAACATCCACCTTAGTTGCACTAGGGGCACGATGACTTCGACGTATCTCAACTGGGGAGATACATGCTTGACCCGACACATATAATCGACCATGGGGAGCTGGACAATGGCGATGGGGTGACTTTTTCAGGGTATCAATAGAGGTTGAGGATCCACAGGAGTGGTCCTACAAGGGCGGTTGATTCTTCTTGTGCGTTTTTGTTGGAAGCAGAGAAACCTCCAGGTGAGCACATGGGAGAAGGAGGCCCAGATGCATGCTCAATACCGCTTTTGTTTCTCTAGGTTGTGTTATAGCTTTACGGGGATGTAAAGCTCTGAGGTGGGAGTAATGTAAAGACCTGAAAATTTCAGGGAATTTTTTTTTTATTTTATTTGTAATTTTACCTGAATGAAGTTTCTGACAGCGCCTAATTCTACGGCCCGGTATGCCCGGAATCATTTTCCAAAGTTTAGCTCTGGTATGTTCAGTGAACAAATGAGTGGGTTTTTCTATCTTTTTAACCGATGCTCGGAATTGAAATCTGAGGGCACCGATGAACTCACGGTGCTGGTGTTAACTTAAGGGGACCTTTACCGCAGTTTTGTTTTGACGTATGTGGTAGTTAAAAATTTGTGGATTCAATAAGAATTAAATATAATTGCTATGAAACAATTTTATATAAGTGGAAGTTTTTTCCCTTAAAAGGAAGTTGGAGGTGGGACTCACACCCCAACTAACTTCCCATGAAAAAATATCTAATGTTGGTGGAGCCCACGCGAGCCCCAAACTTTTCACATACCCACTACACCTTGAAACCCCTCTTTAAACTTACTTGTAATTAATTGTGGAAACTCTTCCTCCCCCTCCCTCTTCCACTTTAATGTTGCCAACACATGATAATCAATGAATTATAACTATTTAATTAATTAATTATGTTGTTTAAATTTTGAATAACTTGGGTGAATAAAATATTGGCTTGGACATTATATTATTTTGGCACTTGTTTTGTTGGGATTTTGGGGGAAGATCTAGTGAAATTGAGAAGGGTGTTCATCTCTTAAATCTATGAACACTGACCATCCAATGAGGAACATCTTCTCCCGGCGAAGAATGCTTTATGCCTTCAACTCTGTTTCTTCCTCTGCGTCAATGGAGAATACATCATTAGTGAGGTGCATCGTTTACAACAATGACTCCTCCTTCAACAACGACGGAATCGAAACCATTCTTCTGGGACACCCGACTACCGTGATGTTCGACTTCCCCGACTCGATGACGTGCGACATCAATTTCGAGGTAGGGGATTTATTGTTTTGTTTGTGAATATTAGAGCGTTCTTCGTAATCTTAGCCACTTGCTGTCGAATAACGGGAGGGGGCCGAACCGCACAAACATGGCCGACCACCCTCCATTAATTCTGTTGTTGACCTAGATGTGGTTTTGAACGGAGATGGCATAGTGTCGTTGCACCGTGCGGGATCGTGCGACAAGGATGCGCGATTCCGTCGCGCCACGCTGTTGAAGTTGAACAGGGACGTGGCATAGTTGCGCCTCACCAGAGAACCACAAAGGCACCATGACCGGAGTAGGGCTGTGGAGGAGGGGTGAGTCATCATCGGGCCACGGCGGAGTAGGGAGCGGCAACCAGTTTCAGGCTGCCGGCGTCGGAGCAGGGGGACGAGACCAGCCAGTCCAGTGGTGGCAGTAGACGATCGGTCAGGGGAGGAGCTGAGGGTTTGTAACCCCCGGCTGGCCGAACTGCAGTGGCCCCCCATGAGGGGCCGCGTTTAGTTGAACAGGGGGCAATCAACCCCCCCCCCCCCCCCGTGACCGCCCATCTCGGTTACACCTGATATGCCTAGACCTCCTACTCTTATTGGTCATGATGTGGGTAACAATGGGTGATCCATGTTCTTAGAGGAGCATATTTAGGGATAAAAAATCTCCTCTATGATTTATAATCTGCAATTTCGTTTTGAAAAGTAAATGGATGATAATTTATTGAGATAGAATTTAGATGAATGTATTTTTTATCTGGTGGTTTTAATATAGGATTGTTAGGACCATCTCCCCGCTAACAGTACTCTGGTTTATACATATATTTTGTGATTTCTATAGAACCAATCAATACTTCATTCCAGGTTTATGGAGTTTCATCCAGGGGTAATACTGTTGTACAAGATATTTGGATAGGGGATCCAGCTTCATTCAATGAAGGTTATTCAATACTGGAAGTGGTGACTGGGTCTCCAGCTTCATCCAATGTAGGTTCTGATATACAAGAAATCGTGAATGGGGAACCTATTTCAACTGGGGATACTGTAGAAGTACAAGATTCTGAGATCGGGGCACCTGTTTCATCTAGGGTTGATGAAGTATTATACGATGTGGGGGTTCTCGTTTTATAATTTTTTCTAGTAATGTCTCTCACTGTTGGTTCATTGATTTTTATTTGCATTAATCTGATTATCAAAAATGGAAAATGAACCACCAGCACCATGGATTGAAATGATCTCTTACAAGGGATCTGTATACCTAAGAAAAAGGTTATAAGGCCTCCAAAGTCAGTTAAGAAAAAAACTATGGGGGTCATAAAGGGGGACTTCATCCCAGTCAAAGATTTAAGTGAATTTTTTTTTTGAATTTATAGGGACTAGCCAATCATGATACTATGAGGTCCCTTAGGACTTTTATTCAAAATCCCAGGCCTCTTCTTATTGGTCAATCTAAACCTAAAAGTTTTTTTATCCTATTATTTTCAACATTGAAAACATTGGCATTCATTTTTTGGAATCTAATAGAGGTTAATCTGAAGTTAATATATTAGTGGTTTTGTCTCATTATTCTTTAACAGTTATTTACCTGATTTCTAATAGTGATCAATATGTCACATATTCTTTCAACAATTATGGACGTCAACATTTCTTTTATTTTTTAATCCAATAATTCTTATCAGGATCAAGCGAAATTAAGGCTGGAAATTTGATCTCATAACTCTACAATCTCTGTGCCACAGATGATTCTAAGAGGTTTTAATTCTATCACGAACATTGATGAAATTATTGGATCCCTGACTAACTCCTTATCTTCTCATGATTTTAAATATTTCATTGATGAAAATGTGCTGACTTTGGTTAATCATTTTGGTGCTACGTACACATGGTAGAAGAAGGTTTTTGAATGATTTGTTCAAAGTATAGTTAAAACAAATTTAAGGATGCTTTTATATAATACTAAGGATAATTTTCTTGTATAACACTTTCTATAAATAATTATGACCATTTTCCCATTTTGGATGATCTCGTGGTTAGTTATCCCAAACCTTATTTTCCTTTTAGATTTATTATAGATTGGTTCAATCATCCTGAGTGTAAGAAAAATTGTTGAAGAGAAATTTAATTCTTTAAATGGTAGAGGTAATTTCTTTTCTTGTGTCATCAACATCAAAATCCATAAAGTGCGTTGAAATTATAGAGTAAAATTCCTTTCAACTCTCTCTATTCTGATATTTTATCTCTTGAAAAATATCTTCAACATATGAAAGACTGTAATTCTTCGAATAAATTGTCTAATGATGTTCTTGGTGAGACTTATCTTGTTTCTAATCTAATTAATCTATTAAATATCAAAAATTATTTTCAAAGAGACACTTTTAGGTATAATTGGATGAGAAATGGTGATAAAAATTCTAAATTATTCAACACTTATCATAAAATTATAAGGTTTTGAGGCCATTTTATTAATCAAAAAATGTTAATACTATCTTTGAAAATAGGAAGGATTTTTCTAAGAATGTTTTTACATACATTAATGATACATTCAATGGTAAAGTACCTCTTACTGATCTAGTGGAGAGTATTATTCCGAGTCTTGAAAATCAAGAGGAATATTCCACTATTGTATCTATTCCCTTGGACTGTGAAATCAAGGAAGAATCCTTTAGTCTAAATTCTGATAACTCTACTGGTCTATATGGTTTGAGAAATTTTTCATCCAATCTAATAGGGATATTATTAAATTTTATGTTTACATTTTAGATACTCATTTTTTTAATGGTGGATCTATTCCTCAGTTTTTGAATGCTCAGTTCCTTGATCTCATCCCAAAGGTGAAAAATTCCAAATATATTCATCTATTTTGTAAAGTTTCTATTGTTAGGAAAATTTTTTAAATCATTTGGGAAATTATTGCTATGAGGTTATCCTATATTTATAGTAAGATTTATTCCCATAAACATTTTGGCCTTATAAAAGGTAGGTTTATTCAATATCATCCCATTACTACTTTGGAATGCGTTAATCTTCTTAATAAATCCACAATGGGTGGTACTATTTTTCTAAAACTTGATTTTAGTAATGATTTTGATACTATAAATTAGAAATTAATTTATATGATTCATCATTTTGATTTTTTTGATGATATTTTCATTAATTGGGTCAAAATCATTATTGAGTCAGCTCATATCTCAGTCCTTTTATTGGAACCCCTGAGAGATATTTTTCATGATCTAAAGGTTTCAGGCTAGGTGACCCTCTTTCTGGTATCATTTTTTAATTTTGGTGGATTATATTAGAATATTACTTAATATTATTTCTAGAAATGGGAATGTTTAGCCTATTTGTACAAGACGAGTAATGATTTCTCATACTAATTTTTTGTGTGATGATGATATCATTTTTTTCATTCAAGGTTTTAAGAGAAAAAAAAAAGAAATTAAGTGGTCACATTTACATTATGAGAAATTCTCATGATATGAGATTAGTTAGATTAATTCATTCATCTACATTGGTAGGAATTTTACCATCTCAAGGAAAATAGAAATTTCCAGATAATTGGTTATTCATGAGGGAGTTCTTCTATTTACATATATGGGTCTTATAATGTTTTGAAGGACGACAAAAATATGTTATTTTTCGTATAATATTAACAAAATCAGTAGAAATATTACAACATGGAATAGAAAATATCTCACTTGGAGGGATGTATATGCCTGGTCAAGGAGGTTATTCTTTTTATGATTGTTTATTATTTCATGTTTTATAAGTGTACGATCTCACTTATCAAGGGAATTAATGTTTCTATAAAAAATTATTTGGAGTTGCAATATTATGGGGAGTAAATTAGACATGGTTTCATGCAATAACTGTTTTAAACCTTATGATGCGGGGGGGTATTGGTATAATAATCACGAACATTTCAATGATTCCTTCTAGGCATTGTTTACATGAAGGATTTTCAATTGTAATTCATAGTATTTTAACTATCTCCAAAATAAATTCATGAATAGACATAGAAATGGGGTTTTTAATCATTCGAATTCATATGATTGTCCAACTTTTAAATCAATTTTTTATTCTACTAATACTCATGCCAGATGGTTTATTTCAAAGAATTCATATTTATCTATTTGGATGGCCAACCAGACTTGTTTCCCCCTGGTTGATGCTATGATTATAGGTGACATTGATGTTGATCTGGATTCCATGATTAAGGATCAGCTTGATAATATGGGGGATCCTTAAAATAATATTTTCAATGTTATCAAAATCTATTATTTCTAAAACAATGAGAATTTTTGGGCATGTGAACCCACTATCAATGTATTTTTCTTTTATTAATAATAATACAAAAATTATTTATCTTGCAGCACAAGTTTTAAGTTGATGGGGGGATTTTCATATGAACATTATTAGGCCTACTCTAATAGTATTCCCTGGGAGACTGGCACACATGAAGCTTCCTACTGAATGGTTTCTTCAAAAATGTGTTATTTCACTTTTCTCATCATGTGTTTTTTCCATCAAAGTATGGATGACATTGATCATTTGTTTCATAGTTGTGTTACTACATCATCCATGTGGATGGTTGTCTATGATATCATTTAAATATCTCTACCTTCTGTGAATTTTATCCAAGAATTCCTCCAAGGAAAGTATTCAATCATTGTTTCTCTGCAATTTTTGGATATTTTTTGGGCTGATGCTATTGAACTTCTCTATTTTATTTGGTTTTATCAGAACGAACGAATTCATAAAAACATTTCCTTCTCGTTTAGTGGGGATTTTTCATCCATTCTTCATACTATATGTGATGCAAGAACCCTGAGGAACCATTTTTTTCATCAACATTTTTTGTGAGTTGTCCATTCTGGACTACATAGGTTACAAGAGGGAATTTCATGCCTCCCTATGCAAGATTTGGTGCCTTATAGAAGGAACCACTTGTTCGATGGTTAATAGTTAATTCATATGGATCTTCATAATGTAATCTAGGGCTTTCTAGCTATAGTGATCTCTTCAGAAATCATAAATGGTTTGTTCTTGGATGTTTTCATGGTGCATGTTGTCTTGCGTCTTCACATGAGTCTTAAATTCTTGGCATCATTGTTGCGGTGGAAGAAGCTGACCATCAAGGATGAAATAATTTAACGATTGGGAGTGATTCTACTGTTGTCTTCTCTTCCATTGGGATGGTTCTTTCTCACTTTACTTGTAATCTTACTAATAGTTGGATCAACTATTTTTATAATCTCTTTTTCTTGAATCATATTATCACTCACATCTATAGGCAATCCAATTAGGATGTTTATGGTATTACAAATAAAGGAATCAATGGAGTTGATTTCTTTTGGTGTGATCAGGTTCATGATGATCTTATTGTTTTTTTAATGTATTTGGATAAATCTTCCATTTTAGACTTTTTTAATCTTACTTTTGGTTTTCAATAATGGGTCCTTTCATTTTGAAAGGATTCATTTTCCTTTAAAAAAATTGAAAATGGTTTAATGTTTTAAAACTAATGTTTATATCATGGATTCTGGATTTAAATTTATCAAAAAATTCTTTAAAAAATTCTTTAAAACATTGTATATGTTTTTTACCATCTTGTTACTACATATTACATTTGTATTTTTAATACAGGAAACTTAATTCTCTTTTCTGATTTAATTTTATATTAAACATTTATCATTAAATATATAAACATTATTGGGTGCACTATAATCATATTACACATATATTGAACACAATTTAATTCCATTATATCATAAAATTCACATCTATATTAAAGTAAATAATAATTTGTAAATATATTTTTGATTAATTTTTTATCATAATCCATTATTAATAATATTTCATATAATTTAAAAAATAAACATTGTTAATATATATATATGTGTGTGTGTGTGTGTTTATATGTCTTATGAATTTAAATAATTAAAGTAATTTAATTTATTTGATCTAATAAAATTTCATAATATTAATAAAATAATTTGTTTTAAAATAAATATTTTGTCATTATCTTGGTAATTAGAATCAATCATAACAACATAAATTCTGTAAAAAAACAAAATGTTAGATATTATATCATTTCAATATTATTATCTCAAATATAATTATCTCATTTTTATAATAACATTTCTTTTATATGTAAATTAATATTACAATTACAACATGTAATATCTAATACATATTGTTGTTGTTTATTTTAAGGAAAAATACATTCTCTTATGATAAAATTATCAATTCTGTTGATACAACTCAATATGAAATAATAATTTTCATTCATGGTATATTTATTAAATTATAAAAAATATCATAAACATTATTTCATCATTTCATAAGTAATTAAAATACGTTGAAAAATATTTTCCATAAAATACTACATAAATTTTCAAAATATCGAGAATGGGTAAATAAATTCAATTTATTATTTTATAATTATTTATTATTATTTATAATATGTATATTTTCTATAAAAATTTATTCAAAAGACATTATTTCATATAATTTTAACAGTATTAGAAAATTTTATATTTTACACAAATTTAATGTATTTAGAAAAAATCAGGAATACATCCTTATCTAATATTCATGTGACGAATTTGAAAATAGATTTTTCCTTTTCTTATTTAAATAATAAAATCTTAAAAATATTTTCATAAAACAATATGTATAATATAATAAAAAAATTTATTTAAAATAACATTTCCAGTATTGAATCTTATTAATTATATACCCTATATATGTAGTAAATTTAATCCTTTTAGCATCATTGTATTTATTTGTGATTTATTATTAATTAATTATGAATATGTTCTTGTTTTTTATATTTGGTGTGTTTTATAAAACAATTAATATCACTTGGATTTTATTTTGATGGATTGAAATTATTGAGTCCTAACATTCTTCCAACAAAAAAAATATTCACCCTCCCAAATTTAATTATCATTTACTAAAGGAAGATGTTATGATATCTATGAGAAAAAAAACCTATATTTTATACTGAGATATCCACCTCATAATCCTTTGTATGTCTTAGAAATTATATATCCAAAATATTCCTCATTCGAGTTCATAGGGCCACACTCATCACATAATAATTTCTGTAATCCTTATTCAACCTAATACTAAATCCTAAAAGGATACATGTATATAAAATATAACTAGATTATATGAATATTTAAAATAAACCATAAGATTTCCACTTTTGTGAAACTTTTAGTACAAGCTACGATACATACATTTCATGTATGTTATACAAGGATAACCATATAACTATCTTCATTCTACGGAGGATACATTATATTGTGATATGGAAAGAAACTCACCCTAATTTCTCATTATAATATTTTATAAATCATTCAAAAATTTTTATAATGATTTTATGAAACACCAAACAAAACCAAAGAAGTGTTTTTAGAATGGTGTCCATTCATAGGCCAGAAAATCATGCACTATGTTTATGATTATGTCAATGATAACCTAACCCTTTTTGGTGTTATTACCCCATGTTGCATACGATTCATTGTCACATCCACATGGAAGTATCTATACAGGGATGTATTGAAAAGAAAACTAGGTACATAACAATTTTTTAATATTTTAAAGCTCTATCCCATACATGTACTCAACTCTTGGTTAATCACTAAGGCTCTCTAAACATAAATATAACATAAAAATATATATTTTCTAAAATAGCTACTCTAATCTACAAAATTACTAAAACATTTCTTAATACTAATTTAATCTACCCATCCGATAAATGAATTATATATTAAATTAATATCATTATTCAAATAATACATATCATAACCATGAAAACCCCAATATATAAAATATTTATATTATTAGAAATTATCTATATAAAAATATTATATTACAAAACTTCAATAAATTTATCCATAATGTTGCCCCTCCATACCCTTTCCTAAAATTTCACTTGATAAAACCATCTTCATGAACATGGGATTGGAAAAATAAGAAATGGGTGAGGTAAAACACACAGTGTATGAAAAAACATATCATAATGGGCCATATAATAAATATATGTGAGAAAATTTAAATACACATATAACATATATTTGGATAAAATGAACAACGTTAATAATCATAAAACATGATAGGGAAACATAATATTTTTAATTATCATTATAAAACCTTAAAATAGATGGATTTCCTTACAAAGAACTACGATTAATAATAAAACATGTTTGTTTTATATAAAAGTGTATAATAATATTATAATATTTCAAAATCAATAAAATGTGGAATAAAATTAAAAAAACATTAAATTTTTTAAAAAACATAAACATAATAATTCTTATCATTTTAAACATGGATACTCACCAAATTGTTCGTCCATAAAGTTGTGAGTAGTGATTAACACCATAAAATGATCTCTTTTTGAACCTAGATACTTCCCGACATGTTGATGTGTAAATTTTTTTGTAGTGATTAAGATTAATGTTAAAAAAATTTAGTGGATGGTAAAACATTAATTTTGAAATAGAGGGGAAATTATTTGATCATTTTGACATAACAATGTTGAGTACTCACATTGATTAGAATATATTAAGGCAGATAATATAAAATATGTAAAATTGAAATAACATTTACCAATGAAATAATTAATAGATGATAATTATAGTGAATTTATAATGAATGAGTATACATATTTCACTACTCTATTATCACATTTAAGAGGTATTGATATTTTGAAGGAAGTAGAAATTATCTCTGTATAGATTCTATTATATTTAAATAAAATTTCATGAATTATAATGAAGATTAAATTTAAAAATTAACACAATTAATGAATAATTAATTTATACTATAATATAACACATAGAAATAATCACCACACAAAAATCAAAATTGTTGGGTAATATAAACATTGTCTTAATGAATACCAAATTGAGAAAAAAGAATTACTTATAGTTTTAGAAACATTACAATAAAACACTATTGAAATATATAGATATTGAAATTTTAGTTAAATTATTATGAGAATTATGATTCATTATAATTAAATGAAAATTTAGAGTATACAGACAATTTATTTTATTTTAGATATATAAAAAAACATGTGTCTCAAATAAAGAATATGTGAGATGGAATTGGAAAATTGTTTCCTTGTATAGTTGATGACACAATAACCACCATTAATATGTATATATATAATTACATTATATGTTATAAATGTTAATATGAATATTATCCCACTACAATCCTGTTTATAAATCACTATCATGAGTACATTAATTATTTTTACTATATTATGACAATCTATTGTTAAAAAATTTAACTATTTTTTGCATGTTTAATAATTATGATATAAATAAACATATATTTTCTAAAATTTATTTATTGACATACTATTTAATAATATTTTAGTTGTATATTATATTCATTTTCAAATTTAATTTTTTTCACTCTGTTTGAATTTTGGTTATGTAACATGACAACTGAATAGATATTGACATATTTTCGTAATATTAATGTACAAAAAATTACATTAATTATAAGTAAAATGGATTATAAAATATTTAAATGATCATATAAATATCATTATTTTATTAAATAAATTTAATATTATTAGAATATAACTTCCAATGGTAATACATAAACATATATTAAATCATTATTCATATAGTGGTAAAATAAACCCAAACAAGATCAAGCTTTAACTATATTGGTGGTTATTCTTAAAAAATTATTTCATTAGACATAAAATAATTATAATGGTTGAATAATTATATTACCTCTAAGTTAATATTATATTGAACCATATTTTATAATGATTAGTTAATTTATTTGATTCTAAACTGAAAAAATTGATTCATTGTTGAAGAAATAATATGTAGGTACATACGATTAGCATTCCCATTTCACAATGTGAGAGAGGGGGTGAAAGACTATATTTATTCGATATTTTAGACCAAAAATTATATGAGATATATTTTATATATAAATAATTAACAATATTTAGACCATCTATTAATATTCATAATTAAAAACAATTGACATTGCTTCATGGAAGCGATAAACCATGCAATATACTAATGATGTTCATCTATTTTTCAACGTTGATAAAAATACATAAATAATGGTTTTTACATTGATATAAAAACATATCAGTATATTAAAAATACAAAATGAATCACATAATAATGACGAAGAGATAATGTTAAGAGTATGATTAATATTAAAACCATAACATGATAAATAACATATGTTGAAGACATGATATTTCTATTTTATTATCCCAATAAATTAAGGTGGATAGAGTAACTACTTGTGAAAAGGGGATTATTTTGTGTAAATAGGGTTATATATAGTGTAAATAACCTTATTATCATGGAATAATATGAATGGGAGTTCTATATTTTAAATGGGGTATTTAATCCCCTTATTTAAAATAGAAATAGTGATCTTTTTGAAACTACTATTATATTTGAATGATTCCATGATACAATATGAAGTTAAATTGATAAAATTATTATAAATAATTCAGTGTGGGGTTTAATGGTTTGATAATGAGTCAAAATATATTTCCAAACTTGATTTAACCATTCTATAATGGTTTTATAATTATTTTTTTGATTATCATATTTACTTTAAAACTCGGTTAATTTTTTTAGAACATATACTGTCAAAAATACATTTAAAAAAATATTCATAACAAATCCAAATTTATGATTAGGATGAAATTATAAATTCTATTAATACCAATGAATTTAAAATAATTATTATTAATAAATTATTAGATATTTGACAACAAAACAAATAATAAACATCATTTCATCATGTCATAGTTAATTAAACAGAACAGTCGAAAAAGCGATTCCATTAAAATGATATATAAATTTTCTACATGTTGAGAATTTTTTAAACAATAAAATAGTATTTAAAAATTCAGTAAGATAATTTATAATATATATTTATTATATAAAAATTGTTTAAATATAAATTTTTTCAGATATATGTGATTATGTTTTAAAAAATTAGTGTTTATCACTAAAAAACTTATATATTAGAAAAATATAAAAATTAATTTTCAAAAATAAATATTTGATAGTAATTCAGAAATAAATTTGAGATTATCAAATTTAAATTATAATGTTGTAAATATTTAATTTAAATTAATATATACAATATAATTAGAACTTTCCTTTTTTCGAATAACAATTTCAATATCAACTAATATTTATTATTTTTAACTATAAATGTATAACTATTAATTAGATACCATATTTTTGTTCATTATAGCTTTATTAATAAATTATTTTTAATATGTTGTGGTATTTTTATGTTGGGTTTTGTGTGTGTCTCATTTTATAGAACATAGTATATATTTTTTTTGGATTAAAAAGTACTTTTTTGTTATAATTTCTGTACCATTAATGTACGATAACTATTTTTTAGCTTTTATGACACATCCATTACATGACTATGACTTTTGAATAACATTTATTTTACCTCAGGAATGTCTTATAGAATTTTCAATTTTTTAATTCCATCTACATTGTGATGTTATACATTTGGTAATGGAGTAATTTCTTCATCTATTATCTAGATACATTAAAAATATTATCCAATAATAATAATTTTAAACCAGTTACTTTCCCATAAATCTAATCACATCATGTGACTAACAATTAAAAAAATATAAAATTAAAACATATGTTTAAAATATTTCATGAATTATGATTATTTTACACTCTTATAATTACTGAATTTTTCATTCATCACATTGATATCATTCCACTAAGAATAGTGGATGAACCTTGAAATCAAAAAATAACATTTCTATATAAACGTTATGAAAGAGCAGTGGCTCCCAGAATATAATATTAGAATATTTCATACTATAGTGAGAATAATCCTTTAATAATTAACATTAAATTACATCCATCATATAAGAAGTTGATGGTGTTTCACAATTATGTATTGGATAACATAATGAATCTCAAATATGTTACTATTATGTTGGGGACTAGTAAATTTGGAGGTACATTGTATTTAATGTTGTTTTATGACTTTCACTAAATCGAGGAAGTAAATTTCATAATAAATAGGTTCATCCATTGTTTAAGATGAAAACTCCATGGTCACACTACAAAATATTTGGTTACACTATGACTGTGATAATCACTCTAAACTGAGAATGGTCACAATACTATTTATAATATATTCTATAATTATATAATTTTATTTTTTTGTTATAATTCTCTATTATATGGCTGATCTAACATAAATATTCATATTTCCTCAATCATATCAATGGATGACATGAAGTCTATGATTGACTCAGACAATTTAAAATGAATATATAGTAGTTTAAATGAACATATAAATTTTATCCTAAAAGTGGAATTAATATCTATAGAATGTAGAATTTTCTTTTCAATAATGTTTTTTGACGGTAATAGAGAAAATTATAAGGTTATAAATTTTTTAAAATCGTTATTAAAATATGATAGAGAATAAAAAATATTAATAAAGTGATATAAATAAAGTTATAATAGGGAATAAAGGGACCAATAAGTTGGTGGAAATTATCATTAGCTAATGAATATCATGTTCATATATATAAAATTATCTTTTTCAATGTTTGTCGGAGAGAACATTATGTTTTTTATGAAACATTAAATTTGTTTTGTTTTAAATGACAAACATAATTAATTATATCAATTATTTTGAAAAAACATGTTCTTGTTATTTTTATATTGAATCACTCTAAATATGTGTCAAAGGATTAATTATTGTGATCCATACAAAAATATATTGTTCATCCTATATTATTATCATTTTTGTGGGAGTGAATCATGAATATAAATTATGTAAATCATTTTCGAAACTGTTGATGTTCTATTAATGGGAAAACATAACTGGGATTCAAAATATCTCAACCAACACCAAAAAATTATATTTTCACATTTTTTTGTAATAATAATTTGGTCTATACGATAATTCTGCAATTACATGGAAGTAATTTATTATTTTTTACAATTTATTAGACTATAATTCATAATTTTTATGGTTTTGTATCTAAATTAAGGTATTTATCAGAAGTAAAATTGATTTAATAAAAAAATGGGTTTTCCAATTTTGAAAGTATAAATTGTTTAATGTGGAATGATTTTATTGTTTAATATGATTTGTCTACTATTATATTTTATATTGGTAGTTTTTTACTGTTTTCTATATAATTCATGATAAAGATGGTTCTACAGAAAATATTTTTATGATTTATTCTAGAAAATTATATACATAAATTTATTATCATCTAACCATATATTTATAAAATTTATTTATCAATGTAAAATTTATTATAAGAGATATTTAATTTATGATAAATTGTAAAACATTTATTATGTTGATTTTTAAATAAAACATGAAATGTTATTGGTTTTAAGATGGGAATATTAATAATTAAATACCATTTTTGATGAAACTATGAATGAAATAATTACAAGTTATAAATACATAATTATCACACTTATATGATTTAATTTTTTAATAATTATTCTCATATCATTAAAATGATACATCAAATAATTATAGAAAAAAATAATATAATGGTATTGCCTCTTTAAATTCATTTTAATGAAATATATTATTTAAATGATTTATATATTTTTATTATTTATTATAAATTATAAAATTAATTTTAATAGAAACTATATATATGAAAAATATGTATACATTACTGAATTTAAATATGATGGGATCATGAAATATTTTTTGTGGTAGGGGTTTGTTCTAATTAATTAGAAGAAATAAAAATTAGTTTTGAAAATATTATTTCTATAGTTTCATAATGTGTTGGGGGATGAAATGTTAAATTATAATTGATATTTTCTCTAAAACATTTCATATATTATGGAATGGACATTTTATAGAGAATAATCAAATGTTTAAATGTGATAAATACATTTAAGATAACGATTATAATTGAAGGAATCCATCAATGATGATACTGAATTTTTTTATAATTGGTAATTTTAATCAAACAAAGTGATTAATTTTTAATATAATCCAAATATAATAAACATTCTATCCATGATATGTGTAAATGATATTTCTGAGGATCAAGAAGAAATTTAACCTCCCTAATTTATTTTTGAAAATTTTCATATTAAAAATATATTATCTATACTAAATTAGGCTTCTTCCAACCCTACATATAAATTTTTCCTTCTTCCACATCCCCCTCTCTTCTTATTGCCTCCAATTTTCCATCCTCCCTCTCGCGACACCATCAGCTTCCGCCCAGCACACTCTCCCCTAATCCCTCTGAATTAGGGTATCGCGGCTACCGACATCCTTCGACATTTCGGCTTCCTTAGATATTCCACCACTCTACGTTCACAACTTCAGCGATGCCATATATTTTTCCCGCCCTTACGCTCTACCCTCTTCCAATTCAATTTACGGTTTCGAGCTACTGGGCTGCTTCGTCAGATATCTACGATACAGTCTTCCACTTTTCAATTGCAACTCCCGCGACGCCATTTAGTGACAGGTGTCCTCTCTACTCTTACCTCCATATAAGGGTTTCTTTATACTGGGTGGATTCGATGAAGGTCAACATAATAGTCCTCATCCTCTTCCCTAAGCCATTGGTATTTTATTTTCCAGGTTTGGTTTCTCACAACGCATGCTCCCATCGTTGAATATATGTGCAGAATACTCTATTCTACCACATGATGTTCGAATAAATTCTTCCAGTAATTTATTTTGCCTCTATTTTGTCTAATTTCACACATCAGTATGCAACTACAATCCATATATGCGTACAATAACTATAAACTGCTTATCTATGGGTACCATTTAATGCTTAACTATACAGATTCCTACATTCTACCATTTTTTAGTCTCACTATTGCATATGTCTAATTTATATATGTTTCATTGAGGTTTCTATTCCTTTTATGTTGATATAACATTGGTATAAGTTTCAATCAGTGAAATAACTATACAATGCTTATCTATGGGTACCTTTTAAAAAACATACTGTTATACTTCTACATACACTGGTAACAAAACTAATTTTCCCAACACAGGTGTGATGTATATTATAATCATGTTGTATTCTTATTTTATATATATAGATATATATCTCCATTATTTCAGTATTTCAATGTAATTCGAATGCATAATTTACACTTGAAAATATGTTTCATCTACATTGAGTCATGTCATTTCAGAATGAGATGTAACAACTGGTGAAATAAATGCTAGATTTACTCATCGAATAGACTTATCAGGTTTGACCTACTACATAATCATTTGTTACATTACATGTATTTTGTATGAATTTTATTACTATGTAAATGAAAATACTACTACAGAAATAATACAACTACTTCACCTTGCGGAAAATAAAGGTCACTATTTTATTTTTACGTTTTTCTATAATGTTATTCAAGTCATCAGAGTTTTATGTAATTTATTTTTCCAAGTTTATTAACACCATTCATTTAACCATTATTCACCTTCAGAATATTTGAATAGTGGATATCCCTCTAATGTTTCCCAATACTATGGTTCTATCTTTTGGTTTGATTAATGAAATATAAAATGAAGCACCAATGAAAACCCACGATTTTGTATGTGTTGCATGCTTGGTAAAGTCTGTTTACAATTACTACCATCATGTCTTCCATACCTACAAACAATAGTCTTCAATCAAAACTCTTTGGAGGCAAGAGCAATCTAGGAATATTGGCATATTTAAAATTATATGTTTTCATTCATGTTAATGGGTGGTAAGGTTGACAAATCATTCAATAATGGAAGAGCTTCGATTATATTCAGATTGAGTGGAAAAAAACTAACAACACATAGGTAGTTTGTGTCATTCAGAGGAACAACCACCTAGTTTTTCCCAGCTATATTTTTATTATACTGCGAACGAGTCTCAAAATGGGATTCTATAAATCAAGTAATATTTAACATGTAGGTTTAAACATTTATGGGACTGTCATATTTTTACTTCATTCTTATTTTAATTCACTTTGCAGTTATGACAGAGGAAATTCAAACAGAGTGGTCAATTATAATATTGTTGTCAACATAAAATATATTCTTCATTAAAAAATTGTTTTAGCTCATCATTTTCAAAGTTCAAAGGATGATCTTGATCGTCAAGAACAGGCAATCATAAATTTTTTCCTTCTTAAGATAAGACAAATAGATACAATGACATACAACTTGCCTACTACTTCTGAGATTGCAATACTTAATGTCGATGAAATTGAAGATATAAACTGTGAAAGAGGTATTATCATTCAAATCTGAAGTGGTCATTTGCAGTGGATTGATGAGTATCATTACTTGTACCTTCCATTGCAATATCTACTTATTTTCACAAATGGTCATGAAGGATATGTTGACCACAGTTTTCATCGATCTGCATCTATGTGTACTTGTAGAAAGGTTCTAAAAGTAACAATTCTTGAGTACTTCTCTTATCCCTTACATTGTCGTTCGAGTGATACATCAATATTACAAAATTCAATAATACTATTGCAAAAATTTATTGTTGATGCTTATACAATGATAGAGTCTCAGAGACTATCCTTCATTGGCTTCAATAAAAAATTCTTGAGGAGTGAGTTCTACAATGGGTTACAAGATGTTTTTCTTCGAGGTGCCCGTGAACGGAATTCTTGTGGGAAGCGAATCATTTTACCATTTACATTTACTAGTGGTACTTGATATATGATTCAAAATTACCAAGATGCAATGTCAATATTAAATTTGGAAGGATATCCGGATTTTTTTTAAAGTTTAAATGCAATCCCCTTTGGCCTGAAATTTCTAGATTTATATCACGTAACAATCTTCACCCTTTAGACTATCCGCACATTTTATCCAGAATTTTCAATATTAAGGATTACCAATAAATGAAGGATTAATGAGACAGATGTTTCTATGGAAAGTCACGAGTAGGTACCTACATCAATACAAATTATTTTATGAGACTTACTTTGTCTTGTTTAATGAATCAGTTGTTGAACTATGTTATTTATATCATTACTTTCTGTGTAGTTGTTCCTATAGTGGAATTTCAGAAACATGGAATGCCTCATATACACCTTTAACATTATTTACGTAGAGAGATCAAAATAAGTACTCCTGCCCGCATTGAAAAATGTGTTTCTGCAGAAGTTCTAAATAAAGGTGATTTCCCAAAACATCATGAGGCTATTAAGAAGATTATGCCACATGAACCTTGTGGGGATGAAAATTGTAGGTCACCTTATTTATAAAAAATTCACATTTACTAAATTTTCCACAAAAAAATTTGTTGAAAGTACAACAGTTGATGATGATGGGTATGTTCTATACCGACAAAGAAATGAAGAAAACACGATCATGAAAAATGGTGTCCCATTGGATAATTGGTTTGTTGTACCATATAATCCATTCATACTAATGAAGTATCAAGCTCATATGAATATTGAAATTTGTAATCAATATTCTTCCATAAAATCTCTGTTTAAGTATATTAGCAAAGGTAATTTTCGTGTAACAATATCTTTGTATGAAACCAACACTATACTAAAGTTAGGTAATAATGTTGATGAGGTTAAGATTTATTATGATTTTCGACACATCTCTCCTTGTGAGGCCTCTTGAAGGATATATTCCTATGATATAAACTATAGATATCCTCCAGTTGAAAGATTACATTTTCATTTACCAGGCCAAAATAGTGTTACGTACACTGACACTGATCATATTGAGGATATGTTCAGTAAGGTAACATTTGTGAATCAATGCATACGGAATGGTTTCAAGATAATGTTTCTAACTAGGAAGGAAGATGTCTCACATTTTCATAATTTCCAACTAGATTTTTATTCCACAAACATGAAAAAATATGGTGTCCAAGAAAGTAGGGGTTTAGTATTCATAGACTTTATTACGTGCCAATGACAACTGGAGAGATATATTACCTACTATTAATGCTCACAAGGATTGTAGGTGAAACATCCTTTGACAGTATTAATACTATGAACAACATTATTCATGGTACTTTTCATGAAGCATGTTCTGCATTGGGACTTCTTACTGATGACCGAGAAATTATTAAAGAAATCAATGAGGTGTCTACTTGGGCAACATGCCAGTCTATACAAAGACTTTTTTCCAGAATTTTGTTCTCAAACAATATGTCCTGCTCAGACATTGTGTGGCATGAAACATGGGATCTATTCAGTGAAGACATTCTCTATGAGCAACAAAATAGGCTAGAAATACCAGTTATATGTTGTCAATTTTCTCAATCTATATAATGTGAACTATGTAGTGGAAAATTCAGAAAGTTTTTCTTCTTTATTAAGATATTTTACTAATTAAATAAAAATATTGCATGATTCTATTTAGATTTTTCGCTCACGGATCATCAAATACAGATGTATGCTTTTCTTGAAATAGAGAACCTACTATAGAGGAATGTTAGATCTCATCATTATTTTCCACCAATGTCGGTTCCTGATTCTGAAATTGTCTCTCAACAAAATCAATTGGTAGCTGATGAACATAGTCACAATAGAGAGAGTCTTAAGAATGAGTATCTGACTTTGCAAAGTAATCTTACTGTTGATGAAAATGACGTCATGACTACCATTATGTCTTCATTAACTACATGCACTAGAGGGTTATGTTTCTTGCATGGTCATGGAGGGACATGTAAATCTAATATTTGGAAAGTATTGAAATATTAACAACAGTTAGAAGGTAATATTGTTATGGCAGTTTCATCCAATGTAATTACTTCATTACTACTACCTAGTGGGTGGATATCACATTCCAAATTTCAAATTCCGATATCTATATATAAAAAATCTATTTGAAATATTCAATAAGTCAGTGATGTCACAAATCTTCTACAATTAATAATGATTATTATTTGGGATGAGGCCCCAGGGATTCATAAGCATTATTTTGAGGCTCTTAACCGTACTTTAAAATATATAATGTCAATAAAAAATTAATATTGTTCAATCTTTCCATTCGGTGGAATAAATGATGTGTTGGGTGGGGATTTTAGGAAAATACTACCTGTCATACCAGGTGGTAACAGAAATGAAATAGTTTCTTCAATTATAGCTTCATTATACTTGTGGCACCATTATCGTGTTGTAACACTGATAAGGAACATGATATTTCTTTCTAATCATTATATAATTTATGATGAGGTTCTTGAATTTTCCAAATTGACATTAGATATTGGTGAAGGTCACATTACAGAACCAAATGGTGGTGAAACTACAATTCCAATTCCATCCGCATATATTCTTTCCTGGACTAAAGATACTATTTCTGAATTTGTTGAACATGGTTATCCCACCATCATTTGTAACCATGATGATGTTAATTATCATAAAGATTGTGCCATCTTACCTCCCACTCGAGATATTCATTAATAATTAAATGCAAACATGATGTCCCTCATGTGTTCTGAATGCAAATATTATATAAGGTCCGATTCAGTTTGTGATGCATGTTTTGATACAGATAGCCCAGAAAACATTTACCTATATGATGTGTGAAATAGGATTAATGTATCATGGATGGCTTCCCATAAAATTTCACGTAAAATTGGGGTTCATGTCATGATGCTTAGAAATGTAGATCAGTCTGTTGGATTATGTAATGGGACTCACTTCATTGTTACCCACATGGGTGATCATATCATCAGAGTAAGAATTATATGTGGATGTAATTCATTATATCTTGCTTTCATTCAATGATTAAATATGACACACTCTGACTGTTGATGGCCTTTAAAACTACAAAGAAGAAAATATCCTTTGACTATTTCTTATTCTATGACTATTAACAAAATTCAAGTACAATCACTGTCTCTTGTGGGGGTGTATCTTCGAAAACCTATGTCTTGTCATGGTCAATTATATGTTTCTCTATCTAGAGTCACATCACCATTAGGTTTGAAAATAATATTTGGTGATAATAATCCCACAACTCGTGAATCAATGCAAAATATTGTCTACAATGAAATATTTCATAGATTTTTTTAGTTATATGTTAAATTATATGATAAATTGTGAATGTTTCGTTCTGCTCAGCTTACTTATGTCTGATTTTATAAAATCAATTTTTTTTATTATGATCTCTTCATACAGAAATTAAAACAACACATTTTTACGAATATGTCATGATCAATTACCCCTTTGAATGATATCACACTTGATAACAATGAGACATTTAAGATACAAGTGCGTATTTTGAATTTTTGGTGCAACACGTCATCCAGGTACTCCAATGATGTTTCCACGATTGATATGATTCTTTGATATTTACAGGTCTATTCAGAATAAAAATAGACATCATATTATCTTTCTTCAATTTCATTTCTCTTTTAATTTCAAGTATACCACATAATTGTCATCTTCATTAATATGTGTTTCAATTTTTGACACTCTTAAAAACTTATTTCTGCATAAAGCAATGATACATTGTACAGTTACATGGCGTCCAATTATATCTAAGTTCAAAAATATATTGCGTTAAGGGATGTGAAATTTTATACCGAACATGCAGATAGCTTCTAATCAAGGTACCTACATAGGAACTACACATGCATGTCGAGTACATTTCACATCAACAACGCATGTCCAGCCATTTGATGCACCTCTACCACATTTCTGTTTTGATTTTAATTCTTTTGAATACATTATTTCGAGAAGGGTTCCAGATCGAAATTTAATATGTAAACATTTATTGAGATTTATGTAACATTTTTTGAAAGTTATATAGTATCTATATTAATCAATACATAATTTTATGGATTAATTTCAAATTTTTTTAGCTTATAGAACAGAACCATTTATTCTTTCTTATCTGTTTTAGAAATTATTAGATATTTACATTTCTCACATCCTCTTGATGCATTTTGTAATTCCAATATCAAGATGCAAATTGTATTACAAGATGAAAGGTTAGTCATTACAACCTCTCAGCATCTTTGACCCAATATTTATATTTAACATTATGTTGTACATATTTTTCTTTACTGAGTTACAACATAAATGCAGTTTATGGGGTGACTATGCTAACCAGATGTCGTCTTACATGGATGAAAATATTGGTTCATCAACTATATTAATAATTAAACTTTTTAGAGTTAAGAAATTGAATAGTATGCTCACTAATAACCAAATTCCTTAGTTCCCTTTCGTTTATTCAATGCTTTAAAAAAATTTAAACTCGTACTCAAACTAAATTCATTTTAAAACCACTTTCTGACTCTCTTATACTTACAACTGCCATTAATGCGACAAAAATCCTTTTCAATATTGATATTTAAGATGTTGAATCATTCCGAAAAAGGTTCTTTGGATACTTTATTTAATAGTGATTTTTGTATATGTTTTCCAATGTTTACTATATGATAGATGTACATATTATGTTTGAAATTTGAATTGCATTTTACAATAATTAGATGTACATTTATAATGGCATTGGAGAATAGAATTCCTACACAATCAAACCCATCTTCTTCCTCTACACCATTTTAATATTGGGAAAATAAAAAAACCATTTCAGAATTCAAGAATTTTGATCAGGTATGTTGTATATGGAAAATTTGAAAGTTAAATTAAGCACTTTAAAAATATAGATGTACTAGTATTGTACTATACAATGTCATTATCTACATTATTCACAATGTTGTAGAGTATAAAAAGTTCTTTATTTCCATCACCATAAAAAAATTCAAACAACTCACAATTGGTTCAATGATTCATGCAATTCTTGCATGAAAAAAATGCATAATGTTGATGGAAATATTTAGTGCAACAACAACAAGATATCTATAACTTGGACTATTCCTTGGTTCTTATTTGTTCTTCTTCTTAATATTTTATTATTTATTTTATCAATCAATGGTAATTAGTTTTACTTATCCTAAATCCCTTTTTAATCATATTTTTAAATCAAAAATATTAAGAGTGCAGCTGATTGTGAGTGATTCCATGGACTCCTTATCAGCTGTCCTATTTGATAAACAATTAATGCAATTTGTGAGCAAAACTGCTTCAGAAATATGAGATTATTTGATTCAGGTACTACTAGATAATAAACTATCATGATGACAAAATATGTTTGCTTCAATTAAACAGACATTTTCTTTTTTTCTTAAATAAAGTTGATGATGAGTACTATTTTCCTACTAAATTGACTGCTTTCAAATCAAAAGAGGTTCTTTTCTCAATTGAAGTGTCAAATTATAATATTCTAAATCATCACCGTTCAGCAGAACAAACCTCATATAAGGTAATATTCATTAACGAAAATGAAAATGACACCACCAATTTCAATGACAGCTTCACAGAATTTCAGATAGATTCTACTAAATATTCCTATTTTCATTAATATGGATAGATTGAAAATAGTAATTTGTGTTATTATTTATATACATCATAGTCAAAGTAGTGTCTGTAAAAATGTAAGTAGCTTTCATGAACATAGCGACGTACAATATAATCCATTATCATCATTTTTTACTTCCTTGAGTGTAAAGAACATGCAATTGGATTAATGCTTTATTGTTCTATCATAGGATCATCAACATGATGAATGATTTTGACTCAGTGAAAAGCATGACTCTATATTCGAACCATCATATGTGATATCATCAATTATTTAGGTATATTTATATATTCTCCCTTATAATTTTCTTTACAAGCCATTATTTTATTCTTACATTATAATTGCTCCTATATCTGATGCCACTTTTAAGTATGTTCTATATGCAAAAAACCTACTGAGTAAATTGATTTATGAAGATGTTATTGAGAAATATCAAAATATCCCACATGAATGTGTCGGTATAACACAACAGTAAAAAAATATGGCAATCCGAATGAAGGATAAATTAAAAGAAAGGACAAAAAAGAATGATTGATATGTTCTGTAGATATGAAAGGTAAGAGGATATCTGGTGATTGTATCTTCTTATTTTTTTCTCTCATGTGATTTATTTTATTCATCCTTGATTAAATATCAACATTCACTTCATGTATTTCAGTGCTGGTGGGAGAAGGGGTAGGGTAACGAGGGGGGCCTGGTGGGGGCTGGTTGGAAAGGGGTTGGGCAGTGAGGAGGGGCCTGGTTGGGTTGGTGCTGGGCAGGAGGGAGGATGACTTGGAGGGGGCGTGTGCTATGATGTGGTGGTAGGAGAGGCTTCTAAGGTGGTAGGGGAGCAATGGGGTTGGTAATGGGGGTGGAGGGGAGGGGATGGGCATGGGTTTGGGTTTGGGTGGTGATAGGCAGGAGGGAGGAGGTGTAGGAATGGGGACGGGCCTGGTGGGGGTGGAGCTGGGCTAGGGGGACGAGCCTGTGTAATGTTTTTTAATCATGTTTCTGCTTATTACCTTGGTGAAAAAAATATATGGATGGTCAACATGAATATTCAGGTGGTGTTTGTTACATGGATGTTATTTCATCATTGATAGTGAAAGATGTTCACTTATCCATTAATTTATGGATTCGCTAATTTTATCTTTTTTATGGAGGATCAATAGAAACTTGTGGTGGGGGTGTATTGCAAGTAAATCTATATAGATATTAAAGGTACATGCTTCTATAATGATATGAATTATGTTTTTATTGGCTCACTGGATGGTTCATAAGAATGAAATTACACAACACATGAAGATTGGATATCTTGGACATGATTTTTTGACTACAAAAACCAATCCTGTGAGGTTAATGGTGATATTATCTTATGCGTATTTCATATTTGAAATTTGGTATTGCAGTGTGGTATTGTTATTAAAAGGTAAAAACTTAAAAAAAATTCAGTACTCTATGCTACAATACTTACTTATATAGTTGTTTTAATTTAGCCTATTGATTTATGATTTTTAATAAATGGTTTCCATTTTGTTTTACATAGAAATATAAATGGGATAGATAGTTTGACTCCATTACTTTCAGATGATTATCAATACATGATTAAGTGTTAAACCCTTGTGGAAAGGCATTGCAGGTCCATGATGGAAGTGCTGGGTAGGGGGGAAGGGAGGGGAGATCTGGGCAGGGGGTAAGTGGCTGGTGTGGGAAGGGTCTAGGCATGGAGGGACGAGAGTGGGAGATATGGGCATGGAGGAGGTGGCTGGGTAGGGGGAGGAGGAGCTTGGAGGGTGAGCTTCTAGGAAGGGATGGGAATACAAGCTGGTTAGATGGGAGGGGAGAGGAGGACCTGGATAGGGGGAGGAGGAGGGGGAGGAGGAGTGGGGAGGAAAGGGTCGAAAGATAAACTAGAGAGAGGGCAGGGGGGAGGGGTGGGGCTGGGCAGTTTGGAGGGGAGGGGAGGATATGGGAGGGAAGGGGATGATGAGGGCTGGGGGGAGTGGCCAGGTTGGGGAAGATATTGGGCAAGGGGAGTGGTGGTGGAGGGGCTGGGTAGGGGGGAGGCTGATGTGGGAGGGGGAGGTGCTGGGATTTGGTGGGAGACAACCATAGGAGGGGGAGTGGAGGGGTAGAGATGGGTAGGGGGTAGGATGAGGTACTGGGAAATTGGGGGGGCGGGGATGAAAAGCTGGGCAGGGTGGAAGGGGGGGAGGAGGGGCTGGGCAGGGGAGGGAGGAGGGGGGTAGGAGGAGGGGGGAGGAAAGGGTCGGAGGATATTCTGGTAAGTGGGCAGGGGAGGGGAGGGGAGGGGCTGGGCAGGTTGGAGGGGAGGGTAGGGAAGGGGAGGGGAGGATGAGGGCAGGGGGAGGGGGCAGCTGGGTAGAAGAGGTTTGGAAGGGGGAGTGGTGAGTGAAGGGGATGGGCAGAGGGGGAGGCTGAGGTGGGAGGGGGAACTACTGGGATTGGGTAGTAGACAAGGAGATGAGGGGGGAGGGGTAGAGCTGGGTAGGGGGCAGGTGGAGTTGCTGGAAAATGGGGGTGGGGGTAGAAAAGCTGGCTAGATTAACCACCTTTTCTATTTTATATAGTACTGATTTTTCTATTATTTCAGTTAATAGTGATTTTTCATTTTCATATTAATAATTAATTTCATTGAATTTTTATCAATATTCTTTTCATAGATGAATACTTTAAACAAATAAGATATTTTTTATGACATGTGTTTTTTTACTTCCCTACGTTACCCAGTTCTTTTTTCATAGTAATATTTCTTATTTAATCACATTAAAGTATAATTATATATTGCAGGGATCAATATAACTGTCAAAAAACATGGAAAACTGCTACTCTACATCAATGTTACAAGTTAGTACAAGGAGGCTGTTGACTACCCATTCTGATGAAATGAATTTTAATCTGATCTTCAGACCCACTGTCGTTGAAAATCATGTTTCCTGTAATTGTTGTGAAACATGTATCTACTACAAAATGTATTTATGTTCTCTTTTCTGGGTTAAATATTATTCTATAGTTTTATTTCACATGTGACATGAAAATGAAAACTAATTTTTGTTTCCAATTTTACTTTCTCTTACCATGATTCTGTTTCACTGTTTACCTATTACAAGTATCTAGAAATTAAGTTTTCATACATGATTTATATGAATAGATTCATAATTTTACAACATTATTTATTAATTTACATTGATCACTTCTATTATTTCTAATGCATTTTGTAGTTTATATTTCATTTATGACTCCATGAATATGCACGGGCGATGTACTAGTTATAATAATGGGAAGCTCACTAGTGATTACACAAATGGATAATTAAGAAAGGATGTAACCAAAGTAAAGTACATTTTATTGTAGTATCTCAATGAGATTCAAATAATGTTATCATTTGTTGAATTAGAACATTAATGAAAATAATTTCACTCATTAATAAATTATTAGGGACACCATTTCTACTGGAAATGATTCAATGTTGAAAATTTAGATTCAATGTAAATAAATTTCATTTTCTCAGTGTAAAAAATATAATCTTTTTATATTAGATAACGACCCCGAATTGGATCCCTAACTCCCACATTATATACCTCTCATCACTAAGATTATGTTAATCTTATTCAATTGAATATTTCATTATCGAATATTAAAACACTTCTCAGCACTAGTCCTCTATATTCTTATAGATTTTCCATGAATCCTTATGTTCCTCAATGAAGAAGTTGAAACATAGTCATACCTCTTTGTACAACATTATCATAGCCTTAAAAAATAAGTTTATTAATTTCTAGATCAAAAGAGAAAATTATATGTACATCATTCTGTTTGTCTCCAATCTTCCATCTTGAAATGGATCCCTCAATCATCATCTAGCTCTAATGTTGAAAATAATGGACTGTACTTCTCTATATATCTTCACCATTGACATCTACCCTCTGGAGGGTCTACCAGAACAACTTTTTAATCATATTATATATAAAAATGATGGGTATGTTGTCAAATATCTATACCAAATAAAAAATACTAGTTAGAGTCTCATAAACAAAGAAAATGGTATATTTAATATTACTTAATTAATTATTAATATTTTTTATTTCAGGTTCATCACCTATATAATTATAACCATTCAAAAAATAAGTGAAAATAAAAATTATATATGATAAATTCCAAGAAATTTTCATTAAAAATTTTATAAATTCACACAGTTGACTCAAAGAATATAGTATTAATTCACAATATTAAAAGGTTGGAATACATACCCATGACATAAGAAGACTCCCTTGTTTACAAGTCTCTCAAAATTTGGATGAAATAATTTCCCTAAAAACCCATATAGACTCACCTATACATAATTCAGAATAGCATACCATCCCTCTACATGAACACTCAGATAACACTCAATCACTAGCCCCTTACCAACCAAATATGCACCTCCTATTATTCTAATAAGTGAATGTATATGTTCTCCAACTAAATCCCTCCCCGAATAAGCCACTCGTTAGTGATATGCACCAATGGTACAACATAGATAAAATTGTGACGAATTACCCTCTAGGAGAAACATGATGAATGGTTGAAAAGAAAACTAAAAAATTAAACTATTCATTAGACAATGGTAAAATCAATAAAATATACATATATTTATTTTCATTCAAATCTAGAATTACCGGAATTGAACTGATTGTATTAAAAGATAAACTAGGAAGTTTCTACGATGCCTAAACATTTCCTAAACATCTTCGAGAAAATAATATCCAACCCAATCTCCAACCTAGACATGCTAAGATGAAAATATTCTTTAAATTCATTGGGTGATAATTATAGGAGTACTCAATATGATCCTCCCCAAAACAATGTGTGAAAATTAAAAAGTTATCATGATAAATACATGTGAAAAACATGTTAAGCTAATTTTTCACCTAAATTGGTGTAATAGTTTGCATACCAACAAAGGATATATCATAAAATGTAACATATACTAGATATCATACAATATAATATCATATTTGGGTACCCCGTATCTACTTCCCAAATGTGGTGTGTCATTATCCTTCGCTACAAAAAAGATGGAATAAAGAATTAAATGTCAAATGTATCATAGTATGCATCTCATATGCCATCTTATCACATATTATTATTCTTTATCTTTATATAGTAAACTAGTAGTATTCGGTAACCATTATTGCATCCATGAAAAATATCACAAATCAGGTATTATACCTCAACACATCACATCCCATACATTAAGTAGGGTATCTCATCCCATTATAGACCATAAACATCAAACCCGTAAAAATACAAATGTTTATATATCATAGATATCTATGTTTGAAATAAAAACAATACATAACCTCCCCCTACACACATATATAGGAAGGATAACCGGTATCCATAGAAGTACATAACAATACATGAATAAATAGAGATAGGACAGAGGGAATAATCCACCATTAATACCTAACCAACCTAGATATTGCGGAATACATCCTCCTATGTTAAATTGGGTGTAATTGTTTCTAACTAAATGGTTTTGGTAAAATTTTAATTAAAAATTCATAAAGAATATAATATAGTTCACCACCACACTATGGAAATTAACCCAGTTATTTGGATCCATTGTTTTTATCATCTCTCGGAAACCCGGATTCCATTTCAATGAAAAATATATCATATATGAACAGAAGTAACCAATTTTTTTCATTAAATTGAAAATTTTAAATGTATAAATTATACTTATATTATTTTATTCATTACCTATTAATTGACATTATTCCAATTACATTTTTGTAATCTTTGTAGTTAAGTGTATTCCCTATAGGGATAATCCAACTAATTAAATAATTTCTCTATATTAAAATCCTTCATATCCCTAAAATGAAAAACCCCATATATTAGGAAAATACATGTTATAGTACCATTTCATAATTCTAGTAACTCTAGAAAACAGCATAATCATCCAATAAGATAGGCATTATCAAGAATAACCACCTACCTTTAGTTTTGAGAGAAAATGGTTGAAAAAGAAGAATCATGTCCATCTAAACTTTTTAATAGATATAATGACAATGTATCTTAGAAATAATGAAAAAATGGGTAAACTAATGGCATAATATTCAATTAATGTAGGTTACATTCCTAACACAATCATGCATATGTCCATATATATTACTATCATAGTCATCATCTTCTTCCATAAACAATGGGAATCTGTAACTATATTTCATTACCCAATAGCCATAAATGGTTTCAATAGAGGCATGTAAAAAGACTAACATCTAGAAAAACATTGAAGGTAGAAAACAACAATCATTTTCAAAAGGGAATCTAGGCCCTCAAAAATTTATTATATCTTTACATATAAATGAGCTCACATGGACAAAAATAGAAATCGTTATACCATCATGAGAAAACATTTTTACATTCCCCTATAAAATTATCTTTACCCAAAAAAAATTATTCAACCATGAATTAATAATTTTATTTTTTATAGGGTAAAACGATGGATGACCTTATAAATTATAAAATAATGGTTATTAATTTATGTAAACACTCTATCTTGATTAAAATGCAATTTCAAAAACCAATAAAAATAACATATTTCATTTAGCATAATTTTTTTGTAATCCAAATTAACCATTAAACTGTCCAAATAATTATCCACTTCCATTAAAATTTTGTAGATCAATATAGTAAACATGAATTTAGCATCATTATTATTAACATTAAACTATACAATAAATTGATTTTATAATCTTGCCTCTTTAATTATTGAACAAAGAAGAAAATTATTTGTTATACCTTCGTTAAAAATTTAATAAAATATAAAATTTATAAAGGAATAAAAAAAATGAAAAACATTAAGATAGATAGCCTAATATCTATGAAATAAACAAGATAACCCTATTCCTGATTGATTACACAAGAGATCGCTTACTAGAATCCATTATATCATTATTCAAGTTTATCTATTATTTAGTATAATTTCAGCACAACTAAAAAAACTAAATCCTGATAACTAAATGATTTAGTACAATATAAAATGATAAGAAATGAATACCTAATATAATGTTGTTAATGTAATTTATGTGAGAAATTAACATCCACATAGATATATGACCACCTATCCTGCATGGAATTTTATGACTCTCAATGAGAGATGTTCCACACCAATTCATTTAATGTCAAATGAAAGTATGATATAATGATAGTAATGAAAATAAATTCTATGTAAAGATATAAGGGGAATGAAAATAATAAATGTATAACATAATACTATCGAATATGTGGAACTCACATTGGAACACCACTAATCAAACACGGGATTATGGGGATCAAATTTAATCAAAAGTGGTTTAGAGTATTTTAAAATGATTCCTTGGGAACCTAGGATTCAATATAAAAAGAAGGAGAATGGTGGGTTTATATGTGGGATTAGATATTTATTATTCTATTGGAAAATAGTGCACCATGGAGTAGCCTCCTTGACCAGGCCATAGAACCAGTTCACACAAGTATGACTATGGAACAATGAAAGGGTACACACTATAGCCTACTATTTTAAACTCTCATATGAAGAATATATTTTCATCTATGAAAAATATCCTATTATTCTATTGAGGTTCCACCAAATATTATAGAATACCATGTCATTGAACTCATTTTCGAAATGAGTGACTATGATATATCCTAATGTCCCACAAGATAATGACAATGAAATTGGAAAAACCACTCAGCTTCACCACTCATACCCTTATGATAAATCTATCTTATCCACATGGAAATAATCAAATATGATACTCTATATCCTTCCTTTATGGAATATCCATGAAAAGTGGTATTTTCTGTTATGTTAACCCACTTTGAATCTACACAATATTCAGGCTCTTCATGCCAAAAAAAACAATACAATTAAACCCAAGGATCCATGTTTATGAATCCTATTTTAATTAGAAAATTATATTTAATATAATATTAATCATATTGACTCTTTTTTGAACCTCTAATACCTCAAATACACAAAAGAAAATTGGCTATTATGATTTTACCCATTAGTGGACTTCATCATTATGTTTATCTATTATATCATCTTCACCTAATAGTGTAATTGAAATCCATTAATGCTCACCAATTTTGGACATATAGATCATAACATCCCTAATCTATAACACCAACATAATTAACTCAAAGAACCTATTTGAATGCACATTCTCTGTAAAGTAGTGGGTAATGAATAGCATTTGAAAATCAATTTAAGATATTCCAATATAGTATTTTCATTCAAATGGACTTCTCATTGTATAATTTAGATTATATTTTGAAAATACACATCAAAATTATCTTTATGTTATTTTAGAGTATGTATGTTTTAATTGATTGTATACATAGTCTCCATCGATAGTTATTCACCCCATTGACCACCACATTTAACTATATATAGTAGGTGTGGACACTTGTACTCATGGATGAGTTCAATCATATAATTATTGTCATAAGGTAGCCCCCTCCGAAATTCATGTTCTACCCATATGAGGATCTCAAATAGGAGATCATCAATAATGGGGCCCCAAAATGCCTACGAATATAATACCCCATATGGAAGCTTATTCCCACCCTCTCCCTCTTGGTCTTAAAACATAAAACTTAATGGAAACATATAATGAAAAATGTATCTTAAAGAACACATAATGAAAAAAATAAAAATTATTTATCAAATTTAATTTAAATTAAAGGATGCTCCATTAACAACATCTTTGCATGTTATACTTCAACATTGCATAACCACAAAAAATCCCTTTTATTTTATCCCATTATTTGGTATGGTATTTCCATAAACATAAAATTATAGTTCTAAAAATGATATCACTGCATGATAATTATGTTTTGTATGGAT
The DNA here is from genome assembly GCA_963277665.1 of Viscum album. Classification (NCBI taxonomy): domain Eukaryota; kingdom Viridiplantae; phylum Streptophyta; class Magnoliopsida; order Santalales; family Viscaceae; genus Viscum; species Viscum album. The sequence goes on along the minus strand of OY728136.1, from coordinate 1,920,664,028 downwards.
AAATAGATTCTCATTTATAATATAAAAGGGAATATACCTTATAGGTTATATTTTTATGCATTATTTATGCAGGAAACCATTTAATAATCCATTTATATTGGTTTTTATGTCAAACTGTCATCATTGGAATTGTCCAAGTATAATTTGACTATATATTTATCATAGATAACATCATTTAATTTTTTTCCACGTTAAAATTTAAAATAACCATATTAGTAGGTAGAATCATATTCATACATTTTTAATAGATAATAAAACTAAAAGATAATTATATAACCCTATGTGTCCAAAATATGTATGGTATACAGAAACCCTATCTTTTTCTGCTTGTCTAATAGCGAAGTCCATATGATTAATAACATCCAAAATTAGGAACATCACAAATTTAAAATAATTCATCAACTATAAGAGGATAAGAAAAAAAACTATCCAATACTTGGTGACTTAGGCCATCCCTAATACCATGGATTGTCACTACAAAGCTGAATCTCACTTTTAAGCCTTGGTAAATTATTATATATCTGATTTACTAGTTTCTAAAATCTATTATTTAATAGGACCTTGTAGTTATATTTTTTTGAAACATCCCACTACCCCAAAATACATACTAATTCTTGGATATAAGGGATGATTTTTGACATCGAGTGTTCCCCCTCATATAAAAAAAATCCTTCGACTAGTGGGTAGGGTTTTATATAGTTCATATCATTTTTGAAAATCAATTGAATGGTCCACAAATTGATGATAATCATTCATATTAAAAAAATTGAGATCCTAATAGCCCTAGAAAATATATTGGACTAGATTTTGTCACTATTATGGATTAAGATACAATATTTTTATAAGACTATTCTTGTTTATTTCAATGATATATATCATGGTACATTTAATACATGTTAAAAATGTACATTTATTCTAAATCCTTATCAAATTAGTTATTAATTTTTTAAATAAACATTATCAAAAAGTATCACAATCATACATTTTTGAAAGAAAACCATTTCAAAAATTTTTGATCATTTAATAAACTACTCCAACAATTCAATTTAATCAGGAAAAAATTTATCAAAGCATAAATATTCCACAAGTTTTCACCATTTTATAAACAATTTAAATCAAAATGAACAATTTTGTCCTAGTGGGATATCATTTATAAAATTCATGATATGAATCTATGATCATTTAAAACCATGAATATGAATTGAAAATACATTTAGAAGATCCTGAAAATTGTTAAATTTATAAAATTCACAAATAAAATTAAGATAGACATAAATATTTTTGGTAAGTATTTATATACTATATATTTTAAGTTCAAACGTTTCTATATCCTTGATAACAACCCAAATAAATGACTAAAAAATAATTCTACTATTTACATCTATATAACAGAACAAATATAATTCAAATTGTAAATTAATTCCCCTATACATTGTATTTTGATGTGAAATAGTTGATACTATGACATAGGTGACATATCCACGGCATGAAAGGATAAAAATATATTCCAATAGTTGCATAGAGTCTTGGGAGATGATTTTCACTTTTCAAATAAAACATAAAAACCTAATTCAAATTAACATTTAAACAAAAATATGATTCTTGACTAACTAAATAAAAATATGTATACTTAGTAATAAAAATCATGTCCGAGTACCAACTAAAAGGAAATACAATAACAAGAAAAATTTCATTAATCTCTATGAATCAATGACAACCAAAAGATGTCATAATAATAATAAAACCACAAATCACCCTATCCAGATTCTATAACCATGGTATCAAGACACATCAATAAAGAAATATAAACCCATTCCTTTAATTCTATGTGAATATATGGCATCTGAATATTCACTGAATTTCCTAAGAGTGGGGGAGTATAAACAATCGATGAATTCCCCAATGACTTGAAAAATCACTCCACTTCGAAAACATGATTACAAAATTTATACATATCATTTTATTTTAAGATTAATAATTACATATAAAAACCAAAAACAATTTCTGTTGGAAAACAAATATATTGTTATAAAACCATTTTAAGTTATTTTGATTACTCATTCCAATGTCTACGGACACACACAAACATTCATTGTAATAGAATCTTCCAAACTCATGAAAAGAATATCATATTATAGTGACCCAAGCCTTTTATATATAGTTGTACATGATTTTAAGCATAATTATTAATCAGAGTAAAAGCCAAGGATCGTTAAGTCTAGTGTCTGGGAAGACTAGGTACATCAAACATAAAACATGGGGCTTAACAAAATTTGTTTATTTAATCTCTATAATTAGATACTAACTTCCATTAAGCCCATATATCTACATAGGATACCCTAGGGAACACATGAAAAAAGGGGTGAGTTGAAAATCCCAGTAAGGTAATGAACATAAGGATGCATCTTAAGAACATGAGTTTGGAGGCATGATATAGTGAAATCCAAAGCATGGAACATATAAAATCATATCATATAATCATGAAATCATTTAAACATAGATTAATATAAATTTGGATGAATAATAAAACATGTCATTAGTTCGGGTCAATGATAACTTCCAATCCTATTTCCCATTTTAGTATAGTTCGAGGCTAACCTCCAATCTTGTTTCCCATTTTAGTTTGGGTCAAGGATAAACGCCAATCCGGTTTTACATCTCATCTCATGAGACTTAACGTTACACAGTGCATTTGAGAAATATATGGGATCCCCCATATCAAATTTTTAATGAATATTCTTTCCACATAAATAATCATACATAACCACCCGTACATAAACATAAGGTTACACATGGAATGTATTGAGTACCACCATCAGAACATATAGCATAACCAATGAGCTTATCATAAATGTGTACATGAAAGAAAGAGATTATAACATACATGGACGTTCATAAGGTAATATATAAATATAACATGATAGGTTGTGTCAAATTTATGTGAAACAATATATGAAATATATTTTAAAAACATTTTGAAGAAAACATTTTTGTGCGGTTTTAAGAAAAATACTATAGAAATTTTAAAATAGAAATGAGGAAAATAATTTATTTAAAACCTAAATTTAACCAAGATGATTTTAATAATAATAAAATAACTATTTTATAAAAAATTGTGTCTTAAAAATGGATAGAGTTCACTTGATATTAGGTAATAATTTCGGATGTTCCCTTAAAAAGGATTGTTTATTGTAATGTTCAAAGGAGGGAATATTTTAAAAACATGTTTATCTCTAAAAGATAGTGATGAATGGTTTTTAATAGGTTAATTCTGTAAAAATAAACATTATTTATAATATGTACATAAAAAAGATAAAACAGACTTACTTTGATATTAATAATTATAAGGAATCCCAAACAAACAAAAGTGTTCGGGTAGAATTTGTTACTGTTTACTGGCATGGTTTCGAGTGTACCTAAGAGGGCTTGATGAGAGAGACAAAAAGAGTTTTCCATAAATTATAAATCATGAGGTAATTGTGGTAGAGGTGAATAAAAATATTCCATAATTAAGGATTATACATAAATGGCGTAGCCTATATAACAATCTTGATTTAAGAGTGAAAAAGAGATGATCCCATACCTTAATGTGTTGGTGTTGTCCACTTTTAATTAAAGGCCGGACTAAAAAAATTATGTTTATTAATTAATAAGTCCAAAACATCTTATATATTTACTTGGTTTAGTATAATCATTTTAGGTTCATTTAGAACTGTTTTAATTGGTTATGAGGTTCAACATTATTGTTTAGGCTCTTTTTTTATGTATTTTTAATGACTAATTAACTTGTATTCATGTTTGGATAAACATGTAATATGAAAGTGTTAGTAAAAAATTTAAGTTGTTTTATATTAGTGAATATCACAGGGATTATATGGTTTTAGATTTTATTTGGTTACATAGAGTGATGATGAATTATTTTATATATTACCATAGTGACAACAGTTTTGGTTAATCGGTGGGTTTGATTACAATGAACATGTTATACTTTATAACATAATACAGTTTTTAAAAAAGTATTACAGAACCAAAAGAAGGATATATTACATATATAATAATTTGGTTAAACCATATCACTAATGGTTTCATGACCAAAACAAAAGATTACTATTGAAATTTAGAAACTGGTGTCCTTGAATGTGCTAAATTAGCACATCTCAAATGGTGCTTTGATTTCATACAAATAAATAGTGTGGAATGGGTAATATATAATGAATTATCCCAATAACATAATATAATTCTTGTACATTTCTGTTTTGGGTGTTATCATACCATTTTGGTGATGGGAGGTGAGGAACGAACCAAAAAAGAAAAGAACTTAAAAGAAATGAAGGAATTGGAAAGAGGAATTTACCTCTTTAGACATCCTCCTTTGAGAACCTATTAAAGGGAGAGGTTTTTCTATTTTTAAAAGGCTAGTGAATTTTGGATGTGAGGTAAGATCTTGGGGAGATATTTGGGCAGAATATTGGCAAGGAACTAGGCTTGAGAGTAGTGAAGACATGAGGGAGTGAGGGGGGTTTTATATTGGAGGAGATGAGGGATTTCATAATATTTTAATCATTAATTAATTAGTTCTCCAAAAGGAAAGGAATAGAAATTATTCCATTACCATGAATAGTAATAAATGTATGTGACTTCGAATCAAATGGGCTTACACCCACATATCATCATAAATGACTCAATAATTCCATTATTTAGCATTTGTCATAAATTATCGTATTTTACTATTCATAAAAATTAAAGTATTTTATAAAATTCTCAAAAAAATCACCCAAACCATTTTTCAACATGTAGAATCCAAAAAAACTATCTTAAAAAATAATGTTCTAAATATGATTATTTTAATATTTAATTAAAATCATATTTTATTTTCAGAAACATGTTTTGAAACATTCATTAACATATTCTAAAAAACAGATATATCATACATTCAACTTGAATATTATTTATATATTATCATAGGTGAGTTTAATATTCGATAGGTTATATCACTATTAATAAGGGTATGATACAATTCATAATGGGAATGTAACTATTCACCAAAAATTCAGTTTTTCTTATCCAACTCTAAATAACTTACGGTTCACAATTGTGTTTGTCAAATTTTCAAAATTACAAACAAAAAAGTGACAAACTTCTATTTAAGGGTAACTTAGAACATATTAGTTCATTATGTATTGTTTTCATGTTATTTTATGACATATTTTTATTAAGGAAATTTCCATTGAAAAACATTGGGTCGTTGCATTCTTCCCCCCTTAAGAAATTTCACCCTCAAAATTTCATATTACAATATAGGAAAACAATAGGGGGGTACTTTTCCTTCATTTCTTCCTCCATTTTCCATGTTTCCTCTTCGTACATTTGGTTTGTCCATAGTACATTGACCAAATGAGTAGTCTTGTAGCACAAAACTTCGTCTCTACAATCCATGATCTTCATTGTGTGATCCTCATAAGAAATACCATCCTCCAACTGAACCACCTCTGATGAGAGTACATGGGAAGGGTCTGGTATATACATCATTAAGAGGGATACATGAAATACATCATCTACCTTCGACATGGAAGGTGGAAGTGCCACTTGATAGGCTATAGCTCTGACTCGATCAAGGATCTCGAAGGGGTCGATGTACCTGGGACATAACTTCCCATTCTTTTCAAACATCATGACCTTCTTCCATGGATATATGTGTAAAAATACATTGTCTCCAACATTAATCTCAAGGTCTCATTGAGTATTGTATAGGTAACTTTTCTGTCGACTATGGGCTACATAGATATGTTACTGAATCGTTTTCACCTTCTCCACCATTTGTTTGGTCATTTCAGGTACTTTCAGCTTACGCTCACCAAATCCATCCCAAAAAGCCGATGTTTTGGACCTTTTCCCATTAATGGTTTAAAATGGTGCCATTTGGATGCTCGAGTGGAAACAATTGTTGTAGGAGAATTCAACCAGTGGATGATGTTTGTCCCATCCTCCTTTTAATTCTATAAAACACACTCTCAACATGTCTTACAGTTCTAGAATAGTTGTCTCAGATTAACCATCAGTTTGAGGATGATAGGCCATACTGAATTCCAGTTCACTGCATAATGAATGTTGGAGACTTTTCCGTGACATTGAGTTGAATCTCATATCATAATTAGATACCGTAGATAGTGGAACTCCATGAAAATTTACTACTTATTTGATGTAAATCGGTGAATGTTGATCCAATGAGAAGCCCTCTCGATTCGTGATAAAGTGAGACGTCTTTGTAAGATGGTACCCAACAACCCATATAGGACTGTTTTCTATGGGTGTCCTTGGAAGTTCATTGACAAAGTCCATGGTAATGTTCCCCCACATCCTTGCTTGTATGGATAGTGGTTGCATCATCCCCTTAGAATTTTTCCTCTTAGCCTTCACTTGCTGACATATTAGGTACATTGATGAATATTCAGTAATCTCCCTTTTCATATTGTCCCACCAAAGGTTTTCTCATATATATCGATACATATTTGTGCTCCCTGGGTGGATAGAGAAGGTCGGGCTATATGCATCATTCAATAGCTCCTTCTTTATCTCTCGATCAAATGGTACACATAATCATGTACTTAATATTATGACTCCTTCTTCATTAATTTTTAAACAAGGGGATTTCCCATTTTTGATAGCATCCGCCATTTTCTGATTTTCCACATCTTTTCTTTGAGCATCCATTACATTATCTAAGAGGGGTGGTTGATCAATTATTTGATAAAGGATTGATTATGTTAATCTATTAATGATTCCCATGTCCATATTATGAAAATATAAATTGATTGTATCATTTTCATTTCTTATCAATGATAGAGATGGTGGATCCTTTCTACTGAGATCATCTGCCACCTTGTTTTTTACACTAGGATGGTAGTGGATCGAGCCGTCATAATCCATGATGAGCTCTATCTATCTTCACTAGCACATATTAAGCTCCTTCTATGTGAATATATTTATGAGACTCTTGTGGTGAACATATATCTCACACTTCTCCCAATAGAGATAATGCAGCAACATTTTCAATGCAAAGATCACAACCGCCAAATGCATATCATGCAGGGGATATTTTTCCTCCTGGATTTTCTTCTCCCTTGAGGAATAGGATATCGCATTACCATTTTCCATTAGCACACAACCTAATCCTTTCTTATAAGAATCACTATACAACATAATGAGTTCTCCAGTTGTGGGGAGTGTGAGTACTGGATTAGTGATAAGCCTCTTTTTCAACTCCTTGAAACAGTCTTCACCTTCTTGAGTCCAGACAAAATTTACTCCCTTCAATGTCAGCTTGGTCATTGGGTTCGACAATCATGAAAAGTTCATCAAAAACTGTCGAAAATACCCAGTTAAACCCAAAAAGTTGTGGATCTCTGTTACATAAGTTTTCATGGGCCACTCTTCAATTTCCTTCATATTTATGGGTCAACATAAATCCCTTTACTGTAGATAACATACTCTAAGAATGATATATCAACTCTCCAGAACTCACATTTACTATACTTTTCATACAACTTCTCACATCAAAATCAATTAACACAGTATTCAAATGCTTCCCAAGTTCCTCTGTACTAATGGAGTATATCAGAATATCATCAATAAATACTACCAAAAATTTGATGAGGTAATCTCTAAAGACTCTATTCACTAAATCAATGAATATTTCTAGAGCATTAATGAGTTCGAATAGAATCACTATGAACACAATGTGTCCATACCTCGTTTGAAAGATAGTCATGGGAATATCTTCCCTCCTCGCCATTAATTAGTGATATCCCGACTGAAGGTCAAACTTAGAGAAATAATTGGCCCCATGAAGCTGATCAAACATGTCATCTATTCATGGTAGTGGATATTTGTTTATTATTGTGATTTTATTGAGCTCACGATAATAAATTCATAGGCTCATAGATCTGTCCTTCTTCTAGATGAAGAGGAATGGATCACCCCATAGTGAAACACTCGGGTTTATAAAACCATTATCCATCTTCTCCTGTAACAGCTTCTTCAGCTCTTCTATCTCTATGGTGGCCATTCTATATGGTTTCATTGAGATATGCAGAGATTTGGTGATATGTTCAATTGATAACTCAACCTCTCAGTTATGTGGATGACTATACTACCCTTCAGGGAATACAATAGTGTAATCCCTCATGATGGGATTGTCTTCAAGCGTGATTCTCTCCTTTGCCTCCATCATTTGAGCCAGACATGCCTTTTCACAAGGCATCCATATCCACACTCAAGATGATGATTCTAAAGGAGATTCGTCTTTTTCCTTACACTTGTAATGAATTGGAGGATGCTTTGGGATGTAAAAAGTAATCTCTTATTCCCAACATTTGATGTTGACTTTGTATAATGATATCCAATCCAAGGCCAACATAGTGTCGAACTCCAATAAATAAAGTATTAAAATATTTTATTAAAGGTTTAGTCCAAAAACATTAATTGGGGAGGAGTTATTGGCCATGGACGCAATGATTTCCCCATTAACTATTCTCACAGATAACCTTTTCTCTAAATTTTTTGGGTGAATTTGAATAGTTTTACTAATATTAAAAGATATGAATGATTGAGAAGAACCAAAATCAAATAGTACATTCACTATTCTTGAATGAATAACAAGTGTACTTGTCCCCAAATCATTGTCTGGATCTACCTCAGCAATAGTGATAGAAAAAGCCCTTCCATGTTGCCTTGGAGGTTGTTGTTGATTTCCTATAAAAAACCTCGGCTTAAGGAAATTGTTCACATAATTCCCAGGAACCTTGTATTTGTAACAGTGCAATGAAAGCTGAGTGTTTCTCTGAACATTCATTTGTTCTTCAACATAAGTGTGATTTTCCATATCACTTTTGCAGTTCTTTTCTAGATGACCAATCATTCCACAATTGAAGCAATTCTATGTTCCCTTCATAAAGTTATCAGGATGATTCTTCCCAGAACATTTTCAAGGGTAAAATTCATGCTTCTTTCTATCTTGTGATTTTTTGGATAAACCACCCATTTTGATCTCCATTTTTCACTTCTTTTCACTAGACCCATGAGACCAATGTGTGCCTCCAATCACCATTTCATCCTTGAGGGAACAACAGACAATATCTTGATAACTGTCAAAGTCTCAAATCACTGACACTTTTTCTAGAATCGACATTAGTCCACTAAAAAAGTGATCCACCTTTCATTCGATGTTCATGGTGAAGCAAGAGGCGTACCATGAATGACTTGTAATGTTTACTTTATATGCCCCAATGGACTCATCATCCTTCTACTTGAGTCCGAGGAACTCTTTTTCCATCTTAAGATTGAGGGTTCGAGGTAAATATTTGTGGAAGAACATCCTCTTGAATTCCTCCCAATACAAAAAATCAATTTACTCTTTTGGGTTTTTATTCATGATTAGTGTCCACCAATAATCAGCTTCCCCATCCAAATTATTGACCTCCGGTAAAACCTTCTATTAGTCCGATCACTAGAGGATGGAGAATATTTTTCAATGTAGTTAATCCATTATTCCGCAAGGAGGGGATCAGAATATGTGGTAAACATGGGAGGCCTTTCCCTCATGAAGTATTCTATGACAACATGGTCATTCCATGGAAGAGGAGGGTGTTCCTCATGATTCAAGTTATTATTCATAACATGAGATAGCTGGGAAAATACTGTCATGATGATTTGAGTACCTTCTCTCATAGAATTAGGCATGTCATTGGTGAAATATTCACATTTCCTATCACATTTGTGTTGGAACATGTTCATATATTTACTTACATTAACCAAGAAAATAAATTTATAATTAGAGGTCTTGAATACTTAGCTATTAAGCATAAAAAGGAATCTTTGAACACAAAAAAAATTATATAGAAGAATTTTATACTAAATTTGGATTCCATAGGTTTATATCTAGGGTATGCTCTATCTATTTCATAAAATATATTCTTATGGTCATGTTTTCCCTTAATAATTGTTTGTGCTAAGATCATGAATCTACCAATACATATCTCTCAGGATTGTCGTTGAAAGAGTGCATCAAGGCTCGTTGTTTTGTACTAAGATACCCTAGGTCAAGTCTGAAACTCCTTGTCTGATTTTTCACTCTTATATACATCTGCTCTAGAGCCACCTATACTTGGTCGTATCCATAAAATGATGTATTTTCTTGATAAACCACTAACTCAATACTCCCCAAAATCTTGGAATATTTTCTTATACTAAGTCTCATCCTTAATGTTCTCATTAAGGGACTCTATTCCTAATCTCTAAAAGTGACTAGACAATACTTTGATAACAACTATAACAACCCATGCCTTTTATATATAACATTAAATGATTTTATGTGTAATAATACATTAGAGTAAAAGCCAAGGATAGTTAAGTCTAGTGTCTTGGAAGACTAAGTACATAAAATATAAAACATGGGGCTAAAAAACATTTTTTATTTAATCTCCATAAAGATATCATAACATCCTTTGAGCCTTAATATCTGTATAGGGTACCCTAGGGTACACATGAACAAATGGATGAGCTGAAAATACTAGTAAGGGAATGAACATAAGGATATATCTTAAGCACATGAGTTAAGAGGTACTCCATAATGATATCAAAAGCATGGAACATAAACAATCATATCATATATACATGGAATCATATAAACATGGAATATTATAAATGAGGATGAATCATAAAACATTTCCTTAGTATAGTTCAAGGATAACTACCAATCCTATTTCCCATTTTAGTACGGGTCATGGAAAACCGCCAATCCTATTTCCCATTTTAGTACGGGTTATGGCTAACTGGAAATCCTGTTTCACATCACATCTCAAGAGACATAACCTTTCCCAATTAATTGGAGTGCTATCTAGGTGCACCCATATCAACAATTTAATGAATATTATATCAACATAAATAATCATTCATAATCCCCCGTACATAAACATAATGATACCCATCGAAAGAATTGGGTACCACAATCATGACATAATAACATAACCGATGAGCTTATCATGAAGGTGTCCATGAATGAAATGGATTAGAACATACATGGAAATTAAAAAGGTAAAATAGGAATTAAAAAATTTATGTGGTGTCAAACATAATTGAAAATAGATAAGAAATGTATTTGAGAAACATTATCATTAAAACGTTATTGTGTGTTTTTAAAGAAAATACTATAGTGCATTTAAAATAGAAAAGAGATCAATATTTTATATAAAACTTGAATTTAACCATGTTGGATTTCATAATAAAAAAATACTTATTTTATAAAGAATATGGTGGATTAATAATATGGATAGTTTTCATTTGAAAATGGGTAGAAATTCGGGATGTTCCCTTAAAACAGGTTTTCTTATCAGAATGTTCTAAAGAGAAAATCATATAAAAACTGGCATAACCTCGAAAGAGGTTGATGAAAGGGTTTTAATAGTTGAATTTTGTGAAAATAAACATAATTTATAATATGTAAATTAGTATATAAGAAAAAATCACTTTGATATAAAGTAATATAAGGCAACATGAATGAACAAAAAGGGTTCGGGTAGAATTAGTTACCGTTTGTTAGCATGGTGTCACGTGTACCTAATAGCTCTTGATTAGAGAGAGAAATTGGGTTTTTAATCATGTTTAAATAATTAAATAAGTATGGGGTGGTTCATAATCATAATTTATAATTATTTATTACACATTAAATAGAATACATTAGATGAAATTCTTGATTTAAGTGTGAAATAAAGATGATCCCTTACCATAAATTCATTGCTGTTCTCCACTTGTTTTTAAAAACATGAATAAAAAAATTAGGTTTATTAATTAATAATTCCATAACATCTTATATATTTTATTAGTTCATTATAATCATTTTATGTTCATTTATAACCATTTTTATTGGTTATGAGGTTCAACTCATTGTTAGGGATTTTCTGTTTACTTGGATTTAATGACTAGTTCGCTAATAATATTGTTTGGATAAACATGTAAGATGAAAGTGGTTTTCCAGAATTGAAGTTATATTAAATTAGTTAACATATAGGAGATTACATGTATTAAATTTAAATTTGTTTACTTATAGTGATGTCAAATTATTATTATTATATATATATATATATATATATCCTTAGTGACAACTATTTTGATTAATAGGAGGGTTTGATTGCAATGAACATGTTTTGATATATAAATTAATACAATTAGAACATAAAGATTATAGAACCAAAAAACTATTATGTATTACATATATAATAATCATGTTCAACCATAACACAAATGGTTCCATGAACAGAACTAAATATTATAATAGAAATTGATAAACTGTTGTCCTTTATTATGTTAAATAAGCACATCTAAAACTGTTCATTCATTTATTTCAAATAAATTTTGGGTAAAAGAGAAAATATAATTAATTATTTCATTAGCATAATATAATTAAAGTAAATTTATTTTACTAGAGTTATCATACTATTTGGGTGAAGGGTGGGGAGGAAAGAAACAAAAAGAAATGAACTAAAATGAATTGAAGGAATTGGAAGGAGGAATTTAACTTTTCAGACTTCTACATTTGAGAACCACATAAGGAGAGGGGTTTTGGTATTATGAAGATTCTAGGGGATTTTGGACGTGGGGGAGAAGCATGGGGAATGATTTGAGAAGATTATTGGAAAGGCACAAGGCTTGAGAGAATTGAAGAGAAGAGGGAGTCAGGGGGGTTTATAGTAGAGGAGGGGAGGGATTTCATAATATTATAATCATTAATTTATTATTTCATAGACGACCATGATTATTAAGTATTACATGACCATGAATAGTAATAAATTCATGTGAATTCAAAAAATTTGGTCTTACATCATCATATATATTCAATGGCTCAATAAATCCATTATTTAACATTTGGCATAAATTATTGTATTTAACTAATCATTAAAAATTCATGTATTTCCGAAAAATCATAAAAATTCACCTGAACCATTTTTTGACATATCGAATCAAAAAATGAAATAAATTTTTCAATTATAATTTTCTAAATATAATTATTATAATATTTAATTAAAATCATAATTTATTACCAAAAACCAGTTTTGGAACATTCATTTACTTATACTAAAAAATTGGAATATTATACTTTATACATTAATATTATTTATTTATTATCATAGGTAAGGATACTATTCATTAGGTTCTATCACAATTAATAAGGGTTTGTTACTATTAAAAAGGGTAGGTCACTATTCGCCAAAACTTAACTTTTCTTTTCGGACTCCAAATAACTTACTGATTGTAACTATGTATGTTATATTTTCAAAATTCCAAACATAGAAGTGAAAAACGTCTGTTTAAAACTCACAAAGCACTTAGTAGTACATTTTTCTGTGATTTCATGTGATTTTATGACATATTTATTAGAAGATAATTTCCATTGAAATCATTGGGTCATTACACATCTATACACCTAGTCATCACTAGGTGTTCAATCTCCTATTTTCATAGTGTTAGACAACCCATATCCTTGGTCAAAACCTTATACCAAAATGGTACATTCCACTTCATTGATATCACATAAAATATGTAAACTCACACCAACCATGTATTCCAAATATCCTACCAAACTATTTCACAAAAGCACAACATATTTAGTCAATGAATTTTATCACATATATTTTGTGCAACAAAACCATTACATAATTTTAAAACCACCATATTTAAATTATTATAAAAATATGAAATCCAACCAATATCATTATTTCTATACTATAACAAAGATAAGATTATAAAAAATAATCATACCAGTTTTGTGTAAAAAATTCCAGAAATACTTAAAATCCAAACTAATCATTTATATTTTAATTCAAGTAGTGATGAGAGAAAAATTGCATACATCTCAGTGGTTGGTGGGAACAATGAACGACATTAAAAACCCTATATATGCCAATGGATCTTCTTTAATCCCATAGATAGAATAAAATATACACATGAAACCCACTATAAATCATAGAAATATATATAGCTGACTATATATATTGTTTTAAGAGAGAGGAGAAGAAGTTATCTAATAATAAATATGAATAACGAAGGCATTCCAATGTCTCATGACAACCAAAATGATTTTCTTTTCTTATGAATCTCTTTTAGATTTGAGGGGATCATATCTCAATTGTATAGAGAAACTAAAAATTTAGATCATGAAAGATTATGTAATTATATATGTTCTCGATAGTTATTTCCAATTATATAGGGTGTCAATTTTAAATCAAAATGTTGGTCCAAAAAATATGGAAAAACATTACACATACTTTTTGGTTCTACCTTCTTCTGAATAAACCATGAACGGTTGGGGGCATGGCTAGGAAAGAGGCATGCCAACCATGATTCGATTTCTGTTACCTATCACACTATTTCCCCTACGAACTCACTTGAATAGGAAAAACCATGCACTATACCTATTTCTACAAAGTTACTCACAAAATATGTGTCATGGATTTCTAGAGGTGGTGGAAAATTTCTAATATCCGTCCAAAAACCATACAACTCTATAAACTACTCTAAAACATGTCCAAACCTCCAATAAAACTCACAAATCCTAACCCAAGTGATTCATAAGATGAATGGGTCTAAATAAATGGTCATGTACCTAAAAGAATGGGGGAATATTATTTACATAATGATAAAACTACCACAATTTAAATTATTAACATATATCATTTAACTAATCTCAACTCTATGGTGGGTAAAATATCATGTAGGAAGTTTGAATTATGATTAACCACTACAATGTTCTTAAGTAATATATAGATTTATCATGTTTTTTATAATCATAAATATCCAAATGGATGGGATCTCCACATTACAACATGCACAAAATAAATTTTATATCACAAAATAATAGAAACAAAATATAATATTAAATAAAATGGAGATAGGGAAACATTGCAAAATCATTTTTATCAAGTTATTTAAAAAAGGTCAAATTCATGCTTTAAAAACCCTGTATATCCAAATAAATTCATTTTATCATGAAATTATTATTCTTATATTGTGTATTCAAGTATCACGGTGTTGTATCCCACCTTCTCTTTTATAAATCTGTATTAAATATTAATTTTTTTAGGTGAGAGTGTTATATGTCATTTTTCATTAATTTAATGTCAATTTTTTAGTCACATTGAATCAAAATTTCTTTTAGTACTTCTTCAAAAATATCATCGAACTTACTATTCATGAATATTATCTTCGTAAATTATGTCTATAAAAATATATGATAACAATATTATACATAATGATAAATGGTGCTTCTTTCGTAGAATGGATCATAAATTCTTCTAATGTAATATTCCCTATAGTATATAGATATTCAAAAGATAATTTTACTAGAACAGACTACATCATAATTGTCCAACATATAAAAATAAATTAAAAACATTAAAACCAAATAATTATTTATGGTTCATATAGAATACATAATTATTTATATCACTTCTAGGAGAAGTTCACTCATAGTAAATCATTAGAGTTTTTTTGAAACATTTGGAGTAGAAAATGAGTATCTTTCTAACTATATAAAAATGTAATTTCCCAATGAATAAATATAAATATTTTAGTATAATATATCAATGCAAAAATGTTTTATAACAATAGTTAAAATTTAAATAAATGATCATTATATCTTAAACTCTTACAATATTAATTAATTTAAAATTACAATTTCATAAATTTTCATTAATAGTAATATTGTTTTTTATGATTTTATTTTTATCAC
This sequence comes from Viscum album, assembly GCA_963277665.1. NCBI lineage: Eukaryota > Viridiplantae > Streptophyta > Magnoliopsida > Santalales > Viscaceae > Viscum > Viscum album. Next base: position 1,920,648,247 of record OY728136.1, on the reverse strand, counting down.
ACAAAAAATTGTTTTTTTTGTATTCATTAAATGAATTATGAAATTCCTAACCTAGTAATTATGAAAACATATCAATTGAGTTATTGTAGTTGATTATAATTGTATTTATTTCCATATAAATCCTAACCATTAATGTTTATTCTTCTGAGATTTCCATTTAATGGTTGTGATCAAACCCTATAATATTGTTCAATAACTTATTCAATGATGTATCCAATCATTTATATTGTGATTCTTGTTCTTTATTAATGAATTATAAATTATTTTCTAATAAGAACATAGTTAAATCATCCTTTACCAATACAGATCGAACCTTTTATTCTATGTAAACATCTTCATTCAAGAGAACCACAAAAAATTCTTTATTCACATATATTTATTCTATTACGAAATTTCATTGAGTATAATATAGTAGAAAATTTATGATACACAATATTATTTATATTTGACAGAATGTTTCATCTATATCAACACCATTAACATATTCCTAATAATTAACAATAAGACATTATTTTTTTGGATCACCATAAAAAATTCAATATTTTATTATGATTACAATTTTATGTAAATAAACATATGTTATTTAGGTTTTCCCTCAACATCCCAAGTATTATATTGATCAATATGACTCAATTCACCATTCAAGACTATCTCCACTAATTCAAGAATTCCCGGATATTTTAATATATAATATACTATTTTTTATAATAGAGAACTGTATTATATTCCACTCATCCTTTAATATTTTTGAGCCTATATTTCTCCAATATTGATTATAATATATTTAAGTATCTATTTTCCTCTTTTATTTTGTCACATGTTTAATATCTTCATCGAATTTTTCATCAACTTCTTTTTTTGTTTGGAATAAAAAAAATTTAGAATATTTCTATATCTGATTAAACAATCATATAACACTTCATATAATTCAAATATAAATTCAAAAATAATATTTACACATCTCTCATAAGTGAAAAAATAAACCACCCTTATATAAGTACACTAAAATTTTAATTATTCCTTATTTAAAATATATATATGAAATACACAATAATGATTTTTCTAAATATCCACATTCATATGCAATATAATCCATACAAACCCATATTAATCACATTAATCGGAATAGATAATTATCTATAAAACCACCATTGATGCTTATGTTGTTTCTTTTATCCATGACATATTTGATATAGATTAGTCTATAATCATGTAATAATAACGATCAATTATGATTAAAAATCACTTTAACAATTTTATTCCATTAGTGACATGAGATTATAGATTCTATAACAAATTTATTTTTCTTGTTTTTCACTATAATGTTTCTTCTATTCACCGTAACATTTGTTTAGGGTTTGAAATGATGATTATTTTTTTTAATAAAATTTCTTTCTAGGAAATATTAAAACACTTTTGATGACTACTCTCCTACACTATATAATCAAGTAATCATTATAGATCTTTAGGCTTCAATTTTTCTCACGTTTAATTTTTTTTATAGAATAATGTAATTGCACATTTATTTCATGAAAATTCACATGCTATATGAAATTAATAAAAAATACAATAATATGAATCAATTAACATCATATATTCGCATATTTCAATTAAAAATCTTTACATTTGTTATAATTGTGTTGATAAAACCGTTAAAACCCTTGTTATTATATGAAAACATATCTAAACGCATTATTACAGATATACATAAAATTAAAATTTTTAATAATCTCACTTAATGTAAGTAATATTAAATGACATATAGAGTTTGAATATTCACTAAATTCTTTATTTCATAAATTTATAAATCATCTATCTGTGTAATTTATATTCATATTACGGTATTTATAGAATCTTATTCTCTTTTCTATCAAACATATACAGATTTTGATTTTTCATCCTATCATTGAAAAGTGAATTTCTACCCATTTCATTAAAAGTAAACACTTTTGTATTGAATTAGTATTCTAAATACAAGTCACAATGGTGTTATATAGTTATTATATTTTGATTATTTCCAACAACATATATGACTATTATTTTATTTAATTCAATTCATTAAAAATAATCCAATCCACATTCATTAATATTTATTAAATATTTATTTATAATATTATTTGATTTTGGAAAATATCATGTTCTATTCTTTACAAGATTCATATTACATACTATATAAAATAAAGATAGTATACTCATAATGTATGTTATATGATTCATTAATTCATTTATTAAAATTTTAATGAAATTTAACTTAATATATCTAGGAATTTTTTTTAATTATAATTCTATATGATATTAGAGTAATGAATATATTCTCTAATATTATTTTCAAATTAAATATAATTCGATAATTCTTCTTTAAGAGTATATAACCTATTTTTCATATAAATTTATTCACATTTTCTTTCTTTAAAAAAACATTGACATATATAAGATGAGAATCATCTTCTATTATTTTAGTCAATTTCATTGTCCCCAATAATATTATAATAATATAGTAATATTAATTTCATTTCTCATATATATTGAATGATATGTTTTGAAACTTTTTTATAGTATCCCAATAACTTATCTATTTATATAATATTCAAAAACACCAATATTTGATACAATATTAATAAAAACCACAAAACAACTAACATTTCATTAATAAAAATATATACTTTCTAAAATTAATCCATAATTATCTAGCATTTGAATACCTACTTTAATGCTGGTATGTATTCCATGGTCAACAATATTCTCCATTCATATTTTTTTATTTCTCTTAAAATTTTTGGAAACTATTTTTTCTTAAAAATTATAATATAGATAATTTTCACTAATACAGTGTTTTTGTGAGTTAACTAGTTTCAAAAATACTACTATCCAACTATATAATATTACATTGAAAAAATATATTATTATTTCTAAATAAAAATAAATTATTCAAATAATCTAATTTAATATAATATTTAATATATAATCTCAAGGATATAAATTCCTTCATATATATTTCTTCTTTTCCTTTATTTATCATTAATAGAATTATTATAATCATCGATAATCTTTTTTGTTCAATGTTTTCAGTATATAATTCATAAATACATCATATTTCACATGATAAATTATAGATTCTATATTTATATTTTCAATAGATACTGCTTTTGATACCAGTTCTTCAATATGAGATGAAAAAAATTAATAAACCGATTTTTTATGATTTTAATTTTCTATAGATCAGTATCCTCATGTTCTAATTGCAATTTTTCTATATTATTTACAAACCCCTCAGGTAGAAAACTCACATCAACAATACTATATTTTAAATACTTGTTATTATAAAAAATTAATATATGTGATAAAAAAATCAATCATTTTATTTTTTCCTCCTTAGCATTATCATACTAGGTTCTCACCGAAAAATTTAATTATAAGAATTTTCAAATTGAATATTATTAATTGAAATTAATTAATTATGACACATCTTATTTTTTTTCAAAATATCATTCTTCTAAAGAAAACATTATCCTACCTATAGAATACAGGTAACCATACATTACTAATAAAATAAAGATAAATTTAATATACAGGGATATCTATGGATTCTAGTCTTTATCAACATTAACTAAATTTATTATTAGTTTTTATTCACAATATTTTAATTTATTCTGTAGAAGTTCACTTCTCTCCAAGGTTGTAAATGTGATTTTATATAAAGATTTTCTAATAGATAATTCTATCCTCAAAATCATTTCATATACAAAAATTTTACATTATAAATCAGAGAGGGATTATGAGAAATGGTTTTTTTTCTTTTTTTGTACAACATTTGAGTTTTACAGTGGTTATAAAATTTTTTGAATTTTTTTATAAAATAAAATACCTTGAACTCATTACAACGTCATTATAAATGAACCAAAAAATTACTTTCTTGGGTAAATAATATATAAAAATAAAAATAGTTTAAAGTGAAAATAACACTTTCTTATTATTAATATTATATAATGATATGAAAACAAAATTTTTATCCTCAAAGTCATCATTTTAAAACACATTTTCATCTTTAATAATTAATATTCTAGTGGAATATGATATATACATTCTATGTGATGACAATGAATAAACATCAATACCAAGTGATATTAAATGTAATTTCATTTTATATTTCATATTTTACAATTTAAACCATAAAAAATGGAAATAAATTTTGATTTATATTCTTATTTAGGAAAATATAATCAACCATATTCTTTATGAAATAACTAGTTTCTCAAAAACCAATGTTTTTAACTTCAGTGTTCATTGTATTTCATATAAGGGGTTGGAGGATAAAATGGGTTTCTTCAAAAAAATCTTGTTATATTTAAAATAGATTCACAATTTTCATCATCTATGAAAATACCCAATGAATCATCATTCAAGGAATAATCAACTTCAAAATAGTAAAATGATATGAACAAAGGGATGTAACTCAGTTCACCAATAACAGACTAAATCTGATGAAAACATATAAAAGAGGTGTTTCTATGTAAAATAATTGATTCATAAATAATATATGATTACAATATCTTGGATAAAATAAAATCCCATAGATTTTCTAAATCCTCTTACAATTTTAAAATAACAATAATTTATATTTGTTAAAATGATAAAGTATATATTCATATAATAATGATATTGATATAAATTAATGAATCAACCCTATCAATTAATAGGTTCTCTCTTTTATACAGCAATCATTAATTATTATTCATCAACAATATATAGGGAAAATTTTTATATGATATATTATATTCAATGTATCTAAAATTTGAGCTCAAAGCACTATACAAGATCAGGTATTAAATGAAAATAATTGTTGAATATCTATTTATTAATCATTCTTATTAAAACCATTTTTTTATTTGATACACCATTCTCAATAAAAATGTTAAATATTTCAATAGAATATAAAATTAAAAAATTTAGAATCAAATAAATGAAAAATTCAACATAATTTGACTCAATTTAATTATTTGGGTAGTCAACACATTGATAACTATAATTGATATTTTAATAATTAGTCATTATTTTCTAAAATGACCACCAAATAATATTGCTTCATCTAATTTTTTTTCAATTTCAATTATATATATACATAGTAATCCCATAATGAAATGCATTATCAAAGAATGAAAGGTCTATTATCTTCGTGATCATATTCAACATCTATATTATTCATGGAATGTTTTTGAACCTTCACTAACAATACATTATTATGAAATCAAAAAATAAAATTAAATATCATTCATTTATATATATCTTTTTCAATCAAATAATTATCAATGTGGTCCCTTCATGACTTTTATGATCCAAAAACAATTTATAGCATGATATAATTCCTTAAATCATGATCAATTTGGAAATATCAGCCGAAATTTAACCTGAAACCCATCATTATATTGTACATAATGCAGGTTTCTTATACATATAGTGTTTATAAATAAAAAAATCAATTCATAATATCTATAGGGTGGAGTTCATGTCAATAATTTGATAATATCTAATGCTCTTAAATCACTAAAATCATTTATGTATAATTGTTTTTCACGTATATCCTAAATTATTTATAACATATAAATTTCCTCACATGGGATTATATATAACATAACAATTAATATACTAATATGTAATATTCATTTAAATTTATTGATTTTATCCCCATTTACCATGTGAAACATGAGATAAATACATGATTTCTTCCATTATCAACTAACAACTTCAATTAATTTATCTAACTATTGTAATTTGATACCATGAGTTTTCTCACACATCATGTCACTTTTCTGACATCTAATTTGTAAAAACAATAATATAATTTCACTGGGGTTCGAAATATAATTATAAAATAAGTTTCTATAATCTAACGATGAAGGAGTTATTCATTTATAACAAGGATATCATGGCTAAAGGATGGTCAGTTTCACCAGGATATAAAATATTACATTGTATTATTGAGGCTTTGATGAATTTGTGTGACAGAGGATTATAAGTTATTGGTAGTCACAATATCATGATAATAACCAATCAATAATTATTCTCATTTTAAATTCTTCATGAAAGAGGGAGAATATGTTTCAACAACATGTAGTGGGTTATACCTAGAATCCTCATTCTTTTTTTATGATGAACATGGAATTTTTTGTTATTTGGTATTGAAATATATTTAATTTCTCAAATAACAATGATGATGGCTATATCATAATCAAATGGTTTTTTGAGGTCACTGTTGGAAAATTGAATGTTCATGCCTTGAAATATATGTTAGCACTATGATTATAAAAATCATGTTTCATATAGTGGTTTATCATTATGAAATATGTTGTAATATGGACGTCATGTATTCCCATTATTTGAAATAGTTGGGGGTTTGAGGGATATCCCGACACATATCATCATAAAACCTAAAAAATATATGTGGACTAATTAAATTTAATATTTAAAATCAAAAATAAAAATAATAAGGGATTACAGAAATTTAATATATATATATTTTAATAGGAATATTGAATTCAAATATAAAAATTTAATTTGAGAGACTGCTAGTATGCATTTGGAGTGAATAATGGAAATTAATATCATTATAATACTTCGGGAAAAGGTATCAAAGGGGTAAAGAGTCTAGAAAAAGACAAATAAAATAATTATATAAGGAATAAAATAGAAATTAATAAAAAAAATAACATGATTGGTGTTTACATTATATAATGAGAATATTTTTTACATGAAATATTATATTCTCGGTGATTGTGTGATATCACTATTATTTCTTTGGAGACTAGTACAATATAAAAACATAAATGATAAATCATTCTCAATATATATATATGATTTTGATACTAGTTGTTCATATTGAAATATATTTTTATGAGTCATTCCAGGGATATGACCATTCATTTGGAATTGTGATTCATTTTAAAACATATTTTTCTTACTATGATTTTAATTTTTTTTGTTTTAATCATTTAATTAATCATGTAATTTTCATGAGAAACATTAACAGTATTTGAAAAAATAGATTTCCCACCTTTTTAATATATTCTCAATATTTATGATGGTCCATTTATTTAGGTATTTGAGATTTCTATTATCCCATCCAAATCAATAATTATGTTTTAATTTTGGATTTAATTATGTGAGTTTGTTTAGAATTCATTTGTTTATTAGGGATCAAATTAGTTCAATATAACGATTTGGTATTCCTATAAAAAAAATTATATATTGAGTTATTGGATTTCATTATATCATTTATCATTTTGAATTATTTTTTTGAGAGTTTCAACTATTTTATTTGAAATATATGATAAAGGTAGCTCAATGATAAGATAATAAATAATAAATAAGTACAATTAGATATATTTTATTATTATTCTTACATATTTATAAAAAATATTACAATTAAAAATAAATTATAACAGTAAAGATGCATATGGGAAATTGGCTACATTTGTGAAATTTATTATTTATGTGAAAAATAAAATGATATAGGTTTCGAGAAAGAATATTAATATGTCACATTGAATTATATTGAAAATTAATATGATACTATTTTTTAGCTTCATGAATTTATTATCAAACTCATACATTTTCATTAGTATTAACTGAATTCCAAAAGTGTTGAATAAATAATGGGTATCTTTTTATAAAAAAATTGCTATAATGGGATTGGTTTTTGTATAAGATTTCCATTAATAACATGAATTAATGTATTTATATATCATTGTATTTAATTATTATATAGTGAAAGTATTTTTTAGGAGTAATAATTTAGATTATAAATATTAAGTATTTAATTAATTGAAAATGAGAATGATATGCAATATAAATATACAATGAATAATCTTAAAACAATTCTATGTTATTTTTTTTAAAAAATGCATCAGTATATGTTTATCTAATCTCAATATTGTAAATTCAATATCTATTATTAAAATAAGTAATATAAGAGATTAGTAGTAGAATATATAGTATTATAATGAAATTTGTGAAATAACTGATACTTTTAAATGTAAATGTGGTAGAGTTCAGTAAGGGTATGATAAAAAGTTATGAATGAAAGTGTGTAACAAAAATAAATATCATGTTACAGTAGGATATCATTTAATTTCATAAAATTATATTACAAATTCATTTTGTAGAACATTAATGTAAAAACCTTAAATATTATAGTAATAATGAATAAATTCCTTCTGAAAATGATTCCAAGATAAAAATTTGTATTATATAATTAAAAATGACACATTATCTTTTAGGAAAACAAGATCCTATCATATGAAGGAATGATAAATTATAAAATATTGAGAATTATTTTTTTCAGGACAAAATTAATGAAGTATAAAATAAATTGAATAAATTCCAATTATATTCAAATATTTTGGATCAATACATTAGAGGGTTATAAAAAATTATTATTGATTGTACTAAGAATACTAAACAATGTCATGATAATTAAATAAAAAACTATCCTAATGATGGTGATTATAAATATGTCATTTAAAATTCATAATCAATGAATCATGTGAAAAATGTTAATTTATTACCAAATGAAAAAACCAATAAATTTAAAAAAATCAATGAATACAAAAGTGAATGAAAAAACTAATGAAAATAAGGATCACTATATGATTTAAATATAAAATAGCATAATGAGTAATGTGTATAGAGAATACCATTGTTTTGGTTCTAAACATAGAGAAAAAAATGGGGACTAAAAGGAAATATTTTAAGTAGGGAATGAGTTTGTTAATAAGTAGTTTTCCATATGTACTATTCCTTTGGGGGATATTAATAGAGCATTATGTTTTTATAAATAATCATTATTGATGTTGGTGTCAATATAAATATTAACATAGTTGTAGATTATATTAGATGATATGTTTTGGGTTGGTCAATAAAATAATATATTCTAATAATATGACAATTATGACAATTCTATATATAATAGAAAAATTGGGATTCAATAATTTTAGGAAATTTATCAATGGTTTTCCAGAAAACATTACATTATAGATAAATGTTTTATTATTAAAACTACCCAAAAGAATATTAGTTAATTTAAGAATTTTCATAGTTTATAAAAGGAAAATTAAATGATAAGTCATCCGTTCCTTATGTTGTATTGATTGAATATTTTAAATATAACTCATGTAACCTTTATAGTGGATGTTCTACACATAATTGGGATTTATTATTTTTAATTTATATTAAAATTTTAATATATTGATATAATCATTCTAAATGAAAGTTCACTCATTGTAATAGGAATTTGTAAAACATGTATTTAAAAGGATATGTTATAGTCCTAGAACTGATTATTTAAAGAGAATATAAATCATGACCTATTGATTGCATCACAACACAGTGATAAATATAATGATTTGATATTAATAATGTATTAATTTTTACTATAAGGACTAGGTCATAAACAATACATATTCATGTTAATTCAAAGAGAATAAATATATTACATTTCTAAATATATTTTCCATTTATCGTTTTATAAATTAATTACATGTTTCAAAATTTTCAACCAATATTCATTAAAATTGGGTACTACAAAAACAATATCCATTTTTTCATAATAATTTTTTTTAATAAAACATGAAATATATTCCTAAATTTTTTTCACAACATTCATCATGGAATCTCTATTTCTCTTACACATCATTATAACCTATGAAAAAATATTTAATAATTGGTATGAGAAATAAAATATCAGAAAGGGATTTAAAAAAGATAAAAAATTAGAACATGAATACTTATAATCTTATGAAATCATTTTAACGAATATATACTTCTCATGAACGAGTATTTTATAGTATCTTTGCGAGAACGTCAATTTTCCATAAAAAACAAAAAAATAATATGTGTTAATTGTTTCACATCATAATTAATATATTAACCATCATAGATACCATATGATTTATAACCCACATGACCACATTATAATATATCCCTTGTACCTACCTCACAATGTTACCCTCACAACTACTTTATAGTGTAACGATCACAATTAAATTTTAAGTAACCATACATTAGACCTTCAACAAAAACATACCAAATTAATTAGGGGGAGATATAAGTTCCACCCTAAATCATAGACAATTCCCAAGAACTATAACATAATCATAAAATATTAATACTTTTATAAAAATAGTCCATTTGAATTTATAATAATAATAATTGAATAGAGAATTTTTTACAGGAGTCCATTAATATACGATATCATTAATGAAACAATTAATTAAATGAAACAAATATGTACTATCATTTTAAATGAATATAAGAAACTTAATATATTAAAATTTTATATTATAAATATTCTCATATGACAATATAAATGATGTTGAAATTCATCCCAAATAAAGAAAATTGGGTTATTTATTCCATTATTTCTAGTTTTCCTTACTTAAAATGTCATTAATAATACGATATATTGGAAATAAGAGTGTAATTAGTATTTTAAGGATTCATATTAATTTTAATAACCCTTTATATGACCATTTTATATTATCATTCCTCTCATTTATTAATAATATTTTGTTATTTCTAGTATTTTGGCTGTGTTCTTTTAGTGGGTTCATGGTCGGTTTGAAATAGTTTTTCTTTTCAAATTGATGTGAATCTTCCATAGAGGGATGAAATTGTATTAATATCATTCCATAGTATTATATGATAACAAAAATAATTTTTTTTATATGATTATAAACCATTAGATAAAACATTAATGATATACCTTTGGATCAATTCGGCGGTTCTTTTAAAATCACAAACTAGTTTCGTATTATAATTTAGAATTAATTATTTAGATTAATTCAAGAATAAACAAGTTGTTATATTATACACATTAAAATATTTATCATAAATTAAAATGGCTCTATGATTATCCATAAATGTGGTAATGTAAATTTAAAACACATCATCCATGATGTCGGTAAATTGAGACATCATGAATAATATTTTTTAGAATAAGAGGGAGAGAAGAAGAAGTGATATGATGAATTTTTTAAAAAACATAATAATATTCAACTATATATATGATAATATAGTTTTAATTTCTCTAGTTTAAGTGGATGTTAAAAGATTATATGGAACAAAAAATAATTGAACGAAAAATAAATGAAAATTAATGAGGATTTTTACCTCATGAGTCATCCCCTTTGAGAACCTCTTTATGTCCATTGGTTTAGGCTATTTGGTGAGACCATAAGGTCTTGGATGTGGGGTTGAGGATTGGAAAGATTATTTGGTAGAATTTTTAAAAATTTGAATATCATGATAGGTCTGAAGATAAGAGGGGGTGTGGGATTGAATTAATAGTAGATGTTGGGAGGGGTGTTTCAATTATATTAATCATTATTTTATTATTTTTCTCTAGATAAGAAATAGTGTATGGTATAGGGACTAAATATAGTAATTAGTACATTTGATTTTGCACTAAGGGTTATCATATTTCAGTATTAAATAAAAAATCAATTATTTCAAAGAAATCCAAAAAAAATCACCCAAACAATTATTTATAATTTAGAATTTTAAAATGAACATTATTTTTTGAAAATAATTATCTATCTTTTAGAAATTTTATTTTCATTTAAAATGATAATCTATTCAAAATAAACTATTTTTGATACTAACGTTGATTTTATAAAATGATTAAAAATAAATTACAGTCTCGTAAAATTATATTACAATCATAAGAAAAGAATATAATAATTTACGTATATATTTTTGGAAAAAAATATTTTATTTTAAATATTTAAATTAATTTGAAAATTAAAATTAAATATTATGATGTAAAAAATACCAACACTTAATTTATCATATCCAAAATATTTATATACATAATTCATGATATAAATATTTCATGATTACACTTATAAGATAAAAAAATTTATTTCTAACAACATAGGTGATATTATTATTCTATTGGATAAATTATTATTCCTATTTTTCATGTTACTATTCTAAAGGTCATGTTACTATTCAATCAATATAAATTCCTTAATTTCTATAAATATCAATTACATCATTATAAGTTTATAATGAACTTAAATATAGAAATCACTGGTGGAATAAAATTATTTAATAAATAAATGGGTTGTAACATTCTCCCCGAGTATGGAAATTGTATCCTCACTATTTAAATTCAATTTTTAAATATGTGAGGATACATTTCCTTCATTGCAATTTTAGATTCCCATGTTGCTTCTATAACCATGTGGTTTCTCCATAAAATCATATCTTATTATATTACGTAATTCATAAAATCATTCTCTTTATGAACATGAATCTAAATAGGCATTTTCCAATAAGATAGGTTCTCTTCCAAAAAAAACTACTTTTGGGATCAAAATAAGCAATGAATATAGAACAAACATTCTCAACATACAAAAATGAAAAACATTGTGTACCTGAGAAATCATCGAAAAAAGCTATATTGTAGGTGGCTGGTCTAACACTCTTTTGGATTTCATAAGGCCCAATGAAGCATGAATTTATCTTTCCATTCATACCAAAATATACAATATCATTCCATGGTGTGATTCTATGAAAAACATGATCACCTAGCTCAAAATAAAAGTATTTTCTCCTTTTATCAATAGAAGTTTTCTTAATTCTATTAGTTGTCCTCATGTGTTGTTGTATAATCTTCACATTATCAGCCACTTCCTCAACCATTTCAGGTCCCATCTAATTTATTACCTTGACTTTATACCAAAAAATTTGGAGTTAAAACTAAATATCCTTTTAATGCTTCAAAAGGATCCATCTGTATACTAGAATGAGAAATGTTTTTATATAAAAACTCAACTAAAGGATAATCTTGATCCTATCTTTTGTGGAAGTCCATTAATCAAACATGGAGAATATCCTCCAATATCTTAATTGTTAACATAGTATACCCATCAAATTGAGAATTAAAGGTTGTGTTAAAGTTTAATTCTATGCCCTACGACATCAGAAGCCCTTTCTATAATTTATATGTGAACCTAGGATCTCGGTAAGATACAATAAAATGTGGAATTACATGTAACCAAAAAATCTATTTGAGGTACAATAGATAAAATTGATCCAAAGTCATAGTTTCGTGAATATGAAGGAAATGGGAATATTTAGTTAGTTGGTCAACTATAACACAAATTATATTCTTACTCCAAGAAGTATTTGGGAGTCCCACCCTGAACACCATGGAAATATTTCAATATTTTTACTATAGAACTAGAAAAAACTGAATAATCTACATTGTCAATTGTTTCTCTGATTTAACCAGTTGAAAAATCATGCCTGTAATGGAAAAATCTATAATATTTGTTTTCATTCCATCCCTCTCTTAATACTCTTGAAGGTCTCTATACATCATAGAACATCTAGGATTAACATAAATGGGAGAACTATGAGCATCACAACAAAATTTTTTCTTCCATTGGTAATCACAAAGAAAACATTTTCTATTTAAAAATCATAAAACAATATCTATATAAATTCTAAATTCAAGAAAAAAATCATTTTAAACCAATTTAATATTTTTCTGAAACTCATGATATTCCATATATTCTTGCATAATTCTATTTGATAGAGTTTCATAAACTCACACGAGAAACGAAATAGTGTAAAATCATGCACAAAAAACTTCCAAGCCAACATTCATCAAATCATTAATCATGGGTTCTTATTCCAAACATAATTTGGGAACTGATAGATTTTTTTACTCAAGGAATCGATAATTTTCTTGATATTCTATGATGAAAATTGGTCATGAAATAATAATCCATTTTTAGTTCAATCCATATTCCATGCCTCATTATTAATTCTTTCTAAGTAAATATATTCTTTATAATTTAATGGTCAGAATATATTTCACATTTGGATACATATAAATGATTCCACCAAATTTTAAATGCACGAAACCATAGATTCTAATACAAAATCTTGTGTGGGGTAATTTAACTCGTGAGGATTTAGTTTTCTGGAATCATAATCAATTACCTGATCATTATGTATGGGAACACAACCATGTCACTTCAATAAAGCATCATTGTAGATTTCAAACTCACCATTTCTGGAATGCACAACCAAAAATATATAATTCTGCAATCCCTTATTTAGTTCCCAAAAAAATAAAATCCTTCTATTAAAATTTATAGTATAACTTTTTTTGTTATCATATATTCATGGGTAGATAATTGTGAAATGATTTTAAAAATCCATCTGAAATAACCTACTAATACATGATAACTATGAATATATGTAACATATGTATATCTGGTCCATTCAACAACAATTGTTTTTGGTATGATATACTATTATTCTGTCATTATTTAAAATATTCCCAAGAAAACAAATATGATGCAATGAAAAATCACATATATAAATTTTCTATATAACATACTTTCTTTGAGACTATGAAAGACAATACATCAATGATTTCGTGATCCTCATATGTTTCTGAAAATAATAAAACATCATCAATAAAAACACCATCAAACTTATCAAAATATTCATAGAATTTTCTATTAATAAGATACATTAATATTGTAAATAAAATTTTCAAACCCAATGGAATAACAAAAAAACTCATAATAACCATATCTAGTACACAGATCTACTTTCAGAATATCATCCTTCATCACCTTCATCTTATGGTACCTAGATATATAGCCATTCATAGAAGAATACCGATCTCTCGGGAAATGATAATGAAATTCATTGACATGAGTCAAAGGATATTTATTATTAATAGTATTTTTATTCAATTCTCTATAATCAATAAAATTTCTTATTAAACTATATTTATTTTTTACAAACACATATGGGTACCCCATGGTGATGTGCTACGACTAATGAAGCGTTTTCAAGAAAATTCTACAACTAATTTTTCAATTGATGATGTTGCAATTGAGCTATTTTATGAGGTGGTTTTTAAATCACCTTAAGATCAAGAACTATGTAAATGGTAAATTCAACTTTCTAGTCCGGTATAACACCATAAAAATAATCAAGAAAAATATATAGGTATTAATTTAACACTAGAGCATCATTAATCATGAAAATTCACTTTTTTCAATAATGTGAGATAGATAAAATTCATTTCCATCTTTTAATATTATCTTAGGAACCTGATATCTCATCAATTAAGTGGATATATTCTTGTATTCAATCAGAAACTATTTTTGAGAAACAACTTCTTCATCCCTAAAATCAATTTCATCATAAAAATAAAACCAATCTAAAACCATAATGATATTAGGCTCTACTATGGGTAAAACTACAAGGTTTCCAGGTAATTTCATTCCATAGACAATAATAAAAAGATTACTATAATGCATTTTTAGCTATAATATTTTCACTTGGTGTTCTAACCACTATTACTATCTCATTTCTTGAGGTGAAATTTCTAATTTACTAGAAACATTATCATAAATAAAATAATGTCCCAACCCCGTATCATACAAGACATTATAAAAATATGTTTAAAAAACCACGTACTTGTTACCACTACATTGGATGTCCTGATCTTTATGTACATAGTCTCAGCAAATATCACTACACATTTTTTATACAATCTAACTGTTTTCCATCATTTAGAACTTTCTTTGGGTAGGTATTTTTATAATGACCCATCTCACCACATTTAATACACATTATAGATTGCCTATCAGAATTTATCTTAACATCATTTTCATTACAATCTCTATCCGTATTTCCAAACATACTATATTAATTACATTTACGAATTTTTAAGGAATTCCCCAAGGTTATTTTTAAAAGAATTTTCAAAAACTAGAAATGGTACCTTCTTACCTTTAAATTTCTTTGATTTATTCCAATTCATTACTTTCCACCTAGAACTATTCTTATACATGTTATCAAGATATATGTGATCATCAGAAAACTCCATTTACAACCACTAAACAATTTGGACAAGATTATCTTAAATTTAAAATTCAAAGGAAAGAAATTCCCTTCAATATCACGGTTCCAATATTATGTATGAACTATTTATTTTTCTTTCAAGACCCTGAATAATATTTTGAGAATACCTTACAAATCAAGAGAGGTTTTCATCACACAGGACTACAAAATCCTCTGTTTTTTTAATTAAATGAATTAGTTTACCATCCTAATACAAACCATCTTAGTAAAATATTTTTCAAGCAGTATATTTTTAAATTAATATAATTCCATGGGCTAGAAGATCTAAGGAAAGGATGATGGAGTTGCCTTATAAAATGTTCCTCTGTCATAATGTTCTTTTGTGTTAGCTCGGGTTGTCCTCATTCATATATTCCACCTCCATTTATTGATAGCATAAACTGATAGATTACATTCAGAATATATTTAGTTCTAATTTACACCACACCATGATGCAGACCTGGAAATATAATAGCCTCTTGGTGTCACCCTACTTTAGGTTCCTGATTTATTCTATGGAAAACCATTCTAGATAGAGATATCATGGATAAAGAAACATTGTAATCTATAAATAATATGACATTTTATCATAAAAATATGGAAAAAATCATGTATTGTACTTTATTAACATCATCCTAACCCCTAATGTTATCTAAACCATACATTAAAACAAATTATAAGGACCTGGCCATAGACATTACATAATCTTTTTACTTCAACAAGAATATACATATTACATTCCCAATGATCTTTTCGATTTTGAGTTTTATAATTTTAGGAAATATTTTAACATATCACCCCATAATCATAAAGAGTTGGTTCAACTAAAACAATATCAATTTTTTCATTATATAATTTTTTTTAAAAGAACATTAAATATATTCATGAAAAGTATTCAAAACATTCATATAGGATTATCCTTTTCTCTTAGCCATCCATAAGCCTTGTGAATTTTTTTAAAACATGTGGGGAGAATAAAAATCACAATAAGGTATATAAAAATTGAATCTATTATTACATAAATAATTATAAACATGTGAAATCATTTTAAAAAATAAATATTTTTCACCTAATAAGTGTCATAAAGTTACATTTTAAGAACATTATATTTCCATAAATCATATAAAAAAATAAATAAAAAATATATAATTATTGGGGAATTAATTACATAATATTTTAAACAACATGAAAAACATATGACTTGTAACCCTCACTACTATCATACAGTGTAACCCTCATGAATGGCTTACAATGTAACACTCATGGATACCTTATAGTGTACCCATCGTTGTTACCTTTGGAGTAACCATATGGATGACCTCCAGCATAAATATATATAATGAATTGAAGGGAGATATAGGTCCCACCTTTCATAATATAAATTTCCCAACAACCATAACATAATCATAAAACATAAACACATTAATAAAAATAATCTTTTTGAATTTTATAAAAGTATAAATATAAGAAGGATTTTTAAAAGAGGAGTCCCTTACATATATCATATCATTAATGAAAGATTCAATAAAATAAAATGTATATGTATACTCACATTATATAAACATAATACAATAAAATATATTTAATATTTCATATCACAAATAATATTAGTGTTAAAAAATCAATGATGTTGATGTTTAACCCAAATAATGGATATTGGGTTAATAATTCTCATTCCCCAAGTTCGTATTAATTAAAATGTGTTTAAAACTCTTGGATAATTATTAAAACAATTATTAATATTTATAAGAAAATATCAATTTTTATAAAACCTTATATTATTGTTTTATAACATCATTACACCCATTTTTTAATATTTTTTATTTCTATTGTTTGGGGTATGTTTATTACATTGTTTCCATGGTGGTTTTGTAATGGATTTTGATGTTGAATAGAAGAAACAAATCTATAAGTTTATTGAAATATTATTAATATCATTATAATATATTAAATGATACCATAAATTATTTTTATTTCATAAATTATTATTATTCATTAGATAAAACATTAATAATATTCATTTAGATCATTTTAGTGGTTCAACGATAATCAAAAAATAATTTTGTTATATATTTTAATATTATGTATATATTTTAATTATAGAATATTAAATATCTTATATAATAAAAAATAAAATATATTGCAACCATTAAAATGGATTGATGGCTAGCCATGAAGTTTTAAATGGAAATTTATAACACACCATCCATGATTTCTGTGAATCAACACATCACGGAAAGTATTTTTGTTTTTAGAATAAGATGGAAAGGAGAAGAAGAATGGTGATGAATTTTTACATAAATATTATAAAATTTGAAAATATATAATATATTTGATTTCATATTCTACTTGGATAATTAGAGTTCCAGATATTATTTTCAATTAAATATAATTGAAATAAAAATAAGAAAATGAAAGAGGATTTTTACCTCTAGAATTATCCTCCTTGGGAATATTCATTAGGCCTTTTGTATTGGAATTTCTGTAAGACCAGATGGTCTAGGAGGTTGGGAAGAGGCTTGGTAATTGTATTGGGTAGAAATTTAGAAATTCTACAAACTTGATAGGTGTAAGGAGAAGAGGGGTGAGGGGCAGTATTTAGAGTGGAGGAGAGGTGGGGGTCATTAATGTAATCATTATTTTATAATTTTTATGAAGACAATAAATAGTTTAGGTTTATGTGAATAAATAAACTCATTATTTCATGTGAGACCTATATAAGGGTTACTACATTAGTATAACCTCATCCATGGATAAATAATTCATGTATTTAGTTTATTTCGTATATAATAGTATTTCATTATTCAAGAAAAATTCATATATTTCTAAAAAATCACAAAAAACCAGCAATTAAATTTTTAAAAATGTATAATTAATATATGAACTCCATTTTTAAAAAATATTTTTCTAAATATGTGGAATTCAATTTTTAACAATTATCATAATTTCTTTAGAAATTACAACATTAATAACTATAACTCGCTTGGTAACACTTTGAAAAATTAATTAAAGATGCATAAAATTATATTATAATAATATGAAAATAATATAATAATTTATGAATATATTTTATTTTAAATCATTTACTTACACCTAACAATGAAATTAAATAATAGTGAAGTAAAAAAATTCCAACATTTATTTTATCATTTCTGATATATATTTTTACATATTCCATTATTAAAATATATCATGATTACACTTATAATATAAAAAATATATTTATAATATAATTGATTATGTTACTATTATATTGGCCGAATCACTATTCTAAATATTCATTTTACTTTTCATGATGTCAACATTCTATTTAGTAAGTATAAATTCGTTAATTTATTTGAATATAATTTATTTATTAACAAATTAATAATTAATTTAAATATATAATTCCATGATGAGAAACAATTATTTTCTAATTCCTTGGGATGTTACAATTATTAGAAATATATAGTAATTTATGTATATTTTTCATGGTAATGTGAACTAGGGTAACAAATTACAGGTTCTTGATGAACAAAATTTAAGATACCAATTATTGTGTAATTAAAATCGATTGTATCAAAACATTATTATCCTTAATTGAAACATTAGTGTAATGATACTCATACTGTTAACATTAAAAATAATACAATAATAAGGTTCTAATTATTTGAAAAGATCCCTAACATAAAAAAGAAGAATATTGAAATCAATTAACATATAAACATTTGTTATTCAATCACCAAACATGTTATATTTAATTAATTTAAATAGTTTATGGGAGAATGGAGAAATAATATTGTAATTGAGATAAATATTTTATTTCATTTATTTTTTAATTAACTCTTATTATATGTATTGAATTCATGAATCAAATTTTTTTATCCTTGAAGAAGTATATAAGTTTTAAATCATTAATTAAAAATAAATGTCTCTTCTTTATAAATAAACAGGAAAAGGATAATGGTGTTGAATACGTAGGTGGGAAGAATTTATTATTATATTTGAAATCATGAAATATAATTTTAAATCATTGAACAATATACAAAAAGAATATAATTTCATTTTTGCACATCATAATATTATATTAGTTCAAATGACTAGCCCCATTGTGGGAGATATTATCAAATCATAATATTACTTGTGGGAAACAATATTCACTCTGATTATTATTCAAAACAATTGTTTTATCAACCTATGCCATATATGTAACTATTTTATATATCATATAAAAATTTAAATGTATCATTGGATAGTTTAATTTTTATTGTATTTAGCTGGTGGGAGATCAAACCAATAAATCTAGAACAACCATTAGTGAAACTATGACCCTGAGTCATAAAAGAGAAAATTTGGTAATACATGAAATGAAAAAAGATCAAAAATAAATTACTTCTTATTCATAAAATTATTACCATACTGAATACATAAATGTAAAATTATTGAATTCCACTCAATATTCATTATTGAAGGGATAATAATTAATCCCTCAACACATGGTTGGAATTTTTTTCCCTAAATATAGAAAACAATCCCCCCATGTAATAAAGGGAGGAAGAGTTGAGGTCCTGATATAGGGAGAAAAAATCGTCTAAATCCTCTCAATAACAAACAAATCAAATGATTTGGGTACTATCTCAAAAATAATGGTCTCAGAAAAACTCTTGAGCTATTTTAGGAATTTTCTCATATGGGACGACACCTGACTGAATTAATTTTTCTAATTATGAATCCATCAATGGATCGCTATATTATTCATCAATTCTATCTTTTATAACACTCATTATATTTATAACTCGATATATAATTTAACATAATGCTAACACTTATCAATAAAAATATAGGTATATATCATACTATAAAATATTAACTTATCATATATTGCTAATAAATGATGGTAGTAACAATTATTCTAATAAAATATATAT
This sequence comes from Viscum album, assembly GCA_963277665.1. Taxonomy (NCBI): domain Eukaryota; kingdom Viridiplantae; phylum Streptophyta; class Magnoliopsida; order Santalales; family Viscaceae; genus Viscum; species Viscum album. The sequence continues at coordinate 1,920,627,407 of OY728136.1, read as the reverse complement.
GACATACCTTGTTTAATATATACACTTATTCTTTAATTAATATATCTACTAATAATTCACTCAATATAAAGCATCATAAAATTATTTAAATTAGAAATTATATTATATCCATTGGAAAAAATATTAAACTATGTCAAAATCAAAATTTTGTTGTATTTTTCTCCATATGTATCATCAAAATTTTCTTAAAAATATTCATATTTGAACCCTTTGGAATATACATACCAAAATATTTTGTCTACATGTGAAAACACATTTATATAATTTATTTCAATCAAACACAATATACATTCATGAAGCAATAACATTGGATTCCATAGAACATTAAATTGATTAATTAAATTTTTATTCATCGAATAAAGAAATATAAGAAATAACTAGCCTCTTGGAAAGAATCAATTTAATTAAAATAAAAACATATGGGTGGTGATATCCATAAAAATTTGGTATCACTATACATTTTCAACTATATGAAAAAATTAACATCATAAATTTTTAGAATATATTTTTTTCTTTTAAAATAAGTGAAAACAGTTTGTGGAGTATTTTAACTATATAGAGCCATCTTGGATATCTAGATTCTCTACGTATAGAAATACTAAGTCAATAAATTCATAATGTGTCATACTATGGAATAGAAGAAAAAATAATAATAACATAACCAGAATAAAAAAAATATATTTTTTATTTAGGTGTATCCTCTAAATTCATTTTTTATCACAGTTAAGGTCGCAAACAATATAATATTAACATGAGAGGTGAAATAACATTTTGTAAAAAGCTTAATCAGAAGACATAACTAACAACAAAACCAGTAATCCCTTGATTAGTCAATTCATATTAATTTTTTAATAATTTTACCAAACTCAATATTTTCTCATTTATGGGTTTTCAAAAAAATATACTTATTGATGGTAATCCAAAAATATGTTACACTTCAATATTTTTCTAATGTTATAATATTGAAAATCGATGTGATATTATATATGATAAATAATTTGGGAAATAGTGGTCTGTATATCATAACTATTCATAATTGTGATATAGTAATTATTATTACATAAAATTTTTTAATAACTATAATTTTTAATGCAATTCACTATAATACATTAAATAATATTTTAAGTATTATATAGGGTTGTGAGAGCATTATGGTTCCCTTAGAGCATCAATGTTGATATATTTATAATATTAAACGTATTTTATTGTGGATAATAATTATTTCTATTATAAAGGAATATATCATGAATGGTAAGTCATATGGTAAAATAAAAAATCGCCAAAAAAATCAGAATTGTAGTTTTTACCTAGGGTGCATCATAATTCTTTTCAAGATTTGGAATATCAATAAAGTGTAGTTTATAGTAAATATTAATCAAAATAATTGATTTTAATTAATTTATCTAATGATGGTGAAAATATATTTTAACCTGGAAATATTTGTATATATATATTGATTGTTGAAATCATTATGTTTGGAAACCTAACCCAAACTATTTTTAGGAGGACAATAATATTGATATTATTTGGACTGATCAGAGGGATTGGTCGTGATGGTGATGAAATTAATGACTTCATTAATGGTATCTCATGCAATATTTTCTTCTTTGTCAATGTTCCTAGATCTCTTTGATAAAAATTAAATATAATTTCTCTTAATAATCTCTTAATATAATATAATTGTTGGACCTTTAGATTAATAAGATTTCTTATTTCATATAAAGGGAAAATGGGATTAATTCTTATAAAAAATTATTTCACAGATATATATTTATTTATTCAGTAATATTTTTCCTTTTTAACATTTATTTTCAATCTTATTAAATGATTTTTAAAAATATGAATGAATTCCAACCCAAAATGGATAACATTAATTTTTCACTCTACTGTTTCATGTTTTTTGTACCACATTAATCTATCATTCATCATCAATATTATTATTTAATAGATCATTCATTTATATACCAGATCCTAGGGTTTTAGATCTTATGATTCACACAATAGATAATTGTTTTATGTTTGTATTTGTTATTGAATTGGGGATGGTGGATTGATGATGATGAAATAAGATTAGTTTTTATAAAAGTTTTTTTTTCCATGTTTTCTTGTTTTGGTTGAATAATTGTGGGGATAGGTGATTTTAATTCAAAAAGTATATATAATGAGGATAATTTTGATGGATAATGTTCAGTCAACTTTAGATTCATGTGTTATATTTCAATCATTGGTAAAATTATTGATGTATTTTTCTATGAAATGTCAAGTGAGAAATACAGATTTAATAACAATACTAATATAAATATTGCGTATATTATTAGAATGAATTTAATATAGTGCCACGTTTATAGTGGTTATGGTTCCATCATGATGATAGATATCACACCATGTGTTCCCTTGTCACACATCATCTAGCCCTTTTTCTGTAGGCCTAATATGTTATCATGGGTTCATGAAGAAGGGATTAACTAGTATACATTGAATTTACTAGAGTTCCTGGGAATGAGTAAGAGTACATGTGTTCAGATATGGGAAGAACTATACATAGTGGATCACATGGTTTAAACCTTTTACATGTTGTGTACCACTTTTAGTATACAATCTTTCATCGATACAATAATTCGTGTTTATCTAAATATATGTGTTAATTACCATATGATTCCCTTAATTGGATATAATTTGGAATCATATCATGAGAATAGAATGAGTGACCACACAATAGGATTTTTTGGGTATAATTAGGTGTATCTCTCTGTGGATCGAGGTGAGATCCTTTATCTATCTTCCCATGTTTGGGTCATGTATCCCATTTATAACATTCTTATAGTGTGACTCTCTTCATAGGGGTCAATCCAAATATGTTTTGTTATCTCTCGTGTTCCTTGGGATTGATCCCTAACCTATCTATAGATATCATATAAGTTCCATTTTTTACTAATTCATGGAAATTTCTGATTAGGGAGACCACTAAAATGAGTTCCATAAGTCATGGTAAGACCTGAGATGTAACGCCCCGACCCCAGCTACCCAGAGTCGGTGCATTACTTTTTAACATTGGCATGATCACAAAAGATCAAGTCTCGAAAGACCGATTAGTTTAGTAGCCTTGGAAACACTAGATACATTCATAAGTCTTTCATTACATCAAAAAGTAAAAAAACTACAATAACATGGTCTTCATAGTCCACACTCATATCTTCACTGACTATTCTCGCAAGTCAGTCATAATACACTTCTTCACATCCTGGAAAATATTTAAACATTGAAAGGGGTGAGCTCAGATGCTCAGTAAGGATAACAATATTGCGGAAGCTTTTATAAGAAAACATAAGCATTTAAGGCAATTTATAACTAAAACAAAAGCCTTATTGAACTTGAACTTCAGCATAATATGGCAAAATTAAAATAAAATAATTCCATTACTTACTCACATGGATATTCTACTAGACGAATAATCACATGAAATATCAATAACCACTTTCATAATGTTGGAATGCATAATGCCAGACTATCATAACCACATAGCCAAGGCCTCGTGCCAAGACTAAAAATAAGATTTTGTCATGGCCTTTGTGCCAAGACACTAGTTTGTCTCATGAGACCTACCGATGCATCGAGGAGCTATAGCGGGCTCCACCCGTCACATATTAAGTCCAATGCATTCCCATATGAAAAGGTTTAATCATAACATAAACATTCATATTAAAACTAGCATACGAAATGTCAATAATTTCACCATTAACTATGAATGGCATAAAATAGCACATCCATAGTCAAACATATCACAAAACCTTCAATACAATATAGAAGCTTTGTATTATAATAAATCAACTTCAAATAAGTGTAAAATCCATCAAAGGATGTTGACATAGATGAAATCAAAACACTTTTTAGAGAAATATCTCTTTCTATTTTTGAAATCATTTAAGAGCCATATAAAATGAAACATTTTCTTGAAAATATTCTTATAATCTTTTAAGGAAAGCTTTGAATATTTTATAACGGCGGAAAATAACCGCACCTGCCGTATAAGTTAAAAAAGACATTCTTACCTCAATTTTGTCGAAAAGGTTAAAAAGGACCTTGTTTTGAAAACGATGGAAAGATTCCTCTTATAAAAAGTCAAAAAGGGTATAAATGACTTTAACCCATATTCTTGTAAATAATAAAAATGTTTTGAAATACATTTTTAAGAAACATTGATGTGGATGATAACGAGGTCCCAGTAGATAATTATGTATAAACAACCTTGGATAATGAAGAGGTTGTGAAGTAAACCCTTACCTTGTACTTTTCCTTGGTTGGGGTAGGTTAACCCCCTGTATAATGGTGAAATAATTGTTATTAAATTATACAAGAATCATATACATTAATATGATATCATATATGATCTTTTAACATTCCTTTGTTAACAATATCATAGATTTATCGTTGTTTCGGGTGTTAACTTACTCGTTTTCTTATATGTTTTGTTACGTAAGTCATGTTTTTCATGGATAGGTTGTATCTTATTCATATCCAGAATGATATCATGTCCTTAAACATTATTTTTAAATCATCAAATCATAATTATACTTGAATGGATACGACGGAGAATGAATCTCATCGCGTTCGTGGAGACGGTAGTCCGTACGTACGCACGAGCGACAATATCATTATTTTGATATTAAAATAATATATAATTGGATAGTATATCATATATAAAGAATCATTATCATGTTATATTTATTATTTAAATGAATTACATATCATTATTATACCCATCTAAATAATAATATATTGAATAACAATTACACCACGACGTGGAGACGGTAAGCCGTACGTACGCACGTATGGTGACATGTCATTCAAATGATGGGTAGAATACTGAATATGGTTGTTCCATATTTATAATAACATCACAGTATATAGAAGATACTAGAGTTATAATTTTAGAATTGAAATAATAAACAAAGAGGGAGTGGAAGAAGGAAGAAACATGAAAGTGGGTGATGAAAATGTTACCTCTTCTTCGGGTTCTTCCTTTTGATTTGATCAAAAGGACTCCTTAGGATCGCTTTCTGACTAAAGTAATGCTTCTAGGATGAAGGGAGAAAAGTTGGGAGAGTATTTGGGCAGAGGTTGGCCGAACCAAAAGGCTTGAAAGTGTGAATAAGGTGGTAGAGGTGGGGGCCTTTTATAAGAGGAGAGGAGGGGCTCTTTTGGAAAGATTGAAATGTTACATTATTATACAATGCTTTTCGGATTATAAAGGTCCCACACTTATATAATTCGTGGATAAGGTGATAAGGGTTTGAAATATCTTCATCCAATAGGCTTTGTACAAGTTTAAGCCTTGGAGTTTGCATTATCTTCTCATTTTATTTAAATCGTTAAATAATGAGGTCATCGCCACATCATAATGATGTCATAAATAATTTAATTTATTTAATGTCTAAAAATTATAAAAAAACTACTATGATGTAGGAAATCTTTTTAGCTTTCTAATGAATATTTATAATCAAAATTTTTACTTGCGTAACCCCACTTTAAAATTGTTTTAGTAAAACATTTTATGTTTGTGTCATTTTTTACTTTAACATTAAATAAAAGGTGTTTATGTCATTTTCTAACTAAATTGGCTCCATGGGGTCCCCAAGTTGACCCATGGGTTGTCGTGGTCGGCCATGACTCATCCAATAGGAGTAGGACAAGTTTCATGCTCATCTCATATTATAAAAACATTATTTTTACCTTAAACTACAATAATTACCTCTAATCGCGATTAAGAACTTAAAAGTTACTATTCACCAAAAAATTATTTTAATCTCATTGAACCACATTTTACATCTTAATGACAACCATGTATGTCAGATTTTTGAAAATCAAATCACAGAAGTGGTAATATTTCATTTAAACGAAAAATCAGTTATTTAACTACCACTTAGTGGTTTCACTATTCATCAAAAATTGTTGTTTTTCAGAACAAGGCCAAAATTTCACCCTAAGATATAATTGATATTCCGAATTCAAAAATGATGTCTATTTTACAAAATTCCAAAAATATAAGTTTCATTATTTAATTTTATAATTAATTCCCGCTGTTACGACAAATAGCGTGTTTTTAAGAAACAATTTATATCAAAAGATTGGCAATTGTTTATGTCCAATTTCAATGTTAAATTAATTCTAATGACCACCATTGGATAAAATGGTAAAAATATATTCTAATTATACTTTAAAACCACTAAATAGTATAATTTATCACTATAAATTATTTTTGATTAAAAAAGCTGTTTTTAAGTAATTTTCACTATTCATAAAAATTAGAAGTTCTCAGAAAAATACCAAAAATTCAACATAGGCTAATTTCGATATTACGAATACAAAAATGAAGTCCATTTTGAAATATAAAATTTATATAATTTTAAAAAGTCGTTATTACTATTCATGACGGCTACTTTGATTAGTCGCGGTGTTTTAGAACTCGAAGTTGCGTACAATGCAAGCTATTGCATTATTGAATGAGAAGCGTATCATGGAATCTCGGGGTGTTACATTCTCCCCTCTAATAAATTGCGTCCTCGCAATTTGAAATTTTTCTTGGAAAATAAAAGGTTGAAAATTCCTTTGTGGAAAACCCACATCGGAAATAAGGTTAATAAAATTTAGTCTTAATAAGAGGGAAATGGAAATAAGAAAGTCACCACTAAATTATGATCTCGATAAGGTGAACATTGGTGGAAATTAGAGACATATAATTGGAGGAAAAACGTAAATATTTGTAGGGAGTGATTGAGGTCATCAATCACAATCAACTGTCAAATTGAGGGTCTCAAAGCCTTCAATCTATGTTGATTTAAAATATCATCAGTTCAACAAGACATAAGGTATTAGGATAACACATTTTTTGTTTTAATATCCCTTTACTAAAGTTTAAGAATTAATTTATTCATTGAATAAGAGATAGTTATATATATATTTATGCTTGACAATTAGAGTTTCAACCTTCAACTCATCTTTCACTCAAAAAGATAATATAACTCAAAAATATTATACTTATCCTAATTGTATAAGGTTCTAAATGATAACACATACCATTTAGATTAGTAAAACTATTTTGTAATAACCAGGGACTTCCTATAGGCTAGTGGTAGGAAATAAAGTCTTGTCGCACTATGGTTGTGGGTTCGATTCCTGCAGCTTTGTCCGACGCGACGGGTTATGCCCCACCCTGCAGGTTGTCCTTTTCCAAAAACTATAGTATCATAATATTCCAAAAATAATCTTCATAAATTTTTTAACCTTAAACAATACTATCCAAAGATCAACTTAATCCACTCCAACCTTTGTAGTTATCCAAAATACCTCTGTCCAGACTTTCTCTAAAAGGTCTCTTAATTCCAAAATCAATTTTTCAGATTCCCCAAACAAAGTAAAGTTTCTCTTATTGTCACATACTAAAAATATAATTACCTTTATCATATTAAAACCTTACTGAAATCAACAAGTACTGCAGTACAGTCCTTATATATATATATCACATTATTCTAATAACCAAAATATAATACATGAGTCCAAAATCACCAATACATTAGTTATTCTGCATCAACTGTAGTAACAGCATAAGATTGTCCTTGATCCCTTGTCCTTTTCTGAGGTAAGTTTCCCTGACGCTTAGGACATTCATTTGCATAATGACCCATTTCTCTACAATTATAGCATTCAACTTTGATAGCCTCTTTCTTTCCCTTGCAATCACGAGCCTGGTGACCCTTTTCTCCACATTTATAACAAACTCCCATTCCTTTTAGACAAGTACCAGGGTGATTCTTCCCACAATTATCACATAATGGAAAATCCTTCTTTCCCTTTTTCCCTTTATCTGTCTCTTGTTCCACCATTCTCTTCTTCTCTTGCTTTACTTTGTTGTCATAAGACTTAGTGAATTCCTTTTCTGTCTTGATAGCACACGAGACAATATCTTCGTATGATGAGAAGGATTGTGATACTAAAGCTCGACGGAGAAATGGTTTTAACCCATCAAAGAAACGATCAATCTTACTCCTTGGGTTACATATATAATCGGAAGCATGCCTCGCTAATCTTGAAAAGATAGCCTCATACTTTGCGACATTCTCATCCTCCTTCTGCCTCAGACTCAGAAATTGCCTTTCCATATCTGCTCGATGGTCATGAGGAAAGTATTTTTCTATGAAAATCACTTTGAACTCCCTCAATTCCATATTCGATACGTCATCATCTTCCTTTGTGTTTTGAATCAGCGACCACCACTGATCGGCATCTCCAGTGAGGCGGTAAACTGCCATGACAACCTTCTCCCTTTCACTACTCCCCAAGGCCTGGAATATTTTCTCTAAGGAATTTATCCATTTCTCAGCTACTATAGGATATGTACTCCCATTGAAGGTTGGTGTTTGTTGCCTCATGAATCGATCTAACATTGATCCTCCACGCTGTGGATCAGGGTGCTCCATACGGGTAAGGTTATTATTCATAACCTGAGTATGTTGTCCCAGTATGGTGATTAGCTGATCGGCACCAGTTGCATCACCAACCCCACTACAATTATCTTGAGCAGGAGGGAAATCCCTACATGGAGTTCGTGCATTGATACGGTTTCCATTCCTTCCACTAGGCACCATTTCTAAACAATGGCATAAACTAGATTAGTTTATGAATCAAAATACATAATTCCATACTTGTAAAACACTTAACATAAATTGAACTATTTATGGATATAATCCATAATCATAAAAATGTTTTCTTTGAGGATGTATATACTCATAAACCCTTCATAATGATTTGTAAAGAAAATGAGAGTTATCATAAGCATATCCCCCGGGAGTGTCGTAACCAAGAGTGCAGCAAGGCCCGTTGTCGTGCACCAGTTCCCGTTCGAGTCTAGCTCAAAGCAGTGTTTTCGGGTTTTACCCCTAGGTACATCTGTGCCAGAGCCGCCTCTACCTGCTCGTATCTAGACAGGGATGTATTGCTCGGAAAACTCACAACATCTCTACAATACCAAAATTCTAGGAAGTTCTTCTATACTAATCCTCAAAGTTCATCTTAGGTCTACGTTCTCTAATCATAGTTTGTCTAAATCTAGCTTCCAAGGTTAGTACTAAACTGCCTCTGATACCAACTGTAACGCCCCGACCCCAGCTACCCAGAGTCGGTGCATTACTTTGTAACATTGGCATGATCACAAAAGATCAAGTCTCGAAAGACCGATTAGTTTAGTAGCCTTGGAAACACTAGATACATTCATAAGTCTTTCATTACATCAAAAAGTAAACAAACTACAATAACATGGTCTTCATAGTCCACACTCATATCTTCACTGACTATTCTCGCAAGTCAGTCATAATACACTTCTTCACAACCTGGAAAATATTTAAACATTGAAAGGGGTGAGCTCAGATGCTCAGTAAGGATAACAATATTGCGGAAGCTTTTATAAGAAAACTTAAGCATTTAAGGCAATGTATAACTAAAACAAAAGCCTTATTGAACTTGAACTTCAGAATAATATGGAAAAAGTAAAATAAAATAATGCCATTACTTACTCACATGGCTATTCTACTAGACGAATAATCACATGAAATATCAATAACCACTTTCATAATGTTGGAATCCATAATGCCAGACTATCATAACCACATAGCCAAGGCCTCGTTCCAAGAATACAAATAAGATTTTGTCAAGTCCTTGTGGCAAGACACTAGTTTGTCTCATGAGACCTACCGATGCATCGAGGAGCTATAGCGGGCTCCACTCGTCACATATTAAGTCCAATGCATTCCCATATGAAAAGGTTTAAACATAACAAAAACATTCGTATTAAAACTAACATACGAAATGTCAATAATTTCACCATAAACTATGAATGGTATAAAATAGCACATCCATAGTCAAACATATCACAAAACCTTCAATACAATATAGAAGTTTTGTATTATAATAAATCAACTTCAAATAAGCGTAAAATCCATCAAAGGATGTTGACATAGATGAAATCAAAACACATTTTAGAGAAATATCTCTTTCTATTTTTGAAATCATTTAAGAGCCATATAAAATGAAACATTTTCTTGAAAATATTCTTATAAGCTTGTAAGGAAAGCTTTGAAGATTTTATAATGGCGGAAAATAACCGCACCCGCCGTATAAGTTAAAAAAGACATTCTTACCTCAATTTTGTCGAAAAGGTTAAAAAGGACCTTGTTTTGAAAACGATGGAAATATTCCTCTTATAAAAAGTCAAAAAGGGTATAAATGACATTAACCCATATTCTTGTAAATAACAAAAATGTTTTGAAATACATTTTGAAGAAACATGGATGTGGATGATAACGAGGTCCCAGTAGATAATTATGTATAAACAACCTTGGATAATGAAGAGGTTGTGAAGTAAACCCTTACCTTGTACTTTTCCTTGGTTGGGGTAGGTTAAACTCCTATATAATGGTGAAATAATTGTTATTAAATTATACAAGAATCATATACATTAATATGATATCATATATGATCTTTTAACATTGCTTTGTTAACAATATCATAGATTTATCGTTGTTTCGGGTGTTAACTTACTCGTTTTCTTATATGTTTTGTTACGTAAGTCATGTTTTTCATGGATAGGTTGTATATTATTCATATCCAGAATGATATCATGTCCTTAAACATTATTTTTAAATCATCAAATGATAATTATACTTGAATTCATACGACGGAGAATGAATCTCATCGCGTTCGTGGAGACGGTAGTCCGTACGTACGCACGTGCGACAATATCATTATTTTGATATTAAAATAATATATAATTGGATAGTATATCATATATAAAGAATCATTATCATGTTATATTTATTATTTACATGAATTACATATCATTATTATACCCATCTAAATAATAATATATTGAATAACAATTACACCACGACGTGGAGACGGTAAGCCGTACGTACGCACGTATGGTGACATGTCATTCAAATGATGGGTAGAATACTGAATATGGTTGTTCCATATTTATAATAACATCACAGTATATAGAAGATACTGGAGTTATAATTTTAGAATTGAAATAATAAACAAAGAGGGAGTGGAAGAAGGAAGAAACATGGAAGAGGGTGATGAAAATGTTACCTCTTCTTCGGGTTCTTCCTTTTGATTTGATCAAAAGGACTCCTTAGGATGGCTTTCTGACTAAAGTAAAGCTTCTAGGATGAAGGGAGAAAAGTTGGGAGAGTATTTGGGTAGAGGTTGGCCGATCCAAAAGGATTTAAAGTGTGAATAAGGTGGTAGAGGTGGGGGCCTTTTATAAGAGGAGAGGAGAGGCTCTTTTGGAAAGATTGAAATGTTACATTATTATACAATGCTTTTCGGATTCTAAAGGTCCCACACTTATATAATTCGTGGATAAGGTGAAAAGGGTTTGAAATCTCTTCATCCAATAGGCTTTGGACAAGTTTAAGCCTTGGATTTTGCATTATCTTCTCATTTTATTTAAATCGTTAAATAATGAGGTCATCGCCACATCATAATGATGTCATAAATAATTTAATTTATTTAATGTCTAAAAATTATAAAAAAAATACTATGATGTAGGAAATATTTTTATTTTTCTAATGAATATTTATAATAAAAATTTTTACTTGTGTAACCCCACGTAAAAATTGTTTTAGTAAAACATTTTATGTTTGTGTCATTTTTTACTTTAACATTAAATAAAAGGTGTTTATGTCATTTTCTAACTAAAGTTGCTCCATGGGGTCCCCAAGTTGACCCATGGGTTGTCTTGGTCGTCCATGACTCATCCAATATTAGTAGGACAAGTTTCATGCTCATCTCATATTATAAAAACATTATTTGTACCTTAAATTACACTAATTACCTCTAATCGCGATTAAGAACTTAAAAGTTACTATTCACCAAAAAAATTATTTTAATCTCATTGAACCACATTTTACTTCTTAATGAAAACCATGTATGTCGGATTTTTGAAAATCAAATCACAGAAGTGGTAATATTTCATTTAAACGAAAAATCAGTTATTTAACTACCACTTAGTGGTTTCACTATTCATCAAAAATTGAAGTTTTTCAGAACAAGGCCAAAATTTCACCCTAAGCTATAATTGATATTCCGAATTCAAAAATGATGTCTATTTTAAAAAATTCCAAACATATATGTTTCATTAATTAATTTTATAATTAATTCCCACTGTTACGACAAATAGCGTGTTTTTAAGAAACAATTTATATCAAAAGATTGGCAATTGTTTATGTCCAATTTCAATGTTAAATTAATTCTAATGACCACCATTGGATAAAATGGTAAAAATATATTCTAATTATACTTTAAAACCACTAAATAGTATAATTTATCACTATAAATTATTTTGATTAAAAAAGTTGTTTTTAAGTAATTTTCACTATTCATAAAAAATTAGAAGTTCTCAGAAAAATACCAAAAATTCAACATAGGCTAATTTCGATATTACGAAGACAAAAATGAAGTCCATTTTGAAATATAAAATTTATATAATTTTAAAAAGTGTTTATTACTATTCATAACGGCTACTTTGATTAGTCGCGGTGTTTTAGAACTCGAAGTTGCGTACAATGCAAGCTATTGCATTATTGAATGAGAAGCGTATCATGGAATCTCGGGGTGTTACATGAGATGTGGTTTTCCTTAGGTGAACATGATTTTTGATTCTTAAGATGAATCCTAGGTTTTCATGGAGGACATGAAAAGATATTGATACATGGTATCTATCTATGGGTATATTTTTATTGTTTCTCTATTTACTTATACGTAATACAACTTTAGGATATAGAGGAGACTCTACATCTCAATCACTATTTAGATTCATTGTGCTTCATGATCAAAGGGTTCACAATTGGGTATGATTATACTCTCCTTAGTATGGGGACATCATGTACTTTTTTTATTATATAAAATTTCATGTTATTTTGAAGCATACCTATGAAGTTGTTGATTAGGAGGTGTTTATTTTCTAAAGATGGATAGTTATAGGATCTAGAAGATGCAACATGACATTACAAAACTTTTTATTTGTAGGTATATCTATGTTTCAATATTGAGGGAAAATGTATTTGGACTAATTGAATTATTTAATATATTTTTTTAACTGAGGTAGGATTGGTTGTATGAATGCATCATTGGTATGTTATGTTTATAATTTATGCATTATATTGGTGTATGAATATGTTTTTTATGTGTTGGTAAGTTATGATAAGGCCTATAATATTTGTTTAAAACATGTTATGTGCTAGTATAAATCCCCTGTATAATTGGAAGATATATTGGGGTTTCACAGTTTGATTCATTTTTACCAGGTGGGTACTATTATATTTGGTTATACAAGAGTATTATTATATTATATAATGTTATAAGGTCACATTTTGGATAAATTCAAGATATTATGGTTGTATTGAGAACTACAAAAATAGTGTTACAATGTGTCAATATTTTCATTAAGGTGCGATAACCAAGTTATTATGAAATTAATGATGCATCGTTCCTTTTGGAGTCTAATATAATTCTTCTTGATTCAATTCTTAAAGGAACTAGGTTCATAGAAAACATTGATACATTAATCATATATTAATGGGTTGTGGATTTTATACATTAATTTTTTCATATACTTATAACTATGCATTATCTATGGTGTATCATTACTATTTAATGATTCCTTCACAATGACAACCTTATATTATTACATAGTAATATCACATTAGTGGTCATATTATGAATGAGGATTTAAAAAATTAAACTATGCAGGAGGTGGTTCTTATGTATCCTTTACAAATATCACCTCAAACAATTTTTCACTTAATTATTATATTAGAAAGAGAAGTTTATGTGAAAAAGATTTATTTAATTATATATATTACATTTGTATAGAATGGATAGGTTTAATGTAATTCAAGAACCCTATGAATTGGAGGATTAACTAGAAAAATTTGGGGGGTTTTCTCTCTATTAGACTACCCCAAGGATAAAGTTGGTCCATGTGTTGATCTATCTCCAAGGCCCGTTGGAGAGATGATGGTGTTAAGTTAAGAATAAACATGAATGGGGATTCACCCATTTATTGATATTGAGAACCTCTCCAAAGGGGTGTTTTATCCATCAATTATGATACCGATTTATAAACAGTAGCATCTCAATCTCTATAAGGGTCTATTATTGATTATATAGTAGAAGCCCTGATTAAATAAACTCTCACACTGCTCCATGTAAATCGTAAATGATGGATAAAAATTATATTGTCACATTATGAATTTCGTTCACTGGTATATCTAGGATAGAGTGTTTTTGTAACACCCAAGCTTGATTACTAGTATTCATTTATGTATAAAGAAAAAATAATACAATAAACAAATTTTTTTATCCCTGAATATTAGTAAAACATAAATTCTAAAAATTTTAAATTTTTAATTAATAAATTAAACTTTTTATTAATATTATCAAATAAAAATTCACATGTGGTGATTTTTTAATTTTTATGAAATTGTTTTTTTTTGTGAAAAGTCTAAAATGGTAATTTTTTAAATACTGTAAATTTGTATCACTAATTTTAGATAATATAAATGTGATATTATAATTTAATTATATTTTAAATTAAAATAATATCCATTATATATATATTAATGAAAATTATATAACAAATTACAATGAGTTTTAAATAAATTTAAATTTTATAATTAAACAAAAATTTATAAAAAATATTATCTATTGAGTTTTATGAATTTATATTAAAATTTAATTATACCACATATAAACAATGAATGGTAAATATAAATAGTTAATTTTAAAAAATTATTTAATATATTATAGAAAATGTCCTATTTTTAATTGAAAGGTCTTATAGTTAGCAATGTGATATTTATCAAATTGGTAAAGAGAAATGAGTAAATTCAAGTTAAGATTAGTGGGATATGAAACTAATAATGTAAAATAAAGTTGAATTTATTTCTTTGTATTTGATTAATACATAAAAAGCCATTCCAAATTTAATTATTTGTTATTTTGGAAACATTGTACATTTGTAGTGGAATTTATATTATTTTATGTAAATAAAACTCCATACTTTAACTCTATTTCTTTTACCATAATTCATATGTTATGATAAGGATAATTTCTTCTTATTAAGGAATGTAAAATATTGTTTTCATTATATTTAATATATATTTAACATGAAAATTAATAAATAAAATTTAGTGATTGAATAATTAGGTTAAATACTTACATAACTCTAACATGATATTTATTCAATAAGTAGAAAACTAAAATAAATGATTTTAATCTTATTTATATTTTAATATTTGGGTTATTAATTTTTTCCAATGATTTTAATTGATGCTTATAACATATTAGGTTTTTTTAAAGATATTATAAGTAAATTCTACCTTTGTATGACATTAATTTAAAATGAAATAAATAGTGTAACAGTATACATTAATGATATTTTATGATATTAGAGTTTTATTAAAAAATTTAATATAAAAAACCAAAAAAAGGAATATGGATAAAATATATTGTAAAAAAATCCATCATGTGTACATTTATTGACAAATTTCCCCATTATTATATCATTATTTTACCCTTAAGTACTGAGTAATATTTTATTATGGTAACATTCAAAACAGACAATGTGGGGTTAACACAAAGAGATTATTTGTGAAAACATCATGTGATGTTTTCCAAATACTATTGGATGATCTGATTTTCTCTATTCTCTTATTATATGTGAATTATTTTTATTTAGAACCCTTTTTATATGAAATATAATCAATTTTAATTTAATAATATAATAAAACTCAGGAATGAACCTATAGGGACCTTCACATTTCAATGATAAACATTACATAACTTCTCTATAATGCTTAAACATTATAAAAACGTACGAACAAAGACTACAATTATTCGTTTTCCTTTGAAAACATGGAAACATAATCACTAGTACATAAATGAGCTATATCATCACCCACTAGGCTTTTCTGTCTAACAACACTCATAGACCCCTCAATCCTAATATATATCATCATAAAATTGTGGAAATAAAACATAAAACTAGAGATCTCAGATGCTTAGTATGTGTAAACTAGGGAGACATGTGGGCATAAACCTGAGCATAAGGGTTTGATAATGTGATCATTAATTTATAATATCACACCCTTCAAATCAAAGTTCAAAACAGGAATCATGGAATAAATATTGAATGTTTATAAGAAAAAAATCATAGTGAAATAGGGATAATAAGACATGAAATATTAACATAGGAATACAACATGGAATTGTATAATACATATAAGAATATAGTATGACTTCAATATTATCCAAGGAATAACTTGGATGACCATCTTGGTAGTATAAGTTCACCCCCTATCCCATCTTGGTAGTCATGGTTCACTCTCATGGCCATCTGGGTAACCTGATTTCACTCCTAAAACCATCTTGGAAGACTTGGTTCACTCTCATGGCTATCTTTGTAGTCAAGGGTCATTCCCAAGATCATATTAGTCTATCAAATGAGATATCTATAATTACCTAATGAGTTGGAGGGAGATATAAGCCCCAACCATATCATAGTGAAATCCTGCATACATGTTCTACGGGATCTTAAATAGTCATATCATAACTAATGAAATGAAATGTGCATTTTAAACATGTTTTCAAATCATAACCAGTGGAAAGAGACATGTTTCATAATCATTTCTTCGTAAACATCACACTATGAAGGAAGCATGTTTCAAAAAAATTAAACTTGTTATAGAGAATAGATATTTATAAACAAAATTTCATAAAATAATAATACATTGAGTGAAATAATATGAATATAAACATGGAATAATTTCCCAATATATTCATGAATAACATCTACAGATGTTATCTTATATGAGAAATAATCTTGAGACGGATTTTAAAAACATTTCACTGGGAAAATATCCTTTATTATTTAAAAAAATTATTTTTTTAACAGAAATCCTTTTAATAATTAATAATTAAAATTTTATTTGAAAACATATAATGGAATCATTCAATGTAATAAAAAAATTTAAAAAAAGTTCCTTGAAATTTATTTTCATATTTTGTTTTGAAATATATTGAAAACAATTTTTAGAACATGGTTTTTTAATTGTTAGAAAATTAGGACCATAAGGAGCTACATGGTCATATTTTAATTAAAAACATTATCTAAAGTACTAATGAGTGGAAAATTTGGTACTAACATAAGATGATGTCATTAATAGATAATGGAGAAGGAAACTCATGATCATTCTTGAGATAGGGACCGATATATTTCATGATATTATGTATAAGCATATATAATCTCAAAAGGCAATGACATTGTATCAATAAGATCTTATAACATGGTAACATGGGATCAAGATCTCCTTGTATGAAAATAGAATTATTTTAAGATTAAAATACCATTAAAATAAGTATACTTGGGATATGAAATGTATAATGGAACTATATAAACCTGAAAAATGATTTTAGGGGCATAAAAATACATGAGCCTCAAAGAAAGAAAATTGAGACAAACATTTTTACTGATTTGGTAAAATTTTAATCCCAAACCCCATTAAATAATGTTCATAAAATAGTTATGTTAATACCCATTAATTTATCTATATGAAACAATGAATACAATAATGGGCAGTACATACACCCAAAAAAAATAGAGTGTATCACCCAGAGATTTTATAAGAAATATTCTTTTAATTTCATTGATATCTTGTGTTGTACGCTACACCAAGATTAGCTTGAGCTATAAGGAACACCTTATTAGCTTGCAGTATACGCAACACTATTTTTGCATCGTGTTACACATAATTTCAAGATTGTTTGATAGATGTTATTCTACGCAACATTGAGTATATATATATTCAATGTATAAATGAAATATGTTGGTATTCTATTATACGCAACAACAAAGGAAAATTTCACTACACTAAACCCTGACTTGGATTGCATTACACGCAATCGCGACCTTCCAACATAGCGTGTGTTGTACGCAATACCGAGTTTCACTAAACAATGATATATTATAAAAATATTATATAAACTAGCTGTTATGAATAATAATACCCACTTTTTGAAATTTTATAAATTTTATCATTCAAAATGGACTTAATTTTTAGATTCGGAATATTCATTTTAGCCTTGGCTGAAATTTTGGTATTTTTCTGAAAACATTAAATTTTTGCTGAATAGTGAAAACACTGAGTTATTGGTTAAAATAGACTTCTTATTTAAATAATTATTTATTTTATTTATATTTTTTCGGTCAAAATAGATACATAATACTTATATAATTTCAATGGAATTCATTGGAATCATTTTATAATAATTTTAGATAAATAAATATTTTATTGAACTTTTTACGATCTTTTACCCACCTCTTAGGAACATTTCCAATTAGACACAAAACATAATTTTACCACTTCTGTGAGTTGAATTTCAAAAATCTGAGAGACACGGTTAAAATAAAGGAGTAAAATTTTGTTCAATAAGATAAAAATAATTTTTGGTGAATAGTAATTTTTTTTCTTTTATTTACCACGATTAAAAGTAAATAGTCTAATTATGGATGAAAATGATATTATTATTACCATAAAACAAGTCCGAACTCTATTGTATAAGTGTAATTCGACCAAAGAAAACCTTAGGAATAAAATATTATCCTTTAGGCCCACATGGATTAGATTAGGACACTTATTATTATTTTATTTAATGAAGAGTTAAAAGACAAAAAAACAAAGTATAATAACTAAAATATTTTTAATATAGGGTTATACATAAGATAAACTCTACTATAAATATTCATTAGAATGATAAAAATATTTCATAAATAATGTTATTTTATTTATAATTTTTAGTCATTAAATAATATAATTTATTTATGACACAATGATGATGTAGTAATTACATTATTAATGAAATATTAACATAATTGATATTATAAATACCCAATTAAATGTAATTTGAGTATTTATATGAATTAAACTAATTTTATAGATCAATATGACATTTTATTATTGATTTAATTAACTTTTTTCGAACTAATCATGCTGTTATGATTTTCACCAAAATCAATTACCTAATACTGTCAAAATTGACATAAAGTAGTTTTTAAAACAAATATTATATTATTAATTATTATTATATTCCTAAATTTATAAGGTTCATCCCAATGACTTATATAAGATTATATATATTAATAATGAACCACTTGGGGTTCTTTTGGCTTTTTATTGTATGTTTATTAACCATATAGTGTAAGAACACAAGAAGACACGGTAAAAGTTAAATTACTAAACATACAGTCAAATCTAAATGATAAGGTTAAAATAGTAACCTAAACTTATCTAAAACCTATTGGTTGAGGGTAGATATACCAATCCCCAAATTATCTTCTAAATAAGTCACTTTGGAGCCATTATAATCCGAATAGGACTTTATTATAAAAAATATTTTAAGTTTTTCCTAAAGTACCCCTCTCCTCCTATATAAATGGGCACCTCCTCCCTCTTCTCTTTACAGAATTTTGATCCTTCATTCTCGACCAACACCTACCAATTTTCCTTCTCAACCTCCCTAGAAACATTATGAAGGATCTTTTCTCCTCAAAATCCCATCTCTAGTGCCTTAATAGGAAGCTTAAAAGAGGTACGTCGAAGAAGAGGTAATCTCTTATAACGATTCATTCAAGTTTCTTTCTTCTTCAACTTCTTCTACATTAATTGTTTCATTATAAAGTCATAACATAAGTATCAAAAATATACTGATATATTATTATAAATATAAAACATCCTCATTTTACCTTCTATCCATCCTATGGAAAACAAAATCACCGCGTGTGCGTACGTACGGAATACCGTCTCCACGTTATGGTGTAATCTGTTTTCCACCACCAACTTAATTGGATGGGTATAATGGTAAAACAAATAACAATATATGGTTATTGTAACAACATACAGATTATGAGATATTATATCATCCACTCTTATTCAATTAAATATTAATGGGAGTGATATCATCGCTCGTGCGCACGTACGGATTACCATCTCCACGATGCGATGAGATCTATTCTCCATGTTAACCATTCAAGAATGATTATAAAGTATATATAATGAATAATAGTGAAATATATGATAATATTAAGCTAATTTATTTATCTATATATATATATATCATCTACTAACTTCCATTCAAGTCAATAAGGAAAGGAAAACAGCGTTCATGTGTACATACTGCCTACCGTCTCCATAAATGGTGTAATTCATTTCATTAAAATATCTATTATATGTATATATATACTAAACATATTTGATATATAAATCATTATTTACATTATTTATGTAATTAAAACATGATATAAGTAATAATGATATCAAGAACAACAAGTTCAAACAAGTACGATAAATTAAACGATTTTACCCAAAACCCTGCTTTAACATGGAATTTACAAAATAAAGGGGATTACAAAGTCATAAGTGAACCATATATGATATCATAACAATGAATATGATTATTAAATATGTAAATGGTATTATTTAAATAATTATATAGGAGGTTTAGATACGTACAAAGCATATCGGGCCTAAGGTATGGGATAATTATTCCAATCTCGGTCTTATCCGAGATTGTGTATTCATAAATATTTACTAGGGTTATTGTTATCATTCATGTCCATGACTTAAAACAGTGATTTAATGTATGTTTAAAGGCCTTTTTACCCATTTTTACTTTTACCACATGTTATGGAAGGAATCATTCTTTTGTTTACCATACGAGAAGATTTTTTGACTTTTCCGGAAAAAGTATGAGGAGAATGTTTTTTTAACTTATACCTTGTGAACCGATTATTACGGTTTCATAACACATTACATTAATGAAGATTACTATACAAGATTTAATGACTAATTTTAAAAAAATCCTTCTCTTTTAAAATTTTATGGAATTTTGTGAAAAGAAAATGATTTTGAAAAGAAAGGATATTTTCCTCCAGAATTCATTTCAACTGTTTTATCAAAACCATTTTCCATCTAAGATAAAATTATATTAATTTGTGTTTATTTTACATGGTTTCACTTTTCTTATGATGAAATTATATCCATTTGTTTTATATTAATTATGTTATTATGGGATGATGTTTATGAAACCCATTTTATTCTTTGGGTTATGATGAATGATTTAGGTTTATATTGTGGCACATGTAAGAATTATTTCATTATAAGATAAGTGGGACCTATATCTCCCTCCAATGAATTGGGTAAAGATTTATATCTCATGATATAGACATGGATGGAACGGTAAGTTAATATGGTTCAGTGATACAAGACTGGAACGAGGAGTGAACTCGATTCAGAAAGGGACTTTGTCCACTAAGATGCTCTTGGCAGCAATGCATTGGCTACTATGGAAATCATATCATGTTTTTAATGGTTTCCCCAATTAATTATTTTATTCCCATACTATTTTATCATGATTTATGTTCCTTTATTATCTATTCCTTTATTACTTCCATGATTTATTTCACAACTCAAAATTTTGATGTTTAAAATTTAGGTTTATGTTTTGAAGTTGAAATGTATATGTTTTATTTTATTTTATCCACGATTACCCTTACTAAGAATTCGAGCTCACCCTTTATATGTTTTCTCTTCCCCAGGATATAAAGAAATGTTTTAGGTAAGAAAAAACAGGATGATCATTATGGGATATGCTGAAGATCTTTCACCAAGATTAGAAGATTATGTTCCATGTTTCCAAAGAAACTATACTATTATGGTCCTTTGGTGTCTGTTTTTGTTTTTTATTATGTATTCCGCAAAAGTAATGTAATGTCTATGTACGTCATGTTTGGGGTCTCAACAGTTGGTATCATAGGAATGGTTTAGTTAAACATTGGAAACTAAGATGCAAAAACTTTATTGAGATGCATACAGATATTTCTAAGGCATGTCTAGGGATGTCCCTAAGGATAAGTATACGTATAAGGTATATTCGTAGAATTATGGTAACGATCTCAGAATTAAACCTAAGATGTAAAATATTTAATGTAGTCCCCCTTTTTTATGATGTTTTCCTATCATGATTGTTTCCACTCACACTGTTATTTTTCGGTTTTAGACGATGTCTGGAACCCTAAAGAACCATGTTGATCAATGTAATAGACAATTCAATGATTTTCCTCCTAAACAAACCAATTTTATGGGAGATGGAGTGAAAAATCTTATTTATATACTTACAAAAGCTATGAATCATTCTGGACTTCCAAATTAGGAGATAAAGGAGCAATATTCTATTGAGTCCTTCAAGAGGAAACGTCCACCTTCTTTCAATGGGTCTTATGATCCACTTGTTGATGAACAATGGATTTGTACCATTGAAAATAAATTTTCGATACTTCACTGTTCAGAACATGAAAAATCCTTTTGGTTGTTTACCGATTAGAAGGTGAATCATACCAGTGGTGGACTCTAGTTAAGAATACAAGGCCCCAAGATAAAATTGAATACATGGAATGGGATGAGTTCAAGAGATTATTTTTCAATAATTACTTCCCTCGTATTCTTCGACCAAGATGAAAACATAGTTCCTTGAGCATAAGAAAAAGTATTATGAATCTGTTGGTATATACGAAGAGAATTTTACAAGGCTTACTAGGTATGCATTTGGATTTATCATCCTACCTGAAAGTAAAGTCGATTGATTATTCAGTGGCTTAAAACCGAGTCTTCGAAGGGAATTATCGATAAGAGACTTCAGTAGCTATGAAGAAATTGTGCATTGTGCTATCAAGGTAGAAATAGAAGTTGGTGTTACATATCAATCTCATGGTTTTGACAAGAAACGAAAGATAGAGTTCAAGGAAAAATCTCAAAACAATGGTGAAAATAAGATAAATGATTCTTTATGCTCACAGTGTGGAAAGATGCATGGTGGATATTGTCTAAAAGGTACTAGAAAATGTTTTATGTTTGGAAAAAAAGGTCATTGAGTAGTTGGGTGTCGATGTTATGAGAAATAGGTGGCTAATGATTTGAAAAGAGAAAATATTACAGAGAATGCTCCACCAACAATTCAATGCTACAATTTCAAGGAAGTAGGGCATTATGATAACCAATACCCTAATCCAAGGGTTAATGATGATTGGAATCAACAAAATATTAAGGAAAAGGACAATGGGAAGTCACATGCGATCACTATTATCAATGTTGTGAATGACAACTATGTGGAGGAATTATTTTGTTTTTATGTAAAGGGATTCCAAAATAATGTTGTGGAATCTCATTTATATTATTGTGGAACATTGGAATATCTATGTAATGGTTTATTGTGGTTTTTAATAATTATATGGTACAGGTAACCATGAAAAGTGATTGAAATATTTTTGGAAAGTAGATGATATTCACATAATGAATGGATAAGGATGAAATAATCTGTTTGATAGTGTTAATGAGCTAATGACTGATATAAGGACAATGTGATATCATGGTTTGAGTATAAAGAAATTTTGGGATTTCGGTATGTGGAAAGAGTTAACATTTGACAGAACTCATGTTTTCACTAATGTTCTATGGTAATTCATGTTTCAAAAGAATAAATGATTAAGTTATTCACATGTAAGTAATGTGACCAACAAGATATATCTTATGACATATGGAGGATAAATGATTGTATTCACATTATTATTATGTGACCTTTCAAGTAAAAAGTTTCATTATTCTAGGAGTTTGGACATATGTATTTTGAATAATCCTAAATATTGGAATGGATTATGTTGGAAATTAGATATTATTGTTTAAGGATAGAACTTTTTTTGGAATGTTATAATAGTGTAGTTTTAAAAAAATGAACAACTTGTAAGATGGGGAACAACCCGTCACATCGGACAAGTTTGCACGAATCGAACCCAAATCCGATGTGCGACAAGCCTTTATCGCCTACCTTTGGACTAAAGGAATTCCTTGCTTTGTATAAAATAGATTTATTTTATAAAGGGTAACGATAGATAAATTATAAGTCCATTTTTGGAACCATATTCGATTAAACTCACCATAGATGGACTTATGTATATAACATTTTCTAACATTATGTTTGAGATAGATGGAATTACCTATCATTATATTGAATGATCTTCTAACACTTTTCAGAAGACAAATTCAACTTCATTTCATCAAGAGGTGATTTGGAAATTGTTCAACGCACGAGCAACGGTAAGATTGTACCAAAATAAAGTAAGTATTTCTTTTAATTAAAAAATTCTTCAACATTTGGGAAATGATCTTGAAATCCAAAAATGTTTTCCTAGTGCCATCATATTTGATGAATCATATGGTACCTTAGATCATCACAAATTTATGGCTTTGTGATTGTTGGACTTTTCATAGCCATGTCCTCTACCACTCTACATTAGAACTTGATGGTTATATTTGTCTTCCATATCCATATTTTCACCTATGTTCTCCTATATGGAAACCTAGTGATGAGTTGATTTGGGTAACCTTTTCATTTCATACATTCGTTTTTGAAATTAATTTTTAGTATTCCTTTTTATGATGTCGGTTTCTATGAAAGAAACTTTCATGTAACAACGATTTATAACCCCGACGAATTTTGAGGGAGAAATTCATTTTTAGGGGGTAGAATGTAACACCCTGAGATTTTATGAGAAATATTCTTTTAATTTCATTGATGTATTCTATTGTACGCTACACCAAGATTAGCTTGTGCTATACCAAACACCGTATTATCTTGCAGTATACACAACACTATTCTTGGATCGTGTTACACACAATTTCAAGTTTGTTTGATAGAAGTTATCCTACGCAACATTGAGTGTGTGTGTATATATATATTCAATATATAAACGAAATATGGTTGGATTATATTATATACAACAACAATAGAATCTTTCAATACACACATCCCAGACATGGCTTGCAATACAGGCAATCACGCCCTTCCACGATAGCATGTGTTGTACGCAATACCAAGTTTCACGAAACAACGATATGTTATTAAAATATTCTATAATCTAGCTGTTATGAATACTAATACCCAATTTTTGAAATTTTATAAATTTTATCATTCAAAATGGAATTCATTTTTGGATTCAGAATATCGAAATTAGCCTTGGGTGAAATTTTGGTATTTTTCTAAAAACTTTCAATTTTTGACGAATAGTGAAAACACTGAGTTATTGCTTAAAACCGACTTCTTATTTAAATAATAATTTATTTTATTTAAATTTATATTAGGTCAAAATAGATAAATAATACTTATATATGGCCAATTTAATTCATTGGAGTCATTTTATAATAATTTTAGAGATATAAAAATTTTATTGACATTTTAACCGTCTTTTACCCACCTCCTAGGAGCATTTGCAATTATACATAAAACTAAATTTTACTGCTTCTGTGAGTTGAATTTCACAAATCCAAGAAACCTGGTTAATATCAAGGAGTAAAATGTGGTTCAATTAGATAAAAATAATTTTTTGTGAATAGTAACTTTTTACTTTTATTTACCACGATTAAAAGTAAATAGGGTAATTAAGGGTAAAAATGATATTATTATTACCATAAAACATGTCTTAATTCTATTGGATAAGTGTAATTCGACCATAAACAACCTTAGGAATAAAATATTACCCTTTAGGTCCACTTGTATTAGACTAGGACACTTATTATTATTTTATATAAAGAAGAGTAAAAAGAGTTAAAATCAATGTTTAATAACAACAACATTTTTAATATAGGGTTACACATAAGATAAATTCGACTATAAATATTAATTAGAAAGATAAAACTATTTCCTACATAATGGTATTTTATTTATTATTTTTAGAAATTATATAATTTAATTTATTTATGACACAATGAGGATGCAGTAATTACCTTATTAATGAAATTTTAAAATAATTGATGTTATAAATACCCAAATAAATGTAATTTGTGAATTTTGTTGAATGAAACTAATTTTATAGGTTAATATGACATGTTAGTATTGATTTAATTATCTTTTTTTGAACTAATAATGCTATTGTGATTTTTAAAAAAATCAATTACCAAATAGTGTTAAAATTGACATAAAATAGTTTCTAAGACAAATATTATATTATTAATTGTTTTTATATTTCAAAATGTATATGGTTCGGAAAAATGACATTGATAAAGTTATATATATTAATAATGAACCGCTTGGGGTTCGTTTTCCTTGTTATATTAAGTTTATTAACCATACAGTGTAAGAAAACAGGAAGACACGGTAACAGTTAAATTATTTAACATATAGTTAAATCTATATTATAAGGTTAAAATAGTAACCTAAACTTCTATAAAACCTATTGGTTGAAAGGATTTCTACCCAAACCCACTTTATCTTCAAAATAAGTCACTTTAGAACAATTTTAAATCGAATATTACTTTATTATAAAATGATATTTTATGTTTTTTCTAAAATGCCCCTCTCCTCCCTTATAAATGGGAACGTCCTCCCTCTTCTATTCACAAAATTTTGAGCCTTCAATCTCGGAAAAACCCTTCCCATTTCCCTTATCAACTTCCCTAGAAACATTATATATGTTCTGGTCTCCAAAAAAAGACAAACTCTAGTGCCTTAAGAGGAAGCTTAAAAGAAGTGCGTCGAAGAAGAGGTAATCTCTCCTACAGATTCTTTCAAGTTTATTTCGTCTTCAACATCTTCTTATTTAGTTGTTTCATTATAATTTAATAACATCAGTATCTATAATATACTGATATTTTATTATAAATATGAAACAACCCCATTTCTCCTTCTATCCATCCTACAAAATATGAAATCACCGCACGTGCTTATGTACGGAATACCGTCTCGACACCGTGGTGTAATATATTTTTCCACCACCACCATAATTGGATGGGTATAATGGTAAAAAGAATAAATATATATTTTTATTATAACATCAAACTGATTCTGAGATATTATATCATCCACTTGAATTCAATTTAATAATTAAGGTAGCGATATCATCGCTCGTACATACATACGGATTACCGTCTCCACGACGCGATGAGATTCATTCTCCATGTTAACAATTCATGAATGATTATAAAGTATATATAATTAATAATAATTAAATATATGAAACAATGAAGCTACTAGATTTATGTATATATATGTGTGTGTCATCTACTTACTTCCATTCAAGTCAACAAGGAAAGGGAAACAGCGTTCATGCGTACATACGACCTACCGTCTCCATGAACTGTGTATTTAATTTCACTCATCTATCTATTATATATATATATACTGAACATATATGATATATAAATCATTATTTACATTCTGGGGATAAGTAAATCATGACATAATTAATAATATTATCAATAACAATGATTCCAAACATGTACGATAAATAAAACGATTTTACCCAAAACACTACTTTAACATAGAATTTACAAAAGAACGAGTAATATAAAGTCATAAGTGAACCATATATGATATAATAACAATTAATATGATTCCTTAATAAGTAAATGACATTATTTAAATCGTTATACCTGAGATTTGGATACGTAAAAAGCATATTAGGCCTAAGGTAAGGGATAATTATTCCAATCTCATTTTTATCTGAGATTGATTATTCGTAAGTATTTACTAGGGTTATTGTTATCATACATGTCCATGTTTTCAAAAAGTTTTTTCATGTATGTTTAATTTCATTTTTACCCATTTTTTACTTTTACTGCATGTTATGGAAGGAATAATTCTTTTGTTTACCACATGAGAATCTTTTTTTATTTTTCCGGCAAAAGTATGAGGAGAATGTTTTTTTAACTTATACGGCATGAACAGATTTTTATGGTTTCATAACGCATTATTTTCATGAAGCTTAATATACAAGATTTAATGACTATTTTCAAATACATCTTTTTATTTTAAAATTTCAAGACATTTTGTGAAAATAAAATCATTTTGAAGAAGAAAGGATGTTTTCCTCAAGATTTCATTTCAAGTGTGTTATCAAAACCATTTTCCATCTAAGATGACATTATTTTCATATGTGTATTTTTTACATGGTTTTACTATTATTATGATGAAATGATATCAATTTGTTTTATATGGATTATGTTATGATGGGATTATGTTTATAAAACCCATTTTATTCTTTGGCTTATGATGAATGATTTATTTTTATATTGTGGCACACGTAAGAATGATTTCATTATTAGATGGGTGGGACCTATACCTCCCTCCAATTCATTGGGTAAAGATTTATATATCATGAGATAGACATGGATGGAATTGTAAGTTAATCTTGTTCAGTGATACAGGACTGGAATGAGGAATGAACTCGATTAAGAAAGGGATTTTGTCCTCTAAGATAGTCTCGGAAACAATGCATTGGATACTATGAAAATCATATCAGGTGAATAATGGTATCAAAAAATAAATTTTTTATTACCATGCTATTTTATAATGATTGATGTTCCTTTATGATCTATTACTTACGTACTACCAAGATTTATTTCACAACACATGCTTTTGATTTTTAAACATTATGTTCATGTTTTGAAGTTCAAATGTATATGGTTTGGTTTATTTTCTACATACATACCCTTACTGAGAATTTGAGGTCACCCTTTATATGTTTTCTTTTCCCCTTGATATAGAGAAAGGTTTTAGATAAGAAAAGAAGGGAAAATCTTTATGGGAGATATAGAAGATCATTCACAAAGATTTGAAGATTATATTCCATGTTTCCAAAGAAACTAAACTATTTCAGTCCTTTGGTGTATGTTTTTGTTTTTATTAAGTATTCCACAAAATTAATGTAATTTCTATGTACGTCATGTTTGGGGTCTCTATAGTTGGTATCATGGGAAAGGATTAGTTAACCTTTGGAAACTAGGATGTGAGAATATTAGTGAAATCCCTAGATATATTTCTATAGTATGTCTTGGGATGTCTCTACGGATAAGTATATGTATTGGTTATAGTCCTAGGATTATTGTAACGATCTAAGAATTAAACCTAAGATGTTATATATTGAATGTAATCCCCCTATATTATGTTGTTTTCCTAGCATGATTTGTTCCTCTCACACTGTTCTTTTTGGGTTTTAGATGATGTATGGAACCCGAAGGAAGCATGTTGATCAATGTAATAGACAATGCAATGATTTTCCGTATGAACAAACCAATGTTATGGGAGATGGAGTGCAAAATCTTATTGCTATAATTACACAATATATGAATAATTCTAGACATCCAATTGTGGATAGAAAGGAACAATATTCAGTTGAGTCCTTCATGAGGCAATTTCCACCTTCTTTCAGTGGGTCGCATGATCCACGTGTTGCTAAACTATAGATCAGTACCATTGAAAAGATTTTATTGATACTTCACTGTTCAGAACATGAAAAAGTCGTTTTCGCTGTTTACTGGTTAGAAGGGGAAGCAGACCAGTGGTAGACTCTATTTAAGAATATAAGGCCCCATGATGAAATTGAATTCATGGAATGAGATGAGTACAAGAACTTATTTTTCAATAATTACTTCCCTCGTATTCCTCGAACAAAGATAGAAAATGAGTTCCTTGAGCTTATGAAAAATGATGATGAATCTGTTGGTATATTCAATGTGAATTTTACAAGGCATTCAAGGTATGCATCTGGATTTATCATCCAACCTGAATATAAAGTTGATCGATTCTTCAGTGGCTTAAAACAATGTCATTAAAGGGCATTAGCGATAAGAGACTTCAGTATCTATGAAGAAATTGTGTGTTGTTCAATCAAGGTAGAAATGGAAGTTGGTGTTACATATCCATCTCATGGTTTTGACAAGAAACGAAAGATTGAGTTGAAGGAAAAATCTCAAAACATTGGTTAAAAGAAGATGAATGTTTTTTTATGCTCAATGTTTGGAAAGAATCATGGTGGTGATTATTTAAAAGGTACTAGAAAATGTTTTAAGTGTGCAAAATAATATCATCGAGCAGTTGACTGTCGAAGTAATGGAAAAAATGTAGCTAATTATTTGAATAGAGATAAGATTATAGAGAACGATCCACCAACACTTCAATGCTATAATTGAATGGAAACGGGGCATTATACTTACCAATGCCCTAATACAAGGGTTAATGACGATCAGCATCAACAACCTCTTAAGGAAAAGGGCAATGGGTATTCACATGAGATCACTATTTGCAATGTTGAGTATGACAACGATGTGGTGGAATGATTATGTGTTAATGTAAAGGGATTCCAAATTAATGTTGTGGAATCTCATTTGTAGTATTGTGGAACATTGGAATATCTATGTAATGGTCTGTTGTGGTTTTCTATAATTATATGGTACATGTAACCATGAAAATTGATTGGTTTTTTTATTAATTAGATGATATTCGCATAATGAATGGAAAAGGATAAAATAATATGTTTGATACTATTCACGAGCTCATGACTGATATAAGGACAAAGTGATATCATGGTTTGAGTATATAGAAATTTTGGGATTTTGGTATGTGGAAAGGGTTAACTTTTGACATCACTGATGTTTTCACTAAGTTTCTAGGGTAATTCATGATTCCAAGGAATACATTATTATGGTATTCACATGTTTGGAATGTGACCAACAAGATATATCTTATGATATATGGGGGATAAATGATGGTATTCACATGCTTGTTATGTGACATTTCAAGTAATCATTTTCTGTATACTATGAGATTGGACATATGTATTTTGGATAAGCCTAATGATTGGAATGGATTATGTTAGACATCAGATATTTTTGTTTAAGGATAGATTTGTTTTCATGAATGTTATAATAGTGTCATTTTAGAAAAAGGGACAACATGCAGGACGGGAGACAACCCGTCACGTCGGACAAGGTTGCGGGAATCAAACCCACATCTGAAGTGCGATAGGCCTTTATCACCTACCATTGGCCTACATGATGTCCCAGGTTTGTATAAACTAGTTTTATTTTATTAATCGGTATGATAGATGAAGTATAAGTCCATTTTTGAACCATATATGGTTAATCACACCATAGACGGACTTATTAATATAGCTTTTGCTAACCTTATGTTTGAGACAGATGGAATGACCTATCATTCTATTGCATGACCTGCTTACACTTTGCAAAAGACAAATTCAACATCATTTCATTAAGAGGTTAAGTGAAAATTGTTCAAGGAACAAGCAACAGTAAGATTGTACCAAAATCAATCAAGTATATCTTTTAATTCAAAAAATTCTTCAACATTTGGGAAATGATCTTGAAAACCAAAATTTTGTTCCAAGATCCCTCATATCTGATGAATTAGATGGTACCTTTAATCATCACAAATTAATGGCTTTGTGAGTGTTGGCTTTTTCATATCTATGTCATCTACCACTCTTTATCAGAAATTGATGGTTATATTTCCCTTCCATATCCAAATTTTTACCTATGTTCTCCTACGTGGAAACCCACTGATGAGTTAATTTGGGTAACTATTACGTTTCATACATTGGTTTTTAAAATTAAGTTTGAGTATTCCTTTTTACGACGTGGGTTTCTATGAATGAAACTTTCATGTAGTAAATGATTTATAACCCCGACGAATTTTGAGGAAGAAATTCATTTTAAGGGGGTAGAATGTAACACCCCGAGATTTTATGAGAAATGTTCTTTTAATTTCTTTGATGTATTGTGTTCTATGCTACAACAATATTATCTTGCACTATACACAACACTGTATTAGCATATAGTATACAAAACATGATTCTTGGATCGTGTAACACACAATTTCAAGTTCTTTTGATAGAAGTTATTCTACGCAACATTGAGTGTGTGTGT
The DNA here is from genome assembly GCA_963277665.1 of Viscum album. Lineage (NCBI taxonomy): Eukaryota > Viridiplantae > Streptophyta > Magnoliopsida > Santalales > Viscaceae > Viscum > Viscum album. Next base: position 1,920,595,527 of record OY728136.1, on the reverse strand, counting down.
GTATATATATATATTCAATGTATAAATAAAATATGGTTGGATTCTATTATATGCTACAACAAAAGAATATTTCACTACAGGCAACCCAGACTTGGATTGCATTACACGTAATCGCGACCTTCGACGATAGCGTGTGTTGTATGCAATACCGAGTTTCACTAAACAATGATATGTTATTAAACTATAATATAAAATAGCCATTATGAATATTAATACCTACTTTTTGAAATTTTATAAATTTTATCATTGAAAATGGGCTTCATTTTTGGATTCAGACTATCGAAATTAGCCTTGGGTGATATTTTGGTATTTTTCTGAAAACATTCAATTTTTGATGAATAGTGAAAACAAAGAGTTATTAGTTAAAATCGACTAATCATTTAAATAATAATTTATTTTGTTTAAATTTATTTTAGGTAAAAATAGATACATAATACTTATATTATTCTAATGTAATTCATTGTAGTAATTCTCTAATAATTTTAGATATATAAAAAATTTATTAAACTTTTTACCGTCTTTTACCCACCTCCTGGGAGAACTTACAATTATACATAAAAATTAATTTTACTGTTTCTATGAGTTAAATTTAGAAAATCCAAGAGACATGGTTAATATCAAGGGTTAAACGTGGTTCAATAAGATAAAAATAATTTTTGGTAAATAGTAACTTTTTACTTTTATTTACCATGGTTATAAGTAAATTGGGTAATTAAGGGTAAAAATGATATTTTTATTACCATAAAACAAGTCCTAATTCTATTGGATAAGTTTAATTAGGCCAAAAATAACCTTAGGAATAAAATATTTCCCTTTAGTCCCACATGGATTAGATTAGGACACTTATTATTTTTTATTTAAAGAAGAGTTAAAAGAGTTAAAATCAGTGTTTAATAACTAAAACATTTTTAATATAGGTTTATACATAAGATAAATTTGACTATAAATATTCATTAGAAATATAAAATGATTACATACATAATGGTATTTTATTTATAATTTTTAGACATTATACATTTTAATTTATTTATGACACAATGATGATGCAGTAATTACCTTAGTAATGAAATATTAACATAATTGATCTTATAAATACCCAAATAAATGTAATTTGAGCTTTTTTAAGAAATAAACTTATTTAATTGGTTAATATGACATGTTATTATTGATTTAATTAACTTTTTTAGAACTAATCATGCTTTTATGATTTTCACAAAAATCAATTACCAAATGGTGTCAAAATTGACATATAATTGTTTTTAAAACAAATATTATATTATTAATTGTTATTATGTTCTTAAAAATATATGGTTCGGTCAAATGACTTAGATAAGGTTATATATATAAGTAAGGAACCACTTTTCATTCGTTTAGCTTGTTATAGTATGTTTATTATCCATATAGTGTAAGAAAACAAGAAGACATGGTAAAAGTTAAACTATTTAACATACAGTTAAATCTAAATGATAAGGTTAAAATAGGAACCTAAACATGTATAAAACCAATTTGTTAAGATTATTTAGACCTAAAACCAATATATATTTCAAAAAAGTCACGTTAGATCAATTATAAATCGAATATGACTTTATTATAAAATAATATTTTAAGTTTTTCCAAAATTGCCCCTCTCCTCCCTTATAAATGGGAACCTCCTCCCTCTTCACTTTAATCAATTTTAAGCGTCAAAGCTCAGCCAAAACCTAACCATTTACCTTCTAACCTTTCTTAGAAACATTATAGAGGTTTCAGTCTCCTCAAAAGACTAACTCTAGTGCCTTAAGAGGAAGCATAAAAGAGGTGCATCGAAAAAGAGGTAATCTCTTCTACCGAATCATTCAAGTTCCTTTCTTCATGAACATCTTATTCTTTAGTTGTTTCATTATAATGTAATAAAAGATGTTTCACTAATATACTTATATGTTATTATATATATTATACAAACCCATTTCACATTCTATCCATCCTACGGAAAGTGAAATCATCGTTCGTGCATAAGTATGGAATATCGTGTCCACGCCGTGGTCTAATCTGTTTTTCCACCACCACCTTACATGGATGGGTATAATAGTAAAAATAATAACTTTATATATTTATTATAAAATCAAGCTGATTCTGAGATATTATATCATCCACTCGAATTCAATTCAATAATTATGGGAGCAATATCATCACTCGTGCGTACGTACAGATTACCATCTCCATGACACGATGAGATTCATTATCCATGTTAACCATTAAAGAATGATTATAAAGTATATATAATGAATAATAATGAAATATATGACATAATGAAGCTACTAGATTTATATATATATATATATATATATATCGTTTAATTACTTCCATTCAAGTCAATAAGGAATGGCAAACTGCATTCATGTGAACGTACGAACTACCGTCTCCAGGAACAGTGTATTTCATTTCATTCATATATCTATTATATATATATATATATACTGAATATATATGATATATAAATCATGAATTACATTATAGAAGTAAGTAAATCATTATATAATTAATAATAATATCAAGAACAACAATTCCAAACACGTACGATAAATATAACAATTTTTCCCAAAATGCTGCTTTAACAAGGAATTTACAAAAGAATGGGTAATATACAGTCATAAGTGAACCATATATGATATCATAACAATTAATATGATTCTTTAATAAGTAAATTAAATTAAATGAATCATTATACAGGAGTTTCGGATACGTACGAAGCCTATCAGACCTAAGGTAAGGGATAATTATTTCAATCTCGTTCTTATCTGAGATTGGTTATTCGTAAGTATTTAATGTGGTTATTGTTATCATCCATGTCCATGTTTACTAAAAGTGTTTTCATGTGTGTTTAAAGTACTTTTTACCCATTTTTTTATTTTAGCACATGTTATATAAGGAATCATTCTTTTTTTCCCATACGAGAAACTTTTTTGACTTTTCTAGAAAAAGTACGAGGAGAATGTTTTTTACGTTATATGGAATGAACGGATTTTTACTGTTTCATAACGCATTTTTTTCTTGAATCTTACTCTACTAGATTAAATGAATATTTTCAACAAAATCCTTTTCTTTTAAAATTGCATTTCATTTTTTGTAAAAGAAAATTATTTTGAAGAAGAAAGGATAATTTCCTCAAGAATTCATTTCAAGTGTTTTATCAAAACCATTTTCCATCTAAGATGACATTATTTTCATATGTGTATGTTTTACATGGTTTCATTTTTCTTATGATGAAATGATATCTATTTGTTTTATATGGATTATGTTATGATGGGATGATGTTTATGAAAACCATTTTATTCGTTCAGTTATGATGAATTATTTATGTTTATGTTGTGGCACATGTAAGAATGATTTAATTATGAGATGTGTGAGACATATATACCTCTCCAATACATTGGGTAACGATTTATATCTCATTAGATAGACATGGCCGGAAATGTAAGTTAATCTGGTTCTGTGATACAGGACTAGAATGAAGAGTGAACTCGATTCAGAAAGGGACTTTGTCCACCAAGATGGTCTTGGCATCAATGCATTGAAAACTATGGAAATTATATCATGAGTTTAATGGTTTGACATAATTAAATGTTTTATTCTCATTATATTTTATCATGATTTATGTTCCTTTCTGATCTATGCCTTACGTACTGCCAAGATTTATTTTTTCAACTCATGGTTTTTATGTTTAAACTTTATGTTCTTGTTTTGATTTTCAAATGTATATGGTTTGTTTTATTTTCTCCATTCTTACCCTTACTGAGAATTTTATCTCACCCTTTATATGTTTTCTTTTCCCCATTATATAAATAATGGTTTTAGGTATGATAAAAAAGGGAAGATCTTTATGGGACATGTTTAAGATCTTTCACCAAGATTAGAAGATTATATTTCTAGTTTCCAAATACACTAAACTATTAAAGTCCTTTGGTGTCCTTTTCTATTTTGTATTAATTATTCTGAAAAAGTAATTTAATGTCTATGTACGTCAGGTTTGGGGTCTCTACAAAGAGTGGCGAACAATACACGTATTTCACGGGAATAAAAAGTGAGATGAAATCCCCGTACCTTATGTCATGAATATCTTCATACTCAAAAAATATTCCTAAATAATAATTATAAAATTATTATAAATCTTTTATAGAATCGTAATCTTATAAATAATAAAAAATATTTTTTTATTATGATCTTATATTAACTTCTTGTTAACAATCTCACGATAAGGTTTCACATTGGGCCAAATTCTCTTTGTTCTTCGCATGTGTCTTTTTTTCTATATCATAGTTTCTAATTCGTAAATAATGATTAATGAATGAAAATAATTATATTAATATCAAGAATATCAATTTTTTATATTATAATATTATATATCATATAGAAGTATCAAATAAAATACACCATTCATGGAGACGATAAACTATATATACGCATGAATGTTGTTTATGTTTTAATTTCATATTAAAAGAAAAGAAATAAAATTACATTTATATATATATATATATGTGTGTGTGTGTGTGTGTATAATATCATTACATAAAAATAATAATGATTTATATATCAAATAGTTTCCCTAAAGTCATCATGAATAAATTTCATGTAGTTTTTTAATGAATCACATCGTTTTGAGGTGGCTATAGTCCACACTTCTCAAATGAAATTATCGTAATTACACTAAATGGAAAGAAAAAAAGTTGTTTTTTAAAGGAATATTGAATAATAAATAAATAACAAATATAATATTTTAAATACATATATATATATATATATATAATTTCCATCATAATAAAAATCATGATTGGAGGTAAAGGAGAATTGAACAATCATCATTTAGTGAGGGGGTATTTCACCTACCACATAAACAGTATGTTCGATATCAATTAGTTGAAGGTGTGAAAAATATTAGGCATAATCATAAGAATAAAAAAATATCATTTATATTGAGGATATTTGTTTTTTCAATATGTAATTTAATAAAGATTGTTGAATGTGTGTAGAAAGAAAATAACGGAACAAAGCTTGAGAGAAGTTGTTACCTCTTAATCGGGTAACTCCATTTGGTTATTGCCAAAAAGATTATATAATTTCACTTAATCCCAATTTAATGCCTCTAAGATAAAGTTAGGTAAGTTGAGAGAATATTTGAGAAGTGTTTGGGTGAGCCAAGGGTCATGAGAGATGTGAGGAAATGTGTAGAGTTGGTGGTCATTGTCACGACCCGTCCTCGGGGCCCGTGCCGTGACTACCCCAAGCTCGCCTTCCATAGGCCATGGGATGGAGACTAGCACCAAGGAGTAATTACCGGTAAAAAGGGAAGCCATTTCCTATGTAAAGTAAAAAAACACCACAGAGCAAGCAAGTAGAATTAAACACTATGTAAATACTGGGTACAAAAGAAAGTGCGGAAAAGTAAGTGGGCTAGTATACAAACCCAAACTAAAAGAAAAGTACAACTGGAAAGGAAAAACAACAACTGAAAGTAAAGCCCCATCCTCGAGCCATCCACTGGAAGTCCCACCTGAAGGGTGGGTACTGATAGCCTCCACAGCTCCTCAGGTCTAGCTGTTCGCTCCGAGTACGGCCCGTACAGTGGTCCACCTCTGGGTACCGACCTGCTCCTTGTGCCTCAACCACGATCTGCGTTGTCCGTCGTCTACAACCAACCCAACGTAGTGCAGGCATAGCCCATGAAGGGATAAGTATAAGCTAATAAGTAGGGACCCCGAGACCCCCAAAGGTCTCCCAGAATCCACAAAGGATAGTCAACAAAGGAAAGATACAATAACGAAGTAACATCTGAAACTACTTAGGTATATGCCCATACATATACCTAAGTCTTCAATCTCATTCGGCTCCAACATCCAAGCTCATGTACAACCCAGTCCACACAGGAAAAATCACAACCCAATCCACATAGGAAATCACAACCCTATCCACACAGGAATGCATAACGTAATCCACACAGGATATCAAGTCAATCTTATCGAAGATAAGGATTGAAAGTCAAGATTCATCTCACACAGGTATACTTCTTCGTAAGACGATAGAGATGATCAGATATAGTCACTGATTCATCTAAGTCATCGGACCCACACATGATCGATAGGTACTAACCCCTGAAATGACCCACAAAGGATCGATATGTAACTAACCCCCGCAATGACCCACACAGGATCGGACCCACACAGGCTCTATAGGCGCTGGCCCACACAGGACCGCTGAGCGCTGACCCACACAGGATCTGTAGCACTGATCCACGTAGGATCTCTGAGTGTTGTAGTGTTCGCCATCGAATCCACGGAGGATTTATGTACAGTCTTCATCATCTTCGCAGTCGCAGCCAGCTCTAGGGTTCCCGCACACTGAAAGCTCGTTCGGGAGGGTCCGCTCCACGAGCCGAAGGGCTGATACATCAACTGACACATAGTCCGAATTTGATGTATCCAAAAGTTCTGTATCGTCAACAGGAACTCAACGTCAGAGACGGCGCGTCAATCAGACTCCCGGTCTGAGAGTTATTGGCTTTTTTGTCCTGGGGGCCTGGTTGGTTTTTAAGTCAAAACCTACCCGAACGTACTCCAACTGCATACAAACCTCGATAGGAGTAGGCCAAAAGGTCGGTCTCACTAAGAGAAATCCAACAAAGTCAACGACACATCAATCGGACGTCCGGAACTCAAGATATGAGTGATTCCGCTCCTAGGGCCCGGTTGGTTTTGTGTACGAACCAACCCGGCCAAACCCAAAGTACTTCAAATCTTTGAGTGTAATATACCAAAACCACCCTCTCAATGCACGGATCGCATCGCAGCTGAAAGTGTGTCGATAAGAGGTTTTCAGCCCAAGTTATGGGAAAAAGACCGTGAGGGGTCCGGTATTAGGGGGTTCGGGCACGGTCCGACCCGGCCCGATACCCTATGGGTCGGCCCGAGACGGGTCGAACCGTCATGGGTCCGGGTGCAGCCCATCCCGGCTGGAGCGCTAGCGCCCACCAGGTGGTGCGACCGTTTCAGCCGGGCGGACAGGGGTGTGGGCGGGGGGGGGGGGGGGGGGGGGGGGGGGGCTGCCCCCCTCCCGTTTGTAATCTGCGGCCCCCATGTGGGAGGCCGCTCATGTCCGGAGAGCCAGGGGTTGCGAACCCCCGACTCTTCCTCTGTCCGGCGGGCTCGCTCCGGTCGGTCGGATGTTGCACCACGGGGTCAGCGCTGGCCAGTCCCCCTCCTCCGATGTCGGCGGCCCAGAACCGGACGCCGGTCCCACAACCTCTGCGATCTATGGCCGCGGCCTTGGTTCATCGGGTGCGGCGCGCCAGCGCCGCACCCCAGCACCGCAGCCCCTCTCTGGCCGCAGTGTCTTCGAGTTTTTCTTCCACGACATCTTGGTTCGATTTTCAAATGTGCGGCGCAACGGAACCGTGCATGCTTTCCGCTCGTTCCAGCGTGGTGCGACAACACTGCGTCACGTTCCTTCGAACCGCAACAACACAAAATAATAAGAGAGGAGGGTCGGTCATGTTTGTGCGGTCCAACCCCCTCCTCTTAAACGATAGCAAGCGGTCCAATTGAACGAGGATAGATAACGGAAGAATTCACGAAAAAAAACATAAATCCCCAACCTCGTCGAGTTCATTGAGCAAGGGTTCATCTCAGAAATAACTGTCATAGAAGAAGACATCACGAAAGGAGAGAGTCGCGTCGTGGAGAATTGATTCGTCGGCGTCACGTCGTCGATCTCCGAGGATCTGTCGTTCTCGTCGACCTTCGTCGGAGGTCGGCATTCTTCGCGTTCTTCATCGAATAAGATAAAGATCTTCAAGCTCCCTAGCTTTTCTCTTATCTCCCAAATCCCCCAAACGCAACAAGTTCCAACCAAAATAAAATAAGAACATCCCTTATTTTATTATCATGACTTAAGTTTGAAATTCCAAAGTTGAATTAACCCTCTCAAATTAAACTCACAAAATTAATTAATATACGTTATCAACATTAATGATGAGTTGAAGGAGTTAGGGAATATGAAGGGGTGGGGTTCATCTGGGCCCCATCACCCTCATAACCTCTCATGGGATGTTTGGTGGTTACCCAACTTCCACCCAAAGGTTTTAATTACCAAGTAAAAATAAAAATTGAAGCTCAATTTTTATTTTAACATCCAAAATTTTTTAAAAACATCTCCCGTGAAACCACAACTCCGGAAAAGGTGTTCCTAAGTAATTATTGGCGTTGCAAATCCATCGGTGCCCTCATAATTCAATTCCGAGCACTGGTTCAAAAGTTATAAAAACCCGCTCGTTCAATCACTGAACGTACCCGAGCTAAACTTCAGATAGAAATTCCGGCACACCAGGCCTTGGAATCAAGTGCCGTCAGAAACCGCATTCTTGTAAAATCCCTAAAAAAATTAAGAAAGAATTTCCCTTGAATTTTACGAGTCTTTAAATTACTCCCACCTCATGGCTTTATTTCCCCATAAAAATTCATAAAAAACTAGGGGAACAAATGTGGGTTCTGTGCACTCATCTGAGCCTCCCACTCCCAAGTGCTCTCCTGGAGGTTCTCGTGATGCCATCTGATGCGCACTAGAGGAATCGACCATCCACGTAGGACTCTCTCTGGTCGATCCTTGATCTCCACTGTGACCTCTGCAAAAGTCTCCCCATCATCAATGTCCAACTCTCCATGGTCAATGATATGTGTCGGGTCATGCACTTATCTCCTCAGCTGAGATACGTGGAAGACACCGTGCACTCGGTGCAACTGAAGTGGTAGAGCCAGGCGATAAGCCACCTCGCCAATCCTGCTGAGGACCTGGAATGGTCCAATGAAGTTTGGAGAAAAATTTCTGCTTCATCCAAATATCTGTATACCACGTCGAGGGGAGACCCACAAGAAGACGTGGTCACCATCCTTGAACTCCAGTGGCCTTCGCCTCCTTTGACCAAAAGACTTCTACCAGCTCTGAGTTGTCCTCATCTGCTCCTGGATGACCTGGACCTTCTCTGTCGTGGCATGGACCATCTCCGGTCCCACAAGTGTTAACTCCCCAGGGTCTGTCCAGCACATAGGGGACCTTCAAGTTGGGATGTACAATGCCTCTTATGGTGACATCCCGATGGTGGAGTGGTAGCTGTTGTTGTACGCGAACTCCACCAAGGGTAGGTGGTCCTTCCAGCTGGGACCAAATTCGAGGACACATGCCCAGAGCATGTCCCTTAGAGTCTAAATGGTCCTCTCCATCTGACCATCTGGCTGGGTGTGAAAGGTAGTGCTCAGACGTAGCTGCATCCCGAATGCCTCCTGCAACCCTTTCCAAAGCCGGGAAGTAAATCTAGCATCTCGATCGGAAACGATGGTCAATGGAACACCATGAAGCCGTAAAATCTTCTGAATGTAGAGATGTCCCAAGCTCTCCACTGAGCCCTACTCTCTAAGGAGTAAGAAGTGGCCCGACTTGCTGATTCAGTCAACAATCACCCAAATGAAGTCATGACCTCTGGAAGTGCATGGAAGTCCAATCACGAAGTCTATAGTTAAGCTGTCCCACATCTAATCCGGGACCTCTAAGGGCTGTACCAAGCCTACTGGTACCTGGTTCTCTGCCTTCACCTGCTGGCAGGTGAGGCATCGAGAAACAAACTCTGCCACAGGAATAGACTGAAAAGCGCTCTCCCATCAGATAATGTCGCCACATCTTCAGAGCGAAGACCACTGCTGCTAACTCTAGGTCATGGGTAGAGTAGTTCTGCTCATGCAGCCTCAACTGACGTGATCCATAGGCGATCATGGCCCACTCTTGCATTAGGACACATCCGAGTCTAGTCCCTGATGCATCACAGTAATCTATGTACCCTACTCCCTCCTCAGGTAGCCTCAAGAATGGTGCGCTGGTCAAACTCTATCTCAGCTCCTGGAATCTCTACTAACATCTATCTGACCACACGAAGGGTTTCCCATTCCTCCTTAACATTATGAAAAGCTGCAAATATTTCTACTTTTCCGAAAAGGGTAATCCGGTCTCATCACCTGGATGAACCATGTTCCTTGCCTAATACAGTCAGTCCCGTCCTGATTAGTTAATTTATGCCATGGATGACGTCGTAAGGCCTCGACGCTGCTACCAAGAGATCCAACTATTACTCTAATCTCCAAGGGTTGAGTCACACTATCGGCATCAGTGTGTGGTCAATGGGTCTCTTCTAGTGAGAATCTCGTAAGTGAGGGTCAAGTCAACAGTTTTTAACTAGTATCTCTTAGTATTAACATACAAAAGACAAGAAAGAAAACGTCACCAATGAAAGTGTCTTTTATTAATTCTACTCAAAGTACAAGGACACAAGGAAACACAGAAAATGAAGCTAGATGCATTATTGACAAGGGCCTATATGCCTGGAGCTAGTCCCGCACTTGTCCACCTGCTTCCGGAGCTCCATGATTGTATGCTTCAGCTTCCTGAAGTTGTACTCTCCCCTGTGGTCGGTGTGTACCTCATGGTGGTGGTGGTGGTAGAGCCTTAAAACGTCACCCACAACCTGCCGCTCGACCGTCTCCTCGACCTCGTCCGCGTGCTCCCTGCAGACCGCCTTGGTCTAACCTCTGCCTCTGCCTGGGTGGTTCCCCAACAGTCTGCTGCTCCTCTGCATGGTAGGTCGGGCAGTCACGATCCAAGTGTCCCTTCCCGCCGTGTGCATGGCACTATCTTCCACTCATAATATTGTCTCTATTGCATGTGCCCCGCACCTCCGAGCCAGTATCCTATGGTTGTCCGCACGAGGGTCTGGTCTATCTGGACCCATGAGTCATCCGTCGACTGCCTGCTGCAGAAGACTCTGATAAGTTCCGCCCTGCGGTAGGTCTCGCCGCTGATGTAGGCTCAGCAAGGAAGCTCTCGATCATAAGGGCTCGCTCAAGTACCCCTTCCTGTGTCGAAATTCTAATGGAGATCAGCGATGCTCTAATCTCCTGCCTCAATCCCTGCTCGAAGGTCCGGGACCGGAAGAATGGGTCCTGTTCCATGTCCGTCGAATAGTACGAGAGATCTATAAATATCGCCGAGTACTGGGTGACCGTCAAGCTTCCCTGCCACAGCTATAGAAGCTCCCGGATGCGCACCATACAGAGGGTGGCTGGGAAAAACTCCGAGCAGAAGAGGCTCTCAAAGTACATCCAGTGGAGAGATGCCTCTTCGTGCACCTGGATCATCAAGCTTCACCATCTGCCTGTTGCAGCGTGCAGGAGGCTCGCTGCGACAATCACCATGAGGTCTGCTGGTGTCCTCACTAACATAAAAACCTGTACAACTGCCTGTATCCAATCCTCAGCTACTTGAGGGTCCATCTCCCCGCGGAACCTGGGCGGTCGCTGACGTTGAAACTTGTGCAGTGCACTAAGGCGATGTGCATCGTCAGTGGCTGGGGCTGGTAGCATCGGTGGCTCGACGGGTTGTGGTACGGTCGGTGCCTCTACTGTCTAAGGGCCCTGTACCGAGGCCTCATCCCTCGGTGGGCTGTCGTCATGTACAACTCTTGGAACCCCAGCTGCCTGCCATCGTGGGGCCATCCTGTAATGAAGCAGGTGTTCCACGGTCAAACAGTATACCTGGTGAGCTGACATAATGTAATCACAAAGAAAACATGTAACACACATGCAATAAATGTTTTCGTGTATTATGTCGGAAATCAGAAATCAGGGTCCTGGTGTAAGGATACGTCAGCCACCGCACAACACTGGACTCCCTGGACTAATAACCACACTCAATACTCTTAGCACTATTGCCTCACATAGAAAAAGATCAGAGTCATGGGTTCTGCGGTAGAATCGAACTTCTATGATACCAATTTGTCACGACCCATCCTCGGGGCCCGTGTTATGACTATCCCAAGCCCGCCATCCATAGGCCAGGGGCTGGCGACTAGCACCAAGGTGCAATTCCCGGTAAAAAGGGAAGGCATTTCCTTTGTAAAGTAAACAAACACCACAGAGCAAGAAATAAAAAGTAAACACTAAGTAAATACTGGGTACAAAAGTAAGTGAAGAAAAGAAAGTGGGCTCGTATACAAACCCAAACTGAAAGTAAAGTACAACTGGAAAGGGAAAATAGTAACTTAATGTAAAGCCATAGCCTCGAGCCCTCCACTTAAAGTCCCACCTGAATGGTGGGTACAGATAGCCTCCACAGCTCCTTGGGTCCAGCCGTCCGCTCCGTGTACGCCCCGCCCAGTGGTCCATCTCTGGGTACCGACTTGCTCCTTATGCCTCAACCATTATCAGCGTTGTCCTTCGTCTACAACCAACACAATGTAGTGCGGGCATAGCCCGTGTAGGGCTGAGTATGAGCTACTCAGTAGGGACCCTGAGACCCCCGAAGGTCTCCCAGAATCCACAAAGGATAATCCTCAAAGGAAATATACAATCACGAAGTAATATCCGACACTACTTATGTATATGCCCATACATATACCTAAGTCTTAAATCTCAATCGGCTCCAATATCCAAGCTCAAGTACAACCCAGTCCACATAGGAAAAATCACAACCTAATCCACACAGGAAATCACAACCTAATCCACACAGGAATGCATAACATAATCCACACAGGATATCAAGTCAATCTTATCGAAGATAAGGATTGAAAGTCAAGATTCAGCTAACATAGTTATACTTCTTTGTAAGATGATAGTGTTGATCAGATGTAGTCACTGATTCATCTAATCCGTCAGACCCACACTGGATCGATAGGTACTAACCCCCGCAATGACCCACAAAGGATCGATAGATAACTAACCCCCACAATTACCCACATAGGATCAGACCCTCACAGGATCTGTAGGCGCTGGCCCACACTAGACCGCTGAGCGCTGACCCATACAGGATCTGACCCACACCGGATCGGTAGCACTGATCCACGTAGGATCGCTGAGTGTTGTAGTCGTCGTCGTCGAATCCAAGAAGGATTTCTGTACAGTCATCATCGTCGTCGCAGCCGCAGCCAGCTCTAGGGTTCCCACACACAGCAAGCTCGTTTGGGAGGTTCCACTCCACGAGCCGATGGTCTCATACATTAACTAACATATAGTCCAGAGTTGATGTATCCAAAAGTGCCGTATTGTCAACAGGAACTCAATATCACTGACGACGCGTCAATCGGACACCAGTTCTGAGAGTTATGGGCCTTTTCGTCCTATGGGCCAGGTTGGTTTTGAAGTCAAAGCCTACCCAAACATACTTCAAATGCGTCCAAACTTTGGGCGGAGTAAGCCAAAAGGTTCGTCTCACTAAAAGGAATCCAACAAAGTCGACGGCACATCAATCGGACGTCCGGAACTCTAGATATGAGCATTTCTGCTCCGAGGGCCCGGTTGGTTCCGTGTACGAACCAACCCGGCCAAACCCAAAGTACTCAGAAACCTTGAGTTTAATATACCTAAATGACCGTTTCGATCCAAGGATCGCATCTCAGCTGACGGTGCATTTATTGGAGGTCTGCATCCCACATTATGAGAAAAAGACCGTGAGGGGTCTGGTATTAGGGGTTTCGGGCCCGGTCCGACTCGGCCCGATACCGTCTGGGTCGGCCCGAACCGGCTCGACCCGTCCCGGGTCCGGTTCCGGCCTGCTTGGGCGCAGCCTGTCCCGGCCAGGGCATGGCCCCACTAGGCGGTCCGGCCTTGTGGACCAGCCTGGGCAGCCGGCCCGGCGCGCTGGCGCGCTGGCGCCAGCCAGGTGGCTCGACCGTTTTGGCAGAGCATACATGGGCGCGAGGGGCGCGCTGCCCCTCACCCATTTGTAATACGTGGCCCCCATGTGGGGGGCCGCTCATGTCCAGCCAACCGGGGGTTATGAACCCCCAACTCTTCCTCTGTCCGGCCACCCGTCTGTTGCACCACGGGACCGGCTATGGCCGGTCCCCCAGCTCCGATGCCGACAACCCAGAACCGGCCGCTGGTCCCAGCTCCACCGTGGCCTATGGCCGTAGCCTTGGTTCATCTGGCACGGCGCGGCGGCGCTTCACCCCTCCGCCGTGGCCCCGCTCCGGCTGCAGTGTCTTCGGGTTTTCTCATCGCAGCGTGACGGCACCGCGGCTTGGTTCGATTTTCAAATGTGCGGCACAACGGCGTTGTGAATCCTTGACGCTCGTTCCCACATAGTGCAATGACACCGCATCAGTTTCCTTCAAACTGCAACAACAGAAAATAATAATGGAGGAGGGTCGGCCGTGTTTGTGCGGTCCAGCCCCTTCCCGTTAAACGATAGCAAGCGGTCTAATTGAACGAGGATAGATGACAGAAGAATTCAGGAATAAAAACACATAAATCCCCTACCTCATCGAATTCGTTGAGTGAGGGTTCGTCGCGGAAATAATCGTGGTGGAAGAAGACATCGCAGAATGAGAGAGTCGTGTCGCGGAGAATTGATTCGCCGGCGCCGCGTCGTCGATCTCCGAGGATCTGCCATTCTCGTCGACCTTCATCGGTGGTCGTCATTCTTCGCATTCTTCGCGTTCTTCCTCGATGAAGAAGAATATCTTCAAGCTCCTTATCTTTTCTCTTTTCTCCCAAATCCTCCAAATGCAAAAATTTCCAACCAAAATAAAATAATAACTTCCCTTATTTTATTAAAACGACTTATGTATGAAATTCAAAAGTTGAATTAACCCTCTAAAATTAAACTCACCTAATTAATTAACATAAGTTGTCAACTTTAATGGTGAGTTGAAGGAGTTAGGGAATATTATGGGGTGGGGCTCGTGTGATCCCCACCGCCCTCATAACCTCTCATGGGAAGTTGGGTGGTTACCCAACTTCCACCCAAAGGTTTTAAATACCATGTAAAAATAAAAATTGAATATCAATTTTTATTTTAACTTCCACAATTTTTTAACAACATCTCCCACAAAAATGCAACCGCGGAAAAGGTGTTCCTAAGCAATTACCGGCACTTCGAATCCATCGGTGCCCTTGGAATTCAATTCCGAGCACCAGTTCAAATGTCAGAAATGTTGGAACCAGGTTCTTCAAATCATGTATTGGTGTATGGTTTGTGTTTGTTTTCAATCCTCAGTGGAAGTTCGGGGTGTGTACCAACAAAGCGATCATACCGTTCAAGCAGAAAACAGTAGTGAAGGTGGCGCTGTTTCCCAGTGTTTGCCAAATTTTTGGGCCTAAAAATCGGCCAATAAAGTAAAGTGTCTTTGGCAAAGGTACTTGCGCGCCGTGCTCTTGGAGGATAAAATACTTGCGCGCCATATGTTTTTGAGGACCAGAAAATCAAAATTTGGCTAAGGAAAGAAGGTCGCGCAAGTGTTGGTTGGGTCGCGCAAGTGAGTTGCGCGACAGAGTTTATTGAATACAAGACTTGATCGTCGTCGAGGGACTTGCGCGCAGCCGCGCAGGGGGTCCAGTTTGCCTATAAATACTGGACCACCCCTCCTCATTTCTTACGAAGTTCAAGGCCGAGAGATTGTTCGAGCTCTCGTCGCACATGTGGTTGAGTCGCGCAGGTGGTAGTTTTGTCGCGCAAGTAGAGCTTGCGCGCCGGTTTTTTGTTGTGCGCCCAAGGTGGTTTGGAAGAGAAAGGAAGTGGACCGCGCAAGTTTGTAGTTGGGGAAGGAAGAGTCGCGCATGTGTGTTGATGACACTTGCACGCCAGTTTGGACTTGCGCGCCGTAGTGGGACTTGCGCGACTGTCTTGGAGAAGCGCGCCTGGTTTTGCTGAAGCCCACCGTCGTATTTGGAGCTGCACGAAAGCCGAGAGACTACTCGGTACATTCGAGGAAAAGTGTTTTTCTTCTTCTGGTGAGAATCGGACTGCAATAGGGCATCTACATACAACAAAGGATGCACTCTTATGAAAATGAAGAAGAGACCTTCACGTCTATAAACTGAGTGGGACTTCACAAACGGCAGTGAGCCAGGGGGAGTCAATGGGAGTGACCTGAGGGAAGCAGTGAGCTATCCCTGAACCTTTGTAAAGGCAGTGAGCCTGGGACAGAGCGACTGTACCCAAACTTTTGTAATCTACAGCTAGTGAAGCATAGTGGATTTTGGTATGACCGACAACCTGTCGGCGTATGCTCCTTGGACGTAGCCCTTAGTGGTGAACCAAGTAAAAATGGTTGTGTCTTCTCTGTGCTTGTGAATGTTTTCTTTCTGATCATAATCTTCATACAGGTTCAACAAGTTCCTACCAACGTGGGAACAAGATCCATCATATTAAAAGAAAAAGTGGTCACCCAGATTCACCCCTCCCCTCTCAGGGTGTCCCGGGGTCCTTCAAGTGGTATCAGAGCGAGGTTGCTGGTGTTGAATCTGACCTTCTTCGTCATGGAAAACGCAATCAATGTCAGGGGAGTCCCTCACTTCGATGGAAGCAATTTCCAGATCTGGAAGAACAGAATGAGATCTCATCTAAGATCTCTTGGAATGGAAGTTCTTTTTTCTACTGAGCAAGGAATACAAGTCACTGATCCAACAGGCCTTGCTATGACTGAAATAGACAGCAAACTTCTTGATGCAGATGCTAAAGCACAGAATGCACTCACTGCAGCCCTTTCTGATCAGATCTATCTAAAGGTGATGAATTTCACCTCAGCAAAATCCATGTGGGATAAACTTGAGAATATTTATGAAGGTGATAGCAAAGTGAAGGAGGCGAAACTACAAGTGCTGCACAATCGGTTTGATGATCTGAAGATGCATCCAGAAGAGAATGCAGACTCTTTCTTCAATCGAATTACCGAAGTGGTTGGAGCTATTCGGGGTCTAGGCGAAGAAATCAATGACATTGATATTGTAAAGAAAATATTGAGAAGACTTCCACCTCTTTATAATGCGAAGGTGTTAGCCCTTGAGGAAAGAGATCTTTCCAAACTTTCTTTAGATGATCTACTGAGCAGTTTGGTAGCATATGAAATGAGAGTCAAACCTGAAGATGCTACGACTCGGGTGAGCAAGGAAATGGCATTCAAGGCCATGGATAAACTGAAAATATCAAAGTATAGTAGCGGTGAAGATGATGAAGAAAAAGAAATTTTTTCTCTCATTGCAAAGAAGTTCCAGAAGGGGAAAGGGAAATTCAAAGGGAAGTTACCTCTCATGTGTTTCCGTTGTGGAAAAGTTGGGCAGATTGCTTCTCAGTGTTTAAAAATGATCAATGGTGAAGATAGTGAGGATGAAAACTTCAAGAAGCCTCAGAGAAGGTTCTTCAAAAAGGGAGACTTCAAATCTGGTAAGAAAATGCAAAGGAAGAGTTTTGTCTGTGAAGAGGAAGAAGATGATAATGAATTCTGTGATGAAGAAGAACCAGAATTCAAAACGGGGAACCATGATTCTATGATGTCCACTGTTGAAAAGCCAGAAGATACTGAAGGAGAAAAAAACTGAGAACTTGTGTAGATCTTGAGATGCAACTTAAGGATGCGGTTAGTAAGCTTAAGATTAAATGTAAGAGTTGCAATAAGTGGAAATCAATTGTAGAAGAATCAACTGAATATGTTGATCAACTTGAAGCTGAAATTGAACGACTGGAAGAATTTGTGAAGGTACAATCTAAAATAATTGAAAGCAATGATGATGTAGTAGATCTGAAGCTGAGAATTGAAGAGCAGGCAAAGGTCATCAATGACCTCACATCCAGACTGGATGAAAAATCCAAGAATGCTGAGGGTCTTGAGGAGGAAGTAGTTACTCTAAGGAGTAAACTGGAGACTGAATTAGTTCCAAAAGAATCAAGGAAGAAAATACAGTTTGGACGATTCTCAGATGCATAATTACTAGCAAGAGCCAAGTGTGGTTCAGATGGGGTTGGAAAAATCTTGAGTGATCAAAGACCCGCTTGCATGGGAAAGAGTGGAATTGGCTGTGAGGCTGAGTCATCAACTGCTGGAAGTGCAATGATCCAAAAGAAAGATAAGATGAAAGTTGAACATGTTGAAATGTTACCTAGAGTGCTGAAAAAGGAACCCTCAATACAAACTAAAAGGAGACCTGAAAATTATCCTCAAACTTTCAAAAATAGCAGACAGTCTTACTATTCTCCCAAGGAATAATCTATAAGGAGAAATTCAAGTGAGAAGACATTTCTTCTCATGAAGTGTCAGTTCTGTGGCTATCTGGGCCATACCATGTCTTATTGTGAAGAGGAAAGAAGCTATCTGAATGGAGAAGATATAGATGCTCAACAAAGGAGAAAAATTTCATATCCTAATTCTTATAGAAGAAATAATTTCTATGGATATTGTTTTCATTGTTCTAACATTGGTCATAAGGCCATTAATTGCAGGTAGAGAAGGGACATTGACACCTCATACAGAAGTTCCAGACATGTCAAGTCTCGTCAGCAAGACAATGTTGCTCTTTCAAACAGGTTCTCACCTCTTAAAGAAGACTTTGACTATGAAGAACCTGGGTTTGCAGAAGAGATAGTTGAAAGGCCATCAGTTCTATATACTCAATCTAATGTCTCATGGAAGGAAAGGAGGAAGATTGAGAAATCAAACCTTGCAGAGGTAGCCCTCAAAGCTACAAAGAACAACAGTATCTGGATTCTAGATAGCGGTTGTTCATCTCATATGACAGGTAATGCCGGCCTACTAACAAATATCATAATGAATGTTGATGGTACAGTAAGATTTGGTAATGATGGGGCTCTGAAAATCAAAGGAAGTGGAAGTACCAAATTAGCCAATGGAGAACTAAAGAAGACTGAAGTCCTTTATGTAGATGGCCTACGTCATAATCTCCTCAGCGTGAGTCAACTCTGTGACTCAGGACTTGTTGTTACTTTTAATCAGAAAGGCTGCACTATCAAGGGAAAAACTGGCAATTCTATCATGAAGGGATGCAGAACAGAAGGAAACTTGTATCAGGTTAATAGTGAAGAAAATGTATGTTACATGACTGTTGAAAAAGAAAACAATCTGTGGAATCGGAGATTGGGACACATCAATCAACAAGACATGGAGAAAATATCAAAATTGAGAATTGTCATGGACATTCCCAACCTGAAGCGTGAGCGTGAAAAATCGTGTGATGCTTGTATTCGTGGGAAGCTGGTCTGCAGTTCATATCGGCCAAAGAAGAAAAGGGCATCTCACCTTCTTGATCTGATTCATACAGATGTTTGTGGTCCAATAAATGTTGCAGGAACACATGGAGAAAGGTACTTTGCCCTTTTCATTGATGATTACAGTAGAATGGCATGTGTGATGGTCATTCATAGGAAAAGGCAAGTCCTTGACTGCATGAAAACATATCGGCGAATCGCCGAGAATGATACTGGACGAACAATCAAAGTATTGCGATCTGAGAATAGAGGAGAATACACGTCCATTGAATTTGAGAATTATCTAGAGAAGCATGGGATACAGCATGAGGTAGCTGCTGTGAGAACTCCACAAAAAAATGGAGTTGTTGAATGTAGGAATCGACAGGTGAACAACATGGCACGAACTATGCTGATTGAGAGTCGTATTCCAAGACATTACTGGAAAGAGGCTATTCAAGCTGCAGTGTACATTCAGAATCGAACAGGACTTTATATGGGTGAGACGAAGACACCATATGAATTGTGGCATGGACGGAAGCCGTCTCTAAAATACTTTCGTGTCTTTGGAAGTAAATGCTTCATCAGGAACAAAGAAGGAAATCAAGGGAAATATGGCGACAATGAAGATGAAGGAATTTTCCTTGGTTACTCAATGAACAGCAAAGCCTACAAATGTTTCAACAAGCGTTTGGGAAGAATTGTGGAAAGCAGTGATGTTAAGATAATTGAAGAGAAAACCACAAATGCTTTAAGGACGTCATATTCTGATGTGATAGAAAGTCGGGAAGAATGTGAACGTGAAGAAAATACAAGTGCAGAAATAGATGAAGTTGTTCAAAACACTCAGCAGTCACATCATGATGTGGACTCAGAAGAAGTATCTGAAGTAGAAACTATGGCTGAAGAGAATACCACTGAACCTCACAGGAGAAATCGAAGAGATGAGATTGATCCATCCAACATAATTGGGGTCAGGAGTGCACCCACTCAAACAAGAAGGATGAGGAATACCACACAATCTGCATTTCTATCAGTTGTAGAGACATCCTCATTCGAAGAAGATGCAAAAGATATATCTTGGGTGAAAGCCATGAATGATGAATTAGATCAGATTGACAAGAATCAGACATGAGATCTTGTCCAGAGACCCAAAGGTCACAATGTGATTGGTACCAAATGGATCTTCAAAAATAAGTTTGATGAGCATGGAAGTGTCATCAGAAACAAGGCACGACTAGTATGTAAAGGATACTCTCAGATTGAAGGCATTGATTTTGAAGAAACCTTTGCTCCAGTGGCTAGACTGGAGTCAATCAGGCATTTCCTTCCCGTGGCACTCCAAAGAGGATATAAAGTATATCAAATGGATGTCAAGACATCATTCTTGAATGGTATACTCGAAGAAGAAGTCTACATTGAACAACCAGTGGGCTTTGTCTTGGGTACCGATGAAACAAAGGTCTGCAAACTAAAGAAAGCTCTATATGGTTTGAAGCAGGCACCACGGGCATGGTACTCACGACTAGATTCATATCTCAAGAAGTTGGAATTCAAAAGAGGAGGAGTTGATCACAATCTCTATGTGAAGAATTCTCCAAAAGATCAATTCATGGTTCTTGTCTACGTTGATGATATCATATTTGGTGGTTGTAGGAAGAAATCAGTGGATGAATTTGCCAACCACATGAAATCAGAATTTGAAATGTCTATGATTGGGGAGCTCACATATTTCATGGGGCCCCAAGTGATTCAAAAGAAGGAATACACATTCATTTCTCAGGAAAAATATGCAAGAGAGCTGCTAAAGAAGTTCAATATGCAAGACTCCAAACCAATGTCAACTCCGATTGCAGTTGGAACTAAACTTGGAAAGCATCAGGATTGGAACTCTGTTGATCCCACCATGTACAGGAGGATCATTGGAAGCCTACTGTACCTGACAGCGACAAGGCCAGATATTGTCTTTGCAACATGCCTTGCGGCCCGCTATCAGAGTAATCCAAAGGAGGAACATATGGCAGCAGTAAAAAGAATCATGAGGTACATTCAAGGTACACATAACTTCGGGTTATTTTTTGCTGCAGGCAGGGACAGTGAATTATCAGCATTTTCTGATGCTGACTGGGCTGGTGATGTCGTAGATAGAAAGTCCACTAGTGGTGGAGCTTTCTATATTGGGCAGGAATGTGTTGGCTGGTTGAGCAAGAAACAAGAAAGTACTTCTCTTAGTACTGCTGAAGCTGAATATATCTCCGCCACAAAAGCATGCACTCAACTTCTTTGGATGAAGCAGCAGCTAACAGATATTGGTGATAAGGTGCAGCAACCAATGGTGATTTATTGTGATAACAAAAGTACAATTGATCTTACGAAGAATCCGGTTCAGCATTCTCGTACAAAACATATTGAAATACGGTATCATTTTATCAAAGAAAAGGTTGAACAAGGCGTGATTAAAATGGATCATGTTGGAACTAATGAGCAAGTGGCTGATATCCTAACCAATCCATTGTCCGCGGCTGTGTTCGAGAAGCATCGGTTGAACCTCGGTGTTCGACCACCTCCTACTGCATAAGGAGGCTCCGGAAGTCCCCTCTCCCCGTTTGTTTTAACTGTTTTTATCTGCTTATGGCTGTGATGCAGGTTTATGGGGGAGATACTATCCAGGGGGAGTATGGATTGAGCTGAACGTTGAACAAACTTTTCGGCCTTTAGTTTTATTGTCGATGGGGGAGAAAGGAATAAATTCAAGGCAATAAATTCTTCTGTGATGAGAAGTGTAAAATTCTTCTGTGATGAGAAGTGTAAGATTGTGATGAGAAGTTTAATAAGGATAACATCGAGCGTCATGGAGAATTTCAAAACACTAAGACCCAATTCAAGCTTCCTCTCTTGTTTTCTACACCGAGCAATGCTCACGTAGACTTAGAGTGTTGGCTGAGTTGATTCTTGCGTTTTGGATTTGCTCATGGTTGGAGATCTATTGAATTTATTCTGATTGCCAACAAACCCAAAGGGGGAGATTGTTGGAACCAGGTTCTTCAAATCATGTTTTGGTGTATGGTTTGTGTTTGTTGTCAATGCTCAGTGGAAGTTCGGGGTGTGTACCAACAAAGCGATCATACCGTTCAAGCAGAAAACAGTAGTGAAGGTGGCGCTGTTTCCCAGTGTTTGCCAAATTTTTGGGCCTAAAAATCGGCCAATAAAGTAAAGTGTCTTTGGCAAAGGTACTTGCGCGCCGTGCTCTTGGAGGATAAAATACTTGCGTGCCATATGTTTTTGAGGATCAGAACATCAAAATTTGGCTAAGGAAAGAAGGCCGCGCAAGTGTTGGTTGGGTCGCGCAAGTGAGTTGCGCGACAGAGTTTATTGAAGACAAGACTTGCTCGCCGTCGAGGGACTTGCGCGCAGCCGCGCAGGGGGTCCAGTTTGCCTATAAATACTGGACCACCCCTCCTCATTTCTTACGAAGTTCAAGGCCAAGAGATTGTTCGAGCTCTCGTCGCACAGGTGGTTGAGTCGCGCAGGTGGTAGTTTTGTCGCGCAAGTAGAGCTTGCGCGCCGGTTTTTTGTTGTGCGCCCAAGGTGGTTTGGAAGAGAAAGGAAGTGGACCACGCAAGTTTGTAGTTGGGGAAGGAAGAGTCGCGCATGTGTGTTGATGACACTTGCGCGCCAGTTTGGACTTGCGCGCCGTAGTGGGACTTGCATGACTGTCTTGGAGAAGCGCGCCTGGTTTTTCTGAAGCCCACCGTCGTATTTGGAGCTGCACGAAAGCCGAGAGACTACTCGGTACATTCGAGGAAAAGTGTTTTTCTTCTTCTGATGAGAATCAGACTTCAATAGAGCATCTAAATACAACAAAGGATGCACTCTTATGCAAATGAAGAAGATACATTCACATCTATAAACTGAGTGGGACTTCACCAACGGCAGTGAGCCACGGGGAGTCAACGGGAGTGACCCGAGGGAAGCAGTGAGCTATCCCTGAACCTTTGTAAAGGCAGTGATCCTACGACAGAGCGACTGTACCCGAACTTTTGTAATCTACAGCTAGTGAAGCATAGTGGATTTTGGTACGACCGACAACCTGTCGGCGTATGCTCCTTGGACGTAGCCCTTAGTGGTGAACCAAGTAAAAATAGTTGTGTCTTCTCTGTGCTTGTGAATGTTTTCTTTCTGATCATAATCTTCATACAGGTTCAACAAGTTCCTACCAACGTGGGAACAAGATCCATAATATTAAAAGAAAAAGTGGTCACCCTGATTCACCCCTCCCCTCTCAGGGTGTCCCGGGGTCCTTCAAGAAAAACCCGCTCATTCGTTCACTGAACGTACCCGAGCTAAACATAGGATAGAAATTCTGAGCACACTGGGCCACGGAATGAAGTACCGTATGAAATTACATTCTTGTAGAATCCAAAATAAAATTAAGAAAAATTTTCCCATGAATTTTATGGGTCTTTACAGTCATTTATGGGGAAGGGAAAGGACACACTTGACTTTTTTTTAAAAAGTTTGGTGAACCCATGTTTTTACCTATAAAAAGTCATAAAAACAATAGAAATTAAAAATTTAATGTTAATGGAATAATAATTGCTATGAAATCTGATTTGGACTACTATATAGGCCTTTAAAGTCATATATTTTCAGTTTAGTACTTTATTAACCCAATTTTTCTCTAAAATGATTTAATTGATTATAATAACTTTCTGTTATATTTTTGGTAAAAATAAATGTTTAAATGATTAGAAATTATAAAAAATTTATTACAAATATGTAATTCATTTTTTCAAATTGAATTGATTGAATTTGTTGAAAAAAATTAAAACCAATCCTGTAGTCGGGTTGAAAATACGTGTTTTCAAAGTAAAAATGGTCAAAAAACATCTAAGATTCTATATCCTATTTGAAATTGATATTGCTTACAATGAAAAATGTATGATTAATTGTTAATAATATTATCTAATTAAAATTTTAAGTCAATTTTAAATATAATTTATTCTTATAGATAAATTAAATTAAAATGCTGTTTTGAAATAAAATCATATATTTTTCTTTATTAATCCTCAAATGATATTTGTCATAAAAATACCAAAAATTCACTCTACGTTAATTTTTACATCATAAATTAAAAAATATGACTATTTTATAATATTCAATTTCTAAATTTTTATAAAATGAATTTTATTATTTTTTATAGAAGGCATTAAATATAGTTCATTTGAGAGAACTTTATTTTTAAACAAATGAGGTCTTTATAAAAAAAATCTTTTATTATAAATAATATTTTTTTTAAAAAAAATAATATACTAAATTTAAAAATAATTAATTAATGTTCTTTTAAATCTGTTTAATGGCTAGGTTATAATTATCTAATTAAAATAACTATAAAAAAGTGATATTTCATAGAAATATAGTGTTGTGTGTATCATATGCCATCACATTTTTGTACCTATTATATACCATGTATGTGTTTCCTGTAATGTATAAAAAGTCTATACCATTTCAAATTAATGTTTTTCTTAGTTCATTGAATGATATATTGGAATGTTTAATTTATTCAATAAAAAGTCTATAAAAACTTGAGGAATTACATTATACCTCGCTTCAATGAATTTCAACCTCCAAATTCATCTACCTTATAAAAGGATTAATACGTGAAATTTTCATTCATATAAATCCACATAGTAAGAATGGATACTAAAACATCCCTTAAAAATATTTTTGGAACTATAACGATAACCTAAACATACATATTACAAGGTATCCACATAGGAGAACATTGGTTGGGAGTGAAGACTTGACATAGGAGAAATCGATAATTATTTATATAGAGTGGTTTTGGTCATCAATAAAAAACAATTGAATGATCAATAAAATGATTATGTCCTCAAATTCATCAATCTATGATGCTTTCAAAAGCTATCAGTTCACTAAAATTTAAGGTATTAGGACAATGTTCCTTTTTGTCACATTCAAAACATTGAGTAATTCATCATATATTTCTTTAAAAAAAATCTTTATTTTGAATTTCTCTAGTCAATTTCTAATACATCTATTACCTAAAAAAATGAATGTCCATAAATTAACATTGATTCCTAATGCACTAAAATACACTATCAATATATCATAATGCCTATAAAAAATGAGATGTATAAATATTTATCAATATTAATTAATATATCAACATAAAAAGTAAAACTACTAATTCATCATTAATATTTATTCATAAAAAATAAATACACATTAACAAGAAAATTGTGTAGTCCTATAGTAGGAATTAATCCTTTATCATTCTTCAATCATGGACTCAAGACCTGCGGCCCTTCCAGATATGATTGGTTGTCACCCAACATATAACATGTCTTTTTCTAAAACCACAATAATATAATTTCCCAACATTATTCAATGTAAATCATTGAAATATGTTTAATAACTAAATTGAATTTTTACTATGGGTTTCAATACAATATCTATAAATAAATATATCCTCTTATGTTTTACTTAAAATTTTCATAAATGATAAACCTTATAACCATAATAAATGGTAAAAAATGGAAAACATTATAATGAGAGTTAAGAAAATATATTAGCATTGATTCCCCTATATATAACAATGTATATCATGGTTTTCACATTCCAAACATGTGAATAAACTCATCATATACACTCTCAAAACATGGTAATAACCTGGATTACCCTAAATCATTTTAGAAATCATTTTTGCTTCATTATTCCAAGTTATATTTGATCTATTACTTAAATCCAAAATTTTTGTAAAATTCATCAATGCTAGCATAAACCGCATATCAACAATTCATTACTTAGTTATAAGGTAATCAGTATCATCCCATTTACTTGCCTATATCCCATGTATCATTTTCCATACAACATTGCTGTAACATAAATAAAATTTTAAGGGGTCCCTTACCATACTAAAAATATCGCCTTTTCATTAAATAGTATTTGTAGTCCATCTCAAACATTCAACATAAACATGAAAATATATAGCCAAAAAACATAACTTGAACAGTCCTTGTATATATCACCATTCATAAAATTTGATGTGAAAAACATACATTCATTGATTACTTTATCATTATTCAATTTAAAATGATACCTTATCCTATTACATAATATTTATTACCTTTAACATGTCATCTATAGTATCATCATCATCCACAATGTAACCATTACTCACATTACCTTACTGATTCTCATTAGGAAAACTCCTCATAAGACATTGATTTTTATAATGACTATTCTCTTGACACTTAAAACACAAAACTGTAGATGATGTCTTAGTGTGTCCAACTTTCGCATCCATTTCATTAATTTACCCATTAATTTTTCCTTTGGAGTCTCTTTCTTTCTTCCCATATATTCCAAAATCAAATAAAAATATTGGTCCTTCAATACATTCACTTAGGTGATTTATTCTACATTATTGACATAAAAGAAACTTAATCTTCTTTAATCCATTGTATTCATTACCTACACTCTCCACAACAACCTTTTTTCTCTTCCTTTGCGAGAATGACAGTTAGTTATGGTAAATTTTTTTAGTCATGTTCAATGAAAAATGATTAGGTATGATCACAATGTATTTGACATTAGTGACCATACCATGTGACTACTCATCATTAAATCTTCAATAAAATTACACATTTATCAATATCCGTCGGGTTCCTACCATTGACTAAAATCAGAATCATAGTGTGATCATTAATTATCAATGTAAAAATACCCCATAGCCATGGATATAATTACTTATATGATATAATGACACTGTCGGCACTCTATGACACCATATTTTCATCCTTTTTTTTAATAGAAAACTTATTTTTAAATCCTTCAATATGTTTTATGAAGAACATTTGAATTTTCAAAGCATATACCCATGAAGTGTCAAGCCAGGTCTCTAGCAAGGCCCGTTTTCATGTACCAGATTACCAAATGCTCACCCCAATACATATTTTTGAGTTTTTAACCTACGATATATATATTTTAGGGTGACATCCACATGTAGTATCTAGATAGGGATATATTTCTAGGAAACTGCTCAGTCTATCCTTTACCAAATTTACATGAAATTTTCAAAAATATTAACACATACATATACTTATCGATAATGTCATCTCTTGGAAATATCCTTAGAAATATGACTAGGGATATCAACAAATTTTTGACATCCTATCATTAAATGGACTACTATACAATTTCTCCGATACTAACTATAGGGATCCACAATTATCAAAAAATTTAAATTACATTACTGTTTCAAAATACTTAAACATTATACGAACATTATCCCAAACACTATAATTGGTATATTTCCTTTAAGAACATGGATACATTAACATTGTTACATAAATGGGATACATAATCTCTCATTAGGTTCTTCTTAACTAGAACCCTTTTAAGAAACCAAAATGAAAATGCATATTATCATAAACTGGGGGAAAGGAAACATAAAATGTGGTGAGCATAGATTCTCAGTAAGTGAAAACAATAAATACATGTAAGCATAAACATGAGCATAAGTGTATGAGAACATGATCGTTTATATAGAAGATCATACCCTTAATATCAATGATCAAAACAAGAATCATGAAATAATTATTGGAAGATGATAAGACATGAATCATAAGGAAATAAATATAATAATTCATGAAAGCGTAACATAGGAATAAAACATGGATTTATGGAAGATAAATAAAAATATATTATGATTTCCACAGCAACCAGTGAATTTATTCCATGACCATATTGGTAGTATAGGTCCACTCCTCATACTAACTTGGGGGGTCATAGTTTACTCTCATGGCCATCTTGGTAGCATGAGTACAATCTTCATACCATCTTGTTAGTCATGGTTCACTCTCATTACAATATTAGTATTCAAGCATCATTCCCAAAACCATATTAGTCTATCTCACAAAATATAAATCATTTCCCAATTCGTTGAAAGGGTATATAGGTCCCACTCTTCTCATATTGAAATCATTCATACATGTTCAAGATGATCATAAATAGTCCTATTATAACCCATGAAATTAAATGGGTATTATAATCATATAATCATATAATAACGTCTAGAAATATAATGGTTTCATAATCATTTCATTGCAAAGATAACCCATGGAATGAAGTGGGTATCAAAATCATATAACCTATGAAATAGAAATAGGTTTCATTAACATCAACCCTTCCAAACCTAATCCATTCAATGAAATAATATGAATGGAAACATTGAATAATGTTACTGTAAAGGAATTATTGTTAATAATTGAGGTCATCTAATATTTGTAATAATTTTCACAAGACTTTCAAAAACATTTTATGGGGAATATATCATTTTTTATTTGTAAACAGATTATTTTATAACTCTAAACATTTTAAAAAACATATTCATTGAAAATGGTTTTGAAAAAATATAAATGAATCATTGAAAGAAATAAAACATTTTTAAATTAATTTCTCCTTGAAACTGATATTCATCAATCTTCTAGAAACACATTTTAAAACATTTTCAAAATAATTGTTTATTGAACACTATAGAATAATGAAGGAAGAGATTGAGAGAGAGAGACCGTCATATTTTACATAAAATATTATATTATGTACAAAATAATGTAAATAGTAGTACTAAAACATGATTATATCTTTAATATGTAAAGAAGAAGTAAACTCATGAGTATTCTCAACAGTGGGTTCCAAATATTTCATAAAGTGAAGCATAAATGTAAACAATCTCGAAAAGCGATGAGATTATCTCAAAAAACTCTTATAACTTTCTAACATGGGATCATACACTATATGTATCAAAATGAAATTACATATTGAATAAATTAAATGTAAAATAATGAGATTCATGTAAAACAACTAAAATTTATTTATATACACATCAATAATATATTAGGTGATTAAATAACACGGGGCTAAATGAATGTAAATTTAGAAAAAATAATTTACCAATTGGGTATCATTTGAAACATAAAACCCATGAATGAATATCAATAAAATTTATATTTTAATACAAGTAAATTAATTTATATTATATATATAATGAAATCATGGGAATTATATACTTCACACAAAAATATATAGTGGTGAACATATCATGAATATCATGGGAAATAAAATATATATGAAATCCCCTTACCTTGTAGAATGACTCTTTTCGTACTCATACAAGATTACTATATAATAAATATATTTATAGTATATATATTTTAAATAATCACATAAATATACATAATACCATATATGGTTTTTTGTGACCTTAAATTACCCACCAGTTAATAATCATATGATAAGGCTTTACTTTAGGTAATATTCCGATTCTTCTTCACACATGTCTTAATTTTCTATATCCATTCCCATTATACTTATATCATGATTACAGAATTTATATAATGATATAAATATTATTCATATGAATTTTAATTATATTATGTTAATATATATATAAATAAGTGCTAAATGGGATACGCCGTTCAAGGAGACTGTATGTCTTACGTACTGATGAACGTTGTTTCCATTGTATTTTTCATATTGAATGAATGAAATGAAATTTCAATATATTTATATGTATATAATATCATTATAGTATATTTATCATTTTATATATATCCTATTGTTTAACTGAATACATTTTTAATAAATTCCATATAGTGTTTGAAGGAATCACATCGTTTTGAGGGGTGGTAGTCTATAGTTGATCAAAGAAACTTTTTGTACTTACACCAATAGGAATGTAAAAAAGATATGTGTCATAAAAGTAATATAGTGGGATTAAATAAATTATTAATATAATATATGACATATATAAACAGATATTCTATAATAATTTCCAACATGAGAGGTGGTAAAGTAGAAATGAACTATCATCGTCTAGTGAGGTCATAGTTAACTGTACACGTAAGCTGTTTGGGTGATATCAATTTGAAGTAGGTGTGTGTAAGTGTGCGTTGAATAATTATAATAAAGTTACTTATTATAATTATTTTACTGCCTTTTTTATAATTATATAATAAAGATATTAGAGGGTATGGATAATAAAAATAAAGGTAAATGAGATTAAGAGAAGTCGTTACCTCTTAATCGGGTACCTCCTGTAGGTTTAAGCCAAATGGATTCCTTGAGTTTCTATATAACCAAGGGAAGGCTTATAGATGTATGGTAGGTAATTTGGGAGAATATTTTACCTGATTTTGTGGGATCCATGGGGCTTGAGAGGTGTGAGTAAATTGGCTGAGGTGGAGGCCTTTTATAGGGTCGGGATATGAAACACTTGGCATTTTTTTAAACAATTAAGGATTATGCATGTTTTTAAAGGGACTATGATTTTTTTGGGCAGGGTCTCATGTTCTTCTAAAAAAAACCTATAAAAACTCATAAAAACAACCAAAATATATATTTAAAGTTTCATTGATAAATCATGGCTTGGAAAATGGAATTTCATGTGTTTTTAGGTTGTTTTGGGTCTTATATATATGAGGTTTTCGGCTTTATTAACCAATGATTTATTTAAATTCATGTAATTAATTTTAATCACTTTTACTAAAATTTTTGGAAAAAAAACAATATAGAACATTTTATAAATTTTAAATTCAAGTTATTAATAATTTGGAAGAAATTACTCAAAATTATAATAACATGTGGTTGAAAACAATTTAAAATTAGTCCCGTAGTTAGGTCAACAGTGCTGGTTTTCAAAGTAAAAAATAATCATAATATTGCTATTGTTTTATATTAGATTTTAATTTGATATTTTTTCCAATGCCCAAAACTGGATTAATTGATAGATATACTATCTAATTAAAATTTTAAACATATTAAAAATATAATTCAACCTTATAAATAAATTAAATTAAAATTTAGTTTTGAATTAAAATCAGTAATTTTTTAATATTCATACAAAAATGATGTTTGTTATAAAAATCCAAAAAATTACAACTAAGTTAATTATAAAATTATAAATTTGAAAATGAATTTTATTTTATCAAAATAAAGTTAGAAATTTTAGAAATATTAATTTTATTATTCTTCATTGACGGACATTAAAAACGGTTCATTCAAGAAAATAGAAGTTTTAAAAATGAGGAGTTTTCCAAAAAATCATATCATTATTTGTCAATATTTACAATTTATATGAAAAAAATTATAAAATATATTATAAACATAATTTTTAATATTCATATAACTATGATTAATGTCTAGTTCATAGTTATCTAGTATATATAATTAAAAAGTGACTAGTTTCGTAGAAACTCAGTATTGCGTGTATTATATGATAAGTAATTGTTGTATGTATTATACTCCAATTTAGTGTTTCATGTAACATATGAATGCTTTGCTACTTAGGAAAGTAATTTTTGACATAGTGAATTTCAATACATACTTGACTATTTAATTTTTTCAAAACAAGGTCTATAAAACTCAGGGTCCAAAATAACTACACTACTTCCTATAACAGGACATCTAAAGGAATTATATGGAAAATGTGGTAATTATCTCTATCTACTCTTAAAAAGTTCATTATAATTCAAGATCATATAAATATATTTTACCAATTATAAAATATTTATTAAAGTTCAATAAATATATTTTTATTTTATTATGAATATTTTTCAACCATTTTCCACCTATTTTTTATTCCATTGAATGCATAAACATCCCTCCATTGTATATAAGGCTTATTGTATCCATATTGCAATGAAATTTTTATTCCATCCCCATTTAAATTTATTTATATAAACATGGAAGTTGTAAATATATATTATATTTATTTATTAACAATTCTTCTTTATTTATTTTTTTATATTTCCCTTCTTACACTATAATATTTTGGTATAAGGTAATGACCCATGTGTAGATTTCTGGACTACCACCTACATAAAGTGTTGTGATCTATTTTCCATTTTCACATTACAAAAATTGTAATTAAGATATATTTATTGAATATATAATTTTTATATCATCGTTAAAAGTATGGATATTTTGGTGAAATGGTCAATATAGAAGGACTAGAACTCATATGGCCAAACAGGCACATAAATATAATGTTGTTGTCATCAGAATAAATTATAATAATGAAATTTATTAATAAATTGGTTATAAGATGTTATAATATGATCAAATATAAAATTATAAATATATATATGGTTTGTTATAAGTTATTAATATTTTTAGTCAATTTTATAGGGCTATATATCATGTTCGTCCCAAGATAAATGTGTGGTAAGGTATTTGTTCTCAATTACCACTCCTTTGAAAATATTATGTATTATAAAACTATTTATTATTATATGGTGTATACAATTTCCAAATGATTTTTTTAACATGTATACCTATTTAATAAGGAACATTAAAATTTCCATTTAACTTTACTATATCATGGTGTTTTGATTTGAATGTTACCAAAGAGGTTAAAGATTATTTTACAATATCATATTTTTGGGATTGAATTTATTATAATTGAAAGAATAATATAATGAATCATTATTAGACATAACATATTTTATTATCATCTATTAATTTTATGAGTTACCAGGTTTTATTATATAATTTATTCTATTATTAATTTGATTGATTCTATGTAATATCTAGTAGACTTTTCGAGCTTATTTCACTTTTTGATCTTGTATATTTTACATCCAAACCAATTGTTTTTAAAATTGTTTTGAAAAAGACATTTTATTCACTCAATAGAATTATTTAGGACATTTATTATTATACTATACCATTTACATGTCTTTAAAAGAATATTAATCTTCTTTTCTGGGAGGTTCATCTTTTTAATTAATTATAAAAATTTAAAATTATTTTTTTGTTTTAACATATATGTAATTAAAATACAGTACCACCACCATTACCATTTTATGGTATTATAATACTCCTAACATTATTTTTTTAGAAATAATTTTATTTAATCAAAATCATATCTTAATATTTTATTTCAATTTTATTTATTTATTCGAAGGACAAGATTTTATATTGAAACAAGTACATCCAATGAATTAATGGTAATGTTTGAACTCTTATTATCATTATGTTCAGTAGAATTCCCTTCAAATATTCACAATTTGCGATCACTGGTCATTAAATTTCACATAGATATCGTTATTCCATCTATCAGGAATATTATTATTTCTTAAACCTTATACCATTTCATCATAAGGTGTATTAGTTTGAATTATATTTGTGTAAATAGTGAAATATTTATATTATATATTCATTACAAAATACATTTATTTTTTGGATTAGTGATATTGTTCATGAATTTTATTTACCAATAAATAGTAACTAATCAAATTGATGTGTTGTGATGGTTTTAGACCCAAATTATTCATCAAGTTGATTCATAAATAGGTCTCATGAGATGTATTAGTTGAATAATCTTTTTAAACACGTTTTTGTTCTATAGATTCCTATAGATTAAATTTTCATAGAACAGGGTATTGGATGTAAATATGTCATGATATCAGATATCATTATGTCAAATATTAATCATTCATTTCATTTAAAATTTATTTATGATTATCCATAATATTACTCCATGGATATTATCCATGGAATCATTTCTTTCTTAGGTTAATCATAAAATTGAATGGGTTTCAAGTTATTTACCTTTCCTTAATGATTATGCCCCATTTACTCATTATATTTTATTGAACATAGTCTTTAATGGTTATTTGAGATCATTATGGTTTTTTCATTTACATAGGTTATTAATAGAAAATATTTCAACGAATTTCAAGGATACCAATATTTTTCCTTTGTTATATTTTATATTATCTTACCAATGTTTAAATGTAGTTCATGTATATATTTGGTTCTCATGACCAATAAACTTATCATTATAATATGATAATATTACTTATTTTTGTTCATAGTAGGATAGACAAGAGTGGGGTGAATTGAGTTTGTATAATAATTTTTATTAAAATGATGTTTAAAAATATTCCCCCAATTTATAAACAAAACATTCCAGGTAATCAATGTAATGAATTTATAATATTTTTATTTATCAACTAAGTTCACCAATGATTGATTATTTCTATTTACAAATATATAAGAAAATGATACAACTTTTTAATTTAATGTAATAATCCAAAAAAGTTATAAACACTAGAAAAGACTAACTATCAAAGTGATGTTTAGTTTTTCCAGTGTACATGTTAAAATAGAGAAAACTAAATTTCAAAACATGGTGGATATGAAGAATGTTTCAATATTAATATGTGACTTAGTCCTCACCACTTTCTGATCACCAAGAACCAATAAATCAATAGAGATAATGAATTTCAATGACCTCCTAGATTAGTTGAAACACAACAGTACATAGGTTGTCCAGTTCATAAGACCTCAACCTTAATTCCACATGGGAATAAAATACAACTAAGTCACACATAAGATCTTACACATTTCTTCTTGGGACAAAAAAGTGTAAAAATATATTTATCTAACGATATCATGTATCCTTTAGTTTAGTGCTTAAGATTGTGTGTGTTTCACAGACAGATGAACAAAATACCCGAAAATGTTATAAAAATGAACACAGTATATAAATAAATATAAGATATAGTTTTGAAGGCTCAGTGTGTTATAAAGTTCAACTATAAACTCTTTGATGTATCTGAGTTGATGTTGGAGTCCTCTTGTGGAAGGAGACATTGAAATAATGTGTTTTGGAAAGTTTTGCTTTGAATTCCTGGAAGATGAGATGATCTTATCTTTCGATTTAAGAGGATGTTGTAGAGATGTTGTAACATTGACAAATAGTACTTCCATGAATCATAGAAAGCAGGAATGATGAGTTCCTCAAGTTTTCGTCCTTTTTGTATGTTCTTTATGTGGTTTTCCTAATATAATTGCTTGAATATTAATGTGTTACTATATCAAGAGATTATTATTTTTATCATATTGATTCATTTTCTTTAATACTCATTCATCCAAACAATGTGCATATTTTGAGGATGATTTTGTACCTCATACATCTGAAATCATCATTAAAGATGTCTGTAAAAGAATTAAATTAATTTGTCACACTAAAACACTAAAAATATGACCATTAGAAGTAATTTTCAATAATGGAAATTTAAAAATTCTATCGAGAATTCCGATTTTGGTATCTTTTTATATCAGTGAATCATTACACCAACATTTTCATATGTCAGTATATATATGTGTTGATAATTACTTGTGTCGATATGTCCATGCGTCGGTAGGTCCTTGTGTTAGTAGGTTCGTACGTTGGTAGGTCCTTGTGTCAGTATGTCCTTACATTGGTAGGTGCTTGTGTTAGTAGGTCCTTTGAACTATCAGTGATATAGTTGGTATATCGGTGTGTCGATTCCACTATCAGTGAGTCCATCCATCGGTATCTTCATGCATCGGTAGCATCATGCATCAGAAGATCAATTGAGTTTTCGAGGACTTGTTTGAACTATCGATGTCTCATATCTTCTATCAGTGTCTGTCAGACATATATATAAAATACTTGTGCTTGGAATTTCTTATAACATAAATACTAAAAAATGTATTAATCTTATATGGGATCATCGATAATCATAATTACAAATATAGAAACTTAAATAGAAATTATTTAAATGAGTATACATTGTTAATAGAATTTGAAATGATTTGTGATTATTTAAACCATTAATACTAGAGAGGGTGTCCAACAGTCTACTATGGGCCAACAAGATAACTTGTTTTGATGATAAAAAATAAAGTCAATATTCAGTACAATCATTTGATGTGGAAAATAAGAATTTTACATATTATCTCCCATGATTAATGAATTTTTTAAAGGTGGATAAATGCTTAAAAGGTAAACAAAATAGTAATGGTATTAGAGAGAAAAAAATAATAGAATCAAAGAATAACGCCTTTTCATCCCATGTGTAATCAGAGGAAATAATATTTATATTTATAAGAGTTTTATCAAGTGTAGAATAAATAGTTATAAGGTGTATCAAGGGTAAAATAAATAAGGATACTACCAAACTATTCTCCACTTTTGGTATTATCAAAAAAGTGATATGGATCAAATAATAAAATAATAAATGAAATTTAATCGAAGGAAGAAAAATTATTAGAGATTAATAGATTGAATAAAAATATATGAAAGAAAAGAACATTAATTTTCATTAATCAATAAAGTAAAATGTATTACAAGTCTTTAGGGAAAGAAAAAAAAGATAACCAAACAACCCAATCCAACAGTTATCCACACTACATCACAGTATGAATAGGTTCCTTCCCTTTCTTAGAGGTGTAAATTGAGGGTCCTGTAGGTGGTGTCTTAGAAGCTAGAGGGTCTGAATATATTTTCAAAGGAGGTAGGATCACTCCTTCTAGAACAATAGGTACATGACTGAGTTTTTGTTGTGATAACACAGGAGGTTGAATATTCTCTAGGATGAGTGGGTGAATCTAATGGAAATAATTAGTGGCTATCATCTGAGGTAGAGGTACTATTCCATCAGGTCCGATTGATGATGTAGCAGGCACCACAGTGTCGTCACTCTTCAAATGATAGTATGTCTTTATCAACATGATAAAATACCAATGATTTCACCACCATACTTTATAGTTGTCTCAAATTCATCTTTAATCTCCAATAATGTTTCCAAAAGTGGGGTGAATTCTTGCAATTTATTGACTGGTCGTTGAATTATCATGTAATTGGGGGTAAATTCAATCTCTCTTCTAAATACATAATGTGACTTCTAAACTGGTGATAGGTGTAAATGATCGAGAAATAGGAATTCATCCTCTTTGTATGCTCTTCTTGAGTGAAAGATTCTTCCTTGGTATAAAACTTGACAATATCATGCACATGATCTCTGTTAAGATCATTTTTGAATGACATTCAAAAATAGAGGCACGAAATATATTTTTATTCTCTTTCTTAATAACATGTATAACTATATCAAGGTATAAGCCTTGAAGAGTTTAACCAGACGTAGATGGAATATTAGTTGAAGTGGTATGAGCCTTTAAACCCATATGAAATGTCTCTAGACAACCTTTATACTCCGAGGTCAAATTCATTATAGTAGAGGCAACACCAGTCATTTCTTTCCTCAACGTGGTATTATTTTCAAAAATTCTCTCATTAGTTGTGATTAAGTTGGGTTGAATCTCTTTTATCAAATTCTTTAAAAAATTAACTGCATCAGCCTCACTCACACCTACTATCTTACATGGAACAAAAAGAACATACCCAGAAATCATCGTTTATGCTATTGAAGATCTGGTAGATATTAATTCATCACTCAGCACAATGTTTTCTATTCTAATTTTTTGAATCTCAAGGTCCATATGAGATTGAATTGATATAGTTACATCTAAAAAAACTTCATCCTTAAACATTTCAATGAATTATTTAGTGATAGAGTCATTAGCAAGGGTATCAACAACAGATTATTTTCCCATATGTTAAAATACATCATCATCTGAGTCTTCATAATCCAACCATAGTGCTACATATCCAAGATTCCATTCCCATTCAATAATATCATCATCATCCATAGGAGTGAGAGTGTCACGTATTACTCTTCCAGGTAGATTCTCTCCATTAGCTTGATGTATATTTTATTGATATTCCCCCTCAATATGAGCTCTCTAAATTAGTTTCTCATCCTCTACATGAGTTATCCTTCTATAAAACACTAACTATGGTTTAGGGACTAAATATAAAACTACTTCATCATGAACTTCATCATTTTTTATTTCTTCAACAAAAAAATTAGGAGGTTCTTACAACCTTTCCTGAACCACAACAGCTACCATATCTACATCTCCACCATTATCATCCTTATGAAGGTCACAATAAATTTCATTTCCTTCATCACTTCCTTAATCATAATGTCTTGAGACACACTCCTCACTTAGATTTTTGTTAGCATTTTCTTCACCTTCTTTCTCTTCACTAACTCTACCAATATCATCTTCTTCACTTCCTTATTTTTCTTCTTCTACATAGACACTATATATACTAAAATATTCCACACTTTCTGAAACTTCTATCACCTCATATAAATTGTCTTCATGTTTGGGATCATTAGTGTGTAAGGATTTTGGAGGATTGGGATGTCCAAAACAAAACCCAGTGTGAGATTCAATGGTGTCACGTTCACTCATATCATCGATAGGTGATCCTTGATCTCTAACAGGTGTGGAGGGCCCTACTGATTCTTCTTAAGAGTAAAAAACTTCTTCATCTATTCCCAGACTAGGATCCTACATATTATGTGGCCTAGTAGGATGGTTCATTGGATATAA
The DNA here is from genome assembly GCA_963277665.1 of Viscum album. Taxonomy (NCBI): domain Eukaryota; kingdom Viridiplantae; phylum Streptophyta; class Magnoliopsida; order Santalales; family Viscaceae; genus Viscum; species Viscum album. Next base: position 1,920,557,181 of record OY728136.1, on the reverse strand, counting down.
CATGTCATAAATCATATCATCAGCCCAAAACCAAACATTATTTCATGGGTTCTAGTTGATCATAATCCGTTCAAGTATCTCTTTATTTTGGATGATCCCACTACACTAAGAAACATCCTCATCTCCTTCAATAACACAAACATTTCCTTTAACATAGCTTGTAACACCCCAAGCTTACATAGTATGCTTCCATTTGAATAATACAGTTGCGTGTGTTGTATGCAAATTCGAGTTCTAAAACACCACAACCAATCAAACTAGACATTATGAATATTAATACCCACTTTTTGAAATTTTATAAATTTTATCCTTCAGAATGGACTTCATTTTTGGATTCAAAATATCTAAATTATAATAGGGTGAATTTTTTGTACTTTTCTGATAACTTTCATATTTTGATGAATAGTGAAAATTACTAAATTTTAATTAAAAACAACTTTTTTAATCAAAAAAATAAATAGTGATAAATTATATATTTGAGTTATTTTGAAGTATAATTAGATTTTATTTATACCATTTAATCCAATGTTGGTCATTGGACATAATTTCACATTTAAACTCATCATAAGCAAGTGCCAAGCTTTTGATAGCTATTATTTCTTAAAAACATGCTGTTTGTTTTGACAACGGGAATTAATTTAAAATTAGTATCTGACACTTCTGTGTTTTTTATTTAGAAAAATTAATTCCATATTTATAATCATTAGGTACAAATTGTGTAAATATTTAACTTTTATTTTTAGACATTTTGAATAATTACTTCGGTAAATATTTTATTTACCATGGTTAAATGGTAAATCCGGTAAATAAGGGTAATAAAATAATATTATCATAATATTAAATTACCTTAAAACGTGTCCTAACCCTATTGTTGTATAAATTTCCGAACGTTGGCATATTTGGGTCGATTTTGGGACCCCATGGAGCCACATGTAAGTGATAATGACACTTCATATTAATTATGTTAAAGTAAATACAAAAATGACAAAAGCATATATCTTTTATAAAAACTATTTTTACATGGGGTTATATATGTTATATTTTTTACTATAAATATTATTTAGAAATATAAAACGATTTACTACATAATGTTATTTTATTTATAAATTTTAGACATTTAATAATTAAATTTATTTATGACACAATAATGAGGTAGTATTTTCCTTATTAAAGAAAGAATCGAATAATTGGTATTATAAATGTGAAAATATTTATAATTTGAAAGTTATGATGAAATAAAATAATTTTATTGGTTAATATGACATGTTATAATTTATTAAATTAATTTTTCTCTAATTAATAAAGTTTTTAAGAATTTAACAAAAATAAATTATCAAATAGTGTCAATATTGACAAAAAGTAGTTTTTAAAACAAATATTATATTATAAATTGATATAATATTCCTAAGAATATAATATTCATCCAAATGACATATATAATTATATTTTTATCATTAATTAACCACTTGGGGGTATATTGAATGTTTATTGTAAGTTTATTAACCATATAATATAAAAATACAAAGAGACATGGTAAATGTGAAACTAATTAACTAAGAGTGAAAACTAAAAGATAAGGTTATTATAGAAACCCAAATCATTCTAAAACCTATTGGTTGGGTTGTTTTAGACCCATCCCCACCTTATCCTCGAATTAAGTCACTTTTGAGCCATTATAAAACAAATAGGAATTTATTACAAAATAATATTTCTAGCTTTTCCTAAGGTGCCCCTCATCCCTCTTATAAAAGAGAACTCACCCTTCTCTCAAATTCAAACCTAAAAAAGCCATTTGGATCGGCCAACCCCTAACAAAATATCCTCTATACTTCCCTAAATTTATCCAAGAGGCCCTCCTTTGGTCATAAATCCATCTTGAGGAGCCCTTTTGTCAAATCAAAAGGAAGAACCCGAAGAAGAGTTAATGATTTCACCACCCTCTTTCAAGTTCATTTCCTCTTCCACTTCTTCTTCCATTGTTATTTACATTATTAAAAAATAAATCCAATATATTATATATACTGTGATTTTATTATAAATATGATACAACCATATTCAGTATTCTATCCATCTTTAAATGACATGTCACCATATGTGTGTTCGTACGGCCTATCGTCTCCACGCCGTGGTCTAATTGTTATTAAATATATTATTATTTTGAAGGATATAATAATGAGGTTTAATTAATGTAAATAATAAATATTACACGATAATGATTCTATATATATGATATAACATCCAATTATATATTATTTTAATATCAAAATAATCATATTGTCGCTCGTGCGTATGTACGGATTACCATCTCCACGAACGCGATAAGATTCATTCCGCATCATATCCATTAAAGAAAAAATTTCATTTGATGGTTAAAAATAATTTTTAAAGACATGATATCATTATGTATATGAATAACATACATCCCATCCATAACAAATATGGCTCACATAATAATGAATATAATGGAAAACGAATCCGTTAACACCCGAAACGACGTTAATACAAAGATATTATCAACAAATAAATGATAAAAGATCATATATGATATCATATTAATTTATATGATTCTTGTATAATTAAATAACAATTATTTCACCATTTTACAGGAGGATAACCTACCTTAGACCAAGTAAAATGTACAATGTAAGGGGTTTGTTATCTCACTTTTAATTCTGTGAGATTTCCATTGTTCACCACTTATTTATTGCTTGTGGTGTGTATATGGAACATGATTGTATTAATTGTGTAATATAAATTAATTTATGGATATTTACACCAACATTTTATTATCATTCTTTAGTGGTTGTATGTTTCTTAAGTTACCAAATCAATAAGAGAATTTGAAATTTTAATTTCCACTCACTCGGCTTTACGATTACTTTATTGATTATTTTACTCCATAATGATGGGTGGAATCACTATTTATTTGATTATGTCATAATTTCCACTCCCCTTTCTGTGTATATACATTTTATACACATAACCACTCAATTGATAAATTCTAAAGTAATAGATATGAACTTGATAAGAGTAATTTTATCTCAATCTTCATTTATTGAGTTAAACATCTAATTCATTGGTGTTGTATTTACAAAAATATGTGTTAATGTCCTTTGATTGTTTTACACTGAATATCCAATCATATTTAGTGTATTTATATTTTTCACAAATAATTATGTAATTGATTTATCCTTAACCTATGGATACGGTCTTTATGAGACATTTCATCTCAATTTAAATTCCATTGAGACATTGTTGTTGTTATAACCCAAATCACTTTAATATGGTGTATATAATGTACATTGGCATAGTATATCATGAATCCCATTATTATCATGATATTACAATGTTTTTATTACATTAATTATTTGTATTCAAGTTTCTCTCTTTTGATTAGGAACTCTAAATAAATATTATTTTAAAATGTTTTAAAGATTTATTATTCTAAATCTTTCTAATCAATGTGCTTGTTTTAAAAATGGTATTAAGGATTTATTCATATCGAAAATAAAGTTTTAAAATTAAAATTCCTTTTAAAAGTTTCAAAGTGGTAAGGGAAACTTTGTTACAAAAATATATTTTAAATGGATTCTTGATAAATAGTGAGACTTTGAAATGTTTTCAAGAAAAGGTGGATATTTCTCTCAAATATTTTTTATGATTATTTTCATCTATGTAAATATATTTAATTATTCTCTATTGAGGTTGATATATTATAATACAACATTCCATATTGTTTTTAATGATTTATGTTTGACTGTGGATGTGCTATTTTTATATCATTCATGGGTTGTGGTTAAAATATTGACATTTAGTATGCTAGTTTTAATACGAATGTCCAGATTATGTTCTCGCCTTTTCATATGAGGAATGCATTAGACTTAGTAATTTATGGGTGGAGCCGGCTATAGATCTTCTATGCATTGGTAGGTATCATTAGAAAAACTAGTGTCTTGGAACAAGGCCTTGACAAAAAAATTATTTCTAGTCCTAGCAAAGGGCCTTGACTATGTGGTTATGATAGTCTGGCATTATGCATTCCATTATTAAGAAAGACGTTATTGATATTGCATGTGATTATTTGACTAGTAGAGTATCTATGTGAATAATTAAATGGAATTATTTCATTTAATCTTTTCCATATTATTCTGAAGTTCATGTTTAAAAGGATTTTTTTAGTTATACATTGACTTAAATTTTTATGTTTATTTATGAAAGATTCCTCTATATTGTTATCCTTACTGAGCATATGAGCTCACCCCTTTCTATGTTTTATATTTCCCCAGATGTGAAGAAGTATTTTATGACTGACATGCATGGGTAGTGTTAGAGGATATGAATGTGAACTATGATGACTATGTGGTTGTAGTTTTTCACTTTATGAAGTAATGTAAGACATATGAATGTATCTAGTGTTTCCAAGGATACTAAACTAATCGGTCCTTTGAGATTTTATCTTTTCTGATCATGTCAATGTATTAAAATAATGCACCGACTTTAGGTGACTGGGGTCAGGGCATTACAGTTGGTATCGGAGGAAGTTTAGTACAAACCATGGAAACTAGATTTTTTGTGTTTTCCAAGAAATACATCCTTATCTGGATACGAGTAGGTAGAGGCGGCTCTGGCACAGATGTACCAAGGGGTAAAACCCAAAAAAACCACTTTGAGCTAGACTCGAACGAGAACCATTGCATGATAACAGGCCTTGAATCACTCTTGGTTACGACAGTCCGAGGGGATATTCTTAAGATAATTTAGATTTTCATTACAAACCGATTTGAATTATGTTAATATAAGTTGAGAATAAATGACCTTGGTTAATACCAAGGTGATTCAAATTTAGAATATGGTGCCATGATATTCTGTAAATTATTATATAACTACTATTACTCACACAATGCTTTCTAGTTTTACTTAATGGCTGGATTCTGAGGAAGTCATAGTAACATTGAGAATGATGTACAAGGTGGGAACAGTGGGGGAAATGAGAAAAAATGGAATTTTGAAAGGCATAAAATACATCATGTTCATGCCAAATCAGTTTTCCAAAAATTTTATCAACAATATATATATTAACCAACTCCCGGACTCAACAAAGAAGATAATGGTGATGGATGATAAGAGCTCCAGTAGTGGAGACCACGGAGAAAAGAATCCTCAATTTCCATCATGTAGGAATGGTGGATGGAGACACCCATGATAGTGTCTCAATGGAACAAGGAAATGCTATACATGTGGGAAAAAAGGACATAAAGTGAATAATTGTTGAGGAAAAATGGAGATTACTATAAGAGAATATAAAAATGGTCATAATAATCCATTTACAGTCATTGTCGTAAATGTAGGGGACAAGGCCATTACCCGAGTGAATTCCCTATTCTATAGCATATTTTCATGGTCAAAGAAGAAGCTATGTGGAAATAAATGGTAGGAGGAATGTTTAAAAGTATTAATTCTCCTTGTTGATGGGATTAATTTGGCATATTTTTCTCATGTATTTGTAACCCTGCAATTTCCAATGTGAGAATGATATTTGAGGAAGACATATCGTTTCTATTGTGAATATATTTATAAATAACAATTTTGTTTTATATGATCTTTGGTTTTGAGGCAATTACAAGTTATTATATTTTCCGATGAAAATGAAAGGTATGAGATAACATTTGTGGTTAAATTATGTAATGGTTATTTTTATGAATATATCTCATTTTGGTAATGTTATAAAATATAGTTTTTGAAAAAGGACAACACTCTGACCGTGTGACAACCTGTCGCGTTACAAAATGCTGTGGGAATCGAACCCACAACCAAAGTAAGATTGAGATTTATCTCCTACAACTGGACTACGTGATGTCCCAGGTTAGTGTGACTAATTATTTTTAGTTAAATGATTTTATTTATCAATTATAAGTTTATTTGGGATATTATTTCTTATCAAATGAATACACTTAGTATAGGGAAATCATTCGGTGATTAAGTGATGAATGTTATTTAGGAAGATGTTTGCTTTGTTGGGAACACTATATGCACAAGAAAAATAGAATACGATGGGATTTCATTCGAGGAGTAATGGTTGATTTTTATCTATGTTTTTATGGTGGATTTATAGTGATTTGGGTTATTTATGGAAATGATTAACCTATAATATAGAATATTTTTTTAGGCTAATTAATTTTATGTTTTTCAATTTAATAGTAGTTGATGTCATTTGAATATACAATTTAACGAGGAAGAATACATAACCAAATTATTCTATGTTTTGGGTTTCAATATTTTTTTGGATTATATTGAAGGATTTTAAGGACAATTGTTTATTGAATGATATTTATTTAACTTTGTGGTACTGTTGGTTTAATTTTAGGAATTAAGATTAGTGTTTCTTTCTCTAATGGAATATCCTTTTGGGGGATCATCAGATCTTATACTAAATGTTTTGGTTTTGATTAATCTCTAAAGACAAGGTAAATATATAGTTTATCCTTCATGGATTATGTTTTTCTATAAAATGTTTAATCTAACTCTTCTAGTGTGACCATGTCTTCTTGAATACTCATTATTTAAAAATGAGTTAGTAGTAGAAATTTATTAATGAATGAAACTTTACTTAAATAGTAAGTATATCTCTTTATATTTTTATTCAATATCAGAAATGAATTCCTCATCTTTATGTAATATAACTTAAAAAAATGTATGTTTACTTTTCCTACTGGGAAACTAATGACCGTTTGACCCATCATAATTTTTTGGTTTTCTTGTTGACAACTATCTCCTAATCATGTTTTCTATCCCTCTCCATCAGAACTTGACACCTATTTCATCATCCATATTAATGTTTTTCTAAATATAATCCTAGTATAGGTTGTCTCGAGTGAACTTTGTACTTATCTTTATTTATTTTAAAGTGATAGTTTTGTTGAATCTTTTACCGATGTGGGACTTTCCATTATTTTCCGAAGCCCAACTTTCAAAATTTCGAGGACCCAATTTATTGAAGGAGGGGAGAATGTAACACCACAAGCATCCACAGTACGCTTCTCTTCGAATAATAAAAGAGCATGTGTTGTATGCCACTTCGTGTTCTAACACACCACAACCAATCAAACTAGCATTTATGAAGAGTAATACCCAGTTTTTGAAATTTTATAAATTTTATATTTCAAAATGGACTTAATTTTTTGATTCAGAATATCAAAATGAGATTAGGGTGAATTTTAGGTACATTTCTGATAACTTTCATATTTTTATGAATATTGAAAATTATTAAATTTTAATTAAAATAAAAAATTTTAATCAAGTAGTTGGGGTTTGTTTTAGTGGTAAGCACCCCTTAATTCTACATGAAAAATGGGGGTTCAAAACCCATTGGGTACAGGGACTGCAGCAGTACTGTAGCGGTGACAGGTCATTGTAGCGACGGCAGAGCACTATAGCAGCGGCGGGTACTGTGCAGTACTGTAGCAACCTGGGTACTGTAGCATCTCTACTCACAGAATGGGGTTTGGGCCAAAAAAATGGTCCTACGGGCCAGGAAATGGGCTAAATTCCCACTAGGCCTTCAGGCAATGTAATGGGTCTCCCTCTACCGAGATAATGTGGTCTTTGCTTTCCTTTAATAATAAATGTGGCTTTGGCCCCAAACTTTAAAAAAAAAGTTTTTTAATCAACATATCTAATAGTGATAAATTCTAAATTTGAGTGATTTAAAAGTATAATTAGATTATATTTTTACCATTTCATCCATTACTGGTCATTAAACATAATTTCACATTTAAACTGGATATAAGCAAGTGACAATCTTTTGATTATTATTATGTCATAAAAACACGCTCTTTGTTTTTACAATAAGAATTAATTTTAAATTGATTTCTGCCACTTATGTATTTTGAATCTAGAAAAATGGTTTCCATATTTAGAATCAGGAGGTCCAAATTGTGTAAATAGGTAACTTTTATTTTTATACATTTTTAATAATTACTTCGGTAAATATTTTATTTACCATGGTTAAAAACTCATAAAACCAACCAAAATAAATATTTGAAGTTTAATTGATAAATCATGGCTTTAAAAATGTAATTGTATGTGTTTTAGGTCGTTTTGGGTCTTATATATATGAGGATTTTAGCTTTATTAACCAATTTTTTCTTTAAACTCGTGTAATTAATTTTAATCACTTTCACTAAAATTTTTGGACAAAAAACAATTTAGAACATTTTATAAATATTAAATTATAGTTATTAATAATATGGATTAAATTACTCAAAATTATAATAACAAGTGGTTGAAAAATTTTTAAAATAAGTTCTGTAGTCGGGTCAACAGTGCTGGTTTTCAAAGTAAAAAATAATCAAAATATTTCTAAGTTTTTATATTTGAATTTAATTTGAATTTTTTTTCAATGCCCAAAATTGGATTAATTGATAGATATACTATCTAATTAAAATTTTAAACAGATTAAAAATATAATTTATCCTTATAAATAAAGTAAATTAAAAATTAGTTTTGAATTAAATTCTGTAATTTTTTAATATTCATCCAAAAATGAAGTTTGTTAGAAAAATTCAAAAAATTACCCCAATTTAATTATAAAATTATAAATTAGAAAATGAATTTTATTTTATCAGAATAAAGTTATAAATTTTTCTAATACTAATTTTATTATTATTCATTGACGGACATTAAAAATGGTTCTTTCAAGAAAACAAAATTTTTAAAAATGAGGATTTTTCCAAAAAATCATATCATTTTTGTCAATATTTACAATTTATATTAAAAAAATTATAAAATATATTATGAAAATAATTTTTAATATTCATATAACTATGTTTAATGGCTATTTCATAGTTATCTAGTTTATATAATTAAAAAGTTACTTGTTTCATAGAAACTCAGTATTGCCTGTATTATACAACAACTCATTGTTGTATGTATCATACTCCAATTTAGTGTTGCTTGTAACATATGAAAGCTTTGTTACTTATGAAAGTAATTTTGGACATAGTGAATTTCAATACATACATGACTATTTAATTTTTTTCAAATCGAGGTCTATAAAACTCGGGGTCCAAAATAACTACACTACTTCCCATAATAGGACATCTAAAGGCATTATATGGAAAATGTGGTAATTATTTCTATCTAGTCATAGAAATTTCATTATAATTAAAGATCATATAAATATATTTGACCAATTATAAAAGAATTATTAAAGTACAATAAATATATTTTTATTTTATTATGAATATTTTTAAACCATTTTCCACCTATTTTTTATTCAATTGAATGCATAAACATCCCTCCATTATATATAAGGCTTATTATATCCATATTGCAATGAAATTTTCATTCCATCCTCATTTACATCAATTGATTTAAACATGGAAGTTTTTAATATATATTATATTTATTTATTAACAATTGTTTTTTATTTATTTTTTTATATTTCCCTTCATACACTATAATATTTTGGTACAAGGCAATGACCCAAGTGTATATTTCTGGACTACCGCCTACATATAGTGTTGTGATCTATTTTCCATTTTCAAATTACAAAAATGGAAATTAAAATATGTTTATTGAATATATAATTTTTATATCATCGTTAAAAGTATGGATATTTTGGTGAAATGGTCAATATTGAAGGACTAAAACTCATATGGCCAAACAGGCACATTAAAATAAAGTTGATGTCATCATAATATATTATAATAATGAAATTTATTAATAAAGTGGTTATAATATGTTATAATATGATCAAATATAAAATTATAAATATATATGGTTTATTATAAGTTATTAATATTTGTAGTCAATTTTATAGGGCTATATATCATGTTCGTCCCAAGATAAATGTGTGGTATGGTATTTTTTCTCAATTACCACTCCTTTGAAAATATTAAGTATTATAAAACTTTTTATTATTATATGGGGTATACACTTTCCCAATGATTTTTTTACATGTATACCTATTTAATAAGGAATATTAAAATTTCCATTTAACTTTACTATATCATGGTGTTTTAATTTGAATGTTACCAAATAGGTTCAAATTTATTTTACAATATCATATTTTTGGGATTGAATTTAATATAATTGAATGAATAATATAATGAATCATTATTAGACATAACATATTTTATTATCATCTATTAATTTTATGAGTTACCAGGTTTTATTCTATAATTTATTATATTTTTAATTTGATTGATTCTATGTAATATCTATTAGACTTTTCGTGCTTATTTCACTTTATGATCTGGTATATTTTACATCTAAACCCATTGTTTTTAAAATTGTTTTGAAATAGACTTGTTATTCACTCAATAGACTTATTTAAAAAATTTATTCTTATACTATACTATTTACATGTCCTTAAAAGAATATTTATATTCTTTTCTGGTAGGTTCATATTTTTAATTAATTATAAAAATTTAAAATGATTTTTTTGTTTTAACATATATGTAATTAAAATACAGTACCACCACCATTACCATTTTATGGTATTATATTACTCCTAAAATTATTTTTTTTTAGAAAGAATTATATTTAATCAAAATCATATCTTAATATTTGATTTTAATTTTATTTATTTATTCTAAGGACAAGATTTTATATTGAAACAAGTACATCCAATGAATTAATGGTCATGTTTCAACTCTTATTATCATTATGTTCATTAGAATTCCCTTCAAATATTAACAATTTGCGATCATTGGTCATTAAATTTCACATAGATATCGTTATTCCATCTATCAGGCATATTATTATTTCTTAAACCTTATACCATTTCATCATAAGATGTATTAGTTTGAATTATATTAGTGTAAATAGGGAAATATTTATATTATATATTCATTACTAAATAAATTTACTTTTTGATAAGTGATATTGTTTATGAATTTTATTTATCAATAAATATAAACTAATGAAATTTATGTGTTGTGATGGTTTTATACCGAAATTATTTATCAATTCGATGCATCAATAAGTCTCGTGAGATGTATTAGTTGTAGAATCTTGTTAAACAAGTTTTTGTTCTATAGATTCCTATAGATTATTTTTTCATAGAATAGGGTATTGAATGTAAATATGTCATGATATCAGATATGATGATGTCAAATATTAATCATTCCTTTCATTTAAAATTTATTTAGGATTATCCATTATATTACTCCATGGATATTATCCATGGAATCATTTCTTTCTTAGGATAATCATAAAATTGAATGGGTTTTTAGTTATTTACCTTTCCTTAATGATTATGTCCCATTTACTCATTATATTTTTTTGAACATAGTCTTTAATGGTTATTTGAGATCATTATGGTTTTTTCATTTACATATGTTATTAAGAAGAAATATTTCAATGAATTTCAAGGATACCAATATTTTTCCTTTGTTATATTTTATATTATCTTACCAATGTTTAAATGTATTTCATGTATATATTTGGTTCTCATGAAAAATGAACTTATCATTATAATATGATAATATTACTTATTGTTGTTCATAGTAGGACATACAATAGTGGGGTGAATTGATTTTGTATAATAATTTCTATTAAAATGTTGTATAAAAATATTCCCCCAAATTATAAATAAAACATTCCAGTTAATCAATGTAATGAATTTATAATAGTTTTATTTTTCAACTAAATTCTCCAATGATTGATTATTTACATTTACAAAAATATAAGAAATTGATACAACATTTTAATATAATGTAATAATCCAAAAAAAGTTATAAACACTAGAAAAGACTAACTATTAATGTGATGTTTAGTTTTTCCAAATTACATGTTAAAATAGAGAAAAATAAATTTCAAAACATGGTGGATATGAAGAATGTTTCAATATTAAGATGAGACTTAGTCCACACCACATGGTGATCACCAAGAACCAATAAATCTATAGATATATTGAGTTTCAACGACCTCCTAGATTAGTTGAAACACAATAGTACATCGGTTTTCTAGGTCATAAGACCTCTACCTTAATTCCACATGGGAATAAAATACAAATAGGTCACACATAAGATCTTCCACATTTCTTCATGGGAAAAAGTGTAAAAATATATTTATCTAAGGATATCATGTATCCTTCAGTTTAGTGCATGAGATTGTGTGTGTTTCACAGACAGATGAACAAACTGCTCGAAAATGTTATAAAAATGAACACAGTATAGAAATAAATATAAGATAGTGTTTTGAAGGCTCAGTGTGTTATGAAGTTCAACTATAGACTCTTTGATGTATCTGAGTTGATGTTGGAGTCCTCTTATGGAAGGACACATTGAAATAATTTGTTTTGTAAATTTGTGCTTTGAATTCCAGGAAGATGAGATGATCATCTCTTTTGATATAAGATGATGTTGTAGAGATGTTGGAACATTGATGAATAGTACTTCTATGAATCACAGCAAGAAGGAATGATTAGTTCCTCATGTTTTCTTCCTTTTTTTAAGTTCCTTATGTGGTATTTCTACTATAATTGATTTCATCTTAATGTGTTACTATATCAAGAGATTATTATTTTTATCATATTGATTCATTTTATTTAATACTCATTCATCCAAATAATGTCCATGTTTTGAGGAAGATTTTGTCCCTCATACGTCTGAAATCCTCATTAATGATGTGTGTAAAAGAATTAATTTAATTAGTCACATTAAAACACTAAAAATATGACCATTAGAAGTAATTTTCAATAATAGAAATTTAAAAATTCTATCGAGAACTCCCCTGTTGGTATCGTTTTCTATTAGGGACTCACTCCACCCACATTTTCATATATCAGTATATATATGTGTCGATAATTAACTGTGTTGATATGTCCATGCATCGGTAGGTCCTTGTGTTAGTAGGTCCGTAAGTTGGTAGGTCCTTGTGTCAGTATGTCCTTGCATTGGTAGGTCCTTGTGTCAGTAGGTCCTTTGAACTATCAGTGATATAGTTGGTATATCGGTGTGTCCATTCCACTATCAGTGAGTCCATCCATCAGTATCTTCATGCATCAGTTGCATCATGCATCAGAAGATCAATTGTGTTTTCAATGACATGTTTGAACTATCGATGTCTCATATCTTCTATCTGTGTTTGTCAGACATATATATACAATACTTGTGCTTGGACTATCTTATAACATAAATACTCAAAAATGTTTTAATCTTATATGGGATCATAGATAATCATAATTACACATATATAAACTTAAATAGAAATTATTTAAATGAATATACACTGTTAGTAGGAATTGAAATGATTTGTGATTATTTAAACCATTAATACTATAGAGGGTGTCCAACAGTCTACTATGGGCCAACAATCTAACTTGTTTTGATGATAAAAAATCAAGTCATTATTCAGTACAATCATTTGATGTGGAAAATAAGAATTTTACATATTATCTCCCCTGATTAATGAATTTTTTAAATATAGATAAATGGTTAATAGGTAAACAAAATAGTAATGGTATTAGAGGAAACAAACAATTATATAATCAAAGACTAACGCCTTTTCATCCCATATGTAATCAGAGGAAATAATATTTATATTTATAAGATTTTTATCAAGTGTAGAATAAATAAGGATAAGGTGTATCAGGGGTAAAATAAATAAGGATACTACCAAAATATTCTCCCCATTTTGGTATTATCAAAAAGTGATATGGATCAAATAATAAAATAATCAATGAAATAGAATCCAAGGAAGAAAAATTATCAGAGATTAATAGATTGAATAAAAATATATGAAAGAAAATATCATGAAATTACATTAATCAATGAAGTAAAGTGTATTAAAAATCATTAGGTAATGAAAAAAAAGATAACCAAACAACCCAATCAAATAGTTATCCACACTACATCTCAGTATGAATATGTTCCTTCCCTTTCTTAGAGGTGTAAATTGAGGGTCCTGTAGGTGGTGTCTTAGAAGGTAGGGGTTCTGAATATATTTTCAAAGGAGGTAGGATCACTCCTTCGAGAACAATAGGTACATGACTGTGTTTTTGTTGTGATAACACAGGAGGTTGAATATTCTCTGGGATCACTGGGTGAATCTAATGGAAAGCATTAGTGGCTATCATCTGAGGTAGAGGCACTAATCCAATAGGTCCGATTGGTGATGTAGCAGGCACCACAGTGGCTTCACTCTTCACATGATGGATTGTCTTTATCAACATGATGAAATACCAATGATTTCACCACCATACTTCATAGCTTTCTCAAATTGATCTTTCATCTCCGAGAATGTTTCCAAAAGTGGGGTGAATTCCTTCAATTTCATGACTTGTAATTGAATGATCATATAATTTGGGATAAAGTCAAACTCTCTTCCAAATACATAATGTGACTTCTAAACTGGTGATTGGTGTAAATGATCGATAAATATGAATTCATCCTCATTGTATGCTCTTCCTGAGTGGAAAATGCTTCCTTGGTATAAAATTTGACAATATCATGCACATGATCTCTGTTCCGATCAATTTTTGAATGAAATTCAAAAATAGAGGCACAAAATATATTTTTATTCTCATACATAATAACATGTATAACAACATCATGGTATAATACTTTAGGAGTTTAACCAGACGTATATGTAATATTAGTAGAATTGGTATGAGTCTTTAAACCCATATGAAACGTCTCTAGAAAACCTTCATACTCCGAGGTCAAATTCATTATTCTAGAGGCCAGACCAGTCATTTCTTTCCTCAATATGGTATTATTTTCAAAAATTGTCTCATTAGTTGTAATTAAGTTGGGTTGAATCTCTTTTATCAAATTATTTACAAAATTAGCTTCATCAGCCTCACCCACTCCCACTATCTTACATGGAACAAAAACAACATACCCAGACATCATCATTTATGCTATTGAAGATCTGGTAGAGTTTAACTCATCACTCAACACAGTGTTTTCTATTCAAACTTTTTGAATCTCAAGGTACATATGAGATTGAATTGATACGATTACAGCTAAAAAAACTTCATCCATAAACATTTCAATGAATGATTTAGGGATAGAGTCATTAGGAAGGGTCTCAACAACAGATTATTTTCCTATATATATAAATACCTCATCATCTGAGTCTTCATAATCCAACCCTGGTGCTACATATCCAAGATTCCATTACCATTCAATAATATCAACATCATTTATAGGAGTGAGAGTGTCAAGTATTACTCTTCCAGGTTGATGCTCGCCATTAGCTTGATCTATATTTTATTAAGATTCCCCCTCAATTTGAGCTCTCCAAATTAGTTTATGATCCTCTATATGAGTTATCCTTCTATCAAACACTAACTGAGGTTTAGGGATTAATAAACAACTACATCATCATGAACATTATCATTTTTTATTTCTTCAACAAAAAAATTAGGAGGTTCTTCCAACCTTTCCTGAACCACAACTTCAGCCATATCTATATCTCCACCATTATCATCTATATAAAGGTCACAATCAATTTCATTTCCTTCATAACTACCTTAATCATCATGTCTAGAGACACACTCCTCACTTCCATTTTTGTCAGCATTTTCTTCACCTTCTTTCTCTTCACTAACACTACCAATATCATCTTCTTCACTTCCTTATTCTTCTTCTTCAAATAGACACTCAATATACTAAGATATTCCACACTTTCTAAAACTTCTATCACCTCATATAAATTGTCTTCATGTTTGGGATCATTAGAGTGTATGGATTGTGGAGTATTGGGATGTACAAAACAAAACCCAGTATGAGATTCAGTGGTGTCACGATCACTCATATCATCGATAGGCGATCCTTGATCTCTAACAGGTGGGGTGGGCCCTTCTTATTCTTCTTTAAGAGTAAACAACTTCTTCATATAGTCTCAGAACAGGATCATCTATATTAGGTGGCCTGGTATGATGGTCCATTGGATATAACATACCATAAATCTTATCATCTTCCCCAAACCAAACTTTATTTCATGGGTTCTAGTTGATCATAATCCATTCAAGTATCTCCTTATTTTGGATGATCCCACTGCACTAAGAAACATCCTTATCTCCTTCAATGACACAAACATTACCTTTAACATAGCTTGTAACACCCCAAGCTTACACAATACACTTCTATTTGAATAATACAGTTGAGTGTGTTGTACGCAAATTTGAGTTCTAACACACCACAATCAATCAAACTAGCCGTTATGAATATTAATACCCACTTTTTGAAATTTTATAAATTTTCTCCTTCAAAATGGACTTCATTTTTGGATTCAAAATATCGAAATTATCTTAGGGTGAATTTTTGGTACTTTTCTGATAACTTTCATATTTTGATGAATAGTGAAAATTACTAAATTTTAATTTAAAACAACTTTTTAAATCAAAAACATAAATATTGATAAATTGTAAATTTGAGTGATTTTAAAGCATAATTAGATTATATTTTTACCATTTAATCCAATGTTGGTCATTGGAAATAATTTCACATTTAAATTGCATATAAGCAAGTGTCAATCATTTGATAGTTATTATTTCGTAAAAACATGCTGTTAGTTTTGACAACGGGAATTAATTTAAAATTAATATCTAACACTTTTTTGTTTTTAATTTAGCAAAATTGGTTCCATATTTATAATCATGTGGTAAAAATTGTGTAAATAATTACCTTTTATTTGTAGACATTTTGAATAATTACATCGGTAGATATTTTATTTACCATGGTTAAATGGTAAATCCGGTAAATAAAGGTAATAAAATAATATTATCATAATATTAAATTACTGTAAAACGTGTCCTGACCCTATTGGTTGATAAATTTACGAACATTGGCATATTTGGGTCAATTTTGGGACCCCATGGAGCCACTTGTAAGTGATAATGACATTTCATATTAATTAAGTTAAAGTAAATACAAAAATGACAAAAGCATATATCTTTTAGAAAAACAATAATTACATAAGGTTATATATGTTATATTTTTTTACTATAAATATTAATTAGAAATATAAAATTATTTCATAAATAATTTAATTTTATTTATAAATTTTAGACATTTAATAATTAAATTTATTTATGACACAATAATGCGTTAGTATTTTCCTTATTCATGAAAGAATCAAATAATTGGTATTATAAATGTTAAGATATTTATAATTGGAAAGTTATGATGACATATACAAATTTTATTGGTTAATATGACACTTTATAATTTATTAAATTTATTTTTTCCTAATTAAGAATGTTTTTAGGACTTTAACAAAAATAAATTATCAAATAGTGTCAATATTGACATAAAGGAGTTTTTAAAACAAATATTATATTATAAATTGATATAATATTCCTAAGAATCGAAGGGTTGGCCAAATGACATATATAATTATATTTTAATTATTATTGAACCACATGGGGGTCTATTGAAATTTTATTGTATGTTTATTAACCATATAATATTAAAATAGAAAGAGACGTGGTAAATGTGAAACTAATTAACTAAGAGTTAAAACTAAAATATAAAGTTAATATAGTGACCAAAATCTGTCTAAAACCTATTGGTTGGTTGGTAATCGACCCATACCTACCTTATCCTCGAAATAAGTCACTTTTGAGCCATTATAAATTGAATATGAATTTATTCTAAAATAATATTTCTATCTTTTCATAATGTGCCCCTCAGCCCTCTTATAAAAGAGAACTCATCCTTCTCTCAAATTCAAAACTTCAAAGCCATTTGGATCGGCCAAACCCTACCCAAATATCCTCTAGAATTATCTCAATTCATCCTAGAGGCCCTACTTTGGTCATAAATCCATCAAAAGGAGCCCTTTTGATCAAATCAAAAGGAAGAACCCAAAGAAGTTTTAATGATTTCACCACCCTCTTCCAAGTTCCTTTCCTCTTCCACTTCTTCTTTCGTTTTCATTTATATTATAAAATAATAAATCCCATATATTATATATACTATGATTTTATTATAAAAATGGTACAACTATATTCAGTATTCTATCCATCTTTGAATGACATGGCACCATACCTGTGTACGTACGGCATACCATCTCCACGTCATGGTGTAATTGTTATTCAATATATTATTATTTGGACGGATATAATAATGATGTGTAATTAATGTAAATAATAAATATAACATGATAATTATTCGTTATATATGACATACCATCCAATTATATATTATTTTAATATCAAAATAATGATACTATCGCTCGTGCGTATGTACGGATTACCGTCTCCACGAATGCGATAAGATTCATTTCCCATCATATCCATTAAAGACAAAATTTCATTTGATGATTAAAAATAATTTTTAAAGACATGATATCATTCTGTATATGAATAAGATAAATCTCATCCATAACAAATATGGCTCACATAACAATGAATATAATGGAAAACGAATCTATTAACACCAGAAAAGACGATAATACTAAGATATTATCAACAAATAAATGTTAAAATATCATATATGATATCATATTAATGTATATGATTATTGTATAGTTAAATAAAAATTATTTACCCATTTTACAGGAGGGAATACTACCCTAGACCAAGGAAAATGTACAATGTAAGGGGTTTCTTATCTCACTTTTAATTCTGTGAGATTTCCATTGTTCACCACTTATTTATTGCATATAGTGGGTATACTACTCATGATTGTATTAATTGTGTAATATAATTTAATTTATGGATATTTACATCATCATTTTATGATAATTCTTTAATGGGTGTATGTTTCTTAAGTTACCAAATCAATAAGAGAATTTGAAATTTCAATTTCCACTCTTTCGTCTTTACGCATACTTTATTGATTATTTTACTCAATGATTATGTGTGGAATAACTATTTATTTTATTATGTCATAATTTATACTCCCATTTTTGTTATATACATTTGATAGACATAATTACTCAATTGATAAATTCTAAAGTCATAGATATGAACTTGATAAGAGTAATTTTAACTCAATCTCCATTTATTGAGTTAAACATCTAATTCATTGGTGTTGTTTTTACAAGAATATGTGTGAATGTCATTTGATTGTTTTACACTGAATATCCAAACATATTCAGTGTATATATATTTTTCACACATAATTATGTAATTTATTTATCCTCAACCTAATGATACGGTCTTTATGATAGATTTCATCACAATTTACATTCCATTGAGACTTTTTTGTTGTTATACCCCAAATCATTTTTATATGGTGTATATAATGTACATTGACATAGTATATCATGAATCCCTTTATTATCATGATATTACAATGTTTTTATTACCTCAATTATATGTATTCATGTGTCTCTCTTTTGGTTAGGAACTCTAAATAAATATTATTTTAAAATGTTTTAAATATTTATTATTCTAAATCTTTCTAATCAATGTGCATGTTTTAAAAATGGCATTAAGGATTTATTCATATGGAAAATAAAGTTTTAAAATTTAAATTCCTTTTAAAAGTTTCAAAGTGGTTTGGGAAACTTTATTTTAAAAATATATTTTAAATGTATTCTTGATAAATAGTGACACTTTGAAATGTTTTCAAGAAAAAAGGAGGATATTTCTCTCAAATAGATTTGATGATTATTTTCATCTATGTCAATATGATTCATTATTCTCTATTGAGGTTGATATATTATAATACAATATTACATATTTTTTTGAATGATTTATGTTTTAATTAGGATGTGCTATTTTTATATCATTCATGGTTTGTGGTTAAAATATTGAATTTAGGATGCTAGTTTTAATACGAATGTTTAGATTATGTTCTCACCTTTTCATATGAGGAATGAATTAGACTTAGTAATTTATGGGTGGAGTCTGCTATAGCTCTTTGATGCATTGGTAGGTCTCATTAGACAAACTAGTTTCTTGGCACAAGGCCTTCCAAAATAATTATTTGTTGTCCTAGCACAGGGCCTAGACTATGTGGTTATGACAGTATGGCATTATGCATTCCATTATTATGAAAGTGGTTATTGATATTGCATGTGATTATTTGAATAGTAGAATATATGTGTGAATAATTAAATGGAATTAATTTATTTTATCTTATCCATATAATGCTGATGTTCATGTTTGAACAGCTTTTGTTTTAGTTATACATTTCCTTAAATGTTTATATTAATTTATGAAAGTTTCCTCTATATTGTTATCCTTACTGAGCATCTGATCTCACCCCTTTATATGTTTTATATTTCCCCATATGTGAAGAAGTATTTTATAAATGACATGCAGGGGTAGTCTTAGGGGATATGAATGTGAACTATGATGACTACGTGGTTGTAGTTTTTCACTTTATGAAGTAATGTAAGACGTATGAATGTATCTAGTGTTTCAAAGGATACTAAACTAATCGGTCCTTTGATATTTGATCTTTTGTGATCATGCCAATGTATTAAAATAATGCACCGACCTTGGATAACCGGGTTTGGGGCGTTACAGTTGGTATCCGAGAAAGTTTAGTACAAACCATGGAAACTAGATTTAGCTAAACTCTGATTAGAGAACATATACTTAAGATAGATTTTGAGGATTAGTATAGAAGAACTTCCTAGAATTTTGGTACTGTATAGATTATTTGTGTTTTCCAAGAAATACATCCCTGTCTGGATACGAGTAGGTAGAGGCCGCTCTGGCACAGATGTACATAGGGGTAAAACCCAAAAACACTTCTTTGAGCTAGACTCGAACGGGAACGGGTGCATGATAACGGTCCTTGCATCACTCTTGGTTACGACACTCCCAGGGATATGCTTATGATAATTTAAATTTTCTTTACAAACCGATTTGAATTATTTTAATATAAGTTGAGGATAAATTACCTTGGTTAATCCTAAGGTGATTCAAATTTGGAATATGGTGTCATGATATTCTGTAAATGATTTTATGACTACTGTTACTCACACAATGCTTTCTAGTTTTAGTCAATGGTTGGATTCCAAGGAAGTCATAGTAACATTGATAATGATGTTCAAGGTGGGAATAGTGGGGGAAATGAGAAACAAAATGGAATTTTGATAGGCATAAAATACATCATGTTCATGCCAAATCAGTTTTCCAACTATTTGATCAACAATATATATATTAACCAACTCCCGGACTCAACAAAGAAGATAATGGTGAGGAATGATAAGAGCTCCAGTAGTGGAGACCATGGAAAAAAGAATCCTCAATTTCCATAGTGTATGAAAGGTGGATGGAGACACCCAAGATAGTGTCTCATTGGAAGAAAGAAATTCTTTACATGCGGGAAAAAAGGACATAAAGTGAAGAATTTCTGAGGAAAAATGGAGCTTACTATAGAAGAATACAACAATGGTCCTAATAATACATTTACAGTCATTGTCGTAAATGTCGGGGACATGGCCATTACCTGAGTGAATTCCAAATTCTATAGGATGTTTTCATGGTCAAAGAAGAAGCTACGTGGAAATAAATGGTTGGAGAAATGTTTAAAAGTATTAGTCCTCCTTTTCGAAGGGATTACTTTGGAATAATTTTCCCATGTATTTGTAACCCTGTTGTTTCCCTTGTGAGAATGATACTTGAGGAAGACATATCTTTTCTATTGTGAATATAGTTATAAATAACCATTTGGATTTATATGATCCTTGGGTTTGAGGCAATTACAAGTTATTATATTTTGTGATGAAAATGCAAGGTATGAGATAACATTTGTTGTCAAATTATGTTATGGATATTTTGATGAATTTATCTCATTTTGGAAATGTTATAAAATATAATTTTTGAAAAAGGACAACACGCAGACCGTGTAACAACCCGTCACGTTAGAAAAAGCTGTGGGAATCAAACCCACAACCAAAGTAAGATTGATATTTCCCTCCTACAACTGGACTACGTGAAGTCCCGGGTTAGTGTGACTAAATATTTTTAGTTAAATTATTTTATTGATTAATAATAATTTTATTCATGAAATTATTTCTTATCAAATGAATACACTTAGTATGGGAAAATGATATGTTGATTAAGTGATAAATGTTATTTCGGAAGATGTTCTCTTTGTTGGGAACACTATATGCCCAAGGAAAATAGAATACTATGGGATTTCATTTGAGGAGTAATGGTGGATTTTTATCCATGTTTTTATTGTGGATTTATAGTGATTTGGGTTATTTATGGAAATGATTAACCTATAATATAGAATATGTTATTAGGTTAATTACTTTTATGTTTGTGAATTTATGAGTAGTTGATGTCATTTGGAGATACAATTTAACGTGGAAGACTATATAACCAAATTATTCTATGTTTTGGGTTTCAATATTTTATTTGGATTTTATTGAAGGATTTTAAGGACAATTGTTTATTGATTGCTATTTATTTATCTTTGTGGTACTGTTGGTTTAATTTTAGAAATTAAGATTAGTGTTTCATTCTCTAATGGAATATCCTCTTGGGGGATCATCAGATCTTATACTAAATGTTTTGGTTTTGATTAATCTCTAAAGACAACGTAAATATATAGTTTATTCTTCATGGATCATGTTATTCTATAAAAAGTTTAATCTATCTCTTCTAGTGTGACCAAGTCTTCTTGAATACTCATTGTTTAAAAATGATTAGGTAGTAGAAATTTATTAATGAATGAAACTTTACATAAAAAGTAAGTATGTCACTTTATATTCTTATTCAATCTCAGAAATGACTTTCTCATCATTATGTAATGTAACTTAAAAAAGTTGTCTGTTTACGTTTCCTACTGGGAAACTAATGACCATTTGTCCCATCATAAGTTTGTGGTTTTCTTATTGTTAACTTTCTCCTGATCATGTTTTCTATCCCGCTCCATCAGAACGC
The DNA here is from genome assembly GCA_963277665.1 of Viscum album. Classification (NCBI taxonomy): domain Eukaryota; kingdom Viridiplantae; phylum Streptophyta; class Magnoliopsida; order Santalales; family Viscaceae; genus Viscum; species Viscum album. The sequence continues at coordinate 1,920,534,368 of OY728136.1, read as the reverse complement.
GACACTTATTTTATCATCCATTTTCATGTTTTTCTACATAGAATCCTAGTATAGGTTGTCTCAAGTGACCTTTTTACTTCTCTTGCTTTATTTTAAAGTGATTGTTTTGTTGACTCTTTTTCCAATGTGGGACTTTACATTATATTCCCAAGCCCAATTTTCAAAATTTAGAGGACCCAATTTATTGAAGGAGGGGAGAATGAAACACTCCAAGCTACCACAGTGCACTTCTTTTTGAATAATACAAGAAAGTGTGTTGTATGCCACTTCGAGTTCTAACACACCACAACCAATCAAACTAGCAGTTATGAATAGTAATACCCACTTTTTGAAATTTTATAAACTTTATATTTCAAAATTGACTTAATTTTTGGATTCAGAATATCAAAATTAGCTTAGGATGAATTATTGGTATTGTTATGATAACTTTCATATTTTTATGAACATTGAAAATTATTAAATTTTAATTAAAAACAACTTTTTTAATCCAGTAGTTGGGGTTTGGATTAGTGGTAAGCACCCCTTAATTCTACAAGAAAAATGGGGGTTCAGATACCATTGTGGTAGGTACTATAGCAGTATTGTAGCGTACCGTTGCAGCGGTGGCACTGTAGAAACAACAGACACTATAGCTGTGGTAGGTCACTATAGCGGTGGTAGAGCACTGTAGGAGTGTCGGGTACTATGCAGTACTGTAGCAACATGGGTACTGTAGCAGTACTATTCACATAATGGTGGTTGGTCCAAAAAATAGGCCTACAGGCCATGTAATGGGCTAAATTCCCACTAGGCCTTCGGGCTATGTAATGGGTCTCCCTCTACCCAGTTAAAGAGGTCTTTTCTTTCCTTTAATAATTAATGTGGCTTCTACCCCAACCATTAAAAAAACTTTTTTAATCAACATAATTACTGTGGATAAATTATAAATTTGAGTGATTTTTAAGTATAATTAGATTATATTTTTACCATTTCATCCAATATTATTCATTAGACATAATTTCACATTTAAACTGGACATAAGCAAGTGACAATCTTTTGATAGTTATTATTTCATAAAAACACGGTCTTTGTTTTTAAAATAAGAATTAATTTTAAATTGACATCTGCCACTTAGGTGTTTTGAATTTAGAAAAATGGATTCTATACGGAGAATCAGGAGGTCCAAATTGTGTAAATAGGTATCTTTTATTTTTATACATTTTGAATAATTACATTGGTAAATATTTTATTTAACATGGTTAAAGGGAAAATCCGGTAAATAAGGGTAATAAAATAATATTATAATAATATTAATTTACCATAAAACGTGTCATAAAACTATTTGTTGAAAAATTTCAGACCATGGGAATATTTGGGTCGATTTTGGGACCCCATGGAGCCACTTGTATGTGATAATGACACTTTATAATAATTAAGTAAAATTAACCTCAAAAATGACATAACCATATATATTTTAGAAAAATAATTTTTATATATGGTTATATTTGTTATATTTTCGACTATAAATATTAATTAGAAAGATAAAATTATTTCCTACATAATATTATTTTATTTATAATTTTTATACATTGAATAATTAAATTTATTTATGACACAATAATGATGCAGCATTTTCCTTATTAATTAATGAATCAAATAATTGGTATTATAAATGTTAAAATAATTACAATTTGAATATTTTGATGACATAAAATAATTTTATGGGTTAATATTTCATGTTATTATTTATTAAATGAGTTTTTTTCAAATTAATAAATTTGTTAATACTTTAACAAAAATCAATTATTAAATTGTGTCAAAATTGACATAAAGATGTTTTTAAAACAAAAAATATATTAAAATTTGATATAATATTCCTAAAAATATAAGGTTCAGAAAAATGACTTATATAATGACATTTGTATCATTAATTAAACACTTTGGGGGGTCGATTTAAAGTATATAGTATGTTTATTAACCATATAATATAAAAATACAAAGAGACATGGTAAATGTGAAACTAATTAACAAAGAGTTTAAACTAAAAGATATGGTTAATATAGTGACCCAAACTTTTCTAAAACCTATTGGTTGGGTGGTTTTAGAACCCGCCCCACCTTGGCCTTGAAATAATTCACTTTGGGTCTATTAGAAACCAAATATTAATTTATTATAAAATAAGATTTCTAGCTTTTCCTAAGGTGCCCCTCACCCCTCTTATAAAAGAACACTCCCCCTCATCTATAATTCACACCGTAAAATCCATTGGAATCAGCCAAACCCTACCCAAATATCTTATAAACATCCCTCAAATAATCCTAGAGTCCCTCAATTGGTCATAAATCCAACTTAAGGATCCCTTCTGATCAAATGAAATAGAAGAACCCGAAAAAGAGGTAATGATTTCTCCACCCTCTCTCAAGTTCTTTTCTTCTTCCACATCTTCTTTCTTTGTTATTTCAATTATAAATTAATAAATACTGTATATTCTATATACTTTGATGTTATTATAAATATGGTACAACCGTATTCAGTATTCTATCCATCCATTGAATGACATGTGACCATACATGCGTACGTATAGCCTACCGTCTCCATGTCGTGGGGTAATTGTTATTCAATATATTATTATTTGGATGGGTGTAATAATGATGAGTAATTCATGTAAATAATAAATATAACATGATTATTATTCTATATATATTATATAATATCCAATTATATATTATTTTAATATCAAAAGAATGATTTTTTCGCTCGTGCGTACGTACGGATTACTGTCCACACGAACGCGATAAGATTCATTCCCCATCATATCCATTCAAGAATAAATTTCATTGGATGATTAAAAATAATGTTTAAAGACATGAAATAATTCTGGATATTAATAAGATACATCCCATCCATAATAAATATGGCTCACATAACAATGAATATAAGGAAAAACTAATTTATTAACACCTGAAACGACGAAAATACTAAGATATTATCAAGAAATCAATGTTAAAAGATCATATATGATATAATATTAATGTATATGATTCTTTTATAATTAAATAACAATTATTTCACCATTATACTAGAGGTTAAACTACCCTTGACCAAGGAAAACTACAAAGTAAGGTGTTTCTTATCTCACTTTTAATTCCATGGGATTTCCATTGTTCACCACTTATTTATTGCTTGTGGTGTGTGTACTGCCCATGATTGTATTCATTGTGTAATATAATATAATTTATAGATATTTAAATCATAATTATATGATCCTTATTTCATGGGTGTATGTTTCGTATGTTACCAAATCAATAATAAAATTTGAAATTTCAATTTCCACTCATTCAGCATTACGCATACTTCATTGATTATTTTACTCCATGGCCCGTGTGGAATCACTATTTATTTGATTATGTCATAATTTCTACTCCCCATTCTGTTTATATAAATTTTATACACATAATAATTCGATTTATAAATTCTAAAGTCATTGATTTGAACTTGATAAAAGTAATTTTAACTCAATCTCCATTTATCGAGTTAAACATCTAATTCATTGGTGTTGTTTTTACAAGAATATGTGTGAATGTCCTTTGATTGTTTGACACTGAATATCCAATCATAATGATTGTATTAATATTTGTCACACATAATTATTTCGTTGATTTATCCTTAACCTAAGGATACAGTCTTTATGAGAGATTTCATCTCAATTTACATTCTATTGAGACTCCTTTGTTGTTATACACCAAATCACTTTTATATGGTATATATAATGTACTTTAACATAGAATATCATGAATCCCTTGATTCTCATGATATTAAAATGTTTTTATTGCCTAAATTATTTGTATTCAAGTGTCACTCTTTTGGTTAGGAACTCTATCAAAAATATCATTTTAAAATGTTTTAAATATTTATTATTCTAAATCTTTCTCATTAATGTCCATGTTTTAAAAATGGTTTTAAGGAATTATTCATATGGAAATTAACATTTTAAAATTAAAATTCCTTTTAAATGTATCAATGTGGTATGGGACACTTTGATTCAAAAATCTATTTTAAACAGATTCTTGATAAATAGTGAGACTTTTAAAGGTTTTCATGAAAAAGGGGGATATTTCTCTCAAATTGTTTTGATGATTGTTTTCATGTATGTCAATATCATTCATTACTATCTATTGAGGATGATATATTATAATACAATATTCCATATTGTATTGAATGAGATATGTTTGACTATGGATGTGCTATTTTTATACCATTCATGGTTTGTGGTTAAAATATTGACATTTCGTATGCTATTTTTAATATGAATGTTCAGATTATGTTGCAACCTCTTCATATGAGGAATTCATTGGACATAGTATGTGACGGGTGGGGTCCGATATAGCTTTTTGATGCATTGTTAGGTCTCTTGAGACAAACTAGTGTCTTGGAATAAGGCCTTGACAAAAACATATTTGTAGTCTTGGCACAAGGCCTTGACTATGTAGTTATGATATTCTGGAATTTTGCATTCCATTATTATGAAAATGGTTGCATATGATTATTCTACAAATATAATATCCATGTGAACAAGTAAATGGCATTATTTCATTTTATATTTTCTATATTATGTTGAAGTTCAAGTTTAAAAGGCTTTTGTTTAGTTATTCATTTCCTTAAATGTTTATTCTTATTTATTAAATTTTCTACTATATTGTTATCATTACTGAGCATCTGAGCTCACCCCTTTCAATGTTTTATTTTTCCTAGTATTTGAAGAAGTATTTTATGACTGGCCTGTAGGGATAGTCTGAGGGGATATTAATATAAACTACGAAGAATATGTGTTTGTAGTTTTTCACTTTATGATGTAATGTTAGACGTATGAATTTATATAGTGTTTCCAAGGATACTAAACTAACCGTTCTTTCGAGATTTGATCTTTGTGATCGTGACAATGTATTAAAATAACACACCGACTCTGGGTAACTGGGTTCTGGTTGTTACATAGATAATATTGACCTTGGATAAAACATGGAATTGGGTTTTCAAGAAGTCTTGATCATTTCATTTCTGTGGAAAAAAGGTATATACATGGATTCACTTTAATCCATTTTCTTAGCAGATAAACAAAATAAATATCTTTATACTTTAGATATGTAATGTCTCCTATCCTAGGACAAATCTGATGCAGTGAAAACTTGAAAAGTATTCTACACTTCCTATCTAACTCTATATAAATAGCTCTCAAGTTCTCATTATTATTAGTAATATCTTTAATAGCTATCTCAAAGTATAAAATATCACTCTCATGAGGAGAAGTACCATGATAATCATAAAACACACCCTCAGAAGGTACATTAAGACATTCATCCCATTTTCCTGATGAAAAATTAATAATGTTTCCTTTAACTATGGAATTAATCAATGAAACATATCTTCCTTCCAGTAGGAACTCTATATTCATGTAATGTTCGGGAACTTGCTTCATGTAAAAGGGACTTTCATTATATGATAACCACTAATGACATCCCTATTCCTGTAACACCTAAAGAAGCAATTACATTCTTTCTAATAGCCACTCTACAATTACTACATTTTTTGGTATCACTAAATGGTTCTCCAGAGCAAGATTCACATGTCTATGAGAATTTTTGGAATCCCATTTTTTTTCTACACAAGCCTCATACACCTTCAAGATATTTCTTTACACGAGCCATTCCAACAGTTCGTTTTGAAGGCTGGATGGTGAAAGGTAAGGGGAAGATTGAGAAATGGATGAGTGTATGTAATGGTAATATTGTAGAGGGTATCTACAAAAATTTAGATCATTTAGGGAATTATAAATTTCACAATGGAGAATTCATGAATGAGGTTAAAAAAATTTATAAAATAGTCTCACTTTGGTAAAAACATAAAATAGGTAAAAAAAATATCGAGTCATATATGTATGCATGACAATTTTTTCATAACACTAACATTGTCAGTGTGACAAGGCATCAATGTCGGCATGAAAAGGTATCATCAGGACACAGAATCATTGTTGGTATGACATAGTCACCTTCATTCTACTAGTGTCATCATGAAATTAACTATTTGACTATTTTAGTGTCAGTATGAAAAATTCCCACAAAATTATCAAATTAATAAAAATATAAGTTCTTATAGAATGATTATTCCTAACTAATTCTTATGTAGTTAATTATTTCATAGTTTAATATCTTAAAGAAAAAGTTAGCAAGCTAAAGTTCAGTGCCAATGAATTATAAGGTTATATCACATTTTGGATAATATTCTCTCAAAAAGTGATGTCTTGTGTCAATGTGATTTTTCCTATAATGTGATACCATATTCATAGAAATATTAATATCACTTTTGTTATCACAATTTATATGGACATGATTGAATTGATATACATAATCAAGTAATATGTGTTTCATCCACAAAATTAGTGCCCAACTACTACTAGTAACTATGTATTCAGCTTCTGTAGTAGATAATGCAACATAATATTTCTTCTTACTACACCGTGAAACTAGAATATTGCCAAAAAAGGGACATGTTTTAGAGGTGCTCTTTCTATCTAACTTACATCCACAAAATTCAGCATCAAAATAACTCACCAAATAAAAAGTTTGACCTCTTGGATTTAAGTATCATAAATTGGGGTGTATATTAGGTATTTAAAAATTCTTTTGATAGTATTTTGAGGAGTTTTTTGGTTTACTTGAAAATGCACACAGATGATCACACTAAACATAATTTCTAATCTACTAGCAGTTAATAAGAGTATACTCTACATTATTCCACAAAAAGTGGATTAACCAATAGACATACCGTCTTTATCATGGTCCAAAATACAAGTTGTACTCATTTAAGTATCACTTCCCTTACATTGTTCAATGAAAAATATTTTTAAAATAACATTTTTATATTTACTTTTATTCAAAATAATTCCTTCTTTATTTTGAGATACATGAAATTCGAGAAAAATATGATTTCATCAATTAAAATCATTTCAATTTCAATTTTCATCATATTTCAAAAATCAACACATAATGTATGTTTTGTGGATCCAAAAGTAATATCATAAAAATAAATTTGAACCACAAAAACATATTTGGAATTCATTTTTTAAAAGGGTAGGATCAGTAATGCATTTTGTAAAACCATTTTAAATATGAAATGATCTGATCCTATCATAAAAAGTTCTTGGACCAATCTTTCTAAAACATAAATTTTTTTTTAATTTTAAAAAATAATATTGAAATTGTCAATTTGTAAAACCAGGGGGTTGATCATAAAATTCAACCTCAATTATATAATAATTTATGAATGAACTCTTGACATCCATTTGATAATTTTTCATATCCATAGATGTTGTAAAGGAAATATTTTTTGTAATGGAATCAAGTATAGATACTTATGAAAAGGTATCATCATATTCAATGACTTATTCTTGGTTACAACCATGTGAAACCAATCTAACTTTGTTTCTAACTATGTTACCAGCATCATCTACTTTATTATTAAACAACCCTTTAGTTCCTATAGTAAATGTGTCTTTGCATCTATCTTCATGTTTATAGACATTGATTTATTCAACTAATTTAATTCCCCTTTCATAATTATCACCCAGAATTTATCATTGATGTTCTTAGGTTCATGTTGTGGCAGAAAATCTTGATGTTCAACATGATTTCTGAGAGAATCTCTAGTATGAGTTCATTTGTCTAAATATCCGACTATAACTTATAAAGGATGGTTTTTGAGAGTTATAAATGGGTATGAAAAATAATTTATAGTCGCTTTAGGTTCTTCTATAGATTTAGGATCATTATGAAGAGAGTCTAAAGAATTTCAGAATATGAATTTTTAACTAATTTCATTACAATACGGTAAGAAGATTTATTATTGATGTTCATATTTAACATATCATAATCAATATTTTATAGAGTGTTCTTTGGCTCATCTGGATCTATCTAATCAAACATGACATGTATATATTATTCCACACATTTGGTTCTTTTAATGATTACTCTATAGGCTTTACTCGAAATTGAATAAACTTGTAAAATTCCATTGTCACTCTTGGAGTGAAAATTTTCTAGGTTATCCTTAGTGTTACGAATATAGACTTTTCAACCAAAAATATTGATGTAGTTAACCTTGGGTTTTCTATTATTCAACAAATAATAATGATTTCTCGTAAGTATTGGTCAAATATAGACTATATTTAATATATACCATGTAGTATTGAATGATTTTTCCCAATAGAATATAGGTAGGTCATACTCACTAAGAATGGTTATACCAATTTCATGAAGGCTTTTATTTATTATTTTTACAAATAAATGTTTTTAAGGTGTCCTAGGAGAAAAGAAGTAATGACTACAAATATTTAATGAGAAAAAAAATATTAATACTCTTCGTTGTCAAAACCACAAACTTTTTCACTTCATAGGATTTAATATTAATACAACTAAAATTTTCTATCGTCCAAGAATACATGGTAAAATGAGAGTAAACTTAATATTTTTGAGCTAAGAATAATTTCCAAGTATATCAAGAGTATTCGTCTACAAGAACATAGACATGTTGATTAACACAATGACTAGAAACTATTAAATGTCCAAACAAGTCCATGTGAACCAACTCAATAGGTTGAGAAGTTGAAAAATAATTCTTCAATCTGAAATGTAGTTTCTAAGGTTTAAACTTTTGATAAAGATTAAACTATGTGTCATTTGAATTCTCATGTTTCGGTAGATACATAACTAAACATTTTTTATTAATCTTTCTATGTGAAAGTATATTGTAGTATACAAATCTTCTATGGAAAATCTAAGACACTTTAGTAAATTCTATTGAAAAAAAACATTTTGAGAAATTAAAGAATCAAAAACAACAACATAATCATTTTCATTTATAAATGAAATAACTGCCTACTCATTATTATAATTAAAAACATTACTGGAATAATTTTAAAATTTATCATTAAATCCATTATCTTATAAGTCAGATATTCTAAGAATGTGGTATTTTAATCCATAAAAATTTACATTAGAAATGAAAACTGAGTTGGACTTACCAATTTATCCAAGGCCAATGATTTTCCCTTTAGAATTTTCACCAACAGTGACATGAACACCATAAATCATTATAGAGTTCTTGAATCATAAGTAATATCATTTAATGTGTCTTCAATATACACTGTCTAGGTACTATGAGCTTTTCATGGTCTTCTTCGAACATGTTTCCCAGAAAAAAAGTTTAGGAATGAAATGATTTTGGTACCAAAATTTGTTTGGTTCTAGTAACAATAATAATAATAGATTTGGGATTCTGTATTTTCTTCAGGGGTTTCAAATAAATAGTATGTAATGAATTTGAAAAATATAAATAATTTGTTTTAGAAAAAAATTAAACATAAGAATACGTTTCATGGTTGGAACATTAATGAAATTTTCTATAACTAAGCAGAAAAATGGATTTTCCATATTTTGATTCAAAATGAGTTTTACACATATTCCACTTTCTTGGTTGCTATCCAATTTTATTAAGATATATAGGAGATACATATTTTTCCATGAATTTCAACTGATATTTTTTCCATGGGTAAATATTTCTAGATCCTTTTTCAATTACTCATTTAACAATTTATGTTCATTTTTTTCCTTAAGTAGTTGAGATCTTTTCTCTTTTTCTGCTATAAGATCAAATATAATAGTGTAATTCAAAGCATGATGTTTCATTAAATATTTGTATTTGTATTTTAGTTCATATAATGTTCCTTTAATAATTTTTCAATTTTAAAAAAAAAATCTCATTGGGAATGTTTTCAGAATCACTTTCAACTCCAGAATAGTAGGCATTAAGTTCTGGAGAGTTTACTGTGAACTAAAATGTTTTTCTCATAAAATCATATTTACATTATTAGATTTTTCATCATGAGAGGATTAGAAGTCACTTTATTTTTCTCCAAAATCAATACATTATTCTATTAATGACTATTTATACTTTGTGTCCTTATCATCATACTTTTTTTTGTACATTATCTTGGGATATTCAGCCATTACATGTCCCTTTATTTCTCATTCATAGATGAAATTTTCATTTGACGAGTCACCAAATTTCCAATTAGTTTTTATATTTTCATTATGATCTTACATTCCTTTGAAGTTGGGATTTTTGGAAATATTTCTTCTTTTTATGAAATTTCATAAATACTGTGGCTATTTGATCCATCTCTTAATCACAATCTATTGATGATTGTCCATTACCTTGAATTTCAATTTCATCATGGTATTTTTCTTTCTTCTTATTGGTATTGTGTTTTATAGAAAATGATTTTCTTTTGGGTTCATCATGATATTTTTTTTACTTTTAGTTCTTTTTATTCATCATAAACTATCATATCAACTCATTTATTGGGAACTTGATAATGTCGAATGATTCTCAAATTGACACAGTAGTTCCTCTCTATCTTTCTCATAAGCATCTGAGTATTCTCATGATTCTCTCCATAGATGCAGCAGATCTTTCGAAATAGATTCGTGGGTTCAAAATTTCATTAAACCTGAGATATATGTCAGAAATAAGCTCATTAGGCATCATTATAGAATTATCAGACATAATATTATTAGTGTTGATTCTCATTTCTTTATCACTATTAGTTCATTTACGTGAGATTACTAAGGTGTCCCAAATTCCATAGGAATATTTACAAGTAGATATTCTATTAAATTCCATATCACCTCATTCACATAATAGAGAATTCATTACTTTGTAATTATTATTATAGGTATCTTTTTTTCACTACTCCATGAAGTTCATAGTGTTTCTGGTATTTGATATTTTTCTTATATTACTATCCAAATATCAAACCACATACATTCCAAATGCACTTTCATCTTAATCATCCACTATGAATAGTTTCTTCCATTAAAGAAGGGATGTATGTTTGTAGCACCACCTTATAGTATATTATACATACCCAACATGTTATTTATATAGAGAAAAAAAATTAAGAACATAAATTTAGAGATATTTAAAACAAAACTAAAATAATAGATGAAAATATTTTAAATCTTTTAAACCTTTTAAAATAGTAGTTAAAAATAAATCCATGGATACCAACTGTTGGTCGGAGTGGTACACTCAAGAGGGGGGGGGGGGGGGGTTGAATTGAGTTCCTATAAAAATTTCTGATAAAAACTTTGATTTAAATGATTCCATCAATTTTAAAACTTAACAGGCCAGTTAACCAATGTAGTGAATTTATAATAGTTTGACTGTTCAAAAAATTTCTTAGAATATTGATTATTTCCCAATTATTAAAATATGATACATTGATTCATCTTTTCAAACAAATATAACATGCCAAAATTTATAAACACTATCCAATACTAACTATCAAAGTGAAATTTAGTTTTACTGAGTTATAGGTAAAAAATGGATAAATAAATTTGAATACATTGCATATATAAAACAGAGGTTGAGTCTCAATATGAGACATAGTCTTCTCCACTAGGTTCACACATTCAACCAAGAAATATAGATCGATATTTATTTATATACACACCCTAGATCAAGGATGAATCATCAGTACATAAAATATCTTGCTCACAATACCCATACCAAATTTCTAATTGGGAAAAATTGAAACATATCACATAATACCTATTCCACAGATCATCATGTGATAAAAAATTGTAAAAATGTAGTAGTTTGAAGATACCTATTACTATCCACTTCAGTGTAAGAGATAGTGTGTGTTTTACAGAAAGGTCCAATCACTTCTCAAAATTGTAATAAAAATGTATAAATCAGAGAGATAAGTAAATAATAGAGATTATAAGGCTCTTTATGTTATGCAGTTATACTCTGGACTCTTTGATGTATCAGAGTTGAATCTGTATTCCTCTTCTAGAAGTAGACACTAAAACTGAGTGTCATGGAGCACTATGATCTTTCTTCTAGGAAGATGAGATGATCTTCTCCTTTAATATAGTTGGATGTTATAGATATGTTGAATCATTTATGAGAAATAGTTCCTTGAATCCCAACAAGAAGTAATGAATACTTCCTCATTTTCCTTCTTTTCTTTATATTTCTCCTGTGTTTTTTCTTCTGTGTCTTCTCATATCTTGTTGTGTAACTCTCTCATGGGATTGTTATTTTTTTCATCTTGGTTCCATTTCTATTAAACTCTTGTATCCTAAAAATGCGCATGTTTTGTGGTAGATTTTGTACCTAGTACTTATGAAATCATCATTTATGATGTCTACAAAAAATAATTTAATTAATCAGTCGCATTAAAACACTGAAAATATGACCGTTGGATACAATTTTAAATACATAAACTTTACTCTATGAGTGAGTCCTCTTTCAATATCTTTTTTATGACTCATTCTATAAGTGTATCCTTCTGTTGGTATGTATATTTGTCGGTAAGTCCTTACCTCGGTAGTTCCTTGCGTTGGTGGGTCATTATGTTGGTAGGCCCCTACATCAGGAGGTTCTTGCATTGGTAGGTACTTGCTTCGGTAGGTCCATTGAACTATCAGTGAGATATCCAGTCTTATAGTGTGTTTATTTTCCAATATATTAGTCCTTTCATGGGTAACTTCATGTGTTAGTATCACCATGTGATGGTAATTCAATTGAGCAGTCGGTGACTCATTTGAACTATAAGTGTCTCATATCCTCTATCATTGTTAGTGTGCCACAATTTGAAAATAATTCTTCTTGGAATATAATTTAAATAAATTTTAATACATTGTTTAAAACATGTATGTGATCATAGATAATCATAATTAAAATCATTGAAACATAAATAAACATAATTGGAATGATTAGAAATTGGTAATAGGAATAGATATGATTTTCTATTATTAAAACCCCTAATAATATATATGGTGGACAACAATATACTATGGGCCAACACATAAATCATTTAAAAATGTAATAAATTAGACACCGACTTGTGTATATTGTATATGGTGTTTTCATAGTATAAATTAAGGGAAAATTAGTAGAAACTATGTGAACAATATTTTAAGTTAGCATAACTAACAATATATTTATGATAGTTACTTATAGTACTTAATATCATTTACTAAAAGTGGGATTTCAATTTAATGGAACAATATTCCTGATGATTATGTTTTATATTATGTTCTTCCATTATTATTTGACCTACTTTAATAGATGAAAGTAAATCAATATCTATGGTTAACCTATGGATTTCCCTACCTAGTAAAATTAGTGTTGTAGCTAAGGAGATCATGGATATATAAGAGAATCTACCATATTTTATGACTAATAAGCATGTATATATGGTGTAACATTATATTACATGATCTGATATAACTATATGAGATCATTTACTTATATATAATCATCTATCTTTTATAGTAATAACTAATTCCTTGGTAGGATAGAAATCAATTAAGTCTCTCCAAAGGTTATTTTTGACCATGGAATATAATAAAATGGAACATTTTATGATATAAGTATATTCTTATAGGTGATAATTATTATGGACGTTCCATGATGTGGAGTTCTAGATAGTATGAAATAATATAACATATGTTCTTGAAATTTTTTAATATATTAATATTCCACAAATATTTTGCTCATAAGAAATGAAGTGAAATAAACAGAATGTTTTTCAATTTTACAAAAAGGGAAGTATATTTTTTCAAAAGTATTTTGATACCATTAAAATACTATCCATGAATATTAGGTATTATATATATAATCAAAATAATAATATTGACGATTTCGTTTAAGTTATTTTGTCGTACCACTGATGTCCACTAGTTTGTCAATGTTTTTTTACATTTAAGGAAATTGTATTATGTTCCATAAAAATAGGGAAGTAATTTTCAATATCCTATAAATTTATGGGATATAATGAAATGAATGGTTCTATATAGAACTAAAAAAATGGTAATCATTCAATGATGAAGAGAGGAATGAATTAATTTCCTTCATGTGATAATTGTTCCTAGAAACATCTTGGAAAGTGTTTCATTATCATTAGAGTTTGTTACATGCATAGAGATATTGTTCGTATGGAAAATTCACAAAATGGAAATAATAAAAAAATCATCTCAATGAATCAAATATAGTGAAATGGAGATTTATTCAATCCACTTATCAAACAGTTCGGGGAACCTACCTTATAAGATTTCATGGGGAGAATTCAAATATTATGTTATTACTATAGATGGGGTAAAATTTTAAAATATATGGTAGTATGAACATTAATCCTTCCCCAAAATAAAAAAAACGATATATTTAATTTTAGACCATCAACCTTATTTATATGCATGACATTTTTCTATAATATTAAAAAAAATTATAATAGTGATATAAGGGAGTTTTGTTTCAAAAATCCTTATAGTAGACTCATGAAAAAAGGATTTTTGAATCCTTTCCCATTATGAAACACAAAAAGTCACTCTTTTTAGACATGATTATTTTCCATATGGATATTTATTATTTAATAATTCACATATATTTTCATTCAAAATAAATGGAAAAATTGAATTTCCATGTGAAAATAATTATTATTAGTGATGAAGATGTTGAATTTGTTATCTTTAGATGGGATAAATCATCATATGATCCATATTTTGATCCTCCTCATATACTAATTATGAATGAGATTATTAGTGATGAATGGTATACACAATAAAAATGTATAATGTAAACTAAAAATTGATAATTTAACTATTGTATAGAACCAAACTAATGCATATTGAATGTAATTTTCATTAAATCCATCAATATTAGAAGTCAATTTTCCAATTTTTGTAATCATTAATGTGAAACATATATCAATCTTTTCTTACATAAGGGAAACTATAAATTAATATGGAGTCAAAAAACTATATGATTTTTGTGAAACAGGATTTATATTGCCTAATGTTTCAACTATGTGATCCTATGTTCAATTTGTTATAATGAATGAAGGGTTTATTAAGTGATTTACTAATTATGGAGAAATCAATGATATTAATATAATGAACTAGTATCCAACTCATCAAATTGTTGACATCATCAATCAAGTTTCTGGAGATATATATTTTTCAATGAATGCCCTTCATTCCTGGTATCCTAAATATTATGTAATGATGATATGAATTATAAAGAAAACTTTTAAAATGATGTATGGGAATTTTGAGTGTTCAAGTTATAGCATGCCATTTGACTAATGCATTCTATTATTTCATAGATCAATGGGATATGTTAATATAGGAATATAATGAAATTATTACGTGTGGTATTGATTAGTCATATATTGGATTATTTAAGGACCTTATGAATCACTTGTATATATTCATGATACTCCTATAAGGGAAATTTACCTATTTTTAATTAAATCTTCATGATGTTTATTTTTAGAGACATATTGTATCCATGTATGGAAACTTCATTAATATTGAATGTCAAAGGGGTTAAAGGACATTCTTGCACCATTGAAAAATATCCTGGTTCATATTTTTATTGATTTAGCATGTTACTATTACGGATTTGTTCAAATGTTTCCTTAATTGGAATAACCTATTAATAATTATTACTTTTAAATGGAATAAGTTCAAATGGATAACCTAATGTGAAGATTTTTTTTAATAATTTAAGTGTAGATTGATTATAGAACTGGTTTTTACTCGACCATATGGAAATGATGTATTTTTTATATATAGTGATGCATCGAAGAAGGGAATTGGTTGTTTCCTTAATAAAAAAGATAATATAATTTCCTTTATATCAAGATATTAAATGAGTCATATAAATAACTATCTAAAATATATAAATGATATGGAATTAAAAATCTTTTAGTTCAATATTTGGATAAATTATCTCTATGGTTAATTATTCAAGATATTCAAAATCCATAAGAACCTAAAATTAATATTCCCATAGAAATATATTAATATGAGTAAAAGGATATGGATATATCTACTATAAGATTATTATTTCACAATACAATAGCTCCCAGTGATGGAAAAAAGATTTTGGATGCATTTATTAAGATACGTCATGGAGTCCTGATCAAAATGATTTTTGATATGGTCTAAGGTTCAAAGATTTATTATTATTGAATGTGATTAAAATAATGAATGGGAATGATAAATCATATTTATAATGACATATAGATCATATTTACTTGAAAATATAACTGATTCTCCTACTAGTGATAAGAATTTTCAAATGGAAATTAGACAAGATATTGATGTGGTATTGGATGACTTCATATTTGTAGATTGTGTTTTCAAATTGTGAAAAGATTTGCTTTCTATCTATACCTAATTAGAAAATAGAAATTTTTTTTGATGTCCATAACACTAATATCCCTATAAATCATGGTTAAAACATGATTTATTGATAATAGGTAGAGAATGCTTCATGGAATAATATAACTTGTTAAATGGCTGATTATAAAAAAATGTTTTCCTTTGTAACAGGTGTAGGTAGAGAGGAAATATTATATAGAAGTCATTTGATCTTAGACAATAAATATATATAAATGGAATGATATAACTATGGAATAAGTTATTAGATTATAAATGACTACTATAATGAATTGTGGAATATGGGTTAATGTTGATATACATATTAAATGTTCACATTTCCTCACTATAAGAGAATATTTAACTATTATTGGCATTTCAGGAATCTGTATTGTTAATGTTTTGATTATTTTTATCAAATATATGAATATTATATATAATCATGATATATTATTAACCAATAAATTAATAGAATTTATGTACAAGGCTTTTGATATAGATCATCTCTTGAAAACATCCTATAACCATATTGTAGTTGGGTATTCTGAGTGAATGATTCAAATATTTGAAGACATTTTGAGATCATGACCACAATATATTAATGTTATGTAGGATAATTATTTACAATTAGTATGTTTTTCCTAGAGTAATACCTTCTATTAAAGTATTTATATATAATTGTATAATGCATTTTATTAAAATGTATGACATTCCCTAACATGGTGGGATGAAGTTGGTGATATAAATTTTGTGGGACTAGAACAAAACAAGTAGACAACATCGAAGGTATTAATAATAAAACCCCATATTAAACAACCTCAATGAAAGGAAATATTAAATGATGAAATTTAAATGAATATTTTCAAATTCCAAATGAGTGATAAATTTTTCATTAATTTATACCCATATAAGGGTCTCATGTTGTTCAATAAGATTGAAATACATTTCCCTACGAAAATAAAACATTTTCCAAATTTGGATAGTATTGCAGGTGTGTCATATCATTTTACAGTTCCATTGAGCCTCTAGAATTTAGATAATTCGTTCAAAATCACATCTTTTAGGAGGTACATTCCATATCCAATGCATGTTCTCCCCTACGAGGAAATATAACTTGATCCTAGTATAACTTATTGTATTTTTCCTATAATGATTATTGACTCTAGTAAACAAGGAATAAAGAATAAAAAAAACTCCATTGGTATGCATACTATTGAGATATTATTTAATAGATGAGGTGACATGGGAACATGATAAAATTATAATAAAGGAGGATATAAATATTTTTATAAAGTAAAATTCTAAAAAAATTTAGTTTGAAATTTTTTATGGAGGAAATATTAGAATAATTGCATTTTAATTATAGAAAATTTTTCTTCTCAAAGAATCAATTTCATAGTAAAAAATTTTCAATTCAAGAAGGTGATACAAACCAAAATATCCAAATTTTATAAATATAAAATTTATATGTAGTTTAAATTTTTGAAATCACATTATCAATATTATATTATGTTGAATTTTTGGGCGCTTTTTAAATTATTAATTTTTTATTAAATATTGATTGATACAAATTTTGTCAATAAAATCCTACCTTTTCATTAAATCAATAAATTTAAAAGTCCTTTTATATTTTTTTTCTTAATATTAATTATGGTTGAAATTTATTTTTATTAATATAATTTGAATCAATAATTTTCTGGGTATATATATATTGTAGTTTTTTATATTCATTATTCTAAAAAACATTTTTCATTTTTTTATCAATTTAAATTAATATTATTTTAAACAATGACTAGAAAATTAATCCTTAATATTTTATAATATATTTGGAATTTGGATCATAAATTTATATATATATATATTTAATTTATTTTTAGAAAGTATTAAAAATAACTATGGTAAAATATTTTACATATGTAAATGGTAAATCATGTATATATGGTTAAAAATAATGAATAGTACATTTAAAAACAACCTAAAAGATTAATTAATTTTATTAAATGTGAGTTAGTTGGCCATATCCATATAAAATTTTAATATATTTTATTTTGGTACCATTTGACCAAGGTAATGACAATTATATTATTTGAAGTAAATAAAATTCCAAAATATCACTATCTTGAATTTAAGTTAATTATATAATCACATAAGGATAATAAAATGTTCTGAAAAAATATTAAATTATAATTTGAAAATAATTATTTCATTTTTCATGATAATTTATTTATTATTTTAATTATTCAATAATTTGTTTAAGTTCTTATGAATCATGGACATGGATCATGTTCTATTAATATAAAAATAAAATATATCAATTTTGAAATATTAAAATCAATATAGTTTTAGTTATTTAATTTATTTCAATAATCTTATACCTATTTATGACATATTAATTATATAATAATGGATTATATTGAAATTCAATCATTTTATTAATGTTTTATATTCAAATTAATTGAATAGGATCAAAAATTTCAATAATGATGTTTTATAGATATAATATTTTATTATTGTATTTAAAAATATTAAAAATATTGATCATTGAAGGGTAAGATATCATATAATATAAAATATAATTAATCGACCTTTTAAAATAAACTATTAATTGGAATATAACTCTAATAGCTTCTTTAATGTAAAAAAAATTATTGTATAAATTGTCAAATGGTTTGATGAGATGTAAATAAAGAAAGATAAGGGTAATACCATCACCTTAACATGTTTGAATTTTATTAGATGAGAATATTTCGACTCATTATCACATTATATTTTAATTATATTGTTTTGGTCCCATTTATTCATGAAGAATAAAATATATTAATTTACTATTTTTTGAAATTCAAAGAATACCCCTCCCATATCGTAAAAATGACTATTATTCTTTATTTTCTATATAACAAAGTTACCAACCCTGATTGGTCAAACCCTACTCATTTAACCTATTAGCATATTCTTCCAAGTTATATAGTTTCTATTCATTATATTATATCATCCCAAGGTGCCATGGTAGGTGATCTAGATGAATAATACTAAATAACGCATGTTCACCCTTTCTGAATCAATCAAATATCATTCTTCTTAAACATGAAATTAATATATTTGACCCATTTAAAAATAATTACACAAATATAATAAATGCCGTTAGATTTTATTAGTATTATGTTAAAACCATTGTTGACCTCTTTTCTATCATATGGAAACTGAAAACATCACGTTGGTGTATATTTGACATATCATCTCTACGTAACATTGTAATTAAATTATCATCAACTAGTTACACTGATGGATAAAATAATATAAATAATTAATATTTTTCATATTTTTCATATAATTACTCTTATATAATTATAAAATCTTTTCTATCCTCTTACCTTCCAATCTATTGGAAATGATTACATTGCTAATTTTTACATGCAGACTACCACCACGACAAACCGATGCTATCTAGTTTTCAATTTACCTTCACATGGATATTATAATGGATATTATTAATGAAGATATATAATATTATTTAATTTTTAAAAATATGATGAATACAGAACCGTAATCAATGTACCCACATGGGAACAACTTTGATAAAACATGTTTGGGAAAGTGTAGAGTTTAACTCTCGAAATGTTGATAATAAGGTAATATTGTTAACGAACACGTGAAAATTTTTTTGTAATTAGAAAATATGTGATATTAAAAATAATAATATAGTTTTTAAATAAATTAATAACATGTTAAATTCCATTATATAGGTAGTTAAAAAACATTCAACTAAAGGGAATCACAAGGTTCGAGATTTTGACCCAATTAACACTCTATTAAGACATATATGATTTTACATACGTAATTAATTTTACATTCTTCATATAAATCCCCATTGGGTTATTTAATACTTTTATTACTTTATAATTGCTTATTTATGTTTTAATTCATTTATAAACATTCAATAGGTTACAATACTATTATAATAAACGATATAATATTTTAATTTACATTCCCAATTATTAGGGATTTCATTTTGTTCCGTTAAGAAAATGTGTAATAAATACTTTATAGAATCTATATATATTATTATATAGTAGATATTTAATTATTAGAAATATTTTCTCAAAAAATTTCTCTATTTTCTACTCTATTGATTATTTATAATATAAAGATGTAAATTTAATCATATTTCACTTTTTTATTGAGAATATTTCTTTTATGTTGATATTTTTGATAATTATATTACAAATATACTTTTATGTATTCATATTGTTTATTAAAAAATTATATGTTATCCTTTAATTTTAAATTATTTTAATTGGTCATTTTATTTGAATATTAATCATGAATGTGTTTAGCATATATGGTTTTAACAAATTTTCCCACAACTCTAATTGCTTTCTCTGAGAATTTGCAAATGGTTTTAGATGATATTAGGATGAAAATTAATAAATGCAACCATATTTTAATATATATTTTTCAATTTTCATTATCCATCTAAAGGATATGATTATATTACAAATCCTAAATTTCATATTAATATTTGGTAATATTTTATCACATATTTATTTTCTGGTTATTAATATTTTCTTAAAGCATTCACTTTATTGTAATCATTGGATACTAAATATGTCTTAAATATCCTTCTATCTTATTTTATGGATGTATTATTTTCCAAAAATATATAGCATTTCTATATAAAATTTCTTACACTTAAATATAATTTATTAGATATGGGAATAAAGGTATTTTATATTCATTACTTAATATAGATATTTTCTGATAATGAATATTGTTTATAAATTATATTTATCATTCGATATATGTGGAAAAAATTTAAAGTGGATTGAAATGTGGGTATGAAATTATATACCGCCTTGATGAATCAATATATCCCATGATACAAATCAGTAATACAACCTTATTAAATGCCTTTTAGTGTATACGTACTCATAATTTGAACTATTTTTCTGCATGGTAATTATTTTAATAATAAGATGATGTTTGATATCACGAACTCCAAAATTTATCATTTCCATTATAAGAAATTTATTTATTTTTATCAATGATATTACTATATTTATAGTAATCATAGATGCATTTTTATCAAAATATTGATAAAATGGAATGTAATTCCTATCATTTACTTTTCCATATTTATTATTCCTTTTTACTCATGATCACTTCAATTGTACTAAAATTTACTATGAAAATTTACTCACTATTTTTTTCATTCCATCAGTTGTATTGTAGAAATTTTAAAATTAGCTACAAATATGATGAAAATTTACTATTGTTATATTTCTTATTTTATTTCTAATGATAAAGTCAAATCCTGTATGTATGTAGGTCATCAAGAACATTGTATTGATCTACCCTTTTGGATGATTTATAGTTTATATTATGATAATGTAATAATTTAGACACTATATGTGGGTTTCTAAACATGAGGTGGTCACATTTATCTCTCTTTTTTCGCTTCCAATCCAAGGGTTCATAGTATTTCCATGGTCCAATATGAAATCTATTAAAAAAAGTTTCCTAAATTTAATTAAGGTAGTTTTCACACTATAGTTGACACCTCAATAGCTGATAGTTAACATAAAAATCATTGATTTGGATGTGTAATGCATCTTTGGATATAGTCTTTGGATTTTGGGTTTCATTTTCAAGGATATGAGGGCAGTTCTTGTATTTTTGGTTATCGATAGTTTTTCTAAATTAATGGGAATCATTATATAAGATGGTATTTCAAATCCCACCATGAATAGGTAATGGAGTTAGTTTATGGGATACTATGGTATAAATTTGAGACAGATAGTAGAGGTATTTATGGTGGAATATTTGGTACATGATCTAGGAGTGAAATTGGTGGAGCTTGACATTGTGATATGTCACCACCACTGTCACGAACCAGGCCGGTGCGTCATCCGACCCGGCGCCCGACCCGGTCCGCGACATGGCCCGAAGGGCGTTCTCGATCCCCACGGGCGGGCAACTAGTGCCGGGCATCAAAACAAACCAGTTGGGAACGGTTTAGCCCATAACAAGATAAATAAACATAAACTGAACAAGCATATAAATAAAAGAAAATAAACTGAACAACATGGAAGAAAAAAAAGAAATAAGCCAAGAACGTGACATACCTCAGGTGACCCTGTGGATCACCACGGTACGACAACCCCGCTCGCTCCCAAAAGTGATCCAAGACTAAAACCTGCAACTGAAACTTTATGTAGGCGTGAGCACCGAGATGCTCAGTAGGAAGCCAAAAACAACCACATCCTATGCCTCTGCCTTTAATAAGAAATCCAACTAATGCCAGTTTGGAAAATAAGATATACTAAAATAGTATTTTCCTTCTTTTCAAATTCAAGTAACAAGTTTGCATTTTCAGGGAAAGCCTTTTACTCCCACTACATTTTCAAAATAGGTTTCGAGCATGCATTAACATTTCAAAATGAAAAGAAACCAGTTTGGGTTAAAATATGGTTTTCACAAACAAGACATCAAGTATGAGGTAGCTGAAACGGAATGTTACATCATTAGCAGCATGACAAAAATGAGAACCATGGGTAATCCCTATAGGTAGCTAAAACAAGTGGGAACCTAAGGACCTCGTACCTCAGTGAAACGTGGCTTAGAAGACCACGACCCTCAGAAAACGTGGCTTAGAAGGCCACGACCCTCAGAAAATTCATATGTTTAGTTAGTGTTGTCGCGTCAATCCTGCTAGACAAACCGGGACGAACCTCTGCCGTGTCATCTAGCGTACTAGTCCTGGTCACCCACCCAGATACTCGGGTTTCCCATTGTGCTCTATTTCAAATGGTGGTGAGTTTTCTTTATCAAGCAATCAAACAAATACATTACACTTTCTTTATCTAAAACTCATTCAACCTTTCACCACCGCACACCCTACTTAAGTGCATTCCCCCTCTTTACACCACACAAACACACACAAGCCTTTACACTAGGCACACACCACAAACCACCCATCAACACTTGCATCACATTTTAATTTCAAATTTAGGGGAATGACTAAAAAGGGGTTTTCTATTTTCACAAACCAAATCATAAAGTGCAAACGGGCCTTTCATAAAACATTCTTAAGATGCCAAACCTACTTAACTACATAAAGGGAACATTTTTTTAAAAACAGTCGGCCAAAAGGCCAAACACCTTTGGAAATACACATTACTAATTCAAAACCACTTGAGAAATCAATTTTTCAACAAAAGGGTCACTTA
Organism: Viscum album; assembly: GCA_963277665.1. Taxonomy (NCBI): domain Eukaryota; kingdom Viridiplantae; phylum Streptophyta; class Magnoliopsida; order Santalales; family Viscaceae; genus Viscum; species Viscum album. Next base: position 1,920,510,874 of record OY728136.1, on the reverse strand, counting down.
AGACCGATAGCATTAAAATTACATTTAAATTTCCAAATCAAAGGCGTAATCATTTCTAGCGACCGTAACCTGATTTCATAGCATGTGGATATAGCGTAAATGTAAAACATATTTTTAAAACAAGCATGCAATTATGAATCTCAAATTAAAGGCATAGGCATAGAGGACCTACCTCAACATGTCGCTGCTTGAAGACGAACATTCAAACTGATCCTTGGCGCACACACGCACATGCACTTATACATATATATATACGCGCCACTAGCTGCATTTCACATATTCCCCACGCCATGAGGGAATATGTACAAAGAGGGCACATATATATATATGTCTTACCCTATGCATGTACATGTAGGATGTCTCGACACGCGCGGCCCAAAACCAACGAAGAAAAGCGCAACGCACTACACATAAAATTTAATAAAACAAATAAACACATAAACAATATATAAAACATTTCAGAAAAACACATCACATTAACGCACCAGATAAAACAAGATACGATGAACCCCAAGAATCATCATTTACACACATGGGTACCATTTTGAGACAATGCACACACCAAAAGAACTCCAAAACACAATCTGCACCTCCTTTACAACTTAACAAATCATTAAAACATTTTATGAAATGATTATAAATAACAATATGAGACTTTTTTTCAAGAACGCACCCAAAGCCAACTTCAACAACCAAGCACACATTTTGAAACCATACCAAAACACTAACTGCAGTCTTTCCACACTTTCATAAACCAACAATACATTTTATAAAATAGTGATAAGCAGCTTGACATGGGTTTTTCATATAAAACGCACTTATATCATAAAAGTATACTACAAACTAATTCACATTAAAACTCAAACAAAATAGGATTCGCAGCATGCAAACTAACAAGTAAAATACTAAATCAATTAAATTCACAAAACAATCTATCAAATTATAATTTAATGAGGAACCGCCTACCTCGGTGTAGAGAACCTCAAAAACTTGTTGTGCAACACCCTCGCGCACCAATCGCACCTCCATCAACACAAAAAGACCCTAGAAATGAAGTATCAAACCAATTGCATCAAACTTGAATCAAACGCAACTCAAAACACAAACTGGAACGCTACACAAAGAGGGCAAGAAATTCACCGGGGCGAGGGTTACGGCGAAGGGGGCGGAATTGACACCGCTAGCCGGGGCGGCGTGAGGTGAGCTGGAGGGAGAGGTGTTGGCTCCACGGTGGAAGGCCGAAGGGGGTGCGGGACGCCGCTGCGAGGTCGCCGAGCAGCTGGCCGGAGAGGGAGAAGGGGCGGCGAGGGCGACGACCGGAGAGGGAGGAGGCGCGGCAAGGGCGAAACTCAGCGAGGGTGGCGGTCGGAGAGGGAGGAGGCGCGGCTGGAGATGGAGGAGTCACGGTGAGGGTTTAGGTGGGGGAGGCGTCCGCCGCGTCCAGGGATGGGGAAAAAGGGTTCGACGCAGGGGGGCCGATCGCGACGGGGGAAAAAGGGGAGCCCGAGTGGAAGGGAAAAAAAGAAGAAGAAAGGAAAAAAAAGAGAAAGAAAAGAAAAGAAAAAAAAATAAATAAAAGAAAATAAATAAAAATGAAATAAAAATAAAAATTAAATTAATAAAATGAATAAAAATAAATAAATAAATAAAAATGGAATAAAATTAAATAAGTAAAATGAAATAAAAATAAATAAATAGAGTGAATAAAATGAAATAAAATAAATAAAAAAAATTCTGAAAGAACAACAAATCCCTAATTAAAATATTAACTAAATTAATAATAAAATTATCACCCGAGAGCGGACACCGCGCACGGTCTCACGCGCGGGGTCACGCGCATGGTTGCGTGTCTCAAAAACAACACATTCAATAACAAACAATCCCTTAACAAAAATTAGGGGCTGTGCAGGGCGCGCATACGCTCGCGCGTTCGTATAAAAACGAGATTTTCTTTTAATTTAACACCGGTTCAAAACACAAATTCAAAAACGAGACCCAAAATAATTAAGTTAAAATAATGCATTGGTCAGGGTGTGACAACCCCTACAACTACCAATTTGACCCATCCAGTCATAGGGAGATCGTTGTAATGATCGTAGTCTGTAAAAGGCCATGGAGCATAATGGTCGGATGGATCCAAGGAAGATATAATGTATGATCTATTTCATCAATGTTGTCTATGTAGTTTTAATAGGCATGGGTATGATCCAAAGCTTCATTTCCATATCTATTTTTTTTATACTTGTATTCTAGTATAGCCTTTTGGATCAACCATTCAATTTAGAGACTATAACTAGTTAGGATTTAATAGTTACAAAAATATTCTAATAGTGTTACATGACTCAATTAAGATATAGAATCTTTTAATAACTCTTCATAGCCATGATGAAGAATTATGAATCCATTCAATGACTAGAATGACCCTCAATTGTTTTGGAATAGATTTGAAATTATATGTTGATGATGTGATACCTTAGAGTAAATGGGATGAGACTAAATATCATTGGTTATTTGGTTTATCATATTTAAGAGTATGGACTCATTGATTGGAAGATCAAGCATTTTTTAGTATAGATAATCGAATTTCCCATAGAGTAGTGGAGATATTGTTTTCTTATCATGGGGGTGGAGTATGAGGGAATCTATGATAGAGTTGTTGTCCTGAGAACCAACTATTTATAATATGATTACATGAATGTACACTTATTATATATTGTTCATTGTTCTACATGAATATAATATAATAATTTCCTAGAATATTTATTGCATTAATAAGGACATGGAAGATACTCTCTATGATGAGAACCTTGAAATTCTATAACAATATTCTTTAATAAAGTTCTATAGTTGGATGAAATACTTTTATTGGACACATAGTATACAGATTGTCATGTGTGAGTACTCGTAAGAAGATGAGACTCTCCATTATAGAGTTTGCACTTGCTAATCTCCAGGATGGGAGATTATGTGAAAAGACCCTCCATTAGTAATTCCGCATGTCTTGGGGTCATCAGACATTTATATCTATGAGTGTGTGTAATGGTCCTTAGATATGAATATTATCATTAACTCAGGTCAAGACTCGTGGACAAAGATTTGCTGACAAAAACCGTCATGAAGATAGTTGGCGGGAAGTAGGGTACATTGGGTGCATCACGAATGACTTGTTGTTAATGGATAATTCATTGAAGGATTTGTCCCTTAAATATTTTTGGAAGTAGATATCTCAAGCCCTTTGATTGAAATAGATATCTCTCCCAAATTCCATGGCCATGGTGTCACGATGAGTTTATTTCTATTATTCAATGAATGATTTATCAAGTATATAGGTTTATGACACTTCCATGAAACCTTCTTAATGACATATTGAGAAAAATGGATTAAATTACACGGTAAGTGTTCTTATGAGGTGACACGTCAATGCAGTATCAAATTCATTCTCTTGGGTGCCTTGACCCGTTGCTAGAAAGTAATCTTTGACTTTTGGAAAGCCCACCTAATGCCAATGAGAAAGAGGCCTAGAGGTTCACACACAATGTGTATCAATTTATCTCATGTAGAATAATGATTCTTCCCATATGTAGTTTAATAAATATTCATGGAATCCTAAATTTTTATAATGATAGAGGAAGAATAAAATGAAAACAAGATAAACATGCCATGTAAATTGAATGTATGTGCCGTCTATTTTTCATTTTGGAAAGGAAATAAAATACAAGTACCCACCGTGTATTAATGATTATGAGTTGTGTAGTATTTTCAGTCAGGATTTTGAGGAAATTTTATCATTTTATTAGATGATATTTATTATAATCAGTATGGGTGGATGTCAATGAATTAATGATTCGACATGGGGGCTTTCAATAAGAGCTAATGAAATAAATAAAATGCACAATGCGTTTACTTATTGACATAACTCTTTAATCTCAAACGTGATTATAAATATCCTCACAACCCCAACACTTTTCCCTAATCGTTGTGCACAACAATTATAGATATTTCTCTCAAGGCCAAAAGAACTCTTTCCTCCAAGAATGCTCTCAAGAAAGAGAGAGATCCTCCTCCATCGGATAAAGGAAATCTAAGGCGGAAAATTCAAGAAAAGGATTCTCCATGCTCACACACAGATATTCCTTTGGCGACGTCCATATATATGTAGTGCACCAGTGGATCACCACATGAGGAAGTCTATACTTGGATTCTACAGCACAGTGCTGAATCTCATCAAAATGTGATCAAAAATATCAACGAATAAAGAATTATATAAAAGTTACTTCTTGTCAATTAATTAAATTAATTATAATCAACCCGTGATGATAATCGTTTGTGGTTCTGAGGAAATTTCTCTTATTTGTCTATTTATGTGATTTGATCCATGGGGTCTGGCGTTTATCATTGTATTGATCCTAGATTTATCATTTCTATTGAAAAAATTTCAAGTGGTCACATCCACCCATGAGCTTCCGCTGCTCCTGGGACCCTCATGTCGTATCCTAGTGGTCACAACATTGATTATAGTTATTTAATTTTATTTGGATAATTTACGCATTTATATTTTATTCAATTAAAGATAAATAATTCAATAAACTAAATGAATGAGATCATTTCTTCGTCCTTTATTTATCAATTTACATCACAAAAATTCCCTTTTAATTTTAATTTTTATTAAAATAAAAAGGAGGAACTCATCTGAAGGAGCCGCTCATTCTGTTTGTACAACACAGGAATACAGAGCGTGTAGTGAATACTACACGCTGTGTACTTTGGTTCAACGAACCGGTACTGGTCTGCTAAACTGCGTCATTTTAATTGAGCATACCTATGTATTTTTAATACACCATGTTGACCAGAACTGAATGGCGTGTGGAAACTGGAATAAAAGACAAGTATGTTCAATCAACACGTCATGTAGTCCGATCTGGCCTAGGTAAAACCGTGTACAAGGAGAAGTTGTGTAACCTCTTACATGAGATTTCTAGGCTAGTAACCATGTAACAAATAAGTACATGACATGTTAGAATAAAATACATAATATGTACTCCAAAATTACCAATGTATAGAAAACACACCAAATCCCGAGATGTGTACATTGGATAAAGGGTGAAAACAAATACACGTCGTGTAATATAGCCTACATGCCATGTACTTTCCTGAAATGGAATTTCACCAGGTTTCCTCCAATGTAAAAATACTCATACAAGGAATATGGATGAGAAGTATCTCAAGGAAATTCATAATGGAATTTAAGAAAAAGAATTGATTAATAATAAGATCATAATTAATTTAATTCAAGCATGACTTATCATGAATAATAGAACGATTAGAATAATTTGAATACTAAATATGTGTAAATGTGATTGCATGATATGGATGATCATGAACTAGTCCAAATACCCTTTGTGAGCGTATGGTTTAATTTATATTTATTTAATTAAAATTCTTTGGCATGTGAGTCTTCTTCTAATAAAATATAAAGCATGTGTGCCCATGGTTTCTTTAATGTAAACCCAATGTAATAGAGTATCTCCCAAGCCAGAGGAGACAGTTCAAAATCCAAAGTTGAGGTGGAACCAAACCAAGAAGAATCAAAGGTTTACTAGTGGGAGCTGCAAAACATGAACCATTGGGTTGAAGGTGTTTTCCCCTAGGTCATGGTTAGCTTATCAAAACTGCTAGATAAGATAAAGAATAGAAGCTCATGATCAGGCCATATTAATTTTTTTATGTCTTATTTCATGGTTTATTTATTATGTATGTGTTTTCACGATCACATAGTTAATTAAATAAACAAGCATGAAATTATGGATTAAAATAAAAACCAGGCTATGCATAAACATTACCAGTACATGTTTAATCACTTAAGCAAGCATCAAATAATATTAACAAGCATGTGATAATTTTAAACTATGCATAAAGAATTTAAATCCCTGAAATACCATCATAATTCACACCAAGACTTCCATTACATGATTAAGGGAAAGACTCAATAATATTATGTGTTTGACAAACCCTTGTTGGGACACATAGTTTTATAAAGGAAGATCTTATGAATGTTTTGGTTTGACTTAAACATTTTACACCAATAAGTGTGGCCCTTTCTAGACATGTTGTAAAATGGAGGAAAGTGTTGAGGAAATTCAAGTCAGAATTTTAGGATTGGGGAGTCCACTCAACAGATCAAGGAGCTATAAGCTCACGGATAGCAAATACCTAGCTACCTAAATACCATTAAATAGCTTGACCAAACCTTGTTGGGATTATGTGATGGAGAATATGGATCATTTACACTAGAATGTCATATCAACTAGGCATTCCAAGTTCAATGGTGGGGGCCATTGTGACATATTAATATAGTGGTAGAATTGACAAATTCATTTATTATTTTTCAGAAAACGTAATCAAAAGGCCATGATAAATTTTCTATTTTAATTTGTAGAATAAATATGAAAAAATTGTCAACCACATTTTCTCTATGATCAATTCTGGATAAAGACAATATCCTCACATGAAGAAAAATTCAGGAATGGTTTAGGCGCCTTCAGGTAATCCAATGCCATGAATGAATGTTTTATGTGCTGGAGTCCTCACATATTGATTCTCCTTCCCAAGGGGTGAATGATAAAGACTTCCTAGTCTATGATCAACATTTGAATGATGCACTCTATGTTCGATGATTGATGTTGTCATCAATGTATAGTGAGTTCATAAAGTCTCGTGAAGACATTGTTTCATATAGAATTCTCAAGGACCTCCATGGTCTATATGGGGAGAGATCAAGACATGAAAGGTTTGAGATCTCTAAGGCTCTATTTCAGAGAAAGCATGGAGAGGGTTCCCCAACAAGGCGGCATGTAGTCAAGCTCATTGGCTACAATGAGCGCTTAGATTTTCTGGGGTTTAAACTCTCTGAAGAACTAGGTACCGATTACATTCTTACATCACTCCCCTAGAGCCTCACTAACTTTGTTTTAAATTTCCAGATGAACAACATTGATAAGTCTCTATCTGATCTTTTTATCCACATTCGACAAGTGGACAATGATATAAAGTGTGAAAATACATCTATCCACATGGTGAATAAAAGGAAAGGAAAGGACAAGATATTTAATCCCAAAGATTCTTTCAAGGCCTTCCATGAAAATGAAGATCAAAGGGGAGGTAAGAGAATAGAAGGTTATTTATTTCACATGTGGAATGAAGGTCCACTATAAGAAAAACTGCACCCATCCAAGGAAGCAAGGGGAAGGTTCAAGTGTGTTTATTATCAAATGAAATCTATCTATTTCTAAAAATGGGGTTTTAAATACTCCTTATGGTGCTCACGTCCATATCCAAATATAGAAACCATGTATATTCAGAAAGATTGACCATGGTGAGGTGGATCAATGAGCAGCCAACGGAGCCAAACTCACTGTTGTGGCTGTCGGAGACTATCATCTCACATTGCCTACTGGGATAGTCTTGGTATTAAAAGGTGGTTATTATGTACCCTATGTAACCAGAAACATTATTTCAGTATCTAGATAAGAATACTAATGGATTCATCTTCATGTTTGTAAATGAATGTTGTTACTTTTATAAAGATAAAATTTATTTTGGTAGGGAACATTTATATAACGGCCTTTATGTGATAGACTAAAAAAATAAAGTAATGGAAATAGATGAAAATGTTAATTCACATGACTCATAAGACACCCAACATAGGCATCATTGGCTAGGTCATGTCAATGAGAAATTTTTGAAAAAATTACATCAAGACGGGTATTTAGATTCTTTCGAACTAAAACCACATGGTGTATGTCATGCGTGTCTACAAAGAAAAATGACCAAATCCCCATTTAGCGGGAAAGGTGAAAGAGCTAAAGTGCTTATAAAATTAGTTCACACATATGTGTGTGGACCATTTCATGTTGAATCAATGGGTGGGTTCTTGTACATCATAACATTTACTGATGATTTTAGTTTGTATGGATATATTTACTTAATGAGGAATAAGTCAGATTCTTTTGATCAGATCAATGAATACAAGAATGAAGTTGGGAACCTGCTTGGTAAAATATTAAGAAACTCTACTCAGAAAGAGGAGGAGAATATTATAATCAGAACATTATTTATTTTTTATGGGAGTTTGGGATTCTATCCCAACTAACTCCTCTTTATACGCCTCTGTGTAATGGTGTAAGTGAAAGGAGGATCCACACCCTGTTGTACATGGTGAGATAAATGATGAGTCATGCAATTCTACCATTATACTAATGGGGATATTAATTACAAAAATCAGAACACATACTAATACAAGTACCAACTAAATCGATAAATGGCATTCTATACGAATTATGGAGTGGATAAAAGGCCATGTTATCAATTTTACATGTGTGGGGTAGTAAAGCATTTTTATGGCCTCTTTAGGAAACAAACTTTCTCCCCAATGCTCAAAGTGTACCTTTATAGGATATCCCACGGATGATAGGGGATATTACCTATAAAACCCCTCAGATAAGAAGGTTATAGTGGCAAGACAAGCCATATTCCGTGAGAGGGAGCACATCTACACAAGATATAGTGGGAGAAATATAGACTTCGATGAAGTTGAGGCTCAAGATACACAAGATTTGGTACAAGAACAGATTCCACAAATTCCCATGGAAGAAAAATATCTTCTAGAGACACAAGAACTGCGTAGGAGAACAAGAGAGGTGAGAGAACTAGAATGATATGTTTTTCTTTTCACTAAGGATGTTGAATCATTATTAGTTGACAATGATGATCCTATTACCTACAAGGAAGTAATTGATGGAACAGACGTTACCAAGTGGCAAGAATCCATTATTCTAAAATGGATTCCTTGTACCAAAACCAAGTCTGTATTTTGGTAGATCCTCCCATTCATGTAAAGATTCTTGGTAATTAATTTGTATTCATGAATAAAATGGACATGGAGGGACAATTCAGCACCAATAAGGCATGACTGGTTGCAAAGTGTTTTAGACAGCGTCAAGGAATTTACTATGATGAAACCTTTTCACTGATTGCGAATCTGAAGTCCATCAGAATCCTATTGGCCATTTCCGCTTACCATGACTATGAAATTTGGAAAATGGATATCAAAATAGAATTCCTTAACGAGAACCTCTAGGAAGATGTCTATAAGACACAACCTCAAGGGTTTGTGACTCCAAATGATGCCCACATGTTATGCTAGTTGCATAAATCCATTATAGATTAAAGTAAGCATCAAGGTCAAGGAACATTCATTTTGATGAATCCGTAATGGAATTTGGATTTATTAAAAATGAATGTTATACTTGTGTATACAAAAGGAGTAGAAGAAGTGTAGTGGTTTTTTTAATAGTTTCTATTGATGATATTACTAATTGGAAATGAAGTTACTATCTTACAGTCAATTAAGGCATAGTTGGATAAATGCATATCTATGAAAGAAATGGTCGACCAGCATATATTCTTGGGATCAAGATACATCATGATATATCCAAGAGAATGGTGGGCCTGAGTCAAAGTATATACAATGATAAGATACTAAAGAGATTTAGTATGGAACAGTCCAAGTGTGTATTATTTCCAGTCTCACAAAGTAGTCATATTTCCAAGAAAACGTGTCCTCAAAAAAATGAGGAACTAACGAAAATGGAATGGATCCCTTATCCATCTACGATAGGGTCAGTCATTAATGTTATTCTATGTACAAGGAACTATTTTTCTTCTGCATTATGTTTGGTAGGCAGATACCAAGCTGATGCAGGAGACAACCATTGGATGGTAGTCTACACTACCCTTAAGTGTCTGTGGAATACTGAGTATATCTTCCTGGTATATAGAGGAGATGAGAAACTAGTCATCAGAGGACATGTAGATGCTTGTTTCTAGACATATCAAGATGACATTAAGTCGTAGACTGGATACATCTTCAGTTAGAATGGAGGTGCAGTGAGCAGGAAGTTCTCAATGCAAGGTGTGGTCACAGATTCTACTACAGAGTCCAAGTATATTGAATCTTCTGAGGTTAGTATTGAAGCAGTAAGGATGTAAAGCCTCTTCCAAGAGCTGGATGTAGTACCTAGTAGTAAAGATCCTATCACACTCTATTATGATAATACTTCAGTGGTGGTACCTTCAAAATATCCAAGGTCACACCAGCGGACAAAGCACATACATTGGATGTATCCCCTGTTGAGGTATTTTTCTCAGAGAGGAGATGTTGCAGTGATCAGTATTTCCACGAACGACAATGTGGTAGACCCCTTGACTAAAGAATTAACTTAGTAGAAACATGATCACCATGTGAGGTCAAATAGAATAATATTTGTAGGATGATCGATCAAGTCTAAGTGGGAGTTAGTTAGAGTTGGTGTCTTGAGAACCAACTATTTATACGTTGATTATAGGAATGTACACTTATTATGTATTGTTAATTGTTATGCATGACAATTATATAATAATGTCTAGGAATATTTGTTGCATTAATAAGGTCATGGAAGATCCCTTCTATGATGAGAACCTTGAAATGCTATAACAATATTATTAAATAATGTATTATGGTGGGATGAAAAACTGTGATAGGACACATATTATACATACAGTCATGTGTGATTACTCATAATAAGATGAGACATTCTCTCATGGAGTTTTCTCTTGATAATCTCCATGATGGGAGATTATGAGAACACACCTTCCAGTAGTAATTCTGCATGTCTTGGTGTTATCCGAAATTTCTATCTACGAGCGTGTGTAATGGTCCTTAGATAGGAAGATTATCCTTAACTCAAGTTATGACTCGTACACTTAGATTTTCTGATGAAAACCATCATGAAGTCAGTTGGCGGGAAGTAGGGTACGTTGGGTGCGTCACAAATGACATGTTGTTAATGGATAAGTTGAGGAAGGATTTTTTCCTTTCCATATTTATAGAAGTAGATATCTTGGGCCCTTTTATTGGAATAGAACTGTCACCCAAATTCCATCTCCCTAGTGTCACGATGAGTTTATTTTTTGAAGTAAAAGGATGACAGATCAAGCATATAGGTTTGTGACACTTCCATGAAACCTGCTTGATGAGATATTGAGACAGAGGGATTAAATTACATGGTATTCTTTCGTATTAGGTGACACGTCAATGTAGTGTCAACTTCCTTCTCTTGGGTTCCTTGACTAGTTGTTAGACAGTAATCATGAACTTTAGGCAAGCCCACCTAATGACAACGAGAAAGAGTCCTAGAGGGTCACACACTAAGTGTATCCAAGTATCTCGAGTAGAATAAAGATAATTCCTGTATGTGGATTAATAATTATTCAAGGAAGCATAAATTGTTTTAATGTTGTAGGAAGAATAAAATAAAAACAAGATATACATGTCATGTACATTGAATGTACATGCTATGTAGTTTTCATTTTGGAAAGGAAATGAAAAACGAGTACACGCCGTGTATTAATGATTACACGCTATGTAGTTTTTCCAGTCGGGATTTTTAGGAAATAATATCATTTTATTAAATGATATTTATTATAATTAGAATGGGAACATGCCAAGGAATAAATGATTCTACATGGGGGTTTTCAATAAGAGTTAATAAAATAAATAAAATGTGTAACGTGTTTATTTATTGTCATAACTTTATAACATCAAAACTGATTATAAATATCCTCACAAACCCAATACATTTCCCTAATCATTATGCACAATAATCCAAGAGAATTCTCTCAAGGCCGGAAGAAATCCTTCTTCTAAGAATGCTCTCACGACTAAGATAGATCCCCCTCTATCAGATCAAGGCTATCTAAGGTGGACAACGCAAGTAGAGGCTTATCTACGCAAGCACTCATAGATTCCATTGGCAACATCCAGAGATACATGTTTTAGGTGTGGATCACCACTAGAAGAAGAATAAAATTGGATTCTGTGACACAACGACGAATCAAATTGGAACGTGATCATAAATTTGAATGAAGAAAGAACACAATAAAAGGTAATTCTTTCTAATTAATTAAATTAATTATAATCAACCTGTGATGATCCTCCTTTGTGGTTCCAGGACTGTTATTCTTCTTTTTATATTTATATGATTTGATCCATGGAGTCTGGCATTTATCATCATATTGATCCGGGGTTAGTCATTGATAATGACGAAAAGTAAAGTTGGCACATCCACCCATGAGCTTCTGTTGCGCCCAGGTCCTTCAATCTATGATGAGGTAGATTCTAAGATACCTTCACAGAAATATATCATATGTTATATAAACAATAATCCCAGTACATAAATCATATCTACTATATAATATTTTATGGAACCCTTGTCATTTTGAGAGATCATGGAGCAGTTCAAGGATTTGTAGATGAAGGGATTTGTTAGTCATAATCGGTCACCCTAAAAAAACATGTGTCAGTCACCAAGAAGGGGATATGTGCCTGAGTTAATTTTAGAAATTATATCACTTGACTCTTTTCAATCTAAATGATAGTTATTATAATTATAGAATTTATTAGATCCCCATATTACTGAAAAGAGAATGATGGTCCTCAAATATTTACCACATTGAGGGTTATCACCAGTTCCTAGTTCAAGGGGAGGCCACACCTAACATTTCATTAATCTTTTCATATGGTAACTATGAGTAAATGGTGAATAAATTTGGAATAATAAAATGATTATATATATAAATGGAAGTCAATGATTAGATCTTCCAACATATTGAAGACAAGTTAGTGATAGTCTTTATTAATGAAATCCATGTGTACATAACATTTTATAGGTTCATATGATAGTTTTGTTAATAGTTATAGACATACATTGACAGATCCATGTATTTGAGAATCTAATAAATATAAAATTATATAATAATCATTTCCACATCATGTAATATTTCTTATACAATATCATAGAAACTATCTATAATTTCATGATTGAGGTACTGATGTATTTGGATTCATTAAATCATGTGACTTAGGTGTTGAACATCCTTATAATGGTATGATATTATTAAATATCCATGACTGATTTTGGAAGGATCATATCACCACTAAAAATTTCTACCCAAAATTAATATCTTTTTTGTGGATGGAGAATACTTAGCTTGATTTTACGATTCCATGATATAGAATTATGAGATCCCCAATCTAGATATAGGCTAAGGTGGATGTTCAGTATGTGTTGTTTTAAAACTTATTTTGATATGGGAGTAGATGTGTTCTATGTTGATGTGTGTAGTGATTTTATTAGGATCCCTAGATCGGATTCTACATCAGTAGTTCTACATTATCCATGACATGGGGTTTCTAGTAGAGGTGTCTACTCAAATTTCATGGATTAACTATATTATGGTAGATGTATTCATTACCAATTATGATCATAAGAGTGTAAGGTAAATAATTTTACAAAAAATATAGTTGGAGGCATAGTTAATTTTTGTTTTTCATTCAATATTTTTATGTTTAGATATTCTATTCAGATAGGAAGTGGAAAATAGTAGTACATGATCTCACAAGAATATTATATTCATAGATGTTGAGTGGTTTTTCATAGAAGTTAGCCTCATTTTATTTATCCCTTTTGAAAAAGTATTGTGTAGTGTATCCCATGTTAATTGTTGAGAAAAATATACTTCATCAATGTTAGAATGAATAAATCATTTGGGATATAAATTGTGAGGTCTTATAATACTGAGTGTATATCATATATTATCTAGATAGGTTTTATAAATGCGGTAAGCATGCCATTATTTTCTATAGATTGATGACTAACCCAATCAGAAAATTAGTCATATAGTTGATAGAGTTCCATGAAATCCCTATAGAATTACATCATATGGAGGAAATGATATATAAATACCTTATATGTATTTTCTAGTGGAAAGTGGTGAATATGTGTTTTCTACTTTATATCATGATTCCACACTTTTACAAAGTTAATATTGTGCCCTAGTTTCCAATAGGGCTTTGAAAATACATTGATGTTACCTAGACTATGTGGGATATTATCTGAAAGAATTTCAAGATGGGAATTCAACTAATAGTTAGAGATAATGTTCTAATTTCGGTGATCGTAGACTGAAAAACCATGTAATCCCACACAATATCTATATGAGAGTACAGTTTATTGGATAGGTTGGGATGAGAATACAAACAATATATATATATATTTTCTTCATGGGTTTCACTCGATGATCATTTCATAAAATGATTCCAAAAATAGAAAATTATAACATGTAGAATTACTAGATTCTTTATAGACATAGTATTTTCGATCAAGATGTTCATCCCCCATAAATATTTCTATACAATTTAGAACATTCTGGTTTTGATGGACATTCATTGGGCATGTGAATTAGATTTTCACATTTTTTGGGAGGTTTATCTGACCTTATATAACCATTCAAAATATAAAAAATACCATCCCACCATTAATTTATGAAAATCCATGTCCTTTTATTGCATACCGTACATCTCACCTCTATGTTTTATGGGTCCATGGGAGACTAAATTTATTGAACTACTATTATTTTTTGTGACAATAGAGAAGGTTCAGATCATCAATGAGTGTATGATAAATTTCCAAATGAATAATATATACTATAAAGAAAAAAACAATCCTTTATATTTTAAAAAGTGATGTTATCTGTTTCTTAAGGTTTTACATTTGCGTTGATTACATATTTCATTCTAATGAAACATTTTATCTTTTATATTAATTCTCATTTCAAATATTGTGTATGGAATGTTATGTGAAAACAAATTTTCCACACCATCATAGTTTGATTGGTAAGATTATATATTTCATGTCTTATTAACGACTAGATATGTTCGTGGATCATCCCACATTATTTACTGGGTGAGAAGGATAGTAAATATAGAAAACCATCTTAGTGTTCCTAGTGATGATTGTAAATAAACATGAGTGGATAAATTATGGATGAATAATTACCTTGAAGTGTGTTCATTATTGTCTTGAAAACGTTGAGTTGAAAAAATGGGGCGGGTGATCCAGAATAGATATTGGCATCCTCATATTTCTAAGATGGTATTTCTATTTTAGAAAGGAATCAAAAAATGTGGTTAAAATTTAATTACTATGTTTTTTCAATGAAACACATTATAATTTTTTAATAAATATTGTTGGATTTAATCTGAGAGATGACATGGGATAATGGAGACCACGTATCCTCTATATACATATACAAGAAAACTAAAATTTATTTACATGTATGTAGATTTAAAATTATAAATAAATATATCTATTAATGGTTTTTAATATTGGAAAATGGATACCACCACTAAATCTAGAAATCTATTTTTAAGCAATGAACTATGTATGATTTTTCTTTTTTGGGAATTTCCATGGTAGATATTTTTTAGAAGATATAAAATAAAATATTAACTAAATTAATTATCTAATTTATTATCTAATTATATTTGGACTTAAAATATAGACACTATTTATACATATATTATGCAAATATTTAGGGTTATCTATATAACCTAATGATATTGGAGGAGTCCTACCATGGAGAGAATCTATGGGTACAACCGGCGAGATTAGTTGACACAATAATGAATGTGTTGACTATTCCAACAGTCTATAATGTGAGATTTATTTCATCAATATAGTTTTTAGATCTCACCAATTACAATTATTTATAATCATTATTCTTCATTTATATATTTCATCTGATTGTATGAAATTATTTTATTTGATTAATCGAAATTCATGATTTTTCTATTGAAATTATGAGTTAATTCATTATGATAATTAATTCAAATATAATTATTTATTTATGGTTTAATAATTTTAATTTTTTAATATTTATTTCTATTTTTTTAATGTATTTCTCCATGGAAAAATGAAAAAAATTAAATGTCCATTTATGTTAAATAATCATTTTTCACTCTTTAGTTATTTTTTGTTATCTCCCTCATTCATCAAATATTCATCATCAATATATTAGTTTAACTGATGGATTGACTATATCAAAAAAATTAGTCAATGGGTAATTAGTCATAGGGGTAATAAATCTTATCTAGGTGTTTGGATTTAAGATTTATGTTGATGTGAAGGATTGTAGATAAAAATTAAAGAACTATATTGAATCAATGATATTTACTTTACATGTTTTGGAATTTTTGGTGACATAGTGGTATTTCCCCATTTAATGAATAACATAAATAATTAAAAAAAAACTTTGAAATATATATGATTATTTATTTCCATTATTTTTTATATATTTGTTCATGTTTTATAAGTATAAAACAAATTATGGTAATTGAGAAAAAGGAGCTTGAACAGAACCAAATTCTATCAAAATATGGTTTTCTATAATGGAGGATGATCAAGTAATTATTATAGGGATGGAAACAAAATGATCAATGGGAATAAATGATTCTGGAGCTCAAAATAGAAAATTACCATCATGCAACAATTATAATACATGAAACAATTACGAGACTTGAAGAAAATACAGGTTTTGAAATTATGAAAACATCTTGGACTGAAAAAAAACACAAGTCACAGTGTGACACATATGTTCCATGCCATGAAACTCCAAAAAATAATCCATATAATAATTTAAAATCTATAATAAGACATGGATATTTCAAGACCTACACATTACTGATCATGAAAAAGTTATACAAATTCAAAACATCATGTAAGTAGAACAATTATGATATTGATGGGAATTTATTCTAGACACACCTAAGGATGTCTTCACAACACCATTGATGACCCGATACACCATAATGACCATATTAATGTCTTATTAAAGCTATCCTAATAATAGAAACTCTATATAAATTAGATTCCAATGATTAACTCCAAATAAATCATTCGGAAGGTTCCACCTCTAAGATCAAAGACGTTCACTATGGTGATGAGTAGAATATGATCTTTATTTTTATAACCCCTCAAAGATATATTGAGGGGGTTAAAATTATAAAATAAAACAATAATATAGTATAATTATTTATTTAATTTAATTTAATTAATGAAATTCATTATGGGTCTTTTTTTTCTACCCTAATTTCTTAATTATCCTTTTTTCATATATCATGCATAACTATTATATGGTTTTTACAAAAAATATAATTTTATCACTTTCACTAGAGAATAATCATTACCATAAATATTGGGGTAGTTTTATTATTTTTTTTAAATGTGGTTCCGATTTACTGGGTCATAGAAAACCAAAACTAACTTGACCATTGTGAAAAGTTAAAATTGGTGATTTTGTGGGTGTCTTCCTTGATCATTGGACTTTCATAAACATAGATCAAATAAAATATGTTTAAAATATAATTATATTATATACTGAAACAATAATGAACCCAAATTTTCAGTTTTTGATCACTTTTAAAATTTTCTAGAACCCTAAAACATTAATCATCTCTTCCTTGAAAATTATCAGATTATATTTCTCTCATAAAATAGATAATTATTTATTATTAAATTAGTATTTCCCATAAGCATATATTTATGGGTTTGACCATGGACATTCATACCCTACACTACACTATATTTTAGTGGGTTTTTATCTGTGTTTTTAAATTAATAAAATTGTAAATCCTACATGAATAAATGTTGCCCATACGACTATAAAATTTTATGGATTTGATAACCCATTTCTTTCATATCTTATATAAATGAAAAAAAATTATATTTCAATAAAAAATTTATCTGAATTATTAATATATTTAACATAATTGGAAGGATACAAAAAATTATATAAATTGATTTAATGGATATAAAATGATAAATAATTAAATCAAAAAACTGTTTTCCACAATGGAAGATGGCTATGAAATATTTTTGTGGTATTGAACAAAATAATTTCACAAAATAGTTCATTGGAGCTATAAATTGACATAACAAGTCATGAAATAATTACATGACATTATAACGTTTCATTGAATTATGACAATATAGTTAGAAAAGTAAAAAACTTTTCATAGTAAAATGATATGTGTCATAGTATGATACATATATGTCACACTATGAAATTACACAAAATAAAATAGTGATGAATGTATGTTTTTATATATACATGAATATATCATGACCAACACATTATACATCATCGATAATTTACATGATGCTAAAACCTAGGGAAATTAAAAAAACATAAATTTTGATTGAAATATATGGAAGCAATATTTTCAGGTATCCTGATATCACTATTGATGTTAGGAGAATTATAAATGGCCATATTAATGGATAATTAAATCTAATCCATGACATTATAGCCCCTATAAATAAAATTCCAATGGTACACTGTAATTTATTAATTAGTGTGGTTCCTCTATTAGAATCAAATATTTTCCCCACTATGATGAGTAGAATAGGATTCTTATATTCCTAACCCATCATGCCTAAAATGTATGAGTTTTACATATTAAATTAAAATATAATAAGACGCATTGATTGTTTTGATGTTTTTTATTTTTGAATGCAATTTATTTTGGGTCTTCTGTTGTATCCCAAATTTCCCAATTCTTCTATTTTCATTAAATTATGTGTGACCATTTTATGGTTACAAATGGATCAATACATTAATTTAAATTACTAGGTAACAATCAAACCCATTAAAATTTGGTGGATTATGTTATAATTTTAAATATGGTTTTGAATACCCATATCAATGAACACATGATGTACTATAATAATTTTGATTAAGTGAAAATTGATGATTTTGGGGTTATATACCATCCCCATTGGATTCTCATCAACTCTATTCTGACACTATTTTGTTTCTTTTTCACTATATTATGCCCTAATAAATCACAAACTTGTATTTAGAAACATGGATCACATTTTCATGAATTCATATAATCCAAAATAACTATCCTCTCATCCATCAAATTTATTTGATTATATTTATCTTATATAATAGTAAAATCATTATTATTAAAATACTATTTTCTATATCACAAACTCTATGGGTTATACCATGAGCATCTATATCATCTACTATCCTATATTTTAGTAGTTTTTATTCTTGTTATAAATTACTATATTCATTAAACCTGTGGGAACTAACGATTCCCATTGGGATTCAATAACACAATGATAGGTTGTTTCTATTCAATTAGTGGTCAAAATTTAGACACCAGTGATGGATCCAAATATAAAAAACACTAGATCTGACTTTTATAGAATAATAAGTGATATAATCAGATATAGTGTTTGCACCTCCAAATACATGGGGGAATTTATGATTTGTTTAAAAACCCTATATACATGTCATGTAATTCAGAATAACCCTAGTTATGTGGACCCCCTTACATAGGGATGAATGTTTATTTATGATGATAAAAATCGAATTCCATGTGACTAGTCTTCATTCAGTTTGACCCATTAACTGGTGATCTTGCATGTACATTTTCATAAATTGGCATGAACATAGCTAGTATACACAATTACAAATATAATACATATGTACAAGTTAGAATACATGTGATTAGGTACATAGAAGACATTACATTGTGGTAAACACCAAAATATACAAATACAAACTACGTAACCCATTCAAGGTAGGTAAGATCATTTAATATTTTCATTTTGGTATCTCTATTTTTGCAAACTCAATCCCTTGGTATATCTCTAAGGGGGTACTATGTGGAATCCCTTCATGTGTATTGGATATTAATCCCCATGACATGTTAGTATTTGAAAGAGTCGTATATCTCTACATTTTCTCTAGGGTTTGATCCTCTATCGTTATTACCTCGGTTGGGTTTGGTATCCCAATTATAAAATATATGGTTTTTAATACCCTTCCTATAGGGTTATTCTTGATAGAGTATGGTATCCTCAAAAATTCCTTTTCATGATCACCTAACATTGTATCAATATAATATATATTATTCTATATTATTATTAATGGATAGACATAACTTGGGTGACCTCATCGATAATTACAATCAATGTTAATTAGAACCAAGTAGTGAGTTTTCGTGGATTTCCATGAACTTTTAGCCTCTAGAGGAATACTAGGCTGGCACTGAGGACATGATATTATATTGAGACATAGTGTATATAGAATAATATATCTTAGTTTTAATTTTATTTCATTCCACATCAAACATAATAATAATATTAATATTACTCCCCTTATACATATTACAATTTATTCATTGTGGTTTCTTATTTGAGGGTGTCCTTCTATGTACGTTTATACTCACCCTTGAATATGATATACCTATGAGTTTCATGTCCTATTTAGAAAAAATCCCTCTTGATCTTGTCCACGGATGACTAATGGTTTTACGATCTTATTTTTAATATAATGAATATTTTTAATTTTAGGAGCTTCATCTTAAAAACATTCTATTTTTGGTTTTTAATTTGGAATATTTTATGCTTATGGTGGGGGGGGGGGGTAATTGGTCCAATTATTTTCCATGAGCTTTTAAATTCTCTTATGTGGGATTATTTGTAGACATTAATAAATGGTATTTGTTTTTTATGTCCACCACATTAAATTGGTGTATAGAGATGTGTTCATGAGTGAATTTTCTCTTGCATACAATCTCCATGATTCTGATATACCAACCAAGTGCTAGTCACGAACCCATGGTCTATGAGATGTGTTATAAAGTTTTTACTCATCATAGTGGTATCCATGAAGTCCACAGTGGGTTCAGTTGTTAAATTTATAATATTTGATCATAACATATAACCCACAATGATGAAACCTTTTATTTATAAATCGGTCTCATATATTCATGTGTTAATTATATTTCGTCAACATAAATTGTATATCGACATATACATATATGTATCCATTATGATGGAATGATAAATTGGATAATTCTGTTAGAATAATAATTATATATTTTTTATTCTTAATTAATATTTTCAATACAGAAAGCATACATTAGTGCATGTACAATGTGTCATATTTTCTAGACTACATGATCAACCTTTTATTTTATGGACATTCCATTATTTTAAAACTCAACACATCTCATTGAAATTTTCAACAGATGTTTAACTAATAATTTAATAAGAAATTTCATATAATGTTTTTAGTGATTTATATATATAATCTTTGATAGATTGAATAATACTGAGATAAAATAATAATAATTTTAATGTTTAACTCTCTCTACAAATACAAACACCTTAATCTCACAACATAAATTGTTATAATGATATTATTGTGTATTTTATAAATAAAAAAAATTTCAATTATATCATATTCATTCATGGAAAATTCTCCATTGTGTATATTCAAATAAATATTTTTTAAAATTAATGTTTATATTATAACTTATAAAATTTAAATTCATAGTCTAATACTTTTTAGACAATGTGTTATTCACTTTAACTATTGAATAATGTTATATGTTTTGGAAACATTAAACATTTATTAGTAGAAAAAACCCCCACATGCCTCAAATTATCTATATTTACTCGTAAATATCATTCTATCATAAAATATTCTTTAGTATTCAATATCATTTTTAATTAATAAGAAAATATTATATTTCATCAATATCATAAATGGTATTCTATTTGTATGGATAATTTTCATAAAACAATGATTATTAACTAAATATACGTTTTTAATGGTGGATGAATCTATAGTGGTCCACTCATAATATAAAATGATAATAAATTATTTTTGATGAATTTTCATCACACAAAAAAGTAAATTCTAGAGGTTCATAATAGTTTAGTGTCTTTGGAAAAATGGAACATGATATTATATCATTCTAAAATATCATTGATGTTTTCTATAAAGATATTCCCCTTTATTAATTTAAATGAAAAATATTCCCCATAACCTAATGAATTGAAATATAAAAAATGGTTATCTTAAATTCACATTATGTTTAAATAAAGGAAATATGTAATCATCGCATCAAAATAGTGCATGATAACCTGAGAATAACATTTAATTTTAATGACCTACATTCCAAAGATCATATAAATAAGTCATATAATAATTATTGGCATTTTATAAGACATGGTAAATAAGGAAATATAGAGAATAATCAATGATTCAATAGCATAGAAATAATATGAATAATGTTTTGAATACACATAAGCATATAAAATCATTCCCTACAAGTTGAGCCTCATTTCCAAAACCTCCTAGGGAAATTCAGATGGGATAAACCTAGTAGTTGGAACACACCACCATAACCAATCACATCCATTTCCTTAAAATGGAGTGTATTCACTCTCCAAATCATCTTAGTATTCAATTCTCACTCTCAGGACGAACAATATAGTCAAGGTTCACTCTAAAGACGATGTTACTTTTTATGGATCACTCATAATACCATCTATGTTGACCAATTCATTTACTAAACTGAGTATATTACTTATTTTATCTATGACAATCTAATTATATATAAATATTTAAATATTTAATTCGAGGGAGATATAGGATCGAACATTTATATAATGAAATCATACACAAATATCCCACAAGATAATAAAACATTCCATATAACATGACTCATAAAAAAGATATGGGTTTCATGAACATCATACTAGATCCTTTGAAACATATAGTGGTTTCATAATCATTTCATAATAGGCTATCCCGTGAATGAATGTGGGTATCGTAAGTGTTTTATCGTGGTATAACTCGTGGTATTGAATTGGGGTTCATAAAAACATATCATATAAAACATAAATATTTAAAACATAGTATAATAATAGTTTCCTTAAATCATATCCCTATTAATTCATAAATAGTATAAATTTATATCATCTTATATGGAGAAATATTTTGAAATATTACTTATATCCTTTCATAGAGGAAATAACCAATATTTGAAAATGTTTTTTTAAAATGAAATATAATTTCAAAATAATTTTCATCGAATAAAAATTTGAGAACTTATGAATTAATAATAAGAAATAATTTAAAACATTTGTTGATTAAAATAAATATTTCTCCCTGAAAATAAATGTATAACATAAAACAAATTTAAAATATATTTCATTGAAAATATATTTGAAAAATAAAAAAAATCATTCGAATCATTGAAATTATTTTTATTGATAATTTACATTAGAAAATATATAAAGGATTATTTTTAAAATAATTTAAAACTCATTTTAAAAATACAAATTAATTGAAAAACATTTTCTTTTGAAATATCTTTTAAAACAATGAAATGATGGAATAAAAATCATTTAACATACTTCTCGAATACAAAGATAATTTAATAATATTTTTCCTTGAAAACCACTTTAAAAATGAATGAACTCAAAATTATAAAAAATGAATTGAAGTAAACATAATATTATAAACATAATATAGAATCTTTAATTAAATGATGGTCATGGCGGAGGATAAATTCATACACATTGAATATTCCTTTTTAACAATAATCATTTTAGTAATGTTTCTCAAATAGAAATTGACAAGAATAATCATTTTTAAAAAAATGATAAAAATAAAAAACATTAGTAAAATTTATTTTAAATTTCATTGTATAATATTTGAAAAATATTAAAAAATTAGAAAACATTGTTTTGGAATGAGGGAAATTTCTTACAGAAAAGAGAAAAAAATTATTTTCATTGAAATATTTACATAATTACATTATGTACAAAATAGTAGAAACGTATGACCATTACATTAATATATCATGAATAAATAAATGAGAAGAAATTTAATGTGAGTTATTTTGAGATTTATTATATGATTCAATCAATGGAATCAGAATCATAAACAATCTTAATGAATGTTGAGATATTAGAAATCAATTGTTGACATATAGGTAACATTGATTCATAATACCCATGAAATGATAAAAATATATTAAATATAAAATATCAAAAAAATATGTATATTCAGGATAAAACATGTCAAAAAAATTATATGCACATCATATATAGGTGAATAATGCTACATGTGTCTCAAAGAATGAAAATTGAGACAAAATTACCTTATTATTTGGTATCATTTAAATCATAACCACCATGAGAGGGATATCATAAAATTTATATGTAAATAAACATAAATTTTGGATAATAATAATAAAATATATTCATGTTTATTATATATAATGAAAAAAACAAGTTTTGAATATGGTAAAATTCTCCCAAAAATAAAAGTGGGACTAGAAATACCCTTACTAAATGAGTAACATTTTAATCATAAAATGAAAAATATTAGAACATAAATTGTATATTTTAATATAATTAATAAAATTTAATTAATTAAATAATCTTTTACATGGAATTATATACAAAAATCAACATGAATACTTTTTGAATATATCATATATCTCAATTATGTAAAAATTAAGATATAGAAACCCCTACCTTATGTCTTGAAAAGATTCATACATGTTTAAACCTCTAGTATAATAAATTTAATTATATTATACATCATCCAATAAACTGTTTTATTATATATTATAAAATAAATTATCTTATTATGACTTTACATTACCAATATATTTACACTTTCATGTCAAAGTTGCATTTAGGGTAATAATTACTTTGATTTTCATATATGTTTTAATATTTCAATATTGATACTCTATTAAGATTATGATTTACTTATTTCAAGAATTTAAAAAAATGATATAAGTATCATATATATTCATTAAATAAGTACATATAATAATCTATAAACTATATAATTTGGAAATGGAATACACTGTTCATTGAGACGGTAGGTCGTATGTATGCATGAACAGTGTTTATGTTTTGTAGTTG
Source organism: Viscum album (assembly GCA_963277665.1). Lineage (NCBI taxonomy): Eukaryota > Viridiplantae > Streptophyta > Magnoliopsida > Santalales > Viscaceae > Viscum > Viscum album. The sequence goes on along the minus strand of OY728136.1, from coordinate 1,920,486,182 downwards.
TATTGAGTGAGAGGAATTAAATGATATATATATATATATATATTCATAATTTTATTTCATGATTTTTGTTATTTCATATATATTTACTAGACACATCCTTAAGAAATTCCTTATAAGTGTGAAGGAATCACGCCACATTGAGAAAGCGGTAGTCCACATGTCTACAAAGATGTTATTGTGTTAACATATAATGGAGATCATGAGGTTATGAATTATATAATAATTAATGATTAAAATACACATAATATTTATTATATATATCATATAAAAACATAATTTACATCATTATTCATATTCTTCAAATGTGAAATGGAAAATAAATGACATCGCTTCTTGAGGTGGTAGTACGCCATGGACACAAACAATGATTGTCTATCCCATTTGATGGAATTGTTTATGATTATAACTGATTTAAATAAAATAAAAACAACTAGGAACATTTAAGATAGATACTTTATTATATAATCAATTAATAAGATTAATTTGGGGGTTTATGAAGAAATAAAACCAATGTTATTATTGAATGATGTTTCCTCTTCTTTTGGTAACTCCTTTTGGTTTTCACCAAAAGAATTCCATGGTAGGATTCATGACCAAAGATAGGATTTAAGTATTATGGTATGTAATTTGGTATGAGATTTTGGAAGGTATTTATAAGGCCCCAGCCTTAATCCTTACTTAATATTGAATTAAATGAGTAATTCACATTGAGGATCTTTTCAGGTTTAGAGTTTTAGAGAATTAGGACATAACTATTACATCTCAAAAGATTACAAAGTAGTCGCTTCTACTAAATTTCCATAAAATAAAAACTCTTAAAAAGAAACATGTATAGTTCCATGTTTTAGGTAGCATGAATTTCCCTTGATCCCATCCTTGACCCTATTCCACGCTAATTCCTGTGAAAAACTTTTCAAAGACTTGGGATGAGCATAAGAAGCTCAGTAAGGGATACACAAAGAATGAAAACTGTTAGTTTTTCAAAACAACAAGTAAACCATGAATACTTTATCAATGTAATACTTTTCACCTTCATAAAGTAGTAAAAACTTTTCACTGAAAAAAAAGTATCATTACTTACCTTTTTGTAACCAAAGGATTACCATAAAACCCATATAAAGAACACATAGCATATATAAAGGTAACTTGGGACATAAACATTCTTAAGTGGAATAACCATACGGTCGACTTCCACACATATCACTTAATGGAATAGCCATATGGCCAATTTCCATACATACTTAATGGAATAGCCATACGGCCGACTTCCATACCCAATGCATTGGAGGTTATAACGTAACCACCCGTCCTGGTATTCACGGAACCACCCGTCATATGGTTTATAACGTAACCACCCGTTAAAATGTCCAAGTACCAATATAAAATCATAAAACATAAAACCAATATAAAGGAATTATAACATTTCCACATTTCAATCACTATATATCATAAATATATTGACATAATAGAATACTTTTTTCAAAACCATTTTCAATACCAAAATACATAAAAGAGTATATGGTATTTATTTTATTCTAAAACATTACGGCTTGTTGAGGAAGCCAAAGACCAAATAATACTTGCGGCGGCAGAAAAGGTCGTTGTCACCGCGTACGTTAAAAGAAACATTCCTTTTTGTCGTTTTGTAAAACGATTCGTAGAAAAAGATTCCTTTTGTATAAAAGTAAAAGTCAAAGGGGTTTATACACCGCATAAAAGAAAGTTGTGTATAAAACGAAATATGCCTCAATGAAAGGAGATTGAGACGAAGTCCCTTACAAAGACGGTATCCTTGGTTTAAGGATAAATCAATTACATAATTATGTGTGACAAATGAATACACCAAATATAAGTGGATATTAAGTGTAAAATAATCAAAGGTCATTCACACATATTCAAAGGATTACATATTCAATAACAACATGTTGAACCCAATGAAATCGAAATTGGGTTAAGATGTTCCCTTGACAGCCTAACGGCGTCACATCAAAATGAGTTGATGAGAGATAAAAAAGGGTATCTCATCACTTGGACATAAAATTTACATCAAAAAGGATATATGAGAACATATCCCAACATAACAATATGTAAATTAAAAGACCCAACAAAAGAAGTATTTTAAAAAAAGAGGGTGAAAGGTTCTCTTACCGACTTGGGTAACTTTTGAAAAGTACACCCCATTGAAGAAGTGTCATACAATGAATATGTAAATACCAATAAATGGAATTATATTACAATAGGATTGTAATAGTAGGAAGTACATAAACCACTCAATGGCAATTGTGGAAAATGTAGCATAAATCTCACGGGAATAAAAGTGAGATGAAAAATCTCTTACGAAAACTCGGCAGCCTAACGGCGCCACTTAAAACTTCCAAAATGGATTGATGAGAGGAAATAGGGTCTCTCATTACATCAACATAATGTTTACAGAAATAGTAATATAAATGAACATCCCCCAACATAACAAATAGGAGCTTAACAGAAGTGACATAAAGGAGAGTACTTTAAAAGAAAGAGAGAGGTTAGATCTCTTACGAAAATTCGACAGCCTATCGGCGCCACTCAAAACTTCCAAAATGGATTGATGAGATAGAATAGGGTCTCTAATCATATGAACATAAAAATTAAAGTATTATTAATATAAGAGAACATCCCAATCATAAGAAAGATGAGCTTAAAATAAATGACATAAAAGAGTGTACTTAAAAAGAAAGAGAGTTGTAGGATCCCTTACATCGGGTCCGACTTGACTCGATCGTTCTTTAATCTCCTAAATAATAAACTTGAGTTAATTTATACTTCTTTAAGAACATTTTTAAAGTTCATTATTCCTTTTATATCACTTATTACCATGTTATAAATATTATTTAATCATTTATGTTAATCATGTTTGTTTTGTCGATATTTGGTTCTTAAGTGGAAAGTGGACTTCTTACAATTACATGTTGTTCGTTTGGTCAAAGGTTCTTTATATCCAGAATGAAATTCCTGATTTGGATATAATATGTATCATATATATCCAGAATATACATGTATTTATAACATTACATAATCATTTAGAGCTAATAAATGAAATGCACCGTTCATGGAGACGGTAAGTCGTACGTACACATGAACGCTACTTTCATTTCTTTGTCATATTAATGGAATTAAAACTAAATGAGAGGTATGTATATTTTAATTCCAGAATTATATTCATAATTTAGATATATCATTAATTATATATATCCATTATATACATGTAATTTTAATAGGACATTACATTTGGGGATAAGAAATGAAATGCACCGTTCATGGAGACGGTAAGCCGTACGTACGCATGAACGCTACTTTCATTTCTATATCATACTTTAATGGAAAGAAATAATAATGATATAGAGTTATATTATAATTCCAGTATAACATCATATATAATAACTTTAAATCCATCTTTTACACGTCCCACATATTGCATTAACGAATCACATCACTTTGAGGGGGCGGTAGTCCGCACTTCCTTAAATGAAGATATCGTGTTTACCCATAATGGAAACCATGAAGGTATGCCAAAAATGAAAAATACAGAAGCTTAAAGAAAACATAAACATATTATATATCATATATAAATATAGTGACATCATAATGGCCACCTTTGAAGGTGTTAAATGAGTATTGAACAATCATCGTTTCGGGAGGCAAAATTTCGCCATCCACGGAAACCGTATGTTCTTTAACCATTTGATGTAGTTGTGTGAGAGTTTAGCTCAAATAAATCTTATAAAAACATCCTAGTATATTGAAGATACTGGTTTTGTTACAAAATAAGTAAATAAAAAGAGTTTAGAGGGTTGGAGAAGCAAAATAAAACAAATGAACAAGAGAGAATGAATTACCTTTAAAAGTGTAACTCCTTTTGATTTGAGCCTAAAGGCTTCCTTTGAAAGGATTATGCCCAAAGGGAATCCTCTAGTATGAGGATAGGGATGTGGAGAGATTAAATGGGCAGGGTTTGGCAGAGCCAAAGGCTTGAGTAGTGTGTGAAATGAGGTAGAGGTGGGGGACTTTTATAAGAGGAGAGGAGGGGCACTTTTGGAAAGTAAAGAAATATTACTTTATTTGAAAATGTGTTTCGGTTTTAAAAGGTCCCACATAGATAGAATTCGTGGATAAGGTGATAAGGGTTCGAAATCCACCCATACAATTGGTTTTTTACTTGTGTAGTTCATAGATTTTACATTATCTTTCCATTTTATTTAAATCGTCAAATAATGATGTCATCACTGTATCATTATTATGTCATAAATAATTTAATTTATTTAATCACTAAAAATTATATAAAAAATACTATAATTTAGTAAATATTTTTAGCTTTCCAATGACTATTTATAATCCAAAATATGACTTGTATAACCCCACTTAAAAATTATTTAAGTAAAACATATCATGTTTGTGTCATTTTTACTTTTACATTAAATAAAAAGTTATTTATGTCATTTCCCAACCCAAATGTCTCCATGGGGTCCCCAAGTTGACCCATGGCTTGTCTTGGTCGGCCATGACACAACCAGTAAGGTTGGGACATGTTTCTATGTCATTTCATATTATTAAAGCATTATTTATACCTTAAACTACACTAATTACCACTAATCGCGATTAAAAACTTAATAAGTTACTATTCACCAAAAAATTATTTTTATCTCATTGAACCACATTTTACTTCTTAATGAAAACCATGTATGTCGGATTTTTTAAATTCAAAACACAATGATTGCAAAATTTCATTTAAACGGAAAATCAGTCTTTATAAGTACCACTTAGTGGTTTCACTATTCATCAAAAATTGAAGTTTTTCAGAAAATTACCAAAAATTCACCCTAAGCTATATTTGATATTCCGAATTCAAAAATGAAGTCCATTTTACAAAATTGAAAACAAATAAGTCAAATTAATTAATTTAATAATTAATTCCCGCTGTCAGAGCAAATAGCGTGTTTTTATGAAACAATAAGTATCAAAAGATTGACACTAGTTTAAGTCCGATTTCAAAGTGAAATTGATTCCAACGACCACTATTGGATTTAATGGTAAAAATATTTTCTAATTTAACTTTAAAACCAATTCAAAAGATAATCTAATCATATAAATAAATTATATTAAAAAGAGGTTTTGAATTAAAATACAACATTTTACACTATTCATTAAAAAATGAACTTTATCAAAAAAATACCAAAAATTTACACAAAATAAAATTTAATGTCCCGATTCTAAAGAAGAGTTTTATTTGGTCCAAAAGAATGTATAAGAGTGATCAAAACTATATTTCATGATAGTTCTCCATCAAAAGGCAATAAGTGAACCTTTAGTGAAAACTAGGGCATATACGCCTAAAATTGAATTCTTTCTGTATTTTAAGCCTTTAGCTTTTATTGGATAAATGTAAAAACATTTAAAAACATATATAATCATATTTTAGTTATTTCTATCCATTCCCGCCATTACAACGGCTACATGTTAACTACCATTTAAAATAATATTATTTTATTATTAGAATGCAACGTAAGATTCCCAAGAAACTCATTGTTGCGTGTTGGGTACGCCATAGAGCATAGCGTCCCCTTTAAAGTCATTTAAATATTTTATTCAAAAATATGTATAAATATGAAATGTCATATTCTTTATTTACCTGGGGTGTTACATCCTCCCCCCCTTTTGGGAATTGCGTCCTCGCAATTTTAAAATTGGGCTTGGAAACATCCTTGAAAGTCCCACATCGGAACAAAAGTCGGTAAAACAAACACTTTAAAATAAAGAAAGATAAGTACAAAGGTCACCCGAGTTAACCCATACTAGGATTCCAAGTATGAAAATATGGACATAGAGGAAAAAACAAAGGGTCATGTTCTGATGGAGAGTGATAGAAAACATGTTTAGGAGAAAGTTAACCACGAGAAAATCACAAACTTGTGATGGGTTAAACGGTATTCGATTCCCCAGTAGGAAAATTTAATAGACAACATTTTTGTTTTAAGTTACTTTTTATTGAGGAATTTATTCATAAGAAAACATAATCACTTATCATGGTGACTTTTAACTTTTATTAGATTCCTTACACAAACTCATTTTTTTCCCAAAAGACGAGTATTTAGGAAGACTTGTTCACATTAAGAGTACTATAATCAACTTCTAGAGAATCACCTAATCCACAAAATAGAACTATATACTTCCCATGTATTTAGACTTTAAGCAAAACCAAAACCAAAAAGGCTAGTACAAGATCAGATAATCCAGAAAAGGATAACCCTTTATAAAAAGAAAATCTATTCTTAATCTCCAAAATTTGTCCAACAAAACCCAAAGTTCAACAAGGACCATTCTATAATCAATTTGTCCATAAAAGTCTTCAAAGTAAACCAATATAAGATTGAAACCCAAACATTTTAATGATTTAGTCACATAGTCTTCCAATTTAAATCGTAACATTTATCTCCAAACAACATCAATTGCTCCTAATGTCCCGTATTGAAAAGTAATTAACCTAATCACATATCCTCCATGATAGGTTAATCATTTTCATAAATAACCCAAAATCATATTACTCTTAATTCATAAAATCATATAACCAGAAAGAATCAGTCAAACTAACCAGGGACTTCACGTAGTCCAGTGGTAGGCGATAAATACCAGTCGCACTTTGGTTGTGGGTTCAATTCCCGCAGCTTTGTCCGACGCGACGGGTTGTCTCACGGTCTGCGTGTTGTCCTTTTTCCAAAACTATATAATTCCTAAAACATTCCCCAAAATGAGATAAAATCTTCAAGAATAATAATAACATATTTTAATCTTAAGTTTATCTCATTCCTTTCATTTTCCATCATATCATAGAGTAACCCATAATTACCTAAAAATTAAGTATCATATAAACCCTAATGGTTACCTTAATAATTATTACCTGAATTTCCACATCGAGTTGGCCATCTCGTACATGATTCATTAGAGAACTCACCAAGGTTGAAGTGGTTGATCATGACTCATTGATATTTGGTTTAGAACAACCATGAGTTTCCTCATTGAATCCTCCATTTTATCTAGTATCTTAATCAGAGAACCACCACAGTTTCCTTCAAACCTGTTGTCTCTTTGGTGCCTGCTAGATCCATCCATTCACTAAAAATAGAAATGTCAGTGTGAGTATATCAACAAAACCATCATGTACTAATGAGGAATGTAAACACTAAGATACACTTACTCATTCACTTTATCTAAAACTAGGACTCTTTCTGAAATCCTAACCATTATGTTAATGTCAGTTATGCTTAAAGAATACCCTAACCTCTAATGTTATCTAAACCGACCTTTGATACCAACTATAAGGCCCCAGCCTTAATCCTTACTTAATATTGAATTAAATGTGTAATTCACATTGAGGATCTTTTCAGGTTTAGAGTTTTAGAGAATTAGGACATAACTATTACATCTCAAAAGATTACAAAGTAGTCGCTTCTACTAAATTTCCATAAAATAAAAACTCTTAAAAAGAAACATGTATAGTTCCATGTTTTAGGTAGCATGACTTTCACTTGATCCCATCCTTGACCTTATTCCATGCCAATTCCTGTGAAAGACATTTCAAATACTTGGGATGAGCATAAGAAGCTCAGTAAGGGATACACAAAGAATGAAAACTGTTAGTTTTTCAAAACTACAAGTAAACCATGAATACTTTATCAATGTAATACTTTTCACCTTCATAAAGTAGTAAAAAAATTTCACTGAAAAAAAAGTATCATTACATACCTTTTTGTAACCAAAGGATTACCATAAAACCCATATAAAGAACACATAGCATATATAAAGGTAACTTGGGACATAAACATACTTAAGTGGAATAACCATACGGTCGACTTCCACACATATCACTTAATGGAATAGCCATACGGCCAATTTCCATACATACTTAATGGAATAGCCATACGGCCAACTTCCATACCCAATGCATTGGAGGTTATAACGTAACCACCCGTCCTGGTATTCACGGCACCACCCGTCATATGGTTTATAACGTAACCACCCGTTAAAATGTCCAAGTACCAATATAAAATCATAAAACATAAAACCAATATAAAGGAATGATAACATTTCCACATTTCAATCACTATATATCATAAATATATTGACATAATAGAATACTTTTTTCAAAACCATTTTCAATAACAAAATACATAAAAGAGTATATGGTATTTATTTTATTCTAAAAACATTACGGCTTGTTGAGGAAGCCAAAGACCAAATAATACTTGCGGTGGCAGAAAAGGTCGTTGTCACCGTGTACGTTAAAAGAAACATTCCTTTTTGTTGTTTTGTAAAACGATTCGTAGAAAAATATTCCTTTTGTATAAAAGTAAAAGTCAAAGGGGTTTATACACCGCATAAAAGAAAGTTGTGTATAAAACGAAATATGCCTCAATTAAAGGAGATTGAGACGAAGTCCCTTACAAAGACGGTATCCTTGGTTTAAGGATAAATCAATTACATAATTATGTGTGACAAATGAATACACCAAATATAAGTGGATATTAAGTGTAAAATAATCAAAGGTCATTCACACATATTCAAAGGATTACATATTCAATAACAACATGTTGAACCCAATGAAATCGAAATTGGGTTAAGAAGTTCCCTTGACAGCCTAACGACGTCACATCAAAATGAGTTGATGAGAGATAAAAAAGGGTATCTCATCACTTGGACATAAAATTTACATCAATAAGGATATATGAGAACATATCCCAACATAACAATATGAAAATTTAAAGGCCCAACAAAAGAAGTCTTTTAAAAAAAAGAGGGTGAAAGGTTCCCTTACCGACTTGGGTAACTTTTGAAAAGTACACCCCATTGAAGAAGTGTCATACAATGAATATGTAAATACCCATAAATGGAAATATATTACAATAGGATTGTAATATTTGGAAGTACATAAACCACTCAATGGAAATTGTGGCAAATGTAGCATAAATCTCATGGAAATAAAAGTGAGATGAAAAATCTCTTACTAAAACTCGGCAGCCTAACGGCGCCACTTAAAACTTCCAAAATGGATTGATGAGAGGAAATAGGGTCTCTCATTACATCAAAATAATGTTTACAGAAAGAGGAATATAAAATAACATCCCCCAACATAACAAATAGGAGCTTAACAGAAGTGACATAAAGGATAGTACTTTAAAAGAAAGAGAGAGGTTATATCTCTTACGAAAATTCGACAGCCTATCGGCGCCACTCAAAACTTCCAAAATGGATTGATGAGAGAGAATAGGGTCTCTAATCACATGAACATAAAAATTAAAGTAAGATTAATATAAAAGAACATCCCAATCATAAGAAAGATGAGCTTAAAATAAATTACATAAAAGAGTGTACTTAAAAAGAAAGAGAGTTGTAGGATCCCTTACCTCGGGTCCGACTTGACTCGATCGTTCTTTAATCTCCTGAATAATAAACATGAGTTAATTTATACTTCCTTAAGAACCTTTTTAATGTTAATTATTCCTTTTATATCACTTATTACCATGTTATAAACATTATTTAATCATTTATGTTAATCATGTTTGTTTTGTCGATATTTGGTTCTTAAGTCGAAAGTGGACTTCTTACAATTACATGTTGTTCGTGTGGTCAAATGTTCTTTATATCCAGAATGAAATTCCTGATTTGGATATAATATGTATCATATATATCCAGAATATACATGTATTTATAACATTACATAATCATTTAGAGGTAAGAAATGAAATGCACCGTTCATGGAGACGGTAAGCCGTACGTACGCATGAACGCTACTTTCATTTCTTTGTCATATTAATGGAATTAAAACTAAATGAGAGGTATGTATATTTTAATTCAAGAATTATATTCATCATTTAGATATATCATTAATTATATATATCCATTATATACATGTAATTTTAATAGGACATTACATTTGGGGATAAGAAATGAAATGCACCGTTCATGGAGACGGTAAGCCGTACGTACGCATGAACGCTACTTTCATTTCTATCACATACATTAATGGAAAGAAATAATAATGATATAGAGGTATATTATAATTCCAATATAACATCATATATAATAACTTTAAATCCATCATTTACACGTCCCACATATGGCATTAACGAATCACATCACTTTTAGGGGGCGGTAGTCCGCACTTCCTTAAATGAAGATATCGTGTTTACCCATAATGGAAACCATGAAGGTATGCCAAAAATGAAAAATACAGAAGCTTAAAGAAAACATAAACATATTATATGTCATATATAAAAATAGTGACATCATAATGGCCACCTTTGAAGGTGTTAAATGAGTATTGAACAATCATCGTTTCGGGAGGCAGAATTTCGCCATCCACAAAAACCGTATGTTCTTTAACCATTTTATGTAGTTGTGTGAGAGTGTAGCTCAAATAAATCTTATAACAACATCATAGTATATTGAAGATACTGGTTTTGTTACAAAAGAAGTAAATAAAAAGAGTTTAGAGGGTTGGAGAAGCAAAATAAAACAAATGAACAAGAGAGAATGAATTACCTTTAAAAGTGTAACCCCTTTTGATTTGAGCCTAAAGGCTTCCATTGAAAGGATTATGCCCAAATGGAATCCTCTAGGATGAGGAAAGGGATGTGTAGAGATTAAATGGTCAGGGGTTGGCCGAGCCAAAGGCTTTAGGAGTGTGTGAAATGAGGTAGAGGTGGCGGCCTTTTATAATAGGAGAGGAGGGGCACTTTTGGAAAGTAAAGAAATGTTACTTTATTTGAAAATGTGTTTTGGTTTTAAAAGGTCCCACATTGGTATAATTCGTGGTTAAGGTGATAAGGGTTCGAAATCCACTCATCCAGTTGGTTTTGGACATGTTTAGTTCATAGATTTTACATTATCTTTCCATTTTATTTAAATCGTCAAATAATGATGTCATCACTGCATCATTATTATGTCATAAATAATTTAATTTATTTAATGTCTAAAAATTATAAAAAAAATACTATGATGTAGGAAATAGTTTTAGCTTTCCAATGACTATTTATAATCAGAAATATGACTTGTATAACCCCACTTAAAAATTATTTAAGTAAAACATATCATGTTTGTGTCATTTTTACTTTTACATTAAATAAAAAGTTATTTATGTCATTTCCCAACCAAAATGTCTCCATGGGGTCCCCAAGTTGACCCATGGCTTGTCTTGGTCGGCCATGACACAACCAATAAGGTTTGGACATGTGTCTAGTTCATTTCATATTATTAAAGCATTATTTATACCTTAAACTACAATAATTACCACTAATCGCGATTAAAAACTTAATAAGTTACTATTCACCAAAAAATTATTTTTATCCCATTGAACCACATTTTACTTCTTAATGAAACCCATATATGTCAGATTTTTGAAATTCAAAACACAATGATTGCAAAATTTAATTTAAACGGAAAATCAGTCTTTATAAGTACCACTTAGTGGTTTCACTATTCATCAAAAATTGACGTTTTTCAGAAAATTACCGAAAATTCACCCTAAGCTATATTTGATATTCCAAATTCAAAAATGAAGTCCATTTTACAAAATTCAAAACATATAAGTCACATTAATTAATTTAATAATTAATTCCCGCTGTCAGAGCAAATAGCGTGTTTTTATGAAACAATAAGTATCAAAAGATTGACACTAGTTTAAGTCCGATTTCAAAGTGAAATTGATTCCAACGACCACTATTGGATTTAATGGTAAAAATATTTTCTAATTTCACTTTAAAACCAATTCAAAAGATAATCTAATCATATAAATAAATTATATTAAAAAGAGGTTTTGAATTAAAATACAACATTTTACACTATTCATTAAAAAATGAACTTTATCAAAAAAATACCAAACATTTACACAAAGTAAAATTTAATGTCCCGATTCTAAAGAAGAGTTTTATTTGGTCCAAAAGAATGTATAAGAGTGATCAAAACTATATTTAATGACAGTTCGCCATCAAAAGGCGATAAGTGAACCTTTAGTGAAAACTAGGGCATATACGCCTAAAATTGAATTCTTTCCGTATTTTAAGCCTTTATCTTTTATTGGATAAATGTAAAAACATTTAAAAACATCTATAATCATATTTTAGTTATTTATATCCATTCCCGCCATTACAACGGCTACATGTTAACTACCATTTAAAATAATATTATTTAATTATTAGAATGCAACGTAAGATTCCCAAAAAACTCTTTGTTGCGTGTTGGGTACGCCATCGAGCATAGCGTCCCCTTTAAAGTCATTTAAATATTTTATTCACAAATATGGATAAATATGAAATGTCATATTCTTTATTTACCTGGGGTGTTACAGTATTAGCAGATCCAAAAGGCTTGATTGGTGTTAATATGTATATGAGTTATTGAACCTTTTATAATGGATGAAGAGTGGAATTATTATACATATAAAAAGGTAAACAGTAATGAGAGGAAGCATTAAATATTTTACCACCAATAATTCTGAATATTTGATAAAATATGATATTTAGTAAAAATGAGCCCATAAAATGGATTTTAGATGAGTTTATGTACATTTTTACACCTTTTGTTTAATTTTTGACAACTAAGTAATCTTATTTCTAACTTAATCACTATAATTAATGTTAATTACATCCAAAAATATTTTACGTAAAAAACAACAACGAAACTATTATAAGTTATATGTTTTTTTTGTTTCTAAATATGGAATTAATTATCTCCAAATTTAAATAACATTACTGAACTAAATTAATTATAAAATAATCCTACAAACTGGGAGAAACAATAAGTTTTTAAAATGAAAAAGTTTAAATGATTAAAATAATTTTATATTTAATATCACTATGAAATTGATTCGAATGACATAAATTATATTAACTAACCTATAAATGAACTAATTATTCACTAAACCAAATTTAATATGTAATATATAATATATAAATAGTTTCAATAAAAATACAATTTTTCTATTAAAATATTCATATTCATTATTCATCGAAAAATAATATTTACCAGAGAAACCCCAAATCAACACCCATAGAAAGTTTTAATATTATTTTTTGAAATCTAACTTTTAGTTTTTCAAATAAATTAAAATAAATTTTCAAAAATAGATTGCAATATTTATTAAATTAAAAGGTAGAAAAAATACCTTCTAGAAAAATATATATCATTATTTGTAATATTGGATTAATTTTTATCTATTTTCTAGATAACACATGTGACAAATGTTAGTATTTTAATGAATATTACATATTTTTATTTCATTAAATTAATTTATCGAATGTTTTTTAATTATTTTGTTGTGGTAAAAAAAATTTAGTGCATAGAATAACAGTTATCATAAAAAAAGAAGTTTACATATTTTCATATAGTTAATAATTTTATTTATAACTAATTTATTACAAAATTATTTATTTTACATAAATTTATAAACCATATGTCCAAAATTTAGTTAATATTATTCATAACTTCAATTCCAATGTATATGTGGTAACTGTAATGGTATTTTAGTAATAATATCAACAATATATTTTAGTTTGGTTTAACTCAATCTTTCATCTAACACAAGCTATTGAATGAATTCATAATTATGTGTAACATAAACCAAACATGGTGTTTTGTGTACCAAAATATATTCTATCTTTTTTGAATAGTGAATTATAAAAGTTTTGTAGTATGAAATGAAATCCAAACACATCTCTTTCATATAACTGATGATATATTCATTGATCCATAAAATTAAAAATTAAAAATTAATTGAAAAATATATATTTCAAAAAATCATATGATGTTACATCCTACTCTCATTAAAATGAATTACATCCTCAAATTTCATTTATTTTATCATGTTCTTTATAGTACAATATTTTTCTAAAAAACCCCACTTTTTACAAGTGAATACTAGAACTTCCATAAAAAATGATAATTTGAAACATAATGGTTTACCAATGTAACACATAACTAGGTTTCCACATAGGATAACATATGTGGAATGTAAAAACATTGACATGGAAAAGAAATATAACTGTTATTATTTGATGGTTAGTGATAGTGAACACAATTATAAGAATGTAAATGATCACAAATATTTAAACAAAATAGTCAAGGAGAAGACATTGATATCATAATAAATGATGATAATATGAAAAAAACAAGACCCATTTTTTTAATGTTCATTAATTTTTCATGGGATGATATAAATATATGTTTTGAGAAAAATCCACACCCATTATTGTGACCTGATCAATTTCCACTTAATATCTTATTCCAACAAATAAAATGGAATTTTTTTTCCTAATGATTTAACAGATCATGAGATAATTAAATTTAATGATAGATCATTCCATCTATATTTAGTTAACATCAAAAAAAATGTTTAGCACATGATATCCAAATTTCATAAATCCTTTTATGTCAATATAATACTTTAATCTCTAAAACCTCATCCAATTTTTAACAAAAACCTTTCCATAAATTTTTAATCATATATTACTTCTAAGAGACGCAAGTACCTAATATTTGAAATAAAGTAAAAAAATTTCTCAAAAAGTTTTTAGAATTAATCCCCCTTATGTTATAAACTAGTTCTTATCTGTAACATACAAAAAATGTGAATACCTTCATCTTCTATTTTCTTGAAACATGGTGATTATAATATATATTTTTTGAAAAAATGAATTATTTCTTATTCAAAATATTATTCGTTATGTTATATATTTTTAAAAATGTTGTAAAATCCATCTGTAATAACATAAAAAAAATTCCAACAAATTATAAATCAATTCCAAGATAATCAATATTATTCAATTTACTTATTCATATATAGCATATCATTTTCCATATATCATTATTTTTACATTAAAAATAGTTATGGGTTATCTTTACATTATTATTATGTATACCCATATATATATTTTCCATAAAGTCTATTTTACAGCCCATCACTAAAATTCCTCATATTCATTTAAATATATAGAATAAAACATAAACTAAACCCTCATGATATATTTCAAAATTAATAATCCTTTATTATAAATACAAAAACACTTTGATTATTCATCTTCATCTATAATCCATTAACATGGAAACCTATTCCAATTACTTAATACCTATTTAATTATACATTTCACCTATTATATCATCATTATTTATAATATAACCATTACTCATACCACCAGGTTTATTCTCTTCAACAGCAATACACTTAGGACATCAATTTTTTAATTCCCATTCCATCCAAAAATAATGAATTCAACAATCAATGAAGTCATTGGGAGGCCATTATTCTCATTAATTGTGCTAAGCAAAAAAATAGTTTTCTATTTTTAGTTACATTCATTGTGTCTTAATTTTCAACAAAACAAACATCTTATTGTTCCACTAATAAATTCAATCAGGTTATTCTTTCCATATTATCTACTCAATGTAAACAAAATGTTCATTCCTTCATGGACATTATTATAGGAAATCTTAGCAAAATCTTTTCTTATCTTCTTTGGTGAGTCTGATAGTGGTTTAAGATGCATGTTTTTAATCATGTTCCCATAAAAAATAATAGACATGACCACCAAATCATTCACTCCATTGATCATCCCATTTTATTGATCATTAACAAATTATCTATCATATTAAAAACTAACCCAACAACTTCTGGTTAGTTCCATTGATTAAAACTATTAATCATTGTGTATGAAGAACATATCATAGAAAAAAACTGCATTATAATTAAGAAACACTTATAGGATGTCAAAATTATTAATCCTTATTTTAAATATATTACACCTTAGTCTTTTCCA
Organism: Viscum album; assembly: GCA_963277665.1. Taxonomy (NCBI): domain Eukaryota; kingdom Viridiplantae; phylum Streptophyta; class Magnoliopsida; order Santalales; family Viscaceae; genus Viscum; species Viscum album. The sequence continues at coordinate 1,920,470,343 of OY728136.1, read as the reverse complement.
ATGTTACATCCCAAGAAATATCCTGTTAAATATTCAAAGGGATATCACTAATTTTTCTCATCCTAGATTCCAATGGATGACTAAATCATTCCTTTGATACCAACTATAGTGATCTAGGCATAACATGAAATCATACTACAACATTTTATATGAATATTCAAAACATTGATAAGGTACATTTATGGTCACTATATTACTTTAGTGTCTTTTGAAACATAGAAAAAATTAATCTAGCTTGATTTAATATCTTCATTATTTCTCACAATGATCTTCCCCATTAGTAATTCTGTTTAAAAACATTCTAAATATACTAGAGAAGGAAAATGATAACGGGTGATCTCCTCGAATCTGTATGGGTAAATAAATGAGTTTTATAAACACAACATTAGAATAAGGGCACAAGAATGTGATAATATTAATTGAATATGATGCCATGTGTATCAAAGATTATATACATGTCTCATTGAATAATGATTAATAGTACTTAAGACATTAATCATAAGGGAAACAATATTATAATCAATGGGATCGTAAAACAAGAGTAACACATAAGTTTTGTGGCATATACTTAAGAATAAAAAATAATTCCTTAAGAGTTAAGAATAATTGTCGTAACCTACCAGGGTAGTTCAATAGGGATTAACCTATTTGGAATGACACACCACTATCCCCAGTCATTGCGTTATCCTTATAGTTTAATGTTTTCACTCTCCAAACCATATTAGTAGTAAATAGTCACTCTCAAGACCATTATAATAGTTAAGGTTCACTCTCAATATCATCTTTGTAATCAATGTTCACTCCGAATATCACCTAAGTAGAAAAAGACTTTTTCATAAATAAGGTAACTTCCCATTCTATCCATGTCAATCTCATGAGATATAGATATTTAACCAATTCGTTGGAAGGAGATATATGTCCCATATATCTCATAACTAAATTATACATACTTTTTCTACATGATAATACAATATTTATCATATTAAACAAATAAAAAGATATGGGTTTCATAAACAACACATAATAAACATTGGAAAAGATATATGTTTCATAATCAATTCATAATTAAAAAACCAATAATTTTATGTATGATTCATAAGTATTTTATAATGGTATAACCCATGGAATACATACACATTTCAGAAGAAATCATTATAAACATAAACCATCCAAAAAAATAAACAGAATTGTGTCCATAGGTCATATCTATATTAAATAATAAAATATATTAATGGATATGATATTATATGGTGAGTGTTTTTTAATTATCACTTGGATTATTTTTTTACGGAAACAACCATTCATTGGAAATAAATATTTAAACCATAAAATATTCTAAAAATACTTTTCATTAGAATAAAATTTGAAAAAAAAATTAATTAAAAATTAAATCTCATTTAAAAAATGTCCAATGTAATTTTTTTTTATTTAGAAAATAATTATTATAATGTAAAACATTTTTAGACACTTTTTCATTAAAAATATCATGGAAAATTTATAATGGATTCATTGAATTTAGTTAAATCCCTTTATTTGAAAACAACCCTTTGAAGACATATAATGGAATCCTTGGTAATAATTTAAATCTTTTGTTTGTCGTAAAAAATTTAAGAAATACTTTCCTTTTGAAATATCTTTTAGTGCATAAAAAAATACATGGAAATTATGTAAACACTTCTTGAAAACAAAAAATCTATAAAAATATTTTATTTGAATACCAATTTGAAAAAATGAATGTCCACAATATTTTTTAAAATACATTTTATTTCAAGATAATCTAGTTAACATAATAAGATAATATTCAATGAAATGATGGTCATGATGGGGGTTAAATCTATTCATGAAAAAAATAGTTTTTCACTATAAAATGTTTTTAAATTTCATTCCACAAAAAAAAAGAATATTCCAATCTAAAATAAAATTAATCTAAAAAGATAAAACAAGGAGAAAATTATTTAAAATATCAATTTATAATAGAAAAAAAAATTAGAACACTTTTTGAAACAATTACGTTGGAAGAACATAGGTTTCTAACTGGAAAGAAAAATAAAGTAACATTTTGTTGAATACATTTTCATAATTTTCATATATATAAAAGTGTGAAATTATGGAAATATTATATGAATATATCCTAAGAAAAAATATGATCATAAAAGTCATGATTTATCAAGATATTGTTTTCATACTAATTCATCAATAGATGCATGATGATAATCAATAGAGATAAAAAATGAGACTATATAAATAAACTAATAAATATTTAGTAACATTGAATCAAAATACCAATGAAATATTATCATTTTATGAAACATAAAATATATTGAAATAAATTATATTCATAATTTAACATTCAATGGGATTCATATACACCTCATAGTATAATCTAGCAGCATTGTATGGCATGTGTCTTAAAGAAGGAACAACGAGATGAAATTAAGCACTGATTTGGTAACTTTGGACCCATAAGCCTAATGAAAGGTGGTTAATAAAATGGATATGTAAATACAAAAAACATTAATTATAATAATCATAGAATACATTCATGTTCCGTATATACACCCTGAAAAATAAATGTGTTGTGAATATGGGATAAGTATTTGCGAAATAAATGTGAAACTATAAATCCCTTATCACATGAGTAAATTTTGGATCATTAATTTCATGAAATAATAAAATAAATTGAAAATTTTATGTAAATTAATGATATATAATTTCATGTAGAATTATAGATATCACACATCAATAATAAGTGATGAATATAGCATATATGTAACAGAAATAAAAGTGAGATGAAAAAACCCATACCCTAAGTGTTGTCTTTATTGATACACATCAATAAAATATGTATAATAAATATAATTATATTTTAAATCTATCACATAACCATATTATTATATATCATACCATATATTATATATTTATGACTCATATTACCTGTTTTATAACTATACTGTGTTAAATATAAATTTTAGGTAATAATATCTTTTTATTTAATACATATTGTGACATGATGTTCATGATAATATTACCTAGATCATGATTTACTAATTAAAAAAATATGAAACATTATATATATATCATATATATTAGTATATATTTTTTATAATAGTATATAAATTATATATATATTAAATGGATTACAACATTCTTAGAGACAGTAGGTCGTATGTATTCATGAATGTTGTATTCATTTTCATGTCTTATTGAAATAAAGGATGTAAATTACATATATATATATTATAATTGAATTATAATTATTTTTTAACATGTATTATACATTTTAAAAAAATTCATCCTTAATAAATTCAACGTTAAGAGTTATGAATCATATCACTTTGAGGAGTCTGTAGTCCACAATTCCACAATTGAAGTTATCATATTTTCAAAAAATGGAAATCATGAATAAATGTGTTATTTAGTAATTATATATCCATAATTAAATCCTATATATTTTATATATTATATAAAAACATAAATTTAATAATTTCATCCAATTGTGGAAGGCAGAAATCAAAGAAAATATGATATTGATTTGTGAGGTGGAAATCCGCCATACACACGAATGAGGATTATGTATCCCATTTCATGAAAGTTTGTGTGATTTTAAGTCACAAACTAAAAATAAAACATCTCTGTATATTTAGTATAATGAGGATATTATATAACATTGGATTCCTAATATTTTAGGTTCTCGAGTAAGAAATAAAACAAATGGTCTTATTGAAAGATATTACCTCTTCTTTGGGAAACTCTTGGTTTTCATAAAAGAAATTCATTGGTTGTATTTATGCGTAAAATTAGGCTTATAATACTAAGGGAGATAAATTATTTGGATATTTAATTCGTGTTTTTTTAGGTAAAATTGCTAGATAGGTGTAATGATGATCGAGGGTGAGTTCCCTTTGTAAAGAGGATGGGTGGCATTATGGTAAGTATAAAAAGGTGCACAATATTAAAAAGTATCCCTTAAATAATTTTCTTAAAATAATTTTAAATTTTAGATAAAATAGGTGAATTGGTGTAAAGATTTTCATCCCATTTATTTTGATAATTTTAGTACCATTTTAACACCTTCTCTTTAAAGGTTTACTACTAAGTAGTCTTGTTTATACCTTAATCACCATAATTAATTTTAATTAAAGTAAATAATATTTAGCTCATAAACTTGTTTTACCTTATATGGAATTATAAATTATTCAGATTAAATTTATGGAATTATTTTTTACATACTTAAATAACATATGTGGATGAAATTAAATGAAAATAAATACTGAAGACCGGATGAAACAATGGGGTTTTAAAGTTAAAATTTAAATATATTGAAATGTTTATATATCAAATATCAATGTAAAATTGATTTCAATGAATTAAATTTAATTAGTTATTTAATATGTAACAATTTATTCTTTAAAAAATTAAAAATATAAATCAATTATATAAATCAATTATATGAAAATGTAGTTTTCAATTAAATTTCAGTGTTTTTCACTATTTACCAAAAAATGAAACATCCCATAAAAATACATAATATTCACCCAATGAAAATTTTGATATTATTATTTCACAAATAATATTATTTTTTCCAATAAAATTACCAAAAAATATATCTAAAATATTTTCTCCATTAAAAGATGTTAAAATTACTTTTTGGAAAGAAAATAGCATTATCTGTAAAATCTGATTTGATATTATCTCATTTATAGGAAACAAATAAGTTAAATGCTTAAATGTTTATTGAATATAATATATATATATATATATATTGATATACATATATTTCAAAAAAATTATCAATAGTTATTTAGTTGATTTATTGAGATAATTTTATTTGAACATAGGAAACAACATTTTTATAAACGAAATTTATATATTTTTAGATAGTTCATAATTTTATTTCATACTATTTTATTTCCAAAAGAATAATTTTATATACTTTCTTAAATCAGATCATTAAAATTTATTAAATATTATTCATAACTTTCATTCTAATGAAATGTTGGTACCTATAATCATAATTTAATAACAATATCAATAGTATATTTTAGTTCGATAAAACCTGGCCCTTTATGTAACGCAATATATAGAATTAATTCAGAATTGTGTGTAATCTAAAGAAAACATATTGTTTCATGTATTAAAAGATAATATAATTTTTGTTTGTAGTGAATGATTAAATTGTTTTATTGTGAAACTCAAGACAAAATTAGTTATTTTGTATAACAAAACAATATTCTATGTTGCATGAAATGTTAAATAATAAATTAATTGAGAAATAATATTTTACAATAAACTAGGGTGTTATAGAATCACAATTACTCATATTTAAATATTAATATTTTCAAAAAGTTATTTAAGATAAATTATTTTTATAATTATTTTCTTCAAAAAACTCATTATTGAATTAGTTTAATCATAAATCATATATATCCACTCATATGTTTTATAGAAACTATTTTTCTATAATAAAATCACTTTGTCAAAATATTGAAATAAGAGAACTATCAACATCATTCACAAAGATCCATTAAAAAATTATATATTAATTTTTAATCAAAAAATTATTATATATATTCAACCATTAATAATAATAATTTAAACTATATTCTCATTGAATTATACTATTAATTTTGAACTCATAAATATTTATACCACTTTCAAAATTTTCATTTTTAGGTTATATACATAACGGCTAATGTTATTATTTATATAACATAGATACATGGAATAAAAATTCAATGATTGTTTTTAATGACCCTATAGTATTCCATAATATTCAATCATATATAATAAATAAACATTCATCGGGAAAACAATATATTTAAATGGACATATAATTTTTATAAAGAACCATTATTAAAAAATTTCAAATAATTCTTTTTCTTCATCATTATTCTATAATATATTGATAATACTAATACAGAAACATAATAAATATATCACATGATGATTCCATTATTATAATAAAATATTTAGAAACAACTGTAATATTTTATGGATAACATTATTTTTTGCTGATATATTTTCAATTGATTGATTATTGTAACAAGAACAAGCCATAAAAATCCATTGTTTTCTATAAGTAATTGACATATCTAATCATATTGACTAAATTTATATAAAATATAACTAAATTGGTAGATTTATATTTCAAACTATGTATAATTAAAAAATAAATTAATACATCAAATATGAATATTTATTCAATGTTTTGGAAAAAACAACATTTTTATTATTATTGAAGGTGTTTTAAAGACACATTGAGCCTCACATACAATAGAATTATTCATTATTTTCTATATCAATTTGTAACATTGTGATTCTTTATTTCATTGATTAATATCAAATATATATAATGTATGATACTATTCACTAACCTTTACTTTTTTAATAATATAATATCATATTTTATGATGATTTGATATCAAAATTTATTAGGTTTACTATTTTTAAATCGAAGTCCATATTGAATTAATTTTATAGATCAGTCTTACTTGGATAAAAACTCTCTAATATTTTGGTGACCCTAGGTTTTTATCATGCACATTGATATTTTTTACGGTATAATACTAATAATATATTATATTACCCCGGAATGTTTTAGTCAAAAAAAATTGTAGTGTCCATATTTTAATAAACAAGACTCTATTCATCTAGTAACATATTTGTTTTTGGGTCTCCCATATATGAGTTAAAATTTTCAAATTCCATGAACTAGGTTGTAAACCTATTTGGTTAAAAGTTATATTGTTTTTATACCCATTATAATGCATTGTAATCTATCAATAGCATGTCCTAAAAAGTTAGATGATCGAGGTATTGAAGGTAATTACTTTGTAAAGAGTCTAATAATTACAACATTTAATGAGAATTTTATTCCCACCATCATATATCATGTATTAAAATAACATGTGTAAAATATTTTCATGATGTTGATTTAAATCAAACTCACATCCATTAAATCTACAAGATAAAATCATATTTATGTGTAACTCATTACACACCTCATAGATTTTATTATAAACCCATATTGAAGTCCAACTACATTTAGTCACATCCAAATATTTTTATTACATAATTTATCAAAAAAAATTTCTTGTAATGTACATGTCATAAACATATTCCTAACATGATCATATCATAGTTCCAAAAAAATAATGTTAGTATAAAAACTAATTACTTACATTATATATCATGTAACTCCATTATATCATTTATAATAGAAAAATATAGTTTATAACCGTATACGAAATCATAAATCAAGTATTCATATTATAGAAAATTTATATTAATGAATTAAATATATTGGGTTAAAATAAATAAATGAACAATTCATTTATTTTATCATCAGATATGTTATTCTTTATGGGAATTGAGTTTTTTTTGGATGTAATGCCATTAAATTAAATTCCTAAAATGAACTGCTTAATATTATATATTATATGTAATATCCTTTAAATATATGTTATTTTATGGTATATAAAAATCCTATATTTCTACTTTATTTTGTATCAAATTTACATAATGAAAATTTCATTTATTTCTATTATTTAATCCAATGTCTTATTAATTTTAAAAATTTATTTTTATATGGTTTTAAAAATGTAGAATATAATTTATTATTATAACCAAATGAAATTAATAAAAAAGATCAATAAAAAAATAAAATAAAGTATAATTTATATTTTGTACAATGTTATAATTTAAAAACCTTTTTACACATATACATTATAATTAAAAAATATATATTTCATTTCTTTCAATATAAAATGAAAATTTATTTTTTGATAAAAATATGTAATATTTATAGATATTAAACATAGTTATTAGATTCACTTAAATAATTAATTATTAAACAATTATACTTATTTAATTTAGAATGAAAAATATAAATAAATAGTTTTTCCAATTTTCATTTACCTCTAAATTTTTAACAATTTATATATTACTTAATTATATTTATCCTAGAAAATATTGAATTTTTTTTCATCATGTATAATTTATTTCGTGATATATTAAGATCTCAGGGATAAATATTATTGTATAATTAGGATATACCGCAATTCCTAGAATATTTTTAAGCATCTGCAAGATGGGTTTTGTATGACTAATATCATACCGATGAAATGACGAGATATAATTGAGATCATTTATGATTAAATAATCCTCTTTATTACTCTAGTTCATATTAATTTTATAGTTTCTACATCATATTAATATGGTGTAAAATACATAAAAAATAGTTTCAGAATATATATAAATCTCTGTAAAATTACCAGGAATATGTCTTGTTATTAATCCCACTGAAATTGAAGTAACTGTTTTATTGAGAGCCTAAATAACTATTCATCTTAAATAATAACTGATGTGTGCTATATGAATCACTAATCATAGACATAAGAATAATTGTGAAAAATGGGATGTCATGTATTAGTAAAATAATAACCATGTGTGTCTAATTAAAAAATCAAAAAAGGTTCGATTAGGATAATCGTACACAATATGACTATATGTTATATAAAAACTACTCTTGTGTAAGGTGGGTCTTAGTTCCCATACATGATTTAAATCACATGAAATTACCATTTGTGACACCAACATTACATTTTTATGTATTTAAATTCTATGAAATAATAACTCAACACATATCAAATATAAGGATATCATCATCTAATCATTAATATAATTTATAATGTTATTCCTCTTATTTTATATTTAATACTCAATAATGTATTGAATTACTAATAAAATCCCTTTTACCATAAATTATTTACTAAATCAAATAGTATTCAATGTTTTCATTCATGTGGCGGGAATTATAGAAAAACCATAAGCTATGTTGTTAGTGAAAATGACATAAAAAACAAATAAAAAATTTTTTATAATGAAACCATGACTATTATAAATATAAAATATGTACTAAATACATATCAATATTGATTAAAATTCCACTATTTGGTATCCTTCTACATATTTGGTTATCAAAGATCACTAATTAGAAATCAATGATGTCCTCCCACAAAGGATTATCTACGGTTCGGTATCAAATCACCCATTATATGGGTGGAGTTGTATATCCTATTTATAGAATTGTTATAATATGATTAATAAATTTGGTATAATAAAACATCCATATAAGGGGGTAAATATTTGTCTAATAAAACTCATGAATGATCAAAATTAGTAATATAATTTATGTCCCTATTCCATCGGCTCAAGAACTGTCACGATATTTCATGAATTCAATAATTTATTACCACAAACGATAAAATATATTCATTAATATCTAAATTAGTCACTTGATGGATTTTTACCCCATGTGTTTCATCTTAAATAATGATAATAATAATGATATAACAATATGAATCATTCCAAAATGAATATAATTTTCAATAAAATAAAATTTATATTTCATATTGTATCACATTACACAAATTGTAAAATATAATTGGATGGAGTTAATATAATGTTAATCTATATCAATAAATATTACATGATGATTTTTTTAACCTAAACAATTCATTAATTTATAGCTACTTCATTAAGATCATTATAATAGAATACATAATAAAAGTTGGAATGCCCTATATTTATAATGAGATTGGTAAAATCAGGCGTTTGTTTCATCTAAGTGGAGTAGATGGTATATTAATTAGAATTATTCTAAATAAAACAAATTATATTTTATGATAATGATAAATGAACAACTGAATATAATTCTGATAGAAATTTCTTAGAACATTAATAAATGTTTTTATACATTATGAATCATTTTCATATAGTGGTTATGATGAATATGATTTTTCTCAGAATAACTTGATGTTTCTAAAATGAATGGGATTTTAAAAAAATTAGGATAATAAATTTTTTTGACTTAAAATATAAAAAAATTGTCTAATCATATGAATTATGAAATATAATGGCCATATAGAATATATTTTGTGAAATTGGAACAATGATTCACACTAAGAGAATGTTTATCAGAGTAACACATAAGGATTTTTTTCCTAGCATGAGAAATGTGATATAAAGTAATATATGTGAAACTGATCATGGATTTATTTTTCTTATATTTTAGAATTTGATTCCATGAATAATTATTATTTTAGTTTGTTAGTGAAACCAATAAAAAATAAAGTTACTGAAACAATTGTAGAATTCAATAATTAGATAAATAAAAGTTGATGGATCATGATATATAATGCAAGATTTTTTATATGGATTCAATTTATGAAATGTTTATTATGTTAGTTTAAAAAAATTAAAATGATTGAAAAAATTACTGTTTTTCATATTACCAATGCATAATGATGATGCACACAATTCAAAATATATAACATGTTATGATCCATCAAGCGAGTGATTAAAGATGATTTGTACATTAATTATCAAAATAGACTATTTATTTATTATTATTAGTCTATAATTTTATTTTATATAATGTTCTCTATGGCCAATGAAATGTATAATGTTCTCAGTAATCAATGTTTTAAAATTTCTTAATATCGTTGGGATTAATGATTAAAAGTGTATTATATAACATGTAAATCAAATATTTTATAGAGGTATTTGGAAATACAAGTTTATATATAGACGGTGTAATCATTAATATAAATGAAAAATTATATTCTAAAGAGGTTGTTTTTATAATACATATTTTTTCATATTGAATTTTTAATAGTTAATATATTTATTATAGTTTTATGTTTTTAGTATAGTGGTCATATTTTTCCACCTAGTGTGATGTAATCGAAGGTATATATATATATGTGTGTGTGATTGGAATAAAAGAATAAAATATATTTTAAAAAAATAATTTGGAATCCTGATTTCTAAACAAGAGTATTGAATGGAAATTTATTTAACAGCGTTAATCAAAATCAATTTACTCTAATTTGGTAGATATCAAATATATATTATATTTAGTTACAGTATCTTCCATATTTCAATGTGTAGAAAAATAATAATGTGATATGGTGGAAATTAAGAACCATATATACATTTGTTGAATAGTTATTTATTTCATGTTAAATGATTTTTGTATATAGTAAGATCTACAAAAATATATAGATTTGTGTTTTTATAATATTTAAAAATATTAGTGGCCATCAAATTATGAATATATTTTTATTAAAGAACATTATAAACAATTAGGCACACTTGAAAAAGATTTTTGAACTAAACTAATATCTTGGACGATTATACTTATACAACACAAAAGGAATATATGTAAATTTTGATGAAACACTAAAATTAAAAAACAATTAGTGTTTTGGAATTATATAATACTCTATGTATTGGAAAAATAGGATACATCAAAATTTTCATAAATATATTTTAACATATTCAGGCCTATAATAATGATAACATGTAATAAATTACCATGGAGCTTGTTTAAAAAAATGTATTGTGGAATTTGTTAATTTTTTCAATAAATTAAATAGAATATGTGATGTTCTCATAAACTATATTGTTATTTCAGATATCAATGTTTATTAAAAATAAATATGTAAAAAAGGTTGTATTTTCTTAGATAGATTTATTTAGTCATAGTTAATAAAAATAAAAATATGTGAATTCATTAGGTTTTTATTGATGAAGTAGGGTAAATTTTATGACGTTTTTGTTGTTTATATATGGGGATATTTAATATTGAAAAATATGTGGATTTCATGAAGTGTTTTGAAAATAAAATCTCATATATGGAAGAAAATATAAAATAGTGGATTGAAGTTACATTAATGGAAATATTTTTAATTTTTATTCATTTTTAATTTATTATTTATCTTTACTTACCAATGTAGTCGTAGAAATAATGAATCTTGATTGTTTTCTATATCTACATTTTAACATATGTTAATCATTCACTGTTTTTTTTTAAACTATTGTTGATGAAGTGATTTTCAACGGGATTTTGTTTGGACTAAAAATAAAAAAGTGAATGACCTCGAAATGATGACGACATAATAATATATACCTATGAAAATTTATTTTTCTAGAGGGTAATAATGGAGAGGATTAATAAAAGGGGAATATGCGAGTGTTAATTTTTTTGAACACAAAATTATAAAAAAAATTACCTGATAAATCATGTTATATTTCATCTGGTTTTGTGTGTTTCAGTTTAAGTAATATTGGTTTTGAATATTGGAAATTTAGGAAAAAATTCCTAAATTTTGAAGCTGTACTTTTTTTTGAAGAGTTCAAGGATTCAGATGATATCACATTACAATAATGGGTCCCATTTTACATAACTTGATACCTATAATGAAACTGTACTAAATGAAGTTTAAATATTAAAAAAATTATAGTTTTCATTAAATTAATTTACTCGAAAATATGATGATTGTTTAAAAATTCTTTAAGGAGTTGGATACCATTTCATATTGAATATTGTGTTCATTATGACATCCAAAATCAAAATGCAGTTTATATATTGAATGTACTTCCTCTCCATAGTATTAGATGTTTTAGGAAGTTATTATGAAATTATATCGGCTATGAAATAATTATACTATAAGTAAAGATATCCTGTATTTGTAAGAGAAATTTTTTTCATGAAGATAAGGGTTTCTTGTCAAACACATTGACCACATTGTATTGATGAGGTCTTGATAATTTATTGTGGCACAATATTGGTTGGAATATTAAGTCTTAAAAAACAATAACTATTATAATTACATTGTTAAGATGTGTGTTATGATGATGTGTGAGGAAAAATAATTTCTCTTGTTTGTTGTCCTATATACCATCATTGAATTATCATTTGTAAAATAGTGAAGAAATGTAAATTGAATAAATTAAAAATAATTCATAAAAAATAATTAGAATAAGAAATTTATGTTTAAGGATGATACCATAAATATGAGTTCAATGAAAATAAAATAATACAATATTTGAAAAAATATCATAGAATAAGATCAATATTACTCTAAAATTGATGTTGGAAGGGAAAAAATGAAATCGTTAAAGGATATTTTGATTCCATTATCATGAAATAATTAGTCGTTAAATAATTATCTAATTATCATTTTGGTTTTTTATTAAAATCTAAATGAATAACTTTATCTTGGTAGATAGTATTTATTCTCACAACTCATCTTTAACATGATATGGAATTTAGGATTTTGATGGAAAAAGTTAACAAGAAAAAATGTTTAAATAAATTTTTAAAACTCCCACAGTGGTCATTGAGAAAATCTTAATGTTGTTTGTACATTATAAAATCACAAATTTAATCCACTACTAATCTTTTTTATCTATTTATTGAATGCGAGATTATTTTGAAATGAATTAATACAAAAACATAATATAAATTTATATTAAAATTATGAATACCCAAATAAGATAAATTATAATGAAATTAAAAATTCCCAAACTCAATTTCTACCCTCCCATTCATTTCATTCATGGAAAAAATATATAATACATAAACTAGAAGTAGATATTACCGATGTGGAAGAATCTTGTAATACCCCCACCCTAATAAATCCTGGTTTGAATCATATGTATCATGTTGTAGTAAAGTTTTAATAAATTTATAGGTTAGTTATACCCCCTCCCTAAATGGTATAAATTCCATAAGAATGTATCTAATAAAATAATTCATGAATTCTGATGAAAAATATGCATATAATTGAACAAATTTTATTTCATGATAATTAAATTCATGATTATATTTGACAAGAACATTCATGATGTGACATATTATTTTTAACATTGGGAGACCTTCATAATGAACTAGAATTTCATATATATTTTTTTCCCATGAAACATCCATTATTATACATTGTACAAACCAAAACTCCCATTTATAGTGTCTGTACTTACTCATTGAATGTTTTGTGACTGAAACCTCCATGGTAAAATATTATTTGTTTAAATATTGCGGGGTGAATACAAAACTATATGGATAAAAAAATCATCCCCTAAAATGGCACAAGTATGCACTATACAAAATCCTCAAACATGTTAACATATTTCAGACTAAATTTTAATCCATAATATTGTATTTTTATTTTAGGCCATGGTATTAACACATCCTTCATGAAACCACATATTAGTATACATAATCTAATTGAATTTATTTTTCACACTTTATTATTTATTTTACATTCTATATCTCTATAGTGATAATGTATTATTATATCTTCACAAAGGAATGAGTATTGGAGTTTGAGTCCTGAATTCATGGAAATACCTTAGAATAACTAGAGTCATGTTTCACCATATAGTCTTATTGGAAACTGTCCAGCGGTTCTCAGTCACTTTAGTGCTTAGTAGTAGGATATCTAACATTTAAAAAAAATATAAAACGTCTTTTCCTTTGTTATCTCTAGAGGTACATTGAAAAATGAACACAGATATATATGGAAAACTAGGTGAACATAAAACATTGGGAAATAGATCAAATGGTTGATGTATGATTTGTTAATCACTTAATACCCCTCTGTTTTGAATCCCATGTTGGTAAATCATTTTTATTTGAATTTCCTTTCAATCACGGAATGCTAGACATGGTTATTTCCCCATTTTGGTTCGGTACCATGTTATTCACCCCTCTTCGATGGCATCACACAATGTTACATGTCTCTTTACTCTAGAAAAATACCATCTATGCTTCACTACCAACCCCCCATGCACCCTATCTAGGTTCCCATGATTATAATGGTTGGATATAGTTATACAATTTTACACCATAATCTCAATGTTGGGTGTTAGTTTTATTTCTTATACTAGAATATACTTTTTTTTCTAATGTTTCCAACCAGTCTAGATTCCACTTTTTTTCAATATTTTACTCCACAATAAAATATAGTTAATTCCTAAAAAATATATTGAAAAAATAATAATTGAGATATAAATAATTAGATTAACATTAAAATTAATGATTTAATTTTTAACAGATGATTCATTATTTATATCTATTAAATACCCCATATTTAATATTATTTTTACTCACAAGAATCATGTTTCTAATTAATTGAAATATAATTAAATCCTTCCATGGATGAAATGTAATTATCATGAAAATAAAATAATTTTTAACAAGCCATAACATCTTCAAGAATATTATAAAAATAACTATTAAAATATTAATTATTTAATAAAACCTAGTTAAAGTTGTATTTTACATTCACCAATGAAATCATTTTCCCTTTAAAGTATATATTAAAATTTCCTAACTATTTATTAGTTAAAAAACAATTTCCATCTTCATCACTTGAAATTTATTTCTCTCATCGGTTATGGTTAACATTTTCAGGAGTTATATTCAATCCTCAATTATATAAATAAAAACCACATTCATACAATGAATCTAAGATAATCAAACAGTAATAGAATATATAAATTTTAATCATTAGGGAGTGATAATAAGGATTAAACGAATAAGATGTTGATGGTTGATAGTTATTTTCATAAAAAGATAGATTTTAAAAAATAGCGTTCATCACTATAGGTAATTTTATTTTAAAATATAAAAATATTAATAAAATTTTATCCTTAATTATAACTATATCACCCACATTATTATAAAAACATAAAATATAACAATTCATGAAAAGTACCCATATTGAATACTAAAATGATATGAATTTTTATTTTATTTTTATTCCTATTATTTTTATTAATATTGAACTTGGTAAAAGTATCAATCCCATTTCCCAAAATCAATTTGATATCTTCATATCAATAATGGTTATTTTTTTTACAATATTGTAGGTTTATTTTGACTAAATTATGTCTTTAAAAATATATAAGAACTATTTTTTCAATGTTTTTTTCTTTTTAAAAAAATTTCACTATCCATGTTTTCAACTATTACATAATAAAAAAATTTATATATGGACCTAAAATTCCAGAACCATTCCACAACACATCATGAAAACACAACACATCTCACCTCAAAAACAGTATCTTTTTTAACCTTTTAAATCCATTTCCCACATAGATAAAATATTTCATATAATCAAAAATACTAGGTGAATGTTTGATTTGATGAAATTATAGTGAAAATATTTCTCCATATTACATTGATTCATTATTTATAAGGTAATAAATGAAGGATTCGATTTTTATGAAATTATCGTGGATAAAATGGGATAAAATACCAAAATCATTTTTATGTAAAATTATTCCATCATTTCATTTCCATGATATCATTTCATGTTCAATATGGTTTATATTCCCCTTGTATACCTCAGAAAAATGAAATACAATGTTTATTATAATTATTTATAGAACCCTCTCAAAAATAGGAGCCACGTGAATCATCAAAAGAAATTATTATAAGAATAATAATAATGAAATAATAGACCTCTTATATAGAAAACAAAAGAAATACATATGTTGGTGGTGTATAATTTCTCTAAAATAATGATTGATTAAATTGTTACCCAATTGTTATCTAAACATATGCCTCCAATAAGATATTCAATTATTCTAATTAATATTTTCATATAAAATGTATAATGATGATATTAATATTAAAATTTTCTTAATAAATTAAATATTAATAAAATAAATAGTTATTTTATGTAATTTTTCTTAAGAAACATAAATTGATTTCATACAAATATTTATGAGAAATGAAAAAAAATTGAAATGTTTTTTTATGGATTAGACATTTTCATCCTTTTAGCTCTATTATTTTAATCATAGAATTCTAATAGTTATATATATAAATTAATGTGTTTTATATTGATATATCCATATTTACACTTATTTTTAAATACTAATGTCGACATGTACATACATATATTACATAAGAACACATTGTTAAAATAAAGTATATTTGAAAAGGTATCATTGTTCTTAAATGTATTTCTAATATATGATTAAAATTTCATATTTCAAAACAATGTTCTAAGTACAATTGAAATCATATGAGAAACGTTTTTCTATTTTTTATATTTGAAAGTGTGTTGAGAGAATAAATATTTTCCTCAAAAATACGAACTAGTTTATGATATAATGGAAAAATTCAAATAGTAAAAAATTTACTTTGATATTTGTAAACACTCATATAATTCCACTTCATTTAGGGTGGTGTTTCTTATGGATTTCACTGTGATGTTTTCTTATCATATATATTGACATTTTTTTATTTTTAAATTAGTTGTTTAATATGTTTTTTCTACCATAACACACAATTATTTTAACATAATGGAATCATTAGAGTCATTATGAGTATGGATAGATGTTTTGATGTGATCATGTTAGGGAAAGATAGATCCAATATCATGTCAGAGACTATATTGGGGTATTACACTAGTTAGACTATTTAAGGGAAGTCATTTGGTTATATAAATTGGGTAATTAACACTAACCCCTTTCCACCAAAAGTAATTCTCATCCTTTATTAATGATAAAAGGGATATAATGCTTCATTATTCCTAGCACTATTTGGATGTTGGTTGGTGACAAACACTAATGGAATATCATACACCCAAATATGAGGAATTATCATCAAAGAGAATAATAATAAAGGGATGTTATACAATTAGACCAATCAACACATACTCATTAATATGAAAATCATTTTATGTCCTACTAAATTGATACAACTAAAAAAGAAAGACATCTATTAAAAATAATATATATGATTGTGACAAAGAGTTCCAAACTGATCGTGAACATCTCCCCAAAATTGGGTGATCTATAAAAATATCTAACCAACTCTTATAGTATAGAAAATGAATTTACATGAACATAGGGAAATATTAAAATTTACACATTGTAGGATCAACCTTAGATCTTCTAATTCAAAAGAAAATGAAATAATACTACAGACGGTTGAACTATAAGTGACACATATTCATCACCTATATAGTATCTCTTCGTTACTAACCTCACTATGGTTATCTCGTATCAAGTATCACATACAATAAATCATATAATATAATAATAATTCACATTTCCATACTAAAAATTTTTCAATGGGTCTCCTATCATCCCCAATGTTTCATATCATAATTCAAATCCCTCTAAAATTATGTTAGCCTAAAAAATGGGCTAAATTTTTAATCCATCTTGATGAAACCTATGATAATGTATTATATCATCGACCATTTTCATCCCAAAATCACATCATCCATCAACATCCCAAAATGATCACTGAGTAGTTTCAATGATTCACCACAAATCGTACATTATGAATTATAATTCAATCCATCACAGATCATACAATTCAACACTAAAATGATCTAAAGAATACTATACCCTTTTATCCATGTCTGTAAAATATCCCAAAGTCATTAAATCCTTATATAATCATATATGTGAATTTTCACCGTCATTCATACCATTATATAAAAATATAATTCCATGATTGTTTGTCAGAGGGGGTAGTCAGCCATACTTTCTTTGGCAAAGTAGTATATTTTGGTAGACACCATCCTAGATTCCACTAGGTGTAATCCTCCCTATCTATATTGCTCGGGTAGAGTACAAAATTACACAACATGCAAGATATAATATATCTCTCAATAATATATTGTTAATGAACCTATTATTATGCTTAAATGATACTATCTCATCCAAGACATATGGCTACCACAACTATAAACAATATATCATATATGAACCAACAAATTCAAGCAGTATCATAGAATTAATACATTCCTTATAACATTCCAATTAATATCAATTAATTCAATATTCATTAATTAACATTATTCTATTAAATATTAAATTAATAAAAAATTGATGTATATTCCCCACATATGTAAAAGAAATTATTCCATGGTTCCACAAAATTAATACAATTTTCATTCAATTGAGACAAAAAATAGATGAGTTATTTTTTATTTATTATAATTCCCTTCGTCATGGTATCCTAGAAACAATATTTATCTATCATAATTGAACTGTACATAAAAATTAAATAAACTACCACATTTTTTTTGAGTGTACTATATGTAATGATGAAACCCTACCATCAGACCTTAAATGAAAAACAATATTAGTTGAAAATATATTTTTATGAAAAAAATAAGAAATCATAACATGATTTTTTCCCATAAATCTTAATTACTTCATCAAAAAGTCTATTTATATAAGCATGTATCTCAGTATAATATACATAAACTATTTCAAAAATCCTTGACCCCATCTAATATCTCTCCAATGGATAACAATCCTAGTCACAGATCATGTATAATTAGTAGTCTCATGTATAAAATAATCCCTAATGGTGGTAAACAACAAACAGAGGAAATCAGGAATCATGGACCTAAAAACACGGAACACATCCTATATGTAAATATATTTCCACTCATCCCCAATCATTTATCATAATCAATTAACTATTTAATTTAATAACCTTTGATTTATTTAATCATTTATCATGCATTATAACAAAGCGTAACTTATCTCACACTCTTGAAAAAACTAATACATATTTTTAATTTATATATAGAATATTCACATACTGATTAATATTCGTGGAAGAAAATTTATTTTTTCTTTCCTTTTAAAATTTACCTCAATAATAACTTATAGATTCATGTTATTTATCAAATTACATTATCATATAGAAGATGAAATTATATTATCATGAAATTAGAATAAATTTTATTTCTATAAAATGATAAGACTAAATGTTTTCAAAAATATATATATGTAATTTTTTTTGTAAATAAAAATTACTATCTATGTGATCATTAAATGTTTTGATGAAATTAAACATGATAACCCGTGAATAAATATAGGTATCACACTATCTAATAAAAACATTTAAAAATTCGTCATATTTTTATAAAAAACATGTAATTTCTAAAAACCATTAACAATTTATTCCATCATTATTATTTATCATTTATTATGTATAAATCAATAAACAAGTAAATGATAAAATAATGTTAATATTACAGTTTAATTGGATAATAATATCATAAAATTTGAATATCCTACCTGATATATTCCACTTTAAAATTATTATAGGTGAGGAATATAGGTGAGAGAAGAGTATGCCTCCCCTGGAAATTAGAAAGGATGCGTTTCAAAAAACTAAAAAAAATTATCAAATCAAATAGTGGGTGATGGGGTTATATAGATGATAGTAAAATGAAAAAAGATAAAAAATAGAAGGATTCATGTATTTCATAAAAAGATAAATATGTATTTAGAAAAATAAGTGTGTATAACCCCATTAAATTTTACAAATGATATTTTAAATATAAGAGCTTAATTTCGGAAAGAAAAATCTAATAATGATTTATAAAATATATAATAAATAAAGTGTAATTAATTTATTTGTTAAATATTTATGATACTTGAAACTGTCTCCAAGCTAACTGTAGTTTATTGAAAAATTAAAAAACATGTTAAATAGTGTATTATGACAACCCTTATGCTGGTTAGGGGGTCTACCTGTGCTTTCATTTTTTAACACTTACATTTTGATTTATAAAGGATCACATAAGGGTGACTTTAACGTCAATCTAAAAATTCATTGAATAATCCTAATGACACATTTCCATGGGATGATGTATGTTTGAAGGATACATCTTTTACACTTACACAACATTATGAATGGGCTCACATAAGGGTTTCATTAGCATTCAGATATTCGTACTTTTTAAATTACACCTTACCCTTAAATAAAAAAGGTGATCTATGTCAGGAAAACATGCTTCACCATCATACATCCTTATTACAAGGATTATATATAGTTATCAAGATCATACTCTTATGAAATAATTAAAATACATCCTTACACATAATATACATTATATCCTATGTAGGGGAATGTTATATCTTAAAAACATTTAATTTTTTTCATATAAAATTTATTAATTATATATAAATTTGTTAATTTATAATATAAATATTAATTCCACTTCCAAAAATATTTAAATATTATAATAAAGCATTTATATGTCTCACAAAAAACTTAAAAAACATATTATTTCAAAAACTATATTGAGAAATAAAAAATTCAAGAATCCTAAAAAATACTAGGAACATCATATACTGAAAAAGGGGAGGACTGAAAAAAATATTGTGTTTTATATTAGATAAAAAACAAATAATTATCCTATGTTAAATGAAAATAATACTATTGTGAGGAAAAAGAAAACGATCACCCAAAAAATGATTTCCTAAGAAACCTCTCGTGAATATGTCCATTATAAGAGTATGACCAACATACTTTAATGAATATTGATCAAAACAATAATACTATACCATGAAAACCTAAAAATATATATTGGTTGAGATATATATAAAATATTATATAGTCCATTTGAATGGAGTTCTTAATTAGGAATTATCCTTGAATTCATATATAGGTTAACATCCAAAAAATAAAGATACATAAGTGTGAATCATCAAATATAATGTGATAGTAGTCATGAATCTGAAACTAAGAATACCAAAAACATTGAACCATGCACCCACACCACTAAAAGACACAAAATAATGAAATAATATGTTTGTGAAACACCATTTCCTAATGGAATGGGATATCCACAAACCAATCAACGAATTTTGCATTATTGTCATTGTTGATCTTTAATCAATCAAAGATATGACATTCATCTTGATAATATTGTTGAATTCAACACACTTGTAGCATATCATTTATCCTATTCAGTGTAGGGTGTTCTATTAATACTCCTTGAATCCAACCTATGTCAGAAAATTTAATGGAAAAATATATTGGGGATAATGCTTAATATCTTCACTAAATTATGATTTTACATGAAAATTTGTAAACTTTATGAACAAATAATCTAAAATGTAAAACTATAAAGGTCCCCATCATTTTTAGAAAAAAAATTAATTCAAAAAATACTTAACTACCTTGATCCTCTCATGAATCAAAAAAATATCTTGTTTGTGCACTTCATGAGTTCTTAAATGATATTTACTGAGACTCTGAACCCAATCTCCCCCAACGGAGAACAAAATGGATAGATTTATAAAACATCAAAATATTTAACTCAAACAGTGATGTGAAAATTATTGTTTTTTAAAAACTAGACCCATGTTAGGTGCTTCATCTAGGACCCTCTAATTTTAAGGAAACACACATGAATGATGTACTCAAAATTGTAGTTGGTCTGTTATGTCTAAAAAAGAATCTATGGATGGAATTTAATGTTATGGAATAACTAATATCAAAAATAACTTGGGATACCTCTCCATAATATATAGGTAAACTAATATCATGATTATAGATTATTATCCTCATCAATTTTGGAGGTTTCATGACATCATCTAGGTAAATCATAAATTGAATATATACTTATATCAACTCCTTGATCATTGTAAACTATAATAATTTCATCATAAATCATCTATAAAACATACAACATCAATGTGTCCTTGAAATATTCACAAACTGATGAATATTTCCATAGACATTTCCTCCATATTACAAATAGGAAAAATTAATGGCTGATGGAAACTACCAAAAATAGGTTCCTCATATTTTACCATCTAATAGACAAATCATCAAGTGAAAAACACATCATCGTAACACTTAAACCTATGAAACAAATACTAATATATTAATAGTTTCATACAACATTTAATTCCATAATATACCACTAAATGTGTGATTTTAAACTCATATAGAGCCACCTCACGCATCAACAATGTAATAATAATACTCCATAAGAACAGCACATGATGTTTCTTATCTGCATACCAACCTTCTGAGGAATCAATAAGAATAAATCGGTCTCTACATACCATCACTATAAAAGCATCCATCCATGAATCGTCAACCTTATATAACAATGTGGACATCAATTCAAATAGAAAATACGACCTCTACCATCAACCTCTCCAAAATCATGATGCATTTCTTAGATATATTTATCAATCTAGAATAATATATAGATTCATAAATTTAATCACTTTTGACTTCCGACATAGTTTTTTTGATAAAATATTAAGAGGTTGATGTTATTCTAGATTAGGACATACCTCAAGATATTGTGATCGGTAAAAACCACAAAAATGATCATGGATGAGGTAATGCTTCCACAACCCCAAGGAATAAAAACATTATTCTAAATTAATATCATTAGTTTTATATTTAAATGTGATTGGATGTAACTAATGTTATCCATAAGAAAAATATATTATCTTCAACATGAGAAAATATCCAAAACCAATACTAGAAGGATAATAGAAAATCACGACCTACACCACTCTCATTTATAAAATTAATAATTGGATTGAATACCAAATTCAACACCTTGTACTTGAAATATAACTAGAATCCATTATTCCTCTTGAAAGGATGATCCTTACTGTTCATGTAGTTCATATAAGTTTCTTTAAAAGGAAATTAGGGACAACTATCTTGCAATGTCTTGCATGACTAATGAAATCTTACACCTTTATAATAGTCTAAGAGGATACCAATGAGATGAAAGACACAATCATTAAGTGATCTATATATATACGACAATGGGATATGATATACGTTAAGAAACGTACATCATGATACAATAACCCACACAATTATTGCTTTCTAAATAATAACTAATGACATTGAACTAAAAATATTAAAAAGTATCTCTATGTTCCCCTCCATAGACAAAAAGTAACAATGGATATTGTTAATAAAACCCACCATGAACTTATCCAAGAACTCTATAAATAATTCACTCATAAATCCCATGATCTTGACTGGAGTGTTCTTCACATCGAATGACATCATTGAAACACATAATGGGGAAACATCAATAATAGTAATTTCAATATATCCTCATTTTTTGACTATATATGATGATATACTAACTACGTATCTATACTAGATACAGATCTATTTTCATTGGAAATATTAAATTCATCTTCAATATATTGATAAGAATATAGTTCTTCACAATCAACATATTCAAGTGAATATAACTAGTACATTAATATAATCTACTATTATCTTTCATCATGAAAAAGTCCTATGAACCCCAATGTAAATCAAAATACAAAGAAATCCCTATATCAACATATAATATAATTTTCCCCACAACTCTTGAAACAAAAATAGTTTCATCCTATATAGATATAACATGTTTAGAGATGTTCCCATTGTTCTTATACTCCAATAATATTCTCCAATCGAGGGGATAACACTACAAACTCCATTGGGAATACATTCAATTACTCTTACATGATCCTTGAAAACACTATCCTCTGATGCTCAAATGAACACCACATCAACACAACAATCTAGGAAGATAATGATGAGACATGCCTCTGGCCCAACCGAGGGTCTCACTAACCAATTAACATGGAAGAATCTATGTCCTCATCATAAACCATATTATTCCACCTTATGTAATCCAAAATTCTCTATACCAATATAGATTATTTATTCTAAGGATGATTTTATATTAATGTATTATTAGAATATGGTATTCTACACAAAGGTAGAGAAACCACAAAACTAGCTCAAAAACAAGACAAAAATTAGGGAAAATATCTCAAAATACAACTAATGTATTCAATATTAAGGATGATAGAAGTCTTTATAACATAATTATAAGTTTATTTATATAGGAAGTTGATAATAATAAGTGTGTAGATATTTGTCTTACCAATATACACACCCATGTAAAAAATTATGCAATGAGTAAGTCAAATTACATCTATATTTCTTGGGGATAGAATTTCCAAATAATAAAACTATATATGTTATGGTCCACTACCTCTCCAAACTTAATGGAAATCACCACCATTGCATTGATCTACCCATTAATGATGATGATCATAATTGGGATTTTCCTTACATTCCCCATCTCCTCTATAATAGTCTATTAGATTGAACACCCTACTAGTACATCCTCATCACAAACTATCTCAATTAAGGAACCTTATGTTGAACACCTACAAGAGACTACCAACACAAAATGGTTGGTCACTATCATCACTGATGACCATGTCCTTATCACCAATATCATTCATCTATTTTCTTAGTAGGGGAATGAGAACCACCACCCATTGAGAGGAGAGATATTGAGTGCGGGGAAATAACCCCCCTTTCAAAAATCACTTCATTCCATGAAACTACGAACCCAGATGATACGTCTTCAATGTAGGGATTCTTGAAGAAACTCATGACATGATGATTCGGTTCATGATAGAATTATATCAACAACCTCTTCTCTCATGAACACCTCAAAATATGTTAGTATATTAAGATGGGTGACCTGGAACTCGATCATAGGACACAAATCATCCAAAATATTCCGCATACAGACATCCTTATCTTGAAAAATATTTTATGGATAATGTATAAATGTATGTAAATTGATTCGGAACACCTGAATACTAGAAATAACCTTTGAAAGAGTATGAAACACTTTGTTATGGTCCTTATTTATGGTAAAAAGGTACATGTTCTCAGAAATGTTCCAATAGATTCTATAATGAGATTTTGGACTCCTTTAAATCCATTGGAACAAGCACTACTATTACCTCACTACTCGATATAGAAACGAATCAACTTACAAAAACATTTCCTATATCCGATCATGGATCTAAAGGAAGTATATTTCCACCTCCTCCAAATAGTCCTCTATTAATGATTATTAGATATATCTCACATACCTCTTCATGATATGTACATATGAATATTGGAGTTTCCACTTCCATGTGTCTTCATCATCATCATCTACATGATGGTGATTTTCTACCAAGTCTTTTATAACAACGTCTGTGTTCACATGATGAGGCTGTCATCCTGAAGCCATACGTAAAAAATAAAAAATATTTAAGGAACCCAAAACCAGTAGTATAGAATATTTATGATGACTTTACTAATTATTTATTAAAGTATTATGCTAATCTCGCGGTCTACCCAATCAAATTTGGTGAACATAAATAGTGATACCTGATTATTTATAAGGCTTATACCCTACTACTAGTATCACATTACTTTGTTGTCTTAGTAAGAATAAAATTCTATGAATCATAAAATAGGGGTTTCTAAATAATAATACATTTTCTAGTATTCCATGTTTAAATCAAAAAATGAATACAACCAACTAACATTTCCCCACAACCCATTATAGTCCTAACCTATTTTCAACTCCAAACCACATCATATCCCTACAGTTGATCCTTTATTAACACTTTTTTCCCCCATACCACAAAGGTACCCCTCTTATGAAGACATTTATATAAGGTAACCTCATATAGGACATGGATTATCAATAATAATTGAGGGTATATCATACATAGAAATAGGATGCATTACCCACTACAAGAACATATGGAATGATAAATATGTCATAGAAACAAATAAAATCCATATCATAGTAACTAATTTAAGATGAAATTAATATTAATTTGATATTACTAAACAAATAATAAAACATAAATGAAGATACATGTACTAAAAAAAATCCATTTGTGGTGACCTTGAATCCCAAATAACTCTTAAATTTCTCCATGATCTAGTAGTATCTGGATCGATCTTTGATCGGATCTTATATACCTGAAAAATATTTTATATAAATGTTGGGTGACACATAAATGTATACCTAAAAGGATAGACCCCATATCCTCATGTGAAATTGAAATTGAAATCATGATAGAGCCTCATGAACAAGAGGTGAAAATAACTACTCACCTAAACAAGAAATCTATTTTCCCAGTTATACTATCACTATCACTCACCATGTATCACATAAAATAGATAATATAATTTTAAAAAAAAAATTGATACCACTGTAAAACTTCCATACTGGTTTTCTACTCTACTACAACATAAAAATTTATTATCCATGTATCCATAAATGTATGACATATTGATAACAAATGTGAAAAAGTAGTAATCCATCAAAAATATAGTTATGATAATTTATTATATCATTAATATATTCCATCCTATAATATTATCATTCTTCCACATCTAAAAATATTAACTGAGTAGTTCTCAAGATCCACCGCCACATTTATGTCATGTATTTTGCTTTAATATATCAAATCTCAAAGATTTCATACCTATAATGACCCATTTGTTACTATATCTGTAGATACATGTGTGTGAAATAATGAAAATACATTTCATTCTTCTTTAATAAAATATGTTCAAGGATATAACTATGTATAGAGGACCAAAATGGTTTAAAAATATGATAGCATGTCCAAAATTTGAAATAATCTATTTGTTTCGTGCCAACCATAATGATGGTGAAATCACCATACCAGTACCCACTATGTGTTAGACACCCTTCAAAAATTATGTGAGTAGAGTACAGAAGAAAATAAAATAAATGATATAATATAAACTACAACATCACTATAAGAATCCTCATCGTATTAGGATTATCTATTCTTATCATATCTTGGACACCTATATTCCATTGCTAAGAACATGTTATCTTATAAGCATAGAGTTATTCGTAGATATTCATTTAATTAAATCATTCCCTTTAATATTTGACATTAGTTTACTATATTTATTTTATAACAATTATAATTTATCAATTACTTGTTTTATTACTAAATTTAATATCAATTCATTCCATGGATAATACAACTAATTCCACATATCCTCATGGTTAATGACTATTGAATTCTTTTCAAACACAAAATTTATTAGTTAAAACATTAATTAATTATTAAAATTATATAATAATATGTAATCTTGTAAATATATAGTTACACTATAAAATGAATGAATACCCAATAACAATATTTTATAAAAAGTAATGAGAAATTGAATGTAGGTAAACAATAATACAGATCAGTCAAAATGAAATATTGAACATTTTCATGAAGGCATCAAGTTTTCTGAAAAATGACGGGAATACCATGCATAAACTTATTTTTTCAATATAGCCGGCATCCCAAAAACTATCATTCATATCAATATGTGTACCAACATCAGAGGCCTCATCTTATGGAATAAACTCAAGCCTCACCACACATATTTTATTAACCAACAATAATCACAAGCACATATTAAGTCACATATCAATGCTCACATATACATAATTAACAAAAACAATCAAAAAAACATATTAAATATGGAATATACGCCCCAAAAAAGGAATCCATATTCACATGGATGAATATAATCACTCATCCCCTAACATTTACCCTTACCAAAAAAACATTCATTTATAATATTATATTATTAAATTTAGTTATCACATGTTACAACCATGTGTATTCTATGTCATCATCTATAAAAATATATTCATTATTTAATATTTTTTCAATCATTATGACATGGTTTATTATTATTTATATGAAAACATTTCTTTAAAAATTCCTCTAATAATTTACCTTGAGAATAAAATTCTTCTTTATTATTTTTATGTTCATCCATTAATATAATGATGAAAAAATTAATTAAAAATTCATTAACCGTTTATTATATTTCAATGAAATTATATATTTAATTTTCATAAAATAATATATATTTAATTAAAAACCCACTAAAAAATACCATATTTTTGTACCATATAAAATTTATCCAATTTTATAAATGATAAAATAATAACAAGTTTAGATATAACACAATTTTTTTTAAAAATAAGAATGTTGTGATCATGGTGGAAAAACAAACTATTATTAAAATTAAAAAACCATTTCTTCTATTATTCATGCTTAATATTTATTAAAGTTACATCCACAACCATAAAAAGGATCAAAGCATGAAAACATTGCAATTTCACCTAAAATAATAGTTTTAATGAATCCATTACATTGAATTTTCTCCGTGGAGAAATGCTTTTGTTAAGAAATGTAATAAGGAGAAGATTTAGCCTCACATATATATTGCAGCATAAGAGTTTTGAAAAACTAATGAATCTCATTCACTATATGTGAGTGTATTGGGGATTTCAAAATGTAAGGAAAACATTGGAAAATGATATATGTAAGGGTTTTTTATTTCTAAATATATGTTACATGTATCTATAAAAATAAGCATTGATACACCAAGTAAATTTCCCAATGATTTATATAGTGGTGGAAACCCAATTTTATATCCCACAAAATCCATTAAAATGGAGTAATGAATTATTTAATGAGAAACAATACATTGATTTCATGATATTAGGATGTATAAAAAATGATAATGGTTCATTTGGGTTACATGACAATGAAGAAGATACAAATTGATTTCTTTTTTTAAACACAACACCTAAGCTTTCTAGGATGTCTATTTAAGGGTAACTAGTTCGATAGTGAATTTTAATGGCTTAAGAAATGTTAACTACAATATAACATTATGTATTATTTGAAAATTCATCCTTATCATTTCTCTTGGTATGTGTTCAGTATAATGGTAACTTGTTTAAATCTTACATAACACTATGTATGGGATCACATTAGGTTAACATGACCTTATCCTTATGCATTATTAGAAAATGTCACCTTAACATTACACATGGTTGGCTGTCTATGTAAATATAACTTTTTTCCTCACATTTAGGAATTATAATAATTTTGTAATGTAATTTTGATCCTAATCTTATGAAACCAATATGAAATTTCCGTATCCTAAAAATGAAAATATTCCCAATGTGAAATTTATTTTTTTCATTAAAAATATTAAATTTTCATCAGAACAAACAAAATAATTACAATTGAAATGGATTATTAATAATATTAAAAATTATATTCCAATTTTTATAATATTTTATTATTATTTTAATGCCACTAAATAAATCCCAAAAACATAAAGATTATGTTGTTTTAGAAACCAACTTTTGTATAAAAAATACAATAAGAGACTCAATCCCTAAAACCAGTAGGTATTATAATTGTTAGGAAAACTGAATGCTTCGGGAAAATCTTAACTATAACTATATTTTATAATGAAAATTGATTTCTAAATCCTGATCATGTCATGGGTCTCCATAAATATTTTTTTTAAATTACCTTGAGTTTATATACCATAGAGATATCATGGGTTGTTATTTTTTACATATTTACTAGTACATATAATTTCATTTCTATTTGTTTCTATTTATTTTTAAAGACTAAAAATTATCATAGATTGTAATTACATCTTTATATATGAATATTCATTATATTAAAAAAAATATGGATCAAAAAGGTATAGTGCCTTTGTAATCATGGATGCATAAACAGTTGGTCTATAAGTGAGCTACATCATCTCCCATTAGGTTCGTCATAACTATCACATATCTTAGGAATTTCATACATAATACCATTCATCATAACCTAGGTAAAGGAAATATAATAATGGAAATCAAGGATGATGAGTAAGGGTAGAAAAGGGATATATCAATATATATTGCTCATGGGGATATATGAACATGAGAATAAAATATTAAAATAATACCTTATGTATCATAGATCATAAACCTGAGTTATAGATTAAATCATGGAAGTTAACTATACATAAATTATAATTTAATCTAATAACAAGAAATGTTAGATCATAAAATAGTTCTATATTTATTTCATAAACATAATAATATAAAATAATTTCCTTTTTAGATCATGGATCATTTAAAATATTCAATTAGTTGATTGGATTCACTCCCAAAACCAACATAATACTCAATACTCACTGCCATAATTATCCTAATGTAAATTTTTCCTTGTTGATTTGGGTTTACTCCCCCCTAAACTCTTTTTTTCTAATGATATATTAATATTTTCCTAGTCCATTTCATGGATATATGGGTCCCACAAGTAAAAATAATGAAACTCGTGAATCTTTGTTCCATAAAATCTTAAAATATAAATCATATCATAATATGTAAAATGAAATTGGATACATAATAATTTCATCATAACACAACCTATATAAAAGAAATTTGATTAATAATAATTTCATCATTTCAATAAATAATTTCTTCTAGAGAAAGAATCATGTTTTATTATAAATTCATCATGTTACAACCCATAGAATAGAAACAATTTTCAAAAAATCATGTCATAAAAAATGTAAACTATAATTAAAAAAATATGATTGGTTTTCAGGGAGAATATCTCTAGTTAATAATAACTAACATTAGTATATGTAATCCTATATGGATGTTAAATTTGTATGAAAAATCACATGTAACATTTTTT
The DNA here is from genome assembly GCA_963277665.1 of Viscum album. NCBI lineage: Eukaryota > Viridiplantae > Streptophyta > Magnoliopsida > Santalales > Viscaceae > Viscum > Viscum album. Next base: position 1,920,439,320 of record OY728136.1, on the reverse strand, counting down.
GAGGTAAATATCCTTTCATTAAAAAATTTATAAAAAATTCAGAAAATATTGTCAAACTCCTTTTTCCTAAAAAGAACCATGAAAAACCTATTTGAAAATCCTCAATGATTTTAAATGTAATAATTTGGTATAATTTTGTTTCATGTAAAATATATTAAAATAGACATTCCTATAAAAATTTTAGTAAAATCAAAACATGAATATTTTCTGAAAATACATGAATGATAAATTAAATACCATTTTTTAAATTATAAAATTCGAAAAAAATGTATTTATTAAATAATTTTATTAATTTTAGAAACATTTCATGAAGGAAATTTGAAAATTCATGTTAATAGAATAAAACGTTGTTTTTAAAGAATGAATAAATTTTATTTTTCTTAAATCCATTATTTTGAACACTTTATTACATAATGCGAGTATAATAATGGGAGAAATTTTATTCTCTATAAATAACCCAAGTAGAACAACGTAGATGACTTTTGTGGGATATATAATATACGACTTCATAATTGTAAGTATATTAAAGAGAAATACTTTTAAACGGTGATATTGTAACATAAAACCTATACCAATTTTTTATCTTTGATTCATTCGGCCCATGGTTGAATAATGTTAAATCAGATATAGAATATATTTCGAAATAAGTAAATTTGATACACTAAGAACACTCTTAGGAGAACAAGAACAAAAACCTAACACTAAATCTCATTCATTCAATGATTTTGTTACTGGGAGATCTTAAAACCCATTTGACATTAGCATGGGTGTTTTAATGAATAATGTTTGGTGCATTGAACCTATGATTTTTCTTTAGAGAGGATATATGGAAATATCCTTCTTAATGACCAAGGTAATCCATATGTCTTTGGATTTATGTTTTGTGACCATAGGAAATTCATAAAAACATATCCCTTAATTGAATTTCATAAATAATTTTCTTAAATAAATTTTATTTTTCAGCATCTATACAGTTTATTGAACTCTTCCAGTAACTTTTTTCACTTCTCCTCTAATGAAGAAAACTATTGATTTTAGGTGAGTTGTTCGTGGTTTTTGTTTTTCACTATGAATGTTTGAAAATGGATATCAGGCATTGATCCTTACTCTGAGTATCATATTTCTGAGGTCAAGATTAGCTTCCCTGGAACTAAAGTCCATTTGTTCAAACAATTTTTCTTGTTTCTGATTAGTAGCCTTATTGGTAATCCCCTATAGTGGTTATTTTTCTTTGAGGATCATATAAATACACCTTAGCATCTAGGGATTTTGTGAGGATAATGTTTCACATTATCTTCCATACCATAATTTTCATCAAAAATTAATATTCAATATTCTTTAAGGAATTCGATTTTGAAAATATCCCTCATTACTATAGTGATTTCCTTAAACATGGTCCCTCCTCAATGAATTATGGTGTTAGGGTAGTTCACTCACTGGATCACAAAATTTCTTTAGATTAAGATTGTTGAAAAATGTACGACCATTGGGTTACCATAAAATATGTCCCCCTTGACCATGAGAAGGTTAGAATACTCTTAAATCACATAAAATTGTTGTTGATAAAGTTTATAAGGTTAAGACTCAAGATATAGAAAAAAATCAAACTAGTAAATCTATTAGTCATTCACTTTAAATCAATTTACATTATGTTTTTATGGTTGTAGTTGACAATTCTCTAGACTCGACCTCTAATTGACTAACCCATGTGGTAGTCTATGTAGAATCTAGTAAGTATCAGGATGTATCTAAGGAGGAAGAGGAAAATAGTGTTAACTCTTACTATAATGAATTATCACATGCTGAATGTGACCAAAATTAATAGATCGAGGAGGGTTTATTTAATTTTAACTCTAGGGAATAAAAAAACTATTATTGACCTAGATTGTTATATCTCCCTTGTCCCAAATAATACTAGATATCATTTCAATTATTAAAAAACATTATGAATAATATTCACTATATCCTTTGATGCGAATAGGGAAAACAATATAGACACATATCCACAACCTATTGATGTTGAACATTCTAGTCCACCAGTTGATGATGTTGATTCAAAAAGTTCATATTTTAATGATGGTGTTAAACCCACATTAAATTGTGAATATAAGATTGTAAAAAAGTTGGAAAAAATAATCTCCTGGATAGAAGAGGAAGGTTTAAATTTTAAAAAAATACAATTATGGTGTGATAATTATAGATACTTATGTTCAAAAATTTGAACAAATGATTTCTAAAATTGAAGATAAATATAAAAAAATATGTATATTAATTAAAATCTAATTCCCTGTAAATGGATCTATTTAATGACAAATTTACTCTAATTAATGTTGAATGTCATCTTTATGTATCATTATTTTGTTTCTTGATGAAACATCATATAGAATTATCTCTCTACTGACACCTTTCTTGATTCCTTTTAGGAAATAATTGTGTCTCAAATCATGGGTTTTATAATATACTAACATAATGAGTATCCATCTACCATGCATGGTATTATTTTTTAAATTTGTTTAAATTCACTGAAATCTTATTCCATATGCCATGTTTATGTTCAATTTAGATTTTGAGGGAACTCCAATGTTCAGCCCTGGTAATATGGTTCAATGCACTGAGTGTATTCTATTAGTTTTTATAGATTCATCCTTCCATGTTTTATATTTATTTAGTGAATATAGACTATCATCACATCATTCACTTGTACTTAGGGGTTTACATTGATATTTTCTCTTGGATGTTTCATACATGTTTTTGGTTGAACCTCATCATTCTAGTGGAAGTGTTTCCCGATGGTAGAAGATCTTTGATTTGCAGAGATTTGGGAAATATTTGGTTTAATTTATGTTGGTATGGACAAGTTATTGTGGTTCCATTGTAATAAGCTATCATTGTTTTGATGATGCTACTTTAGTAACTCGCTTTTTAATTGATTCATGAGCTTCTTGATTAATGTTGGAAATTTTTTAGAGATGCTTATTATAGATCATAAGAATATTTCTATTTTGGTTCTCTATGTGTCTTTTGGATTATTGTAGGGATTCATGATATTATATTGACAAATATACTTTATTATAGGGATGATTGGGTTCCCAAGATGATAGTGGGGACTCAAAAGTTCTTCATTGGATATGATGGGAAAATGCATGGGGTTGATGATAACAGTATTAAGGAACAGTCATTGATATGTATCCTAGAGGTTCCAGATTCATTCTTATGAGTAGTTTTTCTTCCCATGGGGGAATTATTTATTTTATGTGGTGATTTATTGGAATATGGAAGACTATTTTCAGAAAGGTATCGTTGAATGTGTACTTGTATATGTGCTCTTATGTCACCTCAACATGTATCTCCCTCAATTAAATATTGTTCTATTCTCATTAAACCTCATTCATGTGTTTTAAAATTGATTTTATTTTATAAATCTCTCATTTTCATTATTTGGGTAACAGATTCATGTTTCATCATGTTCAACAAATATGAAATATTTCTAGAAAGAATGAAAATTTAGAACAATATATCTTACCACAATGGTAAAATTGAGACTAAAAACCCAATGAAAAAGATATTATCAAATGGATATGTTAATAAAAAAACCATGATATTAATCATAACATAACATCATGGGATGTATATACACCACAAAAAATATACAAATGTGCAATATGACATTTGTCTCACAAAAACATAATTTGAGATAGAAGTCTCATACTATAATTTATGACATTATTCATGCATAGTTAAACCACTTGTAAAATAAAAATACGATTATTATAAATTTATTATATAAATATAAATATACAAATAATACCATATATTATTTAATTATGACATTTAATTACCCATTTACTAAAAATTCCTTGTTAAACTCACAATTCATGAAATGAAATCTTTGTTTATCATGAATATTTTTTGTATCAATTTTTTTAATAATACATTAATCATTAATCTATAAGTTCCAAAACATTAAACATTATATAAATATACTATATATTATTTATATATTTACTTATGTTAATTCCTAAAATATTGTGATAGAAAATGACATAAAGTGGTAATGGAGATGATAAGTCATGTGTAACCAAGAACAATGCATCCATTTTCTAGATTGATTAAATTAAATAATGATAAATAATATTTTACAGTTAAATAATACTTCTTATGTCACAAATATCATATTTTTTTATTAAATACATTGTCATTACAATCCCTATAATGTGCAAATGAATCACATCACTTCATACGGTAGTAGTTTGTCGTACACACAAGTGTTGTAATGGTATTCCCACTGAATGTTAACTAAGAAAGTATATGTGATATAATATTTATAAAAAAGTATAAATATAAAAACTGCATATATATATATATTTATTAAATCTATCATTGTCGACATCTCTGAGATGTGGTTATTGAAACTAATTACAAATTTTTGTGAGCCAGAAGTTCATCGTACACACAAAAGATGAGTTTTTATCCCATTAGATGGAAATGATGATGGTTGATGGTTATTCAATTTAAATAAAAATATATCACTATATATAATATATTTATATTATTATATGATAATTTTTTGATAATAATTAATATAGGTGGCTGAAAAAAAATGTTATTTGAAGAATGTTTCCTCTTCTTCAAGTAACCTTAGGATTAAACTGAAATCCTTCTAAGGATGGACGTTTGACAAAAAATGGACTCTAGGATGATCGGATGAAATTAAGGAAGATATTTCAATAGGTATTGGATGAAAGAACAGTTTTTTCATGTGTGAATAGTATAAAAGAGTAATTTTTTTTATCATTGAGGTTGATGGCGTACTTGTAAATTTTTAAAAGAGAAATGCATTCCCATGTTTTTAAAAGAAAAAAGGATCCAAATGGTTCATTATGGATCCTCTATGATATGAGGTCTAAAAACAAAGCATAAATTTATGTTTTCAATATTTTGGATCTTTTAAAAACTATATATTATTAGCTTAACCCATGGTAGACCCATCTTTACATTAAATGTGAAAAATATTTTTTAATATTTTTACTATTCATTAGGGTAAAAAAAGTATGTCTACCATATTAAAAAATAGAAATTATGATGATTAAAAATATGTATTAAATTATTACAAATTACATTCATATAAGTTGATAATTTAAATTTTAAAATAATCTCACATATAGGATGAGAAAATAGATTTGAAAATGGAAAGCCATTGAATGTTTAAAATGTTGTTATATCAACAATCAATATTAAAATTAATAAAAATAACAAAATTGGATAAATTGGCGTATTATAAAAAAAATTAACATTTAAACCAATTTTAAGGAAAAAATAATCCCTAAAAATTCTTTAAATGAACCGGAATTTTTCAATAAACACCAGTACAATTCAATATTCGTCGAAAAATTATTATTTTCAGAGAGATCCCAAAAAGACACATTAATGTTATTTTTATGTGGGGATTTAAAAAATGATGTTAATTTGATCAAATTAATTCTTTTAATGTTGCCAAAATTAATGTTATTATTGTTTATGAAGAGAAATAACGATCATTCCTTGTAGAAAATACTATTTTCAAAATATAATGGTTGTACCAAAAAATAAATATTTATTATCATTATGATTTATTAATAAAAAATATTATTGGTATTATTTCAAAAGTATACATTTCTTTTTATATCAGTAATTTTAAATGATAAGTTATAATAGTTGTGTTGAATTAATAATATCAATAACATATAATATTTTGTTAAAACCAGTGGGGAATGTAACACAAGCAAACTAGGGGCTACCTGTAATGAATTCTATCAATCAAAATTAATTTTTTATACGAGAAATATTCATTTAATTTTAGAGTGTTAAATTCTACCCTACATAAAAATAATTTCTCCCTTCAAATTCCTCACTCTAATATAACCAAATGGGGATAATTATGCCTCAACATTTCATCAGGTTCCCAAAAAGCTTCTTCAAATTTTTTGGGATTTCCAAAAAAACATTTAATAATAGAGTATTAATCTATTTCAGAAAATTTTCTCTTTGATACAAAATATCCATTGGTTTTTCCTCAAAATAATTATCTTTATCAAATGGTATGAAAATTGAGTTCAATTTATGTAAAGGATGATGTATGTACTTTCCCAGGAGAGAGAAATGAAACACATAGTGGACTTGAGAGAATTTTATTGAATTTTCCAAATAGATATGATACCATTCCAACATATGGGATACCTAATTCATGGATTCCGATTATTTAAAAATATGATAACCTTATTCCCTATAAAAATTCATAGAATAAAATTATCACAAAAACCAAATTCTATATCATCTTGGAGATTGTCGATATAAATTTTCCACTAAGTCGTAACTTCTATTTTGTTTTTTTGGAGTTACTCTAACCATTATTTCATTTCATAATCTATGTCATGTCATAATTGTACTCTTTTTCCATAATTATTTTAGTATATTGATGTTCAACACTTCATTACATAATGGGATTTATAGGTATACATATTAATTCTCAATGGAATGATTTTGTTTTATGAAAACTCTGATATTGGAAGGTGTTGATACCAACAAAATTTGTAATCCTTAGAATAATATCTCCACACAACCTATAGGGTTGGATTTTGTTCCTCAGAATGAACACAAATTTCAGCATGATAAAAAGTGTGGAAACTCAACTCTGTGTCATGATCTAGAAAAATACTTGACTAAAAACTCGACAAAATCCTCATATCATGATCACTCACAATAGAATGTGGTACTCTATGAATCCTTAAAACTATTTAATTGTTTTACCTAGAATGGTATTACAAATAGAAATATTCCCAAATAGTGATAAATTGTTCTAAATATGTATGGATATCATGTATAACCTATATAAAAATATGGTATTTCGAAAATTTGGGGTGTTTGAAAAACAAAACCATAGAGTTTTTTTCACTTCCGTTAAAGTAGGGATAATGGATATAACATCCCATTAAAAATTTCTCCCCCTAAATTGAATTTGTGTTATAACAATCATTGAGATTTGAACTTTACAATATCTTTTTTTATTGTAATAATAGACAAAATCTTTCTTATTTATATATATCTTAGTAATTCTAGGATATATAGAGAATAAATAACAATGAGTTTAATCTAACATATCCATAAAATTTGATATGGGTGTAACACATAAATGGATTCTGAACCTTATAATTCCATCATGATCATGTTAAAACTGAGAGACATTTATAACATTATTTTTCATCTCTATACCATAAATCTAATACTATTCAATATTCTCTTGGATATATGGTTGAACTTTCAATTGAGAAAGTTATTATTTATCCCATTCATTTTGTATTTCGATATCCATCTGTCAAAAAACTAGAACCATTGCATCTTTTCTGTAGAAATCATATATATTGTTGAACCATCTGTTTGACTCAAAGCATCAACCACCTAGGTCACATTCCTAGAATTACTATGTAATGAGAAGTCATAGTCATTAATAACCTATAATAATCTTCATTATATCATATTAAACTCATTTTTTGCGAATATATACTTTAAAATAATTTGATCAATATACAAAATAATAATTCCTCTATAAAAATAATACCTCTATATATTTAATGAAATTATTACCTATACTAAATCCAAAAAATGATTTGGGTAGTTTTTATCTGGAACCTAATTTTCCATGACTCATAATCTATAGACATGTTATTCTTGATAAGAACACTTCTTAATGCATTGATGGATATATCACTATACATTACTAAATAACCTCCAAAATAGGGTAATGTAAATAAATGTTCAGTTACTCATCATCTCATTAGTTCCATGAAATTTTCCACGCATTTATATATCTACAGGAACATGGTTCTCTAATATATTTTTATGTTGAGGGGATCTGATAATTGTGAGAAATTCTACACATCTCATTGATAATATCTAGATAAAACAACAACATATGGATATTTTTCACAATGCATAGTTTATGAATACATTTAATATCCTTCACTATGGATGGATATACTGATATACCCACTATTGAGATTATATATCCCAAAAATAATCCTTTTGATGTCATAATAATCATTTAAAAAAAATTATATAGATTCCTCTTGCATAGTTTATGTACTTGAGTTCTTAAGTGATCATAATTATTTTATATTCTATTTTAATAGATAAGAATATACTATATAAGAAATACCAATAACTAATAAAGGAAAAAATTAAAGACACTTTTTTATAAATCCCTGAATATTGTGGGGTAATTAATAAGACTGAATGACATCAGTATGGGTCATAAATACATAATACATGATACTTGTCTTTAATCATGATCTTTTTCACCTCCTGAAAATCAATACAAAGTAACATTGACCCATATGTATTCTTAGTTAAAAGTACATGTGCACCCTATGGGGATACATTTGGCCAAAATAACACTTTTTCAATATTCTAATGGATATTCAGCTTAAATTCTTTAAAATCAATCTGGTATATTCTATATTGTGTCATTGAAATGGTCATGGAACTGGGTATGAGTTATATTGAGTACTCCATGTCATATTTTGGAGGTTTTTTATAAAATTTTTTTTGAAATACATTAAAAACCTCTCACACAATTGAAATATCATCGATTTTTGTTTTCACCCAAAAAATGTATGAAACAAAATCAACTCTTGGATAGGAATAAAATCCCAAAAATGGATGTGATTTCAATGAGATGTTTTTATTTATCATCTTGCTAATAAATGATAATATGTTGGATTGGATTATCAAATAAAAAATTCACTCCTCATAAATTATTATGTAATTTATGTAGAGAAGAAAAATAAATTCCTAAAAAACATAAAATTCCACAAATGTAATAATGAAAATTTTTATAGGAAGCATAGTATGATAAAAATAAAATGAAACTACAACAAAAATGGTTTTGTCCCACTCATAGGTGTTAACATGGCTTACAAAAATCACTATAGAAAATCAAAATTCTTAGTGCGAGAAAAATAATTTTTAAAGGTGGCAATTTTTAGCACTTGTAAAAAGAACTGATTAAGACCCCTATCAGCACTAGTAAAAAAAGTACAGATAAAACATGAATTTATTAGTGCTCCTAAAAAACACTGATAAAGTGGGACTTTAGCAGTGCTTCTAGAAAATAATTTATAAAATGGTGATATTTTTAGCTCATTTTTGAAAGCACTAATAAATACACTCCATTATCAATGAATATTTACTATCACTAATAAATTTTAAATTTAAAAAAATCCTTCAATAAACACCTGTAATAGACGTTATGGCTATTTTGAGGCCTTCTGGGCCTTTTGGACCCAATATAAGTAACTGAGGGTCTAATTGGTCACAATATCATTGAAATAATCCCAGTAATCAATTTCAAAAGTGGTAGAGGAAAAGTTGACACCTTTTCTGATGATATGCCCATTTGAAAGGTCGTTAAAATTGAAAACATCTTAAAACTCCTAAACCCCTAAAAACGGTGAAAAGTTCATAAAATTTAATCCAGGAGTATATTTTAGCTTCACAACCTGTCAAATAAAAGCTTATGAAATGATATAATACAAAATTAGATTTAAATCCTGTGAAAATCAAAGGAATATAATTTATTATAGTTTAAAAAATGTCAGCAATTAAACTCAAACTCCAAACAAACACAAATTTTAATCTGGGTGACCTTTTGGGTTCTATTAGATATAAAATCAAACCATGTCACATGATCTATTAAATATTTGATCTTGGAGTTTATTCGAAGAGTTTTTATGATTTTCCTTCCCTAGAAAGGCCCACAAGGCCTCCAAAATTGAGTTCTTTGTCGTCGAACCCAGTATCTTAAAATTCAATTGGCTATAATTTTGTATTCAGGTGTCTGTTTGGATTGTACCACATATCACATCGAAGATTGTTTCATGATTTTCGATTTTAATTCTTTTTCAGCTAAAATGGAGACAAGCATTAGATTCTTGGGTAATTCTATGGTTTTTAGGGTTTTAGGTTTGTCAGTGATTCTTAACGTTTTTATGTGTTTTATGGGTTTTTAGAGTAAATTTGTATTGAAAAAAATTGTAAATAAATAAGTATTTAAAAAAATATTACTATATGTATAAAAATATTTATAGAAGTAAATAAATATATGGAGAAAAAACTAAATATATAGTAATATATGGATCTATCATAAAATGAAATGATAAACAGTGTACTGTATTCGGAATGAAACTTGTGTATATGTAGGTGGTCTCAGGTTCAAAACTCGTTGGATGCAGGGGTGCGCGCTAGGTGTGGGATTATCAAAAGAAATAATAAAAGGGCATGGTAAGTGATGACAAAAGGGGATTTATGGGAATTTATGATAAAGGGGGTGGGTGTGAAGAAATATATATACCCTTTATCAGCTAAGCGTTTATTAGCATTGTTATGGTTGGCCATTAATAGCACTAAAAAAGAACTGATAAAGGTTGAATTTATCTGCAGTAAAAAAAATTAAAGGTACCCCTTTAACTGTGATTTTTATAAGCACTATTAAAGATAACACTTTAGAATCATTAACATTATTAGTGCTTTATTAGCACTGCTAAATGACTTTTACTTTCACTGTTAAAAGACCGATTTGAAGTACTGTGCTGAGGTGTCATATACCTAAGATGAGATCATTGTGCCATTAGAATGGTTCATGACTAAATATATATCTAATAGTTTGATTTCAATCTTGATACCCATTGGAAATTATTTAAAAAATATATTTTGTCGATACTTATTCAAATAATACATTTAAAATTCAAGAGTAGATGGTATGTTTACCATTAACCGTTTCATTGTTTCACCCCTCATTTACAATAGTGATCCCATGACCTTTCCCTTTTTTGATCATCTTTAGGTGATTGTAATGTTAATAAAAAATGTTAACCATAAAATTTTGGATCTTTTCAAAAAATTTAAAATACTTCTTACATTTGAAACAATAGATTGTCAATGGTGCATTCTATGTAGCATTTCCTCTATGAAATATTTTTTGGGAACATCAAGTCATCACATTATAAATTAATTGCATGATGTCTTTCCTTCACACACATTTATAATTTATTATTACCCTAACATTAATTTAAAATATTCTACATTCCACACTATGAGAATAAATGAATTCTCATCACCTTTTAACCATGTTTTTAGAATTTATATTGAATTATTTCATTATGTTCTTATTAAAATAATGTGATTGATGGGTAACAATGATTCCCATTTCCACCTCAAGAGAACATCGAACAATTTCATCATAGAGAATGATGTACCTTAATTATAAAAACCTTTAGAGATTATTTTTTAAGACACTAAATAATAAACCAACCTTACATTCTGGTATGATGATAATACCATAAGTGTAACTCTAAATTCTTGTAAAACATGCTTCAAATAGAAAAATATTCACCATTATTCTAATTTATCCCATGTAATTATATGTCCTTTTTTAAAGCTTATAATTAAGGTTTATATTGAAAACTAACATCCAAAACTAATCCCACAAAATGCAGTCAGTTTCATTATGTTTATTTGTATTCTTGATGAGATTCCAATAATGATTTACTTTTTTTCCAAACAATGGCCTTCAAAAATAAATTTTACATGTTATAGACACTATATAATGAAAAATATAATTTCCATGATATGTATATATCACTCAAAAACATAAAAATTATTAGAGCCACTGGAATAAGGTAGAAAATTCCTCATAAAGGACTCAAAAAAACATTTTCCTAGTTTTCCCTCATAGATGTTTGACATGATTAAAATCCTAGGAATGTTGTGTGAGTAGAGAAATGAGATTTTTTTTCTAGTCCCCATAACATGTATATAAACCAGTAAAAAACATTACATTTTCCATCACACTATATATTAACGTGGTTTATTTGGGTTCTATCCATTTACTAGAACCAAAAAGAATTTTGTAAGATACAATAATCATAATTGGGTACCAATAATCCTTCAAAATCAATAATATGATATTTTAATAATGATACAGTATTTTTAATATATTATTTTTTAGTTTCATTCAAAATAATTCATGTTAATTGAATATATGAAATAATCATGGTGGTTAATACAGTGTTTGGTAATTTGTAAAGCATATCCCCCAGAAATATCATGTCGGTTGCACAACAAGGCCAATTTTCCTGCATCAAGTGATGAACGAGTCTATCTCGATGATTCTTTTTTTGTATTATTACCCTTCAGTGACAATATTATAAGGACACATACACTAACAGAATCCTGGAAAGGATGTAATTATTATGAAATAGTATTCTCTACCATTTACCAAAAAACCAAACATTTTCCTTTACATTGACTCATCCATAAACAATTCCATAGCCATATCCTTAGAGGTATAGTTTTATTTTTATCATCCTAAAATCCATAGGATAACTAATAATTTATTGGATACCAACTATAAAGGTCAAAACATCTCATAAAATAATAATTTATCTTTTCAATTGAATAGACATTATAATATACAAATATATATTTAAGGATATAATTTTTTAGTGCCATAAAAAAATTTATACGTAAAAAAATGTTCCATATTTGAGCTACATGATCTCACACTATGTTATTAATAACAACAATCATTATTAAAAATAAAATATATAATAGATTTCATCTGAACATTGGGAAATGTATAATAATAAATTGTTGTCAGAGATTCTCATTAAAGATAAAGAAGGGGCATATAAATAATAATGGCATGAGGGTTTGAGTATATGAGAACAAAATTGGAAAACCACTACTTGTATATCATAGACCAAAAAAAATTTCCTTCATAAATAATGGTTGTGTTTATAAAATTATTCATAATGGTATGAAATAACATAGTACATGAGGTAAAAAATTCGAAAATATTTTTTCCATACAAAAAATAATAGAATATCATTTTTTGTAGTTCAAGTTTCATCTCCATGACTATCATAATTTGTTTTTATATAAGGACTCATCCTTAAAACATTAAATAATATTGATTTATGTCTTGAAGTATACATTAATTCTCATTTAAGACCTATTAATATTTAATGATTTAGATATTTAGGCCATAACTCGAAAATAACATAACTATAAAATATAACGTTGATAATTCTGATTAGTGTCCAATTTTTCATAATATAAAACATTTAAAATAATGAATAAATTCTTTTCAGGAGAGAACAGAACAACATCCAATTTTAATTATTCATTTCCCTTTCCCATTCTTAAGCTATAGGAGGATATATTAAAAACATGTGATTAGAATAAAATATCAGTGAGGGATATAAAAAGAATGAAACTATTAGTTATATGAATAAAAATAAACCCATTAAAAAATTATAATAAAGTAATAATTTTCTCCCTTAATATGAGTTAAATACAATCATTTGAAAATAAACTATTTCATACCATTTTTAATCAAAATTGTACGATAATCCAATATATTTCAATGAAAATACATAAAGGTTACTTGGGAAAATTTATAATTAAATGGAAAAATCATGTGGTTGAATTTATACACTTCACTCATACAAATATAATAACAATATGGTTCACCTCCATACCCAATACATTGTAGGTTATAACGTAACCACCGATCCTTGGATTATCCAAGAACATCCCATACTTGGATTATTAGGTTACCACATGTTAATTTTCTATGAATCATTAACATATAAAATCATTCTATTTTCAAAATTTAACACTTAAAAGTTCATATACATTCATTACAAAACATTTCATGTTATTGAAATATCCAATCCATTTTCAAAGAAATATTTATAACGTTTATATTTTAGTATTTTCATTTTATAGTGTCCAATTACAATTTTAAAATTTTGAGATAAATTATAATTTTAAATGATTCTTTTCCATATAAATAAGACCATAAAACATTATAAAATACTATACATGACGGAGAATGATTTTGAAGAATAAATATTTAAAACATTTAGAACAATTTCTTAGTTAAGGATTCTCTTACCTTGAGAATGTCTAATCACATTCTATATTTATATTCCTAAATAATAAAAATAGGTTGATTATTTAGTTCCTTCATTACAATTTTAATCTTTATAATTACTTTTATATCATGTGCTATCATTTTAAAATAATTAAGTAATTATTATTGTTCATGTCGGGCGTTTTGATGATATTCATTTCATGAGTCCAAAATGACTTCAGTAAGTCTATCAAACTCAATTTTTTCCATACTACATAATATCTATAAAAAATATTGATGAAATAAATTTTATAAAAATATTTCAATAATAAATGAAACCATTTTTTATGGATATAAAAAAATTAACTTTCTCACAATAAAGGAGATAGAAAGACGTATGTACTCATGGGTAATGCATTTATTTTTCAATGATCATTATGGAACAATTATGCATTATATTATCTTTCTATAATGATAATAATATAATTATTATAATTTTAATCATTTAAATAATCATATATATGTTATTCATGTGATATGGTGATCCAAAATGAATCACATCGCTTCCTAGGGGTGATAGTTCACAGATTCGCGCAAATGACATTATCACATTTATGTGCTTGGAAAGTAAGCATTTAATTGATAAAATATTATTTTATAATGATAAATATGTCAAAAATATCATGTATTATATTTAAATTAAACATTATAACCATTGTTGATATATAGTGTGGAAAAACAAATTATATTGGTTCGTCGAGCTGACAGTTCACATGTACACACAAATGATTAATTCTTTTCCAATTTGATAGGGAGTGGAGAAGGATTTGGGTGATGATATAAATATAAAAAAATATCATTATATTGATGAATTTTTTGTAATTTCATCGTGGTTGAATATTAGATTATGTTAGTGGAAGAAGAAATAAAATAGAATCATCTAATTAATAATGATACCTCTTCCTTGAAAGATATCCTTATTTTAACACCTTTACTCATTTATGGATGGTTTTATACCTTAAATAATGACTCTATAATATTTATAGTGATTCTATGATGGTATTTAGGAATATATTTTCCAACCTAAATTTTTTTTGAAGTGTTTGTAAATGATAATAAGTAGTACCGTTTTACAAGAGAGGGGAGGGGAACTCTTTGAATTTATCAATTTATTCAATTAATATAAATTATTTTTATATTAAATATGGATCCAAATTGATTTATGTCAAGGATATGATTATTATGGGATGAAATAATTAATTATATAAGAATTATATTGTTTTTTATTTTTTTAACCCATAACTTTTTGTTTATATCGTTATTTTAAAATTTTAACTCTTGTTGTTTTATCATGTAATTTACACTATAAGGATTAATATAATTACCATTAAATGAGAAAAGACTAACATATGTGTAATTTATGAAATTTAAGGAACTATTACAACTATTTTACAAAGTGTTTAATTTTTTTGAATTTTATATCAATTAATATACTATTATTTATTTTAAAATATCATTAATGTCAATTTTGTCACTATTCAATATTTTTTTTTAAAAAATATTATACTAGCATGGAATCATCGAGAAAACACTCTTGAATCATCCCTATCATTTCGAAAAATCCCTAAAATTATTTTATGACATCAATTATTTAAAATTATATAAATTATAATGTTATTGATATCAGTTATTGTTTTTCTATTAATCAAACTATATTTTCATCATCATTGTGTCACAACTTAATTTAATTATTTTTCTCATAAAAATTAAAAATCAATTACAATGATGCATAAAAATGTTTTTTTAATACTATTTATATTCAAACACATCCCTTATATAACCCTATATTACAAATATTTCACTTTTTAAAAACAAACATATGGAAAAATTGACTTTTCATTCAATAAAATACTATAAAAGGAAAAAGTCCTCCAAGTATATCTAAGTGAACATAAATTCACCCAACTAATGATTTTAGTATACTATAAATCATCCAATAAAATTAGGAAAATTTTTAGTGTAGTTATATAATATTAGTTTAACCGTTAATTAACCTATTTACCCATAAACATGGTAAAAAAATATTTCTAAAGTTACTATTCCTAAAGGTACAAATATAAATGTGACCTATTTACCTAATTTAGACCCATGTATTAGAAATACTGTTTACATTTTTCAATATCTAAAATAATAAATATAAGTTAATTAAATTAAAATAAATCACGTTGACGGAATGATAAAACATGTTTTTTTAGGATAAAACCATCAATACATTGAAATATTTTTATATCTAATTTTAATGTGAATATGAATAAAATGAACTGGAATGTATTCAATTATAAAACAATTAATCCAATTAAAACTTAAAAAATTAAAAAATATAATTTAACAATAAATATAATTATGAGGAAATAGATATTTTCAATTAATATGTAGTATTTTTTCACTATTCATCAAAATATCATGCTTTTCAAAAAATACCAAAAATTAAACTAAAGTAAAATTTTATATTCTTATTTTAAATAATAATTTTTTTCAAATAACTTTTTTAAATGTATCAAGAGCAATATATAAAACAATTACAACATCAAAATTTGGGAAATATAGTTTTTTAGAAAAAAACATTTATTTATAAAATTCGATTTCTTCTTAAATCATGTCCAAAAACAACATAAGATGAATGATAATATTTATATTGACTATAATATATATATATATATATCATTAATAAAACCAGATAAGGATTATTTTATTATTATAAACACACTTGTAAATATTTAAATAGTATTTCATAAAAATATTCCTTTATTTGAAACAGGGTTTAACATTCATATATATTAATTGGTCATTAAATAATTAATTATATACAAATGTTTGAACCATATTTTAAAAATCCAATTAATATTATTCTTTCACACCATTCTAATGGATTGGTTATAATAGTAACATAGTAATATTTTTTTGTTCGTTTAAGCTTGATATAGTGTTTCATTATGCTATCGAATAGAGTGTTTCCTTTTAAAAAACATGGGATGTTAAATTTAAACCCCATTAAATAAAATTCATCCTATTTATTTGAGCTTAAGATCAGAAAATGGGGGTTTAAATTTTTAAAATACCATTGTTAAATCTAACCACAAAAAAGGGTTAATGAAATATCCACTTTAAAATAAATAATAGGAAACAAGAACGTCACCTAAGATAACACATACTAGGGATCGATGTTGGAAAAATTAGAAATGGTAAAAATAAACTAAATATCATTTTATGATAGAGATTGACCAAGAATATAGTCATGATAATGTTATTAATCAAAAAACAATAAATTTGTGGCATGTTATATGTTCATTGATTTCTTTTTAAGATAAGTAAATGGATAAAAAAATTTAAGAACATTTTAGAAGATTTGATGAACTAATTTACTACTTATATCATGAACATTAGGAAATTAACTTACTTGACAAGTATAGATTAATCCATTATTCAAATTCCATCACAAACTCATCTTTTTCTCTAAACAATGAGTATTTATGATGAATTTTTCCTAACTCATGAACTAGAATCAACACCTATTTAACCACATAATACCTAAAAGATTAACAATTTATTCATCAGGTCTTTAGACATTAAAAAACTAAAATTTCTAGGATAATATAATATATATATATATACCAAAAATAATAATAATCCCTTAAAATAATAAAATATTATTTTAATCTAAAAATATCAATAGTAATGAAAAAAAGTTCAATATAGATATTTCATCTATCCTTAAAATACCTCAAAAAACGTTTCTAGTCTATGATTGAAACCCAAAAAGTTGTTTATCACATAGTCTTCCAAGATAAATTTTAGGAATAATCTCATAATTACTTAAATTATTCTTGAAGTCTCATCCCAAAATGTAATTTCTTAAATAACATATTCTTTAAGATATGATAGTTATTTCCATAGATAACTCGATTCAACATAATTCTTAAAGAAAGTCATATATTATTCTAAAATAGAATTCAAAATTTTCATATAAAATGAAATACCAAAGTATACTAGTTACCTTTGTCATTTAGGACACCCAAAATAACAAACGTCTTTCAAAATAAAATTTACCACTTAATCACAAAATAATTTCCAAATATCATGGTTATCTATTGGATAAAACATATGATCAAAAAATAATAATATTTTTTGTTCGTAAAATAAATTTCATAAATTAATATTAAAAGTAATTTTGACTTTACATGGGATAGAGATATGGGATTTAGCCTTGTATCACTTTGGTTTTGGGTTTGAGTCTCACGTCCTTAGCGAACACGATGGTTTCTCACCCATACTGTATGTTTTCATTTCTCTCGAAGTATATATTTTGTATAAAATTCCCAAAATATTCTAATTTCCTCATATATTACCATAAAAAATATTAACTTCACATGTTATCTCTTAATGTACATTTTTCATCCAAAAAACATATAATCCATAATTACATCAAAATGAATGCCTCCATAAATACTATTAGTCGAAAAAAATTTAATAACATAAATCCTACAAAGGATTTCTAAGACACTAAACATATGATAAAAATGAAATTTATAAACCCATTATGATATCTAGAACACTTAATCTTACATCCAAATCTCCATATTTTTCTCAACCATCCTTTTATGCAAATTGTAAGGACCCATCCTTAAAAAATTAAATTATCTTCAGTTATGTCAAGAAATTTACTTTCTATAACATTGTGTATCTTTTTTGATTTAGATAAAGATAGAATTATAAAAAAACACAAATATAAAAAAACATAAAATAAAAAGTGTATAATTCTGATTAGTTGCCATTTTTCAATTATATAAAACTTTTATAATAAAGAATGAATTATTTTCATGGTCAAACACCACGACTTCCAACATAACTTCTTCCTTTCCCTTAACCATCCTTAAATCATTTGAGAACATTTTTTAAAAACATGGGTGATAAAAATATATCAACAAGGGATTCAAAAGGAGATAAATTTGGTGTCCATTGATAAACATTAATTCCAATGAAAACATTATCACAAAGTAATAATTTTCACCCATAATAAATAGTAAATACATTCCTTTGAAAATAAGGTCATTTAATAAATTTTCTGTAATAAAAATGACTCCCATAAATCTATACAACGAATATAAAATACATAATGGTAACTATGGACATAATTATACTCAAATATAATAAACATGTAGTCTACATCCAAACATGTAACTCTTACAAATGAAATATACATACGATCGACTCCCATACCCAATGCATTAGACGATGATACTTAACAACCCATAAATGGTTTATCATGGAACCACAAGTCCTTATTTTATCATGTAACCACATGTAAATTGTGAAAGTATAATTCAAATATAATATCATGACTTTTTAAAGATGAAACATTTTAAATTTCATTGACACTCAAAGTAAATTATTTTCAGTTATTAAAATAACAAATCTATTTTCAAAGATCAATTTAAAATATTTATAAAAAGGATTTTTGAATCAAAGTTTCCCATTTGATGTTTAATATTTTAAAAAAAATTAACATTTTAAAAAAATATTATTGATATAAATAATTCAATAAAACAATTTTGAAAACATGTACATCAATGAGAAATAATTGGTGGAATAAATTTTTAAAAATATTTAAAACGATATTTTAAAGTGTCGCCTACCATGGGTCTGAATCATCATTTACACTCATTATATTGTTAAAAAATAGACATAATTTAATTATATGATTTCATCAGAACATAATTCATATTTATTTTTCCTTTTATATTAATTATTATCCTGACATAACAATTCCAAAATAATTTATGTTCATGTCGGGCATTTTGATGATATTCAGTACATGAGTCCTAAATGACTTTGGTAAGTCAAATATCACACAATGGGTCAATAGTAAATCATATATATAAAAATATTAATGATATAATTATGAAATTTATAAATAAGTTATAATTTTAAATTAAACAATTATGTATGGTTATGAAAATTGAACTACAATACAATCATTGAGACAGTAAGTTGTTTTTATGCATGAGTAATGTTTCCATTTCTCAATGATCATTCAAGAAATATAGCATGTATTATTTTGTAATTAAAAAAAATATCATAATTTTATTAAAATAATATTATTCATTTAAATAATATAATATATATTATACATCTGATGTGGTGATTATAAATGAATCACATCACCTCATGGAGGTGCTAGATCTCATGTACGCACTAACGACATTAAAATTTTTAAGTGCATAGAAAGTAAAGAGGTAATTGAAATATTTTATTCTTAGAATGATAAATATGTCATGAATATTATATATAATCTTTAATTTTTTCATTATTACTGATCCTGAAATATGGTGATGAAAAATGAATGATATCATTTTTTGGATGGGATAGTTCACAAATACGCTAAATTGATTAATTTTTCTTCCAATTTGATAGAAAATAGAGATGGGTATAGGTGATGATGTTAACATAATAAGATCTTATTATATTGAAGATATTATAGTTATTATTTCATCATTGTTGAAGAATATTTTATGGTAGGGGATTAAGAAAAAAAATGTAACACTTAATTAAAAATGATACCTCTTGCTAGATGACCTCCTTTGATTAACCCCTTAACACCATTACGGATGGTTCTCTACAATAAATAAGGCCCCTAAAATATACAGAGTGATTATAGGAATGCATTTAGGAGTATATATTTTTATCCAAATTCACCTTGATATGTTTAGAAATGATAAGTGCTTCCCTTTTATATGAGTGGAGTGTGGCACTCTTGGAATGTATCAAAGTATTAAATTAATATAA
The DNA here is from genome assembly GCA_963277665.1 of Viscum album. Classification (NCBI taxonomy): domain Eukaryota; kingdom Viridiplantae; phylum Streptophyta; class Magnoliopsida; order Santalales; family Viscaceae; genus Viscum; species Viscum album. Next base: position 1,920,418,526 of record OY728136.1, on the reverse strand, counting down.
ATTAATTATTAATTTTATATAGATAAAAAACATGTTATCTAGAATATAGTATGGGTATGGGTTGAAATAAATTCGAATAAATTAGTTAGGTTTTTAATTTTTTATTCCTTACCTTTTTGTTTTAATGATTATGTTACCCTTTAAACTCTTACCACGTTGTCATGTAATTTTCACATTAAGGGACAATATAATTACCCTAACATTTCAAATGTCCCATAAATGAGTCATTTAGGAAATTTTAGTAAATATACAAATTATTTTATTGATGGTTTTATTTTATGTATATTTAATTTGTTTAATAAAATATTATTTGTTATGAAATATCATTAATGTCAGTGTTGACACTATTCAATATATGAGTTTTTAACAATATCATAAATTCATGACATCTTTAATAAAACTCTATTAAAACATTATAAAAATTTCTAAACCATCTATAAAATTCTTCTATAACTCCTGTTATTTCAAATTACACATATTTTAATATCTTTAATATCATTTATTTGATTTGTCCATTAATTAACAAATTTATCCATCATCATTATGTAACTATTAAATATAGTTATTTCATTCCTTTTAATTTAAAATTAACTACCATTATATAAGTAATTGTTTATTCATAATACTATTTATATTCTAACATATCACTAATATAACCCCAAATTAAAAATATTTCAGTTGTTAAAAACAAAACTATGACAAAATTGACTTTTCATTCAAAAAAATACTATCCAAATGATAAAGACCTCCAAGTGGTCCAATTGGAAATAAAATCTTACCAAGAAATATTTTGGTCAATGAAAACTGATCACATAAAATTTGGACAATTTTTTGCATTATTTTATAATATTACGTTTACCCTAAATTGCAATATTTTACCAGAACCATGGTAAGAAAATATTATAATGTTACTATTCATAATGTCCAAATATAAAGGGGGCCTTTAACCAAATTTTTAATCACTTATCAAAAATATGGATTCCACTTTTAAACATATAAAATAAATATGTTGTATTAATTAAATAAAAATTAATATCGTTGATTGAATGAAAAATGTGTTTTTTTAAAGTAAAAAAAAATCAAAATTTTGAAATTTATTTATATCCAATTATAATGTGAAATTGATTAAAATTACTTTAAATATATTAAGTGTTAAAAATCAAATTAAACATTAGAACAATTTAAAAAAAATACTTTATAATATAAATATTTTTGATGAAAAAATATTTAAATTTAAAATGTTGTATTTTTGTGATATTCATCAAAACAACAAATATATTAGAAATATACATATTAATTAACCAAAGAAAATAACAATAATCTTATTTCATATGGCATGATTATTTTTTCAAATAGATTTTATAATAGTGTTAAAATTTTGATTTCATATAATATTGATATCAAAATGAGGATAATATGACTTTTTAGAAAAATACTTCTTTTATTCATAATATAGGATTTGTTAATTTATCATGTCTATAAAATTTATAATATTTAAGTTAATCATTATATTAAATATTTTTCCTATATATTAAATTAATAAACACCAAAAAAATGATTTTTTATTTTAGACAAACTTGTAGACATTTAAATATTATTTATAAAAAATTCCTTTTAATAAAATAGGGTTTGACATTCGTTAATAATTAATTGGTAACCAAATAATTATTTATATATACAAGAATAAACAAAATTCTCATTATCCAATTAATATTTTTCATTCCCATCATTCTAAATACTAGGTTATAATGATGACATAATAATCATTTTTTGTTCAATTTAGCATGGTGTGGCATATCATGTGTGATATAGAATAAAGTGCTTACTTTTAAAAAATATATGTTGTTACATTCTATTTCACTATAATAAATTGCATCATCTTAATTTGAAATCGAGATTATAAATTAGGGGTTTGAATTTTCAAAATACCATTTTTGAAATCCCACCTCATAAAAATGATTAATGAATCTTCCACTTTAAAATAAATCAAAGTAAGTATGAATGTAACCTGAGATAACACGTACTAGGGATTCATGCTAGAAAAAATCGATATAAAGGAAAAAACTAAGTATCATGTTCTGAGAGAGGGTGATATAAAAAATATTAAAGATAAGGTTAAAAATAACAAAACCTAAATTTGAGATGGGTAATATGGTCATAGTGATCTTAGTCAGAGAAGTAAGTGGATAAAATTTTTGTTTTAAGATCATTTTAATAGAGTTGAGGTATTATTTTACTACTTGTAGTAAGAATAGAACGAAATATAAATATATTAAAATTATAGTTTCATTAATTATTCATATTCCACTACAAATTTAACTTTTTCTCTAAATAATTATTATTTAAGAGGAATGATTCACACCTCATAAAATAGAATCGACTTATAATGATTCAGATGATCCAAAAATGATAAATTATTAATTAATTATCTCTTTTTAACATTAAAAAAATATGGATATGAGAATATAATATAATTCCCAAAAATAATAAACCATTAAAAAAATAAACGATAATTTTAATCCCAAAAATTCAACATTAATACAAAATGTTTAACAAAGATCATTCTAATATCCTTAAAATTTATAAAACATTTATTTCTAGGTTAAGATTGAATCTAAAAAGTAGTTCATCAAAAAAATTTCAATGATAGATTTCAAGAATTATCTCAAAATAACATCGAATACTGTTGAATTCATATTCCAAAAAGTAATTTCATAAATAACATAATCTCTATGATATGATAGTTATTTCCTTAGATAACCCAAATAAAAATAACTCCATATTAAAATTTTTTATTAGTTAAAAATATATTTCAACCTATTCTTCTCAAATAAATTAATGTATTATTAAATTTACCATGATAATACAGGATTCCCAAAATATTGAATTTCTACTAAAATAACTTTAATATATTAATCACTAAATCATTTCAAAATCACAAGGTCATAAATTCAATAAAACATATGTTCCCAAAATAGCCATCTTATTAGTCCATCAACTCATTTAAATTAAAATAAAATTTCATACTAACTAAGACATCACGTATTTCATTGGTAGGTGATATATCCTCTTGTACCTTCAGTTTTGGTCTTGATTCACACGGACATACCTGATGTGATGGGTTATCACCCATACTATAGGTTGTCCTTTATATAAAACTAAATACTTCTCATAACACTCCCAAATTATTTTCATTTATTAAAAGTAACCATAAAAAGTTTTAACAAAAGTGTATCTCATAACTTACATTTTTCATCCCATAATGTAATAACTCAAAATTACATCAAAATGAATGTATCAAAAAATGAAATTAATCACCTTAAAATTTAAGTACATTAATCCTAAAAAGGGTTTCTAAGACACTCAACATATGATCAACCTGAAAATTTTTAATCAATTATGATATTTCTAACTCGTAAGAATACACCAAAATCTGCAAATTTTTCTAAACCATCCTTTTATACCTACTACAATGAATTTTGATACGAAATTATATAATTTGAGTTATGTCAAGAATGATACCTTCTTTCTCATTGAGGATATTTTTAAATAAATAATATTAGATAATTATTCCCTAAGTCAAACATAACAAAAATATAAAATAAAAAGTTGATACTTTTGATCAGTATCAATTTTTCACTAATATAAAACATTTAAAATAAAGCATTAATTATTTTAATGGAAAAACAATCTGACTTATGACTTCAATTCTTCCTTTCCCATACCCATCCTGAAACCCTTTTAGAAAATTTTAAAAAAAGATAAGATGATCACAAAATCATATTAGGTGGTATAAAAATAATGAAATAGTTAGTCCATCGATAATCATTAAATCCCATGAAATCGTTATGATAACTTTATAATTTTCACACTTAATAAGTAGTAAATAATTTTCCATGGAAATAAGATCATGTAATACCTTTTTTTAATCATGATAATACCATAAAATAATAGAAATAATTGAAAATCCACAGTGGTAACTTGGTACATAAGTATACATAAATAGAATAACCATATGGATGACTTCCATTAAAATCATTCTTAAAAATGGAATATATCTATGGCCAACTTCCATACCTATTGCATTTGAGGATATGATGAAACAAACATTCTTTAATTTATCACGAAACCACATTCCCTTATTTATCATGTATCCACCCATAAAATATTAAATTATCATTAAAAAATAAATCATTACATTTTCAACATGGAACTCTTAAAATTTCATTTACACTCATAAGAGAACATTTCATTTTATTACAAAAACCAATCAATTTTCAAAATACTTATTAAAACATTTAAAAATGATATTTTTTAATCAACATTTCCTAGACCACTTTAAAAATTTGAAATAAATTAAAATTTTAATACATATATTCTCCATATAAATAAATCCAAAAAACAATTTTTAAAATATGTACATGAATGAGAATTATTTTGAAGAATAAATATTTAAAAAATTTAAAATAATGATTTAGTTAAAGAGTCCCTTACATTGAGTCTGACTCATCGTGTAAAATATTCATATTTCTAAATAATAAACATAGGTTTATTATTTAATTGATTTATAATTTTTTTTTTGTGTTTATTATTCATTTCATATAACTTATTATAATTATATAACAATTACCTAATTATTTATGTTCACATTGGGTGTTTGGATGAAATTTGGTATATGAGTCCATATTGAATTCAGTAATTCGAATACGGTTCAAGATTTCATTAGTAATTCATCTCCAAAACAATATTCATGAAATAAAAATCAAATTTATAAATCAATTATAATTTTAAATCAATCCATTATGTATGGTTATGAAAAATGAACAATGTTACAATCACATAGACGGAATGTTGTAAGTGAACATGAGTAATGTTTCAATTTTTCGTTAATGATTATGTAATAAAGTTATGTATTATATACTCATTCCATAATTATCATAATATAACTAATATCATAACATATATATATATATATTATTCAGGTTATGTGGTGATTAAAAATGAATAGCATTGTTTTATTTATGTGATATTTCACACGTACGCACAGATGACATTATCATTTTCATGTGCATGGAATGTAAGATTTTAATTGATATATTATACATTTAATATGGAAAATATTTCATGAATATAATATTTAATATTTAATTCCATAATTATAAAAATCATTGACAGTCTGTGATGAAAAATGTATTACATCAGTTCATGCATGTGATAGTTCACAAATATACCCAAATGAGTAATTATTTTCCAATTTGGTGGAAAATAAAGATATATATAGGTGGTGATATTAACATAATAACATATAGGTATACTTATTACAATGTATTTATTTATTCATCATTGTTTAAAAATATTTTCATGTAGTGGGTGATGAAATAAAATAGAAACAATTAATTAATAACGACATATCTTCCTTAGATGATCTCATTTGATTAATACTATAAAACCTCAATGAGTGGTTTTATACATAATATAAAGCCTCTATAATGTGTTTAGGTATCTATGAAAGTAATTTAGTTTGATATTTGGGTATCTAAAAATTGTTTTTAAGTGTTAAGAAATGATATGATGTCGTCCCCTTTTATTAGAGGGAGGAAGGGCACTCTTGGAATTTATAAAACTGTTAAATTGATATAAATTTATTTTCTATTTTATAATGTTAAAAACTGATTTATATAAATGATGGTATGAGGATGGTTTGAATTAAATTAACAAAATTTAAATTAAATAGGTTTTGATTTTTTTAATCGGAATCTTTTTGTTTTAACACTAATTTTACCCTTTCAACTATTACCAAGTTATTATGTGTTTTACACTTTCAGACTTAATACAATGACCTTAACATGAAAAACGAAACATAAATGAGTAATTCATGATATATAAGGAATTATCCCAATTATTTTAAGGAATTTTTTATTTTTTTAACTTAATTTCATTTGAAAAAATGGTATTTATTTTAAAATGCCTTTAATATTAATTTTAATACTATTCATTATTTTCATTTAAAAAAATACTATAACAACATGATACCTTCTAGAAAACTATATTAATTCATTGATAACATATAAAAAAACATCCAAAAAATTCATGTATGGAATCATTTATTTCAAATTATATTTTCTCTAATAAACTTAATTTCATTTATATGATTTTTTAGTTAATTAAACAGTCTCTTCATCCTAATTGTGTCACCTTTTAATTTAATTATTTCATTCCCAAATATTAAAAATAAATTACCAAGATGTAGTAAAACGATTTATATTAAAATTAAATATTTCTTGTCAAAAAAATTCCCTATATAATATCATATTGAAAATATTTCCCTTTTTATAATCAAATATCTGACCAATTTTATATATTTACTTTTTTTTATAAAGAATCATGTCTCTTCGTGGAGGTGATAGTTCATACATACATAGGAATGGCGTTATCATTTTTATGTGCATGACCATTAATAAGATAATTGATATATTATATTTTTATATTGGTAAATATGTCTTGAATATCATATATAATAATAAATTTCTATCATTATAACCATTCTTTAGATACGGTGATGAAAGATAAATTATATCCGTTTGTGAAGGTGATAGTTCACACAGAAATACATACAATTATTTTTTATTAATTTGATGGGAAGTGGAGATAGATTTAGATGATGATATTAACCTAATCACATCTCAGTATATTTTGGATACAATAATTATTATTTAATCATGGTTGAATAATTTTTGTAGGTAGTGTATGAAGAAATAAAATAGAAACACTTAATTAAAAATGATATATCTTCGTTAGACGATCTCCTTCGATTGAAACCTTAACACCTACAATGAGGGTTTTATACCTTAAATAAGGCCTCTATAATGTGTGGATGGATTCTAGTAGGGTATTTAGTAATATATTTTCTTATCCAAATTGTTTCTAAAGTGTGAATAAATGATACGAAGTAATGCCCTTTTATAAGAGACGGGAGGGGCACTAACGGATTTTTTCAATGTATTAAATTAATATAAATTCATTTAATTTTCTTAAACGGATCCAAATTATTTTATATAGAATATATAATTATGATGGGTAATAATTAATTCATCCAATGAAATATTGATAGGTTTTTATTTTTTCATCCATGCCTTTTTGTTTTAACCATTATTTTATGTTTTTAACTGATATTGTATTTTCGTGTCATTTAAATGTTCATGGTTAGTATAATTACTATAAAAATTGAAATAACCAATAAATAAGTCATTTATGAAATTTGTTTATATATACCAATTATTTGTATAATGTTTAAATTTTTTTAATGTTAAATCATTTAATACAATATTATTTATTTTTAAAAAAATTAATAAGGTTTATTTTTATACTATTAATAATTTAAATTTTAAAAGGTATCATAACAACATGATATTTTAAAAAACTCTATTAACACATCAGTGACAAGTTAAAATCATATATAATATTCTTAGATTAAATCAATTATTTGAATTTATATTTATTTTAATATTTTTAATATCATTTATTTGATTCTTTCACTAATTAGACTATGAAAACATCATCATTATATTACAATTTAATTTAATAATTTATTTCAAAAAAAACAAAAACAAATTAAAATGATTAAGATAAAATAATTTACATTAAAAATATTTTTTTAGATGAAAATATTACTTATTTAGACCCATATTAAAAATATTTCACTTCATTAAAACAAAATTACGAAAAAAATTGACTTTTCATCGAATAAAAATCAATAAAGTTGAAAAAGTCCCCCATTTGTATCCAATTAGACATTAATTCATCAAATTGAAGATATGGTTCAATAGTGACTCATCCAATAAATTAGAATAAGTTATAGGGTAATTTTATAATCTATTTTTTCCAAAAATTACTCGAATTACCTTTAACCACGGTAACAAAAAATATTACTATTGTTACTATTTATAATGTCCATAAATAAAATAAAAGAGTCTTATTTAGATAATTTAGACCCACTGATTAATAAAATGGAATCTGTTTTTCAAAATTTAAAACATATATGTTATTGTAATTAAATTAAAATTAATCTCATTGATGGAATGATAAAACTGGATTTTTAAATGTAAAAACCATCAAAATAGTGAAATGTTTTCATATCCTATTTCTATGTAAAATTGATTCAAATGAAATTAATTAGACTAAATAATAAAAATAAAATCTAATTATAAACTAAACCCATTCAAAAATATAATTAATTTGTAAAAAAATAATTAATTATAAATTCATATGTAAACCATATTTTCATAAACAATATAATTCTATTCATTCAAAACATTCCAATTACTCGGTTATAAAAGTAACATAATAAGAATTAGTTGTTTATTTAGGCTTGATGTATTGTATCATTTGTATTATCAATTAGTGTGTTTCATTTTTAAAAACTAGAGATTCTACATTGGATCACTAACCAAACCATCATAGTATTCAAGGATCAGTCCAATGAATATTATATTGTAGAGAGTCCCTCACTAGACTGGGTCCACTCTTCATTCTATTCATTCCTATCACATGCCATATAAATATTTGAACAATAATTTGGAATGAGATATATGTCACTCCAATAATGTAATGAATATAATATATATTACCCCACAAGTTGAGAAAAAATCATCCTATCAGAACCCCATTAATAAAAGGATTATATAAGCAATTTAGAATAAAATAAACTATTTAAATTATAGAGGTTTCATCATAATTTTATTATATCATCAAACCATAACTCATTGAAAAATAATCATGTTTCATAATAATTTTTTTCCTAGTATATCCCATGTAAGATAAACAAGTTACATAAACATATTTTTATCAATAAAATAAAACATTGATAGTAATAATGTGAATGTTATCTATGTATCATATACATAGTAAGAACTAACTTATATAATTGTATGTCATCTTAAATAGAAAATTATTTTGAAATAAAAATCATTTATAATATTTCTTGAAGAAAAAAACTTTTCTTTTATAATTAAATTTATTAAAATTTTAAATTCAATAAATTTTATGAATATCAGTTTTATAGAAAAAACATTGAAAAACATATAATTTATTTCTCAAATAAAATAAATGTCACGAGGTATGTAAATTTATATTCAATTATTATAAGTTAAAATAAATATGCCCATTCTATTTTTGTTAAAAACAAAAAATTCCTTGTTTATAAAATGACATTAAGATCCCATTCAAAATATATTTTAAAAATTCCACCATGGGTAAAATTTTTATTAACAAATATTTTGTATAATTATAAAAACAAAATTTTAAAACAGATTTTTAAAACATGGTTTTACTAGAAAAATTGGTTTCTATCGAAGTGATAAATAGATAAAATGTATCATAAAAACATTATTTTGAACTCTTGTGTAGATAAATATAAGAAAATATTGGGACATGAGTATTTTATAGAAAAAAAATTACAATAAAATACATGACATTCTTGATTTATAGATAATAATATTTTATCATTTTAGCTACTCATTCATTTAACATTGCAATTTTTTTTGAAGAAATAATATAACAAAACAAGACTTTGGGAAAGTCCCAAAAATAACAGCCTAAGGGGTTCGAAAATAATTAACACCTAGTTGATCTCCTCTAATCAGTTTTATACCCTATGGATTCAGCTAAAGAATGCTGGAAAAATAGGTAATGTTTCCCCCTTGGTCTGCCACGGCCATGGAAGCAAGATGATCTGTCACTTTATTTCCCTCATGCCACAAATGAACAACCTAGGTGTTGATGATTATGGTTCCCTTAAATTTTTATATTATATAGTAAATTGACCAAGGAGTGGGTATATAACAATGCATAGAGGCAAGAATACTCATGGAATCAGTTTCAACTCGCTCAAGATTAAAACTTTTCTAAGAACACAATTTTCGAGAATTGAACCTCGCATTTTCCTCAGCATGAATAGAGTTACCCTTACCATAATAGGTGGTGAAAGTAATAATAACACTCCCATTATAATAATGGAAGAGCCATCTTCCATGCATAATCCCCAAAATATAAGAAGCATCAAAATTGAATTTTTATCCTATGTTTGGAGGAGACCAACAAACCCAGTTTCCTATTAAAACAGAACTAGGATATAAGATAATATGTATATTCGCATGTATGCTTCTCAGAGAGGGTGCATGAATCCATTCATTGGAACCACTAACCAAATCAGTCAGGAGGTACTTGGTTCTTGTGAAAAAATTTCTTCATGTACATACAAGGCCTTCAAATCTGGATTTATTTTTCGCATGCCAGATACACCAGTAACACACATTAAGAATTACATACCTCGCCATTTTTCTAGACATTAACCACTCAAACAAGATAACATATTTCCTATAAAAGACCACCTAGGAGGCCTATGGATAAAAATCCCAGTAAACTCTCCAAAACAAGTAAATACATTCATATCCCTATAACCATAAAGAATAGAAGATTGGAATCCTCCTCTTTGTTAATTATGCAACAATGAAATTTAGTGACCATAATAATTCCCATCCTTATCACATTATTATATTTAGGTATTTAATAATTTCTAATCCTCTATATTAGGAAGCTTAATTTAGAAGTAATTTTTCTACACCATAACACAATATTCCATGTGTCTTGTTACTTATATGAATGAATGATCCTATGAATGTATTTTGCATAAACCACAACCTAAATTAGAAGTCATTAAAACACATCTGTCTAAATCCAAATTTAATTCAATACTATCAAAAAACTCATTTTGATCATTGTTTTAAATATTATTAGTGAAACTTGGATACATACATGCCTCACTAAAGGAATTAGAAGGTGATGGACAATTCGGAAAACCAACACTAGAACCATCCCAATTATGATGCCAAAAAGAAATATCCCTTTTCCCAATAATTCTCCTTGTGTGTTGATGAGTATTAGGAATAATATTATGGATCAAAGAAAATAATGGATAATAAGAACTATTATCTTATAAATAACCCTTCCTTGAGAAGAAATAATTTTACCCCAGATAGTCTGCTCCTACACTACCTTCCATGCAATTTTTTCAAGCATGTAGTGCGAAACATCTGGTATATTCTTGACATTAATACCACCTTCATGACTAGATCTTTCCAATCTATCCCATGTAGTTCAATGGTGTTTCCACTAAGAAATAACATCCCATATAAATTCATCCATGATTCTATCAATATTATTTAGAATCCCCTTAGGCACTTTAATGGCTGAAATATCATGTATATACATATCCATTAAAATACTATTGATTAAAGTAATTATTCCACCAAATGATAGATAGATTTTTTTATAATTAAGTGAATGGTTCATTATTTTGATAATAATTTCATCAAAATATCTCATTCCAGTATGGTTAGTGGATATAAGAGATCCAAGATAATTCAAGGGAAAGGACCTATTTGTATAATTAGAATTCTAGATAAAGAGGAAACTTTAATATCACCATATTTTTCCAAAATATAAAGATTAGTTTTGTCTCAATTTATTGTTTGTTTGGTCTAATAACTATACTCATACAGAATTTTAATAAGACCCCCAACTGATCTAGCCATGGAAGTGATAATGATCAGGGTATCATCCACAAACATAATGTGGGATATTATCAGTTTATTCATGATCCTTCGGTATAGAAGAAGTATAACTGTAGATATTTTCTTATTTATAAATTGAAAAATAGTGTCTTGCATAAGAATAAAAATATTCTCAGAAATGGGATCTCCTTGTATAAGCCCAAAGGTATCCTTGAAAAAACCATGAGTTTGGTCCATAACAGAAACCACCATCTAGGAAGAGTTGAATCCACAAAGCAGAATACATATGTCCCATGAGAAGAATCCCATACACTTTTGCACTCTGATGAGAAAAACACATTCAATTATGTCATAATAATTATTCATATCACTCATTAAATCAATGTTTTCTGCAATGAAATTATATGTTCATACCCCAGATCATTTCATGAGCCAAAGAAACCACTCCCTGAATAGATCGACCTGGAACAAAACCATGATTCTCTAAGGAAATCCACCATGGAACATGAAAAGACATTTGCGAGTTGATATTTCTTGAATGAATTTTGATAGTGAAATTACACATGATCACCAATCAATAATCTCGAATGGAAGATGGATTTTTAGTATTAAGAAGAATTACCAATTTAGTATCTCCCACGACCCTTGGGATAGAACCACCATGAAAGAAATATTTTATGGACAAAATTAGATCAGCTTTAACCACGTTCGAGGAGCCACTATACAATTATCCTAGAAAACCATTAGGACTAGAATAACTCTCTAGGCTAAGATTCACCATAGAATTAAGGATTTCATTCTCATTAAGGATAGCTTCTTGCAGAATATTATCCTGAACATACATTATATTAGGTATTTCCGCAAATAGATCTATGTTCCAACTAGGATATCCATTCACAATATTCAAATTAGGATCAGCATGTAAATTTTTAAATATGGAGAAGGCTAAATTTCCAACCACATTTCTCTCATCTAAAGAAGATCCGTCTTCAATAAGGATATTTAGTTTAATAAACCTTCTTCATTACATAATATAAGCGTAGAAATAGGATAAGTTCTTATCTTCGTCGTGATAAAATTTCACCCTATCTCTTTCAGGATCAATAAGTTCATGTTTATGGATAAGGTTATCCATATCATTTTTCATTAAAAGAAATCCTTAATGATTATGTCATCACATCTATCATTAAGAACTATTTCCATACTCTCAACTGCTTGGTTAATGATAATCCCGGAATTTGTCGGTATGAGGGAGATCCTTCACCCAATAATGATTCTCATGTTTAAGGTGTTTCAACTAATTATAAATGGCCACCCAAGAAAATCCATGAATGGGTTCCTTCCAACAATCCCTGAAAATATGCTGACGCTAATGCATACCATTGCAGTAATCATAAAAGTAAAAACGTTCATTTATAACATGGATAAAGGATAAGGTCACAAGAAAAATTGGTTCATTTGAGATTCCAGAGACAAGATATTCCACCTTATAATAAGGGAAATGAGAAACCACATGAATATTAGCTAAGAAACAATCAAGATGGCTCTAGAAATAATGACTTCCTTTCATGTTCTTACACCATGTGAAATCATCCCCATAATAGCCCTTATCAGGAATCCCCTTCCAAGACATAAATAGAACGAAATTCAAGCTAGCCACACAAGGAAATGCAACCCTCCCTTTCATTTTCCTTTTGATCAAAAATTATGTAAAAATCACCACCAACAATACATGGATGTTACTTGGGATGAAAACTATTAAATTCCCACCATATACTCTCACTCTCTCTCTCTTTTGAGTGTAACATCTTCCAAAAACAAAGAACATAAACTCTATCCCCACATATGTGACTACTTTCACTGTAATATATTTATTTCCAGCATTAACCAGATCCACAGACACATGTTTATTCCAAAAAACCGATATATGTTGATTATTTGATTATGCATGCATACCTGCATGCAATCTGAGATTATGAGAAAACTCTTTAATCAAACCTATATTTTGTTTATTCTCAAGAATATCAGAAATACACACATTATACTTCTTCATTTCCCTTTCCAAGAAATCATATTTCACCTGATCACTATTTCCATGGGAATTCCAAATGATTATTAGAATCATTGGAAATGTTAATGCCTGACATTAGCTTGAGGCCTCTTGGTCAGAATAGACATGGAGGGTAGATACTCCATAATATAGAGAAGTCTCACCCTAGTGAAAACTCCATTTTTTAAGAAGATATGGATTTAAAAGAGAATTAGAGACAGAAAAAAACCACCAAGAATCATTCCTCATCTTGCTCGAAGATAATTAATTGTCACAATTCTTATATACTAGAGGAATCAAAGCATCGTTCAAGTGGAAACACGAGTTTTCATGGGAAGGAGAAAACTCGGGGGGATGTTTTTCATCTTCTAATGTTAATCCCATGTGTTTGTCCTTTCAAACACCAGGGGAAGTTACGTTTTCATCATTTTATCCATAATCTTGAGTTATCTTGATAAAAGATTAGATTATAACATAAATCTATTTCCACATAGGAATCATTGAATCATTCCACCCATTAAATAATAATGAAAAATGTAACATATAGTATAATAATAATAAATAAATTCATTAGATTTCATGTTAAATGGATTATATATAAACCTCACTAAATATTATAGGTTCATAATATAAAATATATCTTAATGAATGAATATAAAGACATAAATCCTTTAATGCATTAGAATCTTTTAAACTATAATTAGCCTGAAATACATATACTAAAAATGATAAGTAAATTGTCACGACCCATCCTCGGGGCCCATGCTGTGACTACCCCAAGACCGCCTTCTATAGGCCAGGGGGTGGGGAGTAGCACCAAAGGAGTAGATCCCGATAACTGGGAAGGCATTGCCTTTATAAAATATAAACACATTCAACCAGAGTAAAGAGGAAGAAAACACTAAGTAAAATTGAAAACTAAAGTAGTTATAAAAGTGAAGGGGCCAGAAATACAAGCCCAACTGCAAAGTACAAGGTAAAAGAAAAAACAGCTCGAATGTGACAAGTAGCTCCTAGATCGTCTACAACGGATCCTACCAAAAGGGTAGGTACATATAGCCTCCTCAGCGCCCTCATCATTAAACCTTTTCTGGGTACCGACCCATCGTGAGGTCCACCTCCTGGTACAGACTCATCGTGAGGTCCACCTCTAGGTGACGTCCAGTCCTCGACACTCGGCCTCTGTCAGCGTTGTCTGTCGTCTGCATCCAACACTACGAGGTGCGGGCATAGCTCGGGTATGGGTGAGTATAACGAGTCTCAATAGCGACCCTGAGACCCTCATGGTCTCACTAAATCCAACAAGGATAACAACAATGAAGGATCTGAATAGATAACCCTTACATAGGTATATTCCCAAACATATACCTAAGTTATCAAGTAACCCATCTCAATCTTGAGGTAAACATGCAGGTACAAAATCAATGGATAACCACTACTTAGGTATATTCCCATACATATACCAATGTTATTTATTATCCCATATTAATCATGAAGTAAACACAAAGTTCATAGATTCAGCTCAAACAAGGATTTTATTCATGATGTCAAAACCACAGCTGTTAGAGAACTCCTCCTTTTTCGATCATAGTAGTCCTATAACGACTCCGAGATGCTACTCACTAACCTTAGACTGCTGAGGTACTCCTCTTGTCGAGTGATGTGGGTCATCCACTTCACAAATTAGTGCTCCCCCACTATGGTTCTGCCACCTCACACAGTAGTGCTCCCCCTCAGAGCATACAGAGGTACTCCTCCTGTCGAGTAACACGGGTCTGCCACCTCACAAATTAATTCTCCTCCATCGTGCTTCTTCCACCTCACTCATTATTGCTCCCCACTGGGCTAGTCAAGTCACTCTGAAATGAATTGGACAAACAATCATCATGTTTCAGTCAGATACTCGGTCGTTGTAATCCATATGCTCGTCTCCAGGAGGATCCTCTCCACGATCTACTAGTTAATACTCCCAGTATCACAAATTCCCACAAATATGTATCCCAAAGGGCTGCCATGTCATAGGGGTCTCAATGCAAAAGACAGCGTGTCAATCGGACGCCCGGTTTGTGAGTTATTAGCCTTTTTGTCCCGAGGGTCCAGTTGGTTTCATGTTTGAACCAACCTAAATGTATCCAAACTGTACCCAGAACTCCCATGGGGTATACTCCAAGGAACTGTTTTTCAACGATGTTACCAACACTGCTGATGGTTCGTCAAATGGACGTCTAGTCTGAGAGTTATAGGCTTTTCTGTTCCAGGGGCCCGGTTGGTTTATAAGCTAAACCAACCCGAACATACTCCAAATGCATCCAAGCTTTAAGTGGAGTAGGACAAAAGGACTGTCTCATCAAGAGTATTCCAACGTAGTCGACGACACGTCAATCGGACGCCCGGTCCTCAATTAGTAAGCATTTCTTCTCCAAGGGCCCGGTTGGTTTCATGTTTGAACCAACCTAGACATACCCAAAATTTGTATAAACCTTGAGTAAAATATACTGAAACGACTATCTCTATCCATGGAATTCTATGCAATTTACAGTGCATCGATCAGAGGTCTGAAGCTCATGTTATGTGCGTTTAAACAAATCTGGTCCGAAAATAGGGGTCTGGGCCCGGTCTGACCCGACCCAACACCCCTAGGGTCGGCCCAAACCAGGTCGACCTGTCCCGGGTCAGGGTCCGGCCCGGTTGGGTGCGGCCCTTCCCGCGGCCGGCCAAGCGGGGGGGGGGGGGAGTGGCTTCCCCTGCTGGTGTGGCTTAATGTCGCGCCGCTTCACCACAAGAGCGGCTCTGCCGTTCCGGGTTCCCCCCACTGCCGCCTTCCGCGGACCACCGCACGCGCTCCGGTGGTCCGATTCGCCCAGATTCTATGCCTGCGGCTCTCCCAGGACATTATCTTCACTGTGACAACATTAAATCGTCATTGCGGTCCTGTTTCATTATCACTCGTCCATCCATGCAATAAGAACAAGTTGGAGGTGGGTCCAGACTTGTTCATCATCCCATGCCCACTGCATTAGTGGTTCAAATATACATGCAACAAATAATCACCCAACTTTTAGGATATAATTCACATAATTATAGTTATACGAAAACAACCCCTACGTTGAAAAATATTCGCAGTAGCCGAGCGTCGTGGATGACGGTGGCGATTCATATTGTCGTCAGAGTGTACCCGAAGAAGTGGGGTCTCCCCTCTTATCGCAAAGAAAAGAATAGAAGGTTTGTCATCATTGGTGAGTCCCCCAGGGAGGTGTATCCTTCCTTGATGTGGAGGAATATGAGAATTAGATAACCAAAGAGCATTCTCCATTGGAGAAGAAAACCGTTCATCGTCGGAGAAGAAAACTATTCTCTCAAGAGCTCTCTCCCTTCACACAACGAAAGCTCCCCCAAAATAAAATAATAAGCTACTCCTATTAGTTTATTAACACAATCCATTTAAATTTCAAACATTCAAACACTTAACTAATAAATTGGAGGAATCAATTTATTAATTAAGTCGTTGGCATGAATTAAGGAAAGAGAGGGGAAGGTGGGGATATATCATAAATAAGGGGGTTGATGAATTAAACAAGGGAGTTTGCATTTTAATGAAGGGGGTTTAAAGAGGGTTAGGGGAGATGAAAGGATGGGGCTCATGTGGGCCCCACCTCTCAAATATTCACCCATGGGAAGTTGGGTGGTTGTGGGCCCCAACAATAACATCCCATGGGAGCAATTAACCTCCATAGATATAAAATAAAATTGTTCTACCAATTTATTTAACTTCTTAATTATACGCCAATAATTAAATTCTCCTCTCGTGCAAACGTAACTACGGTAACGGTCCCCTTGAGAAATTACTGGTGTTACGAGTTCAACGGCGCCCTCGGATTTAAATTCTGAGCACCGGTTCGAAAGATAGAACAATCTGCTCATTCGTTCCCTGAAAAAACCTGAGCTAGACTTCAGAAAATTATTCCAGGCACACCGGGCCTCGGAATCAGGTGCCGTCAGAGGCCACAGTCTTGTAACATTCCAAGCTATTTAAGAAAAAAAAATTCCTTTAAATTTATGCGTCTTTAAATTACTCCCACCTCGGGGCTTTACATCCCCATAAAGCTTCAACACTCACTAGGTAAAAGAAATGAGGTACTGAGCACGCATCTGAGCCTCCTGCTCCCATGTTCTCTCCGGGAGGATTCTGTGCTACCAGTGAATGTGCAATAGAGAAATTGACCACCCACGTAGGACCCGCTCCCATCGATCCTCAATCTCCACCGGGACCTCCATGAAAGTTGCCTCGTCATCGATGTCCAACTCCATGTGGTCGATGATGTGTGAAGGTTTGTGTGCGTATCTCATCAGCTGAGATACGTGGAGGACTTCCTACATCCGGTGAAACTGAGGTGGAAGGGCCCGACGGTAAGACACCTCGCCAACCTTGATGAGGACCTAGAATAGTTAAATGAATCATGGAGATAACTTTCCACCTCACCCAAATCTCCTTAGACCTCGTCGAGGTGAGACCCGTCGTAAGACGTGGTCACCATCCTCAAACTCTAGTGGCCTCAATATTCTATCAGCACGGGACTTCTGTCTGCTCTGTACAGTCTTCATCAACTCCTGGATGATCTGCACTTTCTCTGTCATAGACTGAGCCATCTCTGGTCCTACAAGAGTTTGTAAGATTTCTCCTTTTCCGTGAAGAGAAATCTGGTATCATCCCCTATATGGAACACGTTTGTTTCCTAATATTGTCAATCCCAACATGAACGGTACAATTCATGTCATTGATGACGTCTTAAGGCCTCGATGCTACTACCAAGAGATCCAATCGTTACTCTCGCCTCTAAGGGTTGAGTCACACTGTCGGCATTAGTGTGTGGTCACAGGGTATCCTCCAGTAGGAATCTCGAAATTGAGGGTAAAGTAAATAGTTTTAACTATAACCTCTTAGTATCAACCAAACAAAAAGGACAAGAAAGAAAATGTCACAAGAACAAGTTTCTTTTATTACTACAGCTCAATGTACAATGACACATAACGAACACAAACTACAACATCAAGGAAGCCTAAAAGCACCAAGAACAAAGGCCTCCATGCCTGGAACAAGTCCCGCTCCCGTCCACCTGCTTTCGGAGATGCATGTTTGCATGATTCAGCTACCTGAAGTTGTGCTCTCCTTTGTTCACCCGCCCTCTGTGGTTGGGGAGGACCTTCGGGTGGTGGTGGTGGCAACACCTCAAAGAATCGTCCACCTCCAGCTGCACAGCCAGCTCCTCTGCCTCATCTGCCTTCACCCTGCGGACTATCTTGATTGAACCTCTACCTATGATTGGGAGGTCATTCATCTATCTGATGATCATCCATGTGGTGGGTCAGATAGTCATGATCCATGTTACTCTGTCTGCCACATGTGTAACACAGCATGACAGGTCTGACTCTGTCTCTACCCTGTGTGCCTCGCACTACAAATCATGAGTCGTGCAGTCGACCACCTATGTGTCTGGTCCTCTTGGACCTATGGGTCATCTGTCTACTGCTAGCTGTATAAGACTCCACTAAATGTCGACTAGTGGTGGGTTCCGCTGCTAGAGACTGCTCAGCAAGGAAACTCTTTAATATGAGGGCTCGCTCCAACACTCCCATCTGCGTCGGGATGTTGTGGGAGACAACTGAAACTCTAATCTCACACCTAATCCCCTTCTCAAAAGATTGATCCCTAACGAACGGGTCACATACCATGTATATAGAGCAGCGCAAGTGGTTTGTGAACTTCGTCGAGTACTATGCTACTATAATGTACTTTGCTAAAGATGCAGTAGATTCTGTATACACACCGCTTGAAGGGTGGCTGGTACAAACTCCACCCGTAACAGGCTCTCAAATTCTGACCAAAAGAGTGTCGCCTCATCGTGCATCTGGAGCATCAGGCTCCACCATTTTCCCACTACTTCTTGAAGGAGTCTGGAAGAAAGGATCACCATAATGTCTGCGGGTGTCTCTACTAGCCTGAAGACACTCACTGTAGCCTCCATCCAATCCTTAGTAGCCTGTGGGTCCGTCTCTCTCCAGAACCATGGTGGCCTCTAGAACTGGAACTCATGTATCAAGCTCAAGCAGCGTGAATCACCTACTACTAGAGCTGGTGGCATCAGTGGCCCAAAGGGTGGTAGTACAGCTGGTGCCTCTGCTGGTTCCTCAACTAGAAGGGGCCCTGTAATGAGGCCTCATCACTCGGTGGGCTATCAGTACGTACAACTCTTGGGGCTCTAGCTGGTCGTCCACATGAAGGAATCCTAAAAGAACATATGTGACACAGTTAAAATACTATACCTGGTTAGCTGACCTAGTTTGAGATGACTTAAAGGAAAACTTTTGAAAACACACACGCAATCAGTTTTTTCATGAACTGAGTCGTAAATCGGAAGTCAAGGTCCTAGTGTATGGATACGTCAGCTGCCCGCACCAACACAAGACTCCCTGAACTGAAGACCACACTTAGTACCCTTAACACTATTTCTTCAGAGAAATAAAATATCAGAGTCCTATGTTCTGCGGTAGAAATGCCGTTCTTTGATACCAATTTGTCAAGACCCTTCCTCGGGGCCCGTGTCATGACTACCCTATGCCCTCCTTCTATAGGCCAAGGGGTGGTGACTAGCACTAAAGCTGTAGATCCCTATAATTGGGAAGGAATTTCCTTTATAAAATGTAATGAAATTAAACCAGAGTACAAGTGGAAGAAAACACTATGTAAAACTAAAAACAAAAGTAGTGCTGAAAGTTAAGGGGCCGGAAATACAAGCCCAACTATAATGTTCAAGGTAAATGAAAAGATAGCTGGAAGGTGAGAATAAGCTCCTGGATCATCCACTAAGGATCCTACCTGAAGGGTAGGTATAGTTAGCCTCCTCAACACCCATGTCCGTCAACCTCCTCTGGGTACCTACTCGTCATGAGGTCCACCTCCGAGTACCGACTCATCGTTAAGTACACATCCAGGTGTTGTCCAATCCTCATACACTCAGCCTTGGTCAACGTTGTCTGTCGTCTGCATCCAACACAACAATGTGCGGGCATAGTCCGTGTAGGGGTGACTGTAACGATACATAGTAGGGACCCTGATACCCTCAAGGTCTCACTAAATCCAACAAAGATTACCACAATGAAGGATCTCAACAAATAACCCTTAGGTATATGCCCATACATATACCTAAGTTATCAAGTAACCCATCTCAATCATGAGGCAAACACACATGTAAGAAATAAATGGATTACCACTACTTAGGAATATGCCCATACATATTCCAATGTTATCTAGTATCCCATATTAATCATGATGAAAACACAAAGGTCATTGACTCAGCTGAAACTGGGATTTTATTAATGATGTTGAAACCACTTCTGCTGGAGAACACGTCCTCTGTCTAGCACAGTAGTCCTGTCATGACTCTGAGGTGCTACACAATAACCTTAGACTGCTGAGGTACTCCTCTTATTGAGTACCACGGGTCAGCCACCTCACAAAGTAGTGCTCCCCCACCATGGGTCTGCCACCTCACACAATAGTGCTCCCCCTCATTGCCTACAGAGGTACTCCTCCAGCCGAGTACCGCTGGTCTGCCACCTCACAAAGTAGTGATCCTCCTCCATGGGTCCTTAGATATATGAAATTAATTTTCTGGGTATGAATTATAAAATAAAATTATTGGAATTATATACACCACAGAAGAGGAATATATGGTGATTATGACATTTTTTAATAAAAAATTAATGTGATATAGTAATCTCTCAACATAAGTCTTGATATTGTTAATACACATTCAAAACTCAATTATAATAAATAAAGGATTTTGATAAAAATATTTAAAAAATATTTATTATATAAAACATTAAATATATTATTTATATTCGAACTTTTATTTAATTTTCTTAACAATTCCCTAGTGAATCCATCATTCCGTCGATAACTACTTTTATGTATCTGTTTAGATTTTTTATTTTTTTCACTTACTTTAATCATGGTTACTTCAAATCCATAATTTTTATATTGAAATTAAAAACATATATATTAATTAAATATTTATTTATAGTAAACAATTAATGTTATATATGGAAAATGAAATACACTGTTCATAGAGATGGGAGGTTGTAGATACACATAAAATTGTTTCCATTTTATTGATATATTGAATGATATAAAACTAAATACTGTTTTCAAAATAATATAAAAATTTTATTTTATATATATATATTTTTTTCATTAAAAATTCCATATAAATTTTCACCTAAGGAATGAATGAATAAAATCGGTTCATGGTGTAGTAGTTTTACATACACACATTGCAAATTATCAATTTTGACAGAATGGAATGTAAGAAGTTATATAAAGTATAATAATTATATAAGTGTAACAATATAATACATCTAATACATTAAAATTAAATCTATCATTATATATAGCAATGAGATGTGGTGTTAAAATTAATGAAGGACATCGAATCACATGGTGGTACTTTTCTATAAAAGAGAATGATGATTTCATTTCTGAGTTGATAGAAGTGGACATGGTTGTTCATAATTTCCATTACCTAAACACATATAATTATATTGTTGATAATTACATTATTATATTATAATTATTTATTAATAATTTAATGATATGGTGAGATGAATTAAATAATCACATCCATTTAAAATGTTACCTCTTCTTTGGGTAACCCGGTAAGGTTTTGGACAAAAGCTTTCCCAGAATGGATATATATCTGATATATGGATTAAAGGATGATAAAACTGCACTATGTAAGATATTTTGTCAGTACAAGGCTAAAAGAATGTTATTTTATTTGTTGATATAACAGAAGTGGGGGTGTCCATATATAGGTGAGGTGAGTGGAATAATAGTAACTTTTGGAAAAAAAATGTTGTTCCCACATTTTTCTAATAAAAAAATTACACAAAATTAATTATAGATCCTTGAATATATTTGTCTAATATAAGGCCATAAAATATGTTTTTTATGTATTTGGAGTAATTTTTAACACATATATTTTCTGGTTATCCCCAAGGTGAACACATTTTTACTTTAACCACAGGTAATAATTTGTATAGTTTTTATTATTCCTTATTATAAAAAATTATGTTAAATATTATTGATAATTAAAAATTTTAAAATTCAAATCATGCTATCCATTATTAAAAATGTTAGTCATATAATTGAAAACAACTAATTTAAAATTAATCTTGCATATCCAAAAGGAACATGATTTTTCAAATAAAAAATATCAAAATTTTAGAATAATTCTTATATCAAAATTCAAAATTAAAATGATTCCAATGAAACAAATCCAATTAATGGAAATATAATTTAACTATTTATACTTTTAAGAGAATCTTTTGAAAAACAATCCTTATAAATTCCTTAATTTGGATGGTAGTCTAATAAACTGAATATTTTTAAATATATATATAAAAATTAATAATTTTGGAAAAAATCCAAATATTCCCCATAAGATAATTTTTACAAGATTATTTAAATATTAATTTTTATATAATCAGATTAATTTTCTATTGGTTCTAAAAATTATTTTATTGTTATTCGAACAAATAAAAAAACATTATTTTGAGAAAATTGTATTTTTGAAGGATACAAATAATTTATTAAATATTTGGAAATTTTCAATCAAAATTATTACATTATAAAAAAAATTATAATTAAAATAATAAATGTAATTATTATTATTTATATATATATTTTTATCTGCTATGATATAATGTTTTTGTTTAGATAATAATAATAATATTTTATTATGAATTCTTAAAACACCATGACATGTGTAACACCTGCTTAACTCGGTGTAGCAATTTAAGACAAGCTATTAATGAAATTAAAATTATTCAAATATCCTAATTCATAAAATATCAGGGTCTTATAAAATTCAAACTTCTATTTTTATTAGAATTTTTCAAAAATAGTTTACTTATCTAATCGCCTCTTCAATTTTATTTAATTTTAACTTCATTACTGTATGTTGAGCGCTTCAGTAATAAAATTGTTTCTAAATTATAAATTTTAACTAATTTTTAGTAAATTGATGAATATTAGTCAATAAAATTATTTTAATATAAAATCAATGATTTTAGGGAAATTTATTTCTTTATTCAGCGTATTTATAAACAACTAATTTGGGTATATATTTTCAAACAACTATTTATTGTATGTTTTGGGAAAGAATACTTATGTATTCATTGTTTTTTACTTACATTGTTGTTGATACTCACACACTAAATATACCAAAAAAAATTATTCCTTAGTTTTATTGCAAGTAACATTGTTTTGGATTTTTATTGTGTCTTGATATTTTTATGGGTTGATGGTGACATCTCAACTCACACATTAATAATATTGGGTATTTTGGGTTGTGATTTTTATTTCAGTGGAATTTGAAAATTCAACCTCTCTATTTAATTTTTTGAATAATGCATTATTTATTTGATAAATTTATTTTCTTGGGTGTTTATTATTAATATTCTATAATTGACATAATTTGTTTTTCTACGTAATATTTCAGCAAAATGTACTCTGAAATTCAATATGGCCATGTTTCCCTTCCCATAGAATCTTGTTATTACTATTTATTTACCCATTTAAATAACCCCAAATGATTGTTTCATGATTCCCATGAATGTTATCATCACCTAATTAGGATCAGGGACACACTTTATCTATAACTCAAGATGTCCAAAGTGTCTGATTCATAGGGTTTTCTTGGTTTTCTTATGAAAAAATGGAAAATAGTGTCTCTTTTGTTTTTTTATAATGTTAAGTAGATTGTATTTAGACTATAAAAACATTTGAGTTCTTTGTATGAAGGATTTCAAAATACCTTAATCACCCCGACATTCATGTTATCTTATAGTGTTGAGTTTGGGATCTTGATTTCTATTTTCTTATTTATGTTAATCATATTTTGGATTGTTTTATGCAATAATATGTTTTGATGGATATAAATGGGAGTTGAACTGGTGTCACCTAGTTATCTCCTAATAATGTGAAGCCTATGTGATGGGATGATGTAACTCCAAATGTAATATTGATAATTGAAAAATGTTAAGATAAACAATGGGCAAATGTCTCACACAAACATTAGTTCTCTATGATTAATATTTTTATTTATATTATTTATTTTGGATGGAATTTAGGTTGTAGATGGCATCTATTGTATTATAAAGAAAACTACATTAAATATAAAAATTAATAAATTGTATTTTATTAATAATATATTATTTTAGAGTAAAAAATATGATTTTATTAGATATTGGGGATTTAAATAATCTAAATGTTAAATTTTAGTGTTTCTATTTTTGGAATTTCAAATTAAAATTGATGTTTTACATAATGACATATGTTTTTTATATGTGTTCTATCATTTATTTGTGAAATAGTTAAATTGAATATAATATTATTTTTATGGATATATTTTTTTTTGGGTTTGGATTTATTTTTTTATTGATCAGGTTTCTATTTTATCATTATTTAGAGTATTCCTCCCAATAAATTCTAAATGTATTGTTGAACATATCTTATATTAGATGAATCAATATAGAATCCATGTACTGTGTTAGAAGCTTTTTGTATTTAGTCATTCAATGAAATTTTTAGAGATCAAGGTTTGTCAAATGTTTTATGGTATCATGAGTAAATTATAGAGATCTTATGGTCAGAAAGAATAATAGAACCCTTGAGGGAGATAATTATGTCATATTTATTAATGGGATTGGGTTGTTATCAGTTCAATTTTCCACTACATTAGACTAAAAAGATGTAATATTTCTATTGTTATCTAATATATATTTTTTATATTGCTAATTCTTCGAATAGATATAGTTGGGGAATGTTTTGGAACATATAGGTATTAATCAATGATAAAAAATTGTGATAGAATATATTGACTATACTAATTAGTTAATGTATTTGTTTCCTAGTGATTGTGTCAAGAGAGATGTTAAAGGCTTCTAATTGTTTAGGGGTCTTCACATAGATCATAGTTATAGGTTTCTCTTATCCCAACTATGCTTGGAAAATTAATTGGTGGTTGACATATTTTAGGGGGGTTTTTAGGATAACCATTGATGAGTGAAAACATCATTCTCTTATTTATACCCCATCCAATAATGTTTGAAACTAGAAGAACCTATTTTGGTGGATCAGCTATAAATTATTATTTCATCCTCTAAAAGGAATCATTCAATTGTATGATTCTTCTGTGATCGATTAGGACATTCCAAGTCATTATGATGTAGTACTCCAATGAACTTCTATCATTGTTTTATGTTAGGGGTTATATATATATTCAGTGGGTACAAACTATAACACTGATATATATTAATATATGATTACATTAATATAAGTCATTGTGTTCAATTGGTTTCCCACAAACAACACTGAACATAAATAAACTTGTGATATATATTCATTAAATATAATATATTTGGTTTTACTATGAAATCCTTGTCATTAAATTATAATGAAATAAAAAATTTAAATAACTTATAAAGTAAATGTATAATAATTTTTAAGTGTAATTTCAATAAGAGTTAATTTAAATTACATTAACTGAAATGAAAAAATATAGTCACCATTACTTCTTATTTTTTTCATTGATATTACTATTTTTATATTGTATTAATTTCATAATTAGGAATAATTTTGATAAGTAATGTTTAATATTTACTATTGGTTGACCAAAATATAGTTTATAAATGATATAAAATAATAATAAAATATTTAGTATTTTAAAATTTAATTTTTTAATACAAATAGTTTTTTATTATATTTAAATTTTTTTTTCAAAAATATAATTTATAATTTTCAGAAATCAACGTTTTCATGATAGAAATAATTTTTGGATTCTTAACTAATATATAATCTTAATTTAAAATTACAAGGTTTTCACAAAATGATTTATTTTTAGTCAAAAATATTTTTGATTGTAAACAATAATTTTGTTATTATATCCTTATGTAAGTGTACGGAAGGTTAACAAATAATATTTTTACAAATAAAATATTTACTTATCGAATAAAATTATTCATTTTAATATATTATTTTTTATTACAAATCCTTTTCCCATAATCATATAGATTAATTTGAATAATTATTAAAAAAATTGTACTGGTCATTCAATAATGGATTCCTAATGATTAATTTTTTTTTGATTTCTAATAAATACTCATAACATGTATTTATTTTTTTAAAAAAAATATTTCCTAAGAATTGATAACATTAATTATTTTTTCTAATATTTTAACTTTTTTCTCATATCTAATGTGTCTTGAAATATTATTTTCCTATATTATGGGCTCCAATCATAAAATAATCATTTCTAAAAAATGGAAATTTTATTTGATAAAATGATTTACACTATTAAAAATCTAAAGTATCACATTTAGTAAGGGGTCATTGTTAATTTTTTTCATTAATAATAATTGTTATGTCTAAAAAAAATTCATGATAAAAAATATTAGGGATTAAGGATAAAAAATCCTAAATAATCATAAAACACGCATGTTGTCTCCATAATGGGTGAACAATTAAATTTATACACCCCCCCCCCCCCACATTTATTTTATTAATTGTATCAATTAAACATCTAATATTAATGATGAAATTGTTTAAATGGTTTTGGTCGTTTCTAAAACATCCCTACTCATCACTTATATAAAAGAAACACATCATATGCATAAAGGCTATAACTTCCTTTAAATATATAATTCAAACAATGTATCATTTATATGAATAAAACCATATTCCATATTCAAAATATTTTTATCACCATCAGTAAACATGATTTATCTATATATAAGCAATCATAATTGGAAAATTACACTTCAAGACATTATTTTTATCAAGTACATTGATTTTCATTCCATTATATTATATAATTTTAATATTTACACATTAATATAATTATATTAGTATCATATATTTATAATTTAATGTTAATATAATATATTTACTATCATTACAAATAATATATCCCCTTTATTAATATACAATAATAACTTCTTTTATAAGCACATGCAGAATAACACTACAATACAAAAATATTCATTTCAACACACCTACCAATATTATTGGTTCATATAGTTTTTAAATAATTAAATATAACTATAATTGTATGAAAATGGTTCTATAATTATAAATTTGAGAACCTATTTTTATTATGTTTATATATATTACCATCGTTAGTCAAAACATTAAAAATAATTCGTTTAAGGGTAAATCTATTATTAAAATTATGTAATATTTTCATATTAATTACCAATTCCAATATATGTAAAATAATTATGATATATCACAATAATAAATGATAAATAAGATCATTATGCTTCCATTATAATTATAGTACAAAAAACCCACCCCACAATCATACATTAAATGATGTTATGCCCATCATTGGGTCGATTTGACCACCTGCTTGGATAATATACTAAATTTTTTTATTAATTTGTAAAAATAACTAAACTAATAATAAATTATATATTTCTAAATACTACTATTTTCGGAATTTTGTGAATTTTACATCAATATTTAAATACTCACTTATGAAAAAACATTATCATAGTCATGAATTATTGAAATATTCATGTTATACATTCCAATTATAATGTGAATTAACAAAAAAAACATGAATGGTATTCAAAATGCTAGAAATAATTTTAAATAATCCCTAAAATTTACATTACTGATACATTAATGATTAAATTTTTTATAATAATAAATCTAAACCATGATATTATCAATGTACTGAAAAATAATTAAAACAATAAAAACTTATTCAAGAAATTTTCAAAAATTAATATAGTGATTAAATATTTATGTACGGTATAAAGGAAAAATGGATATTTATGTGCTTATAAAATACCTTATTTTGATAGTTATTCATTTTAACTTGAGGCTAATGTATGTTCAAGAAATTGAGGATAAAATATAAGTTTGTTCATCTTAAATTCATCTCTTTGATACATGTTTGGTATTATACACATAATTTCAAATATGTGGTTTATATTATTGATATTTGAGATAAATAATCTGAAATTATTTTAAATAATGTTATTTTATGTTCAATCAGAATCCATATATTTAAAAAAATTATTCATTGGGTTCTAATTTCTAAATGGTTTTCTTGGATTCAATTATGATTCATTTACAAAAAAATCATATTGTGTAACATGTTTACATTTTATGGTGTATTCAACATCCTTGAAAATTATTTTATTATACAATTTTAATTTCATAGGATTTACTATCCAACTAATGTTTAAATATTTGTTCTTCTATTAACACATTTGTACCATATTAGAAATAATTCTTGGAAACTCATCTGTGATTCATTAATTTAGGACCATTCTATTGAAGATTTTCATATATAGTATATATAAGCTATATTTTAGGTTTATTATGTTGTATATATTTAATTTTATAATGATATAAACATTTACACAACATAAAAGCATTGTCAAATGTTCCTCACAACATGGGATAAGTTTCTCTAATTCATATTGGTATCCCGAATCTCCTTGTAAGATCCAAAATATTTAATGAATAAGCATATTTCATAATTTCTTAATATTTATGAACTAAATATTCATTCTACCTTAAAGGTTTTCTATGATTGATAACATACCCAAAAAAAACATTTTTTCTCTGAAATCTTACGTTGCACTCCAGACTGAGTAATACAAAAAACAATAAATTATTATTATTATTTTAAATTGTATTTAATGCCTAGTACTTGTATTGGAAAAAATGAAAAAAACTAACTATATTTTTTTTACACATGTTTTTTAAGTATTTTTACATTCATCAAATAAATTTTAGTGGCATAAAATTTGAAGAAATCCAATTTTATGAATAAAATTCTATAATATTTTGAAAGGGTTATTTTACTACCCTTTGATAGAGAATGATTTTAAAATATAATTTATATCAATTTTATCTATTAAATTTGAAAAATATAATCTTCTTATTTGGAATAGGTAAGAACAAATTTTCTTTTTGGGAATTATAGTATTTTTCTGATAAAATTTATATTTTAACGAGTAGTTGAAAATACTGCATTTAAATTCTAAACTGTCGGTTCGTCTAATTTTTTACAGTTATATTAATGATTTAATTTTTTAGAATTTAATTGGATTATTTTATTATCATTTAATATAATTTTCTTCATTGGAGTTAATTTCATAATGATATTTGATATAATCATTGGTTATTCTTTTGATTGTTTTTTCTTTTTTAAAACTAATTTTTCCAGTTTTACAATATGGAATCAATTGTAAATTTAATACTACAAAATCTATGTTTTTAATTTGGAATAATGGTTTAAATATTTGGAATACAAAGGTAAAAATTATGTAAATAGGCCCCTTCAATTTTTGGACATGATGAATAGTACCGCTAGTAATTATTTTTATTTATCGCATTTAAAGTGTAAATTCGTTAAATAAGTGTAAAATAATATTTTGATTATATAAAACTATACTAATACATTTCCTAATACTATTGGAGGATATATTCCTAAATATTAAAACCCATTGGATGAAAGTTTGGCATTTTTTAGCCACTTCGGTTTAATTATGACACTTATAACTTTTAATTTAATGTAAACTAAAATATTTTATAAACATATATCTTTTTAAAAACCCATTTTAATATGGCTTTATATAAGTTATATCTTAGACTATAAATAGTAATTTGAAATAATAATTTATTTTCTACATAATGATGCATTATTTATAATTTTAGACATTAAATATTTTAATTTAATTGTGACATAATAATGATTTAATGTATCATTTATTAATGAAGGAATCAAATAAATGATAATGTAGATATTCAAATATGTATTATATGATATAATTTATGTCATCCACAATTTTTTAGGTGAATACTTCATGCTAAAATACTATATATGTTTTGGATAAAATATTTATCTCAATTTAGATTTTAGTTAAATTCGATAAAACGAATAGTGTAAAAATTGACATAATAGATGTTTTATAAAAATAACAATTTATTAAATTATTTAATAATCCTAAAAATATATTAAAAACCTTTAGTGACTATGATAAAAACTAAAAATTAATCAAGTGTCCGATTATGGGAAATTTGCACATTATGTGAAAAATTAATAGCCTCTTAATAATGAAAGAGTTATTACCATAATTAAGATTAAACGATAATAATTATGGGTAATCTAGAAATAAAAGGTTTAAATATAAATCAATACACATCTACAAATTTTTGGATGAGTGGATTTAGAAATATTGTTATCTTGTCTTCATCATGTCTCAAGTTATCACTTTTTGAATTAAAAAATTAATTTATATTAATTTAATAATTTAATTGTTTCCACAGGGGCCCTTCCCTCTCAAATAAAAAGGTTCTCTTTCTACTCTAATAATCACAAAACATAACCATTTGGATCATCCATTTCTTACCAAAACCACTTCTTAGAACCCATGATTTCTTCCAACAAATCTCTCATAGGTTAGAAAACATCCTAATGAATTATTTTGGTATAACTCGAAAGAAGTTACCAGATTAAGTGGTAACACCATCTCCCATGCTTTTTAGTTTCATTTCTAGTATCTACTCCCTAAACTCTTTTTATTATGTGATTATATAACAAAACTAATATAATAAAAATAATAGGATTATTTTATGATAATTTTTTGATCTACACTTCATGACACCAACATTTAATTGGTAACGAATATATTATTTCTATGTACAGTGAACTACTACATCATGAATCAATGATTGTCAAATTTTCCATTACCAAATTTCATGGTGGCCATTATAATGGAAACTATTTTTACTTATTATATATATTATATTTATATTTATCTATGCTTATTTAATTTTTATTTATAATATACCCTTATACTTTCCATGTTGTGTAAATATGCTAATTTCGTTTGAGAAAGTAGAAACTACCACCTCCTCAAAGCGATATGACTTGTTCCGGCTAAATATGGATCATATAAAGGATATTTTTGTTAAACATATGAGGCATACCTGAAATTAATATACTAAGAGTACTATAACATAAATTTATATCTTTTAATTATTATTCATCTAATATATCTGTGAAATAAAAGTAGCATTCAAGTGTACGAATGACCTACCATATCCATGAATGTTGCATTTCATTTCATATCTCTAAATATTATGGATTATTATAAATAAATATATATTGTATATATATGATATTTAAATCATTGATAATATTATGTAGGTGATGTTATTTTGACCATGTGGACAATTTATATCAAAAAAGTTAATTTTTGACTCATTTATAGAATATCGACAAAAAGTACAATATAAACATAAATAATTTTATAATATTTATAAAATGGTAAAAACTAATATAAATGGATTAATAAACCTGAAAAATCCTCTCAATAATGTAAAAATTAACTTCACCATATTATTCCATAAAATTAAAAAAGGTACGTGACAAATCAAACTCAAGGTAAGGGACTTCGTCTCAATATCCTTTTATTGAGAACTATTTTGTTAATATACACCAAATGACTTTATTTGATGTATAATAAACACATTTTAATTTTAATTTCATTCAAAAAAATTCAAATGGAATCTTTTTTCTATAAATTATTTTACTAAACAAAAAACTAAATGTTTTTAATGTATGCGACGACAATGACATCCTTACCGCTGTAGCTATTATTTGATATTTGGATTCCCCAATAATATTTAATATTTTTAAAAGAAAAATAAATACCATATTACCTTTTTAGGTGTTTTTTAACTGGTTTTGAATATGGATTTACTATTTTTATATCTTAAAATTATTTCATGTGATTGAAAATAAAATGTTAAGAATGAAATGTGGATAATTGAAATCATTATGTGTTATGATTATATAATTTTCAAGGACATTTTATGGGGTGTTACATGATAAACCAATGATTGG
Source organism: Viscum album (assembly GCA_963277665.1). Classification (NCBI taxonomy): domain Eukaryota; kingdom Viridiplantae; phylum Streptophyta; class Magnoliopsida; order Santalales; family Viscaceae; genus Viscum; species Viscum album. Next base: position 1,920,385,917 of record OY728136.1, on the reverse strand, counting down.
TGGTTACATGGTAAACCAATGATTGGTGGTTCTGTGATAAATGAAGAATAAGTGGTTATGTCATAATATCTTATGCATTGGGTATGGAAGTTAGTCGTATATCTATTCTCTTTAGTGATATGTGTGGAAGTTAGCCATATTGTATTTCCATTACCGTATGATTATGTTCCATGATATCATTATATGTTTTACACTGCTATATATGGGTTTATGGAAATATTGTAGTTACATAAAATTTTATGAAATGAGATTATATTCAGTGAAGAGTATTTACAATTTTATAAAAGAAAAAATTATTACTTATTGATAATGTATTCGTGGTTTAAATTTTTTCACAATACTAATTTTTTTTACTTATTTTTGTATCCCTTACAGATATTTTAATTCTCAACCCATGTTTTCATGTGTTTATTATAGGATTTGATGTATAATGGAGTCAAGCATGTGATCAATTGAAAGTTATGATGTTTTAACATGAAACAAAACCTTGTTTCTTTTTAAATTTTTTCATTTTAGAAAATAATAGATAGTGCTAGAAGTATCTAAAATTTAATACATAAGTTGATATGTATGAGCTATGTCCTAATTATTTAAATCTCTAAAACTGAAAAGATCACTAATGTAAATGAATGTTAAATTATCAAATTAACTCAAATTTATGTAATGTTTATAGTTGGGGCGATATAGTTGGTATCAAAGGTTTGTTTAGAAAACACTAAAGGTTAGGATATTGTTAATAGAATATATGTTAATGATTTTTTACATTAATTTCAAATTGAAAAGATATATTATTTTAGGATTACCATGTTTCTTATTTTATGATATTTTTGTTCAGAATGGATTTCCATAGAGGTAACATGGAAACAGTGATGTGAATTAATAGATAGGAAAACAAAAATCCAAATAAATAGCTTGAGATAGTTTGAATTTGAACTGAGCTACATGTTGTAGTGATAGATCTGTTGACTCGGGTGATAAATGTTGGTTGCATTCATACATGAGATCAGCCAGATATACTATAAAATAATATATAGGTAGTGGATTATTTCGTGAGGCAACTTATCCCAATCATTCATTGAATCATCAGACCATGTACAAACTGAAGGGTATATTAAGTAAGAATATAATATTTCTGATGTAATGGGGTTTTCAGAAAATCATAGGGTTAGTCTTGATGTTTATCATTTTGAAGGTGAAGTCGACTACTTTTGGAAAATTGTAAAAAAATCATAGGGTTAGTCTTAATTAATATAATTTTCTTAGAAATTGTGGAATATTTTATTTCCATTGAAATCTCTATTCCACCTCCTCCTGTAATGAAGGATAGTGACACAACTTGGTCGAGGGTGTGCCATCATCTAGGACCCAGCTCTATTGATGTTGTTTTATCTATTGATCTTCTCAACTCCAATGTCTGGATAGGTATCCAATGAAGTGAAGGATAAGATATTGAAAAAAATAGTTTGACAATCATTCCATGTGGTATAGTCACCACATTGGAGAAATTCTGTAAACCCATGCATGCTACTCAAATTCAAAATGATTGCAAAAAAATTAATAAAAACGCAAAAACACATATTCTAACCCCTGTAGAAGCCTCAGGTTAGAATTCCATTATCGACAGTAATAGATCACTTTTGTGGGTAGAGGTAAGGGAAGAGATGAACTACAATAAAATAAAAAAAATAGGAGAATAATGAGAATAAAAATAAAAATAAGAGTGGTGGATGAGATAATGAAGAGATGGAGGGGTGGAGAAGAAGAATAAAATAAAAAAAGAAAAATAATTATGAAAATAAAATATTAAGAATAATGTTAAGATGATAATAATAATACTAATGATAACAATAATAATCAAAATTGGATAATTAAGTGTAATTAAAAGAATAATAATATTGGATGGAATAGTTAGACATGGATGAATTAGTTTTTTATAACAGAAAAAATAAATAAAAATTATATTTAAAAAGTAACACAATAATAATAAGAACAAGGGAAAAATTATAGCATGGCTAAGCCTCTACTGGGTGGGTTTCCTATGTGGAGTTCTCTATCATTCCCTTGATGTAGAAACATCCTCATTTAATAGGAACACAATGAATAGGCTCAGCCCCCTCCATTTAATAAAAATCTTCTTCCTCAAGAGTCATCAGTCTTTAATTTTTTTTATTACACATTTGAAAATGATCCAAGTATCTCCTGAGTTCCATATATTTTTATGATTACAATTGGAATTTATCCATGTGGGATAGCTCTTTACTAATGTATTTCATGGCCTCACTGAGAGATTTTCATTATTTTGGTGGAAATGGTAAAGTGTATTGGTGACACGTAGTAGTGATGAATGTTGGTACGGGAGATCTTTTGAGATACTCCTTCATCTAGCCATCACAGTGGATAGATGACACATAGAAATTTGATCATGGTGGTTGACCAGACAATGGTGATGATTATTGGAGGTCCCATCCTTCATCAATAGAGAAGGTATTTATGTCAAGCTTTATTGAGGGTGTTAATGGTGTGGTAATGGTGGCATCCTACATCCAACCACATCGAAGGATGGATGAAGATTGAAATGGTGATGGGGTGGTCATATAAGGCTACAAAAAGAATACATAGTGGTTTGGAGTTCCATTAATCAACATCATCTTGGGATCATGCTCCTACAGTAGTAGAAACAGTGTTCTCATGTGAATAATTGGTAGCAAATGGTAGATAATGAAGGTGAAGCCTCGGTGGAGAGCAGGTGAGTTGAGTAAGGGTGAATAGTACCCCATATAAATATATTCATATGTCAAAATTAATAGTTTTTCTTCACCCCAGTATATGCATGATCTCATCTTCTACAATATAGAATCTCACGTCAGGGATGGGCTTCCAACTTCTCTTGCACACATGAAAATGAGGGTTACACACATGCGACCGACATGATCCTTTAGGCTCAATAATCTCACAGTGGGCTTGTCAACCCATGGGACACCATGAATGGGGCCTCAGCACCCATGTGCTTTTTGGCATGGTTTGGCTCTCCATTATCCCTACTTGTCCTACTGATCCCATAGGGTATGGTTATGCTGCATGTAGTAGCTAAATTTGAGGGTTGGCCTTACCAGGCCCTAATTTTTTATAAATGAAATTTTAGTGGCATAGATAACAATATGTAATCAAATTTTACAAAAAAAAAATTATTCAAATAAAATATTAATAACACATAATCAAACAATTTTTACTACCCTTTAAAAATTTCCCATTCTTGATTGAAAAATTAAATTTAAGGGCATTTATATTAAAAATTCATATTGAAATATTAGAAATTGAGTAATAGTAAGAAAAAATTGAGTCTCTAAGTTAATAAACAATGTCAACATCCTTTATAATTCCTTTATTACATTCATTATGTTCATTTAAAGTCGTAAAAATCATTCTCTATTTGAATTATGTCTTTTTTATGACAATATTGTCATAATTATGTAATTATTTCATTATAGTCTGTGAACATTGCAATTTATATAATAGAGATTGAATGATGATCACCCATAATATATATTATTCTATTAACATAGGGAAATGTGTTGGTGTTTTATATGTTATATATTATTATAATTATAATTAATTGAATATTTAATATATATTATTTAACCACCCACATAAATTGAATAGATGGGTTATGAACATTTTATCCCATTTATTGACATATGGAAATGTATTGGCATTCCATTTTTTGTTATTATAATACTAATAATTCTTCCCAGGTTAGAAATGTGTTTTTCCATATTCAACCATAATTATTTGGATTGGTTATTATCATTTTATAAATGTTTTGATATTTATGAAATTTGTTGATATTATGGATCCTTATTTACTTTTAACGTAGGTTGATTATCTATTAACATTCAGTATTTTTAATTATAATGATAAAATTGTTTTTATTCATCTAGATATTCTGTATGGAATGGTAAGAATGGTACAGAAGACTCTTGTCGTTAATTCATTATAAATAAATATTTTATTGGTGAGACCCAAAATTATATGACCCCTCAAATAATTAATAGTTATCATGAGATGAAACAAATGGGTTTCTATGCACTCCTCTCCCCATAGCATTGTATTGTCTTAGCGTAAGGCATTGAAAAAATGTTTTTGATGTCTGAATATATATTTTCCATTAGTAAGAGATCAAAATTATTAGTAAAAATATTTTAATCTATTTTCATGGATATATATTACTCTCAGTTTCAGTTAACTATATAAATATACTCATTATTTATTCTTACAATATTTTTTAATCCATGGATATGATTTTGATTCTATTATTTATATATTTACCTTACTGAGTGTTTAATCTCATTACATTCTCAAGTTTTCATTCCCTTTTGAAATTGTTTTTATAAAATATGGGTATCTATGATAATTATGTCCCAGAAAATACTTACACATGAAGAATCTCAGATAATAATGATATTGAGGAAATAATCATTACTCGTTGTAATCAATCGAGTCATATAAACAATAGTCAATAACCACCAAATGAATCACAGAATATCTTCAATTTAAATATAATCATGATTATATATATAAAATGGCATTAAACAATAAACCACATGCAATAAATAAGTGGTGAATAATGGAAATCTCACAAAATTAAAAGTGAGATAAGAAACCCCTTACCACTTGTCCGACTTGACACAATCGTATGTTACTTGTTATTCTTCAATAATAAACTTAAGTTAATTTATAATTTCTTAATAATATATTCAAGTTTATTATTCCTTTTATATCACTTATTATTTTTTTATAACCACTAGTTAATTATTTGAGTTCATATCGGACGTTTTGTCGATGTTCAGAACGTGAGTCCAAATGAACATGTTATAATTATAAATTGTCCATATGGTCAAGAGTCCATTATCTATAGAATTATATTACGCATTTAGATTTCATATATATCATATATTTCTAGTATATTTATTTATTTATAACAGTACATAACATTTTGAGATAAGAAATGAAATGCATTGTTCATGGAGAAGGTAAGTCGTACGTACGCAAGAACGCTACTTTCATTTCTATTTTGTATTTTAATTTAATTAAAACATAATGATCGCTGGGTATATTATAATTCTAGTATAATATCATATATAATATCATTAAATACATTCTTTATACATCCTACATAATTAATTAACGAGTCATATCACTTTGAGATGAAGGTAGTCCACATTTCCTCAAATGAAATTATCACGTTTAACAAATAATTGAAATCATAAGGACCTGATATATATGGAAAATATAGAAGAAAAAAGAAAAAATAAACATAATATATTTATATATGTATATATATTATAAATACAGTTTAATCTTATTTTCAACCATGAGAGGCGGTAAGAGATAATCGATCAATCATCGTTTCATAAGTCGTTAGTTTGCCAACCACTGAAACAGTATGTTCTTCACTCATTAGATGGTGGTGTGTGTAAGTGTAGTTCAAATACTTCTCATAAAGACATCTTAGTATATTGAGGATACAGTTTTTTGAATAAAAGAAAGTAATAAAAATATTTTAGGGGTTGGAGATGTAAAATAAAACAAAATAAAAAGAAGAATTTAAGAGAAACTATTATCATTAATTTAGGTAACTTCCTTTGGTTTGAACCAAAAGGACTTTTTAAACTGACTTATGCCTAAGCTAAGGATTCTAGGTGTAAGATAGGGATCTTAAGAGCTTATTTGGGAAGGGTTTGGTCAAACCAAGGGTCTTGAGAGGTTTTTGGAATGGGTTAGAAGTGGTGTGCTTTTATACGGTGGGGAGGGGCTCTTTAGGAAAGTGGGAAAATATTATTTTATTGTATAGTGATATTCGGTTTCTAGAGGTCCAAAACTTATTAAAGTTGAATATAAGATGTATCATGGTCGAAAACAATCATCCAATAATAATTGGATAGGTTTTTTATATATTTTTAATATTAATAATCTTATTTATTTAAATCATTTATTAATGAGGTAAATTCTACATCATTATTGTGTCATAAATAATATAATTTATTTGATATTAAAATTTATAAAAAATAAAATAATGTAGGAAATATTTTTATCTTTCCAATTAATATTTATAGTCGAAATGATGTTTTATATTACCCCATGTTAAAATTTATTTACTAAAAGATATTTTTCTTCATGTCGTTTTTTCCTATACATTAAGTTAATTAAAATAAAGTGTCATTATCATTATTAAGTGGCTCCATGGGGTCCCAAAATCTACCCAAGGATTCCCATAGTCTTCCAAGACTCATCCAATAAGGTTATGGCAAGTGATAAGGTATTTTTTTATTATTATAATTTTTTTACCTTGAATTACACTATTTACCTTTAACCGCGGTAAATAAAAGTGAAAATATACTATTAACCAAAAATTATTTTCATCTTATGGAACCACATTTTACAAAATGAGGTTAACTGTGTCTCATGAATTTTTGAAATTCAACTCAAAAAAGTGGTAAAATTATGTTTATGCAAATTTTCAAATTCTCCTAAGAGGTCGTAAAATACGGTAAAAAGTTCAATAAAATTTTTATATATCTAAACATATTATAAAATGACTCAAATGAAGTATATTTAACTTATATTGGTATTTTTGTCTACTTTTATGTAAAATAAATTTAAATAAAATAAATAATTATTTAAATAAAAAGTCGGTTTTGACCAATAACTCATTGTTTTTCATTATTCATCAAAAATTGAATGTTTTCAGAAAAATTCCAAAATATCAACCTAAGATAATTGTGACATTATAAATTCAAAAAATAAGTCTATTTTACCAAATTCAAAACATAAAAGTTTCATTTATTAATTTAAAATTAATTACTATTGTCAAAACCAAAAAGTCTATTTTTAAGAAATAATAACTAATAAAAGATTGATACTTGTTGTGTTCAATTTCAAAGATAAATTATTTCCAATGAATTTCAATTTATTAAATGGAAAAAATATAATCTATTTATACTTACAAACCATTAAAATGTATAATTTAACACTATAAATTATTTTGATTAAAAAATTTGTTTTCAGTAAAAATTTAGTATTTTTACTATTCACCCAAATATGAAAGTTATCTGAAAAACTACAAAATATTATTGAAAATAAATTATTATGTCCCTATTCTAAAGAATAATTTTATTTTTCCAAATGAAAAATATAAAAGATTAAAATATTGGATTTAAAAATGGTTCACCATTTAAAGGTGGTAAAATTAAAAAAAATAATTATTATTTTATCTGAAAAAAAAATAATTTGTTTTTTTCCATTATGTCTAAGAGACTCATAATATGGATTCTAAAATTATAAGGATTATATAAAGATAAAAATTTATATAATAATATTCTTAACCTATTTTTAATGGCTAGTTTGGTAAGTCGTGGTGTGCTTGAACTCGGTGTTTCCTATAGTGAAAGTTATTGAATTACATTGAAAAAATAATGTACAATGAAATCATGGGGTTTTACATTCTACCCTTCTTCAATGAATTGCATCCTAAAAATTTGAAATTTTTCTTCAAAAGTAAATGGTTGAAAATAGAAAATACCATTCTGGGAATACCCAAATTGGAAATTTGGTTAATAAAATTTAGTCTTAATAATAGGATGAGGGAATTGAAAGGGTCACCAAAAAATTATGATCTCAATTAGAAGAAAATTGGTGGAAATTATAGATATATAATTGGAGGAAAAGGCAAATTATTTATAGGGAGTTATTGAGGTCATCAATCACAAACAAGTGTAAAATTGAGGGCCTCAAATCCATCAATCGATGACGATTTAAAATACCATCGGTTCAACAAAACATAAGGTATTAAGATAATACATTATTGGTATTGATATCCCTTCCCTAATGTTTAATAATTAATTTTCCCATAGAATAAGTGGGGAAAAATTATATATATAAATATATATAAATGACAAGTAGAGTATCATCATTCAACTAATTCCAACCACAAACTCATCTTTCAATCCAAAAAATTTCAATAAAAATATTCTTTTTATCCTATTAGTATCAGGTTCCAAAAATAATGAATTTATAATTAACCTATCAGACCCTTTCAAAAACTAGATTATACAATCCAGGGAAATCACGTAGTCCAGTGGTATGTGATAAATCACAATCAAGTTATGGTTGTGGGTTCAATTCCCATAGCATTTTCTAACACGATGGATTATCACACGGTCTGTGTGTTGTCCTTTTTTAAAAATCCATAAATAACCTCATCAATTGTATCCAATTTTAAAATTAATACATTACAACCTTTATACTTATCCAAAAGACATCTATCCAAAATCACAGTCTAAAATTTATTAGGATGTTAAACACAATGAATATAATTTTTTCCACATAATAACATGGGAACACTGTCATCGTGTATTCTTTTAAAATATGGTCACACCCTAAATTACCATAAATCCTTATTTATTACATTCATGCTCCATTATACTTTATATAATACTGGTTATATTCCTTATATCCCAAAATTTTGATTATTCCAAAAATGATGAAGTAAACAAACTATTAATTTGTTCCAAGTAAGTCAAGAATATCCAATATATTTTATCCAAATCAGCCATCTCTTCTTCTGAAATCACTACATCATTATTAGGACCATATTAGGGATTGTCTTTCCTTCAACCATGTATTTTCAAAAAAAGTGTAGCCTACTATTAAGTCACATTTCATAGAACCATATAATCTGAAATCCTCAATAAAATAGTACTGCAGTAAAATCCTTATTTATCTCCATAATTCATATAACTGGTATACTATTTATACAACACTGAAATGAAATAATTCTATAATAATAACATAATAACACTAGTCATTCCTCTTCATCCCATGTAGTATCATAACTATATTATTATTCAATATAATTATTTTCGGTATACTGTGATAACTCGGACATTGATTCACGTAGTGTGTCAACACCTTGCAGATGAAGCATTTTAAATTTGAAACATTTTTCTTACCCTTGAAATCATGTACTTGGTGTCCTTTTTATCAAAACTTATAACAAACTCCAATTCCTTTCAAGAATTTAACAAGGTGATTATTTCTAAATTTATCAGATATGGGAAAACTCTTCTTTTCCCTCTTCCCTTTATCCGACTTTCTCTCTTCCATCTTTTTCTTCTCTTGCATCCCTTAGAAGCCGTATGACTCAGAGAATTATTTACTTATCTTTTTAACACATGATACTATTTCATCATATGTTGATAATATATAGGAGAATATTTCCCTTCTAAATTACGGCTTAATATCATTAACAATATTATCCTTCTTACTCATTGGATCATATGTATTATTAGAGGTCACATTCCTACTAATGAGCGCCTTTTCTATACAATGGCATACACTAGGTCAGTTTATGAATTGCAATGAATAATTCTAAACTTGTAAAATACATAATGTAAATTGAACAGTTTATGGATATAATCCATAATTACAAAAAAGTTTTCTTTGAGAAGGTATATACTCATAGACCCTTCATAGTGGTTTGCAGACAAAATATGAATTATCCTAAGCATATCCCACAATAGTGTCGTAACCAAGAGTGCCGCAAGGCTCGTTGTTGTGCACCAGTGACGGTTCAAGTCTATCTCAAAGCAGTATCTTCAGGTTTTACTCGTAGGTACATATGTGCCAGAGCCGCCACTACCTGATCATATCCTGACAGGGATGTATTTTCTTGGAAAACTCAACAAATATATACATTAATAAAATTCATGGAAGTTCTTATATGTTAATCCTCAAATCTATTATAGTGTATTTTAATCTAATCAGAGTTTATCTAAATCAAGATTCCATGGTTATTTCTAAACTTCCTCTGATACAAACTCTACTGGCCCGACCCTAGTTACCCAGATTCTTTGCATTATTATATAATATTGGCAGGATTACGAGGAATCAAGTCCCGAATGACCAATCAGTTTAGCAGTCATGGAAAATTGATTACATACATGAAGTTCAACATTACAACTTGAAAAGAAAACAATAGTAATTTATTCTCTAGGAAACGTCCAAGCCTCCAAAATAATGCCTACAAGTCACTCTTAACTATCTTTTTCTTATCCTGGGAAAATAAAACATAAGAAAGGGGTGATCTTAGATGCTCAGTAAGGGTAAATAATTTAGCAAAATCTATAAACTTTTAAGTCAATATGTGTAATAAAACAACAACCTTTAAATATAAACATGAACATAAAATGGAAAAAATAAACCAAACGTTACCATATAAACATGCACATGGATATTATTCTAGTCAAATAATTCAATGTAATAACTAATTTCATAATGATGGAATGTATAGTACAAGACATTAATTTTTGTGTCAAGTCCTCATTCCAGGACCTATGGGATAATTATAACTAGACCCAAACCCGTAGAGCCTTTGTAACCGGACTCTATCCCAGAGAGCATCTGTAACCGGACTCCAACCCGAAATGCCTCTATATCCAGACACTAACCCAGAGGGTCTACTGTAACCACACCCCAACCTAGAGGGATTACTTTAACCAGTCCCCAACCCCAAGCATACTAGTCAAATACCTTCATCCTAATAAAAGGTTGAAATATAACATAAACATTCATGTAAAAACTAGAATACGAAATGTCAATACTTTATCCATAAACCTTGAATGGTATTAAAATAACTCATCCATAGTAAAATATATCACAAAACATTCAATACAATATGGAATCTTTTTTCAGAATAAATCAACTTCAAACAAGTTTTAAATTCATTAAAGGATGCAGACATAAATGAAAATGATCCATAAAATACTTTGAGAGAAATACCAATTTTTCAGGAAATCATTTAAAATTATCGCAATTTATAAAGGTAGTCAATTAAAAGGAATTTTTGAATCAAAGGAAATCATACAACTTTAAAAATTTTAAAATAATTATCATTTAAAATTATTCATGTTCATATAAATTAATCCTTCAAATCATTTTGAAAACATGGACATTAATTAAAATTGTTTTTAAAGATAAATATTTAAAATATTTTAAATGATGTTCTAGTAAAATTTACCCTCCCATTAAACCATAAAATATTCCTTTTCAAATCATTTTTATAAAATATGGGTATCTATGATAAGTATGTCCCAAAAAATACTTACACATGAACAATCTCGGATATTAATGAGATTGAGAAATTAACCCTTACCTCATTGTAATCAATCATGTCATGTGAAAAATATTCAATGAACACCAAATAAATCACAGAATATCATGAATATAAAGAGGATACTGATAATATATATCGAATGGAAGTATAAAATATACCACATGGAATAAATAAGTGGTGAACAATGGAAATCTCACAGAATTTAATGTGAGATAAGAAACCTCTTACCACGTGTCTGAGTTGACCCGCATGTATGTTCATTGTTCTTACTGAATAATAAACATAAGTTAGTTTATACTTTCTTAAGAATATTTTCAAATTTATTATTTCTTTTATATCACTTATTACCTTGCTATAAAATTTGTTAATTAATTGAGTTCATATCGGACATTTTGTCGATGTTCGGAACTTGAGTCAAAAATGAACTTGTTGTAATTATAAATTCTCCATGTGGAAAAAAATCCATTATCAATAGAATGATATTACAAATTTATATTTCATATATATCATATATGTCCAGTATATATATGTATTTATAATAGTACATAACATTTGGAGATAAGAAAGGAAATAAACCATTCCTGGAGACGGTAAACAGTACGTATGCATGAACGCTACTTTCATTTCTATTTTGTATTTGAATGGAATTAAAAAATAATGATACAAAGGTATATTATAATTCCAGTACAATATCATATATTTAATTATTAACTCCATACTTTATATGTCCAACATAAGTCATTAAAGAGTCATATCATGTTGAGGGGGCGATAGTCCACACTTCCCCAAATGAAATTATCCTATTTTACACATAATGGAAACCATAAAGGTTTGATATATATGGAAAATACAGAATCAAAAAGAAAACAAAAGCATAATATATATCACCATGAAAGGCGGAATGAGATTTTTAAACACTCATCGTTTCATGAGGCATTAGTTTTCCAACCACAGAAATAGTATGTTCTTCACCCATTAGATGGTGGTGTGTGTAAGTGTAGTTCGAATCAGTATCATAAAAACATTATAGTATATTTATGATACAGGGTTTTTCATAAAAAAGTAAAAAAAAGATTTTAGGGTGTTGTAGATGTAAAATAAAACAAAATAAAAAAATATTATAAGAGAAAGTGTTACCTTAAAATTGGCTAACATTTTTTTGGTTTGATCAAAAAGGACTTTTTGAAGGGACTTCTGCCCAAGGTAAGGCTTCTAGGTGTACGATATGGATCTTAGGAGCTTATTTGGGTAGGGGTTGGACAAACTAAGGGGATTGACAGGTGTGTGGAAGGGGTTAGAAGTAGTGTCCTTTTATAAGTAGGAGGAGGGGCTCTTTAGGAAAGTGTGAAAATTTTATTTTATTATATAGTAACATTTAGTTTCAAAAGTTCCAAAACTAATTAAAGTTATATAATATGACTCATGGTCGAAATAAAATCATCCAATAATAATTGGACAGGTTTTCAAAATAGTTTTAATTTTAATAATCATATTTACTTAAATCATTTATTAATGAGGTAAATAATACATCATTATTGTGCCATAAATAATTTAATTTATTATATTCTAAAATTATAAAAAATAGAATAATGTTGTAATATTTTTATATTTACAATGAATTCTTATAGTCAAAATTATGTCTTGCATAACCCTGTGAAAAAATGTATTTACTAAAAGATATTTCTTTAGGTCATTTTTTCTTTTACTTGAAGTTAATAAAAATAATGTGTCAATTTCATTCATAAGTGGCTCCATGGGGTCCCTAAATCGACCCAAGGATGCCAATGGTCCGTCATGACTCATAAAATATTGTTATGACCAGTGTTAATGTAATTTTTTATTATTATAATATTCTCTTTTACCTTAAATTACCCAATTTACTTTTAACGGCGGTAAATAAATGTCAAAATTTACTATTCACCAAAAATTATTTTCATCTTATTGAAAAACATTTATTTTATATTTGTTAACCACCTGTCCTGGATTGTTGAAATTCAACTCACAGATGCGGTAAAATTATGTTTTATGCAAATTTACTAATGCTCTTAAGAGGTGGGTAAAAGACGGTAAAAAGTACAATAAAATTTTTATATATCTAAACTTTTTATAAAGTTTCTAGAATGAATTATGTTGAACATATATAGGTATTATGTATCTATTTTGACATAAAATTAATTTAAATAAAATAAACAATTATTTAAATAAAATGTTTGTTTTAACCAATAACTCAGTGTTTTCACTATTCATCAAAAATCAAAATTTTTCAGAAAAATACCAATATTAAACCCTAAGATAATATTGATATTATATATTCAAAAATTAAGTCTATTTTACAAAATTCAAAAAAATATAATTTTCATTTATAAATTTAAAATAAATTACCATTTTCAAAACTAAAAAGCGTGTTTTTAATAAATAATAACTAACAAAAGATTAATACTTGTTTGTGTTCAATTTCAAAGAAATTTTATTTCCAATGAATAAAATTGGATTAAATGGTATAAGTATAGTCTATTTATACTTCCAACCCATTAAAATTTATAATTTATCACTAAATATTATTTTCATTAAAAACGTTGTTTTCAGTTAAAATATATTATTTTTCACGATTCACCCAAATATGAATGTTATCATAAAAACACCAAAAAATTATTGAAACTAAATTATTATGTCCCGATTCTAAATAAGAAGTTTATTTTCCCATATTGAAGATATAAAAGTTTCAAATATTGTATTTAAAAGTGTTCTCTATTAAATGGCGGTAAAATTGAATTTTAAAAGTAATGCTTCTTTTATCTGAAAAAAAATTATTTTTTTTACATTATGTATAAGCAACTCATAATATGGATTCAAAAATTATAAGGATTCTATAATGTTCAAAATTTAGTTAATATTATTCATAACCTCTTTTGAACAGCTAGTTTGCTAAGTCGTGGTGCGCTTGAACTCGGTGTTGTGGGTAGTGAATGTTATTGACTTAATTTGAATAGATAACATACTATTAAATAATGGGGTGTTATAGATAATGTATTTAAAACAATATAAAAGTTATTATAAATATTAATTATGGATTATTTAAAACTTTATATAATCAAAAAAATGAGTATTCGTTATAACGGGTCATAGTATTTTCTATGTATTTTTTTCCTATTAATTTAATCCCTAGACCTAAAATGATAGGTGTGATTCATGAGATCAAAAAATCATTTTGGTATATTATTTTACACATTTTATCGATGATTGTATGTAAATTATGGGTTTATGGCCCTATATCCAAGAGATAAGGTTTATGACATCATATTTTTCATCAATGTAAAGGAATAGAGAACATTAGAGATTAATTTCTTTAATCGAGTATAATTTACGTGTTTATAATGTTGGAATAATAACATTTTCATTGTTATAAATAACCCATTAGATTATCATATAACAGAAATTCATGGATTTAATGGAATTGTATTTTCTAAAAACCTATAATAGGACTTTAGTCAAAATCCTTGAATTATGTCTACATATTAGAGAATATCCTAATGGTTTGGTATAATAGATATTATGATACATACCAAATATATACATACATATCTGGATTCTAAAATGTTTATGTGGTTATGGGACATATATTCCAAGGTTTATTCATCTACAAGAATATTTTTTGATCATTGAATCAATCATCACTCTAAAATTTGTTTATTGATCCTAAGATAACTCACGTGTCTTGACACTCCTACTGGATCATCACATAGTAATAATATTCTCATTATGAGCCACTATCAATGACTTATTAATTATATTTAATAATTATGTAAGTGAAATTAGTTGAAAAAATATAAATATATATTATATGATTGAATAAAGAGATTCATTGGTTGATTTCAAAGAATCATCTGTTGAGAATAAACATGTCATAATAAAAGATAAAAACATATTTATTTTTTCATATATATGTTTTTAATACTAACGTATACATTTAAGTGATAGTATTTTGTGGAAATAAGATCAAAAAGATGATATTGAAATTTGTATGTATCTAGAAATCACTATGCCTTATAACCAAATAGTGAATCTTATGTAAATATTTAAGAATATTGATATAATCTTTTTAGGGTACATAATGTGAGTTTTCTTATCTTTCATTCCATGGTGAGGTTGTCATCAGAATCGAAATTATTTTTTGATACTCATTTTTATTTTCATTAGTGAGTAATATTTGTTGATGATATTTTTCTATAATACAAAAATCATTTAGGAATATCGGTAATGCCTAATAATCATTTTTCATCAAATATACATTATTATTGAAATCATATATTAAGTTGTACCTAAAAATTTAAGACATAAATTTATTGAATCGTAATATTTTACGATGTAACTATTGAATAAGACATGTTTGAGGGATATATATGTTTTTTAGTTCATGATTGATGATGATATATTAAATAGTTTGGGGATTTTGAAAATGTATGAAACTTAATATATATATCCTTGAGATCATGATAATTGAGGGTGATGATTGTTAAAATTTATCGATTGTGATACAAAATGACGTATGTGTGACATTATAATCATTTGAGTGTTAAATAAAATGTCAAATTCTAGGTGGATTATATAACATGGATGTAGTTTATTGAAATGGTGTTTAATATGGTTTTTGGAAATACATGTTATTGAGATTATTAAATTATTTTAAATAAATACATGGTAGCACGATTTATTGAATTAATAATGTTATTTGAAGAATGTTATGTAACCAGATATAGGTACTGAGAGTATGCTAGATTCTATATAAATGGATAAATATGGAATGGGTAATAGATTATGAGTAACCTAAACTACATTATACCATGATTAATAAATAATATTTTTCATTTTTTTATTAGGGAATATAACACCCTAAGTTCAAAATATTTTATTACCTATAAATAGGCCAATCTATTTGACAACTTGCACTACACAAAATAAAAAAATGAAACAAAACCATGATACACATAGTTAAAATAAAAAATAATAATTACGACTCAATAAGCCAAGATGTTAAATTATATTTAATAATTTTTTTTAATATATTTATTAAATATATATATTGAAAAAATAATGGAAATGTTTAATATGAATGAATTTTAATTAGATAATCTAATGTGACTAAAAAATATCATTTAATGTTTAGGTTATTATTTTCCTAAAAAATATTTTATGTGATAAAGCTTTAAATTTCAATAATCAAATGACTAATGTTTATAAATATTACTTTATATTAAAACTTATTTATCATCATTTAAGTTGATAAAACTTATAAAAGAAAAATAATAATATTTATTATTTGAATATTTTTTTTATAATTTAAACAATTTTTATTAAATTATTGATTTTATTTAGAAAATGAATTTATAAATTTTCAAATGAAATTATGAATTATCAAAACTATTTTTTGACAGAGTTTCATTATTATTTTATGACTAAATTATTTTTTTTTTGAAGAATGATTGATTTTTAGTAGAAAAGATTGTTTTTTTCAAACATTGTAATATTTTTCATTATATCATTATTTAAGCATAACATATATGCATATTAAATCATTTTAATTTTAAAATATGAATTTATTGAATAAAATTATATATTTTACAGATTTCTATTGATATAAAAATGTCATTTTCCCAAAATATTTTGATAAAAATTAAAATGATAATTTAATAAATGTTTTCAGTATATCCATTAAATCAACTATTTTCATAGTGATTTTTATGTTTAGATTTTTGTGAAATCATAAAACAATTTAATAATGTCACAATTAAAAAAAATATGTCATGGTAATGGAAAATATTAATAACTACAGATAAACATTTTCAATCTTACAAAACACAACATTTTCTAAATAATATTTTTACATGTTATGTGAGGAAATCATAAAAATAAATTATAAAACTCAATTTCTTTATTAACTGATTTTAAATAATTAAATTATAATATTTTGAATAGGAAATTGGTTCATTTTTAATATTATCATTATTATAAATTTTTAGTGTTAAAATTAATTATAATTATAATACTAAATTTGGGTAAAATAAAAAAATGTCCAAAGAAAACTCCAATAAAAAGTCTTATTTTCTCAAAATATTTATGTTGAGGGAATTACAACCCACACTCGCATTTTCAGCCCATTTTATATTTTTATAACTTTTCAAATTTTAATAATAACAACCATTTATTGAAAATTTAATGGGTGGTTCCAAAAATTTCTTCCTCTTCACATATGAAATGGATACGCATCATCCAAATCCAGGGTGATCCTTCCTTTAAACTGAACATTGAGAGTATTCTAAATTCCTATTACACTCATCCCCTCTAATATTAAAAATATGTTTTCCACTATTGTTAATCATATTCTATTCTTTTCTATGTAGGTGTCCTTGGAAAAATAACGTCAATGACATGAGTGTTATCTAATACATTTCATTTCATATTAATTATAATTATTAAAATTTAATCTATCAACAATAATAAAATTATATCAGTATAATTTTTAATTAATTATACAATATTTTGGGTATTACAATTATATATTCATCTATCCCATTTATTAATAAAAATGGAAGAACTCTTTATTTATACGTGAATATTACTACCACTTTGAGGAATGAAATTCATTTTTCATCACCACAAATGAAATATAGTTATTGGAATGGATTAATGATATAATATCATGAGTTTTTTGGTAATAAATTTATGGAATAATAATTTGGATATCCTCCAAATTATATGAAAAAATAAATGATCATTATTAATTAAATCAAATAAAACAGGAACGTTAAGGGGGAAAACATTTGTATAATTTTGTAAATATTTTATATTTGTTACATATTATTTTATATCCTTTATAATTATTATCTATCACACTATTATAAAATAAATATTATCATTATACTTATAATAAAAAAATTAACAGCAATACCACCCCGTAATCATTCATCCAATTATTTTTTCCATGTCTTGGCCAGATTCACCACCTAATTAAAAAATTCTACAAATTAATATTGTGAATGAATTTGATAACATAGATTCTATTAAAATATATCAAAATTTGAAAAAACTATATTTTTAAAAATAATGATATTTTATATCAATATTTTATTTAGATTTTACAAAATCAAATATCAATCATCAAGAATCATCAAATTACGCTTAATATTGATGAAATCAAAAATAATAATGAATAAAAACCTATGCATGTATACTAACATTCAAAAATAATTTTTAATAATTCCTTAAAATAACATCATTGATCTATTAATGATAAAAATTGAATAGATTTTAATATAGACACTGCATGGATGAAACTAGTAAAAATAATCAAAATTATAAACACCATATGTGGGAACGTAGTATAATTCATATATTTAATGGATATATATAAATAATATATATGATAATTTATATTATTGAAATTATAATTTGGGATATTATTATATCTATATTTATAATATGTTTGGATAGTGTATTCTTTTTTAATTCAGTGCACTAGGTAGGGTTTTTCATCTCGAATTCCCCTCATTCAAAAATGTTTTCTATTATACACCAAATGTCATTTATGTAGTGAATACACTACCTGTTTGGGATATAATATCATGAATAATATTTTTATCATTGTATTAGTATTTCAATCACAATACTTCTTTTTAATGATGTTTTCATTCGTATGTTTTAAAGTCCATAATGTATTTCATGGTCTCTTTTCTAAATTGGTGTGACATAATACATTTTATGAAATATTTTATCATAGTATGGTGAATTCAAATTCCAATTGAAATATTTTTAACATACAATTTTTATTTGATGTGATTTTTTTCCTAAATCAAGGTCTCTTATTCTTTTGGAAATGTAATCTATTGTTTCACTCATAGTATGTTTTTTTGAAACAATAATTTCATTGATTGATTAGTAATCATTCTCTTGAAATTATTTCAAACATGAAGGTTATATTAATCTCTTTACTAGATTTTTTTGTATAATATCACTATTTTATCAACATATATAATCCTACTTAATAATCCCATATAAAAATATTTATTTCTTTTCTTTGTATGTTTTTAGTATTGGATTTTGTTAAACAAAATCACCTTTATGAATTATAATGTATTATCATAAATAATTTTACTTCCATGCCATATTTATTTCATGATTATATTTCATTATACGGCAAAATATAATCTTATTTTGATAAATAATTTTTTAATAATAATCTGGTCTTATTACTCTATTTTACAGTGATATTTTTTGATAGTGTTACTTCACCAAATATTAAAATGTTGTTTTCCATTCAACATAAAATGTTTTTTGTTCCTATATGTTGACACCGAAAAATGGTCTGTAACTCTTGGAGGAAGTTTTGAAATGACAAAGCGAAGCCATATTCGGAATCAGAGGCCCGAACCGGAGGCCCTGGAAGTGGTGCGCGAAATAAAGGAGGATCCGCGCAAAAAAATGTTCTGCGCACGAAGTACTCCCGGGATGCGCGGAATCGCGCCGGTGAGGCGCGCAATAATTGCGCACCCCGGTTCTCCGCGGCCTGATATTGCGCGCCAGTGGTTCCCGGTGCGGAAAATTTCGCTCGCTGCCTGGATTCCGCACCCGAGGTCTCCTATAAATATAAGGTGACCCCGAACAGTTTGGGGGTTGAGGAATCTGAAGTGACTCTCATGAGTGAAATTTGGCTCCCCCCGCGCGAAATATGGCATTCAGGTAATCCCTCATTTCGCGCAATCTTGCGCAAGAGTTCGCCTTTACGCGCAATTCCACTAGCCTCGGTGAATTTTCCCCCTCCCTCGAGTTCCATCCTTGTGCGCAATTCACGTCATGTGCGCGCAATACCCTGCCTTGCGTGCAACACCCTCCGCGTAATTCCCTCTTCGCACGCAATTCCATTTGCTTCAATTGCGTGTCATCCCAGTGTTTTGCGCGCAAACCTTCCTTTTTGCGCGCATAGCCCGGGACCTCTCACCTTGCCACCCCTTGGCTTCCCCCTGCACCGGCAGCTGATGTCTCCCCTGCCGGGCATGCGCACCATGCGTTGTTTTCCCATACGGCCCTCTAGGCTCGTATGAAGTAACCTCAAGGTCCCCTGGGCCGTGTTTCCCGTTGCGTTGCTTTGCCTTATGCTTCTCCGCATAGGAACGCTAATGACCATTGCTTCTTCGCATAGCCACGCTAACGTGGACCCCCCCCCGGTGGTTTTCCTTGCGGCCCCCCTTCACCACGGCCTTGCCGATGCCTTCCCTTCCACAAGGGGTAGAGGGTGTTGGGCATGTAATCCCTAGGGGTGTGGTGCAAACCCACCTCTTCCAAGCTGCTGGATGTTAAACTGGTAAGCACCTCATCCTTGACACAAGACGTTAAACTATGGTCCAACCCCGTGCTTCGCATGCAGGGTCCCCCCAGCTCGGACATTTTTTACGCCACTCGTCTCCACGGGAATGGACTCTTCCTCACATGGAATGAGATCCTCCTTGTCGGAGTGGCGTTTGTCCGCGGGGGAAGGGCTGCCTCAGAGCGTAAGCCACTAACCTTTCATGAAGATGATTGCACTCGTGCATCTCCGTACTTCCCCCCGCCAAGGCTAGTGGAGTCCTTTTCCCACTGCGCTTTGTCGCACCACGGGCCTCCACCTTGGAGTAAGCCCCGACACCAAGGGCCGCTAACCATGCGTAAGCCCCTGTTTCCTATTTGGGCTGCTCAACGCGTAAGCCCCATTTCACTTCTCATGGATGAACCCTTCGCGACGTGATCGTCTGGTCCCTACTGCCTCTTGTTTCCCACACCGAGCACGACTCACGTGGGCTTAGAGCGTGCATCGACCATGACATCCTCTATGGTCCGCCCTAGAGCGTAAGCCCCATCCCAGCGAACTACGTGGACTTTGATCCGTGCTAACTCACGGTACGTAGGAAGCCTCCACGAGGTTCAAGCCCACCACCCGGTTGTTCTGATATCTTCACATCGGTTCACTACTAACTGTGGGCCGCCCCAGAGCATAAGCCCCATACCCACCATGGGCTGCCTCAGAGCGTAAGCCCCACATGCCATCGTCCCGCATGACGTTAAACTGTATACCCTCATCCTGCATGACTATAAACTCTATGCCCTCATCCCGCATGATGATAAACTGTACTCCTCATCTTTGGCCACCCCAGAGCATAAGCCCCATGTCTCACTCCACCATCCATCCTGATCCTTACCCGGGCCTCCACATCCCGGTGGGATCATGCCACCCCATTCCACTCTGTAGCATCCGGGAAGCCGCCCACGTGCGGGCCCCAACATCGGTGTTCCCCCCAAGGGCCCTTCAATTCGATCCATCTATGCAAGACGTTAAACTCGTGGCATACCCCGTGTCAAACATGGGAAGCTGAGGAAAACCTCAGATGTTACACATTTCTCACATTCGATGTGGGATGCCTCGGGCTTCCGTGCCCTCGAGAAGCCCTGTGAGGAGGGACCAAAGACAGACATGCTGACGACGCCCTAACGTGACCATTCCCCTCACTGAAGGTTGCTGCCCCGACAGGACCCATTGGAGCATCTTGACGGAAGCAGCGTAATTAACCGGCGTCCATGTAGATATAGCACTGGGAATGAGCTTCACGAACCCATCTTAAATCTATGATGGAGACCCAGACTAGGTGATGAGCTCTGAGGAGGAATCCGTGGAAGGAAGAACTGACATCCCATCATCCCGGTTTTGATCAAGGAGCAGACGTCCCTGAACAAGGAACGGATGCCGCCCGCCTTTGGAAAGCGGGAATGCAGGGCCACAAGAAGTGCGTCCTCCCCGCAGACGGATGCGCGCGCCCCAGCAAAAGCGTCGAAAACAAAAAATGGTGAACCCGACGTGAAGCTCTTCTCCTCAACACGGGGAATGGTAGTCATTAGGGCATCAGAAGAATAGCATGTCACCAGGTCTGGGTAACCCTCACCGGGACGGGAACCCACCAGGGGTCGAGGCCGTCAGGGCGTTGACTACTCCGTTCTGTGACTCCGCCAGCATGGATCCCCCTCGCTGACCATGGAAGACGGAATGACGTTGGGCCTTGGTCGTTGATCTCTTTTCCTATTGATGCTAATGGTTTCATTTCCCTGCTTCCAGGAATCAGATCACTTCATTCGGAGCTCGATCGGCACCTGCCCACTAGCGCAGGGACAGGGACAGTACCGACGTGGCTACCCCGCGCGGTCCCACCCATTTCACGGCCGCTCCAACTTCAAACGCCGTAGCAGCTGGGCGCCTGCACCCACTCTCCCCATCAGAAGTCATCCAGCGGAGGGTGATCAATGACCTGGTTTGTAGGTATGACGAGGGAGCGGTCATCCCCACCAGGGGCATGGCCCGTTTGGATCTAGATGCGGCTGCGCCTCACCACCATCGCAGCCCTCGAGGGCCATGCAGGGAGTCGCCGCTCCCCACGCCAACGTTCAACCGCTTCGGGAGTCTATCCCTAGAGCGCCTTGACACATCCCTCCCCTACGCCAATGAGGTGGGGAATGTCCGGGTCCACCCGATCAGTGATCCATCCCAGGGGTCTACGGAAAAACCCCCTCCAGGCTGCGTCGACGTCGCCGCCCGACTCCCCGAGCCGACGAGCAGGCAATCTTCATGCCTGCACCGACGGTTTCGGCCCATCTGACTCGACGCCAGCATCGGGCACGAGCGGGAGAGAATGCCCATCCTGGGGCATCAACATCAGCAACCACTGTGGCCCGAGCCACTGCTGACTCCCATTACCAGACCCCCACACACGTTGAGCAGGGGCAGCCACGTGCCCAATTGGGATCGAAACCCCGACCACCCTAAGTGCAAGTTGGGTCGAGTCTCCCGGTCGTGGGCACTGGCGATGGCCACTACGGACCAATCTGCGGTAGTGCCCCTCACCATGAAGGCTCATTCCGTGCTTCCAATCTGGAAAGCTGAAAGCTTTGTTGCGACGGCTATGCTCTGGGTATGACTCCTTCCAGCACCCGCTGCATGGGGTATGAGGTCACTCCCCCTACTACTGAATGCATGCATGGAGCCACTGTGTGTCCAGTCGCCCACTCACATGGAGGTCCTCCCCATGTCTCTTTCGACATCTGTCCCGGTGCTTCTCGCACCCCGGCCCTCGGTCCCCTCTGCCCCAACTCCATTATGGTCGGGGGACCCTATGATGGAAATCGTCCCTACCCTGAGGAGCTACACAGGGGCAGGAAGGTCGGGCGTCATCACCATAGGAGGAATGTCAGGGGAGTCCGGACGGAAATTAGACTAGTCCGTTTCTCAGATTCTGAGGTAGAGTACGACTCGACGATGGAACCTTCCCCCCAACCCTTCGAGTCAAGGGCAGGGATGGGGACGCGACGCATCAGTCTCATACTCCCCAAATGTGAGGTACGTATGATCCCCTCCTTCCTTCGAAGGTATATCCAGGAGGACGAGGACTTGGCGTACCACCGAGGGTCAAGCCCGCAGTTTCCACTGGCCTCCGCATAATCCCCTACCGCCCCTACTAGGGAGGGTGAGGATCTTTTCTGGGGACCGATAGAAGAATATCAAGGTGATACACCCTTGGCGAGCACCGACACTATGACAGGAGTCCCGTTCACCGGCCCATCCTATCGTGACGTGGCAGCCAGGGCACTGCAACCCCAGGAAGATGTCCCAGGGCTAGGCGGCCAATCGGCCTCTTCGCCGTATTCCCCACTGGCTAGCCCACCGCCCCGGCGGCCTACCTCGGCGCCATTGCCAATTCCCCAATTTTCCTCAGTGGAAGAGCAATGTCAACAGGTTCCAGACCCCGAACCGGTGCCGTGGAGATTCTGGACTGTTCTTGCAGCGGGCCACTTCGCTGAGAAGTTTTGGCCGGTCACAGAATCATATTTCTATGTGCCGGAGTCACTCACCCCGGGAGAGTTTGAATGCTTCTACCAGATTCACCGGGTGACTCACTCCCGCCTCGGCCATTAGCTAGAACCTTATCCAGGGAGCCAAGTGCATCTTGAGGAGATCAGTGACCAGTTCCACCGGATCGACCTAGCAGCACTCCCCACGGTCCGGTACCCCCGAGTCGCTGGACCACCATGAGGCCCTCCAGCAACAATGCGTTCAGAGTTTTCAAGTACTCCGCAGAGTTATCTAGGAAGCCACCCCCACGCGCACATCTGCGGATGGGGGCAGTACGCTTCTCTCCTCTTTTGTTCGATCTGTCGACAGCCCGATCCGCTGGGCGACCCTGAGGGAATGTCTCCAAGGGCTGTCGCAGTCAACATGGCTGACCATTCAGATGAGGGAAACGTTGTGGATCCCCTTGATGGGGACTCACCCCCCGAGGACAGGCCATTAATGGACCCGTCTGGGAGGATTACTTGCCAACAGAGGAGCCTCCTAGGTCTTCCTGTACCCACGGAGGCACTAACACTAGGCCGAAACATCGGCAGGGTAAAGAGCCCGATGGGTCTATCAAACTCGCTGACCCATCTGCCTCAGTGCAAGAAGGTAGAGGAAGATCCCGAGAAGGTCGAGCTGTACCAGCAGCTAGCTGAGAAAAAGAAGCTGGTTGATGAGCTCTTGGTCGAACGCATTGCAGAGTGGTGGCCTGACTATGGTGCTCCTAGACCAGGACAGCAGGGGTAGGACCATCTTCCCCTTGCTGAGATTCCCCCGGGCAACCGTGACCTTGTCGTGTTCGCCGATAGGGGGGACGCTGGAACCCATGGAAAGAGGGCGCGATATGTTTCGCGGAACCCTCCCGAGCGGCGACACAACCTGGGGGACCCTGCTCAGATTCCTCCCGCCACTCCGACAGTCGCTCCACCAGCTGCCCCGTGAGCCACTGAGCATGACTACCATATCTAAGAGCCTGGAAACGCGCTTGTGATTAGAGTTCCCCGTCAGGACAGGAATCCGCACCCGGATGATCTGATGGAAGTACTCATCGCTCGCTTGGAGGCCCTGGAAACTCGGCAGTTGGAAATCCCGCCAGATGGAAAACCGTACACAGCGTGGGTGGATGATATGCCGGCCCCGCCAGGATTCGAGAACCCCACTTTTCCCCCTTTAACGGGACTGGATACCCGCCTCAACACTTGGCCCACTTAAACTCGAGGTGCGGGTCTATGTTAGGGACTCTGGCGCAGCAGGAGGCTGCCAAGCTCTGGTGCTTCGTTCAGACACTAGAAGGACCAGCATTCTTCTGGTACATCCAGCTCCCTGTTGGATTGGTGACTAGCTTGGAGGACCTTCGCTGACAATTCCTCTACTAGTTCAGTTCCACAACTTGGAAGACGAACATTGCAGTCCTCTTCAGGTGAAAGCAAAGGCCCGACGAGCGAGTCGCGGACTTCGTCACCCGGTGGAATGGGCTCACATACTCCCTTGACATGCCACTAAATCAGGAGCAATTACTGATGATTTGTGTAGGGAATTTCAGGTTGGAGTTGGTTCCTTCTATGATCGCGCAGAATTACCATGGAGGGTTCCGGGACTTCTCAGACAAGGCTCAGCGCCTCGAAGAAGCCCTGCAACAGGCCAGTCTGGCCCGCCTGCTGCCTCCTGTAATCTCTGCAAGAAGAGCCGCTAGAGCCGAGCTCGCTGCTGTGGACCAGATCGAGGCCCCCAGATGGCTATATTTTCTGCCAGTGAGGCCAGCTCTGCAGGCTCTTAGGGGTCCATGCCCACGGGCACAGCCTCCGTCCCAACAGCGACCGCCTCAAAATCAGCAGGCGCCTCTGCGTAACGCACCTCCACCACCTAGGCGAGGTAATCCGGCTCCGCCTGCTCGGCCTGCTCCTCTGGCCCCTGGTCATGGTCAGCCCCCAAGATTCCCCTTTTTAGACAGAAGGAATCGGGCTTACTCATTTGGCGAGGCCCAGATCCCCGTTTATTTCCGTAGCACCTTGGAGTAGAGGATCGTGCGGCAGCCTGAGTGCTGGAAGCCAGAAGAGGCGTGTCTCACTGATCACCCCAACTACTGCCCTTACCACCGGATCCTGGGGCACAAAAAACGACAATGCTATATGTTCAAGGACTGGCTCCAAGACCAGATTGACAACAACATAGTCAGGTTGGGCCCAGCCCCGGCACAGGTGGCAGGTGTCTTCGTGGGATCAGATGGCATTAGCGAAGACGGGGATGGGTGGGAACAAGTTTCCGACCGTGGGACCTGAAAGTATAATGACTGGATGGCCCACAGGACGGTCGATCGTTTCCATGGCATTATATGTGCCCGCCTGAGTCAGCCAGAGCCCTCAGAGTCTGTGAGCGCCGCTTTGGCCTCGTCGTCCCAGCCTTCTTCTTCCCAGAAGAGCAGGCGGCGACGCAAGAAGAAAGAACGCGCACTGCCATTGCCATCATCTTCTCGCACGCTTGGCAATTTCATGCCCCCGGAGATGGGGATCCCTATGAGACCCCGTCCGGTATTGGATGATTCCTCGAGTGACAGCCCGGGGTACGCTTTGGTTAACACCGTAGAGTTGGTAAATCCCTTTTTGGCTCCCGACGATGAGAAGCGCCAGGTGGACCTCCCGGACAGCCCGGGGAACGCTTCGGTTAACACCGTAGAGTTGGTAAATCCCTTTTTGGCTCCGGATGATGAGGAGTGCCAAGTGGACCTCCCAGACAGCCCGGGGTACGCTTCGGTTAACACCGTAGAGTTGGTGAATCCATTTTTGGCTCCCGACGATGAGGAGCGCCAGGCCAGTCTCCCCAATGTTTCCAGCCATCGCCAACGCCGACAGAGCCGTGGCTATGTGAATCGCTGGGGCAAGACAGTAATCACCTCCAGTCAGGTCATGCACGCTACCGAGACCAGGAATCAGGCCCGGTATAGAGATCAACACTCGCGGCTCCCTCACCTGGTGACAACAGGTTCCCTTCCACCACCGTTTGTGTTGCTGGATTAGGCGGAACCGCTTTGCCCGTGTCGCGACCAGCCCAGCCCTACCACTGGCCGACTATGGCCTTCCGGTCCTGGCATGACAGTCACCTCCCGGGCTTCAGCTAGTGCACAGTGGGACGCGCCTAGTACCAGTCAGTTGCCGGTCCCGCCAACAGGACCCGTCATGCCCCCAATCGCAGAGCGACCTCCTGTAAGAAGAATATCGCGTTTGGCACGAAATTATGATGTCCCGAAGCATCTAGCTGGCATTCCGGCAAGGCTTTCCATTCATGAGGCCCTTCTACTATCGTCCAAAATGCGTGAGGCGCTCGCCGAGGCTCTATGGAGCCCCCTCCAGTTCGAAACAGAGGTAGCGGCCGCAGAAGCCTTCCACACCGAGGTGATAGGGGACGTCGAATGTCCGGCGGTTATCTCGTTTTCCAATGAAGATGAAGACCTTCCCATACAGGAGCACATCCACCCGTTGTACATTACTGGCCAGTTCAATGGCGTGGAATTCCATCTTTGTCTTGTCGACACGGGTTCTAGGATTAACTTGTTCCCAACTCAGACACTGCAAATACTGGGGTTGTCTGAGGGTGATTTAACTCCCTCCGACCTCAGAATCCAGGGGTATGAAAGGACCGAGCAAACTCCACTTGACAAGATTCGTCTGAAGACCCAGTTCGGTGGCTTAGTTTCCAACACTGAATTCAGGGTTGTCTCTTAGGACACTGCCTACAACGCATTGATGGGAAGGCCATGGCTCCATCTGCATGCGGCGGTTCCCTCATCATACCACCAATGCCTCAAATACTTCCTTAAGTGTCGAGTGGGTGTGCTCCAAGGAGATGCGTCTCCGTTTTCCTCTTGTGAAGCCCATTACTTGGACGCTGACTATTACAAGAGAAAGGACAAGCAAATCCTGGTAGGTGAGGTTGAGCCTGCCGCTGTCGAAAGTGATCCCTGGGCTAGTCTGGATGACGCATATGTCTTCCCAATCCATCGGTTTGAAGCTACGACTCCTGATATGGGAGAGTGCATTGTTGTATCGAGTACCAGAGGGAGGCATATTTCCGTGTCTAAGAGAAGGTAGGAGATCAACTCGTACTCTTACACCAACCAGGCTCAGGTGACCCCCGAGCCTCCAGCCCCTGTGCGATTTTGGGACGTTGGGCTCATGGCAACAGCGGTACGTCTTACGTGTATGTTTCGCCAAGCTGGAATCGACCGGCTCAATCCAACGCGTCACCACTGATTTGATGTCGTGAAGCGTATCCCCTTTGGCCGAAGGCCGGATGGGATTGGATCGACCGCCTTCGTCGCCATGGTCTCCGCGGTGCATGAGTCTCCCGTCGGGATGACCTCCGCCGCCCAAGCCAGTGCCAGCTCCCCATCAGGGTCGAGAAGCCCTGAAACGGCTCCCCCCATGGACGATCCTTCCTCAAGAAGAGAAGAAGACATGGAAGATGCTCCTCCCGACTTTGAGGAGGGCGTCTCCACCACGGTTGACGAGCTACTACAGGTGGACCTCGGTAGTGAGGTGGACCCGAGACCCACATTGGTCAGCGCCGCTATGCCTCCCGAGGAATGAAAATAGTACATAGAATTCCTCAGACAACACCGTGATGTGTTTTCCTGGAGTTATGAAGAGATGTCAGGACTAGATCCCCAGGTAGACGTCCACCGCCTTGGCCTCCTAGCAAACCATCGTGGGTTCAAGCAGCCTTCCAGGAAAATGCACCCTTTTCATGGTGCCATGGTTGAGTCCAAAGTTGATAAGCTCATTAAGGCCAACTTCATAAAGGATGTACAGTATCCCATGTGGCTAGCCAACATTGTGCCCTTCAAGAAGAAGAACGGGAAGATCAGGGTCTCCATCGACTTCCGCGATCTTAATCGCCACTGTCCGAAGGATGACTTTCCCCTTCCAGTGACAGAGCTGTTGATCGATGCAACGGCCAGGTTCCAAGCCCTCCCCTTCATGGATGGGTACTCCGGGTACAACCAGATCCGGATGGCCCCCGAGGATGAAGAGTTCACTGCCTTCAGGGCCCCCCAGGGTACCTTCTACTACCGGGTTATGCCCTTCAGCCTGAAGAATGCGTGTGCCACCTATCAACGGGCTATGCACCGCATATTCAAGCCGATCCTCGAGACACTGGTGGAATGCTACATGGATGACCTGGTGGTTATATCTCGTCAGTGTCGGGACCATCTCAAAGACCTGGAGAAAGTGTTCGGTTTCCTCCGTTCTCGCCACTTGAAGATGAACCCGCTGAAGTGTACCTTCGGGGTCACCTCTGGAAAGTTTCACGGCTTCATTGTGAGATATAGAGGTATCGAGATCGACCCCGAGAAGATCAAGGCCATCAGTCAGATGCCTCCCCCGAGTAATATTCAGGTGCTTTGAGGCCTCCAATGCCACTTAGCCTACATGCACCGATTCATTGCGAATCTGGACGGCATGTGTAAGACCTTCTCCCAGCTCATGAAGAAAGGCGCCGCCTACGGGTGGGACGAAGAGTGTCAGACCGCTTTTGAGGAGATCAAGCAGTATCTGCTTCAACCTCCAGTCCTGATGCCACCCATTCCTGGAAGGCCGCTGATCATTTACGTGACCAACCTGGAGCAATCCCTCGGCGCCCTTCTCACCCAGAAGAACAATGAGGGAACAGAGAATAGCCTCTACTACCTCAGCCGAACGCTCCTCGATGCGGATATTAGATTTTCTCCTATCGAGAAGAGCTGTCTGGCACTCGTATTCGCCGTACAGAAATTACGGCACTACTTGCAGTACCATGAGGTACAGTTGGTCTCTCAGGTAGACCCATTGAAACACATCCTGAGCCGGCCTATGTTGACCAGCCGATTGGGACTCTTGGCGGTGATCCTCTAGCAGTTCGACATTAGGTTCATACCTCAGAAGGCCTTCAAAGGGTAGGCGTTGGCAGACTTCTTCGCCGCCCACCCCACCTCTGCAGACCAGCCACTAGATTCAGGCTTTCCTGATGAGGCAATCCTCTCAGTCGATCATGCCACCCCATACTGGCAGATGCACTTTGATGGCGCCTCCCAAAGCCCTACTGGTAGAAGGCTCAATGATCCTAGGCTTCACAGAGTGGGCCTGGGCATCGTTTTCATCACCCCAAAGCAAGCTGTTCTGCCATTTTCTTTCTTATTGTCAGAAGGCTGCACCAACAATGAGGTAGAGTATCATGCCCTCATCACTGTCCTTGAGTTTGCTATGGAGGTTAACGTGCCCCGTCTGTGTGTGAAAGGGGACTCTGAGATAGTCATCAAGCAGGTTAGCGGTGACTATGCTGTCAGGAAGCTGGAACTCATGCCGCTGCTGGAGTGCACCCTCCATCAAATGGCTAAATTCCCCTCCCAACCAGATGTCGTTCACGTTCCCTGGTTGCAGAACAGTCGAGTAGATGCTTTGGCTAGCCTGGCTGCATCACTCACGGAGCCCGGACAGGATGACCTAATCATCCATGTGGCGCACCGGAGAGTCATTGCTCCTGTTATCCCTACTCCTGATATCCCAGAGGGAGATCGTGGCCCATGAGTGAACCATCTCACCACTGGTGCCCCTGCGTTAGGACCCCTCGGGGTTTCAGGTGTGGTGATCGGAACAGTTCCTGACTGGAGGATGCCCCTGGTTGAATATCTCCAACACAGCCATCTTCCGATGGATCAAGCGGAACAAGAACGAATCTGGCACCGCGCGCCGTAGTTCACCCTTCAAAGCTGTCCCAACCATGAGCAGCTTCTTTACAGGCATGGGTTTGAAGGTGTTCTCCTCCACTGTCTTCAAGGAGTTGAGATCCCACAGGTCATGCAGGAAGTGCACGCTGGTTCATGTGGCGCCCACCAGGCCGGGTCGAAGTTGTCCCACCAGATTCGGAGGTTGGGATACTTTTGGCCCTCCATGATCCACGACTACATCAAGTACGCCAAGAGGTGTCATGTGTGCCATGTTCATGCTAAAATTGTGCATCAGCCACCGGAGCCTCTCCATACCACTAAGTATTCTTGGACCTTTGCAGTCTGGGGTTTGGATGTCGTAGGGCCTTACCCGCCGGCGACGGCCCATCAGTGCCAGTTCATCTTGACCGCTATGGATTTCTTCTCAAAGTGGGCAGAGGCAGCCCCGCTCAGGGAAGTCAAGGCTGGTTCTATCGCCGACTTCATGAGCTCCAATATCATCCACCGATTTGGAATACCTCACGCGATCCTCACAGATAAAGGAACCAACTTCCGAGAGGCCGAGCTGAAAAGATTGTAGGCAAGTACAACATTCGCTCTAACCACACATCCCACTATCATGCACATTAAAATGGATATATTGAGGCGTTTAACAAAACCCTCTCTAACATTTTTCAGAAAATGGAGGTTCAGAACAAGAAAAGATGGAAGGACAAGCTCCCCAACACCCTCTGGTCTTATAGGACGACAACTCGCAATTCCACCCAGGTGACTCTGTATTCACTGGTTTATGGAGCTGAGGTCGTCCTACCCATCGAGGTCCAGCTGACCTCATTGTGCACGGCGGTCTACGAACAGAAAGTGCCGGATAGAGCTGCCGAGATCCGTCTCGCAGAGTTGGAAGCACTGGACGGAAGTAGGCTTCATGCTTTACACAACGTGGAGAGGCATCAGAGCATGATGGCTCGAGCTTTCTATAAGAAGGATCGCCTCCGCTCCTTCCTGCAAGGTGACATGGTGCTGGCTCTCAGAGCGCCAATGATTCCCGACAGGAAGCCTCCCAAGTTGGAGCCCAGTGGGAGTGGCCTTTTACTATCCACAAGGTCTATCCCAATGGCGTGTATTCCCTGGTAACCATGGATGGTGAGTGCATCACTCCTCCCACCAACGCCAGGTTCCTTATGAAGTACATTGCCTAGGCTTTAGGGTCTAGGATGACCTTAAACTGCATGGTACAGCATGACCTTAAACTACATGGTCTAGAACGACACTAAACTGCACCACGGTCCGAGCTCTAAGACCTAAAACTAAGATCACCTCGGTCCGAGCTCTAAGACCTAAATCTATGATCCATATTTCGTCCAACATGACGTTAAACTGTATTTCAAGAACTACGTGTGGCTTGATTCTCGTCCTAATTAGATATGCAGGAATGCACAGACATTTCGTCTTGGGTCCATCCCCAGGAGTTACCAAACTCTGCCCCTTCACCTCGGTCCGAGCTCTAAGACCTAAAACTAAGATCCATATTTTGTCCAACATGATGTTAAACTGTATTTCAAGAACTACGTCTTGCTTGATTCCCATCCTATTGGGATACGTAGGAACACCCAAACCATTCATCTTTAGGTCCAGCTTGAGGTCCTCTATCACGTCTGTCTCGCCTCCAGGACCATGACCACAGGATCACGTAGCGTGGTATGGGATTATGTCCTCATTCACATCGGGTTTGCAATAGTTGCACCACACGCACCTTCTCCTCAAGATTTAGCCCTCCTATGTCCAAAGGAATTAGATGAAAATTTCAAGATCTATGTGTGGCTTGATTCTTGTCATAATGAGATACGTAGGACCGCCTGAACACCTAGATGTCAGGTCCATACCCATTTCTTAGGAGATCCCATGATCTCCTGGTTCCCAGGGTGTGTGGCATTACGCCCCCTCTTTTGCTCGGGGATCCGCCATATTCTTGCCGCTCTCGTACTGAGCCCTCTGACCCTTTCCAGTGGTCTGCCGATGTGCTCAGGGTACTCTGGTCTAGGACTTGGAGTGCCAGATTCGACTTAGGCAAGTTTCATCCACTTTCCAAGCATCGTGTTCCCCTTTATTCGGGCTCCCGTCATCCTTCACACCCGGAGGGACCCCCAAGAACGGCCTGGATACAACGCCCAAGGGCTCTCCTATCATCATGGGCCAATGCCCCATAGGGTTTCAGATAAACAATTGATACGAATCCCGCGTTGCGAACATGGTCAGCGGTTGATGCTCATTTGTTTGTCCCCATGGCTAACACAATAGGATGCTGTGTTGCGATCATGGTCAGCAGTAATCCTCAGTCGTCACGCCGGTTTCCACTAGCCTGGAATGTTGGTGGCATGGTTCATGTCATGTTCTGCCCCACTATGTCAAGGTGGAATCTCGACACTCCTTGTACTAACCCTTAGTACACCCCCGCACATCAGACAGACCGAGCTGCGTAACGATGTCTCTCGGGGCTCCTACGATCTAAGCACTATAGTATGTGCTTGGGTCTCTTCTTTACGGGTTGCGTACAGCTTGACCCTCCTCCCCATGGGAAATGAGGAGTAACCCGGACATTGCGTTTCGGGCCCAGCACAGCTGGGAGCTAGCATCTCCTGCCCCTCCCTGAATATTGGACCCTCGTAGGCCACTTTGGCCCGAGGCTCCTCTCTCGGCCGGTCCAAACCATACGACCATAAACTGTGTTGTGGGTCCAAACCATACGACCTTAAACTGTGTTGTCGGTCCAAACCATATGAACTTAAACTGTGTTGTTGGTCCAAACCATACGACCTTAAACTGTGTTGTCGGTCCAAACCATACGACCTTAAACTATGTTGTCGGTCCAATGCATACGACTTTAAACTGTGTTGTCGATCAAAACCATACGACCTTAAACTGTGTTTTTGGTCCAAACCATACGACCTTAAACTGTGTTGTTGGTCCAAACCATACAACCATAAACTGTGATGTCGGTCCAAACCATACGACCATAAACTGTGTTGTCGGTCCAAGCCATACGACCTTAAACTTTGTTGTTGGTCCAAACCATATGACCTTAAACTGTGTTGTTGGTCCAAACCATACAACCTTTAACTTTTTTGTTGGTCCAAACCATAAGACCATAAACTATGTTGTTGGTCCAATTCCGCTTCTTTCAGTGAAAGGGTCACGCCCGCACTCCCCTTTTCCATGGCATTGGTATCTTACCTTGTCACCTTCCAGAACTACGTATGGCTTCATTCTCATCCTTATGAGATACGTAGGAGCACCTGGGGAACTTCCCTGCGGGCCCAGCCAACCTACCTTTGTGTTTGGTCCCTTGCCTCGAGCATTTCTCCGGAGAGCACATGGTAAGTAGGGCTTAGGTCCTCACTCACGTCGGGTTTTGTAACCGCCTTTCCATGTGTCTGTTTCTCCCCCTTTCCGCTCATGGTCCGAGCTCTAAGACCTAAAACTAAGATCCATATCACGTCCTGCATGACGTTAAACATTATTTCGTCCCACATGATGTTAAACTATATTTCGTCCTGCATGACGTTAAACTATGCTTCCAGAACTACGTATGGCTTGATTCTCATCCTAATGAGATACGTAGGACCACCCGGACATTTTGTCTTGGGTCCAGCCCCAGAGATTGGTAGATCTTGTCCTTCCTTATTATCGGCCCCTCGACCCAACTTCATGAGAAGTGGTGTAATCGGGACATTTACCCCGAGCCGAGGGATGCCCCATGGTAATAATGGGAAGCGGAAGTTATCTCATTAAATAGGTCCTTCTTATAAATTGGGATGACCCGTGATCAGGTCGGTATGTCCGCCTCATGCAACTTCGCCACGGTGGTGCAATATTGAGAGTGTTGGACTCTGTTCGAACATGCCACCACTCCACCTCCCATGCTTTGTGTTCCCCTTTATTTGGTTCCTCATTTCCTTTCATGTTTAACAGGACCCCCTAACAATATGGATGCTCAACCTATGGTCCGCCTACTATTCGGGGCCAACGTTCTGGAGGACTGGTCATGTTTGACGGGGCCCCATAACAGTATGGATGACAGACCTACGGTCCGCCTACTATCCTGGGCCAACATTCCGGGAAACTGACCGACAGTATTTGAGTTAGGCCCCGTGTTGCGAACATGGTCAACGGTCAGCCATCATTTATTGTCCCCGTTCCAGGACAACGTGATATAGATGTTGTGTTTCCACCATGGTTGAAAGTTATGCTCCATGGTTGTGCCCCATTGGGTCTCAATTTTGGGCAACGTGATTCACCCTTTCTCTCCATCCCCCTGTGTTCGGATGGATTTCAATTCCCCCGGCATTGCCCCGCTTGTGTGTTAAAGCACATTGAGAAGTCGACACATCAATTGGCCCGGGGACTCCTCAGAAGTCTAGGCACGATTTTGGACGCCTGAAGCTTGGTCAATGCCCCACAATTGAACGGAATGATGGTACGAGCATCTGTTGCTTCTCGCGTTGGGCATGTCCCACATTAGCGTAAGGGTGAGTTGTTATTCGTTTTGAAACCATGGTTGAGCACATTAAACCAAGGGTACAAAAGAGTGTATTTGGCAATATATTGGATTGAGACGATGAGCGGTACAAGAAAAGTTCATGAGATGGAAGAAACAAAGCCCTTAGGGATCAACATGCTGAAGTAATCTTTCCATCGTTGCTACCCTCTGGCTGGTAGCCTCTAGGGCCACTTTTCACTCTTGGAAGACTTTCTCCTCATCGGCCACCGCATAGCGCAGCTCGCCAGCCCTAGCTTGTGCCTACGCCCGCTCGCTTCGAAGCACGGTCATCTGGTGACTCGCCTCCACCAGTTGTTCCTGTGCATCAGCCAGCTAGGCCGTCAGTTTCTCCACGAGCTCAGAGCAGGTTGCGATGAAGGCCTCCTTATCTGCCGCCTGCCCTTCGAGGTGCTGGACTTCATGCTCCGCCCTCTGCATCGCTTGAGCTCTTTCTGATCTTTCCTGGTACTGGGAAATGTCGGTGCGCCGGCGGATCTCGCGTATCTTCTCGGCCATGTAATCACGGACCGTCAGATGAAGACGCTGAGCGTCAGCTCCTCCAACGCATAGGTAGCGCAGCCAGGTCTGAATTGATCCCATCCTCCTCAGCCAATCGGACTGTGGTTGTCTGAGAAAGCGCTGGATACATTTCCACCCCTTGCGTCGTGCCATCCGGCTCTCTTCGGCCGCCTCTGAGTGTAACGACCCAATCTTTTTGAGTAGTATATTAACTTAATCTTAATGATTTAATAAGATGTTAATGGTTAATGCAGAAAGAGGAGTCGATGGCTTCATCCAGTAGACTCGACCCTTATGAAGCCCACTTATCAGAGCTTGGGAAGGAGGTAGAATCTGTGGGCTTCGCTTTGGACCATGCCCAAGCCGAACTCCAGCGTGTCAAGCTTGAACGGAAACGCCTACAGGAGAAGTTCAAGTTAGTAGAGATTACTACTAGGGCAATGTTATCTGAGCCTCCCTCAGTTTCTCTCACCATAGCACACCTTACACTTAGGTCTTATGCCGGTGTTATAAGGGGCTACGTGACGAGACCCTAGTTTCCTTGTGTAATCCTTTCGGGTGAATAAATTGAGATATCTTCCTTTAGTGATGTTTGTGGATTTTCTTTTGTCCGGATAATTTTAGGATATATTTTATTGATGAATTTTTGAAAAAAGGATATATTGAAAAATTTATGTAAACCCTAAATAACTAATGATGTGTAATGATTTTCAAAAAATGGTCTTCTACAAAAGTGTTCAGTAAGGAATTTGGAGTCTAATAAGATCAACTTAATTTTTGATGAATAGTAAATTATGAATAGTGATTTTACGCTTAGGATTAGTAATATGACCAAACGGATTTGTAATTTCACTCAAAGAAAGTTTTAATATAATTTAGACACCTAGATTAAGTAATGTGATTCAATAAAATAGGTAAATAATGGTTTTATAAATTATTAGTCAAGTATTAGTTTTTTCGGATGAATAGTGTTTTTTTAATTAAAACTTTAATTAAAAATAATTAGAAAATTATTTTTATAAAAAGGACTTTATTTTTGAACTCAGAGCATCGATATTATGTTAAGGTAATTTTTGGGGATTTTTCTGAAAAAAATGAATTTTCGATGAATAGTATTTTTATTTAAAAATTAAATTAAAGATATTTAGAAAATTATTTTTATAAAATGGATTTCATTCATGAAATCAGAGCATTGATATTTGGTTAAGGTGAAATTTTGGGATTACTCTAAGAAAGTTGAATTTTCAGTGAATAGTAAAAATACAGTTTTAGGGTTTTGGTATGTTTAATCACATCATAACTATGTCATGATGATGTCATGGGATATTTCAAGGGTTGGATGGCCAAGGGTGATGAAGTATTGTTTTGGGGGCCCCATGTGGCCTAACTTTATGAAAAATATCATGAGAGAGCACATGGGTTTGAGAAAAGCACTTGTGAGGTGTCCCTTTGCCATTAATGCCT
Source organism: Viscum album (assembly GCA_963277665.1). NCBI lineage: Eukaryota > Viridiplantae > Streptophyta > Magnoliopsida > Santalales > Viscaceae > Viscum > Viscum album. The sequence goes on along the minus strand of OY728136.1, from coordinate 1,920,348,623 downwards.
TGTCCCCTCACTTTCCCTATAAATAACCACCCTTTCCTCCTTTATTTTTTACTCCCAACTCTCCCCCAACGATGTTATGGTCTCCATACCTCCCAAGGAGTCCTCCCAAGGTGCCCTCAAGGTACAAACCTTAGAGTTTCAAGAGTCACGTTTTAAGGTAAGGGATCCGACCCCTCTCTTTCTTTTCATGTAATCTCTCTTATGTCATTCCTTTTATGCTCCATGTTCTTATGTGATAGGATGTTCTTTTCTATTACTCTTACTTCCCTTTTCATTTTTATATGATGAGAAATCCCCTATTACTCTCATCATTTCATTTTATGAATGTTTAAGAGACGCCGTTAGGCTGCCTAATTTTTAAGGGATTCTTTCACCCTTCTCATCTTTCAAGTTTGATTTTCATGTCAAGTATTTCAAGTTACTTTTTATTATGTTGGGGTATGATCTCTATATCTATCATACTGATCTCTGATGATAATATGATTAGAGCCCCTATTTTATCTTGTCAATTAATTTTTATTTAAGTTTAAGTGACGTCGTTAGGCTGCCGAATTTTCATAAGAGAAATCTAATTTTTGTCTTCCTTCCATGTTTTTCATTGCAAATGGTATGTCCTTAAAACTTAATTAACATGTCCACATATACTTCTTATTCTGTCCCCCTACTGTTTTATGGATCAATTGTGAGTGGTTGACCCATGTCCCCTCTCTTTTCAATGTTTTCTAAAACGCCAAAACATAGCCGTTATGCTGCAGAATTTTCGTCTCAAAGTGCCTCTCTCTTTTCTCAAAATTATTTTATGTTATAAAGTGAATACTCAAAGCTCTTATTTCTACAATGGTATTCACATATATATCAAAATGTTCTATTTTAAATTCTGTTATTTACAAACATGAGACCCGCTTTCCCTTTCCGTGGGTTTAAAGTGACGTAAAGATCATGTCTTTAAAGCAGTTTTTAAAACGTTATGATTATGAAACGAAACCCATTTATTATATGCTATATGGGTTATTTATGAAATTTTTTATGATGATATATGTGTCTCACATTATAATAAAGGCAAATTTAAGGGTGTGCCCTGATAGTGCTCCAATGCATTGGGTAATGATGTATCCACTAGAGATTAAAATTTTCACGATACCTTGGTAATTTTCAAATGACACCTTGGTGATGGACCTTGGTGATATGTTCATGATTGTATATGTTAAATGATGAAGCCACATCTTCATGTTATGGAAAATGTTATTTTTATTATGAAATTCCTCATGATTTCTTTCTCATGCCTTAAAGTTCTTTTCATGTCCTTATTGAAGTATCTCAAGTTCACATGTAAAATGTTCCTCTTGTTTCCCTTACTGGGCCTTCTTCTCACCCTTTCTTTTGATGTATGTCCCCAGGTTATGAGATGCAGTAATGAACCTAGAATTAACTTAAGGAGACGCCTTTCAAGTGTTTAAGAATAATGTTTTATGTTGTTTTCATGTATTATGTTCCTGGTTTCCAAGACACTAGACCTTAAAGATCCTCAGTTTTGTGTAATGTAATGAAAGTTTATGTTATAAAATGGTGGGATGCTATAGTTGGTATCAAGGGTTGGTTTAGTTATTTGTGGAAATTTGGATATAAAAACTTTAGGAAGAACCCTATAGAAAAGTTTAAATATAGGAAAACTTCCTGGTATTTTTGTAAGTATTGACTAAGTGGTTTATCAAACAAATACATCCCTGTCTGGATACGAGCAGGTAGTGGCGGCTCTGGCACAGATGTACATAGGGGTAAAACCTGAAAACACCACTTTGATCTAGACTCGAACGGGAACTGGTGCACGATAACGGGCCTTGCTGCACTCTTGGTTACGACACTCTCGGGGGATATGTTTGGTTAATCACAAGCTTTTTATGAATCATTATGAAGGAATTATTGAAAAGTGTAATTGTATAAGCATGAAGTGTTAGTTAAAAGATCCATAAATGAAATATGTTTCTCACTAAGGTTTTATTCTTTTAGAAAATGGCGGGTAATAGGAGGAACCGTGCCGATGGTGACCGCAATGCACCATGTGCTGACGGCCCTCCGATGGAAGCCGGAATGGAAACATTCATGCGAATGATGAACAAACTGACTCAAGTTATGAGTAATAACTTGAATCAAGCTGAGAGGCCGACCTCACCACGAAGGGAACAACTTTCTGTTGAGTCCTTCATGCGTCAACGACCACCAACATTCAGTGGATCTACTGACCCATTGGTTGCGGAACAATGGATAAGCTCCATTGAAAAGATCTTTTCTGTACTTCATTGTTCGGAACAAGAAAAAGTCACCCTTGTTGTTTACTGCCTAGAGGGAGAAGCTGATCAGTGGTGGTCATTGATCAAAAACACAAATCCACGAGGAGAGATGGAAGCTATGGAGTGGGAAGAGTTCCGGGGAATATTCTTTAATAAGTATTTCCCTCGTTCGATGAGAACGAGATTGGAGAAAGAATTTCTCGAGCTGAAGCAAAAGGAGAATGAATCAGTTGGAACCTACGAGATGAACTTCACAAGGCTTTCCCGTTATACCACAGGCTTCGTCATGGTCCCTAATGGGAAGGTTGATAGCTTCTTCAGTGGAGTAAGACCTCATCTACGGAAGAATCTAGCCAACACGGACTGTGATAGCTATGAAGAAATTGTTCGAAGTGCTATGAAAGTTGAACTAGAGTTTGGGGAGACACAGTGGTCTCACAAATCTAATTAGAAGAAGAGAACTCTAGAACCAAGCCTAGGAAGAAGTTTTGATCAGGAAAGAGGTGGAAAGCATATGCAACATGCCACATGAAATAAATGTGGGAAGAAGCATTCGGGGAACTGCTTGATCAGAAGTGGTAAGTGCTATAGGTGTGGAAAAGAAGGCCATATTTCTCGGAATTGTCTTAGTGATGTGAAGCCTCAACTTCCCAACACTAACGACAGAGGAAAGATGGTTCTGGCCCTACCCGAAGTCACATGCTTCAAGGGTGGACAGATTGGGCACTTTGCTAATCAATGTCCAAATCCGAGGGCGGTGGAGGGGAATCACCATCAACCTCAGCAGAAGCCAAGGGATTAAGGTCGTGCTTTCGCTATCATAACAACTGAAGTTGAAGTTCCGAATGATGTGGTATCAGGTACTCTTGTTGTCCTCTCAAAACTAGCAAGTACTTTATTTGATTCTGGTTCTACGCATTCCTTTATTTCCTCCAAGTTTTCAAGGAATATAGAATCAATCCCTGAACTGCTAGAGGTAGAGTCGTCAGTCAAGACTCCAAGTGGGATTATCCTTGCATCAAAAGTATTTAGAGACTCTAGTGTTTACTTTGGTGAGAACAATCTTATCGCAAATCTAGTAGTCATTCCCATGATGGAATTCGACATTATACTAGGGATAGACTGGCTCTCAAAGTATAATGCTAAGATCAAATGCAGAAGTAAGGAAATCCCAGTAGTCTTGAATGAACGACCTACAGTTATCTTCCAAGGAGAGATATCCCGAACTGATCCCTATCTAGAAGCACCTCCCATAGCTTTCTTTATGGAGTTAATCGGTGATGATGAAGAAGGGAAAGGGAGCATACACATTGAAGATGTTCTAATTGTTCAGGAGTACATGGATGTATTTCCTGAGGAGTTACCTGGACCTCCCCCAGAAAGAGAGGTAGAGTTCTCCATTGAACTCGTACCTGGGTCCCAACCGATATCAAAGACTCCGTATAGAATGGAAAATGTGGAGCTAGAAGAGTTAAAGAAACAACTCCAAGACTTGTTGGAGAAGGGGTTTATCCGACCGAGTGTGTCTCCTTGGGGAGCACCAGTTCTCTTTGTGAAGAAGAATGATGGATCAATGCGGCTATGCATTGATTATAGAGAACTGAATGGGATCACAGTGAAGAACAGATATCCTCTTCCAAGAATTGATGATTTATTTGACCAACTTCGCGGGGCTCAATTCTTCTCTATGATTGACCTTCGATCTGGTTATCATCAACTGAGGGTGAAGAAGGCAGATATTCCAAAGACTGCCTTCCGATCAAGATATGGGCATTATGAGTTTACTGTTATGCCTTTCGTCTTGACTAATGCTCCTACTATTTTCATGGATTTGATGAATAGAGTCTTTAAGGACTACCTTGATAACTTTGTGGTAGTTTTTATTGATGATATTTTGAGATATTAAAAAAGTCGTGAGGAGCATGAAGATCATCTGAGGGTTATTTTGAAAACTCTACGGAAGGAGATGCTCTTTGGGAAGTTCAGAAAGTGTGAGTTTTGGTTACAAAAAGTGGCTTTCTTGGGGCACATCATAACCAATGAAGGAATCTCGGTTGACCCTGCAAGGACAATGGTTGTGGAGGAGTGGCCTCAACCCACAACAGTAACTTAGTTTCCATGGTTTAGCGGGATATTATAGGAGGGTTGTGAAAGAATTTTCACGGCTTTCTAATCCACTAACCAAGTTGACTCGAAAAGGGGTTAAGTTCATCTGGACAAAGGAATGCGAGGAATGTTTCCAAGAGCTGAAGAAGAGATTGGTTACTGCACCTGTGTTAACACTACCCTCTATCAGAGAAGGATTCGTTATTTTTAGCGATGCATCTCTGAAAGGGCTTGGGTGCGTCCCCATGCAAAATGACAAGGTAATTTCTTATGCATCTCGACAGTTGAAGATTCATGAGCAGAATTATCCTACGCATGATCTAGAGCTAGCGGTAGTTGTTTTTGCTCTAAAGATATGGAGGCACTATCTTTATGGGGAGAAATGTGATATATACACTGACCACCAAAGTCTAAAGTATATTTTCTGACAGAAAGAATTGAACATGAGACAAAGGAGATGGTTGGAGCTTATTAAAGACTATGATTGTTTAATTCATTATCACCCTGGAAGAGCAAACAAAGTCGCGGATGCGTTAAGCAGGAAAGATCCTGTTGTTCTGGCAACAATGAGGATCCTAGGGGATTCCTTGATTAAAGATCTAGTAAAACTGGAAATGGGAATTATAAGGAAAGAGACATCATCAACCCTATCCCAAATGATTTCTCAACCTTCATTACTAGAGAAGATCAAGAAGGCTCAAAAAGAAGATCCTTTGCTGTAGGAGAAGTTCGAGGCTGTAAAGGATGGTAATTTCCCTGATTTCAATGTTGATCAAGAAGGTGTATTGAAATTTCATATAAGACTATGTGTTCCATCTATTCCGGAGATAAAGAAAGAATTGATGGATGAAGCTCATAGCTCTACATTCTCTATACATCCGGGAAGCACTAAGATGTATAGAGACCTTCGTGATCATTATTGGTGGGATAACATGAAGAGGGAGATTGCTGATTACACTACAAGGTGCCTGGTGTGTCAGAAAGTAAAGGCAGAATGACAAATTCCTAAGGGGGTATTACAACCCCTAACCATACCAGTATGGAAGTGGGATAATATCACTATGGACTTTGTAACTGGTCTCCCGAAAACATCCAAAGGAAACAATGCGATATGGGTTATTGTGGACCGTCTCACCAAGACAGCCCATTTTATCTCTATTCGAGAAAATTTCTCTCTGGATCAGCTTGCCAAGATATATGTGAAGGAAGTGGTAAAGATGCATGGGGTACCACTGTCCATCGTATCTGATCGTGACCCAAGATTCACATCAAAATTCTGGAGAAGTCTTCAACATGCTCTGAATACTGAATTGAATTTTAGTACGGCATATCATCCTCAAACTGATGGCCAATCTGAAAGGACTATTCAGACACTCGAAGACATGCTGAGATTTTGCTCAATGGAATTTAAAGGTGGATGGTATCAACACCTCCCATTAGTTGAGTTCTCCTATAACAACAGCTACCATTCGAGTATTCAGATGGCACCCTATGAAGCTCTGTATGGAAAGCGATGTAGAAATATTACTTGTTGGGATGAAACTGGTGAGAGGAAGCTTCTTGGGCCTGATCTCGTGCAAGAAATGACGGAACAGGTTCATGCCATCCAACAAAACATAAAAGCTTCTCAAAGTCGGAAGAAGAGCTATGCTGACAATCGTCAAAGGGACTTGGATTTTGGTGTTGGCGACAAAGTCTTCCTTCGAATTTCTCCATGGAAGAGAGTCATGCGGTTTGGGAAGAAAGGGAAGCTCAACCCTAGGTACATTGGACCCTATGAAATCCTTGATCACATAGGAGCAGTGGCCTATCGTCTAGCACTTCCACCGAACCTAGCTCAAGTTCATGATGTCTTCCATGTATCTCTCTTGAGGAAGTACATACCCGACCCTTCGCATTTACTGAACCCAGAGGTGGTACAACTGGAACATGACCTCTCTTATGAGGAGCATCCAGTGGAGATCTTGGACCGTAGAGACAAGGTCCTACGAAACAAGACTACCCACCTTGTGAAAGTGTTGTGGAGGAATCAAAAATATGAGGAAGCGACTTGGGAGCCTTAGGAAACAATGAAGCAAAAGTACCCTCACCTTTTTGACTAGGCCTCAAGTGTAAATTTCGGGGATGAAATTTCATAAGGGGGAAGAATGTAACGACCCAATCTTTTTGAGTAGTATATTAACTTACTCTTAATGATTTAATAATATGTTAATGGTCAATGCAGAAAGAGGAGTCGATGGATTCATCCAGTAGACTCGACCCTTATGAAGCCCCCTTATCAGAGCTTGGGAAGGAGGTAGCATCTGTGGGCTTCGCTTTGGACCAAGCTCAAGCCAAACTCCAGCGTGTCAAGCTTGAACGGAAACGCCTACAAGAGAAGTTCAAGTTAGTAGAGATTACTACTAGGGCAATGTTATCTGAGCCTCCCTCAGATTCTCTCACCATAGCACACCTTACACTTAGGTCTTATGCCGGTGTTATAAGGGGCTATGTGACGAGACCCTATCTTCCTTGTGTAATCCTTTCGGGTGAATAAATTGAGATATCTTTCTTTAGTGATGTTTGTGGATTTTCTTTTGTCCGGATAATTTTAGGATATATTTTATTGATGAATTTTTGAAAAAATGATATTTTAAAACATTTATGTAAACCTTAAATAACTAATGATGTGTAATGATTTTCAAAAAATGGTCTTCTACAAAAGTGTTCAGTAAGGAATTTGGAGTCTAATAAGATCAACTTAATTTTTGATGAATAGTAAATTATGAATAGTGATTTTACGCTTAGGATTAGTAATATGACCAAATGGATTAGTAATTTCACTCAAAGAAAGTTTTAATATAATTTAGACACCTAGATTAAGTAATGTGATTCAATAAAATGGGTAAATAACGGTTTTATAAATTATTAGTCAAGTATTAGTTTTTTCAGATGAATAGTGTTTTTTAATTAAAAATAATTATAAAATTATTTTTATAAAATGGACTTTATTTTTGAACTCAGAGCATCGATATTATGTTAAGGTAATTTTTGGGGATTTTTCTGAAAAAAATGAATTTTCGATGAATAGTGTTTTTATTTAAAAATTAAATTAAAGATATTTAGAAAATTATTTTTATAAAATGGATTTCATTCTTGAAATCAGAGCATTGATATTTGGTTAGGGTGAAATTTTGGGATTATTCTGAGAAAGTTGAATTTTCAGTGAATAGTAAAAATACAGTTTTAGGGTTTCGGTATGTTTAATGACATCATAACTGTGTCAGGATGATTTCATGAGATATTTCAAGGGTTGGACGTCCAAGGGTGATGAATTATTGTTTTGGGTGCCCCATGTGGCCTAATGTTATGAAAAATATCATGAGAGAGCACATGGGTTTGAGAAAAGCACTTGTGAGGTGTCCCTTGGCCATTAATGCCTTATCCCCTCACTTTCCCTATAAATACCCACCCTTTCCTCCTTTAGTTTTCACTCCCAACTCTCCCCCAACGAAGTTATAGTCTCCTTACCTCCCAAGGAGTCCTCCCAAGGTTCCCCCAAGCCCTCAAGGTCCAATCCATAGAGTTTCAAGAGTCACGTTTTAAGGTAAGGGATCCGACCCCTCTCTTTCTTTTCATGTAATCTCTCTTATGTCGTTCCTTTTATGCTCCATGTTCTTATGTGATAGGATGTTCTTTTCTATTCCTCTTACTTCCCTTTTCATTTTTATATGATGAGAAATCCCCTATTACTCTCATCATTTCATTTTATGAAAGTTTAAGAGACGCCGTTAGGCTGCCGAATTTTTAAGGGATTCTTTCACCCTTCTCATCATTCAAGTTTGATTTTCATGTCAAGTCTTTCAAGTTCCTTTTTATTATGTTGGGGTATGATCTCTATATCTATCATACTGATCTATTATGATCATATGATGAGAGACCCTATTTTATCTTGTCAATTCATTTTTATTGAAGTTTAAGTGACGCCGTTAGGCTGCCGAATTTTCATAAGAGAAATCTAATTTTTTTCTTCCTTCCATGATTTTCATTGAAATTGGTATGTCCTTAAAACTTCATTACCATGTCCACATATCCTTCTTATTCTGTCCCCCTACTGTTTTATGGATCAATTTTGAGTGGTTGACCCATTTCCCCTCTCTTTTCAATATTTCTAAAACCCCAAAACATAGCCGTTATGCTGCAGAATTTTCGTCTCAAAGTGCCTCTCTCTTTTCTCAAAATTATTTTATGTTATAAAGTGAATACTCAAAGCTCTTATTTCTACAAGGGTATTCACGTATATATCAAAATGTTCTATTTTAAATTCTGGTAAATACATACATGAGACCCGCTTTCCCTTTCCGTGGGTTTAAAGTGACGTAAAGATCATGTCTTTAAAGCAGTTTTTAAAACATTATGATTATGAAACGAAACCCATTTATTTTATGCTATATGGGTTATTTATGAAATTTTTGATGATGATATATGTGTCTCACATTATAATAAAGGAAAATTTAAGGGTGCGCCCTGATAGTGCTCCAATGCATTGGGTAATGATGTAACCACTAGAGATTACAATTATCACGATACCTTGGTGAATAACCTTGGTAATTTTCAAATGACACCTTGGGGATGGACCTTGGTGATATGTTCATGATTTTCTATGTTAAATGATGTAGCAACATCTTCAAGTTATGGAAAATGTTATTTTTATTATGAAATGCCTCATGATTTCTTTCTCATGCCTTAAAGTTCTTTTCATGTCCTTATTGAAGTATCTCAAATTCACATGTAAAATGTTCCTCTTGTTTCCCTTACTGGGCCTTCTGCTGACCCTTTCTTTTGATGTATGTCCCCAGGTTATGAGATGCAGTAATGAACCTAGAATGAACTTAAGGATATGCCTTTCAAGTGTTTAAGAAGAATGTTTTATGTTGTTTTCATGTATTATGTTCCTGGTTTCCAAGACACTAGACCTTAAAGATCCTCAGTTTTGTGTAATGTAATGAAAGTTTATGTTATAAAATAGCGGGATGCTATACTGAGTCAGAGTCATCTATCTCCTCAAGGTCAGCGGGTCGGTACATGGGGAAGGATGCCAGCAGATCGGCAGCAGGATCCGCCCCAGGGATGTCTTCGTGAGGTATAGAATCCTCGACGTCCGGGTGACCTTTTTCTCTCGCCCCTACAGCAATGATACCTCCACCATCTTCAGGCCTCATCTCTGGAATAGCCACACAGATGTCTGCCACCCCCAGTTCATCAATTTTCGGGGACGACTCAGTATAGAGAGCATGTTCCAAATGAGATGGTATGTCTGCCGCTGGTCCACTCACGGATGGTCCGGGCTCCGCAGCCTGACATGCCTCCAGTGTTGAGATCACTGCACAAGGCATACACTGGTTATATGGGATCCTTTGCCACCAAGCACCAGTTGTGAAGCATGAGACTTACAAGAATCCAGAGCTTCGGTCCCCAGTGTTTCGGCCACTGCAGGAGCCACCATGCTGGGAGACCCCTCTGCACTTGTTAGTTCAATGATGGGTGTAGGATCCTCGTCATGTCTCGCCGGTTCCTCTTCTCCCTCCTCTGGTGGGGATGCCCGTCCAACGCTCAACTTCTCCTGAGTAGGGCGGGGAAGTGAGTTAGAAGTGAGAATGGATGAATGAGGAAAATGAATGAAGACAGAGACCAACCTCGAGAATCTCACTTAGGTCGAGATTAGAGTTGGAAATATCGCCGCTCTCTCGGAGACTCCCTTGGTAGGTCACCCGTTGTGACCCCTCACCTTCAGGCCCTTCTTCTTCGTATTCTCCCTCGCCTTCATCCTCTCCAGTTTCCTCCCCCCCTACGGCTCCTCATCATTGTCGCCTTCTCCCGGCGGCATTGCTTCTAGATCATGCTCCTAGCCGAGCATCACTTTTATGAGGAATGTTGGCTCCACACGCTGCCCCCTCTGGCGTGCATATGTGTCCATGGCTGTCAGATAAGCATGCCACCGGTGGAGGTTTACTCGGTTGGTAATTCGAATGAGCCCGACCTCTGGCAGTTGAATCTCTTTTTGTATTATCTTCTACCAGATGGCTTCGACGCTCAGCGATTGCCGCAGGGACATCCAGGCCGACCACAGTGCCGGGAGAATTGCATCTTGGAAAGGTTCGAGCAGATATCTTATTTGCTTCCTGGGCAGTTCCCTGGCCACCTCATGTGACCCCCCTGCGGGTAACAAGGACGTGGCAACACCATGTGATGTACCCTCTGCCGAAGTCTCGGCCTGCACAGGCCTCGCTACCTGACGCGCCCTTGGTTCCCCCCTTCCGATGGAACCGTGCCCTCTTTCCCATCGCCCGGTTTCCGCACGAGTGACCTCGAGTTGCCGGACGCGCTTGCATAATAGCCCCTCAGGGTACGCAATGGTCCAGTGTTCGGCGTATTCGGTTGCTAGGCCAGCATCGACCCCAGTGGGGGGAAGAGTGACGACATCTCCAAAGCCGAAGGTGGTAAACATCAACCACATCATGCGCAGGACGCATGGATTCTTCTCCTGCCGGACAGCCGTGAATACTTTCTTTGGAATTCGCTGGAGGCACCCGAACTGCCTAGAGAATCAGGATGGCACGTACAGCTCGCAGATCACCTTCATGTAAATCCGAGCCACGAGCACCCCACCCTGAATTCTTTGGAAGTATTCCGGGTGTTCCAGAGAGCCTCGACCATTGTCCACCAGCTGGCCGATTGGGGTGGGGAATGGGCTGAAGTTGAATTTGGGATGGTTGCCGATGCGGATCCTCACGCCCTCCCCATTTAGCGTCATCGGCGCCACCCCTGCGATATTCATCAAGGACAGTCGCAGGCCGTTTCCCGGAGGACGGACGACCTTTGGAAAAGTGTACCCGATGAGATGAGATGCCACCCAGCAATGGAAGATCTGGAAGGGACCACATACTCTCCGAGGCGACCCCCTCGTGAGATGCGCCCCAGAATGGTATACATCTTGGCCAGTACGGGGATGCCCAAGTTGAACCGTTTGTTGGCGGCCATAGAGCCCACCATCACCAATGTTGCTGGACGGACGCCCATCCTCACGTCCCGCACCGGCAGGAGCCAGCCGCTTAGGAAGGCAGCAAGGAACCCGGCAGACCAGACGTTTGGGTCCCGGGCTTCAATTACACGGTAGCCCCAAGATTAGTATTTCCCCGCCTCCAGGGTCCTCTAGTATGACCCATCCCTGCTCTTCTGAGTCGCGGTTGGGCACCGTTTTCCCCGTCCCAGCATCTTGACGGCTGGATCCTTCTCATGCAACAGGCTGAACCAGCCCTTGATGTCAACGTCCTTCAGGAAGTCCTTGACCCCCAGCCTCTCTTTGGCCAGCTCCAACAGGTGCCACATCAGCATAGGCGTTCGCATCCTGTCTCCCCAGGTGTTCTTTGGACGAACGAACTCGTTGTATTGGTAACCCTCCAGTGGGATACCGTCGATGCAGTGAACCTCCCAGAGACTGATGCCGACCTCCCCATGGTGAAGGTTGAATTTGTTGGTGTTAGGAGACCACCGGGTGAATAGCTCCGGTCTGATTTCAGGCTGGCGGTGGAAGTGGAACTGGGATGTCCATACCGCCTCGAACATGCCGATATACCGCAGTTCATCCCTAAACTGGTCGCAGGTATGGCGGACCCAGAACACCCAGGCCCATTCGCTGGTGAAGTTGCCCCCGGACCGCAGGTCCCTATCCTTCAGCCAGCCCTTCGTGTCATCCATGATGCTATGATGGAACGTGCTTGTGTAGAGGGCTGTAGAATCCACTGCCACAGGCTCGTCCCCGGTAATGGTCCTAGTCCCCGGGTTCAGGACATATACATCCATATGTCTAGTTTCCCTGGCAGGATGACAGTTTTTGGTGATGTTGTAGCGAGGAAGTTCGTCCTCCCGAGTCACCCAAGACCGCGGCGTGTCCACTTCGAAGACCGGAAGTGGAACCTCCTCCAGGATGCCGAAATCCTAGGGGATACGTCTTCTGAGCCAGAGTCAACAGATTGAACAAGGTTAGATTGTTGGAAAGAATCACCTTGGCACCATAAAACTCCTCGTTCGCCGCCATTTCGCTCCTACGAGCAGCGGATTCCCCCTCATCAACTCGTTTTGCGGCCATCTCACATTTCTCGGGAGTTGGGCGAAATCAGGATGTAGTGTGCGGAATCAGAGAGTTCTGCGTGAAATCTGTTGGAGTCGCGCGAAATCTGATGGAGTCGCGCGAAATCTGATGGAGTCGCGTGAAATCTTGGAGTTTGGCACGCAATCATCATGTGAAGCACGGAAGATCCCGGTCTGGGGCGAAATCGTGGCCAAATTTCGAAAGGAATTCTACGCTGCCAGAGTGTTTTTAGGCGCAGTCGCGGGAGCGTTTTCACGCAAGAGAGCGATAATCTTATTGCACGAAAAAAGTGGATATACATATTTGGGACCCAGTTCCCCTTTTTATAGGCGAGGGCCGGGTTCCCCGCTGCACGGAAAGAGGATTCCGCACGCGTCCGTAGGTTTTGCGCGCCGCATCGAAATTTTTCGCGCAGCTTGACCAGGGGACTCTGAATTTCGGTGTTTCGGCATTTCCCTTATAATCTGATCGTTGCGACCTATCGTCGATCCAATTCCAAGGGGGGGGGGAATTTGTTGACACCGAAAAAAGGTCCATAAATCTTGGAGGAAGTTTCGAAATGACGAAGCGAAGTCATATTCGTAATTAGAGGCCCGAACCGGAGGCCCAAGAAGTGGTGCCCGAAATAAAGGAGGATCCGCGCGAAAAAATGTTCTGCACGCGAAGTACTCCCGGGATGCACAGAATCGAGCCAGTGAGGCGCGCAATAATTACACGCCACGGTTCTCCGTGGCCTAATATTGCGCTCTAGTGGTTCCCGGTGTAGAAAATTTCACGAGCCGCCTGGATTCAGCACTTGAGGTCGCCAATAAATATAAGGTGACCCCGAACGGTTTGGGGTTGAGGAATCTGAAGCGACTCTCGTGCGCGCAATTCGGCTCCCCCCACGTGAATGATGCCATTCAGGTAATCCCTCATTTCGTGCAATCATTCCCCATAGTTCGCCTTTGCGCGCAACTCCCCCGGCCTCAGTGAAATTGCCCCCTCCCTCGAGTTCAAGCTTTGTGCGCAATTCGCGTCCTGTGCGCATAATAGCAAGCCTTGCGCGCAACACCCTGCGCGTAATTCCCTCTTCGCGTGCAATTCCATATGCTCCAATTGCGCGTCGTCCTGGTGTTTTGTGCGCAAACCTTCCTTTTTGCGTGAAAAGCCCGGGACCTCTCACCATGACGCCCCTTGGCTGCCCCCTGCACCGGCACCTGATGTCTCCCCTGCCGGGCATGCGCGCCATGCGTTGTTTTCCCGTACGGCCTTCCAGGCTCGTACGAAGTAACCTCAAGGTCCCCTGGGCCGTGTTTCTAGTTGTGTTCCTTTTCCATATGCTTATCAAAATAGGCAGGCTAACGGCTATTGCTTCTTCGCATAGCCACGCTAACATGGACCCCCCGGTGGTTTGCCCTGCGGTCCCCCTTCACCACGGCCGTGCCGATACCTTCCCTTCCACAAGGGGTAGAGGGAGTTGGGAATGTAATCCCTAGGGGTGTGGAGCAAACCCACCTCGTCCAAGCTGCAGGATGTTAAACTGCTAAGCACCTCGTCCTTGACACAAGACGTTAAACTGTGGTCTAACCTCGTGCTTCGCACGCAGGGTCCCCCTAGCTCAGACATTTTTTACGCCACTCGTCTCCATGGGAATGGAATATTCCTCACATGGAATGAGATCCTCCTTGTTGGAGCGGCGTTTTTCCGCGGGGGAAGGGCTATCTCAGAGCGTAAGCCCCTAACCTTTCTTGCGGATGACTGCACCCGTGCATCTCCGTACTTCCCCCGCCAAGGCCAATGGAGTCCTTTTCCCACTACGCTTTGTCACACCATGGGCCTCCACCTTGGAGTTAGCCTAGGAACCAAGGGCCGCTAACCACGCGTAAGCCCCTGTTTCCTCTTTGAGGCACTCAACGCGTAAGCCCTATTCCGCTTCTCACGGACGCACCCTTCGTGACGTGATCGTCTGGTCCCTACTGCCTCTTGTTTCCCACATTGAGCATGACTCACGTGGTCTTAGAGTGTGCATCGACCATGACATCCTCTATGGGCCGCCCTAGAGAGTATTCCCCATCCCAGCGAACTACGTGGACTTTGATCCGTGCTAACGCATGGTACGTAGGAAGCCTCCACAAGGTTCATGCCCACCTTCCAGTTGTTCCGATCTCTTCACGTCGGTTCACTACCCACTATGGGCCGCCCCAGAGCGTAATCCTCATACCCACCATGGGCCGCCTCAGAGCGTAATCCCCACATGCCATCGTCCTGCATGACGTTAAACTGTATTCCCTCCTCCCGCATGACGTTAAACTGTATGCCCTCATCCCGCATGATGATAAACTGTACTCCTCCTCTGGGGCCTCCCCAGAGTGTAAGCCCCATGTCTCACTCAACCATCCATCCTGATCCTTACCCGGGACGCCATATCCCGGTGGGATCATGCCACCCCATTCCACTCCGTAGCATCCGGGAAGCTGCCCACGTGCTGGACCCAACATCGGTGTTCCCCCCAGGGGCTCTTCAATCTGATCTGTCTATGCAAGACGTTAAACTCGTGGCATAGCCTGTGTCAAACATGGGAAGCTGAGGAAAACCTCAGATATTACACATTCCCCACGTTCGATGTGGGATGCCTCGGGCTTCCGCACCCTCGAGAAGCCTTGTGATGAGGGACCAAAGATAGACATGCCGACGACGCCCTAACGTGACCATTATCCTAACTTAAGGTTGCTGCCCCGACAGGACCCCTAGGAGCATCTTGACGGATGCAGCGTAATTAACCAGCATCCATGTAGATATGGCACCGGCAATGAGCTTCACGAACCCTTCTTAAATATATGAGGGAGACCCGGACTAGGTGATGAGCTCTGAGGAGGAATTCACAGAAGGAAGAACCGACATCCCATCATCCCAATTTCGATCAAGAGTGGACATCCCTGAACAAGGAACGGATGCCGCCCGCCTTTGGAAAGTGGGAATGCGGGGCCACAAGCATCCTGTTGTCCCCGCAGACAGATGCGCGGGCCCCGGTGAAAGCGTCGGAAACACTATATATATGTCTTCAGGAAATAATTATTTATTTTCAAGAATATATTATTGATTTTTAATTTTAAAATTATTAATCTTCAATAATTTTTCACTTCACCTATTGAAAAATAATTTTGTAATATACCCATAAAATCCAATTTTTCACCAATGTTAAAACTATTTTCTAATAATTAATTAAAATTTTATATCCAATTTAACTTTTCTTTTTCAATATTATTTACCCTATGTTTAGAATTTTTTCCTATATATACACTAATATCTATTTTTATATTATATTTAATTGAACTCATGTTAACAAATAATCTAATTCAGGATCCCCTCTTGGGTGGTATCTTTCAGGATTTATTTTCTGGTGATGTTTTTATATATATCAACATCCATCCATGATTAATTTGTTATGTTGGGGTATTATTTTTTAAATATACATATTATTTATATGGATGGAAAATGATCATGTAATTTTGTTTTTTAAATATTTCTCTATTCATTTCATCTATAGTGTAAAGACCACATTTTAGATAATTCATATTTGATTGTTTTCACATATATTGTATGTAATTATTTGGGGATGAGAAATGTTTCTGAATTATGAATAATTTTATTCACATTTAAATTATTGTCCGTTAGTTTATGGTTTATTGTTTATCCATCCACATTCTTCCCCTATATCATTTATGATCATGTTTTTTAGTTTATTGACATGTGGAAAAGTGCTAGCATTCTATAATTTAATATTCCATTTTGAATGATTATTGGAAATATGAAATGTATTATTCTAATATCCACCATATTTATTTATATGGGATATAGTTATGTTTTCACTTATATTTAAATGGGGAAATGTATTGATAACCATAATTATTTTTAACTACTAACAAAGGTTCATATATGTTAACATTTTATTTGGTTCATAATATCAATGTACATGTTTTCATTCACCCTAAGGTCCCTTAGGGAATGGAATGAGATATCATGTAGAATCTTATAGTGAGTTTGTTGGATATAAATTGGTGATTGATGTTGCTGTAAATTATATATCCCTTTATGTTTTGACAGGTCTCGTGAGATAAAACAACTTGGATTTTGGTGTATACCTCCAAAGATATTGAAGTGCACTGTGTTGCATTTGTTGTCAATGAGGTATGTTGTTGTCAAGGAATGAATGGATGGATGTCAAGGAGTTTCAATATGTGTGTGACAAAGGTTGTGATGGTGATGGTGATGAATGGAGAATGGCCATGGTACTTAGAGGCATGTCACTTAGGAGATTCACTAAGTGACATAGGATGTTGTGGTTGAAACATTCTCTATGTATATCAGACGATTGTAGAACTGATCCTAATGTTTCAATACTTTTATCAAGATGATACTAAGTTACAACACTTGAAGAATGAATGATGATGGAGTATCATTAAATCAGACGATTGTTGAGATGTTCATTAAGTTCCAAGAACTTGTATCAACTGGATACAAAGTCACAACAATTATAGAAGACCATGCATTGTTAAGACAATGCATGAGGAGATGAAGATGATCCATCCACACCTCCTAAGTGGATGAAGTGAGCTGAAGAAGTCCATGCACTATCACATAGTGCATGAGAATTAGAAGAAGATCCAATTGATCTCTGATTAGATCAATGAAGCACATTGAAGAATTTAAGTGATTCAAGAGTTCGGTTGAAGAAGAAGAACCTTCGGGAATTCCATTACTAAGTAATGATTAAATGTTGAGGACATTTGTGGAATTCTTAAGAAGAAGAGAAGAGAACAAATGAAGAAGGGAGAAGTGGCATTTGGCATATTACACTTGGTACTTTGTTTTTATACAAAGTTACTTAGTGTTTTACACTAGCAAAAAATTGGCCAGCCAAGGACACCTTGAGGGTTCAACCCCAAGGCATGGGCGCTAGGCACCACACACATGGGGGAACCCGTGGGGCGAGCCCAGGGCGGCATGGCGCACACAGGACACCGCATGGGTGCCTGGGGAACACCCGAAGGAGCGCGGAAGGGGCGTAGGAGCGCGCCCCCAAGAGTATCAGTGTGCATAGTGGGCGCCAGTGGCGCGCCCGAAGGTGCATAGTGGGCGCAGAGCGCGCCCGCAGAGAGAACTCGGCGCGGGGAGGCACCGAGAGGGGAGGAGATTCAATTGCTGAGCTGATGGGAGCGCTAGGTTGATAAGCCGTGAGAAAATCCTGCGGCATTTCGATGTGGGACGGCGGATTTTGCCGCAGAAGCGATCCTGGCCGCCCGATCGATCGCGCGCCAGATCTCGACCGCACGATTGATCCCGCGCGAGATCTTCTGATCGCGGCCGTCCGATGTATTGCAAACATCTGATCCGACGGCTAAGAGATCGTCCTCTTCCTCGAGCTCGCTCGAAGCCACCCGCAAGCCTCCGACGAACCAGGCGCCATCCGAGGGATGATTTTGAGATTCCGGCCACCTCCGATCAAAGTAAAGCGTCCATGGTGATCGTCTGGCCAAGACGAACCGATCCATGCTTAAAAATACACTTGCATGCAATGTTTGGAGAGTTTTGGTATCCGGCCGAGGCAAGACAAAGTTTCCGAGGTTTGGGTGTTTATGCTTGCATGTTTTGGATCGAAGGAAGGCCGTGCATGCGTTCTAAGTCGCATGCACGTAGAGAAAAATGGAATGAGAAGAACCCGTGGAGAACCGAGGAGAAAGTTCAAGATATGAAAAAATCTTAAAGATCCGAAATCTTTGGGATTTTGATGTTAAACCACGCGGATGGGCCGAAGAATTTCTTGCCTATAAAAAGAGAGCCCGAGCCCTCTTAGAAGCTTGCTGATCCTCTGAAGAGAGAAGTCCCGCGAAGCCTCTGTGCTCGGCGAAGTAAGAAGCTCCACGCAACCCACTTGCGCGACAAAGCAGCCCGAAGCCATTCCTGGTTTCGTGTGTTCCTTTTGTGCACTTCTTGCATGAAAGAAGAAAGGGAGGTCCCCTGTGTGCCTCCGTTGCATGGCAGGAAGAACCTGGGGCCGCAGCACCTTGCGCGCCCACGGTTGAAGCCCGCACTTGCGCGGCAGTTGGTGTCCTTGACACCCTGCGCGCCCACGGCTGTCAGAGGACTTGCACGGCTGTTGAAGGTAGGAAGGCCGAGGCTTGTATTCATGCACCTTGCGTGATCCAAAAATAAGAACACCCTGGGCAGTGTGTGTGCTTAGTGCAACATGAAGATGAAGTGCATTACATACCTACGGGTTGTGTGCTAAGTGAGGAACAAAGCCACATCAAGTGAAAGACATACACCCTAGCCGTGAGTGTGCAAGAAGAGGAGGAAGACCGAGGCCATACCTTGGTTGTGCCAAATTGAAGAACACACTTTGTGTGTGTGCATTTGAAGAAGAGGCAGTAGCCTTTGAGTGTGTTTAAAAATTGGAGAAGGCCCTACGGGCAGTAGCTTGTGCAATGAGGGAGAACCCAAGGCTTAGTGCCCTTGTGTGCAAATTGAACAAGTGAAGTCCGTAGCCTTGTGGATGTGCACACTTGAAGATTAAAAGAGAAAAACAAAGTGTGTGTGCAAAGTGGAAGAGTACAAGAAGGGAAGAAGGCCATAGGAATTTGTGTGTGCAAAAGAACTAAATGTCTGAACCTAGTGTGTGTGCACTAAGTGAAGTGAACACACTTAGAAGAAGGAAGAAAGAGGAGACATCCACACTAAAGTATAACACACATTCAAGTGTGTAAGCAAATTGAATAAAGTGTGTGAAGAAGTGAGAAGCTGGTGTGTTCATAAAGATACTACACCCTTTGTGGGTTTATTGCACCAAGAGAAGAAAGAGGGAAGTGCATGATTGCATGCATGCACGTGCAAACGTGAACAAGTCTGAATCTGCTTGTGTGCATTTGAGGAGTCCAAGACCAGGAGATCTTGAAGATATTGTGATGCCATACATTCAGTGCATGAAGTTGATGTGCAGTGAGACTGAGCCAGACTGAAGTGAATGATATTGTTTGTCTGAGTTTTTCAGTAATTGAGAAGACCCTGATCAACATAAGTGATCAGAAGTTGTGAGCAAGATCAACAGACCTTATCAGAGGCTGTTGAAGATTCTTGAAGAGAGAAGCCAGGTCATCCTTAGAATAAGGAGATAAATCCTGAGCAAGACGAGAAGACCTGATCATCACAAGTGATCAGA
Organism: Viscum album; assembly: GCA_963277665.1. Lineage (NCBI taxonomy): Eukaryota > Viridiplantae > Streptophyta > Magnoliopsida > Santalales > Viscaceae > Viscum > Viscum album. Next base: position 1,920,328,900 of record OY728136.1, on the reverse strand, counting down.
GGTACAGAGCAAGGCCAGCAGTCTTTATCCCAGACTGCTGAAGTTACTTGAAGAATCCTAAATAGAAGAAGAGCTACTCGTGTGACTCGAGGAGCCAGGAGAAGACCCTGTGGGACTCAGGGAGAAGAAGTTTTCAGTGGGATTCTAGAGCAGGCCAGTGGGACTCTGGTAACACTGTGGGACGCAGTATAAAGACCCTCCTATGGGACTCAGGAGAGATACAGTGGGACTCTGTATCGACCATTGTAATACTAATAGATTATAATGGAAGAAACCATGTTGGGGCGTATAACCAACATGGCAAGGATGTAGGCCTTTGGTGCTGAACCTTGTAAATCCTTGTGTCCTGTGCCTTTACATTTACTGCATCATTCGAGGAAAGGTGAGATATACAAGAAGAGTGGATCGAGGCTTTAACCAGCCATAGAGGTTTAATTGATAAGAATCAATTAGTAAAAAGTTTTAAGGGATCACTGATTCACCCCCTCCCCCTCTCAGTGATTCACACTGATCTGGGCACTTCAATTGGTACCAGAGGAGGTTACCTCTAAAAGATCCAAGGGAGTCTTTATGGAGTGCGGATTTGAGGAAATGAGTGACCAGCCTCAAATGGAGATATCTACCAAGACTCAGAAAAATAGAAAGAAGAAACAGGAAAATTAGATGAAGAAGAAGGTTGTTGCAATCAGACAAACTCCTTCTATGGAAAGAAATGTGAAAGTCACATCAGATGACAATTCCTTTTATCATTCTTCTGATGAAGCCTGCTCTAGCTGTGATGAAGATGGAAGGAACAATGATCTTCTAAATGCAATCAAATATCTTCAGAAGACAGTCCCCAAGGAAGTGGCAATGTGTATAGCTACAGGCCTCCTTGATCTTCAAGAAGAAAAATTACAGCTAGAAGATGAATCCAATGCAATGGAAGATCAATTGGCTAAAAGGGTTGGCATAAGCAACACTCTCAGAAAGCTGGTGAAGGCTAAGGATGAAACAGTTTCTCTTTGCAATGATAGATATGAAGACACTACTGAAGAATTGCAAAGAAGACTTTCTGAGAAAGAATTATTTAAGACAATGGTCAAAGAAGTTTTCCATGCACTGGAAAAATTGCACAGAGTTTCAATGGTTGTCAAAGATGCTCAACTAGAAGACAAAGTCAAAAGGGTAAAGGAGCTTGACAATTCATTACAAGAAATGAAGAAGGTGCATGAAGACCAGTTAGAATATATAAAAGAAAATTGGGAAGGAAGGCTAAGAACTATTGAGGATGAGAAGAACTCCCTCAATATGAAATGCTTAGAACTGGAGGTGATATTGAAAAATCTGCAATCACCCAAAGCTGAAGCCTCCCAGTCAGCTGAAAGAAGAAATGTTGCTACTCAAGTGAGCTTTGAGAAGGATGATTCCAAAAGGAGGACATCCTCTAATAAAAGGGAAACATCTTCTAAAAGGAAGGTACCATCCATCCCATCTTGTACTAATGCTTCTAATTGTGTTTCCACAAAAAGTGCAGGATGGAAGAATAATTCCAAACAAGTATGGATGAAGAAGATGAAGAAAGATAGCTCTCCTGAAACAGCACAACAAGTCAAGAAAAGTACCCTACAATCAGAAGGACTCAAGAGGTCAAGATTTGTGGGTCTGTGTTGGTGTTATAACAAGTATGGGCATTGTGCAAATGATTGTTGGTACAATCCTCTCAATGTGAAAGCACAAAGGAAGCCCATTCCAAGGGGGAGCAAGCCAGAGGAAAAGAAGCAACATCCACAGGTCCAGAGACATCTGTTTACTGCAAATAGATTTGGATTACTTGAAAACATCTGGGATGATTGCAAAAGTGGTCAAAAAGATACATGGCAATCTCCAACTGTATCCAGAGCTCAAAAGAAGAAAAGGTCACAGAACCTGGCTCAGAAAGAATCCTTGGGAAGAAAGCATAAGAATGTGGAAGATGCTCCCAAAAAGATTATGAAAAAGGAAGAAAAGTCCTTGGAGTCTAAATCCAAGAATGGTGATGCATCCAGAAGGACCACCAAGAAGAAAACATGCTTCTACTGTGGAAACAAAGGCCATACCATGGATCTTTGTAAAGAAGCCATGAAATTCAATAGAGGCAGACTGGACTCAAACAGACAATCAATCCAGAAGAAGCAGAAGGGATTGGTTGAAAATAAGTTGCCTAAGAAAGGTGGCTTAACAGTATCAAAATAACCATGTGGGATTTCCAAAACTGAGGCCTCACTTCCAAATGACTTGTTAGTCATATGGCCAAATTAGTTGCAACTTGCCAAAGATCTACAAAGAGATGAAGATGATGTTCTGGCAATTGCTAAGGCAAAAGGAAAGAAGAAGATTTCACATGAAGATGTGTTGAGATCCACACCAGCACAAACATCATTGAAGATCAAATGTTCAAGTGTGAAGAATGGTGAAAATGGGACATCTCGGTTGAGAGAATATTCTCAACCTTTTTGTTCACATTGATGAACCATGGAGGTTCCATCTTATTCCCTAATCACTTGTATTTACATGTTCTAACACTGCAGGGAATTGAAGATGATGATAATTCTCAACTGGAGGATGGTTTGGACAGAATGGAGTGCACCCCTTGAGGGGGAGCCAATCTGGAGAAGATGGTATTCTAAGATTTAATACCATCTTCAGAAAAGCTTAAGGTGTTCCAATCATACTTTCATCCCTTGTTTCTTAATTGTATTCATCATGACAATTAAGGGGGAGTATTGATTGAAGACAAATGAATGAAAGGGGGAGCTTTATCTTTGCACCTGAACTTTCTGATGTGTTTGGTGAAGTATGTGCAGGATTTAGCTATTTATTGGTATATCTGAAAAATTTCAAACCCCTAAACATGATCTCACATGTGTAGAGAATTATGGACAGCTTTGAATTCCTTGGTCATGTCACTCTTGTTTTCTACACCGGGTTATCCCAAGTAGACTTAGATCTGATTTACTAAAGGTTCTTTGCTAAAGAGAACATGTGACATCATCCCTCTCTCAGTGTTTTTCAAGAAAATGATTTTATAAGGGAGGAAGATATTTTTGAAAGAGAACCACACCACACCTTTTCATTTGATTGCCAATAAGGGGGACAAATATTGGCACACATATTGACCCATTCATATGTGCTCTAGTGTATTTCCAACAAATACAAAGGGGGAGATTGAAGTGCACTGTGTGGCATTTGTTGTCAATGACGTATGTTGTTGTCAAGGAATGAATGGATGGATGTCAAGGAGTTTCAATATGTGTATGACAAAGGTTTTGATGGTGATGGTGATGAATGGAGAATGGCCATGGTACTTAGAGGCATGTCACTTAGGAGATTCACTAAGTGACATAGATTGTTGTGGTTGAAAAATTCTCTATGTATATCAGACGATTGTAGAACTGATCCTAATGTTTCAATAATTGTATCAAGATGATACTAAGTTACAACACTTGAAGAATGAATGATGATGGAGCATCATTAAATCAGACGATTGTTGAGCTGTTCATTAAGTTCCAAGAACTTGTATCAACTGGATACAAAGTCACAACAATGATAGAAGACCATGCATTGTTAAGACAATGCATGATGAGATGAAGATGATCCATCCACACCTCCTAAGTGGATGAAGTGAGCTGAAGAAGTCCATGCACTATCACTTAGTGCATGAGAATTAGAATAAGATCCAATTGATCTCTAATTAGATCAATGAAGCACATTGAAGAATTTAAGTGATTCAGGAGTTCGGTTGAAGAAGAAGAACCTTCGGGAATTCCATTCCTAAGTAATGATTAAATGTTGAGGAAATTTGTGGAATTCTTAAGACAATGCATGAGGAGATGAAGATGATCCATCCACACCTCCTAAGTGGATGAAGTGAGCTGAAGAAGTCCATGCACTATCACTTAGTGCATGAGAATTAGAAGAACATCCAATTGATCACTGATTAGATCAATGAAGAACATTGAATAATTTAAGTGATTCAGGAGTTCGGTTGAAGAAGAAGAACCTTCGGGAATTCGATTCTTAAGTAATGATTAAATGTTGAGGACATTTGTGGAATTCTTAAGAAGAAGAGAAGATAAGAAATGAAGAAGGGAGAAGTGGCATTTGGCATATTACACTTGGTACTTTGTTTTTATACAAAGTTACTTAGTGTTTTACACTAGCAAAAAATTGGCCTGCCAAGGACACCTTGAGGGTTCAACCCCAAGGCATGGGCGCTAGGCACCACACACATGGGGGAACCTGTGGGGCGAGCCCAGGGCGGCAGGGCGCACCCAAGACACCGCATGGGTGCCTGGGGCATGCCTGAAGGAGCGCGGCAGGGGAGTAGGAGCGCGCCCCCCAGAGTATCAGTGTGCATAGTGGGCGCCAGTGGCGCGCCCGAAGGTGCATAGTGGGCGCAGAGCGCGCCCGCAGAGAAAACTCGGCGCGGGGCGGCACCGAGAGGGGAGGAGATTCAATTACTGAGCTGATGGGAGCGCTAGGTTGATAAGCCGTGAGAAAATCCCACGGCGTTTCGATGTGGGACAGCGGATTTTGCCACGGAAGCGATCCTGGCCGCCCGATCGATCGCACGCCAGATCTCGACCGCACGATCGATCTCGCGCGAGATCTTCTGATCGCGGCCGTCCGATGTATTTCAAACATCTGATCCGACGGCTAAGAGACCGTCCTCTTCCTCGAGCTCGCTCGAAGCCACCTGCGAGCCTCCGACGAACCAGGCGCCATCCGAGGGATGATTTCGAGATTCCGGCCACCTCCGATCGAAGTAAAGCGTCCATGGTGATCGTCTGGCCAAGACGAACTGATCCATGCTTAAAAATACAATTGCATGCAATGTTTGGAGAGTTTTGGTATCCGGCCGAGGCAAGACGAAGTTGCCGAGGTTTGGGTTTTTATGCTTGCATGTTTTGGATCGAGGGAAGGTCGTGCATGCGTTCTAAGTCGCATGCACGTAGAGAAAAATGAAATGAGAAGAACCCATGGAGAACCGAGGAGAAAGTTCAAGATTTGAAAAAATATTAAAGATCCTAAATCTTTGGGATTTTGAAGTTAAACCACGCAGATGGGCCGAAGAATTCCTTGCCTATAAAAAGAGAGCCCGAGCCCTCTTAGAAGCTTGCTGATCCTCTGAAGAGAGATGTCCCGCGAAGCCTCTGTGCTCAGTGAAGTAAGAAGCTCTGCGCAACCCACTTGCACGACGAAGCAGCCTGAAGCCATTCCTGGTTTCGTGTGTTCCATTTGCGCACTTCTTGCACGAAAGAAGAAAGGGAGGTCCCATGTGTGCCTCCGTTGCAAGGCAGGAAGAACCCGGGGCCGCAGCACCTTGCGCGCCCACGGTTGAAGCCCGCACTTGCGCGGAAGTTGGTGTCCTTGACACCCTGCGCGCCCACGGCTATCAGAGGACTTGCACGGCTGTTGAAGGCAGGAAGGCCGAGGCTTGTATTCAAGCACCTTGCGCGATCCAAAATTAAGAACACCCTGGGCAGTGTGTGTGCTTAGTGCAACATGAAGATGAAGTGCATTACATACCTACGGGTTGTGTGCTAAGTGAGGAACAAATCCACATCAAGTGAAAGACATACACCCTAGCCGTGAGTGTGCAAGAAGAGGAGGAAGACTGAGGCCATACCTTGGTTGTGCCAAATTGAAGAACACACTTTGTGTGTGTGCATTTGAAGAAGAGGCAGTAGCCTTTGAGTGTGTTTAAGAATTGGAGAAGGCCATACGGGCAGTAGCTTGTGCAAAGAGGGAGAACCCAAGGCTTAGTGACCTTGTGTGCAAATTGAACAAGTGAAGTCCGTAGCCTTGTGGTTGTGCACACTTGAAGATTAAAAGAGAAAAACAAAGTGTGTGTGCAAAGTGGAAGAGTACAAGAAGGGAAGAAGGCCATAGGCATTTGTGTGTGCAAAAGAACTAAAAGGCCGAACCTAGTGTGTGTGCACTAAGTGAAGTGAACACACTTAGAAGAAGGAAGAAAGAGGAGACATCCACACTAAAGTATAACACACATTCAAGTGTGTAAGAAAATTGAATAAAGTGTGTGAAGAAGTGAGAAGCTGGTGTGTGCTTAAAGATACTACACCCTTTGTGGGTTTATTGCACCAAGAGAAGAAAGAGGGAAGTGCATGCTTGCATGCATGCGCGTGCACACGTGAACAAGTCTGAATCTTCTTGTGTGCATTTGAGGAGTCCAAGACCAGGAGATCTTGAAGATATTGTGATGCCATGCATTCAGTGCATGAAGTTGATGTGCAGTGATAATGAGCCAGACTGAAGTGAATGATATTTTTTGTCTGAGTTTTTCAGTAAATGAGAAGACCCTGATCAACATAAGTGATCAGAAGTTGTGAGCAAGATCAACAGACCTTATCAGAGGCTGTTGAAGATTCTTGGAGAGAGAAGCCAGGTCATCCTTAGAAGAAGGAGATAAATCCTGAGCAAGACGAGAAGACCTGATCATCACAAGTGATCAGAGGTACAGAGCAAGGCCAGCAGTCTTTATCCCAGACTGCTGAAGATACTTGAAGAAGCTTAAAGAGAAGAAGAGCTACTCGTGTGACTCGAGGAGCCAGGAGAAGACCATGTGGGACTCAGGGAGATGAAGTCTTCAGTGGGATTCTGGAGCAGGCCAGTGGGACTCTGGTAACACTGTGGGACGCAGTATAAAGACCCTCCTGTGGGACTCAGGAGAGATACAGTGGGACTCTGTATCGACCATTGTAATACTAACAGATTATAATGGAAGAAACCATCTTGGGGCGTATAACCAACATGGCAAGGACGTAGGCCTTTGGTGCCGAACCTTGTAAATCCTTGTGTCCTGTGCCTTTACATTTACTGCATCATTCGAGGAAAGGTGAAAGATACAAGAAGAGTGGATCGAGGCTTTAACCAGCCATAGCGGTTTAATTGATAAGAATCAATTAGTAAAAAGTTTTAATGGATCACTGATTCACCCCCTCCCCCTCTAAGTGATTCACACTGATCTGGGCACTTTGGTATCAGAGGAGGTTACCTCTAAAAGATCCAAGGGAGTCTTTATGGAGTGAAGATTTGAGGAAATGAGTGTCCAGCCTCAAATGGAGATATCTGCCAAGACTCAGAAAAATAGAAATAAGAAACATGCAAAGAAGATGAAGAAGAAGGTTGTTGCAATCAGAGAAACTCCTTCTATGGAATGAAATGTGAAAGTCACATCAGATGACAATTCCTTTTATCATTCTTCTGATGAAGCCTGCTCTAGCTGTGATGAAGATGGAAGGAACAATGATCTTCTAAATGCAATCAAATATCTTCAGAAGACAGTCCCCAAGGAAGTGGCAATGTGTATAGCTACAGGAATCCTTGATCTTCAAGAAGAAAAATTACAGCTAGAAGATGAAGCCAATGCAATGGAAGATCAATTGGCTAAAAGGGTTGGCATAACCAACACTCCCAGAAAGCTGGTGAAGGCTAAGGATGAAACAGTTTCTCTTTGCAATGATAGATATGAAGACACTACTGAAGAATTACAAAGAAGCCTTTCTGAGAAAGAATTCTTTAAGACAATGGTCAAAGAAGTTTTCCATGCACTGGAAAAATTGCACAGAGTTTCAATGGTTGTCAAAGATGCTCAACTAGAAGACAAAGTCAAAAGGGTAAAGGAGCTTGACAATTCATTACAAGAAATGAAGAAGGTGCATGAAGACCAGTTAGAACAGCTAAAAGAAAATTGGGAAGGAAGGATAAGAACTATTGAGGATGAGAAGAACTCCCTCAATATGAAATGCTTAGAACTGGAGGTGATATTGAAAAATCTGCAATCACCCAAAGCTGAAGCCTCCCAGTCAGCTGAAAGAAGAAATTTTGCTACTCAAGTGAGCTTTGAGAAGGATGATTCCAAAAGGAGGATATCCTCTAATAAAAGGGCAACATCTTCTAAAAGGAATGTACCATCCATCCCATCTTATACTAATTCTTCTAATTGTGTTTCCACAAAAAGTGCAGGATGGAAGAATAATTCCAAACAAGTATGGATGAAGAAGATGAAGAAAGAGATCTCTCCTGAAACAGCACAACAAGTCAAGAAAAGTACCCTACAATCAGAAGGACTCAAGAGGTCAAGATTTGTGGGTCAGTGTTGGTGTTGTAACAAGTATGGGCATTGTGAAAATGATTTTTGGTACAATCCTCTCAATGTGAAAGCACAAAGGAAGCCCATGGCAAGGGGGAGCAAGCCAGAGGAAAAGAAGAAACATCCACAGGTCCAGAGACATCTGTTTACTGCAAATAGATTTGGATTACTTGACAACATCTGGGATGATTGCAAAAGTGGTCAAAAAGATACATGGCAATCTCCAACTGTATCCAGAGCTCAAAAGAAGAAAAGATCACAGAACCTGGCTCAGAAATAATCCTTGGGAATCAAGCATAAGAATGTGGAAGATGCTCCCAAGAAGATTATGACAAAGTAAGAGAAGTCCTTGGAGTCTAAATCCAAGAAGGGTGATGCATCCAGAAGGACCACCAAGAAGAAAACATACTTCTACTGTGGAAAGAAAGGCCATACCATGGATCTTTGTAAAGAAGCCATGAAATTCAATAGAGGCAGACTGGACTCAAATAGATAATCAATCCAGAAGAAGCAGAAGGGATTGGTTAAAAATAAGTTGCCTAAGAAAGGTGGCTTAACAGTATCAAAAGAACCATGTGGGATTTCCAAAACTGAGGCCTCGCTTCCAAATAACTTTTTAGTCATATGGCCAAATCAGTTGCAACTTTCCAAAGATCTACAAAGAGCTGAAGATGAAGTTCTGGCAATTTCTAAGGCAAAAGGAAAGAAGAAGATTTCACATGAAGATGTGTTGAGATCCACACCGGCACAAACATCATTGAAGATCAAATGTGCAAGTGTGAAGAATGGTGAAAATGGGACATCTCAGTTAAGAGAATCTTCTCAACCTTGTTGTTCACATTGATGAACCATGGAGGATCCATCTTATTCCCTATTCACTTGTATTTACATGTGCTAACACTGCAGGGAATTGAAGATGATGATCATTCTCAACTGAAGGATGGTTTGGACAGAATGGAGTGCACCCCTTGAGGGGGAGCCAATCTGGAGAAGATGGTATTCTAAGATTTAATACCATCTTGAGAAAAGCTTAAGGTGTTAGATTCATACTTTCATCCCTTGTTTCTTAATTGTATTCATCATGACAATTAAGGGGGAGTATTGATTGAAGACAAATGAATGAAAGGGGGAGCTTTATCTTTGCACCTGAACTTTCTAATGTGTTTGGTGAAGTATGTGCAGGATTTAGAAATTTATTGTTATATCTGAAAAATTTCAAACCCCTAAGCATGATCTCACATGTGTAGAGAATTATAGACAGCTTTGAATTCCTTGGTCATATCACTCTTGTTTTCTACACCGGGTTAGCCCAAGTAGACTTAGAGCTGATTTACTAAATGTTTTTTGCTAAAGAGAACATGTGAAATCATCCCTCTCTCAGTGTTTTTCAAGAAAATTCTTTTATAAGGGAGGAAGAGATTTTTGAAAGAGAACCACACCACACCTTTGCATTTGATTGCCAATAAGGGGGAGAAATATTGGGACACATATTGACCCATTCATATGTGCTCTAGTGTATTGCCAACAAATACAAAGGGGGAGATTGAAGTGCACTATGTTGCATTTGTTGTCAATGAGGTATGTTGCTGTCAAGGAATGAATGGATGGATGTCAAGGAGTTTCAATATGTGTATGACAAAGGTTATGATGGTGATGGTGATGAATGGAGAATGGCCATGGTACTTAGAGGCATGTCACTTAGGAGATTCACTAAGTGACATAGGATGTTGTGGTTGAAACATTCTCTATGTATATCAGACGATTGTAGAACTGATCCTAATGTTTCAATACTTGTATCAAGATGATACTAAGTTACAACACTTGAAGAATGAATGATGATGGAGCATCATTAAATCAGATGATTGTTGAGCTGTTCATTAAGTTCCAAGAACTTGTATCAACTGGATACAAAGTCACAACAATGATAGAAGACCATGCATTATTAAGACAATGCATGAGGAGATGAAGTTGATCCATCCACACCTCCTAAGTGGATTAAGTGAGCTGAAGAAGTCCATGCACTATCACTTAGTGCATGAGAATTAGAAGAAGATCCAATTGATCTTTGATTAGATCAATGAAGCACATTAAAGAATTTAAGTGATTCAGGAGTTCGGTTGAAGAAGAAGAACCTTCGGGAATTCCATTCCTAAGTAATGATTAAATGTTGAGGACATTTGTGGAATTCTTAAGACAATGCATGAGGAGATGAAGATGATCCATCCACACCTCCTAAGTGGATGAAGTGAGCTGAAGAAGTCCATGCACTATCACTTAGTGCATGAGAATTAGAAGAAGATCCAATTGATCTCTGATTAGATCAATGAAGCACATTGAAGAATTTAAGTGATTCAGGAGTTCAGTTGAAGAAGAAGAACCTTCGGGAATTCCATTCCTAAGTAATGATTAAATGTTGAGGACATTTGTGGAATTCTTAAGAAGAAGAGAAGAGAAGAAATGAAGAAGGGAGAAGTGGCATTTGGCATATTACACTTGGTACTTTGTTTTTATACAAAGTTACTTAGTGTTTTACACTAGCAAAAAATTGGCCAGCCAAGGACACCTTGAGGGTTCAACCCCAAGGCATGGGCGCTAGGCACCACACACATGGGGGAACCCGTGGGGCGAGCCCAGGGCGACAGGGCGCACCCAAGACACCGAATGGGCGCCTGGGGCACGCCCGAAGGAGCGCGGAAGGGGCGTAGGAGCGCGCCCCCAAGAGTATCAGTGTGCATAGTGGGCTCCAGTAGCGCGCCCGAAGGTGCATAGTGGGCGCAGAGCACGCCCGCAGAGAGAACTCGGCGCGGGGCGGCACTGAGAGGGGAGGAGATTCAATTTCTGAGCTGATGGGAGCGCTTGGTTGATAAGACGTGAGAAAATCCCGCGGCGTTTCAATGTGGGACGGCGGATTTTGCCGCGGAAGCGATCCTGGCCGCCCGATCGATCGCGCGCCAGATCTCGACCGCACGATCGATCCCGCGCGAGATCTTCTGATCGCGGCCGTTCGATGTATTTCAAACATCTGATCCGACGGCTAAGAGACCGTCCTCTTCCTCGAGCTCGCTCGAAGCCACCCATGAGCCTCCGACGAACCAGGCGCCATCCGAGGGATGATTTCGAGATTCCGGCCACCTCCGATCGAAGTAAAGCGTCCATGGTGATCGTCTAGCCAAGACGAACCGATCCATGCTTAAAAATACACTTGCATGCAATGTTTGGAGAGTTTTGGTATCCGGCCGAGCCAAGACGAAGTTTCCGAGGTTTGGGTGTTTATGCTTGCATGTTTTGGATCGAAGGAAGGCCATGCATGCTTTCTAAGTCGCATGCACGTAGAGAAAAATGAAATGAGAAGAACCCGTGGAGAACCGAGGAGAAAGTTCAAGATTTGAAAAAATCTTAAAGATCCGAAATCTTTGGGATTTTGAAGTTAAAACACGCGGATGGGCCGAAGAATTCATTTCCTATAAAAAGAGAGCCCGAGCCCTCTTAAAAGCTTGCTGATCCTCGGAAGAGAGAAGTCCCGCGAAGCCTCTGTGCTCAGCGAAGTAAGAAGCTCCGTGCAACCCACTTGCGCGACGAAGCAGCCCGAAGCCATTCCTAGTTTCGTGTGTTCCTTTTGCGCACTTCTTGCGCGAAAAAAGGAAGGGAGGTCCCCTGTGTGACTCCGTTGCACGATAGGAAGAACCCGGGGCCGCAGCACCTTGCGCGCCCACGGTTGAAGCCCGCACTTGCGCGGCAGTTGGTGTCCTTGACACCCTGCGCGCCCACGGCTGTCAGAGAACTTGCACGGCTGTTGAAGGCAGGAAGGCCGAGGCTTGTATTCAAGCACCTTGCGCGATCCAAAATTAAGAACACCCTGGGCAGTGTGTGTGCTTAGTGCAACATGAAGATGAAGTGCATTACATACCTATGGGTTGTGTGCTAAGTGAGGAACAAAGCCACATCAAGTGAAAGACATACACCCTAGCCGTGAGTGTGCAAGAAGAGGAGGAAGACCGAGGCCATACCTTGGTTGTTCCAAATTGATGAACACACTTTGTGTGTGTGCATTTGAAGAAGAGGCAGTAGCCTTTGAGTGTGTTTAAGAATTGGAGAAGGCCCTACGGGCAGTATCTTGTGCAAAGAGGGAGAACCCAAGGCTTAGTTCCCTTGTGTGCAAATTGAACAAGTGAAGTCCGTAGAGTTGTGGTTGTGCACACTTGAAGATTAAAAGAGAAAAACAAAGTGTGTTTGCAAAGTGGAAGAGTACAAGAAGGGGAGAAGGCCATAGGCATTTGTGTGTGCAAAAGAACTAAAAGGCCGAACCTAGTGTGTGTGCACTAAGTGAAGTGAACACACTTAGAAGAAGGAAGAAAGAGGAGACATCCACACTAAAGTATAACACACATTCAAGTGTGTAAGAAAATTGAATAAAGTGTGTGAAGAAGTGAGAAGCTGGTGTGTGCCTAAAGATACTACACCCTTTGTGGGATTATTTCACCAAGAGAAGAAAGAGGGAAGTGCATGCTTGCATGAATGCACGTGCACACGTGAACAAGTCTGAATATGCTTGTGTGCATTTGAGGAGTCCAAGACCAGGAGATCTTGAAGATATTGTGATGCCATGCATTCAGCGCATGAAGTTGATGTGCAGTGAGACTAAGCCAGACTGAAGTGAATGATATTGTTTGTCTGAGTTTTTCTGTAATTGAGAAGACCCTGATCAACAGAAGTGATCAGAAGTTGTGAGCAAGATAAACAAACCTTATCAGAGGCTGTTGAAGATTCTTGAAGAGAGAAGCCAGGTCATCCTTAGAAGAAGGAGATAAATCCTGAGCAAGATGAGAAGACCTGATCATCACAAGTGATCAGAGGTACAGAGCAAGGCCAGCAGTCTTTATCCCAGACTGCTGAAGATACTTGAAGAAGCTTAATGATAAGAAGAGCTACTCGTGTGACTCAAGGAGCCAGGAGAAGACCCTGTGGGACTCAGGGAGAAGAAGTCTTCAGTGGGATTCTGGAGCAGGCCAGTGGGACTCTGGTAACACTGTGGGACGCAGTATAAAGACCCTCCTGTGGGACTCAGGAGAGATACAGTGGGACTCTGTATCGACCATTTTAATACTAACAGATTATAATGGAAGAAACCATGTTGGGGCGTATAACCAACATGGCAAGGACGTAGGCCTTTGGTGCCGAACCTTGTAAATCCTTGTGTCTTGTGCCTTTACATTTACTGCATCATTCGAGGAAAGGTGAGAGATACAAGAAGAGTGGATCGAGGCTTTAACCAGCCATAGAGGTTTAATTGATAAGAATCAATTAGTAAAAAGTTTTAAGGGATCACTGATTCACCCCCTCCCCCTCTCAGTGATTCACACTGATCTGGGCACTTCAGATATAAATATAGTGTCATCGAACATTTTTAGGGAATAATGTTGTTGAATTATATCCATATAAATTCAATAATTATGATATCAGTCTTATAGATATCCATCTTATTTTTTTAATGGATGTTGCTTGCTCTTATATTTTGATGATTAATGATTTTTTTAGAAAATATATGACCACCATATTATGTATAGATTGGTTATGATTTTTATAAAATATGTTATATGATTCCATTTTAGAGATTAAGATATTAAACAATTAATATATATAAAGTTACATGTAAGGAATTGATATGCTAAAATGGAAATTTTATAAGAATATAACATGTGATAGAATGTTTGGGAGATGTTAAAGACTCTTTAATGATTTAGTAGTTTCATAGGTAATAAATAAGTATCTATTTGATAAAATTAACATGGGAATTGATAGTTTTCATTTTCTTCTAATCCTATAAATCATTAAACTATAATGGATCCTTGGGATTCTATATATAAAATAATTATTAATGATTTTTGATTTAATGAAGGTTGTTTAGGGGATTTTACTCATAGTAATATTGCGAGTTTGAAAAATATGTGTTTTGGGGAATATATCTTAGTGATTGGATCTATGGAATCGTATGGACCTATGCAAAATGAGATTAAGAACATGTCTAACTTGATGTCTTGGTATATCACCCACATTATCTTTTGAGGTAACCTTTTTAAATTCTAAATTTTTTCATTTCTATCTAATTTTTTTAATCATTGTTATATTGTTTTCTTTTTGGTAGTTTGGAATACTATGAACGATTATAGTCAAATGAGTCCTATGCAATTATCAATTATATTTAGTAAGGGAGGAATATTTTAATTTTATTTATTTGAAGCACTAATCGTGTTGGGTAGTGGTCCCCTTGAGTGTTTTCGTAGTTTAACCACCGTGGTAGCACATTTATAAATCATGGGGAGTGTAATGTCCTTACTTATTACATTGTATGATAATTTTTTTAAAAATATCAAGATCTTATTTTTGTTTTCTATATTATAGGTCATTTTGGTGGTGTATTTTATGTACAAATTGAATGATAACTGAATATTTTATAGAAGAGGCATGGCGGATTATGCCCTGAAGGCTCCCACCATCTCACCAGTGGGGTTCTAGAAGGTATTTATATTATTGACTACCCAAATAGAATTCTTGTGGTTGTGGGATAACCTAGGTGATTTTCCCATGAACAATAGACCTCTAGTAGTGAAACCATCTAGTTATTGAGGCCCACTAGTTTTCCTGTGTACCTAGCCCTGGTGTATCTAAATACATCCTAATGGACTTTAAAATCACAATGTTTTACACAATATATTACCCAAATCCAAACCTAATGAATCTATTTCTAATTTTATAACTCTCTATTTTTTATTATAGATTTATAATTTAGCTACCATTGTTCCATAAATATTGGACCAGTCATGGGGTACTAGAATGGATATTTCTTCTTATACATAATCTAAATCCATATTTTTACCCTGAGATATATACCTAGATAAATGTAAAAAAATATAATTATCATGAATAACAACTGAAATTTCCTTCATTTATTCTTAGATCAATGTTATATCTACACAGTCAACATCATTCCATCATCTAATAAAGATCTAAAATAAAATATTAATATTCTATAGGGATGTGTTTATAATTCATCTAGATGGACTTATTTTTTAATATGAATTAATGATAAAACTATAATCAATTGATTATTATTTAATTTATTAGAGGTGGAATTTTTTTGTCCAAGTTAAAACCCTTTTCCAGAGCTGGAACTATCAATAATAGTTAATGTTTCTATATAAATAATCACAAATCACCCATCATGAGACTCTAAATTTCATTAAGCTATATTTCATAATTGGAATGGTTATGGACTGTAAATTATCCTAACTTGATGTTCTCTTATATAATTTATGAGATATTTATTATCTATTACTCAATTAAAAAATATATTGTGAATTGGATTCCTCCCCTTACACATACATTATAATTGGTTTTGTTGGAGGAATCTATATGGTTTGTGATTCAAGAAACACCATTCCTATCACTAAATCTCAGTTATTTTATTTTCTAAACTTATTTAATGATGAAAACCCCAATATAGGCATTTGTTATGTGTTTTATCATTATATATTAATGAGTTGTGTGGTTTGGCCTTCAGTCTTTTTACAAAAATATATATTATTTATCTAAAAACATGCAGGTGGAATATTCATTTCATTTGATTCCCTTGTATAATCTTATAACCATTAAAATTTATGGAAAGGAATGGATTGTTTTTGAATATTGATATTTATTTATTATCATTGTTCATATCCCTCATACTAATAAATGATAATAAATTTCATCATTATTAATGGAGTGGGTCGTTAACCTGAATAATGTTGATCACAAGTTGTTATATGATGCTACTAAATTCTGATGATGTTGTTCTATGATTTATTTGATTGAACCAATGTTATTATATATGTTCTCATTGTTTTGGATGTTTTCTTCATGGTAATCATAATATGATTGCATTCATGGAATGATTATCCCTTACTGGGAGAGTGTGCATGATGTGAGTTGATGAACATGGTGGACCTAATCCAAGTGAAAGAATATAATTTCCTTGTTGGATTACATAAAATGAAATTCACTGATGATAATAAGTAATATTCCCAATCACTAAGACATGTGGACACTGAGTAGAATGTCCATATCTATTCATTAAGGATACTGAGTGACATATTTCTTCTCTAATATCTAGTTCCTAGTCTTATTAGACAAATTTAAAAACCTTTCATCATGGTTCTAAATTATATATGGTCAAGGATTCTGTTTCTAATTGATATAAAATGAATTTTCAACATTTATTTTTCATTCTTGTGATTTTATTTCTATAATTTTACACAATTCTTATATTGTTAAACATTTTTATAGACACATTCACAGTTTCCTACGAGGTCTTATTAGTCACACCCTCTTTTATAATGTCAATGTAGATGTATGATTCATTTATTTGTATCCATTAATGGGATTGAAGCTCATGGAAATGGTTTAAAAATTGAGCAATTAGCTGGTGGGGGATTTGGATTTCCTCCATAGTAATTTTGTAGAGTTTTATATATTTATCTTCTTACTCTATTATTATGGTATGGCTTGTAAAGTGGGATCATGTTTACATATTTTATGACAAGTTTGTCATGTTTTATTATTTTATTCCACTTCAATAAATCAAATATTTTTATTGTTTTTTATTTGATCCAGCATATTCTAATTGGGTTTTTCTCTCAACAATTACAACATTTTTTACCCTTTCATATAGTCTAAAATTGCTTGAATATGGGGAGGTGTGCATGAGGTTACACGACTCTCTATCTTGGACATGATGGATTGAGTCATTACATTATATAATGCTATCATATTATAGTTTTCTTCATTTCATTTTGACTATTCTGAAACATGGTATAAATAATGTTTGTTATGTGGCACTGGTGTTTGGGAGTTTTCTTGTTTCCAAAAATGTTATTGTTGTATAACTATAAGTTTCCATTATAAAAATTATTGCAACAATTTTATGGTATTTGTGTACTGTCATTGATCGAGGATAGGCATGTATAATCACATTACGTATATATTTAAATTCTTTTGTGATTAATTATTTTTTAAATTTAATTTCTTGAATTCTGATACCTATTAAATATAAACTCATTTTCTTTTACAATGAGATATTTCTTGTTTACATACTATTGTAATATATAAAGAATAAATAATTAACAGAACTTGAGAATTATGTTATATTTCATAAATATATGCTAATATTACTAATTTTTTGGATTAAGACATTAATTATTGGTATGAGATATATTCCTTGGTTTAAGGGTAGACATAGTATAATATTTTTTGATCCCATGGACTTATTATTATTTATCCAATTAAAATAAATTTAATATAAGGATTTTATTCTTATTTTAGATGATGTTTCCTCAAATAATTTGTATTGGACCACTAGATTATTAATGTTGGGATTACCATGGTAGAAAAGATATACATGTTCTATGATAAATAACACTTGTGGGTGCTATAATGTCTGCATGCACACCTACTCCCAGATATCTAAAAGTTGGATCATGTCAGCTAGCAGTCCATTCAATTTTACAATCCAATTGTGGAAGAGAATCGTGGTTCATGGCTGACTATGTCAATGAATTAAAACTGAAGAACAGACCATCCAATTTGGGAACTAAATTACAAGTAGATATAGTTGAATTTATAATCATCATCATGTGTATCCTAGACCTCATTGATACACCTGAGGATAAGAAGTAGATACTGGAATATAGTTCCATTTTAGGAGGTGGTGGAGTGTGATTGGACACGCTTAAATACATGATTGATTCAACTGGGAGGAATTGAATGTAATATTAATTGAGGAATGCATTCCTTATATGTTTATGTTTGACCTTTCATTATATTTTATAGAGCTATAGTAGGGTTCCATGGTAAAATCTATGTACTATACTCACTACATTGGATTATTCATTTTTATAGTCTCTTAGTATGGAACATGGAATAGAATGTTATGAATATTGAGCTCATTATTCATCCTAACATATGCCTTCATGACAGTTAAATCGACCTTAAGGAATAACATGAGTTTCTTCACTATGCCTTTTGCATTTAGAAGGTTTTGGAGGATGATTAATATTTTCACATTCATCAACCCATTACCACTCTCATAGGTAGAAATACTATGGATATGTGGATATTCACATCTGGTTGGAATAATTGGAAGACCAAGGAAATGAATCAGAGTGGTTTTATATAGGTGGTGTAATGTAACGAATCTACATCTTCACTGGGATTAGTAATTTAATGTTTCCTCTATGGGATAGTTGAACATTATCACATGTTCTATACAGAACCATTGACCATGTTACATATATTTAGAAATATGAGGTATCACCATCAATTATTATTTCTATAATAGACATTTATGTTATAATGTGGATATGAAATGTCATGATCTTTTACCTAGGTCTTTGTCGTGGGTATTTACCAACATCCTTAGACAATGACCTATTATGTTGGTTATTTCTTTCAGGGAATAGGTTGTTAACGTGAGGAAAGATGATTATATGTAGTAGATCATACACTATAAGATGGCAGTGAGGTACTATATAATACTTTAGATATAGTAGTCATCACCTATACATTTTCTAATGTTTTTTATAACTTTACTAATGTTCTTGTATATATTCTGAAGTTATTACTTGTCCTGGTTTATTATTTAATTTTTCTTCTAAGTTAATTTCCATCACTAAAGCATTGGGCATATATGTTGATCATTTTAAATGATGTCCATAGTTTACTATATTTATTTATTATTAGGAAAATTTTTGGGACATCATGATTCTATAGATGATGAGCTTTGTTGTGACTGATTTCAATGACTAGTTGACAAGAATCTAAGATCAGAATTATTTCTATCATTATTTGGTATCATTTATATCACTAAATGGGGATATGATCATAATGAATAGAGTCAAGGAGTTGGGATTTCGTAGATATAATCAATACATGATAAAATATTCAATTATCATGTGAAACCCCTATGATTTTATGAAATATTATTTCCCAATAATTTTAATCTATTCGTCAGTTTCTATTACATGAAACAACAAGTTTTAATTGACCATGATATACTATTAAAATAATATTTTTTAATGTGATTGTAATACCCTATTCATAAAAAATTACTATGAATTATAGTATATAAATTATAAAAATTATATGGTTTAAAAATATGTAAATAAATATCATTTTTAATAAAATTATTTGAAATGATAATAAATATCATTTAAAAGAAAACAAATTCTTGAAAACAATTTTTATTCAAAAATGAGTTTTTTTTACATTATAAATTTAAATAATAACTATTGGTAATTTAAGGTAATGAAATTTATGTTTAATAATCAATAAAATTTGTTATCGTTCATCTAATATGAATAATTGGATTTTTATATAAAAATATCGTATTATTCTAAAAAAATTATTTTTTACAAGGTGTGTCATCGCACTTCACAAAATTTTAAAAAATAATTGTATTGTAATTTTCAACAATTTATTTTAAAAAATTTATTTTAACATTTTAAGTCAACATTTCCATATTATCGTAGGGTTATTTTTTTCTTAAAATATGGACTTTTTTAATAATAAGAAATAAGGAATTTCATAAAGAATACCATACCATTGAAAAAAATATAAAAAATACATATTATATTACTATTTTTTAAAAGGTAAATTTGATCAATTATATAGCTATTAATCCAATTTATGGAATGGGGAAAAAGAAGGTCTACTTTTGATAAGAAAACATTTCTTGCTAATTGAAAAAAAAATTAAGGAAAACCTTTTTTCATAATATAGGTGACTTAAATTTCAAATTAGTTTCAATAAATATTTTATAATGAATTTTTTAAATGGAAACGATATTTTTAATTAGAAAAGTTATTATTTTATAATAATTTAAACTTAATTTATTCACTTAATGAAATACTAGAAACTATAAAAATTTATTATCGCTGTCAAGGTTAAAATAGTCTAACTTAGTATTAAACTAAATTTTAGGGGGAATTTTTTGATTCATAATAATATAAATACTACATTATTTTAATAATTAGACATTTCATTATCCTACCATTGAATATATATGAATTTTAATGAATTTTTCTTTGGGATAACATTATTATTTAATTCTCATTTATGAAATTTCCAAGTATCTACCTCCCTCACTTATAAAAGGACACATCCTCTACTCTAAAATCAAAAATTAAAGATCATTCTGGTTTGTAAAATACTTAAATAAACTAATGTATCAATTAAACCCCAATTTCATGGATTCTATGATTTTATTTAAGAAACCCCCCCCCCCCAAAGGATTTTGATGCTAACATAAATAAGTTGTGTGATGAAGAGGTATCATTCATAGTGAAGTGTTTTTATTTTTATTTCGTCATTATATACATTACAATATTATATAAATATTATGAAATAATAATATCATTATCTCCCATATACTAATATTTTACTATTTTAATGCATTGGTCCATTTTCAAAGAAACATATATTAAATGGGAAACAAAATTGTCAATCATGTGTACAGAAGACTACCACCACATGAACTAGTGTAATTTTTCCCTCTACTGTATGTAATGGATTGATATAATATTTTATTAAATTATATATATAATATTTATGAAAGAAAATAACTCTAGAATTATAATATCAAATCTACCTTCTTACCTTCTAATACATTGAATAATGGTAACATTTTTCATTCGTATGTGTGGACTACCAGCCCCATGAATCGATGTGATAATGTTTTGAGTTTATTTTGACATGGACAATAATAATATTAGTTTTAATTAATAAATATGATATTTATAATATCAAAATAAATTTAAAAATTAAAAAATTTATTTACTTATTATTATTTTTAGCTGATAAAAAATTAAAATAATATTAATGGGTATATATGTTCTACTATGTCAATGAACATTGTAATCCATATTTATATTTATAAATTTTATGAATAACTATAATTATTTATATAATATATACTTATGATTTTTATATAATTTTTACCATTATTTATATTATAGAACCATAATAAAAGTATAAATAAATAAACTTTCAAAAAAATATACTTGAAAATGAAGCAGTTTTCAACAGTAAGAGTGATGTCAACAAAAAAATAAATAATTTTTTCATAAATGGTAATAAGTAACTCATATATGGTATAATATATATGTTTATCAATCTATAATAAATTTATAATGACCCTATATTAATTATCATTGAGGTTATAACATGTATGAAAAAAATTCATGACTTGAGGTAAGGTATATTTGACTAAAATTACCTTATTTGGGTCATAAGATATTTTTGTGAAACAATAATATTTTATATGGTGTGTATAAAAAAATTTGAATTTTATACCATGATTTTTTTATCTTCATTATATTATACATTTTATTTACTGTTATTATTTAATAGGGCTTATTTTTCACATATAAAAAATGGAGTCAAGGATTTACTCTTTAGTATTATTATTTTTCAGTTTTTTTAATAATTATGTTTACAATGAATAAATATTGTGATATATCTTTAAATAAACTCATTAAATTTATTATCATGTCTTTTTTCCATTTAATGTATGTTTTTCATTTAATTTTCCTCTCTTTAAGTACTCAATATATAAAAATAATGTTTTTAATGGAATAATTACTTCATTATTATTTTTGGGTAAAAATATTTTTCTTCTATGTTAAATGTTTAATTTTTTTAAGAGTATTGTGTTATTACCCTATGATGGATTAATTTGATTTTAAATTTTTTTTACTTTTCTCAAAATTGTTTTAAAGGAATCCTCTTGGAATTTTACTTTTAATTTTTACCATAAATGATAAGCAATTAAATTATTAAATGTAAACAAAATGAATGGAGGTTTCATCCACCATAACCACTAAATTATTATAATTTTCATTTAAAAGATTCCAATTATGTTTCAAAATTAAAATTATTTTTTAATATTTAGCAAATTCATTGATATTATATTAGTTATTTCAATGTAGAAATGATATTTTCCTAAAGAAATTTTTTAATTGAGATTTTAAACATAATTTCCATCTGTGATGAAATAATTTGATGTTTTAAAATTTATAATGAGTATATAATGAAATTAAACCAACCTTATTCATTATAAGGATGGGTTGTTATTATTTTAATATATTGTTTAGGAAACCTGGTCATTTCCACTAGTAATTCTATGATGAATTGTTTAAATTTTAATGAAATCAATTTCATTTCCCCATGTTATATAGTAACACTGTCTTTTCATATAATAACATTACATAAATATTTTTTGAATACATAAAACATTATACAAACATATGGACAAAGACATTATTAGTCCAGTAACATTGGAAACATGTAAATAAAATCTCTGATACAGAAGTGATCTATATTGTCTTCATCTAGGATCTCTATAACTATCACTATTATTAAAATAATAAAAAATATTAAATATATTTATATCCTTGGGAAGGAAACATAAAAAAGGGGTGATCTAAAATAATCAATATGGGTAAAAAAGGGTGATATGTTAGCATAATCACGAAAATAATGGTTTGATAATATGATCCTAAAAATAGAATTTCATACCCTACATATCGAAGATCATATATATAAATCATGGAATAAAGATTTGTATGCCATAATACATGAATAAAAAATAAAAAATGAACATAATCCATGAAATCATAACATTGGAATAAAAAGTGTAATTGTGGGAGACACAGAATCATAGATAATGATTTCTATACTAGTCAATGCATCGCTTCCATGGCCATATTTGGGGACAAAGTCAATTATAGGAATGGGATCTCACCCTATTCCTGCCATGTCTTTCTAAAGAAATTCACACCTCATTCCAGCACTGTAATACTGAATTGAGTTATGTTCCCATTCCAGGAAAGTCTATCTTATGATATGTAAATATTTACCAATTGCGTGGGAGGGAGATATAGGTCCAACACATCTCAATATTAAATCATACATACATATGTTGAAAAGGCATAAATAACCATATCATAACCCATGAAATGATATGGGTATTATAAAGATGTAGCCCTATAATAACCTATGGAAAGAGACATGTTTCGTAATCATTTCATCATAAACATAACCCATGAAAAGAAGCAGGATTCATAATCATATAAACTGTAAAATAGAAAAAAGTTACGTAAACATAATTCCATAAAAAAAAGACATAATTATAATAAATATGAATGGAAAAAATTGAATGATTTCCCAATAAAGGAATGAGTGACCCTAATGGATATTGTATTTTTGACGTCCCAGACCTGGATGCCACTTAATGGGTTCCCCAAGCCCGATGGGATCCATGGCCTTCAGATAATCATCCTGAATGCCAGAGGATTTTGACTAGTAGTGAGGGACAAGGGGTGTCTGTGAGGATACTATTCCCTCATTACCATAGTTTAGTGCTAGGGATGAATGTAATCATCAGTA
Organism: Viscum album; assembly: GCA_963277665.1. Taxonomy (NCBI): domain Eukaryota; kingdom Viridiplantae; phylum Streptophyta; class Magnoliopsida; order Santalales; family Viscaceae; genus Viscum; species Viscum album. The sequence continues at coordinate 1,920,305,292 of OY728136.1, read as the reverse complement.
AATAGTATAAGAAAAATAAGTAAACAAAATTCTCTATGTAAAATGGAGACAAGAGAAACAATAACTAAAATAACTAGAATAAAATTCCATAACTGATGATGTGTCATGTCACTAGAGAACTAGAAAAGATGGGTAAACTGTAACACCCCGAGCTTCTATGATACGCTTCTCATTCAATAATGCAATAGCTTGCATTGTACGCAGCTTCGAGTTCTAACACACTGCAACTAATCAAAGTAGCCGTTATGAATATTAATAACCACTTTTTAAATTTATAGAAATTTTATATTTCAAAATGGACTTCATTTTTTTATTCCTAATATTGAAATTATCCAATGTTGAATTTTTTGTAATTTTCTGAGAACATCCAAATTTTTATGAATAGTGAAAAATACTTAACACAACTTTTTTAATCAAAACAATTTATAGTGATAAGTTATACTATTGAGTAGTTTTAAAGTATAATTAGAATATATTTTTACCTTTTTATCCAATGGTGTTCATTAGAATTAATTTCACTTTGGAATTGGACATAAACAAGTGTCAATCTTTTGATATAAATTGTTTCTTAAAAACACGCTATTTGTTGTGACAGCGGGAATTAGTTATAAAATTAATTAATGAAACTTATATGTTTGGAATTTCATAAAATAGAAATCATTTTTGAATTCAGAATATCAATTATAGCTTAGGGTAAAATTTTGGCATTGTTCTGAAAAACATCAATTTTTGATGAATAGTGAAACCACTAAGTGGTAGTTAAAAAACTGATTTTTCGTTTAAATGAAATATTACAACTTTTGTGGTTTGATTTTCAAAAATCCGACATACATGGTTTTCATTAAGAAGTAAAATGTGGTTCAATAAGAATAAAATAATTTTTTTGGTGAATAGTTACTTTTAAGTTCTTAATCATGATTAGAGGTAATTAGTGTAGTTTAAGGTAAAAATAATGTTTTAATAATATGAGATAATGCTTGACACATGTACTACCCTCATTGGATGTGCCGTGGCCGACCAAGACAATCCATGGGTCAACTTGGGGACCCCATGGAGCCACTTTAGTTGGAAAATGACATAAATATCTTTTATTTAATGTTAAAGTAAAAAATGACACAAACATGAAATGTTTTAATAAAACAATTTTTACATGGGGTTATACAAGTCATATTTTTGACTATAAATAGTCATTGGAAAGATAAAAATATTTCCTACATCATAGTATTTTTTTTATAATTTTTAGACATTAAATAAATTAAATTATTTATGACATCATGATGATGCAGCGATGACCTCATTATTTAACGATTTAAATAAAATGGAAAGATAATGTAATATCTAAGACCTAAACATGTCCAAAACCTATTGGATTGGTGGATTTCTAACCCTTATCACCTTATCCTCGAATTATATAAGTCTAGGACCTCTAAAATCCGAAACGCATTTTATAATAAAGTGACTTTTCTTTACTTTCCAAAAGTGCCCCTCCTCTCCTCTTATAAAAGGCCCCCACCTCTACCACCTCATTCACACTTTCAAGCCATTTGGCTCAGCCAACCTCTGCCCAAATACTCTCCCAACATCCCTCCCCTACTACTAGAAGCCTCACTTTGGGCAGAATTTTTCCCAAGGAAGCCTTTGGCTAAAATCAAAAAGAGTTGCCCGATTTTTAGGTAATGTCTTCTCTAATGTTGTTTTGTTTTATTTAGAATCTCCAACCCCTTAAACTATTTTTATTCATTTTTTTGTAACAAAAACAGTATCCTAAATATACAAGGATGTTGTTATAAGAAGGATTCGAGCTACACTTACACACACCTACATCTAATGGTTAAAGAACATACTGTTTCTGTGGATGGCGAATTTCTGCCTCACGAAACGATGATTCTTCAACACTCATATAACACATTAAAAGGAGTCCATTAAGATGTCCCTATATTTATATATGATATATAATATGTTTATGTTTTACTTATTCTTTTTTATTTCTCATTTATGGCATACTTTATGATTTCCATTATGGGTAAACGTGATAATTTCATTTTAAAAAGTGCGGACTACCGCCCCCTCAAAGTGATGTGAATCGTTAATGCCCTATGTGGGATGTATAAAGGATGGAGTAAATGATATTATATATGATATTATACTGGAAATATATTATACCTTTATATAATTATAATTTCATTCCATTAAATACGAAACATAAATGAAAGTAGCGTTCATGCGTACGTACGGCTTACCGTCTCCATGAATTGTGCATTTCATTTCTTACCTCTAAATGTTATGTAATATTATAAATGAATGTATATACTAGATATATATTATATATATGATAACTACATCATAAATATAATTTTGGATATAATCTATATTTCACCACATGAACAACTTGTAATTATAAGAAGTTTATTGTTGACTCAAGTACCAAAGATCGACAAAACGACCATTATTAACTTAAATAATTACATAATGTTCATAACATTGTAATAAGTGATATAAGAAGGATAATGAAATTGAGACTGGTTCTTAATAAGGTATATATTGACGTTAGTTTATTATTCAGGAGGTTAAATAACGGTTGAGTCAAGTCGGACACGAGGTAAGGGAATTTCGTAACCCAACTTCCATTCTTTGGGTTAATCTCCTACTTTCAAATTATGTCATGATATTATTATATCCTATTTTGTATTTTTACTTTATTTATGTGTGGCTATAGTGAATACACATAATATATCTATTTTATTTTAAAAATGATCTTTTTAAGGACTTCGCCTCAATCCCCTTTCATTGAGGCATATTTGGTTTTATACACAACTTTCTTTTATACGGTGTATAAACCCATTTGACTTTTACGTTTATTCAAAAGGAATCTTTTTTATACGAAGCGTTTTACTAAACGAAAAAAGGGAATGTTTTTCTTTCCGTACATATGTGGCGAAAACGACTTCTCCGTCGCCGTGACCATTATTTGAGTTTCGGCTTCCTCTACAAGCCATCATTTTTTTAATGAAAAATAAATACAAAGTTTTAACTTTATTTTATTTTGGTATTGAAAATGGTTTTGAAAGCGTTTTTATTATATCAATGTGATGTATTGATATCTTGTGATTGAAATGTGGAAATGTTATGTTTCCTTTATGCATGTTTTATGTGATACGATTATGTTATGGTTTATGATGTTTTTAAATCTATTCATATGAGGAATGGATTGGACTTAACAAGTGATGGGTGGAGCCCGTTATAGCTCCTCGATGCATCGACAGGTCTCATGAGACAAACTAGTGTCTTGGCATGAGGCCTTGACAAAATATTATTTGTGGTCTTCGCACGAGGCCTTGGCTACGTGTTTATGATAGTCTGGCATTATGCATTCCATCATTATGAAAGTGGTTATTGATATTGCATTTGATTAATAGACCAGTAGAATATCCATGTGAAGAAGTGAATGGAATTATCTCATTTTACTTTTTCCATATTATGTTGAAGTTAAAGTTTAAAAGGCTTTTATTTTATTTATACATTGCCTTAAATGTTTATGTTTATTGATGAAAGCTTCTGCTATATTGTTATCCTTACTGAGCATCTCAGCTCACCCCTTTCAATGTTTTAATATTTTCCAGGATGTGAGGAAGTATTTTATGAATGACCTGCATGGATAGTCAGAAGAGGATACGAGTGTGGACTATGAAGACTTTGTTATTAGTTTTTCACTTTTTGATGTAATGTAAGACTTATGAATGTATCTAGTGTTTCCAAGGATACTAAACTAATCGGTCTTTCGAGACATGATCTTTTGTGATCATGCCAATGTTACGAAGTAATGCACCAACTCTGGGTAGCTGGGGTCGGGGCGTTACAGTTGGTATCAGAGGAAGTTTAGTACTAACCTTGGAAGCTAGATTTAGATAAACTCTGATTAGATCACATAGCCCAAAGATAGACATTGAGGATTAGTATAGAAGAACTTTCTAGAATTTTGGTATTGTAGAGATGTAGTGAGTTTTCCGAACAATACATCCCTGTCTGGATACGAGCAGGTAGAGGCGGCTCTGGCACAGATGTGCCTAGGGGTAAAACCCGAAAACACCGCTTTGAGCTAGACTCGAACGGGAACTGGTGCACGACAACGGGCCTTACTGCACTCTTGGTTACGACACTCATGGGGGATATGCTTTGGATAATTCTCATTTTCTTTATAAACCACTATGAAGGGTTATGAGTATATACTTCCTCAATGAAAACATTTTTATGGATTATATCCATAAATAGTTCAATTTATGTTATGTATCTTACAAGTATGGAATTATGTATTTTAATTCATAAACTAATCTAGTTTATGCCATTGTTTAGAAATGGAGCCTAGTGGAAGGAATGGAAACCGTATCAATGCACGCACTCCGTGTAGGGATTGCCCTCCTGCTCAAGATAATTATTGTGGATCTGGAGATACAACTGGTGCTGATCAACTTATTACCATACTGGGACAACTCACTCAGGTTATGAATAATAACCTTACTCGTATGGAGCACCCTGATCCGCAACGAGGAAGATCAATGTTAGACCACTTCATGAGGCAACACCCACCAACATTTAATGGGGGTAAAAATCCATTAGTAGCTGAGCAATGGATAAACTCCTTAGAGAAAATATTCCATGCCTTGGGGAGTACCGAAAGGGAGAAGGTTATCATGGCACATTACCGCCTCACTGGAGATGCCGATCAATGGTGGTCATTGATTCAAAATACAAAGGAAGATGAAGAATTATCAAGTATGGAATGGAGAGAGTTAAAAGATTTTTTCTTAGAAAAATACTTTCTACATGACCATCGAGCAGATATGGAAAGGCAATTTCTGAGTCTAAGACAAAAGGAGGATCAGAATGTCGCAAAGTATGAGGCTAACTTTTCAAGGTTAGCGAGGCATGCATCAGATTATATACGTAATCCAAGAAGTAAGATTGATCGTTTCTTTGATGGGTTGAAACCATTTCTACATCGAGCTTTAGTATCACAATCTTTCTCAACATACGAGGATATAGTCTCGTGTGCTATCAAGACAGAAAAGGAATTCTCTAAGTCTTATGACAACAAAGTAAAGTAAGAGAAGAAGAGAACAGTGTAACAAGAGACAGATAAAGGGAAAAAGGGAATGAAGGATTTTCCATTATGTGATAATTGTGGGAAGAATCACCTTGGTACTTGCCTAAAAGGAATGGGAGTTTGTTATAAATGTGGAGAAAATGGTCACCAGGCGCGTGATTGCAAGGGAAAGAAAGAGGCTATCAATATTGAATGCTATATTAGTAGGGAAATGGGGCATTATGAAAATGAATGTCCTAAGCGTCAGGGAAACTTACCTCAGAAAAGGTCAAGGGATCAAGTAAAATCTTACGTTGTTACTACAGTTGAAGAAGAATAATTAATGTATTGGTGCTTTTAGACTCATGGATTATATTCTGCTTATAAGAATAATGTGATATATAAGGATTGTAATATAGTACTTGTTGATTTCAGTAAGGTTTTAATATGATGAAGGTAATCATATTTTTAGTATGTGACAAAAAGATAAACTTTAATTTGTCTGGGGAATCTGATAAATTGATTTTGGAATTAAGAGACCTTTAAGAGAAAGTCTGGACAGAGGTATTTTGGATAAATATAAAGGTTGGAGTGGATTAAGTTGATCTTTGGATAGTATTGTTTAAGGTTAAAAAATTTATGAAGATTACTTTTGAAATATTATAATACTATAGTTTTAGGAAAAGGACAACCTGCGGGGTGGGGCATAACCCATCACGTCGGATAAGCTGCAGGAATCGAACCCACAACCATAGTGCAACAGGCCTTTATTACCAACCACTAGCCTACAGGAAGTCCCTGGTTATTAAAAAATAATTTTACTAATCTAAATGGTATGTGTTAACATTTGGAACCTTATACAATTTGGATAAGTATAATATTTTTTGAGTTCTATTATCTTTTTGAGTGAAAGATGAGTTGAAGGTTGAAACTCTAATTGTCAAGCATAAATATATATATACCTATCTCTTATTCAATGAATAAATTAATTCTTAAACTTTAGTAATGGGATATTAAAACAAAAAAATGTTTTATCCTAATACCTTTTGTCTTGTTGAACTGATGATATTTTAAATCAACATAGATTGAAGGCTTTGAGGCCCTCAATTTGACAGTTGATTGTAATTGATGACCTCAATCACTCCCTACAAGTATTTATGTTTTTCCTCCAATTATATGTCTCTAATTGCCACCAATGTTCTCCTAATCGAGATCATAATTGGGTGGTGACTTTTTCATTTCCCTTTCCCACTTATTAAGGCTAAATTTTATTAATCTTATTTCCGATGTGGGTTTTCCACAAAGGTATTTTCTCTTTTCAACCTTTTATTTTCCAAGAAAAATTTCAAATTGTGAGGACGCAATTTATTGAAGGAGGGGAGAATGTAACACCCCGAGCTTCCATGATACGCTTCTCATTCAATAATGCAATAGTTAACATTGTACGCAACTTCGAGTTCTAACACACCGCAACTAATCAAAGTAGCTGTTATGAATAGTAATAACCACTTTTTAAATTTATAGAAATTTTATATTTCAAAATGGACTTTATTTTTGTATTCCTAATATTGAAATTAGCCAATGTTGAATTTTTTGTAATTTTCTGAGAACTTCCAAATTTTTATGAATAGTGAAAAATACTTAAAACAACTTTTTTAATCAAAATAATTTATAGTGATAAGTTATACTATTGAGTGGTTTTAAAGTATAATTAGAATATATTTTTATCATTTTATCCAACGGTGTTCATTATAATTAATTTCACTTTGGAATTGGACATAAACAATTGTCAATCTTTTGATATAAATTGTTTCTTAAAAACACGCTATTTGTTGTGACAGCGGGAATTAGTTATAAAATTAATTAATGCAACTTAAATTTTTGGAATTTCATAAAATAGATATCATTTTTGAATTCAGAATATCAATTATAGCTTAGGGTGAAATTTTGGCATTGTTCTGAAAAACATCAAATTTTGATGAATAGTGAAACCACTACGTGGTAGTTAAAAAACTGATTTTTCGTTTAAATGAAATATTACCACTTTTGTGGTTTGATTTTCAAAAATCCGACATACATGGTTGTCATTAACAAGTAAAATTTGGTTCAATGAGATTAAAATAATTTTTTTGGTGAATAGTATCTTTTAAGTTCTTAATCACGATTAGAGGTAATTAGTGTTGTTTAAGGTAAAAATAATGTTTTAATAATATGAGATGAGCTTGACACATGTCCTACCCTTATTGGATGTGACATTTCCGACCAAGAAAATCCATGGGTCAACTTGGGGACCCCATGGAGCCACTTTAGTTGGAAAATGACACAAATACCTTTTATTTAATGTTAAAGTAAAAAATGACACAAACATGAAATGTTTTACTAAAACAATTTTTACATGGGGTAATACAAGTCCTATTTTTGACTATAAATAGTAATTGGAAAGATAAAACTATTTCCTAAATCATATTATTTTTTTTATAATTTTTAGACATTAAATATATTAAATTATTTATGACATCATGATGATGCAGCGATGACCTCATTATTTAACGATTTAAATAAAATGGAAAGATAATGTAATATCTAAGACCTAAACATGTCCAAAACCTATTGTATGGGTGGATTTATAACCCTTTTCACCTTATCCTCTAATTATATAAGTGTGGGACCTCTAAAATCCGAATCTCTTTTTATAATAAAGTGACTTTTCTTTACTTCCCAAGAGTGCCCCTCCTCTCCTCTTATAAAAGGCCCCCACCTCTACCACCTCATTCACACTTTCAAGCCATTTGTCTCAGCCAACCTCTGCCCAAATACTCTCCCAACTTCCCTCCCTTACTCCTAGAAGCCTCACTTTGGGATGAATTCTTCCCAAGGAAGCCTTTGGCTCAAATCAAAAAGAGTTACCCGATTTTTAGGTAATGTCTTCTCTAATGTTGTTTTGTTTTATTTAGCTTCTCCAACCCCATAAACTCTTTTTATTCATTTATTTTGTAACAGAACCAGTATCCTCAATATACTAGGATGTTTTTATAAGAATTATTCGAGCTACACATACACACACCTACATCTAATGGTTAAAGAACATACTGTTTCTGTGGATGGTGAATTTCTGCCTCACGAAACGATGATTGTTCAACACTCATATAACACCTTAAAATGTGGAAATTAAGATGTCACTATATTTATATATGATATATAATATATTAATGTTTTACTTATGCTTTTTTATTTCTCATTTATGGCATACTTTATGATTTCCATTATGGGTAAACGTGATAATTTCATTTTAAAAAGTGCGGACTACCGCCCCTCAAAGTGATGTGAATCGTTAATGCCCTATGTGGGATGTATAAAGGATGGAATAAATGATATTATATATGATATTATACTGGAACTATATTATAACATTATATAATTATGATTTCATTCCATTAAATACGAAATAGAAATGAAAGTAGCGTTCATGCGTACGTACGGCTTACCGTCTCCATGAATGGTTCATTTCATTTCTTACCTCTAAATGTTACGTAATATTATAAATGAATGTATATACTGGATATATATGATATATATGATAACTACATCATGAATATAATTCTGGATATAATGGATATTTCACCACATGAACAACTTGTAATTATAAGAAGTTTATTGTTGACTCAAGTACCAAAGATCGACAAAACGACCGTTATTAACTTAAATAATTACATAATGTTCATAACATTGTAATAAGTCATATAAAAAGGATAATGAAATTGAAAATGGTTATTAATAAGGTAGATATTGACTCTAGTTTATTATTCAGGAGGTTAAAGAACGATTGAGTCAAGTCGGACACGAGGTAAGGGAATTTCTTAACCCAACTTCCATTCTTTGGGTTAATCTCCTACTTTCAAATTATGTCATGATATTATTATGTCCTATTTTGTATTTTTACATTATTTATGTGTGCCTATAGTGAATACACGTAATATATCTATTTTATTTTAAAAATTATATTTTTAAGGACTTCGTCTCAATCCCCTTTCATTGAGGCATATTTGGTTTTATACACAACTTTCTTTTATACGGTGTATAAACCCCATTGACTTTTACGTTTATTCAAAAGGAATCTTTTTTATACGAAGCGCTTTACTAAATGACAAAAAGGGAATGTTTTTCTTTCCGTACTTATGCGGCGACAATGAATTCTCCACCACCATGACCATTATTGGAGTTTCCGCTTCCTCTACAAGCCATCATTTTTTTAATGAAAAATAAATACAAAGTTTTAACTTTCTTTTATTTTGGTATTGAAAATGGTTTTGAAAGCGTTTTTATTATGTCAATGTACTGTATTGATATCTTGTGATTGAAATGTGGAAATGTTATGTTTCCTTTATGCATGTTTTATGTGATACGATTATGTTATGGTTTATGATATGTTTAAACCTATTCATATGAGGAATGCATTGGACTTAACAAGTGACGAGTGGATCCCGCTATAGTTCCTCGATGCATCGGCAGGTCTCATGAGACAAACTAGTGTCTTGGCATGAGTCCTTGACAAAATATTATTTGTGGTCTTGGCACGAGGCCTTGGATACGTGGTTATGATAGTCTGGAATTATGCATTCCATCATTATGAAAGTGGTTATTGATATTGCATTTGATTATTCGACCAGTAGAATATCCATGTGAAAAAGTGAATGGCATAATCTCATTTTACTTTTTCCATATTATGTTGAAGTTAAAGTTTAAAAGGCTTTTGTTTTAGTTATACATTGCCTTAAATGTTTATGTTTATTGATGAAAGCTACCACTATATTCTTATCCTTACTGAGCATCTGAGCTCACCCCTTTCAAAGTTTTAATATTTTCCAGGATGTGAAGAAGTATTTTATGAATGACCTGCAAGGATAGTCAGAAGAGGATATGAGTGTGGACTATGAAGACTTTGTTATTAGCTTTTCACTTTATGATGTAATGTAAGACTTGTGAATATATCTAGTGTTTCCAAGGCTACTAAACTAATCGGTCTTTCAAGACTTGATCTTTTTTGATCATGCGAATGTTACGAAGTAATGCACCGACTCTGGGTAGCTGGGGTCGGGGCGTTACATAAACGATAGCATTAATTACATGATCCACAAATGAATAAATGAAATAAAAGTCTATCCTATGAATATCGAGCTTCAGATCGATCATATTCTATCAATATCCATACTAAACAGTATGAAATCACGTATTTAACGATGTATTATTTCCATTTCAAAAACCTACAACCATTTAATGTTCTCTGGATTCCAAATGACACCTGGATAGGGTGTGAGATAAATATCATTGGGACACCACCAACGGTGCCTATAATATCATGTCCTTGTAACAGAAATTTAATAGTGTGAAGGCATGCATATATATTTCAATGTAATATAATGTAACTAAATACCCAAGTTCCTTCTTCATTCCTTGGATGTATTATAAAAATTAATCTAATTCAGTAATTGATTATTAATAGTTTATAATCAAGTTACATGTTATAAATTGAAAGGGTTCCATGTTATAACAAGGAAAACTATAATCATATCTAATAATGATGTACCAAGATAATAACGTCGGATATGTTCACCTCAAGGTTCCCCAACTCAGTAATAACTACATTTTAGAATGGATAAAAGTGTAATCTAAGGAGAAGAGTCTAATACTTTCCACAGTGAGGATCCTATCGAGCCCAAGGTGATCCTCCAAGGTAAAACTGGGCTAAGTTGAGACATGGCCTTATGGGCTGCAACCATGGAACCTACATCTCCATGATGGATCCAAGTATAGTATATTAGAAATCTTATAATGATATATAATAGATCCTATGGTGGCATATTAGGACTCCAATGAATAAACAAGGATCAGAATATCAGTGGTGTCAACCTATGCAAGTAGTATCCTTAATTTGGAATGGGGTTCCTGAGCGCGTAAGGCATTATCCAATCTAAATCCAAGGATAGATAGAGTCCGATGATTCATGTTTTATTTTTAAGTCATGTATTATTTTATTCAGTTCAAGTATTTCCTTTCATTAGTGTGACACGGTCAAGTAGGATGAAAACTTTTAATCATGCCATTTCATTCAAGTCTTTCCTTTAATTAGTGCGTCAAGGAGAATTATCATGAAACCATTCATTTAATCCATTTGAAACATATTCCATATTCATTTTTAATTTTTTTACCTTCCATTAATGTGTTATGGGGTGCTACGGATATGCAACCTACTATTCATTTACATTTAATTCCAAGTCATATTCAGAGTATACTTTCCAATTCATATTTATAATTTTTATTATAAAATTGAAGACCTTACCTTTGGCTGGTCATGTGGTGGAAATACATCGTAATTTACAAAAGGAAATTCTCATAATATGAAATCCATTTAATATATAAAATCTTACCCTTAAAAGGGATAAGCAATGTCACACCATAATAGTGGCTCAAACATGTCAAATACAAAAAAACAAACTATGGAATTACATCCTACATGGAATATAATGGATATAGTTGTGGGTGTAACAACCAAAAAGTAATCAAATATACAGAAAGAGACTATCAATACTGTTCTAATTATTATATGGATGGAATAAAAATTCTATAAACTACACCTGATGAAATTGGGGGGCCCCAAACGAAAAATTACACAAAACAAAAAAAAATTGGGATGAGTTATAGAACACCGACAATAGGCTTGTATGATCCTTATCCTTTAATATTATTCCATAATTTGGATCACATTAGATAAGATACATGAAATGGATAATAATTCTCAAAACGTGATAAATCAGTCGAGAGTAAAAGGGAAGGAGAACGTCTCAAGAGGACTTGAGTACTCACCGTTGCACATCCAACGTGATGAACATAAGCTAAATTAGATCCTAGAAGAAGGAGATATCATGATTCATACCTTAGAACTTCTATGTGATCCACAATGAGAGAAATATAGGTTAATTCCAATAAAATTATGATTAGGTAATGGGAGAGGTTTAAATTAGATAATTAATGGAAGGAATTTTGAATTATCCAGAAAAAAGGATTTTGCATGGTTTTTCTACACAGTTTGACAAACCGTGCATAAACCATGCACGATATCATGGGATGAATGTATTATCGCATGATAATGATACACGAGTTTTTTACAACCTTGTCATTTGGATCTGTTCAAGAAAAACACAATCCTCAAGGATAAGAAACTGTGCACTAACCATGTGACTTGGATAGATTCCCGAAAAAGATGTGTTTTGTGTTCCGAACAAGCCTAGAAAACATCTAAAACCTCTTATAACCCATTAAGAATCCATATTGGGTCCAAAGTAAATATTTGACCAAAATTAAAAGGATCCATACTTGAGTGAAAAGTCAGTTTCTTACAATATTCCTCCATAAAAGAACTCATCCCTGAGATGACCTTCCAATTGTAAAGATACAATGTCTGAGAACAATTATATCTGCTTAACATGTATGTTAGTCTCTCAAACCAATGTCTTATCATGCATGTGGCCTTGCTTCCATATCACCCGTACTTGAGGGAAAAACTAACCATGGAGAACATTTGTGCTCTGCTCGATGATGCATACTATATACTCCACAAAGGTAGCATCAGCATTTAACTTGGCTTCCGCATTGTCAAAGATATGAGACAGATCAGTGTGATACTAGAGAAGCTATGAGACCCGAAAGACGTAGTTCATGTCATGGTACATCTGAGGAATTAGCAGTCGATAGGATACCTGTCTGACTGCCTCCAAAATTTTAAACGGACCTACGTTATGAGGTGATAGCTTCCCGTGATCTTATAAATATCCATGCCCATGCTTGGGAGATACCTAAAGGAAATCATAGTCTCCAACCTCGAACACTATAGGTCTTCAATGGTGATTGGAATAAAATATTTATCTTGGCTAAGCAATAGTCATACAATTCTTGACCAGCAGAACCTACTCTAAAGTCATAGGATTGAGATGAGAACCTTGTAGGTTTGCCTCACCTTTTTGTATCCATCAAAGGGTTGAACGACATGGACACATTATAATTCCTCAAACAAATCCATCTAAATTATCACCTAAAAGCTAATATTAAAGCTTAAATTGACAAGAGGGATATGTTTTTTCCAAGAACTGGTAAAATGAAGGACACAGTCTCGAAGAATATCCTCTAGAACCTATAATGTACATTCTAATTATCCATCAACATGACCGTGAAATTATGTCGTTATAATAACTAGTATTAAATAAAATAGATACTATACAAGATAATACTATAATAGTACCTCGTACTATAGATAGTCCCATATATGGATCCTTGGGTATTGACTAGAGTGCGTGAAACATGCCTGATCCCTAACCAAGTGAAATGGATGGACTAACATGATAATAAATTCCTTACTGGCATAGTTGGTGATCAGGGGTATGGATACCCTGGCTATGACCTCCTCCTCATCTATACCTTCTTTTGTAATTCCATCTCCATGCCTAACAAGGCATAAAATAACTTTCTCCAGAATGTGGAGCTGGCGATGACCCTTTTCCACTTAAAGATGGTGGATAGGTTCTTTATGAAAAGATCGAGATTCCCAATACGGACACAATCCCAACACTCCATTTGGTCTTTATCACATTGGGGATTCTTGTTCCCCTATCATCCACACTGATGAAATTCTTTTGAGATATCAAAACGGGCATTATAGTTTTCACTACCCTGATGAGAACCCACGAGGGAACGTTTCCTACCACCATAGGAACTACTGGCCTACCCCAACACTAGTCCTCTAGACTCGATACTATTTCCATCCTTCAGGTTTCACTCAGGGATATGTGCCTGATTGAATATTATGGAAAAGGTAGGTAGGATAAGTACATTCACATATGTACTGATGGTATACATGATCCCCACTTCAAAGTGACTAGAATTTGAAATATCAACACCATCTAGAAGAGGTGAAAGGTGCAGCAACACCAGGAAACGTGATCAATATTCCATTTCTAAAATAGTACCCTACATGAGATACATGAACTCTCTTTCTTGGTTAGCTCTCAATGTATGCGAAAAGAACTGATCATGGAAGGCAATCTTCAAATCAACCAACAACATTCCCTAATGATGACTGGAATTGTAGATCACATCCCACCAATGCTTGGCTGAATCACGAATAATGTTTGTGGAAATAATGACTCCATAATATGGATGCATTTACAAATGCTAAAAGATATCCAAGTTGGACACTATAAAAGATATGGAAGCATCTGGACCACCATCCCTAGAGAATATAGGAGGATGCTGCTTTAGGGACTTGGGAGTTAGATCAGTCATTGTAGGTGCAAGACATGGTGCACCATGAATATAATACATCAAATTTTGGAAAATAGCATGAAAATGGGAGTTACATTCCAAATTGGGTCCAATAATGGGTGGCTCAATCATCACTCTTTGAGGTAATACTGGAGGCTTAGGGAACACCATGTCTTGACAATGGTCTTCTCCGCACACCTATAATATGACACAAGGATGTCATGCTATAATTGATCTCAAATTTGCATGAAAATGCATCAAAACAATCTTCGAAGCATTAAGATATCATCTTTAGAAGATGTTGAATGTAAGAAAACTCACATTCCAAGGCATAATACCCAAACTACCTACTTAGATGGTTAGGTATCGGAAAGTACTCAAGTACAATTTTTTCTTCATTTTTTAGTTAATTTCCAGGTTCACTGTTTTTCCATTCATATGATTGAACATGTGGGATAAGGATGTGAAACCATTTTATTTTATTATTTATAGTTCCCTTTATAATTGATTTCCAGTTTTGGTGAATCAGTGCCCATGCACCTATCACTAGAAATAGTACCTGTTTATTTACTGGATAATGGTTGAACTCAGAAAATTACTCATTGCAACCCATAAGGTCCCATACACCTCATGAGCTGTGATTGGAATTAATTCAATTATAAACATGACTAATTCAAGCATAATATAACTATCACATCATTAGTAAAAAATCCATGTCGTATCAAGCGATGAAAATCCGTTAAATGACCCTATATGGAAAGATAATATACATGACATAGAAATTTTAGTTGTCTATAATGTTTTATGTAATAATTCTCTTTCCCTTATATCATCGAGCCAAGGAAGAATGAAAATCCCCAAACAGAGTAATAATCAAATAATCCACACAACATTTGTTTCTCTCAATGGGGAAATAATATGAACAATAATTGGGAAAAGTAGGAAAAAAATTATAATTTAGGAAAGTTTTTTCTTACCCAGAATAAGGGTTTGTGATTCCCAATCCCAACTTATGACCACGTCCAAATCATTACTATACTCCAATATATTGTCAACGAATAGTGAAGCAATAACCAAAAACCCTCTGATAAAACTTTGTGACATCCTGGACTCAGATGCTACTTAATGGGTGCCCTGAGCCTGGTGGGAAACATGGCCTCAAGCACATCTCCCTGAACACAATAGGCTAACAACTTGAATTGAGGGCCTAGGGTGTGTATGTGGGGTTACTATTACCAAATTACCAAAGTGTTGTGAATAAGATGAATGTATACATCAGTAAATTGAAGAAAAGTTTTTTTAATAAAAAGGAACATTGAGAAATATAGACAATAGTAACAATAACTGGAATAACTGGAATAACATTCAATGACAGATGATTTCTCACATTTCTATATAACTAGAATACATGTGTACAAGATATTCAGAATAATATGTTCCATAAAAGTAAAAATGAAATCGATAAATATCCCAAGCATCCTGAGCTCCGGCTCAGTCATTTACTATCAAGATCAATACTAAAAACCAATAAATCAAGTGTTTGAAGTTGTATTATTTTCGTTTCTCAAAACATCCGACCATATAATTTACTCTATGTACCAAACGTCACCCAAAGTGGGTGTGATATAAATCTCAGTGCGCCACCACCAACAGTGTCTATAACACCTGACCCGTTTAATGAAAATTTAACCGTGTTCAGTCATGATTATATGAAGTAAAAAATTACAATGTAACTAAATAATCAGGTACTTCCGCCATCCATTGGCTGGTGTCTGAATGTTTAAACAATTCATTATTCAATTTTTACTAGTTTATAAACAAGTCTCATGTTAGCATTTGAACAATTTCCATGTTGTATCAAGGTAACCTGTAATGATATCTAATTGTGAAGTCCTATGTTAATAACCGAGGACACATAGACATCAGGGGTCATGAAATAAGTAATAACTGTACCCTGTAATGGGTTAGAGTGTAATACCAGCATCATATACCATGTAATTCCACAATGAGGTTCTTACTGAGTCCAACATTATCATCTAAGGTAAAATTGGGCTATGAAGAGACAGGGTCATGTATGTTATATCAATGGAACCTACATGTCAATGCTGGATCCAAGTAGTTTACCTGAGGTATCTTATGATGATATTTAAGGGATCATATGGTGTCATATTGGGAATCCAAATACTAATCAATGATTGGAATTCAGGTGGGTCTCAACCTATTAAATATATATCCTTGAATTGGTATAGGGTTCTCGAGTGCATAAGGCATTCTCTGATCAGAATCAAAGGAGAGCTCAATTCAATCCACTGATATTTGATATTTAATTCATGTATTATTTCATTTGATTCAATCCATTCCATTATTTACTATGTTAGCCTCATGTAGCATGCAACCTTTTAATCCAGTCATTTTGTTCTGGACATGCCATTCAATAGTGTGACAAAGCCATGTAGCATGAAACCATTCATTTAAACCATTTAAAACATATTCCATATTCATGATTCATTTTTCAACATTTCATTAATGTCGTAAGGGGTGGAACAAATATGAAACCTACAATTGATTTACATTTCAATCCAATTCAAACACTTAGTATACTATCCAAATATCATTTCTCATTTTTATTATCAAATTGAAACACTTATCTTAGGCAGGTCAATTGATGTGAAGACATGGAACATTACATTAGGAAATTATCCTTATAAACAATCCATTTAATATAGAAAATATTTACCATAAAAGGGTCAAACCTAGTCAGACCCGAATGATAGCTCAAACATATTGACTACTAAAAACCCAATTTTGGAATAACATCCTATATGAAATGGAATGGATGGAATTGTGGGCATAACCACCAAAAATTAATCACATATATTGAAATAGATTATCCATATGATTCTAATGATTATAGGAATTAAGTATAAATCCTATAAATGACACTCGATGAAATTGGAGGGCCCCAGAAAACAAATTCCAAATTCAATGAAATTTAAGGAATATTTATAGACCACACACCATATTATTGAATAATATTTCTCCTTAGATATTTTCCCTTGATTTTTCTCATATTGGAGTAGATCTATGAAATGGAAATAATGCTCACTCCATGATAACTATGTCAAGATAAAAATAGAAGGACAATGGTTGAAGAGGACTCATGTACTTACCATTTTATATCCAACATGATTAATGTAACCTCGATCAGATCTTGAAAAAAGGAGACCTCAAGATACCTACTTTATATTTGTAAAGGGCTCAAAAATGAGAGAAATTTTGGTTAATCACACAACAATATCGATTAGGGAGGAAGAGGGGTTCAAATTTGATCATTATAGGAAACATTGTCAAATTACCCAGAAAAATGGAATGTGCCTGGTTTGCCTACACGGTATGAAAAACCATGCACAAAATGTGCATGGTTTTATGCGAAGAAGGGGAACACACAAAGTGTAAGAACCCAGGTTTTTTGAACGGGTCGAAATCCCGACCCTGTTTAAATTTCTGACTGGTTTATGAGGAAACTGGAAAAAATGGGAAGTTTCTAGAAATTTCCCAAATACACGCAATGTACTTTTAAGTACACGCTTTTTATATGTTAAGCGAGTTTCGTCCATGTTCTCTCCAAGTACATGTCTCATGATGACCATGTAGAAATTTCTTACTACACAGTGTGTAGTTTTAAACACGACGTGTACCCCTGAGCGTGTAGTGGCCATACATGGGGTGTAGGCCTGTTGTCCATGTAGAACCAGTTACACTCTGTGTTCCCCATGGACACGCCATGTAGTCTAGCCATGTATGAGGGATATACATGTCGTGTGGGTAAGTCAGTGAGGAAGAGAAGAGAAACCAAGTACACGCCATGTACCCATAGGTACACGCTGTGTACTTATGCCGGTAGGTCTGGAAAGTAAGGCGACAGGATTCAGCCATACGATGAACGGTTAAATGACCTACACGGAATATAGTCATGAAGTATACGCCATTTAGTTTCTTTTTTTTCATTAAAATCGGCAGTGGTCTCATTTTGAGGTGGAACTTGTTTCTTCCGTCGGGTTTCATGAACCAAGCCGGTCGGGAATTCAAATCATTCCCAGTTCTTCATCTGAACCCCCGATCCGAACACTGATTGTTCCATTGGAACTCCCTCAGTAAGGCCTCTATTCCTCTTGGGCCATTTTGTTATATTTTCATTCTAGAACAAGTTATAGGTGTTTAATCGGTTTTGAATCTTTAGTAGATTTACCATGTTTTAGACCAAATTCATATCTATTACTGGAGGAGTAGCATCGCACGAGTCTCAGGTATGTGGTGAATACCTCATATTTATTTTCGCAGATGTTTTGGATGATGCGGCCTTTGGCGCATTTTCTGGTATTTTGAGTGGGACCCGTTTTATATGCTGTTACATATTTAATTTCTTGTTGGAACTATGGGGTGCCTTTGGGTATGCCCAGTTACTTGTTTGCGTGATCGGGGCTGGGTTAGGGGTCGTTTTACATCGGGGCATTTTGTCAGGGGAAGGCCAAAATGGTTTTAATTGAAATTTTAATGTGTTACACTGTTGAGTTTAATTTATTAAGAAAGTTATAAGTTGTTAGGGGCATTCAAGACCTCAGTGTTGTTGGTCGATAGCAGTTAGGCTGGGGAAATTCAACTGTTTAAATTGTTTTTCCTATTATGAGTTCTATTTGAATTTTATATATATTCAATTGGTGAATTGCACATGCTAGACCCTTTGGGTTTTGTTAGGCTTTTCCATGTTATGCTTGATGATGCTGATCACAGGTTGGGCTTGGCCCGGGATACTTTGGGTGGTTTTGACCATGGGATTGGGCATCATGGATGTCGGCTTGAGGTAGTACAACTGTCAGGTTGGGCATGGTCTGGGATACTAGGATGAGGATTCCATCGTACTTGAGTGGCATGGTCGTAGGGACACGAGGTGTCAGATGTGTTGGGGGCTTAGGTACTATTTTGGTGATTACCACTCACTCGAGACTTTGGTAGTGTGCTCACAGATATACTCCGTGATGAGGTTGTTTTGACCACTATTGTGGGTAGAGGGCCCCGTAGTTGCGGTTAGGTATTTTTGTTGTGGGTGTTTTCCATATATATCCACATGAGAGGTGAGGAGCCTTTAGGGGATATCATTGAAACTATCGGGTTGGGGGCAGAGGCTCGTCGTGATTTGAGGGTAGACATCGTTGTTCCTCCGGGTTATCCTTGGACTTGCCTTCAGTACGTCGGTACTTGAGACATGACTTGTCAAGAGGCACATGGTGCCGAGTTACTATTCCTGGGCATTCCTTCAGGATGTTAGTACCTGAGACACAAGGTTTCAGGAGGTACATGGTGCCGGAATACTATTCTTGGGCATGCCTTTAGGACGTCGGTACTTGAGACAAGCGGTGTCAAGGGGAGCATGTTGTCGGGTTACTTGGCAGAGATTTAGGCGTCAACTAAAGCAGGTGATACTCCAGGGTGGATTTTGATCACTAGAGGAGTTAGTGTTTATTTGTGCATTGTATTGCTTACAGTTTTCCTTACACTTGCATGACTGCTTAAAGACATATTTTTGTTACGCACCATTGGGTTGTATCCTACTGAGATGTGTCTAACACCCTGCATGGGCCCTTCGGGACGCGTTCAGAAGTTATGGATTTATGTGGGGGAAAGAGGCCAGCTTCAGGATCTGGGTTGCATTAGTTGTTTCATGGAGATGGTATACACCATGGGGTCATACCTAGCTGGGGTTACATGGTTTTGTTTTTCTTTCTATATCGGCATGATTACTATATTATGAAGAAACTGTTTCTTAGCCGTTGGCGCCGTTATAAATTGATATGTATGACTTTATATGGATGAAAGTTGGTTGTTTATAGTAGTATTTTCTTGTTATATTCATCATGTAGTTCTATTTACTTTCTACTGCTGTGGTTTATATTTATTGCTTCTACTCTGCGGGTCTGGTTTGAGTCTGCTGAGTCTTTCATTCCGCTACATGTTAATTTTTATACTCAGACCAGTACCCTTATTTTGATCCTCTGATAGGGTATAACCTCCCCACTATACCTTGTAGCTCTAGGTATGAGGGATGGACCTTGGCTCAGTATGTCAAGGCTATTTTGCTTGGCTTTTAATAGGCACATTTCATTGGGTTTCAATTTCATTACTACACGTATTCTTTGTGAAGTAATAATACCATATGAATATAATCAATTTCCATGCTCTGTGTGTTATAAAACTTGAATATGTGAAATTCCTGATTGAATTTCTTTGTTAGTTGCAATGTTATGTTTCATGCATTATAAATTTTTAGAATTTAATGTTTCATGATATTTTGTTCTGGATCTTATGAGAGCTAGAAGGTAGTATGGATGAGGTAGTGTAATTGTTCGGATTGGGTGACTAGATCGTCGGTTTGAGGCAACATGAGTTGTCCGGATGGGCATGGCCCGAGGTACTTTTGATACATGGCACTGTTGAGGGTGGGTAAGGAGACCATGAGGCCAGGATGCCATGGGGAAAGGGTTGCGGTGAGGGGGATTAATGGTAGTTGTTATGCACTGCCTTTTACCGCATTCCTTATATGACTTGAATATACTGATATATATATATATATATATGGGTTATCTGACCATTTATGGTATTCAGTGGGTTACTCCCTCATGAATCGATGGAGCATAAGGGAGGAGATGATACAGTTCCATAGGATCAGGTTCAGAATTCAGTACAGGCAGAGCATGAGCCACAAGTACAGGCTCAAGGACATGATCAGGTATACGATCCATTGCTGGCTGGACAGCAGTCTGGTTTGTCACAATTCGGACCATGGCCTGACGAGCAACTCTGAGCTAGCCTGGTATGTGTCTTGCAGGGTATTGATAGAGGTGCGCAGGGTACAGAGGCCTCTATGGCGTATTTGATGCGGGTGTTCCAGAAATAGCATCCACCGCTTTTTCTAGGTGAGGGTGGTCTGCAGGCATCTGAGAACAGGATAGAGAGTATGTAGATGATCTTTGAGCATCTTGAGACGCCTCCAGGGAAGAGGGCCAATGTGGCGACGTACATTCTGAGAGGACCGGCGAAGCGTTGGTGGGACGTACAGGTTCAAGCTCTAAGGCATGAGGGACTGGCTTATTAAGACATCAAGGACAGGTTCTTTGAGCACTTCTACCCAAAGACCCTGAGGGCAGAGAGAGCTCGGGAGTTCTTGAGACTTCAGCAGGAAGAAATGTCTGTCATGGACTACGTAGCTACTTTTATAGATTTGTCTTGTTTTGCACCTAGTATGGTGAGCAATGATGCGGCTAGGGTGAGGTGCTTCGAGGATGGCTTACGACACTCCATTCTGGTCCATGTGAACATCTTCAGGATGGGTTCCTTCACTGTAGCGGTGAGTCAGGTGCTCATAGTCAAGGGAAATGAGAGAGATAAGTCTCTCTTGGGAAGGGTGATAGCTTGAGGTGATGGTTCAAATAGCAGGAAGTGAGGGCGGGATGAGTTCTAGCAAGGCAGTCCGGCTAGGGATTCAGCTAGACCACCTCGTGGTAGTTCTTTGGGGATTTTCTTTTAGTGTGGAAAGCCAAGACATATTCGGGCTCAGTGTGACATGCCTCCGAAGGAGTACCAGGCATGCAGATAGGACAAACATCTGGAAAGGTTTTGCAGGCGACCTTCTCAAATAGTCGGCAGGCAGGGATCGGGAGAGACTGTAGCGTTTGGAGTTGGTTCAGGTTCGGTACACGGGGAGGGTAGTCGAGGTTCAGCTATGCATGGAGGTTGTGAGAGAGACAGTTTGACCAAGCTGAGGGTACATTTTCCAGTGACTGGAGAATCACCGTAGGGAGGTCAGGCATCAGGCAGTCGTACATCAGGCCAGGTGCACACCATGGAGCTGCCAGAGCCTAAGCAGGCTGGTGAGCAGACGACGGTTAGAGGTACACCGCAGTGTGGCCGTGATCTCTATGTTTCCTTTTTTGGAATGACCTATAGAGGCATGCCTATTTTTAGTTCACGTGGTGCACATGAACTATGAGGACTGACTAGATGCTAGTTAGTGGGATTGGCACTATATCGGGTGCGTGATATGGTCTATATATATATGTATGAGATGTGTGGAATCAAGGAATCGAGGATGCTGGTTACATGAGGTGTCGTGGGAACTAGGGCATCAAGGATGTAGGTTACTTGAGGTGCTAGGCACCAGGACCTCGTAGAGGCGGACACTAATGCAGTGCAAAATACGTTGGGTGTCGGGAATGACACAAGAGCGCCAATGTGGCGCAGTGGTAACGATGTGTCACGGAAGGACTATGCGTCCGGAAAATAGGTTAGTAAACCTTGGTTTCTTTGAGTATATTTGGGTCGAGACTGGGTTAGGCGATTCCTAGGGTGGGGAGCCCCTTGAGTAATTTAGCTGGAACATTTAAGACCAGGGAAGTCTGGGTTACTTTGATCGGGGTGGAATGTAATGTGCCATCTTCGGGTTTCGTTTGATAGCTCGGGGATGAACTATGTTAAGTTGGGGAGATTGTAAGAACCTGGGTTTTTAGAATGGGTCAAAATCCTGATCCTGTTTGAATTTTTTACAATTTTCTGAGGAAACTATAGAAAATGGGATGTTTCTGGAAATTTCAGACTACCCTTCATGTACTTTTTTGAACACGCCGTGTATATGTTAAGCAAGTGTCATTCGTGTGCTCGCCAAGTACATGACGTGTGATGACCGTGTTGAAATTTCTTACTACATGGTGTGTAGTTTTAAACACGCCATGTACCCCCGTCCGTGTGGTGGCCATACATGGCGTGTAAGCCTGTTGGACGGGTAGAACCAGGTACACGTCGTGTTCCCCTTGGACACTCATTGTAGTCTAGCCATGTATGATGGATATAAATGGCTTTTGGGTAAGTCGATGAGTAAGAGAAGAGAAACCAAGTACACTCCATGTACCCATAGGTACACATCGGGTAATCATGTCTGTAGGTCTGGAAAGTAAGGCGGAAGAATTCAGCCGTCTTATGAACTGTTAAATGACCTAAATGGCATGTAGTCTTGAAGTACACATCGTGTAGATTCTTTTTTTGTGTTAAAATGGGAAATGGTCTCATTTTGAGGCGGAACTCGTTTCTTACGTTAGGTTTCACAAACCAAGTTGGCTGAGACTTCATTTCCTTCCCAGTTCATCATCTGAACCCCGATCCAAACACTAATTGTTCCCTTGGAACCCCCTCGGTAAGGCCTTAATTCCTCTTGGGCCGTTTTGTTTGATTTTCATTCTAGAATGAGTTATAGGGGTTTGAGTGGTTTTGAATATTTTGTAGATTTGCCTCGCTTTAGACTGAATTGGAAGCTGTTACCGGAAGAGTATCATCGTACGAGTCTCAAGTAGGTGGTACATACCTCATTTTGTGTTTTCGGGATTGTTTTGGGTGATGCGGTCTTCGGTGTGTTTTCTGGTATTTTGAGCGGGTCCCGTTTTATCGGCTGTTTCATATTGAATTTCTTGTTGGACCTATGCGATGCCTTTGGGTATTCCCTTTTACCATTTTTCGTGAGTGGGGCTGGGTGAGGGGTCATTGCTCAATAGTGCATTTTTTTCGGGGAATTCCAAAGTGGTTTTAATTGAAATATTAATGTGTTAAACTGTTGAGATTAATTTATTAAGCTTGTTATAAGTTGTAAGAGACATTCAAGACCTCAGTGCTATTGTTAGATATCCATTGGGATTGGTAAATTCAACTGTTTAAATTGTTTTGAATGTTATTAGTTCTGTTTGAATTATACATATATGCATTTGCTGAATTGCACATGCTGGACCCTTTGTGTTTTGTTGGGCTTGGACCGGTTACGCTTAAGGGATCATGATCAAAGGTTGCGCTTGGCCCGGGTTACTTATGGTGGTTTTGAACACTGGATTGGGCATCATGTAAATTGGCTTGAGGCAGTACAACTGTCAGGTTGGGCATGACTCGGGTTACTATGATGGCGATGCCATCAGACTTGAGCAGCATGGTCGTAGGGACACGAGGTGCCATATGTGCTAGTGTCTTAGTTCCTATTATGGTGGATACCGCTCACCTAATACTTTGAGTAGTGTGCACACAGAGATACTCTCTGATGAGGTGGTTTTGAGCGCTCATGTTGGTAGAGGCCTCCGTAGTTGCAGTTAGGTATTTTTTTTGGGGTTCTTGTCGTAGAAAGCACGTGAGAGGTAAGGAACCTTCCAAGGATAGCATTAAGACTATAGGTTTGAGGGCTAAGGCTCACCATGATTTGAGGAAAGAAAATGATGTTCCTCTATGTTATCCTTGGGTGTGCCTTCAGGACGTCGGTACTTGGGACACAAGGTGCCAGGAGGCACATGGTTTTGGGTTACTGTTCATGGGCGTGCCTTCGACACGTCGGTACATGAGGCACAAGGTGTCAAGAGACACATTATGCCAGGTTACTATTCTTGGACATGCCTTCCGGATGTCGGTACCTGAGACACGCAGTGTCAGGGGGTGCATGTTGTCAGGTTACAAGGTAGAGATTCCGGTGTTGGCTGAAGCAGGTGACACTCCATGGTGCCTGCTGAGCACCAGAGGAGTTAGTGTTTATTTATGCATTGTAGTGCTTACTGTTTTCCTTACACTTGCATGACTGGTTAAACACATATATTTGGTACATTCCATTGGGTGGTATCCTACTGAGATTTGTCTCACTCTGCATGGGCCCTTCAGGATGCGTGCAGATTTTATAGATTTACGTGCAGGAAAGAGGCCAGCTTCAGGAGCTGGGCTGCATTAGTTGTTTCATAGAGATGGTATGGACCATGAGGTCGTGCCTAGATAGGGTTACTTGGTTTTGTTTTCCATTATTTATTGTCATGCATACTTTATTATGAATCAAATGTTGGTTATCCATTGGCACCGTTATAAATTGATATGTATGACATGCTATGGATGCATGTTGGTTGTTTACAGTATTTGTTTCTTGTGATACTCAGCATGTAGTTTTGTTTACTTTCTGATGATGTGGTTTATATTTGTTGCTTCTGCTCTCCCAGTCTGGTTTGAGTGTACTGAGTCTATAATTCCGCTACATCTTTATTTTTATACTAGGACAAGTACCCTTATTTTGATCCTCCAAGAGGGTATAGCCTCCCCACTATACCTAACAGAGCCTCACTGATCGTCGGCAGCCTTTGGCATTTCAGGAGGTGTGCCAAAGGTAGTAACACCCGACCCGTTTGACACTGTATGGGTGGCTGGTCGGGTCCGGGTCATTACACAATGTTAGGTTGTATGATCATGAGCCAATCGTGCAAGGTGTATTTGTCTAGATAGTTTTTACATTGTTCTTCACATGTTTCTATATATGTTATATCATTGGTTATTATTCTTATATCATGATTCCAAATTTTAAACCATGACATAAATTTCATTTATATCTAGTATATTTGGGTTATAATATTATATTTAATATATAATAATAATCTAGAAAAAACTATTCATTGAGATGGTAAGTTATATGTACACATGAAAATTGGTTCCATTTTATTATCTTATTAAAAGAAATAAATAAAATGAAATATACGAGTATATTGATATAATATAATTTATATATAATTATATGATTTTATATATCATGTAATTCCACTAAACCAATCAATAACACATTCAGTGTAGTGTATGTATGAATCACATTTCATTGAGGTAGAGGTTTTCTACCCTACCTCAAATAAAATTATTGTGTTATCACAAAATTAAATGAATAAGAGGCATGTGTTGTAAATTGATTAAAAATTCCTAAAGACATAATAAATAAAATATATGGAATATATGAAAATATTTTCCATCATAATGATCACCAAGAGGGATGGTAAAGGAAAAATGATCAATCATTGTTTATTGAGGTGGTAGTTCATTTTACACAAAAATTGTAAGTGGATTACCCATTATATATAGGTGTGATTAGGTGTAGGTCTATCCCTTAAGCATAAATATATCTTAGTATATTTTTTATACTATTTTTTTAATAAAATCCCATAAAATGATGGTGCAGTGGTGGAGATGCAAAATAAATTAAAGGTCCTTAAGAGAAGGTGTTTCCCCTTAATCAGATAACTCTTTTTGGTTCATGCCAAAATGCTTCCATGGAAGACTATTTTCCAAATAGG
This sequence comes from Viscum album, assembly GCA_963277665.1. Taxonomy (NCBI): domain Eukaryota; kingdom Viridiplantae; phylum Streptophyta; class Magnoliopsida; order Santalales; family Viscaceae; genus Viscum; species Viscum album. The sequence continues at coordinate 1,920,278,730 of OY728136.1, read as the reverse complement.
ATGACTCAATAATGTATTTATGGAATTTTTAAGATGTTTGGTTAGATATTTTCTAATAGTAATTATTTTTAGAGGTGTGAAGATGAGTGAGAGGTGGTGTCCTTTTATATAAAAGGGAAAAGAGACACTTGGAATTTTTGATAACCAGTTACATATACCCATGTTGTTACCTATAAAAGTCATAAAAACCCTAAAAAACTTATGAGTGGAAGGTTTATGGCCGAAAAAATTCAACCAAATGGGTTTTTCACAAGTGACTACATCCTTTTTGGTTGTACATTTATGCTTAACCTAATTTTTTTGTTAATCGTTGAAACCAATTTTTATCACATTTACAATTTATTTTGTAAAAATAAAAGTTGACATTAATTAAATTGTAAATTGTTATAATTCAATATATGGAAACCATTTTTAAAATATCTAATCACATATGTTTCAAGAATTGTATTGAAATTTATATCGTAGATAGGTCGATAGTGTTGGTGTTTAAATTCGAAATATTAAAATATTTTCAATGTTTTTATTACCATGTTAGAATCGAAATTTATCTAAATGACCTGAATTGTACTAATTGACGAAAATATTACCTAATTAAACTATTAAAACTATTTAAAAATGTAATTTATCCTTATAAATAAATTAAATGGAAATGCAATTTTGAATTAAAATATGTTATTTTTTCACTATTTATTCCAATATAAATCTTATCAAAATTTATAAAATTCTCCATAAGTTAATTTTGACATTATAAAATCAAAAATATATATTATCTTATAAATTAAAATTTCAAAATATTTCAAAAATTAATTTTTTTATTTTCAGTGGACATTATAAGTAGTTCATTTGAGAAAAAGGTATTTTAAAACATTTAAGGAATTTACCAAATTTTATATCATTCATTATCAAAATATTTTATTTATATAAATAAATTAACAAAAAAATACTTGAAAAAGGGTTATTACTATTCATATATATAAGTTTAATGTCTTCGTTATTATTATCTCGTTTCAATATTTATAATAGTAAAATGATGTTTTATATAAACATGAGGGTTACGTGTAACATACACCATGTTAGTGATGCGTATAACATACAAAAATTTGATGTCTTGATAACGGAATTTTTGTCTTAGTTCATTTCAAGGCATAAATGAATGTTTAACTTATTCAAGTAAGAGTCCATAAAAACATAGGGTATTACATTTTACCCCCCTTAAAATGAATTTCTCCTTCAAAATTTTTCATTTGGGTAAAAAAATGTGTATAATTATGCTTCCTTGTATACTAAAGTTCATATGTAACTTCCTCTATCTAGTGTTTTTCCTCAAAACATTGACCTGGTGAGTGGTCTTGTTTCTTATAATATTCTCTATATGATCCAGAATATCAATAGGGTTCTCCCCATAAGAAAAATCCTACTATAGCTGGATGACCTCTATGTTGAGTACATATGACAGGTCAGATATGTACATATTCAAGAGATATGCATTGAACACATCATAGTCTTGAGAGATATTTAGAGGATGTTCCTATAATTAGGCTATCATCTCGATATGATCAAGAGTCTCAAAGGGAGTGATATACATTGGGTTTATTTTCACTATTTTTCCGAATCTCATAACATTCTTCCGGGTTGAGATTCATAAAAACACCTTTCCACTAATTTTAAATTCCAGATCATGCTGAGGGTATCATCATAAAATTTCTACTGACATTGAGATTCCATAATTTTCGGTTGACTTCTTCTAACATTTTTAACCATTTCTTCATGATCTAATGTCCCAATAGCTTTATTTCTACAACCTCTTCCTAGAACATTAGAGCTCTACCTTTCTTCCCATAGAGGTCATCTTAAGGATATATATGAATTCTTAAGTAAAAGATATTGTGGTATGAAAATTAAGCAAGAAGAAATTCTTTATCCCAACCCCATTTGAATTCCATAGAATAATATATCAAAATATACTATGGCGTTTTAAATATTCTTTCAGACTAACTGTCTTTTTGAGGATGATAAAAAGTGGGCACACTCAATTTTGTATCAAGTTCTTATTGAATACATCAACAAAACGTTGAGGTAATCCTCATATCATGATCTATTACAATAAAATGTGGTACTCCATGAAACCATTCCACATCCTTAATATATTTCCTTTAAATCAAATCTAGATAAAAGTATTCTATACTACTGATGATGTGTACAAAAAAAGGACGGTGATCGACTACCACTCATATAGAATTAAAGCCTTTATTGTTTTTGGGTAGTCCAATGACAAAATACATAGTGATTGTCACCCATTTCCATTATGGAATGGGTAATTCTGAAGCATCCCATATTAAATGTTTTCATTAATCCTTAACTTGTTGGCATACCAAGCAATAAGATACAATGTTTGTGATATCTTCCTTCCTTTCATCCAAGCAGAAGTATTCATTCACATATCTATACATCATAGTACATTGAAGATGAATAGATATTAAATAACTGTGAGATTCCTCTAATAGATCCTTCTTCAAATATGGTATGGATGGAACACATAAATTGTTTCTAGACCTTATCTTTCCATTATGATCAAGGTTAAACTTGGAAAAATATTTAACTTTATTATGTATCTATACATATCCATCATGTACCTCTTCAATCTTCACTTGGATAGAGGTTTTAACTATAATTTATAAACGATATTATATTCTGCTTCTTTCAGTATTGCTTGATCACTTATTTTTGAAATATAGAAATTTTAGATCCTTTGTGATCCCCATCATGGACAATCTAACATGATCTTTTAGATATAATGTGTCATCCAGCTTGTTAACCTTCCCATGGTGGTAATGTATTGGTAATTTATAATCCTTTATCAAATCTAACCATATTCTCTTGATCATGTTCAACTCCTTCTGTGTGAATATAAATTTCATAATTTTATTATCGATATATATATCACTCTTTTCTCCATAAAGATAATTCCTCCATACATTAACGCTTAAATTATAGCTACTAACTCTAAATGATGGTTTCAATAATTTTTCTAATAAATATTCAACTATAATGACGAATAATCTTTAAAAATGTTATTCTACATAAGAACACATACCAAACACTTCATGGATGAATCTCTATAGATTAAAGAACCTTATCTATTACTGGTTAATGTAACAATATGTACACTAACTTACCATCTCACAAGTGCCTTGAAATTTTCCCTAAATTCATATATTGAGAAGAATATGCCACCCCAATGAGTTACCTTTTTCAAAGGATTATAGATTTCTGAAACATTTCCCACAAATCATTTATAATATCAAGATTCGTCATGAAATTTATGGATCTTAGTCTCCATGGTAGTCTATGTCATCATTCAATAGCCTCTGTCTTTCATGGATCTTATGTCAAAACATCTATTATAATTTTGTGACCCAAAAATAAAAGATTTTCCAGCCCAAATTTCAACTATGTAAATTTTACAAATAGCTTCTCCATTCATAGTTTATTTAGTAAAATTCTCAATTGATATTAAATATTTCAATACACATTGAGTAGATAAGAATATAATCTATAAAGACTTCCAAAAACTAATCTTGCTGATCTCTAAAGACTATATTGATTAAATCTATTATGATAGAAGTAGAATTACTAAGACCAAATAGAATCATTATATATTCATAGTGTTCATACCCTATATGGAATTTTATATTTCTATATCCTTATTCCTGACCCTCGGTTGATCATATTCAAAATAGTGCTCAATCGTGGAAAATTACTAAACATTGTGTAGTTGATCAAAACACTCATCAACAACGGTATGTAGATTATTGTTTTTTATTGTGACCTTGTTCAACTCCCTGTAATCAACATAGAGTATCATTGATTCAAATTTAATTTTTTTTAAAAGAATGACCGAACCTCATTGTGATACACATGGGTGAATGAATCACCTATCAAGGTTTTCATTGAGTTTCTTCTTCAATTACTACAAATAAATTAGATCCATTCTAGAAGAAGTGTTAGATATTGGTGCGGAACCAAGTATGAGCTATATTTGGGAATAAAATGTTGATTTTTTTGTGTAATTCTAGATACTCTTCTATAAATACAGAGAAACAATCATGAATAATATGAAAATCATGTAGGTCGATTTTCTCCCTAACCATTTGAGATAAGAAACCCCTTTGAATGGGAATTAAGACCCATATAATAGATGTAATACCGATTGAAATTTCATAATTATCTCCACATTGATTGATGATCATAAGAGGGTTTGAAACATCAATCATAAATTCCATTCCATGACAATTAATACGGTCATTATATGTAGAAAGAAAGTCCATGCCAGATGACATAAAATTCAAACAAATGAAGAATGACAATATTTGTAAGAAGCACATTCCCACAAACATAAATCCGAGAGGAATCATAGACCTGATATGAAATAATCGTACAATTAGGTTTTGGAAAAAATAATTCAACATATAATTGTTTTGGTGGAATATTAACACTATTATGAAATTATTTATAGATAATAGAGTGGGTTGATTCAGAATTATATATAACATTAGTAGTTCTAGAGTAAATGGTAAGTGTACCTTTCATCACATCATTATTACACCCTTCATCATAAATAGCGATTGAAAGAGATTCTCCTTATACCTCTTTTTAAGTGGTTATTGAATTAAATCATCATCAAACACCCTTGGATATGGATAGTGGTTATCCTAATTCCCATTCTCCTTACATTTTTAGTTATGTATCATAGTAGGGGAATTCTATGCATCTTTCCCTCCAATAGCATTTTGAGCTAACTTATTCCCATCATTTCGATAATAAATTTCCATGTCACCTTCCTCTACAAACATAATTAATTCCTTATACCCCCTTAAGGAAATTTACTCCATTATTATTCCCATGTATATAAAATAAATAAAATCCCATCTTCTTTTCATCATAGTTTTAATATTTTCCTTTTAACTCCATAATCCTCTTCTTGGATTGAATCATAATCTTTGTGTAAGAAAATGAAGTCACATTGTATTTAAAATACAATGAAAAGAAGGATACTCATGAATATAAATTTAATAACCTGAGGAGAAGAAAATTCATGTTTTTTCCTGAGATATGGATCTTGATATTTCTTTAATTAAAGCATATTCATAAATAATATGGAAAAGCTAGGAAATTGATTAAATAAACACTTATCACATGGTAACAATGGATCATAATATACATGTAATAAAATAAAATTACATGATTCATAATATATAGTGAAAATAAGGATACTCTATATGTAATATATAAAATTATATACATCTCAAAAAATTACTTTTATCACAAAATAAGAGTTTCAAAGAAGGAAAATAGAGACAAAAATATATTACCAATTTAGTAACTTCTAAAACCTCTACCCCAAGAACGAAATATCATAAAATTGATATATCAATACCCATAAATATAATTATAAGAGGTATATAATTCTATCTTGTTCAGTACATAAATCACACAACATAAGTGAATGGAGATTAAAGCATGTATCACATGGAAATAAAAAGTTTGATAAAATTACCTTTCCTTTTGTCTTCAAACTAACCGTACTCATTAAAAAACCTGTATAATAAATATAAATTTACTATAAATATTTTAATGAAAAATATTATTATATCTAATACCATATTTTTTTATCACAACCATATATTATCTGCTTGTTAACCATCCTATGTTAAGGTTTCACTTCAGATAATATGCACTATGTTCTACGTAAGTGTCTTAATTTGTAATATATCTAGTACTTATACTTATATCATGATTAAATAATGTAAAAATTATATAAATATCATTTATATCTACTAAATTTGTATTATAATAATATATGGAATTTATAATCATTAAATGTAATACATCTGTCATGGAGACGGTAAGTCGTACGTACACGTGAACAATGTTTACGTTTCTATTGTTGTATTATAAGAAAGAAAGAAAAATAAATATATGTATATATGTAAATAATATCATTAATATAAAAATAAAATTTCATATATATCATATATGTTCACTAAACCAATTTTTAATGCATTCCATTTAGTGTATGAATGAATCACATCGCTTTGAGCGGGCGGTAGTCCACACATACTCAAACAAAATTTTCATACTAACACCAAATGTAATGTCAATAGATATGTGTTGTAAAAGGAAAAAATAATATTAAATACATAATATATATAATATATTACATACCTAAACTTATTTTCCATCATAATTTCTACAATGGTAAGAAATAAAGGGAAATTGATCAATCATCATTTGGTGATGTGGTAGTTCACCACACATGTAAAAAGAATGTTTGTTACCCATTAGATTGAGTTTTGTGTAATATTAGGTTTAAAACATAGCTTAAAAAACATAATTTATATTTATAATATTATTTTCTATTCAATCATGAAATAAAGATAGTGGAGTGGTAGAAGGAGGAAAATAAAACAGACGATCTTGAGAGAAGACGTTGCCTCTTAATCAGGTAACTCCATTTTCATTGTGTAAAAATAGTTCGTTGGACGAATATATGTCCGATGTAAGGATTAAATTAGGAAGTGATGGATGTAGGGAAGTGTATTTGGAAGTTCATTACCAAACCTAAGTGGTATGAGAGGTGTGAAGATGAGGGAGAGGTGGTGGCCGTTTATAGGGAATGGAAAGTGAACACTTAAGATTTTTTAAAACAATTTAGGTATACACACATTTTTAGATAAAAATTATCAAAAAATAAAAAAAATATTAAAAAATATGCATGGACTAATATTTTATAGAAAATGTGGTTTTGACCGGTTTCTAGGTCATTTGGGGTCTTAAATTTAGGCTTTACATAATTTTTCTCTTAATCGTTCGGATTTATTTTAATCAATTTCACATATCTATTTGGTAAAAAATAAGTTGACATTATTATACATTATTAATTACTCTGATTAATGGAATATTTATTCTTTCTAAATTCTAATCAAATATGTGGAATATATTAATTTAAAATTAATTCGATTTTTTGGTCGACAATTCATGTTTTTAATGTAAAAACATTAAAATATTTACTAAGTTTTTATACCAATGATTGAATAGAAATTGATCTCAATGAATTATATTGTATTATTTGATAAATATATTTAATATTTAAAATTTTAAACTGATTTAAAATATAATTTATCTCTATAAATAAATTATATGAAAAAGATTTTTGGATTTAAAATATGATATTCTTCACTATTCATCCAAAAATGATGTTTCTAAAAAATATCCCTAAAATCTATCTACAATAACTTCCACATTATAAATTAAATAATGAAGTTTATTTTATAAAATTATCATTTTAAATGTCTCTAAAATTAATTTTATTATGTTCATTGAAGGACATTAACGGTTTTTCATTTGATAAAAATATATTTTTAGTCATATAAGGACATTATCAGAAATTATATATTTCATTATAAAAATGTTTTATTAATATAAAAAAACTATAAAAAACTAATTTTAATTTTATTATTAATATTAATATATCTATTTTTAACTGGTAGGTTATAATTATCAATTTTAAATATTTATAAAAAATGATATTTCTTAGAAACATCAGTGTTTTATGTAATGTCTTCCAATCCAGTGTTATGTGTAACAGAATCCAAGTTGGTGTCATGTAAAATGAATTTTTTATATAAATAATTTCATGAAATAAATGAAAAATTAATTTATTTGAGAAAAATAGTCCATAAAAATTCGCGGTGTTACATTCTACCCCCTTTAAATGAATTTCTCCCTCAAAATTCATCACATGGATAATAAAAAATGTGGATACTTCACCTTCTTAATATCAAACATTTGACATGTAGATTGCATTTATATTATATTTATCCAAAAAAAATTACAATGTGAGTTGTATTTTTTGTAAAACATTCTCTCTACAATTCAGAATTTCATCGGGTTTCCTCACATAAGAATGATCTTAATCCTACGATATAACCTCTATGTTCAGTACATGTGAAAGTTTAGGTATGTACATAGATGGAAGACATATGTATAAATCATCATGGATGTGATAGTCTATTATAGGATGTTCCTAGTGATAATATACCATCCTGAAAAGATCAATAATCTCAAATGGACCGATAATCATAGGGCTTAGTTTCCCTTTCTTTCTGAATCTCATAAATTTCATCCATACTGAGATTAATCGCAACACTATTTCACAAACATTAAATTCTTGATCATGTAAATGGTTATGAGAATAGGTTTTCTACCAAATTTTATCTACCTTTATATTCTTCTAAATGGTTCAAAAATTCTCAACCATTTCTTCATGAACTCATGTCCCAATAGCTTTCTTTCGACTCCCTTATCCCCACACATTGAAGCTATAAATTTATTACCATAGTGGGATTAATAAGGTGTCATCTAATTTGTTTATTTAAATATATTATTGTATGATAACTGAATTATGGGAATATATTTATATCAACCATATTTTAAATCTAGATAAAAATATTTCAACATATCCCTTAGGGGTTGAATTGTTCCTTCATACTGACCATCTGTCTGAAGATGATAAGTGGAGCTGAAACTCAGTTCTATATGAAATTATTTTGGAATAATTATCCATAAATTTAAGGTAAACCTCATATCCTGATCTGAAACTATAGAATGTGTTACTCCATGAAACCATTCCACTTCCATAATGTGTATCATAGAATGATGATCCAGACTGAACTATCCCATGATAACGATGAAGTTTGCTAACATGGTATGGTGATCGACTACCACCCATGTAACGTTAAACCCTTTAGAGGGTTTTGTTAGTCCAATAAAAAAATCTATAGTTATTATCTCCCATTTAAATTATGGTATGGGTAATGGATTAAAAATACCCTATAAAATTTTCATTTTATCCTTAACATGTTTTCATAACAAGAACATTAATACAAAATATATCATATCTCTCTTTATTGAATCCCACCATAAGTGTTATATCACATCCCTATACATATTCGTACGTCCAGGATGAGTAGAGAATTATGAACTATAAGATTACTCTATCATATCCTTCTTCAAATCTGGTTTGGAAGGAACACATAACCAGTTATTGAACATATCATTCCATTCATATCATGGTTAATCTCCTGAACATTTATGACATTATTTTGTACCTCTAAATCCCCCTTATACACCTCTGAAATATTCAGCTGGGTAGAGGTCTGAACATTAATTATATAATATATTTCCCTTATTTTAGGATTGTTTGATTAATCCTTTTAAAATCAATAAAAATATAATCTATTTTATCACCATTGTAGATAAGCTAGTACCATCCTTTTAACCAAAAGATTTGTCCACCATGTTCTCTTTCCTAGGGTGGTAATGTATTGAGTTTCCACAATCATTTATCAGCTAAAACCATCTTCTCTAGAACATTTTCAACTATTTATGTTTAATTATATCTTTCAAGCTTTTATGATCGGTACATATATCATACTTTTCTCCATAAAGGTAATTCCATCATATCTTTAATGAAAAAAATACCACTACAGACCCCAAATCATTGGTTTGGTAATTTTTCTCATGAATATTAAACTATTGTGGAGAAATAGTCTATAACCATGTTAGGTAGCGTATGAAAAAATACCAATGAATTCTTGGATTCATCCCTATATATTAAAACCCCTTCTACACTATAATGTATTGTAAGAATAATATACTGTCAAAGATTCTCTTAATTCCCTTGAAATTTTCCTCACATTCATCTGTCTAAGAGAATCTAACACCATTTAGTGTAAACTTGGTGAGAGGTTTAGATAGTCCAGATAAAGTATTCATAAACCATCAATAATATCAAACTAAACTGAGAAATCTACATATCTTAGTTATCGTGGTTGGTCTTGGCCATCATTAAATAGACTCTGTCTTTGATGGATCTATTATTATAACATGGATCTATAATTATAACATCTCATGAGACTATGTGACCTAAAATTGATACCTTGGGAATCTAAAAATTTACACTATGAATTTTGATGATAGCTTCTCCTTACATAGGATCTTTAGTGTAAATGCCCGAAAAATTCAAGGAAATTTTTTTCTTAATTTTCTTGGAATATTTACATGAATTCAGTTTCTGACGGCACCAGATTCCGAGGCCCGGTATGCCCAGAATCATTTTCTGAAGATTAGCTCAGGTACGTTCAGTGAATGAATGAGGGGGTTTTCTAACTATTGAACCGGTCCTCGGAATCAAATTCTGAGGGAACCGATGGAATCACAACACTGGTAATTTCTTACAAACACCTTTTCTGGAGTTGCGTTTTCTCGAGTGTGGTTTTTAATTTTTGGGGTTAAGTTAAGAAATAAAATAAAAGTGGTGAAACTGGTTTTTATTTTATTTTGCTTAACTTATGTTAGGTGGATGATGTGGGACCCACAATATCCTACCCACATGGTAGGATATTTTTGAGGTGGGGCCCACACGAGCCCCACCATTTCATTTCATCTACATAATGCACCCATGCCCCTTTTTAATGAATTCAACTCATGTGTTTATTCTGTTTAATAAACGCCTCATTAATTGGGCGGTTTTAAACTCCTCAATTAATTACTAGTTTCATTTCATTTTGAATTTCAAACGTTGTCTTGTGCGTTAATAAAATAAGACAACTCTTATTTTATTTCTATTGGAACTTGTTGGGTGGAGAGGATTTGGAGAAAAGCCTTCTTCTTTGACGAGGAACTTGAAGAACACGAAGAACACACTGATCTCCGACGAAGAACGCAAAATCCTCGGAGATCGACTACACGACGTTGTGTACCGCGACACCAGTGATGCTTCTTCCGCGATGCTTCTTCCGTGACAATTCTCCGTGATGTGATTATCCTCCCTCCATGATGCAAGCGATGCTTCTTCCGCGACATTTATTTCCTCCACGAATCCTCGCTCATCGAATTCGACGAGGTAGGGGTTTTGATTCAATTAAATCTTTGTGATTTATACCCACGGAATATGTTTAAATATTTTTTGGAAGCGTTTTTAAACCAATAACGCGGTGGGTGCGGACCAACGAACAAGTCCGAACCCACTGTCCATTCGTTCATGGTGTGTGGATCGGCGGGCGATGTTGAAGGAGGCTGCACGGGTGTTGTGAGGTCTTCGCATTAAAGGACCGGTCTCGGGAGGGCCACTAGCGACGATGGCAGGAAAATCCGACCACCGGAGCTCGTCCGGTGGTCCGCGGAGTAACCTGATGGCACGCCTAGCTGGCACGGCAGCGCCGGCGGCAGGAAGTGGCGGCCGGCACCGGCCGGGCGCCAGGAGACAGCGGCGCCCGACGCGCCACCGGGAACAGCCGCCGCGGCGATAGGCTGCAAGTCCCGCAACCACACAGGACTGGAGGATGCGGGACGCGGCACACGACCGCATCTGTTGTCAAGGGGCGGCCCCCACGCGGGGTCGCGGTTTCGCCCAGGGGGGGACGGTCCCCCCCTTTACGCGGCAGCTTGGCCAGCGCCAGCGCGCCGGGCCGAGCCGCCCAGCCGGACCGCTAGGCCGGGCTGGACCCGGACCCAGTTTGGGTCGCCCAGTTCGGGCCAACCCTGGGTGTATCAGGTCGGGCCAGGCCGCGCCCAGGCCGGGCCGAACCCGGACCTGGTTCGAGCCGCTCGGTTTGGGCCAACCCTGGGGGTATCGGGTCGGGCCGGGCCCTAACCCCATAATACCGAAAAAAATTTCGTCTTCTACCCAAAACATGGGTTGCGGACCTCCGATCGACGCACCGTTAGCTGCGATGCGATCCTTGGATCGAGACGGTCATTTCGGTATGTTACACTCAAGGTTTCGGAGTACTTTGGGTTCGGTCGGGTTGGTTCGTACACGAAACCAACCGGGCCCTCGGAGCGGAAACGCTCATAACATGAGCTCCAGACATCTGATTGACGTGTCGTCGACCTTTCTAGATTCCTCTTAGTGAGACGGAACTTTTGGCTTACTCCACTAGAGGTTTGGATGCAGGTGGAGTATGGTCGGGTTGGTTTTGACTTAAAACCCAACAGGACCCCAGGGACGAAAAAGCCAATAACTCTCATACCGAGCGTCTGATTGACACGCCGTCTGTAACGTTGAGTTCCAGTTGACAATACGGTACTTTTGGATACAGAAACTCCAAACTATGTGTCAGTTGATGTATCAACCCCTTGGCTCATGGAGTGGACCCTCCCGAACGAGCTTGCGGTGTGCAGGAACCCTAGAGTTGGCTGCGAATGCGACTAAGACTGTACATAAATCCTCTGTGGATTCGACGGCGATGAATACAGCACTCAGTGATCCTATGTGGATTAGTGCTACCAATCCTGCGTGGGTCAGATCATGTGTGGGTTAGCGCTCAGCGGTCCTGTGTGGGCCAGCGCCTACAGATAATGTGTGGGTCCGATCCTGTGTAGGTCATTGCGGGGGTTAGTTACCTATCAATCCTGTGTGGGTCAGATCCTTTGTGGGTCATTGTGGGGGTTAGTACCAATTGATCCTTTGTGGGTCTGACAGTTTAGATGAATCAATGGCTATATCTGATCATCTCTATCGTCATATGAAGAAGTATACCTGTGTGAACTGAATATTTACTTTCTTTCCTATGTGGATTGTGTTGTGCTATCCTGTGTGGATGTGATCGAACTTGGGCTCGGACGTTGGAGCGAACTGGAATTTATGACTTAGGTATATGTATGGGCATATAAATAAGTAGTGTCGGATGTTACTTTGTGATTGTATCTTTTCTTTGTGGATTCTGGGAGACCTTTGGGGGTCTCAGGTCCCTACTGAGTCGCTTATACTCACCCCTGCACGGGCTATGCCCACACTACGTTGTGTTGGTTACAGACGACAGACATCGCTGATCGTGGTCGAGGCTTGTGGAGCAGGTCGGTACCTGGAGGTGGACCACTTTGCGGGATGTACTCGGAGCGGACGACTGGACCCGAGGAGCTATGGAGGCTATCTGTACCCACTATTCATGTGGGAGTTCCAGTGGACGGCTCGAGGCTGCGGCATTACTTTTAGTTGTTGTTTTCCCTTCCCAGTTGTACTTACTTTCTGTTTTGGGTTTGTATTCTGGCCCACATACTTTTCCACACTTACTGTTGTACCCAGTTTTTACATAGTCTTTACTTCTGCTTGCTTTCTCTGTGGTGTTTTTTTACTTTACAAAGGCAATGCCTCCCTTTTGTACAGGGAATTACTCCTTGGTGCTAGTCGCTAGCCCCTGGCCTATGGAAGGCAGGCTTGGTGTAGTCCCGGAACGGGCCCCGAGGACAGGTTGTGAAAAATTGGTATTATAGATGTAAAGACCCAAAAAAATACAAGGAAATTTTTTTCTTAATTTTCTTGGAATTTTTACAAGAACGCAGTTTCTAACGGCACCTGATTCCGAGGCCCGGTGTGCCGAGAATGATTTTCTGATGTTTATCTCTGGTACGTTCAGTGAACGAACGAGCGGGTTTTTCTAACTTTTGAACCGGTGCTCGGAATCTAATTTTGAGGGCACCGAGGGAATCGTAGTGTTGGTAATTGATTAGAAACGCCTTTTCCAGAGTTGTGTTTTTTCGGGTGTGGTTTTTATTTTTTGGGGTTAAGTTAAGAAATAAACTAAAAATGGTGCAACCAGTTCTTATTTTATTTTTCTTAACTTAAGTTAAGTGGATGATGTGGGATGCACAATATCCTACCCACTTGGTAGGATATTTGTGAGGTGGGGCCCACAAGAGCCCCACCATTTCGTTTCTTCTATGTAATGCACCCGCACCCCTTTTTCTTCTAAGTAACGCACCCGAACCTCTTTCTGTCTTCTTCCCATAACTTGGGCTGCGGACCTCTGATCGACGCACCATCAGCTGCGATGCGATCCTTGGATTGAGATGGTCATTTAGGTATATTACACTCAAGTTTTCAGAGTACTTTGGGTTCGTCTGGGTTGGATCATACATGAAACCAACCGGGCCCTCGGAGCGGAACCGCTCATAATTTGAGCTCCGGACGTCCGATTGACGTACCGTCAACTTTGATGGATTCCTCTTAGTGAGATGGACCTTTTTCATTACTCCGATCAAGGTTTGGTTGCAGGTGGAGTATGGTTGGGTTGTTTTTGACTTAAAACCCAATCGGGCCCCTAGGACGAAAAAGCCAATAACTCTCAGACCGGGTGTCTGATTGACGCGCCGTCTGTAACGTTGAGTTCCAATTGACAATACAGAACTTTTGGATACATCAAATCAAGACTATGTGTCAGTTTATGTATCATTCCCTCAGATCGTGGAGCGGACCCTCCAAAATGAGCTTTCTATGTGCGAGAATCCTAGAGCTAGATCCGAATGCGATGATGACGACGAAGACTGTATAGAAATCCTTCGTGGATTCGACGGCGACGACTAAAACACTCTGCGATCCTATGTGGATCAGTGCTACTGATCCTTTGTGGGCCAGATCTTGTGTGGGTCAGCGCTCAGCGTTCCTGTGCGGGCCAGTGCCTATAGATCTTGTGTGGGTCTGATCCTGTGTGGTCCATTGCGGGGGTTAGTTACCTATCGATCCTGTGTTGGTCAGATTATTTGTGGGTCATTGCGGGGGTTAGTACCTATCGATCCTTTGTGGGTCCGATGGATTAGATGAATTAGTGGCTATATCTGAAAGTCTCTATCATCATACAAAGAAGTATACCTATGTTAGCTGAATATTTACTTTCTTTCTTATGTGGATTGTGTTGTGCTATCCTATATGGATCTGATAGAACTTTGTCTTGGACGTTGGAGCGAACTGGAATTGATGACTTAGGTATATGTATGGGCATATACCTAAGCAGTGTCAGATGTTACTTTGTGATTGTATCTTTCCTTTGTGGATTATCCTTTGTGGATTCTAGGAGACCTTCAGGGGTCTCGGGGTCCCTACTGAGTATCTTATACTCACCCCTGCACGGGCTATGCCTGCACTGAGTTGTCTTGGTTGCAGATGACAGACATCACTGATCGTGGTTGAGGCTTGCAGAGTAGGTCAGTACCTGGAGGTGGACCACTAGGCAGGACGTACTCGGAGTGGATGGCTGGACCTGAGGAGCTGTGGAGGCTATCTGTACCCACCCATCAGGTGGGAGTTCCAGTGGACGGATCGAGGATGCGGCTTTACTTTCAGTTGTTGTTTTCCCTTCCCAGTTGTACTTTACTTTCAGTTTGGGTTTCTATTCTGGCCCACATACTTTTCCGCACTTACTGTTGTACCCAGTTTTTATTTAGTCGTTACTTCTGCTTGCTTGATTTGTGGTGTTTGTTTACTTTACAAAGGCAATGCCTCCCCTTTTTATCGGGAATTAGGCCTTGGTGCTAGTCGCCAGCCCCTGGCCTATGGAAGGCGGGCTTGGGGTAGTCACGACACAGGCCCTGAGGACGGGTCGTGACAAATTTGTCTAATTTTATTAATGCACATGCCAATATTTGAAATTCAAAATTAAACGAAACGAGCAATTAATTGAGGAGTTTAAAACCTCCCAATTAATGAGGCCTTTATTAACCATAATAAATGCATGAGTTGACTTCATTAAAAAGGGGTGCGAGTGCGTTACATAGAAGAAAAGAAACGGTGAGGCTCGTGTGTGCCCGGAATCATTTTTCGAAGTTTATCTCGGGTACGTTCAGTGAACGAACGAGAAGTTTTTTCGAACATTTGAATCGGTGATCGGAATCAAATTCTGAGGGCACCGATGGAATCACAGCACCGGTAATTTCTTAGAAACACTTTTTTCGGTGCTGCGTTTTCTCAGGTGTGGTTTTTAATTTTTGGGGTTATGTTAAGAAATAAAATAAAAGTGGTGCAACCAGTTTTTATTTTATTTTTCTTAACTTAAGTTATGTGGATGATGTGGGAACCACAATATCCTACCCACTGGTAGGATGTTTGTGAGGTGGGTCCCACACGAGCCCCACCATTTCTTTTCTTCTAAGTAACACACCTGCACCCCTTTTTAATGATGTCAACTGATGCGTTTATTCTGGTTAATAAACGCCTCATTAATTGGGTGGTTTTAAACTCCTCAATTAATTGCTCATTTCGTTTCGTTTTGAATTTCAAACATTGTCTTGTGCGTTAATAAAATAAGACAACTCTTATTTTATTTCTGTTGGAACTTGTTGTGTGGAGAGGATTTGGAGAAACTCCTTCTTCTTCGACGAGGAACACGAAGAACGCGAAGAACGCACCGATCTTCGACGAAGAACGCCATATCCTTGGAGATCGACTATGCGATGTTGTATACCGCGATGCCAGTGACGCTTCTTTCGCGATGATTCTCCCATGATGCTTCTTCATGAAGCGACGATCCTCCCTCCGTGACACCAGTGATGCTTCTTCCGCGACGGTTATTTCCGCGACAAATCCTCGCTCATCGAATTCAACGAGGTAGGGGTTTTGATTCAATTAAATCATTGTGATTTATACCCACGACATATTTTTAAATATTTTTCGGAAGCCTTTTTAAACCGCTAACGCGGTGGGTACAGACCAACGAACCGCGCCCTCAGAGCGGAAACACTCATTACATGAGCTCCGGACATCCGATTAATGTGTCGTCGACTTTGATGAATTCCTCTTAGTGAGACAGACCTTTTGGCTTACTCCGCTCGAGGTTTGGATGCATGTGGAGTACAGTCGGGTTGGTTTGGACTTAAAAACCAACCGGGCCTCTAGGACAAAAAGGCCAATAACTCTCAGACCAGGCGTCTGATTGACGCTCTGTCTGTAACGTTGATTTCTTGTTGACAATACAGAACTTTTGGATACATCAACTCTTGACTATGTGTCAGTTTATGTATCATCCCCTCGGCTCGTGGAGTGGACCCTCCCGAACGAGCATGTTGTGTGCGGGAACCCTATTGCTGGCTTCGAATGCGACGACGACGACGACTGTACAGAAATCCTCCGTGGATTCGACGGTGATGACTACAGCACTCAGCGATCCTACGTGGATCAGTGCTACTGATCTTGTGTGGGTCAGATCATGTGTGGGTCAGCGCTAAGAGGTCCTGTGTGGGCCAGCACCTACAGATCCTGTGTGGGTCTGATCCTGTGTGGGTCATTGTGAGGGTTAGTTAGCTATCGATCCTGTGTGGGTCAGATCCTTTGTGGGTCATTACGGGGGTTAGTACCTATCGATCCTTTGTGGGTCTGACGGATTAGATGAATCAGTGGCTATATCTAATCATCTCTATCATCATACGAAGAGGTATACCTGTTTGAGCTGAATCATGACTTGCTTTCCTATGTGGATTGGGTTGTGCTATCCTGTGTGGATGTGATTGAACATGGGCTCGGATGTTGGAGTGAACTTGAATTGATGACATAGGTATATGTATGGGAATATACCTGAACCAAGTGATAGTGAGAAACAAGTATCATCTACTGAGGATTGATGACCTCTTCGATCAGCTCAAGGGAGCATGGTGGTTCTCAAAGATAGACCTCATGTTATTCTATCATCAGCTCAGAGTTCGGGACGAGGATGTGCAAAAGATGGCCTTCAGATGTCGGTATGGCCACTATGAATTCTTGGTTATTCCATTCGGCATAACCAATGCTCCCATAGTGTTCATGGGTCTCATGAACAGGATCTTTCAGCCATACCTCGATCGATTTGTCGTAGACTTCATCGAGGACATTTTGATATACTCGACCACTAAGGAGGAGAACACCTATACTTTCTACGATATGGTATAATATCCCCATAGAAAACACCTTTTTTTATCTACCTACTAAATGTATCTTGTATGAGAATATTGATAGCTCAGGATAGCGGATCACCTTGTTGAAGACCACATATAGTCTTGAAGAAACCATAAAATCTACCCATAAATGACACGACCAACCATGGTGAGAAAATGCACCTAAAAATTATATCACATGCCTATTTAGATACTATCATCTTCTCCAGGACTCTTTTCATGAATATCAACTCCATCCTATGGTATTCTTTATTCATATATAGTTTAATAGCTACATTCGATCCACCGGATGTAGTATTAAGATCTCTCATCATCTCTTGTATCATCGCCATTGCTCCCTGAATCAAACGGTCTTTAACGAAGCCGTGTTGCTACATGGATTTCCACTATTGAAGAATACTAGACAACCACCTATTGATGACACTCACTAAGACATTATACGTAATGTTGTAGAGGCTTACAATATGATAATGGAAGAGGTAATATGGGTGTTTGATCTTTGGGAAGAGAACCAAAGTGGTCGCTAATACTATCCATGGAATGCCACCCCCTTGGAATAAATATTGTATGATAGAGATGAGATCTCATTTTACCACCTCAAAAGAGACCTTATAGAACAAACTATGGAAACCGTTGGGTCCTATCATACTATTAGGTTTTAGATTCCACATGGCAGAATAAACCTCCTCTTCATCTGGAATAAGTTAAATTAGAGAATTATCTTATGCAGATACATGATTTGGGATCTCATTCCAAAGAAGATCCTTCCCCTAAGGATACCCTCGAGGACAATTCTCTTTCGTTCCTGTATGTAGGTCTTTAATGAATGAGTAGTTCGTGCCCCTAACCACCTCCTCCTCGGTTCTGTACAAGCCTTCCTACAGAACATTATTGGGTTTCACCACACGTCTTCTCACCCTAATACATGCGTGAATGTATGTAGTTTTATTGTCTCCATTATTAAACAATTTTACCCTAAAGTTATCCCTCCCCCATCGCTCCTATAAATTCACCATCACTGTCAGTGAATTCTTCCGCTCCGAGAGTTAATCAAAACCCACATCATCCCATCTCTCCTCTAAATTGGCTTCCAGACAATAGATGTCATGTTTGAATAGAGCCATATCGTGATCCAATGGAGGAAGTGACATAGCCCACTCTGTGTGTTCCTTCTTCAAAAGCCTCAACATAGAGTAAATAGCCACTATTGACATTACTTGAAAATGTAACAAAAAAGATAGGAAACCTTTGGATATTTAAAATCCCAATGAAAGACTCAAATAGTACAAAGTAAAATCCATAATACTCCTATACTGATACGCGGATGAGCTAAGTGGCCGAGCCATTCGGCCGAGCTACGTGGACGAGCTACATGGCGGACCTCCGCGCCAGAAGATGTTTTATGTCTCTGCGCAGAGCACCTACACGGTG
Organism: Viscum album; assembly: GCA_963277665.1. NCBI lineage: Eukaryota > Viridiplantae > Streptophyta > Magnoliopsida > Santalales > Viscaceae > Viscum > Viscum album. The sequence goes on along the minus strand of OY728136.1, from coordinate 1,920,259,536 downwards.
GAGCTACGCGAAGTACATTCGCGGGCATCATCTCTTTGACCAGGCCCATCTGTGCCTATAAATAGGACCCTTGGGATCCCCATTTCTGGACTAAAAAAAGTGAAAGACTCTATGAAGCACCCATTGTGTAGCTCTTTCTCCTAGATCTCTCAAATCGTCTCAGGTAGTTCTCTAAACTACAAAAGAAAGGATAGTTAAAGGGGATATGCATGATTTGAAGTTCTTCACATTCTTTAGTCCTCATCCATACCTACAAAGTATATCTTCTCACCACACCTGCACGGTACACCTATGCGCCGTACCTGTACGAGAGGGAAACATGGGGTACCTACATAGTATACTTGCAAGAGGTACCTACACGACCAGTTCAAGTACCATTTTTAAGGCCATCCATGGGAGGGTTTCTCCTTCCTTGGTTCCCTTATCTGAAAGGGGCTATGTTGAAGCCTCCACCAAATCCTCCTGACATATCAAACCATTGGGGAAGGCACATCAGCATGTCTCCAATTTGGGTTTGTATTTCCACAGTAAGAGGTTTCCCACATTTGTTTCACAATGGGGCTAGGATTCATGGGATGTTTTTGGGTTTGTATATCCACATACACATTGTCTTTTCCCCCAAAAATAGTGTTGGGAAGTTCCCAGTTTAGAGAATATTTGAATACCGGCCTCACCCTTCTCAAAGGGGCTACCTGAAATGGAAGGTCTCCAGTAGGAAGGGTACACTTCACACTTTCTATTCTGTGCAAGTATAAGAGAATTATACCTCCCTTACCAGAACCAATTTTAGGGTAGCCATCCTGGTACAATCCCCTCACCTTTACCTCTTCTTCCTTACACTGGACACTTCTTCAATGTAAATAGAACGGAGGGAAGGTTCATCACCTCGCCCTCTTCTATGGTCGACGCAACCTCTTCCATCAATATGGAGGAAAATTCTTAATGTGTGAAGTGTCATTATTGAATCATTCATATCCTCTAGTTTCTCACACTGATCATGATTCACATGAGCTTAGAGATATGTAATGGTTGCATCGTATGCACAAACACTCACCAAATGAACTATGAGAACTCTAATTCCTATTCAAGCCCCGATATGTTGAAGCCCTTTCAGGGCCTGAGCTCACTGGATATCCTCCTCAAGAATACAACCCTAATTCCCCTAATTTAGGCATCCTAATTAGAAAATAATCCAAAAATTAAATCCCCAAATCATCAAGACATCCTTTTCAAAGATGTAAGCCCAAAATCATCTCTCTCGTAAGGCTATACTCTCTTATGAGACTTATCAAACTACGTGGGTTTTAATTACAATTAATATGGGATACCTAGGAAGCCTCCTTGAGGTTTAAAACCAACACTTCAAATCACCCCGGTTCTCTTTGGTCCATATTCCCAAAAGTTTCTTGATCCTACTTGGAAACGCATACCCTTTCCAAGTTCCATAGGCTTCTTCAACATGAGTCCCACATTATGTTTTAACTAAGAACCTTCCGCATAGAGGTCCTTATCACATGACCTTAAAAGGTATGATGTGTCCTACTAAGCGGCACTGAAATATGAGGGTTCTAATTCCTTTCATAAGTAAATGTAGGTAGCTCATTTTATGAGCACGATCCCAAGATTAAAACAAACTTTCATCTACCAGGATGAAAATAAATTCTAGAGTTCCCCACTGACTGGCTTAAAAACCAGTATTCTTATAATGATGATTAAAATAATCACTAATCGTTTTATTGGAAGATACCATTAATGGAAAACCACAAATACATATAGATGTTTCCATTGATGAAGAACCTTGAATGCATACTAATCATTCCATATTTTACACATGTCAATATGTGATTGTAAATTCCAAGGGATACTTATGATATACTTGATGAATTAAAAAGGATTTAGGAAAATAATTAAATTTTACAAAGATAGTCCCAGACTAGAAAATAATTCCCCTCAAAAGGATGTGATGAGTCCGACCTCCCATCCTCTTGACCAATGCACGTTCTTATATATCATAAATTTCAAAAATTAATGAACGCCACCCTTTAGAAAGTAGGTCCTCTATGGATATAGAACTGTTATATTTTTCAGGTTTCATTAATAAATCCAATGGAAACAACCTGGAAACAGTGATTCTTAAATCTAGAACACGTTTCAAGGATCTATGAAATAGAAATGGTGAACCCGACATGAATACTTAACCAGGCTAATAATGTTACCCACATGTTAGGCCCCTATCAATTGATAAAGGAAAGATAGACAAATGAATTAATCATGAATGTGTCCATATAAAAAGATGTTTCGTTAATAAACTTTGTCATTGTCTCAGTTTTCCATAGAAACCCCTTCCAACCAAAGAATGGATTTATCCAAGACAGCAACGGTGAACTTCCCGACTACTGATCAAGCCGGATCTCCTTCCACGGGAAGGACTTTATCACCAACCCAGCATCTTCAACGCTTGGTCTCTAATGTGCTGATAAAGGAATGTCACCATCACGATACAATCCTGACATTGGAGGTTTCTTGACAGACCCTCCAGGTCAACAATAATCCTCGATCATCTGGCCAACAACGACCAGTGATCAAGAAGCAAATTGATCCAACCCCCAACTTTGACCATATCGGGTCTGTATCCCCAGAACGTAGCAATCAATATCTCCAATACTACAGGGAGGTGGATAATGAGGTCATTGAAGGCCTCAATTCAAGAATAGAGGAGTCCTTTCTAAGGACTCCCACCAGAAATCGTTGCCATAATCATGCAGTAGTGTATCCACAACATGATGGGGGTGATTCCCTTGGACATTTGGCCAGGTCTCTCTGAACCGAGCATGAAAGACGAACCTCCAGGGACAATGTCCGGTTAACGGGGAGCAGATTCTCACCACTACCTCCACTGGAATATCCCATCAATTTAACATGATGGAAGAAAAAAAGCAGTATACACCCATCCATCCTAATTTTTCTACTCATAAGACTCATCTGACAACAACCCACCAATCCCACCAGATAAACCCGGTGGAGTACTATGAACTGGCACATACACCTGTTTACAAGTTATCAGCCTATCAGGAGGCTTGTATGACTGCATTTAAAGATACATGCTAGTCTAATATAGTGGAAACTAGTAAACAGGGATATACACCTGTTTTCAATCACAAATTCTCTCAGTAGTCTCATCTGCCAGTATTAAAGGATTTCCATCAACCATACATAATGGAAAACAACAAGTAGTCACATACACCTACCGATGTTCATCATGTATTCTAATAGTCTCATTTGGTAGCACTCAGAGAAGTTATTCAAAATGCTCCGATGACAAATTTAGGGAAGACCCAACTCTCTACCCCTATGCGTGATTACAGTCAATGTCCATTGACAGGAAAAGGATGACAAGAGTAGGCACATACACCTATACCAGATACAGAATGGGAGTATATTCCCATTCTAGCTGCTGAAGTCACCAAACACATCTTATCAATGGTGAAAGGACAGACTCAAATCACTGCACATATTCCGGAAGCATTCCAGGATATTTTAACAATTACCTCAGTAGTATTTGGGGAACAAACAAATAAATATATCCCCACACATGGGATGAAGCATCAGCATTCCATCCCAGAGTAGATACACACCATTGTTCCAGTCCAGGAGGTTCATTGGGCATACTCTTCCATATCATACAGACAATAAGATCGGGGACATACACCTTTTCCAATTAGAGTTAATCAGTATGTTCTAGTAACTAATCCAAGGCTTCCACATATAACTACCCCTAATAACCACTTTTCCCAAAAAGTTTCCCCAACTATGTATAAGATAACATTTGTGAATAATTCTCACCAAATAATGTTGAAAAATCAAGAGTCAATCTTTGATTTAACTTTTATTAATGCGGGAGTTTTTAAAGCCCTTGGAAATTTATCTACTGCTGCTCAAGATCCTACACTCACATTATTAAATTTTGGGAGTGGTAGTTGTAATTCTGACGTTTCTCACCAGAAACTTCATCATGAAGGCTTGCTTCGTGAAAATTTGGTCAATCTAGAGTGTATATCTTTGGATGAGAGCCACAATAACTCTCCATGTGTCCAGAAGACCAAATAGCAAGAAGATTTTTCCCCTGTTGTAATCCATCGTGGTAATCCTCCCCATGATGGAATTCACTATGAAAGTCCTCTCCATAGTAGTATTTCACATTTTCAAAACAATTTTATAATTGAGAATGTTTCGACAAGAAATCCCCCCCTTTCTCGAGGCAATTTCAATGACAAGGAAAGTCATGTATGATGCCTTGTCATTGATAGGTGAAAAACATTCTTAGTAAGAAGAAATATTAAGGGATTATTCATTCTATACACCTCCCTTGGGTCATTTATCCTTTAATATAGAGCATCCACTTTGGTCAGACCAAGTGGAGAGACCTCTATTAGAATATTATAAAGACGTGTTGAACATGAGGAAATAATTATCTATAAGAGAAATACCAGTCATAGTCTAGCCTTCACCAAATTCTCAGTTTGATATTCTAGAATTTATGAACGAAGATTGCATTCATGAAATTCTTCTCAACTTATGGAAAAATCTTCCTCATTTGAAAATTAATGTATTCCCATATGATAAATATCAAAATCATATAAAGGTAATATAAGTGTTACGAAACCAAATAGAGTTGGAATCTCATTCAGTTTCCCAACATCCAAGGGTTGAAAAACAACAGAGAACCCTTCACCACGCATGCCTCAATGCTCTGAAAGGGCTACACCAATTAATTTCTGATTCCCAATCTAATGTCTGCATCAGAGGATGGGGTGAATATGGAGCATTTCATTTAACTGCACTCCAAAATCAGAAATGTCCACCAAAATTGATCTCATTCAATGTTATTGCCCATGGACGACCATAGTCAATAGGTTATGTATGTAATCAAATGTATTCTCAAGAACAGACACCATTCAGTTCTCATCAGAATCAAGCCCAATGAAAATAAATTGTCGAACTACATCTACATCAAGACTCTGATAATCTTGAGCAAGTGTCCCGTATAGAGGAAGTCAGGCTTCAGAGGATAAAAATGTCTGAAATATCATAGTGATCTTCTAAAACATGTGATTTAAGTAATTGTTAGATGATGCACCCCGGTAATGTCCAACCCAAATTCTGTAAAATCAGAAGATAAGTTCCATGAATTACAGCTGTAGCAGTTCAAGAATCACCCCAGCTTTCATGGTTGGGGGATCATTTAATGAAACCTTCAAATTTAGTAAACAATATTCAAATATTTGAAGAATAATAACAGGATCATCCCCAGCCTGCATGGTTGGGGGTTATTTAAGATCTACAATTCCCTCCTCAACAGAAGTCAGTTTTATCCCGATTAGGGAAGAAGACACAAGGAAAGCTTAAAACATATCTATACAATGAATCCCATCATGTTACTGTATGCCAAATAGTTCCAAGGAATTCACCATATTGGATAATGGAGTTTTGTGAAAGGAAAAAAGGGAGTCGATATTCCAGAAACATTGAAAGAATGCCATTAATGTGTTATGCATCAGTGGATGTTATCAATACCATTACAGAAGATCCTTCAGAAAATAATTCCAGTTCAGGGGAATTAGAAGATGAATTTCTTTTCCATAATGCGGTACACATTGAGGCAAATGAAGGTGTGCATACTTGGAATCAATGTCTTACCCAATATCTGTGAATACCTTCAATTAACCAACTCTCCCCCCTCCAAAAAGCATATAATAAGGGGAAAAGAAAAAAAGTCAGATTGCATCTCACTTTTTCCGCTAAAGAAGTTCAATCTCTTTCACTTGAAGAGATATTTTCACTGCAAGGAGAGGACATGAAAGAGTTGAAATGACTCAATACAGAGTTACGTTGAAACAACATTTCTACTAGACGTACTCCCCATGAATGTCCTCAACATGAAAATCTTTTAAGATCTCAATTGAGAAAGGGATTTGTAGTTACTACAGATGCGGATAATGATTTCCCTCCATTGGGTACACAGTCATGGAAGGACTCTATACATCATGATAGATCTATTACTATGGGTTGTCCAAGGAAGATATCAGCAACACCATCATTGGATTTACCAGTCGTTGCACCACCTCAAGCTCTAGTTTCTATACCTGTAGAGAATCCAGCTCATCTAGGTGTTCCACATATTCTTATGAATACTATTGAGGCATTAACAACTCGATTGGAAGCTATGAAAGAACGACGTGCACCAGTTCATCCAGAAAAGAGAGCTTACCCTGAATGGGTGGATGCGATTCCTCCCCCACCATACATTGTGAATACTACATTTCCAATCTTTAATGGTTCGGGAGATCTGAAACAACATCTAACACATTTTGTTTCTCATTTTGATCCTATGATGGGAACTTCTCAACAACAAGAAGGACTTAAGATTAGGTTTTTTGTGCAGTCATTACAAGGACCAGCTTTTGTTTGATATACAAGTTTGAAATCTCGATCAATTACTTGGTTAGAGGATCTCCTTCAGAAATTCCTTCTTCAATTTATCTCAAAATTACCAAAAATAAGTTTTTCATCTTACCAATTGTAAACAAAAGTAGAATGAAAGAGTTTCAAATTTCATTTCTCACTGGAAGGGATTAACATATTCCTTAATTTTAGATCTCTCTCAAGAAGAGTTGCTGCCAATTTGTGTAGAAAATCTGCGTGATGAATTACGTACACCATTGATCCCTGTGAAATACACAGAAGGGTTCTGAGGCCTTAATTCAATCGCTCATCAGATATAAGACCCTATTATAGAATCTATGGGTAATACTCATGTAATTTCATCAGCTCCAGGAAGAAGAATAGGAAAGGCATAAGATTATATAGTTACACTCAAACAATCACATTTACCTACTTCTACTTCAAGTCTCTCATCATGCCGAAGGGCTTCGCCTCCTGAGTATCAACAGTAATGATCGCCTCATCAAGATGATCAAAGAGATCAAATACGGAAACAGTTTGAGGAATTATTGAATAAAATCTACTCTTTAAAGAATATGCATGTTCCTAGATACTTCATCTCAGCCTTAGAAAACAATTTGGTTTAGTTTCCAAGTCTGAAGAAGCCAAATAAAGACGGAGATGAAGATTGCCTGAATTATTTTCCCTTTAATCAGATGTTGGGACATTCCATTCAGGAGTTCTTTGTTTTCAAAGACCTTCTTCAAAAGATGGTAGACTCTGGAAAAATATAATTGAAAAGTTCCTCTACTCATGTAGCATGTGTTACTGCCACAAATCCAAAGGAATAATTAGAATGATAAGAGGTTAAAAGTAAAAATGTGAAAAAATATGATGATTGGATGATCAGGAAAATGGTCAAATGGACTCATGCTATTTTATGAACACTATTGAAACAACCAATTGTGTATTCTATCACACTTTATATAGAAAACCCATTTTCACCAAAAGTTCATTCCACAAATAAACAAGGTTTTCATATGGATAAATAGCTATCAGAAGAAGACAAGTTCGCATCAAGGCCAAAGTTGTTCTTAACCTTGGAAAATTTTATTCCATCTATTTCAAAATAATGGGCATGCCCCGCCCAATAGTACAACTAGAAATAACCTGTCACGAAGAATCCTCATCAAATGAATAATTAATCTTTGGTTCCTTTAATGTTATCTATTTAACAGATCCTAATGTCAATGGTGGTTCTAATTATATTGAGCCAGAATTCCATGTGCCAAATTGGGGAACTAGAGGAAGAGGCCAAGGTCAAGGATATAGGGGAAGACGTGGGAATTCAAAAAACCATCATTTTAACTCTACCCCTGATCAAACCATATATACGGAAGAAACTTGTGGAAGATCCCTTTTTCAATCTCAAAAAGAACAAGGAGTTTCTTCTATGAAAAACAAGTCTAGTTCTAGAAAAATTATCCTGAAGGAATGATTAGAAGCTCCACCATCTTCTTCTCAGTAGATGAATAGACATAGTCAGTCTAATTTACCAAAGTCCGTGGTATTTTCCACTTTTGATTCAACATAGAATATATCTACCATAGATGCATCATCTTCCAAAGAACATGTAAAACCACATCTCTATGCTAGGAAAAAACATACCTTTGTAACAAAATTATGATGTCTTGAATCAATTGGCCCAAGTACCAGAAAGTTATCAATTTTGGATTCATTGAATCTCTAAAAATATCTTCAATAAGCACTAATTAAGGCCTTGTTATGGCCTCAAGAATTTGAAACCAATGTTGCTGCTGTTGAAGTTTACCATATAGATAATGATTCTGTAGAATGTCATGCAGTCATTTTTTTTTAAAGATGAAGATGAAGACCATGTTGTACGTGGACACATAAGACCTTTGTATCTGTCTGGAAAGGTCAATGACATGGATATCAGACGAGCCTTCATTGATAATGGCTCCAGGGTCAACCTCATTCTCGTTCGTACACTTTGTCGATTTGGCCTCACTGAATCTGACTTATCTCCTTCAAATTTATTGTTGCAAGGATATGACAGGAATAAAACAAGAACCACTTCTTGAAATTACACTTAGATCTTAATTTTGAGATCTTGTGATTAATTCAGATTTCATGGTTGTTCGTCATGAAACAACCTTCAATATTCTACTTAGGAGGCCTTGGTTGCATCAACATGCGACCATACGTTCATCATATCACCAATGTCTAAAATACTGTTCCAATGGTCAAATCAGAACATCTTATGGTGACAAGGCTCCATTCAAAGCATGTGAATATCAATATATTGAGGCAGAGTTTTATCACCCAAATGGAATGATGTCTATGACCAAGGAGATAACCAGAGTTAATGCTCCCAATTGACAGGAAAAGATTCCAGCAAATCCATTCATGCATTTTAGTTCAAAATTATGTGTTACCCATCAGTCAAGTTGAAAAGGTAACACCTAATCCATGCACTCATCCATTAATTCCCATGATTTCAATTGCAGAAATTGAATCTGATAACATGGTAGAATTTATTGATGCACCAAGCAATGATGGAAGCTTGAATGGAGAGGTTATTATTTCATCTATTGAACTACAACGAGCCTGTACTTCATCAATAAAAAAATAATAAATTGTAGAAACATTATAGGAAGAAAAATATGTTGATTCTCAATCCATCAATCCATTTTTTCCTCAGAAAGACCCTTCTTCATCAGTAGGGTCAGATATGGTGGCTTCTTATTCGAGATGATCAAATACTAACTCTTCCCCTAACTTTGGGATTTTTTCCTTGTCATATACCATGAAAATGGAAACAGAAGAAGTGGAACATAATGAATAAGAAGATGAAGATCTCACGGATTCTCCCCCAGCATTTGAAGAAGGTGTTTCTACCACCGTGGATGAACACAGAGAAATAAATCTGGGAATAGGAGAAGATCCACGCCCCACCTTAATTAGTGTGGCCAAGACTTATGAAAAACAAGAGGTGTATAATTTCTTTCTAAAGAAAAATCAAGATATATTTTATTGGAAATATATTTAAATTACAGGTCTTAATCCTAATGTATCCACCCATCATTTGGGTTTTCCAGAAGAACATCATGGGTTCGAGCAAGCTGCAAGGAGAACACACCAAACTCATGCCTCAAAAATCAAAGCTGATATTGATAAGCTTATAAAGGATAACTTTTTTAGGGAAGTTCAGTATCACAAATGGCTGGCAAATATTGTCCCAATGGAAAATAAGAACGGGAAAATTTGAGACATTATTGATTACAAAGATCATTATTTGCATTGTACTAAATATCATTTTCCAGTCCCGATTACAGAACACTCAAATGATGCAACAGCTCTCTATGGTGATCTTTCATTCATTGATGTATATTTTGGGTATAATAATATTCGAATGGCCCATAGGATGAAGAATCTACATCCTTTAGAGATTCTCAAGGTGTTTTTTACTATTGGGTGATGCCATTTGGATTAAATAATGCAGGTATGAAATTCCAACGTACCATGAACCATATCTTCAAACACTTCTTATGGAAATTTTTTTAATGCTATGTTGATGATTTTGTAGTCAAATCCAAACAACATTCCAGTCACTTGGCTGATTTGGAAAACATATTTTTCAAACATCGAAAACATAATTTGAAGATGGACCCCTTAAAATGTGCTTTTGGGGTAACCTTATAAATATTCCTTGTCTTAGTTTTACGCCATCATGGTATCGAAGTTGATCTTGAGAAAAACAAATTCAATCCTTGGTATGTAACCTCCTTGAAATTTGAAATAACAGAGAGATCTTCAAGGACAGTTGGCCTATATTCGGCACTTTATCGCCAATTTGGCAGGAAAATGCTTACCTTTCACCAGATTAATGAAGAAATGAATCACTTATCAATGTACTAAAGATTACCAAGAAGAATTTGATATAATCAATAAATATTTCTTGAGACCACCAGTATTTATGCCACCTGTTGAAGGAAGACCACTCATTCTCTACGTGACAGCTTTAGAGTGATCACTAGGTGCCTTCCTCGCCAAAAAAATGATGCTTCAAATGAAAACAACCTTTATTATATCAGTTGCACTATGATTGATGCGGAAAGTCGGTATTCCAGTATTGAGAAGTACTGCCCGGAATTAATCATTTCTGTTCAAAAATTGAGACATTACCTGCAACGTCATGAGGTCCAATTGGAATCTCGTAATAACCCGTTCAAATTTATCCCCAGTCGTCCTATGCTTATAGGATGTCTAGCACAGTGGGAGGTTATTTTGCAACAGTTTGATATCTAGTTTGTATCTCAAAAGGAAATAAAAGGTCCATGCTCTGGCTGATTTCCTTGCTGAGCATCTATCCATGGAAGATACATCATTTAATATTGAACTTCCGGATGAAGAGGTCTTCTCTATTCATGATAATTACAAAACATGGAAAATGTATTTTGATTGTGCTTCTAAAAGTAAAACATAGAATAGACTGGAAAATTTTAATCTCAACAGGGTTGGATTAGGTGTAGTCCTTATATCCCTAGAAAAGGCAGTATTTCCATATTCGTTCTTATTATCTGAAGGTGGTACCAACAATGTAGAAGAATATCAAGCTCTAATCTCATGTTTGGAATTAGCCCTTCACATGAAAATGGATCATTTAAAAGTAAAAGGTAATTTAGAATTGGTAATAAATGAAATCCATGGCGGAATACTTTATAAAAAAAGAAGAGATAATACATTTGTGTGATTACGTCAGAGACTTAATAGCTTAATTTCCCTTAGAGCTAACATTTTCCAATTTCTAACTCTCAAAAAATGCCCAAGAAGATGCGTTGGCTAATGCAGCTACATCCTTGGAAGAACCAAATCAGGCTGAGACAGGTATCAGTATAACCCATCACCGTGTGGTCTTGCCTTTTGTTCAAACAAGAATGGTGGAAATTAATGAAATTTACCATATTAATGAACCATATGGTCATACTATGGGTTGGATAACATCTATAAAAGAATGTCTTCAAAATCGGGCACTTCCACCAAATAGGGCTAAGAAGGAGAAGATCCGATGATGAGTGGATAATTTTACTCGTTATAATGGTACAAACCACCAAAATATCCATTACATGCAAGGCTATGATGGAATTCTTTTCAGATGTATTGATGGATAAGAGACCACAACTATCATGAAAGAAGTACGTTCATGAACTTGTGGTTCCCATCAATCTGGGCACAGACACTCCGATCAGATCTGAGGGCTTGGATACTTTTGGACTTCAATGAAACAGGATTGTACAGATTTCACTACAATAATTCATTCATGTCAAGTGCATGCCAACTTCATTCATCAACCCCCAGAGTTTCTATATACTGCTAAATACTCCTAGCCATTTTCCACATAGAGAATGTATGTAGTAGGGCCTTATCCTCCATCCACAACTAAGCAGTTCAAGTATATCTTGACACATACTTATTTCTTCTCTATGTGGGTTGAGGAAATAACCCTCAAGAAAGTCGGAGCCAAAATCATCATTAGTTTTCTCAAAACTAATATCATCACATGGTTTGGCGTCCCTCATACTATTTTGAAATACAATGGAACCAATTTTCATTTTGCTAAAGTAAAAAAGTTCTATCAGGAATATAATATCAAATCCAACCATTCATCTTGCAGTCATGTGGCGGCCAATGGACAAATATAGGATTTCAACAAAAACCTATCAAATATACTCCAAAAGATGGTTGATAAAGATAAGAAATCATGGCCTGATGAACTTTTGAATGCTTTATTGGATTATCAGACAACTACATGTACTACTACCCAAGAAAATATTTATTCATTGGTATATGGAACTGAAGCGGTTTTTCCAATTGAAGTACAATTGCCTTCACATAGAGTTGGAATCTATGATTAGTTATCTAAAATTGAAGGATCTCATAAATCGTTCAATGAGTTGGAACGATTAGATGAGAAAATACTGTATACTTTGCATCATCTAGAAGTCTATCAAAATATAATAGCGTGAGATTTTAATTAGAAATTTTTCCTTCATTCATTCCTCCAAGGAGAATTGGTATTGGTCTTTAGGACTCCAATGATACCCAGAATGAAACCACCAAAGCATGAACCAAAATGGGAGGGACATTATTCCATAAATAAGGTCTATTCAAATGGAGCCTATGATTTAATCTCAAGGGATGTAGAGCGCATTACATCTCCAACCAAGGCAAGATTTTGAAGAAATTATTTTTGTAATTATACCACATTAGTCCTCACTGTAAGACTTTAAACTACACAGTACAATGTCTTTGTTGAAAGACATAAAACCACCCAACATCCAATGTCCTTTTTATAAGACATTAAACTGTATAACAACCATAAGCATCCATGTTGCATGACATTAATGTTTGATGCATCTTCAGCCTAGTTACATGACGTTAAACTGCATGACATCATATGTACAACTAATGTTTTCTCTATTTAATTTAAGATGATTCCATAAGAAAATTTCATTTATGTCATCACTACTTTGTAGTAGTATAAGAGTATGTCTCTTTCTTATGTTGGAGTCAAATATTCATTGATACCACGATTCAGGAACTACGTATGGCTTGATTCTCATTTTCAATTAGATTCGTATAGATGCCTAAATCTCCAATTATGGACATAACCAGAATCACAAAATTTTCATATTTTATTTTCTCCTCTTGTAAATGAATCACTTCTATACAGTGTGTTTCCTCAGGATATATTATCTGGTCCCTATACCATTTCATGTCTTAAGAATTATCGTTCTCTCAGAATGTATCAAAATCCCATATTAATCATATCAAACTTACCGTGAGGAATGGTTGTCTAAATAACTACGTATTGATTGATTCTCAACTATTTTGAGATTTGTAGAGACACCTAGATCTCCAATCTTGAGCCCATCCATAATAACAAAAAACCCCTTTATTTCTTGTATAAAGTCAAATCTTCTTAGAGAATGTTTTTATAAATATGTATGACATGATTCTTTCCCCAGCAATACATATAGTGACACTTGGATTTTATCCCATTAATCAAGTTCCAATATGTCTTCCCTTTCATATCAGTTCCTAGTCGTCCTTACCACATGACGTTACACTAAATGATAATCTAATAACCATGTTCTTCATTTGCATCACCATTGCATTATAAAATAATCCCTTTCCGCACCTTGTTTCTCACACCGAGAATATCTTGCATGGTCTTAAAAATTGAGTAAATGGATTCTTTATATACGGTGTTTTAATTTCTTATGGGGTTAATAATGTCCGTTCTGCATGACTTAAAACTGCACATTTCCATATTCATTCAAAGGAAAAAAAGAAACCCTCAATTTTACATTTGATTCAGATCTATGTATAGGAAATCAAATTCATGGAGAATATTGATTCAAATATTTATCATATACATTGGGAATAGCCCCTTCCCTATCTCACACTCTTAATCTTGAATTTTTCATTCAAATTTTTGTAATTTTTCTTACGGTTTCTCATGACAAGGTTTAAAATATATGAGAGCTCTTCTTTCTGACTATGAATCACATGCCCTTAGGAGGCCTTGCACATGTTTCCTACATAACAGACATGTCATTCAAAATATGTCACTATTTGTCTATATTCCCCAATTGGCCTTGCATAATACAGCCCCCATCCGGGGTTTGTCAAATAAAGGTAACTTCATTCTTGGTTATAGTATCTTTTTCCCCTTTAATCATTGATGACAATATAAATGAATCTATTTTTTAAAACTGTCATCCAATTATACTTGTCCCATTATCTTTCTCATAGTCTGAATGTTTTCAAGACCACGGTTTACACATTTCCGTCATCCATTTTTTTGATACACTATGAAATAATCTTGAAATCACTTGGCCAAATGTTATATATTGTTTCAGTTTCTGGTCCAAGTTGTATGACATAAAACTACAGACACCACATATTTTACATTAGGGTTAGACCTTTGTGAAATTCCTATTCCCCTGATTATTTGGATATCTTGATTGGAAAAACCCTTTCTATATTGAGGTACCATTCTCCATAAAACAAACTCTATGTTTGGAAAATATGAATCTCCATAAACTTTCAGCCACTTTTAGTAATAGAATGTCAAATTTCTGAGATCTCTTTTGCCTGACAATACAAAACGTGCCCTTAGGCGGCCTTGTATAAGATGCCTGTATAACAGGATTTTCAGTCAAAATATGCCACCATTTGTCTATGTAGCATATTCCCCAGTTTTCCCTGCATAATAAATCCCCCATAATGGGTTTTTCATGTAATGGTATCTTCGTTCTTAGAAAAGTCTTCCTCTAATGCTTCTATCCCTTTTCCCATACCATTCGTCGGTTTCAAAAATTCTAAAATCATAGTTTACAATTTTCCATTTCATGCCTGAATATGATAGTATATTTCCAAAAAAAATATAGAGAAATTGGGAGAGTTTCATAATTTTGGTTAGAGCTAAAGACCCATAATTAAAGCCCCACCATGTCCTCACTACATTACATAAAACTGGAAATTACAAATGTCCTCACTGCATGACTTAAAACTGCATAGTTCCAACATCCTCACAGCATAAATTAAAACTGCACAGTACTATTGTCCTCACTGCATGACTTAAAACTGCATAGTATGATATCAGAAATCTCCCCTTTTCTGATAATTTTTTATCCATTTCTCATACACCAAATTTGTATAGAATGGGTTTTCCAATTCATATATGTCGGTATAAAATATCTCATTCATTATTTAAATTTATTTCCTTAACAAAACAACCTATTGTGGTCTTGGGTCAGCAAAATATTATTTACCCTATCTATCAACATTAAAATATAAATTCCTAAGGAGCTCTTTTGTCTAGCTATGCAGCGCGATCCCATACGTGGCCTTTCAATAAGTTTCATACATAATAGGAATGTCAGTTAAAAGATACCACTATTTGGATATGCAACATATGCCTCAGTTTCCCCTGCATAATATAGCCCCCATAACGGGTTTTTCCAATAACGGTATCTTTGTTCCTGGAAAAGACACACATTATGTTGATATAGACTTTAAAGTTTTGTATCAAAAAAAAATCATGGCCCAAGATTCCCCTTGGAAATTTTTAAATAATATTAATGAAATTAATATCCACATTGTTTTGTTTGGGTTTTAATTCATACTTTACGGTCAATGCTATTTTGACCCTAAATATTTTCCCTTTACCATCCAACATGCATGACATTAAACTACCAGTAACAAAAGACTCGGTACTCATTAGATTGAGAACATTCGAGGGTAAATCTAAACAAAAGTCGAGTCCCATATCACTAAACATACATTTTTGATGATTTATGTAATATTGAGAAATAAAAAAGGTCAAAAGACACAAAATTTGTGTTGTTATCCATATATCCCTAACAATAGTCAAATTATTCTCATTAGGTCCCTCAGATTAATAAAAAAATTGACCACTTCATTATTATTATTATAATAATGATTTTTTAATATAAAGGATTCATTATCATCAATTACCTTTCATATTTATATCATGAATAATATAAATGATGAATTATATGATTGAAAACAAAATTTATTTCATTTATATAAAAATAGAGGGACATCCACAAAATGGTGCCTCTCTGTCATGTTTCAGAAAAAACTCTCAACATGACTTTTCATTTGTTGGACTGCATCATAAGCTCTATCAGCTGCCTATTGAAGTTTAATTATTTGAGAAACTCCAACCTTCTCTGCCTGACGAAGTGCTTCCTTCACAGTTGAAATGGTTGTTATGCCCTATAATTAGGTTTATCCTAATTTCTGATACAATTTTTCAACATTGTTATGAATAGAATCTAATCTTGTTGAAGAGATAACAACTCCTTCATGGATTCTTTGATTTGTTGGCTAATCTCAAGTGATTTATTTTTATGATTTTCCTCCGCCTCAACTACTGCAATGAGATATATCTCAATATTGATGATTTTTATCCTCTTCAAAATCTTGTCGTAGCTTATGGTCCTGCTCCCATCAGCGAATAGTCTATTTCTTACCATCTTAGACTGGCCAATAATTAAATCCACCAAATCCCAATACGCAGAATAATGCAGGGAGTTTTGGAAAATGTGACGACAATTCATCTAAAGGCTTTTCAGAAATTATGCTTTAGATATGTCACCTTTTCTACTTATGTTCCATACCAAGGGAATATTTCATCTTTATATCTGAATCTGAGTCACTACGATGAGGTAAAATGTACTCTGGAAACCGGTCTCTTAAAGAGTTGTCGTGTTCTTCTGTTGGGGATATAGAAGATTCACCTTCTGATTTAGGAGATGATAACCCTAAATGATAAATCAAGTATATTATTAGTTTCAAATGGAGGATGAAAATATGATTGAAGTAGATGATTATATTTACCCAATAACAATTTAGCTACTTGATTGGATTCATCCCCTGTATTATCAGCTCTAGTGTTTTGAGCAGGTGTTTCTTGTGAAGGGGAATTTACTTGAATTTTCTTGGGTATAACATTTGAAGGCTCTAGAACATCTCCTGATAAAGGATCCTTTGTATGTATTTCTCCATCCCCAGTAGAATGATAAAGTGGAACACCTTGTTCCTGAAGATCCTTTGTATAAATTTTGCAGATAATGCTGCATAAGGTAAATTTTTATGTAAATAATCAATTTGAAGAACAAATTATGTATGGAAAATCAAGAATAGGGACTTACATCCTTGGAATTCATCATGGAAATCCCTAAACTCCTTGTTGGAACCTGGAATATTAATATTTGGATTAAGGGTGTCCATCATTCCTCTGTTTACTGCCCAAAATGTTACAACATCCTCAGCATTTAAGGTATGCAAAAAATGATGGTTGATTCTCAAATTGGCTCGACTGAAATTTTGTTCCACTGACTATTATATTGGTATACCAGCATCATATCTTTCTGGGTTTGGATTAATATCAGTGTTGGTTTTAGATTTCTATGTATGTTCATTGCTTACTTTTTAATAAATAAGAATATAAGTATTGATTATTTTTAGGATCCTTTGAAAAAATTAACTGGGGAATGTATTTAATCTTACCATAGATTTCCTCTCTCTCAAAAGATCCAGGAGCAGGTATAGAGGAATATTTTCACAATACATATTCATCAGCATGATCTTGGGTTTCCCCTGGGGCTTCTTTTTCTGGTCGTGAAGCATCAGGTCTTAATCCCTTGAGAGAGGAGAGAGACATAGATCCTACATTAGATAAAGCATGGTTACCAGAATATTTTTAGCAAGTTGTATGCCCTAATGATCGTATAAACACCTACTTATTCGGTGAATTATTTGAATCAATATCATCTATCTCTTTTGTTTTTGTTCAAAATCATGAGGAGTGATTGAATCACTTTTCTTAGAAGGTAAAACATGAGGTAATGGATGATGATTATCTCTCACTATTACCCTAGTCATGATTCTTGATCTTGGAGAATGTTCTGGCAACCTATGAGGATAATTTGTTTCATTGATTGGAGAGCTTGCAGGGCCATACTTGGGTGATTCAAGAACTTGTCCAGATCATCCTTCTCTACATTCAAGATGCATAAATATATTTTCATCAAGATTAATTATGATAAATGATAAAGAATAGTTGAGACAAAAGAAAAATGGAAATACAGTCTCAGTATTAACATAAATATCCCACTCCTCCTTTGATTCGATAATTACCCCTTCGCAGACTCCTAAGTCCATCATATGAGATACTCGTTTAGAGGATGGGATTTTTTCATCGTTTTCATATATAAAAACCTCTATCTATACAATATAGTTCTATAATTTACCCAATATATGGTCTGAATTACCTTCAGATGGTGCCTTGATATCACCAATATTTGGTATTCGAATGCCATGCTGGAGGAATTCCCATGCATCCCTAAGATAATGGGTAATACATTCCAAATTATGAATGGAAGAAGGTCGCACATAATTTATTCTTGGTATAGTTGACTTTGGAAGGGAAGCTTCACATTTCCATTGGAAAATTTCTTCAGACCTCCTTTCTTCAAAAAGATGAACAGATGGATTAGTGACCACTGTTTGATGGTGGCGACTGAATCGCCTTGGCTTAAGAGGTATTGCTTCTCTTGCATTGGTATTCCTGGTGTACTTCATATAAAGATGTTTTGAGGGCTCTGAAACCTCTAAAACTTTTGTATCATCTCTAGCCATGGATTTCATGCCTGGATTTCCACATGCAACAGTCGTTGTTGCTACCACTCGATATATCCCTTTTTTCAAATCCCCTTGGGGATATGAAGAATCCCAAGATATAGCATACCCAGCTTCCAATCCGATTGAGGCATCTGGTAGAGGTAATTTAATTGAAAATTTGGATACCTCTAAAGCTGTGAGAATCCATAATTGTCACACGACCATTGGGTGCTTCTCATGTCTGGCATATGTGGGTGGAAAAGATCTTGATTGTGGAAGACACCTGAACTGAAGAGCAATCTTATAGGGAACGTAGGCCTTGCTAATAACTTCACCATCAATCCTGGTTGATAATACGACATCCCTGAATGCCATCATATAGGATCAAATCTCATCATTATTTTCTTTACCATCAACAATAAATATTCCAGTTTGAGGGTCACCAAAAGGAAAGAAGTTGAATTCCCCTAAGTCATTCAGTGCCTTCAGCACTACATCGGTTCTTAACCCTAGGGGCTGAATACTATAAAATTTCTGCAGAAATGGAGTGAATAGACCATAGGGAAATTTAATTGAATTCAGCACAGAGTATGAAGAAAAGTGTGCTACAATCCATCCCCACAACACTTGGAATGGCCTTGAAATCCTAAATAGAGCCTTCACATTGTATAAATGCAGAAGGGGGTGGTAAATTCATGCTAATACATGGGTTTCTAGCCCAGTATAGTTCCCCTCTAACTATTTAGCTACAATTACAAAGGTCCCTAATTGTACAACACCTCCGGATTCATGGACTGGAAGCAAATAAATGCTTAGCCAATTGTCAAGGAATGTCTCTAGTCAATCTTTTGAATGTATATTAGGTTTGACTTTATATCACCAGTGCTTTTAATCACCACTTTCCAGTGTAGGCCAATATGTCCTTGAACAACCTCAGTTATCTGCTGAAGTGAATATAGTAGGACGTCCACAGGTTGGACATTTCACTATTTTTTGTTCTAATAATGATTACATCCACACTCTAGCATGGATATCTTTTTTATGCTTGTGTAAATTTTCATAATATTAAGTAATTCATGTGACAACGGTGGTGTTATAGGAATATCACCCCATGTTGTAGTAGGTGGGATGAATTCATCATACATTTTCTCCAAGAATGGGAATTCCAGCTATTGGGTAAATGTCATAGAGACTAATACCAACTTCACCATTCGTCAAATGAAATGAATTTTTTTGTGGACTCCATCGGCTCAATAATTCAGGAATGAATTCATTTCTGTAAACATAAGTTTTCCCCATCATGAAAGCTTTGTAAATATGAATGTATGATAACTCTTTTCTGAATTCCACACAAGTCCGACATACCCCAAATGCACTCATCCACTCAGTTTTTACACCCTATCCAGAACGAAGGTACCAATCTCGTTTATAACCCCTATATTGATCTGTTTGAGAATCCCTAAAAGTGGAATCATACCAATGTGGTATTGGCTCTAAAACATGATCTTTCATATCAGAAGTGCAGCCACTGTGATGAAGGATTCAACTAATAGGGATCGTTCCATCTTGTATCGAAACCCCCTTGTACTAATATTCCTGTTGTTATAGTTGGAATACTGAAGAAAACATTTATTTAGAAACTACATCTTAATAGATAGAAAATGGGTGTCTTGCAAAATCTCATGCCTGTACAGGGGTATTTAAGGACTTTGTGGATAGTCATGCTGGTACGGAATTAAACCCTTCCATAACCCAGGAAGAGTACTCTCAACAATGTCATAATAGTCTGGCCCGATGATCCTCATCATTTAATTTTGGCTAACCTTAGCTTTTATGGTATGGTTCATCAAATGAGTCATTATATCCTGCAAAAAAATAATTAACAAACATTCAAAACAGTGTTTTTTAGATTATAGTGAAATTTTTTAGCAAAGGACATTGTTCACGTAGGTCCTTCGACAAAGTCCTTCGACGATATCAGTCGTGTAGGCCCTTTTACAAGGATCCTAGAGCAACTCCATCTTTGAATTCCTTTTTTCATAGTTCCATTATGTAAATAATTTTACCTTGAAATAAATTTCAAGAGAAATACGCGAGAGCACAACGCGATGCAGCTGGGCGAATGACCTACGCAACCAGAGCTCTAAATTTTGGAGAAAGCATTGATGAAGAAAAAAATCATGAAAGGTTGAGACCTATTTATAGGCAATAGAATACCTACGCATCCTGACTGCGTGTCTTACCTACACAACATACATGCGTGAAATACTTTCACAACAAAACTTTGATATTCATTAATCTATCTGGATATTTTTCCCAGACATTCCACTTAGGTCTTGACCATCATTGTATATTTCAGATCCAATCCTGAGGGGGGGGGGATTTTTTGGACACTACTTGATAAATTAACCAAAATGTTAGGCAACCATTGGATATTTAAAATCCCAAATAAATACTCAATGAGTACAAAAGAAAAATCCATAATACTCCCAAAGTGCTACACGGCCGATCTACGTGGTCGACCTCTATGACAGAAGATGTTTTATATCCCTGCACAGAGCACCTATATGGTGAAGCTCTATGAAGTACCTATGTGGAAAACATATATTTCACAAGGCCTATCTGTGTCTATAAATAGGACCCTTGGGCTCCCCATTTCTTGACTGGAAAAAGTGACAGACTCTCTAAAGCTCCCATTGCATATCTCTTTCACCTAGATCTCTCAAATTGTCTTAGGTAGTTCTCTAAACTACAAAATAAGGGATAATTAAAGGGGATAGGCATGTTATAAAGTTCTTCACATTCTTTAGTCCTCATCTATACCTTCCAGGTGTATTTGCGCGCCACACCTACGTAGTACACCTGTGCGTCGTACCTGCATGATAGGGAAACACGGGTTACCTACGAAGAATTCTTGCGCGAGTTTCCGATGTGACCAGTTCATGTACCCTTATTTTAATCCATCCATGGAAGGGTATCTTTTTCCTTGGTTCCATTATCTGAAAGGGGATATGTTGAAGTCTCCTCAAAAACCTTCTGACTTCTCAAACCATTGGGTAAAGCACATCATCCTATCTTTAATTTGGGTTTGTATTTCCACAGTCAGAGGTTTCCACATTTGTATCACAATGGGCTTAGGAATCATGGAATATTTTTGGGTTTTTATATCCATATTCACATATACTTTTCTCCTATAAGGAGTGTTTTGAATTTCTCTGTTTTGAGGATGGTTGGTTACCGGCCATGCCCTTATCAAAGAGGTAACCTAGAACCTCAGGTCTCTGGTAGGGAGGGTACACTTCGCACTTACTATTTTGTGCAAGTATAGGAGAAGTGTCCCTCCCATACCAGAACCAATTTTATGTAATCCATCGTGGTATATGCCCCTCACCTTCACCCCTTCTTCCTTACATTGTCCCCTTGTTCAATGTAAATATAACAGAGGGAAGGTTTGTCACCTCACCCTCTTCCACGGTTTATGTGCCCTCTTCCTTAAGCATGGAAGAAAATTTTGAATGTGTAAAGTGTAATTGTTGAATCTTTCATATCCTTCTGTTTCTCACACTGAGAATGACTCATGTGGGCTTATAGATACGTAATGGTTGCAACATACTCACAGACACTCGACGAATGAACTACGAGAACTCTAATTATTATTCATGTTAGGATACGTGGAAGCCCTTTCAGGGAACTAGATCACTGGATATCCTCCTCAAAAATCCAACCCTAATTCCCCCAATTTGGGCATCCCTCTTAGGAAATAAGACCCAAATTCAATCCTCAAATCATCAATGAATCCTTTTTCAAGAAGTAATCCCTAAATCATCTCTCTCAGATGACTATACTCTCCTATGAGACTTATCGAACTACGTGGGCTTTGATTCCCATTAATATGGGATACTTAGGAGGCCTTTTTGAGGTTCCAACCCAACACTTCAAATCAACCCTATTCTCATTGGGCCATATTCCCGATAGGGTCTGATCAAACTTGGAAACTCATATCCTTTCCATGTACCTTTGGATGCTTCAACAAAATTCCCACACTAAGTTTCAACTAAGCACCTTTCACTTAGAAGTCCTTATCACATGACCTTAAAAGGTATGATTTCTCCAATTAAGCGTCTCCGACCTACGAGGGTTCGTATTCCTTTCACAAGGATATTTAGGGAGCTAATTTTATGAGCATGATCCCAAGATTAAAACTAACCTTCATCTCCCTAATGACAATAAATTCCATAGTTCCCCACATAGTGGATTAAAAACCAGCATCATCATAATGATAATTAAGAGAACCTCAAATCAGTATATTAGAGGATACCATTGATGGAAAACCTCAAATACATATAGATATTTCCATTGATGAAGAACCTTGAATGCATACTGATGATTCTAAATTTTAAACGTGTTAATAAGTGTTTTTAAAATCCAAGTGATACTTATGATATACTTGGTGAATTAATAAGGATTCCTGAAAATATTTTAATTTTACAAAGAGTGTCCCAGAGTAGACATTAATTCCACTCAAAGGGGTGTGATGAATCTGACCTCCCATCCACTCGACCAATGCACATTCTTAAGTATCGTAAAGTTCAAAACTTAACGAATTCCTTCCTTTAGAAGGAAGGCCCTCTATGGATTTGGAACTGTTGGAAGTTTCTGGTTCAATGAATAAATCCAATGGAAAATGCATTGAAACAGCCACCCATGAGTAACCCCCAGAAGGAACATTCCAAATCCTCTTAACCATGTGGTGGTAATATAGATTACACACCCACTGACTAGCGAACATGAAATTATCAAACAAGATCTCCATACTACATAGAGATAAAAAGAGCGGTGAGTGGTTAGAGATACATCTAGTTATATGAATAACCTCTGAATTTGGATATATGGAGATGGCCTGGATGTTGAAAATGCACCGATCAAGTATACTCCAGCATCAACTCCTGCCCCTTCGATTATTGCACCAGGTGAATGGATCACTAGAATAACCCAGGTCCATTAACCCCTTCCCAGCCATGAACTGCACAAAGGACGTACATTCACACCTTGAGCATTTTCACCATTCCCATTCCTCTCGTCTGCCTATGTTATGATATTGAAATCCCCTCCCACCACCCAGGGCTGATCCCCAGGGTCGAGCGCATTTTTCTCCGACCACAACACCTCCCTCTTCTAGGAATCACCACTACCATAAATAGAGGACATATACAGATCTTCTCCTCCACTTGACACCATCATTGTGATATGTTGATCCCTGATTTGAATCACAACAACTAATACATCCCTCTTCCAGAATAACCAAAAATGGATATTGGTTGGGGACACATGAAATGATTCATTTATTTTGATCTTATGAGTAAAATATTGAATCTAAGAAACACTCTTATTGTGCTTGATAATTGACACCATATTGACATTGTGACTCCTAGTCTCTGAGGAGATGAAATCAGTTTTCAATTTCTTTCTGATTCCATGGGAGTTCTATATGATGATATGAATCAGTAAAACAACAATGGCCTAGTGTTAGCCCTAGGTAATAAGGTCATTTCCAATGGGAATGTTGGAATCTCCCTTCCCTACAACTTCTTCTTTATCTGTCATGTGCATACTCTTGGGCTTGAACCTGGCATGACTGTGGATGGAATTGGAATATTCGAGTGGGGAAGTTTGTGGTTCCCACCCACTGCCTTATGAGCCAACTATGCCATAGCGACATCCATAACAGTGTCCCTATCCTCTCAAGGACCTATTGCAACATAACACCCTATTATAAACAAGGTACCAGACTTCGTAGGAGGTCGCACTCTAGGAGAGATTGCTTGAGAAAATGGAACACTACATGAAACATCTTAGGACCTTTTTGGAACTCCACAATGAGAGGGATTGCTCCTTGGTCTTTGACAGCCTTGAGCCTTGTATCATCACATGCAATGGAATACATATATGAACACAAGGGAAGCACAAGTAACGGGTAGCCAAGATGGCTTAGGGAACCCTCAAAGGGAAATCCAAAAACTCACCTTTCAACATCAAATACCCAGGATAACACAACCCTCCCATGATAACCGAGAGTTCCGATGGGTTTCTTTGTGGTTTTTAGGGCACCAAAGCCTGAGTAGAAGGTCCTACAGTACTCTAAGAAAGAACACCTGGATCCTTGCATGGCGATATAGATGGGGGCTGGCAGTGAGCCTTGAATGCATGCCTGAGGCCGAGGTCAATCCTTCACAAGACATAGAGGAAGAACTGATAGTCTTGGAGTCATTTGGATCTCGGTGACGACCTCCTAGGTGGCGTTTCCGGTAAGTATGCAGCAAATTACCCTGTAACAAACAAGATGGGATATACCGAGGGAACACTTGGTACTCTAAATCATGGTCCCATACAATGTATTCTGGAACATTTAGGTATATCTTTACCGGAATCAGAATAAAGTGGTCCAGATCCATGAAAATATGTGCCACCATGGTCTCCTCGCTGTGGCGAGTGCGCTCAGACGAACATAAACCCCCCCTAATGAATGCCTGATTGCCTTAAAGAATGATCCATTCCAGAATAGAAGAGGGGGACCTGGTAGGCTTACCCAAACTGCCATGTGTGTAATTTCCTTCCCCTTGTGAACCTCCATCAACCAGTGGGATAAGCTGAAGTGCCAATGACCCACAGACCTAGGGGCATTACACAAAATGTGGATGAAATCAACTTCTGAAGCCAAAATCTAGAAAAATGAGAATCTATAGAGAGACAATATGTGAGACTCTCCATGAAATACCTAGGAATCAATAAAATGTATCAAAAAGGGAGAGAAGGTTTCACATCACCAAATTGTACCAACAGAGTCCATTTCAGGCCAACAATGGCTTCATTGAACGTCATTGTAGGAGCACCCAGGGACACTTGTGAGCCTTCTCTCACTACAGAGTATGAGAGCACTATAATCTTTGGGATCCAATGATGTGGTGCACTAAGATCCAGACCACACAGGACATCCATGAAGGATTGCTCCGGACAACCCATCCTGGAAGATGCATCAGGATACCCCCAGGTAGAATGGGGTCAAACCACCGGGTGGCCTGTAACCAGATCGAATGTCACCAAAACCGAAGACGATGCGGGATGGTAGAGCATGGAGGGAGTAACTATTAGAAATTTTAAAAAATCTTCAGGCGTGTTAAGCGCGTTCCCTCGAGATATAGAAGAAGCCATAATTTTTCTTCTTCTTCTTCAGAATAGCTAATTCAGAACTCATTAATGCTTACTATTGTAATCCAATCACTATACAATGTTAGAAAAAATGATTTTTATTAATTAATACTTCTATATAGATCAAATTCCTTGGATATATATATATATAGGATTTGGAATCATTTAATGGAGTACCACATTATATTTTATATGATCAGGATCTGGGGATTTCCATACTGTTGTGGTAAAGTATTTAGCAAGATTTGGATACAAAGCTTAGATTCCATGAAATTTATCATCCTTAGATCAAAGGCTAGTCTGGTAGAAATTTCAATCCCTATCGGATATTCTAGGATCTTATTAATTAGATATAGAAGGTTTTTGTTATCAACACAATCATTTTGTTGAGTTTTATTACAAATATGGATTTCACTCAACCACTCTAATGGATCTTTTTCTATTAATCTATAGAATTTAATGAAGAGACCTAATATTATAAGATTAACTTGAGGAATTAATTCTACTAGGACTTAATATGGGTGAGGAATTATAAGAAAAATTTAGATCTATTCATATACACATCTTGGTGGCTTAGTGTCAAAAAAACTTTTATGATGTGAATAATCAGCATGATCTAGAAATTGAAGTTGTTGAAATGATTTTTTTACTGAATTTATCCAAGGAATAATATTATAATATTTTAAAATTAATTGAATATAATCTCATGGTATGTTTTCTATTTAATATTCTTGATCTAATTGGGTGTTATCTTATCTATTTATTTTTCCACCGAACCTCGTTCAAGATTACAATGTCTTCCATGTATCTCTTCAGAGGAAGTAAAAACATGATCTTTCACAAGAACTAAATGTAGATATCATAACACAATAAGAAGATATATCTTATGCGGAACAAACAACAGAGATGTTTGGATCATAATGCTATATGGGAACCAAACCATATAATGAGGAAAATGTATCCTATATTTTTTGTATTATAATATTGAAATTAAGATTGTAAAATTATTTTTAAATGGGGGTACAATATACCTACTAAATATTTTATTATTTTTTAAATTATTTTAATTCAATCGATAGCCTTTGTTATTTGAAACAATGACTTCAAATTAACCAGTTTACTCATTAAAAATATAATTATATAATGTGAAAATTAAAACACAACTATTAAAATAGAGTATATAAATTTGAACAATTAAATTATGAATATTTAACATTTTACAGATGTATACACTTAATTTATTTGTAATATATTTGTTACTAATTAAAATAAAAATAATTTTGGTGTTAAAGAATTGGTTTTTCTGAAAAATATTTCTTTGGTTTCATTGTGTTCTTCTTAGCATGGTAAATTAAAACAAATCACTAAAGGTGAATAATTTCAATAAAATATATATATTATATAAATAAAATATGATATCATTCATCTAGAATTTCTACATTCATGGAATCAGAATAAATCTTGGTTCATACTTAAACAAAAAATTTAGAAAATGTTATTTCATTGCATTTTACACACTTATTTTTTAAAATATTGTTCTTTATCATTTGAAAATTTTATTTGGGAAAATATGATTCATTTTTTAAATAAAATTTTAAAATTAACCTTGATTTATGTTTTTATAATTTTAAAAAAGATTAATTTTTTATCAAATATTGAAATATACTAATTGTTATTAAAAATGTCTTCTTCATTTTAAAAATTCACAAATTTTTATCTTTTTTAAAATGTTTTAGAGGTAAAATAAGTTGAATATTAATATTATTATTATAATTTATATCATTTTATTCAATTTCATGTTGAACTTTTACATAAATTATTTTTATACTTACGAAATCTTTGTCTTTGGAAAAATTTTCCTTCAAAAAATCAATGAAATTGATTTTATATTAAAATATTCCACTTATGAGAATTGAATTTTATAAAATGGATTCAATATTTGGACACCAAATAATTAATATTATATAATATTGGAAACTAATTTTTCATTTCATAACTAATAGTGATAATAATAAAAACTACTTATCATGCTTGTGTTTAAAACAAGTATACCTAAGTGTTAAACAAAAAAATTTATATATTTTTAAATTTAACATGTACAAATCATATTGGGTTCAAATATGTAGAACATTTAATATCCCACCTTATAATCTAGGTCCATTTGGAATAAATTTTATTTGTAATTAATTTATCATTTTTTATTCATTTTGGATGTTTGGAAGTTGGTTTCAACATATACTAACAAAATAAAACCTTTTATCCAATACACTCCAAATATATTAATAATCTTTGTTTGAAAAATATATGATTAAAACCCTTTCGATATTAACTCAAAATATTATAGAGGCCCTGGGTTGATTAGGAAAACAACCCTAATTGTTTTTTCTAACCTAATGTATTTTTCTGATAAGGATGTATTGTTCTTAATTGAGCATTTTGATTTTATTTCATTTCCCACCTGGTCATAACAATATTCAAATATTGTGAAATAATAATAAGATTATCTCCCACACACTGATTTGTTATTTTTTCAATTTAATAACCTATATAAATCTCCACATCCATCAAATGGAAAATGAAATCATTGATCGAGTGTGCAGTGGACTACCGGCTCAAAGACAAATGTCATTCCTTTTGCAAAACTGACTATCAGGGATGAATATAATTATCTATTTATAGAAAATATTTATATATATCTATGATATTTATTAAAAACATAAACATAAATAATTATAAAATCACATATACTTTTGGAAATCAAATCCACTGAAAAACGATGGCGTCACTCATTTATTGTGGGGACTATGGCACTCCATGAAACAATGTGATACAATTTTGAATTTAATTTTTCATATATAGTAATAAATATAGGTTTAATAAATATTTATGAGAAATATAACATAAAAAATATTTTTTTTGGGGAATTTTTTTATAAATTTATTTGTTTTCATCCATCCAAAAATGAAAAAAGAAATTCATTCATACATACGTCTTACCATCTCCATGAATAGTGTAATTCATTTTTATATATCTAACTATTATGGATGAATCTAAATATGCATATAAAAATTATTTTTGATATTTATATAATGATAAAAAAATTTAGATCTTGTATCCATAATCAATGTATAAATAACAAAATATTTGAACCAAAACATACATGAAAAACAAATAAGTTATCTACTAGAACCATGATTTGAATAATGAATAGGTAATAAAATATTGGTAAAAAATTATAAGTAAATCATATATGGTGTGATATATATGAGTATGGATCAATAATATATGTATAATAAACCTATATTTTCACACATGAGGTTCAAACCTATTTAATGAAATCTGAGACTTCATGTATGGATTTTCATCTCAAACTATCTTTTTTTGGACCTATCTTATGACATGAAACTATCATCTTTTATGAGTTGTCTATACACCACATTTTACATGTTATATAATGACTATATTTATTTTAAGTATATTCAATGGATTATTTAATATTAAAATTCATGGGGAATATGATTCAATTTTTACCATTCATGAAAGGGTTCTATGTTTCAATATAATTATTTATCAACATTTTTTTTAAATAACACTCTGATGATGATGTTCTAGGATATATATCTCGTGAAACTAATGAATTATTATATAAAAAATTTCTTATTTGAAAATACAAGTATTCATTTCATTTTCCTTAATTCATGTGCCCAATATACAAAATAAATGTTTTCTAAGGAATGACAACATTATTTATCTCTTCAACTAAAAATAGTAGTACTTCTGAATCAATGTTTTCTAATAATGAATTAAATAATTTTTTTAATATTTCTCTATGATTATTTCATGTCATTTTTTGAATATTATGATTTTTTTATAAATAGAATAAAATTAATATTTTTTCTAATTTATTTTTGCCTTTTTACAAAAAAATGTCACTTAGATCTTTGTTTTAAAATATAAGGCATGAAAATAATTTTCTACTATCATGACCATAAAATTATTTAAAGTTTCCATTATATGTTTTGAATTTTCTTTTAAATGATAAATTTTTCCTCAATATTTTGAAAATTATTATCCATTATTAAAAAATTTTAATCTATAAGAGATATCTTTCTTATGAAGCTTTGGATATTATATTTTAAAAATATTTCCCGAAATAATAGGTAATTATTTGGTGTTTCCTACTAAATAATGGGAAAATGGTACAATTATAATATCTTTATAATTTCTCTAGATGGGTTATTATTATGATGAAAATATTTGTTATTAAACCTTTTCATTTTCATGGGTTATGATATGATGAATTGATGAATTATTTTTCAATCAACATTGTTTCCCAATTTTTATTCTATGATGAAATATTTTTGAATCCTAATTATTTTCAGGGGTTATGATATGATGATAGTTTTATGATCTTTTTAAATACATCTATATGATTATTATTATGTAGAGGTTCATTAATAAATCATATATCCCACCAATAAATAGGGTAATTATGCATATCACAGGATATAATCTATGAATGAATGGGGAATCAACCCAGTTTAATAAGGAAATTTATCCACTATGATATAATTGGGAGTATATATTGACAACTATAATGTTATAGGGAGTGAACCCAATTCATTTTGATAGATTTTATAATAGTGAATTAGTACTAAGGATATTATTTTCTATTCTTATGTGTATTCCATAGTTTGATGTGTTATTCCAATGTTATGATTTTCACAGTTAGGTTATTTGTTTCCTAAATGATCCATATATTTTAAAACACCCAAATTTGTACCATGTCTTAAGATTGTAAACAATGATTTGAAGGGAATGTTTTCAAAATATTATGATCATGTTCAAAAACCCTTATTCCCATTTATTTTTATGTGTCCATT
Source organism: Viscum album (assembly GCA_963277665.1). Lineage (NCBI taxonomy): Eukaryota > Viridiplantae > Streptophyta > Magnoliopsida > Santalales > Viscaceae > Viscum > Viscum album. The sequence continues at coordinate 1,920,228,763 of OY728136.1, read as the reverse complement.
GATATCTTAAATTTTTACCATTAATTGGAAAGTGAGATTACCAATTATTATGTTTCCTTTAAATTTGTTAAAAAAGATTGTATTTGGAACTATGTGATTATGAAGATTTCTAGTTCTGAACTACAAGTTGTTTATGTATAGGTGTTTCTAATGTCGCAATGGCTATATGATTCTATAATTAATCATTACATTATTTAATGAATATGTTTTTAATAATATAAAATATTAATATATGAAATGAATGGGATATTAAAATCATATTTCATATTGTGGGCTTGTCTATTTATATAGGATCAGTGTTGTCTCCCTAATCGTTACCTCCATTTGTGGATCACTATTAAGAAACAATTCTAAATGAATTCATAGTTGTTACACCTACAAGTGGATAAAATATCATGAAAAATATTTTTACATGTGTGTCAATCCTTTTGATACCCCATTATCATATGGATCTAAAGAATTTGAAGGACCTCATGTTTCAACTCATGGAAATAGATTAAAATTTACTTGTTAAAACAAGTATAATATTGTGTGGTGGTAATATCTTCTTCTCCATTATGGTGGATAGTGGTATTCATCTGATCAGAGATTATCAAATAAAGAATAACATGATGGTGAAGATAAAATATTTTTTCCTTTGCTAAAATGATCCCTTGGAATATTTACCTGGAGCTTGATTATTACCCAAGATTCATCTTTGATTAGGATATCACCTATTGTGGGTTTTCAAGGAGGAGATTAGGAAGATGGAATTTCAGAGATGTTTTGGGCTATATGAGTACCATGAGATTCCATTTAGACTAATATATGTTATATATGTTTTTTTCCTCATGAATATGATATACCAACCATATGATGACTCATTTATAATTGTCTTCATTAATAGTACAACCATATTCTCACAGACCCCATGGTAGCATGTTAAACATATCAAGATAGGCCTAAATAAAAATCATGAACATCATCACTATTCTAAGATATTGATGTATTAAATTTTTATTTTTAAGGGCTATATCATTTGTCATTTGATTTTTATGATAAGTATTTCAATAATCCCATTGAAAATTGAGTCTATGATTTTCTAGACACATCCTTAGAATGTCTTAGAAATCATGATGTTTCATGGATTTTTCAGGCACAATAAAAATTTTATCTAGTACTACATGAATTTATTAGTGTCCTTGACTATATTTACTAATAAGGTAGTGTGGTTAAATTGGGAAGACTAATGTGAAGATGAATTTCATGATCTAAATAAGATATTGACTAAAACTCCTATCATGATAGCTATTGAGCCAAGGATCTCCTATTCCATTTACTAGAATGCATCAGGATATGTATTTAGGGTATTTGTTTTGGTAGACTATGTAGTACCATATAGATCATTTCATATGTGAACACATGAGTAGAACAATCCTTCTGATTACATGGATCTAGAATATTTAGTCCACATGATGATGTGTGTGCGATATTATATCCTCACCAATAAGACTTTATTCTATATGGACCACATGTTATTTCACAATGTCTTCACACATTATTAAATAAACATGAGGTAATAGAACTGTGGTTAATATATATAGATTTCTGAGTTTTAAAAGGACTATACCCTAGTTATAGGTAATGTAATTTCATATGATATTAGTCGTAAGACTCATATTGCCTAAGAGATTTATAAATGGACAATAGATGAATGGTGGCATTAGATAATAAAGAGCCCCATACTATTTATATAATTTTATTACATATTATTAAATTTATATTCATTTATAACATAATTATCCATGCCGAAATCATTTAGACCTAATGAATTTGGAAACATAGATACATAAGAAACTTTTTCATATGAGGTCAACATAAAATTCCATTATGATCTTCAAAACTAGAACCCTTTTAAGACTTATCATTATTAAAATATTTACTCATAACTCAAGAACATTTAAATGTATTAAAGGGTGAGATCGTACACTCATTATGGGAAACCATCATAGATATCAATGACCATAGAAGCATAACATGAGCATAAAGGCATATGGGAAGGAGTTTAACAATTAAAAACCATAAAATGTGTATCATATATCATAATCTTGAGTCAATTTAGGAAGAATGATAGTTAAAACATTATGTATCATAATATAATCATATAAAATATTCAATGAGGTCATGAAATTAGAATAATACATTTCTCATTTTAATATACATAATCATAGAGAAAAATTTATTTAATGATAAATGCTCATATCCAAAACTATAATAGTTGATTGGGTTCACTCCCCATTCGATCTTAGAACTAAAGGTTCACTCCAAAAAATTTCATAGTGGATATAGTCCCTTACACAACATGGTTCAATCCATAATCCAATATTATTTATCTCATGAGATATCCATATTTACCCATATAATTTGATGAATTTATAATTCTAATACCACCTATAAAATAATAAAAATCATACTTATGTGTGTCACATGATCATAAAACATTCATTATATAATAACCCATAAAAATTAAATGGTTTTCATAAACATTTCTTCTTTGTAAAACTAATGATAAATAATTGGGTTTCATAAATATTACGTCATTCCAGCATTGAATAGCCTCTAAAAACATCGTTTCCGAAACATTTTGTAATTATTTTCTTAAACCAACTAAATAAAGAATAAATATTATATAATTAGATCATATTATTATTCTAAATCTATTAAACATCAATTTATGTCATTATGGTTTAAAATTCCATTAAAATATCATATATATATTGCCTTGATGAAAGTACCATTTCCACATTGAAATAGCATAATTAAAAATAATACAAATATTATAAAAAATCAATTAAATTATTCTTATAAAAATTTAAATGAGTTATAAATCCGATGAGTTTTCATAATGGTGGTAAATTATGTTCAATACATATAATTAAAAATAAAAAGTTTAATTAACAGTTATTTTAAAATGTTAAAAAGTGCCACATAGAGAAATTTAAGAAAATAATATATTTTAAAAAGAATTTAAAAAAATTAAACCATTCATAAAAAAAAATAAAAACATCATTATATAATATTAAAATCATCCATGAAAACTTATTATGATGTCATTTTTATGAAATAATTTTTTTCAAGTAAATAAATAATTAAGTAATCATTTTCTAAAAATTTTCATTCAAATGAATTAGTATATAATGTCATTAGGATGAAAGGAAATATGTATTTTCATGAAATAATTAGAGGATTAAAAAATTAATGATTTTATTTAGAGTAATTTCATGAAATTTTATCATCAAAAAGATAATCATAGACAATTAGGGTAAATAATTATATTGTAATATAAAACCCCAACCAAAAGTTTAACTTTTATCAAATGAAATACAACCAACTATATAATAGATATAAATTCAATATAATTCTATAGTGGTTTTTTATATTTATGATATACATTCTTTCATTGAAAGACGTTGATATATTTTTATAAATATTTTTGGAACTGGACATTTGGAGGCATCAGATTCCGAGGGTCGGTGATCACAGAATCAATTTTATAAAAAATAGTATGTATATATATATATATATTATATTTTTCATTCATAATTTTCCTAAAAAAGTAAAATTTAAACCAAATGGAGTCTCATATAAGATTTTTGATATCGTGGTTGAATATGGATGGTGGGGTTTACCTAATGTGTAGCCTAATGTTGGTTATCATGTGACCTTCAGATGAGGCCACCGTTAACTGGTGAATTGGTTAAATTAATTAATTCAACATATTTACCTAATAACACTAACCCAAATAACTCAAAAAATGGATGAGAAATATAAGACTTCTGTTGTGTCTTAAAAGATTGTTTTACTATAAGCATGACATAAAATTGTTCATTGATTGTTTGTATTAAGCACCATCGTGGGAGATATATTGGAATAAAAAATTAAAAAACTTTATTATTTTATTTAATTCCCAAAAGCATTTTTATATTTAAATATACAATTATTAAAAATATATAGGTTTATCTACCAAACCCTAATACTATTGATAAGCGTTTTCATCATTCTACTTTGGAAGATCATGATCAGATGATGAGTGGTGATCACATTGGGGTGAATCGAAAAACAAAAGATTCAACATATCATATTCATTTCTAGATGATGAGTTATTCAACAATGATCAATACATAATCAAGGAAGGAACCATAATTTTGGGTTTCTACCATTATTATTAAAAGGGTATTTATAATCAAATTTTTTTTCTTTGATTTGTGTGTAAATGAACCTCTGTATGAGCTCGTGTTCCAAAATAAATTATTCTATCAATTAATTTATTGTTTATGACATGTTTACCTCCCTATTTTACCCTATATTAAATTATTGTCAATTAAAAGTTTTACAATTATGTTTACCACCATTTTTATGGGTTCTTTTCCACCACCGCTCATCGTGTTATTCATATTTGGACCATATGGTCACAATTAGACATTGTTGGGGGTGGGTTTGAGTTTAATCAAAATACTGGTTTTGTTGTGGTAGAATGAATGAAACATAGATCTCTTTCATGGGGATAGATTCATAAATAAGTAGGATGCAGTCCTGTGAATGGATCAGTTCAGTACTACAGGTGACTGTCTGTTATCAGAGGTGGTTCGGGATCAGATCAATTAAACTTGTTTTTTCATTTATCACATTGTGAGGTTGTGCAGTGTCACAGGGTCACTTCTGAGAAGTGATCATGGATGTATTATCATTTAAGAGGATAATTAGTGTGGATATAGTACTATTTGGACATGAATCTATGATAATGTTTTTTGATGTGGTAAACATGGAGGTTGTTATTATTACATATAGTAATAATAATTATGATTTACAAAAGCGAGTGAGTGATTAATAGAATTATTAGAAATATTATTATTATTTTATGACTTTAAAATTATTAAGGAAAGGATGTCATGCAGTCTTGGTTGTTATTATATGAGGATTTGGGTTTTAAAATGAATTTCATTAAATATTGTAATTAAAAAAAATTAAATAATGAGGTCTACCGATGGGGAGGCAATTAATGTTCTTGGGTGGGAAGCGGGGGAACCTCTTGGATGCGGGATTTAAGGAAATACCTTTCTATTTTATCAATATAATTATATTAATATATAAATAATTTTATAAGGAAATAAATAATGGATTTAATAAAATTAAAATAATAATAGGGTGTATTTTTTCTTGCAAGGTTCGTGCAACATGAGGGTGGGGGAGTGGGGCATGTGCCTCTCCCTTGGAAATAATTTCTAGAATAAAAATGATAATATAAAATATTATTATTATTATTATTATTATTATAGAATCCTAAATCGGTCTCTTATTTTATGGATGACATAATTTTTATGCGGCATCGATGGCAGTGTGACCCGAGAATTGAGACGATCATTTGAAGACCAATGAGAGATACATTGTTTTGGACTTGTAACTCAAGAACAAAAAACAACTATTATTATTATTATTATTATTATTTAGGAATCATGTCCCTCATGTATAATCTTCATTTGGTGACTGAATGATAAATTATCAATAGAATTACGACCCTAATTTCTAAGCATATTTTTAGTCCAATATCGGGTATTTAAATCATGTTTATTTATCAGCCCACCAACCATCATTTAGGAATCAAATGGTGAATTGGGACTTTCTCACTAAGTGTACGGTTTGGAAAAATTAGTATCCTATATCATTAATTTTTATTTGAATGCCATAATGGTACAATCTGTTGTGACATTTGGGCTATTTTCATAGGAATATTAGTGAAATTACATTGTTAACATTCAGACTGATGACAAGCCACATGCATTCATCTAGATTTTGGCCAAGAAAATTTTTTTTGTACTAAATGAAAAAAAGTGCAATGGATATGATATATCTTAAAATCAATGTAGGTACACATGTCTCATGGTTCCCTTACATTCCATGTACTCCTTTAGGAATCTTTTACCTCTCGTATCTCCTTCCTATAGAGTTATATTTTTTATCATGAGTGGAATATCCTATTTTTTTCACATATAAAGTGATGGTGGAATTAAGAGAGTATTTTGTGATACAATCCAATATTTTCCTAGTGTAATGCTTATTTAGGTGGATCATGATGATGAAAGTGATCAAGCAAGACCATAAAAGACAAGATACGGCTAGTAACCCCATATCGCACTAGGGAACAAAACCTCTATCTATAAAGAAAATATCTCACATTGTAAAATAGAGTGGGTCCTCCATACTTATAATATTGATTGATACGGTACACATGTATCCCATCAGTATGTCAGTTATCAATCCACCGAGAGTGTACCATAAGTCATACTGTAGAACATTTACTCCATTCATCTTATACAGATATGGACTGTACCCCCCCCCCCTCACAGAAGGTCATTATCCCTCTATCCATGTAGATGTTATACCCCCAACACCTATCAGAATAGGGAACTTATCCTTTATAATATTAACATAGATAGAGAAGATTCTCACCTATCACACTTGGGAATGAGGCCTTTATCCATGGAGATGGCACCCCCGGCCCCCTATGGTGTGGGAGGTATATAATTATTATAAATATAGATATGGTAACCCCCTAGTAACACTAGGTTGTGGGTACTCATCAATGGGAATGATACCCCCTATTGTACCTAGGATCATTTCTTCTATACTTTATATAAAGATAGAGATTGTGCCCACTGTCTCACTAATGTTCGGGTCCTCTATCACTAGAGAAGCTAACAACTTGTCACATCTTGGTCAAGGTACTCTACATGGATGTTTTCCCCCTGATTATAAGTAACAGTGGAGAGTTTTATGATGACATTGATGCTTCTTCTAGAAAAATAAGTGAGATTTTGGGCACCATGGTTGGACACCTGAAAATTATAGACACTCTTTTCCTAGGTAGGGATATGACCGGGACATCCCCTTTCTATCATATTTGAGCTTATTTGGTTTGAGAAAATATATATATATATATATATATATATATATATATATCTTGATACTATTATATTATGGGTGGTACATATGTGACGTGTAGTCCACGTACACTCTATGTTGAGGCCCTCGTGGTATGACGATGATACTCTCTTTCTTTGGGTTGAGTTGTTTTCAATTTACTATTTTTTTCTACATCTTTTGGGTCTCCTATGGCTTTCCCCTTGTAATTATTGTGTCCTACTAGGTTTGAATATTTTCAATCATTCTTGGGAATTTCCCACATGATGCGTGTCATATGATAACGACAGATAGTTCAATGACAATTATAGGGGATCTTAGGTATACATTGTGCATTTGACCATATACGATTGTCAGATCTTAAATATTAGGAGCAAAGATCACCCCAAATATTTACTTTGTTTTCAATTATCATTGGGTTGGAATATAATTCTAGTTGGGAATTTATTTTTTTCATCTTTAATTTTCTTTTTACATTTTGTAAACTTTTATTCCATAGAGGTTATTAAATGCATAGTTTGTACTCCATATGTTAATGTGTTTTATTATTTTTCCTCTACAATTCGGCATTGATGTGGTTGTATTTTTATGCAATAGTAAATAAGAATATTCCTCCCATATTAGTTATTCCATTCAGCACTTGTTTCCATCACCCATCATATTGAGTTGTTCATAGGGCAGTTGGGGCTCGAGTTTTATAGGTTCAAGTTAAGACGGATTGGTATTAGTGGTTTTTGGACCATTGAATGGTGATTTTAGTATTACCCTTATGAGGATTTGGTTTTAAAATAATTAAATAGTGTAATATAGGCACAAGTAAATGGTTTATCTTGGGAACACAGTGTTGGTATGGCAGCCGACGTATCCATACATCAAGACTCTAAGAACCAGCTTATTGACATGGGGAACTAAGACAATGGTTGTCGTAAAAAATGGTATATATATCATTCAACACTGATTCATTGACTATACATGTTTATTCAACTCCCCATATATCAAATAACATTCTATGGTGGTACGTCTTGATCATGTTAGAGATGTCTCCATGAAGATAGACATCATGGTTATCGATTTAGAATCATGATAATTTTTTATGAGTGATGAGGCCTCAGTATAGGGTCCATCCAATGGGATATTTCTTGTAACACCCATAGATTTTATGAGATACATTCTATTAATTTTATGATCTCTTGTGTTGTACGCTACACCAATATTAGCTTGCTCTATACGCAACACTATATTATCTTGCAGTATACACAACACTATTCTTGGCTCGTGTTACAAACAATTTCATTATTGTTTGGTAGAAACTATTCTACACAACATTGAGTATATATTTTTTCAATATATAAATGATCTACATTTGGATTATGTTATATGTAGCACCAAAGGAACCATTCACTATATGCAACACTGACTTGGCTTTCGTTACACGGAAGAGCGACCTTCCTTGATAGCTTGTGTTGTACGCGATACTGAGTTTCACTAAACAAAGATATATTGTTATATTATTATTTAAATGGGATATAAACTAGCCTTGATTAATTGTATTAACCACATTTTGAATTTTATATAACATTATCATTCTTCTAACACATGATATGTGGACAAAATCCATTTTTTGGACAAAAGAAGAATTTTTTTAAAAAATGAATTTTTCCCCTTTTAATGGTGCACCCATTTTAAATCTAGTTTTTTGACATGTAAATAACTTAAATTTGACATATTAAAACTTTTATTTGGAATTAGGATATAAAAATTTACTTTGGATAAATTTTGGATAGTTTTTTGATAAATTTCATATTTTTATGAATAGTAAAAATATGTTAAACTTTTAATTGAGATAATTTATATGGTTAAATTATAATATAGAATAATTTTAATGTATAAATATAATATATTCTTTCCTATTAATATAATTTATTTGATTGGAATTAATTTTACATTAATTCAAAGGTAAAAAAATTTCAATCTATTGCAATGTTTTAGATTTTGACACACAATTTCTCAACAACGAGATTAATTTTAAATTAATTATTAAAACATCTGTATATTGAATTTGAAAAAATGTATTCCATATTTGGAATAAAAAGATCCATATTATGTTAATTGGATACTTTTATTTTTTGGAATTATGAATAATAACTACTGTAATGTTTATTTACCAAAGGTAAAGGTAAATTAGGTAATTAAGAATAAAAATATTATAATAAAATTACCCTAAAACTTGTCATGATATAATTTGATGATTATATTCAATCCTAAAACATAATTGTGTCGAAATGGTATCTATTGGAACCCACTTGGATGAGAATAAGTCATTTAATTTATTTTATTTAAAGACAAGAGAAATATATCTCACTCAAACATTAATAATTAAATTATTTTTAATATAAAGTTATAAAAAATATAAATTTGATTATAAATACTCATTTGAAAGATAAATTTTTTTATTTATCATGGTAATTTATTTATAATTTTTAAGAAATATATAATAGCATTAATAGATTATACATTAATGATGCAAAAAATATTTATTTATTGAAAAATCAATAATATAGATTTTATTAAAATAATAATACCCATCCAAAATCCAAAAAAACATGACAAAATCATATTTTTAGTGTATATAATGACAATAAAAATCCAAGGGTAAACTTTGTGACCATTTGGAGCCTAATAAAAGAGAATATGACACTAATATTATTTTATTTTAAATGATTTCAATGTTGTCACCTTCATAACATAATTGTTGACGCTCCTTTTTTGTCACAAAGTCTAGAAGAATGTAAATGGAAATGACTTATCACAAATTGATTCATCCTTTGAAGAAGACATCAAAAATCGACAAAGGCTTGAACAAGGCTTCAAAAGCACATGTGCCATGCAAGTTCCTTCACTGTCGCGCAAGTCTACTTGCGCGAGGCATAATGGTCACACAATGGACTTGCGCGCCCTAAAGGATAATCACCCGGGGTCTTCTCCAGCCTATAAATAGACCCTGTGGGGCCCCTATTTGGAAGAGGGTTTTTTTCGAGACACTCAGATTTAAGCTCTTGGCGCCCTAGTCTCTTCTAAAATCTTCCAAAACAGTTCTAAGGTAATTTCATACCTAGAACGGAAGATCTAAAGAGGGGGAGGAAGGCCTAAGTGTTGAAACTCATCAACACTTGCTTGCCTCAGTGGCCAGCCGTTATGGGAAATGGCCACACTTGCGTGCCGCCTTACTCCTTCAATAGAACTAGCACGCCCCTCTTCTGGAAGAACCTCAAGATGATTATAAAGGCTCCAACCAAGAGTCTCTCATGTATTACCTAGCTGGTTAACCATCTCTCAAGTACCCATGTGTCGTGCAGGTATACCTGCGTGATCAGGACTTGCGTGCCCACGTAGTACCTGCGCACCTGCCAGGACTTGCGCGCCCCTACATTTTTGGGTGCCCTTTTTGCCCATTTCACCCCTCTTAAGCCATTCCACCTTTCCTATTCATGATTCGGTCTTCGAGGCACTCTTCCAAGCCATTTATGGCATGATTTATTGATTTTACTTCCTTATCTGAAAGGAATTCTGTGGAATATCACTCAAAACCTAGTGATTTACACATCTTTATGTCACTAAAGATTGAGATTTCATTCATTCAACCTCATCCTTTACAATGAGAGAACTCATTAACCTGAGCCACCTTTTCAAGAATAAACCCCAGTCTCCTAATTTGGGCATCTTCCTTAGGATTAATCCCCAACCATAATTTCATTAACCTGGGCCTCCTTTTCAAGAATAAGCCCCAGTCAAAATTCTCAAATCTGGGCATCCTTTTAAGGAGTAATCCCCAAATTCTCATTTACTCCTAGGCCTCCTTTTCAAGAATAAGCCCCAGTCCCCTAATTTGGGCATCCTCCTCAAGAATAATCCCCAACCATAATTTCATTAACCTGGGCCTCCTCTTCAGGAATAAGTCCCAGTCATAATTCTCAAATCTGGGCATCCTCCTTAGGAGTAAGCCCGAAATCCTCATTTTCTCCTGGGCCTCCTTTTCTGGAATAAGCCTCAGTACCCTAATTTGGGAATCCTCCTGAGGAGTAAACTACAACCATAATTTTATTAACCTGGGCCTCCTTTTCAGGAATAAGCCCCATTCCCCTAATATGGGCATCCTCTTTAGGAGTAAGCCCCATGTACCTTAATTTTTCAAGTCTATTAATCTGGGCCTCCTTTTTAGGATTAAGCCCCAGTCTTAATTCCTCTTAACCAGTCCTAATTTACCTTTGATCTAGGATTCCTTATCAGGAGTAAAAAACCAATCATAAGTCCTCTCCTAATTTGGGCATCCTTTTCAGGAGTAATCCCCAAGTTAGAGTATTCAAATCTCCAGGAAGCATATATACCTTTGTGGACCCTGTTCCTGGATTTATTCCATGACCTAAATCCAAATCTTCATTTATCTGTGTAGTCATACATTTATAAGTCAGGTCTAATTTATTATGATTGCATCTTTCATGGCACAATAGTCCGATTTTTACAAATACCACTTCTTTCTCACACCGAGCATGACTCACCTGAGCATAGAGTGTAAAATTTATTATGACATCCTTCTTCGAGCCATCAATCATAAAAATCATACTCCCTTACTCAAGCTACGTGGGTTCTGGTTCCTTTTTTTAACAAAGGATATGTAGGTAGCCCATCTGCGGGTTCGATCCCAACTCTGAAATAATATATGTCCTTCTGGAAGACACTCAACATCATGTGCCCCACTGAGTGGATTTAAAACCAGCATGGTCATCGTAATGACCAAGAGACTTTTTTACGTATCAAAGGATACCATTGACTAAAAATCTCTAAAAAATATAGATGATTCTCTATCAATGAAGATCCTAGAATACATATAAAAGATTCTTTAAATTTCCTACATATCGATCATTGATTGTCAGATCTAAAGGAAAGCTCATTTTAAACACTGTAATGTAATAAGCACTCACGAACATAACTTAAAACTATAAAGAGAGTCCTGGAGTAGACAATTATTCCCCTAAGAAAGGTGTGATGAGTCTGACCTCCCATCCTCTCGACCATTGAAAATTCCTAAGACCTAGCAGTCCACAAACTAATGAAGTCCTACCTTTGGAAAGTAGGTCCAAATGGATGTGGAATCATTGGATGTTTCTTGTTCTACAAACAAACTCGTTAGAAACCGATTGGAATGTTTGAACCTCCCATCAAGGAGGTCATCCCTGAATTCTGAGGGAAACAAAATAATGGTGAACCCGGAGTGAATCCTTAATCAAGTTAAAATTATGTTTTACCTATTTGTTAGGCCCCTATTTAAAACTCAATGAGAGGGACAAAAAAACAATCATTGAGATATGTGCTCATCCAAAAGATGTAGTGGATGAATTTATCTTGATTACGTCTATTATATCAAGAAGGCACTCTTTTCCAAGATCTTCTACATTTCCAGAATGGCTGCTCTCAAGTTCACATCTGTGAGTACTGCTGTTGCGAAAGCCACTGCTACTACTCCTGCTGGATCATCATCCACTCTGAGGATGACATCACCTACTAATCATCTTCAATGCTGGGTATCAAATGCGCTGGTTAAGGAGTACCGTCACCATGGTACCATCCCAACTCTGGAGGCTTACCGACAAGCCCTCCAAGTGAACAACTAACACTGGTCATCTGGACAAAGGCGACCAGTGATCAAGAAGCAGGAGGTGCTGAGTACCATCTCCAACCCTTTCGGGTCGTTATCCCAGGAATGCATTCACCATTCGCTCCCTTATACTAAAAAGGTAAATGATCAGGTCCCTTAGGGCCTTAATTCAAGTATATAGGAGTCATTCCCAAGGGATCCCACCAACAATCGCCACCAGACTCGCGTGATAGTGTGACCTCAACATGATGAGGGTACCGAATCCAGGAATTCGACTCAGGTTCCTCGAACCTGAGCAGGCATGATGAACCGCCAGAGGCGGAATCTAGTCAACAGTGAGCAGGGTCTCATCTCTACCATCTCCGGAGAAGTCCACCAACCTAACTTGGTGGAAAGCAATGAGCGGGCACAAACACCTACCCGTTTTAATCCCGCTGTCCAGCAGACTCGTCTGGCAGCAGCACGCCAATCCCAACAGGCAATTTCGGTGGAGTACTATAGTCAAGAACATACACCTGCTTATACATCATCAGCTAGTCAGCAGGCTCGTCTGACTACATATGACGGATCTCGTCAACCACATTCGGCAAAGTGCAATCAACAGGCACATACACCTGCTAGTATTAATCAATCCAACCAATAGTCTCGCTTGGTAGCATTCAGAGAAGTCAGTCGGAAAGATCCGGCACAAATAGGAGGTAGAATCAACTCTCTGCCCCCACACTTGAGTACTGTTAGGATTCACTGACAAGAAAAGGAGGATAGGAGCAGGAAAATACACCTACTACAAGCCCATAAGGGACGTATATCCCCGTTTCGGCAGCTGATGTCACTAAACATATTCTATCAATGGCGAAAGAGAAGATGCAAATCCCTACTCATATTATGGATGCCTTCCAGGATATTATAACAACTACAGAAGCATCTCAGGGAAATACACATAAAACTATCCCTACAAGTGGAGTGATACATCAACAATTCACTCGGAAACAGACACACACATCTGTTCTAGTCCAAGAGGGTTGTGGGGAATACTCCCCCATATCATACGGACTACCAAGTCTGGAACATACACCTGATTTGAGTGGAGATCATCCGCCTAACCTGGCCATCTTACCTTATCAAGAACATACACCTGCTCAGAGCAGCCACTTTCGTCAACAAGTGGTTTCCTAGGCGAGTAATAAGGCGTCTAATGAAAAGACCCGCCCATCACAGTCAGGATATCAAGATCCAATATGTAACAAGGCCTTGCTCGATGCTGGAGTTCTTGAATCCCACAGACAGTTATCTGTTGAAATTCAAGATTCTACTCCCTCATTTCACAATAGTGGGAACATTAATTCTGAAGGTCTTCAACAAACACTTCCTCATGAAGGCTTGATTCATGACAATTCGGTTGATCTCAAAGTTTCATCTTCAGATGAGAGCCACAGGTACCCTCTCTGTGGTCAAAAGACCAAGGAGAAAGAGATCTCATCTTTTGCTGTAACTCATTATGGTGGTCCTCCCCATGATGATGAATTTCGCTATGGAAGACATCTCCGCAGTAGTGATTCACATTGCCTGGAAAATGCTCTAGTGGACAATATAGTGCCGAGAAATCCCTCTTATCTTGAGGCACTTGAAAATGTGAAACCAGTCATGTCTGATGCTTCATCGCTAGTAGGTGAAATACTTTCTCAATCAGAAGATAGCCCAGGGTATAGGTCATTCTCTGAACCACCCCTAAGTCATGCATCTTATAGTTTGATAAATGATTTCTCTACTAATCCTGTTGAATTAAATGAAGCAAAAAAGGAAACACCAACTCTGGTCAAATCAGGTAGAAGAATCTTCATCAAATGATAAAGTGGAAATGCAGAACATGAGAAAACAACTGGTGAATGTTGACGTGCCAGTCATGTTTTGGCCTCTGGATGACTCTCAATATGACATTCCAGAAATGTTGACGGAAGATGAAATTCATGATATTCATCTCAACTTATGGAAAACTCTTTGTCAGTTGAAAAGGAAAGTATTATCTTATGATGAATATGAAGATCATCTTAAGATAAAATGAGGGTTACAACATCAGATTGATTTGGCATCTCTATCAGTCTCTCGATATCTGAAGGCTGAAAAGCAGAAGAGATCCCTTCAACGTTCATGCCTTGACGCACTAAGAAGATTGCGTCAGTTAATTGCCAGTGCCCCATCTGGTATTCGTGTCAGATGATGGGGTGTTCATGGAGCACTGCATTTCACAGTGCTCTCCAGTCAGCAAAGCCCGCCAAAAATGGTATCATGCAATGTTATTGCCCGTGGTCGGCCATAGTCAATAGGCATTGTTTGTAATCAAATGATTTCCCAAGAATATGCCTCAACTACTTCCTCTCAAAATCAAAACTACAGAGAACAAGTTGTTGAATTACTCCTGCATCAAGCAAACGAGAATATTGAACATGCCTCTCGTATAGAGAAAGCACATCATCAAGTGACAGAAGTGTCGGAAATCATCCAATGGTCTTTTCAACCAGGTGATAAAAGTGGATACAGGTTAATACATCCAGCTAATTTCCGGACTAAGGTTCGCAAGATCCGGAGAGAAATTAAGAATTTCTTAGACATAGAATGTAAAGAGCCACCCCAGCTCGCCAGACTGGGGACTCTTTTAAACCAACCCTCAGAATCAACAAATAGGATTCGAGAAGTTGAGCGAAAACAGCAGGAACAGCCCTAGTCCACCAGACTGGGGACTTTTTCAAATCATCAATCCCCTCCTCAGAGAAATTCAGTCTTTTCTCTATGGGGAAGAAGCCTCAAGAGGAACAAAGAGCCAAATTATCAAGAGATTCCCTCCAAAATTACGGTTCTTCTATAAGTTCTTGAAGGACCGAATCAACAAAAGGAAATGTCTCATCAAGTACATGGAAGAATAAAATATCACAGAAACGATGATAGAAAGGACTATAGTGCGATGCATTATGCATCAATCAATGTCATCAATGTCGTTGTTGCTGATCCACCAGATGAGCCTCACTAAGGGGACTCAGATGAAGAGGTTCCTACTTAATAATATGTATGCACTAACAAAAATAAAGAAGGTGTGCGTACACGAAATCAAAGCATTACTCAGAACCTAGGTAATCCTTCGAGTAACCCAATTCCCCCTCTCCGAAAAGGATCCAACAAAGGGAGAGGAAAGAATCAGGTTACATATCATTCCTCTGGAAAAGGCCAATCACTCTCACTAGAGCAAATGTTTTCATAATAGGAAGAAAAAATGAAGGAATTAAGATGGTTGAATGCAGAACTACTTCAGAGTATTCTTCTTCTTAAGCATGATGGAGTCAGTCAGTCAAAGGAATTTGTTGCAGCTACTGATATGGATCAATAATATCCTCCCCTATCAGTACACCCTCACAAGTCTAATCCTACGGGTCATGTGCAACAACAGTCGGCAGTGCTACCATCAGTTGCAGTACCAACCACCACATCTGTCAAAGCTCCAGTCATTGCACCTACCTAAGCCCAAGATCAACCGGATGTTTCTAAAAAGTTAATAACTACTTCTGAATCATTAAAATCTCAGTTAGAAACTATGGAAGGGAAACATGAATAGGTTCAACCAGAAAAGAAATTTTACCCTGAATGGGTTGATTCAATCTCTCCTCCAACTAGAATAGAATGTTTACCCTGAATGGGTAGATTCAATCTCTCCTCAATGGATCAGGTGACCCTGAATGGAATTTGATGCATTATGTGTCTTGTTGTGATCTTATGATGGGACTTCGGAGTATCAAGAAGCAGTAAAACCCAGATGCTTCATACGGACTTTGCAAGGACCAGCCTTGGTCGGGTATACAAGCTTGAAATCCTGCTCAATTACTGGATGGGAAGATCTCTGTAAAAAATTCCTTATTCAGTTCAGCTCAACATTGCCAAAGACAAAAGTTTTTGATCTTACAAACTATAAGAAAAGGGAGAATGAAAGGGTCTCTGATTTCATTGCTCGCTGGAAGGGATTAACATATTCCCTAAGATTAGCACTCCCTCAAGAATAATTTTTGCCAATCTGTTTGGCAAATTTGCGTGATGAGTTACGCACACCGTTATTCCCTGTGAAATACACATGAGGGTTTCGAGACCTTACTTCAATTTCTCAGTAGATTGAAGACTCCCTTATACAGGCTAAGGCTAAATCTCGTGTAATTCCACCAGCTCCAGGAAGAAGAATGGGTAAAGCAAAAACTACTACAGTTATGCTTAAACAAGCACCTGTACCCGTTTCTACTTCAAAAACTTCATCTTATCGAAGGGCTCAACCTCTTGAGCGCCAAAAACAAAGTTCGTTTCATCCATATGATCAAATAGATCAATGATGAAAACAATTTGAGGATTTGAAGAGCAAAACATACTCTTTACGAAATGAACAAGTTCCTGGTTACTTCATTTCGGATCTAGAAAATAATCTGGTTAAATTGCCAAGCCCCAAAAGGCCAAATAAGGAAGGAGATGAAGACCATCCCAATTATTTCCCCTTTCATCAAATGTTGGGGCATCCCTTCCAGGAGTGTTTTGTCTTCAAAGACCTCCTTCAAAAGATGGTCGACTTTGGAAAACTCAAACTGAAAGGTTCTTCAGCCCAAGTAGCATGTGTTACTGCTACAGTTCAGGAGGAGGAAGGTGAATGGAAAGAATTCAAAAGCAAAAATGCACAGAAGTAAGATGATTGGATGGTCAGAGAGACAATCAACCAAACTCATGCTATTTTTCAAACCCAATTAAAGAAACTGATTGTGTCTTCTACCATGAATGTTGTGGCAAAACCCTCTTCTTCAGAGGGAAAGTCCTTAAAGAAACGACATGAATCAAAGAAAGATAAAGAATCAGAAGAAGATGAGTATGTTTCAAAGCCTAAATTTTCATTGACTCTAGAGGACTTCATTCTATCTACTTCAAAGCCACAGGCACCACCCCACCAAACATCACAGCCTAAACAGGCTAATTAGGCAGAGTCTTCATCAGATGAAGAGTTAATCTTTGGTTCTGTTAATATGATTCAATTAACAGATCCATATTCCAGTCTCATTTTTTATTTCAATGAGCCTGAATTCCTTGTATCAAACAGGGGAATCATAGGATGTTCTAGGCGCTCAGGATATAGGGGAAGATGTGGATCTTTCAGAAGCCACTATTCCAATTCTACCCTTGCAAGAACTGTGTACGCAGTAGAAACTTTTGGTAGAGCCCTTCAGCGAGCTCAGAAAGAACAAGAAAGTTATTCTACCAATAGAAAATTCATTCTTAGCACAATTATTTTTGAAGACCGGTTGAAGGTTCCATCTTCTTCCTCTCAGCAATTAAATGGATATAATAGGTCTAAAATTCCAAAACCAAGAATATTTCCAACTCCTATCCTCATACAAGATGAAATAACATCTAAAGCATCTGCTTCCAAGGTACCTGATAAACCACATATTCCTGTTGGGAAACATAGACCTCTGGATCAAAAGTATGATATATTGAAACACTTGGCCCAAGTACCAGCCATGTTATCAATTCTGGATGCTCTGAATCTATCAAAATATCTTTGGGAAGCACCCATCGAGACTTTGTCAAGTCCTCGTGAGTTTGAAACTGAAATTGTTGCAGCTGAAGTCTATCACATAGAGAATAATCATGCAGAATTCCATGCAATAATATCTTTTACTGATGAAGATGAAGATGATATTGTGCATGGACATATTAGACCATTGTACTTGTCTGGAAAGGTCAATGGCGTAGACATCCGAAGAACATTCATTGACAATGGTTCCGAAGTCAACCTCATGCCCATTCGTACTCTTCGTCGATTGGGCATCATGGAATCTGATTTATCTCCTTCTACCATGATTTTACAAGGATATGATAAAAATGAACAAGAACCACTGGGCGAAGTTACACTCAGAACTAAGTTTGGAGAACTTGTATCCAATTCAGATTTCATGGTTGTTGATCAGGACTCAGCCTTCAACATCTTTCTTAGAAGACCCTGCCTACATCAACATGCGGATATCCCTTCATCATACCATCAATGTCTAAAATATTGTTTAGATGGTCAAGTTGGGACATTTTATGGTGATAAGTCCATGTTCAAGACATGTGAGTCTCAATACATTGAGGCGGAATTCTATCACATGAAGGGAAGGGAGAAATCCACTACAATGGGGATTACCAAAGTTATTGCTCCATATGGTTTGGAGAAGATTCCAGTAAATATATTTACACATGTGAGTATAGATTATGTGTTGCATATCAGTCAAATTGACAAGATAGACCCAAATCAAAATACTCTTATGGAAATATCCATAATGTCAGTTATGGCAATCCAGCTAGACAACATGGGAGAAATTGGTAACCCACAAAGCAGTAATGAAAGCACAAATGGTGATGTCTTCATTTCATCTGCTGAAATCCAACTAGTCTATACTTTTCCAATTAGGTCAGAAGAAGTTATAGCAACATCGGAGGTAAACAATGATGTCGATTCTCAATCCATCATCTCCTCTTTATTACCCAAAGAAGACCCTTCATCATAAATCGGGTTGGAAATGGAAGCTTCTTCTTCAAGATATGCAAATTTTAAAATCTCTTCTGATCATGAAAATTCTGCTTTATCATCTACTATGCAAGTAGAAACGGATGAAATAATACATGATGAAGAAGAAGAGGAAGATCTCAGAGATGCTCCTCCAGTATTTGAAGAGGGTATTTCTACCACTGTGGATGAACTTAGAGAAATAAATCTCGGTACAAAAGAATATCCATGCCCCACTTTAATCAGTGCGGCCATGACTCTTGAAGAGCACGAGATGCATATTTCTTTTCTAAAGAAAAATATAGATGTCTTTGCTTGGAACTATATAGAAATACCCAGGCTTGATCCTGATGTTGCTACTCATCATTTGGGTTTATTAGAAGAACACCGAGGATTTAAGAAAGCCGTGAGAATAACACACCCAACTTATGGTTCCAAAATTGAAGCTGAAGTGGATAAGATTATCAAATCTAACTTCGTCAGAAAAGTTTAGTATCCCAAGTGGATGGCTAATATTGTCCATGTAAAGAAGAAGAATAGAAAAATTAGAGTTTTCATATCTTTCAGAGATCTTAATCGGCATTGTCCTAAAGATGATTTCCCAGTTCTGATTACAGAACCTTTAATTGATGCAACAGCTGGATATTAAGCACTTTCCTTCATGGATGGATATTCTAGATATAATCAGATCCAAATGGCCCCAGAAGATGAGAATCTACAGCCTTCAGATCCCCTTAGGGTGTTTTTTTCTACTGGGTAATGTCCTTTGTATTAAAGAATGCAGGTGAAACATATCAGTGTGCCATGCATCGTATCTTCAAACCATTATTTGGGAAGTTTGTTGAATTCTATGTAGATGATTTGGTGGTTAAATCCAAACAACATTCTAATCACTTGGATGATTGGGAAGTCATATTCTGCAAGCTTCGAAAACATAATTTAAAGATGAACCCCTTAATATGTTCCTTTGGGATAACCTTAGAAACATTTCTCGGCTTTGTTGTACACCATCGTGGTATTGAAGTCAATCCTGAGAAGACCAAGTCAATCCTTAGTATGTCACTTCCTCAAAATTTGAAATAATTAAGAAGACTTCAAGGACACTTAGCCTATATTAAGTGTTTCATCGCCAATTTAGCAGGCAAAAGTGTACCCTTCACCAAATTGATGAAGAAGGGAGTCACATACCAGTGGACTAAAGAATATCAAGAAGAATTTGATATTCTCAAGAAATACATCTTGATTCCACCGGTACTCATGCCACCTATTGAATCAAGACCACATATCCTCTACGTGACAGCTCTAGAGTGATCATTGGGTGCCTTTCTTGCTCAAAAGAATGATGTTGGGAATGAAAACAGCCTCCACTATCACAGTTGAACTATGCTTGAAGCAGAAACCCGGTATTCAAGTATTGAGAAGTGCTATCTAGAATTAATCATTTGAGTTCAGAAGTTGAGGCACTACCTACAACATCATGAGGTCCAATTGGTATCTCGCAATAACCCACTCAAATTCATACTTAGCCGTCCAATGCTTACAGGACGTCTGGAAAGGTGGGAAGTTATTTTGCAGCAATTCGACATTCAGTATGTGTCTCAAAAGGCGATAAAGGGCCAAGATCTGGCTGATTTCCTAGCTGAACACCCTTCAGTGGAAGACACATCTTCAGATGTTGAACTCCCTGATGAAGAAGTATTCTCTATTCAAGAAATTCCTCATTCATTGGAAATGTATTTTGATGGTTCTACTAGAAGTCCAACCGGGAGGAAAATGGAAAATCATAAATTCAACAAATTTGGATTAGGAATTGTGCTCATTTCTCTAGAAAAGGCAGTGTTAGCTTATTCTTCTTTATTTTGGGATGGTGGTACCAATAATGAAGCAAAATACCAAGCTCTCATCGTTGTCTTGGAATTATCACTTCAAGCACAAGTGAATCATATAAAGGTGAAAGGTGATTTAGACCTGGTAATCAAACAAGTCAATGGGGATTATGCCATCAGAAAAGAAGAACTAATCCCTTTGTATGATTACGTCAGAGAGTTAATGATGGAATTCCCTTCAGAACCGACATTTTATTATGTCCCAAGATCACAAAATACTCAAGATGATGCACTGGCTAATATAGCCACAGCTCTGGTAGATCCAAATCGGGATGAGACAACCATCAGTATTGCCCACCGTCATGCAATTTCACCTTATGTTCGAATCAGAACAGAGGAGATTAATGAAATTAGTCCCATTCTTGAACCATATGGTCAAACTAAAGGATGGATGTCACCTATCTGGGAATACCTTCAAAATATAACACTTCCACCTGATAGAGCTGAGAAAGAACAAATCTAGCGACGTGTGGTCAATTTTAGTCTTTATGATAGCCCATATCACCTAGAGAAAATTCTCTACAAACATGGTTTTGAGGGAGTTCTCTTCAGATGCATTGATGGTAAGAGACAATGGCTGTCATGGAAGAAGTGCATGCAGGAGTCTGTGGTGCCCACCAGTCTGGATATAGACTATCTGATCAGATTCGAAGGCTTGGATACTTTTGGCCTTCAATGATACAAGATTGTGTCGATTTCACAAATAAGTGTCATTCATTCCAAGTACATACCAACTTCATTCATCAACCTCCAGAGTTTCTTCATACATCTAAATACTCATGGACATTTTTCACATGGGGAATGGATGTGGTGGGACCTTACCCTTTGGCTATGGCCAAGAAATTTAAGTACATTCTTACTGTTACTGACTTCTTTTCCAAATGGGCAAAGGAAATACCTCTCAAGGAAGTCATATTTAAATGCGTTGTTAGCTTCATCAAGTTTAACATCATTACCAGATTTGTTGTACCTCATCCCATATTGATGGACAATGGCACCAAATTCTGTTCATCCGAGGTGAAGAAGTTGTATCAATAATAAAACATCAAATCCAACCATTCATCCTAGTATCATGCAGTGGCCAACGGCCAGATAGAAGCCTTTAACAAGACTCTTTCAAATATACTGCAAAAGATGGTGGATAGAGATAAGAGGTCATGTCCTGATAAACTCTTTCATGCTTTATGGGCCTATCATACTACCACCCACACTATAACTCGGTCAACTCCATATTCATTGGTATATGGAACAGAAGCAGTCTTTCCCATTGAAGTTCAACTACCCTCGCTCAGATTTTCCATTTGTGATCAATCATCTACAGATGAACAATCTCAAAAGCGATTGCATGAATTGGAACGGTTAGATGAGAAAAGATTGTGCACTTTGCACCACTTGGAAGTCTATCAAAATTTAATAGCACGAGCTTTTAACAAAAAAGTTCGTCTTCGTTCATTCACTCAGGGAGAATTGGTATTAGTTCTCAGAATTCCAATGATTCCAGGAAAGAAACCTCCCAAGCTTTATCCAAAATGGGAAGGACCTTACTCAATACATAGGGTCTACTCCAATGGAGCTTATTAATTAATCTCGATGGATGGATAATTCATCACTACTCCAACCAATGCTAGATTTTTGAAGAAGTATTTTGTATAAACACAAAATACAAAACAAATGGTTAGGTTTGACCTTAAACTGCACAACCATCCAACAAGACGTTAAACTGTATAACCAATGGTCCATACATATGACCTTAAACTGTTTATACTTTCATCCCACACAACGTTAAACTATGAAAAGGTTCCCTAAATGGTCCGGTATGACCTTAAACTACACAACCATCAAGCAAGACGTTAAACTGTATAACCAACGGTCTATACATATGACCTTAAACTATTTGTACTTTCATCCCACATGACGTTATACTGTGAAAAGAATCCTTAAATGGTCCGGTATGACCTTAAATTGCACAACCATCCAAAAAAACATTAAACTATATAAAAAATGGTCCATATATATATGACCATAAACTATTTGTACTTTCGTCCCACACGATGTTAAACTGTTAAAAGGTTCCCTAAATGGTCCGGTATGACCTTAAACTGGAAAACCGTCCAGCAAGACGTTAAACTGTATAACCAATGGTCCATACATATGACCTTAAACTATTTGTACTTTTGTCCCACACAACGTTAAACTGTGAAAAGTTTTCATAAATGGTCCACTATGACCTTAAACTGCACAACTGTCCTGCAAGACGTTAAACTATATAACCAATGGTCCATACATATGACCTTAAACTATTTTTACTTTCATCCCACACGACGTTAAACTGTGAAAAGATTTCATAAATGGTCTGGTATGACCTTAAACTGCACAACCGTCCAGCAAGACGTTAAACTGTATAACCAATGGTGCATACATATGACCTTAAACTATTTGTACATTCATCCCACATTACATTAAACTGTGAAAAGGTTCCTTAAATGGTCCGGTATGACCTTAAACTGCACAACGGTCTAGCATGACGTTAAAATGTATAACCAATGGTCCATACATATGACCCTAAACTATTTGCATGTCCCTTACGTCCAGTAAGACATAAAACTATGAAGTCCTAACTACATGATGTTAAACTACATAAAAGTCCCTAATGAGACCAAAATGACGTTAAATGGTGTACTCTTTTGTCCTCACTACATGACATTAAACTACATAGTCCCTCTTTCATCCAACATGACGTTAAACTATATTGTCCCAATAATCCTAACTACAAGACGTTAAACTGTCAAAAAAGTAAGTGATACGTACAACATGACATTAAACTGTAATTTTTCCCTGCTATATGACATTAAACTGTGCAGTGCCAGTAGTCCTAACTGCAAGACTTTAAACTACATAGTCCCTTCATTTGTCCCTGCAACATGACATTAAACTATGCATCATTAAGGTTGTGGTTACCTCATGTTTCTCACACCGTGTATGACTCACGTGAGCTTAGAGAAAACCTCCACCAAAACAATCTCTCTGGGCTACTAACCTTGTGTAAGTCCCAACATCATTTTTTAGGTTTCTGTCCCCAAGAACAACATGATCATTAATTCATTCTTTAACTGAACTACGCAGAATTTGATCCTAGCCTTCCAGGCTGGGTATGTACGCAACCTCCTAAGGTTCATGCCCAAAACCAATATCTTCACATCGGTTCACCTCCATCTCATATGATGGTAATTCGTGAAACCGCCCCTAGAATAAATATCTTTACATTGGTGCACTTTCATCCTTGTTGAATGACGTTAAACTATACAACACTTTTTTCCATTATGAAAATAAACTACAATATTCTTTGATACCCTCACCTACGATGGAACCCTTATTTTCATTGATTTTTCAATCATGTTTCATTTCAAAGACTACGTGCATACATCGCCATGACCAAACCTTTTATCTTGGATTAAACCATCGTTTTACTAAAGTCCCCTTTCACCGTTCACATGTACGAACCAAATTTCTACCAAGGGTATTTCTAGAACTACATGTTCTTGATTCCCATCCTTATGGAATACGTAGGAACGTTCGAGTGTCCCAAGAATCCAGCCCCAAGTCTTTGGTCCTAACCCCAAATTCCACTTTTACTCCCCTGGCTGAAAAGTCCCCATGAATGCACACATTGTGTATTTCTTTTAATGGTCCAAGCACTAAGACCCTAAACTAAGATCTCTAATACTTTTGTCCCACATGACGTTAAACTGTAGTTCACTAACTACATGTGTCTTGATTCCCATACTTATGGGATACGTAGTGAAGTCCAACATATCAATTCAAGACCCAGCCACAACATGATTATGGTTAGCAATGATCTGTGTATCTCTGTATACAATGGAAAATACCCATCTTTATGTGTCATAATCCTAACCTTAAATATTTTTAGATCTTCTCAAACCCTTTTCATGACTTCTTGTCATAAAATGTCAATCTTTTTAGAGTTATTTTTCCTGACTATGCAGTATGTTCCCTTAAGAGGCCTTGAATAAACAGTCTATATAATAGACTTTTCAGCCAAAAGATATTATTATTTGACTATGAATCCAATGCCCTTAGGTGGCCCTACATAATTCAACCCCCTAACGGGTTTTTTAAATAATGGTAACTTCATTATTGGGAAGAAAGCCTCTTTTCTCCTTGTTGGTCTTAAATGACAGTATGTAGGGATCCGAAAAAATAGCCATCCTTAACATATTTGTCCCATATCCTTTTTCATGATCTAAAAGTATTCAAGTATATGGTTTATATTCTCCTTCCCTATGTTTGGGTCAGACCTTCGTAGGAGTGATATCCATCCAGTTCTTCGATAATCTTGTTTGGAAATATCTTCTCCATACTCAAGTAACTCTTTCCATATATAAATCTATATACATTGGAAAATTTGAATCTCCATAAACTTTCACTGGATTTTAGCACTAGAAAAGTAAATTTCTGAGAGTTCTTTTTCCTGACTATGCAGCGCGTGCACCTAGGCGGCCTTGCATAAACAGTCTACATAACAGACTTGTTAGCCAAAAGATGTTATTTATTTAACTATGCAGCCAATGTCCTTAGGTGGCCCTGCATAATTCAACCCCCTAAAGGGTTTGTTAAACAATAGTAACATCATTCTTGGAAACTACTTCTTCTGATGCCTTTTAGCTCTTTTTCATATCATTCCTCAGATTCAAATATTCTTAAGTCATATTTTACATATTTTCCATCTTAATTAAGTGTGGTACTATGTTTTCAGATGAATTGTGAAGGAATTGAGTCAATTCTAATTCATTCTGTCAAATCTATTTCGACCATAAAGATTAGTCTCTTTATGTCCGGAGTGCATGACTTTAAACTACCCACAAAATACAAGGGAAATCTGAATAAAATTCAAGTTCCAACTCACCAAACATACATTTTGTATGATTTAGGTAATATTGAACAATTAAATAGTTCAAAGTTTGTAGGGTTATTTACTATAATCCTAGTAAAAATAAAACTATGCTTACTAGGCCCATTGGCTTATGTAAAATCTAAATCATGTAGCAAAAGAGAATTCTTACAAATGATTGAAGATGAAAGTGTTTTTCATTGATACATAGGGGATAGAAGGACAACCACAGACTGGAGTCTCTACTCTTTTTCAAGAATTACAAGAGGCTTTCAACATAACTCTTCATTTGATTTATGGCATCCCGAGCTTCATCATAAACCACCTGGAATTCATTCATTCAACTGGATACAATAAGAGATCCAGTGATACCATCTCTTCTTGGAACAATTGTAAAAGGATGTTCTTGAGTGTGGTTTGAGAAAATTTTCTACTGATCAAAAAGTGACTCTGTTTTTGTCCAAGAGACTTGGAAGATGGATAAATAGATTTGAGAATGGAGCATTGGAAGTAAAGAGCCATTTGGGGAGAGTACTCTTTTTAGATATTGCTCTAATACCATGTTTGTCTTCTCTCCACCAACCGAAAGTGGAAAACATTTCATCCCAAGGGTTTTCAATTTTCATATCTGCAAGGAAATGACATGGAGGAAGAATTTGTAAGTTCACACCACTGTTGTTGCTCTTAATGCACAGCATAATCGAAATAGAGGAGTAGCAGTGCAGCTGCATTTTAGGTGTATAGTTCTTTACATTTGAAACATTGACTCCTTGCAGATGACCATGACCATACAGGGACATCTAGATTCTCTGTGGGAAATTATGATGATCCTTCTTCAAGTACTTAGCCAAATATGGGAGAGTTTTGTCGCGGATATCATAGTAATCATGGAAAAAAATGTTCATCATGTCATCAATCCGCTTTCTAGCTAGTTCTTTAGCCATTTTGATTCTGTTAGGAGCCATTGAATCTGCACAAAAAATGATTAATTAACTCTTAAGTAAGTTGATTTTTTAAAAAATTTATGAAAGAATTCAGAAAAAATGGCAAATGCATTATGGCGTGCAAGTCTAAACATGGTGCGCAAGTATGGAGATTTCATGAAAGTATTTAGCGTGCAAGTATCACCGCGCAGGTCCAGATACCTACACAGCAGTGCGACGACAAAGAAACAGTGGAAAACAGAGCAACTTGCGCGACGAAGGTGACCTGCGTGGCGAGAGCTCGAAGGTCTGAAATCCTGATTATTTGTACGGAAGTGAGGCCGTCTATTTATAGACGCGGCCAGAACCTTGTGCGTCATACCCTGCGCGACTAAAGGTCGTACCCCTGCGCGATGACAGCTGCGTGGCTCTCAGCTGCGCGCCTCTTCCCTTTGGTTTTCTTCTTTTCCTCAGAGTCACATCTTTATTCTTGCGGATCCAACTCTGAGGGGGGACTTTTGTTGATGCTCCTTTTTCATCACATTGTCTAAAAGAATGTAAAGGGAAATGACTTAGCAAAAATTGATTCATCCTTTGAAGCAGACATCAAAAATCGACAAAGGCAAGAACAAGGCTTCAAAAGCACATGTGTCGCGCAAGTTCCATCACTGTCGCGCATGTCTACTTGTTCGACGAATAATGGTCACACAAGGGACTTTCACGCCCTAAAAAATAACCGCCCAGGAAATTCTCTAGCCTATAAATAGACCCTATGGGCCCCCCATTTGGAAGAGGATTTTTTTGAGAAACTCAGATTTATGCTCCCGACGTCCTAGTCTCTTATCAAAGCTTCCAAAACACTTCTATGGTAATTTATTATTTAGAAAGGAAGATCTAAAGAGTGGTAGGAAGGCCTAAGTGTTGAAACTCATCAATACTTGCGTGCCTGAGTGGCCAGCCCTTAAGGGAAATTTCCACACTTGCGCACCACCTTACTCTCTCAATAGAACTTGTGCGCCCCTCTTCTGGAAGAACCTCAAGATGATTCTAAAGGCTTTAACCAAGAGTCCCTCAAGTATTACCCTGCTGGTTAACCATTGTGAAAGTACCCATGTGTCGTGCAGGTATACCTACACGATCAGGACTTGCGCGCCCACGCAGTACTTGTGCACCTGCCAGGACGTGCGCGCCCCTGCCTTTTTTGGTGCCCTTTTTGCCCATTTCAGCCCTCTTAAGCCATTCTACCTCTCATATTCATGATTCAGTCTTCAAGACACTCTTCAAAGCCATTTATGGCATGATTTCTTGATTTTACTTCCTTGTATGAATGTAATTATGTGGAATATCTCTCAAAACCTAGTGATTTACACATCTTTATGTCACTAAAGATTGAGATTTCATTCATTCATCCACATCCTTTACGACGAGAGAACTAATTAACCTGGGCCTCCTATTCAGGAATAAGCCCCAGTCCCCTAATTTGGGCATCCTCCACAGAAGTAAGCCCCAACCATAATTTCCTTAACCTGGACCTCCTTTTCAGGAATAAGCCCCAGTCATAATTCTCAAATCTAGGCATCCTTTTTAGGAGTAAGCCCTAAATCTCCATTTCCTCCTGGGCCTCCTTTTCAAGAATAAGCCCCAGACCCCAAATTTGGGCATCCTCCTAAGGAGTAATCCCCAAAAATAATTTCATTAACTTGGGCCTCCTTTTCAGGAATATGCCCCAGTCATAATTCTAAAATCTGGGCATCCTACTTAGGAGTAAGCCCCAAATCCTCATTTCCTTCTGGGCCTCCTTTTCAGGAATAATCTTGAGTCCCCTAATTTGGGCATCCTCATCAGTAATAAACTCCAACCATAATTTTATTAACCAGGGCCTCCGTTTTAGTAATATGCCCTAGTCCCCTAATATGGGCATCCTCCTTAGGAGTATGCCCCAAGTCCCTTGATTTTTCAAGTCTCTTAACATGGGCCTACTTTTTAAAAGTAATCCCTAGTCTTAATTATTCTTAACCAGTACTAATTTACCATTGATCTGGGATTCCTTATCAGGAGTAAAAAACCAATCATAAGTCCTCTCCTAAATTGGGACTCCTTTTCATGAGTAAGCCCCAAGTTAGAGTATTCAAATCTCCGTGAAGCACATATACCTTTGTGGACCATGTTCCTAGATTTCTTCCCAAAATTAAATCCAAATCTTCATTTATCTGCGCAGTCATACATATATAAGTCCCATATTATTTCTTATGATTTCATCTTTCATGGCACAATTGTCTGATTTTTACCAATACCTCTTGTTTCTCACACCGAGAAAGTCTCACGTGAGCTTAGAGTGTAAAATTAAATATGACATCCATCTTTGAGCCATCAATCATAAACATCATACTCCATTACTCGAAGTACATCAGTTTTGATTACTTTTTTTAACAAAGGATACATAGGTAGCCCATCTGCGAGTTCCATCCCAACTATGAAGTAATCCATGTCCTTCTGAAAGACATTAAACTTCAAGTGCCCCACTGAGTGGCTTTAAAACCAGCATGGTCATCATAATGACCAAGAGACTTGTTTACGTATCAAATGATACCATTCACTACGAATCTCTAACAAATACAGATGATTCTCTATCAATGAAGAACCTCGAATACATATAAAATATTCTCTAAATTTCCTACATATCGATCATTGATTTTCAGATCTAAAGGAAATCTCATTATATACTTGGTAATGTAATAAAGATTCACGAACATAACTTAAATCTATAAAGAGAGTCCCGGAGTAGACAATAATTCCCCTCAAAAAAGTGTGATGAGTCTGACCTCCCATCCTCTTTACCAATGCCAATTCCTAAGCCTTATCAGTCCACAAACTAATGAGCCCCTACGTTTGGAAAGTAGGTCCAAATTTATGTAGAATCATTGGATGTTTCCAGTTCTACGAACAAACACGTTAGAAACAGATTGGAATGTTTGACCCTCCCATCAGGGAGGTCATCCCCAAATTCTGAGGGAAACAATAATTAAGACAACAATTTAAAGGATAATATTTTCAGAATATAAATTCAACTAAAAGAATCATTATGAAATATATTATATTTATATTCATCATTGTATTTTATTTTTAATTTTTATGAAAAAAATAATTTTATTAAATAGTTATACAAAAAATTTGTAGTAATTATTTTATGAAGAGAAATATCAATTATATGGTTTTAAAATTTTTAAAATAAATATTATATGATCTAATTAATGTGGTCGGCCAATTGTTTAGATAAATAAGACATGTTAAAAATCTGTTACATTTCTTTTAAATCTATCTTATGTTTGGATTTTATTTAAATTCAAATAAATGAATAGTGTCAAAATTGACACTATTGGTATTTTATAAAAATAACATATTATTGTATGGTGAAAAAGTCACAATAATATTTAAAAGATACAAATTTAAAATTATATTTCCTAAAATATCCTAACATATCGAATTATAGACAATTTAAAACACATAAATAAGTATTTATAATCATTTAAAATTTATAATATTATTACCAAAAATAAAATTGAATACATAAAATAAGGATAAATCAAAATAATAAGGTATAAAATAAAATCAAAACATTTATAAATCTTATTTTATGATGATATAACAACCATATATCATATCATATTCCATGTTGAGTCATTTTGGAGGTTTATATGAGGGGTTTTATATTTATAAATTAATATTTTTTAGGTATCCAAAGAAGACCCTCTTCTCTCTTATAAAAGGGCACCTCCTCCCTCTCCTCTTCACTCCATTTTGAGCCTTAAAAATCTGCCCAACCCTATCCATGTCTCTTATAAACATCCCTATAAACATACTAGAGGTCCTGATATTCTTAAAAGGCCAACTTTAGTGCCCTAATATGTGGTTTAGAAGTGGCACGTCGAAGAAGAGGCGATATCCTTTACCGGTTCTTTCAAAATTATTTCTTCTTCTACATCCTTTGTATGGGTTGTTTAATTAATAAGTAATAACTCCGGTATTACATGTATAGTAATATGTTATGATTAATTTTAAGAACCATATTCCATCTTCCTTCTTTCCTATGAAAACTGAAATTACCACACGTGTGTACATACGACCTACCGGCTCCACGATATGGTGTAATCTATTTTTCATCACCAACATAATTGGATGTGTATAATGATAAAAGAAATAACTATATATGATTTTTGTAAAATTATATTTTTCATAAAATATTTTACACTATACACTTCAATTCATTTTCACAATCAAGGGAATGATATCGCCGCTCGTGTGTACGTACGACCTACCGTCTCCACGATGTAATGTGATTCATTCTACATGATCTTAATTGAATAATGATTATATAAATGAACTGAAAGAATAAATAAGATATAATTTATGATAATACCATTCTGTAAATGAAATAACTATAACCTAAAAAGTTTAATAAGAATTTATTCAACAAAACATGCATAATAACATAAAGTAGTTAACAACTGAATAACGAGTAACAAAGAATTGTTACTAATTAACAAATGAGAATATGACCCTACATGATATCATAAAATTAATATGATTCTAGAATAAGTAAATGACATTATTTAAATCATTATACTGGAGGAAAGAATATGTTCAAATCACATTATGCCTAAGATAAGGGAAAAATTTTCCAATCTTGTTCTTATTCAAGATTGTTTATTTGTAAGTATTTACCGGGGTTATATTTATCATCCATGTCCATTTTTCTAAAAATGTATTAATAAAATATTTACTTTTACTCCATGTATGATTAAAGTCATTTTTACCTTTTGTTTATTTTTAATACAAGGTATCTAAGGAATATTTCTTTTGTTTACCATACGAGGTACTTTTTGACTTTTCCAGCAAAAATACAAGGAGAATGTTTTTTTTCTTATACAATAAGAAAGATTTTTTATGGTTTAATAACACCTTATATCCATGAATTGTACTCTAAAATATTTCGAAATTATTTTTATCAAAATTATTTTCTTTTAAAATTCCATGGTATTTTGAGAAAATAAAATTATTTTGAAGATGAAAGGATATTTTTTTCAAGAACTGAGTTCAAGTTTTTTAAAAAAAATTATTTTTCCGTCTAAGATGACATACTTAAATATGGTTATGTTTCAAGTATAATGTCCATATTATTTACATGGTTTTATTTTTCTTATGATGAAATGATATCCATTATCCTATATAGATTATTTTATGATGTGATTATGTTTATGAAACCCATTTTATTTGTTGGGTTATGATGAATGATTTATGTTTTTTTGTGGCATGGGAAGGAATGATTTCATTATGAGATGGGTGAGACCTATATCTCCATCCAATACACTGGGTAAATATTTATATCTCATGAGATAGAAATGGCTAGACCAAAAAGTAAATCCAGTTTAGTAATACAAGGATGTAGCAAAAAGTAAACCTGGTTCAGTAATGGACTTCGTCCACTATGATGGTCTTAGCAGAAATGCCTTGGCTACTATTGAAATAATAATATGTGCCTATTAGTTTTCTAAAATTACAAGTTTTATTCGAATGATGTTATTTCATGGTTAATATTCCTTTATGATCTATGCCTTATGTAATACCATGATTTATTACATAACTCATGATTTTGATGTTTATACTCAATGTTCATGTTTTCACACTGAAATGTTTACGGTTTGTTTAATGTTCACCATGTTTACCCTTATTGAGTATTTGATCTCAACATTTCTATTTTTTATTTTTCCCAGGATATAAATAATGGTTTTAGGTAAGAAAACAAAAGAGGAAGATATTTTTGGAGTTTTTTATGATCATTCACCATGATTAGAAGATTTTGTTCTAAGTTTCCAATTACTCTAAACTAATATGGTTTTTGGGTGTCTATTTTTTGTTATTTCTTATGTATTTTTCTAATATAATGTAATGTCCAGGTATATCAAGCTTGGTTCTCTACTATTGGTATTAGATAAAAGGTTTAGTTAACCATTGAAAACTAGGATGCAAAAACTTTATTGAGATGCCTAGAGATATTTTTATGGAATGTTTTAGGATGCCCCTAAGGCTAGGAATAAGTATAGGGTAAAATCCTAGAATTATTATAATGATCATTAATAACAAAAAATAAATCCTAAGATTCTAGAGATTGAATGTGATCCCCCTAGATTATGTAGTCTTCCTAGTATGATTTTTTCCTCCCACACTATTCTTTTTGGGTTTTAGGTAATGTATGGAACCTCAAAGAACTGTTTTAATGATCAATGCACTGGGTAATGCAATAATTGTCTTCCTGAACAACCATATTTTTCGGTAGATGGAGCAAAAAAATCTTATTTTTATACTTACACAAGCTATGAATCATTCTAGACTTCCAATTGAGTAGAGAAGGGAACAATATTCTATTGAGTCCATCAAGAAGAAACATCCACCTTCATTCACCAGGACTTATAATCTAATTGTTGCTGGACAATGGATTAATACCATTGAAAAGATATTTTCCATACTTCACAATTGATAACATGAAAAGGCGATTTTGGTTGTTTACCATTTATAATGTGTAGAAAAACAGTGGTGGACTCTAATTAAGAATATGAGTCCCCAAGATGAAATTGAATCCATGGAATGGGATGATTTTAAGAACTTATTTTTTAATAAGTACTTTCCTATATTCATCAAACAATGAAGGAAAATGAGTTCCATTGGCTTATGAAAATGGATGATGAATCTATTGGTATATAAAAGGTGAATTTGACAACGCTTTAAAGCTATGCATATGGCTTTATCATCCAACCTGAAAGTATTGTTGATCGATTATTTAGTGGATTAAAACCTAGTATTCAAAGGGAATTAACTATAAGAGACTTCAATAGCTATGAAGTGATTTTGAATTGTGATACCAAGGTAGAACTGGAAGTTGGTGTTACATATCCATCTCTAAGTTTTGACATGAAATGAAAGATGGAGTTCAAGGAAAAATCTCAAAACAATGGGGAAAAGATGAAGAATGTTTCCTTATGCTAAAACTGTGGAAGGAATCATGGTGGATATTGTCTTGAGGGGACTAGAAAGTGTTTTATGTGAGGAAAAAAATGTCATCGTGAAGGTGAGTTCTAATGTAGTGTGAAAAAGGTAGCTAATGATATGAATAGAAAAAAGACTATAGAGAATGCACCACCAACACATCAGTGCTATAAGTGAATGGAAATGGGGAATTATTCTATCCAATTACTTAATACAATGGTTAATGATGATTGACATCAAAAACCTCTTAAGAAAAATGTTAAGGGAAAGTTATATGTGATCACTGTTGGGGATGTTGAGTATGAAAATGAAGTAGTGGAATGAATAAGTGTTAATGTAATGGGATTTAGAAATAGTGTTATGGAATATCATTTATAGTATTATGAAATATTGGAATATCTATCTATTGGTCTATTGTGTTATCCAAAATTATATAGTACCGGTAACCATGAAAAGTGATTGAAATATTTTTGGAAAGAAGATTATATGATAATAATTAATGCATAAAGAGAAAATAATATGGTTGATAGTATTAATGAGCTCAATATTGATGAATGGAAAAAGTGATATCATGGTTTGAGTATATAGAGTATTTTATATATTTAGTGTATTAAAAGAGATGATTTTGATGGAATTCATTATTTCAATAAGGTTCTATGGTAATTTATTTTATTATCATATTTAAAGAGGATGCATGATGAAGACCTTCAATTGTTTGGAATGTTACCAACAAGATATGTCTTATGATATATGGGGGATAATTGATAGTATTCACATGCTTCTTATATGACATTTCTGGTAATTGTTTTCTCCGTACTGTGAGATTGGAATGAAGTTTTTGGATAATCCTAAAGGTTGGAATGGATTAAGTTGGACATCAGATAGTATTCTTCAAGGCTTGAACATTTTTTTGGGAATTCTATAATTGTATTGTTTTTTAAAAAGGACAACACGGAAGATGGGTGACAACCCTTCGCGTCGAACATGAATGCAGGAATTGAACCCACAACTGAAGTGAGATAGGTTTTTATCACCTACCAGTGGCCTAAAAGAAGTCCCTGGTTAGTAGAAATTAGTTTTATTATATTAAGAAGTATGATAAATGAAGTATAAGTCCATTTTGGGAACCATATACGATTAACTCACCATAGATGGGATTATGTACATTTAATAACTTGTGCTAACCTTTTTGTGATAGAGAAAGATGGAATGACCTCTAATTATATTAAATTATCTGATAAAACTTCAATAATAACAAATACAACTTCATTTCTTTAAATAAGAGATGAAGTGGAAATTGTTCATGGAATGTCCAATGATGATATTACATTGAAATCAAGTACCTATTTATCCTTATGAAAAAATTAATCAAATTTAGAAAAATGATATTGAAAACCAAAAATGTTTTTCTAGTACCCTCATATCAGATGAATCAGATGGTACCTTAGATCAAAAAAAAATTTGGCTTTGTGATTATTGGTTTTTTCATAGTCATGTTCTCTACCACTCTTCATCCGAAAGTGATGGTTATATTTCTCTTCCATAACCATGTTTTCACTTATGTTCTCTTATGTGGAAATCCAGTGATAAGATAAATTGGGTAATCATTATGTTTCATTTTTAAAATTTTGAAATTAAGTTTTAGTATTCATTTTTACGATATTGTTTTCTATGAAAGAAACCTTTATGTAGTAAACCATTTATAACCCCCGAAATATTTCGAGGGCGAAATTCATTTTAAGGGGGGTAGTATGTAACACCACAAGATTTTATGAGATAGATTTTATTAGTTTATTTGATGTCTTGTGTTGCAAGCTACACCAAGATTAGCTTGTTCTATACGCAACACTGTATTTGCTTACAGTATACACAACACTATTCTCGACTTGTTTTACACACAATTTCAAGTTTGTTTGGTAAAAATTATACTATGCAACATTGAGAATATGTTTTGATCAATGTATAAATGAAATATATTTGTATTATGTTATACGCATCACCAAATAAATATTACACTATACACAACACTGACTTGGATTACGTTACATGCAAGAGAGGCCTTCCATGATAGCTTGCATTGTACGTGATACTATGTTTCTCTAAACAACGATATATTATTATATTATTATTTAAAAAGGATATAAATTAGTCGTTATGAATATTATTAACCCCAAATTGAATTTTATATAACATTATCATTCATCTTACACATGATATGAGAATGGAATAATTTTTTTGGATAAAAGAAGTATTTTTCAAAAAATATAGTTTTTCCACCTTTTGATGGTGAACCCATTTTAAATCTATTTTTTGACATGTTTATAATTTCAATTTGACCAAGTAAACTTTTTTATTTATAATCATGATATAAACATTTACTTTGGCTAATTTGTTTATTTTTTTCTCATGACATTCATATTTTGATGAATAGTAAAAATAAGCTAAATTTTTAATTAAAAACAACTTTTTTCTTCGACATAATTTATATGGTAAAATTATAATACTATATAGATTTACTGTATAAATAGGCTATATTTTTCCATTTAATATAATTTATGTAATTAGCATTAATTTTACATTGACATCATAAGTAAAAACATTTCAAACTTAAGCAATGATTAACCTTTTAAACCTCATTTTCTCAACAACGGAATTAATTTTTAAATTAATTACTGCAACTTCGGTGTATTGAATTTTAAAAAATGGAATCCATATTTGGAATCTGTATATAAAAATTATGTTAATTGGCTACTTTTATTTTTTGGAATTATGAATAGTAACTATGGTAAATGTTATTTACAACAGTTGAAGGTAAATCAGGTAATTAAGAACAAATATTATATCATAAAATTACCCTAACACTTGTATTGATATAATTTAAGGATTTTATTTCATCCTAAAACATACTTGGGTGGAAACGGTATCTATTGGAATCCACATGGATGAGATTAAGATATTTTATTTATTTTATTTAAAGAAAGGTGAAATATGTCTCAGTGAAACATTAATAATTAAATTATTTTTAATATAAGGTTATAATGAATATAAATTAAATTATAAATAATCATATTAATGATAATATTTTCTTATTTATCATGGTAATTTATTTTTAAATTCTAGGAAATATATAATTATTTTAATAGCTTGTACATTAATGATACAGAAATAATTTATTCATTAAAAAATCAAAAATATATTTTTATTAAAATAATTTTACCCATAAAAAGGCCAAAAAACCTTCCAAAAACATATTTGTCAATTATATCAAAACCATATTTATCGAAGGGTGGACTCTATGACTGTTTGGATCCTTATAAAATTGATTATGAGACTTATATTATTTTATTTTAAATGATGTCAAAGTTTCCACCTTCATAATTTAATTAAGATAACATTTTAAAAGATGAGTTTTAAGAAGATAAAATAGACTAAAAGTATTATTATTAAATATATTATATTTATCTTCATCAAAGTATTTAATTTTTATTTTTTATTTAACATATAATATGTTAAATAATTATATAAAAATGTAGTAGTAATTATTTTATTAAGAGAAGTATCAAATAAATGGTTTTACAAATATTAGAATAAACATTATATGAACTAATTAATGTGATCCAAAAAATATCTAGATGAATATGAAATTTTAGTAATAAATTAAATATATTTTTTTCGAATCTATCCCCTTTTTGGAATTTATTTATATTCAAATAAATGAATTGTGTCATAATTGACACTATAGGTATTTTATAAAATAACATATTATTAAATTGTTTGAAAATAAAAAAATTATTTAAAAATTACCAATATAAAATTATATGATCTAAAATTTCATAATGTATTTAACTACAGACAATTAAGAACACATAAGTTTTTATTTATAACCATTTAAAAATAAGAATATTATTACCATAAATAAAATTAAATAGATTTAATAAGGACAAATCAAAATGATAAGGATTACACTAAAATAAAAACAAGTCTAAATTTTATTGGTTCATGATATTACAACCCTATCTCATCTCATCTTCTATGTTGAGTCATTTTGAATGTTTTTATGTGGGGTTTTTTTTCTATTAACTAATATTTTTGAGGTTTCCAAAAGTGACCCTCTCCTCTCGTATAAAACGGCACCTCCTCTCTCTCCTCTTCACTCCATTTTGATCCTTAATACTTGGCCAAAACCTTTCCATGTCTCTTATCCTATAATATAGATATATTATAGATGTCTTTATCTTTTTAAATACCAACATTTGTGCACTAAGAGGAGGTTTAGAAGAGGCACGTCGAAGAAGAGGTAATATCCATTACCGATTCTTTCAAACCTATTTCTTCTTCTAATTCCTATATATGAGTTGTTTCATTAATAAGTAATAACTCCAGTATCACTTTTATACTAATATTTTATTATGAATATGAAAGAAACATATTCCATCTTCCATCCATCCTATGAAAAATGAAATCACTACGGATGTGTACGTACGACCTACCGTCTCCACACCGTGGTGTAATATCTTTTTCATCACCAAAATACTTGGATTTGTATAATGATGGAAGAAATGACAATATATTATTATTGTAAAATTATATTTAATCTGAAATATTATATAATAAACACTTCAATACAATTACATAATCATAGGAATGATATCATCGCTCGTGCGTATGTATGGCCTACTGTATCCACAATGTCATGCGATTCATTCTACATGTTCATCAATGATGAATGATTATATAAATGAACTTAATGAATTTAATGAATAAATATGATAAATATTATACTAATAAATTTTTTTAAATTATAACTATAACAAAAAAAGAGGATTAATAATTTATTTGACGAAACATTCTTAAGATCATAAAGCAGTTAACACCTGAATAATGAGTAACAATGAACTGTTACTAAAAACAAGCAAAGAATATGACAATATATGATATCATAAAAATTTCTATGAATCACAAATAAGTCAATGAAATTATTTAAATTATTATGTTTGAGGTTCGGATACATACAAAGCATATCAGACCTAAGGTGTGGGATAATTATTCCAATCTCGTTCTTATCCGATAATGTTTATTTGAAAGTATTACTAGGGTTATATTTATCAACCATGTCTATGTTTTCAATGAATGTTTTCATCAAGTGTTTAATATTTTTCCATTTATATTTTTCGTGATTTTTAACCTTTGTTGAAATTTACCACATGATATAGAAGGAATCATTCTTTTGTTTACCATACAAAGTACTTTTTTACTTTTCTAGGAAATGTACAAAGAGAATGTTTTTTAACTTATATGGCATGAATGGATTTTTACGGTTTCATAATTCCTTATCTCCCATAACCCCCCTAAAAAATATTTCATGATTACTTTCAAAAAAATTATTTTCTTTTAAAATTTCATTGAATTTTGAGAAAGGAAAATTATTTTGAAAAAGACATGATATTTTCCATTAGAACTGAGTTCAAGTGTTTTATAAGAATTATTTTTCCATCTAAGATTACATTCATTAATATTGATATGATTCAAGTATAATTACCCTATTATTTACATGGTTTGATTTTTTTATGATGAAATGATATCCGTTGTTTTATATGGATTATTTTATATAGAATGATGTTTATGAAACCCATTTTATTCATTGGGTTATGATTAATGATTTATGTTTATTTTGTGGAACACGTAAGAATGATGTCATTATTATATAGGTGGGACCTATATCACCCTCCATTGCATTGGGTTAAGATTTATATCTCATGATATTGAAATGGATGGAACAAAAAGTAAATCAGGTTTTGTAATACAGGGCTGGACAGACTTGTAAACCCAGTTCAGTAATAGACTTCTTCCACTATGATGATCTTGGCAGCAACGCCATGGCTTCTAGGGAAATCATAATATGTGTTCATTAGTTTTCCATAATTACATGTTTTATTCCAATTCTATTCATTCATGATTAATTTTCTTTTATGATTTATTACTTACAGAGTCTCGTGATTTATTTCATAACTCTATATTTTGATGTTTATACATTATGTTCATGTTTTACTATTCAAATGTTTATGGTTTGTTTTATTTTATCCATGTTTACCCTTGATGAGAATTTGATCTCAAAATTTATATGTTTTCTTTTCAACATGATATAAATAATTTTATTAGGTATGAAAATAAAATGGGAATGTCATTATGGGAGATGTTGATGATCTGTTACCATGATTAGAAGATTATGATCCGATTTTCCAATGACACGAAACTAATATGGTCTTTGGGTTTCTATTTTGGTTATGTATTATGTGTTCCGTAAAAGAAATGTAATTTCCATTTAAGTCAAGCTGGGGTCTTTATATTTCTTCCAGGAGGGTTGGTAATAGCACCCCTTATAGTTGAGCCTTGGATTCTAATAGCATAGTTGGTTGGGAATGAACAGAGGATTAGAATACACTGCGGGTTCCAGCACTAGAGTCCACTGAGTTTCTATAATGGTCCAAACCCAAGGTAATAGAGGATTATATTTATTAAGTTATTGAAGTACCCTTAAAATTAGTGAACTGGACTGATCGAATGGTTTCCGTCGAATCTACTTCTTTTCAAAGTTAACCAATCCGTTCCTTTTCTAATGTGTTCATGAATTACCTATGTTGAGAATGAATTTCCTGATCTGGAGATATAAATCACTGATATTTATTGTGAGACATATCCCCTTTTGTTGGGAGAGTATTTGATCAAGTATCTTGTCTGAATGTCCCTCTAGGATAAGAACCCTTAATGGTGGTCCTAGTAAGAGGACTTCTCTAGGGTGTCATAGGGTGTTGGTAGAGATTTGTGTTGGTAATGTACAACATGGAACCCTATATGCATGGAAGTAGGACACCTCTGCCACCAAGATGTGTTCTAGTGACACGATCTAAAATCATTTGTGTGATTCAGTGCCATGCCAAATAGGATTGTATAAAGGTCTTCTAGATTGGTTCCTTTGAATTGTTTGTAGGAGGTACTTCTGATGTGCTAAAATTTCTATGTAATCCCTTGTTTAGTTGAGAAGTGTGGAAAGGGAAGTCATATATATGGGTGGTGGGATTGTGGCTCAATGTCTTCAATTATGGTTTACTGTATGACATGTGCATTCACTATTGTATCTTCAGTTATATACATGATTCATAAGACACATCTCTCAAGATATATGTCTAGTTTTAGAATTAATTATACCAATTGATACCATTTCTCTCAACATTTTTTCTAGAGGCTCTTATAGGGGGGATCGATGATCACCCATTCTTGTTGATTATGTGACCTGACACTAGAAAGAGGTAGAGTGCATCACATGAAATTTTTTCCATAGTGGCAGTGGGACAATATTAGTTTTTCCTAGGCATAGACTGGTCGTCTACCATCCATGATCATATGTTCTCTACCACTGATTTTGGTATTTCTTCTAGTTTGTGGCATGGAATTTTATTCCTCTTTGATGAAGAGTGATCCTAGGGCAAGGCACGATGGGATCATTCATCAGAGGACATTTTCCCTTCTTTATCATATAGATAGTACTAACCTTTCAATATTGGATTTTATGAGATATTTGATTCTTGTAATGATGGTGGGTGTTGATGAAGTCTTTCATAAGGATTTTACAGGTTTATCACCCCCTATTATGAGACATACCTATGCATATACTTTCTCCATGGATGACCTGATGTCTCCAACAACATTTTAGATAATTCATTCTATATACGAGAGCGAGAATCTCGATAGGAGGATTAAGAAGAGAAATGTATTTGTATGAATCAGTGTGTTTTAAAGGGAATCCATATGTTCTTATTCAAATGTAAAATGAGAGACTAAGGACTATTGTGGATTTTCATTACCCAAACGAAGATACTATATATGAGGTTTATTCACCCATTAGAAATTATGACCTCATCACCCAACTGATGTAGGTGAGGCGGAACTCAGAGTGTGACATTGGGATTGGTAATCACTAGCTCTAGATTTGGGTGGTGGATTTTCTGATCATTGCTTCCTAGAGTCATTGTAGTGTCTTGAGATATTTATGATACACATTAGAATAGTTAATTCCATTTCAAAGTTCTCAGGAATTAAGACTAGGATCCTTATCAATTCATCGGTTGGTTTGTGGAAGGTTTTCTTAGTGTCAGTGTTGCATCATGCTAGACATAAGAGTATAGTGCTAGAAATGATCCAAAATTGTTAGTTTTATAACAAATCTCATGGTGTTAGTTTAATTTATGAAGGTTCAATTATCTGGATATGTTTTCTTAGTTATGGGATTGATAGTTGAAACCAAAAAAGGTTGATGTAGCATGATCTCGAAAGATAACTAGCGTGTGGTCATGGTAGCAGATGCTCTCAGTGATATTTTTATTCCGCACTGTTGAGAATGGTGATAAAGATTCTGATCTCTTTTTCATAGAGACTTGTGGATTAGGATGGTGTAGCATACCTCTAATCATTGGTTGTTACCCCTCCTCTCCCTTAGTTATTTATGGGGGGCACAAATTGTAGATATTTTATTGGAGATCTTTCATGATTAGATGTCCTTTGGAAACATTCTTGATTAACTATAGAAATAAGGGAATCATATAATCCTTCTTCTAGAGATGAATGGTGGATCCTATTTCATTGCTATAGATGGTGAGGTGGAATTTTCACACTTCTCTAATAGTTTTACATCCTTGTGTAGGGAGTGATAGTGCCATATGATAGATCAGATCCCAACCTTTAAATTTGGTTTATACTTTTTGGGGAAAAATGTTCGAAATAGTTTATAATAGAGAGACACTATTTCCCTTGAAATACATTTCATTATTTGTAGGAATTTTCCCAAAACCCGGTGCTGATAAAGAACACTATTTCATGCCCCAGTCATCAAAAAAAATATTTAATTTGTTTTAGAATACACAAACATGGTTTTCATGAAAAACTATAATATCTCTAAAATGAGGTATCGGATCAGAAATCTGAGACCATGGTTGAAACCATTGTATTTCATTTTCTTGAGGCATGAATTAATGTTCATCAACACAAGATGTTTTGATGAGTCATTTATTGGCATGTGCATTAGATAAATTAATGAATTTAAATTAATTAATTAATAACCCTAATATAAATAACTCACAAATACAGAATCAAATAATATATATGATATGACCATAGAGTTTGGAATGTGGGTTTTACCCACTATGAAATATAACCTTAGATAGAATTGTGTGTTTGGATTATGCACCATCATGAGTGAAATATATAAATAATTAGTTTTTTATTTATATAATTAGTTATTTTAATTCTGAAAAACAGTTTTCCTCATTAAATATCTTACTATGAAAAATATCAAGGGTTATCCACATTACCATGATATTTTTGAGAGATATTTTCATCACACATTATTGGTAGACCGATATTGATCGATAAACGATGATCATATTGAGGTGAATCAACTAACAGTGGACATAACCAATCATCATCTATATTAGATGATGTTTCATTCACCAAATATCAATCCATAATCAAGGTAGGTAACATCATTTTTTTTTCTTTCTCACTTATGATTTAAATATTTAGAATAATGAAATATGATTTCTTTAATCATCATTTAAATGAACCATTGCATGATCACATGTATCATAATAAATTATTCATTCAATTTATTTATTTTCAATCCATGTTTCTCACCATGGTTTAACTAATATGAAATCTTTGTCCAATATCATGTGGAAAATAATGTTTACCACCTTTTTAATTTTTTACCCAATTTTTCATCGGGTTATTCATTTTTGGACCTTGGGGTTACAATTTTATATTTTCGGGCTGTATTCTAGTGCAATCAAACCTTTAGATTCATTTTATCATGTAAAGACCCTGAAATTCTGTGGAAATTGTTTTCTTAAATACATGGGAATTTTACAAGCTTTCAAAAATTGACGGCTTATGATTCTGAGGCCCGGTGTGCCCTGAATCAATTTCTGAAGTTTTTCTTTGGTACGTTCAATAAACGTACTAGTGGGATTTTATAACTTTTGAACTGGTGCTTGGAACTGAAATCTAAGTGTACCATTTAACTCACAACGCCAATATTCACTTAATAAGTCTTTCACCTCAACGGTATTTGATCGATAAGGAAAGATAGTTTTTGGATTTTCATGATTAAATAAAAAAATTGTAGCTTTATTTTTATTATTAGTTGGTTAACACCTACAAGAGGAGGTTGGAGGTGGGGGCCACCACACCATAACCTTTCATGAGAGGTTATGGTGGTGGGGCCCACCCAAGGTCTAAA
This sequence comes from Viscum album, assembly GCA_963277665.1. Classification (NCBI taxonomy): domain Eukaryota; kingdom Viridiplantae; phylum Streptophyta; class Magnoliopsida; order Santalales; family Viscaceae; genus Viscum; species Viscum album. Next base: position 1,920,184,541 of record OY728136.1, on the reverse strand, counting down.
ACCCCTCTTCATGTCGGGTTAATGTGGTGGGGACCACCCAAGACCACTTAAACTCTTGAACTCCCTATTAAGTGGGGAGAAACCTCTTGAGCACCCCATATAATGGTGAAACCACCCTTCACATTAATTTTTCCAACCAAGTGTTTCGGGATTCTTTTTGAATTTCTTGCCAACGAAATAGTAGATAATACAATCTATTATTTGGAGAGTCTATTCACTTGGGTCCTTTGAGAGGAATATTATTGGGAGAAAGCTCCCAACGAAGAACACTCCTCCCAATGAAGAACGAACATCAAAGAACGAAGAATGCTTCATCCACCGATGATGAACATCTTCTTCATTGATCTCCAACCAGAATAAGGGAGGAAGTGTCATCTTTGAATAACACCAATGAAGACATCCTCAAATTCTTTATCTTCCATTACGACGACAATGAATCTGAGGTAGGGGTGTGTTTTTATTTGAGAAACGTTGATTCTTCTTTTCATTATTGTTTCTCTAGACCCTCTTGCTACCAAACTGACGCAGAAGGTCTGGGCGAAACGAACACGGCCTGATCCCTCTGTTGTTCTTCTAAATGTTTGGTGTGTTCTTCACGTTCTTCATGGGTGACGAACAAAGGATCATTGTGAGTTTGTTGTACGATGCAACGATCTCAAATTGAAGACCCAACATCACGATGACCTTGTAGAGGTGCAGCGATGATAGCATACGATGGATCGAATCGGAACGGGAATGACTATTCTTCGACCATTCATTGAGCGGGTGAATCAAATCGTGTTTTCGGAGCTGATCGGAGGCCTGAAACCACTGGAGAAGAAAATAGGACATCGGGGTGACCTAGTGTCTAATGTTTTTCAAATAAAGGTCCATAATAACAGAAAAATGGACTTCAAAAGAAGCGCGTTAGCCGGAGGCACCGTTTCGGGAGAATTCCAGAATACACGGCTTGTACTTCTGACGAACACATCGTGTAGTATGGGCGTTCTCTGTCTTGAGTTTCAGACATTGGACAAGTAACACTAGGAATGTGACCCCAGTCACATGGGGTGTATTCTCTATGAAGAATGGTAGAAGCGGCTTCGTGAGGCCTCACATGTATTTTTGGAAATACCTGGACACATGCAGAATTACACAGCCAAGAGGCATGATGTGTAATCTCTACGCACAATGGAAGAAGAAGCTATGCAAGACTCTGCGTGTGTCTTGGGGACACACAGACAAGGGGTGGAGTACATAGGAATGTACTCCACCATACATCCAGACATGTACAGTGGCACGGGCAACCCCGTGTACCAGTTACATGGGTTGGCGAACACAGATCGAGGCTGTGTATGGACACATGGATAGTGTACATGGAGCTGACCCCAGATGCTTGGACATGGAATGTAACCATACCACACACTATTTACTTACTTTTCTACACGACCTGCCCTTTGACATGGGCTATTGTGTACGGGCTTTACCCGAGATTTGAAGAAACGACGTGTAACCATACCAACATGTTGTGTACTTTTTGTAAAATTTCTTGGTCATTTCTTCTCTTTCTTGCACAAGTACTGCTTGGATTTTACCCTAATGATGTTGTGGATCTTTGAGATACCTCTTCATGGTACTTCATGGTAGGTGATGTATCGACACTTTTCTTGAGGAGCAGACCCTCTCAGAATCAAGCGTGCTTCATGTGAAAAGCTTGTGGCTGGCTGTGCTCGAACGACTGTTCCTAGATCCTGTGTGGGTCTGATAGCTCTGATGACTGTTCCTAGATCATGTGTGGGTCTGAGAGTTCTGATTTATGTTCCTATTCCCTGTCTGGGTTCGAAAGAATACCTGGTCCTAGATCCTATGTGGGTCTGACAGCTTAGCTGGTCGTGGATTCTATGTGGGTCTGACAGCTCCGACTACTGTTCCTGGATCTTGTGTGGGTCTAACAGTTCTAACTGCTGATCCTGGGTCCTGTGTGGGTCTGAAATCTCAGATGATATAGTGGTTACATCTAATCATCTCTGTCTCTCTACCTAAGTTGTATACCTATGTTAGTTGAGTCAGTAACTTTGTGGATACCTCATGAATGAGATGGATTACTTGATAACTTAGGTATATGTATGGGCATATAATTAAGTTGGGTTATCTATTTTTTTTCATAAATTGTGTTTTATCCTTATTGGATCTTCTGAGACCTTGAGGGTCTCAGGGTCCCTACTGAGTATCGTTATACTCACCCCTGTACGGGCTATGCCCTCACCTTGTTTTTTTGGATGCATACGATGAGAAATGTTGATTGAGGATCAGAGTAGTAGGACTGGATGGTAACCAAAGGTGGAACATACGACGAGTCGGTACACAGAGGATAATGATGGATGTGGAGTGCCGAGGAGGCCATTTGTACCTGACCTTCAGGTAAAACCCCAGGAGGATGACCCAGTGGCTGCTTTTCTTTTCTTCAGTTGTATTTACTTTTTAGTTGTACTTGTACTTTCCTATTGGGCTTGTATTTCATACCCCTTTTAATTTTCAACACTCATTTTATACATCTTAAAATAGTTTTTTGCTTTTATTTTGTACTCTTTTGTGTGAGGTTACTCTATATAAAGGTAATTCCTTCATAGTTTTATGGAATTTCGCCTTTGGTGCTAGTCACGAGCCCCTGGCCTATGGAAGGTGGGCTTAGGGTAGTCATGGAACCGGCCCCGAGGGACAGGTCCTGACAAATTGGTATCAGTGGAGTCAGTTCTACCACAGAACATAAGACTATGATCCTTATTTCTATGAAGCAATAGTGTTATGAGTACTGATTTTGGTTTTCAGTCCATGGAGTCTAGTAGTGGTGTGGCGGTCGACGTATCCATACACCAGGACCCTGACTTCTAATTTTTGACTCGGTGCACAAAAACACTGGTTGGTTGGGTGTTTTGAAGAGTCTTCTTTGTGATCTCTTTTTATTCATCTCACCAGGTATAACCTATTAATAGTGTAGAACCTGTTTGTTTTCAGGATGCCTCCATGCAGACAGCCAGCCAGGGTTCCGAGAGTTGTGTGTACGGATAGCCTACATAGCGATGAGGACTCGGTGTAGGGCCCTTTTTTAGAAGAGGCACTAACAGTACCACTACCCATTGGACCACTGATTCCACCAACCCCAGCAGAAGAGAGTGCATGCTACTTGAGTGTGTTGCACGAGTTCCAGTGCCAGTGGCCAACCAGGTTCATGGGTGAGTTGGACCCGCAGGAAGCTAAGGATTGGATGGAGGCTATGGTGAGAGTCTTCAGACTGGTAGGGACACCAGTAGACCTAATGGTGATCCATGCTATGATTCTCCTTCATCCAGCAATAGGAAGATGGTGGAGCCAAATGTTTCAGGTTTATTATGAGGATGCACTTCTCTGGGTAGACTTTAAGAGCCTATTTTGGGCAATGTTTGTCCCAGCCACCCTACATACTGAGCAGATACAGGAGCGAATACATCTACAGCATGGTATCATGATGGTGGCACAATACTCAACGATTTTCACCAACACCTCATGCTACTCCAAAGATATGGTGTGGGACACATTCTTCAGTGCCTAGACCCTCGAGCAGGGACTCAGGTGAGAGATCAGTGCTTTGATGATCTCCCTTAGCATCCTGATGTTGGTGGGAGTGTTAGAGATATCCCTCCTAGTGGAGAGTTTCCTTGATAAGCATTCTCTAGTAGTGAGACCCACCATTATTTGACAATTAGTGGAGTCTTCTGAAGCTGGAAGTAGACAGATGTTACAGAGGTCCAAGAGGACCAGACCATCAGGTGTAAGACCTCAGGACATGGGTTCAGTTGTGCGAGGAACACGGGATAGATCCAGTCATGCGAGGAACATGCAGTGTTTCGCATCTGGCAGGGAGGGTCACATGGCCCGTGACTATCTGACCACCCGTTCAGATGATTCGCAGATATTTGATGGACCTCCCAGGAAGAGGCAGAGGTTCGATTGAGGCGGTCTGCGGGGAGGAGGCAGATGTGGTAGGGGAGCTGGTCTTGCAACTAGTGGTGGATGACGTTATGAGGTGTTACCACCACCACCCCCAGGAGGTCCACCTCGACCGTAGGGAGTAGGTGGACAGGTGAGATCTTAACTCCAGGTAGTAGAGGATTACGATCATGGTGCTCCGGAGATGATTCAAGGTATGATTCGTGTCTACTCCATCATATCTGTAGATCATATAGACACAGGAGCCATCCACTCTTTCATTTCCTCTGCGCTCGTTCGGAGCATGAAGATACTTATGGAGTCGTTGGCTCGATCCTTACATCTATAAACTCCTATAGGAGAAGACTTGATGATTATGAACTAGTGTCAGTAGTGTGAGCATACTCAAGGAGGTGACAGCTTCGGATGGGATCTCCTCGTAGCAGCGTCGAGGCCTTACGACATCATCTTAGGTATAGACAGGTTATCTACATTCCATGCTCAGATTTACTATATTAGGCGCAAAGTGTGGTGTGTCTGCACATATGGGACTAGGTTCACCTTCACCAGAGAGAAGGGACCCTTTTCAGCGTAGGATGAAATTACTCGGAGGAGGGTGCAGGCAATTACTGATCAGTTGTCTTGCCTTACCCTTGGAGTAGTTGATGTGGAGTTTCCAAGCTATCCTGTAGTGTTGGACTAATACGAAGATGCTTTCCTAGATGATGTTCTAGGACAACCTCCTCATAGAGAGGTGGACTTCTACATTGACCTCTACCCCCAGACAGCACCGATATCTACACTAGTATATCGGATGGCTCCCGCTGAGCTTCACGGGTTGAGGGTACAACTATAGGACTTGCAGGGGAAGGGATTCATCCAGACCAGTGTTTCCCCTTGGGAAGCCTCTATTTTGTTCGCCAAGAAGGAACATGGGAGATTGAGGCTTTTTGTCGACTACCGTTGCCTAAACCAGGTGACCATGAGAAACAAGTACCCACTCCTGAGGATTGACAACCTCTTTGATTATCTGAAGGGAGAATGGTGGTTCTCAAAGTTAAACCTTGGACTAGGCTATCACCAGCTCAGAATTCAAGATGAGGATGTGCTGAAGACGGCCTTTAGATGTCAGTACGGCCACTACGAGTTCTTGGTTATGCCTTTTGGTGTAACCAACGCTCCAGTAGTGTTCATGGGACTCATGAATAGTATTTTCCAGCCTTACCTCGATCTCTTTTCCATAGTAATCATCAACGACATACTTATCTACCTAACTACTGAGGAGGAGCATGCCTACCATTTAAGGGTAGTACTGGACACACTTCCAGATCACCTGATTTATGGTAAGCTCTTAAAGTGCAAGTTTTGTATCCGAGAGGTTCACTTTTTGGGACATGTTATCTCAAAGGCTGGATTTGTCATGGATCCAGCAAAGACTGAGGAGGTACTTTCTTGGGAGCCACCCAGGAGTATGATGGAGGTCCGGAGTTTCCTGGGTTTGGAGAGTTATTATCACGGGATCGTACCTGACTTCTCCAGAGTTTCACCACCACTATCAGCCTTGATGAAGAATGGGACACCCTTCATATGGTCAGAGAGATGCCAGTAAAGATTTCTGGAGCTGAGGCAGAGGCCGAAAAGATCCCCCAACATGTGGCTTATAGAGGAAGGCGTAGGGTACACAGTCTACTATGATGCATTAGGGAATGTACTCGGGTGTGTCCTAATTCATGACCGAGCAGTGATCACATATGGTTCTAGGCAGCTGATACAACACGAGCAGAACTACACTACCCATGACCTGGAGATAGTATCGGTGGTCTTTGCCTTGAATATGTGGCGACACTATCTGATTGGTGAAAGTTTTACCCTGTACTCTGATCACAAGAGTCTCACGTATATCTTCTCTCAAAAGGACCTAAATCTAAGACAGCGCTGATGGCGTGAGTTATTCCAGGACTATAACTTCGAGATAGTCTATACTCCTAGGAAGGGGAACGTTGTTGCAGATTCACTCAGAAGGAGGTCTGTTATACATCTTCTAGGAGAGTTGATGGACCAGCTAGACACCTTGTAGATATCCTTTGTAGATAGAGAGGGAGATGACTTTATACAGCCTCTTAGAGTTAGTCTGCCACTCCTTCAGTGAGTCAGGGAAGCACAACATGGGGACACTTACTGTGAGACACGACATGCTTAGATTTCCACAGGTCAATAACCTGATAGATTTTCTAAAGGTAGGGAGCATGTCATCATATTCATAGGATGTACAATGGTGCTAGTGTCACTTCAAGAGGACGTGTTAAGGGAGTTTCACACGTACCCTATAGTGGTACATCCATGAGTGCCGAAGATGTCCTAGGATCTTTGACAACAACACTGGTGGACATGTATAAGGAAGGAAGTAGCGGAGATTGTCTCTCGATGACTCACTTGTCAGCAACTGAAGGCACAGCACCGGGTACCAGCAGGCTTGGTTTATCTATTAGAGGTTACATAGTGGAAGTGGGATGGGATATCCATGGAATTCGTGATGGGTCTTCCACATACATCCAGGGGTCGTGACTCGATTCGGGTGATCATTGACTGACTCACCAAGTTGTCCCACTTCCTATGGATTAGAGATCTGGATTTAATAGAGAGCTGTGGATGCCTCTATGTGCAGGTGATTGTGCGACTACATGGAGTACCTTCTTCTATTGTCTATAACCGTGACAAACAGTTTACTTCCCAACTATGGAACAGGTTGTAGGAGTCTTTTGGGATGCAGCTACGTCTGAGCACCCCCTTCCATCCTCAGAAAGGTGGTCAGAATAGGAGGACCATTCAGACCCTTGAGTACATGCTACGTGCTTGTGTCCTCGACTTCGGTTGCAGCTGGGAGGATCACTTAACCTTGGCGGAGTTTACCTACAACAACCGTTATCACTTCACCATAGGGATGACAAATTTTTAGGTGTTGTACGGACGAACTTGTAGATCACCCTTGTGCTGGACTAACCCAGGTGAGTCAGCACTAGTGGGACCTAAGATGGTACGAGCTACCACATAGAAGGTGCAGATCATCCAGGTGCAGATGAAGACTACAAAGATCATACAAAAGTCGTCTGCTGACAGGAGACGGAGACCTCTGGAGTTCGAGGATAGTGACCACATATTTATATGGGTCTCACCTCGATGAGGTCTATAGAGATCTAGCCAAGGTGGAATGTTATCTCTGAGGTTTATCAGACCTTTCTAGGTCCTCGGTAGAATTGTCAAGGTGGCATACCACTTAGCTCTTCCACCTCAGTTGCACCGGGTGCACGACATCTTCCATGTATCTCAACTGAGGAGATACGTGCATGACCCTTCTCACATCATCGACCATAGAGATCTAGACGTTGATGATGTGGTAACTTTTACGGAGGTTCCAATGGAGATTTAGGATCTACAGGAGTGGGTTCTACGTGCATGGTCGATACCACTGATGCGTGTACGCAGGCAGCACGAGAACCTCTTGGAGAGCACATGGGAGTGGGAGGTTCAGATGCATGCTCAGTACCCCCAGAATTTCCCTTAGTTTGACTTTTGGATTATGGGGATGTATAGCCCTGAGGTGGGGAGAATATAAAGACCTGAATTTTCCATGTAATTTTTTTTCTTAAATACATGAAAATTTTATGAGTCTGCGAAAACTAACGGCGTATGATTCCAAGGCTCGGTGTGTCTGGAATCAATTTCTGATTTTTGTTCGAGTACATTTAGAAAACATATGAGTGGGATTTTATAACTTTTGAACTAGTGCTCGGAACTAAAATCTGAGGGCACCGTTGAACTCGCAGCGCCGATATTCACTTAAGAAGACTTTCATCTCAACGGTAGTTGATTGAGAGAGAATGATTGTTTTTGGGTTTTTATGATTAAATTAAATAAAAATAATGTTTCAGATTTATTTTTATTATTAGTTTGTTAAAACCTTCAAGAGGAAGTTGGAGGTGGGGGCCGCCACACCTTAACCTCCCATGATAGGTTATGGTGGAGGTCCACACCCGAGGACTATAACCTTTCTTCATGTGGGGTTAATGTGGTGGGGACCACCAGAGACCACTTAAACTATTTAACTCCCCATTAGGTGGGGAGAAAACTCTTGAGCTCCCCACTAAATGGTGCCACCACCCTTCACATTAATTATGAAAACCAGGTGTTTAGAGATTCTTTTTAAATTTCTTGCCAATGAAATAATAGAAAATATAATCTATTATTTGGCACGTCTATTCACTTGGGTCATTTGAGATGAGGATTATTGGGAGAAATCACCCAATGAGGAATGCTCAACCCAATGCAGAACAAACATCGAAGAATGAAGAATTCTTCATCCACTAATGACGGATATCTTCTTATTTGATCTCCAACGGGAACAAGGGAGGAAGAGCTGTCCTTGAAGAATGCCAATGATGAGATCCTCAACTTCTTCATCTTCCTTTCCGATGACAATGAATCTAAGGTTGGGGTGTTTTTTGATTTAAGAAACATTGATTATTCCTTCAATGATTGTTTCACTTGACCCACCTGCTACCAAACTAATGAAGAAGGACTGGGCCAAACAAACACGACCCGATTCCTATGCTATTCTTGTGAATTTTTGGTGTGTTCTTCGCATTTTTCATGGGTGATGAACAAAAGATCATTGCAAGTTCGTTGTGTGATGCAACGATCCCAAATTGAAGACCCGATATCATAAATGTAGAGACCCGAAGCTTAACGTACATGGACATTACATTAATTTTGTGGAATACTTAGTACATAACAAAAACACACACACAAGGACCATAATAGTTTAGTGTCTTTGGAAACTCGGAATATAATCTTCTAATCGTGGTGAAAGATCTTCAAAATCACCCATAAATATCTTTCTTTTTTTTTACCAAAAACTGTTCTTTATATCCTGAGGAACAGAAAACATAAAAGGGTGAGCTCAAATGCTCAGTAAGGGTAATCCAAAGAAATATCAATCACATCATATTCATAAGAACATAACATTTTGGAAATCTTAACCTGCAAAAGAGATCATAATATCATAACATGGGATAAATCATAGTAGTGAAATGTATTCACAATAATCATAACATAAAATATGAATCTTTGTGGAATATACACATAATCATAGAGAATCATTTCTTATTAGTCAAGACTCATTTCCAAGACTATCTTAGTGGACAAAGTCCATTTCTGAACCGAGTTCATTCCTCATTTTAGTACAGTTTCACTGAACCGGTTTAACCTGCCGTTCCAGCCATGTCTATCTCATGAGATATAAAATATTTACCCAATGCATTAGAGGGAGATATAGGTCCCACCCATCTCATAAAGATACCATTCTTATGTGTGCCACAAAATAATAAATCATACATCATAGCATAACCCATGTAATAAAAATGGGATTCTTAAACATCGTGACATCATAAAACAATTAATATAAGATAAAGGAATTCATAAAAATAATTCCATTACAACATAATCAAATCCATGTAATAATAGGGATAGAAACAGAACCCTTTATTAACATAGATGGAAAATAATTTTGATAAAACACTTGAACTGCATTCTTGAAGAAAATATCCTTTCTACCTCAAAAACATTTTTCCATTCTTAACATGTCATACATTTTTAAACTAAAAGAAGTTGATTAAAAATAAACATGAAAACATGTAAAGGAAGCTTCTTGGAAATAATGTTTTAAAAATCCATTCATTCCGTATAAGTTAAAAAAACATTCTTCTCGTTCTTTTGTCGGAAAAGTCAAAAAGTACCTCGTACGAAAAATGACAAAAGATTCCTTTCATATCTTTTACTAAAAACTCAACAAAGGGTAAAATTGGATATAAACTATTTTAGAAAGATATACATATTACATATTGAGGAAACATGGATGTGGATGATAAATATTCCCCAGTAAATTCTGAAGTATAAACAATCTCGGATAAAAATTGAAATTGCGAGATTTTCCCTTACCTTAGGTCCGATTTGCTTTGTAAGTGTCTGAACCTCATGTATAATGATTTAAATAATGTCATTGACTTATTCCAGAATCATAATATTTGTTATAATATCATACATGTCCATATTCTTAGCTTCTTATTAGTAATATTTCATTGCTACTTGTTATTCAGGTGTTTATTACTTTTTGTTCTTATGCATGTTTTGTCGAATAAATTCTTATTACTATCTTTAGGATATAGATAACTCATTTCCAGAATTTCATTAGTGTAATATATATCATATTCATTCATTCAATTCATTTATATAATCATTATTCCATGAAGATCATGTAGAACGATTCTCATCACATCGTGGAGACAGTATTCCGTACGTACGCACGAGTGATGATATCATTCCCATGATCGTGGGATTGTATTGGAGTGTATGTATACTATATCAGAATAAATATCACTTGACAATAATCATATATAGTTATTATTTACTCCATTATACCCATCCAAGTAAGGTGGTGGTGGAAAATAGATTACACCACAGCGTGGAGACGGTATTTCGTACGTATGCAGGCGCGGTGATTTCGTTTTCCGTACGATGGATAGATGGTGAAATAGGGTTGTTTCATACTTAAAATAACATACAAGTATATGAGTTATACTTATGTTATTACTTAATAATGAAACAAATAATGAAGAGGAAGTGGAAGAAGAAACAAAGTTGAAAGAATCGTTAACGGACATTACCTCTTCTTTGAAGCGCCTCTTTGAGACCTCCTTTTAGGGCATAAAATTGGTCTTTCAAGAAGACCAAGACCTCTAGGATGTTTCTAGGGATGTGTATAGGATAAATTGGCAGCGAATGGACGAGCTGGGAGGCTCAAAGTGTTCTGAGGAAGAGAGGGAGGAGGTGCCCTTTTATAAGGGAGGAGAGGGGAACCTTTGGAAGAACTAAAACTATTATTTTATTTTAAAGCCATATTCAGTTTTAAATACCTCCAAATTGATTTATTTATAAGATAAGGTGGGTATGGGTCTAAATCCTCTCATCCAATATAATATAGACAAGTTTAGGTTCCTATTTTAACCTTATAATTTAGATTTATCTTTAAGTTAAATAATTTTACTTTTACCGTGTCTTCTTGTTTTCTTACACTATAAGGTTAATAAACATGCTATAATAAGACAAACGAACCCAAAGTTGTTTATTATTAATATATATAACCTTATATAAGTCATTTGGCCGAACCTTAGATTTTTAAGAATTAAATAACAATTAATAATATAATATTTGTTTTAAAAACTATTTTATGTCAATTTTGATGATATTTTGTAATTGATTTTTGTGAAAATCATAACAAAAAGATTAGTTCAATGAAAGTAAATTAAATCAATAATAACATGTCATATTAACATAGATAGTCATTTTAATTCCTAAAAAGTCTCAAATTACATTTATTCGCGTATTTATAACATCAATTATGTCAATATTTCATCAATAAGATAATTACTACATCACCATTGTATCACAAATAAATTTAATTATTTTAAGTCTAAAAATTACAAATAAAATTCCATTATGTAGGAAATACTTTTATCTTTCTAATGAATATTTATAGTCTAATTTATCTTATGTATAAACCTATATTAAAAATTACCTACCTATTAAACTTTGATTTTAATTATTTTAACCCTTCTTTAAATTAATTAATAATAAATGTCCTAATCTAATCCAAGTAGGCCTAAATGGTCATATTTTATTCCTAGGGTTGTTTTTGGTCGAATTACACTTATCCAATAGAATTATAACATGTGTTAGGGTAATGATAATATCATTTTTACCCTTAATTACCCTATTTACTTTTAACCGTGGTAAAAAAGAAAAAAGTTACTATTCACCAAAAATTATTTTCATCTTATTGAACCACATTTTACTTACTGACATCATCCATGACTCTCGTATTTTTGAAATTCCACTCACAGAAGCAGTAAAATTATGTTTTATGAAAAATTAATTTTTTTTAACTACAACTTAGTGGTTTCACTATTTATCAAAAAATAAAAGTTTCCAGAAAAATACCAAAAATTAGGCCTATGCTATATTTGATATTAGGAACTCAATAATGATTTCTATTTTACCAAATTCAAAAAATATCTGTTGCATTAATTAATTTAAAAATTAATTCCTGTCGTCAAAACAAATAGCATGTTCTTAAGAGATAATAACTATCAAAAGATTGACCCTTGTTTATGTCTGGTTTAAATATGAAATTACATCCAATGACCAACATTGTATTAAATTGTGAAAATATATTCTAAATATACATTAAAACCACTCAAATTAATAATTTATCACTATTAATTATTTCGATTAAAAACATTGTTTTTAATTAAAATTTAGTAATGTTCAATGTTCATCAGAATATGAAAGTTATCCGAAAAGTACCAAAATTTCACCCTAAGCTAATTTCGATATTCCAAATCCAAAAATAAATGCCATTTTGAAAGAAAAAATTTATAAAATTTCAAAAGGTCGGTATTACTATTCTTAATGGCTAGTTTTAATAATATTTTAATAGAATATCGTTGTTTAGTGAAACTCGGTATTGCGTACAACACACGCTATCGTGGAAGGTCTCGATTGCATGTAGTGCAAGCCAGGTTAGGGATGTGATTTTTGCAGCGTACAACACAAGACATTAATGAAATTAAAAAGAATATTTTTCATAAAATCTCGGGGTGTTACATTCTACCCCCCTTAAAATGAATTTCGCCCTCAAAATTCGTCAGGGTTATAAATGGGTTACTAATCGAAAGTTTATTTAATAGAAACCCACTTAATATAATGGAATACCAAAACAAATCTTTAAAAACAAAAGTATGAAACTAAACGGTTACCCAAATAAACTGATCATCGGGTTTCCACATATGTGAAAATATGGATATAGAAGAGAAATCTAACCATCTTGTTCTGATGGAGAGTGGTAGAGAACATGGCTATGGAAATGACAGCAATCAAAAATCCATAGATTTGTGATGATCTAATGTACCATCTGATTATTGGATATAAAGGGCACTAGGACAACATTTTTGGTTTTCAAGATCATTTCCCTAAAGTTGAAGAATTTGAATTAGAATAAATACTTACTTTATTTTGGTACAATCTCACTATTGTTCGTGCTTTGAACAATTTCCACATCATCTCTTAATGAAATGAAGTTGAATTTGTTATTCGTGAAGTGTTAATAGATCATGTGATAGAATGATGGGCCATTCCATCTGTTTCAAACAAAAGGTTAGCAAAAGTTATCAAATATACATATGTCCATCTATGGTGAGGTTAATCGTATACAATTCCAAAAATGAATTTATACTTCACCGCATAATAAAATAAAACTAGTTTATACTAACCAGGGACTTCCTGTAGGTCAGTGGTAGGCGATAAAGGCCAGTCGCACTTCGGTTGTGGGTTCGATTCTCACAGCCTAGTCCGACGCGATGGGCTATCGCCCGTCCTGTAGGTTGTACTTTTTCTAAGGCTATATTACTATAACATCCCATCAATAATATTGAAAAAAAGTTATATCCTTAAATAATACTAACTTATGTCCAACATAATCCATTCCAATCTTTAGGCTTATCTAAAATACTTCGGTCTAAGCTCATTGTATAAAGAAAATGATTACTTGAAATTCCCCATAATAATCACGTGAATGCCATCATTTATCCCCCATATATCATAAGAAATATCTTGTTGGTCAAATTACAAACATGTGAATATCTTAATCATGTATTCTTTTGAATAATGAATACTCATTGAACCTTAGTGAAAACATGAATGTAGTTAAAAGTTACCACTTTCCACAAACCAAAATCCTCAAATTTCTTTATACTCAAACCATGATATCACATAGTCCTTATATCAATCATGAGCTCATGAATACAATCAAACATATCATTATCTTCTTATCCCTTTATTATGCGCATATCATCTGCTTACCAAAAATATCTCAATCACTTTCCATGGTTACCGGTACCACAAAATTATTGAAAACAAGAATAGATCAATACATAAATACTCCAATATTCCAAGATACTATATACAACATTATTTTGGAATCCCATTACATAAACACTTAATCGTTCCACCACATAGTTTTCATATTCAACATCTCCAATAGTGATCACATGTGACTTCCCTTTGTCCCTTGTCTTAAGTGGTTTCTCATGTCGATCATCATTCACCCTTGTATTAGGGCATTTATTAGCATAATGCCCCATTTCATTGCACTTGAAGCATTGAAGTGTTGTTGGTGTGTTCTCTGCAGTCTTTTCCTTATTCACACCATTAGAAACCCTTTTTCCATTACTTCGACACTCAGATGCTCGATGACCGTCTTTTCCACACTTAAAACATTTTCTAGTCCCTTTAAGACAATCTCCACCATGCTTCTTTCCACACTTTGATCATAAAACAAATCATCTTCTTTTCACCATTATTCTGAGATTTCTCCTTGAAATCCATATTTTGTTTCTTGTCAAAACCATAAGATGAATATGTAACACCAACTTCCATTTCTACCTTAATAGCACAGCGCACAATTTCTTCATAGCTACTGAAGTCTTTTATAGATAATGCCCTTCGAAGATTTGGTTTTAATCCACTGAAGAATCGATCAACCTTAATTTCAGGTTTGATGATAAAGCCAGATGCATACCTTACAAGCCTTGTAAAATTCGATGCGTATATACCAACATATTCATCATCCTTTTTCTTTACTTCAAAAAAGTTCTTCTCCATCTTTGTTCGAAGAATACGAGGGAAGTACTTATCGAAAAATAAGTTCTTGAACTCATCCCATTCTATGGACTACAATTTCATATCTTGGCCTCGTATTCTTGATAAGATTCCACCATTGATCAGCTTCACCTTCCAAACGATATACTGCTAAGTTGACTTTATCATGTTCAGAACATTGAAGAACTGAAAATATCTTTTCAGTGGTACTGATCCATTGTTCAGCAACAAGTGGATCAGAAGACCCACTGAAAGAAGGTGGACATTGCCTCATGAAGGACTCAATAGAATATTGTTCCCTTCTCTGCTCATTTGGATGTCCAGAATGATTCATAGCTTCTGTAAGTATATAAATAAGATTTTGCACTCCATCTCCCATAACATTTGTTTGTTCCGGAAGACAATCATTGCATTGTACATTACATTGATCAACACAGTTCCTTCGGGTTCCAACCATTGTTTAAAACCCAAAAAGAATAGTGTGAGAGGAAAAAATCACACTAGGGAAAACAACATAATAAAGGGGAAGTACCTTCAATATCTAACATCTTAGGTTACCATAATTATAGTACTATAACCTATACTTATATTTAACCTTAGGGACATCTTTATACATACCTTAGAAATATCTATAGTGATCTCACTAAAGTTCTTGCATCCTAGTTTCCAAAGGTTGAATAAACCTTTCCTCTGATACCAACTATAGAGACCCTAAGCTTGACATACATGGACATTACATTACTTTTGTGGAATACTTAGTACATAACAAAAACACACACACAAGGACCGTAATAGTTTAGTGTCTTTGGAAACTCGTAATATAATCTTCTAATCATGGTGAAAGATCGTCAACATCTCCCATAAAGATCTTCTTTTTTTTACCTAAAACCATTCTTTATATCCCGAGGAAAAGAAAACATAAAAGGGTGAGATAAAATGGTCATTAAGGGTAAAAAAAGAAATATCAATCACATCATATTCATAAGAACATAACATTTTGGAAATCTTAACCTGCAAAAGAGATCATAATATTATAACATGGGATAAATCATAGTAGTGAAATGTAATCACAATAATCATAACATAAAACATGAAGCTTTGTGGAATATACACATAATCATATAGAATCATTTCCTATTATTCAAGACTCATTTCCAAGACTATCTTAGTGGACAAAGTCAATTTCTGAACCGAGTTCATTCCTCGTTTCAGTCCTATTTCACTGAACCAGTTTAACCTGCCATTCCAGCCATGTATATCTCATGAGATATAAAATCTTTACCTAATGCATTAGAGGGATATATAGGTCCCACCCATCACATAATGATACCATTCTTATATGTTCCACAAAATCATAAATCATACATCATAGCATAAACCATGTAATAAAAATGGGATTCTTAAACATCGTGACATCATAAAACAATTAAGATAAGATAAAAGAATTCATAAAAATAATTCCATTACAACATAATCAAATCAATGTAATAATAGGGATAGAAATAGAACCCTTTATTATCTTAGATGGAAAATAATTTTGATAAAACACTTGAACTCCATTCTTGAGGAAAATATCCTTTCTACGTCAAAAACATTTTTCCTTTCTTAACATGTCATACAATTTGAAACTAAAAGAATTTGATTAAAAATAAACATGAAAACTTGTAAAGTAAGCTTCTTGGAAATAATGTTTTAAAAATCCATTCATTCTGTATAAGTTAAAAAAACATTCTTCTCGTTCTTTGGTCGGAAAAGTCATAAAGTACCTCATACCAAAAATGACAAAAGATTCCTTTCATATATTTTACTAAAAACTCAACGAAGGATAAAATTGGATATAAACTATTCTATAAGGATATAAATATTACATATTGAAGAAACATGGTTGTGGATGATAAATATTCCCCAGTAAATCCTGAAGTATAAATAATCTCAGATAAAAATTGAGATTGCTAGATTTTCCCTTACCTTAGGTCCAATTTGCTTCGTAAGTGTCCGAACTTGCTGTATAATGATTTAAAAAATGTCATTGACTTATTCTAGAATCATACTATTTGATATACTATCATATATGGCCATATTCTTAGCTTCTTATTAGTAATATTTCATTGCTACTTGTTATTCGGGTGTTTATTACTTTTTGTTCTTATGCGTGTTTTTTCGAATAAATTCTTATTCTTATCATTAGGATATAGATACCTCATTTCCAGAATTTCATTAGTGTAATATATACCATATTCATTCATTAAATTAATTTATATAATCATTATACAATTAAGATCATGTAGAATGAGTCGCATCACATCGTGGAGACGGTATTCCGTACGTACGCACGAGTGATGATATCATTCCCATGATCGGGGGATTGTATTGGAGTGTATGTATACTATTTCAGAATCAATATCACTTTCCAATAATCATATATAGTTATTATTTACACCATTATACCCATCCATGTAAGGTGGTGGTGTAAAATAGATTACACCAGGGTGTGGAGACTGTATTCCGTACGTACGCACACGTGGTGATTTAGTTTTCCGTAGGATGGATAGATGGTGAAATAGGGTTGTTTCATACTTATAATAACATACCAGTATATTATTTGTACTGATTTTATTACTTAATAATGGAACAACTAAAGAAGAGGATGTGGAAGAAGAAATAAAGTTGAAAGAATCGGTAACAGACATTACCTCTTCTTTGAAGCGCCTCTTTGAGACCTCCTTTTAGGGCACTAAAATTGGTTTTTGAAGAAGACCAGGACCTCTAGGATGTTTCTAGGGAAGTGGAGAGGAGAAATTTGTAGAGGCTGTCCGAGCATGAAGGCTCAATGTGTTGTGAGGAATAGAGGGAGGAGGTTCCCTTTTATAAGGGAGGACAGGGGCAACTTTGGAAAAACTAAAAATATTATTTTATTTTAAAGGCATATTCGGTTTTAAATAGCTCCAAATTGATTTTGTTCAAAGCTAAGGTGGGGAGGGGTAGAAATACTCTCATCCAATAGAATTTAGACCAGTTTAGGTTCCTATTTTAACCTTATCATTTAGATTTAACTTTAAGTTAAATAATTTTACTTTTACCGTGTCTTCTTGTTTTCTTACACTATAAGGTTAATAAACTTACTATAACAAGACAAACGAACCCCAAGTTGTTTATTATTAATATATATAACCTTATCTAGGTCATTTGGCTGAACCTTAGATTTTTAGGAACAAAAAAACAATTAATAATATAATATTTGTTTAAAAAACTATTTTAAGTCAATTTTGATAATATTTGGTAATTGATTTTTGTAAAACTTATAACAATAATATTAGTTCTAAGAAAGTAAATTAAATCAACAATAACATGTTGTTTTAACATAAGAGATTATTTTAATTCATAAAAAGTCTCAAATTACATTTATTTGGGTATTTATAACTTCAATTATGTCAATATTTCTTTAATATGATAATTAATGCATCATCATTGTATCATAAATAAATTAAATTATTTTAAGTCTAAAAATTACAAATAAAATTCCATTATGTAGGAAATCCATTTATATTTCTAATGAATATTTATAGTCGAATTTATCTTATGTATAACCTTATATTAAAAATTATCTACTTATTAAACTTTTATTTTAACTATTTTAACCCTTCTTTAAATAAATTAATAATAAATGTCCTAATCTAATCCCAGTGGGCCTAAATGATCATATTTTATTCCTAGGGTTGTTTTTGGTCGAATTAAACTCATCCAATAGAATTAGGACATGTGTTAGGGTAATAATAATATCGTTTTTACCCTTAATTACCCTATTTACTTTTAACCGTGGTAAAAAAAGTAAAAAGTTACTATTCACCAAAAATTATTTTCATCTCATTGAACCACATTTTACTTACTGACATCAACTGTGTCTCTCGGATTTTTGAAATTCCACTCACAGAAGCTGTAAAATTATGTTTTATGAAAAATTAATTTTTTTAACTACCACTTAGTGGTTTCACTATTCATTCAAAAATGAAAGTTTCCAGAAAAATACCAAAAATTAGGTCTAAGCTATATTTGATATTATGAACTCAATAATGATGTCTATTTTACCAAATTCAAAAAATATCAGTTGCATTAATTAATTTAAAAATTAATTCTCGTCGTCAAAACAAATAGCGTGTTCTTAAGAGATTGTAACTAACAAAAGATGGACACTTGTTTATGTCTGGTTTAAATGTCAAATTACATCCAATGACCCACATTATATTAAATTGTAAAAATATTTTCTAAATATACTTTAAAACCACTCAAATTAATAATTTATCAATATTAATTATTTCGATTAAAAAGTTGTTTTTAATTAAAATTTAGTAATTTTCACTGTTTATCAGAATATAAAAGTTATGCGAAAAGTACCAAAATTTCACCCTAAGCTAATTTCGATATTCTGAATCTGAAAATGAAGTCCATTTTGAAAGACAAAATTTATAAAATTTCAAAAAGTGGGTATTACTATTCATAATGGCTAGTTTTAATAATATTTTAATAGCATATCGTTGTTTAGCGAAACTCGGTATTGCGTACAACACACGCTATCGTGGAAGGTCTCGATTGCGTGTAGTTAAAGCCAAGTCAGGGATGCGTGTTGTGCAGCGTACAACACAAGACATTAATGAAAATAGAAAGAATATTTTTAATAAAATATCGGGGTGTTACAATAACGACCTAGCGGAGGTGCGACGAAAATAGAGTATAATGGATCGGATCGGAACCAGAAGGACCGTCCCTCTACCATACTTTGAGCCGGTGAATCAAATCAAGTTTTCGAAGATGATCGGAGGCCTGAAACAACCAGATATGACTATGGGACATCAGGGTGACCTAGTATCTGATGTTTCTTGACAAACAGACCACAAAAATGAAGAACGGACTTCACAGGAGGTGTGCTGGCTAGAGGCGCTATTTCTAGAAAATTCCATAATACACAGTGTCTATTTCTAACGAACACGTTATGTAGTATGGGAATTTTGTAGCTAGAGTTTTGGACGTTGGACAAGTAAGACACAGCGTGTGACCCTAGTCACACGGCGTGTATTTTCTGCATAGAGTGGTAGAAGTGGTTTCACGAGGCTTGGTGTGTATTCACGGAAATACACGGACATGGGTAGGATTACATGACCAAGAGGCTCGACATGTACTCTCTACACACAATGGAAGAAGTAGATTCGCAATATTGAACGTGTATCCAGGGGATACCCAGACATGGGGTGGAGTACATGGGCATGTACTCCACCACACGACCACACATATCTAGTGTCATGGGCTACCCCATGTACCAGATACACGGGTTGGAGAACACAATTTCAGAACGTGTACGGGAACATGGCCAGCATACACGGAGCCAAACCCAGATGCTTATACATGACGTGTAACTATACCACACTCCGTCTACTTACTTTTCTACACAACCAGCCGATCGGCATGAGCCATTGTACATATGCAGTACTCGAGGTCTGAAGACATGACATGTAACCATACCAACACGCCATGTACTTTTTCAAAAATGGCTTGGTCATCTCGTATCTGTGTCTTGGACACCTATTTCTTGGATTTTTCCCCTATGACAAGGCGAATTTATGAAATACCACTTTTTGGGACTTCATGGTGGTTGATGTATCGACCCTTGTCTTGATGAGTGGACCCTTCCGGAATCAAGCGTGCTTCCAGTGAAAAACCTGTGGCTGGCTGCCCTCCAACGACTGTTCCTGGATCATGTGTGGGTTTGAAAGTTGTGACTACCATTCTTGTATCTTGTGTATTTTAGACAATTCTGACTTCTATTCCAAGATCATGTGTGGGTTTGATATAATAGTTGTTCCTGGATCCTGTGTGGGTCCAACAGTTCTAACTTCTGGTCCTCGATCCTGTGTGGGTCTGACATCTTAGATGATACAGTGGTTACATCTGATCATCTCTATCTCTCTACATAAGTTGTATACCTATGTGAGATGAATCAATAAATTTTTGGTTACCTCATGAATGAGATGGATTACTTGATAACATAGGTATATGTTTGGGCATATTCTTATGTGGGGTTATCTGTAGTTTTCATACTTTTTGGATTATCTTTGTTGGATTTTGTGAGACCATGAGGGTCTCAGGGTCCCTACTGAGTATCATTATACTCACCCCTACAATGGCCTTTCCCTCACCTCATTCTATTGGATGAAGACAATGAACAACGCTGAGTGAGGATCGGAGTAGCAGGACTGGGCGGTACACGGAGGTGGACCTTACGACAAGTCGGTACATGGAAGAGACTAACATATGTGGAGTTCTGAGGAAGCCATATGTACATACATTTTTAGTAGGAACCTCATATGATGAACTAGTAGCTTCTTTTATTTTCTTCAGATGTATTTACTTTTCAGTTGTACTTGTACATTCCTGTTGGACTTGTATTTTCGGCTCCTTTTACATTTCAGCACTCCTTTGTATACATATTTACTTAGTGTTTTGCTTTCATCTCATACACTGTTGTGTGAGTTTACTCTATATAAAGGTAATGCCTTCCCAGTTTTAAAAAATTACACCTTTGGTGCTAGTCTCCATCCCTGGCCTATGGAAGGTGGGCTTGGGGTAGTCACGGAATGGGCCCTGGGGGATGGGTTGTGACATAGCAGCACAAATATCACGTTAGTCAATTGTCTGGGAATAGTCCGTTTAAAAAGATGGATGGTGTTTTATGAATGGATCAGTTCGTTACTGTGGGTGGGGGTTTATTGTTTGAGGTGGTTTTGGATCATATTGGTGATCCACATTTTCTCAAATGGCATGTGATGATGGTGTTGGATGTGACGGGATCATTTTTGTGAGGAGGCAATGCATAACTTTTCTTAGATGAGGCTATTTGGAATGGATGTGGAAGTGGATGGACTTGGATATCTAATGATTTGGTCAGATGTGGTTAATTTTTTGTTTGTTATTATAATTTTTAATAACAATAATTTTTACAAAAAATGGTGAGTGGTGAATATTATTATTACCAATAATAATATTGTTTTACATCATTAAAATGATAAAGGAAATGATATCAAATTTTTAGTGGTTCTTTTTATTTTAGGATTTGAGTTTTCTAAGTTGATGTATTTTAATATTTTGTATTAAATAAATAAAATAATATGTCTGAATATTGGGAGGTTCTTGATCTTCATGGGTGTGAAAGGGGGGAACCTCCATGACGTTTTATTGGAGAAAACACCTCTCTCATTTATATTTATATTTTTAATAATATATTTATAATTTTAAAAGGAAATAATGAATACAATATGAAAAATAAAACTAAAAATGGGGTTTTCATTTTGGGAGGCACATATGTCATGAATGAGGGGGAGTTGGTCATATTCCTCCTCCATGGAAATAATTTTTAAAAGAAGAAAATAATATAAAATATCATTATTATTATTATTATGGAATGTGAATCATATGTATCTTATGAATTTGACATTGGTTTGAAAAGCCATCAGTGGCAATGTGACCCTAGAATTGAGACGATCATTTTAAGACCATTATTTAATATCTTTTTCAGACATATGGAGTGGGTCCACGAAACAACTAATATTATTATAATAATAATTGTGGAATCTTATATTTGGCATATCTTCTTCATTCAGTGTCAGAGCGACAAACTATTTGCGGTATTTGACCCAAATTTTTAGGTAAATATTTTGATACCAATATAAGTTATTTAATTTTAATTCATTGACTAGGCCCACAAAGCAACATTCATGCATTAAATGGTGAAATGCTACATTCTCACCAGTTGTCTGATTTCAGAAAATGAATAGACTATACTGACAGTTTCTTCGTGATGACTACAATGAGTTTATCCATTTGAAAATCTAAAATCGTTCTAGAGAGGAAAATTTGTGAGTTTTCCCCTTTGGACTATGGTTATCCTAATGCATTAATTTTGATTTTATCTCAGATAAATCATGTATAAATACATGACTAGATATTTGTGTGATGGAGAGGACACATCCAAGAAGTATAGCAGGGCCACGCACTATGTGGGTACCATACATGTCATGTACTCCTTTATGACACCTCTCCCTCCTCTATCTATTTATTTTGGCCTCAAACATTGGCCTTTTGGTGGCCTATACTGAGTTTATTTTCCAAAATAATGTGATGTTGGGCTTCATAGTTGATTTTTGAGATATGATGTCTGATTTCAAAATTCTAAGACTTCTTTATGTAGTACATGATGATGACAGTGATCAGACAAGAACATCAAATTATTTTTATAAAGATGGATCCCCCTATTGGACTGAGGTGTGAGTCCTCTATCCATAGAGACGATACCAACTATCATACTAGGGCATGGCTCCTCCATACTTATTATACATATAGATATGACACCCTCTATCACACCGGGGTGAGGTTCCTATATCCAAAAATAGGGTACTCCATGTCGAACTAGGGTTTGTGTTCTGAATTTTTCTTATACCAATAGTGATGGTAACCCTGTCAGACTAGGGCATGGTTCCTCTATCCATGGAGATTATACCCCTCTGTCATATTGTGGAATAAGTCCTACATACATCTAATATAGATGGATATGATACCCTTATCACACAAGGGTTCAGGTTCTATATCTAGAGAGATGGTACCCTCATGTTTTACTAAGGCGTGGGTCCTTCATATTTCATATACTGATATAGTCAGTATCCCTCTCACAGAATGTAATTATAACTTTATACATAGATATGGTTCCCCCCATGGAATTTCAATGTTCGTGTCCTCCATACTTATTACACAGATTGAGATGGTACAACCCCCCCCCCTCACGGTAGGGTGTGGGTCCTCTATCCAGATGGACAATACATCCATGTCGTATTAGGGAATTAGTTGTATTCATATTGATTGTGTCCCACTGATTATACGATAAAGTGAAAAGGTTTGTCTTGACAAGGATGCTTCTTCTAGAAGAAAATTTGACATGTTGTGCATCATTGTTGGACTCTTGAAAATGTAGGATACTAATTTCCTAGGATGGACTATGAATAGGATATCCTCTTTCAATTTCACAAGGTTTTCTAATTTTAGAATACATATATATATATATATATATATATTTGTATCCAAGTTGTTGGATCTGGTTAATCTCTTGCTATGGGTGTAAGAAACATGATGTGTAGTCCATTTGTACACGATGTTGAGATACTTGTTGTTGGATGATGTAACTCTCTTTCATTAGGTTGAGTAGTTTTATCTTTATTATCTATTCTACTTTAATCATGTATCCTATTTTATTACTCTATAGAATCCGGGGTATCCTATTGGGTATTATATACTCATCCCTTTATGGGATTTTCCTGCATGTGTGGTGTCTTATCCAGATGAAGGACATATGGGTGGTGTTTAAATTATTTCTTAGGGACACATATAGAATTTGATCTAAAATGGTGGTCAGAGATTAGAGATTCGAATATGTTCTCACTTGGGAGTTCAATGATTTTCCAATTTTGTCATGTTGGGACAAATTTCTGGTTGGGCTTGTATTTTTTCCATATTTTCTTTTCAGTTCAAATTATCTTACTCTTATATTCCATATAGGTTATTACATGAATGGATTTTACTTTATATGTAACTATATTTTATTATTATTCCTCTACACTTCATTATTCAGTTGGATTGGTGTTTGAATTAATGTACTTATTCAAATAACTTTCATATTTGTTATGCCTCTCGGTGCATGTCGTCAGCCCCTTACTATGGAGGCGGGCTTGGGATAATTATGGATCTATCCCAACTAGGTCGGGTCAATACATATACATACATATAATATAATATATGATACATTTATGAAATTTTAAAATAAAATTATTAATATGTCGTTACTAAAATTTTCATTTCCAGTTGTTAAATTCTTATTTCCTGATATTTTTAATTTGACAATTATGATCATTGTACATTGATATTGTTTCCATCATCTATATAATATTAATCCTAATATAAATATCAATTATAACTATAATATAAATATTTATATTATTCCATAAAATTTAGATAAAATAAATATAAATCACCCCATTCATGAAGATTGGAGTTCATATTTATGAATAAATATTATTTTCACATTTCAATGGATGGAATGAAAGAATTGTAAATATTAATTCACCATATAAAATTATTATTATATCCAATACATTCATTAAATATGTAATTAGTACAAACAAATTTAAATATATATGAAAATCGAATTAAATCCGTTTATGTATTTGGTATTTCACAAAAATGAATGAGCGACGTTTTCATTTTCCAATGGATAAGAATTTAAGAAGGTAGATCTCATATTATAATTCAAAAATTACAATTATTTAATCAATATCATATATAACCTAAACCCCATACTAATAAACATATATGATATATGGTGATGGAAACTAATTTTTATCGCTATGAGGTGCTCATAGTTCATAGGTATGCACATGTGATACTTTCACTTGAAAAACACCAAAAATATAAGGAAGATATTGGCGGTTCAATAATCAAAATAATATTTTATTATTTTGAGTATATTAATGTTATTATTTTATGATCAATACTTTTTATTTATAGGGTGTTAAATGAACAAGTAAATTGACATTTTCTCGACAAACATTTTACCTCTTCTTTGAATGAAACCCTTTATCTCTTTTTGAGGCATGAGGGACGGTATTCTGGGGAGACCAACACCACTATAACATGTTCACAAAATCTTAGAGGAGAAAAAGATGCTATTTATTATATAATTTAAATACAATTTATTCATTTTCAATCCATATTCTTCAATATGAATAGATATTTGAAGGTGGGATATGATTAAGTTGAAATATTTCATGAAATTAAGATTTATACTAGTTTATGAAGAAAAAATACACATAACTCTTTGTTTAACCCAAGGTCAATACGATCTAACCTTAAACATAATGATTTTATTTTCACTTTTCACTATTCATTATGAAAAAAGTTAATGTGGTTTCATAATAAAAATTTTAAAATCCATATTAAATTACTGAATCCATTTTATAAAAATTAAATTCCCATATGTGGTATAATATAATATAAACTTATTCACATAATACATGATAAATTACAGCTTTAAAATAATCATTCCTGAGAAAAAAATGTATTTACAAAAAAATACACTAGAAAAATGTATATGATGCCAATAATTTGATTTCTCATATTTTGAATTGGCTAATCTTACATTTTGACCAGTTTTAAAATAAACATGAACTTTTTAAATTCATTAAATGAAATGATAGTTAATAAAACGTAATATGTTAATCCATTCATTGAATAAATTATCCACATTTAAATTTCTCAAACAATCTATAGCATCCCGTCTTTTTATAACATAACTTTTCATTCCATTACACGGAACTGAGGATTTTTAAGGTTTAGTGTCTTGGAAACAAGGAACATAAAACATGAAACAAAAAAAAACATTCTTCTTAAACACTTGAAAGGCTTCTCCTCATGTTCACCCTAGGCTCATTACTGCATCTCATAACCTGGGGACATACATCAAAAGGAAGGGTGAGCAGAAGGCCCAGCAAGGGAAACAAGTGAAACATTTTACATATGAACTTGAGATACATCAATAAAGTCATGAAAAGGACTTTAATGCATGAAAATGAAATTATGAGGCATATCATAATAAAAATAACATTTTTCATAACTTGAAGATGTGGCTACAACATTTAATATTGACAATCGTTTCGTTTCACCAAGGTCCATCCCCAAGGTGTCGTTAAAAATTACCAAGGTTATTCACCAAGGCATCGTTAAAATTGTAATCTCTAGTGGTTACATCATTACCCAATGCATTGGAGCGCTATTAGGGCGCACCCTTAAATTTGCCTTTATTATCATGTGAGCCACATATATCATCATCAAACATTTCATAAATAACCCACATAGCATAAAATAAATGGGTTTCATTTCATAATCATAACGTTTTAAAAACTGCTTTAAAGACATGATCTTTACGTCACTTTAAACCCACGGAAAGGGAAAGCGGGTCTCATGTATGTAAATCCCAGAATTTAAAATGGAACATTTTGATATATATGTGAATACCCTTGTATAAATAAGATCTTTGAGTATTCACTTTATAACATAAAATAATTTTTGAGAAAAGAGAGAGGCATTTTGAGGGGAAAATTCTGCAGCATAACGGCTAAGTTTCGGGGTTTTAGAAAACATTGAAATGAGAGGGGACATGGGTCACCCACTCATAAATGATCCATAAAACAGTAGGGTGAAGGAATAAGAAGGACATATGGACATGGTAATAAAATTTTAGGGACATACCATTTGAAATGAAAAACATGGAAAAAAAAAGTTTAGATTTCTCTTATGAAAATTCGGCAGCCTTACGGCGTCACTTAACTTCAAAAGAAAATGATTTGACAAGATCAAATAGGGTCCCTCATCATATGATAATAAGAGATCAGTATGATGGATATATAGATAATTCCCCAACATAACAAAAAGGAACTTGAAATAATTGACATGAAAGTAGAACTTCAAAACGAGAAGGGTGAAGAACCACTTAAAAATTCGGCAGCCTAACGGCGCCACTTAAAACTTCAAAATACTGAATTGAAGCGATCAAATGGGGTCTCTCATCATATGAAAATAAGAGTCCAGTATGATAGATATAGAGATCATACCCCAATATAACAAAAAGGAACTTGAAATAATTGACATGAAAGTAGAACTTCAAAACGAGAAGGGTGAAGAACCACTTAAAAATTCAGCAGCCTAACGGCGCCACTTAAAACTTCAAAATACTGAATTGAAGCGATCAAATGGGGTCTCTCATCATATGAACATAAGATTCCAGTATGATAGATATAGAGATCATACCCCAATATAACAAAAAGGAACTTGAAATAATTGACATGAAAGTAGAACTTCAAAACGAGAAGGGTGAAGAACCACTTAAAAATTCGGCAGCCTAACGGCGCCACTTAAAACTTCAAAATACTGAATTGAAGCGATCAAATGGGGTCTCTCATCATATGAACATAAGAGTCCAGTATGATAAATTTAGAGATCATACCCCAACATAATAAAAAGGAACATGAAATACTTGAATGAAAATAGAACTTGAAAACGAGGAAGGTGAAAGAATCCCTTAAAATTTCGGCAGCCTAACGGCGCCACTTAAACATTCTTAAAATGAATTGATGAGAGCAAGGGGGGTCTCTCATCATATGAAAATTAAATAGGCAGTAGGATGAATATAAAAGAACATACTCCAACATAAGAACATGGAGTATAAAAGAAAATACATAAAAGATATTACTTGAAAAGAAAGAGAGGGGTCGGATCCCTTACCTTAAAATGTAACTCTTAAACCTCAAAGGTTGGGACCTTGAGGGCTTGGGGGCACCTTGGGAGGACTCCTTGGGAGGTAATGAGACCAGAAATTCGTTGGGAATGAGTGGGGAGTTGAATGGATGAGAGGAGGGCTTGGTATTTATAGGGAAAGTGAGGGGACAAGGCATTAATGACCAAGAGACACCTCACATGTGCTTTTCTCAAACCCATGTGCTCTCCCTTGGCATTTATCATGGAGTTAGGCCACATGGGGCCCCCAAAACAATAATTCATCACCCTTGGCCGGCCAACCCTTAAAAAAACTCATGACATCATCATGACACAGTTATGAGGTCATTAAACATACCGAAACCCTAAAACTGTATTTTTACTATTCACTGAAAATTCAACTTTCTCAGAAAAATCCCAAAATTTCATATTAACCAAATATCAATGCTCTGATTTCAAAAATGAAATCCATTTTATAAAAATAATTTTCTAAATATTTTTAATTTAATTTTTAAATAAAAACACTATTCATCGAAAATTCATTTTTTCAGAAAAAACCCCAAAAATTACCATAACATAATATCGATGCTCTGAGTTCAAAAATAAAGTCATTTTTATAAAAATAATTTTCTAATTATTTTTAATTAAATTTTTAATTAAAAAACACTATTCACCCGAAAAAACTAATACTTGAATAATAATTAATGAAACCGTTATTTAACTATTTTATTGAATCACATTACTTAATCAAGGTGCCTAGATTATTTTAAAACTTTCTTTAAGTGAGATTACTAATCCATTTGGTCATATTACTAATCCTAATCATAAAATCACTATTCATAATTTACTATTCATCGAAAATCAAGTTGATCTTATTAGACTCCAAATTTCGTACTGAACATAATTGTAGAAGACCATTTTTCGAAAATCATTACACGTTTTAAGTTATTTAAGGTTTACATAAACATTTTTTTTTCAAAATATTCTTTTGAAAATTCATCAAAAATATGCATACTATTTTTATCCAGACATTTGAAAATTCATAAACTTCATCATAAGCAGAAATCCCAATTTTTATTTAAAACAAGGATTACACAAGGCAGTTACGGTCTCGTTACATAGCCCCTTATAATACCAGCATAGGACCTAAGAGTAAGGTGTGCTAGGGTGATAGAATCTTGGGGCGGCTCGGTCAACATTGCCCGAGTAGTAATTTATATCAGTTTGAACTTCTCGCGAAGGCGATTCCGTTCTAGCTTCACATGATGAAGTTCGGCTTGGGTTTGGTCCAGAGAAAAGGCCAATGGTGCTACCTCCTTCCCAAGCTCTGTTAGATGGGCTTCGATCGGTCCATGACTACTAGGTGAGGCCATCAAATCTTCTTTCTATAATAATCAACCAAGATTACTTATATATAGAGACAATAATCAAAACATTTTGTTCATAGCGGTCATATTGACCGATGGTCATATAACAGTCAAAACCAATGGTCTCATTCTAATTATAATCATGTTTATCAAATAAAACATTTGTTGAGTAATAAAAATAACGCATAAAATTAGGAAACAATATTTATTTAAAATTTCGGGTTGTTACAATCTTCCCCCCTTAAGAAATTGCGTCCTCGCAATTTTTTTAAAAATTGGGTTTTGAAATTTCATTGAAAGTCCCACATCGGAAAAGGGGTCAGTAAAACTATTACTTTAAAAGAAAGAAAGGGAAGTACAAAGGTCACCCGAGTTAACCCACACTAGGGTTCCATGTAGGAAAACATGGACATGGAGGAAAAAACAAAGGGTCAAGTTCTGAGGGAGAGTGATAGAGAACATGATTAGGAGAAAGTTAACCATGAGAAAATCCCAAACTTATGATGTGTGTAAACGGTCTTTGATTACCTAGTAGGAAATGTAAACCAACAACATTTTTGTTTTATGTTTCTTTTCATAATTTTGAGGATTTCATTTACTACATAGAACAAAAACATAAGAAAATATACCTACCTTCAAGTAGAGTTTCATCCTTTAACAAGTCCCTACCAACACTAATCTTTTCTCCCAATGATGAGAATTCAAAAACACTTGGTCTCATAAAATCACAAGAATCATCTTCTATAGAATCACATAATCTACAAAAGATTAACTATCTATTTCTTCTATCTTTAAACATTATCCCAAAAACAGAAAGGTTAAGGTAAAACAACTCTTCAAAAAGAAAGAATCCCATAGGAATGGAAACTACTTTTAAATCATCAAAGTTCTATGGTACTACCCAAAGTTCATCATAGACCATTCCATAAATAACGGTCCTTAAAATTCCTCAAAACAAACCAAACTAAGATTGAAACCCAAATACAATAAGGATTTGATAACATAGTCTTCCAGAACAACTTCATTGTTCATCTCCAGACAACATCAACCACTCCTAACATCTTATAAAAAGTAGCTAACCTAAACATATTTTAACCAAGATAGGTTAGTCATTCCCTTAAGTAACCTAAATTACTATAAGTTCACCTTAAATTCATCGATTCTTCAAAATATAAGTCAACCTTACTCCTCAATGAAAATACCGTAGTAATCTATTTACCTCGATCAAATATGGTTCCCAAAATAATGAACGTCTTCCAAAATAATAATCATATTTTAATCCCCTAATCATCCCTGTCATATTAATACGAAAATTGTCGCATTTCCTATCACATTGGTTGTCGGAACATGTTCTTCCATTTCCCACCATTAACTAAGGAGAGAAGCATAATTAGGGGCTTAAGTACTTAGCTAATAATCATGAAAAGGAACTGAAATCATATAAGGATAACTTGTATATGAAAGGTATACCCTAACTTGTGATCTCCTAGGTTCCCATCTAGGTTATGAATGATCATATATTCTTATGTGAACCTTTATTTTATTTTATCTTTGTTCCTTTAACAATGGTTCATACCAAGCTTATGAATTTACCAAAGCATATCCCCTGGGAGTGTCGTAACCAAGAGTGTAGCAAGGCCCGTTGTTGTGTACCAGTTCCCGTTCGAGTCTAGCTCAAAGCGGTGTTTTCGGGTTTTACCCCTATGTACATCTGTGCCAGAGCCACCTCTACCTGCTCGTATCCAGACAGTGATGTATTTGCTTGGCAACCCCTTACTCAATACTCACCAAAATACCAGGAAGATTTCCTATATTAAACTTTTCTATAGGGTTCCTCCTAGAGTTTTCATATCCTAATTTCCACAAATAACTAAACCATCCTTTGATACCAACTATAGAATCCCGTCTTTTTATAACATAACTTTTCATTCCATTACACGGAACTGAGGATCTTTAAGGTTTAGTGTCTTGGAAACAAGGAACATAAAACATGAAACAAAAAAAAACATTCTTCTTAAACACTTGAAAGGCTTCTCCTCATGTTCACCCTAGGCTCATTACTGCATCTCATAACCTGGGGACATACATCAAAAGGAAGGGTGAGCAGAAGGCCCAGCAAGGGAAACAAGTGAAACATTTTACATATGAACTTGAGATACATCAATAAAGTCATGAAAAGGACTTTAATGCATGAAAATGAAATTATGAGGCATATCATAATAAAAATAACATTTTTCATAACTTGAAGATGTGGCTACAACATTTAATATTGACAATCGTTTCGTTTCACCAAGGTCCATCCCCAAGGTGTCGTTAAAAATTACCAAGGTTATTCACCAAGGCATCGTTAAAATTGTAATCTCTAGTGGTTACATCATTACCCAATGCATTGGAGCGCTATTAGGGCGCACCCTTAAATTTGCCTTTATTATCATGTGAGCCACATATATCATCATCAAACATTTCATAAATAACCCACATAGCATAAAATAAATGGGTTTCATTTCATAATCATAACGTTTTAAAAACTGCTTTAAAGACATGATCTTTACGTCACTTTAAACCCACGGAAAGGGAAAGCGGGTCTCATGTATGTAAATCCCAGAATTTAAAATGGAACATTTTGATATATATGTGAATACCCTTGTATAAATAAGATCTTTGAGTATTCACTTTATAACATAAAATAATTTTTGAGAAAAGAGAGAGCCATTTTGAGGGGAAAATTCTGCAGCATAACGGCTAAGTTTCGGGGTTTTAGAAAACATTGAAATGAGAGGGGACATGGGTCACCCACTCATAAATGATCCATAAAACAGTAGGGTGAAGGAATAAGAAGGACATATGGACATGGTAATAAAATTTTAGGGACATACCATTTGAAATGAAAAACATGGAAAAAAAAAGTTTAGATTTCTCTTATGAAAATTCGGCAGCCTTACGGCGTCACTTAACTTCAAAAGAAAATGATTTGACAAGATCAAATAGGGTCCATCATCATATGATAATAAGAGATCAGTATGATGGATATATAGATAATTCCCCAACATAACAAAAAGGAACTTGAAATAATTGACATGAAAGTAGAACTTCAAAACGAGAAGGGTGAAGAACCACTTAAAAATTCGGCAGCCTAACGGCGCCACTTAAAACTTCAAAATACTGAATTGAAGCGATCAAATGGGGTCTCTCATCATATGAAAATAAGAGTCCAGTATGATAGATATAGAGATCATACCCCAATATAACAAAAAGGAACTTGAAATAATTGACATGAAAGTAGAACTTCAAAACGAGAAGGGTGAAGAACCACTTAAAAATTCAGCAGCCTAACGGCGCCACTTAAAACTTCAAAATACTGAATTGAAGCGATCAAATGGGGTCTCTCATCATATGAACATAAGATTCCAGTATGATAGATATAGAGATCATACCCCAATATAACAAAAAGGAACTTGAAATAATTGACATGAAAGTAGAACTTCAAAACGAGAAGGGTGAAGAACCACTTAAAAATTCGGCAGCCTAACGGCGCCACTTAAAACTTCAAAATACTGAATTGAAGCGATCAAATGGGGTCTCTCATCATATGAACATAAGAGTCCAGTATGATAAATTTAGAGATCATACCCCAACATAATAAAAAGGAACATGAAATACTTGAATGAAAATAGAACTTGAAAACGAGGAAGGTGAAAGAATCCCTTAAAATTTCGGCAGCCTAACGGCGCCACTTAAACATTCTTAAAATGAATTGATGAGAGCAAGGGGGGTCTCTCATCATATGAACATTAAATAGGCAGTAGGATGAATATAAAAGAACATACTCCAACATAAGAACATGGAGTATAAAAGAAAATACATAAAAGATATTACTTGAAAAGAAAGAGAGGGGTCGGATCCCTTACCTTAAAATGTAACTCTTAAACCTCAAAGGTTGGGACCTTGAGGGCTTGGGGGCACCTTGGGAGGACTCCTTGGGAGGTAATGAGACCAGAAATTCGTTGGGAATGAGTGGGGAGTTGAATGGATGAGAGGAGGGCTTGGTATTTATAGGGAAAGTGAGGGGACAAGGCATTAATGACCAAGAGACACCTCACATGTGCTTTTCTCAAACCCATGTGCTCTCCCTTGGCATTTATCATGGAGTTAGGCCACATGGGGCCCCCAAAACAATAATTCATCACCCTTGGCCGGCCAACCCTTAAAAAAACTCATGACATCATCATGACACAGTTATGAGGTCATTAAACATACCGAAACCCTAAAACTGTATTTTTACTATTCACTGAAAATTCAACTTTCTCAGAAAAATCCCAAAATTTCATATTAACCAAATATCAATGCTCTGATTTCAAAAATGAAATCCATTTTATAAAAATAATTTTCTAAATATTTTTAATTTAATTTTTAAATAAAAACACTATTCATCGAAAATTCATTTTTTCAGAAAAAACCCCAAAAATTACCATAACATAATATCGATGCTCTGAGTTCAAAAATAAAGTCATTTTTATAAAAATAATTTTCTAATTATTTTTAATTAAATTTTTAATTAAAAAACACTATTCACCCGAAAAAACTAATACTTGAATAATAATTAATGAAACCGTTATTTAACTATTTTATTGAATCACATTACTTAATCAAGGTGCCTAGATTATTTTAAAACTTTCTTTAAGTGAGATTACTAATCCATTTGGTCATATTACTAATCCTAATCATAAAATCACTATTCATAATTTACTATTCATCGAAAATCAAGTTGATCTTATTAGACTCCAAATTTCGTACTGAACATAATTGTAGAAGACCATTTTTCGAAAATCATTACACGTTTTAAGTTATTTAAGGTTTACATAAACATTTTTTTTTCAAAATATTCTTTTGAAAATTCATCAAAAATATGCATACTATTTTTATCCAGACATTTGAAAATTCATAAACTTCATCATAAGCAGAAATCCCAATTTTTATTTAAAACAAGGATTACACAAGGCAGTTACGGTCTCGTTACATAGCCCCTTATAATACCAGCATAGGACCTAAGAGTAAGGTGTGCTAGGGTGATAGAATCTTGGGGCGGCTCGGTCAACATTGCCCGAGTAGTAATTTATATCAGTTTGAACTTCTCGCGAAGGCGATTCCGTTCTAGCTTCACATGATGAAGTTCGGCTTGGGTTTGGTCCAGAGAAAAGGCCAATGGTGCTACCTCCTTCCCAAGCTCTGTTAGATGGGCTTCGATCGGTCCATGACTACTAGGTGAGGCCATCAAATCTTCTTTCTATAATAATCAACCAAGATTACTTATATATAGAGACAATAATCAAAACATTTTGTTCATAGCGGTCATATTGACCGATGGTCATATAACAGTCAAAACCAATGGTCTCATTCTAATTATAATCATGTTTATCAAATAAAACATTTGTTGAGTAATAAAAATAACGCATAAAATTAGGAAACAATATTTATTTAAAATTTCGGGTTGTTACACAATCACACTATGATAATTATGACATTTTCATTTTAATAATGAATTTCATGTTTAAAAAAACCCTTCAATACATGGAAAATGATTATTTTAATTTGAAAAGAAAAATATGTTAAAATATTTTACGGGGAAATTTATATTTTTTTATTAATATAAATAGAATAATAAAAATATTGAGTACCTATTTTTCAATATATTATATTTATCTATATAATCTGTACATATTTTGAAATTATATTTATGCCGATTTACTCCAAAATAATTTGGTCTAGAAAATAATGATATACACTATCATGGTTCATTTAGACTTAGGGTATCATGTATAACAAGCGTTAAGTGAAAATAAATTTATTCGAAATGAAATATATAATAAAATATGGAGACTGACTTTCTACCCCCTGTAAATTTACTTTCTCCCACAAAGTAGTATTACTATGATACATTCAAATAATAATGTAATTAATTCATTATATCCTCAAGTTACCATGTAGCATCTTTGAATCTTTAATTCCTTAATAGAGAATAAACATGATGAGTAATAAGCTTAAGATTAATAGAGAATAATGTATTATGGGCCTCATCCAACATCTACTTCTCTAAATTTCATAATTAAATAAAACCATCATTGTTCTTGAACATTAAAATTGCACAATAATCATGGATAAACTCATGAATTTTTTTTGACCATATTCTATTATTTCACATCTTATTCAAGTTATACATTTATCCCCACACGGACATATGGTTGAATAGCCATTTGAGAATGTAATAATACACCCACCTAAAAATATATTTATAAATCAATATTGTGAAAATATAAAAATATGTGATCATTTTTTATCCTCATCGTAGATAATAAATAATGATCACTTTCATTCAGATCATCTTCCACCTTTTTCTCATTCATAGAGTGATAGTGTATTGGGAAATCGTAATAATTAATAAAATTCAACCGTCTTCTAGATTAAATGTTCATCCTTTTTGAGTGAAAATATACATTAATATTCATAATTAGTATATATATCCTGTATTTTCTATAATGATAATGGATAAAAAAATTATTGGAAAAAATACCATTGTAAAACTCACCCTGATAAATTCCCCACAATGTATTGATAAAATCCATAAAAAATAGGAATATTATGGATCTCAACCTTTTTAGTTAGTCTATGCCAATGTTCAATTGCATCCTTATTTGATTGTTCTACTTATATACCATCTCTGGTGATTATATCACCCAAAAAATGAAACTTTTCATAGAAAAAATTCATACTTTTTATATATTTTTTATAGATTATCCTTCCTTGGGGTCTCTAGTTAAATCCTTAGTAACTTCCATTCTCTTCCAATCTATTTTGTTGTATTAGAATAATATCAATAAATACTACAAAAAATCAATCATTGTAATATATATGGGATGTATTCATTAGATCCATGAACATATATGGGGAGATAAAAATACTAAATAGAATTAATATATATTCATACCAAACACACCTTGTGGGTTTTTTTCTTTTGTATATCATAATTATTCACCCTAAATTGATGATATCTAGAATGAATATCAATCTGAAAATTTATTAAGATTTTTTTTGATAAAACCAGGCATCAATATGATCAAGTGACTCATATTCAGGATTTTTAAATTTTTAAATTTTTCAGCCATTAAATATTTTCATTGATCCATATTAATTCATAATAAAAAAATTATGTTCACCACAAAGTGAAAGACATGTCTGAATAAATCCGTTTTCATTACTATCTAAGAATACCATACTTAATTATTGTAACACAATCCAGAATACTCTATATGGGATATTTAAAACTACATCAACAAAATCTCTCACAATATCTATGTTATTGATAATTCCATTGTCACAAAACAATAGATATAAAAACCACTTTTGAATAGGAATCAATACCAATATAGTGAATGAAATTTAT
Source organism: Viscum album (assembly GCA_963277665.1). Lineage (NCBI taxonomy): Eukaryota > Viridiplantae > Streptophyta > Magnoliopsida > Santalales > Viscaceae > Viscum > Viscum album. The sequence continues at coordinate 1,920,147,659 of OY728136.1, read as the reverse complement.
ATTGGATATTTATATTTATCAGCACACCAAAAAATGATTATATATTTGTTTGAAATTTAATATTGTAGTTCGATTTCACATAAATTGATGTTAGACTTCTAATATGAAATATAATACCTTACAAAAATAAATTGAAATTCAATAATAAGTATACTAATTAGATTATCATGAATAACATTCCAAAAACAATCAATCAAAGAATAATCACAGACAGTTGATCTAATTATCTTGAAATTAGGAGATTTAACTGATAATTCAATATTTAATTGTAAGATGATATTATGATACCTTTTTAAAGTTCATATAATATTAAAGAGTATGTAGATCCTAAATAAAATAATACATTTACAGTTCAAGAGTCAATAGTAATTGTATTTTTTACAACTTCATTATCATACTCCACATGGATAAGAGTGATCAGATTTTATTTTCCTTCTCCCCTAGGAATTATAGGATTCTGACATCAATCATCATCATTACCATTTTGGTTTGAGAACTAGTTATCAAATTTCTTGTACTCCATGAATTTGAAACACTAAAGTGTATTTGGTGATTCTATGGTGGTTTTCCTCTATCATTGACTAACTATATCCCATAATAATGGTATTCAATTAGATAATGACCTTTTGAAACACATAAATAGTTCACAAGTCCCCTTAAGATTATTAATACTATTCTTCCATCGACACAACAATCAAAAATGTTTTCTCATCTTCTTGTCATCATTATTTTATGAATTTCCATACAATGTCATGATTCTTTTAGAATAAAAAATATTGTGTAGATATCAAACTCCAATCACTATTTCAACCATAATATCACACAAATTTATTTATTCATATCTAAAAGATTCTATAATGGTTAACACTATTTATAATAATTAGATCTATGACACTGATGATTTAGTCATCCTTACATTCAGGTTGAATGATAATACAAAAAGTGTACATTGAAAACCTTGTTATATTTTCCTCATAAGTAGTAACAAAATCATCATCATTAAAAATTATATTATGGAATTATTTATCCATTTTCCCACAATGAATATGAACAAATTACTTTTTCTAAAATAATCTCTTAAATTAATACCACTCCATAGAGACAATTTCATCCCATAGCCTCTTGTTCTAAATCATATTACTGTAACACACCGAGATATTTCAATATTTTCATTTTTTAATAATTTTTTTTATTTCATTATTCTTATGCAACACCATGTTAATCTTACTCTATACACAATAATGACTTTTCTTTCATTACATGAAAAAAAGTTTTACCGAATAATAATATATTAATAATTTATTATTATTTAATATAATATCTAACTTATCCATTATATTAACAGTTATGAACTTTATTAACCACATTTTGAATTTAATAAATTCTATTTAATATTAACATTCATCTTATTTATTTTCTAGTCATTATATAAGAATAAATTCAAATTTTTAGTTAAAAGAAGTATTTATCAAAAAAAGTTGTTTTGACACCTTTTAAACATGAATCCATTTTAAATACAATATTTGAAACATTTATATTTTTAATTTGACAGTATAATCTCTATATTTAAATATTTAATACCATAATTTACTTTGGTCCAATTTTGGGTATTTTTCTGCTATGTTTCATGTTTTGATGAATAATATAAAAAAACAATAAATTTTAATTCAAAATAACATTTTTCACTGAAAAACATTTATAGTGTTAAATAATACATTTTATTTTTTTAAGTATAAATTCATTAAATTTTTATGTTTTAATATAACTTTAGAAATTGGTGTTAATTTTCCCTTGAAATTTGATCTAAAACATTTCAATCTTTTGTTATGTTTTAACTTTTAAAAATTCATTTTTCATTCTAAAAAGGGAATTAATTTTAAATTAATTACTGAAAATTCTGTGTTTTTAATTTTGAAGATATTATTCTATATCTGAAATAATTGGTTCCACATTATGTAAAATGAGTCCTGTTATTTTTTGGGTATTATGAATAGTTACTCGGGTAATTTTTTATTATCATAGTTAATGGTAAATCATGTTATTAATTATAATATTAATATTATAAAATTAACCTAACACATATAAATTTTTTATTGGATGACTAAATTCGACCCATATGACCTATTTTTCTAAATGGTGTCATTTAATCAACAATTTTCATTAATATGACATTAATATTATTAAAATTAATGAATATAACAAAATCACACACTCTAATTTGTCATAAATAACATAATTTTATAAAAACAATCTCTAAGAGATTATGTCGATTGTAAATAATATATTTAAATAAAAAATAATTACCTCAATCATAAAAATTTATTAATAAATTTTATAGATTAAATAATTACAATTAATAAAGACACAACAGTGATGAAAAAATTATTTTTTAATATAAATATATATTTAATGATATTAAAAATATTCAAATAAATATAATTTTACATTATTTTTAGCATCTGATAATTTTAAATAAAACATATAAGTTTCAGTGGCATATTTGAATTATTGTTTCAAATTTATAATGATGGTTTTTAAATTTTAAAAATGTAATTTTGAATAGTATTATAATTGACGTAATTGATATTTAAAAATAAATGTTATTTTCTTAAATGATATAAAAGTCATAAAAATATAATATTCATCAAAAAACCTTGGGTAATGTAAAATATACCATAAATTATACAATTTCGATTCTTTTGGCTTTTACTTGTGACTATATTAACTCTATAGTGTAAAAATAAAAGAAGACATGATAAGAGTTAAGCTATTTAACTAAATATTAAATCGAAAATATAAGGTTAATGTTTTTACCTCAACAGGTCTAAAGTTCAATGGATGAGGTGATTTATACCCAAACACATATTATATTCAAAATTAATCAGTTTTTATCTATTTTAAACCGAAAATAATTTTATAATAAATTAATATTTTAAGATCTTCCAAAAGTAACCATCACCTCTATTTTAAAAGGGAGCCCTTATTTCACTTTTGTTTGCACATCTAAATCCATTTAGATCTGCAAAACCCTACACAATTCTCCTCAAAACATCACATTTTTAATCTTAGAGGCCACACATTGTCCATAAATCCATCCAATAGAGTCCTTTTATGAAAATCAAAAGGAGACACTCGAAGAAGAGGTAATTGTTTTACCAATTCAATTCAATTTCTTTTCTTCGTATACCTCTTGTTTGTATATTTTTTCCACACCAATATAGTAAATCTAGTATTATCCATATACTAAGATGTTATTATAATCACTATACAGTTATATTCCTCATTGTATCCATCATTATAATAACAATATCACTATGTGTGCAAGTACGACTTACGGTCTCCACGCCATGGTGTAATTTTTTATTTAACACTATATTTTTATGGGTATAATGATGAGTATAATGGATATAAATAATGTATATAACCTGAATATAACATGTTAATTATAATTTATAATTAACATACCATCAAATTCTATACCATTTAAGAATGAAATGAATGATATCATCGCACGTGCATACATGCGGGTTACCGTCACCACGACGCGATGAGATTCATTCTCTAGGTTATCCATTCAAGATTTATTAAAAATAATATTATGAGTGAAAATAATAATTATGAAATTAATTTTATTCTTTATATGTATAAAATACATCCAATTCATAACAAACATTACTTACAGGACTAAATAGAAATGGGAAAAATTATCAATTGACACCCCAAACAACGGTAATACTGAAATATTCTTACCAAATAGATATAAGAGGATCATATATGGTATCTAATATGTGGATATGTTCCTCGTATAACTTAATAATCCTATTTAACAACTATACATTTGGTAAAATCACCATGAACTAAATAAATCACAAGGTATGGGTTAATTTCTAAATCTCATTATTATCAGAGATGTTTATACGTATCCACTGGGACTTTTTTATCATCCATGTCCATGTTTCTTAAAATGTAGTTGAAAAAATTATCGAAAACTATTTAAAGACGATTTTTCCAATGATTAATATTTCTTAAAACATTTTTAAATATATATTTTCTTCTTTTATTAAAAGAGGTTCTTTATGACATTTTCAAAAAAATATGGAAATAATTTTTTTTAATGTATATGGAACGAGCATCTATTTTATACCATTATGAAACATTAACATATTGAATCTACCCTTACAAGAATACATTTTTAATTTCAAAAGAAATGTTTTCTTTTATAATTGTGTGGATTTTAAAATATTTCAATGTTAAAAGTGTTCTATCTCTCTAAAATGTTTTAATTATTTTATTAGATTAATTTCATCTATGTAAAAATCATTATTTGATAATATAAATAATTGAGAGTGATCTATTATGATAAAATCTTCCATATTTTATTAAAGGGTTTGTGATATTTTTGACTACGGATGTTCTATTTTAATAGAATTCATGGTTTTTAGTTAAAGTACTGATATTTCATATGCTAGTTTTAATAAGAATGTTAATGTTAGGTTTCACCATATTAACTTGTGGATTGTATTGGACTAATTATGTGATCGGTCAGGCCTTTTATATCCACTCAATTAAATGTAGGTCTCATTTGAAAAACTAGATATGGACTTGGCTGAGGCCTTTCTTATTTATTTTTATCTATAGATTTGTCTGAGGCCTTATCTATTTATTTTCAGATATCTTGGATGAGGCCTCGACTTTATGTTTCAAATGTTTGGTATTATGAATTCTCTCATTATTATATTAGTTATTGATACTACATGTGATTATTTAACAACTATAATATCCATGTGGATGTTTAAATGGAATTAATTAATTTATTATTTCTTTATTATTCTAATGATTATGTTTATAAGGATTTTGTATTAGTTTTATACCTTCCTTAAATTTTATTCTTATTAATGAAAGCTTCATCTATATTATTTACCCTTAATGAGCATATAGGAACTCCCATTTCTTATGTTTTATTTTCCTAGGGTACAAATAAGTGTTTTATGATTCATATGTTGGGTTAACCAAGGAGAGTAATGGAATTATCAAATAATTATATATGTTGTATTTTATGTTTTGAATTGTAATGTGATGTTCATGTATGTACTCTATTTTCCAATACTACTCAACTAACAAGTCCTTTGGGACTTGATTACTTGTTATCATGAAAATGTATAAAAATAATTCACTAGCTATGGGATTCTAGGGATTGGGCAACATAGTTGGTATCTAATTATGTTTAGAAACAATGTTGGAAATTTGATTTATAAATCAAGTATTATAAAAGCTAACCCTATGAATTAAATTCAAGATAATTCTATGTATATGATATCATCCATTAGATTTTTTAACGGATAACCTTGTAAATCATATGGAAATATGGATTGAGATGAAGTGAAAATCATTTAGGGATACCAAAAATTATTCTTCATGACTATATTACTATGATTGTTATTACTCACATTGTGCCTTAAGATTTACACTATAGGTTGAATCATCAAGGCTATACGTGTAATGGTTATAATACTGATAATAAAGAGAATATAAAAGTTAAATGAGATGAAGAAGTATTATGGAATAAGAATTTGAAGTGTAGTTAATGGTTTAAGAGTGATGTGGAATTATTTAGGTTATTTTTTATTTGTATTCAAGAATTATTACATCAATGGAATTATAGTTATAATATTTAGAAGATATATAAGGATTGTGATGTGGTAATTTTTCTTTAAGGATTTGGAGGTATAAGAGTCACTGTTGAGGATTAAAAGTTGGTCAAATATTTGGTATGTGACAATAAGAGCTACATTACATTGTTTGTTAAATCTGATGTTAAGATTCATTTTGGAAATTTATAGTCCTTTTGGGAATGTGAATTTGGATTGATGTATTTTTTGTGATTCTTAACGTATGAATAGAGTAAGCTGAACAATAAATATTATTTATTGTTGTTAAATTATGATCCATTGGATATAGTTTTCTAACCTTTTTGAGTTTCAGTAAATATTTATAAGATGATGTGAAAATAGATTGAATTACAACCAAGGAAAAATATATATGGAATCATGTTTGTTTTCTGGAGTACATAACTATTTAGTAAAATCATACCTCAAATGTATGAAAAAGTATCTAAAAATAATGTTATTCTAAATAGTTATCACATATAAACAATCAATTGAACTGAGTGAATTTCAAATCAACATAGATTTAGGACATTGAGGCCTTAAATTTTCCATTGATCGTTCACTTTTTTGTGATTGATGACCTCAATCACTCCCTAAAAATATTTATGTTTTCCACCAAGTATGTAGCTCTACTTTCCAAAAATGTTTTCCTATTATAAAGAAAAAATTGGTGGTGATATTTCGATTTCCATTTCCATAGTATTAGGATTATATTTTTTAACCCTATTTCAGAAGTGGGTTTTCTACAAAATAAGTTTTTAGTATCAACCTTTTATTTTCATAGTACAATTTCAAACTATGATGACACAATTTATTGATAGAGTGGAGATTGTGACGGCCTGAAATATTACTATATTTTCATTTCAAATTTAATTTAATTTTTTTTTCTTTCATTTTACACAACAGCATGTTAATATTACACTACACACAACAATGAGTTCTCATGTGTTATACAAAAGACCATGTTTTACCAGACAACAAAATATTAATAAAACATTATTATTTAATAAAATATATAACATAACCATAAAATTAGGTGTATGGATATTATAAAACACATTTTTTATTTTATATATTCCATGTTGTTTTAACATTCATCTTATTTATGTTTTATACATGATATAAGAAAAACTAAATTTTTCAGATAAAAGAAGTATTTTTAAAAAAATACATTTTCGCCACCTTTTAATGGGGAACCCATTTTAAATATAATATTTGAAAAAATTATATATTAAATTTTAAAAAATAATCTTCACAATTGAAAGATTAATTTAAAATTTTAATTTGGTTCATTTTTTTGGTATTTTTTTTGATAATTCTAATGTTTTGATGAATAGAAAAAAAATTACTAAATTTAAATTGAAAACAACATTTTCATTGAAACAATTTATAGTGTCAAATAATAAAATTTATTGGTTTTAAAGTATAAGGAGATTTTATTTTTACCTTTTAATATAATTTTGGTCATTAGTATTAATTTTTTTATAAATTCTGATGTAAAAACATTTCAATCTTATGCAATTATTTAACTTTTAAAAACCCATTTTTTATTCCATCAATGAGATTTATTTTAAATGAATTAATAAAAATTATGAGTATTTAATTTTTAAACAGGGTTTCCATATTTAGGATCAGTGGATTTTAATTATTTAAATATATTCATTTTAGGTTTAGGCATTGTAAATAGTTATTGTAGTACTTTTTTATTAGTATAGTTATGGATAAATCGGGTAATTAGAAGAACAAATATTATTATACAATTATCTTAACAGCTATAAAAATTTTATTGGATGACTAAATTATACCCTTATCAATAATTTTTTGAAATTTATTCATTTAAAAAACCCTTGTCAATGAATATGACTTGAATATTATAAAAATTAATGAATATGACAAAATGTCACAATCTCATTTCTTAGAAGTATAATAATTTTAATATAGAGATATCTAGGAGATAAAATAGATTATAAATAATATATAGAAATATAAAATAATTACATATATCCTTGAAATTTATTTATAATTTTTAAATATTAAATAATTACAATTAATTATGACACAATGGTGATGAAGAAATTATATTAATAATAGAAATATAAATTTAATGATATTAAAAATATTAAAATAAATTAAATTTTACTTAATTAATGAAATAATCTAATTTATTTTATAAAATATACATTTTGGTGACATACTGAAATATTTTATCCAATTTCTCATGTTGGTATTATATTTTAAAAATGTAAATATTGAATAGCATTAAAATTGACATAAATGATATTTTAAAATTATTACTATTATATTAATGGATATGAAAGACATAAAAAGTTAATCATCATACAAATGAATTTTATAATGTCAAATATGTCATAAATGATCAAATTATGTTTCTTTTATTATTTTATACAAACTATATTAACCCTTTAGTGTAAAAACACAAGAAGACGCGATATGATTAAAATTGTTTAACTAATGGTTAAGTCTAATAGGCAATGTTATTTTTATGACCTAAATTGTCTAAAATTAATTGGATGATGTTATTTGGTCCCAACCTCATATTATACCCTAAAAATAACTTCTGAAAATTTTTAAAGTGAAAATAAATTTATAATAAAATATTATTTTAAGATCTTTGAAAAGTTCCCCTCACCTCTCTTATAAAAGGGTGCCTTTCTCTTTTATTCACATATCTAAGACCCTTTAGATCGAACAACCCCTAAAAAATTATCATCACAAAATCCCTCAATTCATCTTAATGGATATAATTTTTTCATAAATCCATCCTATGGAGGACTCCTGTGAAAATGAAAACGAGACACTTGAAGAAGAGGTAATTGTTTTACTAATTCAATTCAAATTTTTCTCTTCTTACACTTCTTATTTATGTGTAAATTCCATAAAAACATAATAAATAAAGTATCATACTTATACATATATTATATTATAATCATGGGGAACCATAATCCTTATCTTATCTTTCTTATAAATGACTACATCAACATGTTTGTGTATGTACGGTTTACCATCTCCCCACTATGGTGTAAATTTTTATTCAACACTACATTATTTGGGTAGATATAATGAAGAGTGTAATGGATATAAATAATGAATATAACATGATAATTATTATTTATAATTAATATACGATCCAATTATATAACATATAACCATCAAAAGATTGATATCTTCACTCGTGCGTACATAGGACCTACCATCTCTACGACGTGATGAGATTCATCCTCCATGTTAACAATTCAAGAATGATTATAAAATATATATGATGAGTTAAAATAATAATTACGAACAAAATATAATTCTTGATATGAATAAAATGTATTATATTCATTTAAATCATTACATATATGACAAAATAGGAATGGGAAAATGAAGAAGTTAACACCTGAAACAACAGTAATACTGGAATATTATTACCAAAAGGATATTAGTGGATCATATATGATATCATAAATTTGTATACGGTCCTAGTATTATTCAATAACAATCATTATCCATTTTAAGTGTGGTTAACACATCTTCCTTATTATAAATTTACAATGTAAGCATTAATTTTGAAATCTCATTATTATCCGATATTGTTTAAATGTAAGTATCTACTGGTAAATCTTTATCATCCATGTCCATGATTCTTAAAATGTAATTTAATATATTATATACAATTTTATAAATTTTTTTACTCATGATTCAATTTGAATAAAATATTTTTAAAGAAATCATTCCATTTTTTTCCACAATAGGTACTTTCTGACCTCTTTGACAAATTAAGGATAGAATGTTTTTTTTAAAATATACAGCACTAGCAGCTATTTTCCACTATTATGCTGCATTAACATTTTAAAAATTATCTTACAAAATTTCATAGTTATATTCAAAATAAAAGTTTTATTTTATAATTTTATATCTATTAAATGATTTCCCAGATAAAATGGATATCTCTATCAATGTTTTTTATGAATTTTATTAGATTAATTTCATCTCCATCAACATCCTTGTTAGATTTTATACTTAACTAAGATTGTTTTATTATGATACAATCCTCCATTTTATATTGAAGGTTTTATGATATGTTTGACAATAGATGTGATATTTTAATACCATTCATGGATTATTGTTAAAGTATTAACATTTCATATTCTAGTTTTAATATGAATGTTAATGTTATGTTTCACCCCGTTCATTTGAGGAATGTATTGGGAATAGTAAGTTATAGGTGGAGCCCACTATAACCACTTGATGAATTAGTAGGTATCATGAGACAAACTAGATATGGGCTGGGATGAGGCCTTTCCCACTTATTTTAAAAAATTGATTTCATCGAGGACTTGACCACTTATTTTTATATGTGTTGGTCGACGCCTCAATGGAATTTTTCTGATGTCTGGAATTATGCATTCCCTCATTATGAAATTAATTGTTGTTATTAATTGTGATTATTCGACTATTATAATATCCACGTGGATGTTAAAATAGAATTATTTAATTTATTCATTCTATATTATGTTGAGTATTATTTTTAAAAGGCTTGTATTTCAATTTTATACATTGCCTTAAATTTTTATGCTTATTGATGATAGATTCTACTATATTTTTTTACCTTGTTGAGTATCTAAGCTCACCCATTTCTTATATTTTATTTTCTTAGGATTCTAGGAAGAATTTTATTACTGATATGCATGGTTAAGCTATTATAAAAATATAATCCTCAAAGAATTATCTATGTTTTAGTTCTTATTTTTAATTATAATTTGAATCTCGTGTATGTAATGTATTTCCCAACACCGTTAAACTGATCACTTCTTCCGGATATCATTCTTTATAATCATGAAAATTTATTAAAATATTGCACTGGATCCAGGTTTCTAAGGTTAGGGTGTTATAATTAAACCATATATATACTTTTCTTTCATACTAATTAACAACCAAAAAAATAATTTTCTAAACTCTAGATTATAGAACACATATTTTTAGTGGCACTAACACATTTCTTAGATTCTACTAGATTATAAGACCCACTAACAGACGGTGGGCGCCACATAATTAATGAATCAATACACTTTTTTCTACCCTTTTCTCATTTGGATGTTCTGAATAAATACTAGCATGACTCTTTCATAAAATAAAAATCATCCTAAAATCCATTATTACTCCCATATATTTTTTATTATTATGAGGACAACAATTTTATTTTCCGATTCATTCAATAATAAATTGATTTTATCATGTTCCATCCCATGAAAAAGGGCATGATTTTGGAAATAATGATTATAGTGGGAAACCATATAATCCTGATAATCATTTATTATATGTATTAATTAATTCACACACTTTTCTATATTTTAAACAATAGAATTAACATAGGCCATCCCTGATCATTACACTTACATTACAATGTTTTCATACAAAAATTGGTTTATATTAGTTTATCACTAATTATTTCTCATCTTACATTCCAGAGTAAAATAAAAGATTACTTGATGCAAACTATAGAAAACTATACATTTCATAGATAGATATTAAATAATATTTAAAGAATATTAATTATATAACATAATGATTCATGTCTGAACTGTATAGGTCTGGTGCCTTTGGAATCCCTAAATATAAACCACTTGTTCGTAAGTAGTCTATATTATCTTCAAACATATTCATACCAACTAGATCTCTTTTGGGTCATGTTATATTCAAAATATTACTTCATATCCAAGGAAAACCATAGAAGAAAGGGTGAGCTCAAATTATTAGTAAGGGTTATGAAGAGAGATATAAATTATCACATAATCAAAACATGACAATAATGGAATGAGAATAGGATAATAACAATTTAAAACCATACAATTCATATAATAGATCATATTATTGATTCATTAATAAAATCATGATTGTTTTTAAAATATGAATGATAAAGTAATCAAAGAAAAAAAGACATGAGAGCTTACCATTGTCATAAGACATATATTTTTGTTAAAAAATTAATTATTTGAAATAAGGTCTATAATTTTTAAGGATAACTATTGAAAAAATTTTAGTGAATTGCATTCAATCCATATTCAATAATAGTAGTCAAGGTTCAATCCCTAGACAATCATTGTAAATAGTTTCCCAAATTGAACCAGGTTCACTTTCCATTCCATTCCATTTTATCTCAGGATAGATACATCTTTACCAAATTCATTATTGGGTTATATAATTCTATACCTAAGCATAACATAATTAAAAGATTAAATTTTCTAATATTATATCATATAATTTTAATCATATCATGACCCGTGGAATAAAATTGATCTACATAAATATTTAATGATATCATATCCCATGAAAAATAAAATGGTTTCATAAAAATTTTCCATTTCATTATAGAATATCCCATTAAAATAAAAAGTGGTATCTGAAACATCTTGTAATTAAAATAATAAACCTACTATAAAATTTATAATTATGGAATCATAGTATTATATCGACAAATTAAATTTTATTAACATTATAGGATTTCATTATAGATGAAAATTTTCATAAAAATATCACTTGATCCTTGACTTATGTAAAATAATCCTTTCATTTTGAAATAACATGAATAAGATTTTATAAATATTATATTATTATAAAAAAATCATTAAAATGAAAATTGGAAACCAATGATGTATGATTCAATTAATTTAGTGGTTATAATGTTGATAAATTTTTTCCAGTCTATATATAATAAAAGAAAACCTCCCTATAACACTTTACTAGAAATTAAAAAATATTATTATTCAGGAAATTAAAATAATATAAATTATAAATAAAAATTAAAAAACTATGTTGAAATGAAATAATAAATTAATATTATAATTTATTAAGTTTAATGAAATAATTTTTATAAGATAGTATGTGGAAGTGAAAATTACTTCAATCGAAGAAAAAATAATATCATTATTCCATCATAATCAACTTTTGGCCTCTTAAGTGTGAAATGTGAGGTAAAATAAATGATAATGTTTTATTATTATAGATATGATATTAAAATTTCTGTGTTTATTTAGATATATGTATTAAATTTCTTAATTATAAACATAAGAATAAACAAGCTCTGTAAATAATGAGATTTTAACATAAAAGCCTTACCATGATTTCCAATTAATTCAACAGATGTTTATACACATATATAAGAAAACGAAATTCTTTTTATTTACATTAAATAGTAAAATAAAAACATTTAATATAAAAATTTATCAACTTATAACATTCCAATTCCCATTTTTTAATTAGTTCTTATTAATGTCGTTGTTTTTTTGGTGTTAGAAGTTTCATTTTTCATAAGAATTTCAATTAGGTAGTTCCTTTCATTTTACTATTGTCATGGATACATATCCCAAATAATTTTAATCCTAAAATATTTTTATTTTATATTTTTCATATATATATATAGATTCAACTATAATATATACCTACCAAATCAAAATTAAAACATTAATGGAGATGGTAGGTTTTATGTACCAAAAAACACTATGTTTACATTTTAAAATGTAGAACAAATGAAAGGAAAATTATAATTAACCATTCCAATAATATAGTTATATCATATATGTTCCTTAAATATATAACCATTACAAAATATTAAAAACATTAAAATAAATCACAACCCGTCTTGGATGTGGTAATCCATATGTACGCACGAGTGGCATTATAATTTTCAAACATATTGGAAGGTGTGATGGCAGATGTTATATATTAGATAAAACATTATAAATATTTAATAAATATCATATATAATGTTTAAATACATCATAATATACATCCATGAATTATAGTGGTGGAAAATTAATTTTATAACATCATGGATGGGGTGTTCCACACATCTGCACGATAGAAACTTTCACATCCCATAAATGAAATAATGGGTGGATACTAGTAGTTACTTTATCCAAAAAACATTCTTTTATTTTTTGTTTAATAATTTTTTAATATTATTTCAAATAAAACATTTTTATCAATGTTAAAATAAATATTAAAAATAAAGTTGTGGTTAAATTTTTTTTATTCCTTTAATGGAAACCATTAGACCTTCTCTTATAGAACATGTCACGAACAAAATCTGGTCTCCACTGATACTCGCGCCAAACCTGGCACATGAAAAGTACCAAAGGGCATTCTTGATCCCCATGGGCTTGCACAAGTTCATGGGTATCGTAAAATGATAGTTGGTAATGATTTAACCGAGTTTATAAACAGAAAAAAACAAATGAATCCAATAAAACGAATCAAGGTTTTTCAAACCAAACAATATTTTAAAAAAAATCATAAATGAATTACATAGTTTAAAAAAAATCACCATGACTACAAGAAAGGTAAAAAACAAAAAGGAAACATCCCATGAACCCTCATGGAAAGGGGCACCATCTTCAAGCCATCTCCACAATACATCACCACCAATGACCTGCAAGAAACCAGAACCAGTAGCACTAAAAACTATACCCAACCTGTGACAACAAAAACAACCAAGTCTACTTACACCCAAGGGTACAAGTAAAGTGTGATCCATTTCCATGTAGTATACCACCACTAATAGATTCCATGTGATAAACATTCAAAGACAAAAATATTACACGTTTTCATAAACAGAAAATGCTAGTTACCATTTCTAAAAGCTGAAACTTAAAAATTGAATCAGTTTTCAAGTGTGATATCATTAAAAATCAACAATTTTAGAAATAATTTCAACACTACTGAACTTTCCATCCAACCATACCGTATGTTGATGGTAAGCACAAAGTAACAAATGGGCTCAAGCAATAGGAAATAACCCATAGGCCCTAACTCACTGTGGGTCCCATGTACCTCACATCTCGTTGAGAGTAACCATCACAATATTAGTTTTATTTCATGATCCACTAGTTGGGATCATACCCATAACATAGTGATCTCCATTAATCATCATAATAGTTTATTTGGTGCTTTAATAATCAATCTTTCAATGTGAAACTGAGACCAAACCTCACTGATTCACTAACATACTAGTAGAAGTCCACCCACCTAGATATTTGGGTTTTCCCTTGAGATCAAACAAGTTCAAAAAGTTAAGAAATATATTTTGCACATGAAAATATCATTTCTACATCATAATTTCACCAAACAGACCACATGTACATCACACAAGTCACAAAATCAACTTTTTCATTCAAATTCACATTGAAATCATACTCACACAAAAAATAGCCCACAACACATATCACATTTCCTTAACACTTCCACAAATAATTAAAACAATTTAATAAAACCATTCCATGACCTTATAACTCACATTTAATCCCACTCAAATATAATATAATACTTATTTCATCAACTAAATTCATTTTTTACAACACACTCAATTAAAACTACCCACAACCATGTTTCGAAGCACTCTTTCCATTTGATAAACATTTCATCACATTATAAAACAATATTAAATAAATAATTTACATTATAAATAGAAACCTTATATTTCAAAAACCCATATTTGGTGAACAGACCCTCTAAACAGTACATATACACAATTTTTTCCTCTTTTTTAACCAAACAAACCATTCCCAGTTTACATAAATCAAACCAAAGGGTTGTAACTTTGCTTCGCACACAAAACCCATTTCAAATCCCTTATTCAATTCCAAAATCATACCAATACCAATAAATAATATAATTGGAAGCCCAAAAAAATTTATTAATCTACCCCCAAGTGTTGAAAAAATACCTCAATTAACATCACAAATGACACACATGAAAAACACATGTTTTTATAACTAACTTCCAAGAAGTACGACATGGTTTTACACTTTTAAACAATTAAAAAAACCATTTCAAGACTCAAATGACACTAAGAAATTAACAGACCATAATTTCAATACCATTAAACAATAATAAGTCACTTTCATATGTTATAAAATACACCCAAACATTACCCCAAGAGTCACCCGTGAAAAACACCCAATTTCAACCCATAATACAACTATAAAATTAAATGCTTAAGAAAATCTATCAAAAACGGTTTTGGCACCACAAGTAGCATATTAGGAACATTTAAACAAGTAAAAAAATCAATATAACTCATAAAAAATTTCTTTCACATGGATCCACCTACCTTTTGAGTCAAAACCCTTGAATCGTGGTGCGAAATCTCAACTGCACCTCCGCCACACCACAAGGAAGTGAAAACAAACACTAAACCATAATATTACACAACGAAGAACCCAAATATAACCCAAGGTGTCAACCCTAACTTTTGGACACTCTATAAATTCATTAATGAAGGTGGAAATCCTAAGGATAAGGAAGTAAATGAAGAGATAAACTATTACCCAAATAAATCTTGACCAAAACGACCAAAATACACCAGTATCGGAATTTCAAAACAACTATAAATGAAATTATGTTCTATTAAAGCTGAGAAGGTTAGGTAGGAACGTGAAAGGGATAAAAATAGTAAAAATATAAAGGTTTATTAAAGGATCAATTTAACTCTTCAAATCTAGGCAATTTGTAAAATCCAGAGACGTTTTGCCCCAATTTGTGATTTAATTGAGCTCTTAATTGGAGGAGGGGAGAATTGGGGAGCACCTTGTGTAAGTGGGCTCGGGTGAGATTTTGAATCACTGAAAAAACATAAAAATTGAATGAGATATTAAATAATAAGTAAATTATTTAATGTAGGAAATGGGATTTCGGGTTGTCCCAACAATTAAATAAAAAACCCAAATCCATCATTATTATGGATTCATATGAGGTCCAAATGGATAAGGGGGTTTATATATACCATTTTATTCCAATTGGAAAGTGGAATGGTTATAAAATGTAGAAAAATCAAGGATATATAAAGGAAATAAATTTATTTTTAAATCTAGAAATGGGAACATTGTTTGGGACAAATTTTGAAAACCCACCATTTCAACCAATATTCATGGAGAAATCCTATAACAAATCAAGGATTGAAGTTAAATGAAAAATGCCTTAAAAAGAAGTCATGTATGTGACAATTCCCCCACCATAAAATCTTTCACCCCTAGAAATCCAAAACAATGCTAAAAGAAAAAAACCAAACCCAACTGATAGACCATAAATGTACTCCTTCGCCATGTTAGGTCCACCCCCGAAAGGCCAAACCACCTCCACTAATCAATTAAGGAAGGAATACTCTTACAATCAAAAAATTATATAAATTTTCTAAAATTATCAAGAACATTCAGACTTTATCCCCAAAAGGAAACTCCTATAACACTATATAAACAAGAATCAAGTAATCTACCCAGACGAAGAACAACAATGAACAAGGTTAAACTTAAATTGATTTAACTAAACCATTGGGCACTCTCTAGTCCCAATGTTAATCCCAAGAATATGTTGGTAGTTAGATAGATCCGAATGAGACTACCTCTCACCAGGCCAAGACCACGGACCAATCTGAGTTACTAGTATGGGGAGACAAAAATGGGCACCCCACGATAAGAGAAAACATGAATTTTCTCGAGAGAGAATCAGGTCACTAATAGGTGAGACCTGAATAAACTCCCTGGTTCAAGGGATAGAAATCCATCATACCATTACAAATGAAATTATATAAGACTCATAGTGGGGTAACTCCACCATAAGTACCAACCATCTTAACCGACCAGCATGGTTCGGTATAAAAATACCCCAAAATTAAATGAGTTGGCATGACCGCACGGTTAGTCCGCAAGGTTTGGGAAATCATGTGCTAATCGTGGGGATCCTTCTATCTACATGTTTTTCTAGGGAATGGTCACTACTAACCATGTGAAAACAGTGCGCTCAACCTGTCTAGACAAAATTAAACCCTTTCTCCAAAAACCCAGTCGAAACTAAATGGGGAAAGTATGAACTCAGGCTACAACAAGGAAATGAGGCACTCCCACCTTACCACCAAACGAGAACAACTAGAACAAGATGATGGCACCTGAGGTTTAAACAAGTTAATTCATTCATACTAAGGACACAATTTTTTTCAAGGTTTTGAACGACCCTATGATTTCCTTTGACTACATTCCAACTTCTCTCCGAGACCTATGGCTAGAGAATAAATGATTGTAGAATCTTTTTCCTCGTGGTTAGGCTTTAGATCCCACATAAACAGAACTTCTTCTTCTAGAAATACAAGAAACTACAATGAAATCCCTGATAATTTTACCAAGACATAACACATTCCAAACCGACTTCACCCTAACCCAACATTTCACTAAAACAATGTCTTAGAAGATGTACTCACATCACACCTTGTTTCTTCAAGTGAGAAACAACATAAGGAAAAGACGCATATAAACAACTGCCACTAAAATAGAGGATTTTATCATTTTTCAAGGAATACATACTCCCAATATAGAAGATTATATCAATGGATTTCATAAACATCACATTTACAGTCAAATGAGCACATGAAATCATAATGCATCACTAAACATGACCATTGCGACTGATATAAACAATACAACGAACAAGAACTTATGAAAAGTCCCTAAACAACACACAAGTTCAGAAAGTGGCCAAAATAGCCAATAATGACCAGATTACAAAAAATGGTTTTTTAAAATGTACTCTTCCTTAAAATAAACTATAAAAAACCTAGAGGCACTCTTAGACACCATCAAGACACTCTTCCACAATAACAACCCCAGACCACTTCCACATTCAAAGAATCCGGAAACGTTATAAACTAAAGTATCTTTCAACCTTCCAGGTTCACTCTATTCCTACAAGAGGATACAATAATCAAATAAAGTAATGGTTGTATACTCAATCAAAAAATATCGATTAAATAATCCTTATATTGATCAACTGGAGGATTTTCCAACATCGAAACTATCTAGGTTGCACATCAGTTGTGTATTAACCCTTAATGGGGGCATACCTTATCCAATGAGAGAACCCAATGACCTAACCAAGAAGGTCCATTAGTAAAACATGCCACAAAACTAATCTAGACACATTCAGGGAACCATCGTAATGGTTTCCTACACCATATCTCATAAGTGACTAATAACTTGTCCTTCTACCGAGATTACTGAACAGACACAAACCCAATACACAGTTTGAAGAAGAGAGGTTCTTGGAAAAATGACATCCCAAAACATAAACATTTTACAAAAAAACATAATAGACACCATCCTAAACAATTCATCAAGATATCATGTTGTTTATTTAAAATAAATTTCATTGAAAATAAATAGTTCAGCGGTTAGTGTTTCTACCAATGGTACTCCATGGACCAGACACATGCATGTTTCTGTGCCACACCAGACACCCACCTCGTATCTATTCCATAACACATCCAATCATTACATAAACCATCTATCATCCCATATAACCCCATGCATGTGGTATCTCACTGAAATTACATAGGTTAAAAGAAAATTTCTTTCAACTTTTAAAAACCAAAACGATCAAACAACACATCCTTTTTCTCAAAATAGCTAACCACAAGATCTAAATACCCAATCACATCTAAAAAAAATTTCATAAAGACACAAACATTTCGATAAGATCAATCATTCATGTTATTCACATAAATTTCCACAAATAGTATCCCCTTAAAACACACTTTGATTGTTTGGAAAACTCTATTGGAACACTTTTTCAAAACCGACATCAATATAGTTCATATTTTCAAAAGTGGTGTAAGAACACCAATTTCCATTTCAAAACAATTATGAAAATTTAGTTCCACCATTTCATAAATCAATCCATTCCATATTTATTTGAAAACAATTTCACAAACACATTATGCTTCTTAAAACTAAGTCACTTTAAAACCAAAGTTCCAAAATTTCAAAATTAAAAAACACAAGACAATTCGAGAGGAAATTAATTTATATGGGTGACTTGGAAATATGGTTGGACACTGTATTAAAATAACATCACCATCATAGAGTGTGTTCTAGGGATTGTCCCCAGCTCTACAGGGCTTAACAGGCCCTACGATCTCACTGAGACCATTAACCCAACTTTCAATCATTTCCCCTAATCATCTTTAAACCAAGAAAATCCAAGGACTTAGATAAATACCAACATCCCCTAGAAACATGAATCTCTTCATGAGGTGTGGTGATTTGGCACAAAATATATAACTAGAATACCATGACCTGAAAATCCTAACTCCAAACTATCGCTACTCTTCCCCAAATAACATGACCCAAAGTGTTATCTTGAAACTCCTTTTATACCACTTTGTCACGAACAAAATCTTATCACCACCAAAACCGGCACCAAACCTAGCCTGTGATAAGGCCCAAAGGGAGTTCCTAATCCCCACGGGGTGGAACAAGTGTCCAGGTATCATAAAATGTGAATTGGAAATGATTTACCTGAGGTTATAAACATAAAACAACAAATGAATCCAATATAATGAATCCGGATTTTTCAACCCAAACAATCTTTTACAAAAATTAATAACTGAATTACATAGTTTAAAACAACATACCTAGAATATAACGAAGGTATAGAACCAATAGGAAACAACCAAAGAACCTTCATAGAAAGGGGTACCGCCATCAAGCCATCTCCACAAGACTTCACCACCAAGGACCTGCTAGAAACCTGAACCATTTGCACTAAAAACTATACCAAACCTGCAAAAAAAAAATAACCATGTATAATTACAACAAAGGGTGTAATTAGTGTGTAATAAAATTCCTATTTTGATACCACCACTAATATATTCAATGTTATAAACATTCAAAGATGAAAGGTTTGCAAGTTTTCATAAATAGAAAATGAGAGTTACAATTTCTAAAAGATGAAACTTAAAAATTAATACCGTTTTCATGTGGGCTATCATTAAAAATAAACACTTTTAAAAATAATTTCCACACTACCGAATTTTCCATCCAACCATACCATATTTCTATAGTAAGCACAATGTAACTAATGATCAGAAGCAATAGGAAATAACCCCGAGGAATTAGCACGTTGTGTGTCTCAGGTACCTTGTATCTCGATGAGAGTAACCATCTCAATATATGTTCTAGTGCATGAGCCACATGTATAGAACATACCCATAACCTAGTGGTCTCCAATCATCATCATCATTTTTTAGTTAGTGTTGTAAGATTCAATATTGCTATGTGAAAATGAGGTCAAACCTCATGGATTCACTAGAATACTAGTACACATCCACCCACCAAGATACCTGGGTTTCCCCTTATGCTCAAAAAAAATCAACACAATATGAAATATAATTTTCACATGAAAATATCATTTCCACATCACAAGTTCCCAAAAAACACACATGTACATCCCATAACTCACAAAATCTACTTTTTCAATCAAATGCATTTTGAAATCATACTCACACCAAAAATAGCCCACACCACTTCTTACATTTCTTTATCACTTCCACTAATCCTTTAAAAAAATTTATAAAAACATTACAAGAACTTATAACCCACATAACATCCCACACAAATATCATATAATACCCATTTGATAAAAAATTCATTTTTCACAACACACTCACACAAAATAGCCCACAACCATGTTTCACAGCTCTCTTTCCATTTTCTAAAACATTTCATCACATTATAAAACATTCTAAAAAAACAAATGACATCTTAAATAACCACCATACCATTAAAGAAACAATATTTGGTTAGCACACCCATCAAACCGTACATATACACCCTTTTTTCCACTTTGTTTAATGAAATGAAACATTCACAACTTTCAAAAAACAAACCCAAGTTGTCTAACTATCCTTCGTGCACATAACCCATTTCAAATATCTCATTCAATTATAAAATAATAGAAATACCATTGAATAAAACAATTTGAGTCACTAACAACATTTATTAAAATACACCCAAGTTTTATAAAAATACCTCAATTAACACCCCAAAAGACACACATAAAAAACCAATGTTTTCATAAATCACTTCCAAGAAGTACAACATGGTTATACAATTTAAACTCATTAAAAACCACATTTCAAGACCCACATGACACTAAGGAATTAACAAAACATAATTTTCAGTACTTTTAAACACCAATAAGTCACTTTAATGTGTTATAAAATACACCCAAACATTACCCCAAGAGTTACCCATGAAAATAACCCAATTTCAAGCCATAATACAACTATAAAATTAAACGCTTAAGAAAATTCATCAAAAACGGTTTTCTCATGACAAGAAACATATTATAAACATTAAAACTAATAAATCAAGAAATATAATTCATCAAATATTGCATACACATGAAAAAACCTACCTTTTGTGTCAAAAACCGTCAATCTTGGTGTAAAACCTCAATTGTACCTCTGCTGCACCACAAGGAAGTAAAAACGAACACTAAACAAAATTATTTCACCAAAAAGACCCCAAATCAAAACCTAGGTAAGAATCCTAACTTCTATACACTCAATAAATTAATTAAATAGTGAGGAAACCCTATGGAGAACAAAGGAAATGAAGAGGGAAACAATTACCCAAGTAAACCATGATGAAAATGACCCAAATACACCAGTATCTGAATTTAAAAAAACTGTAAATTAATGTGAGGTTCGCATATGGATAAAGAGTACATGTAGGAACTATAATGGGAGAAAAAGATTAAAAATAGTAGGTGTTATGAAAGGATCAATTTACCCTTTCAAATATGGGCAATTTTTGAAATCCAGAGCCTTTTCTCCGAAATTAACGATTCAATTTAGTTCCAAATTAGGGTAGGAGAGAATTGGGGAATGCCTTGGGTATGTGGGCTCGGGTGAGAGTAGTATTCATAGAAAAAACATAAATATTGAATGAGGTATATAATAATTAAAAAATATTTATATTATAAAATGAGCTTTCAGTCTTTCCCAACACCTTAATAAAAACACCAAATGCATCATTATTATGGATTCATATGAGGTCCAAATGGATATAGTGGTTTTAATATACCATGTTATTCTAATTGTAATGTGGAATGTGTTTGAAATATTAGAAATTGTTGGAGTTATAAAAGAAAAAAAATTATTTTTAAATCTGGAAATGGGCTCACAGTTTGGCACAAATTTTGAAAACCCACTATTTCCACAGAAATGCATAGAAAACCCCTATAACAATGAAATGATGAAAATAAAATAAAAAAACCTTTAAAAGAATTATTGTATGTGATAAACCATATGGTTGGTCTTTTAGAGTGAAGAGAAATTCTAAAACATTGATATGGTACTTGAGAACAAAATTTCTCATGGGTTGTTATATATAAAAGGATCATGGTTTTGTAAATAAGAGAATGGAGGGGTGCTGTTTTATAAGTGGGGGAGATTATATGCATGTTATTTCATAAAAGATTAAACTATAATAGTTTTATTCTCAAGAAAAAATAATACAAATTGAAATATAACAAAATAAGGGATAGAATTGGGTATAAATATAAAAAAACATTACTTCTTCATGTTTATAGTGAAAACCGACTCTACAATATTTATTTAAACCCCCTGTTAAATATGTTTTTACCTAAATAGTGTTTAATTTATTTATATTTTTTACTATTAATTATGATGAAAAATGATAGTGGCCTCATAAAAAATTTAAATGTTGATTATAATTAAGGAATAAACTTTTCCATATTCAATTCAAATTCATTTTATATTTTAATTTATAATTAAACTCCCAAAATTCCATAAAGGGATGTTTTAAAAAAATTATTTTCATAAGTATATAACTTTTTTGAAAAACATCTAATGTACACATAATTATAACCTACAAAGTTAAATTATTCATAATACAAATAAAATAATGTTTCTTATGAAACAATACTAGGTATATTTTTCTTTCATTAAATGAAAACATAGTTACCTAAAATCAGTATTTTTCACCATTAATGGATAAATTAATAATTTTTTATATATTACAAAACAAAATAATCTTAGATGAATTAATAATTGCGATTTCCAAAATCATGTAGATATTTTTAAGAAATTTATAACAATGTAAAAATTAATTATATTAAATTTTCCTTGAATGTAATAAAAACAATTATTATGGAATAAAATTTATTTTTTATCATATAAAGACTTACTAAAAATAGATTAATTCTTTCGTAATATTTTTTGTTGATTTAAAAAATATATATTTATTTATTAAATATACTTTTTCGTATTAAATTAAAAAATTTGATGACAATATCATTATATTATATATGTCACATTTCATATAGAATACGGGTTGAGTGTATCATAGGATATCAAAAAATTATATTTATTTGAAAATAAATGTATCAAAAAAGATACAGGTGTCATAGATAATTTTGTCATATAAATGTAGAATAGATGATTATATAGACTAGGTATCAATAAATTTATATATAATAAATGTCACATATTATTTAGTATACTTGTTCATGGTTGGATAATAGACTGACATAGAATGTTCTATGATATAGGATCATCTAAAATATTTTGACGTGATTCCTGGGTGTTCATTTGATGATGATGTTGTGATACTAGTTCATGAAAGATTAGTATTCCTTATTTCCATCAAAGAATAATTGATTAAGGAAATCTATAAATCTATAATTTTAGTACATGTTGGGGAATAACAATATTATATGACATCATGAGATAGATCATGAATATTGGGATGAAGATGTAAATTTTTATTCATTCCCATTATTCTGTTAATCCCTAATGATTGTGGTCTAGCACCAATGTCCTTCTTCATTAATCTAGCCACTTCATATTCCCATGTAGACGCGTGATGACATCTCAACGGATATTGTGACTTTGTTACCCCCACCCTAAGGATCTATGGGGAAATTGGGGTGTTTTTTTATTAGATAAAAAATATTATCCCTTATTAACAATCCATGGAACTCACTTTGTAAATGATCATAGAAATTTGGTTTCTTATGAGACTGTATGATTTCATGTAGTTAAACTTAACCTTTTATATGATAGAGATGCATGTTTTACATAATTGTATTAGAGTATCTCATATTATCCCTTTTAAAATAAATAAAGACTGAGCACCATGTACCATCCCCATAATAATGAATAGTTGTATTTGAAGATTCACATATTTTTGGATATGATTTGGGCTCTCATCATATACTTCATAACATATTGGGAGGAAAACATTTCCTTAGATGTGTCATCATAAAAAACATTTCCAAGATTCTAATACTATAGAATCTAATGTGTATCTTTATATCATCCCTCGATTCTCAAACATTAACATTACATAACCTTTTTGGAATACTTAAACATTTTTAAAATAGACACCAAAAGAAAGAAATTGGTTTAGTTCCTTTTAAAATAAGGAAACAAAGACACTATTACAAAAATGACCTACATTATCTCCCATGAGGTTCATCTTGACCAGAACCCCTATTAAAAAACTAAAACATAATACATATCATTATAGCCTGGGGGAATTGAAACATTAAAAGGGTGTGATCAAATGCTCAGTAAGGGTAAAATTGGAGACATGTAAGAATAAACATGAGCAAAGGGGTATGAGAATATAATCATGAAAACAGAAGATCATAAACTACATATCAAAAACCATAACCAGAATAATGGAATAAATACTTGTAGTCCATAAGATATGAATCATAATGAAATAAATAGTATAATACATGAAAAAATACCATTGGAATCAAACATGGAATTCTATAAGAAAAATAAGTATATAATATGATTTCTATAGTAGCCATGGAATCATTTCCATCAACATCTTGGTATTATGGGTTTACTCCTCAAACCATCTTAGAAAACATGGTTCTCTCCCATAGCCATCTTAGTTGTATGAGTTCACTCCTCATACCATCTGGGTATTATGGATAACTCTTATGTTCATATAAGTATTCATGTTTAATTCCAAATATTGTCTTAGATTATATCATGAGATATAAAACAATACCCAATTCATTTGAGGGAGATATTGGTCTCACCCATCTCATAGTGATATCATATTACATGTTAAACTTGATTATAAATATTCATATAAAAACTAAGGAAATTAAATTGGTATTATAAAAATGTAATAATATAATATCCTGTTGAAATATATAGGTTTCATAATCATGTAATCATAATCATCACCCATGGAAAGATGTGAGTTTCCAAATTACATAACTGGTAAATGAGAAATGGGTTTCATTCCATCAAAACAAAGTCCATTAAGAGAAATAAATTTAATGGAAACATCGAATAATTTCCCCATAATTGAATGAGTAACACTATTATATTTCATCATAGATGGGGAATAATTTTTAAAGGTCTTTTAAAAACATTTCCTGAGGAAAATATCATTTCTTCTTTGAATAAAAAATGTGTTTTATAACATAAAACCATGAAAAACCTTCATCATTGAAAATATATTTGAAAAAATAAAGGATTCTTTGAAGAAATAGAATGTTTTATAATCATTTTTGCATGAGAATTTTCATCAATAATATTTTGAATTTATTTTTGAAAACATATTCAAAACATGGTTTTTTGAACACAATAGAATTCAGATCGACGAGGGATAGATGGTCCGATTTTACATGAAGACATTATATTAAGTACCAATTACTAGAAAAAGAGGTACTAAAAAACGATGATATCTGGAATAGATAAATTATAAAGTAAAATCATGAGTATTTTCAATATATATCAAAATATTTCACCAAAGGATTTATAAATTTAAACAATCTCTAAAAGTGATGAGATTTTCTTACTATACCCTTATATCTTGGTAACATGGGATCGTACTATCTACTCATGAAAAGTAAATTAAATAAAGCTTAAAAAATCATGTATCAAAATAATTTTAATTATATAATAATTAAAATAGAATTATATAAACCTTGAAAATTATTTTAGGTTTATAACAAAATATGAGTCTCAAATAAGTAAAATTGAGACAAATAATTTTTAATGATTTGGTATCTTTTAAAATATAATACCCATTAAATATAGTTCATAAAATGGATGTGTTAATATCCAAATGTTTATATATAATATTCATATAATAAAATAAATTAGTATTATATACACCACACATAAGAAAAGAGCGGAAATCATAGCATGTATCTCATAGAAATAAAATGTGAGATAAAATCCCCATACCTCTTGTCTTGACTCTCAACATACTCGTACCAGATTTTTGTATAATAAAAATAATTTTTATATATAATTTATAGAATATTATTCATATTCATTGTAAAATTTTTGGTTTTATTATGACCTTATGTTACCCTTTTGTTAAAAACCCTATATTAAGGTTTCACTTTGGGTAATATTTTGTTTATTTTTCCCATGTATAATAATATGATATATCATTGGAAATTATAAAAATATCAATATTACATAATGTTAATAATTATATAAATATCATTCATATCCATTATATTTATATTATAATAATAAATATCATAATTAAGTATGAAATGGAATACACCATTCATGGGGAAGGTAATCCATACGTACAAATAAACATTGTTTCCTTTTTTATTGTCGTATTGAACGAAATAGAAGAAAATGAACTAAAAGAATATATGTATATAATATAATTATATTATAATTATAATGTTAAATATATAATATAATTTCACTAAACCCATCCTGAATACATTCCATGTTGTGTGTGAATGAATCACATAATTTTGAGGGGGTGGTAGTCTATATTTACTCAAGCGAAATTATCATAATTACGCCAAATGGAATGTGAAGAGGTATTTTTTTCATGAATAAATAATCATAAAAAAATATAATATACTACATATATATATATATTATTATAATTTCCACCATGAAATACTATAAAAGTGAAATGAACAATCATCATTTAATGAGGTGGTAGTTCTTTATACATGTAAATAGTATGTTCGATATCTACTAGATGGCGGTGTGGGGAAGTTTTGGTCAAAAAATAGCATAAAAATACTACTATATTGATTATTCTTGTGTTTTCATATTGGAATGGTATTAATAGTGTTTCAGGGGGATAATAAAAATAAAGGAAATGATCTTAAGAGAAGACGATACCTCGTAATCGGGTAACTCATTTTGGTTTGTGCCTAAAGGCTTCCTTCTATTTTATTATTACCATGGTAAGCCTTGGAAGAGTAAGGGAGAGAATTTATTATCATATTTGAGTAGTTTTTTGGGTATCCAAGGTCAAATGTAGGTGTGAAGATGTGGTTTGAGGTGGTGGCCCTTTACAGTGATAGGAAAGGACACACTTGGTATTTTTGAAAACAAGTTAGGTGTACCAAAATTTAACCTAAAAAAGTCATTAAAAACTAAACAAACTCAAAATTTTAAAGATTCAGGTAAAATAATTTTAAAAAAAATGGATTATTACAAGTTTTTATGTCATTTTAGATCTTATATTTCTGGTTTATAATTACATAAATGTAATTTTTCACCTAATTGATTTAATTAATTTTAATCACATTCATTTATAGTTTTGGTCGAAAACTATGTTCACCTTATTAGACATTATAAATTATTATGATTCCCAAAATGGAATCCATTTTTCCATATTATAAAAAGATAAGTGGAGGAGAGAAATTAAAAATTATTCTCATAGTCGGGTCGACAATTCGGGTTTTCAAAGTAAAAATTATCAAAAGTTTATTGTGTTTTTATATCCAATTTCAATGTAAAATTGATTCCAATTACCAACATTAGATTATTTGTTAATTATTTTATCTAATTAAACATTGAAACCATTATAATTTAACCTTAAAAATAAATCAAATTTAAAATTATATTTGAATTAATATACTGTATTTTTTTACAATTCATCCAAAAATGATGTTTGTCCGAAAAAATCTCAAAAATTCAGCCAAATATAAAGTTGAAATTTGAAATTAAAAAAAAATAGTTTATGTTATCATATTAAATTTCTACATCTTTCTAAAATGAATTTTATTATGTTACACAAAAGGACATTAAAAACAGCTCATTGTAGAAAATAGTATTTTCAAACACATGAGGACTTTACAAAAAATCATATATTTTATTATCAATATGTTTTATTTATATAAAATTATTGTAAAATGTTTTGTAAAAGATGTTATTAATATTCATATAATAAATTTTATTGTATAGGATATAATTATACCATTTAAATAATTATTAAAAATATGTTTTATAGAAACTCAATGTTGTGTGTATCATACGCCAACACAGTGTTGCATGCATCGTATGCCAAGTCGGTGTATCATGTAATGTATGACTATTCAGTTTCATGTGAATTGAATGTTTGACTTAATATATTGAAATATATAAATGAAAATTTAATTTATTCAAAAAATAGATCCATTAAAAATTGGGGTGTCATGTTCTACACCCCTTAAAATGTGTTTCTCCTTCGAAATTCATCACTTGGGTAAAACAATTTAGGATACTTTGACTTCATCGTATCCTCATGTTCCCATGTAGCTTCCTCTAACTAGTGATTTTCTCAAAAATATCTCACCTAATGAGTGGTATTGTTTCATAGAAAATTATTTTATCGATCAATAATTTCAACAGTTTGTTCCCCGTAATAAAGATCGTGCTACAACATTATGACCTCTACATTTAGTACATGTGAAGGGTCTATTATGTATTTTCCTAGGATAGATACATGGAAAAAATAATTTAATAGAGAGTGATTTGGAGGAAGTTCCCAGAGATAGGCTAATATCATGATATGATCAGGAATTTCAAAGGGACCAATATACCTAGGGCTCAGTTTCCCTTTATGGCAGAATATAGTAACATTATTCTAGGGTGAGATTCATAGAAACACCTTTTCACTAACTTCAAATTCTAGGTCATTCCAATAGTTATCAACATAAATTTTTAACCGTATTTGATCATCCTTGCTATGAAGTTGAATGGTTCTAACCTTATCAACCATTTCTTCATTAATATAAGGTCATAATATCTTTCTTTATCCATCCTCATCCCAATGCATTGGATCTCTACATTTCATCCAATATAGGGATCCATACGGTTCCATCTAAAATCTTCACTGATATCTATTACTTTGTGAAAACTAAACTAGATGATGGTATTGATCCCAACCACCTTGGAAATATTGAGAGCAAGATATCAACATATCCTATAGGGTTTCAATTGTTCTTTCAAACATGCCATCTATCTAATGATGACAAGCAGTGAAAAAACTCAATTCTATATCATGTGATTTATGAATACGTTATCAGAACATTGAGATAATACTTTGATCTTGATCTAATATAACATAATTTGGTACTACATGAAACCTTACCATTTCCATGATGTATGTCTTGCCAAGATGATCTAGAGATAAATCATTATTGATAGATGTTATGTTTTCAGACTTAGTAATTTGATTAAAAACCAACCATATAGTGTCAAATTATTTAGAGGTTTTGTGTATTCCAATGACAAAATCCATAGAGATATTATCCCATTTACATTCCGGTATTGGTAATGGATGCTTCCTTCCATTAGAATCTTGTCTTTATTCCTTAACATGATGACATACCAATGATCGAGATACAAACTCTACATTTACTTTATTCATTACATCCCACCAAAAGTACTTTTTAAAGTCCTTATACATCTTTTAAACCATATACGGATAAATAATAGAGAATTATTATCTTCCTATAGTAAATTATTCTTTGAATATGGTATATAAAGAACACATACATGGTTCATGAACTTTCTCATTCCCTCCTGATCAAGGTTTAACCTAGGAACATTTCTTACAATCTTTTGCAGCTCCTCATATTCCTTATGATCCTCCAAAATCCTTACATAGATATAGTGTTGAACATTAATTTGATAATGATAATATTTCTCCCCTTACTTCAAGATATATCCATCCTTTAAAAATTTAGAAATATTGGATCTTTCTTTATCCTCATCATGGATAAACAGGCAGGATCCTTCCTACTCAATGCACCGACCACATTGTTTTCTTTCCAATGGTGGTAATGTAATGAGAAATAATAATCCTTTATCAACTATAAACATAATCTCTACACCATGTGTAAATCCTTCTATATGAATATATATTTTATACCATTATGATTAGTATATATATCTCACTTTTCTCCATAAAGATAATGCCTTAAAATCATTATAGGAAAAATTACAGCTACTAACTCTAAATCATGAGTTGTGTATTTGTTCTCATGAATCATCAACTTTCATGATACATAAAATATAACTATGTTATTAATTATAATAAAACTTCTCAATCCCTTATTTCATGCATAGCTATAAAATACAAATTTTTCCCCATAATAGGGTAATGTAAGCACGGATGTACTGACCAACATTCTCTTCAGTTCCATTAAACTTTCCTCACACTAACATATATAAAGGAACCTGACACCATTCAAAGTTAACATGGGAAGAGAATTAGATAGTCTTGAGGAATTCTCTACAACCCATCAAAAATTTCTATCTAAACCATGAATTGTATGGATATCAATCACTGTAGTTGGTCTGGCCCAGCATGTGGTAGTCTTCGTCTTTGGTGGATCTACTAATATACCATCTCATGAGATTATGGGACCGAGAAATAAAATCTTTTGTATCCAAATATCACAATTTTTAAATAATTAATATATCTTCTTCTACATTAGTGTCCTCAATAAAAATCTCATGTGATCTATATGGTCTTACATTTTCTTTGAATAAATAATAATATCATCTATAAACACTACTAAAAACATATCGAGGGAACCTATAAAGACTCTATTCATTAAATCTATGAACATAGCCGAGGAATTATTAAGACCAAAAGGTATCACTATACATTCATATTGAACATCCATGTATGTAATGTCTTCTATGTTATATCCTCTTTCTTGACCATCAATTGATGATAACCAAAATGAAGGTCAAACTTGTAAAAGTATTGAGATTCGTGCAGTTGATAAAACAAGTTATCAATATGGGGAAGATCATACTTTTTCATGGGTTTGATCTTGTTCAACTCCAAATAATCAATGCAAAGTCACATTGATTTATCATTATTTTTTTTAAAAGAACTGGTGCATCCCATGATGAAACACTTGGCCAAGTGAATCCCTAATGAAGGTATTCATAGAGTTTCTTCTTCAATTCATGAAACTCAAACTACTCCATTCTATAAAGATTATGTAAAATATTTTTGGAACCAGGTATAAGATATATCGAGAACACAACTTCACATTTTGGTGGAAGACTAGGAAAATTTTCTGGAAATACATCAACATAATCCTTCACAACATCCGTATCATCGATTTCAATCCTGTCTCCAACATTTTGATATAGAAATCCCATTTGAATGGGAATTAAGACCCATACATTAGATGCAATATCCACATAAAGATCACTCTTATCCATAAATTCATGGATGATCAATGGATGGTTTGAAATATCAAAATAAACATTCCTTTCTTGAAAATTGATGGAAAATTTATGTCGATAAAGGGAATCCATGGCTAATATGACATCAAATTCAACCAATGGAGAAATAACAAGATTTTCTGGATGCACATTCCCATAAAATTAAACCAGATTGGAAACATAGACTTGATATAAAATCATCATTCCATTAAGGGTTTTAACTAGTAATTTGACATCTAATTTGTTTTTTATAATCTTAACACACTTATAAAATTCATTATATATGAAATAGTGGGTGGATCTAGAATCATAATTGACATTTTCAGTTATATAGAGGATGTTATTTGTACCTTAAATCACTTTTTTATCATACCTTTCAATAGAAATAACGATTTAATGAGAATTCCCCATGTTCATTGACATAAGAGTTTGCTGACATCGATCATCATCAGTAGCGCTTGGGTTTAGGAAGTAGCTTGCATAATCACCATTCTCCTTACACTTTTAGAATTGATTAGTGTGAGGTATATTTTTTTCTTTGTTTCTCCAATAATGTATTTTTCTATCTTCTTCCCAAAAAATTGGAAATAAAATGTTTGATGGCCTTCAATTACACA
Organism: Viscum album; assembly: GCA_963277665.1. Classification (NCBI taxonomy): domain Eukaryota; kingdom Viridiplantae; phylum Streptophyta; class Magnoliopsida; order Santalales; family Viscaceae; genus Viscum; species Viscum album. Next base: position 1,920,115,047 of record OY728136.1, on the reverse strand, counting down.
CATAAAACATTTTGTAGTCCCCTTAATGAAATTTCCTCTACGTATATTCCCACACTTATAGAATAATGGAAAGCTCATGTTATTTTCATAATTGTTTTTATATTTTCTGTTATACTCCATATTCATATTCTTATTAAAACCATGAGATTTATACATGAATCCAATGTCCATTTCAACATTGATTTCAGAATGAAAAATATCTTCATATATACTAAAGTGTTATATAAATAGTGACTTTAAGTGACATTTCTTTAATCCACTAAATAATATATCATTTTTATTTTTGAATTGGATGATAAATCTTGAATCATTCCATGAATGTCACATGAATTTATACTCTTTGGTACCAATAGATTCATCATCCATTTTCTTCACCTCATGGAACTCTTTCTCTATATAGTTGTGAATAATTATAGGAATGTAATTTTGGAAAAATATGTTTTTGATCTCATTAAAATCCATGGATTCTATAACATATTTCATCCTCATATTATTTATTAATTTCCACCACTAATTTACTTCTCCTTCTAGTTGATAGGCAAACAGAATAAATTTCTCATGCTCTAAACACTAAATAATGGAGAATATCACTTCAGCAGTACTCATGCATTTTCCAGAAAAAAGTGGTTTAGAATACCATCTAAATGAATTTGGATGTTTCCTCTTGAAATACTCAATATAATATCCCCCCCCCCATTTCTCTTTTGGAACTCCACCATTATTCATATAATGAGAATGATGTGGGAGAATAATAATATGGTTTTGCATTCTGGATCCCATTGAATTTATTTTCTCAAGAGTAATTTCATTACATTGAATTTCTAAATCACTATTAATGTGGTTCATTCAGGTCCCATCAATTGACTAAAACTAAAGTCATAGTGTTAGTCATTGTTAACAAAATGAGGAACAACATAATAATGAAAAATCACCTATATGATGTATAACATATGACACATTCCATATTCCCTGACACCTTAGGTTTATCCAAGGTCATTCATAGACCAAATATATTTAGATCCTTCAAAATGGTTTGTGAAGAGATTGATAATTCCAAAAGCATACCCCCTAAGAGTGTCAAACAATTTGTGTAAAAAGGAAAAATGTCATGTACTAAATTAAAATGTGTCAGGCTCAGAACATCTTGTCAGTGTTGTTACCCTCAGGTACATCATTGGTAGATCCACATCAACTTATAGTATCCAAATAGTTATGTATTTATTGGAAACCACTCACTCCATCCTTCTCTAAAATTCCATGAAATTTTATTATGCATTCCCTTATCCTCAGACTTATTTTTAATCATGCTATGATGGTTGTCAAAAATGGTTTTCTTATCCCAGATTCTAATGTTTAACTACTAATTTTCTATAATACCAAAAATAGGGACCCTTTTTTCAAAAATAAACATTATATATGAATTTTGGAATACCGAAACTTTATAAAAATAGTTATACAATGACCGTAATTTTTTTGTGCCTTTGGAAACATGGAAACATAAAATTTGTTTCATAAATGAGATGCATCATTTCCCACTAGGTTCTTCTTGACTTACACCATTCTTAGACACCTCAAACATAATAAAAATCAACATAAACTGGGGTAATGGAAACAAAAAATGGGTTCTCTCAGATTCTTAGTAAGTGTAAAAAAATGGAGAAATATAAGCACAGTCATTAGAATAATGTTACAAGAACATGATCATGAAAAAAAAATATCATACCCCACATATAAAATATCATAACAAGAATCATGGAATAAATATTATAAGTTCATAAGACATGAATAATAATGAATTAATGAGAATAATCCATTAAAGAAAAAAATGGCAATAAACCAAGGAATTGTGGTAGATACATAATCATATAATATTATTTTTATAATAGCTAAGGCATTACTGTCTAGACCATTTTGGAAGTATGGGTTCACTTCTCATACCATATTGGTAGTCATGGTTCTCTCTCATGGACATCTTAATAGACTTAGTTCACTCATCACACCATCTTCGTAGTCATGGTTCACTCCCATGGCCATATTAGTAGTCAATGTTCATTCACAATACCATCATAGTAAATCTCATGATAAATAAATCTTTACCCAATTCATTAGAAGGAGAAATTGGTCCCACAGATATATCACCCCACTCTCCTAGGGACCTCCCCCAGCTTCAGGTCATGGCATCACTTTCCCGTCATTAGGGATTTATGCTCTCGTTGGTGGGGATATGATTTTCCACCCCATATAGCTACTTCATTGTCCATGTTTCCAGTTTTTCATTTCTCAGGCCTCTATTTTAGCATTGTTTTCATTTTCATTTGTTTCTTTTGTCCTCTCGACAATTATGGGTCCTCATTACAGATTCTTTAGCTTCCATCTATCCATATTCTTTTCCTTCTATTTATAATTTAACCTTGCTCCTAACCCTTATAGCCATGATTTTACAATCTGACCCAACACACACAACCCCATCTTTTCTGGGTGTATTGGCTCCTCCAATGGTCTTGGGATTGTGGAAATGGGATTATAGGTAATCTGGGTTTTTTCTCTTATCTATTTCTCTTCTTATTTTTCCCTCAATCTATTGATGGTTTCTTTTTTGGGTTTCAATCTTCAGTTCCTTTTATGGGTATAGTTTAGGCTTCCGCTTAGTTGTTTCTATTTCTTCTAGTTATGGTTTGGTCTCTCTAGATGGTTTCTAGTTTTATTCTTAAGCCACTTCTTAGAGGACATTGTGTGTGGTTTATTTCTGTATATGGTTTTTTGGTCGTCTTGAATAGATCATGATGAAAGGATCATTCCCCCGAAATATCATGATGATTTAACCCTACCCTAGCCATGTGTAACATTTCTCATCTCCAGGTCAGTTGGGAGTGCTGGTTCATCATATATTTAAGAGGTGGCATTCAGAGTTCTCCATGTAAGGATCTCAAAATTCGATTTTTCTATGAATTTGAATTGAAAATAGTGGATTTTTTCATGGTTGATTGGTTTTTGGTTACCATAGTTACAAGTTATGGTGATGATAGGGAGGAAACGATGTTGTATTTACTTTCATGAAGTATTGATGAATATGTTGAAAAAATTTATGTGGGTGATGGTGTTGGTGATGAAGCATACTGGATGTCAGAACATGGGTGTATCATCAAGTGGTCTCATGGAGGGTAGTCTAGAATTATTGAAATTTGAAGTTTTGGCCTCCTAGAATCGTCTTTCGAGGGGTTTGGATCTAATGTGTATTTTTTGTGATATTTCCTTTATTTTGAACTAGTACTTCAAGAAACTCGATGCATTGTAATGATCTTCTTCAGGTGTAGTTTAGTGAAGGACTTTTTATTTTTGAATGAAACCAGACACACTATAATGAACATCTCTAGATGAGGATTTAGAGTTCAATGTTTTCTCTTAAAAATAGACATTCGTATTTTGATGATCGAGAGGGTATAGAAAGTTCCATTGGTACCACTCTCATGCAAACCTACACAGGACAAATAGTCTAGTGGCTAGAAAATGATGCATTCTTGACATAATGATGTAGATGTTGGGGATGGGAAGTTCCAGGTAGTTTCTTTAAAGAATTTATTCTTGTATGGTTTTTTACGGGTTAACATTTTAGGGGTCACACTTACCCTTTATAATTATCATCTGGGAATACAAAAAATGGTTATGGATTCATGTCGGTCCCATATATCTCATAGTGAAATCATTTATACATGTTCCAAATGATCATAAATATTCATATCATAACCCATTAAATTAATGGGGTATTATAAACATGCATTCATTTCATAACCTATACAAGGAGGAGAGTTTCATAATCATCACATCATAAATATAACCCATGAAATGAAGTGAGTTTCAAAAACATATAACACATGATCGAGAAACAAGTCATGCCATAAAAACATAATCCATCAAGAGAAATAATTTTAATGGAAACATTGAATAATTCCCCCATAAAGGCATGATTAACACCAATTTATGTAATCCTATACTGGAAATAATTTTGAAAGGCCTTTTAAAAACATTTCTTAAGGAAGATATCATTTCAACTTTGAAAAAAAAATCTTTTTTACATACAAACATTTCAAAAATGTTTTCATTGAAAATAGTTTCGAAAAAATATAAAGGAATATTTGAAAACATTAAAACTTTTTAGAAAACTTTTTCCTTGAAAATGATCATCAATGAAAATTTTAAAATATATTCAAAAACATTTTTGAAAACATTGTTTTTTAAACAAAATAGAAATAAAAATGAAGAGAGAGAAATGGTTAGATTTTAATTAAAAACATTAGATTAATTAATAAATAGTGGAAAAATTGTTACTAACATAGGTGGATATCTTGAATAAATATAGGACAATGATAATCATGAGTATTATTGAAATATAGATCAAAATATTTCATTAATGTAATCATTTACATTAACAATCTCAAAAGGTGATGAGATTGTCTCCATAAACTCTTATAACATGGTATCCTGGAATCATACTATACATGTAAGAAAAGAAAATTACATGTATCTTAATATGTAGTTAAAAAAATTGTATTCATTACCTAACATCTAAAATGGAAGTATATACACCCTGAAAAATAGTTTAGGTGTATAGAAAATTTTTGAGTCTCAAAGAAGGAAAATTAAAGCAAAACATTTTACTGATTTGGTGACATTTAAATCATAAACCCCATGAATGAAAGTTCATAAAATTGATATGTTAGTACCCATAAATTTATATATAATATGCACATAACACAATAATGGTAATTATAAACAAAATACAAAAATAAATAGTGGTGAACATTACATGTATCTCAATGAAATAAAACGTGAGACGAAATCTCATTACCTTTTATCTTTTCTATCTTTGTACTCACAAAAGAAATATAAGTTTATTATAAATATTTCACAGAGGTGTATTATTATATATAATAACATATATTTTTTATCTTGGCCTTATATTACCTAGTTTTTAACAATCCAAAGTTAAGGTTTCTCTTCGGGTAATATTTTATTCGTTCTTCGCATGTGTCTTAATTTGTTATATCGTTGGTCCTTATAATTATATAATTATTCCAAAATTTAAATAATGATATAAATATAAATCATATACATTATATAAATATTATAATAATTAATTGAAAAATTATGTATGAAATGGAATACAACATTCATGGAGATGGTAAGTTGTTAGTATGCATGAATATTCTTTTTGTTTAAATTGTCATATTGAAAGAAAGGAAAGAAAATGAAATAAAAGTGTATATGTATATTATATCTTCATGGTATAATTTTAATGTTATATATATCATATAATTTAACTAAAACCATCTTTAATACATTCCATATAGCGTTTGAATGAATCACATTGCTTTGAGGGGGCCGTAATCCACACTTCCTCAAAAGAAATTATCATAATTACACCAAATGAAAAGTAAAAATATATTTATTGTAAAAGAAATAAGTAAGAATAAATACCTAATAAATATAATATATTAAATTTATGGATATGGTTTCAATCATAATTTCCACCATGAAATTTAGTAAAGGATATATGAAAAATCATTGTCTAGAGAGGTAGTAGTTCACCGTACACGTAAACAGTATGTTTGATATCCCTTAGACAGAGGTGTGTGTTAGTTTTGGTATAACCCATAGCATTAAAACATCCAATTATATTATTGATAATATTTTTTTAATTAAATAATTTATTAAAGATGTTGGAATATGGGAAAGGAAAAATAAAGGAAAGGAGATTGAGAGATGATGTTTCCTTTTAATTGGGTATCTTCTTTTGGTTTGTTCCAAAAGGCTTCCTTGAGGTTAAATATGACCAAGGGATGGCCTACGGGAGAAAGAGAGGGAATTTGGGAGCTAATTTGAGCAGGTATTTGGAGATTAAATGGTATTTAAATGATTGAGTAAGTGGATAGTGGTGGTGGCCTTATATAGAGAAGGGAAAGGACACACTTGGTATTTTTTAAAACATGCTAGGTGTGCCAATGTTTTTAAATAAAAAATGTAATAAAAACACACAAAAAAATAATGGAATCCTTATGGAAGAATAATTTTATTTAAATGGGTTTTGTCCATGTTTAATTTCCTTTTATGGTCTTATATTTATCATTCAAAACCCTATTAACTTAATTTTTCTCACAACCGATGTAATTAAATTTAATCACTTTCACTTATATTTTTTCCAAGAACATATTATATGTTATAATAAATTATAAATTAGTATAATTCCAAATATGGAATCAATTTTTATAAATTCTAATCACATAAATGGAAGAAATAAATTTTAAATTAATCCATCGATCATATCGACAATGCCATTTTTCAATGTAAAATAAGTCAAAGATTGCTATGTTTTTATATCCAATTTCAATTTGAAATTGAATAAAATGGACAACATTAGATTAATTGTTAAAAATAATATATAATTAAAATTATAAACCAATATTATTTAACCTTTAAAAAATGAAATAAAAATACATTTTTTAATTAAAATTAGTTATTTTTCACTATTCATCCAAAAATAAAGATTTTCAGAAATATACCAAAAATTAACCCTAAGATAATTTCGAAATTATAAATTAAAAAATGAAGTTTATTTTATAAAATTAAATTTTTAAATTTCTATAAAATTAATTTTTTTATTTTTCTCAGAATGACTTTAAAAGATGTTCATTTGAGATAACTGTATTTTAAAATATATAATTATTTTTGAAAAAATCATTTGTTTTATTATCAACAAGTTTAATTCATATAAAACAATAATAAACTACATTTTAAATGTATTTATTAATATTCATATGACTATGTTTAATAACTAGGTAGTAATTCTCTCATTTAAATAATTAGAAAAAAAATCATTGAAACTCAGTGTTGGGTGTATTATATGCTAACTCAGTGTTGCATGTGTTGTACGCCAAGTCAATGTTGTGTATAATGTATGAAAATTCAGTTCCATGTGAAAGTAATGTTTTAATTTTTTTACTCAAAGAAGTAAATGAAAATATAATTTATTTAGAAAAAATGACCATAATAACACAGGTTGTTACACTCATTATGCAAGTCTAGGTCATTCACATATTTTTCGAAATAGTGAGAGTAGGGTAGTACATATAGGACCCTTTTTTATTGTATACTTATAAGAGGGTTAGCTACTTCAAAAGTGATTTATCACAATATATATAAGGTATAATTATTATGAAAATAATATTAGGAGAACTTTGATGTTTTGTATAGGGGAGACGGTTTTTCTAAAAGTTAACTCCTTGGATATGACACCAATGATTGAGGATATATGGGAAGATATCATGTCTATATTAAAGACCCTTTGAGATAACATTACCAATTATAATATTGAAATAAGTTCGTCATCTTCTTTCATCATAATATGGTGGGTATAATGTTTATCATTCTTCTTAGCTACATGGGAACATTCCCAATCCCTTAAATTTCATTGACTGTGAGGATATTGAACAGGAGCTTGATGCATCCTACATGGAGAGTCAGATGTACATAGTAAACTTGGGAGAGATATTTATTCAATTATTGATGGAATTACTTGTCTAGATTAAATTGAATAATATATGCATCTAAGACGAGACGTGGGTGTGGGAGGATGGTTTCTGTCGTCAATTTCCCAAGATGTTAGTGTAGAATATTTCATGATATATCTTATTGATGATAATTCATTAGAGGGGTGTGTTTAATGAATCTACATATGTTTTTGTAATATATATTTGTATTATAAAAATATGTTTTTTCATATTTTTAGATTCTTTATTATGATTATTTTTTTATGTTAAATTTTATATTAAAAGTGTTTGATAATCGGTTGCGGAAGTGTTGAGAATATGAATTATCATTTGGTATGTATGAATATCACTGGACAATAAGTGGGGTTTCAATAAGTTTGATATTTTTTATAGAACACTATATCCACCTAATGGTTAGTCCTAATCCCCCCAGTAGCTAGACCTCATATTTCTCATAGGCCAATTCCAGGGGTACATTAAATAGAACTTTAGATACCCTCTATAACAATAAAAAATCCCACTGTGAATATATTTTTAATTTTAGACATCCTCTCTAGACATTAGTGCCCTCTCATCAATCTCTATTTTTTCTTTCAATTTTTGGTCCATTATGTTGCACTAGTACAGTATGTATTGTATATATATCTTCAAAATTATTTATCATCCTTGAATAATATATATATATCAATGTTATATGTATTTTTCATGAAGTTATAAAAAAATTTCATTCTATTATTCTCTGATATTTCAAAGTTTTAATTAGTTATTCTCAAAACAAAATAAAAACATTATCTACTATCAAATAAAATGGTTCTATGGGTAACTATATATGGATCAAATTTCATGACCGATATTTGTTGATAGATTAGTGAAATAACATAAATAAATATACAATTAACAGGTATATTAATATATATATATATATCTACATAATAATGAAAACACCCTAGTTCTAAGAGATAACTATGAATAATGGTGGAAAATTTCATGTATTTCATTGTATATCAGTAATCTTCAGACACTCGTTTTCATGAATCTCTTTTCCCTAGATGGATTTTTGAAGGGTAGATGTATTTTTGGACATAAATGAGGATATCTTCTAGAATCCACAAGGAAATCGGGATCAATGTATCAATAAATAATGTATCTGACTAATTCTAAATGTCATCTTTGACATAGCTTAAAATTGATTCCATCTGAGGAAAACATAAGGTATGCGATTCTAGAACCATAATTCTTAACATATAATATTCTAGAGTATCTATTCTATAACATAGTTATTAAAATTCATAACATAATAAAGAAACCATTTACATGTGATCATATTCATTTTTGGTGTATGATACAGTTACTTTTTTAATCCTTTTAACAACATTGGATTTATTCATCTATAACATTGAGGGAGGATGTTCATTATATTTTTTTAGGTGTAATCTTGTTAACATAATTCATGAATTGTTCTCATGGACTATTTACTTGATTTATGGTAATTTTTTGTGGTTGTGTTTGTATCTCTAATACAGATATATGATCCTTGATTTCATGAGGGTTGCAGAAGTGTCTTATTAATATACTTATTATTATTTATATGTTTTCATATTATGCAATTATATTATTGTGATGATCTTATATTATTGTCTTATTATATTGATCCATGTGATGTATGTTAACATGGTAGTGTCAATTTTGTTCATGGTCACCATAATAGTTGGAAATTCAATTTATGAATCCCCCCTTAGTGTACAAGAATGAACGATGTCTGATCATGCTGAGGGTGGAAGCATTAATAAGGTATGAAATTGACATCCATCTGTCTTATCAGGAAACAAGATTATGTGATTTTAATGATTAATTTATTATAACATGATGTTGGGTGTAATTAGGATTCATGATCTTCCAGACTCGTTAGGGATATCGAGTGACATATCACAACCTTACAACTACATCTTCAAATTTTATGTCCATCTAGATCATATGTCATAAATAGAGAAGAGGAAATAATAGATAGGACTCATGGTTTCTATGTTACCATAAGGAATTTTATAATATTAATGATTACGATTTTTTACATTTTTATTGTTATAATGGAACAAAATTGTAATATAATTGAACAACATTCAAGGATGAAATGCTGGTGTCCTACTAGTATATATTACATACACACAGTATGGACATCTCAATGCACACATAAACTTTTGTTCTAGGGGTATTAAAACAGGAAAGGTTATAATGATAAAATATTGATACAAATGACTATCATGCTACTCATGTACATGGATAAAATCTATGGTAATTTTATAGAGTTTTTTATAATTATCTACTCCCATTATTATTGTGGTATAATTTTCCACACTATGAGAATATTTACATATTGTACGATATGTTCCCTATTAATTATGATTTTCTTCAAAATTATTTAATATGAGTTGTTTTATATTATTAATAATACTATTAAAATTATATAATACTGCCGATATCGCATCCCCAGTAACAGATTTTAGGCATTCACTGCTACTCATTAACCTCATGGGCATTAAGAAGCATTCATGTGGTCATGGTACCCTCCAAATAGAAAATTGTGGTTTGGATCAAGATGTGATTAGGATATTTGATATATATAAATATTTAATTATCTCCTATGTTGTTCATGTTTTAATTTTTTATTATGATTCAATCATTGGTTCTTATATTTATTTGGTTTTTAATTGATTCATAGATTTCATCATAAATAATTCATTTTTTTATATATCCAAACATAGTGACTTTTTGGGGGATGAATGTGTTATGGTTAGGATCATTGTGACATAATGAAATTTATATCCTAAAAAACCTTTCTAATTTCATGTTCATGTATTTCATCACTGTGTTTCACATTAAATTAAAATGAAAATTTTTGGCTTTTTAATATTAGGATATTTTTTCGACTATGTATTGTTAGTGAGAATGTTTCAGGGTAAATCATTTAACTACCATTACAAAGAGGGTGTATTTACTTAATATATTTCATAAAATATAATGTTATAATGTGTATCAAACAGTTGATTACAGAACATGTTACACTTATTTGACACCAGTTGAGAGTGTCATGTGTATTGGAGTTGGAGCAGAAAATGAACATGTTTATCAAAAACTGTTTTTTTGTAATGTGAGTGTGCCATTAATTATATAAAATATATTTTCTTAGTTAGAAAATAATTTCAAAATCATTAGTAAAATACATGCGAGTAAATTTTTCCAATCTAGTGGAGGGTGTGTCATTGGAATATGGTTTCACTCACCCTTTACATACCATGCTGTATAGAAATATCCAGGATATAGTTTATTGAGGTATCAGATATGTGTTTATATGGTTTTTCATAGCTCTTCTTTTACTATATAAGATTTTTCAAGATATAGTGTCTTAAGGTTATTACAAATAAATATTCACCTTATAGATATTGTGGTATTCTATAGGTGTACATTTCTAGGAATTTGTGGATTATGGTATTGTTAATGATTCATGGGAAGTAGTGGAATTCACACTTAAAGAGGGGATATGGGAACTAGAGAATTAGTTCCATAGAGAGATATAGACACAACAGTTTGGAAGGGGAAGTGTGGTGCCATTATTATTTATATACTTTATATATATAATGACATATTTTTATTCATTACATAGTGACTATTATGTGGCGTGGTTCAGATATAGTTTAACCTGTTTTGGAGATATATTGGATTCATTTTTTAATTCACTAAGATTTAGAATGGTTTTTATTTATATTGTATGAGGGATCTAGGGAGGGTCAAACTATGTATACTTATCAACCCATATATATGTAAATTAATTTCAAGTTCTATAGGATCCATTTATTTAATGAGTTATGCATTATTAACGCATAATGTTTTTTTGAAGTGGGTGGAGTTCATGATCACCAGTTGGGATGGTTCTTGGTATTTCCAGTTGTTTAATTTTTCATGTGAGATTACATTCATGTGTATAAATGATTTATTTAATTAATGTGATTGGTTTTATTATATCATTCTATTTTATCTCCCATGTGTATATTTTTAAATTATGAGAAATGACTCTAATTATCATGAATTTAATTCCCTTAGTTATCACAACCTACCAATGGAGTATTGTAGGTAGGGATCGATGGTCATCTCTATCATCACTGCTTTTTGATTAGGGGTACTAGTTGATATGGTCTAGTAACAAATTCAACATGTCATAGTAGAAAATAGTCACATTATATCCTATACATTATTATGAGAAGGTAGTCATGTAAAATAATTAAAAACCATGGTTTTATTTGATTATTATTTAAGAAATTTATTTAACATCGGATTTCAATTTATTTTTAATGTTATCTAGTAATTGATTTTATTTTAGGCGACATTGAAAATAGATTTTTAACATCAATTAATAAAAATATGCTTTATAAATAGTTTTTTGGTATAATTTCATCACGTTTTTTATTTCATAACCTACATAAATGCACAAATAAAAATTTTATTCACTTTTTCAATTAGAAACATGATGTCAAAGGAAAATATTCACATCTATTTTCATTTTGTTAATGAAAAAATCTACCTTAAAATGAGATTTCCACATTAGTTTAAATAATAACATCATAAAATATAATTAATAATTTTTCACCTCAGTTATTAAATAACTGACCTGATGAAAAATTGAAATAAATTTCTAATAATTATTTCCCTCCCCATCATATAGTTTTACAACATTAGTAGAAAAAATGAAAAACACTAGTATAAAAAAACACAAAAACATAATGATTGAAACATCATGTATACAATATAAATTAAAATTAAAATAGAATCTAATAAAACCTATGCAATTATTCACAAATTCAATTTTTATGTGCCTCATATCTTGAACAATATATGAATGAGGTTCATCAGAAAGATACAAATTAAAAATAAATAATTTAACATGTCTTCTCAATAAATTGATTGATATATTAATGAATTTTTTAAAGAAATATGAACTTATAGATAATCATAATTTTCCCAATTGAAATTATTTCATATATAAATCATCACTAAATTTAACAAGATTCCACTACTCTTTATCTTTTATGAAATAGTTTTTTAAATGAATGTTTGTGTTCAAAATAACATTTTTAAGTAATATATCCAATTTTTTAATTGTATGTGAAAATCCACCTTTTCATTGACATATTTGATCTTATTTCCCTTCTTTATCAGGGTCTATCTAAATAAATATGTTCAATATATGATAATAATATGATGAAAATAAATTGAAAATACATTATATTATAAACATGTATTAATCATTTCAAGCATATTTGTTCAATATATTTATAATATTTTATCTCACTTCACAATGGATCATACATAGCCAACAATGTTTATTTTTAACTGGATAAAAAACAGCCAACATCTAATGTCCACTGATATATAAGAAACTTTAATGAGATTTGTTATTATGTTATGAGATTTACAATTATTTGTGAGATATATTTTTCTTACTCTTGAAAATAATGAAACATCCAACATAAAATAATTACATTCTTTTAAAAGCAGTCACCAGTATAAATCATTTTTTATTCCTCAATAATTATCCTCACTATATGTGAAACAAAATGTTGTTCTATAAATCCATATAATTCCATCATGTTCTATTGCATATAAATTGAATAAATATACCTAATACAAATCAAACATAAATATAAATGTTCAATAAATTAAAAGAATGAAAATACATTTTAAATAAAATTACATAGAATATAATTAAAATCATGTTGATTACCATCTAATATCTAGTTACATGATTTTAGATGTTGTTTTTTAAAATTTCCATAGTCATTACTTACAAAAAAAATTATAGCGTATACTAGAATCTCCTAAACATCCAACATGAAATTTAAGTATTTTTTCAATCTTTCAACATTATTATATGTTTTATCTAAATTCATAACACTTTTTATTTTTTATTACTATATAGTATTTCTTATCCTTGAAAGTATTCCACTAAAACAATAAAAAAATATAAAAATTAAAATGTTAAAATAAATTAATAGAAAATTAAAATAAAATATATAATATACGCATACCACTATGGTAATTTTTTAAACATGTATTGATGGCCAAAATATAAAATGGTTGATAATTTTTCCAACTATACTCACCTCATCTGTAAGAAATGGTATCCTTTCTAATCTATCTCTAATATTTACTACATTGACCAATGATTATCTTTCTATATTTTTTATGGTTAATGGTATCACCAATATAATATAACATCCCATATGAAAAAAATATGAAGTTGGGTATCACCAACATAAAACTCACAATAAATGGGAAGTTATGGAGCATGGGTGTAGATGAAGGACAATAAGGAGTAGGTAATGCAAGAGGAGGTTTCTGAGTTGGAAAAGTTAGAGGAGTGGCATCTACTTATGGAAGTAGAGGAGTGTGATCAACAGTCTAATTTATTCTCTTCATGTCTACAAACATTGAATTTTATGAAGATCTAATCCTACCCTCCATCATCACATGAATATCCTTCATAACATTAACAAAAGATTCTATTTTTTATAGAAATACTATATTTAATAATATTTAGAAGTTCAAATGATTTTTTATTGGTACAACTATTGGGATTCTTTGTACACTACATGGTTGTTCCTATATTCTCAATGATGTAGATGAAATATCCTTCCAACCCTCAGCTATGAATACCACTAGTATTCTTTATTGCTCAAGATAATTGAGTATAGAATATTTTTAAAATGATTTAATAAATTCTAATATATAAATAATTAATTTAACATTAATAATTAAAAAATAAATATATTACAATCCTCTTACCTACAATCATATACTCTTCTGTAAGATAATTTCTTTTTCATAGTTATGGATTCCCACTTCCATTTTTCAAGATGAGTGGGGGGTAAACTTCTATAATGTCTTAAGTCTAATATCTCCGTTTTTTAAAATATTAATCTATGATTTACTCTTCCAATAATGTATACCCTCTCTAAGATAATTCATGTGGGTATTCATTTCTAGATTGGATTTCTCAGTGGGATCTACTCGACTAATCTCAATTAAGAATAATGTAACAATTAATTTGATCATTAATATTAATAAACTCTAAAAAAATTCACTTTCAAAAAAAATCTCATCATTTACCTTCAACAAAGAAAATTATTTATCTTAATATATTAATAGATATATATCACTTGGGTTATGTTGTTCTCTATTCCCAAAAATGATGTGTGATGTGAGGGATTATTTTTAATCCACCCATATAATATATTCCAATTATAAAAATTTAGTCTTGAATCTTGCAATATAAATTATGCCGTATTAAATTTGATTAGAAGTAGGAGAATACGTATTATTATAAAAATTTCAACACATGTAAAATAATGATAAACTGTATTACCAAAATTTTCTCCCAAAAGTGATGTATTTTCACTTTGTCAATACATCTACAATAATCAATCAAAATACTAATTTTTCTTCTAGACTTCACTACTATAAATGTATTTGTTTTTTGAATTCACCTCATGTAATACCATTATCATGAAATTATATCAGTATCCTATATTATTTGCAATAATAATTGAACTCTTTCTCCCTCATGAAAATATATATCTCTTGCAAATAAGGATGAAGAGGCTCATCAATAGAATCATGTTCGTGTTCCTCCCTAGAAATAAATGTATGAACATATAGTGAAGTATGTGATGAATCAGGTAATTGATCTACCATTATCGTTCAAAACAAAATGAACAAAAAATTATTACACAGATACACAAATCCAAATATTACACTCAGATATAAATAAAAAAGAAACCTTATCAGACAAAACATAATCTAATATAAAAATATTTGTATTCAGATTTCTTATATTTATCAAAAATGATTAAAATATTAATGAGATATTAAATAAAATAAATAAATGGAAACAACTCCAGAAATGGTATGTGAGTAGTAACAATCCTCCAACATATGACACAATTTTTCTGTTAAATATTATAATAATTGAATATATAAAAAATATTGCAAAAAATATGGCTAAACAGACAAAATATTAATTCACATTTGTTAAAGTATTTTACTAATGTTCTAGCAACATTAATGGGAGATGAAAATACATAAAAATGAAAAAATGGTGTGTGATTCATAAAAATTCTCCAACCTAATAAATAATTTTTACAACTAAAATTATAGTTTTTTAATATAGTCTATTATATAATATTTTTGTTTTTGTTAAACATATTAGATATAAAATAATTTTTCCAACAAAATAAATTAATAAATATGAAGCATAAGGTAAAATATCATAAACTAAATAAAACAAAACTAATATAAAAATCAATCCTTTTAGTAATAAAATGTGTTTTAATAAAGAAAATAAAATTATAATATATAAAATTTTAAGAAATTAAGAAATGTAAAATAGAAATAATAATATGTTCCTTTTAATATTAGTAATGTACTAAAGGATTGTTTCACCTAACTCCTTTATCATGATCATTTCATATAGAAAAAACCATGTCTACGATGTGCTTATAAATATTATCTATCAATCATTCCATGATTAGAGGGATCTCATAAAAATTATCATCTCTATCATGTTTATCATCTCCAACATATTGTTTTTTATTTTTAAACTATATAATAATTAATATCATATTTATCCAGATCATAAAAAAATTCTTGTGTTTCCATGATTAATGTATCAACTGTGTGTCCCTATCAATTCATATTAACAAATGTAATTCAAAATTAATCGTGTCTAACACTATTCTTACTAATAAAATTATTCATTCAAACACTGTAAATATAAATTCTATGTAATCAATCTGCAATATTTCTTCAAAGACTCAATGATATATACTTAATATGGAGACTGGTTCATTGTATTTGTCACTTGAAAAATAGATTTCTTCTGAGAACACAAATACACTACTATTTTTATCTAAACATCTATTTTCTTGATCATTCATAAGAAATTTATTGCCATTAATGTCGTAAATGGACTATGTTATCAAACCTAAACATGGACCGACCACTAACCATCTCAATGTTTTTGATTCGTCTAATATAACAAGCTCAATCACTTTAAACCCTCGAAAAAATTTAATTACACTCATTTAATAACCATATATCATTATTCATTGGATAAAATTATTTCATAAATTATATATTAAATGTTATATTTGGCATAAAATCATTTGTTTTATTCAAAATGTATAAATATAACTTCTTTATATTTTCAAATATCAATGATTTTAAATTCAATCCTAGATCCAATTTTTTAATAATTTACTCATTGATGATGTGATGTTGGGAACCCAAGGATCTCCACTATAGAAAAGTACATTATATAAAAACTATTTAACATCCTCAAAAATATACTCCTTGAAAATGCAGGCTTAATGTAAATATTTATTTATAACATAGACATTCATTATCTTTAAATACATTTCAAAAATAAAAATCCAATGTTGATATTTTGGTCGTAAAAAATTTATTTCTCAAATAAAATAAACCGTTAAATGTTGCATGGTATCAAAAAAAGATAATGAATATTCATTTCTAATAGAAAAATTATATAAACAATGTTTTCATAAAAATATTCAAATCATTCATCTTAATAAACATCTTAAAAATTGAATTGAAAAAAACACACCTTTATGATTAAAATTTTTACATTCCATGTGAAATATTGCACACATTATAACTATTATGATTTGATTCATCTTGAAATGAGAAGAAAGACATTTCATTCCAATCAATATCAAACCCATTAAATTCATAAATGTTTTCACATTTGATGAATATTATTGGGACACATTGATATCATGAATACATAGTGAAAATCTAAATTACTACCTCTTGGATATTTTTTTAGCATATGGGGTTAGGAATTTTCACCTAAAATAACGAGAGGAAGCTACCTCCAAATATAAAAACAATGATAGTAATTCCAATCCTTTATTCAATCTATATTTAGAATTTCCTTTAATATCTAATAATTTTCCAATGAATCTTCCTATTCTATTCTTCTCAACATCCCTAAAACCAATGTTAGGGTTTACCTAATGATACCTATTATATGGTTGCTTAAAATATATTTATCATTTCTTCAAAATATTTATATCATTAGCAGATTTTTGTGTCTTTCCGAATGTCACAATAATGCTTTCCACCCTCTAAAAATACTGATTGATGGAAAATGTTTTTAGAAAAATTAAAAATTATTATAATCTATTGAATTCATTTTTTAATATATGACATAACTGAAACATATAAATAAATATGTGATTCCCCATTTAAAAAGTTTTTATCCCATATTTTAGTTGATAATATGGATTATTTTTTCCCAAATTAGTGAAGATTTATGTTCCATAATTGTGTATCTAGAAAATTTTGATATAATGGGATGTCATTTATAGTAAACATAATAATTGTGTGCATTTTAAAAAATTATATTTTGTTTGAATCGTACTCCCTAATTCCTCTCTCCCATAAAATATTCATGTCATCAATTAATTATGAAAAGAATACATGAATATAATTTATAATCTATTTTTATACAGATATCATTAAACTCAATATTCTATATATTATAAGTTTAGAAAATTGTGGAGATAAGTTGTAAATTATTAATAAAATAGGACATGGGGTATGTGTGATACTAAGGCTTACATATGGATTCATTCCATTCAGGTATAGTTCATGTCTTATATTTATGACTTCATTTGAAATGTAGAAAACTATTGATCATTTTATTCTACTGTGGACAATCTACTAGATGTTCTATTATTCCATTACACATCTTCTCATCTAAATTTTGTAACGCCCCGACCCTAGTTACCCAGAGTCGGTGCATTATTACATAACATGGGAATGATCACAAGAAATATCAAATCTCGAAAGACCGATTGGTTTAGTAGCCCTGGAATCACTAGATATATTCATAAGTTTTACATTACATCATAAAATGAAAAACTACTACAACAACATAATGTCTCCACAGTCCACACTATTATCCCCTCATAATATCCCGGCAGGTAATTCATAACTTACTTCTTCACATCATGGGAAAAATAAAACATAGAAAAGGGGTGAGATCAAATGCCCAGTAAGGATAACAATATAGCGGAACATTCAAAATAAGAACAAACATTTAAGGCAATGCATTACTAAAACAAAAGCCTTTTAACCTTGAACTTCAACATAGTATGGAAAAACTAAAATGAAATAATTCCATTTACTTTTTCACATGGATATTCTACTAATCGAATAATCACATGCAATATCAATAACCACTTTCATAATGTTGGAATGCATAATGCCAGACTATCATAACCACATAGCCAAGGCCTCGTGCCAAGACTACAAATAAGATTTTTCCAAGGCCTTATGCCAAGACACTAGTTTGTCTCATGAGACCTACCTATGCATCTAGGAGCTATAGAGGGCACCACCCGTCACTTATTAAGTCTAATGCATTCCTCATATGAACAGGTTTAAACATAACATAAACATTCGTATTAAAACTAGCATACGAAATTTCAATTATTTCACCATAAACTATGAATGGTATAAAAATAGCACATCCATAGTCAAACATATCACAAAACCTTCAATACAATATAGAAATTTTGTATCATAATAAATCAACTTCAAATAAGCGTAAAATCCATCAAAGGATATTGACATAGATGAAATCAAAACTCTTTTTAGAGAAATATCTATTTCTATTTTTGAAATCATTTAAGAGACATATAAAATAAAACATTTTCTTTGAAAATATTCGTATAAGCTTGTATGGAAAGCTTTGAAGATTATATAACTTCGGAAAATAACCGCACCCGCCATATAAGTTAAAAAAACATTCTTACCTTAATTCTATCGAAAAGGTTAAAAAGGACCTTGTTTTGAAAATGACGGAAATAATCCTCTTATAAAAAGTCAAACAAGGGTATAAATGACTTTAAACCATATTCTTGTAAATAATAAAAATGTTTTTAAATACATTTTTAAGAATACATGGATGTGGATGATAAAGAGATCCCAGTAGATTATTACATATAAAAAACCTCGGATAATGAAGAGATTGTGAAATAACCCTTACCTTGTACTTTTCCTTGGTTGGGGTAGTTTAACCTCTTTTATAATGGTGAAATAATTGTTATTAAATTATACAAGAATCATATACATTAATATGATATCATATATGATCTTTTAATATTGATTTGATAACAATATCTTAGTATTATCGTTGTTTCGGGTGTTAACTTACTTGTTTTCTTTTATATGTTTTGTTACGTAAGACATGTTTGTAAAGGTTAGGTTGTATATTATTCATATCCATAATGATATAAAGTCCTTAAACATAATTTTTTAAATCATCAAATGATAATTATACTTGAATGGATATGATGGAGAATGAATCTCATCGCGTTCGTGGAGACGGTAGTCCGTACGTACGCACGAGCGACAATATCATTATTTTGATATTAAAATAATATATAAATGGATGGTATATCATATATAAAGAATCATTAACATGTTATATTTATTATTTACATTAGTTACACATCATTATTATACTCATCCAAATAATATTATATTGAATAACAATTACACCACGACGTGGAGACGGTAAGCCGTACGTACGCACGTATGGTGACATGTTATTCAAAGGGTGGATAGAATACTGAATATGGTTGTTACATATTTATAATAACATCACACTATATATATGATACTGGATTTATTATTTTATAATGGTAACAAGAGAGGAATAAGAAGTGGAAGAAGAAAGGAACTTGGAAAAGGGTGGTGAAATCATTACCTCTTCTTCGGTTTCTTTCTTTTGATTTGATCAAAAGGGCTCCTTACGTTGGCCTTATGATCAAACTAAGGCCTCTAGGTTGTAGTGAGGGAATTTGGGAGAGTTTTTGGTCAGATTTGGCCGAACCAAAAGGCTTTGAAGGTGTGAAGAAGTGAGAAGGAGGAGTGCCCTTTTATAAGAGGGGTGAGGGGCACCTTTGGAAAAGCTAGAAATATTAATTTATAATAAATTCATATTCGGTTTCTAATGGCTCCAAAGTTGATTATTTAACTTTTAAGGTTGGGATAGTTCGAAAACAACTCAACCAATAGAATTTAGACAGGTTTGGTTACTTATATTAACCTTATCTTTAAGTATTAACTCTAAATTAATTAGTTTCACTTTTACAATGTCTCTTTGTATTTTTATATAATATGGTTAATAAATATACTATATACATCCAAGAGACCCCCAAGTGGTCCATTAATAATGAACCTATCCTGATAAAAGTCTCTTGGCCGAACCATAGATTTTTAGGAATTTAATATCAATTAATAATATAATATTTTTTTTAAGAATTCTTTTATGTCAATTTGGCACTATTCAATAATTGATTTTTGTCAAACTCATAACAGATTGATTACTTCGAAAAAAGTCAATTAAATCAATCCTAATATATCACATTATCCTAGAAAATTAGTTTAATTCTTTAAAAGTTTCATATTATATTTATTTGGGTATTTATAATATCATTTATTTTAATTTTTTACTATAATTGTAATTAATTCATCATCATTGTGTCATAAATAAATTAAATTATTTAATGTCTAAAAATTATAACTAAAATATCATTATGTAGGAAATCGTTTTATCTTTCTAATGAATATTTATAATCTAAACTCCAACATATATAACCCTATGTAAAAATTATTTTTCTAAAAGATATATACTTGTATCATTTTTGTATTCATTTTAACCTAATTAAAAAAAAGAGTCCCTATCACCTACAAGTGGCACCATGGGATCCCAAAATCGACCCAAAGATGCCTATGGTCGAACATGTATCAACCAATAAGTCTAGGACACGTTTTAGGGTAATTTAGTATTATTATAATATTATTTTTTAACCCTTATTTACCGGATTTACCCTTAACCACGGTAAATAAAACATTTACCGCGGTAATTATTCAAAATGACTAAAAATAAAAGTTACCTATTTACACAATTTGGAAATCCTGATTCAAAATATGGAATACATTTTTCTTAATTCAAAACACAGAAGTGGCAGAAATTAATTTAAAATTAATTCCTGCTGTCAAAACAAAAAGCGTGTTTTTAAGAGATAATAACTTTCAAAAGATTGACACTTGTTTATGTTCAGTTTAACTGTAAAATTATGTCCAATGACAAACATTATATTAAATGGTAAAAATATATTCTAAATATACTTTAAAACCACTAAAATTCATAATATATCACTATTAATTATTTTGATTAAAAAATTTGTTTTTAATTAAAATTTAGTAATTTTCACTATTCATCAAAATATTAAAGTTATCCGAAAAGTGCCAAAATTTCATCTTAGGCTAAATTCGATATTCCGAATCCAAAAATGAAGTCCATTTTGAAATATAAAATATATATAATTTCAAAAAGTAGGTATTACTATTCATAACGGCTAGTTTGATTGGTTGTTAGAACTCGGTGTTGCGTACAACACACCCTATCACATTATTCAAAGAGAAGCGTACCGTAGAAGCTTGGGGTGTTACATTCTCCCCTACATCAAATAATTTTGTCCTCGAAATTTCTAGAATACTACCGAATGAAAAGACTCAGGTGGTTCTTCATCATAAGTTCCTTGGGTTCCCATGTTGCCTCTTCCATCTTATGGTTTCTCCACAAAAGTTTTACCAGACGCATCGTCCGGTTTCTCAGTACTTGTTCTCTCGTATCAAGAATCCTGACGGGCTCTTCACAATAGGAAAGATCGGGTTCCAGTTAAAATTCTTCATAGGTGAGTACATGCATTGTGTCAGGCATGTATTTCCTCAACAGAGATATGTGGAACACATCGTGAACTTTGTAGAGACTTGGCGGCATTGCCAATCGGTAAACCACAGCCCCAATTCGTTCTAGAATTTCGAAAGGTCTGATGTACCTGGGACTCAATTTACCTTTCTTACCAAAACGTATGACTCCCTTCCATGGAGATACCTTCAGGAAAACATGATCACCGACTTGAAATTCCAAATCTTTCCATCGATTATCGACATAGCTCTTCTGCCTACTTTGAGCTGCTCTGATTTGATTTTGGATTACCTTAACCTTTTCCACCGTTTCCTCCACCAGTTCTGGGCCTAAAAGTTTACTTTCACCAACGTCATCCCAATAGGTTGGTGTACGACATCTCTTTTCGTATAACGCTTCATATGGTGCCATCTGAATACTCGAATGGAAGCTATTGTTATAGGAAAATTCTACCAGTGGTAAATATTGATCCCACATGCCCTGAAAGTCAAGTGAGCAAGATCTCAACATTTCTTCTAAGGTCTGAGTGGTCCGTTCTGATTGTCCGTCTGTCTAAGGGTGGTAAGCAGTGCTCAAATGAAGTTCATTATCTAGGTATTTCTGAAGACTTTTCCAAAATCTTGAAGTAAAACGGGGATCACGATCAGAAACAATCGATAGGGGTACTCTATGAAGTATCACAACTTCATTAATATATAGTCTTGCTAGACGTTCCAGGGGTAGATCTTCTCTTATAGCATGAAAATGTGCTGACTTGGTAAGACGATCAACAATAACCCATATTGCATCGTTCTTTCTAAGAGTCTTTGGTAGCCCCATGACAAAGTCCATCGTAATATTGTCCCATTTCCACTCAGGTATGGGAAGAGGTTTCATGACTCCTCCAGGCTGTTGCCTTCCAGCTTTCACTTGTTGACAAACCATACATATTGACACAAAATTAGCAATCTCCCTCTTCATGTTGTCCCACCAAAAATGTTCCTTCAAATCTCTATACATTTTGGTGCTCCCAGGGTGTATAGAGAAATTGGAACTATGAGCATCATCCAACAATTCCCTTTTTAGATCAGGTATATTGGGAACACAAAGTCTCTTCCCGAATTTCAAAATTCCATCTTCATACACAAAGTCTCTCAATCTCCCATCATTCACAGCTTTAATCTTCTTTTGAAATTCTTCATCATCGGTCTGAGAACTCTTAATCCTTTCTAGTAAAGATGGTTTGGAAACCACTTGAAAAAGAATCGATGTTTCACCCTCCCTGGTTATTCCCATGTCCATCTTCACTAGATCCATGAAAATTGGATCCCTTTCAATTCTCATATTATTCAAAACTCCATGGTCTTTTCTACTCAAAGCATCTGCCACCTTGTTTGCTTTCCCCGAGTGGTAGTGTATCATGAAATCATAATCCATGAGTAATTCAAGCCATATCCTTTGCCTCATGTTGAGTTCTTTTTGTGAGAAAATATACTTCAAACTCTTGTGATCAGTATAAATCTCACATTTTTTACCATAGAGGTAGTGCCTCCATATCTTCAAAGCAAAGATCACAGTTGATAACTCGAGATCATGAGTAGGATAGTTTTGTTCATGAATTTTCAACTGTCGTGATGCATAGGCAATAACTCTATCATTCTGCATAAGGACACAACCAAGTCCTTTCTTTGATGCATCACTATAAATAACGAACCCATCATTCCCCGATGGTAGAGTCAATATAGGATCATTGACTAATCTTCTCTTCAGTTCTTTGAAACATTCTTCACAATCTTTTGTCCAAACAAATTTAACCCCTTTACGTGTGATCTTCGTTAATGGGTTAGCCAATCGGGCAAAATTCTGGACGAAACGTCGATAATAACCTGCCAAACCAAATAAACTACGTACCTCAGTTATACTCGTAGGTGCTAGCGATTCTTGGATTGCCTTGGTCTTAGAAGGATCAACAGAGATTCCATCTTTAGAGAAAATATGGCCAAGAAAAGAAATCTCCTGAAGCCAGAATTCACACTTGCTAAACTTCCCATATAATTAATTCCTCCTCAGAGTCTTCAAGATAATGCGCAAGTGATTTTCATGATCTTCATAGGTTTTGGAGTATACCAATATATCATCAATAAATACCGCCACAAATTCATCAAGATACTCCTTGAAAATTCTATTCATCAGATCCATGAATACAGAGGGTGCATTAGTCAATCCAAAGAACATTAAAGTAAACTCGTAATGCCCGTACCTGGTTTGAAATGTTGTCTTCGGAATGTCTTCCTTCTTCACACACAACTGATGGTATCCAGATCGAAGGTCAATCTTTGAAAAGTATTGAGCTCCATGCAGTTGGTCAAATAAATCATCAATGCGTGATAGGGGTTACTTGTTCTTTATTGTTATAGCATTGATCTCCTTGTAGTCGATACATAACCTCGTAGATCCATCTTTCTTTTTAACAAAAAGAACAGGGGATCCCCATGGAGAAACACTAGGGAGAATAAATCCTTTATTACTCAATTCCTCTAGTTGTTTATTTAGTTCAACTAATTCTACAGTGGCCATTCTATAAGGGGTCTTCGATATAGGCCTTGATCCAGGAATTAAATCAATGGAAAACTCAACTTCTTGTTCTGGAGGATGTCCAGGTAAATCTTCTGGAAATACATCTAAAAATTCATTCACAATAGGTACATCCTCTATTTGAACATTCCTTTCCTCACCCACAGTTATTTCATTCTCTTCCTCCCCAATAATTGAATTTAGTTGAGCTATTGAGGGTGGATCTAAATAAGAATTAGGTGGTGACGATTCTCCTCTAACGATAAGGTGTTCCTTATCATTATCATCAAGAATCGTAATCTCTTTCTTCTTACAATAAATCTTCGCATCATAGTCCGAAAGCCAGTCTATACCGAGGATTATATCAAACTCAATCATAGGTATGACGATGAGATCAGCAGATAAAGAACATTTATGTTCTCTAATGGGGACTGATTCACAAAACTTTGTTGCAATGATACATCCCTTAGGAGTTTTAACTGACAACTCCCTTATTAAATAAAATTGGAAATATCTAATTTTCTTAACAAACTGGGAAGATATGAAACAATGCGATGATCCAGAATCAAATAATGAATTTTCTAAACTTGAGGAAACCATTAAATTACCTGCCACCACGTCTTTCGGAGCTTCTACCTCAGCAGTAGTGATAGCATATGCCTGGCCTTGATCCCTTGGCATTTCCTGAGGTAAGTTCTCCAGACACATAGGACATGCATTTGCATAATTCCCCATCTCCCTGCAATTATAGCACTGAACGTTGGTATCTTCCTTCTTCCCCTTGCAATCACGAGCTTGGTGGCCTTTTTCACCACACTTGTAACAGACTTTCATTCCCTTCAAGCAAGTACCAGGGTGTTTCTTCCCGCATTTACCACAGGATGGATATTCAACCTTTCCCTTCTTCCCCTTATTTCCATTCCCAGATTGATCAGCAGGGCTCTTCTTCTCTTGCTTTGCTTTAAAGTCATAAGACTTAGAGAATTCCTTTTCGGTCTTGATAGCACATGAGACAATGTCTTCGTATGATGAAAAGGATTGTGAGACTAATGCTCGACGGATAAATGGTTTTAACCCATAAAAGAAATGATCAATCTTACTTCTTGGGTTACGTATATAATCTCCAGCATACCTTGCTAACCTTGTAAAGTTGTCCTCATACTTTGTGACATTCTCATCCTCCTTTTGTCTCAGACTCAGAAATTGCCTTTCCATATCTTCTCGATGGTCGCGAGGAAAGTATTTTTATAAAAACAGATCTTTGAACTCCCTCCATTCCATATTTGATACTTCATCATCTTCCTTCATGATTTGAATCAATGAACACCATTGATCAGCATCTCCAGTTAGGCGGTAAACTGCCACGATAACTTTTTTCCTTTCACTACTCCCCAAAGCCTGAAATATTTTCTCTAGGGAATTTATCCATTACTCAGCTACTAAAGGATTTTTACTCCCATTGAACGTTGGTGGTTGTTGCCTCATGAATCGATCTAACATTGATCCTCCACGCTGTGGATCAGGGTGCTCCATATGGGTAAGGCTATTATTCATAACCTGAGTAAGTTGTCCCAGTATGGTGATTAGCTGATCGGCACCACTTGCATCACCATCCCCTCTATAATTATCTTGAGCAGGAGGGAAATCCCTACATGGAGTGCGTGCATTGATATAGTTTCCATTTCTTCCACTAGGTGCCATTTCTAAACAATGGCATAAACTAGATCATTTTATGAATCAAAATACATAATCCCATACTTATAAAACACTTAACATAAATTGAACTATATATGGATATAATCCATAATCATAAGAATGTTTTATTTGAGGAAGTATATACTCATAAACCCTTCATAATGATTTTTAAATAAAATGAGAGTTATCCAAAGCATATACCCCGGTAGTTTCGTAACCAAGAGTGCAGTAAGGCCCGTTGTCGTGCACCAGTTCCCGTTCGAGTCTAGCTCAAAGCGGTGTTTTCGGGTTTTACCACTAGGTACATCTGTGCCAGAGCCGCCTCTACCTGCTCGTATCCAGACAGGGATGTATTGCTCAGAAAACTCACAAAATCTCTACAATACCAAAATTCTAGGAAGTTCTTCTATACTAATCCTCAAAGTTCATCTTAGGTCTACGTGCTCTAATCAGAGTTTATCTAAATCTAGCTTCCACGGTTTATACTAAACCTCCCTTTGATACCAACTGTAACGCCCCGGCCCTAGTTACCCAGAGTCGGTGCATTATTACATAACATGGGCATGATCACAAGAAAGATCAAATCTCGAAAGACCGATTGGTTTAGTAGCCTTGGAAACACTAGATATATTCATAAGTTTTACATTACATCATAAAATGAAAAACTACAACAACAACATAATGTCTTCATAGTCCACCCTATTATCCCCTCATAATATCCCTGCAGGTCATTCATAACTTACTTCTTCACATCCTAGGAAAAATAAAACATTGAAAAGGGGTGAGCTCAAATGCCCAGTATGGATAACAATATAGCGGAACATTCAAAATAAGCATAAACATTTAAGGCAATGCATTACTAAAACAAAATCCTTTTAAACTTGAACTTCAACATAGTATGGCCAAAGTAAAATGAAATAATTCCATTTACTTGTTCACATGGATATTCTACTAATCGAATAATCACATGCAATATCAATAACCACTTTCATAATGTTGGAATGCATATTGCCAGACTATCAAAACAACATAGCCAAAGCCTCGTGCCAAGACTACAAATAATTTTTTGCCAAGGCCTTGTGCCAAGACACTAGTTTGTCTCATGAGACCTACAGATGCATCGAGGAGCTATAGCGGGCTCCACCCGTCACTTATAAAGTACAATGCATTCCTCATATGAACAGGTTTAAACATAACATAAACATTCGTATTAAAACTAGAAAACGAAATGTCAATAATTTCACCATAAACTATGAATGGTATAAAAATAGCACATCCACAGTCAAACATATCATAAAAACCATCAATACATTATAGAAGTTTTGTATCATAATAAATCAACTTCAGATAAGCATAAAATCCATCAAAGGATGTTGACATAGATGAAATCAAAACTCTTTTTAGAGAAATATCTCTTTCTATTTTTGAAATCATTTAAGAGCCATATAAAATAAAACATTTTCTTTGAAAAAATTCTTATAAGCTTGTATGTAAAGCTTTGAATATTATATAACAGTGGAAAATAACCGCACCCACCGTATAAGTTAAAAAAACATTCTTACCTTAATTCTGTCGAAAAGGTTAAAAAGGACCTTGTTTTGAAAACGACAGAAAGATTCCAATTATAAAAAGTCAAAAATCGGTATAAATCAATTTAACCCATATTCTTGTAAATAATAAAAAAAATTTGAAATACATTTTTAAGAAAACATGGATGTGGATGATAAAGAGATCCCAGTAGATTATTACATATAAACAACCTCGGATAATGAAGAGATTGTGAAATAACCCTTACCTTGTACTTTTCCATGGTTGGGGTATGTTAACCTCCTGTATAATGGTGAAATAATTGTTATTAAATTATACAAGAATCATATACATTAATATGATATCATATACGATCTTTTAATATTGATTTGATAATAATATCTTAGTATTATCGTTGTTTCGGGTGTTAACTTACTTGTTTTATTTTATATGTTTTGTTATGTAAGACATGTTTGTAAAGGATAGGTTTTATATTATTCATATCCAGAATGATATCAAGTCCTTAAACATAATTTTTTAAATCATCAAATGATAATTATACTTGAATGGATATGATGGAGAATGAATCTCATCGCGTTTGTGGAGACGGTAGTCCGTACGTACGCACGAGCGACAATATCATTCTTTTGACATTAAAATAATACATAAATGTATGGTATATCATATATACAGAATAATTAACATGTTATATTTATTATTTACATGAGTTACACATCATTATTATACCCATCCAAATAATATTATATTGAATAACAATTACACCACGACGTGGAGACGGTAAGCCGTACGTACGCACGTATGGTGACATGTTATTCAAAGGGTGGATAGAATACTGAATATGGTTGTACCATATTTATAATAACATCACAGTATATATATGATACTAGATTTATTATTTTATAATGGTAACAAGAAAGGAAGAATAAGTGGAAGAAGAAAGGAACTTGGAAAAGGGTGGTGAAATCATTACCTCTTTTTCGGTTTCTTCCTTTTAATTTGATCAAAAGGGATCCTTAGGTTGGATTTATAATCAAACTAAGGCCAATATGTTGTATTGAGGGATGTTGGGAGAGTATTTGGGCAGAGTTTGGCCGAACCAAAAGTCTTTGAAGGTGTGATGAAGTGAGAAGGAGGAGTGCCCTTTGATAAGAGGGGTGAGGGGCACCTTTGGAAAAGCTAGAAATATTAATTTATAATAAATTCATATTCGGTTTCTAATGGCTCCAAAGTTGATTATTTTACATTTGAGGTGGGGATAGGTCAAAAACTACTCAAACAAAAGAATTTAGACAGGTTTGGGTACTTATATTAACCTTATCTTTAAGTATTAACTCTAAATTAATTAGTTTCACTTTTACAATGTCTCTTAGTATTTTTATATAATATGGTTAATAAACATTCTATATACATCCAAGAGACCCCCAAGTGGTCCATTAATGATGAACCTATCATGATATAAGTCTCTTGTCCGAACCTTATATTTTTAGGAATTTAATATCAATTAATAATATAATATTTGTTTTAAGAACTCTTTTATGTCAATTTTGACACTATTCAATAATTGATTTTTTTGAAACTCATAACAGATTGATTACTTCGAACAAAGTCAATTAAATCAATAATAATATATCATATTATCCTATAAAATTAGTTTATTCCATTAAAAGTTTCATATTATATTTATTTGGGTATTTATAATATCAATTATTTTAATTGTTTACTATTATAGTAATTAATTCATCATCATTGTGTCATAAATAAATTAACTTATTTAATGTCTAAAAATTATAAATAAAATATCATTATGTAGTAAATCATTTTATATTTCTAATTAATATTTATAATCTAAAATACAACATATATAAACCTATGTAAAAATTATTTTTCTAAAATATATATGCTTGTGTCATTTTTGTATTCATTTTAACTTAATTAAAAAAAAGGTGTCCCTATCACCTACAAGTGGCACCATGGGGTCCCCAAATCGACCCAAAGATGCCTATGGTCGAACATGTATCAAAAAATAAGGCTAGGACACGTTTTAGGGTAATTTAGTATTATTATAATATTATTGTTTAACCCTTATTTACCGGATTTACCCTTAACCATGGTAAATAAAACATTTACTGAAGTAATTATTCAAAATGTCTAAAAATAAAAGTTACCTATTTACACAATTTGGAAATCCTGATTCCAAATATGGAATAAATTTTTCTAAATTCAAAACATATAAGTGGCAGAAATTAATTTAAAATTAATTCCCGCTGTCAAAACAAAAAAGCGTGTTTTTAAGAGATAATAACTATCAAAAGATTGACACTTGTTTATGTTCAGTTTAATTGTAAAATTATGTCCAATGACCAAAATTATATTAAATGGTAAAAATATATTCTAAATATACTTTAAAACCACTCAAATTCATAATATATCACTATTAATTATTTTGATTAAAAAAATTGTTTTTAATTAAAATTTAGTAATTTTCACTATTCATCAAAATATTAAAGTTATCCGAAACGTACCAAAATTTCATCATAGGCTAAATTCAATATTCCGAATCCAAAAATGAAGTCCATTTTGAAATATAAAATATATATAATTTCAAAAAGTAGGTATTAATATTCATAACGCCTAGTTTGATTGGTTGTTAGAACTCGGTGTTGCGTACAACACACGCTATCACATTATTCAAAGAGAAGCGTACAGTAGAAGCTTGGGTTGTTACAAATTTAATCATAAACTTTTTATATAATTTGAATACTTAAATAAATGTTTAAAATGAAAAATTATAGGATGATACCAAAATCCATTTATAGGGGACTTTGTAACTACTAAATCAGTATGTGATTTTTCTTTCATCTCATACCATAACATCCCATAGTTTAAACACCCTGGAAGAAATTATTATTCCCTCTGATATAGAACATAGTCATTCTGGAAAGCATGCATTTTATTGTACTCAAATCCAATCAAGTTTATTATTTTCATTACAATATAATGTGAATTTGGAAGATTGTTTCAATTAAGAATAATTTCTATCAATAATTTTAGAAACTCTATAAAACTCTTGTCA
The DNA here is from genome assembly GCA_963277665.1 of Viscum album. Taxonomy (NCBI): domain Eukaryota; kingdom Viridiplantae; phylum Streptophyta; class Magnoliopsida; order Santalales; family Viscaceae; genus Viscum; species Viscum album. Next base: position 1,920,083,780 of record OY728136.1, on the reverse strand, counting down.
CCCCATCATTTTTTCTCTTTCAGGTCAATAAATTTTAACACCATTAAAAAAGTCGATAATTCTACACAGCTCGGATGTAATGGTATTGAATTTTCCCAATATAGAAACTAAATTTTTAGTTCTTTTTCAACTTCCTCTAATTTAAAATTAGGAATGGTTTCATCAATTTTATATTTCTTATCATCTTGAAAAGAATCATCACCAATAGATCCAAAATTCATCCCATCTTTTACATTCAAAATAAAAGGGATGTAAATGGATTTAAACCATAAAATATGAATTACCTATTGATATCTATACTTTTCAACATCTTCATATTTTATCATTTTAAAATTTTAATGAAAATCAAATTATTAGGTTGAAAAATTTTATTTAGAAAAATCAAAAAAGATCAACACATTCCTCTTAGTCATGACTAATTTTAAGTGCAATAATCTATCTTTGACTAATTATTATCTATAAAAATTATAAAAAACAAATATATTTTAATAAGAATATAGTGGTGATAAATTTGAGTTATATGGGATAATAGTGGATTATTTCAATGAAATTAATAAAGACACAAGATTTTTGTTAATCATTAATAAAATATCGATAATATTTTCAAAGTTAGTGAATATAATTTTAAAGAATAAAATAAAATTGGAGGTGAAATTGAATGATAATTGGAATGAATATACAATAAAATTAAAAATAAATGAAAGAAATTTTATCAATAGAGTGTAAAAGTGAGTCTTAATATAAAATAAAAAATTTACAAAATCCGTACAAGAGGTTGTAGTTAAGGGAATTATTGATAAAAACACTCATACATTAACAATAACTATAATGATATTTCAAACACAAATCTAAGTGACTAATCACCAATTTTAGAACAAAATGTTTACATTGAATGATCTAATTTCTTAAAAATATCGCTATTAGATATGATTATTATATTATTTATCAAATGGAAAAAGTTATTTCATTTAATAGAGGATAAATTTTGTAAAATAATAAATTGAACAATTTTCTATCTAACCACATAAAATATAATATGGTGTAAAATTCCTTAATATATTTCTAATGCTTTTGGATTGATATAGTACATCCACAAATAGAATAATGATAAAAGATAGATGTTTGTAGAACATAATGAATAAAATAATCATAATTATGATATATCATGTTTAACACATGATCAATAAATTGAATTAATATGGATTTCTAAAAGTACGATCATAAGGGAATCTAAAAAAAGATGGGTGGTATTTTTAGATTAAATCCCAAGTTGATAATAAGAAACATTAAATGGTGTTGAAGTATCTAAAAATTTATTTATAATAGTATTATAAATTACTACCTAAAATATGAATATAATATATTAATAAAAATTATAAACATTTATTATGAAGAGAGTTATTTGGAAAATATTGATAATAGAAATGAAATTGTCAAATCTTAAAAAAGAAGAGTAACATTATATTGAAAATATTAAAATTTGATGAGGAAATTCATTCATGTTTAAGGAATTAAAAAATAGATTGACGTGAAATTTTTATTATGGGATTTGGTGTATATGAAAGTTATATTATAATATAATTATAAAATTTCATTAAAAAATAAGATGATATTTTATGTAAATATTGTATTAACTTTTATTAAAAATAATGTAATTTAGAAAATATTAATCAATAAAATGACATTGAAATACCATGAAACCAAATAAGTGAAACATTATAAAGAATATAAAATAATATTATGATAAAATTAATTAATGTGGAATTAAACAAATCCTAAATTCCATTAAAAAAGTTCTAAATTAATAATAATTATAATAATATAACCTTATTAAATTGTAGAATTATATACAATGATATCCATAAAAAAATATTGAATATAGACATGGAGGAGAATGATTATCACATTATAGAAGGATATTAGGAATGATAAATATACACGAAACCATTAATTAGAGTTCATAAACAATGGGATTCTAAATTTTATAGGGTTATATAAAAAATTTAACAAATCAGCCATGAATATAATATAATATAGTGTCCATAGTGTTTTTTCACCAACCAAAATATCTAGGGCTTCCAACATTGTGATTATTTAATAGAAATCATAATGACATATTGAAATAAACCTAATTTTTCACAAAAAGTGGTTAAAACAAAAATAAAAATGAATAAAATATATCCAAATCAAGTAAACTATAAAAAATTAGTAGATAATCCATTTTACAAGGAATTGTTTATGGACTGACAATATAATTCAATAAAAAATGTGTGAGGATTACTAGAGAGATGATTAAATCTATCATCTAATGTCCAATAATAAATTTGATGAATCCATAGGGTGTATAAATATGGTAATGTGTTATTGGAACCCACAGAAAATAAGAGGCGATTGTTAGGGCTTTTGTTCTAATGACTGACTCAAATAGAGGATCTATAATATTTGACACTTACTTGAGATACAATCATATCAATCTCCAAATATGAAATTATGAAGCTGAAGAAACGAAAGGGTTTATGATGATGGTAATGTGATAATGGATTCCACCATGTTGAAGAAAAGAGGGTTACGTATTATACACTCGAGAAATGAGACTACTTTTGTATGAATAAAATACACTAAAATGTTTCCACTCTATGACTCATAAAATTTTAAATGGTATATCATGTTTTTAATTTCGTAACTAGTGTGAAAAAAATATTTTTATATTGGTTCCAAATAGATGCTATTATAAATAGTTCATCAACATCAGTTATCCTAAAACTGACATGATAAACCTAATATTCAATTTTGGTTTATAGGTAACTCACATTGAAGAAAAAACCATTTAAATTTCACAATAGTGATTTTATAAAGGATGTGAAAAATCAATTTTCACATATTTTTGAATTAGGTTATAAATATTCTACAAGAAAAATGTGATGTTTTAGATATTTTTTGTACAAGTGATTATCTATTAGTATTGAAAATACTAGTCCACATGGTTTACTTAACAAACAATGTGAAAAATACATGGATAATATGATAATGAATTAGTGATCTTGGTATTATTATATTCCCATATGAGGAATGAAACACACAATATATGTTTCGTAAGATATTAATTTTGTATACACTATCAATCTGGGGATAATCGCTTACAATTTTCATAAAGATGTATTGAAGATGAATTTTTTTATACATTGATACTTTAATATATATCCTTTCAATTAATAATTTTAATTTTTTGATATCATTCTACATGCATAATTCAAAAACAAAAGAAAACACTTGATACATATTATTTAAAAAATTATTTAGTTAAGATAAAAAAAATTATAGTTATTTAATTAGATGGAACATTTATATGTCATGATTATATTAATATATTTTGACAAAAAAAATAGTGGAAACTTATAATGTTAAAAAAGTAAAAAATAACACAATTTTATAAATAATTGATTTTTTATTAAAAAAATATTATCTTGTGTATGTTATTTCAAGAAATTATTTAATTACAAAGAATAAATATTACATTGAAAATTATACCCCTTATATAAGTTTTTTTTAGTTATTATTTTTTTAAAGATTCCTTAAATGATATATGGATGGTTTCAGAGGAGTTTAATAGTATTTAAGAGTGCATACAGTTTCAGAATGGATTTTCAAAACAAAGAGATTATCTCTATAAAACTACATTAAATATTAGATAGGAAAAAACATGGAGCATGGAAGATTCCCAATTGGATATAACCATATGTAATTATATCGGAAAAAAAATTCCTCCAAGAGTGAGAAAATTCACTTTTTGAACATAGTTTGTCAAACCACTCATTCAAACCTCTTGGTTCTCATGATTCATAGAGAGAATCATATGGTTGGAACAATTTTTACTGAACATTGAAATCAACATGTGTTTGTTTTTTTAATTATACTAAAAAATATGTTTTTACCCGAAAACTCCTTGAAACCCTCTATTCTTCCACCTACACATTCGGTACTCTAACCTTTGGTATTTAGTGTTCATACATAGCAATTCATATCCCAATGAACTCTATATCATATTGGTATATATGATTTGGAAATTGTTGATTTTGTTAAGGGGTTTTTCTTCCTCTACTAATTTTATTATTTCTAGATATCCTTACTATTTCATGGATGAAATCACAAGTCTGAGACATCATGTCTAGATATATGAATTATAAAATGATCAATTGATGAATTCTCTTTTAAATGATAGTTTTTTGGATGGATGTAGGGAATTTCAATTATTTTTCTAAAATAAAATATAATAATAATTTTCTATGGATATGATTAGGTATATTGAACTATATTTAACCACCATTAACATCACCTTTATTAATTTTGTTCATGAATACTTTTTTGAAGAACCGTAATCAATTCCTTGAATCATTGTCACACAGTTTTGATCTGGTTTTTTACATTTGAGATTTTAGTATCAACTATTTCTTATTCATGAAATTTTAATATATATGCTTGAGGTCGGATTCCCTTACCATATACGACCATTATATAATGTTATTAATATGATTTCATTTTCTATGTGTATGTTGACTATAATAACTATAATTTGAGAATACATGCATGGTGTGTAGCTGTATCTTGTTTATCTTATGATTAATGGATGTGTGTGTGTGTTCCCATGAGATAAATTACATGATAAATTGTAATTTTTATTTTATGTGTGGTTCCTTGATCTAGATGTTACATACCATGATTGAAAAAAAAAACTTATATCCAGATAATAATATACTTATTGAGGACTGGTTGACTTTATTTAGTTATAGAATATGTTTAGGATTCCAAAAAAAAATATCTTTGTGATGTAAGGATTGTGACTTTTGGGATATGGATTGAAATGATGATTGTAGTTAGAAAATAAAAAAGTTATAGATCTTGGATATGGAATATTTTGGTCACTAAATTGATGGTTCATGTTAGGTAGTTATGATCACTGATCATATAGTAATTTTTGGGATGAGATTTATGTAGTATAGATGTGAAGTGCACTGTGTTGCATTAGTTGTCAATGAGGTATGTTGTTGTCAAGGAATGAATGGATGGATGTCATGGAGTTTCAATATGTGAATGACAAAGGTTGTGATGGTGATGGGGATGAATGGAGAATGGCCATGGTACTAAGATGCATGTCACTTAGGAGATTCACTAAGTGACATAGGATGTTGTGGTTGAAACATTCTCTATGGATATCAGACGATTGTAGAACTGATCTTAATGTTTCAATACTTTTATCAAGATGATACTAAGTTACACCACTTGAAGAATTGATGATTATGGAGAATCATAACATCTGACGATTAATGAGCTGATCTTTAAGTTCTAAGAACTTGTATCAACTGGATACAATGTCACAACAATGTTTGAAGACCATGCATTGTCATAACAATGCATGAGGAGATGAAGATGATCCATCCACAATCACTGAGTGGATTATGTGCATTAATGAAGACCATGCACTATCTCTTAGTACATGATGAATTGAAGATGATCCAACTTGATCTCTGATTGGATCATTGAATAATGTTGATGAATTATTTGATTCAGGAGCATCGGTTGAAGGAAGACCCTTCGGGAATTCCTTCGAAGGAATTGATGAAGTCTAGTGAAAGAATGGAGTAATTCTTAAGAAGAAGAAGAATCGAGATGAGAAGAAGAAGATTTGTGGCTTCGCATATTACATTTGGTTAACATTGTTTTTACACAAATTCCTAACCATTACTTAGCCAAAAAATTGGCCAGCCAAGGACACCTTGAGGGTTCAACCCCAAGGCACATGTGGGCCTAAGGCGCCACACCCAAGGGGGAACCCGTGGGGAAAACCCAAGGCGGCAGATGCCACGCAGGGGAGTCAAGCCTGCGCAGCATGGGTGCAAGATGCGCGCCCGAGGAGCGCATGGTGGGCGCCAGTGGCGTGCCCGAGTGGCAGGGGTGGGCGCAAGAGCGCGCCCGCTAAGAGAACTCGGTGCGGGGCAGCACCGAGAGGGGAGAAGTGCAACTGAGCGTTGGAAGGGAGCGGATGTTTGATAAACCGCGGAAAAACCATGCTCCATTTCGATGTGGGACGCGGAAAAATATCCAAGAGCGGATGCTGGCCGCACGATTGATCGCGCGCCAGATCTCGGCCGCCCATCTAATCCGCCGCGGCCCATTCTGATCGCGGCCGTCCAAATCTTCGATCCGACGGCTCCCCGTCCATCCTCTACCTCGAGCTCGGCCGAGGCACCTCCCGCGACGCCGCCTGAACCAGTGGCCCTCCGAAGACGGATTTCGAGTTCCCGGCCACCGTTGTTCGAGCTGAAGGATCCATTGGGTTCGTCTCGACGTAACGAACACGATCATGCAAGAAAATAGGCATGCATGCAATGTTTGGGAGATTTCGAACAAGGCCGAGGCAAAACGAAGTTGCCGAGGCTTCAGTGTATTCGTGCTTTCAGTGGATTGTTTTTAAACGAAGGTATGCATGCATTTGCATGCGCATGCACGTAGAGGAATGAAAAATAAATGAACCCGCGTGGAAACAGAGAGATATACAACATTTCACAGAATCTCGAAATCCCGAAAAACTCGGGGATTCAAGTTTTATTGCACGCGGATGATCCGGGCATCCCTCTGCCTATATAAAAAGAGCTCGAGGCTCTCATTGTGCTTGCTGAAGTTCTTGTTGAAGATTTGTGTCCCGTGAGAGCCCTCTTCCTCGCGAAGAAGAAGCCACCACGCAAGTATCTTGCGCGGCTGAGTTCCTTGCGCGTAACTCTTTTGCGCGACAAGAAGGCTGAGTCCCCTGCGCGTCTTCCCTTTGCGCCGCAGGAAGACCCGAGGCAGCCGCATCACTTGCGCGCTCTCGTGGTTTGTTGAGGCTTGCGCGGCCGAGGTGCCTTGCACCTTTGAGGAGCTTGCGTGACAGAACACTTGTGCTCCCGAGCCGCTTGCACCGAGGACCTTGCACGCCTTGTCCAGTGTGACCCTGCGTGGCTGTGAAGACAGGAAGGCCGCACCCCTTGCGTGCCTATTTTGAAGGTGGAGTTCGGGCAGTGTGTTCACAAGATGTGGGAGGCAGAGACCATTGTGTCTCTAGTGCCCAAGGAGAACCGAGGCTTTGCCTTGAGTGTATGCCAAGTGATATACCCTTGCTTTTTGTGTGCAATAGGAACAAAGAACCAAGTGGCCGAGACTTACACTTAAATGAACTAAGACTAAATGAGTTGGCCGTATCCTTGGATGTGCGCAAGGAGGAGAATAGGATAAGTCTCAAGTGTGTACAAAGTGAAACAAGTGTGTGCATAAAGACAACAAGGCCGAACCTTAGTGTGTGTGCAAACTAAAGTGTACACACTAAGAAGAAAGATAATAGGACTCTCACACTATTGTAGAACACACAATCTAAGTGTGTAGACAAATTGAATAAAGTGTGTGAAGTTTGAGAAGTTGGTGTGTGCTTAAAGTCTTACACCCTTTGTGGGTCTACTGCACCAAGAAGAGGAAAGGGGAAGTGCATGCATGCATGCATGCACATGCGCACGTAATCAAAGTTCAAATCAGTGAGTGTGCATTTGAGTTGACCAAGACCAGAGGATCTTGAAGAATATTGAGAAGCCATGCTATCAGTGCATGAGGATGCAGAGATTCCATGCACTCAGTGCATGAAGTTGTTTTGATGTGAGACTGAGCCAGACTGAAGTTAAAGAGATTTGTTGTCTGAGTTTTCAGTAGATTGAGAAGAGCCTGATCAACAGAAGTGATCAGAAGTTGCTGAGCAAGACCAACAGACCTTTTCAGAGGCTGTTGAGGATTCTTGAAGAGAGAGGCCGGGTCATCCTTAGAAGGAGGTGATAAATCCCGAGCAAGATGAGAAGACCTGTTCATCACAAGTGAGCAGAGGTACAGAGCAAGGCCATTAGTCTTTATCCCAGACTGCTGAAGATACTTGAAGAAGCTTAAAGTGAAGAAGAGCTACTCGTGTAACTCGAGGAGCTAGGAGAAGCCCCCTGTGAGACTCAGGGCGGAAGAAGTCTTCAGTGGGATTCTGGAGCAGGCCAGTGGGACTCTGGTAACACTGTGAGACGCAGTATAAAGACCCTCCAGTGGGACTCAGGAGAGATACAGTGGGATGTTGTATCTACCATTGTAATATTAACCGATTGTAATGGGGAATCCATGTTGGGGCGTATAACCAACATGGCAAGGACGAAGGCCTTTGGTTCCGAACCTTGTAAATCCTTGTGTCCTGTGCCTTTACATTTACTGCATCACTCGAGGAAAGGCTGAGAGATACAAGAAGAGTGGATCGAGGCTTTAACCAGCCATAGAGGTTTAATTTATAAGAATCAATTAGTAAAAAGTTTTAAGGGATCACTGATTCACCCCCTCCCCCTCTCAGTGATTCACACTGATCTGGGAACTTCAATTGGTATCAAAGGGAAGGTTGCCTCTAAAAGATCCAAGGGAGTCTTTATGAAGTGCAGATTTGAGGAAATGAGCGACCAGCCTCAAATGGAGATATCTGCCAATACACAGAAAAATAGAAAGAAGAAACATGCCAAGAAGATGAAGAAAGCTTGTCCTAGCTGTGATGAAGTTGGAACAATGAAAGATCTTCAAAGTGCAATCGAATATCTTCAGAAGACAGTCCCCAAGGAAGTGGCAATGTGTATAGCTACATGCATCCTTTATCTTCATGAAGAAAAATTACAGCTAGAAGAAGAAGCCAATGAAATGGAAGATCAGTTGGCAAAAAGGGTTGGCATAACCAACACTCTCAGAAAGCTGGTGAAGGCTAAGGATGAAACAGTTTCTCTTTGCAATGAAAGATATGAATACACTGATGAAGAATTGCAAAGAATCCTTTCTGAGAAATAATTCTTTAAAGTAATAATCAAAGATGTTTACCATGCACTGGAGAAGAGGCATAGAGTATCAATGGTTGTTAAAGACGCTCAACTTGAAGACAAAGTAAATAGGGTGAAGGAGCTTGACAACTCATTGGATGAAATAAAGAAGGTTCATGATGACCAGAAGGAACAGCTGAAACAGATTTGGGAAGGTAGGCTAAGATTGGTTGAGGATGAGAAGAACTCCCTCAACATGAAATGCTTTAGACTGGAGGTGATATTGAAAAACCTGCAATCACCCAAAGCTGAAGCCTCCCATTCAGCTGAAAGAAGAAATGTTGCTACTGAAGTGAGCTTTGAGAAGGATGATTCTAAAAGAAAGACATCCTCTAATAAAAGGGCAACAAATTCTAAAAATAAGGTACCATCCATCCCATCTTGTACTAATGCTTCTAATTGTGTTTCCACAAAAAGTGCAGGATGGAAGAATAATTCCAAACAAGTATGGATGAAGACAATGAAGAAAGAAAGCTCTCCTGAAGCAGCACAACAATTCAAGAAAAGTACCCTACAATCAGAAGGAATCAAAAAGTCAAGATTTGTGGGTCAATGCTGGTGTTGTAACAAGTATGGGCATTGTGCAAAGGATTGTTGGTACAATCCACTGAATGCCAAAGCACAGAGGAAGCCCATGCCTAGGGGGAGCAAGCCAGAAGAATATAAGAAGCATCCACAGGTCCAGAGACATCTGTTTACTGCAAATAGATTTGGATTACTTGACAACATCTGGGATGATTGCAAAAGTGGTCAAAAAGATACATGTCAATCTCCAACTGTATCGAAAGTTCAGAAGAAGAAAAGATCACAGAACCTGGCTCAGAAAGAATCATTGGGAAGCAAGAAGAAGAAAGATGACAATGCTCCCAAGAAGATGTTGAAAAAGGAAGAGAAGTCCTTGGATTTAAAATCCATAAAGGGTTATGCATCCAGAAGGACCACCAAGAATAAAATATGCTTCTACTGTGGAAAGAAAGGTCATACCATGGATCTTTGTAAAGAAGCCATGAAATTCAATAGTGGCAGACTAGACTCAAACAGACAATCAATCCAGAAGAAGCAGAAGGGATTGGTTGAAAATAAGTTGCCTAAGAAAGGTGGCTTAACAGTATCAAAAGAACCATGTAGAATTTCCAAAACTGAGGCCTCACTTCCAAATGACTTGTTAGTCATATGGCCTAATCAGTTGCAACTTTCCAGAGAACTGCAAAGAGCTGAAGATGAAGCACTGACAATTGCTAAGGAAAAAAGGAAACAAAAGATTTCACATGAAGATGTATTGAGATCCACACCAGCACAAACATCATTGAAGATAAAATGTGCAAGTGTGAAGAATGGTGAAAATGGGACATCTCGGTTAAGAGAATCTTCTCAACCTTGTTGTTCACATTGATGAACCAAGGAGGTTCCATCTTATTCCCTAATCACTTGTATTTACATGTGCTAACATTGCAGGGAATTGAAGATGATGATCATTCTCATCTGGAGAGTGGTTTGGACAGAATGGAGTGCACCCCTTGAGGGGGAGCCAATCTGAAGAAGATGGGATTCTGAGATTAATACCATCTTGAGAAAAGTGAAGGTATTCCAATCATACTTTCATCCCTTGTTTCTTAATTGAGTTTAACTTGTCAATTAAGGGGGAGTATGGATTGAAGACAAATGGATGAAAGGGGGAGCTTTATCTTTGCACCTGAACATTCTAATGATTTTTGTGAAGTATGTGAAGGATTTAGCAAGTCATTGATATATCTGAAAAATTTCAAACCCTTGATGCCTAAGCATGATCTCACATGTACAGTGAATTTTGGATATCATTGAGTTCCTTGGTTACATCACTCTTGTTTTCTACACCGGGTTAGCCCAAGTAGACTTAGAGATGATTTACTAAAGGTACTTTGCTAAAGAGAACATGTGACATCATCCATCTCTCAGTGTTTTTCAAGAAAATACTTTTCAAAGGGAGGAAGATATTTTTGAAGAGAACCACACCACACCTTTGCATTTGATTGCCAATAAGAGGGAGAAAATATTGGCACACATATTGACCCATTCATATGTGCTGAAAAAATGTATTGACAGCAAATACAAAGGGGGAGATTGAAGTGCACTGTGTTGCATTTGTTGTCAATGAGGTATGTTGTTGTCAAGGAATGAATGGATGGATGTCAAGGATTTTCAATATGTGAATGATAAAGGTTGTGATGGTGATGGTGATGAATGGAGAATGTCCATGGTACTAAGATGCATGTCACTTAGGAGATTCACTAAGTGACATAGGATGTTGTGGTTGAAACATTCTCTATGGATATCAGACGATTGTAGAACTGATCTTAATGTTTCAATACTTGTATAAAGATGATACTAAGTTACACCACTTGAAGAATTGATGATGATGGAGCATCATAACATCTGACGATTGATGAGCTGATCTTTAAGTTCTAAGAACTTGTATCAACTGGATACAATGTCACAACAATGTTTGAAGACCATGCATTGTCATAACAATGCATGAGGAGATGAAGATGATCCATCCACAATCACTGAGTGGATGATGTGCATTAATGAAGACCATGCACTATCTCTTAGTGCATGATGAATTGAAGATGATCCAACTTGATCTCTGATTGGATCATTGAAGAATGTTGATGAATTATTTGATTCAGGAGCATCGGTTGAAGGAAGACCCTTCGGGAATTCCTTCGAAGGAATTGATGAAGTCTAGTGAAAGAATGGAGGAATTCTTAAGAAGAAGAAGAATGGAGATGAGAAGAAGAAGATTTGTGGCTTGGCATATTACATTTGGTTAACATTGTTTTTACAAAAAGTCCTAAACATTACTTAGCCAAAAAATTTGCCAGCCAAGGACACCTTGAGGGTTCAACCCCAAGGCACATGTGGGCCTAAGGCGCCACGCCCAAGGGGGAACCCGTGGGGAAAACCCAAGGTGGCAGACGCCACACAGGGGAGTCAAGCCTGTGCAGCATGGGCGCCAGATGCACGCCCGAGGAGCGCATGGTGGGCGCCAGTGGCGCGCCCGAGTGGCAGGGGTGGGCGCAAGAGCGCGCCCGCTAAGAGAACTAGGTGCGGGGAAGCACCGAGAGGGGAGAACTGAAACTGAGCGTTGGAAGGGAGCATATGTTTGATAAACCATGGAAAAACCGCGCTCTGTTTCGATGTGGGACGCGGAAAAATCTCCAGGAGCGGATCCTGGCCGCACGATTGATCGCGCGCCAGATCTCGGACGCACATCTAATCCGCCGTGGCCCATTATGATCGCAGCCGTCCAAATCTTTGATCCGAAGGCTCCCCATCCATCCTCTACCTCGAGCTCGGCCGAGGCACCTCCCGCGACGCCGCCTGAACCAGTGGCCCTCCAAAGACGGATTTCGAGTTCCCGACCACCGTTGTTCAAGCTGAAGGATCCATTGGGTTCGTCTCGACGTAACGAACACGATCATGCAAGAAAATAGGCATGCATGCAATGTTTGGGAGATTTCGAACAAGGCCGAGGCAAAACGAAGTTGCCGAGGCTTCGGTGTATTCGTGCTTTGCGTGGATTGTTTTTAAACGAAGGTATGCATGCATTTGCATGCGCATGCACGTAGAGGAATGAAAAATAAATGAACCCGCGGGGAAACAGAGAGATATACAAGATTTCACAGAATCTCGAAATCCCGAAAAACTCGGGGATACAAGTTTTATGACACGCGGATGATCCGGGCATCCCTCTTCCTATATAAAAAGAGCTCGAGGCTCTCATTGTGCTTGGTGAAGTTCTTGTTGAAGATTTGTGTCCCGTGAGAGCCCTCTGCCTCGCGAAGAAGAAGCCACCATGCAAGTATCTTGCGCGGATGAGTTCCTTGCGCGCAACTCTTTTGCGCGACAAGAAGGCTGAGTCCCCTGCGTGTCTTCCCTTTGCGCGGCAGGAAGACCCGAGGCAGCCGCATCACTTGCGCGCTCTCGTGGTTTGTTGAGGCTTGCGCGGCCGAGGTGTCTTGCAACTTTGAGGAGCTTGCACGACCGAACACTTGCGCTCCCGAGCCGCTTGCACCGAGGACCTTGCACGCATTGTCCAGTGTGACCCTGCGCGGCTGTGAAGAGAGGAAGGCCGCACCCCTTGCGTGCCTATTTTGAAGGTGGAGTTCGGGCAGTGTGTGCACAAGAAGTGGGACGCAGAGACCATTGTGTCTCTAGTGCTCAAGGAGAACCGAGGCTTTTCCTTGAGTGTATGCCAAGTGATATACACTTGCTTTTTGTGTGCAAGAGGAACAAAGAACCAAGTGGCCGAGACTTAAACTTAAATGAACTAAGACTAAATGAGTTGGTCGTAGCCTTGGATGTGCGCAAGGAGGAGAATAGGCCAAGTCTCAAGTTTGTGCAAAGTGAAACAAGTGTGTGCATAAAGACAACAAGGCCGAACCTTAGTGTGTGTGCAAACTAAAGTGTACACACTAAGAAGAAAGAGAAGAGGACTCTCACACTATTGTAGAACACACAATCTAAGTGTGTAGACAAATTGAATAAAGTGTGTGAAGTTTGAGAAGTTGGTGTGTGCTTAAAGTCTTACACCCTTTGTGGGTCTACTGCACCAAGAAGAGGAAAGGGGAAGTGCATTAAAAAACATGCACATGCGCACGTAATCAAAGTTCAAATCAGTGAGTGTGCATTTGAGTTGACCAAGACAAGAGGATCTTGAAGAATATTGAGAAGCCATGCTGTCAGTGCATGAGGATGCAGAGATTCCATGCACTCAGTGCATGAAGTTGTTTTCATGTGATACTGTGCCAGACTGAAGTTAAATAGATTTGTTGTCTGAGTTTTCAGTAGATTGAGAAGAGCATGATCAACAGAAGTGATCAGAAGTTGCTGAGCAAGACCAACAGACCTTTTCAGAGGCTGTTGAGGATTCTTGAAGAGAGAGGTCGGGTCATCCTTAGAAGGAGGTGATAAAGCCCGAGCAAGACGAGAAGACATGTTCATCACAAGTGAGCAGAGGTACAGAGCAAGGCCAGCAGTCTTTATCCCAGACTGCTGAAGGTACTTGAAGAAGCTTAAAGTGAAGAAGAGCTACTCGTGTGACTCGAGGAGCCAGGAGAAGCCCCCTGTGAGACTCAGGGCGGAAGAAGTCTTCAGTGGGATTCTGGAGCAGGCCAGTGGGACTCTGGTAACACTGTGAGACGCAGTATAAAGACCCTCTTGTGGGACTTAGGAGAGATACAGTGGGATGTTGTATCGACCATTGTAATACTAACCGATTATAATGGAGAAACCATGTTGGGGCGTATAACCAACATGGCAAGGACGTAGGCCTTTGGTGCCGAACCTTGTAAATCCTTGTGTCCTGTGCCTTTACATTTACTGCATCACTCGAGGAAAGGCTGAGAGATACAAGAAGAGTGGATCGAGGCTTTAACCAGCCATAGAGGTTTAATTGATAAGAATCAATTAGTAAAAAGTTTTAAGGGATCACTGATTCACCCCCTCCCCCTCTCAGTGATTCATACTGATCTAGGCACTTCAAGATGCAATGAGTGATTAATTAAAATGATGATTAATTGGTAGATATTCACTCATTTATTGATATTTTTTTAATATTCCACTGGTCCCTATTGGTTTTACCATCTTGTGAAGATAAGATCAATTCAATTGTGGATGGTTGGATGTGTAGGGTGACAACTCTATAAAGTTCGACTATAGTTCACCCCTTGAGAGAGGTAGGGTTTTTTATTATATTAGATAGATTAATTTAGATTAACATCATAGAGATATTCGTTTTATGAATTCTTAAAATGATATATATCATGTGACTAAGTGTTATAATAACTCTTTTTTTGTAGCGCTAATGTTGGCATGGTTGTTGTTTAGGGAAGCATGGATAAAACATAACGACATAATTCTAGAGAGATTTATGTGTGAAAATTTACATTCATAATAATGTAATAAACCTTTATATATTACTTTAATTATGTTATGGACACACATTTGGTGTCCTCATTGTTTATATTTACACTATTCATGGGCATCATAGTGATCATGTATAATTCATGATTTGGGATTCAAAAAAACTAATGGTCCCATTGAAAGGTATATGTGGAGAATGAACATTATTTTATATGAATAAATCAAAATCGACTCTTGATATATTCTAATTTTTTTGAAATTTCATTTTAGTATTCTTTTTGTGGCCTTTCACATTAGGGGTCCTTTATTAATTTTTTATATTGTATGCTAGCCATGATATCTAATTATTTTTATGACTCACTTCTTTTTTCCTTTTGATTTTATTATTGATTTTATAATATTATTATATATTATGTATTTTGATACTCTGGTAACTGTCTCCCAAATACATCATTTAGATCTGCACTTATGTTCACCACCCTCTTTTGTGCAGATATGAACACATGAGTTCATGATTCATTATAACCTAGACTAGTTGATTTCGATAAGGTTATCACAAAATGTTGCAAAATTAGGTTTTTCCATTTTATTTTCGGCATTATTATTTTTTAGGAAATGGTAGAGAATCATAAGGAAATTTTTATCATGGTTAGGTCTGTAGTGAATGAACTTGGACAACTCTTTTGTGATGCACTTTATAGTTATCTTGATTAGGATATTTTATTACATTTTATGGGGGTTGGGTAGTTTAATGAATCATAATGACGCACATAGGATCCCATGGTATGTATATCTATTTCTTTCATTGTGTGGTAGTTCTTATTATTAACTATACTGATCTATGATTGTACTAATGTGATATATTTTATTTTAACATGGATTGTTAAATCATAAGCATGGTTGTATATATATATATATCACTTCTATTAACATTCATAATTCAATTAAAGTAATAGTCCATGTATAACAACCCAATATATAGTAATATTTAAATTAGTAATATCATTAATGGCTTATATCACATGTAACAATAAAGAATCACCAAAGAAAACAAAAAAAATCTTTTCATATTTAAATCAAATTAAAAATAAATTCATTAAAAGGTACCATTATAATAATAAATTTCAATTTTTTAAATATTATAAATCTATTTGACTAATATTTTTTGAGGAACACCATTTTAATAATTATTTAATAAAAGTGGTATTATATTTTTCCATAAATATAATTAAATTTATTATATTGAAAATATTGTTATAATATGTAGTTTTTATATTTATAAACTAACATATCAATGTTAAACTATTTATAAATGTATATAAAACCATATTTTATAAATGTGATGTTTTAAATGATAATTTATTTAATAAAAGATTTTATATAGTTAGATTTATATTATTTATATTTAAAAAGATAATTTATAATTAAATAAAATTTTAATTTGAAAAACATTATTTCTTTTTTGGATTCATCAAAATTAATATTGATTATTATAATGTTTGGGAATATTTGGACTCAATATATTAATTTTTTTAAAAAATATTTTTAAGTGAATACATTCCTTTATTTTGAAACTCTTGACAATAATATTTTGGTAGTTTTCTAAATATAATGGTTTCTAGGTCAATAATTAAAATTATTTTTTTTACAAATAACACGAAATTTATGAAATTGTGTGTAGTGAAAATGACCCTATTATCCTGAAGTCAGTGTTAGTACAATTAAATTATAATAAGATAGATGGAAATTCATCCCAAATTATTGTATTGTTTAGAAATATTGATTTACTAAATTTATAAAATATTCCTACATTATATTTAAAAAAAATATACATTAATTTTTGGTTGAAAAAAAAATATTTCCTCTATAATATATTTTCATATAAAACATAGTACACTCCAAGGATTCTTGAGAAAATAATAGGGGTGATCTGAAATGGTTATTATGGTCTAAGTTCAATGTAATATATAATTAATATATAAAGAATACTAAATATAGGAATGTAATTAACTGAACACACGTTCCATTTAAAAAACATGACTATCATGGTGATATTAGGTAGAATCAATATGGGAAGGAAAATAACTAAAAACACATGTCATTTAATCAATAAACTTTTACTGAGAATAATACATAGATAATATCATCTAGAAAATATCAAGGATAATAATAATTGAATTTTTATGAAATTAAATGCACAATTATCATACATCATCTTTGAAAGAAATATCCAGATTGATAAAAGGATGGAGATTTATTAATATTTTCCCATTTAATGAAATAACTATTAAAGTAAAAACCATATGTAAAAAGGGTATATTTTTTGGGAAATAATCATATCCATCAAAATAGAATATTTATATTTAAGAGAAATGTAATGGCTAATGAAAAATGGTCATAAGTACGTGATTGTTTTAATAAAAAGTTAATAATGACTAATGATTTGATGATTTCAAAATGCCTTTAAGAAATTGGTAATTTTTATTTTAGATATCTTAGGATTATATAATTTAAATTCATATAAAAATTACAATGAATAATGAATTATTTATGATATTAAATGATATATGGTAATTATATAAAAAAATTAAAGTGAATTGGTATATAATAACAAATAAGTCTCAATAGAATGTACAATTAGATGAAATCTGTTACCTCGTACTTCCATTTAGTCAAGAATAATATAACCCCATATATAGTGGTTTTAAAAATGTTATTAAGTTATTATATAGAAATATTAAAATTTTAAATATTACCAATGACCCTATTAAATAAACATATCACCCATTCATAAATAATTCTTCATTTTATCTGTTGTTTCGGGTGTTAATTTCATTATTTACTCATCTATGTTTTTTCATTAAAGATCTCACTCTTTCACATATCCATAGTTTCATCAGATCTACAATAATAATTTTTGAATAATCATAAAATTTATAAATCAATTATAATTTTGGTACCAATTATTAAAAATCACTATAAAAAATGATGTATTTTTCGATCATGGAGACGGCAGGTCATACATACGCTGGAGTTACATTTTTATAATTTTCAATATGCATTATGGAAAGGGTATAAGAAATATTTTATCTTTAAATAATTATAAAATATCAAAAATATCATTTTATTTCTTTAAATATACATATATATGTGTCATCTACATAGTGTGGGTATGAAAAGATAGTCACATCGCTTTACAATGCTGATAGTCCACACGTACATGAATGATGTTATCATCTGTAAGTGTAAAAAATAAGATGATATGTTATCTTTCCAAGATGATGAATATTTATTTAAAATCTTAATTATGTAATGTATATCACATATATCCATTAATTCTGTTCTTTTTCACTTTATATATAGATGGTTAGTGAAAGATGATTAACATTGCCTCACGAGGTGGTAGTCCACCGTACAACCAAGCAACATTATCATGTCTCCAAAATAATTGAAATTAATAAGAAAAACATGTTACAATTAACCCATAATTATAAAAAAAATTATATATCATATATAATTAATATATATCCATCATCGTACCCAACCTTGAAAGGTGGTACGGTAAAAATGAAGGACTTTGGTTTGTAATGCGGTTGTCTATCGTACATGCAAACAATTATCAAATAACCCATTTAATTTATTTATTTATGGTTTTAGGTGAGACCATTAACATAAAAAAATATTATTATATAGATTATATTGAGGTTAATATATCATCATGGTATAATATAAATTGATGGAGGTGAATGAATAATTAATATAAATACACTTATTGAATAACATTACCTTTTTATCATGTAACCTACTCAAGTTTGCACTAAATTCTTCAAAGAGTGGATTTCTTCCATAATTATGGTTTTTATAATTAGGGGATGAAATTTGGGAAATGATTTGGGTATCTCATGGCTAATCCAATGGTATTTTAAAGTTTGAATAATGGGGTAGACTGATTTCCCTTTTATAGGTAAGGAAGAGTATAATTCTTGTAAATAGTCAAAAGTATTCACTATTGGGAGGTCTCTATTATATCATGTTTCTAAAAATTGAATATTTATTGAGTATAGGTTTTAATTGGTCGATAAATACCTCAACCACATAAGATTAAAGCATTTATATAATTTTTTTTCGTAACATCCATGTTTCTCCACTTTAACCTTTTTTTCACTATGGTAACAAGTTTTCTAAACATAGAAATTTATCCATTAAGACATAATTAAATGGTGAATTTCAAGATTATATGGTTCCAATGATTATAAAAAATAAATAAATTATGTCCAATAAAAATCCTATGTGTTGGTAAAATTAATTTTAATTCAAACAAATCTAATTTTCCAAAATTACATTTTTCTTTTCCACAAAAACAATGTTTTTACGATTTAGTAGCCAATATTTCCACTATAAAAGAAAAAACGGTCCATGAATGGAAATGATTATGTCTATTATAATATATTAATCACTTGGTTGAATATAGTATTTTTATAAATATTAAATGATTTAATAAATTATCATTTATTATAAAATAACATATATTTCAATTTTCACAATGTTCATATAATATGAATATAAAAACATCAAGAAAAACATTGAATTAGAAAATGATATTTTTAAACCTTTTTAACATGATATAATCATGTCAATATAAACTTAACACAATAATTCATTTATTTAACCTCAATTTTTTAATTTTTAGTATCATTTATATTATTTTATTATTAACAAAATAATTCATCCATTGACATTTCATAAAATTTTAACATAATATATTAATCGATAAAATATGTTATAAATATTTTCATTAAAAAAACTCATTTATATTTTTAAATAATATTTATAACTGAAAATATGATTTTTTTTCCTACTTCAAAGCATTATAAATATTAAAGGTAAGGAATGTTTCTTTTATCATTTTATTTAATAAACTTATTATTCTGGTAACATTATTTGAATAGTATCCCAAAAACTTATAAAAATATATAATAAGGTGACAAGAGTATAAATATCTCAATAAAATGTTATTTGGAAATTTTTTTATGTAATTATACCCATTATAAAGTAATTTTAATCTACCGATATACTTGTTTTTACCTAAATTGTTGTAATAAATATTAAATATCTTTACAAGTAATTTTGTTCAAAATTATATAGAATATATTAAATAATATAAATTCATAGGATTCCAAATATGGAATCCATTTTTTGAAATTCATCTAACATATTTGAAAGAATTCATTTTTAAAAAATCCCATTGACACGGGGATAATGACGATTTTAAATTTATAAATGTACAAAAGTATAGGGTTTTCATATCAAAATTATAACTAGGAATGTATGATCCCAAATTTTTATAAAAGTGTGTATTTTTTTAAGATTTGGATCGTTCCTATAATTTTTGGCTAGATAACTGTTTCTAAAGTCCCTAAGAACAATCAGGGGTGTTTTGGGGGTTCGGGACATGAAAAAGGGAGGGAAATGAGTTTTTTGGGCTAGCTGCATAGTCTACACATGGTTAGTACAAATCGTTTGGACAATCCATGTAAATCATGAAAAGAAGGATTTATGTATAGTATTCTCCACACAGTTTTCATAATACATGGAAAATAGTGTGAGAGTAGAGCATGCTGGTAGTTGCCTCTATATAGTTTGTGCACGATTTGGAATACTGTGTGGGTAAACCATGTGACCCGGAAACTTTGAGGAAATTACAAAATTTCCATAATGGGATTTTTATTCCAAACTCAGTATTTCTCCGCCTTGTTCCTCATTCAACCATAGTGATGATACAAGCTTACATGATCTTCTTATTGGTCTATATCCTTTAATTTATGGTCATTTAGAGTGTCGTTGGTTTCAGATCGAAGCCCCAAGTAAGTCTAATCTCCCCTTTGCATCCTCTTTTCAATTAGGGTTTCCATATTTCTCCCATCTCTTTTGGAATCTCTAAAACCCTGTTTTATTGTGTTAGATTTTGGTTGGATGTACAAATTGTAGTTGAATCCATAATTATGACTTCAATTTATAGTGAGTTCATCACCAGATTTGAGGTAGGTTGTATATAAGTTATATCCTATCATTTTAAGTATATTTTTTCTTTTGAGTATGTTTTCATTCTATCCTTCGATTTTGCTTTAGATTCCATTTTGGGGATTTTGTAGAATAATAATTTAAATAATTATTTGAAACCCTCACATTCCCTTTAGGATGTGTCGAGGATGATTTGACTAATTTGGGGCCACCCATGGTTTGTGTCGACCTTTCCGAACCTAAAATTTTATAAGGTCATGCATAGAATTGATTCATAATAACATAGATCCCATGATGAACATGATAATATGTTAAGTTCGATATAATATGGAATTTATATGTTTTTCATATGTTTAATAATAGTTTAATGTGTGGTTTGGCATGACTTAGTAATGGGATATCAGGTTAAATGGGATTGTGTCGAATGGTATATGATTTATGTTGAAATGAAAAATATGACTAGTGCATATGAAATTATGATCATGTAAAATTTAAAATGACTTGTGAATTGAGAACATGTAAATTTTTTCATGATGGAATTGATAAATATGGAATAAGTTAATACATGAGAAATGTAGTTGAATGATATATGGGATTAATGGGTTAAAGTATGGCAATTGGCGAATATTGACTAAGGCAAAGGGGTTGTTGATTAAATGTAATGGATTAAGTCATTATAATTAGAATATGGATAAATTTATATGAATTTTAATTTGGAAATGTGTTAATGGGTTGTGGCATAATATTAATTCCCATGTTGTTCTTATGGTTTGTGACTAATGATTTCAATGGTTATGGGTTATGATATGTTGTGTGATGGTATGACTATGGTGTGTTGATAAATAAGCATGGGAAAATGCCTTGGTAGAGTGGGGTATTGACTTGAGGTTCTATGCCCATGGATCAATTTAGACTGAGGCTCTCAACTCCACCCCAAAATGCACAGGTTAGGGAAAGGGACAAGGTGATATTCCCCTAACGGTTGCATTCCACCAAGGCCGAGGCTTCGAGGTGATGATAATGTATAGATGTGAAATGTGTTTCTCTAGTGAGATAGGTACTTGATTTATTTTCCCTATGAATTGTGATTGATTTCTTTAGACCATTGTGTATATGATATTTATACCTAACCCAAAAAGCACATGTGATAAGAATGGTTTATGTAGTAAAAAATTGTATAAGAAATGGAGTTAGGATAAATACTCGTAATGAATTAAATAAACCATGTGAAAAAATGGAACTCGAACTATCCCATGCTTACTACAATTTCTTTTCTCACATGCATGCAATATCTATTAGAATATATATTTTTTAGACATAGTTGGTGGTGGCTAACTATGTTTTGTACTCACACCCTGCTCGGGCCGCCGTTGGGTACCAGAGAAAATCTCCTAGTTGCAGGTCAGGACAAGGGAAAAATCCATACCCAAAGAAGTTGAGTTGATCTTAGTATTTTCATAGGGAAGGATCCAGACTTACAGTCAAGACACATTTGGAGATTAGTTGTTTTTCTAACTTTTTGGATTCATTCACTTTTCACTACTAGTATGACATAAACTTATTGTATTTGATTTGTGGTTTGTACCCATTTTTTGGAAACACGTAGTAATGAATGTTTATTGGTTATTCATATTATTTCCATTATTTATATTGTTTTTTTCGATGGATTTATCTGATAAATGGGTCATAGTCTCCCCATGTGACTTATTAGACCCTCACTGTTGGTTGGAAACCTCTGGCATAAGGGGAGTCGTACTTGAGGTCATGTGACGACCCAACATAGAGCACTGGTTTAGTGGAATTTGGGTCGGGAACATTACAAAGTGGTATCAGAGGAGTTCATTTTTATTCATTACTATTTGGGGATGGTAGACAAAATATTAGGATGTGTTGTGATTTGGTTATAAGCTCGTGCTTGGGAGTATCTAACCCATGTACGGCAGAAATCTCAAGTCACCCTGGGTGGGAATTGTTCTTCTTGATGTGTGTTGTTATAGTTGATTGATATTTAACTATTGGGTGATGCACATGTTGTGGGATTTAACTGATTTATTTTGTTTTTCACATGGAAACAATTCCATGAGTCTATGCATTCATTCATCATTTTAGGCACCAAAATATATAGGTGGCATGCATCATTATAGGCAAACACACGGGATGGGTGTACAGGTCGTTGAGAGTAAAATTTATTTTAGTTTATATATGAAAAAAATTGATTCCTATTAATGGTAATGAAAGTTAGTGAATGAAAATAATGAAAATTAATAGTAAGGAATATCATGTATAAATAAATGTTGTGAATGTGGTAAAAAAATTTCGGGTATGATAAATTTTAATGGCTGATTTAGAGGCTAAAAGTAAAAGGATTTAATAATGATGGTAAAATTTTTAATGAATTCTTCCTAAAGCATGGTTCAAATGAATTAAAATGATGACATTAACAAGTTTGGAATTGATAAACGTACCTAAGAGGGAAGGAATCTTGTTGTAAAATAAAAATTCGGTCAACTGGGTGTTGGAGAAGGACCAGTGATTTGTTAAATTGGATACCCCATGTTTACCAAGACCCATGGTATGTTTGGTAGAGGTTAGTGTAGAATGTGTGATGATGATCATTCAGATAATGTGTGAAAAAAAGGTTTATTTAAGGATGTTAGCGTAAGATCCTTTCTACCTATGATAAAATCCTATCATTCATTCATTGAAGTGTCAGGTGAAAAATAATTTTTATTTTATAATGATCATGTTATAGAGCGGGTTTCCTTTGTGTTGTCAGTTTGACCTTTGTATGTCAAGTTTGGAGTTGTGAGAGTGCTCTAGTATGAGACTTTAAATTTGAATTGTGTGGCCTTTCCGTTTGTGATATAGCCATGGTGGTGTGTTTAGGGAAACTTAGGTAGGGTTGTGGCCTTTCAGTTGTAAGGTGTTTTTCGGTAATGAGGATGAGGGAAATCTCGTGGTTCATAACCATACAGAGTACATGTTTTATCCTAAGGATGGTGCATGGGTCTTGGTGACCTTATGAGTAGAGACCTTTCAGGTTGCATCTTGAATCACAATGAGTATGTTTTTCTCATAGTGTTGATGAATGTGTGTAACTTTGGCATGAAAGCTATAGTATATGGGTGTTTGATGTGCTAGGAATAGTGTTCATTGGAATGGGAGTGAGTGTTCCATTTATGATCATTACTTAGTTTGTGTCATGATGTGTATGGATTGGGGAAAGGTCCAATAGATTTTCCTGGTTGTGACTTATGTCAAGGGAGTTGGTAACATTCAACTTTTATGGTCACAAATGAGAGAAGTTATATAGGGTTTCCAGTGCCTTTGGGGGTGTGATGCACTTTTATATGTTTTCGAATTTAATAGTGGGACTCATAGTGTTCCATGGTGTATGATTGACCTCGAGGGCTATGTGGGAAGGTTGATGGATGGTTGTACCACTCATGTTGTGGTAATGCATTGATAGTTTCTAAAAATAATGGGTGACCTCATGGGAGGATAGGCCATTGGTGCAAGAACCTTGGAATATGAAGCATTGGAGATGCTTCAGAAGTTCTGTCAACGCATTCTGAGTTCTACCAAGTTTTAGTAAAAGGTGTAGTTATACCTAGTTCTTTTTTAAGGTAACCTCAGTGATCATTATTGTATCTAAGGTCTGTTTCGAAGGCTTGTATCATATGAATTCTTGACTGAAATTTTATGGTGAAGATTAATGTATGTCAGGAGGTTTTTTTGAGTAGAAAAGACAATGGTGGATGATGTGTGGTTATATACATTTTCTCAATGGTGACACCGTGGTGAGGATGGTCATGTGGATGAACATTTAAGTATGAGTTGGTCTATTTTTTGGTGAGATGCAGAGGATTCCTCATTACTGATGAAGATGACTTACCAAGAGACATGGTTATGTATGTAAGAAGGCGATGGGTTATATGCAAGTGAAGTGTTTTTTATGAGAGATTGACCATGTGGATGGTGTGTTGGACCGTGTTCTATTGTTGTTGGCTGTTAGGGACACATCAGAAGAACTCAAGCAGCGTGGTGGAAGTAGTTCCACATTATATGTTGGTTTACAGCAGCTTGGTTGTTTGGTCATGAAGGGATGGTTAAACATGGTCGGCAATCACACCTAAGTGGTGGTGGTTAATTGTTGATAAGATGTATTCGGTAGGGAGGCCTGAAATACATGGTAGGTCATAGAGTCCCATAGTTATATATCCGAAATGCCTAATCTTTTGGTGGTATTATTTGAAGACTTCACAACGTACCTCATCTAGTGAAGAGCATTCCCAAAATCTTTACATCGCCCCAGGTACGTTGAGAAGCTTTGGCTCACGATAAGAGGCATGAAGGTGTTTGGTTGGATGAGGGACATTAGGATTATTACGCTCATAAAAATAGTGTATATGGAGCCTAATGAAGATATTTACACCCTCTATGGAATTGGGTGAGGTCCTCATGATGAACAAAATGTTGGAGAATGTCATGGTTGTCATTCACAAAATATGAGAATGGGAAATGGGTGACATTTTTTTCTTGTATTAGGAAAAATATGGATGGCCTTGTCTAAGATTGGGGTTCATTTTGTGATCGGGTATAATATGTTGTGGTTGGAATCCTTCTTAAGAGTAGTGGTAACAACACTCCAATGGTGAGGAGTGATAACCCATTCCTAGATGTGTAGAGGAGAACATAGATTCAATGTAGTAGCACTAGGATGCTAATGAAGAGCTTGTAAGGTGTATGTTAGGTCCCTCTGATAGGCAACATGGGACTTGGTTGTGATGATTGATGAGCCAAGTGTCTGCTTCATGCTTGAGGTGGTTCTATGTGAAGCTTTTAATGTCTGTGATGGGGTCATATTATGGTGTGGTTGGATTTCTCGACAGGTTGGGGAAAGAGAGGTTGATTTCAATAACTCAAAAGAGATTGGGGTTAGAATCACGGAATTTTCTCTTTTGGTGGTATTAGGACAACTTGAAGTCGGGGAACCTTTGCAATGTGATGTGGTTCCGTTCCAAGGGTGATTCTTGATGACAGTTTGGAGTGGGGTAATGTCGTGATGATGGAATTATACTAGAATTTAGAGAATAACCTCAGTCAGAGTGTGGGATAATAATGATAGGCTTAAAGGCAATAACTACTTTGGGAAGGTGAGAGAAAGGGGTGGTGTACCAACAATGGATGGTGGGTGTTCCGGGACAAGCTAGTAATTTGTGTTCTGACCATAGATGGTAAACTTGAATGGGTGTGGTGAGAGTGACCCACCTCTGGGGGTTTGATTTAGCAGGAATCTCGCTTTTAGATGAATTTTTACCTGAGTGAGGTCAAGTTGATCTTAGTCCTTGTATGGATTGTGTAGTAATATACTCCCTAATGGTTTCAATGGTGTGACTGGATCCCAATGTAGGGTAATTACTCTTGATGATTGGGCATGGTGTGTTGGAACATATTAGGTAATGGGAAAGTTTCATTGAGTTCTAGTGGCCCTTCGTCAATGGGAGAGGTTCCAATAACCATAAATTATGGATAGAATCGTACCAGATAAATGGATGGTTGACAATGTGATTATAGCATTGGGTTTTAAGGACACGATTGGTCACCATTATGGTGATTTATCATTGGTGGATATCCTTGGAAAGAGTTTATTATGTCATGTACCTGGGCGCTTTGGGTGGTGTTTGGTTGTATAGTTGTGGAATGAAATATTTAGGAAACATGGTTGGAAAGATCATGTGCTTCCCTTAATGTGATATTGGTTTTGTGTCACCATTTGAGATTGAGAAATATATGAAAATGACACCATCTGATTTGGGTCATCTGTTTTATAGATGATTGGGCTAAAAAGGTGCATATTGGTTCCTCACTGATGATGTGATTCTATGTGTTATGTTTCCTTATGTTGTGAGTTAGGTGATTCTCCTATGTTTCCCCCATGAAGTTCTCATTGTGGGAATGGTTCCGGTGGATGCATTCTTGGGTATTTTTCATCTCGTGTTGTGGTTGTAGTGCATAAGTATTTTAGGGCTTGATTGTGACCTTATATCGTGTTCGATGGGATTTGTTATATGCAATCAAAAACATGGAAATCGAAATTGATAGGCAGACCCAATGGAATGTCCTTTAGTAATGGAAGCTTAGAGATCCCTGGAAGAGCGGCTCGAGGATGAGCCGTAAAAATGTGCGGATGTTGTAAGGTCTGAGATATTCTTAAAAATATGTTTTTGTTTAATATTTTTCTTAGTCCTATTATTTTTTTCTAAATAAGTGTTTACAATGTGCATAAGAATGATCGGGGGTGTTCCGGGGGTTTGTGACACAAAAGGGAAGATGGGTATTCAGGGAAATCCCCATAGTTTGTGCATAGTTAGTCATGACCATGCCGGAAGACTAGGTAAACCATGTAGAAGAAGGATTTCTAAAAAATACCCTCTGCAAGGTTTTTGCATGATTTTTCTAACTATTCTATAGAAGGCTGTTCGGGTACTATCCTCTACACAGTTTCCGCACGATTTTTCAAATCGTGTGGGTAAACCGTGCGGCCTGTAAACTTTTATAAAATTTCAAAATTTCCATGACGATATTTTTATTCTCAACATGGAATTTCTCCCCCTTCTTCCTTATTCAACCTTTGTGATGATCCAAGATTCCACGATATTCAAAGTGGTCGTTCTCTTTTGAGTATTGTTTATTTGGAGTGTGGTTGGTTGGGTATCAAAGCCAAGGGTATGTCTAATCTCTTTCTTTCATCCAGTTTTTTATTAGGGTTTCATATTTCTCACATCTCCTTCCAAATCAATCAAAACCACTTTTTTCGGGAGAGTTTTAGGGTGAAACTTAAAAGGGTGGTTGAATTTGGAACTATGACTTTGATTTAGAGTGTGTTCATCCCCATATTTGAGGAAGGTGGTCTAGAAGTTATATCCCCTAGTTTTTAAGTAGATTTGTGAATATGAGTATGTGTTTTTCTTTTCATCTCGTTGTTATTTAGATGACTTTGGTGGGATTTGAAATAATGGTCATCTAAATAATTATTTGAAACCCTCACTATCCACATGGGAAGCGTCAGGGATGATTTGACTGATTTGAGGCCACCCATGGGGTATTCTGACCATTCCGAACCATGAATTTGACTAGGTCGTGCATAAAATTGATGCATAATTACATAAATCCCATGTTGAACATGTCTATATGGTTAGTTATATATAATATAAAATGTCAATGTTTTTTCATATGATTAATAATGGATTAAGGGTTTGTTTGGAATGGCATAGAAATGGGTTAATCGGGTTAAATCAGATTGTGTCAAATGATATATGATTTGTGCTGAAATTCCAAATAGAACAAGTATATTTGAATTAATGATCATATTAAATTTGAAATGACTTGTGATTTGAGGACATGTAAAGTGTTTCATGACGAAATTAACAAATATGGTATGAATTAATACATGATAAATTCACATTAATGTTAGATGGGATAAATGGGTTAATGTATAGCCATTGATGTATATTGACTAAGGTGTAGGGGTTGTTGAATAAAAATAATGGGTTAAGGGATGAGAATGGGAATTTGGATAAATGACTATGAATTGTAATTCGTAAAAGTGTTAATGGGTTGTGACAGTGTATAAATTCCCATATGGTTGTCATGCTTTGTTTTTGATGATTTCCATGGGCATTGGATATGTTATGTTGGGTTATGGTATGGTTGTGGTGAGTTGACAAATAAGAATGTGCATATGGATTGGTAGAGTGGGGTATTGACTTGAGGTTCTACACTCATAGGTCAAGTTATACTGAGGCTCTAATCTCCAGACAAAAATGCATAGGATAGGGAAGTGGATGAAGGCTCTATTCCCCTAATGGTTGCATTCCACCCATACAAAAGGCTTCGAGTTGAGGATAATGTATTGATATGAAATGTGTATCCCTAGTGAGATAGAGAGTTGATTTATTTCCCTAATCATTGTAATTTATTTTCCTTATACCCTTTTGTATATGAAATTTTTGAATAACACAAAAAGAATATTTAATAAGAATGGTCTATGTAGTAAAAAATGGAATAATAAATGGAGTTAGGATAAATACCGGTCATGAATTAAATAAACCATGTCAACTAATGCTACCCAAACTTTCCCTTATTTACTAAAATTAATTATTCACATGCATGCACTATATATAAGACTAGATATTTTGTAGAAAAAATTGGTGGTGGGATATTGTGTTTTGCACTCACACCCTACTCGGGCAGTCGTTGGGTACCTGAGAAGCTCTCTTAGTGTCAGGTCAGGTCAATGGAAAAGGCCCTACATGAAGAAGTTGAGTTAGGCTTGGGATCTTCATGGGGAAGGATATGTACTAACAGTTGGTACCCGTTTGGAGTATTTTTGGTTTTCTTCCTTTTGGATTTCGTTCACATTTCACTACTTGTATTACATGACATTATTGTATTTGATTTTCAGTTTGTACCCCTTTTGGGAAATGTTTAGTTATGAATGGTTATTGGTTATTCATACTATTTCTACTATTTATATTGTGTTCTACTCTTCCTTGCTCTGGTAAAGAGGGTATAGTCTCCCCATGTGACTTATTATACCCTCTCCACTAGTCGTCAACCTCTGGCATACGAGGATGCGACCTTGAGGTCATGTGATGATGGGGCTCGGAGAACCTGTTTAGTGGATTCAAGGTTGGGGACATGAAAGATAATTATTACAATAAAATAAAATAGATAATTGATATAAAATTGATTTACTTTAACTTTAATACCAATATAGAATAAAATAACCTTATAAATTAATTAAATGTAAGTTAGTTTTCAATTAAAATTCAGTATTTTTTACTATACCTCAAAAATTAAACAGATCATAAAAAGAAAACATAAATTATTATAATATAATTTTTTTATTATTTTTTCAAAAGTAAAATATATATTTTCATATAAATTTTCAAAAATTAGTGAAAATTTATTTTGAATTCTATGTGCCTAGCACGATTAAACCGTATTTTAAAAAAATATTGTTTTTTAGAAAACATTTATTTTTCTTTCAAATGATTATATTTGTTTACTAGTTAATAGATAATTAATAAACATGTGAAAAATCTAAATATTAATAGATCACATAATAATATTCTTACCATTAATTCCAATGTCTTTGTGATAACTTTCATATTAAATAAAATAATTAATATAATATTTTCCTTCGGAAAACCTCATCCTTACATGTAACACATGTTTTTGAATAAACACATTACTGCCTATAACGAAAGATAAATATATTTTTCCATATAAAAAAATATAAACATAGTTTTCCATTTTACATATTATATTTAATAAAATTTTATTATTTTTAAATCATAGGGTGTTAAATTCTCCCCATCTTAAATAAATGTTGTCCTCACAATTTAAACTTGATCTTGGTAGTAAAGGGTTTGACATTTGAAAGTTGATTTTTTGAAAACCCACAACATATAAATGTTTAATATAACATTCTCTTAAAAATAGATAAATTTAAGTATGAATTTAATCTATATTAATCACATAACTATGTTTCTATGTATGAGAACATTGTGAAAAGAAATCCTAGACATGAAAGAGAAAACTAAAACACAAATACTAATGAAGAGTGATATAGAACATGGACATAATTAAGTTAATGACCACAAATTCATAAACCATATATCTGAAGAATTTCATTTATATTATCACGAATTATGGTAGTATGGAAGATTTTTTAATGAACCATTTAAATTCTTTTAATTGTCTCACTCTCTATAAATATATGTAAATATTATTACATGATATTTTTATATTTAAAATGAATAGTTTCATCTTTCTTTCTTTCTTCAATAAATTTCAAAATAATCCCTTACATCATGAAATTAATAACAAAAAATAATATTTTTTCCTTAAATAATTGAAATTACACATTAACATATCATATAATCTATAAATGAGTAACATGATAATCCACCTATCGTTACTAAAACCAAATTGGTTTGAGAAACATGTCCAATAACACATTAAGTTCAACATAACCCTCACTATAAATGGTTTACCATAAAGATAATCCAAAATATTTATAAAAATATATAGAAACAAGGTTATTTAATAAACATTATATTCCCCATAAAAAATAAAGTGTCTATTAATCGTTCCATGAAAATCATGTGAATATCTTCATCAAGCATTCTCTTAAAATATTGTAATAACAAAAATTATCATAAATCATTAATGAAAACAAGCATTAATCCTTGTTAAATAAGTAATACATATATTTCTCGATATATTACAAAACTAAAAAGATGTTGTAAACTCCATCAATGGTAGTATAACCAAGTTATCAACAAATCATTATTCAGATCCAATGTAGTCAATAATATCCAATTTACATTATCAATATCAATCATTTCTTATCCAAAAATAATTATATAAAAATAAGAAACATGTTAATGGTTATATTTCCCTCAATAAAGTGTTTTACATTATGTTTTACTTTCTAATAAATCATTTTTATTGTTCATTTATACTATTCAACATACACTTTAAAATCCTCAAAGATATTGTAATTTAGTAAACTCTATATACATTAAAGAATTATTATAATCCAGATATCAATGATAAAATAATAAAATAAAATAATTCATGAAATCAAACCCAATCACATTAATCATTACTCTTTATCATTACTAATAGCATAATCTTGAAACTGATCCATTAAATTCTTTTGAGGTGTATTACATTTATGCTTTGGGAATTTGTTTGTTTAATTCCTCAAAACCTTGGGGTTGAATCATTAAGTATTAGAAAATTATTTCATTACCTTATAATAGTGATCCTAATGTACATTATGTTCACAAATTATGTAAACTAATATTCCTCTTAATCACATACTAGGGTGTTTCTTTCACAATTATCACATTTGGAAATATATTTCTTTCCCATCATCCCTTTATCCATATTTTCTCTGATATGCTCTTCTTACCTTTCATCCCTTTAAATCCATAAGTCTTGGATAATTATTTCTATTTCATGTTAGAAAATGATTCTATGTTCACATATGATATAAATTTTTTATAGACTACTGCCCTTTGAAATATAGGATTAATACCTTCAATAAAATGAGCATTGTTACCAGTTTGATTGTTTTCCTTGATGTGATTTTAATTCTTTTTATTGGAAATGTTTCTATATAATGTTATGCATTCGATGAAAATAGTTAATTATGAACAATATTTTATAATCCCCAATCTAGGGAAATTGTTACAATATGATAATACCATAATCACAAAAATGTTTTTTTGGGATATATTTATTTTCAATTTTTCTTATAATATTGGGTAATGAAATTTTGAATTATTCCAAGTATATCCTTTGGGTGTGTCAAAATAGGTTCATAGTGAGGAAAATTTTCATGTTCCATACAATTATTGACTCAACCCTTAGAAAACTTTTTCATATTTATTACTCTTATGTACCCTTTCTCTATAACCACATACACTTCTCGTAGCGATACAAGGATATATTTTCAAGCATGGCCAAATAATATATTACCTACCAAAACATTTGTATGATATTCTATACTTATCAAAAAATCCTATCATCGGATTTTGATACCTAATATTTTTTTTCTTAAATCTAGTTCCCAAGGTTTCCAATAAACTTCATTTGATACCAAATGTATAAACCATTACCCCAGTATCCTAGATGTTGTGTTGTACTACCATTACATTGGCTTAAGAATCAAAGAAAACACATCTGGTATTACCAAATAGTTTAACATCCTTATTATACTAGATATATAGTTGATTCTATTATTAAATTTTAATACAATAATTACAAAATATTTTTTTGGAATAAAATTATTCTATTTATCGTATCCTACAATGTAAAAAATATTACACTTCTTTGAATTCTGGGAAAGTAAACAAAAATTGTAAGAGATAAGATGATCAGTTAAGATTAAGTATAGAGAAAGATATCATGAATCAATAATAAATAATCAATATGGAAAGGTAAATGAAATAAAACATCTTCAATTTAAATAAAATTTCTATCATGGTGATATATTATATAATAAATTGGAAAGGTAAATAAATGAAACCACTTTCTATTTAATAAATAAACTAACAATGAAATGCATCTATACATAATATCATATAGAAAAACTCATGGATAATAAAAAATAAAATATGAATGAAGGAAATTAATCATTATATGAAGTCATGTATCCAATGAAAATGATACGTTTAACATAAATATCATTCATAAGATTTTTTATCATACTAATTTCAAGACCATCCACATTAGAGTTTAAAACACACAACATACAAATGTGTAGGGTTTGTCCAACTAGTTTCATCTCATTATAATACCAATACATTAAGGGGATATCATTAAATAATCCTTAACCCATGTATTTCATATTCAAATAATTCATAAAATATTTAATAATCAATTTAACTAATAAAAAAGTGTATTATAAAATATCATGATTTGGTAAAGGATATATATTTATCAATATTTTCTCAATTTGTCCAATAGTTTTCAAAGTAAAGACCATATTTGAAAATGGTATATGGTTTAGAAAAAAATAATATCAATCTCAAACTATTATAAAACTTTAAGATAAATGCAATGGATGGTTATAAATGGTCACAAGGAAGTGATGGATTTCATATAAAGGTAACAATTAGTTAAGAAATTGAGATAGCACCATTACATTTACCACTTGTTATGTTACAAATCTAATCCCCTTGGATGAAATAATTAAAATTAAATCTTATAATACCATGAATAATGAATTATTAAAGATATTAAATGTAAAATGGTTTATATATACAACACATAAAATAAAATTGGTGTAGAATAACATATAAGCCTTAATAGAATGTAAATAGTGACAAAATCCATTACATCATGATTCCTTTTGTAAGAACATGAGTTAAACTCTTTTATAGTTGTATTGAACATGTTATTAACCTATTCCATAAAAATATTAACATTTATAATATCACATATTATACTTTTATTACATCTTATCAATCATTCATTAACAATCATTCATTATTTCTATTATTTTGTGTGTCAATTGCCTTGTTTTTTCATGCGAGTTTTGTCACTACCAATCCAGTAAATGAAAATGTCACAAATTTTCATCATATATTGAATAATAATCATTAAATAATAATATTTATAAATAAATTTTACTTTTAATACCAATTAGGAATTTTTTTATGAAAAATG
Source organism: Viscum album (assembly GCA_963277665.1). NCBI lineage: Eukaryota > Viridiplantae > Streptophyta > Magnoliopsida > Santalales > Viscaceae > Viscum > Viscum album. The sequence continues at coordinate 1,920,049,698 of OY728136.1, read as the reverse complement.
ATGTATGATACGATCACAAGGATAGTAGGTCGTACATACTCTTGAGTAACATTTTCAATTTTTAAATCATCATTATAAATTAGGTGTATATAATATTTTATAATTAAATAATGAAAATATTATATTATATACAATATTTTTATATATATATATATATATATCATCCATGTGAGGTAGGGATGAAGAGAGGGTCACATCAATTTATGAAGGAGGTAGTCCACACTAACACTAACGGTTTTATCATTTTTAAGTGTAAAAAATAAAATGATATATTATTTTTGAAAAATTATTAATTTCACAATAATATAATAATTATTTCATTTATGTGAAATTTAATCATTATCAAAAACCCATATTTGTATCTCAGTGTATCATTAGTGAAAGATAAATAACATCACTTAATGAGAAGGTGTCCTCCGTACAGACAAACGACATTCTTCTGTCTCCTAAATTATGGAATGTGATATGTTTTATATTATATAATGAACCCATAGGTATAAAAATGTTTCAAATATCATACATATAATTTGTAAACATCCTCAAAACAAACCTTGAGTGCTGGTAAAGGAAAAATGAATGACATTGGTTCGTGAGGTTGTAGTCTTCCATACACACAAACAATGATTCTGTAACCCATTTATTGGAAGTGTGTGGTTTTATATTGCAGAAATAAAATTAAATAATCTTACAATAAGGAGGATAATGATATTATTAAATAATAATGTTATAAAAAAAATTTAAAAGGGTGTATAAGGAATTAAAATGAACAGTTGTTTAAGAACATGACCTTTTCTTTGGGTAACCTCCTAAGGTTTTCACAAAATAATTCAATGGTCCTCTTTATAACAAAAATATGGATTATAGGATGAGGTGAAAGAATTTTTGATGTGTTATGATATGTTTTTGTATGATAAAATCTAGTCTAAAAGTGTGATTAATAGTGGGGGATAGTGAGTTCTCTTTTATAGTTGAAGGGTAATGGAGGTCATGTCAATAATATAGAGTATTCACTATTGGTAGGTAACCCTTTAATCATGTTCCTCCAAAATAGAGTTATAATGGAGGTTAAGGTTTAGCAATTCAATAATCAACTTGAAAATAAAAAACAAAAACCATTTTATCATTCTTTACAATAACATCCAAATTTCATATCCTTTACTCTTTTTTTCACTATGGTAACAAGTTATCTAACCGTTGTAATTTATCTTTTAAGTCTATATTAAAGTTATCCTTACTATATAATTTCGATCCAATGATTCTAAATACAATGTAAAATTTATTGAATAAGAGTCATATGTTTTTGTAAAATTAATTTTAATACAAATAAATTTAATGCGTAAAATTATTGTTTTTACCTTTAATGTGCTATGAGAGTTTCTACTATTTATGGGTAAATATAGTCATTAACAATGAATAATTGGTCCATGAATGGAAAATGTGTTATTTTTTTAACATTTATAAATATCATTTCATAATAAATAATTTTTTTGTAATGTTATGACTTTTTATAAAATATCATTTTTTTAAAAGAAATTAATGTTAATTTTAACACAAATCATTTAATTTGAATTTAAAAATATCAAAAAAATATGGAATTGAAATATAATATTTTAAAAATTGTTTAATATGATTTAATGATACAATGATATTTATTTAACATAATTATTCATTCAATTTAATTCACTTTTAATTTTTTTAGTATCACATATTTTTTTTACTAAATATTTCATATGTTTGTGTTTCTAAAAATTATAAAATAATTATTTAATCTCTAAAAAAATTAATGTGATTGTCATGATAAAAAAATCATTTAACATTAAATATAACATTTATAATTGAACATATATTGTTTTTCTATTCCCAATGCTTTAAAAATATTAAAGGTAAATGAGGTTCTTTTTATCTTTTCCTTAATACGCATTATTATATAAGTCAATCTCAAGTAATAGTATCATAATAACTCCTAATAATATATCCTAAGAAGATATAAATTTTTTTATTTGAAAAAAATGTGTTTTTCATAAGTTTTTTGGTCACTTATTCCTTTTCTAATAAGGAAAATACCCCAATAAACTCGTTTTTACCTTAATCAAGGTAATTAATTTTCACTATTTTCACTAATAAATATGATCAAGAATTAAGAATACCTTATTAAAAAATATAAATTATTCTCATTCCAAATAAGGAATAGGTTTTTTGAAATTCAACTCATATATTTTTCATAATTTATTTTAAAATTAAACTTGAACACACGATAAGAAAGATTGTTTTTAATGTGAAAATGATTAAAAGTTACCAATGTTTTAATATTAAAATTAAATATGAAAATGATTCTATTGACATAAATTGTATTAATTGATATATGAATTAACTAATTTTTCAATAAACCGAATTTAAAATATAAATTGACATTATAAATTAATTAATAAAAATATTAGTTTTTAACTAAAATTTAGTATTTTTCAATATTCATGACAACTTTAAACATCACATAATAATACAACAAACCACCCTAGGATAATTTTTTATTCAAAATTAAAAAATAATGTTATTTTTTTAATAAATTTTCTACAAATTTTAAATATTATATGTGAATTATGTGTACTGAAAATGATGAAACAATATCTTTGAAATAAAACTTTTTTCCCAAAAACATTGAGTTTTCCTTAAACTTAATTTGATTTTATTAATAAAAAATATATAATTAATTAACATGTTTAAAATATAAATATTCCTAAGTAATATTATCATATTATTACCCTACAATTCCAATGTCTTGGAGATAATTTTAATATTATATAATAACATTAATAATATATTGTTGTTCGGTAAAACTTAGTCTTGTGTGTAGCACAATTTTTCAATGAAACTCATTGTTGCGTGTAACAAAAGATAAACAAAGATTTGTGTGTTAGCCGAGATAAAAAAAATCCCATGTTTCATATTCAAATGAGTAATATTTTATTCATTTATAAATTTAGGATGTTACATTATTAGTATAAAATCATGAATTAGTTTTTTAGTAAATATTTTTATATGAAAATGTTTGTAATTTATAAAATTATTAATAATTCAAAAAATATTTAATTTATAAACCAATATTTTTTATTTTATAACAAATAAATTTTTTTAAAAATATATTTTTTAGTACATTATTCATTTAGTACATTAAATATAAACATTCAAACTTTTATATAATAATTATAATATAATTTTTAATTAAAATATTGAATAATTTCATCCAAATTATGCAAATATGTTTATTTTTTCAATCTAAATTTAAAAATTACTTTTAGAGGAACTACTTACATCAGATAAAATCAATTGGGTTAGAATGGGTTTAACAAAAAAGGGAAAACATAAAACCAGTTTCATATATGTGTGGTAATTGGGTATTGATTCTTTTATTGACCTTATCATGTTTACATTATATTATTCCAAATCTTTTAGCCAAATTCTTTGATAGTTACATCCCATTATGGTTATATTTTGGTTTTTTGTAGAACTAGCATTCAATTTCTCTTCTAAAAGTGGTACACTTATTCTAATTTCCTCTCACACCACTACCCATGTCGATGCGACAAAATATATTCCCAAACCACACTTTAACATTCATAATCCACTTTAAGATTATATATCCTTAAATAAATACAATACCTCAAAGGATGAAGACCCTTTGAAAGGGATATAATCAATTTAGTGAGCTATAAATTTCTAATCCCTCATTTCTCACTACTATTACATTTTGATCACATAATCATCATTAAATTCCATTATGGCGTCATAATATTTTACAATTAGTATCATTGGTATACATCAAATTGAATGAAATTATAAAATTAGTGAATGTGATGTCCTCATACATACCAAAAATCACAATTATCACCAATCACTTTATTCCTAGTCCATCAATACCATACTTGGTGCTTCCCACATTAGAGGTATTGGGGGTCTTTATAAACTGAAAGATTTATTTAATATGGTCCAACCACTCCTCATGGTCAATGAGTCCCTTTTTGTATATAAGAGACGTTTATTTTTCATTGTGAACTCTTGAACAATATCAACAATTTTTGACAATTATCAAGCTCTTACATGACCTAAAGATTAGATCTTATGAATCATGAACCCCCATATGGATATATGAATAGTTGTTTTTTCTCCTATATGTTATTCTCTAAAATACCCTCTCTATTCTTCTAAGAGGCCATCATCGGTGGGGGGTTCTACAATTCATAGTTGAAAAGAAACTTATAATGAAATTAAATATCAAATCACTTCAAGAGATCCAAAATAAAAAATCAGTTGGGTATTAAATAAGAGACAATATATTTATAATCATCTCTGAATGAAAATGAAACAAATATATCAATATTTTAATAATATCCCACTATACTATAATTGTATCAATAGAATTGAAAACTATACACCATCCATGAACGTATCACTATTGATAGAGGATGAGGTCACATGATATTCATACAACTACTACATACTGTGTAAACGAACTATGTACCTCCTTCAGACCTCCCTGTTTCACCCACAAAACAAAAAAACCCATCGGGCTCACCCTAAAATTCACCATTGACATGGAAATTATAGAAAATATCAACAAAACAACCCATAACTGAGAGGAAAACTTATACTAAATATTATACCACCCATACTAACTAATAGTTTTTTATGAATGAAATCTATCCAAGAACTCCCCCATCACTCCATTTTATGTGTCAATGGTCCTAGATCATGTCTACCATTAGATCCAAAATAAATACATGCTTCTATACCATTTTGTTATGAGGAACCCTGGATAAACTCGAACTGACCCCCAATCCAGCCAATCATAGTAATTGAAGAACATTCTCGGTTGTTATGGGATGATGATAAGCACTGTATATATTCAAGCATCGTATAGAAATGATTTCACCATTGCTAAAATGGAATGACTCATCAATGAAATTGAATAACCACCAATAAATCATCAGATTCTACAAAATAAAGAAAATTATCCATATAAATTTATGTGAAAACATGGATAAGAAACGAACTTCATTCTCTAGAATTATGAAAATTACATGTATATGTTACCTCTTATCTGAAATCCAAAACTCAAAATGAGGGCATCAAGACCAAAAACATCATACACATATATACCAATCTAAAACACGTTAATGAATCCATGTGACCCTATCCCTTTGATAATATTTCTCTTATAAAAAAACTATTGTAAATTAAAATTTTCTAAATCTAATTAAGTACATAGGGCACTTATTTATCCATTTTCCAACCACACAACTTCTACAGACACCTAGAGACACAGGTATGGAGTGGGGCACATAGCTTGTTTGGATACCACCATGAATTTTTTTATTGGATTTTACCCATGAAATCCATGATACTAGTTTGATATCACTTTTCAATATAGATATTGTCTAAATGAAATGAACTATGTACATTTTATATATAAATATCATTTCATTTTTTCAACCAAATAATATTTTTTAAATACCCTTCGATTTTAATTTCAAATAGAAATTTTTTTTAATAACATATAACCTCCTGGACTAAATAATAAAAATTCCTAAATGGAAATCATTTATCAACATATTAGTCATTTCATACAAAAGTTGGGAAAAACATCCTCAAGTAACCAATAACTGAAAATGGTTGTAATATATCCCATCACATAAAACATTTCACTCATCCAATGAATAAACGATATAAAATGATATTCCATGAGTAAGTACTCATATGTATCTAAACATATGTATATAATGTGATTGATTCTAAGAAACTTATTCTTGATTTCTAAAAAATTTATATTCTCTCACATCCATCCCCCAGCCCAACCTCAAAAGATCCCATACTCTCTCGAATACCAATTGCAATCTATCATGGTCTTCCAAGAAAAAGGATCTAACAATCCCTTATCTACTTGAAGGGAGATCTCATGGTATTCTTCCCCAAAGTCTCTCATGTTTTAATGGAAAACCACTCACTAACACTCCAGTGAACCCATGGGATACTCCGTGACAATGTAATTACAACAACTTTCTTATAGATAGAACTATTTCACAAACAAATTTACACAATTCATCATTCCCATGTCATATAAATTAATTTTCATAGGTTGAAACTATATTTAAATCATTTTTGATATCTATTTTGAAAACTAAGTCATCTTTAATCCATTTAATCACATACATGTTCTGAATACAAGCCACACCCATTTGTAATATCCAATTTAAACACCAAATTGTGAACTCAAACAACTAATTATTTCAAACACGGTATAAAAATAAAAAAAACCTTTTATTGTAATTAAAAACATAAAAAAAGGTTATTCAAAATCTAATGGTATTCAATAGAAAATTCCCTTAAATAGAGTCACACACATCGGATTGGGTCTGAACATAATCTCCATTGATGTTAACCACCTGTGATACCTATGAGAAGACGTTACACACATAATACACATGGAAAGAAACCAAATTCTCCATGAAAACCCTATATTAATTTAATCAAACCCCACCCACTAGGGTTTTACACACCCATGGAAAAGTATTTATTGGTATAAAGATGGGTAAATTAATAATAAACACTGGATATTTTGATTTAACTCATGAAAAATCACCAAGAATCTAAGGAGGGATCCACAAGATGAGATGGAATCACTCCAAACGAAGTCATGTGTCATGAGAGGGGGGAAATTAGGAACAAAATACTTAAAATATATAGTGAAAAAATAGTAAAGTACCATATTTCAATGATTGGGAGAGGTCCACATAGTTTTTCCTCACTGTTATGAAATCCAATATCCAATTGTGTCGGATCCACTATCACCCAAAAACTCAGGTTAAATAGAAAATATAAGATTATTAATTATTTGGAACACTATGTTCAAATCATGAAAAATTCAACTATCATCTTATACACCCCCCCCCCCCACAAAGTTATCCACACAATCAGACAAACTATGCATTAACATTATAACTTCATTTTTCATCTTGAAACTCCCCCAAAAATAAATGGAAAAAAGTAACCACAACTCAAACCCAATGTATATTTAATATTAAAAAATTCAAAATCCCAATGACCTGAAAGGATCACAACTTTTCCTTCTTCAATAGAAAATTAAATCTTTATCCATTGGTACATTTGGACAACTGATTTAAGGGAATTGTCAAATTCTTTTTTTATTTTCATCACTACATCACATAAAAAGACATGATAAAATTTTTAATGTTTAATTATATTTTTGTAAAAATTTGTTATTTTTTTAATGATAAATTGGATCACATATTAACCATATGAGTTGTAAATAATCATGGTAAATTAATCCATTGAATATATCCTATTAAGAGAAAGAAAATATTTCTTTTTATTATTTAATAACAGAATATAAAATATTTTGTTTTTATAAACAATTAAAAATCTTTAATCATAGTAATAAATAATTTAGAACCCCTATATTCTTATATTATAATTATATTGAAACAAAGTCACTTCATAATCATCCATTAATTGTGGTATTTTATTTTTTATATTCGATTAACCAACTACCAGAGTAATTCAATAAATTTATGTCATGATTTTAATTGTAAAATTATTATCATGTAATATATTATTTGAATATGTAAATAATAAGTGGTTTCATTTTCTATAATGGAAAAACATATATTTAACACATAATTTATGAGAACACCTTTCATTCAATGAAAATCCAAAAAGCATTCCCATCACTAAATTCATATTTAATTTTTGTATCCAAAACATCCTTAAAATAAAATTCTAAAATTATTAATTGTAATAAATAATCATTTAAATTTCCTTTTAGGATCATGGAATGATGAATTTTTTGGGAGTAACATAGAACCCATCATTATTCTGAAACAATATCCAACCAATCCATATAACTCACAAAAAATCAAAAGGAGATAAAATATAACATATATAAATGTTGAGAATAATTTAATATGCTATTTATAAAATTATATAAATATGAATAAATATTTAAAATGGGTTATTGAGATTGTTACTTTTTTATGCCTGATAATAGAGAATATTATAACTAAGATTTAATTGTGGTAATCGGTTTTTAGAAATCAATTATAATTTCTTGATACATATTTCATAAAATGAAACATAATAAATTTAATATGGGTGATTACTATATAATGATTGTATTATACCATATTACTGGGTTTTAAGATCTATATGTTATACCTTCTTTTAATTTCGTTCTATTTAAAATATTTCAATGTTTAAAATGATTTTGATCAAAATTTTACTCAAACTGTATGGTTATCAAATCCCATTCTTATTCTCAAAATGACTAGTTTTTAATAAATATATTTAACACTCAAATTTTTATTTAATTCTTTGTCTAGTTCATCTCTTTGATCATGGTATTTCTCCTATGTGTAAGGTGCGATATGTGTTGAATTTTTATATAATCCTTTGGTTATCTTTGATTCCATGTTTAATACTTAGATCCTCCAGATGATTTTGGTGAAAGGATTGTTTTTTACTCTTGATAGAAGGTGGTGCACGGTTAAGGGAAACTTTCATCTTAGCCTAGGAAACTGTGTGTCTTTGGGTTGGTGTATGAGGATTGGTGCACGGTTGATGCACTGTTTTTTAAACTATGTGTAAATAATGAGTAATGTCTCAATTATTTCTATAACCATTTCATGTAGTTGGCAGATGGATTATCAAACCGTGTGGCCAAATAATGTGAGCTACCTAGATTTTAAAACTTCTGAATTTACACTTTTACCTTCTCATTATTTAAAACCAATGTCACCCAATTCTCTCTCCATTATTTTTGAAACCATAACGGTCCCCCACTCTTTTTCTCCAAGGCTCTCATCCAATCCCATGGTGTGTATCTATTTATTTTTTCTTGCCTGGGGCTAGTTTTCTCAAGGTATTCTACTCTTCTCTTCTATCTCTGCCTCATCCTTCCATTTTCTCGTAAGTTCCTCTTCTCCATTGGTCATTTAGATCTAGGTTTCATGTTTTTCCTTGGTTTTTGTTGGTATTTTTCTTCATTATGAATCTCATGTTTTTTCATGGTTCTTATATCCTTGGTGAGTTTGTTTTGGGTGCACGTTTTTGAAGTGTTGTGAGTTTGACTTATGTTTCCCTTTTCACTTGACATTAAATTTTAGAATAGTTTATTTCATTATTTTGTCACCTTACTTATACGTTAATTATTGGTGATTTATATTTGGAATATTTTTTTGGTGTAAAATGTTGTTATTCATTCTTTATTATGAATTGAATATCGTTGTTTTGTAAATTTTTCACATCAAGTGTTTGATAAAATTCAAGGTTGGCTTTTACATGTGATTTGTATATTTTAAATCATTTTATGGCTTTGAAAATTTTGTTACAACATATAAATTGTGGTTTGGGTTTACTAAATGAGTTTAAAAATTCTTTTGGATCTTAAAGAGGTGTGTGTTTCTCTATTGTATGTGGAATTGTAGTAAAGATGTTTTGTGGCCTGTTTTTCATTTTAATGAAATTCGATTCGTTTTTCACATTTTCTGTGAGTAATTGAATGTGATTTATAAAATGATTTTTCCAAAAAGAAAATGTTGTGTTTTCTTATATTTAGAAAGTTTGATTTGATTATATTTGAAAACGATTCTTGATGATCATATAGATCTTTTGTGAACTTGGTGGAAATGAATATCCGGAAAACCCACCTTGAATTTTTTTTAAAAGGTTGAGTCTAAAGCCACATTTTATAATTAAAGCTAAGAAAATACATCTTTTAACTAGGTATAAGGAGACCCATTACATAGCCTGAAGGCCCAGTGGGCTTGTAGCCCATTACATAGCCTGCAGGCCTAATATTTTTTCCCAATGCACATTCTGTGAATAGTAACCTACCTGCTACAGTACCTGTACAGTACAAGTGTTGCTATAGTGTCATGTCGCCACTACAGTACACATCAATCAACAATACCACTACTGCTACATTATCGCTACAGTACTGCTACAGCAGCATGTGCCCAATGGGTTTTGAACCCCCATTTTTCATGTAGGATTACGGGGTGCTTACCACTAATCCACTCCCCAACTACACCCACCTTGAATAATTTTATTTACTTGTTAATATTTAATGTATGGGATTTACTCAGTGTGTAATCCTCATGATCCATTATTTTGAATTGGTGGTATGTTCTTTTTATAGACTCTGCAATAACCATTTACATTGTGCATAATGGGAGACTCTTAGTGTTGACTCCTTTGAAATCATTTGTTCATGGAATGATTTAGATCCTTGGTGTGCCTCGGGGTGATGAACATTATGTGAATTATTTATATATGATATGTGTGCATGTGATAGGATTCTCGGTTATAATCAGTTGTCCACCCCATTTACACTCTTGGTGTTGGAAGAAGTCATATATATAAAATGTTTTGAGAACGATTACTTCACTAGTTTGGATTATGCTCTAACTAGTATTCCATAGTAGTGGAAATTATATGTTTATTTATTATTTCTATGGGATAGTGACCATCGTTCTAGAAATTTAGTGTTTGGTTAATCGTTTGAGAGAAATTTGATGTATTCAAGTGAGGCATGATTTCCAAGATGAGTCAATATGTATAGTATGTTATGGATTATTTCATGAAATCTTAAGTTCTCTCATGTCTATTTGAACTTTGATTTCTGTAGTGGAGTATTAAAATGCCTTTTCAGTTGGTTATCTTTTTGTTCTAAAATATATTTCTTCTATTATGTGATCACTTATATGGATTACTTTTATGGTTTATATCTTGAATAAAATTGGTTAGTCACCTTTTACAGGTTTATGGGGAAAAAATTGGAAATTTATTTTCACACATTCTCTTACTTTTTAAAATTAAACATATTCCATTTTATTTCTAATGAAAATGGTTCCTTCATGGGGAAGTGTGTGATTTTTACTGAAAAAGATAAATGGTCCATTTTAGTATTCTAATGTACCAATATATGAAAAGTTTCTTTTATATATTGTATCTGAAACGTGAAGCTTATGTCCCTTTATTTTAAGGAAGTTCATTGGGAATAAATTTTTTTCGGAATTCCTACTGAGTTTTAATACCCATGCCTATAGATTATTCTTATTTTTATCTTTTGGTGTGGGTCTCACCTTGGTCATGATCATTACAAGGGATAGTTTTTATTGTTGTTATAGAGTGACCCTCAAAGTCACATGGAGACAGTATGTCCAGGTAGTTCAGTTGGTTTTTGGTTGTATATTTCTTTTACCTTTTTTCATTTTACATGTAAAAGTTGCTCAGTTTGGATATTTATATATATATATTCAGATGCTATGTTCATTTTTGTTTTTAATTATATATATATATATATATATATTGGGAGAAACCATTCCCTTGGATACTCTAAATATGATTGGCACTAGTTACCAGCATGTGGGGATCTATAATTCCCATCAAACATTGTCACAGATCATATTGGGTGACCCGATCAGGGTCGACCTGTGTTGGTTTTTTAAAAAATGGTATCAGAGTAGGTTGTTTATTTAGAAGACCTATCTTTCATAGAACCTTTTTTTAGGATGACAAGGTAGATAGAGTTGAACTATCATTACAAGGTTTTCATGTTTGGGGGAGTGTCTAGCCAAAACATTAGGTACATAACCTTGGATTTCCAGGGGAAAATATGTGTCTTCTGGATTATCTTGTTCTTGTTGGTTTTCATGTCCTTGTAAAATAAAAATAAGGATAGTCTAATGGTCTCAGTGAGCCCCATGTCCTGGAAGGCATGTATAGCTGATGACATGGTCCTAGAGGACTCTCTATAATGGTGGTGTGTTTGGCATATTCCCACCAACCATATGGAAAATTAACCCATCAACACCAATTTTCCTTTATGAGTTGTTTTGGGCCATCCTTGATTATTGAAATTGAATTAAAAACTCGTGTTTTGGAATTTTATAAACTATATTTTTTAGTCGAAATAGTTATTTATTTGGAAAATGCGAAATTGATTTTCAGAATCATTTTAAATTAGGATTGAGTTCTTAGTCGAATAAGTTTTCATAAAATGAGATTTGTTGAGCTGCCAAAAATATTTTGATTGATATTAATTGTGTTTTTTAATGGAACTCATCAGATTTTTATTCTTCTATAAAACAAAATGTAATGTAGTATACTGTAATGTTAGGAAATGGTTTATGATTAGTGGATAATGGTTTTTGAAAAAGGATTTTTGAATGTTGAGATGGAATGTGTATTGAATATGTGAAAAACATGGGTAAAATAGTTTTTTTAAAACAATGATAATTTTTTTAACTTTTGGGTTAACATGGGTTTTTATTTTCCTAGATAAGTATAAAATGTGGATGAAAGATGGAATGGGTGGATGAGATCCATTATTTTCATGATTTGAAGGGTTCTTATGGTGCCACAATAAATTTGATGTTTGTGGCTCCATGGAGTACCATTGGTGTGTGTGAAATCCACCATGTTTTTCCCTTTATAAAATATTAGGAGGATTTTTGTGATATTTTTATATCCATTGTTCATGTGGATTTTTTTCCTATGTTTTGGGGCATGTTTCATACATGGTGTTTGAGGTTGAGAACTATTTTTGGTGAGTTGGTTATGATTGAGCTCTTGGTTTTCCTGTTTCCCAGTGTCTTCCCCTATAATGATTAATTAGATTCTTATGGTGATGCTACAAGTGGTTCCTCATTATTAGGATTTCATGTTTTTCAACCTAAGTATTTTCTTATTGATTTTTGAATTTAAATCCATCTCCTTTTATACTCAATTGGATTCCCTAGAAGCCGAAGTGTTGATGTATAAATTACAAAGGATATTAAATCACCTTGACTTTCCTTAGTCATTAAATTTTATTTTTTCTACCATTATGTGTGATAGTAAGACCTCGAAGTGGTGGAAGTTGGTTTCATAGACCAATACATAGGAAGTTATTACATGGGATTTCTTCAAGGCTTCATTCATTGAAAAATAATTTTATATGGAAGTGAATTTGGGAAATGGGATGGATATGTGTTTTATTTATCAGGGTGATGGTTTGGTGCTGGGGTATTTTTTTCATTTTTTGGATCTAGTTCCTTATCTTCCTGAGTTAGTTGAGGATGATTCCTCAAAAGCTCTACATTTTAAGAAAGGGCTTCATCCAGATCTAACGTATAAATTCTCAAAGATCGTTTTAACCTATTATGCCAATGTAGTGAGGAAATCTATTAGTTTAGAGGTTATTTTAGAAATATTTCTTGGGGAATCCATCCTTCCTCAGGTCTCTAGAAGCATTGAATTGAATTCCAGTAGGAAGATGGGGAATTAGCATGAAGTTGTTTGTGATAATCATGGAATTAAAAGGATTATGGATCTTTCATTGGATTCTTCATAGTGAGGGATCCTGGTGTGTCATCAGTTTCGTAAGCCAAATCATAAGAATAAGTCAATTCTATGTTATCTAAATATCTTTCATACATGTAGAAAAGAAGGTCACTTCCATTATTTCTATCAGGATGTTTATCAGACGTGATGTGGGTCTAGTTTTCCGGAGTAGGGTTCTATTTGGAATTTGTTTAAAGTCCCTTTATATGTGTTCTTTTTTTGTAATGTTTGTTTCTATTGGTATTATCTAGTGTTTTGTTCACATTATATTATAAATGTGTATGTTCTATGTCACTTGATAACTTATATTATAACAGAAGTGTGTTTTCTTTTATATATTTTGAAATTTTTTCATTATAAGTGGAGGTACATCTCGTTTACTATCTTATTATTGGTGTTTCTCATCTAAAGAGATGAAGGATGTTGAGTGTGACTTTTCTATTTCCATGTTTCGGAAGAAATAAGGAGTCCCGGTTACGGATTAATTTCCTATAACTATGAGGCAATAGATTCATGAAACATAAGGGCTCCATCCATAGGCACTAATGTAAAGCTGGCGTGTAGTCATGAATCCAAGGAGTGTGTGGGACCTTGGCCTAGATTTATTATTCAATGCCTGAATGTGGATAGTTTAAGTCTTCTTGTTTTGTAATATATATCATAATGGTCCCTTTTGTGGAATTATTTGTAGAGACCTCATTTCCTTATTTTGATCCTTATGGATTTAATAGTTACTCCATGGTAATATGGAGGCTTGATGGTCCTTGTGCGGTTAGCCCTTATTGATTGGATTGGGTATTTTAATGTGGGTTGGAGTTTCTTTTGTTGAGTTTCCACCTTGGTGGTGTGGTTGTTTGTCCTATGTGGAGAGTCTCAGATTGTCCCATGTCATGTATCCCATTTTGGTCAAATAATGTAAGTGCATTAATTGTGGGGATACCCAACAAGGGTCTCATTCTGGTTTCTTCTAATTTTGATAAAAGATAATTGGTTTCATATAGTGTTTATACCATTCTGGACTCCTATGATAGAAATTCAGTTTAGCTCTAAGTGTTGTTCTGGTGGGAGGTGTTTCCTTTCTGAATCTATTCAATTTTTATTTCTTCTCCCTTTGGGAGAAAATTGGGATTTTTTAGAAATGTTGTTGAAGTCGTTCATCTTGTTTTGTGAAGTGGTTTGGGTTTTATGATTCATTTCGGGTAATATGTATGAGTTTCATTTGTGCTGTTTGAGGAGTACATGATTTGAGAGGTTGGATCATGCGATTGTGGAAATCCCTTTTCCTTATTCGATCAATTGGTGATTTTTTTTCATTCTTGGGGTGGAAATCATTAATTTTGGGGAGAATTATCACACAGTGATATTTATTTTCAACGTTTTTCTGGATAATCTAATAGATACTCGTTTTTCTCCTGAGTTCTGGGTTTTATAGTTTATGAATTTTTAAGTAATCCTTTTTTCATCATTGATTCTGTGTTTATTATAAAGTTCATATAGGTGTTTTTTGTTAATGTTATTTTTTTTTTCTTGACACCATGAGCTTCACAACTGGTGGATTGTTAGTTGAAACAGTGTGGCTTATCCCAGGAAATAATATAGCCTAGAATGGTGTCAAAGGCTTGGAACACGACATCTGTATGATTATGTAAACTATATGGAATGTTTGTGGCAATGATATGTCTCTTGGTAGAACCACTTCTATTGGTTAGTTCATGGATTACCAAACCTTGTAGCCACATTTTCTAAGTTTCCGGGATAATAAATTTTTTAAAATTCCAGTTCCACACTCTCAATATTTTAAACCAAAATTACCATATTTCTCTCTTCCCTAGTTCATGGGACCCTAAGTGGCCTCCTCTCTTGTTCTATAATGCTCTTCTCTTCTACAATACTTATGATCATCTGATTTCATTTTGTTTGGGGATAGATTTCTCACGGTATTCTCCTCTTCTCTTCTCCCTCTTCCTCCTATTCCATTTTTTCTAAGTTACTCTTATTCCATGGTAATGTAGAAATAGTTTTCATGCTTTCCCTAATTTTATATTGGCGGGTTTTATTTTTTATTGTTTCTCTTGGTTTTTCTGGTCTCTTGGAAACTTGGTGAGGTTTATTTGGGTGTTTGTTGATGAAGGGTCATGTGTTTGAGGTATATTTCCCTTTTAACTTTTATTTAAATATAAGAACCATTTAGTTTGAGCTTTTCAATGCTTACTTAAATGTTAAATATTTATTTTTTATCTTGGGAATATTTGGTTAATGTTAAAAGAAGTTATTTATTCCTCATTCTGAAGTAAATGTAATTGTTTTTTAAATTTTTCAAACCAATTGTTTAATAAAATGATCGGTCTTCACTCTCATTAGATTTGTAGTTCGTAAATCATTGTTTGTATTTTTTTAATTTAGTTATCACATCTAAATTGTGGTTTTTGGTTTCTTAAATGGATTTATATATTTATTTGGATCTATAAGAGGTGTGTGTTCTACATATTAAACTGGAATGACATGCAAATATGATGTGCGGTCCATTCATAATTTTAATGAATATGTTTTTGGATTGAACACGTGGTGTGAGTACTTGAATGAGATTTCTAAAATGATTTTTGAATTTGAAAATGGTGTGGTTTTTATTTATGTAAAGGTTTATTTTATTTTTAAAAAAAATTATGCATGATGCTCATATGGAAGTTTTTTGAAATTTCTGGAAATGTTTATCATAAAAACCCTTCGTGGATAATGTTCTTAGCTTGTTTATATTTAATGGATGGGTTGTCTTTGTTATGGAATTCTTGTGATCCATTATGTTTAATCGGTGTAAATTCCTCATTGTAGACTCATCATGACCAATTTACTTTTATATAAATGGGATATCCTTAGGGTGGACTCCTTTGAGATATATTATTTACGAAAAATGATTGATCCATGGCATGAAACATGATGCTGCACATTATCTAAGTTATTTGAATATGATATGTGTGAATTTTATTATATTCTTGTTGGTCATCTTTTGTATCACCCCCATTATACTATTGACATGAGAACCTCGCATAGCAAGTGAGTTCTTTGAGAACAATTACTTCACTAGTTAGGATTACACTCTGATTAGTTCCCCATAGTAAGGGATATGATATGTTTGTTTATAATTACTATGAGATTGTTCCCCTCAGTCTACCCATTAATGGTGTGATCTAGTGTGTGGTAATATTTTGATTTCATCAAGTGAGGAATTATTTTTGGTATGAATAAAGATTTATAGTATGTTTAGGATTATTTCATGAGCTTCTAGGTTCTCCGTTGTCTATTGTAACTTAATTATCTACAAGGGATGATTGAAATGGATTTTGGTTTAGTTATCCATGGGATCTTGTTACCATTTCAATTATTATTTTATCATTGTAATGGATTACATGCATGGTGTACATATTGGATAAATATGGAGTGTTTTCTTTAAAAGGTATATGGAAAATGGTTTTAAAAAAATATTCACACTTTCTCTTCCTTTTTAAAATTAACACATCTTCCTTTCTCATTTAAATGATAATGGTTCCTTCTTGGGGAAGCTTTTGATTTTTAATGGAAAAGTTAAATGGACTTAATATTCATTTAAATCTGAAAAAATGTGGAAAACACTTTTATATGTCGTACCACATAATTTATGTTGATGTTTCTTTATTTTAAATAAGTTCAAGGGGAATATATTTTTTTGGGCATGCCTACTGTGTTTTAATACTCATGACTATAATTTATTCTTAATTTTAGCTTATGGTGTATGTATAGTCTTGGTCTTTATCATCATGGATGATCGTTGGACTTGGTGTTGGATAGTGACCCTTGTGTTCGCATGGATAGGTTGTGATTTTCTATATCATTGTTTTATTCATTGTGTAATTTTAATTAATTTTTAGTTTACAAGTAAATGATATTTAGTTTGTATATATATATATTGGGATAAAATATTAATTTTTCTCCTTAATTTTATTTATTTATATTGTGATAAATCATTCCCTTGGTAACTCTAAAGATTCCTAGTAATAGTTTCTAGCTCATGGGGATTGTGAACGCCATTCAGGCCTTTCCACAGAGAGGCTCAAGTGACCAATTTGTGGTCGACCTAGGTTGGTTCGTGACGATATAAGTATTGTTTTCGAATAAATTATATAACTAAAATCCATAATCATTTTCATTAGATATTAATGTGTTTTAAAAGTCCCCCCAAAAAATATTATTTCCCATTTACTCATATTTTTTCTAAAGTGTTTATTGTGTGTCAAACTAATACCATGTATTTTTCTCCACCGAGAACCTCCATTTCTCCATATTTTTATTTATTAAATGCAATTGAATATATCATTATTAATAAATAAATATGTAATTGTGTTAATTTATTACTAATTTCACCTCTAATTAATTTTATATGAAATTTTCATATTTTTTGTATGGTTCATTTTCCTCAAAATTTGGAAAACCTCTCTTTTTAGTGGTTGTGTGTCAAAATGTTAATTTATAGAAAAAAATTTTATATATAATTAATTATATATGTGTTCTAATGGTATCTAACGGAAATTATTTTACCCATATTTTTAGTAAATATTTAATTTACAATTTTTATAACATTCATGAATATTTCATAAATCCAAAGATGTTTTTCTTATACATTAATAATGTGGTTTTCATTAATGTAATAGTATATTAACATATCATATAAATGAATAAGGATATTATTAAAATTATAATATTAACCATCTTTCTGTTAACTACTTATATGATATCCTTATTTTTTGAAGAATGATTTTTCGCTACATTTTCCTTGACAAATTGTAAATGATGAATAGTCCTAACATTTCACTCAATGTTATTCCATTACAAATTCAATGTTTTTATTTCTTTTATTTTAAGGGTTTCACTTTGATTCCATTAATATATTTATTATAGAAATTATTATATTAACCGTAAAACCTTTATCTATAAATTTTAAATAATATATTTGGTACTATTATGATTCAATGGTTTTCACATATAATGTTACATGATGTCATTTGATTCTCAATTATTTTCAATAGGATCATCTAATATTTATTATTTATTTAATTATTAATGATTTTTATATATGAATAAACTTGATATGTATATCAACCCAATTTTCTTTTTATGGTTTATTTATGATGTTCTAAATGTTACTCATTTTTAGTGGGTTATTTATGATATAAATGTTGAATGTTTTGAATATAAAATTTTTTTAAAACCCATTTTGTTTCCATATGATTTTTATTATGTGATAAGTTAATAATTTTAATTTGTAACTAATCAGTATAGATGAAGTATGGATGGGTTTTAAAATCACCGTTAAATTCATTGGATAAATGTTTATATCTCATTATATAATAAATCATTAGAAAATTATGCTTTATCGTCATAATGGGAACTAATTTTAGGCCTCATGAAGGTAATGGTATCCAATAGAATTGTTTGTACACTATTTCCAATATTTTCATTAGTTTTTTTCTTGTTACCATGATATTTCTGTGCATTAATTCCGTTTGTTTTTTAAAAAATAATCCCTTATAATATTTAATTGTATATTATATTACGAATTTACTTATACAAATATTAATGATACATTATTTGTTGGTTATAAATTTCGTATGAATTATTATTAAACACATATGTTCATTTAATCAGAACTACTTATATTTTTTTAATCATTTTTACCCATATTGGGTATCTAATCTCATCACATAATTATGTTTCCATTTCCCCATGTTTTGATGTTAGAATAATTATAAAATGGATAGTAGAGTTTCTTATGTAGTTAATTTCTGGGATACATTAAAGAGTCATTAAAGATAATTTAGTCTCAAATACTATTATAAAATGTAAATTTGATAAAAAAAGGACATGGTTATTTTATGTTAAAGGTTTTTCCATATTCCCTATGACTCATCATTATCATCATATAGATTTTTATAAAACGGTAATAAAAAAAGTGCAAACCTGATATATTCCCTATGACTCTGATCCTAAATAGTATTGGGAATATTTAAAATTGGAATATTTTCACTTAGTTACATGGATGATAAAATCTTGATTGTTGTTCATCAAACATTCGGTAGTCTTTTGAATGATATTCCTTGTAGTTAAGGGTGGCGTCCTAGGATATGAATTTCATTCGAAATACCTTTTTTGTTCTTATAAGACACTTGAGAAGTTATATAATATAAACAATTATAGTTGTGATGAGTGTATGATAGAGTATCTTGGGTTCCTTAAAAAATTCATCATAGGGGATGTCAGTTTAAATAATTTCAACATTCTCCCCCAATGTGGGTCACCCATGTTACACCATCAAATATATAGATGGATCTTGATGTCTATACTCATGTACTTTCTACTATTGTTTAGGTAAAAGAAGTGTTATTTCTGAGTGTTTTCCACATTGTTCATATTAAAGGAGAATATGTTTAAAACAAAAATAATTTAGTTTTATTGGGATGTAAATATATATAATAATTTATCCTCCAATGCAATAGGAGGCCCCTTGGATGATGATTGCATGATTGATGTTATTTAGGGGATCATTAAACATTTGGATCATCTAGAGGACCTCTAATTAAAGATATATTCCATCGTTTTTTGGGGAACTGCTTGTAGTTATTGGGGTGTGATGAACCTAATTGATAGGTATAAGGTTCATACATTGGATACCATCAAGTAGCCTTACTTAAATTAATTATTTCATGATATACTAAAGATGTACTTCACATCGGGTTTTATATTTTTTTATAGGGCATGATTTTTGTATTTCCAAACTATGATCATATTCCATATATTATTCACATATATACACTCATTGATGGGAATAAAGTGTTAAAAACTAAAAATATTAAATCTATAATTTTATAATAAATATTATATAAAATTAAGATATTTTACTGGAAAATATATAAAATGGTTATTTTCCAGGACATAAGTTTTGAGAATGTTATATATTAAGATAGGGAAATAGGTCTTTATTCTACTCTTAAAAAATTAATTGGTGGACTTGAAACTAATTTATTGAATATCTCTATTGTCACCAAGATGATAATTTCAATGAAATTATATTAGAGGCAGTGAATTTCATTCTTGTAGAGGATCAATAAACAATGTCCTTTACTTTACCTCATAATCTAAACTATATTAGAATATGTTTCACTAATATATCTTAAGACCCCCTCTTAGAAAAGTGATATTTATTGATATTGAACTCATGATAGGGTTTAAGCCAATAATAATTAATATATATATACAATAACACTACCCACTTTTAGTGAATAAGGTAATTTATTTGGTCAGCTATTGTCTGAAACGATGGGTTATGTATGTATAAAGTGTAGAGGATATGGGGTGTTTATTTATAAATGAGGTTTGTTGAATGTTTTTAATTTTAGAAATAAAAAAGTTTTTTCCAAGAAGGTTACATGAAAAAATGATGGAAAATGAGGAATTAATTATCCAGGAAGATATATGGTCAAAATATTTGAAGCCGATGGGAATTTTATATATTTGGGTTCATTTACCACCCATATACTTTTTTAACCACTGATAAGTACATTATTACCGTAAAGTGGTATGTAATTTTTAATAGTTTTACTATTAATTATTGTAAATAAATAATTCATTAAAATTATATAATATAAAACATACATATTATAAACATTGAATAAATTTTTTCAAGTTCAACTCATCAAAGTGGTAGTATTTAATTTAAAATTAAACATATAGATGAGATGAGAAAACTAGTTTTCAATGATGAAATGTTCAAAGGAATAAAATATATTTTTAATCAAGATTAAATATTAAATTAATTCAAATTACATGAATTTTATAAATATATATATAAATGAATTATTTTTACTTTTAAAATCTTATTTAAAATAAATTAACCTTTTTAAATTCTTTATAATTAAAGAAAATTCTTAATAAAAACCAGTATTTTTCACCATTCATTGAAATATTTATCTATTTAGAAGATTAAAAAAAATTTCTATTATATTTTTGAAATTATGATTTTAATGATGGTTTTTTTAAATAAATTATCTATATGTGAAAAATATTAATTTTAAAATAAATTTCCAAATTTAACACAACGATTTTATTTGAAAATATATTCTTTTTCAGAAAATATTTTTATTAATTCAAATGATTCATACATTATTTATAAGAAAAAAATATAATTTTATATTATTTTATAAATTCTAAAATCATATAATTTTAATAATTTAGTTATAATGATTTATACACAACAATTTAATAGTTATTTTATAACCATATATTTTATTATAGTCCATTTTGACTGTAGGTTATATATTCCACAAAATATGAAAGAGATTTGATTTGTTTACAATGAAATATATCATAAAGTCTCTTCTTGATTCATTCTCTTATACGATTAGTGTTCCATGTCATATACACTTTCAAAACCATATTTTTCTTCTAAAATATGTTGGTGTAATTGTATGTCTTCTTATTAGTATATAATATAATATTCTTTCATAACAGGTGGGGGAATCTATTCGAGTGGAAATAAGATGATATTATTAAAAAGAATTTTTATACTACCTAAATCAACTCTCCAGACAATATATTATTTTTCAACTTGTCATCAGTGATGAACTCGCTAAATAAATATCCATTGATAGATTTCTTATTTATATTACACATAAGGATCATAATTCATTATATCATCATAATAGTGTATGAGTATGGGGAAAAATATTAAATCTTTATAGATTACATGGAATATCTCACTAGAGTATCAAACAATCTAATAAAAATAGATATATGATTTGGGAAAAGTTTCTCAAGTTGGATGGAGTTATGATTTCACCTCAAGGAATTATATTATAGTTCACTTCCCAATCACTAAAAAACTCGATTAAATTCATTCCACCAAAATAAAAATATGTGATTTTAACATAAAATGATATTTATTTGTTAGTAAATATTAAGTTAAATACAATATTTTTCAATAATTCATTGATATATAAAATTAAATTAAATACAAAAAAATGGGGACTATTTTGACATACTATAGATATTAATCCAGAAAAATTATTAATATTATTCCTTAATATAGAAAAATAAATCCTACATGGTGTTATTTTAAATTTTAAATCTATATAACATGTAATAGTAACTATACAACCAAAAATGACATATAAATCATATACTATAAATAATTCATCTCATATAGATTAATTTTTTTTCATTATTGAGTTATATTCCACATTTTTTTGAGAATTATAGTTTTATCCTTGTAACTGGAAATATCTCGTAGTTTATCATCATATCAAAATATTTGTGATGATTTTATTTGGATTGAGATGAGGATAAACGTATTCTAGTTTAATGTAATTTAACTAATTATTGTGACTAATAGTTAATATAAAATATGATAGAAAGATTTGTTAAATGATTAAGGCCTACATCTTCAAGTCTATTGTCACCAAACTATGAATTTTTTAATATATGCATTAGAATAATCCTTGAAAATTTTTTATCATAGTTGATTGATGTTAAATGAATATTCATGACTTATTAATGGGGTATACTAGTTGTATTGAGTTTCTAAAAATTCAAAATAATACAATAAATTAATCTTTCTATAAAATGATCTAGTGATCCATACACATACATAAAAGGTAAGAACATAGATAAACTATTCTAAAAAATAAGGAGTTCCAAAATTAATATTAAATTGTGATGTCAAGTATAATTCGATTGATTATTATATTAAAGTTTTAAATTATAATTAGGAACTCATGTATTATTGGGATATCATTTAATTGATAGATGATAATTATATATAAAATTTTTTGGGAACATTTATAACTATCAAATCTTATCTTGTCCTAATGATTCTCCTAAAAGAGATATACGAGATTCTATATACATCCAAAAATGAACCCTAGACAATCAGGTTTGTGAAATGGTAAAAGGAACCCCAATGTGGGATGAAAACATTTCTATCTTTGAATTTCATGAACATATTAATGTTTGGACATATACATGAGTAATCCTTCATATCAAAAATATACATAATTAATCCTCCTAGTTGATTGATACTTTATGTGAGATTTAGGGTTTTTAAAAATAGTGAAACATTTCAATAAGGATAAAATTCATGATTATCTGACCATAATATTGTGGGACTATCAGATTATTTTTTTCACATACGCCCATAAATCAAATAATTATTTGGGTATATATTTCATAAGAATAATATTTTCACTCACATGAGGGGTATTAAGAATATATCCCATATAAGGGATAAAAATATAGTGCACCATCATATAATTGACCAAAATGTTCATGTGGTAGAAATTATATAGTTTTTTCATTGATACATTTTCTATAAAAAGAGTTTCAGGTAATTTGATATGTGTATCTACCATATTGACTTTTTTAAGATTTATATGACAACTATTTTATAAGAAACATATGAAACTATTTGTACTAGTTGAAATTATGAGATAACTGTATCCATGATTATAACTTTACCTATTGTGAATGGGATTTTTTTTGAATTATATGATGCTATATTAATACATGTTCACAATTTGTTGACTATAATATAGACTTCCCCTATATAAATCCACAATAAGGGTTCAAAATTGAATAATATTCAATCAAGTATAATCAGAATGATTTCATGGTTCCTTTAACCACTCAACAACTCTATAGTTGTGAATTGAAGTATGATATGATTTACACATTGAATCTTGTCAACATATAAAAAATTTAGTATTCTATATCAAAAATGGGATAACATATTTTTTTTAAATCATGATTCATTTTAGGATTAAACTTTTATTGTAAAAATTGCACTATAAAAAATTTATTATGTTAAAAAATGTAAATTAGATATGGATGATAATTCTAATCATATATTATAGATTAAATTTAAAAATATAAATTAAATATTAAATTTATTTTCCTTTACTATATTTAATAGGTATCAAATTAATATATAGTCATTATATAAGCTTAGGAATCATGTTTTGAAATATTATATTTTACCTAGGCACAATTTCTCATGTTAGTTATTCGAATAATTATAATTCTATAACACCCCACATTTAAAATAATTTGTAACTTTTAAATTCCTCATATATAATAGATTTAATGTTTTTTTGACTAAATCTTCACTTATGTGTTCCATGTCTTGACTTATCTACACACTAAATCACTATAAAGATTTATAATTTTTTCATCTGAATCAAATATTTAGATTCTTCTAAAAGTTATTTCTATATTTTTATATCATTAATGTATTTCACTATGATTTTTAACATTTTGAATCTAATAATTATAATGATAGGAATAATGGGATGGAATAAAATTTAATGACAATTTTATCATCAATGTTCCTTCAAAAAATAAGTATTTACCAAAAAAAATACTGTGAATGTACTCTAATGTAATATTTTTTGTGAAAAATATTCATTATACAGATTTCTATAGTTTTTGGATACTCTTATCTCATCTCCTAAGTCTCAAATTTAATTCATAAAATGATTTAGTTTCTCTACTTTTCATTTTAATTAAAATATAGTTTAATTTTTCATTAAAAAATGAGGGTTGGGCAAAACAATTATAAAATTTTTTTATAATCCATATGATAACTATTGAAAAAAAATTATTTAAAACAAAAAACTGTAACTAATATAT
This sequence comes from Viscum album, assembly GCA_963277665.1. Taxonomy (NCBI): domain Eukaryota; kingdom Viridiplantae; phylum Streptophyta; class Magnoliopsida; order Santalales; family Viscaceae; genus Viscum; species Viscum album. The sequence continues at coordinate 1,920,024,597 of OY728136.1, read as the reverse complement.
AATTAATACATTATCAATAAAAATTTATATAAGAGGTTCATGTTCTCAATATAGATATTTACGAGGGGAAATTTCCATAATTACTAGGAATATAATTTAGTCACCTAATAAATTTTCAAAGAGTATGAGTGGATATGGATTGTGAAATGATCAAACAAGGGGACTTATAACACAAATATTTTTTACAAATATGAATCTCATATTTTAGGCCTTGGTAGTAGGAAACAATTATCTCTCATTAGATGTATTGTGAAGTGTTTATCATCTGATGTGATATCCATATTCTAAAAAAATACAATTCTAAGAGACATGTATGATTTTTTTGGATAACAAAAATATTTTTTCAACGAAACTATAATGATTATGGTGGAGGGTCAATATTGTTTATAATTTATATGTTTAGTAAAGATTCCCATATTTTTATGGATAGCCCATTCATTTTATTGGTTATGGATTTCCTTATTTCTTAGTTGATAAAACATGAATTTATCTGTCTAGAGTGTCAAATGATTCAACAAACATGCATAAATAATTGAGTTTATTACATTAAATTAGTTGTGGTATGATGATGTATATTTTTTTATGAGTATAATATTCATATGGAAGTCATGTGTTTTCTAATAATTCATGTTAATGGATTGTAAAAACTACTGATGTATTCATTTATGAGTTACTAAACCAATTGATTTTATATTAAAATGATATGAGTTAGTGATCTATTAATAATCATGTTGAAACAATTCATTTAAAATATTTATTAGGTTGTATTCCATATTAGCAGTGATATTATATTTCATTATTCGTAAAATATTTATGAAGTAACATATTCCATGGAATTTAATGTTGGGATACATGGATCAAAAATTCTATATTTTATTATTTGAGGGTATATATCGATGAATTTAACATGATTTTTGGATTCTATAAATTTTAATATGATCCAAGATTGTGCCAATATTGATTTAACACATATGTATGATGGGTGATTGTTCATAGTTTGTGGTCACTAGACAAGTAAAATTTTTGTCATAGTTTGACATTACACACAATTTTCATGTTATACCTTATATTTTTTTCATATGAAAAAGATTATACACCAAGAATTTTTTTCTATTAGATATGGAAGTGTATACTATAATAATTGATATCAATTAATGAGAAAATTATAATAAATAAGTCATATACATTTGGTTACAACCTTGAAGATCGAATTAAATTTAATTTTGATATACTACATAAAAATACTTGTACTAATTGGTGGATTAAAGAACACTTTTTATATATTGATTAAGAATATTATTTATGAAATAAAACCATACATAAACATCTTATATATTTTCAATTTTGATATAATTTTTTAAGGATCCATTTTATGAATCATTATTTTCATCAAATAATACACCAATACTCCATGTATAAATTATTTCAGGATGAATTTGTTAGAGAATTTCATTCTCTCATATTTTTAGTGAATATCAACATTATATAAGGAACTCATTATTACTTTATTGAGATATCATTGTTCAATTTTTTCAAACATTATATTATTCCATTTTAATCAATTAGAAGTATATGATTTTCAATTAAATTGGATTGGAACATAAAAAATAAAAAACCTTATATAGTATACACTAAAGAATATTCAGTAACATTTTAAGGGTTCAATTGAAAATCTATATAGGCCCACAAGATGAAAATGATATCTTATAGAAACATTTTTTATCTTTATAATATTTATTTTCCAAAAAACTAGATGTTTTTATTGATGTAATTAATCATTCCGACGGATTTTGTATATATAAGGACTAATGGATAGACTTTATTGAATATTTGAAACATAAGACTTATCAAATAAACTAAACAAAATATTTTCCATTATCTATAAGGATTTTACAATGGGATATAAATTTACAAATGACATATTTTTTTATGATATTAGTCTTATTATTTATCTTATAATTGATATGGGGGACTAATTAAATATATTTTGATAAGAATTCAAATGAATCGACAATGAAAATGACCTATAAAACCATCATAGGAGGGCATTGACCCATAAGATTGATCTATAATATATAAATTAACTAAATGTATATTATATTATATACTAACTGTATGGATTACTGAATAAAATTATTATTAATATTAAATTAATTCCATTAATTTGGTAGTCTCAGGAAGTCATATATCATGTTTTGATAAAAGTGAAATGATTCTTTATTATATGATGGAATTTAGTTCATGTTTTATGGGCTCCACATTTACCTATATGAACCACCACTAGATAATTATAGATCTGTTTTAATTCAATGAATTTGATGAGGATCATATTTAATACAAGATATTATTTATTTTAATTGATTTTAGAAAGTCATAGAATATGATTATTTCTATTCACCTAGTTCTATATTCACTTTTAGATCATTTGTGTGGTAGTATTTTGTCCTTCAGAAACTCATAATTAAGAATTTGAATTGATCCATTGAGTAAAATGTTTTAAATGAAGTCATTACACATGTAATTATTGTTCCATTAGAATCCCCCTTATGTAACTCATTATTAATTATTATCTCTAATAACTATTGACACACTAAAAATAATATTATTTCCCCCCTTATCTATGTTAGTGTGTATAATTGTGATGAATTCTATTTTTATGATTTGGAATAATGATGTTTTATGACATATGAGTGTACCTGATTTGTGGGAAATTATTATCTCGTTTTTCATGTATATATTTACATATGTACAAACTAATCCTTCAAAATTGGGTTTTATCCACTAATTTTCGTTATTACCAAATCATGTAATAATTAACATTTTTTCGTTCATCTAGATTTATATATTATATTATATAATAGTTATACAATAATTTTATAATTCCTCACTACTGGAAAAATAATTTGATAGTATGACTGATTCTGGAAGGAGTTCCTTTAAATGGGATATTATATTGAATCTATGTAATACACTTTAAAATTATGTTACTTTGTATTTTTTCATTTGGGATCCATGATTCATCATCCATGTAAATAACTTTTAATTGAGATGGTTAATTCATAGGGAATAAAACATTATACATAATGATTATCTAATTTTAAATATTCCAATTATGGGTGGGATATATTAATTGTCAACAATTGGATGACATTTCGTTTTCATGTAGAAGATGAACTTCTTCTAAACCCGTTAATTTATTTGACCACATCAGTTTATAAACCATGTTAAAAAGGGGTGATTACATATGTATTTAATCACTTAAATGAGATATTCTAATTGGATATCATGGTGTGGAATATAGTAAAATAAATATCCACATGAAATGGATAGAAATATTGAAAAGCGTCTGACCCTTGTATCCTCAAATTAGTGGTTAGATTATTACATTGGAACTAGATAGAACGAATTAAATCCAAATGGACAAAAAAATTTAGTCGTCTTGGTAAACATAATTCTTTCTTTAATCTGAAATTATAGTTGAAATATAATAATACGTAATAGTATCTACTTTGATTACCCTAATATTTTCTTTATAATATCCCCACAAATAAATAATTATACACTTTCAAGAATAATGGGTAGCGTAATATATGTAATGGCTGAGCTCAAATTATTAGGAACGTTATGGGTATAAGGGAAATTATCATTAACAAAAAAGTAATAATCAATATGGAATGGTAACTAACTATAATGTTCCATGTAATTAATAAAATTAAAATGAATAATAATATGGTAGGAATAAATTATAATGAAAATAATTACAAATAAATAATAATATGATTTTGAATCTTAACCATGGATAATATAACTAATAGAATAGTCACATGGAAATTAATAACTAATAACATAATGATGGATTACATATTGTTAAAAATCTCTAAAATACCTTCAAGAATTTATTTTAATACATGTTACATAAACCGGTATGTCTAGGGGAAAATACACAAGCTAATGTGTCTCACGAGATCTACTGATGTAGAGAGTTTCAAAATTGGGCACCCTTCATTACATACTACATCTAATAAATTCCTCATATGAATGGGGAGAAACAAAATCACCTAAAAATTCATATGTAAAAATTATTATATGAAATGTTAATGATTTACCCAATCAATAAACATATACAACATAAATTTTTATTTTATAAAACTAGTATAACGATGTTAATAATTTCGCGAATAAATAAAAATAATAAACATAGACATTTGAATTATAAACATAAAATATGAATTTTAACACATTACCCTATAAAATTGCATAATCATAAATAATATAAAGTGGTATGGAGAATGGTATCAAAATAGTACATCCTAGTGAAACAAATTATATACCATCTGGAGAAATAATAAGGATGGTATCATCATAATATATTCCAATGGTTTCTACTAAAATTCATATAGTACCAACTATAATGACCCCATCCATTGTATCCCAGAGATTGTGATTACATTATTATATTAGAACACTATACAATGAATCAAATCATAACAGACTAAATAGTTTATTAGTCTTAGTAAATTTGATATTTATTTGAATCTCACATTACAAATGAAAACATAAAATAAAATATATCTTTTTAGTACACCATTATTTTCTTTCATATCCTTGTATATCAATCATAATATACTTCATGGAATTATAATGAAATAGAAAATATGAAAGGGGTTATCAATAAGGCTTAATAAGTATATGCATAAAATAAAAACTCTCATAAATAAATAATAGATAATAAATATGGAATGTTTGAAAACATAAAAACATTACATTTAATCAATAACATGAACATGAATAATAATATGGCAGTAATTAATGATCATCAGAATAATTATATATTAATAATGACATGTCATTTAAACATATCCATGAATATTATAACTAATTAACTAATAACATGGACATCAAAAACTAATATCTTAATTATATATTGCATAATATCAGATATCATAAACATATTGTCACGCCCTTATGCCAAGAAAGATTATATTAATGGGTAAGTCCATAGCCAAATACACAAGCTCAATTTTCTCAATAGACCCACTGATGCATTGAGGGTCTATAGTGGGTCCCTCTCTTGATATACTATTTATAATGGTTTCATCATAGGAAAGTGGAGAAAATTAATACACTATAAATTAATATTAAAAAACAAGGATAATATGTGTCAAAAATTATCCTAATCAATAAAAAAATGAAACAAAAAATTTTTATTTGAAAAATATCATATAAATGATAATAATTTCCCTTATTAACAAACACTGTTAACATATCCATTCATATTGTAAAACTGTCATATGCATATTAATACTTTCTCTATTCAATAAACATATTTTGAAACCATAAAAATTACTAGGGAGAATGGTATAAAACTAGGGTATCCCAGTCTGTCTTATCACAAACCATCTATAGTAACAATAGGGCTCTTATGTATACAAAATATTTCAAATCGAGAAAAAGTTTAAATGTGTTATATTCATTTATGAATAGAAACACCCAAAAAATTCCATAATTTTTTTTTTCGGAAAATATCTTTTAAGATTTAAAAATATCATTTAAACTAAAAAATTCATGAATAATATGTTAATAAATTAATTTATATTAACCTTGCAAACCTATAATTATAAAAACCTAGGTATGTATAAAATAATTTTCATTAATGTTTGTTAGTATTATTTAATTAAATAGCTAAATTAATTATAAATTTAATTAAAATTATTAAATTCAAAAAGGAATTAGTTTTATTGAAATATTTTCATATTCGGTTATATATAAAATATTAAGTTAAAAAATAAAGAATTTAATTTGAAAAAAAATAATTTCAATTTTGATTTCATCAGGTCAAAATTATCATATGATTAATTTATGAAATTTTAATGAAAATATTGATTTTTTAAGGAATATGGAAAAATATGGGTTTTTATTGAAAACATTAATTTATTTAAATGGTTAAATTAATATTTTTACTGTTCTCATATTTTAATTATTTCATTTTGAGCATTATTTATCCATTTTTTTAGAATGGTTTTTTTGTATTTTATTATAAATATATATTATATTTTTAAAGATGTGTTTTTCAAAAAAAACTTTTTTAGTTGATTTTTCCTTATTTGATATTAATTTAAATTTTACCACGTTTGTGTATTCAATTTTGAAATAATTTATTAAAAAATTTTAATTAGTGGTTCAAAATTTAGTAAAAAATTCTGTTATATTTTTTTATGATATGAATAGCAAACATTGTAAATTTGGATGAAATTATTGAGGGTAAATCATGTAGCTTACAGTATTAATAATATGATAAGGATTATAAAATTACAATAACACTAGTCCAAATTTTATTGGATGGATAATTTTTACTATAATAATCCTTAGGAAGGATTTTTTTCTTATTAGAGACACTTGGATGGAGTTAAATCCCTTATATTATTTCATATAAGAAAAAATCAAATATCTCAAACTATTGTTTTTAATAATTTTAACATTTTTAATTTATAGTCAACCCTAAAAAATATTTGACCATAAAAATTATTTTTAAATATAATTTATTTATTTTAATAATTGTAATATATTTTAAATTTATATGGATGAAATAATTACTTTAAAGTCTTGCGCAATGATTATGGGGTAATTATGAAATTAATGTAGATAATAAATCAATGATATAAAATTTTTTAAATAAATATAATATGATATTTTTAAAGTGATAAAATATTTATATAGATAACTGTAAAATTTCCATGATATAATAAAAAACAAATTTTAATCTATGTTTTGATGTTTTTTAAGTCATAAAAATGAATAGAATTCCATTTTGAAATTATGATATTTTGTTAATATAATGTTTTTTAAATTATCAAAAAAGTCAAAAAATTTAAATAAAGATATAAGGGAGAACATATGGTCAAAAAAGAAATCACGTTTTAATTTAAAGACTATTTGGAATTATTTTCCTCTAGAGTAATCTTATTATATTTTAATTCCAACAGTTTTCTCACCTCAATTATAAAAGGGCACCACTTCCTTCAATTCAGTTCACCACCATGAGCCCTATAGATCAACTATCTTATGAAAATTTATCTTTTACACTTCCTTAGTCACATTATAAATGTTATGGTATCACTAAAAGACCAATTCCATGTTATTTAAGGGATTCATCAAGGAGGTGATATTCAGAAGGTAACCTTCTTATACAACCTCTCTTAATTTGTTTTATTGTTCTATATTCTCTTCACCTCATCCTCCGATCATGGCATAATAACTCTAGTATCATGTATATACAATAATTTTATATTTATGATGTAATATATTATATCCATCTTTTCTCTCATGTCCTATTTTTCAGCGAACAAAACCATTATCTTAATTATGGGGGTTAATCATGTCTGTGGATAATGAGTTTTTTTTTTACCTTACCGACTTCAAGTATGGTCATAAAACAATTATTATGGGTAAAGAAGATTTCAATTACTATAATATAACTTAATTAATTGAATATAATGAATATATAGTTGTTATATATAATAAAATGAATCTAATTCATCATGGTCAGAATTATAGAAATAATGAACTATACAATTATCATTAACATTTTACTAAATGAATAATCCTCAATCATGGAATAAAAAGGATTCATGGTACCATTTAAACATTTTTATGGGAATTAATACCATATAATATTAATTTTTATTAATATTCCCATCTTATAATAACATCCACAAAAATACATAAGTTAACCATATAAGAAACCATGAAACGAATTCTTCTTGAACATAAAAATTAGTCTTTATAACTCATTGAAATGGCCATAAATTAAAATAAAAAAATTATAATAAATAAAAAATATTTTTTAGAGGTCCTAAATTATGTAATTAATGAGTATAATAATATTTCTCCAGTATGCTAAGTGCATTTCAAGAACGCAATCAGACCAACTATATGGGAATTCTTAACTCAATTTCAATTCATTGAATTAATCTTCTAATTCATTATGTCAGGATTTTATTAAGTGTAAAATTAATTTTTATTAACTTATATTTTATTTCCTATATTTTTATATGGATTTAAATCTAATACACATAATCAACTCAATTGATTATTTCTAACTTCTTTGATGTGATATGTATATGCTATTTACTTTAAAAATCATTTATAATGTATCTTCTTAAAAAATTCAAAAAGAATGAATTTTTAAATTATACATCATGATAATATTTTCTTTAATTCATTATGCCATAATATTTATAATCCTTCATTATAAAATTAAATAGTTATTTTCAAAGAAAATTATTTCCTTTGTATCTGTGTAGTTTTATTTTAATATAAGTGTTTTTCTTCATATAATTATTCTTATGATGCAAGTATTCTTGATTTATGATTATTTTTTACTTCATGGTATTTTTTTGTTATTACAGTTGGTTACATTATAAACATAATATAGTCAGTTCCTTAATAACCCTCCAATTCATTGGGTATGTTGGATATTGATCTTATGTTTATTAGAAATGTAAATATTATGGTTTCTCCAAGTATAATCGTGAGGGTTGTGTCAAGTATAACCGTAACGATTTTTTTATGGTATCCATGAGGGATACATAATAATTAAGTATTAAATTTATTCTATAATTCAACTATATATTCTATTTATACTATCTATGTTTTATGTAAATCTCATGTTTTCAAAAATTAAGTTATGGAAGATATTATATTCTACTTTTAAGGGTGAGAACTACATATTTGTTAATATGTCTTCATGTGTTTATAATTATTCATGGACTAATGGTTTATTTCCTTCATTTTATGTACCTTAATGTGTTTTTTTCTAATTCTATATTTTAAAAAAATCATATGGTTCAAGGATGGGAAACATTAAATAAGAATCCTTGCTGAATGTTCTGATTTTTTTTTCAAAAAAGATATCATGTTTTTAAAGACATTTATCTTATGTGGTGAATAGATACTATTTCTAAGTTTCAACATGTAATTAATGGTATTGTTATATAAAAGTTATGACTTAATTCTTTAAAACACTGAACATGAAAATAAAGCCAAATGTAAGAGATTGATTTCTTGACTTAAAGGTGAAGATTATTTAATGTTTGTGGATGGGTCCTTAAAGTTGGTATAAATGAATGGTTTATATAACATTAAAGTATGTGATAATCTCTATAGAATATTCATAGAAAAAAATTGATTTCAGGTTAATTTATATATTTATAATATTTTCATTTTTCTTTATTTAGGATATGACTATTTATAATGAATTTTCACCGAAGAAATAAGGAAGATGAAGTAGGAAGGCACCCAAGGGAGGATATCCATCCAAATATGAAACCTGGAATAATTTTAACTTGAACTGAGAAGCTTGAGAGAGTAATGGATGAATTGTAAGAGGCTATAAATGGTGGTAAAATCCATGCAATATAAAATTCATATCTATTATACAAAAACATGATGATAGTGAAACATTTTATAATGTAAAACCCTCCTTATTTTAGTGGATCTTTTTACCCAGTGGTACCTGAAGGGTGTATTATTTCCCCTAAAATGATATTCTATTTCATAAGTAGTTTGTATAATAAAAGTTTTAGTATTTATATTTCTCCTTTTTAAAGTGAAATTTACATATGTTTTAAAATGTACAAAAATATCTGTAAAAGAGAAGAGATTGAATTATTTGGATGGAATGAATTTAAGAATCTTTTACCTGAAAAATATTTTCCTAATGTTTTTATAATTTGAATGGAAAATCAATTACTATAATTGAAATAAAAGGAGGTGGATTTACTTTCCATTTAGAAAATAAAACATCTTTCTATTTTCCAGGTATGCTCTAAATTTTATTTGGGATCTTGATAGTAAAATCAATCATTTTTTCTCATTATTTAATCCAAGATAATGATGGTCATTGGTGTAACATGAATTAAAATGTTGTGATATCATCATTAAATATAAAAATATGGTATAAATGATTATTTTCAAGGATCATGTATTACATGACCATATGCATAAAAAATGGTCTAAATAGAAAAAATTGGGTAAACGCTAATCATATAAATCAGAAGATAAGACAATCAAGTTCTCAGTTTATTGAAAGTGTTTTAAAAATAACCTTGGGGAATTCCTTATCAAATTTGGGAAGTTCATCAGATGTGGTGTTTTTATAAATATTTTCCCTGATTATAATGAAAAATATCATAATGGTGGTTAGGTCATTTCTAATTATAAAACTATAAAGGGTTTTAATTATGGTGAGATGGGGAATTTTATGTACACATTCACAATGAATAATATGAATATTAGAAAGTGTTATAATATTTTTAAAAAGGTGTGGTGAAGTACTTTTCAAATACTTCAACTCATATAGGTCCATCCAATGAAGTGGTATCGGGTACATTATATGTTCACTAATATTATGAAAATGTCTTGAGTGACATGGGGAATACATAGTCCTTCATTTCTGATAAATTTTCTATCAGATGGGAAAATTTCACCTCAATAAATGTAACTATATCTTACGGTCAAAAAACCAGGGAAAAATACTATAGAAAAAAGATTTATAATAATATTCTCATTATTTTCAGGGAAAGACATTACGTGCATACCTTGTTCTATTTACCCTAATAGAGTTTATTGTTATTTTGGGTATGGATTGCATTTTTGTTTACCATTTTATGATAAATTATAGTGATAAAAAAATTACATAAAGAGTTTTAGTTTGTATTAAATAATTGACCCATATCATTGATAAAATATTTAGATGTTATGAAACATTTAAAAGATTGAAATAAAATTTTCACTGCATATATTTTTTAAAACAAGAGAACATTTATTATTAATGATGTGTTTGTGGTAAATTCATATCTAGATTTTTGGTATATGAGTTTCCCCATAGAATAAATTATCAAGAATATGAATTTACTATTGACTTAGTCCCTCATGCTAAACCAATTTAAAAACCCCCTTATCTAATAGAAAATATGGATGTTCTAGAATTAAAAAACAGTTAAAATAGTTTCTTGATAAAGGTTTCGTTAATTATATAAATTCACAAATGGGTTTTCCTATTTTTTGTTAAAAGTAAACAAGATTCCTTGATGATTTTAATTGATTATAAATCATTTAATAACATTAATTTTATTTATAATTATTTGTATCCACATATTAATGAATTGTTTCATATGCACCCTGTAGCTCATTAGTTTTTTAATATCGACTTCAAATATATGTACCATCAACATTAGGTGAAATAGGATGAAAATTCAAAAACTACATTTCATACTAGATATTGGAGTTTTGGTTTTTTATTTATTCCCTTTGGTTTGAAAATTTTCCCTACTATATTATAGGATCAAATAAATAGAGTATTACATTAATATTTGGTACATATATGGTTGTTTTTATTGATGATATTTTGGTTTTTAAAAAATTTATATAGATCATGAAAAACATATAGGTATTTTTCTTCAAAAACTAAAATAAAATAAGTTATATGAAAAAATTAGTAGATATGATCATTGGTTACAAAAGATATATTTCATTGAGAACACTACCAATTAATAAAGAATAATAATTAATCCTTCAAAAAAAAAGTGGTCTGTGAATATCCAAGACATACAAATGTTATTAAGATGAAATATTTTCATGGATTATTAGGATATTATTGATGTTTCATTAAAACGTTTCAATGTTATTTATCCCATAATAATAGTTTAATCGAAAATGAGTTCTATTTATTTCTAAAAAATATTTTAATGATTATTAATAGAAATTAAAAATGAGATTTCTAAATTATATAGTTTATTCCATTGCCTTATAAAATAGTTTTTGAGTAATTTAAAATGATTATTAATTTAAGGAACATGGTTGTGTTTTGAGGTATAATGTTCAGATAACTTCTTATGCTTCAAGGAAACTAATATCTCTTAAGATAAATTATCCTACCAATTATTTGTTGTTAGTTGTTGTGGTTTTTTCCTCGAAAAATTTGGGGAATCATTAATATTGAGCCAAGTGTTATATATATACTAATAATAAATTTCTAAAGTATATATTTAGTCAAAAAGAGTTAAAAATGAGGCGGATAATATAGATATAACTGATTAAGGATTATGAATTCACGATCCACTACAATCCTAGAAAATAAAATAATGTGTTTAATACTATGAGTTTGAAATGTAAAGCTACATTTAACGTGATAAATTTACAACATGACCCTTTGGTGAATGATTTAATTAATTGTGTCCTAGAATTTTTGGGTACATTAAATTACATTATTTTTTTAGGTTTTAGTTAAATCCTCTCAATCAGATAGACCTAAACAAGCTCAAAAGAAAGATTTTGAGTTACAAAAAAGTTATTATTGGTGAAAAAGGTTAATTTTTATGAATTGAATTTTGATAAAGATTTTATTCTATTATATGGGAATAGATTATGGGTTCCTTTTGATATTGTCTTGAAGAAAGACTTATTAGGTGAAGCGCATTGTTATTAGTTTCCAGTTCATCATGTAATTTATATAATATATAGAGACTTGTAAGAGTATTATTGGTGGGATGGAATGTAAATAAGTATTTTTTATTTTATCATGAATTGTTTGACATGAAAAAAGGTTAAATAAGAACAAAAATTACCAAATGGGTGCTTCTTCCTTTTCCAGTACTACAGTGGAAATGGGAAAATATTTCCATGGATTTTTTCATGGGTCTACCAAAGACATGCTGAGGTAATAATTATATTTGGACTATTATTTATGGATTGAATAAATATTTATATTTCCTCCCCATTAGAGATAATATTTATTTAGATTAACTTTCTAAACTAAAACATAATGAGTTATTTGGGTTAAATGGGGTTCTGATCTCCATTGTATATGATCATGATCCACAATTTAGTTCAAACATTTGGAAAGGCCTGCAGAAGTTACTGTACACTGAATTAAATTTCAATATAAACTTTTATCGTTATGATAATGGATATTCAGAATGAAAAATTCATAAAACATAATACATTCTACTTTCTTTTTTATTGGATTACCAGGGAATTTGAGATCAACATATTTCTTTAGTTTATTCTTCTTATTGTAGAAGTTTTCATTCTATTATACAATAAGGACATTTTCAGTCATTGTATAGAATGTGGTATCAAACTCTTTCATTTTTATATGAATTTAGTGAAATCAAGTTAATGGAACCAAAATTGGTAGAGTAAGTGTTTGAGAAGGATAAAATTATTCTACAACATATGTGGGAATCCTAAAGAAAGAAAAAAATTATGTAGATAATAAGAGTAAAGGCCTTTATTTTAAGGTGGGTGGTCTTGTTTTACTAAAAATAACTCCATGGAAAAGTGTTATGTATTTCTGTAACAAGGGAATGTTAGGTCTATGGTTTATTATAACATGTAAAATACTAGATAAAATTGGACCAGTTTTCTTGTGGGTAGACTTGCCTCCGCGTTTATCCTAGGTACACAATGTTTTCCATGATTTCGATCTTAAGAATGTATATTCCTAATTAATCTCATATTTTGTGACCTATGTTAGTTCATTTGTAATACAACCATTTATATGAGTAAAATCATATTCAGATTTGTTTTATTTTGGAGATAATGTGTTGTGAAACAAGATATATCACCGGTAAAGTATTTTTTGAGAAACCATATGGTCGAAAAAGTGACATGTGAATTTGAAAATGCTATGAGGTAAATTTATACCCATTTGTTTAATAAGTGGATAAATTGTGAGGAAAAAATTTACAAAATATGTATAATGTAACAACCCAATTTATTATATAATAATTTATTTTCATATATATTAGTATTCATTAATTAAATATTTAAATTCATTTCTATATGATATTTAATTCATAAATAAAAAAGTAAATATTTTTACATATTTAATTTCTTATATAATTTTACCTAAAAAAATTTATATTTAAAAAATTCCTTTCTTAGAAAAAACATTTTTTAGTGATTTTATAATTTAATTCCAAATTAAATTCTTCCAATTTCTATTTCGAAATTTATAAAATGGAATCCATATTTTGAATCCGTGGGTCAAAATTTTTTCAATACATCCCTCATATTTTTTAAAAATTTGAATAGTAAATATTGTAAAAAAATCCATGGTTAAGGTTAAATTGTGTAATTTTGGTAAAAAATTATGTGATCTGAATTGTACAATTACAATAAAACTAGCCCCAATATTAGTGGATGAGTATTTTTTTAAAAAATCATCAATCGATTGAAATTTTTTCCTATTTTATCCACTAGTATGACATTGAGTCTCTTATAGTATTTTATTTTAAGAGAAATTTAAACTTGTCACCCTATTATTTTTTATAAGTATAAAATTTTTAATATATAGTCATCTAGAATATATGTTAGACCATAAATATTTTTTTCAAATCTAAAATAATTATTTTCATTATGGTAATATATTTTTAATTTTTCAGAAATAAATAATTACATTAAAGGATTTCACAATGGTTGATTTCTTATGAAATTAGACTCTGATTTTCATAGAAATCAGCATCTGGTTTTTAATATTTTCATAATCCAATTATTTTTTTCTTACAGTTACCGTATTTTCATACTGTAAAGTTCCATATTATCAGTTTCAAAATATGATAATGTTTCTCATATTATGTTATAAAAAATGATGCCATTATAGCTTATCAGATTTTGTTCCATAAAACAGTGTATTCAAACATGTTACAAATTAACCATTTCATAAATTCTTCGTATACATGACCCTCAAAAATTTACGGGAAATATTATCCTTGGAGGAGGAATTTGACTGTTATAGTTTTTCCTACAAATACCAACCCATTTGAAATAATTCAAGTATAGAGTTTCTGTTGAGAGATTCTATTAAAGAATTGAATTCTTGAAGCTCTGTGTTGAAGTTATACAATATAAAATCTCTTCTCAACATTCAATGTGAAGATATTGTAAACAACTGGTTCAAGATATGAATAACATGTTCAACCAGACTAGTGTGAATACAATTGGTTCTATTTTCAGTCATGGGATTCCGAGGATAGGAACATAGAGGTGTAAATTACCTACTTAATATAGGGCTTACGGGGATTGAAAGATAGATACCAACCTTCCTATTGAGGGATTAAATCGGAGTGGGTAAGGAAGACTTTCTATAAAGTATAAATCAATGAAACGTTATCCATGGTTGTTGTATACCCTTATATTTGGTTTATAATATTTATTTTTTAATTTCTCTTTTTACAAGTTTCTTTAAATTCCTCTACATTTTTTTATAGACAGATGGTGTAACTTTCTTACACTTTTTTATTCTTTTACAGACTCTGATTTAGATTCTATATGCTTTAATTTATAATATTTCCTTTATTAAACTTTTTTAAGATTCATTATTTCATTCATATTGTCATATCCAAATCAAGTTAGAATATTTTTTAATAAATAAAGTGGGATTGTGAATTTATATTTTTTAGCTTTTTTAAATATAGATTTTCATTAGGATAAAAAATCAACCTTTCTAACCTAAAATTAACCCCCCTTGCAGTTGATCAATTTACATATACATTTTGATCCAAAAAAGTTTATTAGAGAATTTCTATGAAATAATTATACTTTCATATATGTTTTCTTTCTTAACTTTTCTTACATAAATTTACTTTTTCATGTTTCTTTTTTAAAACATTATTAATAAACTCTTAAATTATAAACATTTTCTACTAATCTATTTTGTGGAAAAAAAATTTAAGAATTATATGAATGAATGTTGGATCAATAGAAAACCTAAATCCTACCAAACACCTAATATTTGATTGAAAAGGCTATAAATACTGGAGTGATAGAATGATTTTTTTATTATCAATACTAGTGTGGATAATTATATGTTATATTAACTAGATGTTATAAGATTCCTAACAAGAAAATCATAAAATTCACTGATCACAAAATAACATGAGTATTAGCTTAACATTAAGGTACACAATACTTTATTATGTTCTATAACTATGAACATTTATAGTCATATTTCACTATTCTATGATGTTAAAATCATCAGGAAGAAATTATAAGTTACACATTGTTTCACCTCAAAGGTTATATAAACTTGAGGAGTATGCTTAGATCTGAATATAATGGTTTTGTATTTCCATATGGAAAACCCATATGTAAAGTTCAACAGAGGTTTATGAAAATTTTATACCACTACCAATCAATAAGATAAAAATTCTTAGATAATTAGATTCGTTTAGATAAGATTATAGTTATCATTCCTAATGAGGGAAAATCTAAAAGGACCACTATTGATGAATCAAAGAAGGTTACAAAAGTTACTCTTGATGATTTTTTCAGGAATCTTCTAAATAATGATAATATATTGAAAATAGATGTTGATAATATTAAGGAAAAAAATGTCAGAGTTTCTTTTACAACTAATTCTTATCAAATTAAATCCAAAACCCCTAAAAGAGATACCGGTTCAAAATCTAAGAAAGTTTTTATATCATACTCAAGTGCTAGTGATCACTCAGAGAATTAACTATCTAGTCTTTCTCGAAGGATGAAAAAGATTATGGAAAATAAATATTTCCAATACAGATACAATAAAAAAGGTAGAAATGATAATAAGGATTCTAAAGTGACTTGTAATGAATGTAATATTGATGGATATATTAGACAAATTCTTCTAAGCATAAGATTAAAGAAAAAAGGTATATAATTTATGAAAGGAATAAGAAGAAGTACTAGAAGTATAAAGTAAGGGATTTAATAAAAGAAAATTATTCATTGAGTGCTAGTGTTGCAGACTCGCCTGATGAATCTTCAGATAATTAATATTTCAGATAGAAGAATATTAGTCTTATAGCTATAATTCCTATTAAAAATAATTGTCTTAGGGATAAATAAAAACAGTACATAATCTTTTTCCACTATTTCGTTTAGTGAAAATTATCTAATTGAAGAAAATTATATATCATCAGATGGAGATTATTCTTCATCAAAAGATAATATTTTACCTTCTTTTAAAGAAGTATCTAGATTTTCTAAATTACATGAAAATGAAAATTGTAAGATCAAAAAAAAAGTTAGAGAAAAAAATTCTATGATCTCTATTTTAACAAAAGAAGTACCATAACTTTCAAAATGATATTGATAAAAAATCTATTGATTTTGAAAATGTGTCCAAAAACCTTAAGGAAGAAAACTTTGATAAAGTTAAAGTTTATAAGGATCTAGAAAAAAAAATTATAAAGTTGTTTTAGAGACAAAACCTTCTTAAATTATTAACTTAGAGGATACGAATATAGTCATTGGACTAAAATCTGAAATTTTTTCTTTAAGAAACTATTGTCAATTTCTATATATCGTAATGAAAATTATGATAAATCTTATTCACACATTCTTCCTCTTAGAAATTTTTCTAGATTTGTTTATTCAAAATCAAATGATTTTTTCAATCATAACTATTTTGTTACCCAAAGTGCTCCTTTTTACCTTAGTGTCAAAGCGGTGTACATTGGGAGAATTTTTTTTCTTTGAATAAAGCCCAATTCATATGTCTCCATAAATTCCACTTTTCGTAGAAAATTTGGATGCCTAAGATTTTATATTCTAACAATTACAGATCCAAAAATGTTTGATTTTTGAAAGTTTAACAAAAAAAATTCATGAAATAAAAGAAGTGACAAAAAAGAATACTTAGTACATAGATAGTGGATTTTCATAGAACATGACTAGTATCAAAAAAATCATTAAAAATATTATTATGGTGAAAGGTGGAAGAGTCACTTTCAGAGATAATTATCAAGGAGAAATTTTTTGTAAAGGTAATATTCCTCTTCTTTGAAAAGACTTAATTTCAAATGTTTTATTTTCTAAAGGTCTTAACCAAAACATTATAATCATAATTTAATTATGTCATCAAGTTTTCCTTTTCAATTTTAGGAATGATAAATTACTAGTTCACAATTCTAAGTATGAGTTTATTCTATCTTCCCATAGGCATTACAATTTATACATACATTACATAGAAGACCTTAAGATCCAAGACTTAGCTTGCCTTAGTGTGATGTAACATCAATCTAAGTTATTTAATATAATAATAGTGCATTGTAATCTTAGAAATATATGGAAAATATCAAATAAAAGTCATTTTAAGGATCAATTCGATCATAGATTTGATTATTAAAAAGTTTATGATCCTTATTAATATGGAAAGAAACATAATTCAAACTTTAAAATGATCAGTAAAGACTCAACTTATTCTGTATTATTGCTAGTACATAAGGATCTTTTTGGTCCAACAAAAATAAGAAGTATTAAATAAAAATAATATGTATTTTTTAAGTTAATTTTAGCACTAGGTTTACATGGGTCTAAGTTCTAGAAAAGTAATATGAAGCCTTTTATTATTTAAAATATTTTTCAACCAATGTTAAAAATTTGAAAAATCATCCATTGATATCTATTCATAGTGATCATGGGGGAGAATTTGAAAATTCAGATTTTTAAACCTTATTTAGTATGAAAGGAATTACTCATAACGTTGTAGCTCCACGAACTCCTCAAAAATGGTGTTGCTGAATGAATAAATTTCTTTCTTCAAGTGATGACAAGAACAATATTGATTGAAGTATCTATTGCTAAACACGTTTGGGATAAAGCTATTAGTACTTTTTTCTATATTATAAATCAAATTTTAACTAGATCCTTTATTAATGAAATACCGTATGAGTGATGGACTGGTCGAAAAACTGATGTTTCTTACATTAATGTATTTTTATACAAAGTATTGATCATGAATACTAATTGAAACATACATAAATTTTCACCCAAGTCTGATGAGGGAATCTTATTAGGCTATTCCAAAACTTCTAATTCTTATAGAGTTTTTGACAAAAATTTGTATACTGTTGAAGAAAAAAAGCGTGTTAAGTTTTATGAAACTGATCCTTCTATTTTTAAACAACCCCAACCTACATATTTGAATGTGATTTCAAAAACTAATTATCAACCATTGATGGAAGATTATTCAAATCAGGAAAATAATAATGAAAATTTTTCTAAGGTATTTACTCCAAAATATTTTTCTACCTTATGTTGATGAATAGGTTTTACAAAACTCAAGTCATCTATTTCATATGAATCATCCTAGTGATAGTATCATCGGTAATGTAAATCAACCTATAAGAAATAGAATTTATTAATCAAATGATGTGGATCATATAGAATTTTGTTCCCAATTATAACCTAAAAGTGTTGATGAGGGTTTTAAGTGATGATTAGTGGAATAAATATTCACAAGATAAAAAATTAATATTAAAGGAACAATGTTTAGACCTTGGATTAAATACCTTCAAAACTTCTATAATAGGTGTAAAGTTGGTTTTCATAAATAATTGTGATGAAAATGGAATCATTGTACAAAATAAGGCATGATTAGATGGTAATGTCTATAATCAACTAGAATGAATAGAACGTGATTAAACCTAAGCTCCATGAGCTAGACTTGAATCAATTTGTATTCAACTAGCCTTTGCAGCATTCTTAAATTTCAATAATTTTCAGATCCATATGAAGTGTTCCATTCATAACAGATATGTTCAAGAAAATGTTTATCTTGAACAACCTCCTAGTTTTTAAGATAAAAAACATCCTTACCATATTTAAAAATAATCCAAAGATTTATATGGACTTAATCAAGCCCCTAGATCCAGGTTTGACAAACTTACAGGATTTTTGTTACAAAACAATTAAGTTAAGGTAAAAATTTACTGACCACTTTTTATTAATAATGAAAACAAATATGTTATGGTTGTGAAAATTTATGATTATGAATTAATATTTGGATCAACTCAGAAATCCTTAACTGATTCTTTTGTGAATGTTATGAAATCTGAGTTTGAAAAGATTATGATAGTTGACTTAAAAAAATTTCTTGGTTTACAAATTTATCAAAAACCATAAAGAACTTACATGTATCAAAATATGTATATTAATGATTTAAAAATAAATTCTGGTTATAGAAATAATAAAATTTTTCGTACTCCAATCGGAACCCTGAATACACTTGCTCAGGATGATGCTGGGAAACTAATGGATCAAACATCTTTTAGAGGAATGATAGAATGCTTATTATACTTAATATCCAGTCATCCAAACATAATGTTTTTACTATGACTATGTGCATGATATTAAGAAAATCTAAAGGAATATCAGTTAAAAGAAGTTAAAATAATTATTCTCTTTTTAAAGGGAATTATGGATTTGGGAGTATTTAAATCTTCAAGCAGTGATTTTGAACTAAAAATATTTTCATATTTCAATTTTGGTAGACATAGAATAGATACGAAAATTACATTGAAAGAGAACTTTCGTGGGCACCCTCAAATGATTAGTGTGATTATGGGGTACTTAGGTGCAGCAGAGTGGCTGACCAAGGTCGTCTCTCAAAGGAGGAAGTGAATTTAACAACTTATTAAATGTATTCAAAAAAAATAAAATAGAATAGAATAAAAACAATAATTTAAAGAATTGGGGTTTGTTATAGTTTTTGAATCTATAATAAGTTTGCAGGACGAAGATTTTATATTTTTTTGTTTTTAGTTTTGAAATGAATTTCGATTAAAATGACACAACAAGAAGATGTTTTTTTAGAAATCTATTTTAAAAGGTGTAATTGATCTAACTATACCTCTTCATTTAACTATTAATCATTATAATTTAAATAAATATCCACTTAATTATGATCCCCTAATTTGTTATCCCTCGAACCCTACGAGAGTTAACTTAACCACAAAGATAAAATTACTTAAACCATAGGCTAGCATCGGAACACGCAATCGTAGCACCCTGCTTTGATTGTTGTTGTAAGGATATCTTATGGAAAGTGGTTAATAAGAGAACATATCCATTTTGGAAATGAGGATGAATTGTTTTTATGGATTATATTTGAATTCTTCAAATTTATCCCGTGTGGTCTTGTATTACCAATTAAGATCGCACACTCACAATATACAAAAAATATCGACCTCGCGTGTTTTGTATTAATTGTTCAATTGCTTTCTTAGTTTCTTGTAATTTAAAAACACAATTAATGGTTAATATTATGTGAATTATAGTATCTCATTGATTAAAAATAAATGAATGAATATGGATAGAGGTCGATCGATTACTAAAAATAACTACTCTTCCATGGGTGGTGTAATCATCGTAGAAGCGGTTTGCATGTGCAAAGGTTTACAATGGGTATAACCCAATAACGCTTCTACTCAATAATTCAATACCAAATATGAAGATTAAGAGAAGAATAAATTTAAACAAAACATAATAAAATAGAATAAATAAAAGAAGAACAAAGAAGTTTATTACACAAACAAAATCATTACAACGTGAAGGAAGAGAAGAAGGCTTCGTCGAAGGGATCCTTGCTTCAAGAGCTACCCTTGTTGAAATGGTTAGATAATTGGAGTGGATACACTTATCCTCTACCCTCAACTTCCCAATCCACGTCCCAGCCTCTCCAAAGGAGAAAAATTCCAATTTATAGAGGGGAGGGGAGGAGAGGTTACAAGTGGTTTTAAGTGTGAATGTGGAAATTCGTCCAAATATTTTATTCCAACTTGCACCGCCCATTTGACCACCAAAATTCGTGAATTGGCCATCCTTCCAGAAGGATAATATCTAAGGATACGGGTCCTCTATCTCCTCTAAAAATTAGGGTTTATACAATGCCTGGATTAAGGAGTTATGGCCAACATACAGAAGCTTCTCCATTATAGAGAGTCCAGCCCAACTTTTACTTCATGGCACATTTTCAACAACCCAATTCACTCTTTAGCTCTAGTGTCATGAATAAAAGTTGTATATAACTAAGTTAGGAACATGGTTACAAAATTTTAAATTCAAATATAAAATATAAAAACACTTATCTTCGAAATACTACAGTGAACTATAAAGGGTAAAAATAGAATTTTCATCAAATATTCAAATGAATGATCTAATCCCAAATACATTCTAATTAAACATATTTAACACAATGTGAGGAAATTATATCATTTATTATCAATAAAATACTCAATAAAATATTGTTTTATCAACTCCCCCACACTTACACTTTTGCACTCCTATGCAAAACCTCATATCAAGTAATCATCAATATCAAATCAAAACCAATTATAAAACACATATCCTTGAGATCGAACAATTACACACCAAGAAACAAAAGATATCATGCCTCATAAAAAATTATTTCATGTTATTAATTTATATCATTCAATATATTTCCACTTTATTTATCCTCTCATGCAGAAAATACTTACCTCACTTGAATTTTCTCTTATCACACAAATGTCAATTTTTTTGACAATGACTCTCTCATCCAAACTCATACAAGGGTAACAATAGGCTTGATAGATTCCTACATCTCTACCTGATGGGATTCGAGGACATATGTTTATCATGAGGACTTTTCAGGGTTTCTCTATGGCATTCGGTTGGCAGGATTTAGATGTGAACAATTCTGAGGCTGAATGAGGAGGGCTTGACTCTTTTTGAAGAAAAATTGGATTAATCTAATTTTCACTTAAATGTGGTATTCTCCTCAATCCCCATGGTATCAATTCAGCTCCATCATCATGAAAAGTCATGAAAGGTTTACACCTTTCATCATTCCAGCATCAAAAATTTTAATCTTCTCAATCATGATTATCTTGAAAGCTCCATATGGGCACAGCTTTCCACCTCAATTAGAAGCTCCAGAAAAGGCATAGCTTCACTGGTCATGAAAGATCCAGAAAAGGCACATAATTCAATATAATTACATTCTTCAGTAGAAAACACATCTCTTCATAATTTAATATTCCACCCAAAGTATCATAGAATGTGGTGGCACAACACAAGATAGATTACCCCACACTTAAGCTCAACTAGATTATGAAATTTCACTTCAAGAGATGGTTGTATAGGGAAAATTGGCTTGTAATGTGGATAACCTAACAGGTTGTACATGGATTTTAAGGGATAAAAGGATTAAATATTCAAGGTATGCCATTATAAAAAAAAGTATTATCATAAATAGGGGCTTTAATACCAGACAAATGCCTCAATAATTAAAACATAAGTACCTCAAACCCTCACATTTTGACAGGAATAGATCAAATTATGGTTAAATCAATCATGTTGTGGTTCTATCAAGAAGTGAGTTTAATGTAAATAATATGAAAATAATTGTTTATAAGCCTCACATGAAAGTGATTTTAAATATAAATACAGTGAGATGTGGCATGGGATTCAAAATTAAGTGTATTGTTCATGAAATTACTAAATATTTGAACTTGAAACAAAGTCATTTCAGCATTCATTTAACCTTAGTTTCAAGGGGTAAATTGTTTCACTTATTGGTATGGATTTAAAAATGGTGATGAGAATCATTTCAGCTCAAAAGTTTCAAAAAAACACAGAAAATTGTAAAATAAACTCACAATATTTAAAAAACACACAATTTTTTTTGGTTTTTTATAAACAGGAAAACAATTGAAATTACTAAACTAGAAAGGTTCCCTCCCCCACACTTAAAATATTTAGTTGTACTCAATGTGAACCCATGAGATGATATATGCACATTAAATGAAGAATTTTTAAATAGGACAAATATTATAAAAAATAAAGGGTTAGGAACAGCCTGATGTGCTCAAGTGATAATGGGGTAATGCAGTGGGATAAAATCCACTGCATCAGTAGTAAGTCCCTCAATGTATCTCTTGAAACGTTGCCTATTGACTTTAAAGATCCTTCCAGTGTCCTCTTTTGTGATCCCCACTAAACCATATGGAAAAACATTAGATACAATATAAGGACCTAACCATCTGGAACGCAACTTACCAGACATCAACTTCAGTCGTGAACTGTAGAGTAGGACTTTCTCTCCAACATGAAACTCCTTTTTCTGGATCATTTTATCATGAACTGATTTTTTTATATTTCTTTGTAGAGCCTTGAGTTCTCATATGATGCCATTTGAATCTCCTCAAGCTCTTGAATTTGCAACTTCCTTTGAATTCCATCTTGGGCCAATTCCATGTCGCATTTCTTTATAGCCCAATATGCCCAATGCTCGACTTCCACTGGGAGATGACATGCTTTCCTAAAAACAATCCGAAATGGGGACATACCAATGGGGGTCTTGTATACTATCCTATAATCCCATAATGCATCATCCAAGCGCTTTCTCCAATCCTTCCTATTTGGCTGCACAGTTTTCTCCAAAATTTGTTTCAAATCACGATTTGAAACCTCAGCCTGGCCATTTGTTTAAGGGTGGTATGGGGTTGATGTTTTGTGTGTCAGCCCATATTTTTGAAGGAAGGAAGAAAAATTCCTATAGCAAAAGTGTGTCCCTTGGTCACTGATGATGGCCTTTGGAACTCCAAACCTGCAAAAAAATCTGTGCTTTGACAAAGTCCACAACAACATGAGAATCATCAGTCCTAGTGGTCTTAGCCTCCACCCATTTACTCGCATAATCAACAAAAACTAAAATGTACAGAAAACCAAAGGAACTAGGAAAAGGGCCCATAAAATCAATTCCCCAAACATCAAAAATCTCAGAGAATAAAATGGGTTGTTGGGGAATCTCGTGTCTCCTTGAAATATTTCCAGTGTGTTGGCAACGAGATCATGACTTACAAAACACATGGGAATAATTGAATAGGCTAGGACAATATAATCCAGAGTCTAAGACTTTCTTAGCTGTCCGTTGGGGTCCAAAGTGTCCAACACATGCAAGTGTATGACAGAATTGGAAAACAGACTCAAACTCATGATCAGGAACACACCTCTTAATAACTTGGTCACTACACATGCGCCATAATTATGGATCATCCCAAACATAAAATCTTGACTCACTCTTTAATTTTTGAACTTGATGTTTCTTTAAATTGGCTAGGATTTCAGAGGAGACAATGTAATTAACTAAATCATCATACCAAGGATGCATACCTGAGATGACATAGAGATGCTCATCGGGGAAAGTGTCCCAGAGTGGTATTTGGTCCAAGGTGTCATCCTCTAGTGTGTGAGTAAGCCTACTCATGTGGTCTGTCACCAAGTTTTCTGACCCCTTATTTTCCATTATCTCAATATAAAATTCCGGAAGAAGGACCATCCATCGGATCATCTTGGGCGTTGCAAACGGACTCTTCAATAGGTACCTCAGAGCTGCATGGTAAGAAAAAACGACTACTTTAGAGGCCAATAAATTTGAACGAAATTTATCTAAAGAAAATATGACTGCAAGGAACTCTTTTTCTATGGTAGCGTAATTTGAGTGGGCTGAATCCGGTGTCCTCGATGCGCAGGCGATCACATGTGAACATCCCACCACCCTCTGAGATAAGACAGCTCCAACCTCAATGTTGGAGGCGTCACACATAAGCTCAAAAGGAATCTCCCACCGTGGGGGTTGTATGATAGGTGGAGTGGTCAGACACTTCTTTATCTAATCAAAGGAAGTCCTACAAGAATCGTCAAACAGAAAATCAGAATCTTTTTGAAGTAATCGTGACATAGGAATAGCGATCTTACTAAAATATTTGATGAAGCAATGATAAAATCCTGCATGCCCTAGGAAAGATCTAACATCATGAACACATGAAGGATATGTTAAGAATGAAATAATGTCTATCTTAGATCTATCAACCTCTATCCCATGTTTTGACACTACATGCCCTAAGATAATTCCATGGTCTAACATGAAATGACACTTTTCAAAGATCAGGACCAGATTCTTCTCAATACAACAATTCAATACCTTTCCCAAACTACTTAGACATTCATCAAATGAAGACCTATACACTACAAAATCATCCATAAATACCTCCATGAAGGTCTCAATAAAATCAGAAAAAATACTCACCATAAATCTCTGGACGGTACCTGGGTCATTGAAAATTCCAAATGGCATCCTTTGGTAAGAAAAGGTACCTAATGGGCAGGTGAATGTCGTCTTCTCCTGGTCCTCCGGAGCTATAGGAACCTGAAAATATCATAAAAATCCATCAAAGAAACAATAGTGTGTTTTCCCAGCTAGTCTCTCAAGCATCTAATCAATAAATGGGAGGGGGAAATGGTCTTTGCAAGTGGAATGATTTAGTTTCCTATAATCAATACACACACGCCAACTTTTTTGTACCCTCATTGGAACTAACTCATCTTTCTCATTTTTAACAACAATAACACCACTCTACTTAGGCGCAACCTGAATTGGACTTACCAACTGAGAATCTGAAATGGTAAAGATTATACCTGGCTCAAGCAATTTTTCAACTTCTTTTTTAACAACCTCCAAAAGTGTTGGATTGAGTCTCCTTTTTGGATGTATCACTGGTTTAGCCCCATCTTCCACGATAATCCTATACATGAAAATGGAAGGGCTAATACATGATTTTTCAGCCAAGTTCCACCCAATCGCCCATATGTTCCCCCTCAAAACATTAAAAAGCTTTTCTTCATGTTCAAAAGGGATATTGTTAGCAATGATAACAGGTAATCTCTCCCCACTCAACAAGTTTGAGTATTTCAGATTTGGTGTCAATGGCTTGAGTTCTAATGAAGGAGGGTGTAATATGGATGGAGACATAGAAGGAATTGTAATATGTGCACAAAGAGCATCAGTATCCGAATATACATCATCAAAATCAGAGTATAAAGCATCAAATCCATCAGCATACTCTATATCCATGTCATAATCAGAGTTCACATGATCAAAATCAGAATATGATTCCATTTCAAAATAAAATATTAGAGAGTCTTCTTCCTTAGAAATGGGTGTGGAAATACTCTTAAACATCAAACTAGAACCAACATGTATAATCTCTTTAAGCATAGGAAAATCTAATTCAATGGTGATTTTACTTGGTGGTTCAGTATGGAAGATAACAAATGCAGAATGATCCTCTTAGGGGTGCCCCATATAATCCAAAACATTAAATATCACAACTTCATCCCCGAATTCCATGGAATGTGTACCCTCATTGACATTTATGCCAGTTTTTGCAGTTTTGAGGAAGGGCCTACCTAAGATAATGGGGGCATTAGAACTTACCGGATCATCCTCCATGTTAAGAACATAGAAATCCACTGGAAAGATCATGTCTCTTACCCGAACAAATACATCCTCAAGGACTCTCGCTGGATATGTCATATCTCTATTAGCCAACTGCACCACTACTCTTGTTGGATTCAACTCACCAACCTATAAGGAAGAGAACACAGATTGAGGCATCACATTTATTAAAGCTACTAAATCACAAAGAGCATCAGAGAAGTGAAACTCCCCTATTGTAAATGGGATGGTGATTGTCCCTGGATCCTTGCACTTTGTCAGCATTTCTAGAGTTGGTGTAATGAGTGCTGACACATTCCTTCCAAGATTGATCCTCTCATTTCCCTTGAGCCCTCTTAGATTGTTGCAGAGTTCTTTTAAGAATTTTGCATACCTTGGGATTTGTTTGATGACTTCAAGTAGAGGAATGTTGATCTCCACATGCTTGAATGTGTCCAAAACCTCCTTTTTCATTTCTTCATCAGCCATCTTCTGGGTTTGAACAACCCTGTTTGGAAAAGGAAGTGGTTTAGGAGGAACATCATCAATATTTTTCTTACCCTTATCTTTCTCCTTGGATTTCCCATCAATTGGTATGGAATGTGGCTTCTATGGAGTTGAGGTGAATCCCAGTGTAATGATAGGTACAGATGTTTCGTTCATTTGCTTCCCACTTTTCAATGTGACGGCACTATAATTCCCCTTGGGATTTGGAGTGGGTTGGGAAGGTAGATTTGCGAAATTCTTACTTACAAGTTCATGGAGGGTGGTAGAAATCTGGCTCATTTGAATCTTCAACTCCCTTAGCTCTGAACCTTGACTCTTTAGATCATTTTGTTGATTAAGAACAATTTGCTTCAAAAGTTCATCAGTGTTAGAATCTACCTTGGGTGGGGGATTCCCTTGTTTATGTCTTGCTAATGCTTGGTCTTCAAATCTCTTTTGGGGTTGTTGGAAACCCTGTTGGCAAGGTGGAGGCTATGGGATGTTTGGTTGAAAAGGGGCCCTTTGTTGTTGTCCAGAGCCATTCCTCATGTCCGGTTGATCTTTCCACCCTTGGTTGTATGTTGGAGCAAATGAATCAAACTTCTTTTGGGGATATGGTTGTTGTTGCTGTTGAAATGGTCTCCCTGGGAATACTGCTACGCAATCCTCTATCTCTTGTAGTTGTGGGAAACAGTCAGTTGGGTGGCTTGTCTCAGTGAAAATGCCACAAGGCCTTGAAGGAGGGGGTAGAGATGTCTTTTGTGCCCAAGAAATTTGCCTCACCATAGTTGTCAATTCTTCTAACTTGGTAATAATCAAATGACTCTCAAGAGAAGAAGGAATTACCTAATGTACTCCCCTAACATGTGGTGTACCTCGATCGCCAAATTGTTGGGAGTTGTGTGCCATATTTTCAATAAATGCACGTGCGGCTACTGGTTTCTTGTCCACCACTTCCCCTCCAGCTGTGGCATCCACCATTCTCCTCTCCATAGGTGTGAGTCCTTCATAGAAGTACTGAATGGGGAGTTACTAACTGATTTGGTGTTGTGGACAGCCTGCACACAACTTCTTGAATCTCTCCCAATACGCATACATTGACTCCCGTTGTGATTACTTCATCCCCGCGATCTCCTTATGAATGGGAGTGGTCCTCGATGCAGGAAAAGATCTCTGTAATAAAAGATGTTTTAAATCGTTCCAACAAGTTACATCCTCGGGTTGTAAATAATACATCCAATCTTTCGCAGCTCCATCAAGTGAGAATGGGAATGCTCTTAATTTGATTTGATCTTCAGAAACATTTCATCGTTTAAGGGTTGAGAAAACCACATTAAATTCTTTATGGTGTTTTTTTGGATCCTCACCAGATAAGCCATGAAATTTTGGAAGAAGGTGAATTAACACAGATTTTAACTCAAAGTCGGATTTGAGATTCGGGTATGCAATACAATTTGGTAGATAGTTAATATCCGGTTCAGCCAATTATCGAATGGTTCTATTAAGTTCATTTCCATTATCTCGAGCCATTTTTTCCTGTTTTATGTTTGAATTTGAATAACATCAAATTTGAATGTTTCTAGAAGAGAGGAATTCACCAACTGGTTGAATATTGAAACATCCCGTAGACTGAGAATGTCTGATTCGAGCCCTAAGGCTACGTTCAATCTCAGGGTCAAGATCTAATAGATCTTCGGGATTAGTTCATGTCATAAATCAAATAAAGATGAAAATAAAGAATGTGGACCATAGTAAAATAAAATGAGAAGTTTGAGTTGATGGTCCAAAAAGAAAATAAGAGGATGAAAAAAATGAAACCTTGAGAAAGGAAAAATATGAAAGAGAGGTGAAGAAAATAATAAAATAAAAAATAAAATAAATACCTATAAATGGTTGAATAAATTACTTGCCAACCCAGAAACGACGCCAATTTTAAAGAGCACAGTCGTGGGTGCCCTCAAATGATTAGTGTGATTTTGGGGTACTTAGGTGAAGCAGAGTGGCTGACCAAGGTCATCTCTCAAAGGAGGAAGTGAATTTAGAAACTTTTTAAAGGTATTCTAAAAAAATAAAATAGAATAGAATAAAAAAATTACATTAAAGGATTGGGGTTTTTTATAGTTTATGAATCTAGAATAAGTTTTTTGGAACAATATTGTATATTTTTTTGTTTTTAGTTTTGAAATGAATTTCGATTAAAATGACACAACAAGAAGATGTTTTTTTAGAAATCTATTTTAAAAGTCGTAATTGATCTAACTCTACCTCTTCATTAAATTATTAATAATTATCATTTAAATAAATATCCACTTAATTATGATCCCCTAATTTGTTATCCCTCAAACCCTACGAGAGTTAACTTAACCACAAAGTTGAAATTACTTAAACACTAGGTTAGCTTCGGAACACGCAATTGCAGCACCCTTCTTTGAATTTTGTTCTAAGGATATCTTATGGTAAGTGGTTAATTAGAGAACATATCCATTCTGGAAATGATGATTAATTGTGTTTAGGTATTATATTTTAACTCTACAAATTTATCCCGTGTGGTCCTGTATTACCGATTAAGATCGCACTCTCATAATTTACACAAAATCTCGACCTCGTGTGTTTTGTATTAATTGTTCAATTTCTTTATTAGTTTCTTGTAATTTAAAAATCCAATTCATGGATCATAATATGTGAATTATAGTAGCTCATTGATTCAAAATAAATGAATGAATAATGATAGAGGTTGATTGATTACTAAAAAGAACTACTTTTCCTTGGGTGGTGTAATCATCATAGAAGAGTTTTTCATGTGAAACGGTTTATAATGGGTATAACCCAATAACGCTTCTACTCAAGAATTCTATCCCAAATAGGAACATTAATAGAAGAAGAAATTTAAACAAAATAGAAGAAAAGAGAAGAAATAAAAGAAGAACAAAGAAGTTTATTACACAAACAAAACCATTTCAACATGAAGGAGAAGAAGAAGGCTTCGTCGAAGGGATCCTTGCTTCAAGAGCTACCCTTATTGAAATGGCTAGATAATTAGAGTGGATCCACTTTTCCTCTTCCCTCAACTTCCCAATGCACGTCCCAACCCCTAGAAATGAGAAAAACTCCAATTTATAGAGTGGATTGGAGGAGAGGTTACAAGTGGTTCCAAGTGTGAATGTCGGAATTCGGCCTAATATTTTATTCCAACTTGCACCGCCCATTTGACCACCAAAACGCGTTAATTGGCCAATCTTACAGAAGGATAATTTGTGCGGATATGGGTCCTATATCTCCTCTAAAAAGTGGTTCTTAATCCAGGACCAGATTAAGGAGTTATGGCCGAAATACAGAATCTTTTCCATTCTGGGGAGTCCAACCCAACTTTGACTTCATGGCCCATTTTAAACGACCAAATTCACTCTGTAGCTCTAGTTTCTTGAATAAAGGTTGTAGATAACTAAGTTATTAACACTATTACAAAATATCAAATTAAAATAACAAATATAAAAATATTTATCTTCGAAATACTATAGTGAACTATAAATGGTAAAACTCCAATATTCATCAAATATTCAAATGAATGATCTAATCCCAGATACTTTCTAATTAAACATATTTTACATAATGTGAGGAAGTAATATCATTTATTATCAATATAATACTCAATAAAATATTGTTATTTCATACATCTAGTACTTTTCATTTATTAGGAGATTCATTTGTATTTTGGTCATGAAACAAACCACACTTAGTAGAACTTTACACTATAGAAGCTGAATTATTAGCAGCTTCAAGTTGTTGGGCTCAAGTGTAGTAGATGTAACACACACTCATAGACTATGTCACTATTTCTACAAAAACACAGATAATTCTTAATAATGCTCATGTCATTTACCTAATGAAAATACCCTCATATCACTCTCATACAAAGAATATACATATAAGGGATCAATTTCTTATTTACCACCCACTTAATGGAGATATTATTTTACAATTCATCAGAAATCAAGAACAACTTTATGATATTTTTACAAAATAATTATCTTTCGATAGATTTGAATATATTAAGAAAACTTTAGGAATGACAATTTTATGGTAATCGATCATATTCACATTTTATTTAAACCATATCCTAACAAAAATATACTCCTTTTAATAGGGGTACATTTTTTTCATTAAACAAAAAATTTACAAAATTTAATAAAATGGAAGCGTAAAAAAATCCCAAAAATAACTTTTTGAAACCTATGTTTTCAAAGAATGACATTATAAATACTAAAAATCATTATGATAACATTTAATGGTACATTTATTTACTTAAATCATCTTAGTTACATTTCTGTTTATTGGTATTTCAAAACTTGTTTTAAGAAAAAATTTATCAGATTCATCTTTCCTTAAATCTGATTATTTCCTTAAAAAATAAAATTATCAAAACCAACATATAATTCTTCAGAATTAATATCAGCCGTTATATCTGATCAAGATAATATAAATGGTTATATTTACCCATGAACATGAAACATCACCACAAAGTCTATATAAAGTGACCCCACCCCCTCCACATCCCACATCATTTTCCAAATCATTTATGTTGAAGCCCTGCTGCCCTTCCAAGCAGTCGATACGATTCATACCTTTTTACTTCTAGTTTCTAATGTCATTGGATGTTTCTTCTCATACTCAAATACCTTCGATAAAGGAATGAAAATATGAAAATGTCTTCAGAGAAAGGTCAGTCAATCTAAATTTCTCTAACCATAATGATACATTGATAAATAAAACCATAAAAATATATGGATTTGAAAGTATTATTATAATGAAGGAAAATAGTCATGATCTGGTTGATACAGATCTTATTATAGAATTTTATGATACAGTTTAGTTTTTTTAAATAACAAATGATATGATTCAGTTCAAAAGTTATGGAAGAATATATTTTTCATCTGATCAGAAAGATAGAAGTGTTCGTAAAATACCTTATAATGGAAAATCATTTCTCTATTCACATAGGATTCGAAACAAGAAGGACATTTTTATATGGTGGAGGCAATAGAATTATTAGGACATCAAGGACTAAGGAGACCTAATATTTCTAATCTCTTAACAGACCATGGGATTTTTTCCCTTTTTATGAATGGATTTATGATTCTAAGAAAAGGTGACATGGATTCTCTAAATACCTCATACATCTAGATGATTGATTTTCTAGTTAATCTATGGAATATTAACTTGATACAGCATATCTTCCTCCCCATTAACAACATAAATAATGGAAAAATTAAATCTCATAATTTAGTGTATCTAACAATTCTATCTAGGATCATAGTTATATTGTTAGAAATATGCAAGTTTCCTTGGAATTTGAAGCCTAAGACATTCAAGATCATGTTTTTTTGGGATTACACCCTAACGAGAGTAAATTTTGGTGTTCAGATAAGTCGTATGAGTTTTTTGATCTAGCTAGAATTAAAGAACAAGTTAATAGTTGTTTAAATTCAAATCCCAATAAAAGAAAAGTTCAAGCATTAGAACCTATTGTTGTAGGACCCCAGAAAGTAGATCAACCTTCTGAACCTACATATGTACCACTTAATCCCAATAATCATAAAATATTATCTAGTTAATTTGTCACTAAGTTGAGATAACATAAGAGAAAAATTAAACAAAGGGATACTATTTTTTGAATAGATCTAGCTGTGGATAAGGCCATAAAAGTCTGAGCTACTAATGATCATGACAAAGAAGAAAAGGAGAATAGGCCGAAGAAGAAGATTTAGGAAGACAATATTATCCAATCATTTCTGAACAATACAAATAAATCATATAAAATAATTCAACAACCAAAATCTTTCATCCAAGAACCTAATGTTACTCCATCACTAGAAACAATTGAACATACGGTACCAGATAAAGGAAATATAATTTCATCAGTTCCCGTAATGATAAAATAATAAGAAAATCAAGAAGATGAAGTGGAAAGTGAATAGGAGATTATAATTTTGGATTTAGTAGAGAACTAAAATCAATCTGAAAAGGTGTTAATAATAACTTCCAAAGTTTCCCCCACCCTGATAATTTCCTA
Organism: Viscum album; assembly: GCA_963277665.1. NCBI lineage: Eukaryota > Viridiplantae > Streptophyta > Magnoliopsida > Santalales > Viscaceae > Viscum > Viscum album. The sequence goes on along the minus strand of OY728136.1, from coordinate 1,919,990,956 downwards.
AGGAAAATATTTGAAGAAGGATGATGTTGCTCAAAAGTTATTCAATAAAACACCTTCAAATGATGAAAGACATGATGATGATAATATTTATCAACATGTTGAAATAAAATCTGATGGTGTTGTTCAAAAATATGATGATAACGAAGTTAAAGATTATTATGATAGAATAGAACATGTTTTTTTATGGTGATAAGGAAAATCATAAAATTAAGAATGAAATATCTAAGTAAATGAATGGTAATTAAGTGGTTGAAGATATGCCTCAAAAAGTTGTTGTTGCTGAATCATAGAAGGATATTGTTGGTACAATTACGAAGAAAGATGATGATCATGTTGAAGTTACCTCACCAAGAATTTGTTTTTCTTTGAAACCTTCCTCTTCAATTGGTGAATATTTTGTGGTTTAGTGCCTGAAGATTCTTTAAACTCCATTCTAATATTTCCATGTATAGAATCTAGATATCAACTAAATCGAGAAATAGTTAATCAGAAGACAGAGTCAACAAATCTTCATTTGGAAAAATTCAACAAACCTGAAGTTGAGTTCAAGGTCTTCCTTAGCAAGTATGATTCTCATAGAAAATCTTGTAAAGATATAACTATGTGGTCAAAACCCATTTTAGATGATCTTATGGTTTTTTATGACTTTATTGACTCATTCAAGGATGAGTTTGATAAATCTAATGAAAAATTCAAAAAACTCTAAGAATGTTAATTAGAGAAAATAAAGGAAGAGAAAGTTGTCTGCCAATAATAATATAGAGATATGAAGGGAAATATCAACTCCATTTCTATCAATCTACAATGGGAGAATGAAATCATGGAATATTTGGCCGAGAAACATAAACTTCAATAATAATTAGTTAATACTCAGTAATAAAGGAACAAAAAACTTGTAAAGAAAAATCAGGATTTAGAATTTTTTATGATCAAAATTTAATTAGATTGTAAGGAGTTGAGGAATTTGAAATCTATAATGAAAAAAGCTAATTATAGAATAGAATAAGAATGATTAACCTACCCCGATATTTTTTTTAACAAAAATTTTGTTTAACATTGATATCTTAACTAAATATGTTTTTTATAAAATTCTATCATGTTTATGTTTCTCAACTATTCAAGTGAAATATATATCCTCACATTCCTTTTTAAAAATCACAAAGGAGGAGAAAATAATGTTCACAAATAATATTAAACTAAGGTTGAGGATGTTCATGAAAGAGGTAGTTTACTTAAAAAGTAAATCCTTAGGTGAAGGAGTAATCTTTTTTAAAACATAGTTAAACTCAAAGATAATAATAAGATAATTAAGGGATTTAATAACCTAAGGGTGAGTTTTTTGTATTCATTTTATGTCATAAAAAGGAGAGATACGTATTTATTTTATGTAAAAAACTTAGTTCTAAATATTATTTTAGGAAAATTTGTTTTTGATTTCAAAAAGGCGGTTATTGTTGAGTCAATAAGTTTCCTTATAACATTACATTCCTTTATGTTTTTAAAATCACAAAAACATTTTGTAAAAAATATATATTATTATCAAAGTAAATTTATATTCTTGATCATATTTAAACCTCAATCATGGTCTTTAATGTCTTTACTAATGTTTTCTGTAACACGTCTAATTTTTTTCTTTAAGATATATTTTATTTAACTTAATTAGACTCAAATTTATACTTAATTTAGACCTTGATTTCCTCATAAATTAGACATTGATTTATTCTAAAATCCGACTACAATTTTTTAAGAAATCTGACCCTGATTTCATCTAAAATGAGACTCTGATTTCTTCTGGAATTTGAATCTGATTTTTTCAAAAATTAGACTTCGATTTCCTCATAAATCTAATGCCAATTTCTTCTAAATTCATATCTTGATTTCCTCTAAAATCCTTCTACAATTTATTCTGAAATAAGCCTTTAATTTTCATAGAAATCTGAATCTAAGTTCGATATTTTTATAATATGATTATTATTTTTCCTAACAATTACTGAATTTATTTATGGTGATGTTCCATTTTATCGGATCCAAAATATGATAATGAATCTCATATTGTGTTATAAAAATGATTTCATCGAAGTTTCTCAGAGTTTGTTACATAAAGTGGTGTCGTCAAACCTATTTTAAATTATTCATTTCCTTATTTCCATATATTCATGTCCCTCTAAAATTTCGATAATATATAACCGTCGGAGGAGGAATTCGATCATTAGTGGTTTTTTTCTATAAATACCCTCCCATTTGAAATCATTCAATTGTAGAGTTTTTACTGAGTGCTGCTTTTCAATAATCGAATTGTTGATTCATTGTGTTGAAGTGATACACTGAAAGATCTTTGTTCAACTTTCCTTGTTCAAATTCTGTGAAACAATTGTTCAAGTAGTTAACAACGTTTTCAATATTCTTAGTGAAAATCCAATTGGAGATATTTGAAATCGAGGGATTCTGGGGCTAGGAATACGGAGTTGTCTATTGCCTTTTTAATCATGTTTTGTGGGGATAACAAAATAGATACTGATCTTCATTGAGAAGTCTTAACCTAGTGTGTGTATGACAAACATTCTTGAAAGTATAAATCAAGGTACCTTTATCCAAGTTTGTTGGATACCCTTCACTTTAGGTTAAAATATTTCTTTGTTAATTGTTTCTTGTTACATGTTTTTTTAAATTTGTAACAGCCCGAGATTTTATGAAAAATATTCTTTTTTCACTAATGTCTTGTGTTGTACGCTACACCAAAAGGATCTTGCACAACACGCATCCTTGACTTGCCTTGCATTACACGCAATCGCAACCTTCCTCGATAGCGTGTGTGGTGCGTAATACTGAGTTTCACGAAACAATGATATGCTATTAAAATATTATTGAAACTAGCCGTTATGAATAGTAATAACTACTTTTTAAATTTTAGAAATTTTAACTCTCAAAATGGACTTCATTTTTGGATTCGGAGTATCGAATTTAGCCTAAGGTGAAATTTTGGTACTTTTCGGATAACTTTCATATTATGATGAATAGTGAAAATTACTAAATTATAATTAAAAACAACTTTTTTAATCGAAATAATTAATAGTGATAAATCATTAATTTGAGTGGTTTTAAAGTATATTTAGAATATATTTTTACAATTTAATACAATTTTGGTCATTGGATGTAATTTCACATTTAAACTAGACATAAACAAGTGTCAATCTTTTGATAAATATTGTTTCTTAAAAACACGCTATTTGTTTTAACAGCGGGATTTAATTATAAAATTAATTAATGCAACTTATATGTTGGGAATTTTGTAAAATATAAATCATTTTTGAATTCGGAATATCAATTATAGCTTAGGGTGAAATTTTGGCATTTTTCTGAAAAACTTCAATTTTTGATGAATAGTGAAACCACTAAGTGGTAGGTTAAAAACTGAATTTTGCATAAAACTTAATTTTACCGCTTCTGTGAATGGAATTTCGAAAATCCGAGAGACATGGTTAATATCAAGGACTAAAATGTGGTTCAATGAGATGAAAATAATTTTTGGTGAATAGTAACTTTTTACTTTTTTTACCGCGGTTAATAGTAAATAGGGTAACTAAGGGTAAATATGATATTAATATTACCCTAAAACATGTCCTAATTCTATTGGACAAGTGTAATTCGACCAAAAACAAACTTAGGAATAAAATATGACCATTTAGGCCCTAATGGATTAGATTAGGACATTTATTATTAATTTATTTAAAGAAGGGTTAAAATAGTTAAAATCAAAGTTTAATAAGTAAATCATTTTTAATATGGGGTTATACATAAGATAAATTCGATTTTAAATATTAATTAGAAAGCTAAAAAGATTTACTACATGATGGTATTTTATTTGTAATTTTTAGAAATCAAATAATTTAATTTATTTATGACACAAAGATGATGCAGTAATTATCTTGTTAATGAAATATTGACATAATTGATGTTATAAACACCAAAATAAATGTAATTTGAGACTTTTTATGAATTAAACTAATTTTCTAGGTTACTATGATATATTAGTGTTGATTTAACCAACTTGGTTCGAACATATAATTCTGTTATGACTTTCACAAAAATCATGTATCAAATAGTGTCAAAATTGACACAAAATAGTTTTTAAAACAAATATTATATTATTAATTGTTATTTTATTCCTAAAAATCTAAGGTTCGGCCAAATGACTTAGATAAGGATATATGTATTAATAATATACAATTTGGGGTTCGTTTGGCATGTTATAGTAAGTGTATTTACCATATAGTAAAAGAAAACAAAAAGACACGGTAAAAGTTAAATTATTTAACTTAGAGTTAAATCTAATTGATAAGGTTAAAATAATACCCTAAACTTGTCTAAATCTTATTGGTTGATAGGATTTCGACCCATCCCCACTTTAGCTTCGAAATAAGACCCTTTGTAACCATTATAAACCGATTTTGACTTTAATATAAAATAATATTTTGAGGTATTCCTAAGGTGCCCCTCTCCTCCCTTATAAAAGGACACCTCCTCCCCCTCCTCCTCACACCAATTTGAGCACTCAAGCTCGGCCAACCCCTGCAAATTTCTCCTCTCCACTTCCTTAGCAACATCCTAGAGGTTCTGGTCTTCCTCAAAGACCAATTTTAGTGCCCTAAGAGGAGGTCTCAAAGAGGCACTTCAAAGAAGAGGTAATTACCGTTACCAATTCTTTCATCTTTATTTCTTCTTCCACTTCTTCTTCTTAGGTTTTTTAATTATGAAGTAATAACATCAGTATCACTCATATACTGATATGTTATTATAAGTATGAAACAACCCTATTTCACCATCTATCCATCCTACGGAAAAAGAAATCACCGCGCGTGCGTACGTACGGAATACCATCTCCACGCCGTGGTGTAATCTATTTTCCGCCATCACCTTACATGGATGGGTATAATGGTGTAAAGAATAACTATACATTCTTATTAAAACATCATATTGATTTTGATATATTGTATAATCCACTCCAATTCAATTCAACATTTATAGAAATGATATCATCGCTCGTGCGTACGTACGGAATACCGTCTCCACGACGCGATGAGATTCATTCTCCATGTTAACCATTTAAGAATGATTATAATGTATATATAAGAAATAATAATGAAATATATGACATTATAAAGCTACTGGATTTATGTATATATATACATATGTATGTCATCTACTTACTTCCATTTCAAGACAATAAGGAAAGGAAAACAGCGTTCATGCGTACGTACGGACTACCGTCTCCATGAACGGTGTTTTTCATTTTATTTATCTACCTATTATATATATATATATATAATGAATATATATGATATATAAATCATATTTTATATTCTGGAAGTAAGTAAATCATGATATAAGTAATAATGATGTCAAGAACAACAAGTCAAACCACCTACGATAAATGAAACGATTTTACCCAAAACGCTTCTTTAACATGGAATTTACAAAAGAACGGGTAATATAATGTCATAAGTGAACCATATATGATATCATAACAATGAATATGATTCTGTAATAAGTCAATAACATGATTTAAATCATTATACAGGAGGTTCGGACACTTACAAAGCAAGTCGGACCTAAGGTAAGGGAAATATCACAATCTCATTTTTATCCGAGATTGTTTATTCGTAAGTATTTACTAGGGTGTATTTTATCATCCACATCCATGTTTCATCAATATGTAATATTATTTCCATCCACCTACAATTGTTTAAATCCATTTTTACCCTTCGGTGAGTTTTTAGTAATATGTATGAAAGGAATCTTTTGTCGTTTTTCGTACGAGGTACTTTTTTGACTTTTCCGACAAAAGTACGAGAAGAATGTTTTTTTTAACTTAAACGGAACGAACTAATTTTTACGTTTTTATAAAGCCTTATTTTCATTAAGCTTCCTCCAAAATATTTCATGACTATTTTCAATAAAATCTCTTTCTTTTAAAATTTCATGATGTTTTGTGAAAAGAAATTGATTTTAAAGAAGAAAGGATATTTTCCTCAAGAATTGATTTCAAGTGTTTTATCAAAAGTATTTTCCATCTAAGATAATAAAGGGTTCTGTTTCTATCCATATTTTTACATTGATTTGACTATTTTGTGATGGAATTATGTTTATGAATTCCTTTATCTTATATGAATGGTTTTATGATGTCATGTTGTTTAAGAATCCCATTTTTATTACATGGGTTATGAAATGATGTATGATTTATGATTGTGTGGCACACATAAGAATGGTATCATTATGAGATGGGTGGGACCTATATCTCCCTCCAATGCATTGGGTAAAGATTTTATATCTCATAAGATAGACATGGCTGGAATGGTAGGTTATACCGGTTCAGTGAAACAGGACTGAAACGAGGATTACTCGATTCAGAAAGGGACTTTGTCCACTAAGATAGTCTTGGCAATGAGTCTTGACTAACAAGAAATGATTCTCTATGATTATGTGTGTATGCCACAATGAGTAATGTTTTAAGTTATGATTTCATTTCACTACTATGATTTATCCCATGTTATGAAATTATGCTCTCTTTTGCAGGTTAAGATTTCCAAAAAATGTTATGTTCTTATGAAAATTATGTGATTGATATTTCTTTTGTTTACCCTTACTGAGCATTTGAGCTCACCCTTTTATGTTTTCTTTTCCCCAGGATATAAAGAAAGGTTTTAGGTAAAAAAAGGAAGATCTTTATGGGAGATGTTGAAGATCTTTCCCCACGATTAGAAGATTTTATTCCGAGTTTCCAAAGACACTAAACTATTACGATCCTTGTGTGTGTGTTTTTGTTATGTACTAAGTATTCCGCAAAAGTAATGTAATGTCAATGTACGTCAAGATACGGGTCTCTACAGTTGGTATCAGAGGAAAGGTTTAGTCAACCTTTGGAAACTAGGATGCGAAAACGTTAGTGAGATCCCTAGAGATATTTCTAAGGTATGTCTAGGGATGTCCCTAGGGATAAGTATACGTATAGGTTATAGTAATAGAATTACGCTAACGATCATATAATTAAACCTAAGATGTTAGATATTGAGGGTACTAACCCTTTATTATGTTGTTTTCCCTAGCATGATTTTTGCCTCTCACACTATTCTTTTGGGGTTTTAGACGATGGCTGGAACCCGAAGGAACCGTGTTAATACGGAATGTGATGGGAAATGCAATGATTGTTCCCCTGAGCAACCAAACGATATAGGAGCTGGAATGCAAAATCTTGTAGACATGCTCACACAACTTTCTCAAGCTATGAATCATGTAGGACTTCCAAACGAGCAAAGGAAGGAGCAACATTCTGTTGAATCCTTCATGAGGCAGCGTCCACCTTCTTTCAGTGGGTCTACTGATCCATTAGTTACTGAACAATGGATTAGTACTACTGAAAAGATATTTTCAGTTCTTCAATGTTCTGAACATGATAAAGTCATCCTAGCAGTGTATCGTTTGGAAGGAGATGCTGATCAATGGTGGAATCTTATTAAGAATACAAGGCAAAGGGATGAAATTGAGTCTATGGAATGGGACGAGTTCAAGAACTTATTTTTCAATAAGTACTTCCCTCGTATTCTTCGAACAAAGATGGAGAAAGAGTTTCTTGAACTGAAGCAAAGGGACGATGAATCTGTTGGTACCTATGAAGCAAATTTTACAAGACTTGCAAGGTATGCTTCTGGAATTATCATCCAACCTGAAAGTAAAGTTGATCGATTTTTCAGTGGCTTAAAACCAAGTCTTCGAAGGGCATTATCTATAAGAGACTTCAGTAGCTATGAAGAAATTGTGCGTTGTGCTATCAAGGTAGAAATGGAAGTTGGTGTTACATATCCATCTCATGGTTTTGACAAGAAACGAAAGATGGAGTTCAAGGAGAAATCTCAGAATAATGATGAAAAGAAGATGAATGTTTCCTTATGCACAAAGTGTGGAAAGAAGCATGGTGGAGATTGTCTTAAAGGGACTAGAAAATGTTTTAAGTGTGGAAAAGAAGGTCATCGAGCAGCTGAGTGTCGAAGTAATGGAAAAAGGGTTTCTAATAATGTGAATAAAGCAAACACTGCAGAGAACGCACCGCCAACACTTCAATGCTTCAAGTGCAAGGAAATGGGGCATTATGCTAATAATTTCCCTAATCCAAGGGTTAGTGATGATCAACATGAGCAACCACTGAAGGCAAAGGACAAAGGGAAATCACATGCGATCACTATTGGCAATGTCGAATATGACAACGATGTGGTGAATGATTAAGTGTTTATGTAATGGGATTCCAAAATAATGTTGTATCATTGAGTATTGCAATATTTATTGATGTGGTATTCAAAGTGATTGAGATATTTTTTGGAAATAAGATGATATGCGCATAATGAAGACGAGAAAATGAAATGTTTAATAGTATTCATGAGCTCATGATTGATATAAGGACTAAGTGATATCATGGTTTGAGTATATAGAATTTTGAGGATTTTGGTAACTTTTAACTGCACTCATGTTTTCACTAAGGTATTCAAGAGAATACACGATTAAGGACTTTGAATGTTTGGAATGTGACCAACAAGACATATCTTATGATATGTGGGGATCAACGACAGTATTAAATCTCTGGTAATCGATGTCACTATATTATGAGAGTGGACTGCAGTATTATGTATAAGCCTAAAGATTATACTGGATTATGTTGGACATAAGTTAGTATTGTTTAAGGATAGAAGATTTTCGATATTATTGATGGGATGTTATAGTAACGTAGTTTTAGAAAAAGGGACAACCTACAGGACGGGCGACAGCCCATCGCTTCGGACAAGGCTGTAGGAATCGAACCCACAACCGAAGTGCGACTGGCCTTTATCGCCTACCACTAGCCTACAGGAAGTCCCTGTTTAGTAGAAACTAGTTATATTATATTAAGCAGTATGATATATGAAGTATAAGTCCATATGTGATTAATCTCACTATAGATCGACTTATGTATATAATTTTGCTAACCTTTTGTTTGAAACAGATGGAATGACCCGTCATTCTATCACATGATCTGCTAACACTTCACGAATAACAAATTCAACTTCATTTATTTAAGAGATGAAGTGGAAATTGTTAAAGGCACGAACAACAGTGAGATTGTACCAAAATAAAGTAAGTATTTATTCTAATTCAAATTATTTAACTTTAGGGAAATGATCTTGAAAACCAAAAATGTTGTCCTAGTTCTCTTATACCTGATTAATCAGATGGTACCTTATATCATCACAAATCTATGGATTTGTGATTACTGGCTTTTCCATAGCCATGTTCTCTACCACTCTCCATCAGAACATGATGGTTAGATTTCTCTTCCATATCCATATTTTCACCTATGTGGAAACCCAGTGATTAGTTTATTTGGGTAATCGTTACATTTCATACTTTAGTTTTTAAAGCCAAGTTTTGGTATTCCCTTTTACGATGTGGGTTTCTATTAAAGAAACTTTCGAATAGTAAACCATTTATAACCCCGGCGAATTTCGAGGGAGAAGTTCATTTTAAGGGGGGTAGAATGTAACAGCCCGAGATTTTATGAAAAATATTCTTTTTTCACTAATGTCTTGTGTTGTACGCTACACCAAAAGGAGCTTTCACAACACGCATCCTTGACTTTCCTTGCATTACACGCAATCGCAACCTTCCTCGATAGCGTGTGTGGTACGTAATACTGAGTTTCACGAAACAATGATATGCTATTAAAATATTATTGAAACTAGCCGTTATGAATAGTAATAACTACTTTTTAAATTTTATAAATTTTAACTCTCAAAATGGACTTCATTTTTGGATTCGGAGTATCGAATTTAGCCTAAGGTGAAATTTTGGTACTTTTCGGATAACTTTCATATTCTGATGAATAGTGAAAATTACTAAATTATAATTAAAAACAACTTTTTTAATCGAAATAATTAATAGTGATAAATCATTAATTTGAGTGGTTTGAAAGTATATTTAGAATATATTTTTACAATTTAATACAATTTTGGTCATTGGATGTAATTTCACATTTAAACTAGACATAAACAAGTGTCAATCTTTTGATAGATATTGTTTCTTAAAAACACGCTATTTGTTTTAACAGCGGGATTTAATTATAAAATTAATTAATGCAACTTATATGTTGGGAATTTTGTAAAATATAAATCATTTTTGAATTCGGAATATCAATTATAGCTTAGGGTGAAATTTTGGCATTTTTCTGAAAAACTTCAATTTTTGATGAATAGTGAAACCACTAAGTGGTAGGTTAAAAAATGAATTTTGCATAAAACTTAATTTTACCGCTTCTGTGAATGGAATTTCGAAAATCCGAGAGACATGGTTAATATCAAGGACTAAAATGTGGTTCAATGAGATGAAAATAATTTTTGGTGAATAGTAACTTTTTACTTTTTTTTACCGCGGTTAATAGTAAATAGGGTAACTAAGGGTAAATATGATATTAATATTACCCTAACACATGTCCTAATTCTATTGGACAAGTTTAATTCGACCAAAAACAAACTTAGGAATAAAATATGACCATTTAGGCCCACTTGGATTAGATTAGGACATTTATTATTAATTTATTTAAAGAAGGGTTAAAATAGTTAAAATCAAAGTTTAATAAGTAAATCATTTTTAATATGGGGTTATACATAAGATAAATTCGATTGTAAATATTCATTAGAAAGCTAAAAAGATTTACTACATGATGGTATTTTATTTGTAATTTTTAGAAATCAAATAATTTAATTTATTTATGACACAAAGATGATGCAGTAATTATCTTGTTAATGAAATATTGACATAATTGATGTTATAAACACCAAAATAAATGTAATTTGAGACTTTTTATGAATTAAACTAATTTTCTAGGTTACTATGATATATTAGTGTTGATTTAACCAACTTGGTTCGAACATATAATTCTGTTATGACTTTCACAAAAATCATGTATCAAATAGTGTCAAAATTGACACAAAATAGTTTTTAAATCAAATATTATATTATTAATTGTTATTTTATTCCTAAAAATCTAATTTTCGGCCAAATGACTTAGATAAGGATATATGTATTAATAATATACAATTTGGGGTTCGTTTGTCATGTTATTGTAAGTGTATTTACCATATAGTAAAAGAAAACAAAAAGACACGGTAAAAGTTAAATTATTTAACTTAGAGTTAAATCTAATTGATAAGGTTAAAATAATACTTTAAACTTGTCTAAATCTTATTGGTTGATAGGATTTCGACCCATCCCCACTTTAGCTTCGAAATAAGACCCTTTGGAACCATTATAAACCGATTTTGACTTTAATATAAAATAATATTTTGAGGTATTCCTAAGGTGCCCCTCTCCTCCCTTATAAAAGGACACCTCCTCCCCCTCCTCCTCACACCAATTTGAGCACTCAAGCTCGGCCAACCCCTACCAATTTCTCCTCTCCACTTCCCTAGCAACATCCTAGAGGTTCTGGTCTTCCTCAAAGACCAATTTTAGTTCCCTAAGAGGAGGTCTCAAAGAGGCACTTCAAAGAAGAGGTAATTACCGTTATCAATTCTTTCATCTTTATTTCTTCTTCCACTTCTTCTTATTAGGTTGTTTCATTATGAAGTAATAACATCAGTATCACTCATATACGGATATGTTATTATAAGTATGAAACAACCCTATTTCACCATCTATCCATCCTACGGAAAAAGAAATCACCGCGCGTGCGTACGTACGGAATACCGTCTCCACGCCGTGGTGTAATCTATTTTCCACCATCACCTTACATGGATGGGTATAATGGTGTAAAGAATAACTATACATTCTTATTACAACATCATATTGATTCTGATATATTGTATAATCCACTCCAATTCAATTCAATATTTATAGAAATGATATCATCGCTCGTGCGTACGTACGGAATACCGTCTCCACGACGCGATGAGATTCATTCTCCATGTTAACCATTTAAGAATGATTATAAAGTATATATAAGAAATAATAATGAAATATATGACATTATAAAGCTACTGGATTTATGTATATATATACATATGTATATCATCTACTTACTTCCATTTCAAGACAATAAGGAAAGGAAAACAGCGTTCATGCGTACGTACGGACTACCGTCTCCATGAACGGTGTTTTTCATTTTATTTATCTACCTATTATATATATATATATATACTGAATATATATGATATATAAATCATATTTTATATTCTGGAAGTAAATAAATCATGATATAAGTAATAATGATGTCAAGAACAACAAGTCAAACCACCTACGATAAATGAAACGATTTTACCCAAAACGCTTCTTTAACATGGAATTTACAAAAGAACGGGTAATATAATATCATAAGTGAACCATATATGATATCATAAAAATGAATATGATTCTGTAATAAGTCAATAACATGATTTAAATCATTATACAGGAGGTTCGGACACTTACAAAGCAAGTCGGACCTAAGGTAAGGGAAATATCACAATCTCATTTTTATCCGAGATTGTTTATTCGTAAGTATTTACTGGGGTGTATTTTATCATCCACATCAATGTTTCATCAATATGTAATATTATTTCCATCCACCTACAATTGTTTAAATCCATTTTTACCCTTCGGTGAGTTTTTAGTAATATGTATGAAAGGAATCTTTTGTCGTTTTTCGTACGAGGTACTTTTTTGACTTTTCCGACAAAAGTACGAGAAGAATGTTTTTTTTAACTTAAACGGAACGAACTAATTTTTAAGTTTTTATAAAGCCTTATTTTCATTAAGATTCCTCCAAAATATTTCCTGACTATTTTCAATAAAATCTCTTTCTTTTAAAATTGCATGATGTTTTGTGAAAAGAAATTGATTTTAAAGAAGAAAGGATATTTTCCTCAAGAATTCATTTCAAGTGTTTTATCAAAAGTATTTTCCATCTAAGATAATAAAGGGTTCTGTTTCTATCCATATTTTTACATTGATTTGACTATGTTGTGATGTAATTATGTTTATGAATTCCTTTATCTTATATGAATGGTTTTATGATGTCATGTTGTTTAAGAATCCCATTTTTATTACATGGGTTATGAAATGATGTATGATTTATGATTTTGTGGCACACTTAAGAATGGTATCATTATGAGATGGGTGGGAACTATATCTCTTTCCAATGCATTGGGTAAAGATTTTATATCTCATGAGATAGACATGGCTGGAATGGTAGGTTATACCGGTTCAGTGAAACAGGACTGAAACGAGGATTACTCGATTCAGAAAGGGACTTTGTCCACTAAGATAGTCTTGGCAATGAGTCTTGACTAACAAGAAATGATTCTCTATGATTATGTGTGTATGACACAATGAGTAATGTTTTAAGTTATGATTTCATTTCACTACTATGATTTATCCCATGTTATGAAATTATGCTCTCTTTTGCAGGTTAAGATTTCCAAAAAATGTTATGTTCTTATGAAAATTATGTGATTGATATTTCTTTTGTTTACCCTTACTGAGCATTTGAGCTCACCCTTTTATGTTTTCTTTTCCCCAGGATATAAAGAAAGGTTTTAGGTAAAAAAAAGGAAGATCTTTATGGGAGATGTTGAAGATCTTTCCCCACGATTAGAAGATTTTATTCCGAGTTTCCAAAGACACTAAACTATTACGATCCTTGTGTGTGTGTTTTTGTTATGTACTAAGTATTCCGCAAAAGTAATGTAATGTCAATGTACGTCAAGATACGGGTCTCTACAAAATTCATCTACATTTAGTAATTGATTGAAACTAAAACATTATAACACTCTCTTATTATTGTAAAAACACTGATTTACATTCTATATGCTTTAAGGTAGAATATTTACTTAAGTATATTTATTTAAGAATATTTATCAAATCTGTATTATCATGTCCAATGCAAGATAGTTTCTTTATTAAGAACAAAAGACCATTTGTGAATTCATCTTGTTTATATTTTTCAAAATTAGATTTTCTTAAGGATAAAAATCAATGTTTTTTAACCTACAGTTCATCCCCCCCTCTTTCAATTGTGAAATCTATAAATACATTTCTATCTTACATAACCCAAATAATATAAATAACCTCAAATGATATATATAATATAATTCAAATATTTTTTTCAATATATAACATAAAAATTGATTAATATATACATCTCACAAAATAAATAGGTATTGAGTATGAAAATTGTATCATGGAAGTAAATGTGAGACCATAAATCCTTACCTCATACCAGATTTATTTCATTAGTGTATGAACCTCATTTATAATAAAAATATAGTAATAATTAATATATCATAAAAACATAATAATATATATCATTCAATATATTATTTTCATATAACCTTAAATCACGCATTTATTAAAAATTATTTATTAAATACTCTATTCTTGGTGATAACTAATTCGTCTTTCATATAGGTTTTGGTTTCATAATTTTTGTCCATGTACATTGATAATGGATCCACAATCTCCAGAAAAATACACATGGTACAAATATAATATATAATCAATGGAAAAATTATTCATAATGGCACATAAATTTTAGAGATACAAATATTAGTTACACATATCATAGAGACGATAGGTCATACATATGAATGAATGATATTTTTAATTATTTGGAAAGCTGGAAGGAAAGAATGGTAAATAATATTTCACAACTGTAGAATAATTATTAATAAAATTTATTTAATATATTCACTAAATATTTATTTATAAAAATTCATGTCAATATAGAATGAAAATGTTTCAAATCGCATCACGGAGGCAGTAGTCCACAGATACGAATGAGTGATGTTATCATTTTATAACAGAATGGAAATAACAATGGTAGATGTTATATTTTGATCATGGAATTGAAATTATGTCATAAATTACATATGTAAACATTAAAAACAATAATTATATCTAGTCTTCAAATGTGGTGATGGATATTAAACTACCTTAGTTTTTTAGGTGGTAGTTTATTATACACATGATCAATGGTTTCATTTACCATTTGATCGAATAGATTATGGATTTAGAATATTCCATTGATATAATAACATATTTCTATATGATATATAATTTATTATTATTATTGAAAAAGTAATAGATATTTTATGGATTTAAATAGAATAAATAAAATGAAAAAACATGGTTGGGATTTATTCCTCTTCTTCGAACAACCTCATTAAGCTTACACGTAAAGCCTTGATAGATTGGTTCTACGATAATAAAAAAGGACTCTAGTTCATGGGTAGGTATTTAAGAAATTTATTTGATAAAACCATGTCTAATCCAATTTTCACTTAATGTGTGGGTAAGAGATGATATTAGGTGTCCTTTTATAGATGGGCAAGGGGACCTTCTGGTAATTACATGGAAATTTCCCAGAACAATAACTAAAATGAGATCCATTTCTAAGATAAATAGCTACATATGATAGTAAATTATAACTTAGGATAATATAAGGTCAAAATATGGTTATAAAAAGTTTTTTGGATAAGTAATTAGGTCATATTAACTGTTGTATTTTTAGTTTAATTCCTATTAAATCAATTTTAACCTAAACTCTGGTAATTAATTTAAATTTTTTTATATAAAATTATGAACAAAAATTATTAGCATCTTATTATATAAAATTAATTTTAATTATTTATAATACTAAATAATTTTTTTGAAATTAAATTCATATAATTGGATGAGTATAATATAATTTTAATCCCGCAAACAAGACAAAAAATTGTTTTTTAAAGGAAATGACTTCATATGTTACAATAATTTTAATTGAAAATTGAACATATAAATAATTCTATTGAAGTTAATTTAATTAATAATAACATAATAGAACTAATTTTACTTTAAAAACAATTTTCTTGATAACATTTTCTTTTAAAATTCTTTAATTAAAATAATGTTTTTTAAAAAAATTAGTACTTTTTTAATATGCTTCGAAAAATTAAAATTATTGAAATTGTACCAAATTTTGTATATGATAATTATGATATGGTGATTTAAAAAAGAATTTCTTCCATTATATAAATTTTCTAATAATTTTAGAATTTAATTTTAAATTAGTTGTAAAAAAAGTGATGAAATTTCTTTTTAGAAAGAAAATATAGTTTTTAATCATAACATTTGGTTTATTATTATCTCATTAACACAAAAAATATTAGATGAATGAAAAAATAATTATTCAATCAATAATCTATAAATTTCATTAAAATTGTTCACCAATAGTGATTAATCTATTTGTTATGTTATGAAAAGAATCGGAAATAAAAACTATTATTAAGAAAAATATATCTTTTACATCCAAATAATTTTAATTTTTATTTATAAAAAATTTACAACCTGTAAATTTTCATTTATATTTGTAAAAGAAATACTTCTCATAATTTATGTATGACTATTTATACTGAATAATTTGACATCTACATTATAAAAATAATATTTAAATAATACATCTCAGGGGTTTTTTGAGCTTGGTGTTGCGTTTCCGATTTTCTATTAAAGGTAATATTCTTCTATTAAAATATTTTGGTGTTAAAAATATATATTTCTTTTAGAATATAATTTATAATTTGACTATCTCTATCATTATCTTTATAATTTATTATATTAAATTTCATTTCCCATCATTTTTATTTTGAGAAAGAGGGAACCAATGGACCTATCCATTTGGTTCATGTATAGGATTTCTTTTGTACGATTCGGGATAAATACCAAGAATATGGTATATGAAATGAATTATATTATCATAAAAGTTCTTTCTGATTATTCTTACCCACCTGGTAGGTAATTTATTTCCTATTAGTTTCATAAAATCTAGATACATGGTATAAATCATGAGATAATGATATCATTACAGTAATTGAATCCATGATACCCATTAAACTATCGAATATTCCATGGTTTTTTCTGGTAATTTTTCACTTTTATTATATCAGTACAGACCTCTAAATATTTATTATTCATAAAAAATTACTAAGGAATTACCCAATATGATCTTGAATTTTGATTAATTTAAATGCATTCAAGTAATGTAATCATAGTTAATTGAACACCAAATCAATATTAGATAGTATATTATAATAATTTTGGAATTTATTTATTATTAACCACATATATTTCCCCACTAATTTATTCTAATCATAAAATTATAGTGTATCATTAAATTTAATGTCAAAAATCTATTCTATAAATTCATGGGAAACAAATTAATTCAATATTATAATTTTATATATATATAACTTAACCTATTGGGATGCATTAGTAATCTCAATCTAATTTTCAACTGAATTATAATCTATGGAAAATATTTACTTAAAACAAGAAGTCGAATTGAATAGTTAATCTAGGAATTAGTTGATATTTCCATCTCTTTAATAATGATGATTAGGATAATGTAATATGATTCAATCCCTGGTCTGTCTAAAAATAATATAGATATGGATGATGTTTGGTTGATATTCCAAAATTAAAATACTAAATAAATTGATACATTATTATATTTTTATATTATAGTTTATTATGGATCTATATAGGAAAAGAATCATCCTACTATCTTTTTTATAACTATGATAGTTTCCAGGGAGTACTAGTCAATATATAAAATCCAAATTGATAACATGGATATGTTATTCATGAAATATAATGTTTTTTCTTATTGATTAATGATCTTGTAATATATTTTAAAACAATTATTTCGATCTATATCAGTCATACAATATTGTTTTTAAGATGAATAATTGTTTATAAGATGTGTATCTCAAATATAGGTGGGGATTTCACTAGGTTCCATTGTCTCATGATCATAAAATTTTAATGGTCGATCAGACTATATTGTATAAGTTAACCATATATCCTCCTAAACTATTTTCTATGGTAAGGATTGGAAAGGATATATGTAGAATTATTAAGCTCTTTGAAATCCATATGGATTAAGGTAATTTTCCCATATACCTTGGTCAAATATCCATGAACATCATTTTTTATTTCAATATTAATCATCATTATTGAGTAAGTGTCGTTATCATAGAAAATTCAATATACTTTCAAAATATAATAATCCATATGAATGGTATATATAGACTAATCCATTTCATCTACTAAATTTATTGGATGTTGCAAAAAATATGATCAATAATCATGCAACCGGCAATACAGATTCAATTTAAACACCATAATCAATTGATATAACATATGTTTCCTTATAATTCCTCTAAAATTCATAGAAATATATTCTGAGGAATACATTTATTTCTTTATTTGAAAAGTTAATATAATGATTTTAATGTAAATTCAGATCTTTGAAAATAAATAATTGAACATGGATAAGATGAATTATTATTCAGAATATATATTTAATTATATATTTTTAGTTTTACTTTCCATATGTATAACATAAAATAACAAATTCAGTATTTTTAATTATAGAGATTCATTTATATAATGATTTAATTTATTATTTTTTAAGTGAGTATATTTAAAAATAAATGTGTATTATTTCTCTTTATATAATACTTTTTATAAATTTTTATAAAAAATATTCCCTACATAAACTCGCCATCGAGATATTCGTTATCAAAAATTGAGTCAAATCATAATCTATTATCACATATTATTTCATTAAAATAATAATATTTTATGTGGTAAATCATACTACCAAACCTCATTAACAAATATCACAATTTTCATTCATTTATACGTGTTCGAATAATGAAGGACGGTTTAAATAACAAGGAATATTTGATGAATTTGATTTTATTTATATTATTACTGTATAATGTCAAGGATAATATTTGATTTTGATCTTTATCAAACACATTGTGGAAGAAAGTATGGAAATTTTCAAAATAATATAAGAAAAAATCTAAAGAACAGAATATGAATGAACCAATAGAACATACCTCAATGACTATTATAGAAGGTGAAAGAGGTGGAAAACATAATGGGTATTAGAAAAAAAAATTAATCTTAATAAAGGTTTTGGTGTTATATGATTTTTAATAGTATTAATCATGATTTCCTACTAGTAATATCTTATGAATTTAAATATTTTCTAGTGTGAATCATAAAATATTTCACAATGAATTTATTTACAAGGTATGAAAAATATGTTATATATTTTATTGTTCTAGTGATATAATTTATTATAAGAATCACACATTGTATAAAATTTGGTCAAATTTCATTAATGATATGATAGAGATTTTCAAAATGTACAAGAGTATACATAATTTCAAATCATTGGTCTCAAAAATCAGTTAATATAATGGAGTTTCTATTGATAGTTGGTGAGATTCCTTGATGTGAATCCAACTCACTCATTGAGAAACCCTTTTGGTATCATATGTCATATACCCTTTATTATAGTGTGTAGGTCATCCCCACAAAGATTGTGAAGTACTAGTATGTGATATACCAAATTTTCTCTAAGCATTTTTCTTAAATTAAATTTATTTTAATATATTACTCTATATGTGACTAAGTATTTTATCATAATTAAAATTTCTTATAAAATAGTATTAAGAAAACATAGAGTTTAAAATGGTAATTTTCTAAATAAAATATTTTCTCATTTATATATTTTATTTTACGTCAAATTTACAATTCATAATTTTAAAAATTTTAAATTTTTTAAATTAATTTCATTATTGATTTCCTCATTTCAGAATAATCATTGTGCAAAATATTATAGATTTGAAAAAAGGAATTAATTATTATATGAATTGTGTAAATTATATCGATTTATATGATAATGTTTTTTTATCAATAAAAGGTTATATAAAACCTTATATAACAAAAATATATATATCTATTAATTAATTTAATTAATTATAAAAATAAAATATTGAATTTTAAAAAAACTTGTTTTTTATTGGAAATCAAAGTAATTTTTTACAATAAAAAAATTTATTATCTGCTTAAATTAAAAAAAAATCATTTAAGATATTTAATATAGATAATTGATCTCATATTTTAAATCAATTTTTCATATTATTTAAAATTTTAAATTTCAATATTATGCATGAAAATATGATTAATATGAATAAATTTAATCATTTTGATAATTGTAAAACCAATATTTTCAAAGCACATTTTTACTAACTATGTGTAATTTTTATCTAATCAATTATATTAAAATATTTAAAAGGATGAATATAATATTATTTTAAAAATATCTATATAATTATATTAACACAAATTTAATTGGTAGTTTATTCTATATATGATTAAGATTACATTATGATTAAAAACCCTTTTTCGACAAAAATGGTTTCTCTCTATATAAAATGTCATAAATTATAAGGTGATTTTTTTTGATGAATTTTATTTATAGAGAATTCTGATTTAATATTCATTAACTATAAAAAAATTAATATTGTTTCTAATATATGTCTATTAAAAAGCATGTTACTTCGATAAAATCATATTACCCTGATAAAAACACTAAAAATTTAAAAGTAAAAAAATATCAAACAACAGAAATCAAGAGAGATTAAAAACTATGTAGACAATAATGATAAATTATTCTTCAATATATGATTATCCCAAAATCAATTATTATTAACATTTTGAGTCATTTAATAGAGAATAGTGTAATTATACCATTGTAATGTAAAGGGTATTCACACACGTTCTCTATTCCTCACTTATAAAAGGGGATCACTTCTACCTATTTAATGAACCAATTTCCCATTGAAATATCCTTGAACCCCTAAAAAATATTATTATCCATGAAAAATGTTTATTTTAGTAATTTCCCTGGAAAATATAAGTTATCTAAATCTCATCAATTCTATGATGTTCACCATGAAGAAATTCAAGGACATGAGGTAAGTATTACGAACCCCTTAAATTTTTTTATTAATAATTCTATTCCAAAAATTTAATAACCTAATAAATATATTTACCATAGTGATAATAGAATACTTATGTTTTATTCTATTATAGGTTAAAGTATTATAATTTATATCACATCCAATTAGAATGATAATAATCTTTCATTTGATTTTTTAGACTATCACCCTACGAAGAGACATATTTTTCATTCACTAGCACCTCTATTCATTGTTATAATCAAGTAATTAGTGGATTAATTTTAGATAAACAATATAAAAACATTATTTAGAGGAAATGTATAATCAACCAGCGTTCCCTCTCATTATTCTGGAAATGACATTATCAACCATGTGTGGTTTAGGCTACTGCTTTCTAGAGGTTATGTTTTACGTTTTCATATTTATTTTCATTAATTTTCCAAATCATATTAAAATAAATTCCAAAACATAAAAAAGTATAAATAATATCGTTTTCTTATTTTATTATATTATTTAGGACAATATTATTGATATGGAAGAATCCCATTTTATTGAGGAAATTTACAACATGGAGAAATATCTAACACAAATAATAAAAATAAAAGGGTTGATAGAAGGGGTGGAATACATAAATAGATATATAATATGTAAATTTTCCCCATACATTGTGGAAGAAAATGAAATTAATATTCCCTTCTTGAATTTTCAAGAGCTTCATAATTCTCCCACTATATGAGACACTAATCATATTCTTATTAAAAACATGCCTCTTTCCGTTAGATTAGCTAACACTATGATAATTTATGAGATATGGAAGGCCCTAAATTTTTTATCCCTTATATAAAACTATGTTTCTCAAAAAATTTACAAAACATTGGTTGAAACATTATGGATACTGAAGAAAAAAATAATTTAGGTCATTATATGGAATAAAAGATGTCAGAGTGTCTCTTTATAAAACCTTACGAACGGTACTATTATCAAATTTTCATACATCTATGAAAACACTACACATATAATGAGAATATAAATTCGAAGAAAATTTGTATTGATATCTATTTTGATCCAAAATTGGATACTCATTGGCGACATCAAAACTATTCTAATACAATAAATAGATATCCTATTGAACTTCATATGGACCAACACTATATAATTAACTACATGTATTTATAGATGAAATATTACAGGTGTTTCCCTTATTGAAGATGAAATCATATTGGGCGAATACATAATTAATGATAGAAATGATGGAAATATGGATAAATTTTATAATCATATTAATGAAATCAATTCTCTCATTAAATTATCTAAAATTATTCTCCTATGATTCAACTTTAATCGAATCCCAGTAATTATTTATGTATTAATTAGAAAACTTAATCCATTCTTTTGGACATTTAAATTTAGGAATTCTTTTATAACCATTATTTTATGTATGTAAATTCTTTCTGGTATTTTAGTTAATGAAATTTCTCATATTCCCCTCTAGATACATGCTGGATTTTGTTGAGTAATCAAATATCCATTTAAAATTAGAGTAACACATATTTCCCTAAACTAGATAATGATGTATTGTTCCTAGATAAGAAACTAGATTTCATTCAAATAAGAATGTAGCAAAAGGATAGAACATCTCAATAAGAGATCAAGTAGTACTCTAAACTATAAATTATGATTACTATAAAAGGTTGACCATAAACTAATATGAGGATAAATATAAATAATATGGTTGTAGTAATTCCATGTTTATTTTGTTCTGGCACATAGAAAATTATATAAGTAAAGGAGTCATTTCTATTTGTATTTATGAATAACATTTCACTTCTAAATAAATTGGTTGAATAATTTCAGGCTATCTATAATTAATATGGGTATAAATACATAACATAAATGTTATACACCCTCTCCCCCTACATTTAGGTGCAACAAAATAGGTACTTACCTTCCATCCCTCTAAATATGAGGTAAATTATACATTATTTTTATTAAATCTAGATAGTTTTGATGTCTAGATAGACTCGCCAATATGTACTTCATGTTCTTTCAGAACATCTTGTGTAATAATTTTTATAATTTCGTGAGGTAATTATTGTTTTATTCATTACTATCATATTGATAATCTCATAGTTCATTTCCCCACTCCTCAAAGAGGAGAATACATTTGACATCATGGACATCAAGATGGTTTAAATTCATAGTAATGTCTTAAATATCATCAAAAGGTTCATATAATTATGGATTTTTATTATTTATATTAACATTATAACCTAAACATAGATAAAATTCAACACAATATGGAATTATTATAATTATATTTTCCACAACATCCAATGGTATCATTATTCTGAGAAAAATAATAATAAGGGAATCTATTACCTTATTATTGAAATCTCCATGGCCTTTGAAATTATAAATTATAGTTTCATTTTAATTGTATTTAAGAAATATGGATTCCATAATGTTTTCATCAACTAGATAAGTGTTATCCTTAATAGTGATATCATATTTGTGCTAATAAATAGATTTCATATAGGGTTTTCTGTATGTTTTAGGGGTATTAGAAAATGTGACCCAATTTACTGACTATAGTTTTTATTTATGAGGACTACTTATGAAAATGATTTACTATTACTACACATATTGTAAACTATGACTAAATCACAATTATAAAGAACTTTTTTTCACCATCACAACTTTTTTTATAACGGTGACATCTTCTAATTTGGGGAGGCTTCTAAAAAGAATATGGAAAATGTTAAAGTGTTATTCAATAACATAGAGGCTATTTCTAGGGGAACTCTAAGATGGAATAAATATTTTATTTTATTTGGATAAGATATTTTTATTTACAAACAAAATATAATATCTAGGGACCTTGTAATGAGAAGGGGATCAGGTCCGGTTGATTATTTAAGTGTTCCATAATTTTTTGGAAAGCTAAAGAGATCCCATATAGAAAACAACTCTTTTATGGTCATATGTAAAATGGTTTTCTATAAATGGAAAATCATGTCTCAATCTGTAACAATCGATCTAACTAACATAGTCATCACATCCATGTTTTAAAGGACTTATATAGATATATATGGATCAAAATCTATCTCAATAAGTATAACAAGATAATTACCAATTTATTTCAAACATGATGTGTTCATAATAAGAATATGATAATTATTTCCTTGAAAGGTTGCACCAAACCCAATGAGAGGGGGTTATAGGATTCTTGGTTATAAAGAACATAAATGTTGTTTTTTACACTAAATTAACATGGGACCTCATTATGTTTAATGATGATACCATCATGTTCTTAAATATTAGTATTGTTCCTTAACAGATTCATAGGTTATATTGTCTCTCATCATCTATTTGTATAGAAATCAAGGAAATAAACTTGAATTTAATGCACTATATGAAATTAATTATCTATAACTACTATAATACAATGTAATGGACTAATTTTTATATGGTAATTGCCTTGAAGAAAATCAAAGAGTTTGTAAAGAATAAACTAGATGACTAAATATATTATATTAGCGATAACATTGAGTCATGTCAAAGATTTATACTATATAAAAATATTTTTAAAATACAAAGACACGCATATATATATATCGATATGGATTGATTGGATTAGACTCCTAGAATCACTAGCTTCATGAAAACCCATGATTATTATAATATCAAGTGTCAATAGAGAAGTTATATACCTTGATGGATTTTAAAATTTTGATGTCTATTTATTGATTCATTAATAACTCTTCTTATATTGATTTTATATAATAATTGGTTTTCTCTTGATGATATGATTCAAAACCATGGAATGAAACTTGTGTCAGCTTTTTCATTTTTTCTAAAGAACACTAAAAACTATCAACACATTTTTCATTTTGAATTCATGATTATGTTATAGATCATTATACAATTGATATTTAATATTAAGAAGTGTTTATGCAATGTTGTTTCTAAAATCATGATATCCATCACTAATTTTACAGTTAGTGAGAAGGTCAAAAACCTTATTTTGGTAGAATTATTTGGGATTCTTTTATTCATATTAAATTAATGGAATAATAAGACTTTTGATTATAAAAATGTCTTCATATATAAATGTTTCATAAAATTAAATAGGGTAGTTCTAGAATAATCTAATATCTAAATAGAATCAATGAGGAATCACAATTATGATTTAACTACAAAATGCTTACTTATTATGATTTGAAATACCAAGAAAACCCTTATATTAAAATCAATTTGGTTGATCATGCTAATTAAATCATGGATAAAAGTGAATGTTAACGGTGCAACATTAGGGTAATTGGGCCCTTCTATCTTTGAAGGAATCTTTCAAACTCATAAAATCATTATCAAGGAATTATTTTTAAAATATATTGGAAGTGTATTTTCTTATGAAGTGTATCTTTAAAAAATATTCAATATAATCAGATATATAGTCCATTTTGGTTAAGTCCACATTTAGGTTGAATAAGGCTCAACCCTTACTATTGAATCATTCAGTTATACGAAAAGATAATTTTCTCGTAGATACCACACTAATTTTAATCAGTGTCTATATGAAATTAAAAAATTAAAAGTAAATATGAAACATTTATAAAGGTGTCATGAACCAACACCAGTACCCTGGTAACCCGATAACCAAGTTGGTCCTGAAATGGCCAGAGTGGTGTTCTCGATCCCAATGGGTCGGGGACTAGCACCTAGAATCATAAAAAATGAATGTGAGGAGGATTTTTCCACTAACAATGTGGATGTAAAAGAGATAAGTCAATAATTCCTATAATGGAAACTCCACTAGGATAACTATTTCAAAATTAAAATAGAAAAAAAAAACAAAATTAAAAAAACCATATACCATAAAATAGAAAAAACTACCCAATTCCCAAAGGTCATAACTCACCATGTTCACATATAAACATCTAGAACCACCCTCATGTTTTGATCCACCCCTACTCGAACCTGGAAAGAGATAATCTACAAACATCATAAGGCGCAGGTAGGGTGTGAGCTAAAAATTACATAAGGGTCTCACCAAGGATTCGCTAATATATGTTAATATTAAATTATCCAAAGAGGGATTTGAATTTAAAATAAATAGGTCTGAAATTTCATAAGCATAATTAAAAGAATTCATGCTTTGAATTTTGAAATATGGAAATACATTAAAAATAATAATTTACTTTTAAATATATCGAATGCTTTTAAAAAATAGATCTTTACAGATTTTCATTAAATAAAAACATTGTATAATATATCTTATACAAATTAAGTATCATTTAAAACGGTTTATAACAATGGAATATATTCATTTGAAATAAAATCAAGCAAGAAACATGATTATATGCCTAAGAAGGTATGATTTTTTCAGGCTATAGAGACTCTACACTCAAGGTGACATGAAATATTTACATACATCCTATCAAACTCAAGCCAAAGAGGACTCATCACCAGTTCCTAAGTAATGTGTAATGCTGCATTTATGTTTTGAAGCATTGTAAAGAATAATGTGTTTTCCAAATAACTCACTAAATACCAAAGGAATTCATGTTATCCATTTAAAAATAATGATGGTCAATTTATATCAATATACCCTAAAATACCATTAATCTCATTCTCCATTTCAAATATTTCAATTTCTATTTAATACTAAAACAGTAGTTGTTAAACAAAAACAATCCTTTTAAAAAAATATAACCTTATGAAAGCTATAAAAAACCACTTTAATCCATTTCAATAATTTAATAATTTTGAATCAATTCATAATTCAATTTTAGAATCAGCTTTAACAAATTAAATTCAATAATTTATTTTTTCACAACATTTCACCAATTTCACAGTAGACCACCAATTCAAAAGAATTTGGGTTTTCCACAATTTTTTATCAGATAAATTTCCACAATGAAATTCAATAATTTAATTTAAACAATTTCCATTAAATCAATAATTAAAATTAAACAATTTAAATTTCATAACGTTCCATAATCACACCCTAATTCAATGGGATTGGGGGTTTTCCAATTTCATGCCAAAAACCCCTTTTAAAAGCATAATTCAATGGAATTGGTTATTTCTTAAAAACAATTGAAATCAATTTAATAAAAAAATCTCTAATTTTATTTATTTTAAACAATTTAAATTAAATAAATCAGATAAGGGTTTCCAACAATTGGTAATCGAAACCGAACAACCTACTTTGGGATCATAATATCTCAAATAAAAAAGTTGTATATAGAAATATCCAATGAAGAATGATGGAAAAAAGGATCTATGAATCAAAACTACATTTATATCTGAAATATTGGCTATTAGACCCACAAATCAATATGAGGATTCATAGAAACCTTAGGAGGAGGAGAGAGATCATGAGAGAATGAGAACATGAAAAGTAAACTAATTGGAAGAATATTGAAGGGCCTTTATCAGGATTCAAATAGCTTTTGGGGTGGATCTTTGGGGACAATAAATCTTCTTGGAAGTTTCAAGGAAGGTAGAAATTGATTACGGATCATTCCAGTCTATCGGGGACCTAAAAGGGGGTTCGAGTATTTTTAATTACTATTCGTACTAAAAAATTATAAATACAAAATTTCAAAGGTAGAGTCACACTGTTTAATAAACATTGTGGGATAATTGTGAAACTATTTTAAATGGGACCAATAGTTTATCCTAAGTGGGAACAAAATTAGACAAACCATGAACCAACCATACAAAACCCCATTATCTAATTTTCCATGGTTTGGATTTAGAGGTCGCACAATTTTTGTTAACCATGCACTTTCCCTGAAACATAAAAAACATTAAAACCTTCAAACAGAACACTCCCAAAAGTAACACAACTGATGAAATATATAAACATATGGTTTTTTTAATGCATGGAAAATGGTAACATGATGTTACAACCTTTCCATCATAGAAACATTATATCCCCATAAAGCCTATGAAGAAGTTTCCAGGCCAAAAAATATGAGGCCATTACTCTTCATTATATCCTCCCTCTCTGAGGTTTCATTATAATCATAACTATTTTTTTGTAGAATATATACCAAACTTTTCATCCTCCCATGAAGAACCATGGTTTAATAATAAACTATCTTAGTTTCTCATTCAGTCGGGGATAAATCATGTTCAACCTCAAGATATCTCTAGCTTAGAACATGAGATGGATTAGATAGATCCATTCAGAGGTGAGATACATGGAACATGTTATGTATCGATGTAAGATGTGGTGAAAGTGGTAATTGATAATAAACTTTCCCAACCAACTCAACAATCTCAAAAGGTCCCACAAAATAATTATCCAGTTTCCCTTTCCTCCAAAGTCGATGATGACCCAACCTGGGTAAAACATTAAGGAACACCTTGTCACCAAATGATAATTACAAAGATCTACGGTGACAAATAGCACAATATTTTTATGATATTTTTGTCATCATAAGTATCTAACAAATAAACTAGATCTTTTTTGTCTTCTCATGGACCATACTCGGACCAGCCAAAGAAATTTCACTAGTCTCTTACCAACAAAACATAGATTTACAAGGCCTACCAAACAAGGCCTCAAGAAGAGCCATTCATATTGTACGCAAG
This sequence comes from Viscum album, assembly GCA_963277665.1. Taxonomy (NCBI): domain Eukaryota; kingdom Viridiplantae; phylum Streptophyta; class Magnoliopsida; order Santalales; family Viscaceae; genus Viscum; species Viscum album. The sequence goes on along the minus strand of OY728136.1, from coordinate 1,919,962,499 downwards.
TAAATATTGTTATAGGAAATCTTATCCAACACCAGGTGATATTCCCAATCCCTATAAAATTCAATAACACAAGCGTGAATAAAATACTCAAGAATCTTTATATAAATTTCTGCCTAGCTATCCAAATATGGATGGTATGTCATACATAAAGAGATGTGAGGTCCCATTTCCTCCAGAAGGCCTCACCAACAATGATAAGTTAAATGAGGATCCCTATCAGATAATATAGAAGATGGTACTCTATGAAAATTAACATTCTCTTTAACATAGAGATTTCCAAACTCTTCAACTTTGGTTGTATCATGAATTGGTATAAAGTGTGATGATCTATTAATAATGTCAATCAAAAACATATCACATTATTCTTTCTTTGGTTATGTGAAACCCCAACCACAAAGTCCATAGATATCTCATCCCACATCCATGTTGGTACTGGATGTGTCTTAAGATAACCTAACTATTTATAGTTCTTGGACTTATCCTTTTGTCATGTGTAACAGTTAGAAACAAACTCATCAATGCCTAATTTCATGCATATCCTCTAGAACTTATTCTGCATGTCATAGGTCATCATTGTGGATCCGTGGTTCACTTACCACTAGGAACTATGTAAACACGCCATTACATCTTTCCATAACAAAAATAGTACCACAAAATGGTTATAAAATCATAGAATTCCGTCTTTTGAGAATTACCAATCAATCATGGTCTCCCCACCATTAAGAAAATTTATTCTACTATAGAGCTAATCATCAATCTGTTGTTCCTGTAGAATAAATTTTAGAAGATTAGATGTCAACTAAAGACAAGACAAGAAATCTTTGGCCCTTAATTCTAAGACAAAAATGTGAAACTGAACAAGAGATCCTTCAAGTTACACTATTCCAATGATTCATTCCCTCTCAGGGTCAATAATTTTCCAACTCAATGCATATAAAATGAAATTACCTCTCTTCAGGGTACAGGTGATGTCAAAATTGGAAGATTACAGGTATTCCACTTGATTCCTCTAGATAATATTTAAATAATTTAATGATAATATTTGAATCATGCTCTCATGTTCTAAATAAATGGTAAACATTTCTCTAGAAAGGTAATGTCCCTAGCTCTTAAGTGTGTTCATCACAACCACAATTTATTAGGTCATAAGTCAGATAGTTCTTCACATGTGTCCTAAGAATACTATATCTATAAGAAACAACATGATCACCTTTCATGAGGACGCATCCCAAGACTGAACCAGATGCATCACAAAATACAACAAATACATACTCAGCCTCTGGAAGAGTCAACACTGACACCATAGTGAAAATGCATTTCTACTCAAAAAAATATTCTATCATTTATCACTCCAATAAAACTATACTCCCTTATGAGTTAGTATACACATTGGAAACAAAAACATAGAAAATTCCTTCACAAACCAGTGAAAATACCTAGCTAGATTTAAGAAGCTATGAATATCAAAAAAAGCCATGGTTCTTCCCATGTCATAACATCTTTCACCCTTTCATGAACAACTAAAATACTATGTTCCAACACCACGTATCTCAAGAATATTAATTCCTAAATAAATAAGTCACAATTATAAAGTTTGGAATAAATTAAATGTTTCTAAATTGACTCATAACTACTATTAGATGATGAAAATGGTCCTCCTAAGACTTAAGGTAAAAAAGGATTTTATCCACAAAGACACCCAACATGTGTCAAGATAGTTATTCAAAATCATGTTCATTAACGTTATAAAAACTATAAGAGTGTTGGTTATACAATAGTACATGATATGGTATGCATTGTGGTCATACCTACTCGGAAAAGAGTTTTTCTAAATGTCGTATTCTTTTATCCTCAACTGATGTCAGCAAAAATAAAGTCCAATATTCAAGAACCACTTCTCCCCATTTAGCTGATCAACAATGTCATCATTTTATGGTTTCAGATGCATTTTTGTACTATAACTTAATTGAGACATTGGTAATCAATTAATAGGTGATATGAACCATCAACCATCATAGCAAAGAAAACTAGAACCACCCAATGTGACATGGTCAATAATATGATGCCTTTCTCAACAAGATCAACCAATTTGGACATAAGTTATTTCATTTTAATTGGTTCCATATAGAAAGAGGGAATAGAAACTAATTTATAACCAGTCATTAGGTTAATGGAAAACTCAACTTCCCTTATTGAGGGAAAATCATAGAATTCAAAAGGAAAAAAATAAATAAAACATAATGAAAACAAGTGATATATCACCACTCAATTATTCCCTCTCTATATCAAAGGAAAAAACTAATATCAAATTCCCCAACTCTGGATATGAAATTACACTAATTAATGACCTTAGGGTAAATTCTCCTAGAAATATACGGATGACACCATCTGGATTAGTGGAGGAGACCCGTCAAAGATAACAGTCAATCTCAGGTTTATTGGTAACGATATAATCCATTTTGAAAATGATGTCAAGAGGTTTCATGTTAAGAAGCATAAAACTACAAGAAATATCAATATATAAAAGATATAGAACACAATATGAACTATGGATACCCTTCTCTCTCTGTATACCAAGGGGTTTATTAATATTAATTGCCCAAGATAAATTCTTCATAATAAGATTAAGAATATTAAAAATATGGGTTGAAATAAAAGAATGAGATTCAACAATATTAAATAGGGTATTCACAAATGATGAAGCTATTGTAATGGTTTTTCTCATGGTCGCTAGATCCAAATCCACTTCCTATAGAGAGTCTTCTATTGTGTGAATAAGCTTTATTCCAGATTCCTGTGGCTGGAACCCTTTTTAATGTAAATCATCTAATTGCATCATAGTATTAGAAGGTGCACCAGATCATGTTTAACTACATGAAGTGGAATAAACATGGATGAATAACTGCAAGTGACCTGATAATCCATAGGAACCATATTTATAGGGTTCCTCGGTGAAAATACTCTTTGAATGCCCTGAATATTCACACTGTAGAAAAACTATAAGACATATTCGTGGAATTGAAGGAGGTCTATAATGACACTAATATCGAGAACCACCACAACAATCATCATGAATCCTCTTTCCCTTAGAGGAATTCACACCTCCACTAAGAGAAAATGAAACTCCTGATAACCCTGACTTGTTATCCAAGACCATCTTGGCCATCAGTTTTCTATCAAGAACAATATCGTAAGAAGGAAAATTCAGTAAGAAAATATGAGAATTCATATCATTTCGAATTTCCAACTCAAACCATCGAGCCTTTATCTTATAATTTTTTGCAATATTATGTGCAAACTTAATAAACATAGATAAATTGTTTTCATAATCTATCATGGTCCTTTTAACCTATACGAGTTGGAAAAACATGGTGTCCATGGAAAATATCATTGAATATGGATAGAAATAATTGTTTAAAATGACCTTAAAGTCTTTCCAATATAATCCCTCATGTTTCTTCTCTTTCCCCATTATGTACCATTATCTTGTCCTTGGTCCTTCCAACAAGAAGGTAGAAAACTTAACTATGACTTCAACAGGTGTATCCAAGAACCCAGAAAACAATCAATCATACTCAACCATTCCTTAACCTCTTGAGGATAATTTCATCCTTTGAATGGTAGACGATTCTGGTGGATGATGTATTTAGAAAAAAAATTGAGAACTTCGCTCTGAGGTTCTATAGCTAGGGCCTAAATGGTAACTGGAGTTGGTGCATGTCATATAGTTTGTAAAATGTGTATAATCACCTCAACTAGATTCGGGCCCATTAGATGATTTTCTCATTATATTTTAGCATCATATTCTTCTTATATTTAATTCACTAATATTATCGAAGGTGTGATGCTATAGAACATTATTACACAATAAAAAAGACATTATATTAACACTCAAACAGATAAATAGGGAAATTATTTATAACAGATAGAAAAAAAGGATTTGGATTTCAATATACCCAAATCAAAATTAGGGAACTGATTATAACTAAACCACAGAAATACATTCCCTAAACACACCTTGCGACTTATGGTTCATTACATTGAGTGATATCCTTGTAATCAAATACAATTACCTCGTATGTCCTGACAAGATTGTAAAAATAAATACTAACTTTAAGATAAGAAGAACAGCCTGCCTCTGATACCAATTTTTTATGAACTAGCTTGGGTACCCTGGTAACCCGGTAATAGATCTAGTCATAAAATAGCCTAAAGGGCATTCCTAATCCCCACAGGTCATCAACTAGAACCTTTAATTATACATAAGCGATGTGGAAATGATTTTCCAAATAACAATAGAGACGTAAAAGAGACAAGTCAGTATGAAATACAATGGAAACATCATTGGGATAACTATACCATAATTAAAACAAGAAAACCATCCCTAATTACTAAAATCAAGATCCATAAAATAAGAAAATATACCAAATTTCCAAAGGATGCAACTTTCCAAATCCACATATCAATATATAGAACCACTCCAAAGTGTTGCTTTACCCCTGCTCAAACCTTGATGAAGATAATCTACAAATACCCAAAGTCATGGGGAATATGTGCACTAAAAATCCATGTAGGATATCACCATGGATTATAAAACACATTATAATATTAAATTGACCAAATATTTCATTCAATAAAACAGGTTTGGAATTTCTTAAGAATAATAAAAACAATTCATTCTTTGCATTTCAAAAGGTGTAGATAATTTAAGAGAAGGATTTTCTTTTCAATTTATGCAATATTTCTAAAATAATGGAAAATTTTACAAGTTGATTAAATGAAAACATTTATTTAAAATAGTTTATATAAATTAGAAGTCATTTAAAATAGTCTATATAACGTCATATATTCATTTTAAATACAAATAACTGAGTAAAATAGTTATATTGCTGATAAGTTATGATAGTTCTAGGATATTGGGACGCCAAAATCAAGGTAACCCAAAAATAGGTACATAAATCCCTCTGAAATCAAGCCAAAGAGGAATCAACCTTGTCACCTAAGGGATGTGATGTCCTACATTTTTGTTTTGGAATATTGTAAAGTGTAATGTTTCATCCAAATAATTCAATGACGAACTAAGGATTTTAGGGCCACTAGTATAAAACAACATTGGGAAATTTATTTTAGGAAACCATAAAACAAAATAAATCCAATTCCATATTTCAAATTTTACAATTTCCATTTAAAAACTATAACACAAGTTTTTATTAAAAAACAATCATTTTCCATGATATAACCCAAATGATTTTATAAAACACATTTTAATCCATTTTTACAATGTTATAATTTTCAATCGATTTACAATTAAATTTTACAATCCAATTTCAGAAATTAAAATTCAAAAAATTAATTTTTCACAAGATTCCATCAATTTAGCAATAAACCCCCAATTCAATGGAGTTGGGATTGTTCATAATTTTTCATCAAATATATTTGTTCAATTGAATTCAACAATTTAATTTGAAAAATTTCTTTAAATTACACCATATAAATTCAACAATTTAAATTTCTTAAATATCCACAAACACACTTCAATTCAATGGAATTGGGGTTATCCAATTTCATGAACAAAATCCCAAGTAAAGTCATAAATTCAATGAAATTGAGTATTTTCAACCAAATATTTGAATGAAATTTAATAAAAATAATGAAATTATATTTAATTAAAACATTTGAAATTAAATAAAGCATTTTAGGGGAAACATAAATCGAAAATTGTAATGGAACCAACTTCATCAGGATCATAGGAACTCGAATCACAATTTCATGCATGGAAAAAATCAATAGAGAATATAAAAATCCAAGTTCTATGAATAGAACCTATGTTCAGATCCAAAACATTTGGTATTAGATCCAAAAATCAACATGGGTATTCATGGAACTCTAGGGGAGAAGATATATCAAGTGAGGATGAGAGAAGGAAGAGGAAATTAACTGGGATATGATCGAAGGGAATTAATCAAGCTTTGAATCACTTCCAATGGGGATATGAGGGGACAAAAACTCTAATTGGGAACTCCCAGGAAAGGAGAAATCACTTATGGGTAATTTCAGTCCAATATGGTCCTAAAAGGGGTGTTCAGAATTTTTTTTATCAAAATTAGGATTAATTAAAATCTCATACGCATGGTTACAAGAGAAGGGTTGAACAGTTTCCAAAACTATATGGATTAAACATGAACTTATTTAAAGTGGTCCAAAAAGTTTCTCTAAAGAGGATTCATAGTCTGAAATACTGTATTACAACCATTCCAAAACCTATTGTCTGAGTTTTCATAGTTTGGCATGAGAGGGAGCACAGTTTGGGCTAACCGTGCGCTAACTGTGAACTAGATTAGAAACCTCAAAATCATTAAAAATATCAACCGAAACTCTCCAAAATGATACCCAAACAAAGAAATTTCAAAAATAGATGTTTATAAATACCTGAAATATAGTAATAGGATGTTAAAAAGGTGAGAAAATCAATTAGAAAATACCCAGTTTAAAAAATATACTATTCATATCCACTTGATTTGGTGTTTTTTATTCCACCCTCTTACAACCGTCTAATGGATTTATATGATTGGAGTGATAAAAATCACTTCATTTTTATCCCAAATTTTAACATTTCATCTTCATGTTATAATTTATTATTAATTAGAAAATAAAATATTCAGTTATGATATTTTTAGATTAATTTTTTATGTAATTCTATAAGAAACTTCATCAAGTCATAAATCTCCTCACCGGCTGTTAATCATTATAAGAATAAGGGGAATCATTATTTATTTATTATTTATTTTCTTCAGTAAAAATATTGATCTTATTTTTAAAATTTGAGATGTTTGGAATACATTCCATGAACTCTTTATTCATATATAAACTCCCTTTTAATTTCCTCTTGACTAAAAAATAGATATTTTCCTCCCATGGTAATTTATACTCATTAAATTCTAAAACCAAATGTTTTTCATCAACATCATAGTAAGTGTAAAATTCATCACATTCATCACTACTCTGAACATCATAAATCCTTGGTAAATAATTTCTCTTTTTGTATTCATATAAATTCATTCCCTCTATTTTTAAAGAATAATTTTATTTTCTAGATTGTTTTTTTTATTCATGGTGGATCTCTTTCAGAATCCATACTAATAGTTAATAAAATATTATTTTATAAAATTCCTGTAGATTGCTATAAATTTTGATATATCACCAAACCGGAAAAAAAATTGGTGAAGGATTATTTCAAAACTTCATTTTCCTCTTCTCACACCTCTAGATATGATAAACAATATTTTTTAAAACTTCTCTAAGAAATATTATTATTAATTATTATAACCATGTTAAATATATTCTTATTTATTATAATTTTTCTATTTTCATTATTTTATATTAATTTTATTTTCATCCTAACAAATATTTTTGAAAAAACACACATTTCACATCACAAATATAATTATAATACTATTTTAATTATCTAAATAATGTGTAACTCAGTCGTGTTCTTTATGTTCTAATACTATTACATTAAATCTATCTCTACGAATGTGTAGTATCTTCGTAACAATCAGTGAATCTTAATGTATTTCACCAAAAAATCTAAAAGTGAACACATTTTTATTAACTCATGTGAATAATTCATCTATAGTTTTATCTTCCATAATTTTGAGGTCTTCATAAATAATCCTATATGCCTATATTATATCTTTCTTCACCTTTAAATTCTCTTTATAGATAGTTTCTCATTTATACATCTTTCCCATTTATACTTGGATCCATTTTCCTTTAAGAAACTCATTATATGAAATAGATTTTACATTATAATTTTGATCATGAGCATCATTTAACATATTATTTTAATTTCATGAAGTAATAAAAGTTTCTTCAGTAATTGGTATAAAAAACTTTTTCACCCTCTAATAATTACAAAATGATAGATAAAAAATAAATAAGAATTAGATATTTTAATATTTGATAATTTTTCACACAAAAAAAGTGGGAATCTACATGTTGTTCACTGAATTTTGATTTTTTATCTTCATAGTATAAATTTTGTTACCAAAACCTCAAACAGAATTGATCTATTTATCTTAAAAGAAAAAATATTTGATCATCTCTAAAGGTAACTACGCTATAATACCACATGGAAAATACCATCCTAATTAGTGGGAAATCAATGTGTGTGAATTATTTATTTTAATTATTGTAATTTTTCATATATAAAAAATTTATACACGCATTAAAGTGATTAATTATATCACTATAAAGCATAAAGAATAACACAAACATAATTAATAATATTTTTTTTTTCAAGATTCTCAACTCAAAATAATAACTAGATAGTCCATGGCATGATCAGTATTCACATGAGATCATAAAATCTACTAGATTCAACATGTCAATACAAATGGTATGGGTTTTTCCATGATATAAAGTTATAAATATATCTCCTAACATTCAAAAGTGTTGTGTAAAAAATATAATGATATAGAAATTACTAATTATAAATAAGATAGTATTCAAATATATCATACTTCCATTAGAATGTGTTTAATATATCTCTTTTTATCTTTTCTCTAGTATTTTTCTCTTCTTTATATTTCACTTTTTTATTACATGAAGAGTATCAAGTACTATTTAGTTCCCATCATTCTCCTCTATTTATATTTTTTATTTCATAACATCTCCATCAATCCACTCCACATGAAAAATATCTTTCCTCAGGTTAAAAATCAAATATAAAATTTTAATACAGAAATCAATCTTATTAAATATATAATTAACTTCCTCCACTTACTATTGGTTTATGTATTCATTAATGAACTATTAGTCACCATTGGTAAGATTATAGAAATTATAGGTTAAGTATGAGTATCACTTAAGTCACCTCCATACCTATATCATTAGATCTGCTCAAAATATGTAAACTCTTCTAACCATGAATTCATATTTCATCACCACTACTTTTTAATTCCATTTCTAAAACATTTCACTCACCATAGACTTCACCATAGTGTGTTTTCTACCATTCTAGATCAAACATTCTAATCCTTGTTGAATAATATTTCAAAAGAATTATAAATACAACAAATTTATCAATTCTAATTTCTTGAAGGGACTTTTTCTTCAAATTATATCGAGTACCATAGTATAAGGCTCCCTATTTTGAACCTTACACAACTACTAGGACACTATACTCTATTGGATAAAACCTCCTTGATTTTTTTAGTGAATTAACAAAAAATTAATCGTAAAAGAACCATGGAAAATTAATCTATATTTTTATTCCTAGACAACTACTCCACTATTTTTAATAGTAAGGTATCATTTATATTTATAGATAATAATCATATGCATTTCTTTTTTATGAGGAATTTTCCAAAATCCCAAACCTCACACATCAGTCACTAAATCATTCAATATAGAATATTCATTCCTTATTTTGTCACATATAAATACCTCCCAAATAAAAATCCTAATTAAAAATCAACTCTATATTCACACAATTTGACATGCCCTCCATCTCACCATGGTGTGGTCAAATCGCTTACCTCATACCACAGCTTGGGAAAATTATCTTGTATTAGGTAACCAAGTCATTTCCTATTCCTGAAAAAATATCTATAGTTATTTCATACATCATTGCCATGGTTTTATGACACATACAACTCAAAACACCTTCCATGTTTTTATAATCATTCCAATGAAATAGAATAAGTATTAGGTAAAATTAATCATCCAGATGCACCTAATTTTTTATTCATTTATATATTTATAATATTATAAAATAAAAAAGTCACATTCATATCATTACTTCGTTGTATCTCGAATCCTTCAACAACATCTAAAAAATACCACAAAAATATCTTTTGACCTAATATATTTGCATCCGGATTGTGCATTATGATGGATAATTGATGATATCTTCCATAAGTAGGAGTTGGATTATTTATACATGGAGGGGAGGGGAATATTTGGACTAAAATAACAAATAAATTATTATTTCAAACCCAAGTTATATAATAAAGGTCTCAAATGGAAAAAATAAAAGTATTTAATTATTAATAATTATTTTGATTACATTGAAATAATTATACCACTAAAATTTATATTTATTAATAAATTATACAAAACAAAGAAAGAAAATAATTATAAACATTTTTAATCAAATAAGTACCTATTTAGAATTTTGAATTTTTTTAGGTTTCTATCATACAATTATTTTTAAAAAATTGATTATTTATCTTATTAAATGAAAATTTTCTAATTAAAACCATTGATATTATAAACAGGATGGTATTACATTAATATTTTTTAATAAAACATACCATATTTGTAAAATAATAACATTTTGTTTTACATGAAAGATAATGTTTTCAGGAAAATAAAAAAAACTCCCCTTTGGACAATTTGAATGTTCTCATTAAAAAACACGACATTGAATATATTTAAATAAATATGGAACATGTAATTTTAAAATGTTAATATAAAAAAAGAATTTTAAGAAAATTTGATAAAAATTCCTTATAAAAGTATACCGTTAAAAATTATTTGGGTTATTAAATTTAAATATATATTTAATGGAATTATAATTTATATATTTTCATATTTTAGTTTCAATTAATATTACTTATTGGTTGTTCTACTCTTCGAACATTCATGATTATATTTTAATAACTATACTATTATTTCAATGGTCATTTTATTCTTCCAATTGTAATAATACCATTATAATTACTATATGTAGAGACCCAGTTTTTGCCTTGTAAGTCTTTGGAATATTTCTACATATGATTCCAGAGCTAGGCTCGAAGACGGCGTGCAATTCTAAGGCACGGTGTCCCTGGAATAAAATTTATAAAAATGTTAAGTGTTTTTATACTATACACATGATGGGGTTGTTTTTTCTCCTAAATAGTAGCTCGGATCAGAAATCTGAGGGCACAGTTGCATCTCGAGTGTGTCGTTCACCCTAAGCGAGGTGTAAAAGTTGCTTGCCTAGGCCTGCTGTGAGATATGTCACCCAGGGGAAAAATATTCATTTTGAAATAATGACTTAATGATTTTATCACTGGAGTTCCCTTTCAAATAACATTCAAACAAATCCTCAAAATAGAAATCTGAGACTTCCATTGAGTTCAAAATGGGGCTTTTTTCCTAGGTGTGATACAAATTGAGTGGGCACGGAGGTTTCGGAATCTGCGCCTGTCGGCGGAGTTTCTGAGAGTTATAAATTCCAAGTGTGGGAATTAAGGGGTGACACATCCCCCCCCCTCTCTCTTCCTCTCTCTCATCCGTTCTTTGGTGTTCTTTGTCATTCTTCATCAGATCGAGGTGCAGTCTTCGCCAAAACATTGGCTAATCAAGGCAGGAGTCTCGCGGACGCATCGCCTACGACGTGCATCGAAAACGAGGTAGGATTCCTGTTTAAATTTCACACCGTCATGAAATTATTAGATTTTTTCCAATTTTGTCTTTTTAAATTCTTAAATTTTTGAATTTGGGGCATTGGCTGAACGAACACGGCCAACGCCCGAGCCCTGTTTTATCTACCGTTTTTGAGCTTTCTTCATCCAAATTTTTGAACGTGCCAAATCTGGTCAGATCGTTGATCAGGGGCAGGCGTTGCGAAGGCCTCACTCTGAAGATTCGGAATCCTCATTAAAATTTGGAATCGGGCCACCTGAGCGGTGGTGGCGGTCTTCGGAAGTCCCAGCTCCAGCATGGTTGGTGGTCGGAGGTCGGGGTGGCGCGGCGGGGTAAACGATTTCGGCCGGTGTGTGGTGGTCGGGGTAGCTCTGGGAGGAGCCAAGCAGCACGACCGGGGGGTTTGGAAAGTGGTGTCAGCTTCAGGTATCACCGGTGTGGATGGGGAAGCAGTGGGCAGAGGTGGCGCTGAAGGTAGTACGGCCGAGCAGTACGGCGCAGATGGGGTTCGGTCGAACCGGTAGCTGGCCGCGGCGTAGCAGGGGACTAGAGGTGTTGGCTTCAGCCGGTTCGTGTAAGATGTTCAGGCCGGAGGAGTAGAGCGCCAGCGTCGGGCGGCACGGGCTGCGGCGAGGCGCAACAGTGTGGTGTCGGTGAGCGTCCGGCGTTCCTATTGCGCTCGGCTGAAGGAACCTGAGGCATTGACCTCTGGTGTATAGAGGAAGCAAGGACCCATGCTTTGCGGGTCCTGTTGGGCGACGAAGACAGGCCACAGGGCCGGTCGGTTTGAGAAATCCCAGACACAAGGCAGGTTCGGTGATGCTGGGTGGGCTACGGCGTGATGGGCCAGACCAGCGGCTGGGCCGCGGCCTGGCTGTTCGGACCGGGCTGGCTGGGGGGAACTGGCCCGGATAGGCCCCCTTGCGTTCGGGGGGGGGGGGGTGTAACTTATAAATGGCACATTCGTTTGATGCGTCATCTATGCCTATGGATTTGGGTCAGTAAAGAATACTATCTTAATAGGGTCCTAGGGATTTTGGGTTCTGCGCCCGAAGATGGGTGACGCAAAACAATTTAATTTAATAATATTAAATTATTATTAAAGTTGTGATGGATGTTGTTCACAAGCCGAATGTCTCTTTGACATGCCGTCAAATTTACTGTGGCCCTGTAGTTGAGACGGTCCTTCCATGTTTGGTTCGAAAAGCTCACGGTTTTCTTTCATTTCATGGTGGAATGAAACGTTTAATATGAGTAATTAATTAATTATTTAATTAATTAATTATTGCGTTAGACCTAACTCTTGTTTGGGATGTCCAATTGACGCGCTGTCAGCGGTAGCGTGACCGTAATCCCCGTGCGGACTTTTTGAGATGTTTTTCTATGCGTTTCAGTTTGAGATAAGGTTTGGGACCCACAGGTCCTAGTTCACACATTTTATGGTGAAATTCCACTTTTTCACCCGACATCCATTTGGGGTGTTTGAGTACTCATTTCTAAGTATTTTTCTATGGGGATTGCAATGGTACAATTCGCCCGCCTAAATTCAAACCCGAGGCATGGGCCCCACGAGGCGGATTTCATACATATGCTACATTTTTACGACATATGTTTCATAAGTCCATTGAGGAAAAATGAATAGCCTACGCTGCATGGTTATATGCAAGTAATGTAATGGTACGATCTGCGGGACATGTTTTGAGGTCGAGGTGTGGTCCCCAAAGGGCCTCGTTTGCATATAATGCGGGTAGTTGCTGTTTATGCATCCGGATTTTGTTTTAGGCACAGTCAGTGGTGTTGTGACCCTGGCATCGAGACGAAGGTGACGAGGGTGGTTTCAGGTGTGTAATCCGGACTTGAGGTGTGTGCCCCAGGGGCCGTCTTTTGAGCTGTGTGCATCATACTGTGACTTTTTCATCAGGCGTTGGTTTGTGGCTTATGAATAGTCATTTCAGCGTGTTTTTTTGAGACCATCATGATGGCGTAGTTCGCTCGACCTCTTTCATGACTGAGGTGTGGGCCCCACGAGATTTTGTATGGGCATAAAGCGTTGTTGAATAACATTTCCATCAGGATACCGTTTCCAGCGAGTAAGTAGTCTATCTCGTGTGATTTTCCATGAGGATTACAACTTTGTAATATGTATGGGCGTGTAGAGCCTCTTTCAAGATCTCATTAAATGTGGAAACATGAAAGGGTGTTGGTCGTAGGTTTCATTGACGCACTCTAAACCTGTGCATGGTAGCGGTGCTAGTGGCACCCAGTGATGGCACATGCAGTGCGGAGTTACCGGCCTAGTTCCAGGTTTACCCCTATTGAGGCTGAGATGTGGGATACCCATTAACCTTAGAGTTACCCTCCAGTGGTGTTGGGCAGTAGGATACTTTTTGAACTTACAGTTTACCCTCCATCGGACCTGGGCAGTGGGTCACCATCGACTTATTTAGGGTTTACCATCCAGTAGGGCTGGGCAGTGGGTTACCTAAGGATTTATTACAGTTTACCCTCTTATAGGGCCGGGCAGTGGGTCACCCAATGATTTATTACGGTTTACCCTCTAGCGGGGATTTTCAGTGGGTCATCGTCGACTTATTCAGGGTTTACCCTCCAGCAAGGCCGGGCAGGGGGTCACCCGATGATTTATTATGGTTTACCCTCTAGCAAGGTTGGGCAGTGGGTCACCCAATGATTTATTATGGTCTACCCTCTAGTGGGGATGGGCAGCAGGTCACTGTTGACTTATTGGGGTTACCCTTCAGTGGGGCTGGGTAGAGGGTTACCCAATTACTTCTTTCAGACTCATCCATTTTGATGTGGCTAGTCGGTGGATTTTCTCCATGATTACCAGAGTGGGACCCTTCTTTGTACAGTTCAGCGATGAGGCCGCTTTGTGGTGCGGGGTTGTTGGGCTTCAGTGATGGCTACCCTTAGAACTATTGGCGATTTATCTTGGGCTGAACTTGGGGACAGAGATCCCCTTACACATTCATTTAGGTTTCTTAATGAGAATATATATATATACACCCTACTTGTGTTCCCACTCCTTGGGTTTGGTTACTCTCTTTCTAGGAGGGGTGAAGATGTGTAGGGTATGCCACGTGCTTTCCATGTCCAACTCCTCTTGGATTGGACGTGTCTACTTCCTTCCTTTTTTGGGTTGAGATACACTCTCTATTTTCTACTCTTGCACTGTTCTTTGTTCTGTCTACTTCTCACCATTTTAGTACCTCCTTTGTTTCTCCCTCAAGATTTCGTGGCATCCTACTGAGTATCTTTATACTCACCCCTTCTTGGGCTTTCCCCGCACATGGTGTGCCCTTGCAAATGAAGGAATGGTCGATAGAGACTATGGAGGAGTGTAGAGGACACAAGATCTTGGGACGCGTTCATTGGTCACAATAGGACTTTCAGGAGAGAGACTCACTAGCGGTTTACTTTCGTTTTACCTATTGCTGGGTTATGGCACTTTTTTGGTTGGGCGCGTGTTTTTCCCTTTTACTGTTCAGTTTGTTTGTCAGTACATTTCAGCACTTTACTTGTACTGGATAGAGGTTTATAAATGTATGTTTGTTTCCCTTTTTGTAGAAGTGTTGTATCTTTCATTATTTTCTGTACACTTTTGTATAGAGATGTTGCATATGTACATAAAGTTTCATAGGAAAATCCCTCCAATTGTTTTTTGAGCCTTCGGCGCTAGTTGTCAGCCCCTAGCCTATAAGGGCAGGCTTGGGGTAGTTGCAGCTCGAGCCCCGGTACGGGTCGGGTCGTGACAAAGTGGTATCAAAGGTGGTTCGTTCCTTGCGGCATTGTTAGGACATCCCTAAAAATAAATCGGTTGAGTTTTGGGGAAATAGTGTCAATGTGTCTCGGTAGTGGCTCTCAGGCCAGAGAGTCCAGTCTTGGTGCGGCGGCCGACGTATCCATTCACTAGTACCCTGATAACCCGCTTGTCTACTCAGCACACTAGGACACTTGTTGTAGGGAATTTGGTTCATGCATCATATTGGATTGGGTCTTTGACTATCCTTCTTGATTTAGCTCCCCATAATTGTTGATATATATATATATATATATTCATTTGACTATGATACTCTTTGATCGTATTCAGGATGTCTCCACGATGATAGCCAGCCAGGATACTATCTCTGGTTTGTGACGATGATTCCATGAGCGATGAGGCCTCAGTTCGAGATCCATCATATGATTACCCTTTCTCCAGGAGGACAGGTAGTAGCACCTCCACCTGTCGAGTAGTAAATAGTACCGGCAGTGAGGGTCGATGACAAGTGAGGGATGCACACGCTACATGAGTTCCAGCATCAGAGACCACTGAGGTTCCACAATGAACCATATGCTCAGATAGTGGATGGTTGGCTAGAGTTGGTGGTCCACCTCTTCAGGCTTGTTCGGACACTGACCAGTTAGATAGTGTCTTTGATAGCTATTCATTTCCACCCATCAGTTTGGAATTGGTAGAGCCAGGGTTACTCAGATGCACGATGAGTTGGTACTCTCGTGGGATGACTTCTAACAGCTATTTCGTGAGGATTACTACCTCTCCTACATGTGCTTTTTATGGTTTCGGGAGCTGCTGAAGTTTCAATGGGGAGTGATGGTAGTGGATAGGTACACGACTGGGTTCGTATACATTACTCGGTACTCTTTGGACGTGGTCCATGAAGACAACTTCCAAGCACAGAAGTTTGAGCGAGGTCGTTGTAGAGGAGATTTGTGCCAGTGTAGTGCCCTTGTGCATCCGCACCCATCTCGGTGTGCTGGAGAAGGCACTGGTGACAGAGAAATTTCTGGCAGAGGGACGTCGATTACCAGGTCCTTGGCGCCGAAGGTCCCCCCCCCCCCCCTTGATGATACTTAGGTACTTGTTCAGGGACATCGTTGAGCTCTGAGACAGCCCATGGGGGGCTAGTGCTTTGGTTGTGATGTGAGGGGTCACATGGCATGAGACTACTTAGCCAAATGTGTTGAGTTTTCAAGATATTTGATAAGTGAACCACCACGACAGAGGCGGTGTTGTGATCAAAGAACACCCAGGTGAGGATAGGGTGGTCCCAAAGGAGGTGGTGTTGGCAGAAAAGAAGAAATAAATGTGGTTGATGGATGACATTTTGAGGTCCTTCCACCACCACTAGGAAGCCCATGTCAGGTCTAGGGAGTTGACGGAAGAGTCCGCAGGCGGCTGTGTGCAACGGATGTCTACAATCCTATAGCGCAAGAGATTATAAAAGGTAAGCTCTGTGTATTTTCTACTATTATGAGTAGAACTTGTTAGACACAGTATGACTTACTCTTTTCGTCTAACTCCTTGTTCAAGGGGTTACCGAGGGTGATGTAGGATGTCGGTGTAACCCTGTGTTGGTGTTGTCTGACGTACCTTTTAATGAAAGGGAAATAGGGGTTCTTCCCCCACTAAGAAAATTTTTTTATGCGATCAAAAACTATGAGGGAGAGTCAGTTCCAAAGAAAAGTAGATAATATTGAGGTGCGGTGGACGAGTCCCTCTATCCAGGGCATTCATGGAAGGGTTGTGCAGTGGAGTGTCAAAGCAGGTTCTGGAATTTCCTGTGGGGATTTTTTTCTGTACCTCCCATTTCTTATGGTGCCACAAGTCGGTTTGGAAGAGTTCTTGTTTTGGAGAATACTCTCCATCCAAGAGGGGAAAATACAGGTGGGGTATGCCATGTGCTTTCCGTGTCAAGCCTCTGGAGGTTGGATGAGTTTTCTCACCTGGCCTGTTTTTTGGTACCTCACGTGATAAACGTCAACGTTGATACAGTTATCAATTACAGATCGAGGTGATGGATACCAAATGAACCAAACTACCTGATTCACTATGTGGTGCTGGTGGTGGTAGTCTTTTCCTAGAGAATGTGGAGATGCTGTCTTCTGGGAGAGCGCTTTGTGGTTTACTCAGATCACCAGTTTCTTATGTGCGTCCCCACATAAGAAGACTTGAACCTAAAACGACAGTGCTGGCTGGAGTTTCTGCAGGAGGGTATGGCTTTTCTGTAGCCAATGATGAACACTCCATCTATTTTTTAGCTTTTAAGAGAGTCTCGGTTGTGATGCGCCGACTGTAAAAACTTGTGTGACCGGATATTGTTGGGTGTTTCACCAGATGGGTATTCTGAAGGAGGGAATCACAAGACCATGTTCTATGAACAAAATGTGATATTAGTTGCGATGTGGAAAAGTTGATATTCGGTTGGGGAAGTCTCCTGAGTTTCTTTGGGCCATTCAAGAATCGTGCAAGCGGTTGAGAGGTTACCTACCATCTTCCACTACCCTCCCAATAGTATGAGTGGTTTCATGATGTCTTCCTGGTTTCACAGCTGATGAAGTGCATGTGTATTCCTACACATGTCCTCGAGGGAAGAAGACCTTATATGTATGAACCATCCCTTTGGTTCACGTGTTGTGACAGCATGGTGTTGTGCAAGTCTTCTTGGGAGTGAGAGAGCTAGGTTTGGGCTCTGTATCCCAAGTTGTTTTCCCTAGTTTTTCTTTTCAGGGATGAAAATATTGAAGTATGGAATGATGTAGAGACCTGGTTTTTTTCATGTAAGATGTTGGAATATTTATGCATATGATTCCAGAGCTAGGCGCGAAGACGGCATGCAATTCTGAGGCCTAGTGTGCCCAGAATAAAATTTATAAAAATGTTAAGTGTTTTTATACTATGCACGTGTTTGGGTTGTGATTCCTCTAAAATGGTAGCTATGATCGGAAATCTGAGGGCACAGTTGCGTCCGGAGTGTGTCGTTTACCCTAGGAGGGGGGTAAAAGTTGCAGGCGCGAGCCTGCAGTGAGAGATGTCACCCAAGGGAAAAAATTGCCATTTTGAAATAATGACTTGGTGATTTTATCACTGGCATTCTCTTTCAAATAACTTTCCAAAAAAGCCTCAAAATGGAAATCTGAGACTTCCGTTGAGTTTGAAATGGGGTGTTTTTCCTAGGCGTGATATAAAATGAGTGGGCGTAGAGGTTTCGGAATCTGTGCTCGTCGGTGGAGTTTCTGAGAGTTATAATTCCCAAGTGTTGGAATTAAGGGGAGACCCATTTCCCCCATCTCTCTCTCTCTCTCATAAAGTTTTCGGTGTTCATCATCATTCATCGTCAGATCGAGGTGAAGTCTTCTCCAAAACTTTGGTGAATCATGGAACGTGCCTCGCGGACGCATCGCCTACGACATGCATCGAAAACGAGGAAGGAACGACCCGCCCTCGGGGCCCGTGCCGTGACTACCCCAAGCCCGCCTTCCATAGGCCAGGGGCTGGCGACTAGCACCAAGGCGTAAATCCCAGCAAAAAGGGAAGGCATTGCCTTTAAAAAGTAAACAAGAACCACAGAGTAAGCAAGCGGAAAATTAAACACAAAGTAAAAACTGTACAAGCTGTGCTGAAAGTAAAAGGAGCCGGAAATACAAGCCCAACAGTAAAGTACAACTGAAAGGAAAAATAGCAACTGAAAGGGAAAACTGCAGCGTCGAGCCGTCCTCTGGAAATCCCACCTGAAGGGTGGGTACAGATAGCCTCCACTGCTCCTCGGGTCCACCTGACCGCTCCGAGTACGTCCCGCCCTGTGGTCCGCCTCCAGGTACTGTCCTGCTCCGCACGCCTCCACCACGATCAGCGTTGTCCGTCGTCTGCAACCAACACAACGTAGTGCTGGAAAAGCCCGTGCAGGGGTGAGTATAAGCTACTCAGTAGGGACCACGAGACCCCCGAAGGTCTCCCGAAATCCACAAAGGATAATCCACAAAGGAAAGACACAATCACGAAGTAACATCTGACACGGCTTAGGTATATGCCCATACATATACCTAAGTCATCAATTTCTCATTCGGCTCCAATGTCCGAGCCCAATCACAACCCAGTCCACACAGTAAAGAAAAACGTATACCCACACAGGATAGAACAACACAATCCACAAAGGAGAGTAAACAGTAAATCCACACAGGATAGCTCAACACAATCCACAAAGGAGAGCAACACAAGATTCAGCTCACACAGGTATACTTCTTCGGATAACGATAAAGATG
The DNA here is from genome assembly GCA_963277665.1 of Viscum album. NCBI lineage: Eukaryota > Viridiplantae > Streptophyta > Magnoliopsida > Santalales > Viscaceae > Viscum > Viscum album. The sequence goes on along the minus strand of OY728136.1, from coordinate 1,919,943,023 downwards.
ATCACTGATCCATCTAAGTCGTCGGACCCATGAAGGATCGATAGGTAACTAACCCACGCAATGACCCACATAGGATCAGACCCACACAGGATCGGGCCCACACAGGACCGGGCCCACGCAGGACCTGTAGGCGCTGGCTCACACAGAACCGCTGAGCGCTGACCCACACAGGATCGGACCCACATAGGATCGGGCCCACACAGGACTGTTCCCAAACAGGACCTGAAGCACTGATCCACGTAGGATCGCTGAGTGCAGTAGTCGTCGCAGTCCACTGAGGATCTCTGCACTGTCGTCGCCGCAGTCCACTGAGGATCTCTACACAGTCGTCGTCGGAGTCCACGGAGGATCTCTGCACAGTCGTCGCCGCAGTCCACTGAGGATCTCTGCACGGTCGTCGTCGGAGTCCACGGAGGATCTCTGCACAGTCATCGCCGCAGCCCACTGAGGATCTCTACATGGTCGTCGCTGTCGAAGAAGCAGTCGCAGCCAGCCTAGGGTTCCGCACACAGCAAGCTCGTTCTGGAGGGTCCGCTCCACGAGCCGAGAGGCTGATACATCAACTGACACAAAGTCCAAAGTTGATGTATCCAAAAGTTCTGTATCGTCAACAGGAACTCAATGTCGTAGACGACGCGTAAATCGGACGCCCGGTCTGAGAGTTGTTGGCTTTTTCGTCCCAGGGGCCCGGTTGGTTTTTAAGGAAAAACCAACCCGACCATACTCCACCTACGTCCAAACCACGGGCGGAGTATGCCAAAAGATCCGTATCACAAAGAGGCACTCAACAAAGCTGACGGCACGTCAATCGGGCGTCCGTAGCTCAAGATATGAGCATTTCCGCTCCGAGGGCCCGGTTGGTTTCGTGTACGAACCAACCCGGCCGAACTCAAAGTATTCCGAAATCTTGAGTGCGATATACCGAAACGACCGTCTCGATCCAAAGATCGCGTTTCCGCTGACGACGGGTCGTTTGGAGGCCCGTAGCTCAAGATACGGCCATTTGAACGAAGACCGTCCGAAGACGGCGGGTACGGGCCCGGGCCGACCCGGGCCGACCCGGCCCGACCCCCCCGGGAGTCGGCGGAACCGGGTCGACCCGACCCAGTCCGGTTCGGCCAGGGCATGGCCTGGCCGGTCGGACCGGCCCGGCCCGGTTCGGCCGAACGGCCGAGGCGCGCGGGGCGCCACCCCCGCGGCCTGGTGGTGCCGCGGCCCCCCTCGTGGGGCCGCGCTGAGTCAGGACGCGGCTTCAGCCGCGTCCGAAGGCAGCAGACCCGCGCGGCCGTGGGTCCGTGGGTGCTGCCGCCGCTGCGGCTGAAGCCGCGGCGGCCTGTCCGGCGGTGCGCCGGGGCTCCGCCGCTCCCGGCTACCGGCGCCGCCGCACCGGCGACCGGCGCCACCAGCGTGTTCCGCGGGCCACCGGGATCGCTCCGGTGGTCCGATTCTCTTCCCGTCTGTGCCATTGCTCCTCCCGGGACTCGTTCTTCACTGCGGGATCGTCAAACATCCGTTGCGGCACTTTCCGCCGTCACCCGTCAAATCCGCACAAACGAAGAACGGCGGAGGGTCGCCGGGCCGTGTTCGTTTGGCCCGCACCCTCCGTGTTAGAGATAAACAAACGGGAGATACAAATTCAACATATGAACGCATATCTGAAACAATTCTTAATGAAAAAAAATTGTTTCATAAACAGGAATAATAAAAAGGGGGGTAATTCCCAAAATAAATCCCTACCTCGCTGATCGTCGTGCGCGGGCGTTCTTCGCGGAAAAGCTCGTCGCGGAAGAGGGGGATCATCGCGTCGTCGCGGAAAGGTGTCGCGTCATCGCGGAATCCGGAATTGAGTCGGAGAGCTCAACAGACCAAGAACAATAGATTTAAATTATAAATAATTAAATCTGTGTTTTGTGTAAAACCAAAAAGAACCTTTAGAGGAAACCCGAAATCACTCACCTCAAATGGTTGGTGATCGGAGATCGGGGCGGGGAAGAACGTCTCAGACGGGAGCGTCGTCGATTTCCGGGTTCGACGTTCTTCGCGTTCTTCGTGTTCTTCGTGTTCTTCTCATTCTTCGCAAGGGAGAAGAAGATACGAGGGTCCTCTCAAATCTTCTCAATGCACAAATAACCAGAGGTCGTGCGTTGGCCTTATTTTATTATTAAGCCAACGAATTTGAAAACTGGTTAAGAAATGACTTAATTAATTCGTTGAATTAATTCAACGAAAGAAACAGCCCATTTAATTCACGATATAAACCACCCAATTAAATGGTTTGTTAAGATTTTAAGAAACGCGTCAGTTGACTTTCATAAAGACGGGTTTTCACGGGTGTGTTTCTTAGCGGAAAGAAACGGCGGGGCTCGTGCGGGCCCCACCTCAAAAATATCCTACCAAGGGGGTAGGATATTTCTGGATAGCATCCTATCCAGTTTAACTCAGTTCAAGCCGTCATTAATTGGCTTCAAGTGGCTTCCAAGTGGCGTAAGTGAAATAAAATAAAGTTGTCGCAAAATTATTTTATTTCTTAACTTTAAGCCCGAAAATTAAAAACCACACCCGAGAAAACGCAACTCTGGAAGAGGCGTTTCTAAGCGAATACCGGTGCTGCAATTTCATCGAAGCCCTCAGAATTCGATTCTGGGCACCGGTTCAAAAGTTAGAAAAACCCGCTCGTCCGTTCACTGAACGTACCCGAGCCAAACTTCGGAAAATGATTCCGGGCACACCGGGCCTCGGAATCAGGTGCTGTCAGAAACTGTGCTCTTGTAAAATTCCAAAGAAAATTAAGAAAAAAATTTCCTTGAAATTTATGGGTCTTTACATTACTCCCACCTCAGTGCTTTACGTCCCCGTAAAGATACATCAAAAACTAGGGAACAAATGTGGGTACTGAGCACGCATCTGAGCCTCCCGCTCCCAAGTGCTCTCCTGGAGGTTCCCGTGCTGCCATCTGATGCGCACAAGAGAAATCGATCGCCCAAGTAGGACCCGCTCCTGTCGATCCTCTATCTCCACTGGGACCTCCGCAAAAGTTTCCACATCATCCACGTCTAGCTCCCCATAGTCAATGATGTGCGTCGGGTCGTGCACGTATCTCCTCATCTGGGATACGTGGAAGACGTCGTGCACTCGGTGCAACTGAGGTGGTAGAGCCAGGCGATAAGCCACCTCGTCAATCCTGCTGATGACCTGGAAAGGCCCGATGAAGCGTGGAGACAACTTGCCGCCTCGGCCAAATCTCCTCAAACCACGTCGAGGTGAGACCCGCAAGAAGACGTGGTCGCCATCCTCAAACTCTAGTGGCCTCCGCCTCCTGTCAGCATATGACTTCTGCCGGCTCTGTGTTGTCCTCATCTTCTCCTGGATGACCTGGACCTTCTCTGTCGTGGCCCGGACCATCTCTGGTCCCACTAGTGCTAACTCCCCAGGGTTTTTCCAGCACAAAGGAGATCTGCAAGGCCTGCCGTACAACGCCTCGTAGGGTGCCATCCCGATGGTGGAGTGGTAGCTGTTGTTGTATGCGAACTCCACCAAGGGTAGGTGGTCCTCCCAGCTGCGACCAAAGTCGAGGACACATGCACGGAGCATGTCTTCGAGGGTCTGAATGGTCCTCTCCGTCTGGCCATCCGTCTGAGGGTGAAAGGCGGTTCTCAGACGTAGCCGCATCCCGAATGCCTCCTACAACCCCTTCCAAAGCCGGGAAGTAAAGTGAGCGTCCCGATCGGAGACGATAGTCGATGGTACACCGTGAAGCCATACAATATCTTGAACGTAGAGATGCCACAAGCTCTCCACTGAGCCCTGCTCTCGAATGGGTAAGAAGTGTGCCGACTTGGTGAGTCGGTCAACAGTCACCCAAATGGAATCGTGACCTCTGGAAGTGCGTGGAAGTCCAGTCACGAAGTCCATAGATATCCCATCCCACTTCCACTCCGGGACCTCCAAGGGCTGTACCAAGCCTGCTGGTACCTGATGCTCTGCCTTCACCTGCTGGCAGGTGAGGCACCGTGAAACGAACTCTGCCACAGCCTTCTTCATGCCCGGCCACCAGTGTTGTTTTCTGAGATCCTGGTACATCTTCGCCACTCCAGGATGTACCGCCAAAGGAGAAGTGTGAAACTCTCTTAGCACCTCCTCTCGTAAAGCGACTGGTACCAAGGTACGTCCTCTAAAAAGGACGCCGTGCTCTGCTCCAAGGGAGAAACCATCAGGTGCCTATCCCGAGGATATTTGTGCACGCCATGTCTCACAGTCAGCGTCCCCACGCTGTGCCTCTCTGACCCACTATAGAAGTGAAGGAGAGACTGTGAGAGACT